>CM069857.1:226713016-229448016 GCA_036172795.1 Pelodytes ibericus | reverse complement strand
AAATAATCATAGAAGAAGTTAGAAAATGGAGCGTTCACATGTAATTATGAAAGCAATTACTCAGGGCTGAAATGTTATTTCTTTATATATCTAATGGAGTTTGTACAAGTTATTTAAATTTTCAAACCTCTAGAGATCGACCATCTTGTAACCTCTGTATTTTTATTGTTCTCAATGCTGTTTGTAGAGTGCAGCAAATGTACTGATTTACTTATTCTGTGATAATTACCATGCTGCCAGGACTTTTCAAGTGTTTATATAATTATCCATCAATGTTGCAGTTTTTGTATTCTGTACAATTTTTCTCGGACATAGCATACAAATTTAGATGTCAGTGAAAATTACTAATTAAAGATCATTTTGATCTTCTACCTAGATCCCCACCGGCTTTTGATGTAAATACCTAACCTCATGGCTGTGCAGGCTCCTAAATATTGACTGCACCTGTCTGACCATTTATATTGCATGGCTAAAAGTAAACACTTGCTCATTGAACATCTCATTCCCATTTACACTTGCACAGGGGTAATGTTGAAAATGTTTTCCCTAAACTTGGAAGCACAGAAGTGTACAGAATGTCATTCTTGGCTAGGGGAGTCCAGCGTGTGGCCCTTTGACAGCAAGGTGCGGCCCTCCTGACCTAACTACCCATTTTCTCATTATCCCTATAAATGTATGCGCTTGGTTGAATAAAGTCCATTTAAATTTGCTTCGAACTGAATTTGTAAAACTGCTGACAAGACAAACATTTACCTATGCGGCCCACTTCAGGGGGGATCACTTTTCTAGGCTCTAGCATTAGAATTTCCATCAAGGGGAACAACACCTCCATATCAGTCCGCTTCTCTTCCTTTTCATATTAATTCTATCACCAACATTTTTTCCTCTACATTTACCCATCAGCAGAGGCGTCGCTAGGGGTGGGCTACTGGGGCTATAGCCCCGAGTCCCCCCTTCATAGCCCCGAATGGAGACTCTGGGGCTAAAGTATTCTTTAGCCCCGAGACTCCAGGGCTATAAATATAAAAAAAAAAAAAAAAAATCCCCCGGTGAGCTTTCCTCAGTCTGGGACATAGTCCCAGAATCGGAGGATTAACCTCACGCGGGGGTGAGGGCCGATCGGGAGGAGAGGCTGCTATAGGGAGCTCGCTCCCTAGCCTCTCCTCCTGGCCATAGAGATCACAGCGCGACGGGTGCAAGCTCCGCCCCCGTCGCGCTGTGTCAGCTGCTTGCCGGATGTCAGGTGGACGGACATCCGGCAGAAGGTCCTGGATGACGGACCAAGTGTAAGGTAAGTAAAAAAAAAAAAAAGTGTGACTGTGTATGGGTGTCTAGGTGTGTGTGTGTGTGTCAGGGTGTCTAGGTGTGTGTGGGTATTACTGGGTTCTGAGTGGCACAATATTCTTGGGCTATGATTGGCACAATATTACTGGGTTCTGAGTGGCACAATATTACTGGGTTCTGAGTGGCACAATATTACTGGGTTCTGAGTGGCACAATATTACTGGGCTATGATTGGCACAATATTACTGGGTTCTGAGTGGCACAATATTACTGGGCTATGATTGGCACAATATTACTGGGTTCTGAGTGGCACAATATTACTGGGCTATGATTGGCACAATATTACTGGGTTCTGAGTGGCACAATATTACTGGGCTATGATTGGCACAATATTACTGGGTTCTGAGTGGCACAATATTACTGGGCTATGATTGGCACAATATTACTGGGTTCTGAGTGGCACAATATTACTGGGTTCTGAGTGGCACAATATTACTGGGTTCTGAGTGGCACAATATTACTGGGCTATGAGTGGCACAATATTACTGGGTTCTGAGTGGCACAATATTACTGGGTTCTGACTGGCACACTATTACTGTGCTCTGACTGGCAAAATATTACAGGCATCTGACTGGCACACTATTACTGGGCTCTGAATGACACAATATTCCTGGTATCTGACTGGCACAATATTCCTGGGCTCTGACTGGCACAATATTCCTGGGCTCTGACTGGCACAATATTACTGGGCTCTGAATGGCACAATATTACTGGGTTCTGAGTGGCACAATATTCTTGGGCTATGATTGGCACAATATTACTGGGTTCTGAGTGGCACAATATTACTGGGTTCTGAGTGGCACAATATTACTGGGTTCTGAGTGGCACAATATTACTGGGTTCTGAGTGGCACAATATTACTGGGTTCTGAGTGGCACAATATTACTGGGCTATGATTGGCACAATATTACTGGGTTCTGAGTGGCACAATATTACTGGGCTATGATTGGCACAATATTACTGGGTTCTGAGTGGCACAATATTACTGGGCTATGATTGGCACAATATTACTGGGTTCTGAGTGGCACAATATTACTGGGCTATGATTGGCACAATATTACTGGGTTCTGAGTGGCACAATATTACTGGGCTATGATTGGCACAATATTACTGGGTTCTGAGTGGCACAATATTACTGGGTTCTGAGTGGCACAATATTACTGGGTTCTGAGTGGCACAATATTACTGGGCTATTATTGGCACAATATTACTGGGTTCTGAGTGGCACAATATTCCTGGGCTCTGAGTGGCACAATATTCCTGGGCTCTGAGTGGCACAATATTCCTGGGCTCTGAGTGGCACAATATTCCTGGGCTCTGAGTGGCACAATATTACTGGGTTCTGAGTGGCACAATATTACTGGGTTCTGACTGGCACACTATTACTGTGCTCTGACTGGCAAAATATTACAGGCATCTGACTGGCACACTATTACTGGGCTCTGAATGACACAATATTCCTGGTATCTGACTGGCACAATATTACTGGGCTCTGAGTGGCACAATATTACTGGTATCTTACTGGCACAATATTACTGGGCTCTGAATGGCACACTATTCCTGGTATCTGACTGGCACAATATTACTGGTATCTGAAAGGCACAATATTACTGGTATCTGACTGGCACAATATTACTGGGTTCTGAGTGGCACAATATTCCTGGTATCTATAATTGTACAATTTTCAAACACTGAAAAATTTGTGGGTGTTTTCTTTTTTTTTATTATGGGGGTGGGGGGTGCAACACTCAGGGTCCGCCCCGGGTGCCAAATGCTCTAGGTACGCCCCTGTGTGTGACCGAGCTCATCTGGGCTCTAGCCCCAGATCATCCGAAGACCTAGCAACGCCCCTGCCCATCAGAAAATCTCCTCCTCATCCTACGCCTTCATATGAGAAATATTTTGTACACATCAGTGTGAATTTCCTTAGTACATATACTCCAATTGCATTGATAGAGTCTGCCTTCACATCCATCTCAGAGGTTCCACAAGTTCCCAATCACTCTCCTAGAAGCTCTTGTTCTTGCAGTTGAATGGGGAACTCTGGCTCATTGGAAAGTTGGTATCCCATGCTGAGCTCTTTAGCATGGGGGTCATTTTACTGCCAGTGTTTTTCTTTGAAGATTGTAGTACTGCGTATTTGATTTGTATCCACTTGTCAGCAATAGATGTGGTTGTTGTAATAGCTGAATCCTCTAATTAGAAGGGGTGTCCGCATACTTTATGCCATGTAGTGTGGAAACACGAACATGTTCAGATATATATTGCCTGTTCCAAGAGCGCACAAAGTGTTAATGGGATACCAAGGTGATATATATATACTAGCACAGTGGTATCCCATTAACACTTTGTGCGCTCTTGGAACAGGCAATATTAAGGCTTAAAAATGCTTTAGCCACTTTAGAAATTAAAAGCAAAAAAGACAACAACGAACTGAGAGTCTTATGTTATCAATCACACAGCCGCCTGTCTTGTGTTAATGTCATTAACTTGAATAATTGGAGGATCAGCAGATCTGCTAGGATGGTCTGCTCATGCCGCAGTGTCATGCAGTGATCAGGTATTTAAGGTCATTGCATCTCTTCTTGTAAGACATGGCAGATTGTGCCTACACTGTTCTTGGTTTATTTATTTATTTTGTGTTAGCATACACAGTATTAGTGTGTACATTATGATAAATATGACGGAACCATCAGTTTCACAAGCTTAAAGTCACTATAATACTAAACTACGAGTTCCACTGCTTTATATTTTTCATTAATATTATTCAATATTTTACTTTAAGCGCAAACCTTTTTGATGGACATGAATGAATTATATGTCTCTTTACATTTTATTTTATTATACAAGTTTTGCTGTATCACACTCTTGATAAATGACACTTCCAAAAGAAACACACTGTAGTACAGCTGTTTTAATAAATGATTAAATAGATGGTTTGGGTTATAGCTGCACATTACATGAAGGTGAATTATCAAAGTGTGATGTAATGTGCGCGGTTTAATGGTAGTAATCTCATGATACCGCCCATATTGCAAATAATGTGTAATAAAAGACTTACCAATACGTTTCCATTTTATATACACATATTTACATGAAATCTGAAGCTCAATATGCAGTATTTACTTGTGGCTAGTACATGCTACTCCAATGTATAATCTATCGATAGCAATACAATGGGCAGGGCCTACTATTAAATGGAAGCCCCACATTCAAGTTTAGTTTTCTCCAAATAGAAGAGCTACATAGGAAAGACTTCAGGAGAGATAAGGGACACACCTATTGCTTAACTGCCCTCTTTCCCATCACTCCTTAGGGTTCAATTTAGAGTAAAGTAGGGTAGTGATGAGGTGTAGTGTTTGCTGGTGTTTCTTCTATCGATTACTGTTCATGATGCTTTGGCATTTTCTTGAAATTGGGTTGGATTTAGTAATTATTTGTGCAAGGTTTTATAATGTTGGTTATGTAAGAATGAATTAATGCAAGAAATAAGTCAATGCTGTGATTTCTCCTGTATATATGTAGTCAGCAGACAGTAGGACCTTCACCCATTCCACTCCAAAGACACTGGTCCAAAGAACAGTCTGTGTGACTAATGCAGCATGACGTGATATGACTTAGGAAGCTCATTCCAATGGGAATAGCATTTATATTTCCTACTCCTACCTGCCTGTACAATAATAAGCTCATTATGCGGAGCTTACAATCCCTGGCCACAGTATGGTACATAACGATGAGATGAAAGAGCAATAAGCAAAAAATTACACTTAAAGAGGATCTGTCACTTTCCCTAATCCTACATTTTGCAGTTCAGTATGATATATATATATATTATACTAAATAATATATATATATATACATATATATATAAAACCATTTTAGCAGGGTCAAATAACTGCATGCATATTGCAAATTTCCCTTATCTGTATTGACTGCAAACATCTTCATTATTGTCACAGGATGTGCATGGCTCTCTGTCCCTGATAAATTGTATTCTCCTTTGGAGGGAGCTGATTGGTTCTGCCAGGCTTAGAAGAAGGGGAGACAAGAAGGGGGTAATTAGCTATGGGGGATTTGCTCCACTTGTTACTGGACTATGTTTGTTTTTTAGGTAAAAGAGTCTATGACCTTTGGAAGAAACATCTCTACAACACATACCTTTATCGATTGAAAACCGAATGTGCTACATGTAGTTTTGATAGATACATACAAAACTCATATATAAACACATTATTACATTAATATCACCCTGTATCCCAGCAATTGGAATTAGAGGAATACATGAGGTTACAAGAGAAATATGTGTGAATACAATGTGAAAGGAACAAAAACCATAATATAATGCATCACTATAAATACACAATGCTTAGCATGCAAGATGAGTGTCCTCACACAGGAATAATAATTCAAACCTGAATGTCACCAGATTTCACATAGACTGACATCATTTTTTCCACAGCAAAAACAGGGGGGGAGAATCTGAAATAGAACCCGCCATACTAACTTAAAGAAATGTAAAGGACTTTATTATTCACACTGACGTAAGCCAATTAATGCAAGAAACACTTGGATAAAATAGATGGCAGCTGTAAGGCAGTCTCTCATACTGCCATTCAGTCAGCCTCTCCTCATGGGGTGCAGTTATATGGGAATTACCAAACTGACCTGTGCATTAGCTACCTCAGGTAAAAATGTGACACTTCTTTATGCAAATAAAACATTTGCATAGGTGACATTTTCTTTTTAAAGGAGCAGGGACCCTGAATATATTTCTCAATGGCACTAAGATTTAAAGTTAGATTGTATGGGGAAAGATACATGCACTTCAGCCTGCTTAATAGGCTTTATGCCATTATAATATACACTGCATTACTCTGCCTTACTCTCTACTTCAATCACTGAGCTTATTAACTGAGCTCACAAAGGAGGCAAGTAAGCACTCTGTGCATTGCTGCCATATTAAACTTTACACAGTTCATTGACAGGTTGGCTGCCTCACTGATCTCAGCATATAAAGATCTGAGGACCACTGTCCTTTTAACTGAGCACCAGAACTGGATATGTATCTGTCCTAGTCACAGAACAAGCTGGGCAAGCAATACCACAAGACATCTAAATATAGCACTAATAAAGGGGAAGAAGTGTAGATTATTGTTATTTAGACAAAATAAACACATCCTGGGATGAATATAATATGTTAACGTTCATTATTTATACCATCAAACTATATGTGATTTTAACACACTGCATTATTTTCATTATAATAGATTCACTTTCATAGCTGCACATCTTTTTTTTTTTGTACTACTTATTTCAAGTTATGTGTATCTTCTGCCTGATTAAATCCTGATACATTGGTATCCAGGTGTTCTGTTTCACGGCAATACATAATACACAGGGTAGTTCTAAAAATAAACACAGTACTTGCTATTACGCTGCTCCTTAGCTGTTTTTTTTTTTCTGCCAATCCTGTAATAATGTGAGCGGATCCTGTCAGGAAACCTAGTGAAATATTTCTTAAATATAATTGCTTACTTAACGGTCGTCTTAACTGGCGTGGTATTATTGCCATCTGCTTGATGCATGCTTCCAGAAGGGTATGGGAAAGATATGAAATATCCCAGCGCTCAGTGTGAATTCTCTGCCTCTGGCTTTTATTTTACTTCTTTATGATGAAATATTAAATATAAGGTAATTGGACCAACCCTAGGCATAGCCTGCTATCTGAAAACATGCCTCCTCTCACCTAAAATATCTGTTTCTATCTCCAAATTGCGTTTCATAAACTTGCTTCATCTTGGTTCCTTTTTTAAAATGTTTGAAATATTGTTAATAATGAAAGCGTTTACAATGATAAATAATATATATTTGGCAAACTAGCTTCTTTCCAAACTCTGCTGTACTTAGAATTCCTCTTTTTTTTTTTTTTTAACGCTGAACTATGCAGAGTTGGATTGGGGCCATAGACAGGAAGGCAGAGTAATCACATGCCTGTGAATACTTACTTGTTAAGGGGTCTGGCTGCAAGCCACAGTGCAGTAAAGTTGAAGGGAATCTATCATTAAACTTTTGTATAATTTCATTTACGTTTACACACAATTTTAATTAGGGCAATGTATCCAGTCAAATTTGCATAATGGTGTTGTGCTCTATTCCCTACTGTAGGCCATAGAAACTGAAAACATAGAATGTGTTGGCAGATAAGAACCATTCGTCCATAAGAACCATCTAGTCCCAATTTTCTGCATACTTTCATTAGTCCCTGGCCTTATCTTATATATAGGATAGCCTATCCCACATATGATTAAACTCCTTCACTGTGTTAACCTCTACCACTTCTGCTGAAAGGCTATTCCATTCATCCACTACCCTCTCTGAAAAATATGTACGTGTGTCATAATGTTAAGAATTTTAAGAATAGAACTATTGTAAGAATATAAATAGATAAACAATTGGTACTTACCATTCGCGCCTAATTGAAAAAGGCTTGTTTTTTTTTTTTAGGAGATCCAGGGCTAATTGTTGCTTTAGAGGTCCTTATATTCCCGGCTGGGTCAATTTTAAAATCCTCTCCACATGTTGTGAGTGTCTAAGATATTGGTTCACATTTTTAAAGGTTTCTAATCCCTTTCTGACTCTAATAAATTAACTAATAAGAAAGTGCCTTATTTAGGGAAACACAATTCATTTTTGGATGTCCATTTCATTTCATTATATATACTATTCATTGTGTAATCTATTGAACCTGCAGTGTATATTGTATTAGTTTGTATTATTCTTATTTATATGGTTTTTTTTATATCTAATTCTTAAATTATCTATATTCTTAAATTAAATATTTGTCTACATTTATAACACATTTTGTTTGCAGTAGTATTTTATTTTAGCGCTGTCCACTCTGTTTATTGTAAGAATATAACTGCACTGTCCACTCTGTTTATTGTAAGAATATAACTATCTATCCTGTTTCCATTGTAGTCTACAAGGTTGTCTTTCTGTTTGCAATTCATTTGTATAAATGACTTGTTGGTTCATTTTTTTTCTTTCATTGCTGCCTAAAGGTTGTATATGTGGTGGGGTTTACAAGTCCAAGCCTGCCTTATTATTAAAAGAGAAAATAACTGGTAAAATATATCGAACATTGCTAAAGCTTCCTTTTGTGTCTAATACTTTTAGTCGCTGTGCTTTACTTTATCATGCGATTTCTGTTTAGTAAAAGTGAATTTCATAGACTATTATACTAAGTGTTGTGAGACAACAGTTTTATTTTGTCTGTCCCTACTAAATGTGGTATTTTGAATAAGTTACATTTTTGATTGTGGTAGTTTAGACTCAACTACTGGTGGGGTCTCTTTATCCTGTACCAGCACCTCTGCTTACATCCATGGTGGTCCATATTCGTAATTAGAAATGGAGATGCCGCTGCCAAAGGCTGTATAAGGCTGTTGTTTTCCCTCTACACTACCTCTCTGGGAGAACTCATCCGCTCTTTTGGCTTTCACTACCACTTGTACGCGGATGATACTCAGCTTTACCTCTCCTCCCCTGACCTCACTCCCTCACTAGTGTCACGAGTAGCTGAGTGTCTGTCAGCCATCTCCGCTTGGATGTCTGATCGCTACCTGAAACTTAACCTCTCCAAACCAGAACTCATTATCTTCCCTCCCTCAACCGCTGTGCCTACACCTGGGTTCACGGTCAACGTTGATAATACTACGATCGTACCGACTGACCGTGTTCGATGTCTTGGGGTCACTTTTGACTCTGCTCTCTCCTTCCTTCCTCAAATCCAGTCCTTGGCCAGATCCTGTCGGCTGCACCTAAGGAACATTGCACGCATTCGTCCTTTCCTCAGCGAAGAGACCGCCAAAATTCTAGTGCACTCGCTTGTGATCTCTCGCCTGGACTACTGTAACGGTCTTCTGACTGGACTACCTCTGGTTCGTCTGGCTCCCCTACAGTCTATCCAAAATGCGGCTGCCAGACTCATCTTTCTTGCACGTCGGTCTGATTCGGCAGCTCCTCTCTGCAACGCCCTCCACTGGCTTCCCGTCTGCTCGAGGATAACATTTTAAATTCTGTCATTAACCTACAAAGCCCTCCACTTTTCTGCTCCTACATTTCCTCCCTTGTTAACCGATACTTCCCTACACGACCTTTGCGCTCCTCACAGGGGTTAACACTCTCTTCTAATCTCATCACCACTTCTCACTCGTGTCTCCAAGATTTCGCCCGAGCTGCCCCCTCTCTCTGGAACTCCCTTCCCCGGAGCATCCAGCTCTCTCCCTCGTTTTCAAACTTTAAAAAGTCCCTCAAAACTCATCTCTTTAGAGAGGCTTACTCTTACAACTTCAATCCCTCTGACCTCTTCAATCCCTTAATTGTGTCATGGACCCCATTCCCTCTAGATTGTGAGCTTACGAGCAGGGTTCTCTACCTCATGTACCAGTCAGTACTAGTTTGTCTAAATTAGTATGTAGTTCCTTTCTTTGCTCTGTACCAAGCGCTTCGAGAATTGGTGGCGCTGTACAAATAAATGTTAATGTAATGTAATGTATAAGGACAGGTGTAAGCTGCTTTCTTCTATTGCTATTCGCCTGAGAATCTTTCCACGGTACATAGCAGTGGATTAGGGTCATTTTTAATTTGTTCTAATAGGTGGCAACATTGACCGTTATATAAAATTTAAAGATAGGCAAAGAGTAGGCAAATTCAAAGCCGATTAATTGGTAATGATACATTTATTGAAACTACTAGTATACGGTATACGTGGCTATATACCTGCCAATCCCATCGGCAACCAAGGCCACAACATTAGTTGCTCGTCGCAAAACTCCTAAATAAATGACTATTTCCACTTTAATTAATTTTATGATGCCACAATGAATGAAAGAGCTGCCTGTTTTCCCTTTTGGACATTCATAGTGTATGCCTAGAACTGCATTGCAGCTGAATCCTTTCCGCCAGGCTGTTAACCCAATAATCCAATGTTTAGACAACAGAAGGCAAGTCAAAGTTAATATTTGATAACAATAAACCTAAACAGTTTATAGAGGTTTCTAAACTTGCATTGTGTAAAATGTGTTGTAAGTGTACTTGCCCCAAGTAAGGTATTTAATAAGTGTCTTAATAAATAATTAAAATGAATATATTACTCTATGACTGTGCTTTACAGATTGCATATGTAGCTGAACATAGAAAGCTCTTTAAGATTATATTGTGCTTAAAATTTAAACAATTTTGACATATCGTTTACATGAAATGTGATCTCTTATTAAACATGTCCTGACCGGATGTTGACCTTTCAATTGTGATTCTGTAGTCATGCTCTTGCACAATTGTATGCTATATATACTCCGGTGCCTTGTAAAAGAGGGGGCTGCACTTCATAATGTAAAGTATGTTTATCAAGTAAATGTATAAAAAATGGAATGGCCATAAGGTTAAGGATCTTTAAAGACCATAAGCGTAAATAAAATATATCAGATTTGATCATTTCCTGGAATACAAAAAACATACCATTCAGAAGTGATTCCATTTGTTGTGGAAGTCAGAATATTGTAGGGAGTTGCCTGTAGAAAGTTTCTGTCTGTTATAGAGTGTTTGAGACAGCCATGCATGTGCGGTTGTGTTTGCATGCACCATGTAAGATATACATTGAGGTAGTAATCAGTATATGTGTGCACACAGTTTATGGGTATGTGCAGCCTGTTTTCTTGGTCTGTTTTGCAATAAATAGAAACACTCAGGGGCGCCATCATGAATTTCGGAGACAAATGGTCTGTCCCCCACTTCCCTCACTTCATTTCTCCTGCACTCCTTTAGTTATTGCCCTCACATCATTTGCCATAGCACCACCATGCAGCACCCACAGCACTGCACCCACAGGTCTTGCCAGAGCACCATGATTGTATTTACCACAAGACACCAGGAAAGTCCTGTAGATGCAACCTGTGTGCTGGAGAATGCCTGTGGATGCCTGTTCGTGTGCATAGACGGCTGGTGTGCGGAGATCGTAAGGATTGTATGCCCCCTCTGTTGGCACCCCTGGAAACACCTTAGGAAAAATATAGGACTGTGAGTACTAAAGTGGTATGGCTTAATAAATCTCTCCCCATGTGTTCTTCTATTCTGCACTGGACATGTTTAGAATTGTATATGTGAAGAAGAATCGTCTCTTTCTAGCATGCGTGTGTCTCCTGCGGAAGCTTTTATTGGAAGGGCAATGAATAACCTTCAAACAATACAACCTTGCTGTAATAAACTGCAGCTTTAATGTTGATTAGAGCCATCTGAAAACCGTGGGGTGCAATTTAATAAACAGTACTCAATGGGGCACATTACAAATTAAGATTCATGTAGCAGGGAAAAAAAGTGCTGGCTTGTGGTTTATTAACAGGTCGTCAATAGGTTGTAACAAGCTCAGCAAAGCATTTGATTTTATTCACGTCTCAATTAATAAGGAGTTAAACATATTGGCCTATGATTGGCTGGTTTGAAATAAAGAACATACATTACAAGCTGCACGGGAGGTATTTGGAACCAAACGGCTTAAACAGAATTGTTTCAGATTCCATCAGTGTTGGGACCACACAAAAGATTTGTAATGTACTTCTGTAATAATGTAATATTTTCTGAAATAAATTCAAGTTTGATCTAGTGATGGAATTATGTTACTATCTGGAGTTTCACCTAGAAGCTAATTTTCTTATAGTCCAGGGGTGTCCAAGTTTATTATCTGAAGCGAGTTGCATGATCAAACATACACTTGTGTAAGTGTCTATATTAAATCTTTTTATTTACCATATCCATAGAATAACATATGGTTATTTAGCAGTAATCTAAAAGTAGTGCAAAACAAAAAAAACACTTTTTATCAGAATGTGCATATTTAAGTAGGATGGGCCGCACATTTCGGTCAAATAAGCCACATTCAGCCTATGGGACACCCGCTTACCTTCATCCAGTTAATAGCCACTCTGATCCAATAATTAACATATTATATGTATGTGTCTGTTTTTCATAGAGCAATGATTGTGCAGAGAGCTCGCACTTGGCACGAGGGCTGCATGGTCCCCCAACCTTTGCCAAGTTTATGGCACCTAAATACAGACTTTTATTTTTGGAGAAATTTGGGGGGGCTGTAGAACACATGACATTTCAGTCTACTCATCCTCTGTTGTCTCCCTTACTTCCTTGCTGCAAAACTCTTGTAATCAGGACTGTTTTGAAATAGTACACATAATTCTAGCCTTCTAGAAATACGGCACGATCCTCATTGATAATGAATATGAGCTAATCAGAATCAAAGTGGAAGAAGAAAAAAAGACACAAATCTGACACTTTGAAGAGAAAGCCTTATTTTGCTTTTGATGTTAATAGCTTTAACATTTATTTGCTTGGCACCACATATCTGTAAAATCCATTTTTTTTTCGTTTCACTTTATGAAATGCATATAATTACACTAAGGTTATTATTATATTTTTGAAATTAAAAGTTAACCCCAGTTGTTCCATGAGAACCTCATTGATTGTTGGTTTTCATTACACAGACATGCAAAATAAAACCACATGTTTGTTTTACAGAAGGGATTGTTTGATCCCTGAAATAAATCAAAGGCGATACTACTGATATAGATAGATATCAGTCTTCGCTAATGAACTAACTTAATGGCGGTATTGCAAATATTAACTAATTACTGAGTGTAAAGTAAAAGTAAAACTCCTTGCTTTATGCAATTAGGGTTGCCATCTTTTCCACTAAAAAAATACCAGCCTTGCTGGTGCCTCCATATACTTAACATTGGTAGCAAGCCATTTTTTTTACCGGCCTGCCGGTTAAATACCGGCTGGGTGGTGACCTTATATGCAATATTACAATATTTATGGGACAGAGGGATATAAGAAGCTATGACAAATAAGAAGTTAAACTTATAGCAGTAGTATTTATAGAAACAATGTTGACAGGGGGAAGGGGCTTGTAGAGGTAGGGACTGGACGTGACTGACAACTGGTTAACAGGATTTGCCATGTGCTCTGGAGAGTGTAGACTCCATTAATGCCTGAGACTTGAATGCAGAAGCTTACACAATATTCTGCCCATATTAGAACACTGTATTAGAACAGTTAATTGCCACACAGCAGAATGGGTTGCCAATCCTACCTCCGTTTTTACAATACCCTAAAAATCTGGATCGGTGTCTTCTCGGACATAGGGAATAACAAGTTATTGGTGATGATGTTAAAATAAATATTCATTTAGTATTCGTGTTTTGGCATTTTTAATATTTACCATGAAATATTTAGCATATTCTCTCCTTGGGAATCAATCCAAACAGGAGGCTCTAATCTGTATGAATGTGGATGCCACAACACAAATGTTTGAGTCCCCATGCGTTACTTTGGATAGACATTGTGCATGTACAACAACCTGTCCTGTGCAACATATGTACACACACATTGCAAGCAGAGTTATCATTTGGGAGACTTTTTTTTCATTGTTCATTTTTTCCTTGTAGACTCCAGCCAAATGCTGAGAACTGGGTGGCAGGTTCAATAGAATACAGATGCTCACATTTTAATTAATAAATACATTTTTTGTTATGCATGAAAAAAGTTAGGTCATTTTCAAATCGGAATGGTCCTTTAGGTTTTATTATAAGTTCTCTTACATTACTCATTTTATAGTAGTACCAGTTTGGGCATTATTCTTGGTATCAATCATTCAGGCTATGAATACCAGCTTTATGCCAGAGCTGGCTTTGCATTTGGCACTACCTCTTCAGTACACTTCAATAGCTGAACATTGACATGCCTTTTGAGAAAATGCAATCCATTACAGGGAGCTGTCAGCTCTTTGCTGGTTGCCGTGACTGTATTTGCAAGGGGTATCCCTCAGTGAATTTAAAGGGAACATTATGTGCAGGTCAAGAATGTGGAAGATAATATTGTGGTGATAATATACTGTATAGTAGTCATTAGCCTGGCATTTAAAATCTGTTTGTGGTGGGTATTGCAGGCTATTATAATTACATGGTATAGAGTAGGGGTTTCTAAAACGTTACATCATCTACCCATGCTATCCCACAATCACGCCCACATGCCACAACATCATCTGTGTATTGCCATCTGCTCTCTTTCCCCCACTCTAGTCCCAATCATGTCCTGTCCACACAAACTTAATCAATCGCCTATTGTTCTTTTCCTTTTTTCGATATCATTCCCACAAATTCATTACCTTTCCATTTGCCCAGCAGCAGCCTTAGCCTAGTTCTATCCTTAACGCCATCTATGTCTGCACATATTCCACCCATTCTGACCATGCCTCAACCAATTCCCAATGTTGACCTGCCAACACAGTCTTAATTGTAATATTTATGATGGTTCTGTGGTCTTTGTTTATTTTACAGTGTCATAAACAATTGAAAAGTGGCACTCACATCTGTGCTGAAAATCCAAATGTATTGTAATGAAATCATATTCACACAGTGAGAAATGTGGGTGTGCACATCAGCTGCAACAAGCTTGAAGCGTTTCGCTCTGTAAGCGCTTAGTCATATTTACAGTGTGCAGCTGAATTAATCATTCAAAGCAGATTTCATGGGATGAGGTTTAAAACACATAGAAACAGCGGTACAATGTGAGGCATGCTCTGGCAAGGTTGCTATCAGAACTTTTATGTTACTGTGACCAGACGGGTTCAAGGGGCAGTCCTCAGATTGATAACTCTTTCCCTAACCCAGATATGACCCCAGTAATGTACGTAGATCAGTACCAGGCTATTATCCTGCAAATCCATGAAAAACACAATTCCAGGTCACCAATGTAGCAGTATCCTCTGCTTTCAAAAGGGAATATGAGAAGTTGTATAATATATGTATATATTACAATTACTACAAAAAAAAATCCCACAATATACAGCTCTTGTTCTGTGTCCTCCAGTTACATATTTTCTTTATATCTACTCTAGCCTTCAGCTCTTGTTCTGTGTCCTCCAGTTACATCCTGTCTTTATATCTAAAATAGCCTTCAGCTCTTGTTTTGTGCCCGCCAGTTACATTCTGTCTTTATATCTACTCTAGCCTTCAGCTCTTGTTTTGTGCCCTCCAGTTACATTCTGTCTTTATATCTACTCATGTCTTTAGCTCTTGTTTTGTGTCATCCACTCTATTTTTGAGCCCCTTCAATTCAAATACTTTTCTCCGCTCTCCAGTCTATTTCTATGGCCTCAGTTCTTCACAGGTCATTTGACACCATTGTTCACTGGTCATTGCACTTCCACCTACTGTCTTACAGACACAAGTTTAAAGACTAGAGCATGCTTCCTATACATACATTGTGATGTGACAAGCTAAGCTGTGTGTGGAGTGCTGTCCCCATTTCCACTGCCTCCCATTAAGGTAGTGTGCATTTATCCATGAGCTATAGATAACCAGAATCAATTTGTATAATTTCATTAATGCTATCTATCTTTACCATGTAGATACATATATCTTACAAGGCTATAAGGTCAACATTTGTGACAATAGGATTATCCTAATATGTTTTGTATGCATGATCTCCTGACACATATTTTCATATTGACAGGAGAGCTAGAAATGTGAGTATATTCATCACAAGTGAAACTATAAGTGATAATTATGTATAATCCCCATATATCGAAATACTAATGTTAGCAATAAAAGCACAATGTTATGATTTTTTCCTATTTCTGAGTGTACAAGAAAGACTAGAAATGTATAATTTCCTTTTAGTCCACTTTGTGTTTTTACTTTAGATTGATTTGTAATTATGAAAAATTTGCATTCTTTTATTGAATTAAATGGTAACATCACATTATAATGTTTTTTTATTTTCTTTCTCAGTAGATGTGATATTTAAATTCTATTCGTGGAAAAATAAGTGATCATTATCTTTTTTTCCCCTTAATAATCTGGAATATTTTCCTTGTTCCGATTATGCTTATGAGAATCACATGGTATTCGTCTTAATTATTTTGTGTTTATCATGCTCCCTGCAGAATGTTCTCTTTGAATTCCACAATATCCATGAAACAAGCTAGTTTACTTTAATACCTCGTATCATGAGCCTCAATTTTAAGAGTGGGTGGACAGCTTCAATAAAACACAGCCAGACATATATACTGGTCTCCATATGGACTGTTTCTAGCCCTTTATTTCAAGCCATCTGTTTTAACATTGTAAAAATCTTTCAGATTAAAATAAATCATTTAAAACATCGGCAACACTGAAAAAATGCAAAAGTTGTAATTTTTATATATGTGAAAGACAAAAATTCCCCCTCTCTTAATGCCATATTGCTGAGCAATGCAATGTTTTCAAGACTCTGCATACTCTCTGCCACTAACAATCTTTTCAAAGAACACAGAGATGAAGAAATTGAATAAATCAAAGTATTAGTATCACAACCATGATCTGATATTTTGCTCCTGATTAATTTCTTTTTCACAAACTAGAGAGCCAGAAATGAGAAATAACAAGTATCTTTTAAAAATTCATTCAAATTATGCACTAACTTGTGTTATCGGGTTGCCAAAACAGACAGAATAACAAATCTAAACCCTAGAAGAGGAAACCAGGGGCCTCATTGGCCTATCCAAAATGACCGGTGGCTCCTCGAGGGAGCCTGCACAGCAGCAAATAAATGAAGAGACAAGGACTCACACTTGTTGAGTCATTCTCCTTGACCCGTTTGCCTTGTTCTGTTTGCGATGCTCTAGCGTCATAAGTGGTCTGTCCAACCTGGGGTCTATCCCTGTTTGCTTTTACTTTCACTATTTGTTCTTTTTTTCTTTCATACAACCTTATTATTTTCCTCTGTATAATCTTTATTTTACTTTCTTCCCCCTGCCTCACAGTCGATTTCTTCTCTACTTCCACTCTTTCCCTTTTATTACATTTTTATATAGTTAGCCTTATGATTAACAATACCTTCTAGTAATTACACTCTCTAGTAATATTGTTCTCTTATGAAACTCTTTTTATTCTATTAATGTAATAACATCTATGAAAAACTCAGTAATAACTTATTTACAACAAATCCTCGATCTGCAGGTTTTTAGCTCTAGTCACTGGACACTGTATGATTACAGCTTAAACAGACAATACGCTTAGTCAGCCATAGCATCACATGCTTGTAATGGATTTGCACTCTCTGCTTCAGTAAAGGCAGAAGCTTGGTTTCTCTCCTGATTAGTTGAGAAGATATTGACAAGGCCATATTAAGTGATCTGGGATGAGATTTGATTCCTCAGTGAAGGAGCAAATATGAGACCTCAAAACTAGTTCACACTCTCTGATCAGCTCACAGCCTATCAGTGCAACAGAAAATACTCTAACCTGAAAAGCACAAATTCTAATCACAATTTAATAATTAAATAACATGTGGCTCTGTTATGGAAGCAATTGCTATCTATTTCACTATCACTGACACTTTAAATCATCTATGAAGTGATCCTTACACATTTTCAAATAGCTGTAATACTGGATCCTCATTACAGGAGGAAAAAGAGACCTTAGATACCTGGAAATTAGATTTTCAAAATTTGTCAGGTCCTTTTTGTAAGAGCTGAAGATCTCCGTGACCTCTCTCAGATTGTTACTGTCAGAACTCGCTTCTATTATTTTACATCAGTATATGCTATATTTGTTTGGTTTCTTTCTAACTGACCTACTGACTGTTCTATCACATGCTTGGACATGTTATTGTTATATGTGATTATGTCCAGATATACAGATAAAGGTTATCTCCAGGATTAACCAAGAGATGGATTGCCTTTTTTTTCAAGGAAGAAATAGAATTAAGTATAAACAATATAATTAAATGAGCATATAATTTTCCAGTGAGCTAGAGAGAGGTAAGTATTTGCACATTCCTTAAATGAAATGCTCGTTATTCACAGAGCATAGTAGATCTTAACACAATCCTTATAAACGGATTATAAATAGAAAAGAGCAATGGCAAGGTAAGTATTTGCACAGTCCTTATAGGAGGTACATGTAACCCAAGGAGCAGGGTATGTATCAGCACAGTTCTTACACTTGGATATTATAATCAAAGGAGCATAGTAAGTATTTGCATAGTCCTTGTATCAGGTACTTGTAATTTAAGTTTTAGGGAAGGCATCAACACATTCATTATATGTGGATAATATAATCTTAGGAGCAATAAGTAAGTATTTGACAAGTCGTTATACAGGGTATCTCTGATTTGAGGGAATAATGCAGGCAAATCGAGGTGTATCTTCAAATGACGACTCCGATCGATTTTCACAGTGATCACAAGAATACATTTTAAAAATAATGGTTGATCCTAGTCTGACTAACTCTTAAGGCAACAAGGATCAACCCACCCCATTCACCCCCTTGAATTTGGGGGCAGATGGCTGTGGATAGTGACAAGACCCTATGCTTTTCGAAACTCCCACAATGTGTATCACTGGCCTGTCATTTGTAACCACCCATCGCTCTGACTGGCCATTTTATTTCTTCTTTCCTGGATAGCCTCAACTTTTTTGCTGCGATTAGTCACCACTTCGGTGTTACTTTGTATCAAGTGCATATAATTAGCAGCCTGCAACCACTCACCTTCTTACTCTGTAAGCCTTCCTTTTGTTTTATTGTAGAATTATTCATTCTTATGCCGTTTTACACAATACTGTTTCTGTTCCTTATATCCTCATTTTATTGTGTTAGAACGTTGTGGTGAGTTCCGATAACAGAGAATCTTAACGTTTTTGGTGACCTGCATTCCCAAAAGTTTTTTGCATTGTCAAGAAAAACATTTGTATTGAGCAGTATATATTCTGCTCTTGTGATCGTTGTTGTGGGGATATACACCATACACAGTGTGCACTACTGCCATATAGCAATATATATATTGTATTCTATTTTTTATCATTTATTAACTCCAAAAGTTGTTTTTTGTTTTTCGATATTTCTTCCAAGGGTGGTTAAGGGGACTGACAATGGAACAGCTGAATTCATTTATGTCAGTAGTGACTTTTTTGTCTAGTACTTTGAATTTATTACATTTTAATCCAGTATTGTGAAAGACTCTGTGCATACACTCTACCAAGCAAATCCAATATTTTGTCAGCAACCTGGTTCCTCTACTTCATCCTCTGCTGGGCAGTTGCCACCTGGATATTTTGTTGCCTTGTCTGACCAAACAAATGTCATCTTGATTGGCCAATTTTAGAAACGCCTTTTAACTTTATGATGCTCCCACAGATTTAATAACATGTGAAATTATACAATGTTGTATTTGCCAGTCACTCAATGTTTTCAGAAGGTCAAGTACCGTATTTTCCGGCGTATAAGACGACTTTTGAACCCCTGAAAATCTTCTCAAAAGTTGGGGGGTCGTCTTATACGCCGGGTACTGGGATTTACTCACCTATTTTCTGCTCTGTCTCCGCTCGCGCTGTTAAGCCGGTCCGTGGCTGCGAGGGAAGCGTTGTGAGCTCCCCTCAGGCCGCGCGGCTTCAATAAAGTCTGTTTAAACTTTTTTTTTTTAAACAAAACTTTATTGACCGCGCAGCTGGAGGGGAGCTCACAACGCTTCCCTCACAGCCACGGACCGGCTTAACAGCGGGAGACAGAGCAGAAAGTAGTTAAGTACTGGGGATTGGGGATTGGGGAAAGGGGGAGGAGGGTGGAAAACTCTATATTTTAACCTAAAAGGTTAAAATATAGATTCGATTTTTCCGGCTTATAAGATTACTTAGTTGGGGGGTCGTCTTATACGCCCAGTCGTCTTATACGCCCAGTCGTCTTATACGCCGGAAAATACGGTACCTTAAAAATCACTATCGAACTGTATTGGGAACATGGGTGTCTATATTAATATAGGTAATGATCTGTAGGAACTTGTTGCTTGCTGTCTTCAGTGTATTCATGTGTAGTTACACAGTACAATTAAAAGCTATATAAATCATTGTTTTACCTATTACAGAGAAGCCCTGCCTGGCTGAGAGCCTACACTGCTTTGTACATTAAAATCTCCTGAAGGAAAGCTCTGTTTATTTGTTTAATATTTAATCTACCAATAATTGAGAATGTAGTACTATTAAACGCCTTATAGTGGATATTTATTGGGAACATACTTATGCCTCATGGTATTTTAATGAAATTAATGATGTGCATAGTACCTGTTTTCAAATTAAAATATCTACTGTTGAAGAGGGTAGTGAGAATGGTGTTGAATATAATCTAACATCATATACACATGATATACAAGATCAGGTCTTTCTTAGCCCTACAATGCTGCTGCTCCTGGTTGTTTTTAGAAATGGGTGCATCCTCTTCTTACTGATGTAGCATGAAGTAGTAAGGAATGTGGACTGATCTGGAAAATTCACCATATTGGAGTTTATATTGGACAAAAGGTTTCACACCAGGGTTCAGTCAATTGATGTATAGACTGCCAGTGTTTGCACATATATAACTTCACCTTCCAAAGCCTGGGTCAGTATGATTTGTAGTACATTATAACTGAAGTGGAAGAGGTTGTCTATCCTTGGCTGTGTACAGTATTTTAACATTTTATAGGACAACTGTCTGCAAAAAATCAAGTTATGCTTAATTGAAAGATGTGTTCAATTGTAGGCATTTTAAATAAAACTGCTTTAATGCATATAAATAAAGTATCTTATTAAGCACTTTCTGCTTGTATTGTACTATCAGGGGGCAGACATCTCACCCAAGAATCTAAACAACATATCTGCCACTCAGATAGGGTTGCCATCTTTTCTACAAAAAATACCCGCCTTACTGGTGCCTCCATAGACTTAACATTGGCCTCACAACATATTTTTACTCGCCTGTCAGTAAAATTCATCATGTCTGTCTCTCTCCTCTCCCTCCCCATGTCTGTCTCTTTCCTCTCCCTTCCCATGTCTGTCTTTGTCTTTTTCCTCCCCCTATCCATGTCTGTCTCTTTCCTCTGCCTTGCCATGTATGGATCTCTCCCTTCCCATGTATGTTTTTCCTCTCCCCTATAATGTCTGTCTCTCTCCCTTCTCATGTATGTCTCTTTCCTCTCCCTTCCATGTCTCTCTATCCTCTCCCATCCCATGTATGTCTCTCCCCACTTCCCATATCTGTTATCTCTTCTCCTACTCCCTCAATATCGGTTATCTTCCCCCCATATCTGTTGCTAACTCTTCCTCCCCCCCCCATATCTATTCTCTCTCCCCCCATACCTTCTTTATCCCCCTCCTCCCCTTATCGGTTCTTTCTCCCCCTCCTCTCCACACTCTGTGTGTGTGTGTGTTTTACCCATGGAGCTCATACTTTGCACGGCTTCTCAGTATGGGGGGGGGGGGGGGGGGCCTTACCCGGATACATCAGTTTGGCCGTGTAGAGGGCTGGTGAGGGTAAATCTTCTGAACTCCCCAGCCAGTGCCTCTACGTTCAAACCTTTTTTTTTTTACGTGGCGCCCCCTGGGGTGTTGCGCCCTGTGCGGTCACACAGATCGCACACCCTTAAGACCGGCCCTGCCTACACCAAATAAGTAAATAAGACTCAATATGGTACTTTATTTGTGTTCTTTCATTAAAATGTTTCTATTTATAAAGCTTACACGTAACGCAATCTTTCAATTAAACTTTCAACTGTCTGCAAAAAGTCAAATGACCTGTTTATTTTATTATAGGTTGAGAGTCACTATTTTGTATCTTTGCATAAATTCAAAAATCAGTTTTAGGTCTTTAAATGACATATTATTGTGGTTACATTCTTGAGATTGTTAAATAGCATTAGGTACTCTTTCCACGAGGACTAAAAATTGTTAATGCATTCCGAGAACTATTCAACCTACTCATGCATTTAAATTAGCCTTTTATCAAAATAATGTCACATTACACATACAGTACTTTGGCCATAATTATTTACTCTAATATATTCACTGGTATAGTTTTTAGTATGAATATCTGCACTAAATACAAAATACATTAACCTTTTTTATGCGGTTCATCTTTTTTTCCCCCTAGTCTCTCTTCTGTATGTCGTTGACCTATTTCAACACTGATGTTAAACTAAATTGTCGAAAATTGCTATAATACTTCATGATTATCCCTATTTTTCTTTAGATGCAACCTTATTTTTAAAGTGGAGGAGTAGAAAGCTTGAAAAAAAAATGTTTACCACTCTCTGAACACCCTGCACCCATCAATCAAGCTAAGAATCGATTGCTCTACCGAAGTGAATTTTCAGAATTCATTTATCAATACACAAGAAAACACCAGACAGAGGCAATTGCTCTCAATGTCTTGTGTTGCACCACATTCAAACTAAAGGTTTATATGTGCAAACAACCATTAGCTTTCATTCATGATCTGACCCAGAAAACACACACAAGTAGCTATAATTGCAAGTCTATAAAGAAAAACTGCCTGTGATGATGACGTGAATATCTACATCCGCGTCACAAAAGACAATCGAGTGCACGGGAAAAAAAAGTTAATATTTTATGAGGATTTGAATACTGATGAATGATTATGTCTTAAACTGGCACAGAGTTAGTGACTAACATAGAAGACACTGATACAGATATATTGATCGCTTCCTATGCTCATTTCACTGCACAATGTGTCACTAACTGCTCATTTTCGCGTGACGTGTCTGGCAGGTCAGTTGTCACAAAGGGCTTAAGGCCTGTTGTCTTAGTTTATTAAATGATCCACACAAACACGCTGTAGCATATACCCACTTAATATACATTTATTCTTTTTTTCTCACTATGATAGACCATGGCACATCAGTAAATATTGCTGATATAATAGTTTGTCTATAGCTTGACTTTGTTTTAAATAAAGCTTTAAACAGTGATGAAATTAATGTTACTTTTAAAAAGATTACCATATGTCGTTCTTTGGGATCAAGACAGGGCTGCTTCATATAATATATTCATTGTGCTTTGAGATCTAGTGCTCAAGAACAAGTATCTTCAAAGATGATTTAGATATCTAGGAAGAATGAGAGATAAACAAACATAAGTGCATACTTCATAACTTATAAAGATGTGCAGTCTTTTTAGGCTGACTTCATTAGAAACATAGAAACATATAATGTGTCGGCAGATAAGAACCATTCGGTCCATCTAGTCTGCCCAATTTTTTTTTAATACTTTTATTAGTCCCCCGTTCCCGGTCTTATAGCTAGGATAGCCTTGTGTCTATCCCACGCATGCTTAAACTCCTTCACTGTGTTTACCTCTACCACTTCTGCTGTAAGGCTATTCCATACATCCACAACCCTCTCAGTAAAGTAATACTTCCTGATATTACTTTTAAATCGTTGCCCCTCTAATTTAAGACTATGTCCTCTAGTTGTGGTAGTTTTTCTTCTTTTAAATATACTCTCTTCCTTTACTGTGTTGATAGGAAAGATTATAGGAAAGGTTTCTCATAACATTACTTGTGAAAAAGATATCATACCTCACAAGCTGTTTAGACAATTAAGGCCCGGCCCAGGATTGTAGCAGTCTAAGCTTGACGTTGGTTGCAGCTGATGCAGCATGTATCCATCTCTTCACGCGCACGCCTTTTCATTTGACCTTTTCTCACGCTATTCTGGGGAGACTCTAGATATTGTGAAAAGTAGGGATATTTAGCCATTAAAATATGATGTGCCAATTCCAGCTTTCCATGAAATTCAAACAGCCCACACACATCTTTGTAGCGGAGAAAGGAAGTGCAATGTAGATTAATGAGAGAGTGGGTTGTACTGCAAATCCCAAGTAAACTCCATCCACGTTCTAGTAATTACAAGTGCGCTTTGAGATATAACGTAAAGAACATTTTTAATATGACATAAACACTAGCATTTTCTTCTCCTAATGATCTACCATTTAACAAACCAAACATCGCCCTGTTGATGATCTAACATTTATTGTTTTTTGGTCTCTATTTTTATGATGTTTTGTTTAGGTAACGTCTATGTACATAGCATGATTAAATTGAGATTTTTAAAATAAAATATTATAATTTATTCTGGCACCATTCATATTGTTACCGCACTGGTGGGGGAAGTAACAAAACCAAAGGGAAGAGAGACAGGCAAAGGGTTATTGAGAATGTGGCAGTCTGTGGGGGGCACACTGACACTATTAGGTGCTATTGGCCACTGTGGCATGCTCTGTGTGGGGCATATTGGTACTGACAGGTGTTATATGAACATGTTGCCACAATGCCCCACAGCACCCACATTAGTAAAGTACTAAAAATACATGTAATAACACTAGACTACCCAAACTTTCTTCCTACAAACAACTGACTGGGAAGCCCAGTAAACTCATCTTCTGAATGGTTCATGACATTCTTTGAAAGAAAATTGCACCACATTTTAATAGAAAAATCCCTCATTCCAATGCACCGTGAGTCCAAGCGTTATTCTTCCTCCTGTCACAAACACTATGTTAATTCCCACAGTTTACGACTTGTGTCACTTGTTGCTTTGTAATCGATTGCTCTGGCTTTAGTTTCACTTACAGATTTCTGGAGGTAAATGCTGGAACGTGAACCTGTTTACTCTATCGATTGGGTAGCTGTTTCTTAAAATACAGGCTCAAATTCTGTGCTATGTGGATCACTGTGCTGTCCCCTTGGAGAAATTAGATCAGTGATCTGTATCGCTCTGCCTCACAGGCAGGTGAAAACTGTCACTGGCAGCAGCTGTTTGCAGGTTTTAAATGGTACATGTCCCTGTCTTGGAATAGGCTTGTCGAGCTTTGAAGAGTGAGTAAGAGAATTAAGCACAGCTGATCACACAGGTAATCATAGCAACACCTACTATAAGTGCAGTGCTGGGTTTATACATATGGATGCTCCCTTACAACTTATTCCTCCAGTAATGCAAATATTGAGCAACATACATTAATTACAGAGGTGTACAACATGTGGATCACGGGCCAAATGTGGCCTTACTGAGTGAACCACCCATATTCTCATTCGCCCTATAAATCTGTAGTTTTGGTTAGAATAAGTTCATTTAAATGTGTTTTGGACTGCTTCTGTATAACTGTTAAATAACCAAACATTGTGTTCTACGGATAAAAGATTAATATGGATATTAATGTAATTCTTTTAAATGCCTCCCAATACATATATGCATTTCTGATCATGCGACCCACTTCTGAAAAAACGTGTCCGTCCCTTATTTCTTGCAGTCAGTGTAATAATGTGTTAATAACATTTAGTATCTACTACATTACACCTATCATTTGGGTTCAGTAATTTCTACTCTAGTATAGTCAGGGCCGCCATCGGGGGAGGGGGAAGGGGGGCAGGCGATACACCTTCCCCAGGACCGCAAAAAAAAAAAAAGTGGGCAAATTAATATTAATGGACAAATAATGAGTGTGCTATAAATTGACAAAAATGAGTGGGCTATTTATTAATGGACAAATTATCAGTGGGCTATTAATGAGCAAATTATCAGCTGGCTATTAATGAGCAAATTATCAGTGGTTTATTAATGGATAAACTATTGAAGGGGGCAGATTTTTTTTCAGTAAGGGGCCCCGAGATTTCTGATGGCGGCCCTGAGTATAGTTTTCAATTAAAACTGTAATATTTAGACATTTCATGTCTCTCACCACCCGTCAGAAGATGTATAACTAAGCATTACAAACCAATTCTAGTTAAAAAGTGACTTCTTCTATCACAGCAATGGATCTGACGTTGGTGAAGTTAAGGTCTCCTCTTCTTGTGAGATTCATGCCATCATTTCCTTATAGTAAAAACCCATTGAGTAACATTGCTTTAATTTTTTCTTCTGTTACCAGTTTGCCTGCTTCAGTTTTCCTACATTTTCTATATTTGTCATCCTGTTGCTGTTTATAGTCTTGAAAAAATGTTTAAAGGTTAGTTATATTTTCTCTTAAAATCATTTCTTTTCGCCACTTTAGCTGAAATTCTATTAAAATTTTTTTGCAACTTCTTTTATTTTCTTTATGTTTCTAATGTTTTATTTTTATTAGACTACTTGCTTCTTCAAGGTTTGTACTTATCAGAAGCCTTTCCCAACAGTGTTTAAAAGATGATCCATTATTATCGTATTATACTTATCAGGGCCGCCACCAGGAATTTCATGGCCCCTTACTGAACAAATTTTCTGGGCCCCATACCCCCCCCCCCCCGGACAATATATCCTACACGCCCCACCTACCCTCACAAGCATGTTATCCAGGTCTGGTATAATATGGAGGGTGGTTGGGAGCAGTTGGTCAATATGCCAGAATTTAGCCACTCAATATGCCAGTATTGTGCCACTCAGTATGCCAGGATTTATCCATTTAATATGCCAGGATTTAGCCAATTAATATGCCAGGATTTATCCATTTAATATGCCAGGATTTATCCATTTAATATGCCAGGATTTAGCCACTCAATATGCCAGGATTTAGCCACTCAATAAATATGCCAGGATTTAGCCATTTAATATGCCAGGATTTAGCCACTGAATATGCCAGGATTTAGCCACTGAATATGCCAGGATTTTGCTTTGTTTTATGCCAGGATTTTGCTTGTTTTATGCCAGGATTTTGCCATTTAATATGCCAGGATTTAGCCACTCAATATGCCAGGATATAGTCACTCAATATGCCAGGAGTTTGCTAGTTTTATGCCAGGATTTAGCCATTTAATATGCCAGGATTTAGCCACTCAATATGCCAGTATTTTGCCACTCAATATGCCAGTATTTTTCCACTCAAAATGCCAGTATTTTGCCACTCAAAATGCCAGTATTTTGCCACTCAATATGCCAGTATTTTTCCACTCAATATTCCAGGATTTAGCCACTCAATATGCCAGGATTTATCCACTCAAAATGCCAGGATTTTGCCACTCAATATGCCAGGATTTTGCTCGTTATATCCTCCCCCCTTCCCCAGTAGTTACCTCCTTGTTGCTCTCCGGTCGTCTCCTCCGTGCAGTCTTCCCTCCCGCATTTTTTTTTTAAAGTTTATTGAAGCCGTGCAGGAGGGAAGACATTTTTTTTTTATTCTGGCGTGGCCTGGGCTTGCTGGGCCCGGGATGCCAGTATCGCCCGTCACCCTCTGATGGGGGGCCTGATACTTATACCTGAAAACTTGATCTAAGTTAATACATTTCAGGGAAAACCTTGAATGAGCATTGTTCGAGAGGGCAAGCCAATCCAGCTGAAGATAGATTCAGGGGACTGGGCAATGGCAGAGATCCATGGTAACAGAACAGAAATATTAATCCCTGACAATATCTCCTACTCGCCCCACCTACCCTCACAAGCATGTTATCCAGGTCTGGTATAATATGGAGGGTGGTTGGGAGCAGTTGGTCAATATGCCAGAATTTAGCCACTCAATATGCCAGTATTTTACCACTCAATATGCCAGGATTTAGCCATTTAATATGCCAGGATTTAGCCATTTAATATGCCAGGATTTAGCCAATTAATATGCCAGGATTTATCCATTTAATATGCCAGGATTTAGCCACTCAATATGCCAGTATTTAGCCACTCAATAAATATGCCAGGATTTAGCCATTTAATATGCCTAATATGCCAGGATTTAGCCACTGAATATGCCAGGATTTAGCCACTGAATATGCAAGGATTTAGCCACTGAATATGCCAGGATTTTGCTTTGTTTTATGCCAGGATTTTGCTTTGTTTTATGCCAGGATTTTGCTTTGTTTTATGCCAGGATTTTGCTTGTTTTATGCCAGGATTTTGCCATTTAATATGCCAGGATTTAGCCACTCAATATGCCAGGATATAGTCACTCAATATGCCAGGAGTTTGCTAGTTTTATGCCAGGATTTAGCCATTTAATATGCCAGGATTTAGCCACTCAATATGCCAGTATTTTGCCACTCAGTATGCCAGTATTTTTCCACTCAAAATGCCAGTATTTTGCCACTCAAAATGCCAGTATTTTTCCACTCAATATGCCAGTATTTTTCCACTCAATATTCCAGGATTTAGCCACTCAATATGCCAGGATTTTGCTTGTTATATCCTCCCCCCTTCCCCAGTAGTTACCTCCTTGTTGCTCTCCGGTTCGTCTCCTCCGTGCAGTCTTCCCTCGCGCATTTTTTTTTTTTTAAAGTTTATTGACGCCGTGCAGGAGGGAAGACATTTTTTTTCTATTCTGGCATGGCCTGGGCTTGCTGGGCCCGGGATGCCAGTATCGCCCGTCACCCTCTGATGGGGGGCCTGATACTTATACCTGAAAACTTGATCTAAGTTAATACATTTCAGGGAAAACCTTGAATGAGCATTGTTCGAGAGGGCAAGCCAATCCAGCTGAAGATAGATTCAGGGGACTGGGCAATGGCAGAGATCCATGGTAACAGAACAGAAATATTAATCCCTATACTAACATACATAGCCCTCTATGTTCTGACTCTGTATAAGGATACGATTTCTGGTATTTTGTGTTTTCTGTACCCATTGTTTTGGATCAATAACACTGGAATTACTGTATATGGCCCCTTTAATAATCTCAACCATACCTACATTGTGTCAACATATCAAACAACTCATGCTTAATTTGTTTGGAAATGTCTCTTTAAATACCTTATAGAAAAGTATTTGTGTTCCATTGTATGCCTCACTGTTCCTTTTTATAAATAAAATACTAAACCGATTTTAAGTGCTAAAAATAAATGATGAACAATTACTTAGCTAGCCTTACATCCAATTAAAGAGGTGCTTTGGTTGCAATATTTGGAGTATTATGGGAATCTAACTGCATTATGGGAATTTGTCTGCATAATTTTCTTTTCTATCTCATAAGCAAACTTATTCACAGAAATCTCTGTGCTGAGCTAAAATCCATGGCTTAAAAAATAACTAAACTCGTTTTGGCCTCTTAATTTTGACTATGGCTTCTAAAAATCAATATATGCAAGGAAATGTCTATTTGCAGATTGCAGGCATAATTGTGCTGATTCAGGATTGCTAATCCAACAGTTTTATAAGATATTGGGACTTGACGTGTGCCTGTGAAACTGAAGAACTGAATGTGTTATGAGAAAACGTGTCATTTTCTAATTGCTTGTCTTTCCCACTCACTTCTGTAAATAAGTTTTCCCAACTATTTACTGTGCTTTCTTAAGAATGATCATATCTGTCATTTTGTTAAGCATCCTTTTACTGCACCAATCAGAAACATTAGCCACTGGCATTACTTTTTAATGAATTTATCTAAATGGTAATTGTTTGCACGACACAAGTTGCATCAGTTAAAAGCCGATTATTTCCTAAAAATATTTAATGGCCAGAAAGGACATGTTTTAAAGAGTTGCATAACTAGGGAGATAGGCAGTACAAAGCATTTTGGCTTGGCACTACTTCTTCTCACCTTCCTGGGGCTTGATTGTTCCTGTCAGGATTGATATCTTGGATCATCTGTTCATGTTTTTAAGTGTAAGATATTTTATGTTTCTTATTAAAATTGTACTGTATATGCTCTAACATCTGTTTTATTTGTTTGGAGATACGTATACAACTTGAAGAAATCATTTGTAACCATCTGTGAGACCACATTTACGTGAGTCATATTTCTGATACATATCCTGTATTTTGCACCTTGGTTTGACACTTTAGCGCACTGTCACTTTTTGTATCACTATTGTTTTATGTATAAAGCATAGTTGCCAACATTTGATTTTTTTTCCAGGGACACTTTGAAACTCAGCTTGCAATTACTTACTTTAAAATTGACCACACCTACTGTGCAAAGCCCCACCCACTCTGCATAATTAGCATAATGTAACTCCACCTCCTTGTCACAGTGTAGATTATATCACCAAGTTCCCACCAACATTACCAGGATCTTTGGTATACAACAGATACATTCACAGCACAACATCTACATCAGGCAGGTGCATTTTATCACTTTATACTTTTTACATGTAAGACCTTGTGCAGATGTGCTTCAGTCAAAGAGCTGTGACTACACTATAAAACATTAGTATGAACCTACCACTTCTGCTGGAAGGCCATTCCATGTATCCACTAAGCTATCAGTAAAGTAATACTTTCATTAGTGCCTGGCCTTATCTTATATCAAGGATAGCCTTATACCTATCCCATGCCTGCTTAAACTCCTTCACTATGTTTACCTCTACCACTTCTGCTGGAAGACTATTCCATACATCCACTACCCTCTCAGTAAAGTAATACTTTCATTAGTCCCTGGTGTTATCTTATATCTAGGATAGCCTTATACCTATCACATGCATGCTTAAACTCATTCACTATATTAACATCTAGCACTGTTACTGCATCCACTACCCTCTCAGTAAAGTATTACTTGAATTAGTCCCTGGTCTTATCTTATATCTAGGATAGCCTTATTCAAATAGCATGCATGCTTAAACTACTTCATGTATTAACCTCTGCCACTGGAAGGCTATTCCATGCACCCACCACCCTCTCAGCAAAGTAATATATGTTTCTGACCACAAAAAAACATTAAAATGTTAAATATTTCCAGCCTTTTCAAAAGCTTTAGGTGGACCCCAAATATATGTATAAAATTAGTTGCATTTATACTTATATTAACGTTTTAATATTATATTCAACTATTTTCATATGTAATAAAAATGTTATTGAAAAATTGTTCATTTCTTATGTTTATTCCTTTCCTTTGCACCCACATTGCATCTAAAGAACTTAGCACAGCACCATACAGTACCCACAGCACTTGGCCTGTACTCATATTGCTCCCACATGATTTGGCATGCCACAGTGTCAATTTGCCCACCAGAACATACCACAGTGTCACTTTGTCCCACTGAACTGCCCCTGTAGAACATGCAACAGTATCACTTTGGCCACAGCCAATTTTCCCATTAATATGCCACTATTAGACTGCCCATTAATATACCACAGCCAATTTTCCCATGTTGCTACTATTAGCCTGCCCATTAAAATGCCACAGCTAGATTGACAATTAATATGCCACAGCCATTTTCCCCATTAATATGCCACTTAGCCTGCCCATTAATATGCCCCTATTAGCCTGCCCATTAATATGTCACAGCCAGATTGCCAGTTTATATGCCACAGCCAATTTTCCCATTAATATGCCACAGCCAATTTCCCATTAATATGCCACTATTAGCTTGCCCTTTAATATGCCAGACAATTTTCCTAGTAATGTGCCACAGACAAAATGCCCATTAAAATGCCACAGACAATTTGCCCATTAATACACCACCACCCTCCTCCACCCGTCCCAAGTTCTCACCTGGCCATCTCCTCCATGTTTTATTTGGCCATTAATATGCCGGTATTATGTTGCCATTCATTTCCCAGTGTTATTTTACCCTTCATTTTTCCAGTATTATTTTTCCCATCTTTTGCCAGTGTTATTTTGACCATTATTTCCCAGTGTTATTTTGCCCTTCATTTACCTGTGTTATTTTGCAAGTATTATTTTGCCCATCATTTGCCAGTATTACTTTGCCCATCTTTTGCCAGTATTACTTTGCCCATCATTTGCCACTCTTATTTTGCCCTTCATTTACCAGTGTTATTTTTCCAGTATTATTTTGCCCTTCATTTGCCAGCGTTATTTTACCCTTCATTTGCCAGTATTATTTTGCACATTAAAATGCCCCCCCTTCCCCAGCACAATGATGTCACGTGACCCGCCGTGACTGTCCTGCGATCGCAATATACGTGGGACATTTGCCATGTTGCTGGGACAGTTGGCAACTATGATAATGGGTTGCTTTAGAAATGTACCACATGGCAACTAAAGTAAAAAGCTGGTGACCACATTATCCTGTCTAGAATATTTTGGTCTACAAATGAGCTTGTTATTTGAAAATATATGAAGGCTGCTTCTTGATTGTGGGAAATGATGTTCTGTGTCTTGCGGCTATTGTGTTATTCTGTATGTTTGTGTTAATACAGAATATCCAGATGAATGAGATGTCGCCAAAACTGGTCACAAACCATGACTGACAATGAGGGCCTGACTTTTTGTCTTGTCCTTGAAGTTCTGCATGTTTGCTGGTTCCTTCATAATGCTTAGCTGAAATTTGCATTTACTTCCGTCCCCACCAATTCTGAATATAGAGTAATGTTTATTACCTCAGTATTTATTATGACTAATATTTCAGAGTCAACCTTTTCAACTGCTCTGATCTAAATCATATTCCCTGCTTGCATTAAATTAGATTCCGTTTTATTCCCTTTTTTGTTTACAGTTTACCAGTAGATATATTCCAATTATACAGTCCAAATGATGCACGCTTGGCAGAAGTTTACTTTTTTTCCTGTCACGGCAAATGCAACTCAATTAGCAGTGTTCATACCATGTTTTTACATTGTTAACAATGTCTGCACTTTTACTTGTGTGCTTTATTTAAAATCGGGCTTGTCATACTAAGCCGCTTTTGACTTCTCATGCCGACACCATTATTTATCAGAATCTACATTCAAGAAAGATGGTTAGGAGGGGGAGCTTATTATTTTACATATGAGCGAAAGTGCCCAGTTCATTAATATAGTATTGGAGGAACTGGTATGCAATTTGCAATGTGGATACATGATGCCAAGCAATGGGTGGGCAGGTTTGAAGAGACCTAAGTTTCCAAGGAAGCAAACAAGACATTTGAACAGCTGGAAAAATGAGTAAAATCCACTCATCCCCATACTATTTTTTTGGGTTCTGCAACACATAATTTTTGCAACTCCTACCTCATAATCCCTTTCCTTACATCTTTTCTCAAACTCATTCAAACCTGCATGTTAATTAACATTGTGCTTGAACCTCCATAGTTTAATCTTCTTCCTGACCACAACTAACTTGAAAGTCAGTACTGGTTATTTAAATCCTCATGAGTCTGATTATTTTGTCTCTTCTGCATCTTTCTCCAAGCTTTCAGTTTACCATCTACTTCTGCCATCCCATAATAACCAATCATAGTCCTACCCTGGTTTACTGTTCCCATTTCTGATCTGCTATTCACGGTCTAATTGTGAATGGAACCTTTGGCCTGAGTTTTTCCTGATTCCTGTCCTTGTTTTTTTTTTTTTTTTTAAATGTAAGTTTTTATTGCAAGTTGCATTCAAGAAAATAAACTGAAATATATGAGTATAAGGGATTTCGTCCCTTCATAATGGTACATGAAAAAGACAATGGTGGATCCAGTCCACTCAAAACATAAAATATTAATAAATTTGAGAGAAATACATTTACCAGAAAAAGGAAGAAAGAAGAAAAGAAAGAAGAGAAGAAGAGTTGAGGGGGGGGGGGGGGGGGATGAGGGCTCGGAGGTCTTGAACAGGTGATGGGTCATCCATGTTGTAGAGGAGAAGATTTCTTTTTCGGAAACTCATCTCAAAAGATTACATGGTTTGCCAAAGAAGTTGGTGGGTATCTGAAGGTGAGTAAAATTAAAGCCACGGGTCCCAAATCTTATGGAATTGTGTGGAGGAGTCCTTAATGTATGCTGTGATTTTTTCCATACGGAGTACGTGCCATATTTTATTATCAATTTGGGTCACGGTGGGAACGGCAGATTTCCAGTTCTGAGCTATGGAGAGACGAGTGGCGGAACATACTCTGAAGATTAAACGATTTGCGTTTTTATCGGTGTCCGATGATTGGGGCTCTCTACAGAGTAGTGCTGTCCATGGTTCTGGTTGGATTGTAACTTGGAGGGCTTGGCTTAATTTAGAAAATATGTATGTCCAGATTGGTTGTATCAGGGGGCACTGCCACCACATATGGAGCAGTGTCCCATCTGTACCGCAGTTACGGAAGCAAAGTGGGGATACGGTTGGGAACATATGATGAAGACGAGTAGGGGGAAGGTGCCATCTTGTAATTGTCTTCATGCAGTTTTCTTGGATCAGAGTACAGGAGGTGACTTTCCAGGCATTTGTGTAAATTGCTGTCCATTCTTCCGGGTCCAAAGTGGAGCCTAGTTCTGTTTCCCATTTTTGTTCATGGGGTGGTGGGTTCGGAAACTTCTCGTCAATTATATGTAGGTAGAGGCGAGATATATCCCCTTTAGGTTTCGGTGGGCGTAGAAACAGTCTTTCAAAAAATGTGTTTTCCCCGGTAGGGTACTGAACTAAAAAGGTCAGGAGGTAGTGTTTAAGTTGCAGGTAGCAGTAGGATTCTGACCGGGGGAGACCGTGTGATTCTGTCAGGTTGGATTGGGTCCGTATTCTGTCATGGGTTAGTAGGTCGTCAATCTTGGTAGGGTTTTTGTCTTTCCACCATTGGAAAGCGGTAGTGCGGAGACCAGGGGGAAAACTCGGGTTTTTAAAAAATGGGGTCATTCTAGTGCCTTTGTTGGAAAGATGATAAGTATAACGATTAATGAACCAAAGGGATAATGAGTGTTCAAGGGTTGGACACCCTGCAATGTCTTGTTTAGGTTTTTTGTTTAGCCACATTACCGAGGAAAGGTCGATTTGGGGGCACAAGTCTGCTTCAATTTGGAGCCAACGTTGTGCTGACGGAGATGCTGCTAAGGACAATGTGATCACGAGTTGAGCGGCTAAATAGTATGCGTAGAGGTGGGGAGTACCCAGACCTCCTGTGATTTTAGGTTTGTATAGTGTTGTTTTTGCTATTCTGCTTTTTCGGCCTTGCCAGATAAAAAGATAAATTGCGCGTTGCATGCTAATAATGTCGGTTTTCTTAATTGGTAAGGAAATGGACCTAAACAAGTACAGGAGCCTTTGGAGCAAAGTCATCTTAACAGAATAGATTCTGACCATAAGTGAGATGTTGTAATTCGACCAGGTGGTCAGGTCTGCTTTTAATTTAGTTAGCAAAGGAGGGTAGTTGGCGTCATATATTTGCTGTAGGTGTGGGGTTACATAGATCCCCAGTGATTTTAGTGCGTGTTTTTGCCATTTAAAATTAAAATTCAGGGTGATGAGTCGTTCTGTGGGCAGTGGGAGATTGATGTTGAGAGCTTCACACTTGCTATGGAAGTGCTAAGAAGGAAGAAAAGATAGAGAGTAGTGGGAAAGACCACTGAAGATTGTTCACAAAACAAATAAACAAGTAGACCACAGTAAACTTAGTAGTCAATGGTGTGGTGGTATAGGTGCTAAAGTCTGAATACTCAGTCAATGTGTCTAGTGGTCAATAAACAATCAGGGGGTGGACCGGGTGTAAGATGCCAGAGTCCATCTCCTGAAAGCTACCTATAGTTGATGATTGTAGGGGGGGTGTTACAGGTGTTGGGGATGTGGGCAATTCGAGTTTTGTGTTAAGGTGGGATATTGGGGTGTTTGTATATATAGACTTCAAACTGAGTGTGGGTAATGGGGATTGACCATAGGATAGCTAGTGATGGGAAGGTGGGCTCACAGGTTTGTCTCTATCAAATTGGGGAGAGTGTGAATTTAGGGCAGCGGTATGTTAGGGGGGCTAAGGAGTGGAGCATGGGGTTGTGATGAGGTTATGATCTCTGGTGGGGGGTAACAATGTGCTCAATGGGCAGGTGGAAAATGGACCATAGGAGGGTATGTGTGTGGGACATGCTCTCGGTTCCATGATATGGGTATTCAGAAACAGGGATAGGGACCCCAATGTGCACCAAGGAACAGGGTGCAAACAGTAAAACAGTGTACATAAAACAGTAAAAACGTTTGGCATTAATGAGAAAAGGGACAGCAATCAACCGTTTTCCTCAGGTCTCAAGTCAGGTCCAGGCGTCAGCTGAGTCTTGGATGGAGCAAGTGTAAAAAGAGAAAAAATGAAGTAGTAGTCCGGTTGGTGTCTCATAGAAAACAGTAAGGCACGGAAAAAAAGTGCAAAAAGAGCAGCAAATTGTGTCCTGTAGACGACTAGAAGCTGGGTGCCATATTTAAAAGTTTAGTGTCCTTCATTTTCCAGGAAATGTTGCTGGTCCACCAGGGTGGTAGGTTCGCTGGTCGTTCGGGTTTCTGGAGAGGAGCGTGATCGCTGTCGGCTTTTTGGGGCCTCTCTTTCTCGTCTACCTGGCTGGTGCGCTGAGAAGTGGGCTTGTCGTAGAGAGGTGTTCAGGTTCGGAGGAGGCTGTAGGCCCAAGCGTTTCAGAAATTTCTCTGCTTCTTCCAAAGTTCTTAGAATGACGGGGACTCCGTTCCGCTGGACAATGAGCTTAAATGGAAAGCCCCAGTAGTATGGTACTTCTTGGTCTCTGAGAAAATCGGTAAGTGGTTTAAGGCCTCTTCGTTTTCGAAGGGTCTGAGGTGCAATGTCAGAGTACCAAATAGGGGTAATGCCGTCTAAAGTTGGGGTCTTGCGGCGTGTAGCTTTGAGCACTGCTTCTTTGGTGGTGTAGTAGTGCAGCTTCATGATTATGTCTCTCGGGGGGTCTTTCTCAGACGGTTTTGGACGGAGAGCTCTGTGGATGCGCTCAATGTGGAGTTCTTCCTCTGGGGCATCAGGTAGAAGATTAAGGAGAAATCTGTGGAAATAGTCTCTGAGGTCTGTCAGGGATTCGGGGACCCCTCTCGCTCTCAGATTTGACCTTCAGGACCGGTTGTCCAGGTCCTCGCAGGAGTTCTGTAGCTCCATGTGCGCGGCTTGTAGCGACGACAGCTCAAATCGGAGTGCGTCACATTCATGGGAAATGGTGTCGCATTTAGCTTCGAGGGAGTCTGTGCGGGTTGATAGGGCTGAGATGTCCGTCGAGAGGGCTGTAATACCAGCTTTGAAGTCTGCTCTGAGATCATCTTTGATCGTCTGCATGAAGGCCTTCAGGCCTGCTATATCTTGTCGCGTGCAAGGAGCTGCGTCGCCATGTTGGTCAGGGCCCATGTCCGACTGTGTGTCTTTTCTGCGGAAGTATTCTGGGACCTCCGACGGGGGTCCCGACTTGCCCCCTCTGCGGGTTGTTGTCATGTCGGCTGTACTTAGGGTATAAAGTTGGGGAATCGGTGGGTAGGAAGCTTTGAAGGCTGTAGCTTATTCAGGAGACGGGCGAGAGCTCTTCAGAATGCGGCCATCTTCGTCAAGCGCCAGGCCACGCCCCGTTTTTAACTCCTGAGGGCTTTGTCAGCAGCCTAACCTTATTACAGCAGGTTATATGGGGTAATCTCACCCATTTAGCTATACATTGTGCATTTACAAACCTGGTGAGTTTCCCCCGCTAAGCAAACTCACCAGGTTTGTCCCTGCACATTATGTATTTAAAATAGTGGGATTAAATGTTCATCTCACTTACAGCTCACCCTTTAGTGAATAGACCCCTTTGAACCACTTCCTCCCAGCACCCAGTGCTTTTTTTTGTGGCTGTGTCTTGTGGACTTTATTCTTATTCCTGTCTTTGACGACCTCTGTTTTCAGCAAGCCTTGGCTGGATACCTACCCCAATCTGTTTTTTTTGTATTGCCTTGTGGCCAGGGCCGGATTAACCAAGGGGCGGATGGAGCTGCCTCTCCAGGTCCCTACTTGAAAATAGGCCCAGGCCGTCACTTCCATTAAAACCTGTACTATGCGATTAGCGCTGATTACATAATACAGGTCTGTTCATCATGCGGCCATCCGGACACAGGTGTGGCACGGGTGTCAGTGCCACCGGTAGCCACACCACCGAGTGTCTTGCATGACCCTGCCCCCTCGGGTGAAAGTTCCTGCTTTAAGGAACTTATTTATATGAGCTATGTACCATACATTTATATTTAATTTGTTTAAATGATGACGTTATATTTATAAAAAATATGAATGAATGTTGTATTTATAATTGTTATGTTTAATTTACCTGTTTTCTATTGTTTCCAAAAATATATATATTTTTTTCAATATGTTTCTGTTATGGCACTTTAATAATAATTCAAATATTTAATTTGTGTTAAAAGAAATTGCTTTGCCTTTCTTATTTATATTTTTCCATAAAAAGGCCCACCAAAATCCTCAGCACCAGGCCCATGATGCTCTTAACCCGGCCCTGCTTGTGGCACCTTCACTTGGAGATCATCAAATGTGGGAAAATCAAAATCTATCCACTCAAAACAAATGGCTCCACCATTGAAGGAGAATGGTCACCCTGACCTGGGTCCTGAGTCTGCTACTGCCTTTTCACCTGGACTAATTTCATCTGGCATCCTTGCCCATGATAACTATAGCACTGTAAAGAAAATAATCATAATACACAATTTTTCACTGCCTCCCACTATATATAGAGAAAGCAAACTTGGATAAAAGTGGAGATTATTCAAACATTATAAAATAACAGCCTCCTGGTGAGAAAGCTCTGTTTCCTCTTAAATAACAGCTCCGAACCACTGTGCTGAGACAGAGGGCCAAAGAATAGAAAGATAAGTAATAAAGGTTACTGGGTTTATTTTAACTTTCCATTAAAATTCCTTGGAATGAAAACTCTGCTGTGCTTCATGATACTTAATGCAAAGCTATTATAACAGCCTTGTAATGTTCCATAGATTGATTAATAGGCAGCAATCAGGCCTCACATTTCCTTGCCAAAATCAGCATAAGAGGTCTTAAGAGGAGGTCCATTAGCTTTGCTGATTTCATTGTCACTGTATTGTAAATGACAAGAGTTTATACAGAACGCTTGTTCTCATTCATGTGATTTATAGAATTATGTGATTATCAGTGGTTAGAGTTGCCACCTTTTCCTCCAAAAAATACCGGCCATGTGTGGGCGGAGCTACAAAAGGGAGGGGCCATGAGGGGTGGGTCCACAAAGGGGGAAGATTATCACTGAAATGATATTTGTATATCATGCCAGTGAGAAGCGTGTGTGTATATATAAAAATATATATATATTTGCATATCATATACACACACAAGCTGTCTCTCACACTCGCAAACAAGCTTTCTCACACACACACTGTCTATCACACACACAGACAAGCTGTCTATCACACACAAAGACAAGCAGTTTCTCATACACAGACTGTCTCTCTTGCTCACACACAGACGTTTTACCCACAAACTCTCCCTATTCCCCCCCCCCCCCCCCCCCGACAATATCTCCCACTCGCCCCACCTATCCTCACAAGCATGTTATCCCGGTCTAGTGTAATATGGTGGGTGCTTGGGAGCAGTTGGTCAATATGCCAGTAATATTTTGCCACTCAGTATGCCAGTAATATTTTGCCACTCAATAAGTCAGTATTTTGCCCTAAATATGCCAGGATTTAGCCATTCAATATGCCATTCTTTTGCCATTTAATATGCCAGTATTTTGCCCTCAATATGCCATTCTTTTCCCATTTTAATATGCCAGGATTTTGCCACTCGATTGCCACTTAATATGCCAGGATATTGCCATTTAATATGCCAGGATATTGATATTTAATATGCCATTATTTTACCATTTTAATATGCCAGGATTTTGCCACTCTATTGCCACTTAATATGCCAGGATATTGCCATTTAATATGCCAGGATATTGCCATTTAATATGCCAGGATATAGCCATTTAATATGCCAGGATATTGCCAATTAATATGCCTTGATAATGCCAATTAATATGCCAGGATATCGCCACTTAATATGCCAGGATATCGCCAATTAATATGCCAGGATATAGCCAATTAATATGCCAGGGTATTGCCAATTAATATGCCAGGGTATTGCCAATTAATATGCCAGGATATAGCCAATTAATATGCCAGGGTATTGCCATTTAATATGTCAGGATAGAGCCAATTAATATGCCAGGATATTGCCACTTAATATGCCAGGATATAGCCAATTAATATTCCAGCGTATTGCCATTTAATATGTCAGGATATAGCCAATTAATATGCCAGGGTATTGCCATTTAATATGTCAGGATAGAGCCACTTAATATGCCAGGATATTGCCAGTCAGTATGCTTGTTACGCTCCCCTCCTCCCCCCTTCCCCAGCCAGTACTTACCTCCTTGCTGCTTTCTCCCTGTGCAGGTCCGTGGCTGTGAGGGAAGCGTTGTGCGCTCCCCTCCAGCCACGCGGTTTCACTAAAGTTTATTTTAAAAAATTTTTTAAACATGACTGGCATGACATTCAAAGTAACATTCACATGAATGGCAGGACCCAAGATTTCCCAGCAGTACATTGTCCAAAGCATCACACTACCTCTGCCAGCTTGCCATCCGCCAGTGGTCATAATGTAATGTTATGGCTGATCAGTGTATTTTAAGTAAGTATTCCTTTTTATTTTCACAGTTATTGGTGTTTGGGTGTCATCCTTGCATGCGGTTTACTTTTCTTTATCACTGTATAGTTTGTGTGTGCTACATTTCTTACCTTGATGGGAGAATACTAGCTAGTGAGACAATAAGGTGCAGTCGCCGTTCTTTATGTATAGTGTTGCACATTTTGTTATACATACCAACACCAGTATTTGAACATAATGTTTACACATCACCCCAAATGTTGGGACATGACATTAACAAGGCAGTCACCGGCTAAGACATCTGCTTCTTGCAATCATGGTTGCCTATATGGTGGACTGTCATACCAGTTCCAATGCTCATCCAGTCTGCCACGGACATTCTTTTTGCAAGACTCCTGCATACTTTGTGATTGTCCCAGTCCTCAACAGTCCTCCTTTATCAAGGATGCTACTGTCTGCTATTGGTATATTCACACCAGCAATTTGATTTGGAAAATATTATGTTATTTTACACTTCTATTTCCTCGATCATTACGTTTTATGTGGGATTCATGTATAAACGAGTTATTGGTTAGGAGATGTGCAGTGACAGCCCTAGAAAGGGACTGATAGATCAAGAAAATGTACAAGTGCAGTGTTTGCGCAAAGCAGTACCCAGCTCTTTGGGACTGAAAAGGTTAAATCAATACTAGACATCTGAACATATCAGTTGTTGCCATGGCTCTGATTCCCTCTCACTGAGCTGCACAGGCAAAAATGTGTGAACTGAGGAGTCTGATCTTGCCATCAATCACATGTACAATCCATAATTCACACGTATCACCCCATCTACTGTCCAATAAACAGGGAGATAATCATAGCACCTGCAGCAGTAGATCAATGGGTACAATTATTATAGTTTAGAGGTGGACGAGGTGGGAGGAGGGAAAGTTAGTGTGGATAAAAAGTAACAAGTCTTGGATTATAAAACCTTTTGAATCCAAGTTATCTAGTCTCACCTCTTCAATATACACCAAATAGTATTTAGTACTACTAACACTAGTATTTCACAGACCCTCACAACCCACACAATCTAGGGGACACCCATTATTCAGAAAGCCTCCAGCATAATCAGTATGAGATCCTAAACAGTGGTCAGCAAACAGGAGTGTTTACCTGGGACTTCTCTGGCACAGACCTCTTGTGCAGCTCCATCGCAGTACAATGAATGCAGTGTTCTTTAATATGATATGTCAGCTTTGTGCCCAGCATGATTGTTACATCATGTGTGGGGGAGTGTGGAAAAGATCTGAGCCAACAGAATCCCCACCATGCCACATCCTGCTCCACTGGACACTTACTAACAGACAATCTATACTCCTTCTCCAACCATTTCTTATCTCAATATTTGAATTATATTTCTTTTAGTTTACCCCTTCCTTCTCATGCACCTGTTTAAGACTGTGTTCCCTGTTCACTCTGTCTTCTATTTACCTTCTCCTTGATCTATATCCATTCATGGTCACATTGATAAATCAGCGTCGTCCCTCTGCTTCGTATCCCTTATAAATACTGCAGTTCATGGGTTGGTGCTCTCGGCTATATGGGTGAGGTTTGAGATGAAAGATTGCAGGAATTCCCCCTAAAGGTCACTGTCTCATAAGGAATGATCTAATGATTTCTCAAACAGAGAACCTCTAAATTAGCCACATAATCAGAAATGCATGTGCCTGTTGGGCTACATTAATTTTTCATATTTACTGTAAAGGGAAAGGATAGCTTGTTAGCTGAAATGTTTTCTTATTTAGCAGTAATCGAAAATCAGTTCAATACAAGTTTAAACAAACAATGTATACATTCATAGGGATAATAAGAATAGAAGCGGTTAAGTCAGGTGAGCCTCACCTCACTGTCAAACGGGCCGCACGTTGGACGCCCCTTCTCTAGGGCAAACTTCCTGGTATAATCACATATAATCATGTTCTATAGGATGTCATCCAAAGCAGGAGGGGGTTACTTTCTATAATATACTTCCTATAGCAATTTGTATATACCATTTATAAATAAGTGTGATTTAAATAAAAGGATGTATGGTGTTAAGTATGTACATTGCTCCATTTGTATTGATATTAGTTCACACGAAAGTAAAACTGGAGGAAATGATTATAACTAGCCAGGATCTAAGTAGCCTGTCAGCTGCATAAAATATGTCCTCACTCTCGAAAATGAGCCTTGACATTGCATTGCGCCTGGAACCTATTAGAGGACGAAAGAAGAAGCTATAAGAGAAAGTACCACACAGCCGTTAACCTCCTGCTCATGAAAAGTACAAGGCAGTATATCACTATATCTTTTGGCTATTAGGCTGCCTGTCATTTATATTCACATGAATGCAGCAAGCAAACCCAGTTAAAAAAAATGCTACCTATTCCACATTCAGGCTAACAAGTAGACCTTAAAGCCTTAGCACCAGGGATATGTATAAGTGATAGGGGAATGAGCAGTATCTACAGCACTGAGCTTTTGGAAAAGAGTGCTATGAGATATTTTATATAGCGTTCAAAGGAAGTTACACATAATGATAAATTACTTTTCATTTTACATTTGGAGAAAAAAAAATGCTATTCACAAAGCAGATTTTGGAGGTTGAGATATGGTGAAGGCCGGAGGGTAGAGTTTGGAAGTCAAGTTGGACTTAGTCTCAAAAACTGCTACTGTCATATATTCTCCCTTGAAAAAAATGGGACTTGCCACCCTTACAAGAGACTAAGTCCAACTCGACCGCCTTTCACTTTAGGTGAATAGCAATATTGTATGCATTCTCTGGATGTCGAGTTGGAGGTCGAGTTTTTAGACTAAGTCAAACCTGACCACCTTGAGCCAAATTGGAATCTTAGTGAATAGACCCCGTATGTCATGTAATGTCTTGTAATGTTTCACAGACTGTTACCCGGTTCTATTGTAATGAGCTTCAGAATGTCCTGGTGCTATATAACAAAATAATACAATGTGTGGCAGATAAGGAAACCAGTTTCTGAGCGACATGTCACATTAGGATCCTTAACACAACATAAATTTAAAAAAAAAAATATTAACAATGTTAAATCTGATTGATATTCTGCAGACCTCAATCACTTTTAGTTATACGTGTGCTGGGCACAGTCTCATGAAACCCACCTATCTATTTTGGTTCTAATACTCTGTCTATGGTTATAAATAATATTACAACACGTGGGCCATGATTGCAAATTAAATGATGACTACTATATGGCAAAATAGTAACCTCCAGCCTGGGTAGGCACAATACGAGAAATAGATACCTCTTGTACCCTTATTATTTAGTATGCATGCCAAGTCCATGAAATTGCAACCAATATGTCTTCCTGCAAGCAAGCAGAGGTCAGTTGGAAAGTCCTGACACCCACACATTAGCTATCCTGTATCTGCTTGTAGGTGTCTCCCTGTATCACTGCAAAGTACCACACAATCCAAATGTCTAATCTAGGTTGCGTTGGGAATAGGATCCACAATAGAACCAAACTTTTACGGAATAGTATAGTCCCCAACCTACCCTCTGTTTTCAAATACATATTAAAGCTAATAATAATTGCTTTAAAGTGCACATTTCATTATTGCAGTCGCTGTTTGTTTACTGCAGATACTGTATGTATAATGCAGCCGCTGATAGTTTAAGCTCTGAAGACTTTTTCTTACGTAACATATTTGTTTTATAGCTTCAGATTAAGAACTGACAATCTATGGAGAAATACGGTACATCCAATCATATAAATGCTTTATCATGAGGGTATAATCATTTCTTTAGAATTAGTTTGATGACAATGCTGTCATCATCATATTGAATGTGTATTTACCCAAGCTAATAACCTTTTTATAGTTAATATAATTAATTTCCAATGGTAATCATTTTTTTTATTGCAGTGGTTGTATGTTATCCCTTTTGCCCGTGTCACTGTGGGATGAGCAGTATCTTAGAATGGTGTTATAAGCAGTAGGTTGAAGATTTTGTTAGCTCCTATTAATCATAATATTTTCACAGATATAATCCATTGTAGTTTGCAGGAAAAAAACATCTCATAAAACTGTTATTTTTATCTTCTTTTTTTTTTTGTCTTGAGAAATAGCTGTTAATGCTACTTATTGTAAAATCAGCTCCACCTGTGTGCTGATGTGACCCAGTTCTAGCGTGTTTGGTGCGCCTTCTCTGTTGGGGATTAGATCATCCTCTTTTAACAATTCTAGACTAAAATGGGGTGAGGGAGCTACTATAATAGAATCAGTTTTACACAAATTCTAAAGCATCTTTTACAAAATATGTTCGGAAACCAGGCAAATTGTGTACGATATATTGTAGCTTTTGTTTGAGTTCTTACTCTAACATGGAATATATATGGTTTACTCACAAAAGATGTTTGGGTTATGCCATCTATTAGAGATTTAAACATATCATAATGCAGTGGTGTATCTTGTTTTTTTGCTGCCCTAGGCAGACAAAATTCAGGCACCCCCCCACTCATGTTGCACACCTATGACATGCCCAATCACCCACGTTGCACACCCACAACATGCCCCATCAACAACATTGCACACACATTAAATGCCCAATCACCCTATTACATGCCCCATTACCCACATTGCATACACACTAAATGCCCCATCAACCCCATTAAATGCCAGTGTGCTTTAACACCTGCTGGCAAAGTGCTGCCCTCTGGCAAAGTGCCGCTCTAGGCGAGTGCCTTGTTTGCCTTGTGGAAAATACACTACTGTCATAATGTACCATTGGAGTATTTTAACATCGTTATCAGGTAAGTATAATCATCTAAAGCAGCCAAATACCTGATGTTTCCTCTTAAGGTGGTATTATGCAGTTTCGATAATTATGAAAATGCTATAAACCAAACCCTACCCAGATGACAGGGAGTGCTAGGAAATATACTTAGTATAAGATAAATGGTTTTAACATAAGTAAAAACTGAAAATAAGAGACAGCACATAAAACAGGATTGCTACCCATTTTGGTTTAAGTGCAATCTTAAGTCTGTGGAGGTAAGAGCAGGTAAGGTTGCCATCTTTTCTTTAAAAAAAAAAAAAAAAAATATATATATATACCGCCTATGCTACTGCCCACATGGGCTTAACATTTTAACCAGTGTACCAGTAAAATATCGGCCTGGTGGTAACCCCATGAGCAAGGCAAGTATTTTTTTATGAAAAATTGGCAACACTAATTGCAAAATGAAAACCAATAAAATGTAATATATCCATAGAGCAATATAACAATTACATCACCCACCTACCTTATGACTTAAAATAATATTTTAGTACGTTAAATGAATGTCTCTTTTTTACATGTTGTTTGATCAGTGTTGATCACTTTATTACTGCCCCAATAAAGTGTTAATATATACCATATTTGCTTGAATATAAGACTGGGTTTTTTTCAGAGCAAATGCGTGCAGACACCCACCGACTGCCCCCACTAGCCACCAGAGGAGATTGGGGGAGGAGGTGTATGTCTGCACATATGTCCACTGCTGGCCGGGACTTCTATGACAGTGGTCCGTCAGAGAAGACTTATCATAATTTTTATTAAATATGCAAAAGATATTTACATGTGAATATATATATATACAAGTTAAACTTTTTTTTCCTATAGGGTAGTCTTATATTCAGGCTTTTTGTTTTTTCCTAAAGGAATATCCAAAGTTTGGGGGGTCGTCTTGTATTCGAGCAAATACGGTAATTGAAAAAAAATGAAAATTTCATGAACTCTAAAAATTTGGATTAAAAAAACAAAAAACAGTTATGGCACCCATTCTTAGACAATATAACATTTGTGTAATCATATCAATGACCGGAAGTGATTCTAATACATTCTGTATGACTGTTCTATTAATGGATTTTTTATTTATTGTTCACAAGTTCTAAAAATAGTAATTTTTTTTTTTAAAGAAGGCATATATTTTTGACTGAACATGTTCTGTGTATTTAATGACTGCAGCTTATGTGTTCATGCACAAAGATGTTTATTGTTGTGTGTACCAACAAAGCTTTTTAAAAAAAGTTTTTGTGTTTAATAGGACATTACATTGTAAGGAGCTTATAGCATCTTTGTTTTCCATATACTAAAGCCATTGTAATATTTTTTGTATCTCTTATATGGGGTTTTTATTTTCTGCCGTCTTGTCTGTTAATCCCATAAAATGTAGGACTTGCGCTAAAACAGGCTCTGATTAATTTTTGGTAATAAGTTTGTAACATAAATCTTCTGTGTTTCAGCTGGAATTTCCTGCACTTCTTCATAATACTGAAGAGAGGGATTTAAGAACAAATCCTTTCAAAGGTGGGTGAAAAGCCGTTCCATTTGTATTGTAGGTAGGAAATTACATTATATATGTGCAATGACAGTACGTGGACTTTGAAAAATTATACATGCATTATACGAAGACATTGATATTGTATGTATATTACCAACTATAAAATAGCATTACATTTGAACAGTTCTCTTTTATGTCCTAACATTTCTACCCGAAAGCCGAGGTTGTGGATTGGGAGACGGAGGGCAGCACTACCGTATGTAATAGTGTATCTTCCGCGAGGCAAACAAGGCACTTGCCTAGGGCGGCACTTTGCCAGAGGGTGTTAAAGCACACTTCTTGTGCTCCAAACCCTTCTGGTGCTTCAAACATTTTCGCTCCCTCCCCCGCCGTTTAGTAAGCTTTAGCTCCCTCCCCTCCCTCTTCCATAAACTTCGCAACAAGCTAAGTTTACAAATACGACATTGATAGCACAGACTCCCAAAGTTTTTTTGGAGTCTGCTTTAAAAAATGTCGCACACGCCGATAGCGCAAGTATTTTCCGCAATCTGCCTGTGCGCCGTGATCATACATGAGCTCTGGTGTGTCACTGTGATTGGGTGCCTCTCCTGCCTGCAAAGAGGTGAATCCAGTCCATTACTGTTAGTCTTACTACTATGCAGGTATGTAATACACACACACACACATTGCACATTACTCAGATTTATGGGGCTCTCTTCTACTCATTCTGCTTATCACAAAAGCTGCTCATTACTATAATGTCTATTTTGTGTGTGTGGATGTGATATATATCCCCTATTTGGAACACCATTTATATAACTTCCCACGTGGACCTTTTCCATATGTGTTCATATTTACATTCTGTATCCCTGTTAGAAATAACACAATATTTGTAACAAATAGTATAGTTGATCATCTGTGCTATACTTCTTAAGACATTTTGATTGTGGATATTGTGTTCTTTCTGCTTCATGTGTGCTGTATGTGACATTTTGCGGAAATAGCATTGATTTTGTGGTACTTTAGTCTGGGACCTGGGGAAATAGAGATTAATTCATCCTCAACTAACCCTATCCATATGAATATAATTATATGTGACTATAAGTACTCCACTATATGCTGATATTTAAAGCTATGGGAATCACTGTCCTCTTTAAGATAATATTTGGGGCATAACATTTCCTAAATTCCATTAAATATATATATATATATATACACACACACGACGCCCACTATAATTACATTATTAATTGTTTGTAGTAATGTTACACAGTGATAGAAAGTAGTTTGCAACGTGTATATAATTTTTGAAACCCTTTCATTATGGTTGAGATGGTAAAACTAGCAATTTATATGCAATTCTATGTATGAATTTTTGGAATAAAAGCTACACTTTATAGGGTCAATGTCCCATTTCCAGTTTGTCATTAATCGTTTGGGTTTTCATACCCTGTTGATATCCCACACCTAAATAAAATTGAAACTATGGTTATGTTATTTTCTTTTGATGTAATAAGATCTTAACTGACGGATATCAACTTGTATTAATATGTCATATGCCGGACATTTCCATTATATCGCAAAGAACCCAATTTACTGAGTAACTACTTTATAATTCATAATACGTATCATCGCACCCATCACAAGATTACATCTCTTGTCATGGAAATGTAATATTACTTGTCTCAATCTGCAGCACGTTATCATGAAAATTTAATTCTCCGTGTCTCTTTCTGCAAAAGTTCACCTATCTTTCTTTAGCAACTGCAAGTAATACAATATATACTTGCGCACACAATGGTTGTAAAGTATATGTATTAAAAAAATAAATACATCTGAGAACTTCCACAATAGACTGACCTTGAAAATCGAATTATTTCATACCTACCAACAATGACCACCCTGGAACTTGGCCAGAGCATAGCCAATCTGGCAAGGAGCCACATTGGGCTGTGGGATTCCTGCCTCCCCGAGTACAGCAGGATCCTGATACATGCCTGTGGGACCCAGCATTGTCTTTAAGGTATTTGTTCCCTTGGGACATAAACTATTAATGACATAAATACCTTAAACTTTTAAAGCCATCATTGTGGGATTATTTACAAGACTGTTATCAGAACAGGGTTTGAAAAATCTCGGGAGCCATGGCACCTAAAGTCCCGGCTGCTGGCTCTTAACAACTATTGAACTCTATGGAAGTAAATTTTCCTGGTTTTAAAAATAACCGGGCTGGCTCCTGAATTCGGTAGTCTGTTTGGCTCCTAAAGGCTACAGAAATGTGTTATACATCACAATAACTTGCCTTATTAATTCGGTTTGTTATAGACTTGCAGGAGACTTGTGATGTGGATGTATGATTAAATATGCAAAACATACAATTATCTCAGATACAATACCCTAATGCACTATGGAAAATGGTGCTAGTTTGTAACTTAATTATAAAACAGCCGTAAATTATTATTTTACTTCCCCTTCAGCAATGTTTCCTCTTGATTAAGTTCAATTTAATACCCAGGGCCGCCATCAGAAATGTCAGGGCCCCTTACTGAAAAAAATTCTGCCCCCTCAATAGTTTATCCATTAATAGTGCAGTGAAAATGTGCTAATTAATGGACCGGACCACTGATATTTTGCTCATTAATATCCCACTGATAATTTGTCCATTAATATCCCACTGAAAATTTGTCCATTAATATCCCACTGAAAATTTGTCCATTAATATCCCACTGATAATTTGCCCATTAATATCCCACTCATAATTTCTCCATTAATATGCCACTCATAATTTGTCCATTAATATCCCACTCATAATTTCTCCATTAATATGCCACTCATAATTTATCCAATAATAGCTAGTGATAATTTGTCCAATAATAGCCAGTGATAATGTGTCCATTAATAGCCCACTGATAATTTGTCCATTAATAGCCCACTGATAATTTGTCCATTTCATAGCCCACTCATTATTTGTCCATTAATAGCCCGCAACCCCCCTTCTCCCCCCTTCCCCAGTACTTACACACAGTCACACTTACACACAGTCACACTTACACTTATACAGTTACACTTACAGACAAAAAGTTACACATTCACACTTACAGATACACTTACACATAGTAACACATGCACACTGTAACACACACAGACACACTTACATATACACACAGATTTTTTTTAACAAATGTAAAAAACGCTTCAGGGATGAAACAGTGTCTGCCTTGTATTACTGCAGAGGCAGGACACCATTATTCAGTTTTTTCCTACATCCGGCGCTCTGACAGTCTCGGGGGAAGTTGGGGTGGAGCATAGTGTCTTCAATTGGCCCTTGCGGCCGAGTTCCTAAAGCCTGCATCGGCCCCAGGGATGACGGCCTACCAGGTTTTTTCCTGTTATACCGGTAGGCTACTCTGGCCTTGATGGGGGCCCACTGGGCAGCTGCTTTAGGCCCCCAGGAATGAATGGGCCCTGTTTGCCCATATATTTTTTTTTTTTAAAGGGCCAGGCCCAAGTGGGCCAGGGACAGGTGTATCGCCCGCCCCACCCCCAATGGCGGCTCTATATCCTCAAACCCTTGCTATGCGAGTACTATGAAAAACACTGTATAGAATTTTCATCTAAGTTTCACACCCAAACCAGATCCATAAGCTTGTAATAAGTCCATATCAACCACATTAGTAAATGTATTGGGAACATATGTAAATATTCTTTTATTAATTATCGGTGTGCAAAACTCTATAGCCTGTTTCTGACTCATTAACTAAACCCTTGTTCGTTATGCATAGAATTTCAAAATAAAGAAAATCCTACTTTTTCATTATTTTCCCAAAAGGTTTGATTTTAATATTGTGCTGTGTTTTCATATTTGTCATTTTTAAATAATGCAGAGTTACACCGTTGCTTTTATTATGTTGCTGATTCTGATGTGGTACCTCACTGCACATAGATTTAGCAATCCACTGTTCAACTCCTCCGTCGTTATGGGAAAAGTGTCCTCTATTTATTTGATGGCAGCAATATTTTCTGAAACAGGTGATACTTTTATGGCTGCCTTAGTAACAATCAGAAGAGAGAAAACCACTTTAAAAACACTTTTCATTTCAAGTGACCCTATCGCTATATTGTGAGTATGTCCTTTATTAATATGCGCATACATATTACGTTTTTTTGTATATGTTTTGGGCTATTTTTATGTATACAGTTGATGTTAGACAATACTTTTCCAATTCTAAACTTTTAACTGCACTTCTATAATAAGTTGCATCAGTTTTAACCTAAATAAAATATCCCTCACGATTAAACTGATTCGACTCAAAAAAAAGCAAAATGTATGTCAATATTGTAGCAGAGAAGCACCGGAAAAAAAATCATAAATAAAATGACAAACACTAAATAATAAAACACAGAATAATAAAAAATGAACAACATATGATAATCCAATAGTGTCCAATGTTACAGTCCCAAAAGTCTTCATAAACAACCGGATTCTTGTTCGGGATATACCTTATGTAGAGCAAGAAAAAAAACACGTGATGGTGCAGACCGTTTGTAAGGCAGGATCAGACCTCTACCAAATCAGCACATATGGACAAAACCCACATGTGGTTGGGACACTTAGAACCTTACCTACGATTAAGTGGGGCTGTTCACACAAAATGCGTCAGGTGTGTTGCCTGCCTATTATAATGCAGTGATAAATTCAAATGAGTCTTTACTGAAGTAGAAAATACATAAAAACAGGTCCACAGCAAAGCCAAGGTACACCTTGAGGTAACGTGGATATCTTCCGCCGTGATGAGTTTCACCCTTACATTGTGTCAGGTCCAGAAAGGTGTCTGTTCACGTTCCCGATGACCGCATTGGTGGCGTCTCTTTCTCCTGTGTTCCTTGCTAAAGCTTCCACTGCATATGTATGTTTCTTGGCTTGTCCCCTGATTATTCTCCTGCCCGCTGTGTAATTCCTGTAGCCCTTACTGTGTTCAGACTTTGGCTATGCTGACTACTAGCCATATGTACTGTATCTTGGCATCATCTGACTATATGTTGAGTGTCCTGGCTTCTCCAGTCCTCCACCCCAAGGTAAATCTGGCTGTCCTGTCCACTGCTTTCACAACCAAACTGTAACCTCAACTGTAGAAGCCTGACAAAATATTATATATTTTATGTAGCTACTGTTTCATTCTGTAGCAATACCATGCAAAAAGTGAGAGGTCATTATAGTGCTCTATCAGGATCAAGCGTTGATTTTTTTTCTTCCAAGCCTTCTGTATGATACAGATATAATGAAGTGCTCACTTCTGCCTTTGAGGTTTTAAATCACAGTATTTGCAGTTCCAATTTTGCTTTCCTGTCAGGGTTGCAGGAATAACGATTTCAGTTTTGAGGGCCATCATTCTGATAGGACCATCACTTTAATACCGTTGATGGATTTCTTGACATGTATGCTAAAGCATTATTTGATAGAGTTCGTATTTCCTAATCTGAAACTGAGGCAACAGTATCTGTGCTATTTTATATAAACGGAGAGACAATAATTACGCTTAAGATAGAGTGCATTTGGAAAGTAATCCAATAAAGCGAATAGCAAATAATTGCACATTCAGATTCTGAATATATTTGTCCTTTTGCCTGTACACATTATTAAAATTAGATATATGTCTCATAATTCCAGTGTGTAAATCCTTGGTTTCAAAATTAAATAATGGAAGAAGAAATATGGCTTCACCAGCGATGACTACAAGTAGAGAAATTTGGTTCCATACGAAGCAAATATCAAACAAATAAAAAGTAGATGGAGTCAGTATCTTTATTGGTTTATTTGGCAAAGTAAAGAACAGTCTCGGGTTCTAATCCTCTTTCTGCACTGTTGGTTTAAGGCTTCCAGATGCCCCTTTATTATGAGGTTCCATCCCACCTACTGTGAAACAGTATATTATCCCTCCTGTGGAACCTGTTCAATATTAGGGCAAATGATAGCATAACATGAGAATCCACCCGATATACTTCCATTCCCGAAATGCCTCTGTCTTGAAAATCTAGTACAAATTAAACCTTTATCAAATCTGTATTATTAATATTATTATGAGCCAACAAAGTAGTCTTGCATACTCTAAACTGTCCAGTGTGGCTAATCAGTAAGGTAAATCAGGAAATAAATAAAAATAAAGTGTCATTTAAACATTAATAAAGCAGAGGCATTTGCAAAATATAAAGAAGCCAACAAAGACTGTAGAAATGCTATTAAATTGGCTAAATTGCAGAATGAAAAAAACAATTGCTCAGATCAGATGTGGAACCAAAAACACACACTTAATTGATAGCGTACAAACATGCATGTCTGCTGTGCATTGTCACCAGTTTTACACCATGCCTGTAGATATCTGATTAGGCATGCCTCTAGACAGATGCGTCACTAGGGCTGGTGTCACCCCCCTGGATTTCCTCCAATACAATGCCAAACAGATTCCTTAGTAATGCCAGTTAGATGGCCTATTAACTATGCCACACACAGGAGCCCCATAAATAATGCCACACCAGAGCCCCACTATTTATGCCTCACCTCTGCCCAATTAATTATGCCACACATTGGGCCCAATAAATATTCCACACACAAGCACCCCATAATTATGCACACATGGGACCGCCATTAATTATGCAACACACAGGAGCCCCACGAGGTGACAATTGTACAATTCTAAAACAATACAAATGTATACATACAGACATCTCTCTCTCTATAACAGCCAATTTGTCCAGTTATATGCAGGTATCATTTTATCATTAATAAGCCACAGCCAATTTGCCCATTAATATGTCAGTATTATTGTGCAATTAATATGCCAGTAATATTGTGCGATTCAGATACCAGTAATATTGTGCCATTCAAATACCAGTAATATTGTGCCATTCAAATACCAGGAATATTGTGCCATTCAGATCCCAGGAATATTGTGCCATTCAGATACCAGTAATATTGTGCCATTCAGAGCCCAGTAATATTGTGACATTCAGATACCAGTAATATTGTGCCATTCAGAGCCCAGGAATATTGTGCCATTCAGATACCAGGAATATTGTGCCATACAGATACCAGGAATATTGTGCCCTTCAGATACCAGGAATATTGTGCCATACAGATACCAGGAATATTGTGCCCTTCAGAGCCCAATTATGCAACACACAGGAACCCCACGAGGTGACAATTGTACAATTCTAAAACAATACATATCTATACATACATACAGACATCTCTCTCTCTCTATAAAAGCCAATTTGCCCAATTATATGCCAGTATCATTTTGTCATTAATAAGCCACAGCCAATTTGCCCATTAATATGCCAGTATTCTTGTGCCAGATGACAATGCCATTGTGCCATTAAGATGCCAGTATTAATGTGCATTCATATGCCAGTAATATTGTGCGATTCAGATACCAGGAATATTGTGCCATTCAGATACCAGGAATATTGTGCCATTCAAATACCAGGAATATTGTGCTATTCAGATACCAGTAATATTGTGATATTCAGATACCAGTAATATTGTGCCATTCAGATACCAGTAATATTGTGGCATTCAGATGCCAGTAATATTGTGCCATTCAGATGCCCCAGCCAATTTGCCTATTAGGACGCCAGTATTATGCTGTCTATTAATAAATTAAATTAAATTTCCTTTGCTCGTTATTCCACCCTCCTCCCCCCCTTCCCCAGTACTTACTGCCTGGCTGCTGCTCCGTGTCCCTGGCTGGACGTCTCCATGCAGTGTTCCCTCCTGCACGGAGGAGGGAAACACAGTCACCGGATGTGAAGTAATGTCACATCCGGTTGTGGTGATTTTTTTTTTTTTCCGGCGACCAAATCCAGCAGAGTTAAGCAGCGCGATGCGGTGCAGGGGGATGTCTGCAGCACAGGTGTAATCCCCGCTGGAGGTGTCACCCGGTGCGGTCCGCACCCCCCTCGGGACACCACTGCCTCTAGATATCTCACACGTTATTCTGTACTTCTATAGCAGATTCTATATTGTATTCTCTGTTATTATACTGCTTCCCCATATTGTAATGCTCTGTATATGACTTTTTCATCAAATGATTTATGTTTGTGACATGTTTGTAAGTGTAATATTGTAAAATCAGTTTCATAAATATTTGATAAAGATGTATTTGTACAAGAAGAGTGCACTTTTTGTCTCACTATTTTCAAGTTAGCAAATTATGCCAAAGAAAAGTTATACTAATGAGGTGTGAATGCTTTTCTACTAACCTATAATCCCTGCTGTAACTTGCTGATTATAGTTAGCATCAAGCAATCTAAATAAGGCCTAGCAAGCAGTCATTTGCTGTTTAGCAGGGCTCAGCATTATATCAATTTATAAAGAGTACAGGTTATACTTACATGAAATATATGACAAAAATATTGCCATTACGGGCTTAGTATTGTCACCTTTTTAGTTTTTAAGATTTATTCATTTTAAATTCTTTATTGATATGGACTCATTGACTGCAGGGCCTATACCGTATTATCAGTTATAAACTGTCACAGATCAGCCTGATCATCAAGTACTATAGCACATACAAAATACTCAAATAAGTTTGTTAAAATCTCCATTAATGCACGTGTCAACTGGAAAGTGTTATTAGTAAAATGCTTTGATTCAACATTCCCAAAAGAGTCATATATTTTCATCTACTAAATCATTCTAAATAGCTAACACATGAAGAGACTGTATAACTGGTTTCAGCCTGGTCATATTTGGAGGGAGGTTTTGTTACTCGCTGGATACCTCAGGGATCTGTACTTGGACCAGTTTAATTTAATATTTTTATTAGTGATATTACAAAGGCGCTTAAAGGTAATTGCCTTTTTTGCAGATGATACAAAGACAGGATATACTGTATGTTCCTAGGACGAGCCAAGTGGAAATGATTTAGATAAACTAGAATAATGACTAAGACTGTGGCAACAGTTCCAGAATTGTAGGAAGAGCCTAGTATTACTTTACTGCCGTCTGCGCAATACAAACAGATTTGCATTTAAACTATGTATGTGTAAGAGACCTACATAGCTTAAACATGTCTGTATTAAACATGTCTGCACAATTTCACAGGACTGTCTGACATCAAGGGATGTCATGTGACCCTGCCACCTTTTGGCAGTCCCACACACCTCATCTCGGAACTTGTCCCTGGATGTGTCGGGTATGCAGAGTATATGTAAAAGGAAGAAAACTACTAGACTGATGGGCATTAAGATTAAGATCACAAAAGATAAGTGAGTTCTCTACAGCATTTACGTTACCGTGACACATGACAGGATTTCTATTAACATTTCAGAAAACATTTAGTAGCTGGACATATGTGAACTTAAATATGCAGTTTTAGGTTTGTATTCAAAAGCAAAATAGGTCACTTCATAGTCCAAATGGCTTCTTAGAGACTTATTCAAATACATATGTAATTATAAACTATTGGGACAATGTATAAAGAGAAATTATTGTGGCAAATTTTAAACAGGAGCAATCAGCAATTGACTAGTGTAAACAGGAGCAATCAGCATGAGACTAGTGTAAACAGGAGCAATCAGCATGAGACTAGTGTAAACAGGAGCAATCAGCATGCGGCTAGTGTAAACAGGAGCGATCAGCATTGGGCTAGTGTAAACCGGAGCAATCAGCATGGGACTAGTGTAAACAGGAGCAATCAGCATGGGACTAGTGTAAACAGGAGCAATCCGCTTGGAGCTATTGTAAACTGTTCAGCATACATGTGCTTTCTGTGTAACTTTTTATTTGGTTTTACTGAAAGGCATCTTATGTATTTCATTTTACACAATCCAGAGGTTTGTTCTAGAAATGGGAAAGTGTTATTTAAATACCAATCATGTCTACTAAATGCCATTTCCCAGGCTTATTAAAGATTAAATGAATCAAATGCATTGACAGTTTTCACACTTGACAAGATGACATTATTTGCTCCAAATTCATCATTACAAATATTACATGCAATTAATGTAACCATAGCACAGACACTGATGCCATAATACATTGGGAGCCATTCAATAAAACTGAAGTGACAAGTAAAGCGCAAAAATCAGATCAGATATTAAAGGGAATTATATATTCAGTGTACAAATGTAGGACACATCCAGGACACAGGATATAGAATGCTGCACATGTGCAAACGTCTGTGTATACTCAGTAGTACTGCAAGTCTGAGTGACAACAGAGCACAGAGCTGACATGCCCCCTCACAAGCACGCCCCGACATCCCATATTGCCAGGAAGAGGCGTTATGAGTTATGCAACTGCAAACTCAGTATAGGTGGCTTACTCAACTGTTAACTAATGTGTGATGTCATCTAGATGTGTCATTGAGTAAAGCAGCTGTCTGTTGACCTTACCATATACCTGCGATGCATACAAACTCCTTCCATACAACTGGATCTCATATATAGATCATTTATTAACATGATGTGTCGCTGTAATGAGGAGTTCAGAAAGATTAACGTGAGAGCAAGTTCTCTTGACATATTCCTATGGCTGTGGCCACAGTGGTTACATTGACAGCTCTTTACATTGCTAGTGGAGGTATTTTTCCCCCATTATAAATCAAGGTAAGTGCATGCATCATTTGACTTCCAAGGAAATGACTCACTGCTACTTCTAGAAAGGAGCAGCCATGGCCATTAATGGAATATTGGAAATCCTGTCAGAAAAATAAAAATGCTCAGATATTGTGTTGCTTGTCATTAATGCATGCTCCCTTAGCAAGATGCACATTCTCTATTGAGCATCCCTTTGAAAAGTAAAGTTAAATATTTCAAACTGTACTGAAACATCATGCCAAAGAAATGCAATGCTAAACAATAATGATTTCACATTTGTTTTCACAAACATTCTCCTTCCTGACTTCCAGCAATTAGTCCAGACTTGTTCATTATATAATTAGGCAAAATTCCCAATGTGATAAAAACACTGTATGAGTCATGTTTCAATACTGTTTGAACGCATAATAATTTTGTTTGGAAAAAGGGACACCTTTTGCTGTGTATGTGCCAGGATTTCTTCTATTTCTTTTTGTTTCTATGGTAGTTACTGAATTCATATGCCGCTGTGATGGAAAAGCTACCCATTACTGTAGCATACTAAGACTTTATATTTGGAGGGTTTTTATCGTAATGTATTCATATTTTGCAGTGAACTTATTGGTGTGTGACCATACATGAAGATACAAACCATTCAGAACCAATGTACTTTAACCTTGAATGGCGCCTGCAAACCTTTCATTCTCATAAAGTATTCTGATCCACCAAAATAAACTGCTCGCTTTATATAGGGTTTTACAGGTTTATAATTTAGCCAAGGTACAAAATCTCAGCCGGGCAATTACAGACCAGTGTGCTTGATTTAATTTCTGTAGAGAGGAAATTAAATGAAGGGTTGCAAAATAAATACATTTAAGAATACATCTGGAAGCAGAATAGCATTAGTTGAAGTTAATATGTTTTGTGAAAGACAGATCTTGTCAGACTAAGTTGATATCTAAGGCAATAAACAAATAGATCTAGGTGTGGTTGTAGATGTGATCTGTTTAGACTTTGCTAAAGAATTTGTTATGGTTCTATACAGAAATGGACTTGGGGCAAATGTACACATTTGGATTGAAGATTGTTGTAAATGGAAAATTTGCAAACTTGATCATGGTATTAAGTAGAGTACCTCTGGGGTCTGTCCTGGGACTGCTTTTTTTTTTACATTTACCTAATAATGATCTCCTGTGTTGCATTAAGAGCCACGTCTCAGTGTTTTCTGATGACTCAAAATTAGCTAGGGTAGAGTCTTACCTTGATGTTTCTTCTCTGCAGGAGGATTTAGACAAAGTGGGGGGCTGGGCAGGCAAGTGGCAAATGAGGTTCAATATAGACAAATGTAAAGTTATGCATTATGGGAAAAATAGTAGCAATACACCATACACTTTAAATGGTACCTACCTGGGAAAAACTACTAATGAAAAGGATTTAGGAATAGTTGTAGACAACAGCCTAAGGGTCAGTGCGCAATGCCAGTCAGCAGCTGCAAAGGCTGGGAAGGAGGATATCATCTTGCCTCTTTATAAGCCAATTGTAAAACCACACCTTAAATATGTGATGCAGTTCTGAATGCTGATCCTGAAAAAGGACATTCATTCGGTGCATATATTATTTCATTTTAACATATTGCAGTTTTGCACGATTGGCAAAGTCATGTTTTGGTCAGGACTATTGATGCATACAATTGACAGCCATAATGAATTATTAAAACTAATTTACTTAGCTCCCTCTAATTCCATGTTAGGTGTAGCTCCAAATGCACTCTCCCTTTGCATTTTGTTTGTAATCAATGTAAGATAATTAACCCCTTAGTGACATGACTTTTTTGGCTTGTCCGACGCTTGGTGACATGTGCTGTTTTAACATTTCTGAGGTGTTTGTGTTTTGCTGTAATTTATTTCTGTCTCATTTAGTGTACCCGCACAATCTATATATCGTTTTTAGCGTTATAAGAAGGGCTTTCTTTTGATACCAAATTTTTTTTTTTTTATGACTTTTATTTGAAAAATCGTATACTCATGTACAAGAGACAACAAAAAAACACTGCTAAAAAGTTTCTAATATATGTCCTGAGTTCAGAAATAGCCCATGTTTTTATGTTTTTGTGCTTTTTTATTCATGTTACAGGGCCAGAACTATAAGTGGTGCAAAGCTATTTTAAAATCCTTTCTTTCAAAATTAGCGATAGTGACATTGTAACACTGATTTCTGTACTAAATCCATGAATGACCCCCAACATGTACATATTTTTGAAAACTAGACCACTCAGGGCATTTAACTTGGGGTATTTTGACACATTTCATGTAGCCATTTTACCACCAATCTATGCCAAAGTTTGCAGCAAAAAATCTTTTTTTTTAATTTTTCACATATATTGCAATTTAGGTAAACATTACCTTAAAATGTGAAGGGGTATTTCCAAATAACACCTCAATATGTGTTCAGCAACATCTCCTGAGTACAGGGATACCACCCATGCATAGGTTTGTTGGTTTGTTTTGGGGCTAAAAGGCCACATTTAGGGGGTGCGCATTTTGGTTTTCCAACTTGGAATTCTGACATGCAGAAAACTTGTGCCCATGTCCCATTTGGGACATTTGTGAAGCCAGAAAGTGTATTCTACCCCACAAAACCATATATTTTTTTAAACTAGACACCCTAGGGTATATCAAATGGTAGTATTTTAACACTTTCCATGCACTAATTATACTACCAGCCTATGTCAATGTTTTGGGTAGTAATTTTTTTTCACATACATTGTACTTTGGGCATGAATTCACAGATCCTGTTATATGTCAGTGCCAAACAGCACCTCAATATGTGTTCAGCAACATCTCCTGAGTACAGGGATACCACCCATGTGTAGGTTAGTTAGATTATTTGGGGGCTAAAAGGCCACGTTTAGGGGGGGTGCATTTCCAACTTGGAATTTTGACATGTAGTCAGCCTGCGCCCATGTTCCATTTGGGACACTTTTGAAGCCTGTCAAAGTATTTTACCCCATAAAACCATATATTTTGGAAAACTAGACATCCTAGGGTATTTAAAATTGTGGTATTTTAACACTTTCCAAGTGCTAATTCTACCACCAACCTATGTCAAAGGGTTGGGATGTCATTTTTTCCCCACACACATTGTAGTTCAGGCAGGATTGTTCAGATTCTGGTATTTGCCACTGCCAACCAACACCTCAATATGTGTTCAGCAACATCTCCTGAGTACAGGGATACCCCCCATGCATAGGTTTGTTGGTTTGTATTGGGTCTAAAATTCCACATTTAGGGGGTGCGCAATTCCAACCTGGAATTTTGACATGTAGTCAACCTGCGTCCGTGTCCTTTATGGGATATATCTTTGAAGCCAGCCAATGTAATTTACCGCCACCAAACCATATATTTTTTTATCGGTAGACCCCCATCACTACTTGTGGCAAGGGCTCAGCAGCCACCGATACATCGCTAGATGATGTATCAGAAAGCTGCATAGGGTCAAAATCGAACCCTGAGTCCGCGGCCTCAGAATCAGTGCGTAAGCAGTGATCTTGAGCAAAGAAGGGGTTAATAAGAGCCTATCTAGTACTGTAATACATTACAGTACAAAGAAATTAATCCATAAAACAGTGCAGACAGCAAAACATACTGTTGCTGTGCAAGATTACTGCTTACACAGTGATGAATGGCAGGGAAGGGGTTAATACACAGTGAAAGACTTTCATAAAACCTGCCAATTTTATAAAATGTTATTTTATATCACTAATACTGATCTGTCTCTTTCCGTCACAAAAATGTAAGTGAGGAGAGGGAGGCAGATCAATATTTGTGAATATTGATCCGACCAATTTTGAACTGACCAGGGCGAATGGTGAGCATAATCGAGAAATCACCAAACATCCTTTGCCACTAATTCGCTGTTACTGATCGCTATGCACTCAGGCAGCTTTAAAAAAAAAATCTCAAATATTTTTACTTTACATGTAATCCGCTAGCGGGTATGTGTAAAAATAAAATAAAAAATATGCAGACAGATAAAAATTGCTTTGGCGTCAATATCATTGCGTAAGCAGTGGTCGACGGCAAAGAAGGGGTTAATAACTCTTAGAAGAGCCTTTTTAGTTCTGTAATAAATTACAGTACAAAAAAAATTAACCCCTAAAAAATGCACAAACAGCAAAAATAAATGCGCTGATGTGCACGATCACTGCTTATGCAAGATCAGTGGCAGGGAAGGGGTTAAACGCAGGGAATTGCTTTAATAAAACATTTTTTATTGTTTTATTATTTGTGTGTTGTGTGTTTATTGTTTTTTTTAACTTTTACTTACTTTTAGAACTTTGATCTGTCTCTCTCCCTCACTAAAAAAAATGTGAGGAGAGGGAGACAGATCATAACTGGTCAGATCAATATAGGGTTAATATTGATCTGACCAGTCAGTGGGGATGTTCAGCAGAACATCCCCACTGCCTGTCAGTGTGCCTGGCAGTCACTGATTGCCTCTGTGAAGAGGCAATCGTGTGACAGCCAGAGAGCACAGGAAGCAGGTACTTCCTGCCTCCTGTGCTCTTGCCCTTAGAAGGGCAGCGCCATCTTGGTCACTCAGTGACCAAGATCGTGCATTTTTTTTTTGTGTTTCTGATTGCCTCGACTTGCGAGGCAATCAGAAACACTTTCTGAGCATAGGAAGCGAAAGATTAGCTTCCTATGCTCGTTTTTGAAATGCCCTCTCCGGAGCGATCGAAATGCCGACGGGCATTTTTTTTAGTATTGTACGATGCTTCCACACGGAAGCATCGTTACAATACCATCAGAGCACTGAAAGCGGAAAAACTCCGCTTTCAGTGCTCGTTTTGACACAGGACGGACTAGGTCCGTCCTGTGTCACTAACGCCTCGGCACACAGGACGGACCTAGTCCGTCCTGTGTCGCCAAGGGGTTAAGTACATTATATTACATAATATGCTAAGATGCTAAATATAATACACACTTGCCACAGGTTAAAATTCCACTTGCAGCTGCAAATACATAGATTTCATATTCCTTCCATAATCAGTGTGAGTCATATCATACTAAACATATAATCACTTGGTGTTCTTGGCATACACATTCATCTCTACATCTTACCATGCTGATGAGATCACCTTTATAACGTTCATTTAATACAATTACTCCACTAGTAATAAGTGTTTATGTTTCAGCGCTATATACATCTCCGTTGAATACGTTATTTACAAGACCTTTATTTCCCTACTTCAGTGTACCTAGCACCATAATAATTCTACATTGGTCCAAACCGGGCAAATATACAGTATTTAATCAGCAAAGGTTTCCTTGGCAGTTCCACGCGGCAAATCATTTCTGTGTCCTATTGTACAGAACCGAGATGCTTTTTTTTGTTGTTTGTGCTTTTAATTTAGAGGAACTAATAGCAAGACAAATCTTCCAAGCAAGAGAGCTTTTCTGACCTATGTGTTCAGGTTTAAAATGCCGCACTCCAGTAACAGCATGTTCACGTATACGCCATGAAGGGCAAAAAGAAATTGATTTATTCATGGCGGAAAAAAATAAATTGCTAGCTACTTCACCTGTATGATGCATGCAAGAAAAAACCAATGCGCAATTCTACAAATTACCTGCAGCTAAGGCAATAAACTCATATACCTATCAATTATAGCAAATTGCCAGAATACAAATAAATACATAAACAGAATCTCCAATTAGGAAATACAAAATCCAAGACAGTGACTGGAAATTCATGTTCCAATTTTTTCTTTGTTGTTAAAGGTCTGTGATTGTGACTCTCATTTGTACTTTGCAGTCAATGCCTTTAACCAAAGGAGATTTTTATGTATCCCTTCTGATGGTGATTTGCTATAGTACGCATTTTACTAGGGATTAAAGCACTTCTTAGTCTACAAGTTCAACATAAAAATTAAGAGCTTTATGCACAGGAGCTTTGTAGTGTCAAAATGAGGTCTCTGTTGTGACGGGAACATACAAATGTACATCTCTTTTAAATAAACCTTTAATTCACTGAATCAAAAGGTTAAAAGGAATTTTTTTTAAATGAATGACTCTGTGCCTGTCTTACTTTTTAGGTGTAGAGTATTCTCAAAATTATATTAAATTATACTAAAATATATTTATTTTGTCACAGTGCAGTAGACCCTCTGTCCATCTGTGGTGTGTGCTCATGACACACAGCCAATCAGTGGGGAGGGGATGACCATCCATCTCCTCCACCTCACGAGATGTGTTTGGTTTTACAGATGCCACACACCAATCACTGCTGCCAGGTTGCGGAAAACCATCTCCAGGAAATGCCAGCCTAGAAGTCTGTGTTTAACTTCCAATTCAAAGGTGAATCACTTCTGAATGTTCTCCATAAGAGTATCATTCAAAAGCATTTTCATCACATAAAAGTGGACTTCTGTTTGATTAGAGGACAAAGAGGACGGTTTAGTCCAGCTTTAATGAGGCTACCTCAACTACATAAAATATACCTTGCTTGATAGCATTGGTTTTAATGCAACATACAAGTGCCATTTGATCAACACAGTTTAAAGGACAACAATGGGAAACGTTATGTTCTGGTTAATGGAAGGATTGCAGTATGGTTAGGCATTTTAAATAGAAATACTTTCATGAAAAAATACAAATAAAGTACCTTAGTGAGCACACTCTGCTTGCGTAGCTCTATCAGGGGGCGGACATCTCGGGTCAGATAAGTCAGATCTCCATTGAGCTGACCCAAGAGTCTAAAAATCATGTTAAAGCTATACAGACAGAGTAGTCTTTTTAATGGATTAATCAGTGAGACCTATGCTTATTAAATCTAGAAATCAGACATTCAGGATAGTTAACTCAGGGCATACCTACCACCCTCCCATGTCATACTAACCACTAGTTGACCAATTGCTTAATATGTTACTTAATCAGTCTACATATGGCCAGAATACCAAAAAGAGTTACTACATCTATTTATTTTCACAAACCCAGTGGTGATGCTATCAAACAAGCAAATTTAACAGCAGGTTAAACCCCACAGGCAGCCCCCTATGTTTGGCAGAGCTGAGTGCACCCAGCGATAACGCTAGTTATAGGAACTTTACCCTGCACTTTCCTAAAGAGAGGTATCATCCATTCAGGGCAACATATATAAATACTAGGTACATGAATACTAGCATCTCAGAGTACCAAGACTAACTATTTCCATTGTGTTCTGATAAATTCGTTGACACCAAGTGCTTTTTTTATTGTATTTTACTTACCTGTTGAAATGTGTTAAGAAGCAGGAAAGGTGAAATGCGTCATGTCATCTGTGACACATTGATGTGAAAAACTGTCCAAGTTAGGCCGCTAGTCTTCACAGGAATAGTAAAATAAAAACGTTTATGCACACTTTGACTATATATATATATATATATATATATATATATATATATATATATAGTCAATATATATATACTTCCAGCATGGAGCCCGAGGAAGTGAGTGCACACACAGACCTGCTGCTGCATCTTTTTCTTCTTTAGCCACAGGAATATAAAAGAAGCATTTTCTACATAATCATGTTACTCCTTCTCTAACATGTATTGATTCACTAGTGAGTTTGCCCCCCTTATGTGCCTATGTCCACAGACAGTTCCAAGGACATTCACAGGGGATATCCTTTGCTTTATGTCTATGAGCCTAGGTCCATAGAAACATAGAAACATAGAATGTGTCGGCAGATAAGAACCATTCGGTCCATCTAGTCTGCCCAATTTTTTTTTGAGTACTTTTATTAGTCCCCCGTTCCCGGTCTTATAGCTAGGATAGCCTTGTGTCTATCCCACGCATGCTTAAAATCCTTGACTGTGTTTACCTCTACCACTTCTGCTGGCAGGCTATTCCATACATCCACTACCCTCTCAGTAAAGTAATACTTCCTGATATTACTTTTAAATCGTTGCCCCTCTAATTTAAGACTATGTCCTCTAGTTGTGGTAGTTTTTCTTCTTTTAAATATACTCTCTTCCTTTACTGTGTTGATTCCCTTTATGTATTTAAATGTTTCTATCATATCCCCCCTGTTACGTCTTTCCTCCAAGCTATACATGTTAAGATGCTTTAACCTTTCCTGGTAAGTTTTATCCTTCAACCCATGAACCAGTTTAGTAGCCCTTCTCTGAACTCTCTCCAAAGTATCAATATCCTTCTGGAGATAAGGTCTCCAGTACTGCGTACAATACTCCAAGTGAGGTCTCACCAGTGCTCTGTACAATGGCATGAGCACTTCCCTCTTCCTACTGCTAATACCTCTCCCTATGCAACCAAGCATTCTGCTAGCATTTCCTGCTGCTCTATTGCATTGCCTACCTACCTTCAAGTCCTCTGAAATTATTACTCCTAAATCCCTTTCCTCAGATGTTGAGGTTAGGACTGTACCAAATAGTCTATATTCTGCTTTTGGGTTTTTACGCCCAAGGTGCATAATCTTGCACTTGTCCACATTAAATGCCAGTTGCCACTGCTCTGACTATTTTTCTAGTTTAGCTAAATCATTTGCCATTTGGCTTATCCCTCCATGAATATCAACCCTGCTGCAAATCTTTGTATCATCAGCAAAAAGACATACTTTACCAAAAAGCTCCAGAAAGCTCATATAAATTAGTTTATTTCCAAGGGTTGAATAGTCTCTTTGGAACCCATACTCTATATTGAAATTGCTATACTATATTTCTATTCCTGTACGTTCTTTTCTTGGCATATACCTTTGCTGAGTACATCTATGTTGAATGTACCTTTGCATTACTGACCTGTGCACTAAATGTGATAAGATAAGTAATAGATTATATTTGTCCATCCTGACATTGGTTTATAAGTTTCAGCATTTCATTTAATATTCTGATTTATCCTAATTTTGCTTATATATTCCAAGGCACAATTCCTAACATTGTATTTTACCCCTTCATACCTAACTGAGATGAGAGGGGGCAACATTTTGACACAGGGCCCTCCAGCTGGTTATTTGCTTGAAGCCCCAAAAAGCTCAGGAGGCATGTTAAAATAATATTTTAATATTGGTTGATTCTGGGGTTGGCCTTGGTTCTTACATGTACACTAAGAGCAGGAATTATCACAGCAATGATGTGTTGTCATAACAATCTATTTGAAATGCTCTTGTGGATAATATCACCCTGTAGTCCTCCAGCCGGATACACATGAGCCAAGGCCTGAGAAGCATAACATTGTTCTTCCTCACAGCATAAGAGTTTAATTCACCTGCTCATGTGAAAAAGACTCTCCAGCTTTAGGGAGTGAATTTTTTTGCAAAATTAACTGAGAATAATTGAGACAATTGAGAAAAGTGTTTTTTTAAGCATGTAATGTTATTTCACTGGCTATATTTAGGCAGCTTTAAAAATAAACTGTTTGGGAAAATGCTGTATAAATTCTTCAGACAGACCATTAATCTGTTCTATCCTCCATTAACATGACTCACATCGGATGTCCCTTGTACATGAAGTTCCTTGCTTACGTTCCAAGCCACACTAAACATCTGCTGCCTACTGTAGGTATTCATTACTTCTGTCTGATGTGCGCACAGCTAATTTGCCTAGGAGGAGAGTTTGAACATTAAAACTAAACTTGGTGCCAGCATTCCTAGCAAAAGTCATGTTATATTTTTACAAAAACGGAAACTATTATCCATTTAACCTCTGAATCTTAAAGTTTTATTTACCGAACTAATGCTCAGTTTATTTGCCCACAGTATTCATCACTTAGAAGATAACAGAAATGGTATTTAATAACTTTGCAGAGCAAATATGATGTGGCACGCTTGGCTGGCTAATTTAATTTATCTCTGATTAAGCCTATTATGTTTCAGATCACTTTACAGAATAGTCATTTTTTTGCTAGCTATGAGCTTATTTGAATGGAAATATAAGTTAATAATGTGTGAAAAAACACATAGAATCTGCTTTAAAATGTTAATTTTACCAAATGACTTACTGAGTTAGAGCATATTATCCCACCCATTGTATGGTACTTGGTATACTGTATGTAATTCATACAAAATACATATTGATACAGTATTATACTTACGTCTTCACACTTTACATTTCTAATACATTGTACTTCTAGACTGAATTCAAACATGCTTTACATGAAGAGACATCTAGCACTCTGTTCAAAAAGACCCCCGGGGATTTAATTAATGGCATCTCAAAATAAAATAATTCTGTTGCCGATGTTTTTCTGCTGGTATTTTTTATATAATTAGCGCGCATTATTCTAATAATGATCATGCACCGACGAATTGAAATTTAGCTTGGAGATTAGAATCAGGGATGTGTGCTATAAAACAATGTGAGAGGGTTGACTGCTTTAAACAAAATATATTAATACAGATTGTGGCATTTGAAACCGCTTATTTAGATTACTATTTAAAGTGTTTTTACTTCTGTAAGTAAAAGAAATATACACAGGAGGTTCCAGGAGGTTCCTTGCAGAATGTGGAACCTAAGTCCATAAATAGCAAAAGTATGTACAATAAGTGGATATAAGTAAGTATACCGGAACACGCTAGATAATAATAATATCAATACATATGGAATATCCTGGAGCTCATTCTGAAATATAAGTTGTGCAGACATATCCCCACATGGTTCTCCAGAGCTCACTTGCTTTGAATATGTATTCAGCTCATTTGAAATAGATATCACTATTTACAATTTCTTTATAGCTACTCATAGCTGGAATAATGATTCAGGCAAGACACGTTCTGCCAAATAATCAGCAGATGTACTAAAAACTACCTGAACCATTATAGAGGTACAATATGTAAAAAGGTACTTACCAAATCTGGACTTAATATCAGTTATCATATTTTTATGGGGCTATATTTTAGAGGATGCACCTGACCCAATACATATTTCCATATGTGGTGTCACTGCCCCTTTATTTTGCCTTTCTGGACACAGGTTTGTACCTTACTTTGTAAAATATGTCATAGCCAAATTGATCCAGATCCGTGTATGGCTCTTTTCTGTAGATGTTCAATGACCAACCAACTTCACCGAGGATCTGAACCGTAGGATTTTGGAAGAGCAAAGGGCGGAATCCAAGTTTTGGTAGTTTTTATACCGGCAGGCCGGTAAAATATTGGCATCAGGCCAATGTTAAGTCTATGGAGACAGTACCAAGGCCGGTATTTTTTTGAAGAAAAGGTGGCAACCCTATTGACAGATGGCGGCAATTAACACCTCCTTTAAGGACAGGCTTAAAGATGCATGGTAGATAATTCATTTATATGTATGTATCAACCATGCCATCAGGTAGATCAGTAGCATTTTACTACTGAGTCATGAACCTAACAAAGGTACTCATAGTATTTATGCAGCTATTAAGCCAAGTTATATACACTAGGGTCCAAAAGTCTGAGTCAAGTACCACAATCTGCATTTATTTCCATGTTTCTGCACAAACAGCGTTAAAGCTAATTAAAGTGCAAAGTACATTTAATAGCACATGCTGAAAGTCAAAACAATTGACTTGAGGCAAATGTTAAATTTATGGAGGCAATAACATGGCTGGTATTTTTTTTTTTTTTTAGGAAAAGGTTGTAACGCTTATAGACCACCGATTTGGTGTGTGAAGGGGATATTTACATAAATGGCAATTATTCATAAAGATTTAACAAAGATACAAACATTTGTTGATCTCCATGTTAAATAATATATACTCATATAATATTTAATTAACTCATTACAATATTTTATTAGGTTTTAATAAATGATCAAATCAGTTAGTGATGGTGGGCTCTTGGTCCATATTAAGCTACTTTTTGACATTTAAGTGCAAAGTTCTTTATATTTTATCTTCTTTCATTATTCCATTTGTAACCAGCCATCTACAAAGGAAACCATAGTGACTTAAGGTTTGGTAATATGAATGAATTTATCAACACACATGCATTAAATGTCTTTCCCTGTTCAATTCTAAAGCTAATGTTCATATTATGTGCAGTGTCCTTTTGCTCTGCTTTGCTAAAAGCATGAAAACCTAGGGCTATTTCTATTAATTATACATTTGCAAATGGAAAGTAACATTGTTATTTTAGCTTGTTTAAATAGTCAGCATTATTTTTTGAGGTTAAGCAGTTTCGTTTTATTGGTTATTAATAGAACATGATAGAATATATTTCTGCCATTAGAGTGTTTACTCTTTATTCTACCCTCTAGTCTCATGAATACAGTTACATATTAAAAGGAGTCTGTCAAGCTAAACATTGTTAAAGCATTGCAACATACAAATGACAGAATATATGAGAAAAAGAACAATACTCTCCTAAAGGTGTACTTTCTAAGGACTCCTCAATCCCACACCGGAACTGAAGACATAACTGAGATGGCTCCTTCTAGTGTTACTCAAGATTGGTTCTGTGAAATGAAACGCTGATCGGGATGTCACTTTCAGTGACATAAGAGGGAGGAGAAGGAAAATATATAGTGTGACATCATCTTCAATATAAAAACAGTGGGTACATTTATTAGAATCCACTGATTATATTGAAGACGGTGTCACATTAAACATTGTTTATACTGAATATACGGAATAAAAAACATTAAAAATTATCTATACCTTCTCCCCACCAACGACCAAATTATCAACAAAATCTGGTACATTAGAACCATGGAGCGCTTAACGGTGACACTACAGGATAAACTGAAATCTTTCCACAAAATCTGGGACACATTGCTGACATATAAAAACCGAGCTCACGCTCCCAGCCACAGCCCAGTAGACGTACCCCAGGGCCTTATGCTGAACAACCACCACCCTACTTTCCACAACAAGACTGATAATTCTAACACTACTCCCCCCCACCTACTCAACGCCCTCACCCACCTTCCCCTTTTCCTGCGGTTTAATACAATCTGAACCCCAGTCTTCCTTTGTTTTTATTGTATCCTTCACGTACCGCTACACTTATGACTTGTACCAATTGGGCTGCCACTTACGTATTCTAAGCACTGCCATGTAGTAGCCCACAACGGTGACAAAGTGCACTTACGAAGATCCACATCGACTTATTTCCATCTTAGATGTAAACTGTCTGCAAGCTTTCTGTCTGCTTTCTGTTACGTTCCAAATATCAATGTAATCATAACATTCTGCCGACTAGCATTAATATCTGTACCTATCATGTTATATTGTTATAAATTTACCTTGTATCGTATTATTACTGTGCATTATATGTATGTGACCTTAACATGCAAAATTACAAAATAAATAAACTTTAAATAATAAAAAAAAGATCTGTACCAGCTTATAGTAGGGTGTCCAATTATAAATTAAATCATCATAAAACATGGGTGATGTTCCAGAATATGTCACATGTTGAGGTGGACCTTATTCAGAGAGTATATAATTTTAAACAAAATCCTAAAGAAAATTATTATCTTGGGATCAAGGTCCCTAGGGTCATTGATACAATTATGGAGATTAATTATATAAACTTAGACATACAAACAAACTTTTTAAAAATTGGAGACAGGTGGAACTGGTGGGCAAGGATAAATGTTATCAGAGCTTATAGCCTCTCTAGATGCCAGTAGACATGTGCATTCGTTTTCGGACGAATGAATTTTCGTCCGAAAATAGCATTTTCGTCCATTCATCCGAAAAACGAATAACGAAAATGCTAAACTAACGAAAGACGAATGAACGAATGGTTAATAAATGAAAATCATTCGTCCATTCGTGCTATTGGCATTCTATAAACCGAAATAGAGTCGGTTTATAGACTACCAATAGCATTACAATGCTATTCTATAACCCGAAATAGAGTCCCCATTCATAGGAATAGGTCAATTGACCTATTCGTATGAATGGGGACTCTAGTTCGGTTTATAGAAAGCCAATAGTATTACATGTATTCTATAAGCCGAAAGTCTATAAACCGAAGGTCGTTCGGTTTATAGACTTTCGGTTTATAGAATAAATGTAATTCTATGTATTCTATAAACCGAAAGTCTATAAACCGAACGACCTTCGGTTTATAGACTTTCGGCTTATAGAATACGTGTAATACTATTGCCTTGCTATAAACCGAATGAGAGCCCCATTCATAAGAAATTCTTATGAATGGGGCTCTCCATCGGTTTATAGAAAGCCAATAGTATTACACGTATTCTATAAGCCGAAAGTTTTTAAACCGAAGGTCGTTCGGTTTATAGACTTTCGGTTTATAGAATACATAGAATTACATGTATTCTATAAGCCAAAAGCCTATAAACCGAAAGTTGTTCGGTTTATAGACTTTCGGATGATAGAATACATAGAATTACATGTATTCTATAAACCGAAAGTCTATAAACCGAACGACCTTCGGTTTATAGACTTTCGGCTTATAGAATACATGTAATACTATTGGCTTTCTATAAACCGAACTAGAGTCCCCATTCATAAGAAAGTCTATAAACTGAACGAAGTTTGGTTTATAGACTTTCGGTTTATGGAATGTGTAGATCAATTGATTCGTATGAACGAATAAAACGAAACGAAAATAATGAACAAATTTCGTCTGAAACGAATGCAGTAATGAACTAAATTCGTTTTAGACGAAATAAATAACATTTTCGTCCGAATGGACAAAAACTAAACGAAAATTTTAGGTTTGCACATGTCTAGATGGCAGTATTTGTTCCGGATGGTCCCTTTGAGTGTTTCTACAAACTGGTTGGAGTTGGTGCAAGCCAGCTTTAGTAGCTTTGTGTGGGGAGGGAAAAAATCCCAGATAAATCGAGGGAAGCTAGATGCCAAGGTGGATAGAGGAGGAGCAGGTTTTCCAGCAATAAGACAGCAATATGAGGCAAGTTAGAGTCATCTAAGCAAGAAGGGTGGTACCAAGTCGAAACAGCTACATGCGGCCTGAAAAATTGGAATTTGATTATATGACACCTAAAAAGCAAAGAAGGACTTAATTCTGTAAAAGACTTGATTATTCTGCCTATATGGTATGATATTAAAAAAAGTTAGGTATCAACAACAAATGAATCGAATGCCTCCCTCTGTGTATGATTTAAAATCGCGTTGACAATCTATCTTCAATAGAGTGGTTAGATAAAGGTATAAAGAATATTTAGGATTTACTGCAGGTAAATAAGGCTAAACCTTTTCCGCAGCTCTGTGGAGAATACAATCTTACCAGTGCAAATATTTTTAGGTACCTGAGGGTAAATATTTTTTAAATAGTCATCTTTTCCAGGAGAAAGATATCCAAGTGAATATAGATAAGGAGGAATGGCTAGATGCATTTGTTTCGGTTAATAAAAATGTGTGAGACTTGTCTTTGGTGGAGACCCAGCACAAGCTGGTAAATCACTTTTACTATTTGGCACTATCAAGATTAACAGTTACCGGTATGTACCCTCACTTCTCTAAGACATGCTGGAGATGTAAATCTGGGGACGGTACCTATATACATGTGTGGTGGAGTGTGAGAAGGTTATGCAGCTGTGGGATATGACCTTCGATTTTTTTAGAAAAAGTAGCAAATATCAAGATTTAAATTTAAAAAAATGCCATTTCAGGTGTCCTTCATTTGAGCTGGCCTACAATGAAGGAAACCGAGACAGCCTTGATGATACACAGATTTTTGGCTGTAAAAAAGATTGTAGCTAATGGGCGAAAGCAAACCCAGAACTTTATATGGTCCCAGCTGAAGCAACTGCTGGGCTACCAGCTAAGGATGGAGAAGGGTGTGAGTTTTGATAATAACCAATCAAAAAAAAGAAGGCCAGTTTGGGCCAAATGTTTGAATTTGCTAGAATTATGGGTGGTAAACCCTGAGAAGTAGTATAAAATAGAAGATGATGATTAATGAAATCTCCTCTGGCAGCTAGCCCTATCACCCCTAATATCTATTAACAGGGTGAAACTAGGAGTTAATAGACAATCTCTAAAAGCAACTTGTTTGTGTGGTTGTTTAGTCTCTGTAAATGCTGTGGGCAGATCGAGGCTTTCCCCAGAATGGTATTGCTATGTAACATGCTCATCTAGGTACAAATGGGGATGAGACTAACATGTCCTTGTCGTTATTGTTTGTATTTGTATGTCTAAAATTATAAAACTTTAATAAATAAAGAATTTAAAGAAAAATCTATGCATTTGTGTTAGATAATAGAGCAATAGGTCTTAAATGTGTATGTGGTGACACCTGTTTATGACACAGCTCTGGCTCCATATGTAAATGAGTTCATTTTTACACTGTCATTTACATATCATACCACAAGGTGTTCAATTAACAGACACCACGGTCATGTTAAAAACATATTGTAATGGAAAGACTACCCAAGGCCGGTTTGGATCCAAGGGTACACATCTTGGCTGAAATCCTGAGTGAGCCGGTGTTTGAAGTCCAGTTAAAAACAGGGTTCCACTGGTGCCTTCAACGTGTGTATAGTCCACAGGGAGTCTTCTGGCCCCCAGGGCCCTCCAAGATCCACTGTCACAGTGGATCTCCAAATCCATTTTGTAACACATATATTTCTCTTATTTTATGCATTTGCTTACAATTTGATTAGCACAGTGTTTAGATAATTCTTATTCTCTGCATTAATAGTAAGCAATGTTGAGGTTGACAGAGTCCCTTTAATGTTTGTAAAAATAAATAATATAAGTAACACTTTAGTGCAAGGATTGAGGTGCCCCTCCTTAACCCCAAATTAAAGCTCAGCATCCATCCACCAAGTCTTTCCTGGAGCCTTGCTCCTTGTACCCAAATAGCAGACCGGACCACTAGCAGTTAGGTACAGCAAGAATGTGAACAACAACTTTATTTGTGAAACAGCATACACTTATATTCACACAAACATGATATCATAGACATTAGTATACAATGGGGGAATGGAACTAAGCATAGTTCTCCACTAGGTTGTCCAATTAACTGGATCTAGGAATACATTATACTTCCAGGCTGCAAACCAAATAGGAATTAACATACAATGAAAACGTAAACCTAATTACAAAACACTCATTAAGACACATAGTGAACACAACATAATAAGTTTAACAGAAGGACATAGAAAGAGGAAATCCTGCCTCACACCTTTCAGGAAACAAAGGTGTCAGATACATGTAACTTTTTAATTGAGGGACATCACTGGACAACAGGACACTTAATGCCTTACATAAAGACAATGGCTAAGGTAACATAATGTCCCTTTAATATAAGTAACCATGTAGTGCAAGGATTGAGGTGTCAGAGAGACTTCCAGATCATGTAATGGCTTGTGTTAGAGATCTGAAATGGTTAGCATGGCCAGCAACACAATTTAATGAACCTGTTGGGTCATTATATTACATCAGCATCTGATTCAGTTGCAATTAACAGGTTGCTGTTAGCTTTTCTCATATATTAATAAATGTCAGTCCTTGGCATACCAAAATAATGGACAAGGTGATCGACCCTGGCAGTCCATCTGGATTCAAGTCACACAATGAATTTTCCATATGGTCCTGGGTGCATTTGGCATTCCATGTAGAAGTAGCATTTAAAGTGAACCTTCCATCAAAGATAACCTTTTAGTAATCAACAGAGCAGAAATCATTTCTGTGGTATTATGTCTTTTTGAAGGATTCAGTATTTTAAAAAATGTCTTATCAAACTGTGAATTAAACATTTATGGCTGGAAATAGCTTACAAATCCTACACACAGCATCCTAGAACTCATATTTCTTGTTACTTCTTTGCATTACTTCTTTGTTTGTTGTAAATTTGTTCGGTTGTGATGTATGATTATCTTGTTCAAATATTCTCTACAAAACTTTGATATTTTGGATCACCCAGATATGATTCTTCTTGACTTTGCCTGACTTCTATTATAGTTTTCTATCGTTACTGTTTACCATACTGGTACCCAAGAAGTAAACCTCTGGGTCTAACCAGGAGGAAAGAGATATCCAGGTAAAGCATAATTATGTAGTAAAAAGGTCTTGTTGCTGAAGCCCACACTGAAGCATTTTCCAATTTTGCTTCAAAATGGGGGGAACATTATCTTGTCTTTTTATTAACCATAACTTCATATGATTACCAACCTCATGACTTACTTGGCCATGGCTACTGGCTACAGTTGCCCCCCCCCCCCCCCTCACTCCACTTAATGACCACTGCTACACTACTTTTCACTTCAGACCCAAGCACACATTACTGTGCTGTTGATGAACTGTTTGTACATTCTATTTAACAGTACCATATCTTGCTTCTAATTGCCTAGATTTCAGTGCCGGTTGTAAAGGCCAGCAAAAGCCAAGATTTTTTAACACACAATATTTCTAAAGGACCACCAAGAACTGACATGCGCTAAAGCACTAGTTCGGCGGCATGGGAATAAATGTGTTTTGTAAAATAAAAATAAAGTAAAAAATATATATATATATATATTCCCTGTACCTTGTTTGTCTTATTTTAACATTTTAATGAGCACTGTTCTTTATGATTTATTTTTAATGAGATCTCTAGATTTTCCTAATATAATGACTGTGGTCAGTCTCCATATTTCCACATCTCATTTTCATGTAAAATGTTGTTTTATTACTTAAACAGAGGAAGTTTTAAAGCAAGCACTAGAGAGAATACAGAAGGCTGTCATGATCATTATGAGCATTCATTCCCATATGGAAGTCAATGATCTGTTCCGTTTGGTGAGTTCAACCTTGGTACCGGCCAAGAAAAACAAATAACAGAGTTTATGGATTTTTGAGACCCCTTTAGGAATTTCTAGCAAAAGATATGTAAGATATTAATTTACTTTTTTGCAATTCTTACTATTCTACACTGTTTTCTGCCCTTTTCTCTACCCTTTTTCTGAATTTAACTATTATAGCTTATAGCTGGGTCCAGAGCAATTCTCCTTGTGGTATGTAAATATATTTTAAAATAGAAATTGGAAAAATGTTTTCTTTTCCATATGTATGCACCTACTAATCATCTGAAGTTTATTAACATAGTCGCCAAAAGTAAATTGCCTTCTTTAATAGCAGAACCTTTCTGAGCTAATACAGAGAGAGACCCTTATGTTTGCTAGTAGGGTAAAACCAGCAGATTCTCACTGCACCAGCAAACAGAAACATTTGGCAACCTGCTCAACCTTCATGCTCCTGGTTAGAGGATATATAACATACATGCTATTTTAACCAAATTTTAGACCCTTTCTACTTGTCACCTGTGCAAAGAACAAATGAAAACACGTTTTTGGCTCTTTAAAGGCCTTAGGGTCTACTTAATAAAGAGAGAATTGTAGGGATTTCAGACAGGAATGTCAAACTTTAGGCTAAAGGAGGAGAGTTGGGAAAAAATATGTTCCAAAATATATCCCATAGTTGTTGTGTCTGTGTCAATCATGTAAGCTGTGAGTGGCAAAAGCATGTCTCAAAGTCAGTTTGAATAAGAGGAATGCTAAGGAGAATGTGAATGCAATGGTGAACAGTTCAGAAGGATGACCGTGAAGTAGGATTAAATGTATATGCGACCATAATAAGGGTGAGCCATTAGGAAAAATGACAGTGAAGTAGGAGAAAGTGAGGAGAATGATGCCACAGCAGATAAACCGAATGTCAGCACTGGAGTAGAGAACATGCTGAATACAGGGCCGGCGGCTGCCTTAGGGCGCCCCAATGGGGGGGCGGGAAAATCGCCCGCTCCCCCAGACCACAGTACTTACCTCCATGCTGCTGTTCATGTCCGTGGCTGAGAGGGAAGCACTGTGCGCTCCCCTCAGGCCGTGCGCATTCAATAAAGTGTGTTGAAACTTTTTTTTTCAACACACTTTATTGAATGCGCACGGCCTGAGGGGAGCGCACAGCGCTTCCCTCTCAGCATCAGACCTGAACAGCAGCATGGAGGTAAGTACTGGGGTCTGGGTTAGGGGGGAGGAGGGAGGTATAACGAGCATCTGACTGGCACAATATTCCTGGGCATCTGACTGGCATAATATTCCTGGGCTCTGACTGGCATAATATTCCTGGGCATCTGACTGGCACAATATTACTGGGCATCTGACTGGCATAATATTCCTGGGCATCTGACTGGCATAATATTCCTGGGCATCTGACTGGCACAATATTACTGGGCATCTGACTGGCATAATATTCCTGGGCATCTGACTGGCATAATATTCCTGGGCATCTGAATGGCATAATATTCCTGGGCATTTGACTGGCATAATATTCCTGGGCATCTGAATGGCATAATATTCCTGGGCATCTGACTGGCATAATATTCCTGGGCATTTGACTGGCATAATATTCCTGGGCATCTGAATGGCATAATATTGCTGGGCTCTGACTGGCACACTATTCCTGGGCTCTGACTGGCATAATATTACTGGGCTCTGAATGGCATAATATTACTGGGCATCTGAATGGCATAATATTACTGGCATCTGAATGGCATAATTTTCCTGGGCATCTGACTGGCATAATATTCTTGGGCTCTGACTGGCTTAATATTCCTGGGCATCTGACTGGCATAATATTCCTGGGCATCTGACTGGCACACTATTCCTGGGCTCTGACTGGCATAATATTACTGGGCTCTGACTGGCATAATATTCCTGGGCATCTGACTGGCACACTATTCCTGGGCTCTGACTGGCATAATATTACTGGGCTCTGACTGGCATAATGTTCCTGGGCATCTGACTGGCATAATATTTCTGGGCATCTGACTGGCATAATATTCCTGGGCTCTGACTGGCATATTATTACTGGGCTCTGAGTGGCATAATGTTCCTGGGCATCTGACTGGCATAATATTACTGGGCTCTGACTGGCATAATATTCCCATTGAAATACTGGTAAGTTTGTTGATTTAACTTTACTTCATTTTAAATATTGTATTTGTTCCCGTTTTGTTTCTTCACTGCAAAATAAGATATATGCAGTGTGCATAGGAATTTGTTCATAGTTTTTGTTTTTACTATAGTCCGGCCCTCCAACGGTCTAAGGGACAGTGAACTGGCCCTCTGTTTAAAAAGTTTGAGGACCCCTGGGCTAAATACTGGCATATTGAGTGGCAAAATAGTGTGTCTCAGGTTATGTGTGAATTGGTGTAACTGTGTGTGTGTAAGTGGTAAGGGTGTCTCTGTGTGTGACTGCAAGGGTGTCTTTGTGTTTAAGGGTTTCAATGTGTGACACATTTAGAGCATGCGAGTTGAATATTTAGATGTATTTATTTTCTACACTATACATTATTCATATATATATATATATATAATGTAAGGAGGCTTAATGGTGTGGGAGGCGTGGCAGATCAGAGCAGGGGGGCACCAAAATGCACCTTCGCCTGTGTAGACGAAAATCCTTGCACCGGCCCTGGCTGAATATGTAAAGGTAAGTTTATTTCACGACATTATAACAGGACAAATAGTAAGTATTATGGATATCCTTTTATATGGCACATGAAGAATCCAGTTAGATGCAAAATGTCAGCACTGGCAGGAAATCTGAAATTCCTGAAGAATTACATCCACAAAACGAGTGCCGAAAATAAGAAATAATCCTTTATTGTGACTACATGGAAAACAGGGGTAGCAGCAGAGACAGAGAACCACAAGTAAATGCCTTATGAGTTTGGAGCTTACAAGAAGCTCTTAATCATAGGCAGTTATTACAGAAAGCACTGAAGTTTAAATAGTGGGAGGAATACAGGTTGACTGATAAGTGCGAATTGACAAAACACAAACAAACTACAATTACAGGTAGTACTATATGTGTGATACTGATATATATATATATATATATATCACTTGCTTGTTATGTATGTATGTATGTGTGTGTGTGTGTATATATATATATATATATATATATATATATATATATATATATATATACACATACATACATAACAAGCAAGTGAAGTGACAATCACACCTTATTAAATCCCCCCCCCCCCCCCAAAAAAAAGGAGAGCATTATAACCAATAGATTACATATATAACACCAAAATGCTTACATCTTAGTCATTTGATTCTCATGTAATATGCTATGGAAGAGTTATTTATTTCCACTTGTGCAGCGCCTGCTTTAAGACGCATCTTACTAAAGAAAACACATTCTTACCCCAGTCAATACCTGTCAGGTGTGTCAAGTAATGTGGATACCCGATAACCTGTACTGAGTGTAAACTGCTCCCTGCTAAGCCCACTGCTATATGTGTTAGAGGAACAACTATTTGTTAACAGACAATTTAAAGGGACTTCTACTGATAACATACTGCTGTTAAACTTCTATAGATAAGGAGAAATGACTAGCAATCCTTCATACAATAAATACAATTTAAACTTTGTATCTCCAGTATGCAGAATAAATGGCCGCTCATGTTATAAGAGATTCACCTATATGTCAAAAAAGGTGACTTATAACACACATTCCCTAGGCTGAATATCATGAACACGGGTAACTTTGTAAAAATTTTTTAAACATGTCTCTTTTAAACCTCCACACAATAATAAGTAACTGTAACAAATTCTAACACATTATGTAAAGAAAATGATCACACCCTGAGAGTAGGGAACAGGTCACCTCATCTTCTCTTTTGATGTATCCCCTTTAACATGGCACATTTTTTAATTTTTTTTATTGTTAATTATTTTTTGAAGTCCAATACAGACTATCACACAATTTGTTCATTTTAGCTGGCTGAGCAATATTTGTAGGCCTATTTCCTGAAGGCTTTAAGCACACTATTGATTATTTGCGCTCAGAATTAATTACTGGTATATAAGTTAAAATAACTATTATATTTTCTGAGTTAAAAAAAATAATAATAATACAAATTCAATGAACAGCTCATATATAACTTACTATGTCAGATAATGAGTGACTAATCACTTTTCAAATGTAAATCTTGCTGATTACTTTGCTCAGCATGAAGCCTTGTGCTCATTTACTGATTTACTAATATTAATTAGTGTTTTTCAATCTACATAACAATTCATTATTATATTAACACACAAGATTATATAATATATAGGTTGTGTGTTTAAAAACAGTGATCTGTGATTTTTGCAATGCTGTTATCAGTTTCTCTGTTTAGACCACGGGTTCTTCCGTCTTTAAAGGGTAGAGAATATCTTTAACAAGCTCCAGCCTCTCTGGTACATAAACTAGATGTCGAGAGCAGGGGAATGTACTGTGTACAGGCAGCAGGCAAGACGGGACAGATGTGTGGTCAGTTTAATGTTGGATGTCTAGAGTAGTAATATGTGCTGTGTACAGGCAGCAGGCACGCCAGGACAGATGAGTGGTCAGTTTATCGTTGGTGTGTCTGTAACATACATGTGGGTGTACAGGTCTGGCCTTCCCCGTGGAATCCCCCCTCCCATGCCTGTCTCTTCCCTCTTTCTCCATGTATGTGTCTCTCCCTTCCCATATTTGCCCCTTTCCTCTTCCTTGCCATGTCTGTCTCTCTCCAACTACCCCATATCTGTTCTCTCTCTCTCTCTCTCTCTCCCCCTCCGCCCCCATATCTGTTCTCTCTCTCCCCCTCCTCCCCCATATCTGTTCTCTCTCCCCCACCTCCCCAAATCTTTTCTCTCTCCCCCTCCACCCCCCATATCTGTTCTCTCCCCCCTCCTCCCATATCTGCTGTCCCCCTCCTCTGTTCTCTCCCCTCCCTGTTCTCTCTCCCCCTCCTCCTCTGGTCTCTCTCCTCCTCTGTTCTCTCTCCCCCTCCTCCTCTGTTGTCTCCTCCCCCTCCTCATCTGTTCTCTTCTCTCCCCCCCTCTGTTCTCTTCTCCCCTCTGTTTTCTTCTCTCCCTCTCCTCCTCTGTTCTCTACTCCCATCCTCTGTTCTCCCCTCCCCCTCTGTTTTCTTTTCTCCACCCCCTCGTCTGTTCTCTTTCTTCCCTCCTCCCATTCTTACTTACTTGCAGACCTCACTGGGTGAGAGGTGAAGGTCCGCCCCCACCCTGTGAAGCAGAGCAGCGGTCGCTCAGGTCGCACACCCCTAAGGCCAGCCCTGTGTGTGTATTTAACCCCAGGCGACCCTAGGACGTTCTATGCTGTTCAAAAATAATGGGTTAAAATGTCTGTACAATGACATAGTAGGTCCTAGGATCAGCAAGGGGTTAAATACACACACACATGTATGTACAGACAACTAACTACTTATAAGTCCTGGCTTGCCTGCTGACTGTGCACAGTGCATTTCACTGCTCTAGACATCCAGTATCAGTACCAGAGAGGCTGGCGCTTGTTAATTATATCCTCTACACTTTAAAGAGGGAAGATGATCCACAAATAGTTTTTAAAGTGGCAGGTGGCTTCGTACACGTAGCCACAGGATCCCTTCTGTCAGATGAGGCCACTTTCAGTGGCAGAGTGAGCACCAGCTACATTTATTACATTATTTTTGTGTCCAAATTTCGGCACACTTTGTGATTAGGGCCAGGAACACAAAATCATTTTTTGAGCTTTTGTATTGCAGGACAAAACAACCCTGTGGCATTAAGGGGTTAAATCAGAATATAGATCACAGAAGGTTGAGGAGTTCCAAGGAATGACATACAGATGATGTAATCATTCAGTAGTGTTATTTACTGGTTGTCCTTTGGGACTAGACTCCTTTATGACTGAGAAGTTTTATGAAGACGTGACTTTGGAAAGGAAGTTTCTATGACATTTATATCAACTGCATGTAATGTTTTAGAAGAACGCCATAAAATGTAATAACTAGGAAGATCTCTCTGCAGCTGTTAGGAAACCCAACTAATATTACAGGAGTGGTGTGATTGTATGAACTTTTCCAAATTGTAATGGGCAAACTATTATTACTATTCCCAGTCTTCTATTACATGTATTCCTTTTGTTGGAGCTATTTATAGATCTGATAAAAATCAGGTTTGTCTTTAGTACATAGTTTAGATGTTTTAGAAAGATGTGTCTCCGTATGGCATGTGTACAATGCATGTCAAGCATCTATTGTGTTGCTGGCAAGTGTTGCATTGAACATCAGAGGGCACAGTTGTTAAGTGGCCATCCCATTTGTTAGGATTATGAAATGTTTATCTTGTATATTTTTTGTCATTATGATTGTTTTAAAATAGACAAATGTTGTTAACTCATCCAAACGATTATTTATCATAGGTGCCGTGATATTACTCAATCACCTGTGATAATGATAATATTTCCTGCTCAGCACTGCCTTTTCTCACTTACAAATTGCCTTAAATCGATTCTAATTTTCACAGTGATGATATTAAAAATAGTTGTCTTTCATCCTTGTCTCCCCTTTGTACCACATACATCAGCCAGTGGCAGGATTCAAACCTGTGGTTCCCTGTCTTGTGGGTCAGACAACTTAGCCATTACACCACTGCCTTCCTGCGGTGACCAGCAGATTATGCTTTTTTTCCAACTGTGCCTGTTTATCACATGATACTGGTCTCATGACCCGGTTTAACACTGAGCTGCTGCAGCTGTCCTGACTGCTATATAAACAGGTCATTTGCCGTTCAGCTTGGCCCTTAGATGGTCATCTGTATTCTGTTCCAGAGAGTTTATCCAGTGTTTCCTGTTGTCACCCAGCTTTGTTTTTAGTTTATTCTGACTTCTGCTTTCCTGACCTGGCTTATATCTGCGCTGACCTGTTTTTCCCCTGTGCTCTCACCTCAGCTTCCATTCTGCCCATTCTCCTGTCTGTTCCACCTGTTGTTGGATTTCTCAATGTTACAGATGGATCATCAGTAAGAACCACTGCTACCTGCATCCCAGGGGTCAACTCTTGAATAAAGGTAGTTGGAGGGCAAATAACTCCATCTCGGTTCTTAGAGCTTTTCCCTGATACCTGTGTGGTTTGGTTGCCGCTCCAGGGTTATGGTACTGCATTCTGAGCTTAACACCTTTGTTGAACGATGTACCTTTTGGAATCCCAGTAAACGCCTTTAAATGTATGCTCTCCTTCCTTATTACCACTCCTCTCTTTGCACTGTGGACATCATCTGTCCCGCCATAGGCCTCTCAACTGCACAAATACCAGCAGGCAGTAAATTTGACAGTCAAGGGCAACAGGAGACAAATTTATGGCACAGCACTGTGTATGAATAATTTTGTATGATCCTGTCTTAGTGCAGCCTATAAAATATTACCAAATATTGTTATAGTGAAGAGGTTTTTTTTTTGTTCCCCTTAGCTCATTCTCTATGCTTTTCTACATTGCAGTCTCACTCCCCACCATTGTGCCATAATATGCACATTATTTATTTACAGCTAGTTCTACAGCACAGTGGAAAATGGCGGTACTTTATGAATAAATGATTATAATAAGAGTAATATGTCTTTTCCTTCTGTTTAGCTTTGCCAAATGGCAACACAACTTAGTTTACATAATAAAAACAACAAAGTTTTAATAGCTTAAAATAGGACAGTATGTCAAATAAAACAAGCTTACACTTGGAAATCTAAGATTTTAATGTAAAAATACTATAAAGAATTAAAAGTACATAACATGTTTAATGTATTCGGACAACTACCATCTTATTACTGTAAGATGAGGTATGTGGGTGCAAGAAAAATGTAAAAAGATACACAGATTCATGTAATTTTGTGCCAGCATTGTTTTTATAGATTCTGACTGCAAATAAATAATGGAATGTCTTCATACATAGTAGTTATTAGTGTTGATGGTAACGTATTGAGATGTGTTTCCACTTTAATTATTGTTTCCTAGTAGTCTGAAGAGCCGACAGCCAAGGAATATATCTTGCAGCGGCGAAGCTGTTAAAACTGGGACTGTGTGGTAAACTTGAAATGACCCTCAAAGCTTTGAAATCCTGGAAATATAAGCTCATTCTATGGTTGTCAGGCCTGGTGGCTACGGGAGGATATATCTTTAATGCAAGAATCCTGAGACCTCTGTTGTCCTTAACCTTGCAATGCTATTCTATGAAGGAACAATGCTGTATTGCCTCAGAGTGGTCTTGTAATGCACGGGGTCCAAGATGGTAAGGGACCCTGAACGTCCGAGATCAGGAGTCACGTTGCAGGGTGGAGACACAGGACCTGGTGCTGGGTAACTGCAATACCTTGGAGGTTTGGGACCCCAAGTTTATGCAGCCAAGTCCCAGGCCCTGTGAAGCAGCTGCTTCATCCAGATTACATGGCGAGGATCAAATGAAGTAAATGACAGCCAAGCAGAGCTAAAAAAAAAAAAAAGTAAAGCAATTGAGGGGAACAGAACTGAAATACAGAGTGCAGGGCTACAGGACAGAGGCAAAGCATAAGCAACATAAAGCAGAAACCAAACTAAGGGTAAACAATACAAGGCACAAAGTTAAGGAACACAAGAAAAACATAACAAACATAACGTAACAAAGGAACAAACATAAATACAGGAACTAGCCTAACACTAAAGATGGCAAAGGTCTGGGTTTGGTTCACCATTTGGCCAATTAGATCATAGCTTGCCAACCACGTCAAGGTACCCCACATAGACAAGTCCCTAACTAAGAAAGAATATTAGCAAAATAATAAATAATGGAATCTAAAAGACATACATGGAATAGACACTTAAACACAGAGAAAATACCTGTAACGTGTGTGAATTGTTAATATATAAGAAAGGAAAAAATAGGAAGCACAAAGGTACTCAGAAAAGCATGACATTTAATACTACTCTTCAAGAATACCTACAAGAAAACCCTTAGCTTTTCTTAGATGTCTTATGTCCTAGTCGAGTAAACCGCTTTAGCCCTCCTGACCCTAAAATAGAAAAATACATAACAGGTATGTTAACATGTGAGGGTCTACTAAATATGGCGGTCATTTTAGGGCATAAAACCAAACTGTGGAGAAATCTGCAGCTCAGCTACTCAATATGGCTGCTTTTGGTACAAAATCAGCAACTTATTTTGGTCACATTCGCTTCGGGGCTGTTGGACAGCAAAAACCCAATGGAATGCGCTTTATTTCTAAAGGATCAAACCTCCCTGAAGTTGGCCCTAAATCAGCGTAAATTGCTGAATTTCGGGCAGTTTAATTCTGCTGGAGAATTAAACAGAAAAGTGTAAAAGAATTAAAGTAAACATAGTTTAAGCACAAAAATATCTATAAAATATTATGGTATATCAATGTTAGAAATTATAACAGTATATTTACGTCTATTTACACATTTTTACATTTTAATAAAATGTTATTTTATATTATTTTATCTTCTTTTTATTTGTGTTTATGTATTACCGTATTTGTTCGAATATATATATTTGCCTTTTATGTGCCAATGCTGCCTCTCTCTTTCCCCTCCCCCCAGCTTTGTTTCTCTCCCCCCTTCTCCCCAGCATTGTCTCTCTCCTCCCCAAGTGTTGTCTCTGTCTCTCCCCCAGCGTTATCTCTCTCCCCCTCGTTGTCTCTCCCTCCCCCCAAACTTTTGTCTCTCTCTCCCCCCAAACTTTTGACTCTCCTCCCCCTAAACCTTGTGTGTCTCTCCCCCCTCACCTTGTGTGTCTCGGCCCCCCCTCCCTCCCCTTGTGTGTCTCTCTCCCTCCCTCCCTCCACCCCACCTCATCTTGTCTCTCCCTGGTGGCTAGTGGGGCCAGCCAGAGGATGTCTGCACGATATGGCCGGTCCGTCATAATAGACGGAAGTGTCGAGCAGCATGGAGGATGTCTGCACTATCGTACATATGTTTTTTAATTTAATTTTGGGATATTTCGGGAGGACTTCTGCTATTTTGTCTACAGCTGAAGTCCTCCCTTTAACTTCTATGGGAGGACTTTGTCTATTTCCGTTATTAGAAAAGTCCTCTCGAAATGGCCCCCAAAATAAACTGAAGTCCTCCCAAAAGAAATCTATTGGGAGGACTGAGGCTACCATTTTGGTAGTAAAATTTCTGAGGAGTTAAGCTTGAAAAATGTCACGAAAATTTACTAAATTGGCCAAATTTTGTTCCGATTCATGATGTACAGTGGTCTCTGAGAAGCCTAGTTTAAGGGCAACTCTGTTCATCAAAGTGATCCAGTTGGTTCTGAAATCAGAGCTCTGACATTCTAAAGGAAACCGGAGCAGCCGGAGTCAACCCTCTGGTTGTTTGTTAACATGTGCTGGCAATGAGCCGGAGCATAGAGGGCTATGCATGTTACTATAGGCATTAATATTTATTTAGTGCTTGTTGATCCAAGGAGAAATCTGATTTTCCATTTGGAGTCTGGAAGGAATTTATTTTCCGCACTAAAGCATAATTCAAATTGCTAATAATGGTTTTTTATTTGTCTTCTTTTGGATCAAGGATTAATAAAATCCGGTAAACAAGGATTAATAAAATGGTTGGACGTAATGTACGCAAGTCTTTTTTCAACCTAAACTACTATGTAACTATGTACGATACAAGCTCACTTTTTAAGATGATTTTTATTGTATATTCATTCTTCAATAGTAGAAGTAAATCAAACATTGGCAGTGCAGTTATTTTGGGAAATGTAAAAAGTTTAGTTATTGAGTTAAGTTGATGAGACCCCAAATACATGACGGTGTTATCTAGTCTAGTGCAAAAATGGCATATGTGGTTAACTGTATTTAAAGCATGTATAATACATTCATGTTCTTACATTTTAGCCAGATATTCAACATAACATAAGATTAAAGAGCCACTCAATTTCTATTATAGCAGCACATGTCAAAATTGTGGCCCTAGCATGGTGTATACCACATTGTTGCATCTCCAGGAATCAGGAGCCAGGACTTCTCAAATTGTTTAGCATGAAAGTAATTAGCAAGGAAAATAATGATGTACAGGAATTACTGCACTATACAGCGACATGACAAAGAACAAACCGCTGATTAGAGATCACACACAGAACACATGTATGAATACACACAAACTGGTGTTTTTTAAAGTGTTATCTATTTCTGGAGTTCCCTGTAGATTATTAATGTTCATGAATAAATTCCCACTGGCTTGTGGCTAATGGAAAAATGTTATGCAGCAGATCAAACAAACCCAAAATTGTGCTTTTCTAATATTATAATATTGGGTGAGCAGGGAATTAAACAGCACAGAACTATATGATAGACAAAGAAGTGTTAAAGCCCAATCTTCTACCTGCTTCTAACCCTCAGAAGATATTTACTTGATGTTGCTGTAGGTCCAGAATAGTGATAGATCTGTCCTATGTATACTCTAATTCTTCCCTGTTCTAACCTCTACCATTTCTGCTGGAACGGTCTCTCTTTATAGAAGGGTAACTCTCTCTCCCATTAGACCTACTCTCTGAACATTTGGTTTCAGACATCTATCCTAGTATGTATGCTTATACTTTGTTGAAACCCTTTTGTGTTTACCTGACTTACATGATCTTCTCTGCAAGTTGTATATTTGAAAATCCCTTCGTATTATCCAGTAAACCAGGTACTATTTAATATACTTTTTTTGGGACATTCCAAAGAATTGATAAACACAATACTCTAGATGAATCATGCTTAGGAGTAAGTTATTCTTAAAGTGTGAAACGCGTTAAGTAACTAAGTGTCTGCTGTATTCTTTGGAGTTGCACTGGATGGTGACAATAAACCACTTATTATCTCAAACCAAATGGTGTGTATGCCGTTTCGTAAGATGTCTGTCATTCTGCTATGCCTCTCCCAAATAAATCTATCATTCTTTCTCTGGGAGCATGGCAGTTGTGCATATATTCCTAGCACATATGCATGCATTAATCTAAAGCTAAACAAATGAGATAATCTATGAACCCAAGTCATAAAACAATATTCACACATTCATTTCCGATTTCCCTAAAATTGCGGCATAGTCCCTCAGCTTCACGTCGGGCCACGTTGATCCCACTGTGTGTTAAAAGGTTTAGCAAGGACAGGGGAAAAGTTCCACATGGAAATAATATGGCAAACTGCAGAGGATGCTCGGAGCTACTGTTTGTTCTTCCTTAATCGAAAAGCATTCTTTACACAGTTCTGCTTGATTAAGTGACAAATTGGAATGCATGAGCTGCAGCAAACCCAATGTATATGTTTAGCCAACAAGACTTAAAATGATTATCCATTTCTGTTTTACTTTCCATAACAGATGCAAGCTGTGTGACAGGGGGATTAATCTAAAGTATAGCAACAGTAAATGTGCTTCATGTATTCTCCCTTGTTTTCAAAGCCATGCTAGGCTGGTTCGCCTAGCAGCCAATGGGTTAAACTGACTCACATTTCAATTACCTGCACATGTCTTGCTATGGCTGCTCCTTTGTCTGCCCTCTTATTTAGTTTGCTGTTACATCGTTAGACAGACACTCTGTACATTGCTCGAATAACCTGCAATCAGTTTGTCCACGGTTTACAAATTAGCAGGAGAGCTCCATCTGTGTGCTCAGTAATAATGCTTTTCAGTGTGGCGGCAGAGCCACAAACTGGCAGCTTTGTTTCCATGGACTCTGCTGTCAGTCGCACAAAGGCAGCTAAAGAACTGCACTACTTTATTAAACATGAATATCTCCTAGTAATCTGACAGAAGCAGAAGATATGGTGTTGGGTTTAGAACACTAGCAGCTTAGATGAAAGTTTAACAGGTACTGTGTATTGAAGCGGGTACTTTACATGTACAGAGTTATACTGGCAGGACCAAAACAAACTATGTCCATTGACTTTCTTTATGACATGAATGCTGAGGCTGTTTTATGCAAGATATCCTGTAAATATCCTCCCATGTTTGCGAGGTGGGATTCAGTACAGTTAGGGTTGCCACCTGGCGTATTTTACCGGCAGGCCGGTAAAATATTGGCATCAGGCCAGTGTTAAGTCTATGGAGACAGTACCAAGGCCGGTATTTTTTTGAAGAAAAGGTGGCAACCCTAAGTACAGTAATGCAATAATATGATATTAAACCTATTTCGGTCTTTTGAACAGGGAGAATATGAATCCATAAAAATACAGTGCCCTTTCTCTGGTATAAAAATGAAATGTGACTGTACATACCCACTCTACCTCTCAGCAGAGGCAGAGCTGATCTGTCAGCAGACGCGCACTCGGCCAATCAGAGACTGCCACTTCCATCTGTCTAGGGTGTGCCGAATGCCAGCTGTCTCCTTCTCTTGCAGCAATAGACCATCATTTGTAAACATAATCATTTGTAGGATCTAGTTGTTTACAAAAGTAAGGGTCCCTCACTATGCTAGCAGTGAGTGATGTCCGCAATTATCCTGTATTCTTCACCTATAGATTCAACCCAGACCCAGTCGGTATTTTACTGGAAGGCCAGGAAAACAAATGTTTTGGCTATGGAGGCCATAGCATGGGCAGTATTGTTTTTGAAGATGTGGCAACCCCTTTAAAAACTTTAAAATATACACTAAAAAGGCTACTGGCTACATATGTTACTAGGACCTTGTTATAAGTTACTGAACAACCTCTTTTAATGCTGCAGGGCACATTTACTTCACACATGTCACACTAACCTCATTAGCAACAGCTTTGTTTAAAAAGTAAAAAGTGTTCAGTTTGTGACCTTTAAGTACATATGTTAGGAGGCAATTTGATGCTGGTTTACACTGGTTACAATTTGTTTTTGTAGTTTCTTGGTGGTAACTCTCCTCTAATGGAGCGACTTTATTCACACAAATATGTAACTTATTTACCCAGGGATCTTAATGACACTTGGCTGGCTCCAAGCTGTAGGTCCTTCAGATTTCTTCACTTCCAAGAACAGCTTTGTGTAGGCAAGGATAGCCACTGACAGACTCGGCAAACAGCCACGCTACTGTGCCTGTCTCAACCCTACTGGACCGGGGACCAAACACTGTACTTAATCTAGGTAAGAGATGATACATACGCATACATTGGAAGTGTATAAAAGGAAAATCCAGGGCAGTTGTACTGTACAGAGGATGAAAGTAAATGACATTTGAACTAAACATTTGATTACTGATGATAGTTTGTTGATGACTGATAATACCGGGCAGGAGAAAATCTTCACTGCTCTTTCTAGATTGTAATTAATCTTTCATTTTTGTTATTCATAGATAATTTTGTGCCATTATAATTAAACTGCATTTCCTCCATCTCCTGAAATAAATCAAACAAAAATTCCATCCCAGCTTCAGAAATAAGGTTCAATTTATGACGAACGGCAGCCATTAAACACGTCACTTATTAACAAGGCTAGACAGTAAAGAGTTAATAGATAACTGCTGGCATAATTTATAATGTCAAGAGGTTTGCGAGTGTCTTTTGGTAATGTTTTGTGTTTATGACTCAGAAATCTCTCACTAGCATACGCTACGTTATTAAGGAAAGCTTACACGGATAGTACAAAGTGTGTTGCATAGTGTGTGATCAAAATATGTGTAGCAAACTCCGAAATTAGGTCTGGTTTCCAGATGTAACAATGTTGTCTGCTGCTTCCAATACATCAGGCATGGCTAAGTTCAATGGTGAGATTTATTGGGAATTATGCATCTTAAAGATGCTGCAAGTGGTTTACTTGATGTTTGGACATTGTTGTATCTGCCCAACTTTCCAGTCCCCTATCTTGCGTAAATGGGATGGATCTAAGCAGTTTTTTTTAACATAATAATACCCTGTATGACCATTTTCCACATTTTTATCACATTTATTTGGAGGAAAAGCAAAACCTTTCAGAAGAGAGCAAGCCATCCTAATATGCCAGTGCAGCATATACATAAGAGTTCTTATTTCTTGATAAATTGCAGTCACTCAGTTTGTTCTGAATTTCCACTAGTCATAATGATGTTATTACCAAAGCCAAATTAGAAACAATTACCAAATACACACAGCCGTAGAGGCCAGCTCAGAGTTGTATATGTGGGAAGAGAGAGATCTGTAAAAACAACCATTAGCAATGTCAGCTTCCTGGAAGTAATAATAGCACATTGTGAACAAAACTTGTTTGTAAATTGACTTAACTAGACAGGACAGTTACAGAGAACTTTCATTTCTTTTATTTTCTTTTTCTATGTCATCTTCTATTTCTACAGTGGTTAAATATATCCTTCTGCATCAAGAGACAGACCATACAATATAAAAACAAATTCAATTCCTATATTATGTATGCCCGTAGAATCCTCTCACCCTGTAAAGACATAAACTGAGATAAATCAAAGGTCATTGCCAACATAACCATAATTAAACCAAAAACTAAAACTTTAACTTTAAATCAAGGTTTACTTTGTTGGTGCCCACAATAGATAGAATAGGAGAGCCTTTTGTGTGTGTAATATAAGGGAAGTCCAAAATACATTCTCTATAAAAAGTTTAATTTAAAACACACAACTTTCCAATGTCTGTTTACATGGTTTTATTTAATTTAACCTAGCTTTCTGTTTATGCCGTAAATGTGCACATTATCATAAAATAATCAGAAATGTTTACTCTAGAGTTTTGGTGATGATCATCTGTATAAAATGTAGATGTTTTTAGATCATTAGTATTTTCTTATATATGATAGTAATACATTTTGTATACAGTAATATATCTTATTTGCAATGATATGACATAGATATTTTGTTAAGTCTTATAACTAATAATATCTATTTAAATATTAAAATATTTAAAATACATAAATAAAGCTGAGTATAATTTCTGTTGGATGATCAACTCCAATGTGTTATATACTGATATTAGATATGCTGTTAATGGAAAACTAGAAATATAACAGTACAAATATAAAACAGGCAAATTTTGTTAAAATATCAGCAGCATTACTAGAACAGAAACCCATAAACAAAGGACAGTACAAGTAAAAAAAGAAGTTTGCACTTCACTTGCTTTTAATATTGTCAGTATAGCAAAAGAAAACTTGTTAATTCAAAGCTTTATTGTAATTCCTAGGGAAAAGGGTAAGGTTTTGTCACTGCATATACTTCAAAGATAACATATGTAACGGAACTCAGACACTATATTAACTAAACATACAAAAGAAAAACACAGCAGTACGATGAAAGAACATTACCATTACTCAGTTTTGTTATCACATTATTCCCTATCTTAACAAGGAATGCAGAGGATTCCAGATAGATGTAATCAATTTGCTAAATCAATGCTAAGAGAGAGATGTTGGCACAAATGATTTGTGGTCATTTTAATGTAATGTAAGAGGCTTGACTAATGACCTGCGGTATGCCTCCCATAGCACTTTTATCTGATAATTCAGTGTTTTTATAATGAATCGTAATGTTAAAGTACAGTTTATAATTAAACATGAAAATTCACAGATGTTTTTCTTTTAAATAATTAAACGGTATGCAAAATAACCTATGCATTTCATAAAAGATACATATTTTATTCAAACAAAATACCAACACAGAGCATGCTGGAAATAATACTCATAGCACGGTATGGAAAAAAATCCTTAATTATGAGAAAAAAGAAAAATGTGGTCAGATCTCAAATGTTGTAGATAAATGTACAGTGGGGATGTCAAACACAGTAGTTGTAAAACGTCATGTATTTAATTAAAGTGCTATAACCACATAATCATAGAAACATAGAATATGTCGGCAGATAAGAACCATTTGGTCCATCTAGTCTGCCCAAGTTCTGGTTAAAGAAAAATAATCTAAATCTAAAATAATCTATATAGCTATACAACCTTGATAAACATGGGGTCAAAGAAGAGAATGAAACATTCATCTCCCTACAGTATTTTGGGGGATCTGGTTAAACACAAGCTTTTTTTATATATATATATATATATATATATATATATATAAATAGTGTCAAACTGTTGTTCTCTGTATCTGTTACACTCAATGAGTTGGTGAGGGTAGCGTATTTGATATTTGTTCATTTTTGCCCGGTCCTCCCTTTTGACAAAGCGCCAGTTGGTGCGAAACACGTCAAGCGTGTGCCGTTTTTGTTTTGTACCTGTCTCCCTGCTCGATGGTTTTATTATTCTTTTTTTTATTTAATAAAGTTACTTTTTACAAACCAACTATGGATTGATGCTGTCTACCTTCCGGATGACATCAGCTGGCACTGCCTCTGTTTGTTCCTGTTGTCTGCCTGGGGTGTGAGTAGACCCCTTTTCTGTGCTACAGCACCTGGAAGCCAATCTTACTCACTCCACTGTTACTTGGGGCTTGAGCCGGTCAGAATCTGCTTGGAATTCCAGTTATTGAATAGAACATAATGGTTTTAACCAGAATTTGCTTCATCCTCTCCACAGGTCCATTGTGAATCTTACTTCAGTTTATATAATTAAAAAAGTACTGCTATTTTTCTTTAGGTATCTGTGTTTGTTTTGTATAAAGCTTATTTACATAAAAGGGTAAATCTGTCTGTAAAGAAAAAATAAAATAAAATAATTATATATATATATATATATTTATATTTATATATATATTAATGTTATTCATAGTATAAGAAATATATGTGCATAGGGACACTTTTCATATGAATTTAAATTCATAAAATACAATGACTATGATTCCAGAGGAATGGGATCCCTTGGTAAGCCGATTCATTTGTAACTTTTGATAAATCCCCATGCTGTGCACTGTAATACGATGTATACATATTTAAGCAATCTGTGTCAGTGCACATAACATACTACCGCCAAAGGATGTTTTAAGATATAAAAATCTGACAGGTTTATCAATAAGAGCTTTTACTCCGAAATACATTTCTTCCAAGAAAGATGTAATTTTATCATGTGTGCCAGAAATATGATATACCCTTGTGTCATTCTATGGATGGAAACTAATCTGTAACAGTGGGGTAATACAAGTTCTTTGTCCAATAATTTACTTTCATAAATAACCCCCTATATGTCATGTATTATCTTTCTAGTTCCTCAACAGCCTGATGATATGACGATGATAGGCAATTTTATATACAATTTTAAAGGATGATTCAGTTCATCTAAAAATGAGAGCAACATGTTGCCAACAAAGGCTCCAGTTTCTACTACAGCATTCTACCCGGTGTAACCTTTACGGGTATATGTATTTTTACTATTTGTGTTTATACATTGATTAAAATGATACTATGCTTTTTTCCAGTGTTTACAGTCTTTCCTTCTATCTTGGCGCTTATACCACTTTTGGCATGAAAAGGGTTACAAAATAATGTTCTTACCAGTTAACAGCTCCTGCACAGGCAGAGGAAACATGAATAAAGTGGAGGGAATAAACAAAAACAACAGCCAATCCCAAGGTAAAGGAAGTCAGAGTGACTGGGAGAGAGACCAATAGGGTGAAAGGAGGAATCTAAGGTAATCTGGCCAATAGGGTGGAAGACAGACAGTTAGTGGCCAATGGGGTGAATGAAATCAATGGTAGTTGGAAGAAGCTTAGGGAACATGGGCAATACCATGATGAAAGAGGTTTAGTGGTGAGGGAGGAAAAGAATACAATGAATAACAATTTAAACTAGTATAATGTCATCCACCCTGCCAAGTAAGAATATAAAAAAAGGATACAGAAACCATAGGGGTCAAGTAGTAGAATAAGAGAACACTGCACTTTATGGCCATAATGTCATAAGTCACCTCTGAACTTCCCCCCATGGGACTGGCTATCCTGCTCACGCCTCCCCTTCTGACTCCAATTAGGGTATAGATGGTCATGGACCAAAGATCAAGGCATAATGTTTTCTTGTAATTGTCATTGTAATTTATTTGTACATACATGAATGTCAAAAATGTCAATGTCTGACAAGTGTTTTTTATGATCATATATCTAGTTAACATAAACAGCCTACTGCTTCTTCCTCCCTTGCTGCAGGTCCAATTTCCAGGGGGGAGGGGGGCAAGTGCCCCCTTGTGGACACCCATGTTAGGAGGCATCACGCCACTGTTGCCAGACACACAATATGAGTGTCTGGCATGTTACATTATATTTTTATGTTATGTGTTTTACTTTCTAAGATTTTTAAGGATGGAGATATTATTTTTCAAGAATACTTACAGAACCATAAATGACTTCTCATTTCCAATTGTTTATTGAAACACTAATTTTCAAAGTGCATTCTCAAGGAATTGGGTGTCCAACAGGTTATGTTCCACCTGTTCCTATAGTGTCCCATATGAAATAATTTGATATATTGTCCTTAGTATCATATATCCCAACTCTTGCCCCTGGGGAAATGGTGTGCCCAGGATTTACCCCAGTGCATGCCCGATCACCCATGACTTAACCCAGCACCCCAATACACTCCCCTTCACCAACACTGCACATCCAGGACTAACCCCAGGAAATGCCCCATCACCCACATTGCACACCCATGACTTACTCTGACTCATATTGTACACTCATGACATGCCTCATATCCCATATTGCACACCCATGACATGCCCCATTACTCATATTGCACAGACTAGACTTACCCCAGCAACCGCCATGGTGTCTAGTGGCAGGTAGCATGGTGTCTGACCACTGCCCAGGCACACAGATGACCTACCATGTTGCCTCTCGCGCTCTGCAGTCTGAGCACAGAAAAGTCATGTGACCCCGGTGCTCTGACATCCGCACAGTCCACGGGGAACGAGAGAGGCAGTATGGTAGGTTGTCTGTGCACCTGGGTAGCGCACAGTCACCACGCTGCCTGCTCCACAAGCAACAGGACTGATGAGAAGAGTTCTCCTTCTCCTCAGCACTTTCTTTTTTTTTTAAAGGGGCGCTTGGCTTTTCTGGTGCCCACTGGGTGTTACGCCCTGTGCGGTCACTGTGAGCGGTAACCAGTCTCCAGTGTCACATACTCCAGAAAATTTTACATATACTACAGAATTACCTCTCTACCAAAAAGCAGGACAAAAGTAGAGCTTGGCTGGATTGCCTCCCAAAATCGGTACTGTCCTGCACAAAATGGGATAGTTGGAAGGCCTGTAGTAGAAGGCGTACTGTATATGTACAAGGAAATAACAGATGTGTTTATTTTTTCACTAAACTCTCCCTGTCCTAAGAAATATGTACAACATTTTTAATGGAGAGATTACTCTTTCTTGAGAGTAACATCTCATGGATATCAGGACTGTGCACATCTCCTTTCCCTCACAGTCACAGAGGCATATTTCAACTATGACCTCTCACTGACAGCAGACTATATATTTCATATACTTACATGGGCTTGCTATACTCAGTGGAGACAGCCAGACTGAAAGAAAATCAGACTGACAATGAATTAATAATTTTGTCTGATTCTAACACATCAGATAAGGTTAAACACAAACATTAAGCAAGAGCTCATTTTTAATGTGGTAGATTGCTGTGAAACTGTTCTCTATTTAAAACAAAGGTTCATCTTAAAGGGACAGTCAGGTGCCCAAAATGCATCTTCCAAATTTTAATGCATGTTAATGGGCTTTCAAAGTACTTTAAAATGCATGTTTTATATTTTGTATTGCTTACAATTTAAAATACTTACAGCTAGATGAAATTGTGAAATGACCACAGTTTGTGAGAAACCAGTGAAAGTTAATCTCTTTTTTTTTTTTGCTGTAGGAATCAATGAGAATAATTTCATTCAAATGAATGGAATATCCTTTCTCTCTAGTGATGTCATCAGACAATGTGTTGCACTACTAAGACTTTTCTACTGTGTATAAAAACAAGTTTATTGCAGTCCACACAATGTATTCTATTATGGTAGCACAGGAAGCTGGTAGCTAAATGGAAAAAACTTAATATCCTCAGTGTCTATAAAATCAGTGCAGCCGCACATGCAGTAAACATGCAGAGTAATCACTGGGGGAGGGTTTTAGTCAAATATTCAAAATGTGATTTCTGCAGAATGCCTGCATCAAATCACACTGGAAAAAAGGTTGGTGCACTATACAAGCAGTAACAATCATTTTGCACCAAAGTGAGTTTGGGGACTAGACTGTCCCTTTAACCCCTTCCTGCTTGTAGGACGTGCTATGCCGTCCTACTTTTTAGTGCCAAATAGCCAGTAGGACGGCAGAGATCGATGAGAAGCAGGTACTTGCAGCGGTGTCCCCACTGTCAGATGTGGCCACTTTGAGTGACCTCAGTCTGACACAGAAATTGTAGCTGACGCTCAAAGCAGGCATCGGCTACATTTTGCTAAAAAAAAAACCTGCAGGACAGCATAGACCATCCTGACAGTAACAGCTCATCGTGGCTCCATGCATGTCAGATGCGTGTCAGATCAGTGTCAGATGAGGCCTCAGTCTGACATACAAAATGAAGCGAACGTTAAAATTGAGCATGTGCTACATTATTGGCATCTCAGACACGCCTCTGCGACGTAGTATCGGGGGCGCGGGGTTGCTGGCAGGGACCTGCAGAGTCTGTAGAGACCCCGATCGGGTCTCTGCTTGTATGTTGTTTACTCCAGATCACAAAGATGCCAGTTTGGTGCTTTGGTCGTTAAGGACCAAAGCCCTTCGGGCGTGAAGTTTTTAATGAACACAATCACCAAGTAAACACAGAAAACCTAAATAATTAAGAGAACCTGACAGAAACGTGAGGAAATGACAGCTGCCATTATAATAAAAAATGTAAACAAATGTTTTTTATTAAATTAAAATACTAAAATGTTTCTTTAAAAAAGTGATTTCTGTATGGAGTGGGAGCTTCAATGACCCCCATGTCTTCAGTCAACTTATGTGTGATCTGTCCAAAGGGAGATGGAGTGTGCCTGCCTGACACTGTTCTTGTGTAATTAACACATGCACGGTAAGGCTATTTAATGCAGCTGAGGATTTCACTGTTCTCTCATGCAAGCATGATGATTGATATCACTTGGCTGTACAGGTTTTTTTTATATGCCAATTGCACACTGTCAATATTCATTTCCTTACGTTGCCAGGTGCTCATGTCAGCAGTGTTTAGCAGCAGTGTCAGCTGAAGTGGCCTGACCATACATAATCATGTAAAGCACATACTGAATATATTGGATCTGACAAACATGTGCCAGAGACCAGATCAGTATGTTGGACAAACTTTGTGGAACCGAGCAGAAAGATCACTAAAACCGGCTGCGATAGCAGAAAAAACCCAAGCTCCCTGCATTGTGATGACTAAAGAAAGTAATGTAGAACAGTTGTCAGTAGACCATTATTTTGCCTTCATAATTTGCAGTGTAACTGTCAGCAAAAACTTAAGTTAATATTAATTGAAAGATTACATTTTACATAGAAATGTTTTAATGAAAGAGTAAAAACAGAGTACTTCATTGAGTTATCGTTGCTTGTGTAGCACAAGGCGGACATGTTGTTTAGACTCTTTGGTCAAATTACTTATTTGGCCATTCTGATCCAAGATGTCTGCCCCCTGATAGTGCTAGATAGATTCTAGTTGACTGGGTATATTTATATTCTTATATAATTACATTAAGTATGTATATTCTTTCATTAAAGCATGTGAGTTTAAAATGCCTAGATGTAATGCATTTGTTTAATTAAACATAATTTAATTGTTACTGACCATTGTCTTTTATAGTGTCCAAAAGCAGGATATTATGTAAGCTGCACTGTTTAAGCTCCCTAAGAATGTTCTCCAGTTTTGAGAATGCTGATCTGTGAATTCACAATTTATTTTTGTGTTTGTGATGTTTATTCATCTAGTTAACTCTTAGCATAGCTTTTAATCGAACATTTTCCTTTTTCTTTTTCTACTTAGAGCTTAATGAGTTGCTGGTGGACTATTCAATTAACAAAAAGGCTTTCATGTCTCAAAATGATAACAGCGCAATAAGAAACATATCCGTTGTTGAAAGTACTGAGCGGCAACAAAAGGACCCAGTAAAAACAATGGCTACAGGTAAGTACTTTGCTTTAGAATGAAAAGTAGCAAACATTTAACTGTTTGAATGTCAGAGGGCACAGTACAGGCCCTTCTGGTATGAAAAGAGAGGGAACATTAATATAACCAATCAATGGTCTATTGCAGACTTTCTTTAGTGCAAGGCCTCTGCCTGCCTAGAGTTGGCTGAAATTGATAGTGATCGTAGTCTTACAACAGCTGACATCTTGCCTTAGTTTGCCCAAGCCAACCTCATAATCAAAAAACCTGCTTTCACAGGATAACTAGGCAGAAGCTCAGTTTTTATAAATGTCTCAGTTATGCCCACTGGCAGACTGCATGGTATTCTGATTTATTTTCAGTGGAGAGCAATGCATGTTGAATACTTAGTTTGGAAATTCGCTGCTCAGTATGTGTATCCTTTTATTTGCACACTATAAACATCTGAACTAAAGTCCAATTCCAACAGTAAACACACGGAATGAATCACTCTGTGGGTTTTGCCAACTGTGATTATTATTTGGTTTTGGGCCTCGCTAAAAACCTTTAGTAATAGCTGTGTGTTGTTTTGCAGCAGCTGACGCACTGGGAAGTATAGCGATTGATGCTACACACCTCACTATGTCAGTCACAGATCCCACAGCTTGGGCAACTGCTATGAACAACCTGGGGATGGTCCCTGTAGGTCTTGCTGGACAGCAGCTTGTTTCAGGTAAGTGTTTACCCGAAGGCAATGGTTCCCCTTGTGTACATTAAAAACATTACAAAATGGAACGGCTGCTTGGATGCAGCATGATAACAATAAGTTCTACCCCTGTAAAACAGCCCAGTGAGTTCGCTGCAATTCTTCAGGGCACTATGTTATGAGAAATCAATCTGTATCCCCAGACTTAGTGAAGAAGCTCAGACACTGAGAAGGGAGTATGGAGGAAAGAAAGGTGATTAGTCTTTTATAGAAGCATTTCCAAGCAGTCTGGCAGAAAATAACACAGGCATTGGCTGAAACCTCCTGCCAGCAGCTGAGGCGTTGAGTTCTGTGTGCTGGCGTGAAAGCACATACAGATAACAAGGGATTAAAATAAACCTCATGCTTTGCAAACCAAATCACAGATTTTCCTTTTTTTAATTAACAATTATTTGGTGCTTCTAAACAATGCATATGAGCTCATTTTCGCCCTTAACTTATTATTAGAGAAATTAGGTTTAGAAATATTTGAAAGCACTGAAACACTTATTGTGACTTTACACTTTATGAGAAAAGAGAGAAGTGAGGTCTATTTTACATGAAGATATCATTAGGTAGCTTGCTGTAGAGACTTACAAATTAAATTTAGTCTCTGGGGATGAAATGTTCTGCCCTTGAATAAACAACCTTTTTTTCTCTCTCTCTCAATCATAGTATACTTGTTTGTACATGTACATGAATGTATATTTATTGTCACAAATTTGCTATGTACCGTATTTGCTCGAATATAAGACGAGGTTTTTTTCAGAGCAAATGCTCTGAAAAATCCCCCTCGTCTTACATTCGAGGTCGTCTTATAATCTGACCTCAAATTGAGGTCAGATTATAAGACAGGGATCCAGGTCCCCAGCAGAGCTGCAGGGGACCTGGATCCCCCTCTCTAACAGCAGGGGATGTCTGCGCGATGAGCGCAGACTCCCCTGCTTCCGCCCGGCACGACCGTCGGGGCTTCTATGAAGAAGCCGGGTACTTCCGCTTTCGTAACAGAAGTCCCGGCGAGCGTGCCGGGCGGCAGCAGGGGAGTCTGCGCTCATCGCGCAGACATCCTCTGCTGCCCCACTAGGCACCAGGGAGAATCGGGCAGCTGAGGGATGTCTGCACGATACGTGCAGACATCCTCCATGCTGCCCGACACGGCAGTCTGTTATGACGGACCAGCTGTCCGGGGAGATAGAGAGAGACTAGGGGAGGGAGGGGGGAGATAGAGAGAGACTAGGGGAGGGAGGGGGGAGATAGAGAGAGACTAGGGGATGAGGGGGGAGAAAAAGAGAGATTAGTTGGGAGGGAGGGGGGAGATAGAGAGAGAGACAACGCTGGGGGGGGAGAGAGGCTGCAAAGAAATAAAAACAAGAAATGCATTTGTATAATATCAATTTTTTATTAAATATTAAAAAGCAATTTACATATATACAAGTTAAACTTTTTTTTTCTGATAGGGTAGTCTTATATTCAGGCTTTTAGTTTTTTTCCTAAAGGAATATACAAAGTTTGGGGGGTCGTCTTATAATCAGGGTCGTCTTATAATCGAGCAAATACGGTATGTTTCACACATACATAACACTTCGTATTTTACATCAGTGTATTTGCTTGTATTTGTAAATAAATGTCTGAATTGGTTGGGGGCAATACGTTTTGCTGTGGAAAAAAATATATATCTATATATCTATCTATATATATATATATATATCTATATATATATATATATATATATATATATATATATATATATATAGTAAATATCACTGAATTGGGTGTGGATATCTCCATTAAGGGTCTCTACCCCCTAACACCTTAGTGTAACTGGCATATGTATATTTTTTGATTTACATGTGATAAGTTTGTGATCCCCTTAGTGTTTGCACAATTGTCATCCTACAAGGTCACTTGTATTGCAATAATATGTAAAGTGAACCATTTTAAAGAAATGACGCACAACTATTAAACTTTGTGATCCATTTGAATCAGTATCTAGCTGGTGCACCTTGAAAAACATTGATCTCAAGTAAATGGAGTCTATTCCTTAAACAGTGAACGGGAGTAAACATCAGTCTTAAAGAGCTGAGTTGGAAAGAGAGGCAAATATATTAATGCCTGATTTTTACAGTTTTGTTTTCAGTTCACCATAATTTATTGTTTAATGCAATGTAGTGCAAGGAGGGCAGATTACATTGAAGTTTAGGCTGGGGATGGTGGACATTATTAATTTGGTGATTATATTAGATCCTACGAAAAGCCAGTTGGACTTTAAAGGTGTAGTGATTAGACCCTAGTGTTTATGATAATCATTGGTCATTCTTTCACATCAGTTTGGAGGCCCACTCATTCTTTGATGTCCAGAGTCTTGTGATCAAAGTGAGAGTGCCCAAAATATAACAAACAATACATTTATCTGTTGAACTAAAGCTTTGTGTTGTGGTTTCTTAAACATAATAATGCAGTAAGAAAATATAGATATAGTACAACAAGCTGTAGCTGTTAGTGGATACCAAAATAGTCCCCAAATATGAATGCACTAACATAGGCTAGAGCCTTAAGAATCTGGGCTCATAGATATATCGCCAGAGATATAGGACTATTCCTCTTTAAAACATTTTGGTCAAGGAGATCTCAACCTTCATATGGTACAGGAGCATGTGCGGATGGATAGCCAAGATAAGACACAAAGCATCAGAGACACAAAAATCAGGTATGTCATTTTACTATAAAAACAATGGATCTACTTACATTATAAATGATCAGCAACAAGCCTGTATTCGGCCAATACAGCATTCATTAGGAGCAATGTACTATAGGACGGCCGCCACAAAGACTGGTGTGCTTCCATGTATATGGACTCTTCCTGCTCTGCGCAGGAGACACATTTGCTCTTTCTCCTACTTTGTGCATTATCCTGGCAATCCACACTCCTCATAACACAGTTTGAATGTCTTGTTTTTTTAGCTCGCTGGTAATACTGTATATCTCTCAAAATAAAGATCCTAAACAAATAACATTCCTGCTAAACCGACAGATAAATCAAATGAACAGGCTGTAATATTTCTCATCATTTTTTAGCTATAAGTTTATATTTTTTTTTCCAGACATCTGCAAGATAAGCTGTTGTTTAAATATCTGTGTCTGTCTCTGGTTCGGTGTGCTTAAAAGGTATTAAACATATGCTTTTGATTAGCTGAGTTAAAAGGTATTAAATCTTTCGAAGGCACACTTTTCCTCATCCTGGGACCTGTCTTTCTGTGACCTCTCATTCTTTTGTCTTTTACTCAGTAAATTAGTTTGGCGTTTGGATGAGATTTCAGCCATTTTATTTCTTCCACATGTTCCTCCATATCTTACCACACCACGCCCTACCCTTTATAGTACATTATGTTATATGAGCTGAGGGAGTGCTAACAAACAAACACTGTCACCTAAACATTGTTTATACTGTGAATGTAGGAAATAAAAACAAATATATCTATACATTATACTAACAAAGATTTTAAGCAAATGCATAAATTAAAAGAAAAAAAAATGTTTTAAATATGTCTGAGCATCTCCTGTTTATGGCAGCACTTGTATTTTGGTATGCCAATTAACTACACTTTATGGGAAATGTGGGATTTGCATGTCAGGCCCAAGTTGATGTCATAAACAGGAGACTCCACAGACACATGTTAAACAAATGTTTGCATTGCCTTGAAATTGAAATAGAAAAAATGTATAACATTATTTTTGATTGTTTATAATATGTTATGAATCAGTATCACAAATCAGTATGCGCATGCGGATACCAAAATTGGGACTACAGGATTGCGGTTCCCGAATCCCACCAAGCTCTACCTCTAACTCAAATAGCGTGCTGGGGTAGAGCGTGGCAGGACAGCCTTCCAAAATTGGGACTTTCCATCACAAAGTGGGACAGTTGGGAGGCATTTATCCCAGAGTTCCACAGCAATAAAATATGTTTGCCATGTTCAGAATGTTCTCAGTTATAAAACTAGCTAGTTATAAAAAATGGCTGCATAGCTTCCATTTAAAATATTTTGACTATTTACAATGTTGATTTCTGTATACGCTCAGGCCCTGCATTTCAAGGACATACTTTCCAACATGTAGCTCCCACAATGTGTAAAGCTGGAGTATAGAGCCTCAGGAGAGTAATAAAGTGGGACAGATTGCAGGTCTGTAAAGGAACTATATTCTCATGCACTCTTTCTGTATCCTGCATAAATTGCCTTAGCTTCAATAAGGTCTACAAATATTGTTAAAGGAACTGTCTAGTGCCCAAAATGCATCTTCCACATGTTAATTTATATTAATGTGCTTTCAGAGTGCTTTAAAATGCTTGTTTTGCATTGCTTAAAATATAAAATACTTACAGCTAGAGGAAAGTGTGAAGTTACAGCTATTTGCAAGAAACCAGGACTGCCCACACTAGCTGAGTAAAAGTAATTTCTTTTTTTTTGCTGCAGGAACCAATGAGAACAATTTAATTTAAATGCATGGAATTTCCTGTCTCTAGTGATGTCATCAGGCAATGTGCTGCACTGTTAAGAGATCCTACTGTATACAAGAGCAATCACAGTCCACACAATGTATTCCATTCCAGGAGCACAGGAAGTGCCTAATGAAACAAACCTTTATATCCTCAGTGTCTATAGAATCATGCTGCCATACTTGCAATAAACATGCAGAGTAATCACTGGGGAGGGCTTAAGTCAAATATAAAAAATGTGCTTTATACAGAATGCCTGCAGCAAATCACACTGGGGAAAAGCCTGTGCATTATACAAGCAATAATCTTAATCTAGTTTGGGGAGTTTGGGGACTAGACTGTCCCTTTAAGGAATTGGGAACAAATAAACATCATACAGCAGTGCTCAATAATTTGCAGTTCTGGCTAGACTGATTTCATTAAAGTGGGGCATTATAAAGTAAAATTAACAAACACATATCAACGCTGTGTCCAGATTATTTGCATTTTCTGCAGGGCATTCATACTTCTAATAAGGGCATACCACTCTGCTCCAGGTTTTACGTACAGCAGTGTAGTACATGAAACAGGGAATATACTACATCACTTTAGTAAATAGATGGCGAGGAGAAGAGGAAAGCAAACATAAACTGAACCAGCTCAGAAATTGAATGTCAGAAATCACAACCAGAACATCAGTATTGTGATTAATGCGCTTTTGGGCTAAAGTCATATTGCAGATGCAGAATTTAATCATATTCATAAGGCTGTACAATGTTTTTATAACAGGAGACAGCGGAGATGAATGATGTTGATAAACATTGTATCTGAGCCTTATACACACCATTCACTGAAAGTGTTTCTATTACCAAAAAATACTGCCAATTTGTATTTTTCAAAGCAGATACAATCTCGTACACCTTCCTGGTTGGGAGAAAAAAAAGACAATCTGTATTTCCTGGGAGACATTAAAATGTCACTTCTTTTGTGCAAACATTTTGTCGCCTAGAATATGTTTAATTGACATCAATTCCCAAATAAAAGTCCAAACTTATTTCCAAAAGTCAAATACTTAATGTCTGAATAAGGAAGAATATCTGAAATGTCTGCTATTTTGGATCTATTCAGACTACAGCTCATTGTTTTGATAAGAGTATTTGGAAATGATTTATACTAATAAGTCCAGTCTAGTAGACCCTTAGTGGTTTCCATTATCATTTCTGAACTTTTTATACTTCGTCTCATAACTGCTTTTTATACATAAACCTCAACTTTTAGAAGAACCCAGTATGTTTAAAACTTCTGTTCATTTCAGATGATTTGCATGCAACTAACAGCTCCTGCAGAAGCCCAATTTTGTCTGATTAAATGGGCTTTTGAATGATTTTTCTGGAGAGCACTGTGTATAAAAAATTCTATTTATTTTGAAAACCAATGATATTTCGAGGCTGCTGTGTCATGGACCTGTAGCTTTGTAAAATGCCAGCAGTGACTGGTGTTTTACATGACTTGCCAAACATATATCTAGTTAGGGAAGAAATGCCCATTTCGTTTAGCATGTGTTTTGGAACGATTATCATTTCTTCTTAAAGTAAATGTCACTGAATATGTCACAGAGACTGTGTCCAAAATACACCAATAGGTGGACAATATCAGCAGCACCTTACTCTGCTGCTAAATATGTGATACTACAGGTTGTGTATCTCTTATACAAAATGCTTGGGATCAGAAGTATTTTGGATAACCGATCATTTCAGATAACAGATCAATTTAAGTAAGATTTAATAAAGCACTCATGAAATACAGTATTATCAATGCAAATACTGTACAAAACAAATAAATCACTTATACTGTGATGTAGCTGTGATGTGAGGCATCGTTGGGAACCTGCCGTTGGCGCATCAGACCTGCACCTGTGCCATTGTATTACTCGTTGTGGGCATGCATGGAAAGGCTATATCACAGCTTTAGGGGGCTGGATACAGGATACACTGTTGTGTGCTTACAGGTGTGTGTGTGGAATTTGCAACTTGTGGCAAAATCGGAAAAAATGTTTTTAGATAACTGATGATTTTGGATAATGGATTTTTGGATTAGGGATACTAAACCTGTACATAATTGTTATTATTAAAATTATTCTTGGGTGATTTGCACAATCTCTTGCAGATCATTTTATAATGTCACAGTCATGGTTGTGTTTGATATTATTTATGTATTGTTAGTTTTGTTCCTTTTTTGAACATAATACCAACAATTTATTCAATGTGCCCGATTCAATGACAGTCTATGGTCTTCAATGACATGAGATAAATTAACTCATTGAACGCGAGCCACACATTACACAAAGATACTGCCATAATCACTTAAAGATATACTGCCTGCTACATACTGAGCACATAGATGTCGTCTGGTACACACGTGGCTGGCTGAGCTTCATGGGAGCTATAGCTAACAACAGACAAAATGACAGACATTAGCTATGAACTATGACTCCAATGATTCCCAGCCAGATAAATGAGGCTTGCTGGGCATATAGGAAAACCACATCAACTATAGTTACTTGAGGAATCTTAACTAAATGGAGTACTATCCTGTACCATGTTTGTATTTGGCTAACTATGTACTAACAGGAACTACACTCTACCTCTTCTTTCTCTAGCTAAATATAAAGTAACAGGAACATCCTGTACCAATTATGCACTGATTGGTGCTATGGATTACTGTGTTTGTGTCAAGATAACTGCATACTAAACTTTACTGATGTCAGTATGTAGCTAACCATTCACACATGGGAGACGGATTATATTATCAGACATACATAGTGACAAAAAGTGAACTTTTGGCCCTTGCTACAGTATCAGGGAAACTCGAGCTCACTCTCGCTGTGTCACACAACATCACAACTTCATGGAAACAGACAGAAAGTTGGCTAATATGTATGATCGGCTGTTAGCACAAAGACCCACAGAGCAGCAAGTGGTTTGGATGTGGAACCACTAAATCCATACTCATTGTCCAACACCCTCCCCAAAACTAAATTAATAAAATTCCTGAAGGATGGAATAATCTGAATATGTACTTGGCACACTGGGAAATAAAGGGAATCTAACATACTCTGATGATATGATTTGCATGTCACCATGTTTAGTAAATGGTCAATGGAGCACAGAATGTGCACTTACTTGGTTATGCAAAGTGTTCCTAAGTGGCCAGTTTGCTAGATGTGCTAACAATGGAGTTATTGCTGCTACAAGCTATTTATTTGGTTATTGACTTAACTATGGGAAAAGTACCTGCTTCAGTGCTTATCTATTTGTACTTTGAGTCCCCTACATACAGTGTATATTAGTTTATTCTGCTAATCTCTGGCAAACAGTGGGTAGTACAGTTTTCAAATGTTCTTTATTTTTAATCCCAATACATTTCTGCAAAAGGATGTGTATCCTATTCAAATCTTTTCTCATTGACAAAATAATGATATCTTTCACAATATCCTGCTTGAATTGCAATAACAAACAAGGATGTTGATTTGGCCAACAGCCAGCCACCCCTTTTTAAGAACCACTCGACCTGTAATGCAAAACATTACCGTTTTAGAAAAGAAATGGTTACACTGTAACTGCCTTGCTGAATAGTTGTCTTGTATTATAAGACTTTCATAAATACAGCTGATATGTTGATTAACTGAAATATTAATGGTACATGTTTTTTATATAAGTGCTTTAATGAAAGAATATGGAAAACGTACCTTATTGAGTCCTCTCTGCTTGTATAGTGTAATCGGGGGCAGACATCTTGGGACAGATGGCTCAGAGGACTTCCTTTATCTATTCAAGGTTCTAAACAATATGTCCAGCACCTGATAGAGCTACACAGAACCTGATATATGTACACAGAACAAAGTGGACTCTGTAAGATACTTTATTTGTATTATTTTATTAGTGTTTCTATTTATAAATTCCTACTGTTGATGCAATCTTTCAATTAAACATAACTTTTTTTTCAGACAGTTGTCCTTTAAGCCTTCATAAACCAATGACGGTCCATGCTCCTACTGCAGACAAGTGTCGGCATGAAGAAATCTGCTTATTTAAAGCACACCTGGCGCCTGAAATGTATTTCCATAAATCAGTTTAAAACCATAATAATATTAGAAAAATATAGGAAAAGTTGATTTAGCTGTATCTACTATCAGAAGCTATGGCTTCTTTCTGTGAGGAGCCACTTTGGAATTGCATCAAAGGTTTGAAATCCTCAGTGACAGTTAGAGGTTAAAATAAGTCGATCATACCCTGGGATTTCCCACAATTCAATGTTATACTGGCCCCCAGCGAAATATCAATTAGGTGGCAGCACTAAACCCCAGAACCAGTTTAAGTAGCAAGAACACAGACAGAAAGTGTCCAATGGACACCAGTCTCTTTATTTAAAAATATAACATAGATTACCTGAGCTCACAATAATATTTCCCTACTGACTATTTCAGTGAGAAACCACTAAAGCCATTGAAACGAGCTGTAGTGGCTTTTCCTCTGTTTTCAAGTACTAAGCAGCAATATGTAATCCATGAGTATCTCACTCCTAGTGATACCAATCCTGTTGTACAGGATCCTGATGGAATTTATATTCCAGCCGCATTTCAGGTTTACAGACCCTTATTCTGTAATACCCAGCATTTTATATACGTGTAATAAGATATAATGCTTTGCGATCTAATATAGAAGCACAAGTGAAATTTTAGTTGTCCCTAGTATGTTTTGATAGTACACACCAGTTTATCCTCTGACCAACAGCTGCCATGCTTCCATAGGAAGCAGGCAGCCATCTGCCGGCGACTGTCTCTCTCTGCTGGCCCTCGTTTTTTGTATGAGATCAGCAGGAGGGACCTAGTTCCCATGCAAAAACGAGGGTCTCTCTCTGTGCTAGCAGCGATAGACCCTCGCTTTCGGCTGTCAGAGCTGGGTGAGCCCCCGCTCTGATTGGCTGTGCTCATGCTGACGTTTGTCAGCACGTGACAACCAGGAACTGCTGTGTCTCGTATGTGAGACACAGCAGATAGTAAACCCGCGTGTATTTATTAAGATGTTTTGTTTAACCCTTGCTTCCTTCAAGCAATGTTCCTTTAGTGTATTGATTTTAATGATGGCACAGACATCAGCCATTATTAAATGTCACATCCAGTTTCATGTTGTTAGTCTGATACAGTGTGGGTTTATTATTAGGGTGTTGTATAGTTTTCAGTGTATATGTGCCTAGTCAGCTTTGGTAAACATGCTCTCAGTTACATAAATATTTAACCCTTGATATTTTCACATTTATGCTGATTTTGATCGTATTTTTGTAACATTGCTTATAAAAGCACACATAACATGTGGATATTACTTCCCCTTAGTATTAAAGGAAATCTATTATCAGCCTTTGGCCTGGAAATATTACCATTTTAAAATCATCTTAAGTATAGGTGGTAAAGGCTCTATGACATTATAACATCTTCAGTGTGAAATAAGAGGATACAAGAGAGGTTGGTTAGGAGAGGTTTTGTTTCTTTTATTGATGCACTTCTCCAAAACTCTAGCCATCCTCTCCTCTTGTACTACACCCCCCTCATCATTGAGGTGCAGTTCATTCCTGCTGGAGACTCTATAGTCAATTGCCCAGTTCTCCAAAAATCAAAGTCTCTAAGCTCCTTGATGTAACACGTGGTAACGACAATATTTTTGAGAATATTACTTTGCAGGTAATCCCATAGCACCACCACCCCTCGTCTAGCGTACCTAGCATCATAGCTCGGCACTGGGGAGACTGCCCACCTGGCCACTAAGAGAATAATCTTACCACAACATGCTCCTCTGAACAGGTCTTCCCAGCATCCTCACGCAAACTGGCAAACATGTTGGGGTAAACTAGCCCAGAACAAACCTTCATAACTCTCCAGCCCCTACTGCCCTGTGCACAATTGGTTTTGGGTTAAAATATAGCAACTACTGTAAACTATAAGGATTATAAATCTAAGCTTCTCATGTTATTAATTATCTATTTAATTTAAAAAAAAATGTTTTTTGCCAATGTTCAGCAAAAGGGCAGGGCAACCCTGCAAAAGCTTTGTATGATGTTTGCCAGTCCTGTCAGTTACAATATAACTCAATTTCTTCTTAATGAATAAATAATTGATGTTTATAATTGGTGCAGTGCTGAGTCACTCCTGTGTTTGTAGGCCATACAAATCTGGGACAAATGTATAATGCCAGAATATTGTCTTTGAAGTGGCATCATATGGTCACATTATTACTAAAATGCAGTAAGCAAAAAAGGTGAACATATATATGAAACACGGACATAATCCTAAACATACATCACTTGTGGACTGAAATAAATGTCAAATTATGTTTTTATAGGTCAAGGTTAACAAGTGCATACCGTTGACTATATGTACCATATTTTTACCAGCTAAACTAATCTCTCATAGACATAACATGGTGGATGGCCTGCTGGGTTTTGACATAACCCAAAACATTGGGTTATTCATCTTATCAAAACTCTGTTGAATCATGTGATGTGCCCGTGTTAGTATGGAGAGGCGGTGGTACCTACACCCCTATCCAATGCTTACAACATTATTTTAGTAGGCACAGAAAAAGTGAACAGCTGTATATTCAGAATATTCAATTGTGTAGATTATATGGTAAGTAATGTTCACAAAACATACTCCTCGTCGGAGGTATCGATTAGATATTATTTGCCCATTTTCCCATTGCTTTTATGTTGACCCTAGGAGTGATTGAGGCCTTCCACGTAGGGTTGCCTACTTTTCTACAGAAAAATCCCGGCCTTGGTACTGTCTCCATAGACTTATCATTGGCCTAATGCCAATTTTTTATCGGCCTGCCAGTAAAATACCGGCCAGGTGGCAACCCTACTTCCAAGTGGTATTGATTCTTTAGCTGACTTTACTTATTGCTTCTTGACTATGTAGAGTACAATTTCTTTCTCTCTCCGAATAGTTGCCTTGTTTGGCAGATGAAGCGCAGACGTGAGGTGAGACGTTTCTCTCGTTTGTTTACTGATTCTGTAATGCAGATTTTGTACAAAGCCACATGAGAGGTTGTCTTCATGCCAGCAATGATTTAAAATGTAAACCTTCAGAATACTCAGCCTCCACCACCAAGTGTCTGGGGATTATGAAAACATTAACATGTAATAGATCCTTTCCTTAAGAGCGATTGCCTTGTGACATGAATATGAATACAATTCTTGAAAGCTTCAAAGTAGCCACTGTGGAAGAAACCTCATTGAAGTGGAAAGAAAGTAGAAAAGAAAGTTTGAATGACAGAGGACATGTATCTGACAAAGCATTTGACTGTGAATAGTAATTGTTCCTTCCAGGTTAAGTGAAGTGAAACCACATGCTTTGTATTGATTAAATTCTGTAGCTATGCAATGAGTTTCACTGCCTTGAGCCTCATCAACCAAGGGAATATAGAGTTGTGTGATTTTTCTATCCCTGCTGCGTAATTTCATATTTTTTTTGTCAAAACATCTAGCTACAGAAGGAGATGGTTTTGGTTTTCAGATTGTCTTGTAATGTCCATTTGGTGTGGCTCTAAAACCAGTCCTCAGTGCTTTTTGGAGACCTTCTAGTCATACAACCTCAGTGAATTATATTGCTGAGATAAGAATAGATCAGGAGGCTTAATTTACCTGCCATCTAACCCTGGGCAGAAAAACTAGATTCCCAAAGTAAAAAAGTAATGCTCTGTTATTGTATGACTAAGCCCATACATACTTTCCAAAATGTGCCTAAAGCAACAGTAGGGTGGGAAGGGCATTGTAGAGGGCAAGGTCAGCAGTACTGTGCATGCTTGGTCCGGAATTGGAACTGACCATTTTAAAGCCAGTTGGGGGGGGGGGGGGTGTATGCCTATGGACAATGAGTGTAATGCCTAACAACTGACCACTGGAAAATGCACATGAGAAGAGATTTCAATTTTGAAAATAAAGAGGAAAATTGGGCATTTATGTTGGGGATCCTGTAAGTAGTGTATAGCCATTTTTATTCATATAGATATATTGATTCACAGAATGTGTCTAAGTATACCCATTTCATTCTGAATGATGGAGGATCCATTCCTAATAAAGTTATTATTTTTAAAAAGAAAAATGTTGATTAGATTAATGTGTTAAATATATATAACACTATAAAAAAAATTAGATTTCAATAAGCAGTTCAAAGTGATCTTGTGTTTAAACAATTATGAATACGCATTGTTAAACCCGAAACGCGTCAAATTTTTTTGTTATCCTCACTCTTTGCTGCATACTTATTCACATATAATAAACAACTTTTATGGATTCCGGAGAGCCGGATAATGTATTCATTTACACCATTTGACACAGTGCATTAAACAGCTAATCAGTAAAGAAATATTTATATATAGGTATAATGTAGCCTAACTGTATGACCTACAGGATCAGACTGTGCACCCCTCAATTACAGGAAGATATTTGAGGCTCACAGTCGGAATCCAAATCCTACAAAATTCCAGATATAAGGATTATCCTCAACAGTTTAATTTACTGTGGCGCAGAACTCTGACTTTGCTGCAAACAAATATGAACAGCTTTCAACTGCTAAATAGCAGAGTGTAATTTATGTCACATTAATAACCTTTTAAATCATGAGTCACACAAAGCTGTGCAGAATTTTCTTATCAATGAAAACAGGTTCCACAGAACTCTGTAAGTATTAGGTTAGATGTATACTCATCTTCTATGAAATATGAGCATTTCTACTTTCTTTAGGTCAGCAAAGCTATCGTGATTTGTAAGTTATGTGATTAGTTTGCATTCTAATTATTTAAGTCAGTCATTCAAAGACAGGTAAACAAAAAGACAAAAAAGAAAAGATTACATAAACAAAGCATTTGAATACAAATATAACCAATTTCTATAATTGAGAGAAGGAGTTTTTCCAGTTGAAGTGTGTGCATGTGCCAGAGGACACAAAAGGACAACCTACCCAGGGTGCCATTACATCGGCAGCTGTGCATCATGGCTTCATATCTAGCTGTCTCTTTCTTGACCTACTTTCTTGTGATCTTAACTTAATCACCTGTTCTATTTGTCCTTGGACCTATGGGCTCAAACCTTAGGAATCTGTCATTGGTATAGGTCTACATAGAAAATCTAGAGTGGCCTATACCAACTTTGTGACATCACTGTTTTTAATCATTGGATTCAAACACTTTTTTTTGTTTTGCTGTATGTCTTTACATGTAACATGTGGATCCTAAATGATTACACATTTCTCGTTGAATTAGTTAATGTGCATGTAAATCCATTACCTAATCAACGTGGTTCTGTAAATTCTACGCTAGAGGTTACAGGTTCCGAAATTCTGAAGCTGAAAATCTGATATCTGCACTGGTGAGATTCTGCTTTGAAAATTATACACCCAAAACTGTAAAGGGGTTTTGTTTTTGTTTTCTTTGTTTATGCTGTTATAGGGCAGGCTGAAGAAAGACACTGGCCCCTTGAGGAAAATAAAGAACTTAAATAAAATCGGGGGCATACTTGCCAACTTTTCATTTATGTGAACCGGGACATGGAGGGGACGATGCCTGAATGGGGGCAGACCTTCTGCGTTGTGTGACCCAATAGCATTAAGGTCCAGTCTATTTGGTACAGATACTGGGTGCCTGAGGCTCGTGTACTCATATCTGCACATTTTAAATGCAATGCTGGCTTTGCACACTGGTAAGCACTGTGCAGCCCAAAAAGGACCTGTCCCAGCAAATTCAGGACTGTTGGCAACTATGCAGGACAGGTAACCCCATTCTGTTTCTGATATTTAGAGACACAATGGGTTAGATTCAATGCTAGCAAAAATATTACGTTTTCATACTGCATGTTATTCTTTAAGGAATAATGTGCAATTCAGCTGCAAAAAAGTATTCCTCAATGCTGAAAAAACTGTGTCCTTGTTGTTTGGGACAAATGCTAAACTACTTAAATTAAACAATCCTCAAATACACAACAAGACCAAATCCAGTTATAACCTGACCCAGGTAAATTCAAATAAGTATCTTGGCATGTGGCTAGACCCAAACTTATCTTTTGGTCTCCATATTGATAAGCTCCTGTCAAAGCTATATCCTAGGATTGGCTTTCTATATAGAAACAAATCTAACCTAGATTCCACGGTAAGAAAACGTATTGTGCAGCAAATGTTAATGCCGATCTTAGATTATGAAGATGTTGTGTATGATTCTGCCCCGCAGACCCATCTCGGTAAACTCGACACTATGTACAATACATTGTGTCGTTTTGCACTACAGTGTGATTATAACACACATCACTGTAACATGTTAAAAGAGCTAAACTGGCTTACGCTTCCCTCCAGGTGCACTCTCCACCTAGCTTTCTTAGTGCATAACCACTTCTCTGGAACGTTCCCCCCCCCCCACGCACACACCTGAGCGGCATGCTCGCTCTTACTCCCGCACATCCTACAATCTCAGATCCTGCACCAACCCTTCACTAGCGATCCTCACTTCAAAAAGGAAGCAGGTCGAGGTGCGTTCTCTTTCAGAGCTCCTCCTTCCTGTTTCTGACAAATCATCATCTTGTCTAAAATCTCTGAAAATGAGTGTCTCCCAAATCCTCAAAACAGATTGTACCTGTTAGTTTATAAACTCCTTCGTATACTGTACATGTTGTTCCTTTTTTTGTATCAATAATGATTTACCCTGTAAGTTCTAATTCCAACTTGTTTAATATATGTATTTATTTTTAATCTACTGTTAAATGTGTAACTCTGTGTAACTCCATTCTGGACTGGGTCCCCAGGACATACTTGAAAACGAGAGAAATCTCAATGTATTTTTCCTGGTAAAACACTTTCTAAATAAATAAAAATAAATAAATAAAAGGCACTCCAAATATCCAGTGCGTTAAAGCCAGGGCGTGGTTGTGTTGGTCCACTGTCCTTTTAAATGGCGCTAGCTTTGAGTACTAACCGCGCTAGAGGCACCATACTCCGTTGGTCAGCTACGCAAACAAATGTAATTAAAATCAAGAAAAAAGCTCAGGTTCCAAATGTCTAGCAATGCTGACTACAAGATGCAGTGGAATAAAACTGAGGTGTCAGTCACTGCAGCCACCCACTGGCCAATGAGAACTGAGAGCAGGGATATGAAGTCATGTACCTGCCCCCACTCCCTACAGGTGGTAACTTTCTGCCACAGGTTCAATATAGACAAATGTAAAGTTATGCATTATGGGAAAAATAATAACAAAGCAACATATACGTTAAATGGTATTTCCCTGGGAAAAACTACTAACGAAAAGGATTTAGGAATCATTGTAGATAACAAACTTGGCAACAGTGCCCAATGCCAGTCAGCAGCTGCAAGGGCCAATAAGATATTGGCATGTATAAAACGAGATATAGATTCACGGGAGGAAGACATCATCTTGCCTCTTTACAAATCAATGGTAAGACCTCACCTTGAATATGCAGTACAATTCTGGGCACCAGTCCTTAAAAAGGATATTAAGGAACTAGAAAAAGTGCAAAGGAGAGCTACAAAATTAATAAGGGGATTGGAGGATCTTAGTTATGAAGAGAGACTTAAAAAATTGCATTTATTTACTTTAGAAAAAAGGCGTCTTAGAGGGGATATGATAACATTATATAAATATGTGCAGGGCCAATATAAGGAGCTCTCCAGGGACCTGTTCATTAATAGAAATGTACAAAGAACAAGAGGTCACCCCCTGAGACTGGAAGAGCAAAGATTTCATAGGCAGCAAAGGAAGGGATTCTTTACGGTAAGGACAATACGATTATGGAACTCACTGCCAAGAGAGGTAGTGCTATCAACCACAATAGATGCATTTAAAATGGTCTGGATGTTTTTTTAGAAAAGCAGAACATACAGGGGTATTAATAATAGAATGAGCATTAATAATAGAGCTTTTTGATCCAAGGAGAAATCTGATTGCCCTTTTGGAGTCAAGAAGGAATTTTTTTCCCCCTATGAGGCAACATTCGAAAAAGCTTCCTTAGGGTTTTTTTTGCCTTCTTTTGGATCAAAACGCTGAAATGATAGGTAGAAGGGTTGAACTTGATGGACTTGTGTCTTTTTTCAACCTAAATTACTATGTTACTATGTTACTATGTCACTGCAAAAAACTGCAGCTCCCAATGCAAACTACCAGGGATGGCAGCAGTGATTGGGGTAAGCTTGGGGGGGGAAGGGCTGAAAGCCAATTGCCTTGACAATTTATGGTCCTGTTTTCTGCTTCCAAGCCCCTGCCTGTGCTGAGTGAGTTATCTGACCTTCCATCTGCTCTCAATGAACCATAAAGGTTCAGATTATATTTATATAAATATAGATTAAATGATATGTGCTGTTGGTCCTGTCTGTGTCTAATTTGTAACTGTATTGTCTCCCACTTTCTAATTAGCTATTTGTGTCAAACCTTGGATTAATTTAGTATCTCCCTCTATTAATCTTTATTCTCCTTTTGTATTTCTGTCCAGTTATATAGTTAAAAACATAGACACACATAAAGGCACTCACCCACCCCCCCCTGTTATTTATATTTTGGAATAAATTGTGACAGAAGGTTATGATTTTTTACCTCTGCGTTTTATGTACATAGGTGTTTGGTGTTTTTCACATAGAAAAATGTTTTATTGAGCAATGTGTCAGCCAATCAGAAGTCTCCCTGTCACAGCCAAGCGGAAATTTCAAACCAGCCAACAGTAGGCTAGTTTGAAAACTAGCCAATAGTATTGCTGGGAAGCTTCTGATTGTCTCTATGCCCTCCCCCTCAAGCTTACCCCAATCACTGCTGTCCATATGACTTCATATCGCTGCTCTCAGTTCTCATTGGCCAGTGTGAGGCTGCAGTGACTGACAGCTGCAGATCAGTTCTGAGAGAGGCACAAGACTGCAGCCCCTGGAAGGGAGTAATTACCAAATCAATTTGATTTCACTGCATCCTGTAGTCAGCATTACTAGACATTTGGCATCTGAGCTCTTGATGGATTACTTTTTTTTTTTTACGGATGGCCTCTTTCCCTGGACCAGAAGAGTAATATCCAGGGTATTGAGGATCAGTGCTTTACAGGGCACCCTTTCCAGGGGGATGATCAGTGATTTTCATTGCCCACCTTCAAGGCACTCAAATGGTGTTTTTTTTTAGGTTATTGAACCACTTTAGATTGCCCCCCCTACCTGGGCAATGTAGAGGTGGGGGGATAGGTAGGGACTTACTTTAACTTTATTTATTCATTTAATGTACCTGGGGCATTTGGAAAGTCTTTGCAGATGTGTAGAAGCTATTATAGCTGCAAAAGGAGGACCAACTGCACATTAATAAAATTATTAGTTACTAATAATGAAAAAAAAAGACACAAGTACTGTTTCTGTGCCAAAAAGATAGCCACTACTAATCACCTCTGTGTTTCCCACTCGAGATGGAGACAAAAATTGGAACTATAAGAGCGCCAAAAACATTTGTTAGGAAAAAGTGTCTCTGAACCCCAGAAATTATAATGTGCTCATTCTACTAATAAGATCTATTGTTTGGAATGGCTGAAAATCTGCATTGTACAGCACGGTGTCCATAGATAAAAAGGCCTTTTAAATTTACCTCTCTGCCCTTGTTATTCACTTTTGTAATTATTATTGAATCTCATTTGTATTTTAGTAATGTCATGAGGAAGAATACATGTAGCAACCCTGCTTCTCGAGAATAAGATTCCATTACATTTTAAAGCATTTCAGTAACTGGAAAAAAAGAAATCCAGAATCTCATTCCAGCTTTTCTAGTGATAATCCTAACATTGATATATGTGCCCTTTGGTGTTCTTCAGTAGTTGCTTGGTTTCTTTAATGCAGACATTCCTCTATTTATCACAAAAGCATCAATAATACTGTTTGAATGGCTTTGTATCAGCATTACTGTAAGGCTTAGCTGTACTAAACGTAAGCGGTCGCTGGGCTTCTTACGCATTCAGTTCACAACATGAAGGAGAACTCTGCTGAAATTCAACAGGCCCTGGGGAAAGAATTTCAGAGAAGTAAATTCAGATGCATAATGGCTAAAAGCAAGGAGGCTTTATATTACTTCAGCCTGTCTTTGGAGAATTGTATTAAGGCAATGCTAATCTACGAATCCCAAATAACATTGCCCCTGTGTTTTATGTGGGTTCAGTAATTGTGTTTTGGAAAACAGATAAAGGAAAAATAAATAAATAAGAAAGGATTTGGGACAAGTTCAGAGATGTAATTCCAGATGTAGTTCTGCTATATGTATAGTTTTTATGCTTTACATCCAAGCACCCACCTAAAGTCTTGGTTAGCAATTGCTGCAGCTGCACTATAATCCACCTCAGCATTATCAAACTGCTGAGGATGATAGGAGTCATGTTGTGGTTAGGGACAGTTATCGCTGACAAAATATTCCATTCATTTAGAGTTCTGGTAATACATAGTTCTATGCTACTAATCTAATCAAGGATTAGACACTTACATGAGTCATGGTGGACATGTACTGGACTCTGTGGTGGGCAATTTAGTGATTTTCTATGTTTGCCAAAACCTGATCTATTGTGAACTGGTCAATTTAATTAAAGTTAGATTTACACATTAAATCAAATAACCATTACAACCATTCTGAGGAAAACATTTGGGGCAGAGCTTTATTAGATCCTACTACCTGAAGCAAAAACAAAAAGAACAACTTTAGATGAAGCAAAAAAGTCAGTTAAAATGTAGGACATTAAAAACTAGTCTGTATGTTGTGTGAAAAAAGTGTGGTAAGAGTTATGTAAGATGTGTTTACTTACTTATAAACTATATATTTTTTTAAATGTTTTGTTATTTTTTTTTCTCTTTAATATAAATCTTTTTTTATTGGTTTTCAAGTAGAAAAAAAGACAGTACATACACTACAGTACACTACAGTGACACAACATTATACAATCCATAAACTGCACACACTGTACCCACCCATAATTGGTACCTTTGACATCGTAATTGTGTCTTAATACAAAAAGGGACCTCATCTTTACAACTCTTTCATCATATAAATTGCTTGTCGGTATCCGCATTCGTTGCTTTTTGCTCCATTTATTATACTTGAACAATTTACTGTTTTGTCCAAGTGACTAGTCCCTGGGATTGTACAGATTAGTGAGGGGAAATAAAGAGGGTTTATCTGTTGTCCCCTGCATAGATTCCTCACCTCTATCCCTCTGCACAACTCCTCATTATGTCCATTTAACACCCCTACTCATCATAAGCATAATTCACATAATACAAAATACACTAGAAAAAGGTCACACCTGAGTTCAAGAAGCCAAGCAGGAAGCACACCAAATTTCATCGTGGAACCTCAAACTGTCCTAAAGGGCTTTATATCTTCTTTAGCCAGATATAAACTATATTATGCTAAACCACCTTCAATTTAATACTTTCTGTACCAGTTGTTAAAAAACGAATTTGCAGCCAACAAGTAAGAGGACATGCATTGCATGTTGGGAAATTCACAAAGAAGAAACTGACAGGTGACTGCAAACATTCTATTAATACCTATGCTTGGATATATTCTCCAACTTGCCTATTTCCACAAGTCTGCTATTAAAGGGACTCTTTAATGTATAACATTACAAACTCCCATGTTAATATACTAATCTTACTATATAAGCAGTCAGCGCAGTCAGCAGGAGTGATTCCCCCGTGATACTGGGTGAGTCTGTCTAACAAACACGAATTGAAACAGCAAATGTAAAATTCATCTAACAACTCCTGAATTACTATTAAAACATGTCAGCACTTCAAACAGACAATTTTATTGTGCTCTAGTGATTAATGTCATTTGTTTCAGGTGACAGGTTTGCCTTAAATATGAGTAAATTAAATGGCACCACTAAGGAATAGTTTGTGCTCTAGTGATGGAGCTAATGATAGTGATTGTGATACAGTATGTGCTTCACATCTTTATTTAGGGTAATACAGAAATAAACTAAGAATTATAATACTTATGTTGATGGTCGTTCAAGTAATGCCAACCCAGTTTATATTGTCTTATTTTTCTTCCAATTATACATTAATGTTCAACATTAAGAAATAATACTGACGTCTGGTAAAATCTTTTTTTTTTCTTCATGTATTTGGAACTGTGAATGGTAGATATCAGAGCTAGTTTATAATGAACAGTGCCGTGAACTGTTAAGACTTATTGATTCAGTGATATTGATATTGCCTAAAGGGTATAGAAAGTAATAATCTCCAACCTGTTTGGGGAACACTGCATTAAATAGTCATTTCCACACCGTTTGAGTATTTTGAGCTAAATATGACATAATCTGGAGTAGGCCTATGTTTCCTGGATGAATTCAATGTGTTGCTGTACTGTAGGAATGTCTTTTGAGTCGTAATTATAACAGTCTGTTTGCGAATTCTCTGATATGTCATCGGTTAGTTCATTTCAGTAACGCCTGACAGAGGATGATTAGAAGGTAAATACTCAGGGTTAGTTCAGTCCATGCTGTGATATAAAACATGTGGGACTAATATATAAACATAATTGAAATACATGTATATCTTGGGAAAACATAGACCTGCAAGGCGGTCCAAAACAATAATACAAGAAACAGCAGACCAAAGAGCAACTCCACTTAAAAAGGTCTGCAATAAAAGTTAACTATTGAAGTACTAGAAGGATTAGCAATGCTGGTGTTTGCAATAAAGGTTAGTTAAACATAAACTACCATGGACAGAGAAGAATAGGGGGTGATGAAGACAGGTATTGTAAAATAAACTGTAAAGTACGGAAAACATATTTTGAAGAACACAAAAAGGCCTAGAAGTAGGATTAAACAGACAATTCCTGTACATTACTCAATTCTAAAGAGATAATATGATAATTGATCCCACTGGAACAGAAGGGGTGACAAATGCCTTGTTTTGTTTTTTTCACTGAGTTTGTAAGGTGTGCGGTGATTGGACAGCTGTATTCATTACATTACATTAACATATATTTATACAGCGCCAACAATTTACGTAGCGCTAGGTACAGAGCATAGAAGGGAACTATGTACTAAGTTAGACAAACTAGAACAGACTGGTACATGAGGTAGAGAGCCCTGCTCGCAAGCTTACAATCTAGAGGGAATGGGGTCCATGAGACACATAAGGGATTCATATGTTCATAAATATGGTTGGGCACAACGATCTTACCTCATTATTTTGCTATATGTACTATACTACTTTATACTTAGTAATGGCTAACCTCGGAACTGCAGAGGTTTTGGAACTAAATATCCCATGAGGCCTCATAGTTGTCTGCCTTAAAGCTGACTGAGCATCATGAATGTAGTACCCAAATATCTCCAGTGCCAAAACGTAGCCAGACTTATATTGTCACACTATTGTACTATTAAACACTACACCAGTTTGTTATATGATTCTAGAGACTTTTAACACACCAAAGCAGAGGCGCATGTACAGGGGAGAAAGAAACAAATATAGTGTAATACAGTACAAATAGAGAGAGTCAGCTGACAATGTTTGGTTGTCACACTCACAAACAAACTAGGGTGTCAGGCTCATCAATATATGGGATCTTCTGAATTTATTTTGCAATCTTTAAAAATTATAAAAAAATCCATCACGTGATTCGGACGGGGGACAGGCCACCCTCTCCCTTCCACTATTATATACCTACTATTATATACCAATATCTATAGACTTTTGGCAGATTTCTTTTAAATAATTTTTGAAATGAAAAATAATAGCTGAAAATCTTATCCTGCAGGGGGGAGCCATCATTGTAAAGAAATTTTTCTGCTTTGTATTATATCCTAGGAGACATTGTGCTATCAGCATTCCTGTGAACTATAAGAGAATGTTAGGAGTCAGTATTGTAGCAGGATCTCTCCCTCAATATAACGGTGTTCTGTGTGCATAGAACTCAACTACAGAAAGATAGAGGCTGTATTAAAAAAAATGATTTTCACGCTATGAAAATAAACTCTTTCATGCAACCGCTTGCCTTTTTTATTTTGAAGTTGTCACTTTGTAATATCTCCTTGACTCATAAAAGGAAGATATCAAGAGACTACTGTTTTAGTAACCGAAGTACTGATTCTAAAATAAAGATAATTGTGTGTTTGAAACGTAGTGTAAAATATAACTTAAACGTCATTGTAAATTTTCTGTGAATCATGCCTTCGAAGTAAGTGTTCGGCACCCTCTTTGCAACAGACAGAATAAGATCAAAGAACTGGCATATAGACCAGAAATTTGTATATAATGGATTCTGGAAAGAATAGGTTGCTTAGTTTTAGCTGTTTATTGCCCTATATCACAGGGGAAAAATTGGCACTTTAAGTAAATAGTTAAAAAAAACCACTCCCTGTAGATGGTAATCTACATTTGACAATAACATTAATTACACATTAGATCAGATAAGAATACAGTCTGCGCCAGCATGAAGTACAAATGGTGAATTACACAGGAAGACGTTTCCTGAGTAGATGCTAATCCCTATAATAGTTATTTTTTAACATTAAATTGCTCAGGTTGAATAAATAAATGCAGCAGAAACCAATGTATTGATGCATTAGTAAAGAGCAATAAAGGTTGCAAAAAGGGCTTGACCGGAGAGTGCAATTAGTGAGGTAAGACCCAGTCTTGACGTGACCCTGGCTGAACCATTTCTCTAGACGCATCAAAAAAAAACTGTAAAACTGTTTGGAAGAGAAAGCACTTGGCTCTGGAAACGAGATCTGTCTGCCCTATTATTTATATTGTAATTATATTATCCAATCTATTTCTCTACTTCTTTGTATTTTTGGCTTTAGTATAAGTCTTCCTTCTGTCACTTGACTGCCATAAAGGTTCAATGTTCTCAGCAGTCATTTTTCACAGATTGGAGGCTTAGTGATTCCAAAAATGTATTATGGTCTTTCTGGCAATGAACAAAAGGCAATCATCTTGTTGTTTGGGAATGTGCAACTGATTTATGTTTTAGTATTCAGGATAGCCAGGATTTCCAAGTTAAACTCCACAGCCATTAAGAATTTTACATGTTAGAGAAGACATGATACAAACACAGACCTGAAGACCAGGATCACTCAGATCTATGTGTTTTACAACAGGGGAATACATACTAATATCTGATCATAATCTGCTATAGGGTGGCCAAACTACCTGCAGTAAAAAAATGTTTTTTTTTGGTGACAGTTTTATATTGATTAACAGCAGCAGCTATACTTGTCCTAAGAAAGACAGAGATAAACGCAAGAAAGCCATAGGGGACATTTATATTTCTGCAGATGTAGCAAGCAAATTAATTGGTGTTAAAAGACAACATCCATGCCTTTTAACATGCTAAAGCTTTGAATACGGCAAGTGAAATGGACCATTTTGCACATTTTTATTGAAACATTTAAAATATATCCATAGATCAGAATAGTTCCCTTTTGTAAACAAAGTTCTTACATTGTTAATCAGGACTGTATTTTGGGAACTGGCCAGATTTGAGGTATGGCAACCAAGATTGGTCTCTGCAGGTATAAGACACTTAAGGGCTCCTGATCAACAGACTCCTGGGCATTGACATGTGTAACACATTGTTAAGACTTACTGTGCCACTCTTCCCCGGAGCATCCAGCTCTCTCCCTCGTTTTCAAACTTTAAAAAGTCCCTCAAAACTCATCTCTTTAGAGAGGCTTACTACCCAACCTAGCTGGAACACACACTCCCTCTTTGACCTATCCCACCTAATGCCTCCCATCCACTCTACTGTTACTACAACTTCAATCCCTCTGACCTCTTCAATCCCTTAATTGTGTCATGGACCCCATTCCCTCTAGATTGTAAGCTTACGAGCAGGGTTCTCTACCTCATGTACCAGTCTGTACTAGTTTGTCTAAATTAGTATGTAGTTCCTTTCTTTGCTCTGTACCAAGCGCTTCGAGAATTGGTGGCGCTGTACAAATAAATGTTAAGGTAATGTAATGTAAAAAATGTAATGTGCCATCCCTTGGACTGTCACAGGTTTCAACACTGGGGGTTATGTATACACAAAGCACACATGGAGATAACACCAAATACTGGTGCAATGGGCATTCACACCTATGTATAAAGCAGATCTCTGACCAATGATGAAAGTCTGTGATGCTTGTTCCTACTCTCTGTGCACTAAAGTGTCGGGATGCAAACAAACAAAGAACCAAAACGCATTACACATAAGAAATGGTGATTGCACCTTTTATTTTTCTTATTTCCAGACAATTCACTGTGCAAGAGTTTTTATAAATAACCCTGACGGTTGCCCCATTTATAATGCAAATTAGTGTAACTAGCTCAATGTTAGTTTACTATCCATCAACAAATGTATATAGAAAGCATATTTCCCTAGCATACAAAACATGGAAATGAGCAGGGTTGGGGGTGCAGAGTTGCAATTGCCCCCTGGTCTCTAAACTGACTGAATGGGCTGGGGCTGCACCAATTTCCACATGCATATTCATAGCACTTTGAATCTTTCTATCAATCTGTCAGCATATCTGTTTGGCCACTGTATTTGTGCCCATCTCTGATGATAACGGGTGGGCTGGTATACGTACACTATAGCCACTAAATAGTTGTTTCTTCCAAACCAGGCCCACAAGTTGCCAGCCCTCCCCTGGAGATGAGTCTTCCATTTTAGAAGCTCTGGTGTACATACGTGGTACTGCAGATTTAAAAAAAATCTACCTAGTTAAATTCTTCAAAATAAAGCAGCCTGAGGGCATCTACCAAGCTGCCCCTGGTAAGAAATAAATTCAACAGTCAAACACCCTTAACACCTAATGTTCTCCAAAATGATATTTTACAACATTGTACTAGGTAAAGAGTTAAACAATATTTTCTTCTTCATTTGTAAAAGGAACGTTGGACAGCACCTTAAAAAGTACCATCTGTGTTACTTTGGTAAATGAAAACTTAGTGTTGATGTAACAATCCATATATAAGATATTTATGTTACAGTGGTACATTTTAAAGAGAATATATTATGCTTTTGAGCTTTTATAGCTAGATTTCATACAACCAAACTTGTCTAACAGATAGGGAACTCTTGCCTGCCAATCTTCCTGCATAAAACTAAATACATATTTGATCTGTTTCACTACTATTCTATATTTGAAAGGGTTGATCGCACATTTAAATTTAATTTTGGAGTCTGGAAAAAAAGCAGAACGGATTGTAAACTGCAACTCTGCCTGTGTTAAATTTACAATCTTACCTGATAGTATTCAGTGTATGCCAAATATTGTGTAATGCAGACATTAAAGAGAAGAAGCAACAAACTTCATTTTCTTTTTAGAGCAGGGAGAAAATGACTCACGCCTCGGGGTACAAATGTGCATGAGGAAAGAGGTTGTCTAATTCCCAAAACAATCTGTACCAGTTCACTTTAGCAGTGAGAGTTCCAAACAACGTTTATAGATGCAGCAGGCCTAGAATGTTATAAAATATATATATATATATATATATATATATATATATATATATATATATATATATAAAAATCAACAATATAAAATGTGGCTACCACTTTTCCTGGAAGCTTGTAGCAGCCCGGGGTGGTATGACATTTAATTACTGCATGTGGTATGAGTTGAATGCACATGTGTATGACACAGCTACTCCCTTCTCACAATTACCATGAGGCATGCTGGGTGAATAAATAATACAGCTGATACATTACTGTAAACCATTTCAGGTCTGTATGGCTTTTCCAGGTTATCTCTTTGTGACCTACTTTTCACCTGCTGATAAATGAATTGTGGTGAGTTTTAGAGACAACAAAATATTTCTTCTTTCTGAATATATATAAAAATATATGTACATATATTATTCCCAAATTGTTTATTATTAATAACAATCTAGCCATAAAATATGCAATACAATGTTCTCACTAAAAAGGTAAGCGATAAATATATCTAACCACAAACAATTTTAATTATTACATCTGTTAGATCTAGAAATTATTTTGCAAAACCAGAGACTGAGCCTAGTTAAACAGATGATAAATATAATATTGTTAATGTATCCCTTTGAAAGCATAACATTTGTTTATTCATTAAATAAGTGATCTTTGGTGACTGGAGACCTCCAATGATTCACAAGGCTCAAAGGGGGCTATTCAATAAATGGTGTGTTGAGGTGAGATGAGTTAAAGTTGAAGTGAGAATATTTCATCTCACCAATTTCGGAATACATTGTGCAGTGACAAACCTGGTGAGTTTGCTTGATGGGGGAAAGTCACTAGGTTTGTCCCTGCACACATTGGTGAGATAACGTGTTCATCTCATCTCACCTCATCTCACCTATTAGTGAATATCCCGCAAAGAGACTTCCAAACAAACTAATTCACTTCCGGGTAGTGGCCTGTTGGAGCATTGTTCAGCTGCCCATTTAAACAGAGAGAAGTGTATAATTAAAAGATGTGTAGGAAAGTTTAATACCTAGCACTTAAAGTGAAAATGGTTCTTTATTTGTCAAGCATTGACAAAAACTCCTCAGCAGGTTGAACCGTTCTTGTCTCTGTGGAATAAAGCACCGTTTTCAATTTAAGTGCCGGTCATCTACTTTATTTTTTTTTGCATTATAGAGGAGTTGGGTGAGACCTCGACCGTGTCACTTATTACTATGGTGTGCGGATCCACACATTATTTTGTCCTCTCTAATGCCTGACTTTTACAGGTCACATCTCACTTCAAGCCAGTACACCATTTTGTTCAGTTTTTTCACCCCTTAAAAAGCCACTAAATATTTTGTTTCACTTGTGCTTCAGACATGGAGGCAATGTATGAGGATACTGGTAGCATGGGGTTCCTTACGATTCATCATGGCTGAAGCTGTCACTGACAGTCTCCCACTGCAAGCACATGTTCTCAACAGAGGGTCCTTAATTGTCATTCAAAAACAAGCCAAGAGAGGCAGTCACACTTGAAAGACCTCAATCAGACGTGACTGGCATGCCCTGCGCTGTTGACTCGGTCACTGTGCTCTAGTATACAGATATAATCTCCCTCTGAGCTGAGAGTAAACCTGCTCAGGTAAGGTGGCAAAAATATGTTAACGTTTTTTTCTGTTAGGGAAGAAAAAGTTAAGAAACCTTCAGTGCCAATTTAAAGTGCTTTTTATGGTAGACTTTAGCAAGAGAAACATGGAGAGGTTATATTTTTTCCACGCCGCCAAAGCTGACTTATCATATCCTCACTCTTCCTAGTGAGTGTTGACTGATTATTCTATCCTTTGTAGTGTGAGCAGACAGTGCTGCAATGTTTAAACCTTCTGGACATGTCTGTTGTAAGACAGCCTGACAGGCATTTCTAGGAAAGATGTTGTTTTGTTCTAATGACTGATTCTATTTTTTGGTTACATTGGAAAGCTTGGCATGTAACTCACAGAAAATGCCACACTGTGCTATTTCTCACTGTTTAGTTTTAAAGCTTTTTGCTAGTCCACGCTTTACAGCGTTTAGCTATGTTATTACTCTACCCTCTAATTATTCATTTGTCCTGCAATCTGCATGTGTATAAATCATTTAAAATGCACACATTTCCGCTGTATTCTTTTCTGTTTTAAGAACCAAGCTGGATGTTTGTATTGCAAAATATTGGAACTCACCATCCATAATTTACATACAGAATCATTGTGCAAGGCAAACTAGGGAATGATACCTCAAAGCAGGAGCGGGGTTCAGAAAAAGAGAAATTGTCTTCAAACATACACATATGTTATATTAGTACACAGCATTAATCTACGATATATGTAATGCTTTTTCTAATTGGGTTTTCTTTTATATCCACGTATATATCAGAATGACTTAAAACATAACATATATTTCAAGAGTGTTGCTAAAGCACTAGAAGAGCTGCATCAGTGAACAAATATATGTCATAGTCCCAATTTCAAAGCTTCACACCATGGGTGTCTGCAGTTCATTTAATTATCTGAGTCAGTGGCTCCATACATAGTGCTAAGAACAGTAGAGATAATGGACAACCCTGTCAAGTGGCCTTTTACAGCTGTACACTGCCTGACAAAACACCTGTCATTTCCACTTTTAAGCTTGTTATGTAACATTTTTATGACATTTACACAAGAGTCCTTTAAACAAAATGAATTAAACATGGCATACATATACTCTCAGATAAATGTGTCAATGCTTTTTTTCTTCAATTTCATAATTTTTTTAAAATATTGGCTTCTTGAATTCCAGGTGTGGAATGTTGCTTAATTATGTTCACAAGTATTTAAACTCTTGTTGACGGACCTACTTACGATTTTGGATTAATGACAAAAATGCATTTCTACTGGCTTTAAAATGAATAGAAGGAAGTATTACTTTACTGAGAGGGTAGTTGGATGCATGAAATATCCTTCCAGTGGTGAAGGAGTTTAAGCATTCATGGAATAGGCATATTGCTATACTAGATATAAGATAAGGCCAGGCATGGGCGTCCGCAGGAGGGGGAAAGGGGGGGGGGGCAGCATGGACACTGGTAAAAGTATGCCCCCCCCTGAAAAAAATTCTGCGGATACCCATGAGGCCAGAGACCAATAAAAATATTTAGAAAATTTGTCAGACACAATGGGCCGAATGGTTCTTCTCGCCTGACACATTCTATTTTTTTTATGGCTAACACAACCAAATATAATTTTATATGCATAAGTTACTGCATTTAATACAGAATATTTTACTATGCAATACGGAATACGGAATTAAATAAAATATCTCTATAAGGTGATACATGTGTAAAAATAATTAATATTCTATGCTTTTACACATATAGCCAACTTGTTCATTTTCAATGTACTAATCTTATTACAGAAACAACTGAGCAATAACAAACATATGTTAATATTTTACTGTTTGTTTTAAGGGAAACTGTTTTTCAAGATGATATGTGTTTCAGCAAATGACATATTGGTTGAAGTCTGTTTTACAAACTAAGTGTTCATGACATTTTGGTAGCAATAAACCTGGTTTACTGTAAAAACTAAACTGGAGCACTCTGGTAAGATGAAAAACATGTTAAATTACTACACCATTAATGTAAACTGCTTGTCAGTAGGTGAACAAACTTTCTTAGCCATAAACTTCACACTCTTGCCCTCTGTAATATCTGGCCTAAGGCAGTCCTACTCCTTCATACCTGCCATGAAGGTCAGTAGAGCATTAAACTTCTAAGTTAGTAGGGACTAAGAATTTCTGCCCAAATCCGTTGATCCTTTTTTCCTCGTCTGACATTATTCTTTTGTATTAGCTGAGGCATCTTGCTGTAAATAAAATGTTATTATTATTCTAAATTAATTACCAAATTCCATAAATAGCCATAAAGTCACTTAAAACATTGTGACAATGCCAGCAAGTGTTCCTCTTTGGCCATTAGACATGTTTTGAAGTACGCTCCATGGAACGCTGATTTTCTTATCCACTGTAGTGTGTGGACTAGGAACTCTTCTAATAAGTCTCTACAACTGACCTTTGCAGTCCTCAGTACTGCTGTTAAAGTAAAAACGAACATATCCGGCATTAGGGCAGTAAGGAAATAGCTTATAACCCAAACTGTGTCCGCCACAGCAATGGAGGACTTACAAGGGCGCCGTGATCCAGGTCCCCCACAGAGCTGCAGGAGACCTAGATCCTCCTTCCATAGTTGCCATCGGCCATGTTTCCAGGGACACATATTTGTTCCACGTGTTGCACCATGCAAAGTGCAGCCCATCAGTATGTAGGATGGATATACGCACAGGCAGAATCCAATTAATTGACCAGGGTGGGGATCTCATAGGACCTACCTTGATTAATTATTTGGATTGCCAGGCTGCCTTTTGCATACTCTGTCTGCAGCATGTGGAACAAATATGTCTCCTTGGAAACATGGCCAATGTTGGCAATTACAGTCAGGTCCATAAATATTGGGAAATCGACACAATTCTAATCTTTTTGGCTCTATACACCAACACAATGGGTTTGAAATGAAACAAACAAGATGTGCTTTAACTACAGACTTTCAGCTTTAATTTGAGGGTATTTACATCCAAACCAGGTGAACGGTGTAGGAATTACAACAGTTTGTATATGTGCCTCCCACTTTTCAAGGGTCCAAAAGTAATGGGACAGATAAACAGTCATAAATCAAACTTTCACTTTTTAATACATGGTTGCAAATCCTTTGCAGTCAATTACAGCCTGAAGTCTGGAACGCATAGACATCACCAGACGCTGGGTTTCATCCCTGGTGCTCTGCCAGGCCTCTACTGCAACTGTCTTCAGTTCCCACTTGTTCTTGGGGCATTTTCCCTTCATCAGGTGAAATGCATGCTCAATCGGATTCAGGTCAGGTGATTGACTTGGCCATTGCATAACATTCCACTTCTTTCCCTTAAAAAAACTCTTTGGTTGCTTTTGCAGTATGCTTCGGGTCATTGTCCATCTGCACTGTGAAGCGCCGTCCAATGAATTCTGAAGAATTTGGCTGAATATGAGCAGATAATATTTCCCGAAACACTTCAGAATTCATCCTGCTGCTTTTGTCAGCAGTCACATCATCAATAAATACAAGAGAACCAGTTCCATTGGAAGCCATACATGATGCCATACATGCCCACGCCATGACACTACCACCACCATGCTTCACTGATGAGGTGGTATGCTTTAGATCATGAGCAGTTCCTTTCCTTCTCCATACTCTTCTCTTCCCATCACTCTGGTACAAGTTGATCTTGGTCTCTGTTCTGTTCCCACATGAAGGCGAATGAAGGTATAACTGATAATAGCTGTGTGACTTCTTACCTTCGTATCCAAGCAGTGGGGCAGACAGGACCGGCAGATGTTCAGGTTAGATGGATCCAGACTCAGACATGAAGATGAAATCAGCGTGGGTTTATTCAATCCAGATAAGACAACAAACGGTGATACAATACTGTTCTGTAGTAGTGGTAACAATGCTGACTTGTTAGAATGTGTCCTGAGGCTAGCTGCTGTGGCTGCAGAGCTGCAGCTGAGCTGCTGCTAACTACTGCTGACTTCTGCTTACTTCTGCTGACTTCTGCATGCTTCTGCTGACTTCCGCATGGTCAAAAACTGATGCCTTCACTCGAGCCCAAAAATGTGGAGTGTCTAGTCACACAGCCATGAGGAGGAAAAGAAAATGGCTGCTCCCAGTGAAGAGACCTGCCCAGCAAGAGCCCACGCCTCCGAATAGAAAAAACTTTACTAACAAGAACAGGGACGTGTGGCATGCAAATTCTGGCCAGCAGATGGCAGCAGTGAAAGAAATGCACGGAAACAAACATGTAGAAATAAAGATTAATAATGTAATGTACAAATAACTATAAGGAGAACAGCATACTCCCCGTCTGAAATTTACGTAAGGAGATTTCACTATGACGAATGTCCATAAAAATATAATACAACCTGTAACAAAGAACGTGTGAAATGCAATAAACATGACATAGTGGGTTGGCTGACCCATAGCGGGTAAAACTGTGAAGTTCGAGTTCAGTCCTTTTTGTGGTAATGTCGGATCAGCAACGTGGTGATATGATGTTTGCTGGGAATAATGACAGGATTTTGCTCCACAACTCCTAGGTGGGCTTGATTCAAACGACCACCAACTCTGAGCAGGCCAAAAGTGTCCATAATTGGATTTAAGTTAGCAAGAGGTCTTTTTATAGGAATCTGCTGTCTGTTGTTCAAGCACTTCCATTCTACGTTAAATTCCTGCTGCTGGACATGACGTATTATGAGAGACTCGCTATGAGAAATGTCCTCAGCAGAGAATGGTTTATGACAGATGTGCCAACCGTGACAATCTTTATCTTCTTGAGTGTTGTGATAACATCTGGCGATGTGCACTAACCTTGCAATGGTTCTGACAAGTCTCATCCAACTGGAGAAATGTTCAAAACGATGACAGTCGAGCCTGGAGGTCTGCTTTGTTTCAGTGACTAATGCGCTAACTTCGGCGCGGATTTCTGGATCATTATCCGGATCCTGGATGCTGTAAACTTCCTGTTCACATTTGTCTGCCCGTCCTAGCAGAAACTCTGGGCCTGTAAGCCAAGTAGATTTAGCAAAGGAACCCACAGACGTAGGCCTGGTGGCGTGATCTGCTGGATTAAGTTCGGATGGTACATAGTGCCATTGTTCGGGTTTGGATGACCTCCTGATTCTCTCAATGCGGTTACTGACGTACACATAAAATCGTTTTTTCTGATTGTAGATGTAACCTAGAACTACCTTACTGTCCGTATAATACTGGACTTCGTCTACGTCGACATCCAATTCTTGTTGAATGAAGTCTGCGATTTCCACCGCTAACACGGTCCCACAGAGTTCGAGTCTGGGAATAGTATGATCAGGCTTGGGGGCTAACTTAGCCTTACCAAAGACGAACCCGATGTGACTCTGAATGTTGGCGTCTGTCACCTTCAGATAGGCAACCGCTGCTATGGCCTCCGTGGAGGCGTCCGAGAACACGTGGAGTTCCTTCTTTACGCTGGAGGCAAGTGAGGTTTTAACATAGCATCTTGGGATGCGGATCTGGTCCAAGGCACACAAAGATTGTTTCCAGGCTTCCCATTTTTGCTCTTTGTCAGAAGGAAGAGGGGTATCCCAATCCTTGATGGTTTCTGAAAGCTGTCTCAGTAGGGATTTGCCCTGTATAGTGATGGGTGCTACAAATCCCAGCGGATCGAATAGGCTGTTTACCACTGATAGGACGCCACGTTTCGTGAACGGCTTGTCTGCGCAGCTTATTTGAAACCCAAAGGAGTCGGCTGAGAGATCCCATCTGAGGCCCAAGCTCCTTTGAACGGGTGGACTGTCCAGTCCCAGGTTAATGTCCTTGAATCCGGGTGCATGATCACCCGACTCAAAGGCCTGCATTACGGCCAGGCTGTTTGAAGCAATTTTGTGTAGTCTAAGTTTAGCTTGGTACAGCATGCTTTGAGTTCTTTTGAGCAGATCGATAGCCGCTTCCTCAGTTGGTAGTGATTTGAGTCCATCGTCTACGTAAAAGTCTTTCTCTACAAAGTCTCTGGCGTCTGTACCGTACTTTGATTCTCCCTCTAACGCAGTTCTCCGAAGGCCGTACGTTGCTACGGCAGGTGAAGGGCTATTTCCAAATACGTGTACCCTCATTCGGTACTCCACCACTTCTGCGTTAGTGTCGTTGTTTTTGTGCCACAGGAACCTGAGGAAATCCCGGTGGTCCTCCCTGACTACGAAACAATGGAACATCTGTTCGATGTCAGCGGTGATGGCGACAAGCTCCTTCCTGAACCTCATCAGCACTCCCACTAGGTTATTTGTCAGATTAGGACCTGTGAGGAGGACATCATTAAGGGATACGCCTTGATGTTTGGCGCTCGAATCGAAAACGACCCTAATTTGATTAGGTTTCCGTGGATGATACACTCCGAATGAAGGCAGGTACCAGCACTCTTCGCTCTTTCTTAAGGGTGGAGCTGGTTCTGCGTGGTTGTTACGGAATATTTTGTCCATAAAGGCGACGATGTGTTCTCTCATCTCAGGCTTGCTGTTCATGGTACGCTGAAGAGAGTTAAATCTGGATCGCGCTTGCTCCCGATTGTCCGGGAGCCTTACCCTGGTGGTTCGGAAGGGTAATGGAGAAACCCAGTGATTGGTTTCATCTTTAAAGAACTCACTGTCCATTATCTTAATGAACTCTCTGTCTTCTATTGATAAGGCTACCTTATCATCATCCTTGGTTGTGCGAAAGACTGATCTCCCCAAGTCGTCAGCAAAGAGGGGAGAAATTATGTCAGGTGGTTGTACGAGGTCTGGAGACTTCTCTTTCACTTCATAGTGATGAGGACACGGCTTAATGCAAGTTGTGCGTCCGTCTCCACGCACGTACGTTTTGAAGGAGTCGATTTCTGGTCGATCCAGGCATACGTTTCCTATGACTACCCATCCCAGGTCCAGCCTCTGGGCATATGGTGCGTAGTCGGGACCATTACACTGTTGGCGCACCTTGTGCACCCTTAGATTGTCTCTGCCAAGCAGGAGTAGAATCTCAGCATTGTTGTCCATAGGTGGGATAACGTTGGCTAGGTGCCTTAGGTGCGGTTGGTGAAACGCAGCTTCTGGGGTAGGAATCTCATCCCTATGGTTGGGTATTTGATCGCATTCAATCAGTGTTGGTAGGGGTATTTCGGTATTCCCACTGATGGGGGAAGCAATGAATCCTTGCGCCCTCCTGCCGCTAGTCTCAATGCGGCCTGAGCAGGTGTTTAAGATGTAGGGTTCTGATGGTCCCTTTATCCCGAAGGTTTCAAAGAATTTAGGTCCTGCTAGGGACCGGTTGCTTTGGTCATCGATGATGGCATACATTTTTACTGCCTTTTCTGGTAGTCCCTCTGGATAGACCTTGATTAGGCATATTCGGGCACAACATTTTTCACCCTGGCCCTCGCCACATACTTCCAAACATGAGCAGGAAACAGCGGCGGCTGCGTTAGCGTGGTTCTGGGGCTCCCCGCCATGACTTGGAGCGGGACTGGTGGCGACGGCAGCTGGTGAGTCTCTGTGCAGTGGAACTGGGTGCATAGCCGAGGCATGTCTTTCACTATGACACTCCTCACACTTGATGATGGATTTACAGTCCTTAGCCATGTGCTCCAATGAAGCGCAGCATCTGAAACACACCCCAAGCTCGCTGAGGAACTTCTTGCGCTCCTGTATGGGTTTGGATCTAAACCCTCTGCATTTGTTCAGTGAGTGTGTTTTTTTATGAATGGGACATTCACGATTGAAGGACTTGTCTCCTGATGAGGTATTGTGCTGTTTACCCATGGGTGCTGCAGAAGATGGTAGGTTAGTCTTTCTAACACTCACGCTGCTCTTAAAGTCTCTGTGTTTATGCATGGCACTCTCATACCTTGGTGATGGTGTCGCTGGAGCTGTAGTGTTGAACTCCAGGAAATCGAGGCTGGGGTCATTCCTCATCTGGGACTGTTCTTCAATGAATCTGCAGAAATGAATAAATGGGGGAAAGGTGATGTCATGCACCCTTTTGTACCTTGAGACTGATGCCGCCCACTTTTCTTGCAGACTGTATGGTAGTTTCACGACAATTGGGTTCACTCCATGGGCTGTATCCAGGTAGCATAGCCCGATGAGACGAGGGTCTCTTTTGGCAAGCTCTAGTTCCATGAGCAGGTCACTCAAATCCTGAAGCTTATGGACGTCCTTAAGATTGATCTTTGGAATGTTCTGCAATCTCTTAAATAGGGCCTTCTCTATAGCTTCTGCACTGCCAAAGGTACGTTCGAGTCTCTGCCAGGCGGCAGCGAGACCTGCTTCTGCTTGTCCCACATAGACAGTTCTGAGGCTCTTGATGCGATTTGTGGAGCTTGGACCCAGCCATGAGATCATGAGGTTGAGCTCCTTCTCTGCGTCTAGTTTGAGGTTGGCAATGGTGGCCTTGAAAGTTGCCTTCCAAGCTCTGTAGCTCTCTGCACGGTCATCAAATTTTGAGAGACTTGTGTTAATTAGCTCTCTGCTCGCCATAATCCTGGCCAACTCAGACATATCTGATTTCTCACTGCTTGTTGTCACGACAACCTGTGGTGCCGCCGGGGCGTGTAGGCTTTGCGGCGTGAAAGGGTGAGATGCATCCAGGTAGAATGATGCTGCTGCAGGGTTGAGCTGTGATCTAGTCTCTGTAGATCGTGAGGACTGCTGCTTGAGCTGTGGAGGTAGGCCAGGAAACGCCTGATGGCCCTTTTTGTAGTTTTGTAATAACTGTCCTTGAGAGGGCACATCTGGGTGAACATCATCAGATTTCTCGGGTGCTGTAAGTGACACTGGCACTGTAGGTGGAGATGACTTTGAGGTTTCGGCGTTGTCGGCTTGGACGGTACTGCATACTGGGGGTGATGCAGATAATTGTTTCAGTACATAGTCGCTGGTGCGGTCAGCTGAATCTTCTACCTCCTGTGGTAGCGAGCAGACTGGATCAAGACCATGGCTTAATGCTTGCTCAAGTAGTCTTACTTTAGCTAATGCAACTTCCTCTTCCATCTCTGATTCAAGAATCTTTATTCGAGCCTCTGCTTCTGCGTCTGCCCTCTTGGCCTCTGCTTCTGCCCTCTTGGCCTCTGCTTCTGCGTCTGCCCTCTTGGCCTCTGCTTCTGCGTCTGCCCTCTTGGCCTCTGCTCTTGCCAGAGCTTCTTTTTCAGTGAAGGAACGTCTGACTTTGGATTGCTCTGCATTTATGCGGGCCTCTAGTAGTCTGTCGCTTAGGGTTGAGCTTCTTGAGCACGATGATCTGTATGACTGAGAGGAATGTTTGGATGAATTTGATCTGTGTGATCTAGTTTCTTGCAAATGGGAGATGCGGAGTTCCGCTTTATCTTTAGCAAGCAGCACCATGGTGTCTCTTTGAATGTCTATAGATTCTGCCTTGCTCAATTCTGAAAGGGCTTCATCATTATTAACGTTTTTTAGAAAGGTTATATACCTTGTGAACAGTCTCTTGTATCCTTCATGAGCTGTGTTCAGCCGCCTGATGCCAACTTGTAAGCATGAGGTATCACCGGAGGATTTGAGTCCTGACATGAGGGAGGAAACTCGCTCCCATAGTTCTTCCAGGTTATCGCATAGCTCATCTTTTGTGGTTTGATAGTTTTCCCTGACCTTTATTGTCGGTTTGAGGGAGCGTCTTGGTCGCACGACTTGGTCTGCTGGAAGTGTGGGTTCTGCTTCCTGTACTTCTTGGTGATCAGTATCGGGCTGCATTAGCTCTGTTTCATCACTGGGGAACTGTGCAAGGTCCTTTTTGTCCATTTTGATTTAAGGTGCGCTGTCTCTTTAAGAAAATAAACTTTTGAATTGGGGGCTGAAAATTGCAGTGTGGCTGCGCTGGGGCACTCTGGCAAGGTTCCTCAGGTGTTTTAAGTGATTTGCGGGGGTTTAGGTTAGAGAGGGACCCCGTGTGCGTTAACAGTTCTGCTATGCGAGCAAAGGTTGATATGGGTTATATAAAACGGCTTGATGAGTTGTGGAGGGCTTTCAGGCAACAGTAAAGATACTGTGGGCATGCGGGGCTTGCCCTGAGACTTGTGGAACATGCACTGTAGCTGGGCAGATTCGCTGCAGATAGGCCTGTTGCAGGGCGATTACTTAGTGTGGTAACTCTGAGGGAATCTGTGACTGGGGTGTGGGCATTAAGGCAGTTTTTGACTGTTCTGTTCCCACATGAAGGCGAATGAAGGTATAACTGATAATAGCTGTGTGACTTCTTACCTTCGTATCCAAGCAGTGGGGCAGACAGGACCGGCAGATGTTCAGGTTAGATGGATCCAGACTCAGACATGAAGATGAAATCAGCGTGGGTTTATTCAATCCAGATAAGACAACAAACGGTGATACAATACTGTTCTGTAGTAGTGGTAACAATGCTGACTTGTTAGAATGTGTCCTGAGGCTAGCTGCTGTGGCTGCAGAGCTGCAGCTGAGCTGCTGCTAACTACTGCTGACTTCTGCTTACTTCTGCTGACTTCTGCATGCTTCTGCTGACTTCCGCATGGTCAAAAACTGATGCCTTCACTCGAGCCCAAAAATGTGGAGTGTCTAGTCACACAGCCATGAGGAGGAAAAGAAAATGGCTGCTCCCAGTGAAGAGACCTGCCCAGCAAGAGCCCACGCCTCCGAATAGAAAAAACTTTACTAACAAGAACAGGGACGTGTGGCATGCAAATTCTGGCCAGCAGATGGCAGCAGTGAAAGAAATGCACGGAAACAAACATGTAGAAATAAAGATTAATAATGTAATGTACAAATAACTATAAGGAGAACAGCATAGTCTCATCTGTCCATAGGATGTTGTTCCAGAACTGTGAAGGCTTTTTTAGATGTTGTTTGGCAAAACTTTGGCCTTCCTGTTTTTAAAGCTCACCAATGGTTTACATCTTGTGGTGAACCCTCACTCTGGTGAAGTCTTCTCTTGATTGTTGACTTTGACACACATACACCTACCTCCTGGAGAGTGTTCTTGATCTGGCCAACTGTTGTGAAGGGTGTTTTCTTCACCAGGAAAAGAATTCTTCGGTCATCCACCAGAGTTGTTTTCCGTGGTCTTCCGGGTCTTTTGGTGTTGCTGAGCTCACCGGTGCATTCTTTCTTTTTAAGGATGTTCCAAACAGTTGATTTGGCCACACCTAATGTTTTTGCTATCTCTCTTATGTGTTTGTTTTGTTTTTTCAGCCTAATGATGGCTTGCTTCACTGATAGTGACAGCTCTTTGGATCTCATATTGAGAGTTGACAGCAACAGATCCCAAATGCAAATAGCACACTTGAAATGAACTCTGGACCTTTTATCTGCTCCTTGTAAATGGTATAATGAGGGAATAACACACACCTGGCCATGGAACAGCTGAGCAGCCAATTGTCACATTACTTTTGGTCCCTTGAAAAGTGTGAGGCACATATACAAACTGTTGTAATTCCTACACCGTTCACCTGATTTGGATGTAAATACCCTCAAATTAAAGCTGAAAGTCTGCAGTTAAAGCACATCACATCTTGTTTGTTTCATTTCAAACCCATTGTGTTGGTGTATAGAGCCAAAAAGATTAGAATTGTGTCGATGTCCCAATATTTATGGACCTGACTGTATGTCCTTCCAGGCAGCTGGTGGATGTCTCCACGCTATGCAGAGACATCCTCCAATGCTGCCCGACACTTCTGCCGAGACTTCTGTGACAGAACCCCGGGGTCACATGACCTCCCTGCCCCTCACCTCAGAAGTCCCTGCAGAAGTGTTGGGCAGCATCAACCAGCTGTCACCAGTTACCAGAGAGAGTGAGCTGGGAGCAATTGGCAGTTCTGGGGCAGGGACAGGTCAGATTTGGCAGGTATGGTGGCAGACTGACAACTCTGGGGATGCATTGGCAAGTGTGTGGACAGATTGGCAAGTCTAGGGGCAGATCTGAGGATGCACTGGCAAGTCTGGGGGTGCATTACCAAATAAAAACAAGAAATGCATTTTTTCAACAGTGCCACCCTTGTCCCCATTCTGGTCCCCAGTCCCCGCTCTGCTCCCCAGTGACACCCGTGTCCCCACTCTGCTCTCCAGTGTCACCCTTGTCCCTGCTTAACTCCCCAGTGCCACCCCTGTCCTCGCTCAGCTCCCCAGTGTCACCCCTGTCCTCGCTCAGCTCCCCAGTGTCACCCCTGTCCCTGCTCAGCTCCCCAGTATCAACTGCAACTGTTGGTTAGGCATATGTTCTTTGGGGAAAATTCAGATACACTAAGGGAGCAGTGAACCAAAAGATTTTGGAACCACTGGTTTATGGGAATAAAAGCCACACTACTTACAGAATGTGTGCGGTAAATAGGCCTCGGGTCGCAAATCCTTGTTTACTACATAATTCAGGGCATCTGCTGTGCTGTGCCTTTAAAACTGTGCTGGTCTTCATACATCTCAGCATTATTGCTATAAAAGTGCAGTGAACTATAAACAAGCAATTCCATTTCCTCCTAAATGGGTTAGCCTAACAGATTAGTTCAAGCCAGAAAGGAAACGGCTGAATACTAACCCTTAAATTCTTTAAACCACTCAATGCCAATACCACTGCCACTTATCTATTCTTACATTCCAAGATTTAAAATTCTTGTTGTTATAAAGTTGGATATTAATGAAAAAAGAGACAGCGCTAAAATATACCCCAGAAAAACCAAGACATGTATTTATGAAAATGAAAAAAAAATATTATACATCACAGAACATATGTATAAAATATACACTATTTGCACAGACACAAAAAACAAGACACTCCTCAGGACTCGTTTTGTAAAAAAAACTTCTTTAGCTGGTGGGTGGGTGTGCATCCATAAACTTGGATATTTGTTTACCAATAATCCCACCATTACAGTTTCTTTTTTTTTTTTCATGGACAAATACAGGGTAGTGCACTATGTTGTTGGCTCCAACACTTAGTATGCTCAGCCATCCACATGATTTACAGGAACATTAAACATTGTTCTGTATTAGAAGCACACGTGAAAGGGATTTAGGAGTAATAATTTCAGAGGACTTGAAGGCAGGTAGGCAATGCAATAGAGCAGCAGGAAATGCTAGCAGAATGCTTGGTTGCATAGGGAGAGGTATTAGCAGTAGGAAGAGGGAAGTGCTCACGCCATTGTATAGAGCACTGGTGAGACCTCACTTAGAGTATTGTACGCAGTACTGGAGACCGTATCTCCAGAAGGATATTGATACTTTGGAGAGAGTTCAGAGAAGGGCTACTAAACTGGTTCATGGGTTGAAGGATAAAACTTACCAGGAAAGGTTAAAGCATCTTAACATGTATAGCTTGGAGGAAAGACGTAACAGGGGGGATATGATAGAAACATTTAAATACATAAAGGGAATCAACACAGTAAAGGAAGAGAGTATATTTAAAAGAAGAAAAACTACCACAACTAGAGGACATAGTCTTAATTTAGAGGAGCAATGATTTAAAAGTAATATCAGGAAGTATTACTTTACTGAGAGGGTAGTGGATGTATGGAATAGCCTGCCAGCAGAAGTGGTAGATGTAAACACAGTCAAGGATTTTAAGCATGCGTGGGATAGACACAAGGCTATCCTAGCTATAAGACCGGGAACGGGGGACTAATAAGAGTACTCAAAAAAAATGGGGCAGACTAGATGGACCGAATGGTTCTTATCTGCCGACACATTCTATGTTTCTATGGTGTCCCTTTAATGAGCATACAGTAAGCAATGTGGGGCACGATTCCCATCATATTTAAATAGCTGAATGCATTTAAAGCCTGTTAAGAGACGCAGTATATAGCAGGCAGAGTGACCAAATAGACCTAAATCTGGACATTATTTGCTTTTCCAAGTGCTGCCAGTGTTGGGAATCAAGACTGCAATGGGTTAACAACTTCCTGTCAGAATTCACTGCTCCACTTGTCAGCCCTGCAATTTTTATTGCCCTGTGCTCTAGGACTGGAACCCTACAGCTACACTCAATCACAACACATTCATTTTATCATCTGCATCTCCCTAAAGGCAGCAGCAAGAGGGCTACTGCTGTTCCCTTCAGTGCACCTGGAAGCATACTGAATTAGAAGCCACATAACCTTACCGTGTGACTTCAGTTATTTTGCCACCTTTTAGACTGTAACATCACAAAACCTTTATTTTCTTCAAATTGTACTTATAATATTTTACCTGTAATAATGTGTTTCCCAGAGAAAATGGAAAATGTCAAGTGTACTTTTAGAAATATTTATAAACACACTATACATATATAAGGCAAGTTTAACAATAACAGGTATGTTTTTTTTTAGAGATTTAAGACTTGTGGAATATGTGATGTCTAGAAAGTTATTCCATAGCTGCAGAGCGGTTTAAGAAAAGGCTCAATGACCCACTTTCTTCTTATAATATACAGTGAGCGAGTGCTTGAGCTGGACTTTCACTTATAGAAGGTGTGGGAAGGGACCCACTATGATAGATACAAATAAATATATAAGGAACCCTGGTAGGCGGAAAAGGAATACATGCATCACTTATGTTAGGAACTGTATCAATAAAGTTACATATGTAATACATAGAAAAACAAATTAGCGAAACACACAGTTAGTCCACTATCAGATATTGTAGTATGGTGAATACTCCTTTTATAAATGAAGAGTTACTTCAGTTATAATGTGGTTCTGATACATACAGACACTGTATCTGAATCCCTCTGTGTATTCTTATTGAAGGAGGCTCCATACAAAGGTAGTGTGAGTGTATCATGCCATTAAAGCCATTCTGTCAGTGTCCCATCATGTGTAGTGGTGATGCACATGGTGTTTAATGGATAGGCTTGCTCAGTGTAGCTGCTTGCACTTTGGTTGGGAAGGACCATGAATATGAGGAAGACTACCACTTAGGTTTCATATGATTAGCAAGGTTTTTAACTGTAATATTATTGGCATATCTATTATACCCAACTGTCTTATGTTGTAAGTAAGCCTTCTGGGAAGGGGGGGGGGGTCCAGAATTTCCACATCAAACAGGTATAAACATTAACTAATAGGGCATGATCTTTGTAAACTGGCATTCAGTAAATTCTGTGCTGATTTCTCAAAACCTTTCAGCAAACAAAGAAGTTCAGTTGCAGCCAGGTATTTTAACAATATCCCTTACCAGTTCTTTATCAAGTATGTGATGGACAAACTCATGGCATTTCTGTAAGACTCTTTAAAATAAAGGAAAGCATAATCATGAATCTGCAGGGATAATATGCAGCTTTTTTACATTTATTGAAAGTACATTTTTTTTAAGACTTTCATGCTGGAAAAGCTGTTAACTGTACTTCAGAATTAGGATATTATCATTTAACTAATATCATGAAATTGTTAATATCTTGCATTTCCAAATTAAGAACCGATTTAAGCCATTCAGCAGCCACAGAATAATGAGGAACATCTGTAAATGGATCTGAGCACCCACATTCTACACAAATTACATTTCCAGGGTTTTCTCATTCATGAAATGAAAGAGCACCTGAGGACCTCCTCGGTCAAACGAGCCAAACAAAGACACTACCTCCCATTAACTACGATGGTTAGAAAGTGGAGACTCCCTCAATGCCAGGCTATCCAGCCTGTATGACAACATTTCAGACAGAAGAAGTGCAAACCGCCAACCGACTGCTTCTTCTGTTTGAAATTTTTCTCATTCATGGACCAACAATGGATCAACTTGTGTTACCTTTCGAATCAACGAGAAACTCATAGAAATTAGTTTGCAGTCCCTAAATTAGTAAGGGGATTCATTCTAATTTGCACTCCCCTCACCACTGCGTTATAGCACATTCTGTATCTCGCACTTTGAAATCATAGTAGACCAACAGATCATGGATGTTGTGATATGCAAATGAAACATATATAAGATTAATTGGTTCATTTAATTACAACACTTTTACGCCACTTTATGTGACATTCATCTATATTTGGATTTCAAGGCTACATTTATTGTGTAAAAAGGTGGATAGCACAATTTTTAAATTATACTGAGATTTATTGAACAGTAAAATGAAGAAAATGATCTCTTTGTTTTGTTTTATATTCTTGTGATTTATTATAAAACCTGCAGATCAGAGCATTTGGAACAAAATCATTATTATAATGTTCTAGAAAAATTGGAGATAACCAGGGGTGTAAATATTTCACATATTTTAAAAAAAAGTGTATAGCAGTTAAAGATACTGTGTGTAAAATAAAATTAATTGAGAGATTTGCTGTAGCGAACATTTGGAATGAAAAATATGACTGGTGAAATGTGTTAAGCAGTTTGATTGTCCTTCAAAAATCCTCTGAGGGTCGAAAGCTTTTCAACGTTGATCCAATAAAAATATGTCATTATAGCTAATCCATCTCCCTACTTTTATGGGTTTCAATAAAAATCTGCACAGATAATAGGAAATGTAAAACTGGGAGGAAATGCTGGGAGGAAAACTATACCTTAAATGTAACTAAAATATGATTTGCTTTGATCAAATTAGAAAAGAATAACAGATATATGCGTAAACCATTTCTACACACTGATGATACGTGCCCCCCCCCTCCCCAGCTATCTGTAGGAGGAACATGAAATGGATATAAATTACAATGCAGAATAACAGTGCATCTTTGTAGAGTTGTAATGACGGTATAATCTCATGTGCGCACAATTCAGGGGGCGCCATGATGAAAGGCTGTGGTTCTGAAATACAGGCAGCATTTGCTAAATAACTAGACGGATGCCCTGAGTAAGGTTGAGCACAGGTATTTATGTGTTTGAGTGCCATATAGGTTTCTATATTTGATATTTGATGAAGCTATCATGGCTAACTGTATAGTGATTTTATACCGTTCCTAAAATCTGACTAACTATATATTTATGTTGACTATCTTGTACCACTGTGTCTGGTTAACAATTTTCTGGTTATTTATGTGCCATTTTTCATTTTTCTGTACACAAATGCTATAAAACTATATTGAGGGGCACATTTTTATTGCTATGGCTCAGTTGCAGTTCATGGTATTCAATAAACAGAGTTAAATTAACTCAGGTCGGTAGATCCCAATTCTAATAAGTTAAAATGAATAACCTGTCTTCCCAACTCAAGTATGACGGTATTAGGTTTGCTATTTGCTTGTCATTCATGTTTAGTTAATTAGCTCATAACATTTGAATGTCTATTTATGCATATATTCACATATTTATGAGTAAGCAAACTATAAATCCCCCAACCCCCCAAAACATATGAGTATATTTGATTCACCCAGTGCACGGTTAGTAGTACCCATGGAACTATGAATTTGTCTTTATTGATTAATACATGTCATTGTATTGGCAGTGTGCTGTTCCAAATCCCTTAATCGCAAAAATCAGATTATAGCAATTCTGGCATCATTTCGATTTGGATATTTAACAGTAGCAAGAATTTACTCTTTGTATAATAAAACAAACAAAATACAAAACTCTAAGCATTCACATAAAGCAATGCATGTAATATGTTATTATATTATATAAACAGTATACATTATTGACAAAAGGGAGGCATGGAATAATTTATCTATAGACATGTGGCTGCAATATAATATACTCTTTAAACCACGTGTGCAATAGCAGAGTAAATGGATATTTAATCACTCTCCATAAAAGCACTTGTTGTGCTTTTATGACTTCATTATCCGCATTTACCTCTCCACGTGGATGGCTTTTATATCCACTCTAGAGCAAGCAGTTTATTACTAATTCGCCAATACAATAAATTTATCAATATAAAAAAGTAGCTCTGTTTGTTATGTCTATGAAGGTAATAACATGGCCAATATTATTTTTTTTTGTTGAAGAAAAGATAGCAACTGTAGGTGTATAACTTTACCTGTTTTTTTTGCAGACTATAAGTTTGGTATCTGTCATTAGCTTGAGAAAAGACATTGGTGCTGACTGCAACCTGCCAATCTTGCATCCCCAAATGTTAGTGTAAAGTGGCTGTAACATTAAAGTATACCTTTTTGAATGACATAGTACACAAAACTAATATCAAGAGAGACACAACTCACAAATGCTCTATATTCTTTAGTTAGTAATTGATTTGGAAAGCACTCAACTCGCCTCCTGATGCGGGTTGTAAATAATCCCCATATTCTATGGCAATGTTAAAAAAAATCCACAATTGTTAAAAATCTTCAAATCAAAGCCTCTAACAGGCAAATGCATCTTAAAAATAAAAATAAGAAATGAAATAGTAATGAGGTGAATTTTACATTAACCCCTTCACCTGCACACACATTTTATGAAGTACATCAAGATTTTCTGAAATATTCAAACCATTCTATGAATTGCTGATGTGCCACACAATACTGTTGAATAATTAACTTGTTTATTGAATGAACCAGCCTGAATTCAGTTACAAGCATAAATGAAAACAATTTGAGGCGCATTCTACAAAGACAGCTCTTAAAAGGTTCAAAAGAAAATGTAAAAAAAGTACAATTTACATATTGAAAAGCACTTATAACCGAAAGGATTCTGTAAAATAATATTAGCGTTTATTAAAACGACCACAAATATCTGGTAAGAAACATTTGTGTTTCTAGATCAAACTTTTTAGAGTGAATTGTAAAATTGAAGGTACAGTTAACGATTGAACTAGTTATCGGCAATCACAAACAAATTGTGTATTCTTGGAAATATTTTGTATGTGTGTTATTGTATATGTTTATCTATACATAATTTAAGTTTTCTATAATTATTGTCCAAAAGTATATGTGCAGGTTTTTTTTATGATTCTTTATATTAGTGATGACTTTGCAAAATGATGGCCTTTATGGTACAGTTAAAAGCTAACAAATTATCTTGGTTTGGTTGTATCTAGAAGTAGTTTACAACCATGACACGGAAAGGCGTACATATGACAATTTCCGTTCATTATAACTTTATAGTTGGCTTTAGTGTCAACAAGTCCGATATCATCCACATGGTTTTTTTTTTTAAATGGACTCAAATTGATAAAGAACAAGGGCTGAAACATGTATGAAGGGTACCCATATAAATGCTTGGGTGATTGAATAGCTCTATTGAGTTGCAGCTCTAATGTAGGTGTAGAGGCCATTCTAGACAAAATTTTTGTAAAAACATATTGACAGTTATAAAAGGATCACTTCAGTCTTAAACAAATCTGGACAAATAAATTCACATTAACAATTATAAAGTAAAATAAAGTAAAATGCATGTATTTGTTACAGTTTTTTCAGACGTTGTCATGAACTTTAATCCTTTCCACAATAACATCAGCAGATGAAGCAAAAAATACATACATATATATAAGACTCCAAAGCAATTCAAGGGAGACAATCATTGGTCTCCCATAAGGATGCATCACACAACAGTCTTGCTCACCCAATCACCTCTCAATAAAGAAACAGGAAGGCAATTAGAAGCTTTTGAATGAAGATTCTATTGCACATGCTCTGTGCAAAAGAACCTAGTTCATCTGTACTGATCATCTTGCAAGTAAAGAAAATGTCAAAGAAGCAGGAAACTTTAAAAGACTTTCCTAAGGATTTTTACATGAACTCGTATTAAAAAAAATCAGCTTGAGTATGTCAATTCTTGTTTGTGTGAAAATAAACCTTTGTTACGCATATACAGGGAGTGCAGAATTATTAGGCAAATGAGTATTTTGACCACATCATCCTCTTTATGCATGTTGTCTTACTCCAAGCTGTATAGGCTCGAAAGCCTACTACCAATTAAGCATATTAGGTGATGTGCATCTCTGTAATGAGAAGGGGTGTGGTCTAATGACATCAACACCCTATATCAGGTGTGCATAATTATTAGGCAACTTCCTTTCCTTTGGCAAAATGGGTCAAAAGAAGGACTTGACAGGCTCAGAAAAGTCAAAAATAGTGAGATATCTTGCAGAGGGATGCAGCACTCTTAAAATTGCAAAGCTTCTGAAGCGTGATCATCGAACAATCAAGCGTTTCATTCAAAATAGTCAACAGGGTCGCAAGAAGCGTGTGGAAAAACCAAGGCGCAAAATAACTGCCCATGAACTGAGAAAAGTCAAGCGTGCAGCTGCCACGATGCCACTTGCCACCAGTTTGGCCATATTTCAGAGCTGCAACATCACTGGAGTGCCCAAAAGCACAAGGTGTGCAATACTCAGAGACATGGCCAAGGTAAGAAAGGCTGAAAGACGACCACCACTGAACAAGACACACAAGCTGAAACGTCAAGACTGGGCCAAGAAATATCTCAAGACTGATTTTTCTAAGGTTTTATGGACTGATGAAATGAGAGTGAGTCTTGATGGACCAGATGGATGGGCCTGTGGCTGGATTGGTAAAGGGCAGAGAGCTCCAGTCCGGCTCAGACGCCAGCAAGGTGGAGGTGGAGTACTGGTTTGGGCTGGTATCATCAAAGATGAGCTTGTGGGGCATTTTCGGGTTGAGGATGGAGTCAAGCTCAACTCCCAGTCCTACTGCCAGTTCCTGGAAGACACCTTCTTCAAGCAGTGGTACAGGAAGAAGTCTGCATCCTTCAAGAAGGATTTTCATGCAGGACAATGCTCCATCACACGCGTCCAAGTACTCCACAGCGTGGCTGGCAAGAAAGGGTATAAAAGAAGAAAATCTAATGACATGGCCTCCTTGTTCACCTGATCTGAACCTCATTGAGAACCTGTGGTCCATCATCAAATGTGAGATTTACAAGGAGGGAAAACAGTACACCTCTCTGAACAGTGTCTGGGAGGCTGTTGTTGCTGCTGCACGCAATGTTGATGGTGAACAGATCAAAACACTGACAGAATCCATGGATGGCAGGCTTTTGAGTGTCCTTGCAAAGAAAGGTGGCTATATTGGTCACTGATTTGTTTTTGTTTTGTTTTTGAATGTCAGAAATGTATATTTGTGAATGTTGAGATGTTGTATTGGTTTCACTGGTAAAAATAAATAATTGAAATGGGTATATATTTGTTTTTTGTTAAGTTGCCTAATAATTATGCACAGTAATAGTCACCTGCACACACAGATATCCCCCTAAAATAGCTAAAACTAAAAACAAACTAAAAACTATTTCCAAAAATATTCAGCTTTGATATTAATGAGTTTTTTGGGTTCATTGAGAACATGGTTGTTGTTCAATAATAAAATGAATCCTCAAAAATACAACTTGCCTAATAATTCTGCACTCCCTGTATAAGAGAGATAAATATATATACATGCATATATTGTATAAACACAAGGTTGTGGTCAAAAACACCATATTTTCTTTAAACAGTATGTTTAAAATGTTAGGAGATATTTTTCCACTACCACCAATACATGCAGATTTATAAATAAAATTAGAATTAACATGGCCAATGTGTAAAACATATTTGGAGGGAATAAACATGTGATATTGCATTCACAATTTGATTTAAGTAGTATATGCCTAAATTATGCAAGTCTATCACTCCACACTTCAGTTCCTTCACTTGCTTTCCAGCCAAGTAAAGGATCTAAACCATTTCACTCTTTATGAGAAAGGATTGTATTTGCCAATTGTCTACAGCACATGTGCCAAATAGAGTTCTATCCTTATCTGAAGATTTTTATGAAACATATATAACACATATTAAAAGAGTCAGAACAGTTACTCTGATAGTTAAACTATTATAATGACCTATACTGCCAAGGATAAAGAAGGGGTAAGTACAACACAAAAATGTAGTGACGTTATTGAAACAATAAGGTGATGCGCTTTAGAATGTGTAAACATATATACTTAACACAGATGGTCAATAATGCTCCCGCGTGTACATGAAAAAAAAAAAACAATGTGTAATATTGTGGACAACAAAAGGGAAATATCCAAGTATGTGCCCCCTTGGTATTGCACTTACATATGCCTGGGGTATATTCAAAGTAGCAAGTATTCTCAGGAGTTAAGTGGTAAATATAGAGAGAGTATAAATATGTATCTAGTAACATAGTAATTTCTGTTAACCCCTTCCCGACCTTATGACGAGTTAACTCGTCATAAGAGCCGCCGCATTAGCGACCTTATGATGAGTTAACTCGTCATGCAGTCTAGCCGGCGGTGCGCTCCGTGGGCACCGCCATCTAGTCTGCAACGGGTCCAGGACTAAGCCTCGCACCCGAGGCAAAGCTCCTGGACCCGATCGGTGCATTTCCGGGCATGTGATCGCAGTGATAACGTGATCACTGCGATAACATGCAAATTAGATGGCAAAGTCAGTGTGTTCACACACTGACTTTGCCTCTAATTCACTCTCTGTGCTTCACATTCTTATAGTGAAGCACAGAGAGTGACCTGTAAGTAAAAATAAATTAATTACATACACAGAGGTTAAAAAAAAAAAAAAATTAAACAAAATTAACCCTTTCATTGCTGATCACAGTTTTTAACTGTGATCAGTTTCCTTCCACTTTATGGCCCTCATTTATTTATTTTTTAACAGATTTTTTTTATTTTTACAATTTATAAAGTTTTTTTTTAATAAATAAAGGTAATTTTAATATATTTATTTAACATAGAAACATAGAATGTGTCGGCAGATAAGAACCATTCGGTCCATCTAGTCATCAGCAAAAATACATACTTTGCCAACAAGACCTTCTGCAATATCGCTAATAAAAATATTAAAGAGAATGGGTCCAAGAACAGATCCCTGAGGTACCCCACTAGTAACAAGACCTTGCATCGAATATACCCCATTGACTACAACCCTCTGTTGCCTGTCACTCAGCCATTGTCTAATCCATTCAACAATATTGAAATCCAAACTCAAAGATTTCAGTTTATTGATAAGCCTTCTATGTGCGACAGTGTCAAAAGCCTTACTGAAATCTAGGTAAGCAATGTCTACTGCACCACCCTGATCTATTATTTTAGTTACCCAATCAAAAAAATCAATAAGATTAGTTTGGCATGATCTCCCTGAAGTAAACCCATGCTGTCTCTGATCTTGAAATCCAAGCGACTTTAGATGTTCAACTATCCTATTCTTTAACAAGGTTTCCATTATTTTCCCCACTACTGAAGTAAGACTTACTGGTCTATAGTTGCCCGCCTCCTCCCTACTACCTTTCTTGTGAATGGGCACAACATAAGCTAATTTCCAATCTTCTGGAACTACTCCCGTTAACAATGATTGGTTAAATAAATCTGTTAACGCTTTTGCTAGTACACCACTAAGTTCTTTTAATAACTTTGGATGTATCCCATCAGGTCCCATCGGCTTATTTGTCTTTACTTTAGACAGCTGAAGTAAAACCTCTTCCTCTGTAAACTTACATGCATCAAAAGACTCATTAGTCTTTTTCCCTAAATGAGGTCCCTTACCCTCATTTTCATTTGTAAAAACTGAACAAAAATATTCATTAAGGCAGTCTGCTAAGCCTTTATCCTCTTCTACATAGCATCCTTCTTTTGTTTTTAATCTAACTAATCCTTGTTTTACTTTCCTTTTCTCATTTATGTATCTTAAAAATGTTTTATCCCCCTTTTTCCTTGACTGGGCTATAGTCTCTTCTGTGTGTGCTTTGGAAGCTCTTAAAGCTTGCTTTGCCTCTTTATGCCTACTCTTATAGATCTTTCTATCTTCCTCACTCTGAGTATTTTTATAATGACTAAATGCTAGCTTTTTATTTTTTTACTATTTTAGCCACCTCTGCAGAGTACCACAGTGGTTTCTTAAATTTTTTGCTCTTACTGACAAGCCTTATGCAATTTTCTGTTGCATTCAGTGGTGCAACTTTTAGATAATCCCATTTCTCCTGGACTCCATTTAAATTGCTCCAGTCTGATAATGACTCCTTTACACCTAATCTAATTTTAGAAAAGTCTGTTTTTCTAAAATCTAAAACTTTTGTTTTTGTGTGGTGTGACTGCATCACTGTTCTTATATTAAACCACACTGTCTGGTGATCACTAGATCCTAAACTTTCACCAACAGTAATATCTAATAACAAATCTCCATTTGTGAACACTAAGTCTAGTATGGCCTGCTTTCGAGTTGGCTCCTCCACTACTTGTTTTAGAGATAATCCCAGTAGGGAGTTTAGGATATGCGTACTCCTGGCACAAGTAGCTGTTTTGTATTTCCAGTTCACATCTGGAAGATCAAAGTCACCCATGATGATCACTTCTCCCTTCATTGTCATTTTAGCTATTTCCTCAACTAGTAGATTATCTAACTCCTCTATTTGTCCAGGGGGCCTATAAATCACACCTACCCGAGTTACCATATGATTACCAAATTCTAATGTAACCCAAACTGACTCTATGTTCGCCTCACTAACTTGTATTACGTTACATTTTAAGCTATCCCTCACATACAGGGCCACCCCTCCCCCTTTTTTTACCTTCTCTGTCTTTTCCATATAAAGAGTACCCTGGTACTTAAAATTTAACCCCTGCATGCCTGTTGCATGATTCTTACTGATCTGACATCGCACTCTTCAGAGTTTTTTTCTGTCTTTTTTGTTATGGGGGGTTTGGGAACCAATATTTTTCTTTTTTATTAGTTATTAGGGGGGATAAGTGGGTTAGTGTTGCACTAGTTATGTAGCTTATTATTGGGAAAATAATGGGGAAAAACTTTTTTTTCCTCAAAAATTTCCTCTTTAATATGTATTTTTTAATACTAAAATGTAAATCATTTTTATGTATAGGGTATCAAAAGAAAGCTCTAACTGTCCTTTAAAAAACAACATATAACTTGTATGGGTGCGTTAAATGACAGAGAGGAAATTTATGTTTCAAAAACCGCGTATTAAAAATTGAAAAACACTCTGGTCCTTGGCCCAGGAAAAGACCTGGTCCTTAAAGGGTTAATGAACAGGTCACTGGATAGCTCTTTATATTGGCCCTGCACAAATTTATATAATGTTATCATATCCCCTCTGAGATGCCTTTTTTCTAACGTTTGTAAATGCAATTGTTTAAGTCTCTCTTCAATTTATAGAGGTAAAGCCATGAGAAAAATAGATAATGGTGATAAGCTCATAAACACCTCTGTAACAGACACTAATGCTGTGGTTGCCCAAATTAGATGACTGCCCATTTGCTACAGTTTGTTGCAAGGTTTATCAAATGACATTAACAGAAATCATATGACATATGTCAATTGCTGTGCTACCTCATCAGCATGTGGTATACCGGTGCTGTCATTTGTGTGCAGTAGGGCAACAAACAAAAAAATTCACTGGATGTCTGTGCTTGAGTATATACAGATCTCCACACCCTAAATAATGACCTTACAGGTCTGTGTGCATGTCTTATACCTGGGCTTCTGGGTCTATGGAACAAATGTCCATGATTGCCTTTTTCTGCTCCCCTACATAAGCTTGTTTGTATGACTTTTTCTAACTTATATATCTGTTTATGAATTTATAAAACCTGTAACAAACACTGGGTTATTTGTTAGCATTTAGGTAAGAACTGTTAATGATACCACTTCTAATTTTCTTTTCCTTTGTATTGTGAAATCGTGTGTGAATTGATTGATTTCACTGTTGTGTGCTTGCACATTAGCTAGAATGGGGGAGATTTGTAGCACACACAGAACTTGTGTCTAATAATAGCGTAATCACTGTGTGCTAATGCCCCACAAAAGTTTGGGTTTGTGCTACCTTTGGTACTCCATAATTTCCAGGGGAACAAAGAAAAAGTGCAGAAGTGGTGGAATCACAATGTCAGGCATAAAAATGTGCTATTGTTATTAAAAAGATGATCAAAGCGATTGCATCTTGGGATCTTCATACACTTATATCGGTGCTAGGGTGACCACATTGTACATCTCCGTGTTCATTTAGGGACAACTATGAAAAATGCCTACTCGAGGGCTGCATTGGGTAGAACCACAAACCAATCAACGTTTTAATTATTGCAAGACTTCAATACATTTTCAATAAACATCCCTAAACCTAATGGTGACGGGGTTAACCTAATCTGCAGCTCGGTTTAAAATCCCACCAGCGGTTTCACCAATATGCACAATGAATGTTCACAGAGATAATTTTAAATTAAATATAATACATGTAATCAAGATAGAACACACATCCATAGAAATAACAGCTAGTAATTAAGCTAATTACTATATTTAACAAGCACATTTTTGAAAAGTAACATTTAATAAACCAAAACATGTTTACTGTCCAGAAAAACATCTAATCTAGAATATGCAAGTAAGTAGCAATATGTATTTTCTATCCATACTGGAGATGCCCACAATTCCTTTTTTTATGTTTTAGGATTTAACTGATCTACATTGTAGAGCAGGGGTTAACTAAACTGTTCCCCTGGTACTTGATTGTTGTAACCAGACCCCCAGGCCTGGGCCTGATTGTTCTAAGAAGGACATTCAAGGTGATGAAGCTTTGTTTTTCTTTATTTTAGCAAAATCAGACAGTCTGAGATGTCAGGATGAAGTCACTTTACTTCAAACATGCATATGCCAATTTAAACAACTGGTGTTGAGTATTTGCTTTCTTATGAGTTTTAATTACATGGCATTCCCTTTGTTTTCTCTGCATGCTGTGTTTACAATCTGTTATCTCCCTATTGAATAAATGCTATATATCACGCAGTGAGGTCTGCGGTTTACCGACTGTGTATATAATGTTCTGCACTGAGGCGTACAATCTATTGGCTCTTTTCTTTTTTGGATATATAGAATGCATATGATAAAGTATGGTGTTGTTTTATGTATTCACAGATTCAATCTGTGTTCCGGGCTTTGATCCAAGCCTGAGTATGATGACTGGAATAACTCCAATCAATCCAATGATGGCCAGCATGGGTTTAATACCTCCACCTCCGCTACCTATTGTCAAAGAAATCATTCACTGCAAAAGCTGCACTCTTTTCCCTCATAATCCAAGTAAGTGCTAGTTTTTTCTTACCCATAATTGAACAAAACCTTATTTTTCTTTGCTTACAAACATACACACGGTGAAAGTAGTAAATGGTTAGATTGGGGAGGAAGACAATAGTCACCTTCTCAGCTGTGGTTGAATTGTAGCTCCCATAATCATCAGCCAGTCTGTGCCCTGACCAAATGCTGTCTGAGGTTCATGGGAGTTGTAGTTAAGCAATAGCTGGAGAGACACCAATTGTTTAACCCTGGATTTACATTTTGGCCCATGGGTTCTATTTAATATACACTTATTTTCAGCACCTATAAATATGTAAATGTATTTGAACGAAGTTGGTAAAACTGGTTTTGGACTGCTTTTGTATTACTGGAAAATAACATTGTCTATGGTTAACAAACAGTTATTTTAAATTAAAAAATGAATGCAGCTCCAAAACCCCATTTCTATACATGCAGTCCACTTCAGATTATTAGATGCCCCATATCTCATAGAACTGTCTGCTTAGCCAGTATAAATGAAACACAATGCTGTGTCTTCATGACTGTACAGATTCCTCTGTAAATGTGTTTCTGTGAATAAAGATATTGGGTGATGAACTCTAGCTCTTGAGAGTCACAGACATACAGGATTTTCAGGCTTACACTTGACATTCTGTGATGCCTGTGAAATCTGTTTATTGTTTTTTTTTCAGTCTCAAGGTCATGAAGTCTGGATATGGTTCCTATATATTTTACAGTGATTTGATAATGCATTCTCAGTTGCAAATCATAATAAAAATCTCTATTGAAAATGGGAGAATCACTGAGATTCCTGAGGACTGGCGTAATATACTTGTGTTTACCACAATTGGCAAGTCTCTTCATTTAGCTTGTAAAACGTAAATAGGCTTAAAAGGTTCCAGGGTAAGTTCGTTTAGGAAGTTTCCAGGGCTAAACTTTGAGATACACATTCATTGATTGTATAGTTAAATGTTAACTAGAGAAACTGGAAAATATATGCAGGCTTAATGGACGTTTATCAATGGACAGAATCTACTGATCACCTGTTTAGGTTTCATGATATATATATTTTTTAAGGACAACTGTAGCAATAACTGAATTCATGTTTTTTTTTTTAAATATTGCATCAAGCGTTGATAGTTTGCATAGAAATGCTTTAACGAAAGAATATAAATAATGTACCTTATTGAGCCCTCTTTATTTTTTTATTTTTGTTTAGCTCTAACAGGGGGCAGACATGTTGTTTAGAATCATGAATTAGGTCGGTCATATCTTCCTTCATGTCAACCAAGGTCATTGTTACATTATTTTTATTCTTTCATGAAAACATTTCAATAAAACATTTCTACAATCTATGCAATCTTTCTATTAAACATTACTTATGTTTGTGCTACAGTTGTCCTTTAACCCCTTCCTGACAATGGACGTGTCAGGCACGTCCTGGGAGAAACCCCCTTAAAGGAACATTAAACATTGTTTAACCCTTGCTTCCTAGCAGAGAGAGACTGTCTGTCAGAGGATAAACTAGCTCTTCTAAGAGCTATTAACCCCTTCCTTGCCGTTGATCATTGCGATTGCATTGATCCGGCCGCAGAAGAGCATTTTTGCTGTCTGCATTTTTTTTTTAACCTGCTAGGAGTAATTATACGCACTAGAAGGTGATTGCAAGGTGAATCTTTATTTTTTTTTTTATATGTCTGAGCGCATGTATAGCGCTGAGGAGGCTTATGCCATCCTCGCCTCAGATTATGCGGCCACTGAGTCAGGGTCAGATTTTGACCCTTATCTGTTTACTGATACATCATCTAGTGATGTATCAGTGGCTGCTGGGCCCCCTGGCACAATGAATCATGAGACTTCGGCTGGCAGTGCTGCTGAGGAGTGGGTAGCACTTAATCGCTATAGGCCAACTATCCCTCCTTTCACTGCAGTTCCTGGCATCAATATTGATGTCACAGAATTTACCCCCTGCAGTTTGTGCAGATTTTTCTGGGGGATGATGTTTTGGGGGACATTTTCTCCAAAACGATTATTTTTTATATATATGTAGTTTGCGGTACTGTATGTCAGCACTGCATAGGTTTCCCCAAAGATCTGGCACAAACCTGGTTAAGGAAGGGGGAGACCTCAGCTCTGTGCCAAGAGGAGCTCTTGGCTGTAAAGTATAGAGACAAGAAGGATGGGTGTCTTCTCCGCACCATCCATACTGAGAGGACTGTGGAGGTCAATGTATGTGGCAGAGCTGAGGTCACCAGAAAGCCAGTGTGCATCATGGCCTACAATAGGCATATGGGTGGGGTTGATCTCTGAAATCAGCTGCTACAGCCCTACCTCATCATGAGGAAATCAAAGGCCTGGTACAAGAAGGTGGCAATTTACCTAATGCAGATAGCAACCCACAATGCTTGCTAGCGCTACAAAGAAGCAAACCCCGGAATGAGCATTTCGAGCTCCAGGTCTTTTCAGGGATCTTGTACCACGATGCGCCTGGTCCCCGGGAGGTGATGGAGGATATTAGGGCTGGGGCTAAGCATTTTATTTTTAAAATCCCCCCTACTCCAAGGAAACAGAATCCCCCCAAAAAGTGCAGAGTGTGCCACAGCAAGGGGCAAAGAAAGGACACCACTTTTTACTGTCCTGATTGTCCTGGACAATCGGGACTCTGCATTGGAACATGTTTTAAAGTGTACCACACAGTAGCCCATTTTTAATGTTATTTTTTTTTTTTACTGTTCCTGTATCAGTTTTTTTATTTACTTCATGCTCTCCTACATCACAAAAAAAAAAACAAAGTGTGTGTAAAATAAAAAAAAAAGAATACCACCACACACTTACTCCATTTTTTTAATAAAATAGTTGCATCAGAGACATCAATACTCCCTTGGGGCAGGGGCGTAGCGTGGGGGGTGCAGGGGGGGCCGGCCGCACCGGGCGCAATATCTGGGGGGGCGCACTAGCCCTATGCGGCCGCGCGGCCGCAGCCACAACCGCGCGACACTTCCTGTCAGCCGCCGGATGTGAGCGGCAAATGACGGCATGACGTCACATCCAGCGGCTGCGCGGCGGAGGCTCTTCTGAAACTGCATCGCGGCCTTTCTTCCCTGAGCTGTTGGAAGTGGAATTTGTAAAGGTAAGAATAAAGGGGCTTGGGGGACCTATTGTATTATGTATTGAGGAGGGGGTCATTAATGTATTGGAGAGGGGGAGGGGGGGTCATTAATGTATGGGGGAGGGGGGTCATTAATATATGGGGGAGGGGGGTCATTAATATATGGGGGAGGGGAGGGGGGTCATTAATGTATGGGGGAGGGGAGGGGGTCATTAATGTATGGGGAGGGGAGGGGGGGTCCTTAATGTATGGGGAGGGGAGGGGGGTTCATTAATGTATGGGGGAGGGGAGGGGGGTTTATTAAATGTATGGGGCAGGGGGGTTTATTAAATGTATGGGGGAGGGGGGTTCATTTAATGTATGGGGGAGGGGGTCATTTAATGTATGGGGGAGGGGAGGGGGTCATTTAATGTATGGGGGAGGGGAGGGTCAGTAATGTATGGGGAGGGGAGGGTCAGTAATGTATGGGGGAGGGAGGGAAGTAATGTATGGGGAGGGGGGGAAGTAATGTATGGGGGAGGGAGGGAAGTAATGTATGGGGGAGGGGGGCAGTAATGTATTGGGGACGGGGGGGCAGTAATGTATTGGGGACGGGGGGCAGTAATGTATTGGGGAAGGGAAGAAGGGGGCAGTAATGTATTGGGGAAGGGAAGAAGGGAGGCAGTAATGTATTGGGGAAGGGAAGAAGGGAGGCAGTAATGTATTGGGGAAGGGAAGAAGGGAGGCAGTAATGTATTGGGGAAGGGAAGAAGGGGGGCAGTAATGTATTGGGGAAGGGAAGAAGGGGGGCAGTAATGTATTGGGGAAGGGAAGAAGGGGGGCAGTAATGTATTAGGGGATGGGGGTCAACTGTGTATTAGGGGAGGGAGGGGTCAGCAGTGTATTAGGGGGAGGGGATCAGCAGTGTATTAGGGGAAGAGGGGGGGGATGGGAAAGATCTGACTTGGGAATTTGAGATGAGGCAATGATTATATTTTTTACATTTGTGGCCTAATGAATAATCTATATATATGTGTGTATGTAGAAGGAAATGTAAATAGGTGGGGCTACAGGGGTGAGGGAATTATATTTGTAATATATTTATTAGGAACTGTGGAGGGAAGGGGGTTGGATGAGGGCATTAAATATCATAGCATTAAATATTATATTTATGGGGTAGGAACTGTATTATATATTTTTGGTTTAGTGCAGGGGTAGGTAACCTTTGACACTCCCTTTGTTTTTTGACTACATCTCCATTAAGGCTTGCAAAGCATCATGGGAGGTGTAGTCCACAACATCTGGAGTGGCAAAGGATGTCTACTCCTGGTTTAAAGCATAGGTGTATAACCATTTGGCTTCCCCAGGCCAAAATAACCCCTTAAACTCTTAAAGGATCACTATAGTGTCAGGAAAACAAAGCGGTTTTCCTGACACTTTAGTACCCTGAGGGTGCCCACACCCTCAGGGTCCCACTCCCGTGGCGCTGAAGGGGTTAAATTCCTTGCATGTGTTGGAAAATAAACTTGTATTTAGATGCATTTTACTTTAATTACATAAGTATTTTCATAACAAACAATACATGTGCTTGGGGGTAAGGGTTTCTTTAACTAATCTAGTAGAAGAGACTCGAGTGCTAAAATCCACGGGTTAGGGGGCGCAAATTACTTGCCTTGCCCCGGGTGCTGACAACCCACGCTACGCCACTGCCTTGGGGTTCAAACATTGCATGGCAGGGCAAAAAACTCAAATGGTGTATGCAAAGGTCCCAGCAAAAGATAGGCCTATTCAAACAAATAACTCAAATTCAATCCAAATGACCAAGTCCTTCAATTATGCCTCAACCTTCCCAAAAATCCTGGCAAACCTATGCATAGGTATACTCAGGGGGCCTTGGAGAAAACAACCTGGAATGTTTTCTTGCAGTAATGTATAACAGGCTCTCCTAAATCACTGTCAAAAAGCAATTTGGGAGGAAAAACCAAGATTGAAAAATTACTACCACACATGTTCTCCCATTTTTTTTGGGCAAAATTTTTGCATCAGAGGCATCAATACACACCATATACAATAACTTTAGGTGTAAGACAACTCAAGGCATTTAACTTGGGGTATTTTGACACTTTTCATGTAGCCATTTTACCACCAACCTTTGCCAAAGTTTGCAGCAAAAAAAAAAAAAATGGTGATTTTTCACACAGATTGCAACTGAGGTAAACATTTCCTGAAAATGTGAAGGGGTATTGCCAAAAAACACCTTAATATGTGTGCAGCAACATCTACTGAGTACAGGGATACCACCCATGCATAGGTTTGTCAGGGTATTTGGTGTCTAAAAGGCCACAATTTGGAGCTGTACATTTTGAATTTCAGACCTGGAATTTTGACATGCAGACACTCTGCACCCATGTCCCTTCTGGGACATTGTTGAAGCCAGCCAGTGTATTTTAACCACAAAACCATATACTTTTGAAAACTAGATACCCTAGGGTATTTCAAATGGAATTTGAACACTTTCCATGCACTAATTCTACCACAAGCCTATGTCACATTTTGAGTAGTCAAATTTAACATAGAATATAAACAGGTCAGAAATATAGTGAACCATGATTACAGGTGAATTCTGTATTTGATATATTGACAGTGATATATTGATATCTTTGATATATTAGCAGTTATTTTCCTCAATGAACAATATGGAGGTGCTTTTGTAAGTGATGTTGATAATACTTTACAAATACCTCTGTATTGCTATGTATGTATAGGTGAATAAAATGATACTGGGTATACAGAGGCCATGGGCAACCTCATTCAGGGACAACACAGAGTCCTGGAATTATTACAATATTTTCGTTACTCAGGGTGCCCTTACAAGAGTAACTCTGGTTTGTCCACTGTTTGATGTCTGCTAAGCAACTGTTGATGAGGCATGTTGGATTTTTAGTATCTGGAGCAAAAGAGAAGTAGAGCGTAGGCCAATTATTTTGGTGGCGATCAGCTTGATCCTGATGTTACTCTCTGTGATTTACCAATGAGAAAGGATTTAAGTGGCTTCAATAAAGAGAGAATTGCAGGTACTTGAGATGGGAATTTCAAACTTTAGACCAATGTAGCAGAGTTGGAAAAATTCTCCAATGGAGCTGAATGGAAGACTGTTTCCAACTCCGCTAGTTTGAACCTAAAGTTTGAAATAGACATGTGCAAAACTAAAATTTTCGTTTCATTTTCGTCCATTCGGACAAAATGTTATTTATTTCGTCTAAAACGAATTTCGTTCATTAATGCATTCGTTTCAGACGAAATATTCGTTTTATAGAATACAATGTAATACTATTGGCTTTCTATAAACCGAACGAGAGCCCCATTCATAAGAAATTCTTATGAATGGGGCTCTCGTTCGGTTCATAGAAAGGCAATAGTATTACTTGTATTCCATAAGCCGAAAGTCTATAAACCGAACGACTTTCGGTTTATAGACTTTCGGCTTATGGAATACATGTAATCCTATTGCTATTCTATAAACCGAACGACTTAGTATAGTTAAAAGCCGGCATTTAACTATACGGAGACAGAGTCTCCATTCATAATTTTATGAATGGAGACTCTGTCTCCGTATAGTTAAATGCCCACAGCCTATAAACCGAACGTTCGGTTTATAGGCTGTCGGCTTTTAACTATACGTTTGTCTCCATTCATAATTTTATGAATGGAGACTCTGTCTCCGTATAGTTAAATGCTATTGTATTCTATAAACCGACTCTATTTCGGCTTATAGAATGCAATAGTACTACGAATGAACGAATGATTTTCGTTTATTAACCATTCGTTCATTCGGCTTTCGTTAGCTTAGCATTTTCGTTCTTCGTTTTTCGGGCGAATGGACGAAAATGCAATTTTCGGACGAAAATGCATTCGTCCGAAAACGAATGCACATGTCTAGTATATATTCACATGTAAATTGCTTTTTTAATAAAAAAATTATGATATAAAAAAATTCTTGTTTTTATTTCCTTTTATGTGACAATGCTGCCTCTCTCTTTCCCTTGCCCCCAGATTTGTCGCTCTCCCCCCCTTAGTGTTGTCTCTCTCTCACCCTCCCTTTGGCTCCCCCCTCGCTCCCCTTGTGTCTGTCTCTTCCCCCCTTCCCTCCCCCTGTTTCTCTCTGCCCCCCTCCCCTTGTTTCTGTCTCTTCCCCCCTCCCTCCCCTTGTTTCTCTCCCCCCCCTCGTTACTCTGCCCCCCCCCCCCCTTGTTATTCTGTCCCCCCCTCACCTGTTTCTTGCTCCCTGGTGGCTAGTGGGGGCAGTCGGGGGATGTATGCACTATACATAATAGACGGAAGTGTCGGGCAGCATGGAGGTTGTCTGCACGATTTCTTCCTGGTGGCTAGCGAGGCAGCGGAGGATGTCTGCACGATGAGCGAGACCTCCCCTGCTGCCGCCCGGAACGAACGCCAGGACTTTTATGAGGAAGCCGGAAGTACCCAGATTCATCATAGAAGTCCCGGCGGTCATGCTGGGCGGCAGCAGGGGAGATCTGCGCTCATCGTGCATACATCCCCTGCTGTTAGAGAGGGGGATCCAGGTCCCCTGCAGCTCTGCTGGGGACCTGGATCCCAGTCTTATAGTCTGACCTCAATTTGAGGTCAGATTATAAGACAACCTCAATTATAAAAGGGGTATTAACACTTCCTTTGCTGATCACAGTTTCTTTTTACTGTGATCCGTTTCCTTCCAAGTTTATGGACCTCATTTAGTTTTTTCAAAATAAATTTTATTTTGTACATTTTTACTATATTACTTATATTCTTTTCATGTATTAATGTAATTACAGTTAACTCCTACAAGCCTGTGCTGTGATTATGAGCAGAGCAAACGTTAACCCATTCGTGACGTTGGGACGTTCTATGCCGTCCTGATTTTAAGTCCCTTAAAGTCATTAGGACGGCATAGTACGTCCTGTGTTAAACAGCTCATATCGCGGCTCGGATCATGCTGCAGGCACTTGTAGCGGGATCCCACCTGTCAGATGAGGCCATTTTAAATGGCCTCAGTCTGACAGGGGAAATTTAGCTGGTGCTCAAAAACGAGCACCAGCTACATTTCTCTAAATCGTGCGTGACGTCCGAAGGGCTTTCAATTTTTGGGCAATGACCCACAGGGTCTATTAAGACCCTGATTGGGTCTCTGCCATAGTGTTCCTGGCTAACGATCACCTTGTGATCAGTGGCCAGGAACAAATCGTGACGTTTTGGTGCTTACGTCATTTGGGACGCAAGCACCATGCGTCACAAAGGGGTTAAAACTCTCCACTTTTTTCAATTTATTTTTTAATACTAAATTAAAATCATTTCATGCTATTGGCAATTCTATAAACCGAAATAGAGTCGGTTTATGGAATACCAATAGCAAAATACATAAACCGACATAATGAACGAATTTCGGTTTATGGAATTGGCAATGGCATTCTATAAACCGACTCTATTTCGGTTTATAGTAATGCCATTGCAAATAGCATTACATTATACATTCCATAAACCGAAAGTCTATAAACTGAACGTTGTTCGGTTTATAGACTTTTGGTTTATAGAATACTATTGGCTTTCTATAAACCGAACTAGAGTCGAGTCCCCATTCATAAGAAATTCTTATGAATGAGGAGGGACTCTAGTTAGGTTTATAGAATGCCAATAGTATTCTATAAGCCGAAAGTCTTTAAAACGAACGACGTTCGGTTTATAGAATACATGTAATGCTATTGCTGTTCTATAAGCCGAAAGTCTATAAACCGAACGACGTTCGGTTTATAGACTTTCGGCTTATAGAACAGCAATAGCATTACATGTATTCTATAAACCGAACGTCGTTCGTTTTAAAGACTTTCGGCTTATAGAATACATGCAATGCTATTGGCTTTCTATAAACCGAAAGAGTCCCCATTCATACGAATAGGAACTCAATTTCGGTTTATAGAAAGCCAATAGCATTACATGCATTCCATAAACCGAAAGTCATTCATGTCGGTTTATGGAATGTACAATGCTATTGGTATTGTATAAACCGACTCTATTTCGGTTTAGAATGCCAATAGCACGAATGGACGAATGAACGAATGATTTTCGTTTATTAACCATTCGTTCATTCGGATTTTGTTAGTTAATATTTTCGTTATTCGTTTTTCGGACGAATGGACGAAAATGCAATTTTCGTCCGAAAATGCATTCGTCCGAAAACGAATGCACATGTCTAGTTTGAAATGTCTGTCTCAGTTCCTGCAATTCTCTTTTTTCGTATATATGTGCTGCAAGTGCTCTATTAAAATCCTTTTGTCAATGGTGTCAAATGCAGCGAGATCCAGGAGGATTAGGATGGAATAATAATTTTTGTCTAGCTGTAAGGAGATCATTTAGCACTCAGACTAGCGCTGTTTCTGTGCTGTGGCATCATCTGAAAGGATTAAACATGTTATAGCTTCATAGAACGGCCTCCAGTTGAGTGGCCACTACTTTTTCAATGATTTCCCCCAGAAATGGAAGGTTGGATACTGGTCTGTAATGTACACACACAACAAATAAGTGAAATCGTGCGCTTCCCAAAACACTAAACACTGTTATTTACCCTTATAGGAGGCAATATTCTCCGTATATAATGTAAGGGGAAGAAAACCAAACACAAAATAAAGTAATATAGTGTAGTATATTAAGGAAGTACCCAGCTTCATCATAGAAGTCCCGGCGGTCATGCTGGGCGGCAGCAGGGGAGATCTGCGCTCATCGCGCAGACATCCCCTGCTGTTAGAGAGGGGGATCCAGGTCCCCTGCAGCTCTGCTGGGGACCTGGATCCCAGTCTTATAGTCTGACCTCAATTTGAGGTCAGATTATAAGACAACCTCGATTATAAAAGGGGTATTAACACTTCCCTTGCTGATCACAGTTTCTTTTTACTGTGATCCGTTTCCTTCCAAGTTTATGGACCTCATTTAGTTTTTTCAAAATAAATTTTATTTTGTACATTTTTACTATATTACTTATATTCTTTTCATGTATTAATGTAATTACAGTTAACTCCTACAAGCCTGTGCTGTGATTATGAGCAGAGCAAACGTTAACCCATTCGTGACGTTGGGACGTTCTATGCCGTCCTGATTTTAAGTCCCTTAAAGTCGTTAGGACGGCATAGTACGTCCTGTGTTAAACAGCTCATATCGCGGCTCGGATCATGCTGCAGGCACTTGTAGCGGGATCCCACCTGTCAGATGAGGCCATTTTAAATGGAAAACGGATCACAGTAAAAAGAAACTGTGATCAGCAAAGGAAGTGTTAATACCCCTTTTATAATCGAGGTTGTCTTATAATCTGACCTCAAATTGAGGTCAGACTATAAGACTGGGATCCAGGTGTCCAGCAGAGCTGCAGGGGACCTGGATCCCCCTCTCTAACAGCAGGGGATGTCTGCGCGATGAGCGCAGATCTCCCCTGCTGCCGCCCAGCATGACCGCCGGGACTTCTATGATGAAGCTGGGTACTTCCTTAATATACTACACTATATTACTTTATTTTGTGTTTGTTTTTCTTCCCCTTACATTATATACGGAGAATATTGCCTCCTATAAGGGTAAATAACAGTGTTTAGTGTTTTGGGCAGCGCACGATTTCACTTATTTGTTTTGTGTGTATTTTATGTACCAGGAGTGAAGCACTGGTTGTGTTTTTGTGCTGCTACTCCCTTCACGGTTAAAGGTGCAGTGTACTCTCTTTTTGTTTACTGGTCTGTAATGTGCCATGCAGTCTAGGTCCAGTGAAAGTTTCTTTAGGAGGGGTTTTAACACTGCTTCTTTTAGAGGATCTGAGAAGGTTCCAGTTTTTTTAGTGAACACTGCACTATTTTTGTATGGTCTAGAGTGACTGTTTCAATGTATGCAGATATAAGATGAGTTGGAGAAGGATCTAAGTCAATAGATGGACTCGGTATGTCACGGAAAAGCTGTCATTTAATGACAGAAGACTTACCTGGTACATTTTGTGGTGAAACCCACATAGGCAGTTATCAACTGTCCCTGCCTATCCTGAGGCATCCAGCAACACCAAAATTTGACTCTCGCACTGTAGTCGGCAAGAGCACTGGAAGTGATCACTGATCACTTCCATCCCTCTTTTGCTGTTGCTATACAGCAGTCAGCAACATTAAAGAAAAATAAAAAGCCCAAAATAACCCTAAACATTAGTTATAAGGCTATGCAAATACAATTTAAAAAGTGGGTGAGAGAAAATGAAAATAAAGTTAGTGAACTTCTGCAAGTCAACAACACTGGGCACTGTTCCACACAATGCACAAGAAAAAAAAAAGTCATTTAGGTGACTAGACTGTCCCTTTAATACAGAAGGTATACTTTAATGCACCGGAACTTCCTGCAATCACAGAGTGGATGGAAATCGGATGCAAACGAAATCTAGCAAACAACTAACAGTATAATATCTTCAACTTCAATGTATCAATTAAACTTATAAGTATCTAGCAACATATCCAAAGTGAAAGCTGTTTTGATCTCTTCATAAGTCAATTAGCAACATCAGTTTAAGTAGAAAGGCTTATTTTTCCTTGTCAGTATAATCAAGTTGGAATTATTTCTAGATAAAAGGTGCCAACATATTACAGTGTCACCTAAAAGATTAAAATCTAATTTTCACCTCTGAAAAAGCCCCTAGAAGGCAGAAAGCATCAGGTGTTTCTTTGAAGTACCTTCTAAGATGTAAATTATACAATCTTATACACAGATATTTATATACATATCATTTTTTAATATTCATACTATATATGGATTTAGTAAACTTTTGTTTTACTGTCATTTAGTTGTGCAACCCCACTCTCGTATTTCCTTTTATTTCTAAAAGCTAGTGCCCATATCAGCTCCATTACCAAGTTAACCCTAGATCTAGAGTTGTGGTTAGTGCTAGGGTTTGAGTTAGATATAGGGTTAGGGTCAAACTGCCAATGTTATAGAATATGGTTAGGAAACAAAAAATGCTACTTACGGTTGTTGTCCTAAAACTTTAAAAGAACAACATGGAAAACATTTTCATGGTCATAAAGTATATAATATGTCAGGGTACATTAAATGAGAGAGTCAAATTACAGCTAAACAAAAACACTGCATAAATATTAAAACAGCTATTGTCACCAAGTGTACAACATTTTCCAAACAGTCAAGTCACTAAGGAGTTAAATACAGTGCTGCTTGTGCACAGTTCTAAGCATTGTGCTTTGGTAATGCTGGGACAGGACTAAAAAAAAACAGAAGTGTGTCTGAATGTGCCCATGTGTGATGCTCAAGACCACAAGTGTTTCTGCTGTTTTCCTTTAGTGTATGTGTTTGTAGTAGTTTGTGATTGTAAATTGTGGTGAATTGACAAGCCAGTTGGAAACATTATGCCATAATAGCGACATGATTGGAGAGTTTCATACCTATTTTGGTCCAATTTCTGTGATTCAGTTATCAGTTCATTATCGTTCACATTTTATTAAACAGAATTGTATATATACAATAGTAATATATATATACATACAGTGCGTGTGTATGTATGTATGTATATGTGTGTAGGTGTATTGCAATACTGAAAGGTTCAATACACCTGTGAAATAAGTGTCCCTGAATAGCAGAAGGGATATGTTGTCACCCTATCTGGGTATAACTGGAAGAGACATAAATTAATAACTTATTCTGTTCTCATCTTATGAAACTTTCTATGTAGGTTCCCTGACAGCATGAAAAAATGGCAAGTACAATGAATCCTGGCCTAAGAGCTCAGGATCTATTTTTTTCCCCGGGGCGCAGTGAGATAAAATGATTGCACTTCTTCATTGTCTTGTGCTCTTCCTAGTGCTGGCTGCATGATATGCTGCCCTGCCATCTGACTCCATCCGTCACAGTCTGACTGATCCAGGATAGTCTTTATTTTCTTTTTTCCCCAGCTCTTAGTCCACGGTTCCAGTTTAATATTCATTGATGTCGTCTTTCATTTCTCCAGGTTGATTTAAACCCCATTCAGATGAATCAAGATTAAGCATTCATGAAAAAGTGCAACCCTTTCATGCCTAGCCCAAGTGGTACCATTGACTGAAGATGGTTTCCTCTTTATATTGTGTCTAGGTGATTTGAAGTCCTGTTAACCTTAAAGTGGGAATAAAGGCCTTCTTTCCCCCAAATAAACAATCGCATTAAGATAAATACAATATTTTTTTAATTTGTTTGGATCATTAACAAGATAGTAACTATTTTTTTTTTTTTTTGGTTAATTATTACACATCTTTATAAAAACGCCATTATGTTAAAAACTCATCAACTTACATATTATTTAGGTGATACGTGTATTCGCTTTCTTTTCCAGATAGTGGCTGCTATAGAGAATATTGAAGTTTAGTCCCACTATATGATTTTATAGGGCACATTTATTAAATACTAAATTGTGGCAACTTGGCAATCAGGCGATCAATACCACAAATAAGAGGTAAATACAGATTTTTTTAAAATATATTTTGTTCATACTTAGCAATATAATACAACATAAAGAACAAACAAAACACGCTTACAAGTTAAACAACTTTCAATATTCATGCATATTTCCCTCTCTCCACCCCTGAATCCTCACTCCCCTCCTCCATATATCCTTAACCAATATGTAAAACATATAACAAAGTAACAGTAGGGTTATCCTAAAATGACACTTTGAAATCAATGGGAGAAGGGGAGCGGGAAGAAGGGGAGACAGAGAGAAAAGGAATAAAAGTAAGAAGGGGTTGACTCTATCCCTTCCTGATCCTAACGTAGCCTCATCTTACCCCCATACTATCCCTATGATCTCCCTATAACTTACTCAACCTCTACCTACTATTACCCTAACCATCCCTTTCTGTCCCTAGTCTGCCCCCATGATAAGCCTATGCTAGCCCTGAAGAGAGAAAAAAAATAGATATTTTTAATTATATTTATTTGTCTTCGTAAATATCGTCAGAACATGGAGAAAAATATTTAAACCGATAACATTAGAGACATTTCTACAATCATTAGGCTATTTTCTGCTACTAGAGGTCTTGTAAGTCTTGTAGAATACTTGTTTTTAGGAGTTATTTTGGGAAAGACTATAGCCAGGCAGATTCCATTTTGTCTCTCTAAATGTCATTGTATTCTTGTTTCAGGCTGCAAGGCCTTACTCTTACCTATCACCTATATTTCTTTCTCTCTGCATTTACTTTTTATCTTATTTCTGCTGAATGTTTATGTTAAGGATGTGAAGGTGTGCTTCATGGAGCCAGACCAACAGATTAGGTGTCTCTACTCCTTTCACACTAGTCAAGCAAATCTGTCTTGTGCCAAGGCTGAGAGATAAGACTATGGCACTCCCTGGAAATACATGAGTACAAGACAACTACTATGAATTAAACAATACATTTCCTATATATATATATATTCGATTACAATCTTCCAGGTAGAGCTTTCATGACGCATATGTAATTAGAATATTAGGCATGCTTTAATTATAATACTTTAGAATAGGATGTTTATCTTAAAAACCTAATTGATTTTAGCACTGTGTAACTATGTAACCAAAAAAGTATAAAACATCTGCTGTGGGAGTGCTCCAATCAGATTTGCTTGCTGATTTATCTCACTTGCCTTCCTCGCGTGCATACGCAATAAACTATCTTATTCTGGGAATGCATCAAAGAATTCTGTGATCACGGTCTTTACCTTGCCTGTGACTGGTTTAAATTTCAACTGATTTGTTGTAATGGTTATATGAATTAGCTCCTTCAGCTGTCTTATTTGTATTGCTTGCATGATGCTTCGACTTCAAAAACTCCCAATGAATATTATACTTATGGTTTAATCCGGTGACTTTACAGCCAAAGAAGCACAGCCTCTTCACTTCAGAGACTCACAGCCTGGTATACCGCAAACAAATAAAGTTCTCCACATATATAGGAGCCTGTATAAATCACACCCATAATTATTTCAAAGAAAAAAAACATTTCAGGTATCATCTTTGATCAACCTGGAGGCTTCTTTCCACACTGGCCTCCTGTTAATCCAAAAATCCAGTACATTTTAAACACACTAAATTAGTTTTCTGGAATCACCTGTGCAGATGCTGCCACTGTACTGCAGGTAGAATTGTAAAGGCCTGCCTCCCTGACTAGATTATAGACCCCATCACAGACAATCAATATTAGATTTGAGAACTGAACCATCTATTAAATTAAACGAATAAATGTCCTGTAAAAAGCATGTATTTTGTGATGAAAAACTGTCTGCTAACAGCACAGCTCTATAGATCTTAACCACATTGTGCTGTCAGCATGAAAGACTGGATACGTTTCTTCTTAGTGCCTTTCTCTTGGCCTGAAGCAAGTTACTGTGTAGAAGTAAAAGCAATGATCCCAGTCTACAGCATATTGCATGTAATAGTACCAACTTAATGGTATTCATTTAAATGTACATGGACATATTTTTCAGCTGTTTTACTTGAAGTTTTCTAGCGTTTGTATTCTTTGGTACCTGGTGAATACTGTGCATGTGAGGCAGTGCTGGCGTTCCCCTCCTTAAAATACTTTGCATGAAGGACTTGTTGGGAGGTATGAACATATAAGACTGAGATGGCCCCGCAATGCAGTGGTTTCAACAGGTACTGCAGTCGGAGAATTTGCAAATATTGCAAAGCTTTCTGTTTTATTTTTTTTATTTTCAGTCAATCGATACCTAATCAAAAAGAGCCACATTGGTTTACCTGTCATGTCCATATTTCCAAAATGATAGTTCATTTGGTTTCTTGGCCCAGCACAACAACAAGCTGGGTATCCCTTATTCGGAAGTCCCTCATCTAAAATGATGCTTTATGCCAAAAACATTTCTGATTTAGCAAATTCCGTTCACACCTGTCCGAATGCAAGCACACAACAGTTAATCAGTGTCCAGCCCCATTAAGCTATGATATAGCCTTTCCATGCATGCTCCGATTCCTCCACGCCCAGGAATCGGTAAAAACGGTAATGCACTGGCGCATGGGCAGGCCTGACACAGCAATAACAGGTTCACAACGATGCCTCACACCTCAGCTACATCACAGTAAAATTGATTTATTTGCTGTATACAGTATTTGCACTGATACTACTGTATGAGAGAGTGCTGAGAGACTTTAATATATATTTAGGTGAAAATGATCTATTATCCAAAATACTTCTAGTCCCAAGCATTTTGGGATAAGGAATAATCAACCTGCACTTCAAAAACAGTTCCCATGATTGCACGAATTTTTAATTGTACTTAGTTTATCTCAGTACAGCTTTTGGTGCATGGATATATTTAATCTGTGTGTCACTTTGAGAAGTTATTTTTGGGAAGATAACACCATCTAACAATGAATTGTGTCCATTCTCTTTTCAGTCTGACGAGTTCATTGCAGGTGATGGCAAAATGGGAATATTTTTTGTGTGAAACATTCTATATGGGCATCTTGAGACAATGTCTCCCGCCCTTTCTATGATCTCAATGCTACAACAAGATTCCCTTTCACTTAACAACTGCACATCAATTTTAATGGGACTTTCATTTAAATGTAAATAATAGAGCATGCTTTGAGCTTCACAGCCAAATGGGAGCTTGCATGCTGTTAGGTTATGCTTCCTCTGTTCTGGCATTCTGTTGTTTTATCTGGAACAAGACTCAGTAGATAACCAGAGCGTTTTTCATCATAGTGTCAGTGCATTGAGGGTTGGTTTTTTTTGTATGTGTTTTCATCCTTTGATGCTGTTTCAGAGCAATTGAGAAGGAATGAAATAAAATAACACTGATTTCTGTTGTGCTTGTGCAGGGAACTTCAGGAATTATATAACAAATATTTGCCCCACAACCACTTTGAGGACAAGACTTTATCCACATTCTCTGCATTGCTAACAATCATCTCATACAATGACTGCAGTTTTATACTTGGACTGGATCATTTCATTAAGTAGAAAGTATTCTAAAATGAAAGATACAGTAAAAATCAGAATATGTGAAATGAGTGTTGACATCTAGCAATTAAACAAATGATTGAGTTATTAAAAGAATAGTATTAAAGAGGTGATTACTGGCAGGTTAAAGGGACAGTATATATATATATATATATATATATATATATATATATATATATATATATATATATATACATACATACACTTTTTTAAAGTAGATGTTAAAGCTAATAATAATGTTAAAACACATTGTATTATTGCTAAAGCTTTTTCTTCTGTACATACTGTATATTTATAATATGCAGCTTTGCAAAAATAGCTGGAAGTCCATAACCGCCTCCAAGCTCTCAAGAGTTTTATTTTGAAACTGGCTGGAACAGCACAACTGCAGCAACATTAACCAGTTCAGTGTCTAAGAGTAAATTGTCTCTCCACAACGCTAGCACTTAAATTGTTAAAATCAACCTTCTCCCAATAAAAGCGCTCCTGTGGCTAATATGATACAGCAAGCAGCTTTCTGTATTTGCGATGACTGGGACGACTGGATTCTTTCCATCCTCAACATCACTTTTAATATCTCAAATAGCGTGGCTAAATTACTGTGATTTTAGCAGAGAACGGCAATGGGTGGAGTTATTTGCTGGAACTTTTTTTTCTATTTTTGTAGTACTCCAAAATAAAAAAAAAATGCTGGGCAAACCATTTAAACATGAGAGCAAAAATGCTTCCAGGTATAGTATGTTATTTTCTGCTTTCCACTTTTTTACTTTTTGAAAATGGTTGAACGTAGCGATAAAAGTTTAATGTGCTGCATTTATAATACAAAATGATGCCTAAAAATACTAAATGTTTAATGTCCTAAATTTTGTCTCCATTTAGATTTACCCCCACCCTCTACAAGAGAGAGACCTCCAGGCTGTAAAACTGTTTTCGTTGGCGGATTACCCGAAAATGCAACAGAGGAGATTATTCAAGAGGTCTTTGAGCAATGCGGAGATATTACAGCAATTCGCAAAAGCAAGAAGAATTTCTGTCACATTCGATTTGCAGAGGAGTTCATGGTTGATAAAGCCATTTACCTCTCTGGTATAGTAGCTTCTAATTTTAGTAATTTTCCTTTGCAGTGATAATCATGTCTTTCATACTTTTGTGTCTGACCTCTTTATAATGGCCTTGATTTGTCCAGTTGGAGGCACTAGGGCCAGACAGAGCAGTAGTGAAGGGGGCAGCGCCTGAGGGGGCCCATAATGATCGCATGCAACCCTGCAATATAGTATCTTGTGAGCAAAATGTCTGGATGAGCCTCATGGGAATCCTAATCATGATGCCCAGTCAAAAGTCTCTTATCAAATGTTTTAATAAGAGATAATATAAGCCTCCCCTCCCCCTCTTGAGGTTTCTCAGCTAATTTGGGACTCATTTCTTTGACTTACTGCACCACTATTAATATCTGGTTAACTACCTGGAAGAAGAGAGAAGCTTCACATTACCACCATCTATGTCCAGCTAATTATGTACTGTACTATACCACCCTGGCTAACTATACACTAATAGAAGCAACTATAACTGGGTCACAAGGGAGCCAGCTACTTACTGAAAAGATCTATTCATTTAGTCATAAATCTTCTCATTATTCATGTACCTCCTTTCATTTTCTGCAAACTAACCACTATGGATCTATATTGAGGGTTAAGTGCAATTTTCTATTCTTGCCTCAGGCACAGAAAGAGCTATGTACGGCCCTGTGGCCAGGTACAACTTGCATTTTACACCTGTACAGCACTGATCGGTGTTAAGTGTGATAAGAGTCTGAAACTGTAAGCTTCATTGGAATTATGGCTTGTAATTGTGCTTAACGAGTTCTCCAGCCTGCATAGTAAATGTGTAATGTCCAAATATTGCACTTTTTCAATAGCTTATACATACTGATTTTACAATAACATTTGTGCTGCTAGGGTTGCCAGGTCTGTCTGTTTTTGGACACATATAACATTTACCTGCTTCTCTGTAAAATGTAGAATGAATGTGTGTCCAGAAGAAACTAATTCATCTATCAAGGAGGGAATCTTTGCTGCATCATAGGACAATTGTAACTGCATGGAGCATTCATTTATAGTAGCATGGTGTTGTATATGAGGATCTTACTACAACATTTTATTCCAACTGGAAAATAACCAAGTACCTTTTCCTATTCATAATTAATAATAGGCATCTAGAGAGGGGCAAGTTATATGTTTTGTGAATGAATGAATATAGATTTTTTCTGTTATGTTTGCTAGATGTTAGCTTTATCGGATGTATTAAAAGATGTTAGAAACTGATAAAAGTAACATAATATCATATAGAAGGTGTATGTTTATATATATATATATATATATATATATATATATATATATATATATATATATATATTGATGCTCAAATAGAAGATTTTAAAATCTGCTATAATAATTCACTGAATAAAGTATGAAAATGGTGAATATAATAAAGGCTTTGGAATCTAATATCATTGCAAGGATGAATAAATTTAAATGGCCCTGGGCCAATTCTATTTCAAAAATAATTAGACAAATCAATATTCATCTGGCTTGTAGAAGATATATAGCTGGCTGAAGAGTAATAATAAGATTGGATGATACTGTTCGCAAGAAATACATTCCACTAGAATGCCAGCAAAAAACATGATGAAAAACATGATGAAACAGTTAGGACAGCAGGGGGTTTATATGACCTGAGGACTGTTGTATTTGTGTGCTATCAGAATACATATGCATACTCATAACTCACACAGAAATGACTGTAAACATAGACATTCAACCAACCGCTCTTATTAATTTTGGATGTCTCCAACATAAATTAAAACACCATAGTGTTAGTTATTTGAGAATGGCATTACCAATCCATAATATTCTGAAACCTACAGCTATTTCCAATCAGTGGGGTTATATAAATAAAGCTATTGTTTTGGAAATGTGGAGTAATCTATATAAGTATATCATTTGGTTTCTGTTTATTGGCCCATTTTTGGAATGTTGTCCCAGAATATCTAATTAAATACAACCCCCAGGTTGCCATACAACCTCTTTTCCCTGGACATGTCCTCTTTTTGAGAACCATTCATTCAATCTGGGCAGGATAATGTTTAAAAAAAAATAAAAAAAGATTAATATGCAGCAATATTCATTAACATAATGCATGTTAATCTTTACAAAAACTGCTACCTGCAATCCGAAGGGGCCCCAGAGGCGCTGGCTGGGGAGATCAAAAATATCTCCCTTCACCTGCCCTCTTTGTGAGGATGGCAGCATTAATCATTCCCATATTTAACTGCAAAACCAAGAGGTGCTGGCTGGGGAGATCACAAAGATTTCTTTTCATCAATCCTCTTTGTGAGGTTGGCAGGCATCCAATGTCTGTGCAGTGCCCAAGTATACAGACATCCAGTTAGCAAGTCAGAGCTTCTGACCTCCTAACACTCAGACTACTGACTGGGGAGAGCAGAGCAAGCTCCATGTACTGGGGGCAGGTCCTGTGACTGCAATCTGTGTCCTTGGTCGTAAGTCCTAGTGCAATCTGCATGTTGACGGTAAGTACTTGGTGCAATGTTGGTGCTGGGGGCAAGTTCTTGGTGCAATATTCATGCTGGGGGCAAGTCCTTGGTGCAGTGTTGGTCCCGGGGGCATGTCACTGATGCAGTGTGATGCTGGAGGAAAGTCATTGATGCAATGTGTGTGCTGGGACAAGTCATTGGTGCAGTATGGGTGTTGAGGGCAAGTTCTTGGTACTGAAGGTAAGTCCTGTGAATGGAATGGGTGCAGAGGCATTATATGGGAGCTGGTGGTGCAGTGGTGTATGTTCAATGCACTCTGGGACTTTTCATTTTCACTAAAAACTTCTAGTAGGGTTAACTAGACCAATATGACACATTATTCAAGATGTCTGTTTCAAAGCTTTGGGTTATACCTGGATTTACCAGTGAGCAAGACTACAGAGTCTAAACCTGGCCTTGCCTGTCAGATATGAAGATATGGTCATCTGTATGATGCCCAGAAAGGTAAAAACTTACTGACATTGAATCTATATGATTTGATTGTCCATTAAGGGTTAATAAATTCTATTAAATCAAATTAACTTTCTGGAGCCAATTTTAGGCTGACAAAACATTCCAGGTGTCAACAGCTCGTCCCCACATTGAAACCACTGTCCATGGATTTGGATCCATGCCAATTCAGTTGGACCAGACATAACCTGACAGATGGAATGTTAGGCCGCCATGCAGATAATGCTGCCGGAGAGATAAAGGTTATGGAAGATTTTAAGATTTAACATTCTAGATTTTTTTTAGGTTCTCCCTCCATTTTAATATTCATTTTAATATTAAATGTAATTAATTGACTTAATTTATGTGTTCAGCGACAGAAACATTTGGAAAGAAGACAAATTCACTGCCCTTTCCTGCAGACAGTATGCAGAGGATTTTGTTTAAAACTCCATTCATGGAGGCCATGTTTAAAATAAATTGCAATATGTATTTAATATAATATATCATGCTATAGATGCCGGATGCACCAAAGTTTAAATATTAATTGTAGAATCACAAAACAGTTTATTTCTTTTTTTGCTTTTTTTTAAAAAGCCTTTTCTTTTTCAACAAATCTATCAATTCTGTAAAACCAGAATCATGTGGTTACCATGGAGACTGCTAAAATGCAATTTGCATTCTGTCATCACTGTTTCTGTAAACCTAAGCGTGTTTGCTTCTGATATCAATTCATGTCCAGTCGCATCTGATCCACTTATCAAGCCTAAGCATACTGGTCTCATTCGTCTGCCAACTGCCATCAAATTGGCACCAGGAATTTTCAAAGTTTGTCTGCTGGTAGAACACAACGTGTTTCAACAAATGGATTGTTTTGTTTCAAATAATAGTTTGAAAGTCACATGTTTCACACAGCCCCAGCCACCCCCCACCCCACCATTTTCCTTATTCCTCATAGACTGGCTGCAAAAATGATCCATGTTACATATTCTAATACCTTCATTTTGATTCTAACAGCAGCTGAATTTCTCAACAGTAAAACAAAAGGGGATCAAACAAATCTTTAAAAAAAAAAAACTTTTTCAAATTCAGTAAAAGACACTTTGATGCGATAGACCAGCTGCAATATAATTAGTATTGTTATTGTCGGTGGACTGTTGGTATATGTTTGGACCTTTTGTATAAAGGGTGTGGAATTATCACACACAGGTTGAGTATTCCTTGTAGCTAATGCTTTGGACCAGAATAATGGAACATTTTCACTTATTTAAGATATATATAAATAGATATATATTAAGACATATCATTTAAGAAATATTAAAGCCTCTGAGCACAGTAGAATCTGTGCAAATACTGTACAGAGCAAATAAATCAGAATATCTGCTCCTCGGACTTGCTAATCTGTCTCTCAGACATGCAAATCTACCCCGCAGACTTGCCAATCTGTCCCTCAGACTTGCCAATGCATCCCCGGATTTGGGATCTACGGATAAGGGATACTCAACCTGTATAATTTCAATATATAATGAGTAAGGGATGAAAGTTTAAAAGTTGTATACAAAAAACTATACATGGTATTTGCTTTGTCAAACAAGCTTCACTGAGTCACTTGCACTGTTTGTAGATTAACAGTACTTGTTTTGTTATTGAGACTGTTGACCAATTGACCTTTTCTTTGGTAGATTGATAGATGTACAACAGATAATGGGCATTTTATTGCACACACCTGGTAGATGTCAGCCCATTTTGCATTATAACTATACAAAGCAGAAAATGAATGTAAATTAATATAATTAGGGGCTTGCCTGATCCCATAGATTGTAATCTTGTGAGCAGGCCCTCTACCTCGTGTATCCAGGGCCGGATTAAGGCATGGGCCTCTGAAAAATAGGGGCCTCGAGGACTGCAACTCGAGGCCCATGCCTTAATACTACTGAAGGAAAAAAAAAAAAAAGCTTGCCGCAGAGGCACTGGCTTGGGAGATCAGAAGATCTCCCCTCGCCAGCTCCCTGTCTGCATGCAGGCAGCATGGAGCCTGGGCGCGCACAGGCAAGTCCCCATGCTGCCTGTTTAGTGCTCCCTGTCGCTCTCAAAGCGGCAGGTCATGTAATCGACGCAAGTCACATGACCTGCCAGCATGTGACCTTCTGCTATGAAAGTAGTGGGGAGTACAGGAGACGACTGGAGGCAGAGCAGCAGGAAGGTGAGTACTGGGAAGGGGATAACAGTTTTTTATTTTTTTTGCCAGACTAATAGTGGCTTAGTGGGCATAATAATGGGCAAATAGTAGCATATTAATGGACAAATAGTGGCATACTAATGGGCAACTGGGCGGTGGGAATACATTGGCAAGACTGGTTGTAGAATGTCAAGTCTGGGGGTGTAATAATAAGTCTGAGGTGCAAATGGACAGGTCGGAGGGGCAGAGTGGCAAATAAAAGGAAATCAAAACAATAAATGCATTTTCTCAATCATAGGTTTTTATTAACCCCTTGGCGACACAGGACGGACTAGGTCCGTCCTGTGTGCCGAGGCGTTAGTGACACAGGACGGACCTAGTCCGTCCTGTGTCAAAACGAGCACTGAAAGCGGAGTTTTACCGCTTTCAGTGCTCAAGCCGCATTGTAACGATGCTTCCGTATGGAAGCATCGTACAATGCTAAAAAAAATGCCCGTCGGCATTTCGATCGCTCCGGAGAGCGATCGAAATGCCGGTTTTAAAGGCACAGAGCCTTTAAAACGCGGGCATTTAAAAATTGAGCATAGGAAGCGAATCTTTCGCTTCCTATGCTCAGAAAGTGTTTCTGATTGCCTCGCAAGTCGAGGCAATCAGGAACACAAAAAAAAAAATGCACGATCTTGGTCACTAAGTGACCAAGATGGCGCTGCCCTTCTAAGGGCAAGAGCACAGGAGGCAGGAAGTACCTGCTTCCTGTGCTCTCTGGCTGTCACACGATTGCCTCTTCACAGAGGCAATCAGTGACTGCCAGGCACACTGACAAGCAGTGGGGATGCTCTGCTGAACATCCCCATTGACTGGTCAGATCAATATTAACCCTATATTGATCTGACCAGTTATGATCTGTCTCCCTCTCCTCACATTTGTTTTAGTGAGGGAGAGAGACAGATCAAAGTAAGAAAAGTAAGTAAAAGTAAAAAAAAAACAATAAATACACAACACACGAATATTAAAACAATAAAAAAAAATTTATTAAAGCAATTCCCTGCGTTTAACCCCTTCCCTGCCACTGATCTTGCGTAAGCAGTGATCGTGCACATCAGCGCATTTATTTTTGCTGTTTGTGCATTTTTTAGGGGTTAATTTTTTTGTACTGTAATTTATTACAGTACTACAAAGGCTCTTCTAAGAGTTATTAACTCCTTCTTTGCCGTCGATCACTGCTTACGCAATGATATTGACGCCAAAGCAATTTTTATCTGTCTGCATATTTTTTTTTATTTTTTACACATACCCGCTAGGGGATTACATGTAAAGTAAAAATATTAGAATTTTTTTTTTTTTTAAGCTGCCTGAGCGCATAGCGATCAGTAACAGCGAATTAGTGGCAAAGGCGGTTTGGTGATTTCTCAATTAAGCTCACCATTCGCCCTGGTCAGATCAAAATTAGTCGGATCAATATTCACAAATATTGATCTGCCTCCCTCTCCTCACTTACATTTTTGTGACGGAAAGAGACAGATCAGTATTAGTGATATAAAATAACATTTTATAAAATTGGCAGGTTTTATGAAAGTCTTTCACTGTGTATTAACCCCTTCCCTGCCATTCATCACTGTGTAAGCAGTAATCTTGCACAGCAACAGTATGTTTTGCTGTCTGCACTGTTTTATGGATTAATTTCTTTGTACTGTAATGTATTACAGTACTAGATAGGCTCTTCTAAGAGCTATTAACCCCTTCTTTGCCCGAGATCACTGCTTACGCACTGATTCTGAGGCCGCGGACTCTGGGTTCGATTTTGACCCTATTCAGCTTTCTGATAAATCATCTAGCGATGTATCAGTGGCTGCTGAGCCCTTGCCACAAGTAGTGATGGGGGTCTACCGATAAAAAAATATATGGTTTGGTGGGGGTAAATTACATTGGCTGGCTTCAAAGATATATCCCATAAAGGACACGGACGTAGGTTGACTACATGTCAAAATTCCAAGTTGGAATTTTGAGATACGTATCTCACAAATGTTGCCTTCTAGCCAAAAACAAACCAACAAACCTATGCATGGGTGCTATCCCTGTACTCGGGAGATGTTGCTGAACACATATTGGGTTGTTGTTTGGCAGTGACATATACCAGAATCTGTGAATTCATGCCTGAAGTACAATGCATGTGGAAAAAAAACTCCCAAAAAAGTACTACCACAAACTTTTACAAAGGCTGGTGGTAGAATTAGTACCTATACAGTATTAAAATACCACCATTTGAAATACCTTAGGATGTCTATTTTCCAAAAATATATGGTTTGATGGGGTAAAATTCATTGGACGGCTTCAAAAATGTTCCAAATGGAACATGGGCGCAGGCTGACTACATGTCAAAATTCCAAGTTGGAAATGCACCCCCCCTAAACGTGGCCTTTTAGCCCCCAAATAATCTAACTAACCTACACATGGGTGGTATCCCTGTACTCAGGAGATGTTGCTGAACACATATTGAGGTGTTGTTTGGCACTGACATATAACAGGATCTGTGAATTCATGCCCAAAGTACTATGTATGTGAAAAAAAATTACTATCCATAACATTGACATAGGCTGGTAGTATAATTAGTGCATGGAAAGTGTTAAAATACTACCATTTGAAATACCCTAGGGTGTCTAGTTTTCAAAAATATATGGTTTTGTGGGATAGAATACACTTTTTGGCTTCAAAAATGTCCCAAATGGGACATGGGCGCAGGTTTTCTGCACGTCAGAATTCCAAGTTGGAAAACCAAAAAGCGCACCTCTCAAATGTGGCTTTTTAACCCCCAAATAACCTAACCAACCTATACATGGGGGGTATCCCTGTACTCAGGAGATGTTGCTGAACACATATTGAGGTGTTGTTTGGCACTGACATATAACAGGATCTGTGAATTCATGCCCAAAGTACAATGTATGTGAAAAAAAATTACTACCCAAAACATTGACATAGGCTGGTAGTATAATTAGTGCATGGAAAGTGTTAAAATACTACCATTTGAAATACCCTAGGGTGTCTAGTTTTCAAAAATATATGGTTTTGTGGGATAGAATACACTTTTTGGCTTCAAAAATGTCCCAAATGGGACATGGGCGCAGGTTTTCTGCATGTCAGAATTCCAAGTTGGAAAACCAAAATGCGCACCCCCTAAATGTGGCCTTTTAGCCCCAAAACAAACCAACAAACCTATGCATGGGTGGTATCCCTGTACTCAGGAGATGTTGCTGAACACATATTGAGGTGTTATTTGGAAATACCCCTTCACATTTTAAGGTAATGTTTACCTAAATTGCAATATATGTGAAAAATTAAAAAAAAAGATTTTTTGCTGCAAACTTTGGCATAGATTGGTGGTAAAATGGCTACGTGAAATGTGTCAAAATACCCCAAGTTAAATGCCCTGAGTTGTCTAGTTTTCAAAAATATGTAAATCAGTGTTACAATGTCACTATCGCTAATTTTGAAAGAAAGGATTTTAAAATAGCTTTGCACCACTTATAGTTCTGGCCCTGTAACATGAATAAAGAAGCACAAAAACATAAAAACATGGGCTATTTCTGAACTCAGGACATATATTAGAAACTTTTTAGAAGTGTTTTTTTGTTGTCTCTTGTACATGAGTATACGATTTTGCAAATAAAAGTCATAAAAAAATAATTTTTTAAATTTTTTTGCCATATTTTATTATTTTTTTTACATCAAATTATATGCTATTATCAAAATAATGGTATCAAAAGAAAGCCCTTCTTATAACGATAAAAACGATATATAGTTTGTGCGGGTACACTAAATGAGACAGAAATAAATTACAGCAAAACACAAACACCTCAGAAATGTTAAAACAGCCCATGTCACCAAGCGTCGGACAAGCCAAAAAAGTCATGTCACTAAGGGGTTAAAAATGGAAAAAAACAGATTACATGTGAATTATTAATTACTAGTAAAACTTTTTTCATGTAAGGGCATCTTATATTTACTGGGGGCCTCACAATACCTGTAGCCCAGGGGCCTACAATGTCTTAATCCGGCCATGCGTATTTGTCTGTTCCTCATTTAGTATGCCCTATACCTAGCGCTTTGTAAATTGTTGGTGCTCTATAAATAAATGCTAATGTAATGTAATAATACAGCATTACCCCTTTCCCTAAACTGAGATGCTAAATGAGAAAAGTGGACATATGGGGATATAGGTTATACTCTCTGCGTATCTAAATACAACTTTGTATATATTTGGTTTTATTTTCTCCACTATGTACCAGATGATTTGTTTTTAGGTAGGCTCTAAAGCTCCCCTATAAATTACAGTGCTGTCCCTCTTTTTTGAAGGAGAAGCTTAGACGTGGGCGGAAATGTTTATTTATATACATGTGAATGTCGCCAAATGATGCTGCACAGTTTCACTTTAAAACCTATTTCCAAAAGAAAGCTCCATCGATCTGTTAGAAGTATAACGGCCATTTGCGTATCACACAAATGTATTTTAATGAATTTAACTGGGGAACCACATTTTTAAGAGGCTCAAGATGGCAATTACAGATTCGATTTCACTAATCCATTTTAATTCTTTGTAGCATTCTCCTTCCAAATCCTAGAAGTAATCTGACAAATTAAACTGTTAGCACGTCACGGGTCTTTATTAGCGGGGTCAGCCACCTCATTAAATGATTTGTGAGAAAATATTAATCATTACATCTCATGTAAATCTGCTGTATATTATATATATATATATATATATATATATATATATATAATAAACATGAGAAAGTTGCTTATGTGTTTACATAATGACCTTATAGTGCTGTTATCTACATTTTCGCGAAATCTGATTAAAATCAGCTGTGGTGATCTATGTTTGCAGGTTACCGGATGAGATTAGGATCCAGTACTGATAAAAAGGACTCTGGCCGTCTGCACGTAGACTTTGCTCAAGCAAGGGATGATTTTTATGAATGGGAATGCAAGCAAAGGATGCTCGCACGGGAAGAGCGCCATCGGCGCAAACTTGAAGTCGATAAACTGCGACCACCATCTCCTCCTGCCATCATGCACTATTCTGAACATGAAGGCACGATGCTGACTGATAAACTCAAAGGTGAGTGTTCAACAGAAAGTAAATCTGTACAGAGTAATAATAGCACATATATAAGTGTGACTTAATTACCTTTAAAAGTAGTCAAAAGCCAAAATAACAGTCTAACATCAGTTTCCCGTTAAAATGATTTTACATTTTGATAACACAGGTGAGGGGTGGGATGAAGAGGATTAGCTGTGACATGTGGCTAGATTTGCATCCCATGTCCCTGGGCAGAAAAAAGGTGTAATGCTAAAAGCAAAAGTGTTTTGTGTTTGGGGAACCTACAAGAGCAGTTGGAATCATGCCCCAGAATAGTCTAGGTCAAGGAAAATGAGGCGCTAGCTGAATGTGAACTTGACATGATGAGTGTAGGCCTCACTTTCATTAAACTATTTCCCTCCTCTGCACCCATAAAAATAGGTTTTTGGCAAGTGCCTTATTAATCTCTATTTTGCCCCCCAGGCGAATCAGGACACCGGGGTGCAGTCTGGGGAAGTGCGATAAAATGGGGGCAGAGTCTGGGGAGGTGGCTGTCAGTGCTACTGCTCATGTGCGTTAACACTGTCAGCCACTTCAGATCCTGGAATCTGATGCCACGATCGCTACTGCCCATGTGCACGATGTTGCGCATGCCCAGTAAGCATTCTCTGGTGTCTGGAACTCTGGAGAATGAAAACAGGACTGCGGGATTGCAGTCCTGAGTCCCGCTGTCCCACTGATCTCTACCTCTGTCCCATAAAGCAGGACAAAGGTAGAGCGCGCGGGACAGCGGGACATTGCTCCCAAATCGGGACTGTTGGGAGGTATTAAATAGTGATTGGAGAAACTCAAGTGAATAATACTGAGCTGTATTGTTCTCTCCAGCCCAGACCTGACACTATAAGTTGAATTGCTAATACTTTCATGAAGTACATGTCCTAAAAATATTTCCAATTGTATTCTTGTTACAACTAAGCAACATGGTGCATGCTTACTGGAACAATCTGTTTGATTAGAACAGATTTTAAATAAAAAGTAGTTGCAATCAGTCATAAAATGTCGTTGATCAGTACAGTCATTGGCAATTCAGTCATAAAAGGTACTGGAATGTAAGTGGCTTCCCAAATCACCAATAATGAAACTCAAAATCTAAAACAAAACATAATGAAAGGCTGCAGGCCCACAACATTTAAAACCAATTTTTTTTACTGAAAAATCTTATAGCACATAAACCAAATCAAAGCAAAACTATGTAACAAAAGTGTGATAATAAAAGTCACAATATTCCCATAATGTACAGCTGCACTCAATCGTACTCCTCAAGTACTCCAATGAAACAATACTACCAATGTGTAGCACAAACATAGGGAAAAAATATAAAACATATATATGTAGTATAATATTGTTGGAGCAATGTAGAGTTCACATTAATCCAATATATATGAGCTCATAAACGGTTATAAAAGGGAGGACCATCAAACGTATGTAAAAATCATCTTTTGTCTATGGTACTAAAGCGATAAAATCCATAACAGATGTAGTATCCATAATAGACTTAAAGTTGACAAAAGAAAATATTACACTTACAACATATGACGGCACAAACAATGTATATGTGGTAAAACCGTCCAGAAACGGCACAACTCCAAAGTGAATAGTTATTTCAACTAGTTTCACCAGTCTATGAATTGGCTTCCTCAGGAGATCAGTAAATCAGTATATACAAATCAGTCACTTTTTGGTGCATCTGCTCTATTTGTACTCGTTTGTGAGTGCATTTACTGTACATCAGATTAATGTGAACTTTATCTGGCTTGTACAATATTACACTATATAAGCTTTATATGTTTTCCTTATGTACATGGTCCTAGACCTCAAGAAATATACAGAAGAAGGCTGGTTACAAAATGAGTATGTTAATTTACACTGCTAACAAACTGCTATCTCAAGCATTGTATTTCTGCATAGTGTCTTACTCATAGGCCGCTGTGTTTTGTTGTAGATTTGAGAACATTGCATTTGTGTCTCCTTTCCTATAGCACATTAAGGCAATTTAATTGTTTATAGATAATACTAAAATACATTGAGATACCTTAATTAAATACTCATAGGGCATTTGTGAAATATGTTATTGCATTACGCCGTGTTCAAGCGTAGAGACTGGAAGGTCACATAAAGCAAGATGGCCATCTGAAGGACATTCTGATAAGCTACATGCATCAAGAAATCCAATAATCACTTAAATAGACTGGTGTATGTGCCACTGTCGTTTCTTAGTAGAATCAATGGATATTGGCACAGTAGCAGAAGGGCTAGGAGATTGCAGCACCATCATATACTGTACATGCTATAGTTAATGTACATTATACTTTTTGGATTGTAGGTGGGCTGTTATAGGCTGACCTCAATTGTAGTTTTTGTTGCTTTTTTAAAGAATCCACATATTTTTACATTATCCAATACTGGGGGATATGGCAGGTTCAAGCAAGCTGATATCGAAACTTCTAAAAGCTGTGGACACTGTGATACCCTGAAGGACCATGCTTTCTGCCCATCCAAAGGCATCCTGCTTGTGAAATATATTAAAGTATCTCAATGTTTGTATTATTTTTATGTAATAATATACTTGGTTTGTTGTTACCAAAGATAAATTAGAAATGAATTAGATTTTTTTTTTTTTTGAAGAATCCACATATTTAAACCGAAATATTTATGTAGTGTATATTACGTTTAAGGGTCTACTCAATAAACAGAGAATTACAGGGGATTTCAAAGTTTAGGCCAATGTAGAGTTCTTCCAAGCAGCTGAATGGGAGGATTTTTCCAACTCTGCTACTATTGGTCTTAAGGTTGAAATTCCCTACAATCCTCTCTTTATTGTTGAGACCCTAACATTTTGTTAGTAGGAAAAAATGGACTTTGATTTCGAGTGATTTAACATCAGTAGTCCATGTAGCAACCTCCAAATCTACATAATCAGCAGGGCCCGCTTATCAGCATTGTTTAGTTACTAGGAAAGTGGGAATACATTGCGGATGTAATGTTAATGGTAATATATTCCGAGGGCATTGGTTATGAACAACATGCAGTTGAAGCACTTTGTTTCAAATATTCTTAACTAAGAAAAACCTATGCTGAATAGAAAGAACAGATTCACATTTCTTGGTTGCATCTTTAGTACACCAAAAAACATAGTTTTGAATGAAGCTTTCTCTATATGACAAGATTAGATAGTTTACAGCAATATGGTTATATATAGTAGAAGCTCAGATTTAATCTTATTATTTCATTGCAATACGACCTGTCCAAAATAATGGATTCTACAGTATATAACCATTTATACCAATTGTTATTGGGTAGATGTATTAGTAACTGTGCATACAACAGCGAGGAATTGTAGTATTATAAAATAAATCAAGGACTCTCAATCAAATCCCATCTGCATATAGAGACAAAACCAATACTATATACATGCTACAGTACATTCTGGGTTTACCTTTTTATGGGCGTAATCTTTTATTTTTTTCATCATTCACCCCCCCCTTATTTTTAACCTAATGGAACAGTTATTTTATATGACTGTAATGTTTTATGCCATTGATAGCACAGATTTGATGTGCTTCTATTGTCTATCACACTGTTTAAAGATAGTTTGGAGCTTATATGGTTTGACCTTGAATCTTACTTGTTTTATACAATCTCGAGTGGATGGACAGCCTCTAAGGTACACAGTGAGCTGAGTCTTTTAGGATATTGTAGATAAGGGTCTTGTAAAGTCAACAAAAAGGAACGGATGTGTCTGATCAGTTCTTGCCTCAATTCTTCCTGTCTGCTAAAATGGCAAATAAAGTGTAATACATGTATTGCTGTCGCTATGTCTGCTAGCCCTCCTTATTGGATATAACTGAATGTTGATGCCCCAGTGAAATTATTTTCAATGTACAACAGCTGGAGAAGGAATTACCCCCTTAAGAATTAAAGGGACATCATGTGACTAATCTACATAGGTGCCCAGTCTGGCTTTCATAAATGCTGATTCAGCTATGTATTATATTTCCATTTGACTTTGGATAATATGTTCAGAAATGTATATCTCAGGCAGGCAAGTTGCAGCTGTCTAATGTATGCAACTGATAACTGCAGCGTTAGTGTTATTAAATATTCCAGCAAAATAAGGATACGATTGAAAAGAATTGCTTTGTTGAAGGAGTTTAGAAACGATAGCGGGGGGTTTGTGAAAATTCATCTGTTTAAAAGTTGAGGGTTTTTTGACCCCTCTCATTATAAATTTCTTGAGCAAGTGGACTGTGAGTGATTTTATTTCTATAATTAATTGGACAATTACACTGATTGAAAAATGAGTTGTATAACTATGATAAATGTATTAAATGATGCTAAGGCATATATCAATGATGATTCACTTCCAAATCAAACAGAAAATAGTCATGTGAAACAAGCTGAAAACTAGAAGTGACCGGACTATATTCAATTTAACACTTAAGAACGTCTCACACATTTTTGATTTTTGGCACACAGGTGCTATTATGAAAAGATCCATAAACCAGACAATCCCTCTCTGCAACAAGGGAACCACAGCCTCAGATGTATGGTACATTTCCAGTGCCCCTCATATGTACAGAAACAAGGAACCATTCGGCCCATCTAGTCTGCCCAATTTCGACATTGAAAAAACCTGAATAGTTTCATTAGTACTTATTTTATATATAGGATAGCCTTGTGCCTGTCCCACACAGGATTAAACTCCTTCACTGTGTTAACCTCTACCACTTCTTTACTTTCAAACCTTTCCCCCTATAATTTAAGACTATGCCCTCTAGTGGAAGTTTTTCTTATTTTAAATAGGCTCTCATCCTTTACTGTGTTGATTTCCTTTATGTATTTAGATGTTTCTATCCTATCCCATTTCTTCCAAGTTAAATATGTTAAGATCCTTTATCCTGCAATCTATGAACCAGTTTAGTAGCCCTTCTCTGAACTCTCTACAAAGTATCAATATCCTTCTGGAGATACGGTCTCCAGTACTGCGTACAATACTCCAAGTGAGGTGTCACCAGTGCTCTGTACAATGGCATGGGCACTTCCCTCTTCCTACTGCTAATACCTCTCCCTATGCAACCAAGAATTCTGCTAGCATTTCCTGCTGCCTACATTTAAAACAATTAACCCCAAATCCCTTACCGCAGATGTTGAGGTTAGGATTGTATAACATATTCTATATTCTGCCCTTGGACATGCTAACGACAAAAGCAATGTGTGAAACACAGTCAAACCAAGAATGTACAGCACTTAACCCACTGTAACAGGATATCCGCCATACCACACTGACAAGACCAATATACGGAGATGTCCACATGCTGTGTCCCTGCAGAGGAGAGTTGACATTCATGTAGGATCTGAACCTCTATTACATATAGGAGCAGACTTACATGCTAATGCAAACATAACCACTGTAATTGTGCCAATGAATTAAAAATGTACGAGCTGCTCCTGAGTGAGAACATTACCATAAGGCAAACTACTAAATCCTGTCCCTTCTGGATTTGACTTTTCCCCCTCACTTAAAAATAACCATTTTTCTCAACATGTTACCACTTCACAAATCTACCCTTACAATTGTATTGTAGCTACACATGATTTTAAACTTTATTCCAGATAAAGAACATTCATTTTATGTTTAATGATACTTTTAGGATTGCCTTTTATTCCTGCATTCATTACTTTAATACAATTAAAGTAAAATCTTTCAGAAAATGTTTCCATTTTAATTTCTTTGCATGAATTATATGTAGTGTTAATTATTGAATCTACTTCCCTAGCACAAGCTTTCTGCAATTACCTTGATCCTAAAATGTAATTGCATTTTGTGACAATATTATGCCATCAGTTATGCATGTTTCAACCATGTTGCTAAGGATCTTAAATATAACATGGAGGTACACTGAAACTTAACAAATGTTTGTTATTTCATGCATTTTTCTTAGAAGTGACTACATAGTATGCTTTTTTACAGTTCTTGTATCATTACTCTTTTACTGAGTAAAAGTAAGATTTCGTTTTTTGTAAAAAAAAAATGCAGGGATGTATAATAATTATATAGAAAACAGTAGGAATTCAGAAAGTGTGATAGAGCGGTATGGCTGCTTAGGGTCCAAGTAATTAAACCGTGGGAATTTTGGATTGAGAATTTAACATCTAAGCTAAGTATGTTGCCATGGGTTATTTCCAAAGAAAAGTCATGTTTTAAAATCCGATTTCTAAATGTTACTGGTTGATTTCTAAAAACATAGAAGTTGATGTAACATGTATATGTCCTTCTAAGGTTTTTACCCAGAGTATGACATTCTGCACTAGGATACGTTCTTTTTATATTTAATGTTTATCATTGAAATGCATATGTTCTGAGTTTTCATTTGTAGACCAATAAATCAGTTGTTACATAGAAACATACAATGTGTCGGCAGATAAGAACCATTTCGTAAACGCCGAAAGGCGTCACAGTGAAGTGCCGCTTCACCCGAGGAAACTTTGAGCCTCACCACATATAGGGGCTAATACATTTTTGCTACTATTTGATATACTCCACTATACTTGTCCATCACTAATCCATCCCCTGGATAAACGAGTTGGAATCTGGATTTGATCTCTGCATACGTGGGATGGTGGGACTTTGAGTCCAACTGCTGTATATACTTAGAGCCGGTATTTCTAGGCTCTAGAGTGTGTGAGTGTGTTTCCTTTGGGGGAAAACATATACCTACCCCCTATCTGTAAATATTACCCATTGTGTGTCTATTTCTCTTTGTCTTTTCTATATAAAATCTCCCTGGAAAGAAAAAACTGTTTTGGGTACATCCCGTTTGAAATCAATACTTCTATTATTTGTTCTTTGGTTTGATAAGTATTTCTATATTTATTTTTATTTTTATTGTTCTGTTTTATTGAATTGGTGTTATCATTTATTTACTCACTAACACTATTTTGAGTTTATTTTATTATTTATTATTTTTTGCGCAACACTTTATCACTATTATTATTCTTGTTTTGTGTTACCCTGGGGGAATCACACTAGTGTCTGCAGCACGTTAATATTTATTTTTTTCACTAAAATAGCGCCGATCACTTAACACGTTCATACTTTATATATGTCACTTACATGGCTTATAAATTTTACTTTTTTAACATGTGTTTTAGAAAAATACAAAATGGATTTTCAGAGTAACCACCGGTATATTCATGGATAATTTGGCTATACTAGTCTGTCCCTGATATATGGCGACACTTTTTATTGACTATCAATGTTTCTGTTTTGAGTTGAAGCCCATAAAATATTTATGTCCATAACTTTCAAATCAGTAAATCACATGTGTATAGCAATATCTCTTGTGGTTTTTCACATTCTTATGATTGGTGTTACTATGAATGGAGCTACATTTCTTGTGAAAGTGACTTTGATATGGGCCTGGATACATAGCTGTCATTATATGAGATGAATTGGTTTCTGTATGTGTTGATTAAAATAATTTATTGTGTTATGATTAATGTGCAAAAACTGCCTTTCAAGCTTCATTTTGAAAATAATAACTCTTTAAATACTTGAAGTATTTCAGGTGTACTGTTCTTCCACTACTCTAGAAGATCTTAAATGTATGTATATCATGTTTGTGATCATAGGTAGCACATGAGCTGTTCAAGTAGGCCTCTGGATTCATGGCATATAGTGGACATTGTAAGGTTATTACACTGTAGAAGAAAAACACGTATAAGTGAAATCTACTTTTGTTTAATTGGAGGAATCTTTCACAAGATTTAAAAGAAATTGGAAGTTTACTTGGCAATATCTGTCCATTATAAAACAAGTTGGCAGAGATGTTTTTTTTTTTTTCTCATTGTAGATGACAATAAATTCACAGAGGCCATCATGGTCCTTCTGACATGGATCGAGCGAGGAGAAGTGAATCGAAGATCTGCAAACCAGTTCTACTCCATGGTGCAATCTGCAAACAGTCATGTCCGACGACTCATGAATGAGAAGGCTTCTCACGAAGAACAATTGGAGCTGGCCAAAGAGAACTTTAAAAACGCACTCCTCGGGATTCTGACGCAATGTAAGTACCTTTTTTTGTTTGAAGTCCCTAAGTTCTTGGGGTAAGTAATGATAACATGTTTGGGTCTGGATCGGAAAGATCAACTTTTAAAAGGTGAGCAATATTTTTTGTAGCCATTATTGAGTTTCCAGTGGGCTTAGACCATTAAATCAGGATATCACGATTCTGCCATTTGAAATGGTATATGTATATAACTCTTATATTGCAAAGAGAATAACATTGAATTGCCAAAATGCTGAACCATTCTCAACAACTCTAGAATGGAGTGAATACTGAATTAATTACTGTTGTTTGATGAAATAAATCATTAAAAATGGTGTATTTCAAAATAATTTAAGCTTTAAAACTAGTGCACTAGACTCCTATGGCCTCCAGCATTGCAGTAGTGGGATTTTAATTTCCCAGCTGACATAGGATCGATACAGAAATACTTTGCATTCCGTCTCCGAATCCTGATTTTAGATGTTGCACTTTTACATTAATAAGGCTAAAGAGCAACTGACTCGCACGGTGTAGAGCGGTTTGAGTGCTGTATTGATTTATTGGTCTTTGCTAAAAGTATAAGAAATGTATCATTTTATAATTTCTCTCTATCAAAAACACAATATACCGGTATTAATAGATTAAGATTCTGCATCATCCTTAAAAGCACAACATACTCGTGTTAGGCTTTGGTGTCGGAACATTTTGTCTTGTTGGCAGAATATAGATTATAATTCGTTTCCACTGTATGTATCGTGTACCAGACTTTTGTCTCTATCAGCACAGAGTATCGATGCCCTTATACCCTGCGCTCAGAGACGTATTTTTTTTTGTTACACAACTTTAAAAAATATATAATGTATATAAGTAGTGGCATATACTAATTTTATTGAGTTCCATCATTATTTATTTATTTTAAATTGGTACAGTGGGACTTTCTATATATTCTGGTATTCAGTAGTGCCTTGATTTTGGGCTTCTAGAATATTTATTTGTGTTCTTTAATCATTGTTAGCAAGCCACTGTGATCACTTTATTGAGAATTGAACCCACGGTTGCTGTTACTGTGCAGCATGACTTACTATCAAGTGTCCCCTGCATTCGTGGACTACAACTCCCCCAAATAATGAAAAATCACCAGACTGTTAAAATGTAGCCCGCATTGGAACAGTCTCCCTTTTTTGCAAACTATGGATACAATCCAAATTCTCCATCTTCTGACTTAACTCTTCCATTGTTCCTCATGCCAGAAATTGTCAACAATATCACAGTCCTCAAGATTATAATAAAACCCATCAAAACACAGGAATTTGAACATTAAACTAACAATATGAGTGTGTTGAAGTGAACACAATGTATATCCATTGCAAAGAAGCATCCGCACACAGACACACAATTTATTATTAGTTTTCTTACAGATTTTCTTCCAGCTACAGATTTCTTTAACACTGTGTAAAGATATCTATCTTAGATGTCAACATTTGAGATTTAGTCACACCATATCATGCTTATCCCACCACTGACTCAAAGTATTCCAATTTAACTTACATGGATGTTGAATATGATACTATAAATTGATATGATTATTATTATTTTTCAACCAGGACTTTGTCCTTCCTTGCCTGACATCAAGCCTAAATACAGCAGCCAGTACATACTTAAGAGTTTTGGTTTTCGATTATTATGTCAATTTCTTTTTTTACTGCACCTCAGTATGAATATTTGTATTTCAGTATAGTAAAAACTTGTCTAACATATATAAACAGTGAGCTACCAATTCCTTTGTGCTACCACCATGTTCATCTGGCAATAATAATAATAAAATAATACATATTTCTGTTGCTGCTTCCTATCCACCATCTAGTCCATCTAGTCAAGTTAGTTAGGCACTCATTAAATGTACTTTATATTAAGCCAAAAGCAAAAATCAGCTAAAGCATTATTGAACATTTGGCTTTACATTCCTATTCTTGTTCTTCACTTAGTGTCAGACATATATTGGAAACAAGGTTACAACAATCACAATAGACAAATTTTATGTCTGTAATTTGCATACACGTTTTCTTTGATTAATGCCAAAACAATCCTGTAATAATAGAGAATCTCTTTTGAGACTTACATGTATCCAACTAATAGACAACTTATTAAAAGAAACACTCATTACAACTGGTCATAACCAATTATGATAGAGATATTAACCTAGGTATGGTTTTTTAACAATCTGTTGCTATGGGAACTTCAGTGGAACAAGGTTCCATCAAGAAACCAACATGGAACCTGCAGTATTATCCACAGATTAGCACACTGTAGGTATACAAGACCTGTTTGATAATGCTTGCTTCTAAACACTGCTTCCCTGTTCATTTTCTCAGGACTGACATTTTTTTCAGAGAGGTAGGAAGAGAGAAAGATATACTACACACAAAACTGATACTACTTTCATGCAAACTAAGGTCTAAACGACATTTGTTAGGAAGGTTTTTTCAATTCTAAATTAGATGGTTAAAATTGGAAACCACTTACCACAGTATTCTGCAGAATTATAGGCGTATTCACTATGCAACCATCAAAGAAAAATAGAAGTATTCACAGACAAGTACACTCTATATACACTGCATACACTGCAGTATGGTTTTAAAGGTTTCTGCTTTGTGTGCTTTTGGAAGCATTCACAGAAATATGACAGTCTTTATTTGTATTACTGTATATCTTGTGAGACAAAACATTAATGTGTTTTGTGTGCATGGGTTTGTTTCCATTCTACCACCTTTAAAACAACTATAGTCTTGAATATCTTATCACCTAATGAATAACCGTTCCACATATTTTTTATTTTTGTTTTTACATTGGACTAAATGACTTTGCTACTTAGGCACACTTATAAATTGTTGCCTGTTAATAGAGTAAAAAAAAAAGACACATTAATCGTCAATCTGCCAGGTTCCCACAGTATTATTATTTATTTATACATTTTACCAGAAATGATACATTGAGATTTCTCTCATTTTCAAGCATATGCACAATTAGCCTCAAACAAAGACACACTTTCCAGTCTCATCAGTCACTGCAACTTGACTCAGATTCTTTCGACTGATTCCTGAGCCAATCATCAGGTGAATAAAGAAGTAGAAGGAAAGGTGCAGGAAGAGAAACAAAATGGTGGCAATAGACAGCATTGGAGAACTGTGACAGCTGAGTGAGTCACACCAGGCACATGGGAGAGCATAGCTGCCACCACCATCCTCTTCTATTTGCAACCTACCTGTTGGTTATATTATTTTATGCTAAGGCTTACACTCCTTGACTTAAAACGCTAATACAATCCTCACAATCATAGCAGTGCTGAAAGTTGCACTCCTTGTTCATTTCACCTGAGCTGATATTCCCATATAGAAAGCCATATGTCCTTCAGATGATGTGCTCCCAAACAAAATATTATTCCCAGACTTTGACAGAGAAGCTCTGCTATAGAAAACATTATTATTTTAGGTATAGTGTTTGCACATCATAATGCAAACCAACAATAGCCACAGAATATTATTGAACCTTTAGAAACATGTAGGCGTTGTTAATCTGCATACAATTTGCATAATAATTTTCAGACCATTTTAAAGTTGAAGATGGCCCCAAGCATGATCTAGCTGAGGCACAAGCATAGGATAGAGCCATGTTTGACTTTGAAGTAATCTTTAGACTATAATTTATCTTGAGAGCACAGTCAGGGATAAACTGTAAGGTAATTATAGTAGCTGTATGTTAAATAGATTAAAGGAAAGTGAGAAGCAGGAAGTCCAATTAGCACTAGTATAAAGAAATAGCAAGTATTGAACAGAAAACTGAGAGAAGAGTCAAGCGTGGCTTGTCAGGTATTCTCTCCATTCATCCTATCTAATCTAAAATATATTTTAGCTGGAAAGAGGCAAAATAGGATTATACCAAAGTTCATTAAACATTCCATAGGTTTATGTTTTGTTCCAATAGACTGCACTATAGTATATGCAGCTACTTAAGGTCCCCGTTGATCAACGGGACCACTTTCTTGACTTGTGCTAATGCTCCACAGATTTATTATAACACCTGGGAACTTTCTGGGTTTCACCCAGGGGCACACAGTTTGGCATCTACAAGAAGCAAAGAGCGAGCTGTTTAGAAGTAGAGAGACTGGATGATTCCCACTACTTTCCAGGCCACAAATGCAAAAATAAACTAAAATATGTTTCCATGGTAATGAGAGTTTGATCATCCTTGGGAAATCACTGTGCAACTGAATTAGACAAAAGTGTATTTGGTTTACTAACGTGTAATGCGCACACCATTTCTATATTATACAGGGGTAGTTTTAAACTTTCTCTGCTACAGCTCCTGTGATCAGGCTGTCTATGATGACCTTCATTTAACTAACATGTAAAATTCCCTTAATACGAAACATATATATATCAGGTTAATCCTACTTGGACGCTGTGGTAGTATTGATATTTTATGATGCATTGTTATTGTTAGAGTCTGTTTTGTCTATGCATTTAAATTGCAAACATGTATGAAAAAAATGAATACCTAAGCATATTATTATGTTGCTTCAAAAAAGGACACTCCTAAATCATCAGATGCCAAAAAGAAAGACACAAAATATAAGACAGAAAAAAGGCTTCTCTTTCTGAAAAGCAAATAAAGTGTTAAATGTTGAAATGAGGCACACCATTACGTGCCCCATCATGCCCATTACATCACCCCATTAGATGCCCCATCACCCCATTACATGTGCCCATCAACCCCGTTACATGTGTCCATCACCCCCGTTACTTGCGCCATTTACATGCGTCCATCACTCCTGTTACATGCGTCCATCACCTCCATTGCATGATTCCATCACTCCATTACATGCCCCCGTCACCTCATTACATGCACTCATCACCCCCATTGCATGATTCCATCAATCTATTACATGCCCCGTCACCTCATTACATACCCCCATCACCTAGGACTTACCGTGGGCAGTGCTGTGCATTCCCTGGTGTCTAGTGGAAAGCAGCATGCTGCCTGTTGGGCTCCCATCCGATGTGACAGGTGCATGCATGGTGCCTACACGCAGGCAAATAGACAAACTACCATGCTGCCTGCTCACAGGCAGAGTGCTAGTGAGGGAAGACTGACAGGCTGCAGTTGACATATGTATAGGCTGAGATACATACAACCTGTGTGAAACCTCTGTGTTGGCCTCTTCCATTATGAGTTACTGTGCAGATGTATACTGTCAGGAAATCAACTTCATCCTTCATCATGTTTCCCATCTGCGAGACTTGGAGATTTATTTTTCTCACCCTGTTTGTAAACATTGGTCATTTCACTGAGGTTTTTGCAGTGGGACCTAGCAACTCCTTTGTAGAAAATGTGTCGTTTTCCAACAGTGACAATACAATTGTGACCTTATATTGCGCTGCTCTGCCAGAACAGAGAATAAAAATAACTAATCTCCAGAAAAACACACTTAATAGTTAACTGTGAAAATCCAGTTGTATACTTAGTAGGAAATCAGTCTAGCATGTTGTACAAGTATTATTTACCTTTAAAAGCACTATACAAAAAGTCACCTTGCATGATCCAACAAAAGTATGCAGTATGTATTATATAAATATCACAATTAGTGGGGTTTAACTTAGATAACTGTAACTGTACTTGAGGTTTATCAACTGTAACTGGAAAAAGCAAACATATTCTTTCCATCCTGCCGTGGAATTTTGCAACTACACACACGTGGCTGCCAGTGCTGTATTTACCGCGAGGCATCCTAGGCGGATGCCTATGGCGGCAGATTTTGGGGGGCGGCAGCGCCCCCCAGCACTGGGAAAAAAAAATGTAATAAAAAAAAAAATCCGGCCCTTTAAAAAAAAAAAAAAAAAACCCCACCGCGCTTGCAGGCAGAGACAGAGGTGAGAGGGGATCTGAAGATCCCCCCTCACCATCGCTCTGCCTGCCAGGCTGCACGGGGAGCCGAACAGGCAGCACAGAGAAACCTCCGTGCTGCCTGTTCGGCTCCCCGTGCAGTGTGCCGACAGTCACGTGACGGGCGCGCTGACTTCATACGCGCGCCGGGTCACGTGACCTGTCGGCACAATCGCCGGGAAGCCGAACAGGCAGCATGGAGGGACCATGCTGCCTGCCACTAGGGAAAGGTAAGTGCTGATGGGAGACTGTGTGTGTGTGTGTGTGTGTGTGTGTGACTGAGTGTGATGGGAGTCAGAGTGTGTGTGATGGGAGACAGTGTGTGTGACTGAGTGTGATGGGAGTCAGAGTGTGTGTGATGGGAGACAGTGTGTGTGTGTGACTGAGTGTGATGGGAATCAGAGTGTGTGTGATGGGAGACTGTGTGTGACTGAGTGTGATGGGAGTCAGAGTGTGTGTGATGGGAGACACTGTGTGTGACTGAGTGTGATGGGAGTCAGAGTGTGTGTGATGGGAGACAGTGTGTGTGACTGAGTGTGATGGGAGTCAGAGTGTGTGTGATGGGAGACAGTGTGTGTGACTGAGTGTGATGGGAGTCAGAGTGTGTGTGATGGGAGACAGTGTGTGTGACTGAGTGTGATGGGAGTCAGAGTGTGCGTGATGGGAGTAGGAGTGTGTGACTGAGTGTGATGGGAGTAGGAGTGTGTGACTGAGTGTGATGGGAGTGTGAGCTTGATGTGAGTCTGAATGATGGGGCATGTCTTAGGTGTGTAACGTGGGTGTGCAGCTTGGGTAGGGGGGTGCCCGGATTTTGTCTGCCTAGGGCAGCACAAAATCAAGATACACCACTGGTGGCTGCACTGCTACTGGCACCAGGATTAAAAAAAAATGAGATGGGGATAGATCAATATCCAAGTTCAGTAACAGGCACAGTAAAAACATGTCCGTTTAATATTACATTGCTTCATGCAGTCTTGTGTCTTATACCTGGTGGATCAATGAATGCCTAGAAGTTGCTAATAAAATCATAAAGGAGTAGGAGCGATGAGAATACTATTGCTCCAAAGGAAGAAGGAAATACCTGTTTTTGATTAGAATGATAAAAATAAACATTTGAACAAGTAAATAATATCTATAAAGATTGGTGGGACTCTCTGTTAGGAAGGGGGACTAATGATAGGGTTAGAATATACACACTATATGTAATGAGTCACAGCAGTCAGGATTTCAAGATTAGAGATGGTGTGTTAGACATCAGTGTCTCAAGGAAGTAGCCATACAATGGATATCAATATACCAATGTTTGCTTTAAATGCTACAGCTAAAGAAAACGTTTTGCTCCATAATTAAATGCTTATGACCTATTGGAACATGACTCAAATATATTATATTTTGACAAATTAATTGAGCTAAACTGCCTGCTGAGTCTGTCAATTTATTGGTTTTTATTTTTTTACAGAGCAAAACACTTAGTAAAATTAATTTAAATGAATATGGGAATGTATGTACTACAAAACTAGTTTGGACAGCGCCCAATATAAAATGTTTTAATATAAATGAAGCACTGCAGCAGCAAGTCAAATAAGGTTTGAGTGAATAATAATATTAATAAGAAGTATTTAAATAGCACCTTTCTCCCAGTGGGAGTGAAAGCGCTTTTTAATCCATGCACTTGGACTTAACAGAATTTGCAGCTGAATAATAGAGACACTGTATTATAGTAAACAGTAACATAGTCTGCTACTTGGAGACACCATACAGATTATGACAGTAGTACAAAACATACCTTTTCCCATTGTCTAATACTTTCTATGTTTTATGGAACAAAAAAAACATGTCAACGTAAACAGGAAATTGAACAGGTTATTCATTGCTTGAGAAGTTCATTGCTACACGTACTTGTCATGTTCCTAATACTCAGATTGTACAACGTATTAGGATTGACCCAATCTGTGCTGATAGTCTGATCTGCAATGGTGCCTAGGATTCTGATCACATCGGTGGCACGAAATAAAAAAAATAACAACAACTTTCCTACTAGTCAGGTAGCTCTGATGTACCTTCGAATATGTCTGCAATTCCGACATCATAACTGTTACCACACCAATAATTCCCCTTAGCGAGATCAGCCAAAATGACTCCCCCCATGGGGAGGACTTCAGCGTATTCCTGTCCCATTGCAGGAGGCCTTCGTCTATTATGTACAAAGCTGAATGAATTAATTAATAACATTCATTTAATCCATAAAATTTTTTTATTGAAATATGTGGATATTTGTGTAAATACTATTTGCCAGGGGACAAAGTTGGGAGATATGTAATTTGGCTTCCTAGCCTTCTTTCTACATAGGTTAGACACTATTAATTGCTAAGGTTTTACATGTTGTCCTTGCAAAGCATTAAAACATGTCCTTTCCCCCAGAGAAACAAATGATGATTTTCTGTCCATTGCATAACATTTTACTGCATGCTTCCTCCTGCTATTAATGCAGCATGCGCATTTTCCAGTGTAAATCCAAGTGAGACACATTGAAGCATAAGCAACATTGCTATATTTGCATGTTATGAACTTAGAAAATGAAAGTACCTAGCAGCCTTTCTAATATGTATGGTGATTGGAAATAGTGTAGGCGTAACATCTGCATACTTCAGACAAGGTCCTTGAAAAATGTCAAAAAAAAAAAGATTCAGTGTGCCCGTGCCACTAATTAAATTGCTAATTCGCAATTCAGTAGAGCACTTAGATGTTAAAACATATTGAAGGCTTTAAATACCATTCACATTCAGACAAATGGTTGAGCGTGTGTTAGCTAAAATGCAGTTTTGTCTCAAATAGAACTTTGTACTTTCGGAAAATAAAACTTCTGCTGGATTCAATTGTGGATCTGCTTTACTGTAGAACCTGGAGAATGACAGTAGAAATGTATTTTTTACGAGGTTCACTATATATATGTTTTAGGAAGTGATGGAACTTAGACAATTGATCTCTTGTCAAACAGTAATGGAAATAAATCCACAGAGATGGATTATGAGTTTACCCTGTGCTTTGGTCTGCCAGGTTGATGGTCCTGAGGACTTGAACATCATTCACCAAAGGCATTTCCATGATTAATTTATTACTTTTTCCAAAAATAAATCACAGCTATGTCTCTCCAAGAATAGTATGTAACTAGAAATCGTCATAAAATTAATAAAGAAAAGTAAAAAAAAATCTCCAAATGCATAGATTTGATACATGTAAGTAGAGCAGAGCATGGAAGCAATAAGCAATGATGATGTTCTGTTGTGCATGACACTGACAACAAATCATTTGAGTGCTGGAGATAGGGAGTAAATGATTGTCACTGTATTGTTGATTATTCAGCAAGACTTGTTCCTGAAGCTAATAATTATTAAGCAGTTTTTTATTGTGGTGTTTGTTAATTTTTATGTAAATGAGAGTATTGGAGAGACGCTTGAGGGACACAACCTTAAAATCATGTAAGTACAAAAGACACCTTGTTGGGTACCTATCGATGATGTCTTTGGAGATCATTAATAGAAACCAAGTGTCATTGTTTTTCTTTCTTTCTTTTTTTTTTCTGGAATGATCACAACATAAATTGCTTGTCTTGTTTGACTTCCTTGTTCACTAAAGTTGAGCAGATTGTGGCCGTTTTCAACGCTTCCTCCAGACAAAAAGCATGGGACCATTTCTCCAAAGCTCAGCGCAAGAATATTGACATTTGGCGAAAGCATTGTGAGGTGGGTGCTTCTTTTACTTTCCTTCCATCGCTCTCATCACTAAAAAACAGTGATTTTTTTTTCTGGAATGAATGAATGAATGTAAGTGTGACTCGGCATGAAAAAGGTACTTTAGACAGCATTTTTACAATGTTGTACACATTTGGTTCGTATTAAAAAAAAAGATAAAAGAACAATAAAACACAATGTGACCTGGTAAATGGCCCAGAAGTGACCTAGAACTTGATTTCCTGGAAACCCAGCAGGTTTGTGACAACGTTACAGCTACTTCCTTTCACTGGCATACATAAAGTGAAACGTCAGTATGAGTGCGTATTCATTTCTTTGCCCTCAGGACCCCTCAGCAGAATTTTTTTTATACCTATGTAAACATATGCGGATTATTAAAGGTACAATCTCATCTACATGATAACGTTATTAAAATATATTTCTTACAATATTACGCCAAATTCGGCTTAATTGGTATAATTTGGAAAAATGGTTATTGACTCCCTTGACAGGAAACAAATTAAAGTTACTGTACATGATGAACGAAGATCTGTGTAGTGTTAGAGAATCCCTGCAATAAACTCAGTCGCTCATGCACAGGATTCTGGGAAAAGAAAATTGTGGTGGCAGATTGACATTCCTTATATGATTCTGTGTGTTCTCTTTACCATTATTACATTTTCAAGGCAATATAGCATGTTGATTCCTTCATATATTCAAATACATCCTTGAGATGAGATTGGATCTTTAAAGCTTGTGGTCAGCATGATTTATTAAGGTTTCTGATACCACAATAGCTTAATGTCTCCCATCTGCATATGTCTGTGAATGCATGCAATTTATTTATTCATCACTTTAAGTAATTTCAGTATTTCCAGTTACCTGCTTTACTTTTATTATGGTCACCCAGATCCCATTTCTTGTTCAGCAATTGCATTTTCTATGAACCCGAGTTCCAACAAGTAAGTACAAGATCTTTTGATTTTGGTAAAGCTTCTTTGTGTTTAAATAACCTGTTGCGCTGACCTTTTTCTCATCAGGCATCCTTGATCATACCCTGAACAATAGGAACATGCTCAGAAGAATTATTATAAAACACTGCATCAACAATATATTATTAAATACCACAAATGACATGAACGCATTTACTTATACTTGATATAACCGTTTTACACAATCCCTGCTAAAAATAAACGGGTTATGTAAAAGTTAATTAAAATGCTAGATATTGTCAGCAAGTGGTGAAGGTCTAATAAAATGAAATGCTTAAATTCGCGAAAAGTAACTGCACTCTTTGACTGGTAGTGAAGTGCTAAGCACAAAAGAATTTGCAGGGAGCATAAAAGGCTAGCTTCCCCAAATGATCCAAATATTATTATGTAAGGGAAATATATTGGATAAAGTCACACATTTTATTGTTGAAAATGTATTCCGTGTAAGCCTGGACATTGACCTTTTCAGAGTAAGTTACATACTATGTCATAATGTATTTTATGCAGCGTGTGTACATTATGAATCAGTGATAGACTTCTTGTCTTATTTGTTATATTCTCTATCCAAACCTGCAATAGTTGGTTCTTTTCACCTGTTTTGGCAGTTTTTATATTTCTTCTCTATAGTGTCTAATATCAATGCATCAAGATTGGTAATTCAAAGTATGCCACTGACATATTATACCTATTAGTATCATTATGTTCTGCTTGAGAGATCCAATACCTCCGTAAGCACCTTTTGGCCATTCAGAGGCCTTGTCAGTGAGGCACCGTAAGATCTTCTACCTGCAATACACAAGATTAAATGGGATTACCTTTAACTCTCAGGGAGAATTCCCAGGACTTCTCAAATGAGCAATAAAGTACAGAGACACATTTTAGCCAAAAAAAAAAAAATTAATAAATCATTATAACCTGTACTTTGAGAATGTACCCACTTTGTGCAGTCTTAAACTTTTTTTAAACTTAGTTGATCTCTTTTATTTTTAAAACATGCTTTGGAAAAACATGACCTCATTGAAAAGCAACCTAGAACATTTCCCTGACAATAGCAGCTATTATAATACTTTTTAAATTTGCCAATTATAACTCTTTCCTTTACATGCGGTGTAAGCCTCACATACTGTTGAATAGGATGAACAGGACAGGATTGATGGATAGCACTACAGTGTGGATCAGCTACACTAGAAAGGGCCTGATAGCAGGAGACATTTCACTTTTTATGATGGTGATTATACTAAACTTATGTTGGGTATAATTTTCCTTTAACATTAAGTAGCACAATTCCATCTAGCCATTACCCTGCTTCATAATTAGGCCCCACGTTTTCCATTTAGCAGTATAATACAAATGTAAATGGCAAAGTAAGCTAAGGCAATAATCCATAATGCAAGTTGAAATAATGAGTGGAATTATGCAGGAGTTATTTGTATGAAGCTACCTCTATTCCTTGAGTAGTTCTATTTGTGTAGGTTTTTTTTTTTTCTAGTTTGTACCTAGCAATCTGTTATATGTAGCATTGTCAATTATATGTATTTACTACTATGTAGTGCTGGATGAGATCTGAGTCAAATGGTTCTTAAATACGACTGCATTTTGCTGTTATATTAACACCATTAGAGGAGCTTTTCCTTTTGTATCATGAACACACCTATACTACTGAGAGGCGCACAAACAGTTTATACCATTCAATAGAACAATTTAATGTAGGGTGTTGTGTGGGCTTCTAATGTGCATCAGCAGAATGATCACACTGAATGTTTCTGTCTCAGACATTGAAGAGAAACAATGAAATAAATGGGAAATATATTTCATTATTCTAAATTCAAGATTTAGAAATAAGCATCTCCTCCGAATCTGTCTAATTGGCTGTAATGATATAATTGGATTTAAAATATTGTGCTTTTCTACTATTGTGTATAAAGGACAAAATGTTAGCATGAAACAATCTTTTTTTGATCATTCAAAGATTTGAAAATATGGCCATAGCTGGGTTTATCTATTCATACTGATGTACTTGTTTTGTTTACACTAATAAAGCAATATGTCTCCGATAGTGGATTCAGATGGCACACAAGACAAAGTAGGACATGAAAGCTGCTTTGTAAAGAGCACCATTCATTATTTGCCTTGAGATGCCATTTTAATAGGACTTTGAACATTCATTACAGACTTCTCTTGCAATGTGCTCTGATGAACAGGCAGGCCTCCTGTGGGAGTACTTCCTGCATTTTTCATGGGAATTGCTGTGACATTTGTCACATAATGAAAGCCATATGTGGAGTGTATTGTGGATTCTCTTCACGTGACTTTAAAGAATCCAAACTGCAGGCCTCCTCAGGGATTGAACCCTCTGTCAGGAGAAAAATTAGATGTCAACAAGGTGAAAAGCTGCATGCTGCATTCCTACATTAAAGCTGGCAGCGTTATTAGGACCAAATGAGATGGTATCAACTTTCTGTTTCCCTGCGCCATAAGAAAGAGCCACTACATTATCTCTGCCCTGTTGCATTAGTTTGAGGACAGCTTGCATCAAGCTCCCCTTCGCCTTCTTTTTTTTTGTCTCAGCCTAAAGCAGCGGTATTTCTCAACAGAACTAATTGAACGAATGCAGGCAGAAAGGTAACTTTACTGAAGTTGTTTGAGTAGAACATTACAGTATTGTTCATGACAATACAGCATTACAGTACATAGCAGTATATGAAGCCTGAGCCTTGATCTTTAAATACTTTAACTGCTTGCTCAGTACAGTTAACTGCTAACCACTACCATTGCTGCAGGATAAGGCGTCATTAGGTGCAGTGTTACGGAATAAAAAGTCCCCTTGTAAACGATCCAGTTCTCTTGTAACATTATATTATATTATAACATAATATTTAAAGACCCAGCATCTGATTGCATTACATTGTTTTTCCCCCCAATGTGATTTCTATAGTGACTGTAAGAAAAACATGTCTGTGTTTAATAATTATACTGTAAGGAATAAGCATAATGTTTATTTGTGGCTCTCTTGTTTTGAAAATGTCTTTTAAATTGTTTTTTTTTTTTTTCTTTTTATGTCATAATCCTGCAGTTTTGTCCTTGTTATATTCTATTAATAAATCACCATGTTTCAGTATTGACAAGCAAGTATTCTAGATCAATTTTGCAGTCAACCAATTATTAATGGACATGCCATATTGAATGGGTTGTCATGTTTCAGAGAGCTAATTGAATAAAACTGTATATTGCTAACATAATATGAATTTCAATAGTTTGATCAAAGTTTTTATCGAATAGGTTGAATGCTAAGTGGGTATTATGCTAACTTTACAATTATTTCCAAGAATGTATTTTTTTTTAAACATCTATGATATAAATTTGTGCCAATTTGTTACACGTGTAGAATAAATGACACCAGACACTTCAAACCTACAGTTCTTTATATTACTGGTGCCTATATTTCTCCATCTATTTTAGGAACTACGAAATGCACATAGTGAACAGCTCATGGGTATCCGTCGAGAGGAGGAAATGGAAATGTCTGACGATGACAGCTGTGACATCCCAAACAAAAAAGTCAGAGTAGAAGATTCAGGTGAGGACGGTGACAATCCATCTAAATATTTGGGGATCTAATATAAATCTATGATAAGCTCATGCAGTTGATCACCATTATAGGAAAGGATGGCAGTGGCAGCAGATATATTCCTTGAAGCTGTTTATGCTGATGTTTTAAAATGCACGTTCTCAACATGAGATTATTCCTTATATTTTTGTAGGGTAGGACACGAAACAATTTCAGATAAAGTGGATTTTTTTTCCCGAATATTTTTCTTGATCATGCAATGTACTTCTAAAGACATATAATGTATCATTATTTTTCAAAATAGCTAAACAATTACACAACCTGAAAGGATTTTGCTTTATAAATGCAGTGCAGACAATAGTCTTTGATGTTTGCAGCCAGCATGGTTTTATGTTGTTGTTGATTCCAAGCAATCAATATATTTTGTAATCCATAGCTGTGCAAAATATTTTTTGTCATGAGAAAGAAAAGGAATTACTGTGATCATTTATAAGATTGCCACTGGGTTTTCTTATTATTATTTTAGTATTATTATATTTGATGAAAGTGACAGAATATGTCCAAAGAATTGAATACAATCTGAAAACACTCACATGCTTTTCAATATCTAGGTTCTCTAGAAAAATAACCTTTCTTTATTGTTTTGTTATTTCAAACCCATTTAAAAAAAAAACAAATATACAGAACAGCAACAAATATGCATAAATATATGAGCATGGTGGTATGCTAAATGATTTATTATTGGTTATTGCTCGTTTTTGCTATTTTATTCAATATGAGAAACAATAATATTCTATAAAAAAGGTGTATAGGTTATAATTATATTTACACACACACAATTGTTAATTAATGCCTGTAAGGGAAGCAGAATGCTTTTTAGGATTTAACTTTTATTTAAATATTTTCAAACCTATACTTTTTCTGCCTAGTGGTTTCTGTGACCATTTCAGCTGTGAAATAAACTATGAAAGTCTCAAAAGGTGTCTTGACAAAGTGGCTGCATTGCCAGTGTGCTCAGTCGGTAAGCAATGTGGAGGACCCCATGCCACTCTATAGTGAGAGTGGCTTCTTACCCATTTAACGTTTGAGAATAGGTTGAGATCGTTTTGACCCCAAGGCCTCTAATCATTCGCTTTACCAGTTTTGTTTTTACTACGCAATTTTCGTGTCTGGAGTGCCGTTGGATCATTTTGATGGGTGAAATAAACTATATACTCTTATTCATTAGTTGCAATAGAATAACATTTAAATAAATAGAAGACAATTAGAAGTGAAAAATGTGTGTCTTAGAATGGTCGAATTTGCAGTCTATCATATAAATTCAAATGACTCATCAGTGTCTAATTTGTTACCTCTTTTATTATTATTATTATTATTTTTTTACATCATTGTACAGTTCTGACATCACATATAACAATAATCCATACTAAACATATCACAGTTAATAACGTGTTAGTGTAATTGTGTAGTGTATGCACTTTACTATAAATACTTTTTTTTTTACATTTATAAAGCGACACTATGTTTAAGAAAGCACCATGCCAATATGACTGAATGCGTCACTGGCAAACTCTTAAAATAGGAATTGTGTGTGTTTTATATGTATGTATGCACAGGCACACACAAACACACGTGTTCACAGATAATGAATCCTTGCATTGGACGTAGCGATCACATCAATCACACCTGGGTTCCCTGCTGTCGGCTTGTTACCACTTTCCATGGTTTCAGCGTCTGAGGGCCTCCATCTCGCGTATTACAACTCGGTGGTGCTTTGCTACTTGAAATAATGTCAGCTAGATTCAAATGGAGCGTTATCTGACCCTTCTAAACATCTGTTCATTATTACACATATGTCACATAACACATTTCCGTGTAGCAGTGATTCATATTTACACAGAATTATCCTACTGATTTGCAAACGCTTTGTAGGGGGGTAAAATAAAAAATCTAATGAAATAGTTTGATAAAATCCAGATGCCGTTCTCCATATTTTTTCTTTTAGAATATAAAACATACCTGGTAATCATCCAATTGTGAAAAATAAGCATAAAATGCAGCTCGTTCATATTGGATGGTTGTAAGAAAGTCAGATAAAACTAGTGTTCTAATCCAAAGGCACCAGTGCTATTATATAGATTACATTTTGTTATGTTTTCAGACTGATAAGGTTTTATGTAGGATCATTACATATGAGGATTGATGTAATCCTTTTTTCTTAACAGGCTTTTAGGGCACAGAGGCATTTTTTATGCAATAAGAGACAAAGTTGCTATGGAAAATGCTATAGCAACCTAACATCTTCAGAGCCAAGCAGCCACTTGTGACAGCAATCTAAATTTACATTTATTTTACTGTCATTTTATCGACACTCCTAGTATTTCATTTTGACATGCTGTTAAAATATACTTTCTGGCTTTCCTTGAATAAAATTAACAGTGCAGTGTTTTGGAGGAAATATTGCTATACTTTCTGGAGACTGTGCACATATAAACACATGGATGTAAACAAGTCGATCATCCCCTTTAATGTTAGCTCAATTAATAGACTATAACACACTATAACACTTATTTTTTTCATCATAATTTAAAGGGACACTAAACTTTGTTTTTCACTTGTGCCTCTAATATAGAGGCACCAGTTAAACGTTAGTTGTCTTTTTTTTCCCCTTCTTCTTTTTCTCTTTTAAATTTTTATTGTAAAAACGTAGGTCATAAAATCAAAGTCATACAATCAAATTGACATAATACGCAAATTCTTTACTATATCAGTTATGAAAGGGAAGTGGTTGTCTCTAATATGAGGATAAACTGGCATGTACTTTTGATTATACATGCCAGTTTATCCTCTGACCAGCAGCTCGTTTTTGCCCCTTCTTCACCGTAGGAAAAGACGCTAGGACGGCATAGATTGTACTGCATTTAACAGTTCATCGTGGCTCCCTCCGTGAGGAGTTGTGATTGGATCCCCACCTGTCACATGAGGCCACTTTGAGTGGCCCGAGACTGACCAGAAAAAAGTAGCCAACGCACAGCCAACATTTTTTGAAGATATTAAGACCCTGATCGGGTCTCTGGGATTGTGTCCCTGGCTACCGAATACTGTGTGATCGGGATCAGGAACAAAAAGTGGTGTCTTATGGGATGCAAGCACCATGCGTCACCGAGGGGTTAACTAGGTCCCCTCTACTATTATCTAGCTAGGTCCTCTGTGTGATCCCATGCAAAAACAAAAGTCTCTCTATGTGCTAGCAAATAGAAACCCTTGCTATATTCAGACCCCGATCAGATCAGCGGGGTGAGCCTCCACTCTGATTGGCTGTGCGAGCACTGACACAGCAGAGAGTAAACCCATGTGTATCTATTAAGATACATGTCAGGTTTACTCTGGACTTCTTTTTTAACCCTTGCTTCCTTCCAAGTTTACAGAAGGTTTAGTTGTCCTTTAAGGTCCTACCTTTAGCACCTAGCTACCACTCCACTGATTTGTCCATGCTGTTTTGTATCACATAGGGTCATATTTATGAAAGAGGGAATTGAGAAAAGAACATCATACTTAATGCCAACATCGCAGAGTTTAAAGATAAATGGGAGACTTTCCAACTCTGCTACTTTGGCCTTCTATTTGCAATTCACTCTTAATGAGTAAAGACCTTAATTTTTTTTTTTTAAATGGCAGACAGAGCAGTGAGTTCACAGAAACAGAGAGGTTTGTGTATAAAGAATGTATCCAGAACAAGTGGAGCTATCAGCAGGAACATTCGATTGGTCTACTTGGTGACTGCTCTATTTTTAGCTTTCAGTCCCAGAAATGTACTGTATAGATAACCCCCCACTATTAGAGCTTTTGTATGTGAAAACGGCAAAATAGTAATATTCACTAACCTGCCGTGAAGACTCCATGTGGTGATTAAATGGCTGTAACAGTCTCTTCATTGAAACTTGTCAGGACCTAAATATATCTTTAATTGAGTCTCCTGTATCTAGTAGTTTTAACTACAGCAGGAAATATACAATTTCCAAATTATATTTTGGTGTGCAGCTCATTGCTTCACAATATGGTATAGTATTTGTTGATTTCTAGTAGTAATTATAAAGTCCTTTTACATAACGTCACCATAGCTTTCTTGGTATCTCCAACTTCAGCATTTGGAATTATTTTAAAGGGAAATTACCACTTTACATAAGATGTATAAGTAGATTAACTATGCATTTAAAACAAACACATATATGACATATGCCTAGGGTTGCCACACGGCCGTTTTTTTTTAGCCGGTGTTTCACCTCTTGGAGCCGGTGCCGGAACAACTAAAATACCGGCCATTCTAAGGCTGGTATTATTTTCAGCAGGGGAGCAGAGAGAAGGCAGACTATGTGTTGGCATAGTCTGCATCGTCCAAGTGGTGGCTACACCTGTAGTGCACTTTGCACATGTGTCCTTCTCACCCTGTATACATGAAGAGTTTACATGCTCTTCAAACAAGCACAGCGTGAGGGGGAATGTTTGTGCTTACTGCACAGACTGCTAGCCCTGCCCCCTCACGCATAGCGCTGTAACGTCAGAGAGCTGGGTGTCACATGACACCTGGCTCTCAGGACGAAGAAGAGATGGTCAGTGCCTGGCAGACCAGGCTGTTGAAGAAGCTTCCCCCTCCCGTGCAATAAGGTAAAGCAGGGAAGGGGGACACAAAAAACAAACAAAAAAAGGCTGCCTTGTAACTAGGATTTTTCTTTAGTCTGTGTATGTTACTGTGTGTCTCTCTATGTTACTGTCTCTGTCGGTATGTCTGTGTGACTGTCTCTGGGTATGACTGTGTGACTGTCTCTGGGTATCCATGTGTGACTGTCTCTGGGTATGCCTGTGTGACTGTCTCTGGGTAAGCCTGTGTGACTGTCTCTGGGTATGTCTATGTGACTCTCTGTCAGTAGGTTTATGTGACTGTCTATGTCTGTCAGTAGGTCTATGTGACTATCTCTGTCTGTCAGTAGGTCTATGTGACTATCTCTGTCTGTCAGTAGGTCTACGTGACTGTATCTGGGTATGTCTATGTGATTGTCTCTGTCTGTCAGTATGTCTATGTGACTGTCTTTGTGTGTGTATGTGTGTGAAACAGCTTGCGTATGTTCTCACTGACATGATATACACATATTAAATATCTATGTGTGTGTGCTAGTGTTTGTGTGTGTGTATATATATATATATATATATATATATATGTAGTTATATATTTCACACTGACATGATATACAAATATATATATATATATATATATATATATATATATATATATATATGTATGTGTATATATATATATATACCATATATATCGTGTCAGTGAGAAATATATGCATAATAAGTATTACGCTCCAGGCACTCCGTACCTGTGAAAAGGATCCAGGAGCTTAATATGATAGGGACATTGAGTGGATCCGCCCCTCAGTGGCTCCACCCTTTGTGGTCCCGCTCTTTTGTAGCTCCACCCACCGCTATGGTCGGTAATTTTTTTTAGGAAAAGGTTGCAACCCTACGTATGCCACTGTTTTTTTTTTTCTTCTATGTTTTAATTAATTGCATATAAATGTAAAAAGAAGATTAGGTGACCGTCTCCAACATCCATTTTGAGAATTATATCCATGATGCAACATTCTTCAAAATCTTCCAGCAAGTCTCACTTTACAGCTGTGGCCAAAGCCTGCATGATGATGTCATAAGATACTCCCCTGCTCTCTTACGGACTCCTGTGTATCATAGTGGGCAGGACTAGGTGGCTGTGTAGCACCTTTTTTACCTGCCTTCCAACACAAAGAGAGGAGATTGACCTGATCAATCAGGATCATAACCCCGCCCCCTTGTAAGGTAATAGTTGCACTACCTCCCATTCAATGCAAGTCTATGATCAGAATTCTGACTTACAGACTACATTCTGTGTCCCAGCCCCAAATTGAGATATTAGTGCTATAAAGTCATTGAGGGGTGGCACCCAAAAACACTATATTTCACAAAATGGGGGCACCCAGTCACACTTGTTTAGTAAAATATTTCATAAAATAAGCGCACATAACAAAAGACATATCTGAAAACAACAATGCAAAAAATAAAAACCCCTTTTCATTTTTTTTATTGGAAGTGTCCCTTTAAGTAAAACAGTAATTATATTGGAAGACAAAATAAAATATAGTTGCCAATGCCATTACATCCGATTATCCCTATTTTTACTACAAAATTCTATTTAAACCTAAGCTTCGTGACACAAAAGGGTTTTATTTGAAGAATGTCCATGATAACAAATTGACTTCCAACATCAGCACAACAGCGACAATAAATAATACACTGTATTATCCCAAACATATTCACTGCCAAGCGTGTGGGGTGCAGTTCAGGCCTTGTGGAAACAGCTTTATTAAATCAAGTGACCTGTGAATGGTCTCTCTATAAAGCAAGGTCAGCACATGGCCATGAAATGCATTCTCCATCTATTCACAGGACTCATCAGTTGGCAAACTATGTCTCCTTCCTGGCTGTCACCACTGCCTTAATTTGTCCATGTCCTAGTCTAGTGAACAGTCTCTTCCTTTCTATTCTCTTGTCACAAGGGAGGTTAAAAGCTGGCAGTCAGCATTGTTGAGAAAAATAGAATGCAAGCGGCAAGTTCAGTTCTTGATGAACTGCTTGACAAGCAAATTAAAGTAAATGGTTGTCCCTTCTCATAAAATACAATAGGTGAAAGTAGGACGGGCAAAACCGGTAGTGCCACAGAAACAAAATGTATATATTTTAACACAAGACGTAATAATAATTCGGGTGTCCACTGAGAACCGGCAACTGAAACAAAAAACGACAGACAGCTTCAATACTGCGTGACAGAAATACAAAAAAAGAGTGATATTAGCGCACTGTTCATAGACACTTGTATGTGCAAAAATGAAATAAACTATGCCATTATGGTGACCACAGAAATAAATGAAAAAATCGTATAGAAAAAACACAAAATAACATGCATTAATAGTGCAAAAAGATACGACTTGGTAAAAATAAATTAATTCAATTTATTTCTACCTTCTCATAAAAACCAGCAGTTTGTTTCCATCCTTCATTTAACCCCTCATGTTTGAATTTGAAAGCTGTCCGCCATCTTGCATTCTAAATCTCTGCTCAAAATATATTATTGTTGCAAATGCACAAAAATACCACAACCTGGCCGGTAGTTTACTGGTAAAAACAAACAAAGCTAAACATGTCATAAAATTGAATATTGTGAAATAATTTTAAAGTTGAGAAAATGTGGGCTCAAAAATTGGAAAATATTCACCATGAAAATAATTCTGTATTATAATGCTCTTGACTGATACTCTCTATCAGGGTGTTAATTAAACAACTGTTGTGTTATAATTATCAGCTCTGTCTTTGAAAACTGCCAAAGTGCAGCTTTTTTCACCAAATGCCAACATTTCATTAGTTTTTGTTTTGTACCTTGTTCAAGATTGTTTGTGTCTAATCATTCAGCGTCTGACCTTTTAAAAAACAATGTTTCAGCAGAGACTTTAACTTTTTTTATTTTAAAGAGACAATAACATTTCTGTTTTTTTAGATCAGTATAGCATAGTCTAGTATGTGGTACATCATGGAAAAACAGTTATACTTGAGATTTCCGTGAAAACGGAATATACCTCCAAGAGCAAAAAAAAAAGATGTAAGCGGGACCCTGAGAGTCAGGACAGAGGCCAGTGCTTGAAAACAGAATACTGGTCTGTTGTGTGGGTTTTAAGGACTGGTTAGGAAACCACTATCCTAAACCATGAGTACCAGGCTTGTGGACTTAATAAAAGTTATTGAGCTGAAATGCCACATCACAAATATAAGCCTATGTGTACGGAAAACATACAGTGCTGTTTATAGTTATAATTCATGTAATTGTCCATTATAAGGGGATAGCCAATCTAAAACACAACAAAACAAATGTATCAGATCCCCAAATGCTAGAGATTACAGGCACCCCAGAGATATATTTATAGATATGATTTAAGGGAATAATTTGTTTATTGATCAGACAAATACCATCTATCCATTTCAATCTACTATCTGAATAACGTTGCAGCCTAAAACATTTGTCTAACTCAATTACTTCTAACTTAAATAGATGTCCTACATCAAGACTTTACAAATACCAGGAGCCATGACTCTTAGAAAATCTACTGCTCGCTCCTAACTTTTTTCATATTTTTACATTGAACTTTATCCGAAGTCACATTTCCTGGCTCCTAGGCTAGCTCCTCAATTGGTCTGTCTGGCTCCTTAAGTCTTTATATATTTGTCCTATATATATCTTGCTTGAAATGTATTTTATTCTTATATTACTCTCAATGGTAACTAATGAATAATATATAACCAAAAAAGACATGCACACTGATGTAAATATATATTTTTATTAGTAACATAACAATGTAACAACAGTCCAAAAATAATATGTTTACAGAGAGCAGACAAAAATAGAATGGAAAGATAGCAAGCGAAACAAAAAACAAAAAAAGAAAAACGTACAGGTAAAAAGTGAAAAAATAAATAAATGATGGAATGGAAAAACAGGAAATCGATACAAAGAGTTGAAAAATATATAGCAAAAAACAAACGAAAAAATTAAACAATAAAGATTTTGGTTATGTAAGGCTCGAGGGGTAGCTCATAAAGAGATAAACAGTAAATGTTGTCCTAACAATAGATTCAAAATATAAACAGTGGGGAATCAAAAGAAATGTAAAATACAAGACAAAAAAAACAACAAAAATGCCTCTTGCAAATATATATCATGAAGTGACCTGCATCAAGATCAAGAACAGAAAATTATATCAAATATAGCAAAAAAAATGACAAAAGAAGGAAAATATAAAAAAAAAAAAAAATAGAAAAATAATCAAATACTGGAGAAGCTTCAAAAAATGTCAGTTGTCTCACCCATATGTAGAGAGAGAAAAATCACGGGCAGTCAAACTGTAGGGAGGCATACAAAAGTCCATAAGGATAAGCTGAGACTCCAAGAGGTGATGCAGGAATAGCCAATAAATGTTTTTGAACATGGAGAGGGCTGGGGACACAGGGCGACGTGTTCGGAGGGGATCTCCTGCTTCTGTGCCGACTCTGTTGTGGTTAGGACAATATTTACTATTTTTCTCTTTATAAGCTACCACTCGAGCCTTACATAACCACAATCTTTTTGTTTAATTTTTTAATTTGTTTTTTTGCTATATATATTTTTCTACTCTTTGTGTCGCTTTTCTGTTTTTCCATTCCATCGTTTTTTTTCACTTTTTACCTGTACGTTTTTCATTTTTTTTTTCTTTCGCTTGCTATCTTTCCATTCTATTTTTGTTTGCTCTCTGTAGCTTTCTTTTTTTCTCCATACAAATTATTTTTTGGATCGTCACTACATTGTTATGTTACTAAAAAAAAAAATATTTACATACAAACCATCAGTGTACATGTCTGCTTTTTTGGTTAAATTTTGGTTTTTCACATATATGCTCCTTAGGTGAGAGCATATAAGCAGTCGATATTTTTTCCACCTGAAACTAACCTTCTAGTCTCACTCTGAGCTAGTCGTTCTCATCCCTCATTTTAATGAATAATATGTACTCTGCATATTTCACAATACATAATTAAATAAATATAGACTGAATACAAAATTAAAAAAAAAAAATCCAACCTGACAATCTGGCTAAATGCGATATAATTGGATCTATCCCTTAATTTGAGTTTTTAAAGACTCAATTATATGTTGTCCAGGTCCAACTGGGCTCTTTTAGCACAATACACAGTTAGCCTGTGAGATGAACATTAATCTACCCTTAACTCACCCGCTACTCACTTTTTAGTGAATAGACACCAGTATCCAGCTTGCCTCATATTTTTTTTTAACTTTCTACTTTCCATAGTCCGTGAATAGATCACCTACAACAATTGAGGAGAGCAAAAAACCGAAAGGAGAGAGTGCTTAAAACCAACCAACCAATTCCTGTTTCACCAAAGACACCATCAGTGTTGTATTTCTGCTTAGTCCGTATGCATAGGGCGACAGCAGAGCCATTACTACCATCACTGCCTTACACTACCTGCACAGACATCCAGGCTGCTCCCACTAAGACACGAGGGTGGTGCTATGCATAGGTACGGTAATCTGGCAGTGCAATCTGGTGTATTGGAACTGTTATGCAAGGAAACTATGGAACCGAGTGATGAGGGATGTGACAAACAGTGGTTGGGGAATGCATTGGTTTAGTTAGGCCTAGGGCAGCAAAAACCTAAATACACCACCGTATACCACAGATGCACTTACAAAAACATGTCTGCTCTTAATTTAAGTATTTACATGTAATTTTACCAAAACAATAAGGGTTATGTATTAATGTATTTAATGGGGCAACGTTCTAAAAAGTGATCTAATCAGGAGGAATATTGCATTGGTTTTCACTAGGTCACTTTTAGAACTTTGGCCCACAATTGACCTTTATACATAACCCCCATTGTATCTATCCTTTTTCATCATTGTTTACATTCACGGAATAAATAATATTTAGGTGACAGAGTCCTTTAAAGCAATTGTATTCTTACCAAGTCTTACAAGTAATGAATCTACACACGTTTATTCAGCTTTACAAATGCTGAATATCTCTGGACGGTTTCTTACAGTCAGTAATCACAATGTAATGTTTTTGTGAATTGTTTTTTTATGTAGAAAATGTTAATTAGTAACTTTTCATATCTAATTCTGATCATACAAGTTTCTATTGAGCAGCTTGTGTGCAATTCTTGTTAAATTTCCAAAGAATGCCAGCGAACCCTAATTATCTACCAACACCACAGTAATCTTCACAATTTCATGTGATAGCTCTGCGTTCCTCTGTCACATCCTACTACTTTACATTAAGTTAATGAATTGTTTTGCTGTAGTTGGTTGCAGCATGCATATAAATTGCTAGAAGATAAAATGGCACAAAGGAAGCCGTTTAAAATACAGAATACAAGAATTCAACTAATATTTTATCATTTTATGATTATCGAAAAGTGTACCTGTCATGCTAAAAATAACAAAGTATTATGTTGTACAGAATACAAAGATTTCTATAAATTGTGCTGGACAAATTGCTGCTAGCAAATAATATATATATATATATATTTATATATATATATATATGTGTGAACATTTTCACAAAATGCAAATGCATAAGTATAAAGCATTACAGTATACATGATAGGAGCAAATTAAGCAGTTACTCCCCCTTCTTATGATATCACTGACTAATAAAGACGCAAATCTAGTAGCCAGTTTGATTTAAGGATGAACAGTGGTGTTTTGTACTGTCCTAGGCCTGATTAAACTCATGCATCCCCAACTCTCATTGGCCACACTCCTTACTCTCCATGCCTAACCTTTCCACTATACCAGATCTCCCGCACATCCCTGTCCACAGAGTCAGATTGCCTCCACATTCCTTTCTACTGCACCCAATTGCTCCCTGGTGATCTAGCGGTGACTAAAACAACAGAATAGCGAACAGTTCAGTCCTGGCAGTGCACAGTAAATGAGGAGTGGAGGCAATGCCTGGGTTCCAAGATTTTCCACAGGGAGACCATGCTTGTAATACTGCAGTGAAACAAATGGGGAAATAAATAAAACATATTGTTGTGAAGGGTTGTATTTTAGATCCACACAGAGTAATGGATGTGCGTGTTTATTACTTCATGTGGATTTACAATAAAAACATTGGCAACAATTTACAAAGCAGTTCTGAAGTCTCCTAGCTATTTCTCCTTTGTTTTGATCTAGTGTGGACAGAGTGCGGGTGAGGATGGATGTGCCACCAATATTAGTAGCTCTGGCTCTTCTGTCTCAGTATGCTGTTGGCCCCCATCCAGCCTGCCACTCTAAGCCTACAACACTGATGATGAAGACACACATTCAAGATTACAACAGTTAATAGTACCTTAGCTAATGCTGATCCACAAAAAATCTGACTGCCATTGAAGTCAAGATTCAATTAATTATCCTTTTTGGTTTGAAATGATATCTTCTGGATCAATAAATGTAGGTGTATGGAAAGGTTGAAGTCGATGGGCTACATGAACCTTTCACCCTAATTAATAATGTTACTATTTTATCAAGTATGTTCCAAAGAGTGCTTATTTCATACTATCATATTTCTTTTTGTTATCCCCATTTTTATTTTCTGTATGTGTATCCATATGATTTTAATTAAAGAAAATATACAGTAGTAGATGCAATACATATTTGTTGCCCTGTATAGCCTGCAGTCTAAATATTTTCATCCCCCCCCCCCCCCTCGTAATATCTGTAAAGGAAAAAAAAAGGCATTAGCACCAAAATTAATGCTGACTATACAAACGTATTAATTAGCTGCAATCTTACCAAACTGCAGATATAAATGATTTGCTGAAACATATAAAAGAGGAGTGTCACGTAGCTATCATTGTCCACCTTATAGATTTGCTGCAATGTCTATATTTATTCATTATGGAAAAGTCCAAGCCGCTTCCATTTCCCCATGAAAATAAACATCTTGCACATATAAAAGCTACTGTCTCGTTTATGAAGGCAACTCATCCATCAAAAAAAATATATAGATTTTAAGCTAGAAGACAAATCCATAACAAATAAAAATAATCATAAAAAGTAAAAATGAACAGTGTTGTGTGCTCGATAAAACAGTTTACCTAAAGAAGGTTATGGATCAGGAAACACTTCTTTCAAGGCAATTAACACTTACATTCAAATAGTGATTTTCCAGTTTCTTTATAAAAAAAAACGAGTAAATTGTTAGTAAATGCTGAATGTAGTAAATGAGGAAAAAGAATTGTGAACCTCGATTCTCTGGGATTGTCCCAGTCTATATACTCTATGGCTTAACAACACATGATTTCACACTTTTGAAATCCATACATAACATTTCACGTACATAACTAAATTATATGAGGCAGAATTGAAGACACAAAGTACCCGAAGGTTAAAGGACCGGCCCAACTATGGCTTTATCCATCACAAAGAGAGGCTCATCTGGAAAAAGGGTTGGATCTCTTCAGAAAGTAGACAGCCTATTGTAATTCTGCTCCTCCCTTCCTAGAGATGAGGGCTTCACCAAGTGGAAAGCAGCTGCCAAACCTGGAGTCCCCTATAAAATACAAAAAACAGGCGCCTCCTCCTAGTGTAATAATCGTTTTAATAGAACATACAAATAACAAACAAGCAAATGGTCTGCCTTTTTTGCCCAATTTATTAGTCCCTGGCCTTATCTTATGTCTAAGATAAAACTATGTCTAACTCTTTCGTCTATTCCATACATTCAATACTCTCTCAGTAAACTAATACTTCCTAATATTACTTTGTAACCTTTGCCCCACTAATTTAAGACTATGTCCTCTTGTTGTGGTAATCTTTCTTCTTTTAAATATACTCCTCTCATCTACCATGTTGATTCCCTTTGTATATTTAATTGTTTCTATCATATCCTCCGTGTCTTGTCTTTCTTCCAAGCCATACTTGTTAAGATTATTTTACCTTCCCTGTAATCCAAGAACCAGTTTAGTAGCCCTTGTCTGAACTGTCTCCATACGATCTCCAGTACTATCTACAATACTCCGAATGAGGTCTAACCAGTTCTTTGTACAAGAGCATGAGCACTTCCCTCTTTCTACTGCTCCCAATACCACCAATCATTCTGTTGCCCATCATTCTTGCCTGCCTATGTTTAAGTTCTCTGAAATAATTACCCAACATTGCTTTCCTCAGATGTTGAGGACTGGATGAAATAACCCATATTCTGCCCTTCGGTTTTTACACCAAAGGTGCATTATCTTCCACATTAAATGTCAGCTGCCACAACTTCTAATTTATCTAAATCATTTGATATTTGGCATATCCCTCCAGGAACATCAACTCTGTTGCAAATCTTTGTATCATCAGCAAAAACAAACAAACATACCTTACCAACAAGACCTTCTGCAATATCACTAATAAAAATACTAAAGAGAATAGGTTCAAGTCACAAATCTCCTTGAGCCTCTAGAAAAAAATTCAGCAATTTCTTGGCTATGGCTATTCTATGGTGTGCTACATACTACACGTGGCTATTACCATATTTATCGGCGTATAACATGCGCCGGCGTATAACACGCACCTCATTTGAAGAAGGAAATTTCAGGGGAAAAAAATTTAATTTCAAATAAAGAACTTTGAAGCCCAATATGCCATTTTAATATGCCAGGATATTGCCCCCAATATGTCATTTTAATATGCCAGGATATTGCCCCCAATATGCCATTTTAATATGCCAGGATTATGCCCCCAATATACCATTTAATATGCCAGGATTTGTCCCCCAATATGCCATTTAATATGCCAGGATATTGCCCCCAATATGCCATTTTAATATGCCAGGATATTGCCCCCAATATGCCATTTTAATATGCCAGGATATTGCCCCCAATATGCCATTTTAATATGCCAGGATTTTGCCCCCAATATGCCATTTTAATATGCCAGGATAATGCCCCCAATATGCCATTTTAATTTGCCTGGATATTGCCCCCAATATGCCATGATATTGCCCCCAATATGCCATTTTAATTTGCCTGGATATTTCCCCCAATATGCCATTTAATATGCCATGATATTGCCCCCAATATGCCAGGATATTGCCCCCAATATGCCATGTAATATGCTAGGATATTGCCCCTTAGTATGCTCGTTATGCCACCCTCCTCCCCCCTCTTCCCCAGACCCCAGTACTTACCTCGTTCCTGCTCTGTCCCCCGGTGCTCTGAAGCTGCGTGGCTGGGAGGGAAGCGTTGTGAGCTTCCCTCCAGCCGCGCGGAACTAAAAAGTTTGTTTAAAAAAAAAACACTTTGTTGACCGCGCGGCTGGAGGGGAGCGCACAACGCTTCCCTCACAGCCACGCAGCTTCAGAGCACCGGGGGACAGAGCAGGAACGAGGTAAGTTTTAGATTTTTTTTTTTTTTTTTTTTACATTATATCGGCGTATAACACGCAGACATCATTTCCCCCCTATTTTCAGGGAGAAAAAGTGCGTGTTATACGCCGATAAATACGGTAGTTATTGTTGACTGATAAAAGCATGTTCTTGGTACAGCATGAATGCTATCATTCCTGCCAGTGGGAAGGCCGTGCAATATCTTGTTCTAAAACAAGAGGTATCAGAAGCAGGAAGTCACTTTAATGTCATTATAGCTTTCTCATATTACTTTCTGGAATACTGGTAATGCTCAACAAGGACACTAATTCTAATTTTATTTAAATGTGTTTGTTAAGTTTTCACAAGATGATACATACAATTGGTAGCTTTCCCAGTTCAACAGACATTAATTATTAACTTGTGTGTACAACATAAAACAATACATAGGTATAGATATAATACATTTGCTATTACCTGTCCAGTATTAAATATGTTCTGTAAATAGTGTGCATCAGGGTTATAAAAAGGAATGTGCTTTATGTGGTAAGTGGTAAGTACAATCAAGGTCTACTTGATTTTATTAGTTTTATTCAGTCATAATACCATTGATTGGAGATTTATATAGGGAGGACTTCTAATAGTGATTCACGATTTGTGTAAATATAAAAAACTCATTAAAGAGTGAACGTGTGTAATCATATATTAATTGATAGAGAGGCTGGATGTAACTCAGATAAGTAATTCCAATATACCACCATTTCAGCAATAGAAAAATTAATTAGGAGAACTCCATCAGAAAATGTTTAATTGCCATGGAAGGGGTTGTGTACTTAGAGCTGTGCTTAGGAGCTTCATATTAAATATCAAGGTGGCTCTTTAATGGAATTGATTGGAGTTAAAAATAGGTAAGAAATACCTAGCTTTGGCAGAAGACAATTTATCTCCGCTACTTGTGTAAGAAAAATATTGCTGAGAAATTTTGATGGAAAATGTAAAATATAAACGTTAGAAATTTTTATGATATTAGCATAATAAACAAGTACAAATAATTATTACAATTTTTGAAACATGTAAATGGTATTACTGGAAGTCCAAAAAATAATGACACTGAAGTGCAATGCAGCCGCTTTGAGGAATTGTGACTGCGGTGTCATATGTAGGGTTGCCACCTTTTCTTTAAAAAAATACCGGCCTTGGTACTGTCTCCATAGACTTAACATTGGCCTGATGCCAATTTTTTACCGGCCTGCCGGTAAAATACCGTCCAGGTGGCAACCCTAGTCATATGGCTTCTTTGACCTGCTTACATCTCTCCATGCAGTAAAAAAAAAACTTGGCTTGAGCTCAATGTCATGTCTATGGTGCCATAGTTTGGTTGGTATGTCTTTGGAGGAAAGATGTCAATCTTACAGGCAGCAGCACATACTGTGTAGGCTGGCAGGGTGCTGGATACGGCCATATACATATAACGGTGCTGGCAGTGTAAATACCTAGAATGAGAAGACCGTTGTAAAGGGGTGCTCTGATAATGCCCATGAAGGTATCGGAGGACTGTATCTCGCTTCTGCATTAACACAGACTTTTGTGAGATCTCTTGACTCATATGCAGTCCTGCTTTTATTGCAGTGTGTGTCCATGATTCCAACGTCCTACATTAAAGTGGTGCTTAGCTGTACTTACTTGTAAATGAGAGTGTGTCTATTGTGCACTATTTCGGTCCTCTACCTCTAATAGAAACCTTTGGCATCCAGATATTCTGAGTTTTGCAGTGGCTTGCCAGAAATTAGTTAGAGTAGGTGATCCCAACAAACGTTTTTTCTCTAACCTTTATTAACTTTTACCCATCTTTCCCACAGTCATTTGTTTATCTCCCACCTTCAGCCTTCCATCCCCATGTCTCCATTTTGCAAAGCTTGTCAGATCTGCTTTTCTCAATCCCAGATCCACTCTCAGCCACAGACAGACTCTCTGTCCTCAGCATACATACACACTTTCATCTTATTTCATCAATGCTACATAGACCATATCTCCGCTATCTACACTTTTATGCAGGTGTTTAAGTGTATTATAGAATGCATATTACACTTTTTGTGTGAAGAGGTAAGAAAATATTTGGGGGGGGGGGGGGAGGGGTTGCGTATTCTCAAAGAAAGTAATTTAGTGCTCCATATAGAACCAGAAGGGAATTCGCTCTGTTTTTGATATTTAAGAGATTTGGCAATTTATTTATTTTTGCTGCGTTTAAATGATTTCACTTGTTTTTTATGTTGTGTCAATCTTGTTCAATGGAATATATTTTCACATAGAAACAGATGAAATCATGACAAAGCACTTGTTTTGTTCCTCGTGTGACAAAATTCAGTATGACAAGGTCATAAGGAAAATCTATAAAGGAAGGAAGGGACTTTTTAAACTGATATAATATCTTTTCTCAGAAATAGTATTCATAGACACTAAAAGTTTCCAGAGTGGAAACTTTTGGACTTTTTCTAAACTACAATATGAAATCATGTCTGCAGTACATTATTTTTCATTCCGCCATGCTGTTTTATATGTGTTATAATCGAGCACACTTTTATGTATGACAAGATTTGTCACTTGTGAGCAGTACTAAAACAACAGCCAGAAAGTGTATTTATTTATTTATTTACTTAGAGAGTGTTTACCAGGAACAATACATTGAGATTTCTCTAGTTTAACAGTAGCTTAAAAAAAAAAAAATACATACATACTTATATTTAGACAAGTTGGGAAGAGAACATACATGGTAAATCATTGTCACTACTAGTATACCTGTGCAGTTGTATTAAGACGTAGGTTGTTCAAGAACAGTACAGAACCACACGTTCTGTGTCAAGATAAGTTTAGGACTATTATTGTGAAAACAGCTGGATAAAAAAAAGGCTGTGTGATTTATTATTATTATTCATACTTCCATCGAAGCTGGCCTAGCCCTCATTTTCTGAGGCTATCTCAAAGTGGCCTGGATAATCATCTTTGTGTCTAAGATAACATCACATTAAGGCTGTGTCTTGTGTTTAGTATTTATATAAAGAGAATTAAGCAGTGAACAACTCTATCCCCTTTTTATGTGGTGTAAAATGTGTTTTATGATTTTCTATTATTTTTTGTTAGCGTATTAATTTAAAATCTAGAATTAAATCTAGATTAATTGACCATCAGCAAGTGTGACCGCTTCTGTAAAAGCCAATGTTTTAGCTGGGTTAGATCATTTTACAGTGAGAATGATTATTCAAAAGTGGAAAACATTCAAAATAGATGCCAATCTTTCTAGGAGTTGACGTCCCCTTAACTGTCCTCGGAGAAATTGCAAAAAAAACCTGTTACATCTAAGACTTTACAGACCTCAGTTAGCATGTTAAGTTCATGGTGAAAAACTTTGCAGGCCTACGTTAGCTTGTTAAATCATGAAAAGCAAACAGAGCATATCAGCACAAACACCTCATACCATCTGTAAATCATGGTGGTGGAAGGGTGATGAATTGGGCTTGTTTTGCAGTCAGAGGACCTGGGAACCTTGCAGTCATTGAGTTGACCATAAACTCCAAGGTATTATACAGTCAAATGTGAGGCCATCTGTCCAATAGCTGAAGTTTGGATGACATTGGGTCATACAACATGTCAATAAGCCCCAAGTACACCAGCAAATCAACAGAATCTCTGAAAAAGAAAGGAATCAAGGTGTTGCAATGGACCAGTCAAAATCCAGACCTCAACCATAAATAATGTGGTCGGAGCGCAAGATAGCGGTGCATAAACAAACGCCAACAAAACTCAATGAACTGAAGCAACATTGTAAGAGACTGCTAAAGTCATAGAGATAACGATCAGTTCAAGATATTGCTGCTAAAGCTGGCTCTACAGCTTTGGAACCATAAGGTGTACTAAGGTTTTCACACATGGATTTTCCATTTGGGTTTATTTTTTAAATCATGACACAGTGTAATATGTCACGTGTTGTTCATCTGAGGGTGTATTTATTTAATTTTAGACCAGCTTAGGAACAGATGATTATGTCCTGAAAGGTAAACCATAGAATATAAAAAGGGTGTACTTTCTTTTCCCCATGGCTGTATATGTACATAATATATATATATATATATATATATATATATATATATAGACATGTTACGTGCAAATCATGAATTGTACATCACTCTTGCACAAGTCACAGAATGTGTAGGGACCAGCAGATTTCATGTATTACGCATGCGTGTTTCTGCATAATTCATGAATTGTGCCTTAGATTCACCGAAATGATTGTGCACATTTCATGAATTGTGCAAAATGCTACTCATTTCATTAACTGTACAAGGGAAATGTACAATTCAGAGAATGTACAATAAAGTTACACGTGTCATGAACTGTGTAATTACAGGATCTGCATGTAACATACACAAATACAGATATTTGATGTACATTATCACTTTTTGATGCTTGTGAAATGATATATTTGATATAATAATTAAGCTTCCCAAAGTCCTTTCTGCAAGGCAAATTCAACACATTACCATGTTTCCTGAGTTGCTTAACACCGGAGATTACAATATACCAGCTGCTTTCTGGTTGAGTACCTCAGCCAATTCTCAAAGGGAAATCCAGTTAGGAAAACTTGAATTTACTGCACATCTATCGTACTGTTTGAGCACTTCAACTACACAAAGCTGTGTATTGCCACAACTGGAAATTAAAGGTACTCTGGCAACTAAACACTGTTTATACTAAGAATGTAAAGATTACAAAAAATATAAATAAAAATACCTATAGGAAGATTGCAACCAATTGCGTAAATGAAAAACACATGTTTTAAAAGTGTCTTTGGTGTCTCGTGTTCATGACATCACCTGTGGTTTGAAGTACTTTGAGTTGAAAACGTGTAATTTGCATATCAAGCGACAGTGTGATGTTATTGACAGGAGACAACAGGCACAGTTAAAACACATTTTCTATTAATTTATGCATTTACATATAGATCAACACTGCTAAAATGCCAAACCCTATTTGTCTTGAAAACCTCATAAAGAAACCTCATTTGTTTATGGACCCTGAAATTGTCATATTCAGTATGCTGCTCTTCTTTTGAAATACAGTCTCCTTGTTTGTTTGTTTGTTTTTCTTTAACCTTTTAAGGTGAGACTCATAGATACTAAGACAGAGCAGTTTGAGAGGATTTCTTTTCTATTTCTGATGATTTACGACAAAGAAGAGGAAGTGGATTTCTGAATTCTCTAGGTGTATGAGAAGAATTTACAGGAAAGGGGCAGCCAGAATCCAAGTTGTCAGAACTTGTTAAAGACAATACGGCATAGCCTGAGAATTTCGAATGTTTTCGATGCTACGTTTGATGAATTCTGGCACTTAATTGTTTGCACTGGCATCACACCACCTCACTGGGATATGGCAATAAATGAAGGATAACATCATTTGCTTATGCAAGAAGATTGTTTAAAAAAAATGTCATCTCATTGGTACATTATGAAGAATGAGTTGTATCTGGAAGCTGTACAACATGAGTCGTACAAACCTTTATTGTTTGAAAGCCAACACATATAAATCATAGTTTCCCTTCAAACAAGAGAAAGCACGTTTTAGATAATACGTTACCAAAAAAATATTTCTAGTTCAAATATATGTTTATTGCAGGAGTTTCAAACTAAATTCCTAAAAACAGTAATACAGGAAACAAGTAGCGTTTAACGGATTCCATTTAATGAGTGCAAGCTTTCAAGGCTAGACCAGAAATACTGATTAATGATGCAAAGTAAATGCCTCTGGAATAAAGATATTTATGCTGTTACACAGGTTGCACAAATGTATATATCAAATATATTTGTATATAATATACCCCCAACTGTCCCGCTTTGTGTGGGACAGTGTTGATTTTGGTGGTTTGTCCCATGGACCTGTCGAGCTCTACCTCTGTTTCGCTTTTCAAGGCAGCAACAAGAGGTGAACTTGGTAAAAGGGAAAGAAATCCCTCCTTCCTGTTTTGCATTACATATTTATATATATAGCTCCAACATTTTACACAGCTCTAGGTACAGAGTATAAAGGGGTACTACCTACTAAGATAGACAACAAGAACAGAATGATGGCACCATTGGCCTGTCCACCTATGTATGAAGCAGACTTTGGTCCATCAAGTTCAACTCGTTTGCTATTCCATGTTTACTGATGTTCATCCAAAAGAAAGCAAAACTATCCCTTATTTCTTCAATATTAGAATTTTCAGATGCAGTCCACCTTGATGCTTGAGTTTTATACATCTTTTTCACACGATAGACCATAATATTATTGCATTTATTCCAATTTTTTTTTTTTACACAGATTTACCCCAGTATATCTAATTGGTGTTGGTGAGAACACATTAACCCCTCCATGACCAGACTGTTTTTGGAATGTTGTGCATTAATGACCGTGGCTGTTTTTACACTTCTGGTGTGTTTGTGTTTAGCTGTAATTTGTCTTCTTTGTAATTTGCTGTGCCAACACATATTATATATTGTTTTTTTCAGGACAAGAAGGGCTTTCTTTTGATGCCATTATTTGTATCATTTATATTATTATGAAAAAAATAGAAAAATATGATGAAAAATGTATAAAAACAACACTTTTCCTGACTTATTTGTAAAATCTTTTACTAAGCTTCAAAAACAAATTAAAAAAACCTTCTAAATAGATTATAATATTGCTCCTGAGTTTAGAAATACCCAATGTTTATATGTTTTTTTGGTTTTTTAATGTTCTAGTGTAATAAATAAAAGTAGAACATAGCTGTTTCAAAACCATTTTTTTCCAAAATTAGCGTTACTGACATTGTAAAACTGATATTGGTCATGAATCGCTGAATCAGACCCGCATGTACACATTTTTATAAAGTAGGCATCCTAGGGTATTCAACTTGGGGTATTTTGACACTTTTCATGCAGCAATTTTTCCACCAATCTTTGACAAGTTTTGGCAAAGTAATTTTGTTGTGTTTCTCCCCCTACACATTTTGTATTTAGGTATGAATTTAAAGTGGTTGTTCTGTTTTTTTTTGCCAAACAACACCCCACTATATGTTCAGAAACTTCCCCTGAGTATAGCTGTACCCTACATGTGTAGGTTTGCTAGGGTTATGTGACAGGTAAAAGGCCAAATTTAGGGTAATGTCATTGCTGCTTTAAAATGTGTATTTATTATGTAATGCTTGTGACTAGAGTTGAGCGGACACCTGGATGTTTGGGTTCGGCGGGTTCGGCCGAACTTCGGAAAAAAGTAAGAGTAGGACAAGTGCCCTGCAAGCAAATATGGATAGGGAAATAACTTCAAATAACATAAAATACATACAAATTAAAAATACAGCTGAGCCATAAAATAGCACTAGATGGAATCTTTGATTTTAGTTTTGGAAGAACATAAATCTAAATCTAAAGCATGGCTGCCAGGAGAATCAACAGAATTATCCATTTGAGAGAGGGTTGGAGTGCAGGGTATTCTCTTTCAGTTTATACTAAGTGACCCATAGGTTGAGGAGGCGGTGACCGTGGCGGTGTAGGTGGAAGCGGCGCTGGAGGAGGAGGAGGTAGCCAGAATTTTTCAAAGTGCGCTGTAAGCACAGTATTTGACGGTTCTATTTGACTCTCAGATATGAAGTGCACCGCAAGACGCAAATGTACTATTTACCACCCAAAACTATTCAAATTTTTCAAAGTGCGCTGTAAGCACAGTATTTGATGGTTCTATTTGACTCTCAGATGTAATACATGTAATGCTATTGCTATTCTATAAACCGAAATAGAGTCCCCATTCATACGGATAGGTCAATTAACCTATTCGTATGAATGGGGACTCTATTTCGGTTTATAGAATAGCAATAGTATTACATGTATTCTATAAACCGAAAGTCTATAAACCGAATGTCTTTCAGTTTATACACTTTTGGTTTATGGAATACATGTAATGCTATTGGCTTTCTATAAACCGAAATAAAGTCCCCATTCAAAAAATTTATATTAAAAAAACCTGGGGGGCGGGGCAGGGGGGGGCTGGATGTGCTTTGAAGCACCAGGGGCAGACTTCCAGAACTATATTATTTAGTCAGCTATTAACATCCAGGTGCTGTGATTGGCTGTCACGGTGCACGAATGTTTTGGGGGGGGGGGGGCCTCAGCCGACATGGCATCGAGACACTTAGCTAGGGGATGGGACACTTCATTGCGGCTGCTTCCGCACAGCCGCTTCACCGCCGACTCTGCACCACAAGACAGCTCGTCGCTGGAGATTTCATCGCGAGACATTTCATCGCTAAAGGTAAGTTTATTTCAGTATTTTAGCTTTTTTAGTTTATTTTAGTTAGGGTGGTTAGAATTATGGTTTAGGGGGTTAGAATTAGGGTTTAGCGGGTTAATTTTAGTATTAGGGTTCGGGGTTAATTTTAGTATTAGGGTTTAGGGGGCAATTTATAGTATTAGGGTTCGGGGGTTAGTATTAAGGTTTGGGGGTTAGTATTAGGGTTTAGGGGTTAGCATTAGGGTTTAGGGGGTTAGTATTAGGGTTTGGGGGTTAGTATTAGGGTTTAGGGGGTTAGTATTAGGGTTCGGGGGTAAGTATTAGGGTTTAGGGGGTTAATTTTAGTATTAGGGTTCGGGAGTTAGTATTGGGGTTTAGGGGGTTAGTATTAGGGTTCGGGGGTTAGTATTAGTATTGGGGTTAATTTTAGTATTGGGGTTTGGGGAAGGGCACTTTGGGGGAGGGAATCATTTATTAGGGGGGGTATTTTCTTTTTACTTTTACATTTGTAAGAGCTGACAGTTCAGCACTGAACTGTCAGCTCTTACATAGGGTTAGGGTTAGCACGATCAAACGGCCGCGTTATTCTTCATTGCTGACAGTTCAGCGTTCTAACTGCCGGGCTGAACTGTCAGTGATGAAGATGCGGCGAAGAAGTGTCCTAGACCCCTTAGCCATGTCGCTTAAATTGTGATCGTGGTATGCCAGGGTACATACCGCGATTGGATCTGCATGATGGTCCTGGGCCGTCATCGGTCATGAAGGGGTTAAGTGTCAGAGAGCAAATGAAATAAAAATATCCAGTAGCTATCACAAACAATTCCCAACCAGCAATCTGTAATCATTCTTCTGTTTACATTATTAGCAGTCTTATAACCCTAGATCAGTACCAAATATGTATAAGGGCAAGTGATTACATTGTGCTTTCTGAATTTTTCTAATTAGATTTTTTTCTATAAGCCAACAAAAGCAAGCAGGAGACAATTTCAGTAATTGAAACAGCTTTTGAACTCTGCATTGCTTAAAAATGCAAGAGACTTCCTTTTGACTTTTCCACCATAAAGTGATTATTAGGTCACACATTTAGCATGAGCATCTCATAAAAAGAGATCTGTTCATCCAAAATTGAAATCAGTGGCATTGTTCAAGAAAAAGAATAACATAACAAGAAATGAATGGATTTTGTTTTTTCGGGAACAGCTGTTCTTTATAATAGCAAGCTATTGCATTCCAAGGAATAACACAGAATTGTATTATAAAATGATAAGATGCATGGAGAATAATCAGCCACTAAATAGCAGTGTAAGAAATGCAATCTTCAGATATGACACGACCATTTCCTATATATATATTTTTTTAACTTAGATAATTTATACATCTGATGTCTCTGGCACATGTTTTATGGCCTTTTGCACTTTGCCACTCAATTTTCATCTTATATTACAGACTGTGCAATTCATTTGGGGGAAGTAATTTCCATCCCTGCATACTAATCGATTTTCTCACAAACACCTGCTATCAGTTATGGTAATAAAAATGTCCTTTTAAATTGAAAACAGTCCAAATGGAGCGTCCCAGGGAAATGACTTAAGTGTCATTCAATGCTACTAATGTGGTAATGTTCTTGTGTTACCAACGCACTTTTTCATATCAGCATTTACATTTTTATACAATTTTAGTCATTATATTTCTCCTTCAGCCGCTGACTGTTTTAAAGTGTTGCCTTAAAGCTATTGGTGCTAAGGAAAGATAAACTATCAGTACATACGCACAATTTTTTTAATAGTTCTCCTAAATCCAGACTGTTGTAAAAACAATATAAATGCATGAAAACAAAATCATATTAAAGGCGAGAAAAAAAATAAAGAGATTAAAGTCAATATTTCCCGTTGTGTACTACAGGCCTATTTTTCAAGCCTATTCCAGAATGGGTTGAATATTGGCTCAAGCACAGGGCATATACTGCTTATATGCAAAAAAGAAGTCCCCCTTAACTAAATGCTTATAATTAGGTATAGTTAATGTTGGCCAGTGTTTTCAACAAATTAACTATATTGTAGAAAACTTGCTTATTAAGTAGGTTCAGCACTTACAAGGGCCTCCTATGGGGCTGCTCAAAGACAGCCCGAAACGATTCAACTTTTTATTAGAGATGACTAGTAATGAGAAAATGTTTTAATTAACGTAAAACTATTCAGCAAATCCAAGTTTGCATTAATCAATGTAATGTCATAAATGGCCTATATATTGTTTTAATCTTATTTTCAGCATTTTAAGGTAGATTATTTTATTTGAGGGGCATAGATCAAACATGTAATAATTCCTCTCCTCTCACTAATAGGGTTGCCATCTTTTCTTAAAAAAAAATACCGGCCATGCTACTATCTCCGTAGACTTAACTTTGGGGTCAAGTAAATTTTATACCGGCCAGGTGGCAATCGTACTCTCTAAAGGCCCTTTCTGTCCAGATAAAGGGCCCACTTTAAGAAAAAAGGAAAAAATTCACCAGTTTTATTAATAGTGCCTTACAGAAACACTTTCTGAAAATTCTACTGTTTTCTCACTATTAACCTTTATTTAACACTTGTTTATGTTCAGCCATTATATTTTGAGGGATACAGATAACTTTTACATGCTGCCTACATAATGTATAACTTGTGTTAAAAGTGCAGTCAATAAATGTACTTCCTATCCACTTAGTTTTTTGGTTCACACATGTATTGTACATTCTGCAGGAAAGCATGTAAAACTAATATATGTCCAACAAAAAAACTGGCTGAGCTGCCAATATATTTATGCACACATTGCAAGTATACTTATTATTTGGGATATGCACTTTTTATGTTTTGAAACACTAAAAGTTGTTTATTTTCCTCCCATGCTCCAGTCAAGTGCTGAGAGCTGAGTGTAAGGGTTGAAGAAGCTGCAAACCTTATATTTGTGTGTAAATGTTTAGAAAACAGATATTCACATTTAATAATTGCTATTTTTTTTCTAATCGAAAAAAATAGGTATATTAGGGTAGGTCGGCACAGAAAATAGAGAAAAGGTATAGAGAAACAATGCATTGTTTCATTATTATACCATCACATAGTTACACAGGGGGACAGAATTTATACAAAGACCATAACATTTTTTGAGAATCAAATAAACCGTAATAGGTTAACTGTACAGGTCGTCATGAAAGGTGGGGTACACTCATCAGGTCACATCGTGAGTACCTAGGTCATGTGGGACAAAAGAACCGGGGTAATCAGTAGTAATGTTGTCATCTGGATTTCAGCCTATACTGTTAGCAGCAGTATATTCTATCCAGTAAAACCATGTTGTCGTTTATTTATCAGGCGGATCAGAGGCATTTGCAATCAAGTGTTCCATGACTCTAATTTTCTTTACCCTGGAGATCCATTCCCGGAGTGTTGGCGCTATCATATTTCTCCAATTAAGTGCATTCAGGGTTTTGGCGGCAATCAGTATATGTTTAGTAAGCGATTTCTTAAATTTAGGTACCGCCATCCCTTTTGCAAATAAAACCATTGCCTCAATGTAAAGGGGTACGTTACACAATCGAAGGTTTTGAATATGTCATGTATTTTAATACAGAATTCCCGGATCACCGTGCATCCCACCAAAGGTGAGTGTCTGTACCGATCTCCAACATAGCGGGTCACAGTCAAGGAACATGTGGTGTAATTGTTGTGGGGTACGGTACCAAAAGGTCAGCAGCTTATAATTAATTTCCTGGTACTTAATCGATTGCGTGCTTTTATGGGTCAAGATTAAAATTCTATCCCATTGGGCAGGAGTGAGTGGAGTTGTGAGTGCATCTTCCCATTCATTTATGGGTGGGGCCTCTCCATCAGAAGTTGTAGGTAGATGCGTGAAATTCTGTGTGTCATTGAGGTCTGAGCCAAACACACACATTCCAGCCACGTTTCATCCTGTGTCTGGTTATGTATCTGGGGCAGGCCCAACACAAAATGTTTAATCTGTGTGTATTTAAAACAGTCCATCAAAGAGGGAGTGTAGTCCATCAGTGAAGACAGCGAGAGTATACCGTTCCCTGTGATCACATCTCTTAGGGTTAGTGTGGTCAGAGGAATGAGGGCTTTCAGCCCCTTTGAGTGAGTTCCTGGAGGGAAATCATGATTACCTCGAATGGGTGTAAGAGGGGAAGAATAGGTAGAGGTCCTAATGGTTTTTACTAACGTGTGGAGGATACTGATAGTTCGTCCTACAAAAAGGTGTGAGGCTGTCCACTTCCTAGTTATTTGGGGGTTACACCATGGAATCGCTCTAAGAGAAAAGGAAAATGTTATGTCTTCTATGTAAACCCAATGTTTGTGAAGGGGTGCCTGCATCCAGCCTTGCCATGTGTGTGTCCTGGTAGTATAATTTCAGGTCTGTAAGTGCCAAGCCCCCTTTCCGTTTCAGTTGGGTGAGTCATTTATATTTAAACCTAGGTTGTTTATTATTCCAAACATTATGTTACGATTATGTTGGTGAGCAGAGATGAAAAAAATGATTGTGGGAGATGCATATTATTTTTAATATACAGTGGTGAACAGCTATAAATTGGAGAGCCAGTCAGAAAAAAAGGAGACACTAGAATGTAGGCAAGTGTCATGCCAACAGTTTAGAAACGGGTCCGATCTGTGGGGTGAGCAACACAGAGGGTGCCAGGACAAGACTGGCGGGGAGCTCAGTGCGACAGGTGAAGTTTCCATCACCATGCGCTCAGCACCTTTTTTTTTATCACAGTCATGGCATCAGGATGTCCCATGATACCGGAAAAGAACTCAATTTTCACTAGTGCTTCTAAACATAGAAAAACATAGACACATAAAATGTGTCGGCAGATTAGAACCATTCGATCCATCTAGTCTGCCCAATTGTCTAAATACTTTTATTAGTCCCCAGTTCCCTATCTTATATCTGGGATAGCCTTGTGCCTATCCCACGCATGATTAAACTCCTTCACTGTGTTTACCTCTACCACTTCTGCTGGAAGGCTATTCCATACATCCACTACCCTCTCAGTAATGTAATACTTCCTGAAATTACTTTTAAATCTTTGCCCCTCTAATTTAAGACAATAGACATATTATATACTCTGGTAGCAGGTTAAATGTATCTGACAGATGCAATTTAAATCAAAGTAAAGCTAATAACATTGTGAAATAATCTATTTTCTTGGCGTATGTTCTTAAAGGGGGGGGGGTACGTAAAGGCAAAAAATATTTTTTTCTTACATGAATGGCCATTTCTAATTAGTGAAATAAGTTTACTAGCTTTTTTTAATGTTTTTTTTTTTTTTATAATTTATTGGCCAAGTTGAGGTTTTATAACCTGTAAAGTTGGTTATAAATCAACATGAGATGCATTATCTGAAGGCAATTATTTCTCAAGTAAAGTTTATAATGGATGCAAATAAATGTTTATGTATTGTTCTCCGGAGCACTTTAATTGCTTTTTTCCCCTTCACTTGTATTTATTGTCTAGTGTTTAGATTTTGAATTGATGCTTTATGATATACTGGCTACAGAATTTATCTGCAAATGGCTTAAAATCACCTGTATATATATCATCATATATATATACGATGCTGTCCAAACTATGTCACCTTTTAGAATAGGAGCATATATCCAGCTATCATACCAGGGATTGTGTTATATCTTCAAGCTGCTGGAAAAACACCAGTAGAACTGCTATTGTATGTGTTGTTCGGTCATGATACTGGCTACGTTAATACTAAAGAAAATCGTGTGAGACCCAGTTCATCCAAGGCCTAGACATCAGCAAGCTTGGATTTCTAAGGTACAACCATTCATCTGTATATATAACTAATTTGCCCAAATCATCCATTAGCTTTTTAAATATGGAAAAATCTGAAAAAAAGATTGGTCCACATAGATAATTGTCTGCCTTGTTCAACATAATGGGCTCTATTTAATGACCACAGTTCATTGAATACCACAGACTGGAAGAGAAAAACAAGTGTTTTCCAGGGATCAGTGATAACTCACATCATTGAAGTTACTCCCGAAACCAAAAAGAAATGGACATGATAAACATAATGAAAAAAGCTGAGGGGTGATTTGCAGAAGCTACTATAGAGATGAACCAAAGATTTTTTGTGTTTCATCTATTTATACACCTTTCATAATGCTACTCCATATATTACTGCTATTAAAACACATGATAATAACAATCTCCATGAAAGTCTTTTTTGGGTGGGTACAATACATAATAATTATTATTAGCAATGCTTTAATAATGGCATTGCCAGGTCTATTCACTAAAGCATAATTAGACATTAATTTAAAAAAAAAAAAAAAAAAAAATCTCCAAATTGTGCTCCTTTGCATTAATGCTTGTTTTTTGCAATTACCTTCTTAGTTCACTTTTTAGTAAATAGACCTTACTGAACCTTTATTCAATCGCCTTCATGCTGGAAATTTTACTAATATGACAGTTTAATAAACGTATTGACAATTTGTTGCCTGTCCCTATGGCTGTAAAAAGGGAGAACATTGCTAATGGACTGAGATCTATGTAAGCATTCAAAAGGTAAGATTAAGTAGTTTGGTTAATGGACGTACAAAACAATTCAAAGATATATGGGCTACTTAGTTTTTCCATTTAGATGGTCTTCACTACAAGTGTATTTTATAGACCAGTTTTCAAAACATAAGTAAAGTAAATGATATTCCAAAAACATCATGAATTATTTATTTTTAAACATCCTATAATTTCTCTTAAACATCCATTTCCTTTTTAATACAGTAATCTCTTTACCAAAACCCTACAATGTGTAATGTACAGTACTATTCCTGATGATCTGTATGTCTAATTCATACATAAATACGCCTGCTATACTTTCTTGTGCCATCTTTATATACTTGGTCCAATGTCTCTTGGTCAAAATTGTCAAAAAAAAGGTAAAAAGAAATACTGATGATTATTACTGAGTTTTAAAATAAAATTAGCAAAAGTAATAACCGACAGCTGATATATTTACCCTTCACACAGTATCTAGATTTGCACACAGGAAGAACTGTACTTTTTTTCTATTCTCATTTTCTATGAGTTTACTGTAATCGAAGATCAAAATGGACTTTATGAAATATGTTGGTGATTCCTAAAGCATGACAAGGCTTTAGGTTCGCTCTGTATCTCCGTATCACTAGACAGGGTAAGCCTTTGTGTAACGTGAGAAAGTGTCACTGGCTCATCCCCGTGAGAGAATTCTGATCATAACAGTAGAGGAAGATTAAGCCAAGGAACAGTTAGTTACAGTACGTCGGATATTTGTACCATTGGATGGGTGCCATCTTGTGTAGAAGAGCCTTCCAAGGATAGACTAACGTTGCCTTTATTTTGTTCAGCTTTAGCGGCACAAGCCTATGCACTAAAAGAAGAAAACGACAGTTTACGATGGCAGTTGGATGCATACAGAAATGAAGTGGAGCTCCTCAAGCAAGAGAAGGGGCATCATGGCCGGACAGAGGAAAGCCTAACTAAGGACCAGCAACTGCAGTTCTTACAACAAGCAATGCAAAACATGCAGCAGGTAAACCCTCGTATGAGAATGTGGGGAGGTACATAAATGTGCCCACTTAATAGAATGATTTACCTCATGACATGAATGTGTCACTCCTGTTCATATTTACCTATTAACTGGCTGAGGGTGATTAAAAAAAAAAAGTGTGGCCAAGGATCTGTACGCTTATAAAACTATCTTTACATAAATTAGAGCTCCCTACATCACTGACCATCCAAGTTTATGAACTGCTAAATGCACACTGATCTTTCTCATTGCAGAACCATATCCAGTACAGTACTGTAACTTTATATAACACGGGGAGTGTGAGTTATATGAACACAGAGTTAACAATGATCATAATCACATTATAATAATCAGCAGGGAATAGGATGTTTAGTTTTTGTTCATTTACAACCTTACTGCTTTAAGAAGAGTCATTTAACATGGTTAATTTGTAATTAAAGCCCACCCTTCATATACGTGAAATCCAATGTTCTCTTCATTGTTAGCAATTATGTGACCTTCAGAGCAATCTGTTCTTTTATGAAAGGCAGCCCCATGGATTTTATGGGAATTATGTCACCGTCTTGGTTGCATTGTGTTATCTGATCTCTCATCTTATTATTACCAATAAATAGAGAAGATACTGCTACGCTTTTGTGTAACATTCCCACTATGTTCTATTCTCTGCTTTGTGTATGTGTGGGAGACAAATAGTTACGTAGCGAAAAAGTAATGTAACCCCTTCCCGCCTGAAGGATGATCTATGCTGTCCTAAAATACTGGGTTCAAATGCCAGTAGGACTGCATAGATTGTCCACTATTTATCAGCTCATTGTGGCGATGAGCTGTATTGTTGTAGAGGACAGGCTAAATGTAACGGATGTGAGTTCCAGTAACATAAATCTACATCGCTCCATGCAAAGTCTCACGATATTTCATCAGGGACCCCCAGGGTCAGAAAAGACCCTGATCAGACTTCTGCATATGTATCCCTGGATCTCGATCACTCTGTACCACTAACAAAAGGTTTCCAATTTGGTGCTTAAGGACCAAGCATGATTGGATGTGGAAGGGATTAAAGCCCTTTGTAAGGAATTACATTTTTATGTAAATACAATGTATTTTTATTTGAAAGATTTGGGTCTTGGTGTTAGGGCTTTTGAAAGCTACACATAATTGGTTGCTCAGCTAATTGTCACCTTTTATATTTCACTTGACATACACATAATAGCAATATACATTATAACTGTGTTCTTCCATGAATTTGGTACTTTATTTTCCTCTTTTAAAACGGATGTAATGCCTTTGAAACTAAATGTTAAATCAGGGCTTGACAAACCCCGGTCGCCGTGGCAACCAGGAAATCAGACCTGGCGCGGGGTATCGTGAGCCCCACATGGTGCACTTGCCGCTGGGATCTTTAAAAGAAAAACTTTAAACTTCCGGTGCGCGAGGGAGCAGAGTTTGTGCACCACATGCACAGACTTCCTGCTCCGCCCCCTTGCGCACCGTGCTGCAGTGCCTGAGTTCAGGGCTGGAAGCAACAAATACAAAAATGCCCCCCTTCTCTGCAATGAGGACACTAACACAGATTTAGACAGATTTGTGAACAATATTTCAGAGAAATAGGCCTTTTGTGTACATAGAAAATGTCTTAGATCTTTGATCTTTGAGTTCAGCTCATGAAAAATGAGGGCAAAAACGAAAGTGTTCCGTTTTAATTTTGGTCAGTGTATAATGATTTATGAACCATTGTCAAAACTAAACAAGCAATCAAATAAAATACACATAAATATTATAAATATTTGTATATGAAATAAGTAAACTAAGCACAAAAATTAAATAAAGTGTCAAGTAAATAATAACAACATGGTACAAAAAAAAATCAGGAAGCAGAGTATATAATCAGTCAGGAGGGAACATGGTTAAAGTCCGAATTTATCTTTCACATCATCTTCCCACATTGACCATTTAGGCTGAAATATAGATGTGAAAGTAGATGGATCACGAAAAACCAATTCACACCTTTTATTTTCAAAAAGGAGAAATAAGACCTCACCCACAGTTGGTACAGTGGGTGACTTCCAATGACGAGCGATGATGGAATTAGCTGATATGAGAAGATGGCCTAGTATAATTTTTTTGTATCTAGGCAGGTTAGCTGGAGACAAAGACACAGATAATATTACATCGAATTCTAATACGTGATCAGTAAAGCGGAGTAATGTACCAATTTGACCGCAGTCTCTCCAACATTTATTTTCGCTCAGGTGCATGTTAAAATGTTTGGAAGGTGTTAGGTACCATCTATAAATTAATTTATAATGGGATTCCAAATGGTTTGTACATTGAGTGAGACATTTAAACGATAATAAAAATAAATTCTACTGTCTACTCTACTATCCCTCCCAGCTCACTCTCCCACCTCAACATGTAATTCGTTTTATCACATACGTCACCTGCAAAAATATTGTAACACAAGGAGATGCTTTGTTACCAACCAGGATCTAATAAATAGATTTTTTCTAATTTTGACTTATCAAATTTCAACACGTTTGGATCTTGATTGGAAAGAGCAAAATGTTCTCTAATTATTGTCACAAGTCTCTCATGTGTTGGGGCATCAAGTCAACTTAAATCAAATGTATCTTTAAATTTTTCGAAGGGCAGAAGGCCATTGGAAGAAAATAGATCATTAATATAGACAATCGAATGGGAGGCCCAGTAATCTACATCCAGTTCAGGTAAAGCATAACATTCTGGACCACGTGGGAGAAGGTTGAATATTTTTGAAAAATCGGTTCCACATTTTAAGGGTTAATTAAGTAGAGGGAAACGTCCGCCGCCTTAGGGCGTTGAGATGAAGGCAACCAAAACAAATTTTTAATAGATAAGGTAAAATCTTATTTGTCTCTATCTCAAGCCAATGGGGCCTGTCGTTATCTAAATTGAATTTTAGCGCCATTGCTGCAATAGTTGCATAGTAGTAATGAATAAAATCTGGCAAACCCATACTTCCCCTTACTCTGAGTCACTCGTTATGACGGTTAAAAATGAGCTGAACCTGCTTCCTGTACCAAATGCAAATGACACATTTCCCATTTATGTTAGTTGATTTGTATATCAAGACGCAAGTGATGTTATAAGCAGGAGATGCCACAGATAAAATTTTCAACTTATTTTATGCATTCGTACGCTATTGTGTTAACACAATGTATAGATCATTTTTCATTCTCTATGGTCACAGTATAAGAAATATTTAGATCCCTTTAACTAAAATTGTATCTAACATGATTTAAATGATTTTATAAGGTTATAGGTCAGTACAATCAATATGTATCATACTGGGATTCCAAACATCTGGGGTCTTTTGTGCAGAATATTCACAAGCTTTCAGGTGCAAAGAACAATGAACAGGCTAGTTTATCTTATATTATAGTTTTTGTTACCCATTTGTTGTACTGTATTGAGGCCTATACGATGTTCATTTTCTCCTACATTCACAGTGCTCTTATTTTGATGTACGTAGATCAATCTACATATTTTAGTAACAATATAGTGAATGTATATTCCATGCGGCTTTCATTAAAGGATTTGTTTCTGAATAAAACAGTATGTTGTTCCACATCCTAAAATAACAGGGGAGCTGTCTACATCAAATCAGTTGGGGGCTATATCCTGAATTAAGCTTAATAGAAACCACACAATAAAAGATGCTGGATATAAACAAGCACCCAGACACCGTATTTGAATACATTTCCATAGCAAAACTATAAAAGGGGTAATCCTTTTATTAATATCCAACAAATAAGATGAGAATAGAAAGCACACCATTCACAAACTGATACAAATGTAGATGCTATAAAAATAAAATACTGATAACGCGGAAATGGAAAAAGCAAGTCTAAATAACTAAAATAATGAAACCTGTTCTACAAGTTGAGTTAACAGCGAAGTGAACCCTTTGCCATTACCTGGTTTTCTGCATTAAAAGATTTTGCATAGGGTTGCCATCTTTTCCTTTTACCAGCCATTGCTGTGAGTTGGCAAGGGCAGCACCCTAAAAAGAGCATGTTTATGCAAAAAGCTTGATTACTTGCCAGGTGGCAGTAACACATCACCAGTTTATTCAGGGATGCTTTTAAAGATATGCATACTACATTAGTGAGTATATTTGTGGATGTGTAGTAGTGAGTGTTTATTAGTGTGTGTGTGTTAGTGCATGTAATGTGTGTGGTCACAAGTGTGATATTAGCATGTATTTAATGTGAGCGTGTATTAGTAAGTTATATGTGAGTGTGTATTAGTGAGTGTTTATTAGTGTGTGTGTGTGTTAGTGCATGTAATGTGTGTGGTCACAAGTGTTATATGAGCATGTATTTAATGTGAGCGTGTATTAGTAAGTTATATGTGAGTGTGTATTAGTGTGTGTTTATTAGTGTGTGTGTTAGTGCATGTAATGTGTGTGGTTACAAGTGTTATATGAGCATGTATTTAATGTGAGCGTGTATTAGTGAGTTATATGTGACTGTTCATTAGTGTATGTTTGTGAGTGCACCACCGTTCACTATTTTGTAGTAAAAGGAATGAGTATTCATAATGATGTCATGTATCCGTGGCCAGAAACTAGACAATGCATGCATAGACACTCCATCCTAATTCCTCTCCATAGTGAGGATGCTCAGGTTTTAAAGGTCACTGATGAAAAAATTAACAAAGGAAATGTTTATTAAATTAATGTATGATGTTTAGTATTGCTGGAATGAAATATGGCTTTGGCACTCCTTGATAGTTAAGAACACCCTCTTAAACTTAAACTTTTTCTTTGGAAATTTGAATAACAATTTAGTGTTTTCTTCACAAATAAACAAGATGGCTTTTACCTGTTTGTTGGCACACTTTAATTATTTTATAGCAGTGTACATCCAAAATGTACAAAACAATAGTTGTAGGATTAATTGGATTGGAACGCATGGGAACTTCTGGGCAGCACAGCTTTATGTTAATATTACCAGCAAACCTGTTTCAGTGTGGGTAATTTATTTTTGTAGGTTTAAAAAAAAAAAAAAAAAAAAAAAATGTATTTATATTTTGTCTGCAAGACATTACAGTGGTATAGAGGGAGCTAGGAACTTGAAATTACATTAGGATGTGTTTGCATAGTTGTGTACTGACTTCCTTGTGTATTGTGTATCTATGTTGTTCACTTCAGTAGCACACTGTATTACCCGGTTCTGGGTGTGCCCTTCCTACCATTTATTTGTTTCTATCCGTATTAGTTCAGTGGTCCACCCTCTGAGAATGGAGGTTAAATAGCGGTCAACTGCACAGGTTGTCTGAGTGCTATTCCAAGCAATTACCTATGGCTTTGAGTGTTTTGCATGGGGCAATACCCGCTAGGCTAGTGTCCACCTGATATTTTGTTTACAATGTTGTCTTGGACAGTAAATATTGGATTTATACTTTCTTTACAGACTGATTTGATGTTTGTTATTTGAGGTGGTGTTTGTTATTTGAGGTGGTATGCCATATGTGCTGTACACCTAACTTATTTTTACCCTATGCGAGACATTAGGAGCTTGTCCTATGAAAAGGCATGTCCTGGAGCTGTGCATATGCAGAAGCACTGAAACAGAGTGCCATCTAGCTGGGCATAGGGAGTGGAGTAGAACATTGTGTGCCTCCAATTAAAGGCAGGGAATGACTGGCGCTCTACAGGGAACAGGAAATTCATGTACAAAAAAACTGCTTTTCCTGCAGAAAGTCATGCCACAGGGAGATAGCTTATTATGGAGATAACTAATTACAATAGTCAAGAAGCATAACAACATGTGTGGGTCTTCACCACGATCTATACATCTGCTAACAAGATGCACATGTTACGATAGATCTAATTAATCCCTTTTATAATTAACAGCTGAACAGCTAGTTCCTATTAAATAAGTGGTCAATAAGCTATGTAAACAGTTGCTACGCTAACTTATCACAAGTTAAAATGATATACAAATATGCAGCGCCTAGGGTGGCACTTCTCTTGTTTGCCCCTAGGGGGGCAGCACAAAATACAAAAAAAGTCACCCCTTTAAGAAAAAAAAAAAACCTTTGCTTGCCGACAGAGACGGTGGCTGGGGAGATTGGAAGAGGCTGCACGGGAAACTGAACAGGCGGCACTTGTGACATGATGGGGGAAAGTGCTGACAGGTCATGTGACCCGGTGCCCTGACATCAGACACAGGCCGGGTCACATGACCTCTCTGCACACACTGCGCAGGGAGCCGAACAGGCAGCATGGTAGGACACCATGCTGCATGCCAGCAGGCACAAGTTTAATTCCTATGGGGATGGGGGGGATGTGATGGAGGCATGTCATGGGGTGATGTGATGGAGGCATGTAATGGGGTGATGTAGGTTATGGGACATGTCATGGCTGTAGGGCAGTTCCCGATTTTTGTCTGCCTAGGGCAGCACAAAACCAAGATACTCCACTGCATATACAAAGATGTGCATACTAAACTATTGTTAGGATGCCGTCAGTATATGGAATTTGACTGTATAGTGTGTATAATAGTCAGTTATGTTAAATTACTTAAGTAATTGTTTGTAAGCATGAGTGTACTCATGTTATTTTAGTAAGTAAGTCATTGTCACAGCAGCACAGTGGCGCTGCCCACTTACCTGGTCAGGGCTGTCCGGAGCCTCAGCCTCCTGTGTCTCCTGCGGGGATCTCCTGCCTCACTCACATGCTCCCTGAGCACATCTCCATTGGCTGTCCTCCAGTCAAGACGAAATGCACATTCGTTCTGATTTTGCCCATGCACAGTAGGTCTTTCGGCTTCCTGCCCTTACGGACTTAAAGGGCAAGTATTAAAAAACTTTGTTTCTCCTCCCAGTGCCACTATTGGTCAAGCAATTACTGTGAGAGCTATTTAAACCCTACTTTTTGGGTTTAAAAACTTATGTTTTTTTCTTTTCTCATACTGAGATTATACTGGTTAAAGGAATAATCTAGAGGGTAAATTAAATTAATATTATAAATTTACTCAAGAGAGAACAAGGTACTAAGATACGTAGATAATTAATTATATAGATGCACAGTTTTCTTGTTTTTTGTTAAATGTTCTTTGTTTAATGTTTGTAAGTCTTACATTTTCTTTCTACCCATTTACTATTACATACTATCCCATTTGTACTAATAGAAAACAACATATAATAAATAATATAATAATAAAAAAGGAGGAAGAGAGGGAGGGAAAGGGAAAAAGAGAAAGTAAAAACTAAAGAAAATAATTGAAAGTGAAAATAAGCACAAGGATGATCTTAAAACACGTAAGAGCAATAAGAATAACACAAATTGACGCACACATGTTGCAAGATCCGAGTGCAAAAAAATAAATAAATAAACCCTAATTTTTGTCTTGCACCTTGCCTGTGACAGTGCCTCTGTGCCCTTTTGCTAGCGTCCCTTATTGTTCATTCTGATAACCGTTGCCAAATCCTTTGCTGTTGTATTTGGGTGATGCTTCAGTGTCATTGTAATTGACAGTAGGCAAAAGACCTGGGGGAATAAACCTTAGGGTGACCCATTGTCATACCCAATACCTATTGTGCATTGAGGTTCCACCTCCTACCTGAACCCTTACAGTCCTTTCACAGTTATTGCAACATTATATTAAAAGCACCTATCTTAAATCAAAATATTGGAAATTTAGTCACATCTTATGGCCATATTATGGGCTATGCTTACAATAATTATAACACGGGTGAGATGTATTATTACTGTATTATTATTATTAACAAACTGTACTGCCCAGCTTTAGATTCTTGTCACTGCTCCTCGCTTTCAGTAACTATATCATAGGCAATCAGACGTTCGGCGCTTGTTTGTCTCTCCAGCAGTCTCATTGCTCCATCTTGTAGCAGTTCACAATCATTGTTCAGCAAGTCACACCTCTGTTTCCTCAGCAGTTTTGTTGCTTTGTCTTATAGCATTTTGCAAGCGTCGTTCTGCAAGTCCTACTCAAAACTTAATTAACTCCTAACTCGGTAAAGGAACAATGTAGAAAGCTGGAAATAGTTGCATTGACATAGAAATGCCACACTTGAAACCTTTGAAACCTATAATATAAGCTCTTTAGGATAGACATCTAATTTGCTGTTGGAAAAGGAGGTTATGACATCACTGGTGATATAGAACAATTACCCATCAGTTTTGCACTTGATGTGGTATATAATCCCCTTAATTAACTCATAACTCGGGAAAGGAACAATGTAGAGAGCTGAAAATAATTGCGTTGACCCATAAATTCCAGCATGAATAATCTGTGTAAATTTCATGATTCTAGAGTTCAGCATTCCAGAGTCTTTCCTGCTACAAACAAACAAACAATTTCCTGTTTTATAGTTAATACATTAATTTGTATATTAACCAAAAAATAAGCTAACCTCAATTTAATGAAATGTGCCTCTTATAGTAGGAAAGGGTTTTATATTTTTTAGATTTAAAGATCTAACTTGAAAGGTCACTCCTGTTTATATAGTTTAAACAAATGTTCCTTAAAATGTGGGCATTTCGTTCCGGCCTCTTTAGTACCATGTTGTTTTATCGGTGAAATCAAGCCATTGTGACATAAAGCTACATTCTTAATTAATTGGTGCAAGATAGTATTTAGAGGCCACTGCCACTGTAATTGATTCTTAAGTCAATCTGTGTGCTAGTTTAGACTCTTAAGTCCACCTGCCTGCTATCCTATGCAATTCAGCAAGGACATTAATGGCTTAAGTACAATTAAACTTACCTCTTCTTAATTAGTGTCCCAGAACGAACAGGTTTGTTTGCTAAATGCGTGCTTTGTTTGAACAGAGATTTAATGTTCTTGGTATATGTATTTGAGGGTAGGTTCCCCCCCCACACACACACCTTTTCTGAGCTGACTTACTGGTCTGCGCCACAGCATATTCTCCTGTGTCATCAGACTCCTTCCCCCCACCCTCTGCTTCTGCTGGTACAGTCGTCTCAACTGTTTACAGCCAGTTTTGAGTGTATAGTAAGTTAAGTTAGTTCAGTGAGTGTAGAGTTGAGTGTGCATGTGAATGATGCACAGGTATGCCTATGATATTACAGATCCTGCATGTATAGCTGTAGACTCAGGCCTGTGCATGCTTAGCAATATTCCCATTGAAAATAATTTGGAAAGCACTGGGCATGTGTCATGGTAAAGATCCAGGGAAATGTTTTTTGTTTTTTTACACATTTGGCTTTTGTTATATGATTATAATTCTAGAGAAATGTGCACAGGAATGGTTAACATACTAGTCCAAATATAACATAATACATTTATTTCTGGCCTTTTAAGAATGGCATGATGATTGTGAAAAAATGCTTTATTACTGATATAAATCTTTTTAAGTAAAGCATTCAGCAAAGTACTGAAGCAAAGAAAAAAAGAACCCAGTTTTTAAACCTACAACGTAAGGTGAGGCTATGAACAAGGCAGCACAGACAGACTTAAAATATATGTTTCATTTAATCCATGGAATTGCTTAGAACTCTGTTAGAACAATATAGAATATTTCTCTGAAATAGATGTATTAAATCATCTTTTGTTTTAAATTATAGATGATTGTTGCTAATGTATGATGATGAATGATTAAAAGTAAAATAATTTTAAAAATCCCCTCTTGGGCCAGCAGATTGTTGCTGGCTCTGTAAATAAAATAAAATGTCCCTGTTCCTTATTATAATAATGGGGGACCAGGGCTAGTACTCCAGACTCCCCCCAATAATAAACATGGCTGCAACTAGCCAAATGAATGCCAGTCCCCAGTCTAATACACTGGGACCCAGGGCTACTTGCCCTGGCCCGCCACATAATAAAATTAACCCTCCCACCAGGGTCCAGAGGCTGGCCAAATGCCTTTGGACCCCTCCCCTAAAAAAAGGAAAAGACTGCCCAACCGCCTCTGGATCAACCGTGCCCCACAATGAAATAAAAACAAAAGATCACAGGGTCCATAGGCTGCCTAAGTACCTCCTGAACCTCCTGCCTTCCAATAGTTATTGTGCCGATTAGCTGTCTCCCAGCCACGTTAATTATTAGAATAGGCTAGTATCCCTGGCCCCCCATTTTTAAAATTGGGGCCAGGGACATGTTTTATTGTCGCTGGCACCACGGGGTCTATTTTTTCAATTTTTTACCCAAAGTCCTCGGATATGTGTCTCAATCTTCCCTATATTTTAATTTTTGTGACAATTCAGTAGCATTTCGGCACAATGACATATTTACGTGACAATATGGAAGTACTTTGGTGCTTCATGAGTAGCCCAATTTCATGGGCTATTTGAATCACAAAAGTGGTCCAAAAATTTCGGCTACCTGAGTACACCCTGTAAATTAAATTCAACCCCCCAACTCGACCACCTATACACTAAAACAACTGTGTCCTCTCCCCACCCCCTCGATAAAGTCTATCGTAAAGTCCCCTTCATTACATGGAAATTTGTTTTGCTTTTCACTAAAAAGTAAAGTTAATGCAAATTGGGAGGCGAGTTGGACTTTGATGTCCAAATCAACTTGTGCAATCAGCCACCTATGAAGATGGTGAGTTGCGGTAAATGAATGTGGTAAGGTTCTTGAAAAGTTTGGCCTTAATAATTCATTATTAAGGAGCTGGGGGCATTATCGCTATACCTCGATCATGGGATTATGTGAGGACCGTGGGGATTACCCCAATATTTATTAGGGCCCATTTCAGCAGTCACTGAATCCTGTTAGAGATAAATGTTTTTTTTAATGGGTACATTTTATCACACTTACTAGATTTTTTATTTAATGGATGCGGTAATGATTTAACCACACCCATTAAATACAGGAGAGCATTTATTTCACTGGGGTATGGTTTTTCAGTCAAACCGGACAGCCTGAAATCCAGTTTATTTTCTTCCCCATTAACATGAATGGGAGGTGAGTTTAACCTTGCTCCCCTCCAGTCGCATGCTTTCACCCCATCTCTAAAATGAACGTCTGTGAATAGACCTATATATCTTCATAGTGGTTTTATACCAAAACATATTGTGATCACAATGCCTTGATCAAAACATTCTATACATTTTCTAACAATTTGACAATCACAAGTTATATAAATATGTTTACCCATTTTCGTAAGGCAGGCACCCATTAATGGGAATGTAACATGGGAAAAAGTGTGGTCTTTGGGTTTACAGCTGATTGTCACGCCTCTGAGGCAAACCAGACTCTTCCCGGGTGGGTTCAATCGGGCAAGACCTCCAAAAAATGATCTAACAAAAGCATTAGGAAATTATAAGAGAAATTCAGATGTAGTTTAGAGCAAAGAATGTGAAGATATCCTCAACCTGCCAATTTCTAGCATGGAAATCTTATCTTATTCACATGCCTATTCTCCCCACTTCCAGTCTCCTATAGTTTGTCTATTAAATGATCACGTTTGAGTTGCACTTTTGGTTCTTCTTGTTGTGATCAGTTCCTGTCCTGCCTATCCTTTTCCTGTCTGTGCCAGTGGTAGATGTTGCAAAGCTGCATATCCTCCCAGCCTTTGGTCTTCTAAACAACAGTACTTCTCTGATGTATATTGTGCTAATTGTACTTGTGATGGTTAATATCCTTTCGCATACTTTCGTGCACGCTCTATTTTATACCTTTAATACATTTGTAGTTTGCATGGTAAATCATAAACAGACTCACTACAGTAAATATATCACCAGATTGTATATATTTAAATTAATTTCCTGTATGTAAGAGGAACATCTGGAATCTGGGAGTCTACTTAGCAACATCAATCTATGAATAGCCCAAGGGAAAATCTCACACACTTCTCAATGTAGTTCTTTTTTTTTTTTTTGTTATCAAAGTTCTTTGACAGTCCAGTAAAAGCATTGCAGTGGTAACCATTTTAATGTTTGTTCATGTTATTCCACGCAAGGCTGCATACTCATTAATCACCTAAGTCGAAAAATGTGCTCTGTCATAATGTGGCTATAATTCATTTTTTTTAAGGAATGTTTCAAAAACATAATGCATTTTCTGCATCTAATTTTTTTCTCTCTAAAGCTAGTTATGCAAAATATGTTTTCCAAATTCATTTTTCACTGTCACCTATTTGTGTGTGATCCAATAGCATCAATGTAAGGCATTGTCACTTATACTTTGTTTCAAGTAGAATATCCAGTATACAGCTTTGAAATGTAAACGCTGTGGTTGCATATTTATTTTCTATTTTTGTGCTTACATGATGTGTGCATTATCACATTTCTAAAGAAATAGATGGCAATTTATAACGGAAAGTGAGAGAAACAACTTTTATGGTAAATCGCTGGCGCATAGAAACTAGAATAAGAATTACTTGGCCAGTGTGATATCTCCTTCTTTAATTCCAACATGTTTCCTTTACGAAGGTGCAATTTCAAAATTCAGAATTGCTGCTTCTATTGTTCCAGCTTACTTACACCATTTTCATAAAATGTGTTTTTCACGCACTAGTTTAATAGCTTCAACTCTTTTTTTCTTGAAAATAAAAACTTCCACCAATACACACTAAAATACCCTAAAGACAAGCTGCTTAAGTTACTTCCATGACTCGATAATATTCTCAAACAAGAGTGTGGACATTATTATTTAAGCATATGACAAGCACAGTATTATAACCACTATATTAATCATGGTACACATTTTTGAGCCAAAGGTCCCAACCTTTGGTTTTAAACCCTAGTATAAGACCCTAATATGTCCTCTTCTCTATCTCTTTCATTTCTTAGCTGAGAGGGACAGCAGGACTCAGGACCACAATCCCGCAGTCCTGATCGCATTCTCCGTTGTCCCAGACACCAGAGAACGCTTACTGGGCATGCGCAGCATTGTGCACATGCGCAGTAACGATCCTGACTTCAGAAGCCAGGATCAAAAATGGATGACATTTTTACTGCACATGAGCCATAGCACTGACACTCCCCTCCCCAGATTACGCCCCCCAGTGTCCCGATTCGCCGGGGGTCAAGGTTGGGAGGTAGTCAATATATTATTCACTGTCCCAGGGTGGATTTTTTCCACAAACATGTTTCTTGCTCTTGTGCTAGCAAGCCTAAGTAAAAAACAACAGTTTGCTAAGGAAATTGATGTGTTTTGATGTCAGTGCTGATCACTTGACCTTTTATGATTCTATAATGATGTCATAGCACATGAAATGCCTTTTCATGCATCATTTTCTAAGGCCTCCAAGACTGATACAGTGTCTACCTTTACTGTCCCCCAGGTCAAACCATGGATAAAGAATCAGGCACTGAGACACTCCTGATTCACCAAACATTTTTTGGCAGAGGTTCTTCTCACACATTGTAAAGTGTCGAGATGTATAAAAAAGGTGTAATCACCATTATATATAATGCATGCCAACTGCACCTTTGTGTTTGACTCTTTTATTAACATTCTTTTTACATTCCTTGCAGTACATGCAAGGAATAAAAATGAGTATTATTTTTTTTTATATTTTTGCAGGTGTAATGTCTAATGTATGTAAATGATAATTGGCGTGGCAGAACCTTTAAAAAGTTGCTTATGACAACTGATTGTCTTGAAATAGAGTATATTATTACGTCCAAAACAAGTCATTTAGGATGGATACAATTCATGGAAAATCATATCATCTGCAGCCTACTGCAGAGTACTGACAATTGGCATCTGACAATAAGAATTTGGAGAAAAAAAATAATTTTATATTTCTTGGAATCGGCCTTCAGTGATCATTATATGTACACATTGTTCACATGTTAGAGTCAAAGTTCCTGGGTAAGATGGAAAATCACAACTAGGCTGGGATCAGGCTCACAATATCTATTCTTGCTCCTTATAATATGTGTGATTTCCACCATGTTTCTTGCACTCTTATGTTCATTGTTTATTATAAAATTAATTTAGATGTTATGCTTGGTAAGGTATATGTTTTTTTTTTATTTGTTTTTTGGCTTTACTAAAGAGTGTATGTGTGTCATGTAAATATCTTTGGCTCTATACTATAGTGCTAGCAGTAATGGATGCATGTGCATCTGCCCCCAAATGCTTGTTTCACCAGTTACACACACATTGAGCAGTGTGCAATCTTGACAGCACATATGTAGATTGTATACATACTAACCTTTAAGTTCACTTTAAGTCGAAGAACTGTTTGGATGCCACTGCTCTTAGAGCTGTAATGCTATTATTAAGAATTGTGAAATGCACCTGCCTCAGTTCAATGTAAGCCCCAAACTGCATTTCATTTATCAGATTTTATAATACATTTTGTATTATAGTTCTTTATACACCTGTAGAGGATATTTGTGTGACTGCATGGGATAGGCTTAAGGCTATTGTAGATTCTATGACACACATTCTATGTTTCTATGTGACTAACACTGACTTTGTGATCCAAAATGTCAGATTTATTTGGGACTTATTTGCACTTGTGTATACTGTGCTTCTAGGGCAGATTGGTTAGTGCCTTATTTCACTGTAAAAGGGGCATGTATGGTGTATATAGCTTATATATTTATGCAATATATGTATATATATATATATATATATATATAATATCAACATTTTATTGATAAACATTATGCATAACTGTCGAGTAGTAACGTTTGAAGCACACACAAAAATAGATTAAGATAAAACTCATTCTGGCTGGGATTATCCATATTTAGTAATAAATAAATAAATGTATTTTGTAATACTGTCTTCATGGTTGACATATCCACAGCGAGATGATTTAAATTCTTCTTACTGTGTAACTCTGATACAAACTCAGAGAGCCTTAACAGTTTCAGCCGCGCACATGAAATAGTTTGAATTAAATTTGTGCTAGCTGAATAAATAACAATTTAAAAAGCCATCAAAGTGTTTCATGAAACAGTAATGACTTTTCTGTTTCTTTTTGTTTGGCAGCAATTAATAGCTATGCAGGAGGAGTTAAATAACAAAAAGAGCGAGCTGGAGAAGGCCAAGGAAGAGCAAACCCATGCTCAAGCGCTGGTGAACGTTCTCAAAGAACAGGTGAGTGTGAGCCAATGAACCATTCCAACTGAATTCTTATTTCTAACGCTGACATTTTAATTAAAGGGAAACTGCTTGTTTTCAGCATTAACGGATGTATGTGAAATTATTTGAAATTAGAGATGTATTCACAATTAGTAGTCATGAATTCTAGCTTTTTATGCCAAGTAAACATGCCATGTTTACTTGGCATACATTGGCTAACCTAAGGCAGTAGAGAGAAGGGGGCAGTCTGCCCTGCACGACAATTATGCAGTCGGCCCCTGTCCCGCATGCTTGTATGATTGAGCCACTCCCTTGCACCTAGTGATGACCCAGAGTTTCGGAACATGATGATCTTACTCCTCGTGCATAATGATGACTATGTGGGAGTGCTAACTGAGGTGTGAGACAAAGTGTTTGTATAGGTAGGAAAACAAGGGGGGATAAACAGCATGGGAGAGGGGAAGGAGGAGAGAGACAACTGGGGGAGAGAGAGAGAGACAGCTTAGGGACAAAAAGGGTTGATGCAAGGACGAAAGAGAAGAGAGAAAGAACGGGGAGATTAAAGGGGGAAAGAGAGAAACCGCTGGGGGAGGAGAAAAGGGAGAGAGACTGCATGTGGGCGATGAAAAGGGGTGGAGGAAAGGAGAGAGACAACTGGAGGGAGGAAAGGAATAGAGACAGCTGGAGAGAGGAAAAGAGAGAGATAACTGGGGAAGATGAATGGGGAGAGAGACAGCTGGAGAGAGGAAAAGAGAAAGATAGCTGGGGAAGATGAAGGGGAGAGAGTAACACCTAGGGTGAAGGAAAGGGATAGGGGCGTCATTAAAATAAAAAAAAAAAGATGATAGAGGCACTGGCTGAGGAGATCAGGGATGAGATGGGTTTGGGTGTAGAGGGAGTGCCAAGGATAACATCTGCCCAGGTTGCCAAATAAGTTGGGTACCCCGTCATACAAGTCAATGGAGATCAGTTATCGAACAAAGATGTCTTAACTCAGAATGTTGGCCGTTATGTAGAGCTACATTCATATATTGATGTTCTTAAGCAAAATAGGGAAACGTTTCTCCTAGCTAATCAGGTGCATCGGTACAGTCTGCGCAATAAACGCAAGGTGATTGGGTTATGAAACCCAGTAAAGGAGTATGACTGGAATACCACTAGTATTTATTATCACATACCCACTTAAAAAAATACATTCCTTGCTCCCTACCACTTTTTCTACCTGTCTTGGAAAATGTAGGTGGTAGGGATGGTCACCTCTGGTGTCTAGCATGGAGAGAATGAAGATCTATTACATCCACGCAAAATTTCAAGGAGTTATGTGTGACAACACATACAAAATTACATTTCAAAGCATTGTCTTTGAATTGCTTGCCCTGCACGGCTGTTAATCGTTCTCCACATGTATAGAGTGCTTCGCCCCATGCGGTGTGCCAGAGAACTAGAACTCCAAAGGGTAAATCTGTAACCATGAGATTGGGGACCCAAATCAGGAGTGTGTCGGTCACAGAGCTCCTTTGTGATTATTGACATAAGTATAAGTAGGATATGTTCTCATATTGGCCAGTTGGTAACAGTACAGCATTCTCTAAATCAGTGTGTTGTATTTCCCCGGAACCAAGTTTAATAGTAGTACGTACATTTTCCTATTGTGTAGTATTACCCCCTCATTTCCTATTAGCCCCTTATTTTTTTTTTTTTTTTTTTTTTTTTTTTATTTTACTTACATAATAACATAACAAAATAGACAATTTTACAGATACAAAACACTTATTACTTGTACATTGACATTGACATAGACATAGACATTTTTTCACATTCATTCACAGGTATCTTGCCTTTGTGTTTGATAGTGGTTGTAATTGTAATGTTCCCTTTAGTTTTGGGGTTTTTCTATAAGAGACCTTACATTTATATCGATCTAGATAATGGTCTGTCAGTTTAAGGTCTCCGCATGGGAGTTTTTTTTTTTTTATTATTTTTTTTTTTTTTTTATATATATTATATTATAAGCGTAAAGATGAGCTTGACCTGTTTGTATTATATAGTATCGATGCTCCTTGTGTAGCTAATTTCTTTCTTAACTAGTTGACTCATTGGATGGCAGTTTGATCTTAATCTGTTTCCTCCCGAGGCCCAAGGCTTCTCAACTCCCTCCATTTTCCCCAAATCTTTTTGTAGAATTCATTGGAGTTATAAAAACCCTCTTCCATTGTGGATTGGTATTCAATTTGAGACACTATTTCTGTCCATTTGATGGATTCTTTACTTTTCCAGTTTTTTGCTATACAATGTTTTGTTGCTTGGAAGATGTGGATTATTAAATGGTGTATTTCCATTGGACATCTTGGGATGCCCAAATGAAAAAGAAAGATGTTTGGTGTCATTGGCCCTATATCTACAATCATTTTATTCAAAAGGAAATTTATTCTATTTATAATAGGTTGTAGTTTGATACATGTCCACCACATATGTAGTTGGGTTCCCTCAGTTTCTTGGCATCTCCAACATAGTTTGGAATGGTCTTGGGAGAATTTGCCCCATTGTTTTGGTGTTAAGTACCACCTAAATATAATCTTATAATAGTTTTCTTGTAATGTTAAGTTATGGATACATTTTTTCATTATGTTTTGGGCTGATATCCATTCTTGTATTGTAAATTCTGATTCTATTTCTTTTTCCCATTTAATCCAAGATGGGTCTTTAGAGAGTTCGGTTCTGTCGTCAATCAGTTGTGTAATTTTCTTAATTAGTTTATTTTGGTGTTGTTTTTCTAGAAATTGTTCTATTTGTGGGTTGCGAAGAATGTTGATTGAGTTAATTTTATTCCTAATTCTTAAATATGAATAATATTCTGTTGCGGGTAAATTATATTTTTCTTGTAGTTGTGTGAAGCAAATTGGGGAGTTATTTTGTAGGATTTGTGATATATTTACTATCCCTAGGTTCTTCCAGCTATCTATGTTTATATTGTTAATGTTCCAAGTGATGGCATCTAATGGAGATGATTGTAATATCCCATCTGTAATTTTAAATAATTTTTTAAATTTTAGTAGTGTCGTGATCGTGTTGTTAATAATTGGGTTTAAGGAATGGTAAGAACTGAGGTTATCGAACCAAAAAAATTGATATGGTTCATATTTATCACACATTCCTCGTTCTATCTTATACCAGTCTGTATTTTTGAATGCTATGTTGCCCCATTTCAAAAAATGTGAAAACATTGCTGTTTCATGCAGTGATTCAACGTTAGGTATTGCTAGGCCTCCGTCTTTAGTTTTTCTTATCATGGAGCTATATGAAATTCTGGGTCTTTTGTTGTTCCAGATATGGCCCATAATCAGAGATTTAAATGTTTTCAAAAAGTGTTGTGGGACTCTAAGAGGAATTGATCTGAACAGATATAATAATTTAGGGATAAGATAGGATTTCACTGAGTTTAGTCGGCCCATCCATGATATTTCTAATCCCTTCCATTTAGTGAGGCTATCTTTGAAGTGATCTATCATTTCTTGATAGTTCGTTTGGATCAGTGTATCTAGATCTAATTTTAATTTTATCCCCAGGTAGTTTATGATTTTATTATTCCATTTCCAATGATAAGTGTATCTTAATGTGTCTAATATGTTATCTTCTAAGTTAGCTTGTATAACTTGAGTTTTATTAAAGTTAAGTTTATAGTTGGAATATTTGCTAAATTCGTCTATCTGTACCATTGCTCTTTTTAAAGAATTTATGGGATCGCTGAGCGTCATCAAGACGTCATCAGCAAATAAGGAGATTTTCATATCCTGTTTTGCGATTTTAATTCCTTGGATTTCCTGCGTTTGTCTTATCATTGCTGCTAATGGTTCGATTGACAATAAATAGAGCAATGGGGCCAAAGGGCAGCCTTGCCTAGTGCCATTGCAGATAGTGAACCAGTCTGAATCCAGTCCCGGACCAACGACTTTTGCTTGTGGGTTTGTGTATAATGACATGGTGTTAGTCTTAAAAGGGCCTTTCAGGCCAAATGTCTCCATCACCTCCCCCAGGAATGTCCAGCTCACCCTGTCGAATGCTTTTTCCGCATCTAAAGCAATTAGGACTGCTGGGATCTTTTCTTTGTTGATGTGATCTATAATATTAATGATTTGTCTAATATTATCCCCTGCTTCTCTTCCTTTTACGAAACCCGTTTGGTTATGGTGTATTAGATCCGTCATTACTGTTTTGAGTCTTTCAGCTAAAATTTTGGAGAATATTTTTATATCCAAGTTCAACAATGAAATTGGTCTATAGTTCGACAGGGTGGCTGGATCCTTCCCTGGTTTTAAGATGGGGGAGACAGTGGCCTGAAGCATCCCGAGGGAAAGAATGTCCTTCTGATGTTCTAGTGTATACTCTCAGAAGAAGTGTTGATATTTCCTCCACAAATATTTGATAAAATTTGGATGGATATCCATCTGGTCCTGGTGCTTTTTTTTGTTTTTGGTCCATTATTGAGTTTTTAATTTCGTTAATAGTAAAAGGGGCATTTAAAATTTCTAGTTTTGTTTGGCTTAATCTTGGAAGATTTAGTTTTTGAAGAAAGGAGTTTATATCTTTTTGAGACCTATTCTCTTCCTGTAAATTGTATAGGGATTGGTAGTACTCTTTAAACGCTTTTGAAATGTTCTTTGGAGAGAGTACTGTCTTTGGTCCTATAGTTATTTTATTGATGATACTTCTTATCCTTTTGCCTTTTAATTTGTTTGTTAAGATCTTATCTACCCGATTGGCTCCTGTGTACCAGCTTTGTTTGAGAGTACACAGTGCTTTCTTGGCTTTCTCTTCTAATTTTTTTTTAATTTCTTTTTGTATTTCATAAATTGTGTTTGAGAGTGATATATTAGGAGTTATTTTGTTAGCCCTTTCAAGTTTTGCCAATTCTATGTAAAGATCTGATATAGTTTTAATGGATTTCATTTTTTTTTCTGTTCCTAGTTTGATCAAAAGTCCTCTCACAAAACATTTTAGTGAACACCATAGGGTGAAGTCTGTGACTTCCCCATTATCATTTTTGTCTAAGAATTCAGATATTTGTTTTTTTAATAGTAGTATTGCTTGATTGTCTTTAAGCAAAAGTTCATTTAATCTCCATCTATTTCTTTGTTTGTATTCTGGATTGTTTTTGAGGGAGCAGAAAATCGGTGCGTGGTCGGACCAGGATATCGGGCCAATCTCTGATGTTACTACTTGGTTCATATTTGCTTCAGAAACCATTATAATATCTATCCTGGAATATGAATTGTGTACCTTCGAGAAAAAAGAATAGTCCCGCACTTCTGGGTGTTGTACTCTCCATATGTCATATAGAGAGTTTCTATCCATAAAGTGTTTAAAGTTTTTAGCCATTCTTTTAATTGTGGGGTCTAAATTGGCCCCTTTGGGGAGGCTTTTGTCCTGTTTACTATCTGGCACACAGTTCATATCCCCTCTAATAATTAAAATACCCTTTGTTAGCTGCTCTACTCTTTCATACAATTTATTAAGGAAACCCTTATTGACCCATTTCCTTTTATTTAATACTCTTATTTCCTCGCACTATCTGCATGTAAAGCTTTCTTTATGCTCGGGGAGCTGCTTTGTTTTTCTCCTCTGGATCATAGTAGTAGTTCTACTGTAGCAGTGGTGCCCTACCATAATGAGGAGGATCTGGCTGTCCAGCAGAGAGGATACAATTCCGTCCCAGACAAGGACTGTCTGTATCCATATTTGGCAGAGCGACCCAGTAGGATGACTATTGTAACTAATGTAAATTACGGTACATCAATCTAGTAAAGCCGGTCTACGTGGAAGTGCTCTCTCTCCACATAACCAGCACCACCTTTTCTTTGATACTAATGTTTGGTACCTGTGATGCCTCTTAATAGTTCTAAGTCCTAGCAGTCACGTTTCCAATCACATGACTTTAGATTGCCACCAGCTCCTCTGTTAGACTGTACCAAACTAAGGAACCATCTACTTTCCAATCACATGACTTTAGATTGCCACCAGCTCCTCTGTTAGACTGTACCTAACTAAGGAACCATCTACTTAGGGAACACCACTGGAAACCTTTAATCCCCCCAATAAAGGACACAACACCAGATTTGAGTTTGAAGGCCACAGCGTTTATTTTAATCACACTGTAACAATTTTAAACCTTAGTAAACATATAATACCATATATGATAAACAATGATATAACATAAGGCTAATATTACAAAATATTAGCCTCCATTGGCGAGATTTCATCAGAATTGGCCCCCAAGCGCAATAGTAACAATGCATTCCGGTGTAGGAAAAACCACCAGTCCTCCTAGCTGGTGGTATCATTCCCAGATAACTCCTCAGGAACCTGCCCGTGAGTAAATTGTGCACTGCCACCCATTGGACAGTGCACCCAGCGTAGCCCTCCCTGTGAGGGCCACCTCCTGCTCAGTAGCCAATTCTCTTAGGACCCCCCGCCACAACACGGGAATCCGAAGCCAAATCTGGGGAGGGAGGGAGGGAGGGAAATCTCTTTAGGTAAAATTGTTATGACCCCCCCCCCCCCCCAGCTTAATATACCACTTTTTGCCCCACCCCTATAGGAGATACTTAATGGATACCCAGCCTGTCACTCCAAGGAGGACCCATGACCTGGGTAATGGTCAACCAACTATATATCGTAACTCTTAGGGTAAATCCCCTGATCTGGTCACAAGTCAAATAGCCCTTCCTGTTAATGCTTAAAACCAGGACTTTCTATTGCTTGTTGTTCATGTATCATGCATATTATGTGTTGTATTCCTCATACAACCAGCAGTTTATTTCTGAAAACATCCGAAAGTAACTGCGCTACAGGTTTGATTCCCCTTGCTCATTTCCTAATGCGATTGTGTAAGAATAAACAAAATAAATGGTTCATATAAAGTCAAAGATTGTTCGCTTATCTGATGTGTCTCCTGATCACAGCCCATTTACTCAGATTGCTCCTAATTATCTCATACTTTTTGCCTGCCCTTTGAGCAATATATAATTGCAACTTCAAATGAAATCTGTTTTTATTATACTCAATGAATTGATTGTGTCAGTGACACTAAATACAATCTAATCCAGCATCTCACAAAGCCTAATGCCTGTGTTATAACTAGAATAAAGGTGGAATGACGGAAGTGTATTGTTTGTTTGTTTTTTAATTACTGACTAAAATCAGGAGTATTTACTAAACCTAATTTAGTAAAGAAAAAAAATATTCATGGAACTGGCAGGAGATTATTCCTTAATGACTGAAGTGCAGAATTCAAGAACTTAGTTTTGGAAAAATTCACAAAAGCCAAGTTAGGGAACAAGATAAATATTTATATCCAGTATTGATCTCTCCAAGGTGGTGAGGAACCCAAGTGTGTTTATTTTTTTTTAACCAAGCAGTATTGGACCCAAAGAAGGAGTACTGCCAAAATGTTAAACTATTAATACATTTGACAGCTTTTTAATATATCTTTTCATAATGTTTTGTTCAAAAGATATCACTAATATACCACCAAAGATGTCCGATGTCACACTGGCATTGAGAGTGACCATTAGGACATTATCAAAATTTGGTGAAACAATATGGGGAATGATGGCAGCAGGCCCCACTCTTTTGGGCATATTGCAGGAAGCAAATCCATAGTTGCCAACAGTCCTGAATTTGATGGAACGGTCCAATTTTTTTGTGTCTTGTCCTGTACTGTTTATGCACAATCCTGTGCACTTTTCACAGGCTGCATTGCATTTAAACTGTGTCTAACAGACTTACACATGGGAGAGTGGGAAGTGTAGCCCTACAGCGCATGCACAGTATTTGTGGTTTTTTTATTAGTGTTATAGACACTAGAGAATGAAATCAAAGTGGTGAGATAGTGCTTCTTAATAAGGACACTTCCATGTAAAGTGGTTAGTATGCTACTACTTGTTTTCACCCCTGTGTACCCAGTAATATCTTCTCAACTAAGCATGTTGTAAAATACCAATGCAATGTAGCAATTCAATGAGCAGCAAGGGTAGGTTGTTTTTTTTAAGATTACAATTTTGGTATTATTCCCTCTTCAGTGCTATATGTGAGAATAAAATGCTGGGCCAGTTCTTTCATTTGTGAGTATTCTCCTGTGCTTACCGTTACTTTGAGGAAGGGTTATATTATTTGCTTGTTTAAAAATCATCATTAGAAATAAGTTGAAAGAATAAAATGTCATTTTATTATACAGCGCAGAACATGGTTGGGTTTATGGAAATTACAAAATTCGATTGAAATTAAATGTAATAATTAAACGAAGCACTGACTACTAAAGTAAATTAGATTGTCAAATGTTCTTGTATATTTACAATACGTTTCATAATGATGATGTATGCATTGTATCCTTCCAATAAATTACACACATTTTTGCAATGTGTTCTCTATCACTCAAGGAGTCAGTCATCCAGAAAGACATGCAATCAGTTGTTGAACTTCCTGAAATTAGTTTTTTGCTGGCGTTTCACTTGTGCTGCTTTGCCTTTACAGCAGGTGTAGGTCGTGGCGAGGTAATATCAGTCTTCTGCGACCTTTTTTAATTAAATAACCCAGCTGCCTCTGTTTCTTTCACTCCATGTGGAATTGGCTGCAGGAAAAAAAAAAACATTTATTTCAAAAATTGCATATGGTATAAACGAATCACTGTGATTAATATATTTGATGAAGAAGATAGGGAAATTACATTTCTGCAAAACAGTACATTTCAGGGGGCTCTTTCTGTTTTTTATTTTATGTTTGCCCTGCTTTATGTCGAAGGATCAATATATGATATATATATATATATATATATATATATATATATATATATATATATATATGTTGTATCTAATGTAAGGGTACATTAAAGCTGAATGCAAGCTTAGGGATAACTGTTCCTAAAATGTTATATACAAGTGTGGAAACCCCATTCAGGCAAATCACAGTTCATCTGTTAAATTATTATTGTGCATTCTACAGGAGTCACTGGATCCAGAAAAATAAACAACAAAAATATTAAGGTTCCATTTGCATGCCCCCCCAATTTATTTATGTTAAATATAAAAATGTATGCAGTTATTAAAATTGTAGTACAGGTTGAGTATCCTTTATCCGAAAATCCGTTACCCAAAATTATCCATTATCCCCAAACAGTTTGTGATTTCACGTTGCAAATTCCACACACACCTATCAGAATGCAAGCGCACACCAGTTTATTCACCATCCAGCCGCACTATAGCTTTTCCATGCATACCAAGATTCCTCCATGCAAGCACGCCTGCAATGGGTAAGATAATGGCATGTCTGCAGTCCTTATGCACCAACGGCAGTTCCCAACAATGCCTCACATCACAGTTACATCACAGTAAAAGCGAGCTATGTTGTCTATACAATATTTCCATTGATACTGTATTTCATGAGTGCTGAGAGGGTTTATTATATTTTATTGGTAAAAATGATCTGTTATCGAAGACAATTCTAGTCCCACACATTCCAGATAATGGATACTCAATCTGTTTCTATATTCTAAATGTATTTAATGTACTCCCAAATATCAGTCTTGCGCCTGATAATAACCCTCCTAGGGGGTTACCACATTTCCCAGAATGCCTGTGACAGTCCCACAATGGGACTATATGTCTTGGGTAAGGATGTGTCATCTCTTCTTACTGGCTGAGACTTCAGAAGTCTCTCCTGAGGATCTGTCAATCTTTCACACAGAGCACAAAGCCGGAGCAGCCTGCTGGCACCTGGTACGAAACAAAACCCACACTCACACTCTGACAGTGTGTATGTATGTGTGTCTAGGGTTGCCACCTGGCCGGTATTTTACCGGCAGGCCGGTAAAATATTGGCATCAGGCCAATGTTAACTCTATGGAGACAGTACCAAGGCCGGTGTTTTTCTGAAGAAAAAGTGGCAACCCTATGTGTGAGTGAGAGACTGTGTATGTGTGTGAGTGAAATACTGTGTGTATGTGTGAGTGACAGACTGTGTGTGTATGTGTCAGACGCAGGTTAATAAATTTGCTAAAAGGACCTATATATAGTAATACAGTGATTTGGTTCTCTGAAACAGCCTATATCTAGCAAAACAGGGGTTAAGTTCCATGAAACTGCCTATATCTTGCAATACAGGGGTTATGTTCTGATTATGACTGTATATATTATACATATATTATTCGATCTGAAATATACACAGTTTCCTAATAATTTTTGTAATATAAAATGTTATAAATGGCAGAACATAAATGTGGTCACCCTAGACTCTCTCACTCAACTGTCAGCATTTGGCTCGAGTCTGGGTGGAAAAAAAGAAAGTGTTTCAAATATTCAAAATGTATAGTTATCATTTGGAAAACTTTAGTTACAAGCAGTGCATAAATATATTGTAACGAATCCTTGCCAAAAACACATCTGCAGGTTTAGTTGTACACAAGGGCGCAACACCCAAGGGGCATCCTTTAAAAAAAAAAAAAGTTTGCTGATAGAGGCACTGGCTGGGGAGATCAGAAGAGATCCCCTCACCAGCCCTCTGCACAGGGAGGTCCAACCCCACCCTGTGAATAACAGAGATGAGGGGAGGAGGGGCAGAGAGAAAAAATATGGGGAGGAGGGGGAAAGAGAACAAATATGGGGAGGAGGGGGAGAGAGAGAACAGATATGGGGAGGAAGGGGAGAGAGAACAGATATGGGGAGGAAGGGGAGACAGAACAGATATGGGGAGTAAGGGGAGACAGAACAGATATGGGGAGGAAGGGGAGACAGAACAGATATGGGGAGGAAGGGGAGACAGAACAGATATGGGGAGGAAGGGGAGACAGAACAGATATGGGGAGGAGGGGGAGAACAGAGATGGGGGGATGAGGGGGAGAGATAACAGATGGAGAGGAGGGGAGAGATAACATAGATGGAGGAGGAAGTGAGAGAACAGAGATGGGGAGGAGGTGGGGAGAGTAAGGAGAGGGAAAAAGATATGGGGAGAGGAAGAGATAATAGATATGAGGGGGAGGAGAGAAAACATATGGGAAGGGGACAGATGAAACAACAGGTTTGGGGAAGAGGAGAGAGAACGGATATGGGGGTTGAGAGACAGACATGGAGTGGGTGGGAAGCTGAGAGACATACATGGGAAGGGAGAGAGACACACATGGAGTGAGAGGAAAGAGACAGGCATGTGGAGGGAGAGGAGACAGAGAGTTGTGAGGGTAGAGAGGAGGTGTGGCCTGCACAGGGTCGCCTGAACACGTAAGGCCGGCCCTGGTTGTACAGCTAGGATTGCCCGGTCAGCCAGTGGTTTGCTCTACACAAATAACAATTATATGCTGCCCTGCACAATGTAGAATCCAAGTTTGTCCAGAAAGAGCAGATAATTTAATCATGGAGAGGATCCCATAGGAACTACCTTGATTAATTCAGTGATTTCCCTCTGAACACGTATGAATTATACATTCTTCTGGGCAGCATGTAAAAGTTCTATGACTCCTTAAAAAAAAATGACTGAGCATATGGATGTATGCAGTGAATGAAAAGTAGGTGGACACTGCGATTAAGATGGATGGCTGCTTGGGGTAACCTGAAGTGACTTGTAAAGGGGACAACTATCACCTATGCCAGTAATGGCTAACCTATAAGTGGAACCCCAAAGATTGCACTCAGCATGTGGCTACAGTTTTGGAGGATCCAGTAAATGTTATGATCTAACACTGACATTAGGGGATATTAGGCACGTTAGTGAACAGGTTTTACTTCAACGCATTGGTGCGAGAAAGAGAAATGATAGAAAGATGACCAAGAATGAGCAGAGTGGCTGACACTGATGGGCAAAAAAATGCCTGAAATGAGAGGGCACTTTAAGAGCTTCATCTTGGCTTCCGGTAGAAGATTGGGCACTCAAGTTAAAAAAATGTTTGTGTTCACTGACCTATGGCATGATTTAAATTCATACTGATGGTGTACAGATGTCAGTTGTGCCTTTTAAAAAAATACCTTGTAAATGCCATCTTTCTTGTCAGTGGCGTCGCTAGGGGTGGGCTACTGGGGCTAAAGCCCCGAATCTCCAGTCCATAGCCCCGAATCTCCGAGGATGCTGTCCTGCTTTATTTTTATTATTTGTTTCCCCCAGCCCTGCGCACAGCCACAGCACGTAAATAAGCCCATGGAGCCGGTGCTGGCATAAGCCAAAGTATTTTTGATGACAGGGAGAGTGGGGACAGGATTAGGTGGACATTTAGTACTATAATGTTATGCACTGATTATAACGACTTTTGCCCTGTCACAAACCCGGTATAGTGCCGGATTTAGCACTTACCGAGGGAGCAGCTGTGTATCTGGCTCCACCGTCAATATCCACTAGCAGCCAATTAGTGAGCCGGACAGAGGCAGCCAATAGACATGCAGCAGGTGTGATGTGCACTGGGACTGGTTCATGCACAGAAGCAGCAAAGCAATGTGAGATGCTCTGCAGCCATGAAGGGTCATAAAAAGTCTTCCCAACAGGTAGGGTGAAACTCCCAGCAAAATGGCAAAAATAAATTCCATGGACAGCTTTATTTAGAACCAGTTTAGCATCACAAATTGTAGGGTTTTGAAGACAATGCAGCCCACTTAACTTTTTCTTGTGTATAAGCAATAACTGTTTTAGTGTTTCTCTATAACAGAAAAAGTGATTAGCTAAATTTAAAGTAGTAAAGACTTATTACTCCTACACACAGGCACACCAAACTCTGAGCTGAGTTCCAAGTAATTGCTAAATAATTAAAACCAGTTTACACAGCTTATATATAGACACAGTACAGGATTCCCTTTTGCTATATTTAATGATCTCTACATTCTTATATAAATTGTACATCACACATATCAACCATATTAAATGTTTACACACTCACACACATATTATATACACAAATATGCCACCTAGCTGGAATTTTGCCGGCAGGTCAGTAAAAAGTAGCTTGTCTATAGAGAGAATAGCATGGTCTGTATTTTTTTGGATAAAAGGTGGCAACACTAAGAGGGGGACATGTCATGGACTCCTGGATGTCTGGACTCTGGATGTACATGAAAAACATGTTTCCCCATAGCCCAGATGCTCATTATGTGGATTTAAGTCCTAGTCCTCTAATGATGGTTATTTAAAAACAAAAAAAAAAACTGCTGGTGTGTGCTGGCTGAGTGTGTGTGTGAGTGAGCGTGTGCTGGCTGTGTGTGTGAGTGAGCGTGTGCTGGCTGTGTGTGGGAGTGAGTATGTGCTGGCTGAGTGTGTGTGTGTGTGAGTGAGCGTGTGCTGGCTGTGTGTGGGAGTGAGCGTGTGCTGGCTGAGTGTGTAAGTGTGTGCGAGTTACTGTGAGTTGGCTGAGTGTGGGTGTGTCTGTGAGGGAGTGTGTGCTGGCTGAGTGTGTCTGTGAGGGAGTGTGTGCTGGCTGAGTGTGTCTGGAGGAAGGAGGAATAAAAGTGACCTGGTGACAGTTGTGGATTACAAGAGGGGAGCAACATGATATTTTGCAATATGTGCCCACCATTTTAGCACCCCTAGCTATACATACATTTTCAATTTCACTGGGGATATTGCATGTTTGTTTCATGCACTAGTGTGCCACATTATACAGAAGGAAAGCCATTAACATTGCTGTTAATATTAATTATAACAAAACAAACTGATTTAGAACAAAATGCTCTTGTGTGTGCTAATTTGCATTAGGGTGGGGAATCCTTTTTCCTCTAGAGTGCAATAGTGGAGTTTGTGTAAAACCCATGCAAAGTATACTGCATATGCACATAACCACGTAAAACGTCATTTAATTGTCCCCTTGTGTATATTTTGCAAAAAACATCCTTGACTATGTGTTGAAGAACATGTATTAAAATGCATTGCTCTTATGTAAGTTTATTCTCTCTCTGGGGACCTTATTAAAAACATGTATATGATTTTTCAAACTCTTCTGTTGGCTGGTATGTGTGTGTGAGACAGTGTGTGTGTGCAAGACCGCCATCAGGGGGTTACGGGCAATACTGTTAAAATCCGGTCGGCGGCTGTGAGGGAAGCGTTCTGCGCTCCCCTCCAGCCGCGCGGATTCAATAAAGGACCTGCACCGGGAGACAGCAGCAAGAAGGTAAGTACTGGCTGGGGAAGGGGGGAGGAGGGTGGCATGACGAGCATACTGAGGGTCAAAATCCTGGCATATTGAGGGTCAAAATCCTGGCATATTGAGTGACAAAATCCTGGCATATTAATTGGCATAATCCTCATATATTAATTGGCATAATCCTGACATATTAATTGGCATAACCCTGGCATATTAATTGGCTAAAGCCTGGCATATTAATAGAAAATTTGTTCAGTAAAGGGCCCTGAAATTCCTGGTGGCGGCCCTGTGTGTGTGTGTGCGAGACGGCAAGTGTGTGTGTGCGAGACAGCGAGTGTGAGTTTGTGAGATAGCAAGCTTTTTTGTGAGAAAGAATGTGCATTCACAGCCCATAGGCATCATATACATTATTTAGATATTCACATTGGTACAAAGCCTTGCATTTAATGTTACTTATAATTGGCATCATACACATAATTTATATTTTATTGCTTGTTGCTTATATTATATATACCTATTACTCATTGGCATCATCATAAATCATTTATATGTATTTATAGTTTAATATTATATATACCCTATGTACCTATTGCTTATTGGCATCATATAAATCCTTCATATGCCCACCTAAGCATGTGAGCTTCTTTACTTCACTTCTATGAAACCTGCTATGGGCTCCAGCCCCAGATCTTTTGGAGACCTAGCAACGCCCCTGTTTCTTTTTAAAAGCTGTTTTATCAGCAGTTGCATCTGGTACAAGCGTTGCCATCTTGGGTTGGATCATTCATGATCCTTATTCCTCTAAGCATTATGGGAACCATGTGAGTGATCAGACCCAAGATGGCAGTGCTTGCAGCAGAAGTAGGTATAACAAAAAAAATGGCATTTACAAGGTTTTTAGAAAAAGGCACCACTGACTTCTGTACACCATAAGCATTTAAAAAAAAAAAAAAGTGATAGCATAGGTGACCGTTTTCCTTTACGTGTTTGAGACACCAGGGAATTAATACTGCACATGCTCAGTGTAGCTGCCAATTTGAGCGTCGTAGCGCTTACACACATCCTACCAAGCCAATGAATGCTGGAAAGTATGCATTTAATTTGATTAACAACATAAATTATAACATAGTTATGCTAATTCCTGCATTTCCTAAGATATGTTGCCCCCATTATGCACACAACACAAGCAGAATGTAATGAACTGCTGCAGCAAATGGTAGGTGTGTTTGTAACTTGCTCCCGCATGTTCTTTTACAGTATTATATTACATTTTTTTCTGTTCCAAATAGGAACTGTACCGCTGGATTTGGTACAGTTAGGAGGCATGATGCTGAGTACATATCATGTACTGAAAAGAACACAACGAATCTAAAAACTAGTTTTAACGTACAGAAAATGTTGCTCTTTGTTCAGGAACCAATGATGGGAGAAATTGGTTGTGCAGGTTTTTTTCCTGATAAATCTAATTGAAAGTAATGGAAATGAACAGGTAAAAATAGAACTGCGTCTCCTTTTCTTCTAATAAAAAGCACAGCCATTTGTTCTGGGGGAATTTGACTGGTGCAATATGTAGGCTCATTTGTCCAAATAAGTTTCTAAATGGTTTACTTTGACATATTGCTTTGTAGTCTGCTTTCTTAGCCAGATTAGTTACCATTAAAGCAAGAGTAACTCAAAATGATCCCTACACAATTACGTTAGCTATAGTGCATTCTACTCTGTTATTAAAAACATCCTCTAGAACGCTGCTTGTAAACTTGCATTGCTCAGAGTGATACAGCTGTGTGGGTGAGGACTGTGCTGAAGGGTTTATTTGTTAGCTAGATCACTAAGATACAATGGACATGTATCGCCACATGCTTGCGTTTCTTCGCCTTTCCCACTTACATTAGGTTTAATCTCTTACTGCCATGACTCTTTGGCCATGTCTTACCCTTGGTGACATGGGCTGTTTTAACATTTCTGCAGTGTTTGTGTTCAGTTTTCATTTTCTTCTTTATCATTTACTGTAGCCATACCAATGATATATCATTAAATTCGGCATAAGAAGGGCTTTATTTAGATACCATTGTTTTCGTAATTATTTATAATGTACTCTAAAAAAAATGTAAAAAAAATAAAATGTCTTACTTTTACATGAAAAATATTTTACACCTCTATTAAAATACAAATAAAAAAAGTAATAAGTAGTTTCTAATATTTGTCCTGAGTTAAGAAATAGCCTGTGTTTATATGTTTTACTGTTGGCTTATTTATAGGGCAATAACTGAAAGTGGCATTGTAGCACTAACTCTAATGTACCTCTAACCCAAATGTTAACACTAACCCTAATATTAACACTACTGACCCTAACCCTCATGCTAAACTTAAACCTAGATCTAAGCCTATTTTTTTTTAGCACAAAGTTAGTGACTGCTTCCAGGGGAGCGATCGCAAAGGAATTGGCAGCAAATGTAGGTGTCGCTTAATGCTTCAATATTGAGGTATTACAGCAACACCACCAAGAGCGGTGACCACCACATGACGTTTCTTCGGATAACTCTTAGTAGTAGTGCCCACCCATGTGGTAGGTTTCTCTGTTATAGACCCTAAATAAAATCACGTTTAACTATACATTGTTTTGTCATATAACAAATGTAGCAAGGTATTTTGCGGTAGTGCCTGGTGTCTTTCCGACGACACCAGCTATTAGAACTCCAACCACACACATTTTGATGGTGAACAACATCTGCTGTGTGTTCTGCTCTGAGATTAGTAGCTGGTGATCTTGCCTTTGATTTACCACACACTAGACTAAGTCTCAGAAGCTGCATAATGCTGACTTCCAAGAATGTTCTTTGTTCTTTGAAAATATTCATACCTTCCCGCTAACCCAAATGTCCCAGCTTTAGGAACCTTATCCCATGGTCACAGATCCATACTCTGGTGTCCCCGTTTTTTGGGACTGCAGAGGGCAGCGAATGCACAGTGACTAATTAGAGTGCCAACAATCCAAGATATGCCGGGACAGTTTCATTCGTTTGGATTCTGTCCTGTCAAATTCAAGTCTGTCCTGACTTTGCACATATGACACACATAGTCTAAACATGGACCCATTGAGCTCAGACACCCAGTACCTGTACCAGGGCGACTGGAGCTCAATTCTGTGGCTTCTGTAACATCATGTACCAGTTAGTGGGCAGGTATGGTTGATCAGCATGCTGCTTGGCAATGCATCTCTGCATACAGTTAGTGGGCATCTGTACCAGTTCAACCACATGAGAGCGCTGTAGATCAACGCCTAATGCCGCCCTGCAACACCAGTTAAAATGTTGTATCTATACTTGATGCAGTTGCGAAGGGTTAATAAATTGTTCGTAGGTTTAACTAGGATATATAGAAAACACACAATAGTGTGTATTAGATCACCCTGAAACTTTAAAAGTTATGATCTGCTGCTCCAAAAATGGAGCAGGTTACAAAGCATTTTTAATTATGGAATGTCACTATTCTCTAAATTACTCTAAAATCCAGCCTGTAATAAAAGACAAATGCAAATTGTAATGTAATTAAATACAAACAAAATGAATAGGTAAGGAGCAGTTTTCTTTCAATGTAAAATCCTTTCTATATATAGCCGTGTCTGAAACCATTATTACGCATGACAGCGAAAGCTACAATTCTAATATGAAAATGTAGCAGTTACTACTTTGCATAATTAACTTAGTGAGTGTTGTAAAACATACACTGATATTTATTACTTGGAATGTCAACACTAATGGTGTGCCAGTGAATGTAGTTATCTCAGAGCAAATTAAAAATAAGCCTGTTTTTGCTGCGGAAAATAATTTACTATACATTTGAATATGTGAAAGAATTTCTGGTCATTTTGGTAAATTAATTTAAACCTCAGTATTCTAGCAGATTTTGAGGAAGGTTTATGTTGGGCTCATTAGTATGAATACCATTGAGTCCTGGCCTGTTAGTAGCTGTTAAGAAGTTTTGATTCTGGCACTGAGCCCTTACTCAGGAAACAGCAAAGCAGGCAGCATCAGTTATGGAGCTCTGTTGCTGTAGTCTGCAGAAGTTCTGTGTATGTTTCAACAGAACACTGGTTCTGTACCAGTGGTCTCCAAACCAGTCCATCTTGTTTGACTGTAGCATATCCAAATATGCAAATTAACTCATGTTCTATTGAAAATGTGGAATTTGCAGATCAAGCCCCAAAAAATGATGTCATAAGCAGGAGACCTCATTATTCCATTTCATACATATATTATTATTGTTTTATGCATGTATTTTTTTCTAACACAATGTATGTACAATGTTTGCTATTTTTTTTTATACATTCACAGTTCCTTTAACCCCTTAGTGACAAGACATTTTCACCTTGACTTTCCCTTGCTGACAATGGCTGTTTTGACATTATTGGGGTGTTTGTGTTTAGCTGCAATTTTCTTCTTTCTCACATACTGTACCCACACAAATTATATGTTGTTTTTATCACCATAAGAAGGGCTTTCATTAGATACCATTATGTTCATCATATCTTATAATTTACTACAAAACAATCATAAAATATGATGAAAAATTAAAAAAAAACCCACTTTTTCTAATTTTCACCTAAAATATAATTTACACAAATACAATCATTAAAAATGACCCCATCTAAATAGTTTCTAAATGTTGTCCCGAGTTCAGAAATATGCATGTTTCCATATTTTTCTGTATTTTTTTTTGCAAGTTATGGGGCAAAAACCAAAAATAGTGTTTTTTGGTTTTTTTCCTATATTGACCTTTTGACCCCAACCCCAAATTTAACCTTAACACTAAATGTAACCCCAACTCTAACCCTTATGCCATCCCTTAATATATTTTAATTTAATTTTAACCCTACCCCTTATGTTAAAAATTATTAAATTTTAACACTATAGGCTAATCTAAGTACATAACCAGTTTTATTTCATTAAATATTTTTTTTTTTTTACATTACTATGCTACCACTAGGGGTAGTCAAGTAGCATATTCAGAGCGACGGAAGTGAAGTTACTTTCACTTCCGAAGCTCAGACCTCCAGAAGGCATAGCCATATTGACGGAGCATGCTGCTCTGTCAGTATGGCTCCCACGATCGCTCCGTGGGGTGATCGTGGGTGCCCCAGAAAAGACATTTTGGTGCTGCTATTGCCTCGTAATGTAATATTAGAAGTTACTGACTATTATAAACAGATTACCATATGTGGATTTTTTTTTCCATCAAATCATACATATCCATGTATAATAAATGAGGCAATTTCAGATAAATAAATGTTTAGCTGTATAAAGAAGAGGCTTATGTCCTTTCCTACTGGTCTTAGAAAACCATTTGAAAAGAACCAAAGGTTAAAAAGTGTTATGTCAGGATTCCAGCTCTGTAAAGTTCATGTCATTATCCGGATGCTGAAAGCCAATTAGAAACACAATCTTTGAAAAGCATTTTAACATGCTAATCCCACAAGCAAAAGCTTAACAAACATAGTCGCAGGGGTCACAACTGCCTGAGTGAGACCACAGCTAGCTGCAAGGAGAGTGTTGAGATTATCTGATTAGATAATATCTCATACTATTTCTCTGTACGCTGTGTAATCCAGCATGCAGGAAGTGACGTCATATTCACATCATACATGCTGGATATGTCTGCACAGAGGGAGAAAGACACACCACACCTGAGGGTAAATGTTGTGAGCATGGGACACAGAGAAGTTGTATATTGGGAATATATATAGTGCAAACATGGGGTTGGGGGATACACATGGCACAAATTACCTGTTTGGGGCATATAGAAGCGATTTGGTGGCACATGTGGTACAGACAGGATGAATGGGGCACAGATGTCAGAGGCAGGCTGTTTGGGTGCATATTTGGTAGAGACTTGCTGTTTGGTGGCACATGGCAGAGATAGGCTGTCTGGGGCACAGATGGCACTGGATGACAAGTAGCTTTGTAAATTTGGGCAATTTTTGCACTGACCCCTGTGGTTTCTAGTTATGCTCCTGCCCTCAAGATAACTTTAAAACCTTATTTTTCCAGTATAAAGACATCCTATTAAAAAAAAAAAAAATATTTTAATTGGCACACAATCAAGCACACTGACAGTTCCTCGAAACATTACGAAGATGAAATCTTTGTTAGCTAGAGGAACATATGTAATCGAAATTGTAGCTTGTTGAAACAGTAATTGCATACAAATTTCAAGCTTGTTGTGCTAACATACACATGTCTTTGTGATCTGGTTTTCAGCTGGCAGGATGAGTTTTCAGTCTATGTTATTCAGTGATATATATTACCATAGTTTGTTATCTATGACCACAAATGAAATAGATTTCAACACCATAAGGGAAACAAATGTAAAGCTCTGTTTGGATTTGTGTTTAAATTCTTGTAGTGTGTCCTAAAGTTTGAGTTAAACTCGGAACAAAATGTGATTGGGCATGAGGAAAACAATAATCTTGATCGGCACATCTCTCCGCTATTCCTAGTCTTATACTTAAAGGGGCTGTCTGGTGACCAAAATGCATGTTCCAAATGTTAATGCATATTCATGTACTTTCAAAGTACTTTAAAATGCATGTTCTATATTTTGCATTGTTTAAAATATAAAAGACTTACAGTTAGATAAATCTGTGAATTTACAGCAGTTTGCAAAAAACGCAGGACTGCCCAGCCAAGTAAAAGTAAATTTACTTAATTTTTTTGCTGCAGGAGCCAATGAGAACAATATTATTCAAATGAATGGAATTTCCTGTCTCTCTAGTGATGTCATCTGACAATGTAATGCACTGTTAAGAGATCCTACTGTGTACAAGAACAATCTTATTACTCAATGAAAGAAAAAGTTACATGTTTAGAGTCTGTTCTGCTGCACCTGCAGTAAACATGCAGTGTAATCACTGGGGATGGGCTTAAGTAAAATATAAAAAATTTGATTTATGCCTGCATCAAATCACACTGGAAAAAAACCTGTGCACTATACAAGCAGTAGTATTCAGCATGCACCAAAGGGAGTTTGGGAACTAGACTGTCCTTTTAAGTTTCAAAATCTGTTTGTTTGACCAAAAATTTGACACAGTTGAACTCCTAGAGAGATTCCGCTAATTAACTATAATGTAGCCTGGTATACACATGTATGGCTGTTGTTATTCTTGCCACTTTTATTATTAGTAAATTGATGAACATTTCTCTTGTTTTCCTACATAGCTTAAAGGAGCCAAAGAAGTAACAGACTCCAACAACCATGAATACCTTTCCAAAGTAAGTAACAGAGCCCTGCTTAATAGCATTGTATTCGTTCACAGGAAATGATTTTAATGTAAAATGCAGTTCAAATTCAATTTAGAATACAACCCAGCATGTGTTCAATTTTTCATGTTTTGTTAGTCATTACAGAATGAGCTGTTACTTTAATATGTATGTCTCATCGATTCTTTCGTGTTTATGTAATCCAACTGACAAATTCATTCCTCTTACTCATCTTCAACATCACACTGATATTGGTTACGGAACACATGGACATAAATTAGAAATTGTTTTATGATTTATATAAAATAATAAATAAATAAAGATGAACAAGCTCTGCTTATAAGCGAGAATAAACTGAATGGAAAAAAAATCATCCATTATTCTGAAAAAGCAATTACTACGTTTCCAGTTTTGCGTTTATTAATTGCACCCTTGCAGGTAATATTAATTAGTAGAACATTGTCTATTCACTGTGAGAAATACTGTGTATCGTGATTATTACATCATTTTAGAATAAATGGGTATCATTTTATTTCCATATGTTACTATGAAGCAAGGACAAGCTTATATTAGGAAGTTGGAGTCAGTAAATTGGAGGAAGAGGATTAGAAAGATCAGAACAGATTTAAAGAAGCAGTCAGTCTAGACATTTATTAGGTAACTAGCTCATGTGTGTAACGTACATGTACACATGTGTGCTGCCCTGTTTTTCTCCTCCGTCACCAGGGACATTCATTGGACCCATAACATATACGAGGAGCAGGTAGATTAGTGATCCAGGAGCATTTCTATTTGAAGATAAGGCTACAGAGTGATTTGCCTCACTGAGCGCAACAAAAAGGACTTTAACATTCTTAGGTGTAGTTCTCCTCTGGGGTCCATCTGATCACAGACACTTGTTATCTGTCCCAGTCACTGAGTAGCATGCTTTAAAGAGTGTGTAGAAGCTGCCAGACCGGAGTCTATGATATCTAGGAGGCATGTAGGGACCAAGTGAACCACTATCCTTCTGCATCATCTAAGAAATGTACCTCCTATGAGCAAGCAAAGGAGTTCATATGTAGCAGTGATCAGCCCTCTATCTTATCACTGCTCATCAAGCTATCAGAGAGAGCCAACTCCTAATGTGTACACATATTGCCATGTGCTCCTTCCTGGCCTGTTGGCCAGGAAGGAGCACATGGAGGGATTGTGTATACTGGATTCCTAAAAATCCGATGAATGTTTTGAAAAAGGCTTGAAGGGACACAGACTAATCAAAGAGCTGAACTTAAGGCTGTACAGTGCAAAAATATGACCAGGGTTATCATTTATACTGACAGCAGGTCCTCCGTCCACTTGGTTCCTTAGCACTTACCTAATGACCACTCATCACATGTAGACTTCACTAACACCAACTCAATATCTGCATCACATATAGACCTCACAAATGTACTGTCAAGTGTTTGAAATTAACTCTCCCTAGAACTGTTTACAGAGCTTGTCACTGTCAGCTTATTACAAATAGACACTGCTTAGCAGGAACATATGGCCAGCTCATTGCATTCTAGATCTCACTAGCACACTGTCCACTTGTCAGATTTCTTTTACACATGCTTTATAGGGGATCATGTGTTTTACATTAAAATATATATATTGTTTTGTACTGAAGCTATTAGTATATGTAGTGTATACAGATATTAAAAGTCGTTATTAATATTTACATGTTTGTTTTTCCTTTTACCATTCTATGTTTGAATACAATCTTTTTTTGTTTTGCTTATATTGTACCTGTAACCATATTATTTTTTTTGAATGACACAAAACCATACTTGGCTAGATAAAAAAAACAAAAAACATTCTTAGTTTTCAAAGTAAGGTTCATTATCAATAATTTTAGAATATCACAGACAGGGCCACTTATGAGAAAAAGTACTTTAGTAAGACTAGCTCAAGAACCAAGAACTGTTTGAGTTAATAAAGCCTGTCTTATGGCACAGTGGGTTGTACCCACTTTTGAGCTGCTCCTACTTGTTTGCTGCTCCTGAGTGGTACAAAGCCTTTTTTGTATAACATGCTGCTTGTGGCGAGTTATGCCAACTATGAATGTACTGATTCCTTGAACATTTTTTTCCCAGCGTTTCAGGTCTAGGCTTCCTTTAGGCTCATGGCTGCCCTGAACTATGCTTGGAAGGTTCACCTCTTTAAAGTCACAAGCCTAGGGACTTGCGAGCTGCCTCTAGGTGGCTATAGGGTTGCCAAATTTTTTTTTTCAAAAAAAAATTCCAGCATGATATTGCCTCCAGTGACTTAGCATTAGCCATAAGCCAATTTTTTACCAGCCTGCCTGTAAAATACTGGCAGGGTGGCAAACCTAGCATCCCACAGGGCAGAATGTTTTAGCTCTATCTCATTAGAGCTAGTCTCACAAACCCATTTTCCAAGTAGCTACAAAGCTCAGTGCTACATACTTAAATTCACTAATTTAAAGAAATTGTAGTGTTACATAACAATAGATAGCACAACTTTGCAATTGTTTGCTTCAGAGCAATGAAATAACCCTCTGGGATTTAGAAGGAATATTGAGTTTTACATTCAGTTGCCTTAGGGCAGCTTGCCAGCCATACAACAGACCTGGGACAACAGACAATAACCATGCAGAACAAGCAATTTACTGCAGTTGCTAGCAGATTAAAACAGCTGTGGAGGGGAATGACTGTGTAGCATGGTCAGAGGAAGTCTGCATACAAGTAATGAGGGCACAGAGGAGCTAACCAGCTGCTGGATTATTCGCTGGTTAATCCATTATATTGATCTGCAAGTTTAAGTAGCACAGTGGTCATTTTGCAGATCAGGTACAAGTGTCAAATGCATTGGGCATGAAAGAGTGGATAATAAAGGTTAATATGAAGATGTACAAATTCTCTGGTCTTCATGTTGCTGAAATCCTGAAACACTTTTCTAATTTATGACTGGATAAAATCTGTACGACTTAAACTTGTTAAAAAAAACTGTGTTATTAGTTCTGCATTATCAGGATTGCAAGCAACTGCATAAAATAATGAAACATATGATTTAAATGTGTTTGTGGGATCTCCTGCACATATCATGCTGACATCACCCGGCTGCCCCCACTAGCCACCAGGGAGGCAACGTTGGGGGGAGGGAGAGGGGAGACAGAGACTGAGAACATTAGGGGGGGGGGGGGGATCGGAGATACAGAGACAGACAACATTTGGGGGGAGGGAGGGAGGGTGAGAGAGAAACAGACAACTTTGGGGGGGGAGGGAGGGTGAGAGAGAGACAGACAACGTTGGGGAGGGGGAGAGAGAGACAGACAACATTGGGGGGAGAGAGATAGACAACATTGGGGGAGGGGAGAGAGACAGACAAAATTGGGGGGAGGGAGATAGACAGAGACAATGTTGTAGTGAGGGGGAGACAGAGACAACGTTGGGGGAAGGGAGAGAGACAACGTTGGGAGGAGGGAGGGGGAGCATTGGGTAAGTCTGGGGGGTAGGGGCAGATTGGCACATAAAAGGAAATAAAAACAAGACATGCATTTTTTATATCATCATTTTTTATTAAATATGAAAAAGCAATTTACATGTGAATATATACAAGTTAAACTTTTTTCCTATAGGGTAGTCTTATATTCAGGCTTTTAGTTTTTTTCCTAAAGGAATATCCATAGTTTGGGGGGTCGTCTTATAATCAGGGTCGTCTTATATTTGAGCAAATATGGTACATGTTGTTTGAAAATGATCTAATTTTCAATGGGAAATGTAATTTACATATCAATCCACAAGGTGATGTCATAAATGAGACACCACAGACACATTTAAAACTGAGATTTCACTTATTTTATGCATTTCAATGCAATTTTGGCATGTTTACTGTGTAGGGTTGCCATCGTTTCTTTGCTATTGTTTCAATTGCTCAGAAGTCATGGAGTCCTAATATTGCTTGGAAGAGGGACCCCAGAGCAGCATCTCAGTGCATTGGGATGCAGATCCCAAATCAGTACTGTCCTGCTGAACCTGAGATAAATGTTATCATAAACCTTATTTGCATCCAAAGGGGCTCATAGTAAGATGTGAGAACCAAGGTCAGCATGTCTCGTGCATGTATAACAATTGGGATTCATTTGTGTAGCTCCAATATAGTTTCCTGATCCCGGTATTTTGTCAAAACAGTACATAAGGAAGTTCTTAAATGTTTTCACTATTGGCAAATTACTGTTCCTTTACATAACAGTTTGTTAATACATCTGAAACTGCATTCCCGAGGTCATAATCTCTTGGTAAACCTGTGGCAGATGCTAGGGGGTGCAAAGGGTAATTCCCCCCCACCCCCCACCCCCACCAGCAGAGCCGTTGGCTTGCTCCCAGCAACTACAGCAGTGGCGTTCTGGTGTGGCTTCATAAGCATGCAGGACTTACTGAGCCCAGAGTGTTTTTAAAACACAAAGCTGATGCTGCCTGCGGCCCCCTAGTGATCCACACCTTGCCGCTTCAGGTAAAAAGGGAGGAAGGGCTAGAAGAAGAGGAGAGAGAGAGACAATGGACATGGGTGGAGAGGAAAGAGACCAACCTGGAAAGAGATAGAAAAGAGACAGACAGGGAGAGGAGAGGAGAGAGAAAGACACAGGGGACACAGAGGCAAGATACATATATTGGAAGGCAGAGGGAAGAGACAGCCACGAGAAGCAAGATGAGAGAGGCAAACATAGGGAGGAAGACGAGAGAGCCAGACATGGGAAGGGAGGGAGAACGGTATGTGCAGGAAGCGAGGCATACATGAGAATAAACAGGGAAGCAACAGCCATGGGAAGGGAGAGGAGAGAGAAAGAAAGACATAGGGGAGAGGAAAAGACAGACGAACAGACATGGGGAGGAGAAAAAACACAGACAGGGGGTGGGGGTGGGAGAGAGAGGAAGAGACAGAGAGGCAGTGCCCTGCTTGAGATAAGAGTATGCATCTGCCCTTGTGATAAACATTTATAATAGTTGTAAATAGTTATTGGATGTTTTTGTTGTTGTCAGATTATATGCAGAATAACACACCTCAAGCTTGGCATTTTAATGTTTTCTTTTCCTTTTTTTCCCCCTTGTCTGCTCAAAGAGACCGCACAGTATTCAAATGACATGTCTAAGCTGCAAATCCCAGTGCCCTGTAACCTCATTTCATCATTCTCTTCTGCTTGTTCACTTTCTGCCAAGAAACAGATTAAGAATGCAGAGGGGAGGCAATAAAAGGCGTAGATGTTCACATTCAGTCCCCTGCTGCATCATGTAGAGCTTTTCAAACATTAGATGAGGAAAAATAATCTTGAAGAGAGCATTGCACGTATATGTTTTAAAAAGTCAGTAAAGTTGCAAACTATCCTCCAAAGCAGACCATTTGTAAAAATGGTTTGTATTTATAAAACCAATTAAACAACTTTATGTATTTTATCTAGCACAAAAATAAAAATGAGATAAGGAGAATTGTGCTTTCTTACATGTATTTTGATTACAAGGATGTAGACATACAGTAGACCGATAAAAGAAGCATGACATAAAAAAATAACAGAAACAAGTGACATTACATAGAGGTACACTTTCAGATAGGGCAGGCCGGGTAACATTTGGCTTGAGGCCAATGTTAAGTCTATGCAGGCTTTAGCATGGTCGGTATTTTTTGAAGGAATGGTGCCAACCCTAGCCCAAAATTCTTACCCGCTGACACGGAATACAGAGGATGTAGCTTATGCATTTTAACCGCTTCATGAAAGAAAACAACAATATGTAATAAGATTAATATACCAAATGTCCCATTTGGCATCTCTTTATTTATATTTTTTAACCTTCACTGGAAACAAATCAGGGTTAAGATTGTTCTCATTTTTTTTTTCCACATATGTTTGGATTTAGCTTTGTTGTATGTTTTTGTATAGTTTTCTTTTTGTATCACTGTTCATAATCTGTAACAATGTGAACTAGTATGTATGTGTGTTTGTATATTTAATACTGTGTAAATAAATGTAACATGTTTTGTCTACTTGCAGTTATTAGTCAGAACCTTTTTTATATTTACAATATTTGCTTGTTCAATATATAGAAATAATATTCATACATGTAGAAATATAATTTGTGTTTGTGTGTCATATTTACCAATGACCCTATATACTAACAGTTTTTACTTGCACGCATTACCCACCATGCGCTAAATTATATTATTAATTGAGCAAAACCATTTGCAATGCACAAAAAAACCACTTTTATTTATTTAGGTTTTCCACTATATATTCTTTGTGCATAAAACTGCCTACTGCTCAAAGGGCTACAAGCCCTGTTTAACCCTTTAAGGACCAGGGATTTTCCTGGGCCAAGGACTAGAGCGTTTTTCAATTTTTAATACGCGGTTTTTGAAACATAATTTTCCTCTCTCTCATTTAACGTACACATACAAGTTATATGTTGTTTTTTAAAGGACAGTTAGAGCTTTCTTTTGATACCCTATACATAAAAATGATTTACATTTTAGTATTAAAAAATTAATATAAAAGAGGAAATTTTTGAGGAAAAAAAGTTTTTCCCCATTATTTTCCCAGTAATAACCTACATAACTAGTGCAACACTAACCCACTTATCCCCCCTAATTAACTAACTAATAAAAAAGAAAAATATTGGTTCCCAAACCCCCATAACAAAAAAGACAGAAAAAAACTCTGAAGAGTGCGATCAGTAAAAATCATGCAACAGGCATGCAGGGGTTAAATTTTATTAAATAAATATATTAAAATTACCTTTATTTATTAAAAAAAACTTTATAAATTGTAAAAATAAAAAAATCTGTTAAAAAAAAAACTAAATGAGGGCCATAAAGTGGAAGGAAACTGATCACAGTTAAAAACTGTGATCAGCAATGAAAGGGTTAATTTTTTTTTTTACCTTTGTATTTAATTAATTTATTTTTACTTACAGGTCACTCTCTGTGCTTCACTATAAGATTGTGAAGCACAGAGAGTGAATTAGAGGCAAAGTCAGTGTGTGAACACACTGACTTTGCCATCTAATTTGCATGTTATCGCGGTGATGACTCAATCACCGCGATCACATGCCCGGAAATCGACCGATCGGGTCCAGGAGCTTTGCCTCGGGTGCGAGGCTTAGTCCTGGACCCGTTGCAGACTAGCTGGCGGTGCCAACGGAGCGCACCGCCGGCTAGACTGCATGACGAGTTAACTCGTCATAAGGTCGCTAACGCGGCGGCTCTTATGACGAGTTAACTCGTCATAAGGACGGGAAGGGGTTAATTAAATAAGCAAAACATTCAGCACCAATTCCCAGCTCTATAAAGGTTCACAGTAAAAGTAATTTACATCGTTTCAGTGTTATTTAGCATGTTTGTTGTAGACTGATTTTTTTTTTTAAACTTTATTATTATAGAATTAACACAAACTAGCCAGTAGCAGTAAAACGATATTATTCAATACGAATTTGTTTTATGATAAGTTAAATTTAAATGGTCCATTGTATATTTATTTATTTAATTTTGGTTTTGTTCCTACAAAAATAAGACAGCCTGAGTACTTGACGTTTCTTGGGAAAAGACCGCATAACAATGCTAATGAAGTAACAATAAATATTATAAATAATGAAATGATGTCTTCTTTTAACATTTGTAGGAAACAAATGGCACTGTTAATGTTGCGGTGTTCAATCACGATAAAGAAAAGGATACTGAGAAACAAAGGCAGTCTTTCAAATCAGAGAAAGAAGCATTGCTTATAGGTAAGACTAACAAACCAAACACATTTAGTTGATGCTGGCAGCATAATAAAAATCAACTGGTGCCTTCTCAAAGAACTATTCTATCACATTGCTGAGAGAAGACCATAGTAAATAGTGGTAAACGGTGAAGAAATTGATAAACACACAGGTTCATCGATTATTCTTTCCAGACTCAACATCAATCGCTGTGAAAATTGGCCAACCATGGCACTACAGATGTTTGGGAATTACATATTCCATGAGTCTCAGCTCTAAGGTTGAAGGGCCATCGTGAGATATGTCGTTCCTAAATCTCTGCAGTGTCAGCCATCCTTGGTATAGGCTGTGGAGATTTGATGAAGAGAAAAGAAAAAAGTCTCTTAATACACCGTATGTTTGGATAGTGTATGGTGGTGTTTTTTGGTAAAATATAAATACGTGTTTTTTGTGCTTATTGGATGTGATTCAAGGCGCTGAATGATTGGATACCTTCTTCTTTAACGGCTTTTGAGCTTATACACTAAGAAGTTTATTCATGAAAGAGAGAATTGTAGGGAACTGAGATGGGCTTTTAAAACCTAAGGCCAAAGTAGTTGAGTTGGAGGAATTCTCTCATGCAACTGTTTGAAGTTGCCTTCTCAATGCATTTCTCTCTTTCATTAATAACATCCTAAGTTTTAAAACTCCTGATGGTCGTCTGTTATTATGCTACTGTCATGTAGGGCGGAACTACAATGGGTGTGTGTTTAGGATCAGGCTGCTAGTCAGAAGGCACAACACTCTGCACTGCTCCCAGTTATGGCATCAAATAACAGCATCACATATGAGGGTGATTGGTGTCGTCATGTTCCCTATTTCTCTACCATAAACTCAAGTCATTTTTGTTGCTTTTCTCTTACAATATACTTCCTGCTAGAAATGGATTAATACAATGCTTTAACATCAACGTATTGCAATGTTAAAAAGAATTCCTAGTGCAATACAATGGCCAATGCACAAATACTTTATATATATATAGTATAGTAAATAAGTATAACTGCTTAAATGCATTGAGAACTCTCTGTTTTATTGGAAAGCAATAATAAATCATGTACCTTTCTGATCCCAATGCACATTGTTCACCATGATTGTGCAGAATCCTGTGATCTCCCTTCCTTTGTCCTTGAGCTTCTAGGTGAAGCAGTTTATTCTGGTTCAGCTCTGAACACTTTTTTTTTAATGCTCCCCTGCCACTTTGCACCCTTATTCTACCTGAAACACTCTCAATGGTACCTGGGTAGGACACAGAGGCGTCACTAGGGTTGGTGTCACCCGGTGCGGTAACTCATGGTGTCACCCCCCTGGATTTCCTCCAATACCATGCCAAACAGATTCCTTTGTAATCCCAGTCAGATGGCCCATTAAATATGCCACATACAGGAGCCCCACAAATTATGTCACACGCAGGAGCCCTTTAACTATGCCACACACAGGAGCCCATTACTATGACACACAAGAGCCCCATAAATTATGCCATGCCAAAGCCCCATAAATTATGCCTCACCTGGGAGCCCAATTAATTATGCCACACAGGCGCCCCTTAATTATGCCACACACAAGCGCCACACAAAAGAGCCCCTTAATTATGCCACACATGGGGCCCAATAAATATGCCACACATGGGACAGCTATTAATTATGCGACACACAGGAGCCCCACAAGGGCAATTGTACAATTCGAAAACAATACATATCTATAAACACAGATATCTCTCTATAACTAGTTGCATTTATACTTATTTTAATTATTTAATATTCTATTTAATAAAAATGTTATTGAAAAATTGAATTCCTATTTTTTATTCTCTTCCTCTGCACCCACATTGCACCTAAAGGACTTAACACAGCACCATACAGTACCCACAGAACTTGCCATGCACCCATATTGCACCCACAGCACTTGGCTTGCACTCATATTGCACCTACACGATTTGGCATGCCACAGTGTCACTGTGCCCCACAGAACTAGCCAGTGTCATTTTCCAAATAGTAGATTTTATTTTGCCCCACAGACCATTCCACAGCATCACTTTGCCAATTAAAATATGCCAGTATTTAACCCCTCGAAATGCCAGGATTTAGCCATTCAATATGCCAGGATTATTTTGCCACTCAACATGCCAGGATTATTTAGCCACTCAATATGCCATGATTTAGCCATTCAAAATGACAGGATTTTGCCCCCCAATATTCCATTTAATATGCCAGGATTTTGCCCCTCAATATGCAAGGTGTTTGCCCCCCAATATGCCATTTAATATGCCAGTATTTTGCTCTCAATATGCCAGGATTTTGCCCCCCAATATACCATTTAAAATGCCAGGATTTTGCCCCTCAATATGCCAGGATTTTGCCCCTCAATATGCCAGGAGTTTGGCCCCCAAAATGCCATTTAATATGCCAGGATTTTGCCCCCAATATGCCATTTAATATTCCAGGAATCTGACCCCCAATATACCAGGATGTTGCCCCCCAATATGCTATTTAATATGCCAGGATTTCGCCCCCCCAATATGCCATTTAATATGCCAGGATTTTGCCCCCCAATATGCCATTTAATATGCCAGGATTTTGCCAATTAATATGCCAGGGTATTGCCATTTAATATGTCAGGATAGAGCGACTTAATATGCCAGGATATTGACCCTCAGTATGCTCATTATGCCACCCCCCTTCCCCAGCCAGTACTTACCTCCTTGCTGCTGTCTCCCGGTGCAGGTCCATGGCTCTGAGGGAAGCGTTGTGCGCTCCCCTCCAGCCGCGCGGCTTCAATAAAGTTTGTTTAATTCAAAGCGACTGTGTACTTCCAGTGGCGTCAAGCGGGGGGTGCAGACCACACCGGGTGACACCCCCGCGCGGATCAATAAAGTTTGTTGAAAGAAAAAGCTTAAACTTTATTGAAGCCGCTCGGCTGGAGGGGAGCGCACAACGCTTCCCTCACAGCCACGGACCTGCACCAGGAGACAGCAGCAAGGTGGTAAGTTTTTGATTTTTTTTTTTTAATGCAGGGGGTGCCGGCAGCACGGGTGTCACCCCCACTGGTGGTGTCACCCGGTGTGGTCCGCATCCCCCGCATGACGCCGATGGAAGTACACAGTCGCTTTGAATTACCACTACTTCCAGGTCCTGATCTTGATCTTCCAATCCAACCATTTCACCCTACAGCCATACTGCCCATCATCTCCTAGAAACATGCCTATGTGATGCTGATTGAGCAATGATGGGGATTTATAAAGAACAGCTTGTTAGAGATTTAAAAGTGGGACAATAAGAAGGGACATTCATTGCTTTTCAAGCTGATTGTTTCCCCATAAAGTCCACCAAATTGCTTGTTACATAACTTCCTTTATCTGAAGAGAATAATCGTTCTATTTCATCAGCAACATCATGTGTGTGGGTGGCGGTAGCTGGAAATGCTGTTGGCTAGCAAAATGTCGTACTGAGCAGAGGAAATCACCTAACCTGCTAAATGTGTTTCACAACACTCCACACTATGTCATTTTATTAAATACCCCACCGCATTAAGGGAGGCAATGACCAATATCCAGTAAATATAGTATTAGTTAAATAGATTCTTACTGACTTATGCCCACTCATCTCATGTATCCTGGGTGGATGCACGTTTGGATGCTATGTCCTTGAGCTAGTCACATGTGTCCTTGCTATCTGGCACATAAACTGATTTATTTTACATTCTCCATGGTAAATGTTCATTGTGCTTGTGCAGTTGTATTCACACCACTAGGTACATCTTGACTTTATAAATATATATATAAAAATACAATTTGAGAAATGTTTTCCTGTTCAGTTTTGTTGCTTCTAACCTTGATTTTTAATCTTCTGGCTGGTTTATTTCAGCACAAAAGTAAGCAAGTACATCAGGGGGGATTGTACTTTTATACGGCATCATTTAGCAATAATGGGAATTAAATAGTTTTTATGGCTACGAACAGTGTAATTATTGGGAAACTTCAAGTCAATGTGTTTCACGACACATCTATATAAAATATGTTCTCAGGGGAACATCCACTCTAAGGAAAAATGATAATTGCTTTATTCCAGTTGCTGCAATTTTGTATTGGCAAATCAAGCATAAAATTGATGGTTAATAAGCTTCTAGCAGACTAAAATGAAAAACACATTTTTACATTGTTTTATCTCACTCACCTGGTTGCAAACTGTTACAGTTCTGTGAGTTATGGGATTTAGTACAAACTATATTTGACTTATTTCTGTAAAATAGGCTACTTTTCTGTAATCATTAAACTGTGAATGAAATGCTAGCTTTACAGTTGGAATAAATAATGGTTGGATTGAACTGAACAATACCGGATATCTCTACTGGAAAATGCAGCTATACTTAGTTTGTACTTTCTTATGTCACACAGGTATCATATCAACATTTCTAAATGTCCATCCTTTTGGAGCCAATATAGAATACTTATGGTCTTATCTTCAACAACTGGACTCCCGGGTAAACTATATATATATTTTTTTTTCTATCAATCCGTGCATTTTGTTTTGCTATGTTTTGGTACTTAGACGTGTATTTGTGTGTGTATGTGTATATATACTGTTTTATTTACAGGTAAGACCGATAATCATTGGAAAATCTTTTATAATTCGCACATCATGAGCTATTACTCCACCTTCCGTTTTGATTATAAATGACATCATCGATGATCTCACTGCATGAACTGATGGGCATTTGCAATCGGTAAACTAGGTGATTCTTAATCAGCCTTCTCACTAGTGCTTTTACACTTTTTCAGTTGGGATAAGGCCACTTTCACCATTGTGTTCACGCTTGTGTCATTTGTTACCCGTCCTATTATGTATATGTTTGGTTTACCACATTGCACAGCTCTGGTGAAAATGATGGTGCTTTACAACAGCAATAAGTAAATAGAAGACGAATACAAATACGATTTTGTTGAGTTAAGTCCTTTTTTAGTACATCGTCAATGTGTGGAGATATTAATATACATTTGCACTACAGTGTCAGTGTATGGGAGAAATTAGACTCTGTTATGCGATGATCCTATTTTTCTATAGCACATTTACAATGAACATTTAAGATCCATATCCCGTAAATTCCATTCACACAATTACTGTTAAAGTATTCTAATACAGAGAAGTCTAATGTTAAGATTGCTACAATATAATGTCTAAATATATATATAAATATATGTGTGTGTGTGTATATATATATAAACAGTTTTTCTCTGTGAAGATTGGAAAATTCCAACAGTGCAGTAGGAAATCCTATTCTTGTGGTCCTCTCTACTGATTATATGTAAAACAAAACAAGGATCATTATGCTAGCACAATGAAGCATGGTGGCTGCCTGTGGATAATATGTCAAGTATCTAAAAAAACAAACAAGCCATTTTATCCCCATAGTAGCGAAACTCTGCTTTTTTACATGGGATTCTATGTTAGACAAAGAAGTGGGGAAATAAAGTTTAGTGGCCTACAGAGGGAATACAAGCCTATTGTTTCTGTAAGCCTGCTCTTGTCTTCTACTAGCCTTGACCAGAGGCAGCAGCTTTACAGATCCGAATAAATGCAAGCCAAGATTAAAGTATCATAGATGGTAATTTTTAGAGCCTTGAATATAGATCAAAGCAGAAGAAAGAGTAGTGTTCAGCAGAAGGCATTTTAAGTGGACTTCAAAAGAAATAAATAGGACCAAGAATATAATAACTAATTGAAACGCAAAAGATTTCCACATGGAAAGGGCAGGCATCAGAATAGTGCTCTTATCTCTGTGGTCCTTCCCCATTTAAATGATTCCACTTTGATGTGTGAATTTGTTTGTTCCACTGGTGCTTTCTGAAAGAGTACTGACAGATTGGATCTTTTAGTGTCACTGTGATTATAGTTTCACAAGTCAATACTAATACTGGTTAAATATGCTCTTACAGGACTGTATTTCTCCCTTATATTTCTTAATATACTGATATAAAATACATTTCCATGTATGTAATAATTTTCTCCATATTTAACTAAGGCCTCATAACTATTTAATGTTATTTGCTACATGTGCCAATTGCTTTTGCTATTCTGATCTATAATCGGCTGGTTTTATTTGTTTTTGTCCTGTTTTTTTTACCATGCAAAAGGTGTCAATATAAAAAAAAACACATTTCTAAGTCTTTCCTGTCTACTTTATCCCTTCCTCCTCTGGAATCAATTAATTAATGGTATACCTGTGATTGAGGCTCTGGCTTGCACCAGACACCATTCTGTCTTATTGTTAACTTATGGTTAATATTATAAATGTTTAAATTGCATTGCATACCCCTGATGTGAGTAGCAGTCTGCTTAAAATTAAACTGGAATGTGTTGTGGTAGGCTGCCTATTACAACAAGACAGAAGATCACATGTGGATTCAAAAGGGGGAGTATGCAATGCTGTCTAATACAAGAATTGAGCGACAATCTGTTGATGTGTTACAAGCTCTTTGGCATACAAGGCATTAGTATGGGCACAGCAGTAATATACATACAACAGAATTTCTTCTTAACTTGAATTTATATTGATACCCCCAATCGAGGCTGTCATCACTTATTGTAGACAATATTTTGTTGACGTTCGCTTGTAATGGAAATTGCCATATATGAAACCTTGGGGTCTCATACCTAAGGAATATGCTGAAACTGACTGATAATCTGTACAAAAGAGATTGATGTTATTGGAGGCACCTTTTGTATCCTTACAGCTATGAAATGGTATTGGTATTCTTCATACGCACAGCATTGCTATATATAGATTTTTACTAGTCCCCCCCCCCCCTCCTCCCCTTGGCTAGTATAACAATATGAAAGGGTGTCAAAAGACAAAATATAACAGGAAGCATCTGAATTCCATCCCCTCCCTATTTCTACTATATTGTGACGTGTCTGCTTACTGGGGAATTATGTTATGCTTTGTGTAATGTCATCAGCCATGATGAATTAATTTGCATTCAAGTGGATGTGACCTGTATGTTCATAGATGTTTTCTAGATCAGTTATTTAGCATTTGTTAATAGACATTTCGAATGAGGTGTTACTAATTTAACACAGATTTTCATAAAATACAATTAGTTTGTTAATAATTTTAAGTAACACACTCTTCATTGCATGTTGGGTGACAGAACATATTGTGGGACTTTGGACTGATTGGTAAACAAATAGTTTTAATTGCGAGAGAACAACTGGCAAGCTAATCTTGAAAGCTGTACTGAAGTAAATTCAATCCTAATGTACTATTACTAGTTATTATGTTAACCTTTATTTTGCCAGTAGAGTACTATCAACACTTTATTCTTTCAATAGGAGTATATGACACCCAGCTTGCCTGTCTTCATATCAGTATGCTCACCATGCAGTTTTCCACGCAAAGGGTAGACAGTCAGCTAGACTGATCAGTTACTAGGACTCACTATTTGTATTCCTATCCACAGATATTGCACATATAACTAGAAGACCTAAGCATCAGAGAACAACTTTTGACAAAAAGTGTGTTCTGGTTAAATTAAAGATTGCCTCAAGTGTAGACATTTGAAATAGCAACTCTTTAATGAAAGAATACAATTAAAGTACATTATTGAGCCCTCTTTACTATCAGGGGCAGACATCTTCTGCATTCATCTGACCCAAGATTCTAAACATGTCCTGCAGCCTGATAGAACCATTTCTATTTAACAAGCCTACATTGGATTCAATCTTGCAATTAAGCAGAAATTTGTTTCCTTAACAGTTGTCCTTTAACAAAGGTGTGCTGAGAGGACACTGCTGCTCTATGTTTGCAGATTTTGTTCCATTTTGAATGGTCTCTTCAAGATGAATATGTCACTAATTATTTGTGCACTGATGCAGGTGGTAAACTACACATAGAAATGGGAAAAGTAGGCAGGCACCGTGGATACATGGGTAAACAGAAAGAAGAGACCCTGCATTTATTGTTTAAATCTTAGCAACTATAAACAAATGGATTCTGTGTATAAGAGTAGTATGTTAGTTCTGTTATCACTTGTTGAATGATGCTGAAAAAAACTGTATGACTATAGTTGCCACCCAGACAGATCTTGATAGGTAGCAGCATGGTTTTTTTAGAAAAAATGTGGCAACCTTATGTATAGGGTTGCCACCTGGCCGGTATTTTACCGGCAGGCAGGTAAAAAATTGGCATCAGGACAATGTTAAGTCTATGGAGACAGTACCAAGGCCGGTATTTTTTTGAAGAAAAGGTGGCAACCCTACTTATGTATGACATCAGTTGTTAAATAGACTGCATGCCTGTTTAGCAGATGTTGTGGAGCCTGCCATCCTTTTGAAAAGTGTTATAAATCTGTACTACATATACTACACATGTCCTACCTGAGCAAACCCTGATAATAGGCAGATTTACACGAGATATGTGCGCTAGGAAAACATATGTATTTGGACTTAGCAGGTGGGAGGGGAGAGGTCATAATAACACACCCCAAGAAGCCCATTACAGTTAGTTACATAGTCTGAACATTAGTGAAATAGCAGATTTACCTGATTAGCATTTGAGCTTAAAGACAGGATCTTTTTTTTCCAGATTTCTTTAATATGAAAAGATATCTTTTCCACGTGTTTATTAACCTTAGACCCTTATTATGTTTCCTATCCCATGACAGAAGATGTGTCAACAACTAATGTTGGGCATTGCTTTTAGAGCTCAATGCTGTTAAATACGAGGGGCTATATTTTACCCGATCACGGATTTAAGCGGCAGTTGGCTACTTAATTGCTTTTCGATCAGATTTGTAGCGCACAGCAATTTTACACTTAGCATGTAAAAACCCATCCATTAAAATTAATGGGTGAGCTGTGCTGCTGGGCCGTGTAATTACCTGTAGCCATAAATACCGCTTATTAGTTTGCTAAAATTTGACTCGTTCCTAGTTTTCCATCTAAAGAACTGTATAGAGTTTTGCTGTGTAGAGTTTTCCCTTCTACAAAAGTATCATTGTGCTGTAAATTGACTGCAAAGTATGAACGCATGCGCTAGGCCAGGGGTAGGCAAACTGCGGCTCTCCAGCTGTTCCAAGACTACATCTCCCATACTCGTCTGCCAGCCTCTTAGCTGAAAGAGCATTATGGGGGAGTCTTGGAACAGCTGGAGAGCCGCAGTTTGCCTACCCCTGCGCTAGGCTGTATGTTATAAAATCAAAATCATACAACCATTGCATTATCAGCACAATTGCCAACAGTCCCGGATTTCTAGGGGATCCTGTCTTGTCATTACAGCAGCAATGCGTTTAAGCTATGGATGTATAATGGACATACATAACATGTACTAAGGAGACTGGAGCTCATACTTGAATGGTCACAAAACTCATTTTTAGGTGCACTCCACCACATGTTGGGACAAAGTCCTGCGATGTTGGAAGGTATGGATTAGCCTCATAAGTACCACAATATGTCTAATAAAGCATAAGACAGCGGTTGCCAATAAGAACATGCAGTAGCTATTAAACTACAAATCCCACAATACACAGTCTACCAACGGCTAGACAGGAACTGTCTAAGAAGAGCAAATGAGCTGCCCGGCGATGTATATGAGCTTTAATACTTGTCAATTAAACTTCTAGATAAAGGCCTTAATTGGCAGAGAAGAGTGCAGGTTCTGTCAGTGAATGAGTTAAAATAGAAAACTAATTCCACTTTTACTTTAGTTAGAACAGGGAAAAAGCGGGGGGGGGGGGGGGGGGGGGTTTACATGTATAGCATATCAATAACATTTGGCATTTTCTAGGGGTTAGAGAGGATCCAGTGTATGAAATGACACTTGTCATGTCTATGGGAGAGAGTAAACATAGCAACAAGTAGTGTTTCATCCCTCCTCTTATCACTGATATTGATAACATGAGTTTCATTTGTTTCCAGTTGGTTATATTCTAAAAAAGAAAGAGCAGATGAATACGTACATTGCTTTATAGTTCCCTGAGGGACTGCATGCCATAGGTTCCTGCAGGCAAAACATAAATAAGAAATGGTATGGCACACATATAAATGCTGTGGTACTCTAATCAAATACATTTGCTGCTACTTGAGAAAATATCTTTTTGGAACACAGAATTCCTTACTTCAGTTCCTCCATCTCACAGCTCAGCCTTTAGCTAGTCATGGTCTGTTTGGTCTAGTATGGGAATACTCTATGTTTTGATTTATTCTAAAAAAAAAACTCCAAATACAAATATGTGAATATTTTCTTACTTATTATATTTGTCTCGCGTTTGTTTATTGCTTGATTTTTTGGGATGCATGTTTAGGTTTAACCATTTCACGACGTAAGGACGTACTATGCCTAGGGTTGCCACCCAGCTGGTAAAAAATTGGCTTGATGCCAATGGTAAGTCAATGGAGGCACCAGGCCGGTATTTTTTTGTAGAAAAGGTGGCAACCCTAACTATGCCGTCCTGATTTTAAGTGCTTAAAAGACGCTAGAACAGCATAGTTCATCCTGTGTTAAGCAGCTCCCCATCTTTAACTTGCTTGATTTGTTTGAATTTTTTTCTTTTTGGTTTTTTTTTATGCAGTTGCTTTTTTCCCTGTTTGATTTTCAATCAGCACTACGTATTCACAGTGAATGTGTCAATATATTGTGCCACTGTCTCATTTAATATTGTTTTTCTTTTTAAATATCCCATCTTTGAGCTGTACACACAAGCAGCCAAAATCATCACTATTATGCATGTTTAATAAGTTATTTTAACAAAAGGCTACCAAACAGCTTTGTGGCATATTCTTCATATTCTTCTCAGTCATGGAGCAGTAAAAATACATAGCAGAAATGGCTATTTATTTATCTGTGACATGAATTTTATGGTTTATGGATATGATATAGAAACATTTAAAAACATAAAGGGAATCAACATAGGAAGGGAGGAAAGTATATTTAAAAGAAGAAAGAATATCACAACAAGATGACATAGACTTAAATTAGAGGGGCAAAGGTTTAAAAGTAATATCAGGAAGTATTACTTTACTGAGAGGGTTGTGGATGTATGTTATAGCCTTCCACTGGAAGTGGTAGAGGTAAACACAGTGAAGGAGTTTAAGCATGCGTGGGATTGGCACAAGGATATCCTAAATATAAGATAAGGCCAGGGGCTAATGAAAGTATTTAGAAAATTGGGCAGACTAGATGGACCGAATGGTTCTTATCAGCCGACACACTCTATGTTTAGCTAGAGATTTTAAGCTCCTTGCTGGGGGTCTAGGTTAACAGCAGCTTGCAACCTTATGTATATTATTGTGACTTCAATTTGATTATATCTCCCCCACAGATATCAGCAAATGAAATAGAAACACTGCTTGTGAAGCTGCCACGGATGTTTAAACAGGAATTCACTGGGGTGGGAGCAACACTGGAAAAGAGATGGAAGTTCTGTGCCTTTGAAGGAATTAAAACGACCTGATGTCAAATGGTGGGGGGAAAAAGATGTATCGCCACGTATAGCATGGCTGATGTATGAAGTATTAAATAACGGACATTCTGCAACACCGATCTAACTTTAGTTACATCCGTGATGTGCCCTTGTGCGTGAAGATGTCATTGTGCGCCTGTTCTTAAGATTTTTGTTTTTCTTCAACAATTGTGACAAGCCTCTCTCTAGTCTTTACCGTAAAGGTAAATAAAAGAGATATCTTGTTTTGAATCTAGACAGCCTTGAAACTGTATTATTACCCAATGATCGTTGGTAAGAAAAAAAAAATCTATAGATGGGCAGAAACTGCTAGATAATAATAATACTCATTAGACATAGCCCAAAACAATTCAGTCAAGTTCCAAAAAAGAGCGACTGATTTTTAGATTGTTAGTAAAAATGTTTTGGGGGAAAAAGTTATGTTTTATCACAATGATATGTCAGTGAGTTTGGAAAAAAAACAAATATATATATATATAATATATAGGAGCTAGTAAAAAGATACTTGAATAATGTTATGATATTAATAACATTCTTGTCAGCATTGTTATTCCTCTTTTTGTGTATTTATAATATCAGGGTGCGATAAACTTTTAGAAGAAAAAGGTTTTCGCAATGCATAAGAAATGGAAATATTTAAAATTTGACAATGATAATATTTAGAGAGCTAATATTTTATTTTAATAGTCACTTGTTTCCCAAAATGTGGTGTTAATATTATTGTCGGAAACCTGAATTGTTAACACGACTTAAACATGCTTCTTACCAGAAAAGCTGTGTGACTTTTTTTTTTTTTTTTTACTTGCATAAAACAAGAGATGTTTTGTCTTGCCAAGAGAGATTAAGCAATGTGAAGTCGTACCTTAAAAATCAAAACATTTATTTTTCTAGTACACAACTCAATTCAGAGATCCAGAATATCTTCTTGACAACCTGTATATGTATCTTCCTGATGTAAATATTGAATAAATGATTGTTGTTTTACTGTACTGGTATGTAATATATTCAGATATATGCATCAAAGCAAATATTCCACAGCATTATTATCAAATTTTATATAAACAAAAAAGTTTTTCCAATAAATATGATTGTACAATATATTTTGTAGACATTTTTTTTAATAAGCTGTACTTTGTTTATATCATATGCTTTGTAATGGTTGATGGTATGAAACGCGTAATAACTTTTAAAAACTACTTAATGAATGTTTAAGATATAAGTATTCTAGTAAGCATACTGTGCAAGAAAATACAAGAAAGGATTAGTTCCAATTTGTAGAATTTGCCTTAATGAGGCGAAAGCTCACTGCCTTCTGAATGGTGCATCAGTTGTATTTTGTTGTAGACTTCGTAGTAAGCACTTTGTATCCCTTTGGAACTCTTTATTATGCAGTTAAGATGACTTGTAGAGGTAACATGGTAATAATACTGCAATCACAAACTTCTGCACTGATGGCTTTTGTCCAATTGCCACTTGCCATAGCAACAGAAGGCCACCTTTCTCAAAAACTTCAGCCATGAGCATGACACAGGACCATATCTAGAGATGATATCACAATTTACAAAAGCCTAATGGACATTTGATAGCATTTCGTAGCAGCAGACCTATCACTGGTGTATGCGCACACCATGATATGCTTGACTGGGCTTGGAGAAGGAATATTATCTCTTTCAAATATAGTGCCATTGAAGTGGACTTTTGTCTGATTAAATGTTGTTAAGGAGAAGTTATTATAGTTGAATCCAGCACAATGCATTTTTATAGTGGTCTTTTTTTAATAGTTTGAATGCCGGGCAGCACTCCTCAGTTGACTCACTTCAAGCCAACTCCAGCTTTTTGGACTGAACATTTAAATTATTCCCAATTTTTTACATGAAATATGTGTACTATACGTCATGTGGTATACGCAAACAGTCATCTGTACATTATGATGCTGAATAACGCAAGCCAATATTTGATTAGTATTGTACTTGGAACAATACTGATTGGTTTATGCTTATTCCCTCTCTAAGCTTGCTTCTTTCAATTATAATATTCCGTAAAAGTATATCTGATTAAAATGGTGCTGCATCCATTGCTGGGTATGCGTCTTTCATATGTACAGCTATAGGCACAGGAACACCAGTGTCCATGGCACGGTGTGTGAGGGTCCATTGAACATCATAAAATTGTCCCATCACAAAGTTCAACAAATGTCCACCATAAACAAAGTTTGTGCCTACTATTGCTGATGTTTGGTTTGGTGTTACTTTGATGTAACATATAGTATAACAACATATAGTGCAAATTATCAGTGAGGAATCTGTGATTCGGTGGAACAACTTGAGGTCTTTATGGGAATAGTAAACCACACGAACGTAAGAAAATGGTGGTAATGATTATTAATCTATGGGAAATTAATTTTGCTTATTAAAGTTATCTTAGCAAGGATGTGGTAAGGAAATAATTCAGTATGTGCAGAGCTGTCTTTAACCCCTTAGTGACAAGACCTTTTGACCTTGTCTTTCCCTTGGTGACAAGGGCTGTTTTGACATTTCTGGGGTTTTTGTGTTTAGCTGTAATTTTCTTCTTTCTCACATACTGTACCCACACAAATTATATGTTGTTTTTATCGTCCAAAGAGGGACTTTCATTATATATGATTATGTTCATCATATCTTATCATTTACTACCAAAAAAAATCATAAAATATGAATACATTTTTTTTAAAAAACACTTTTTCACAAACTTTGACATAAAAAATAATTTACACAAATACAATCATTAAAAAAGACCCCATCTAAATATTTTCTACATTTTGTCCCAGATTCAGAAATATACTTGTTTCCATGTTTTTATGCAGTGTTTAGCTAGTTATAGGTAAATACCAAAAATAGTTTTTTTCTACAGTGACCTTGTGACCCCAACCTGAACCCCTAAATTTAACCTTAACCCTAAATGTAACCCCAACTTGAACCTTTATGCTGACCCTTAATATATTTTAATTTAATTGTAACCCTATCCCCTATGCTAACCCCAATTTAGTTCTAACCCTAACCCTAGATTTTATCTAATTAAGTATTTTCTTTTTTTTATTGCAATGTTGCTGACTGCCTCTAGGGGCAGTCAAGCAACAACATCAGAGCGTCAGAAGTGAATTTTTTTTCACTTCCGAAGCCCTACACACAAGACCTGTATGCGACGTCACATGACCCTGTCATGACCGTAGTCATGTTGATGGAGCAGGTCCTCAACGCAAAGAGGTAAGTCCTGAATGCTGATTGGGTAGTGGGGGGTTCTGATTTGGTAGTGGGGGGGTCACATTGGAAAGTGGGGCAGATTAGCAAGTATATGGGTCACATCGGGTAGTGTGGGGGTCACATTGGGAAGTGCGGGGGTCTGGTTGGGAAGTCTGAGAGTCAGATTGGCCTGTTTGGGGGACAGATTAAGAAGTGGGGGTCAGATTGGCAAATATGGGGGTCATACTGGGAAGAAGGGGTCAGATTGGTAAATATGGGGGTCACACTGGAAACAAGGAATCTGAATGGCATGTTTGGGGCAGATTAGCAAATCTGGGGGTGAGTTTGTGAAGAAGAGGCAGATTGGTGAGTCTGGGTTGAGATTGGGTAGTGTGGGGGTCACATTGGGTAATGTGGAGCACATTTGTAAGAAGGGGGCAGATTGGCATGTTTTGGGGTCAGATAGGGAAGTCAGGAGCATATCTGGAAGTCTGGGGTCTGATTAGGAATATGGGGTGTGATTGGCAAGTGTGGGGGTTAGAATGGGAAGAAGGTAGGAAAATTGGCACATTAGGGGGCCAGATTGGGAAGTGGGGGTCAGATTGTCAAATCTTAAGGTCATACTAGGAAGGAGGGGGCAGATTGGCACGTTTGGGGGGCAGAGTGGGTAGAAGTGGCAGATTGTGAGTTCTGGGGGTCACACTGGGTAGTGTGGGGGTCACATTGGGTAGTGTGGGGCGGATTTGGAAGAAGGGGCCTGTAACGGACCGTCTACTGGACGCAGTAGACCCTCTGTTTGTTGTAGGAAATCACCTCCTTAGCCCCCGATTAAAGCTCAGCATTCACCCAGCAAGCCTTTCCTGGACCCTTGCTCTTTGTACCCAAATAGCAGACAGGAGACTACTAGCAGTTAGGTACAACAAGAATGAACAACTCTTTTTTTATTTGTGCAACAGCACAAACTTATAAACACATAAACATGACATCACAAACATTAGTATACAATGAGGGGATGGAACTAAGCACAGTTCTCCAAATAACTAGGGCTAGTAACATTATACTTCCAGGCTGCAAACCAGATAGGAATTACCATGAGTAAACCTAAATACAATACACACAGTAAGACACATAATGAACACCATATAATCAGTTTAACATAAGGGCATACAATGGGGAAATCCTGCCTCACACCTTTTAGGATACAAAGGTGTCAAGTACAAATACATACAGAGTGCACTCAATTAAAGTAACTTGCTAATTGAAGGACATCACTGTACAACAGGACACTGAATTACTTACATGAAGACAATGGGTAAAGTGACAAACAGGGTAAGGTACAATCCACGGATGATAAAGTGAAAAGGGAAAGGCACCTAATGTGTTTTGCGTGTCACCACGCTTAGTCATAGGTGACCTATGACTAAGTGTGGTGACACGCGAAACGCGTTTGGTGGCCTTCCCTTTTCACTTTATCATCCGTGGATTGTACCTTACCCTGTTTGTTTGGATTTTTTGAAAGCATTAAAGCACTTGTTTCATTCACTACTTGGCGAGTGGAGTGCACACTTTGTTCTACTTAATGCTTAATTGTTGTGCCTAATCAGCACTGTGGAGCACCCACCCACCTCCTGCACTTTTGTTCATTTGACTAGAGCCGGTGTTGCTTTTGTTTCTCATTTTACATAATTACAGGGGTTTACAGGATAGGATACATAACCTGGTGAAAACACAGTGAATGGGTCAAAGGCTTGAATCCTAGAGTACACATCTTGGCTCACATCCTGAATGAGCCTGTATTTGAAGTCCAGTTGAAAATGGGTCCACTGGCGCCCTCAAAGTGTGTACCCTCAAACTAATATATTGACAGGCAGGGTCCATAGTCCACAGGGAGTCTTCAGGCTGCCAGGCCCCTCCAAGTACCCCCGTCACAGTGGATATTCAAATCCATTTCGTGACAGGGGCATATTGGCACATTTGAGGGACAGATCTGGATGGATGGAGCTGATTTGGAAGTCTGATTGGGAAGATGGGGTGGGATTGGCACATTTGGGTCAGATTGAGAAGTGGGAACATATTGGCAAGTCTCGGGGTCATACTGGAAAGTTTAGGGGCAGAGTGGCATGTTTGGGGGTCAGATTGGGAAGTGTGGGGGATGCATTGGCAAGTCCGGAGGGGATGTATTGCAAAGTTTATACATTAATGCTGATTTTGCCATGATATGTTAAGTGTATACATTACTGCTGATTTTGCCATTTAATGCCATGCTTATACATTACTTCTGAGTTTGCCATGATATGCCAAGTTTACACATTTTGCCATGTTTTACCAAGTGTATGTTCTACAGCTCATAAAGACTGTGTGTTTGTCTGTGTGATACTAGGGTGTGAGACCAGCTGCATTGTGTGAGAGTGCAGGACTGGAAGAGAGATGGCTGGGTTGAGTGAGAGTGGGAGAGTGTGTGCAGGTCCTTCCCCTCACACTCAACACCAGAGGCGGCTCTAGACTTTGTGAGGCCTTAGGCGAAAGTCGAACATGAGGCCCTCACGGACACACATTATTTAATAAAATATATGCAAGTGATAATAAAAATGAACTGTAGAAATAGCATATTTCAAGATCAGACTCAAATCCCAGCTTCTAGAAATTAACAGCTCCTAGAATTTTATTTGTCTCATAATTATTCTACAAACATCTATAAACATTTGGTATAGATAAAATTGTGTGCGGCTGACATTGTTATTGCTGTGTCCTAAATGTGAACACTAACACATATCACACAGTCATTCATAGACACACTCAGTGAGCACACACTGACTCACAGACACACTCAGTCAGCACACAATCACACTCAGCCAGCACACACTGACTCACAGACACACTCAGAAAGCACACAATCACACACTAACAGAAACACTCAGCCAGAAGGAAAGGTGCTCAATGTTGAAAGTGGTCTCACAGACTAGAAGATTGGCACTTTGTTCTTCCTCACAGCACCGGATGCACTGTGATTTAGCCATTCAATATGCCAGGATTTTGCCCCTCAATATGCCAGGATTTTGCCCCTTAATATGCCAGGATTTTGCCACTCTGTGACAGGATTTTGCCCCTCATTATGCCACAATTTTGCCCCTCACAAATCCTAGAATTTTGCCTCTCAATATGCCAGGATTTTGCCACTGTATGCCAGGATATTGCCCCTCACAATGCCAGGATTTAGCCTCTCACTATGCCAGGATTTTGCCACTCTGTGCCAGGATTTTGCCCCTCATTATGCCCGAATTTTGCCCCTCACAATGCCAGAATTTTGCCTCTCACTATGCCAGAATTTTGACCCTCACAATGCCAGAATTTTGCCTCTCAATATGCCAGGATATTGCCCCTCACAATGCCAGAATTTTGCCTCTCAATATACCAGGATATTGCCCCTCACAATGCCAGAATTTTGCCTCTCAATATGCCAGGATTTTGCCACTGTATGCCAGGATATTGCCCCTCACAATGCCAGGATTTACCCTCTTACTATGCCAGGATTTTGCCCCTCACCTCATTATGCCAGGATTTTGCCCCTCACAATGCCAGGATTTAGCCTCTCACTATGCCAGGATTTTGCCCCTCATTATGCCAGAATTTTGCCCCTCACAAAGCCAGAATTTTGCCTCTCACTCTGCCAGGATTTTGCCACTGTATGCCAGGATATTGCCCCTCACAATGCCAGGATTTAGCCTCTTACTATGCCAGGATTTTGCCCCTCACCTCATTATGCCAGGATTTTGCCCCACACTGTGCCAATATTTAGCCACTCATTATGCCAGGCTTTGCTCATTTGTGCCACCCTCCCCCCTTCCCTAGTACTTACCTCCATGCTGCTCTCCGTTGTTTCCTCCGTGCATCTTCTCTCCTGCACGGAGGAAGGAAGTTCCGGTCGCGTTTTTTTTTTTTTTTTAAACTTTATTGCTCGGGTTCAATAAAGTTTAAAAAAAAAATAATAAATGCTATCGGAACTTCCTTCCTCCGTGCAGGAGAGAAGATGCACGGAGGAAACGTCCCAGGTTAGTGTAACAGGGAGCTTAACGGCAGCGTTAAGCTCCCTGTTACATCAAAGGCAATAAGGTGAGTTAGGCAGCCGCGAGGCCCCCGTGAGTGCGAGGCCTTAGGCGGCTGCCTAACTCGCCTAATTAGAGAGCCGCCTCTGCTCAACACTCTTTAGTCAGAGCCACATAACTGTGTATGTGGTATGTGTGTGGGAGGGAGAAGGGAACAGCAATGTGTGTGTGTGTGTGTGTGTGTGTATCTGCTCCTTGGCATGATTGAGAAATATGTATATACTTCCATTGGCATGATAATGAAATATTATGTATATATTTCTCATTGGTATGATATAGAAAGATTATGGATATATGTCTCATTGGCATGATATAGAAAGATAATGTATATATTCCTCATTGGTATGGTATAGAAAGATTATGGATATATTTCTCACTGGCATAATATAGAAATATTAGGTATATATGTCTCATTGGCATGATATTGAACGATTATAGATATACCGTATTTGCTCGAATATAAGACAAGGTTTTTTTAAGACTAAATGCTCTGAAAAATCCTCCTCGTCTTACATTCGAGGTCTTCTTATAAGCTGACCTCAAATTGAGGTCAGACTATAAGACAGGGATCCAGGTCCCCAGCAGAGCTGCAGGGGACCTGGATCCCCCACTCTAACAGCAAGGGATGTCTGCGCGATGAACGCAGACTCCCCTGCTTCCACCCGGCATGACCGCCGGGGCTTCTATGATGAAGCCGGTTACTTACGCTTTCGTCACAGAAGTCCCGGAGATCGTGCCGGGCGGCAGCAGGGGAGTCTGCGCTCATCGCGCAGACATCCTCTGCTGCCCCACTAGCCACCAGGGTGAATCGGGCAGCTGGGGGATGTCTGCACGATACGTGCAGACATCCTCCATGCTGCCCGCCACACGGCAGTCTATTATGACGGACCAGCTGTCCGTCATAATAGACTGCCGTGTGGCGGGCAGCATGGAGGATGTCTGCACGTATCGTGCAGACACCCCCCGGCTGCCCCCACTAGCCACCAGGGAACGAAACCAGGTAAGGGGGAGGTGGGTGGACAGAGGACACAGACAGACAAGGGGAGGTGGGGGGGGAGAAAGAGACAAAAATAGGGGGAGGGGGGAGGACACAGACAGACAAAGGGGGGGGGAGACACAGACAAGGGGAGGAAGGGGGACAGAAATAAAAGGGGAGGGGGGGATAGAGAGAGACAAAGGGAGGGGGAGAGGGGAGGACACAGACTGACAAGGGGGGGGAGACACAGACAAGGGGAGGGAGGGGGACAGAGAGAAAAGGGGAGGGGGGATAGATAGAGACAAGAGAGAGAAGTTTTGGGGGGAGAGAGAGACAGCGCTGGGGGGGAAAGACAGCTGGGGGAGCGGGAGAGACGCCGCATTGGCACATAAAAGCAAATAAAAACAAGAAATGCATTTGTATAATATACATTTTTTATTAAATATTAAAAAGCAATTTACATATATACAAGTTACACTTTTTTCCTATAGGGTAGTCTTATAATCAGGCTTTTAGTTTTTTTTCCTAAAGGATGGACAAATTTGGGGGGGTCGTCTTATAATCAGGGTCGTCTTATAATCGAGCAAATACGGTATGTCTCACTGACATGATATAGAAAAATTATGGATATACTTAGTGTGTGCTAAAGTATGCAGTATGTGAGAAAATAAAATTACAGCTAAACACATACACCCCAGAAATGTCACAACAGCCCATGTCATCAAGAGAAAGATAAAGTCAAAAGGTCATGTCACTAAGGGGTTAAATATTTCCAAGCAAGGTGCCCACTGAAATAGTCCACTGTTAGTTTGCCCAATAAAATATACTACTGTTAGTTTGCCCATTAAAATGTGACACTTAATTTACCCATTAATATGCACAGCCAGTTTGCCCATTAAAATACCACTGTTAGTTTGCCCATTAATACACCACTGTTTCCTCCTCCATCAATCTTTCCTCCTGCATGCCACGAAATATAACATGCTGTCATATCCAGCAGCATCGACAGAAAGGCAGGAACCTCATTTGCCGACTGCTTCACTAGCATGATTGTCTCTGTGTGAGAAGTTACACGGGCAGCAAGCCCGTGTTGCTGGTTGCGGGCCCCCCAGGAGTGGCTGGGCCCAGGGCAGCTGCCCAACTTGCCTGGCAAAGTCCTAAGTATGTCCAGGATAACCAAACCAATTTTCACTTTTGGGAGTGAAAGTTGTGCATAGCTAGTTCCTGAGACAGGCAAAGCATCCTTAAACAGACTATCATTAAATGGTCTGTCACAAAGTCCACTAAATGAACAATATTTAATGCCGGTCCCTGGCTTGGTCTTGACTGGTTTTTTTTTCTTCAAAATGTGATTAGATCTGAGAAAAACAAAAAAGGTGTTTGGAATTGGAGAATGAGAGTGTTTGAAATGAAAGAGCATTCTTGGCAGTACATTCATGTTTAGAATAACAACTGCAAAAACAAAATGGAAATATTATGTGCATGCAGCTGGATGTGGATATTAAATAGGAAAATACAGATATTCTTAGGAATGTACAACTTTTGAATGTTTTTTTTTTTTTTTTTAAAGGCTATGTAATGTTTGAAAATCTCCACAGGAGACGGTAAACTGACCAGCTTCCTTCATATAATGTGTAATTACAGAGAAAATGAAATGCTTCATGTTGTTATATGAAGTGTAAAACTAACGTGACCGTACTGCTCAGGTAAAATAATATTTTTCTTCTCCAATACAATAGCAAATAAGATAGCTAATAGTTTTTGCCTTTTGAGACATCCAGGCGGCCATGTCACAGACCTGCTGCACCATGACATGCAGTGCTGATTGGCTGTCTGCATCTGGACATGCTGCCTCAGAGTAGACAATCAGTGCATGATTCAAAACGCAATTTTAGTGAGGAAGACTCCATAAGAAATAATGTTTTGCTACTTCAAGTGCTATCACAAGCCATGTTTCTAATATATCAGTAACTCTTTTGTTTTCATCTTCACCTTCAAATATGCTGTTTAATCCCTTAAAGAAAAATTAAACATTGTTTCCTTGAAGGAAGCAAGGGTTAAACAAAACATGTCCCGGGACATTCAAGTAAACCCGACGTGTATCTTAATAGATACACGCGGGTTTACTAACTGCTGTGACTCAAATGCGCGAGCCAAATGTCAGCACGCACACAGCAAATCAGAGCGGGGGCTCGCCTCACTCTGACAGCTGAATGAGAGGGTCTCTCACTGTTAGCACAGCGTGAGACCCTCGTTTTTGCATGGGTTCAGCAGGGAGACCTAGTTAGCCGACCAAACAGCTACCTGTTTCCTATAGAAGCATGGAATCTGTCAGTCAGTGGATAAACTGGCGTGTACTATCAAAAGTACACGCCAGTTCATCCTCATACTAGGGACAACTAACTTTTCACTTGTGCTTCTAAATTAGAAGCACAAGTGAAAGAAAAGTTTAGTGTCCCTTTGAGGGACAGAGCTATTTTGGGCAGTTGTGATGCGATTGTGATATGGTACAAATATCAGTGGTTCTCAAGGGATTAAAGAGACTCCATCACCTAAATGTTTTTTTTCTAATGTGAATTAAAAGTGATTGAAAATAATCTATACATTGCAATAGCAAAATTGCCTGCAAGTGCCTAAATTGCTAAACTAAGGTAACTTAATCATAGCTACTCATTCCTAATCATTTTAAATGTGTCTTTGGTGTCTCCTGCATATGACATCACCTGTGGCTTGATATGAAAATGTCACATTTCCCCATGAATGCCAGTTAATTTGCATATCAAGGCACAGGTGATGTCATAAGCAGAAGACAGCACAGGCACCTTTAACACATATATTTGTCTTATTTTTATTTAACTCCATACACTATCTGAGGAAGAGGATCAACATTACATTAACATCAAAGCATGAGCATTTTGCACAGCTCTTGGTAGAGAGTTTAAAGGGTCTCATGAACTTAATTAGATGTACCAAGGAAGACGATACATAATAAAGAGAGAGCTTTGCTCACAAGCTTACAAACTAGAGGGGTATACTTAATTTGTATCAATTGTCAAAATGCAGAAGAAAACATAAATGGACCTTACTTTTTTCTTTAGTAGAAGCAATGATTAAGCGTAAACCCAGCATGTATCTTTGGAGATGCATGTGGTGTTACTCTTAGGTCGGCATTTCTGCTGAGGCAAAGCTGGTCTTGCACAGTCAATCAGAGTAGGGGCTTGCCACTCACATCTGCAAGGCCGGACTGACCTACTGGGACACCAGGTAAAATCCCAGTAGGCTGCGTGCACTGGGGCTGCTGTGAGATGTGGCCGCATTAAGATGTTGGCTGCTGGCCACTGTGCTATGTAGCTGTGGCCAAGAGATTGTGAGAGAAAACCCCCAGCCAATGTGAAGTCCTTGCCGCCACAGCCGCTTGATATGTCATATCCTGCACTGGATATGACATTTCTGGCACCTTTTCCCTCCTGCACAGAGGAGGGAAAAGCCCTGCCTGTGGCATTCAGGAGCCACTGAGGTGGCACTTAACATCTGATTGTATTGTCACCATCATCATACATGGGGGTAAGTGGAGTATATGGTGGGTCACTGAGATAGACAACAAAAGGAAAAGTGAACAATAATAGAAAGAACGGGAAACTAAAATGAGCAGAATCTCCAATGGGAAAGGGAAGCATAGTCTCAGAGAAAATGGCACTTTTAGATCTTTAACTTGGTATTCTACAGAACAATGGGCACTTGGGCTTAAAAACTTACTTTACTAGAGCCACTAAAAATGTAAATTGCTCTTCTACACTGAAAAATATATTTGAAGTCCCTTCAAATGCACTCAAAGCCGGCGCCAACATAAGGCTACCTAGGCAGCCACCTTAGGGCGCCGCAGCGGGGTGAGCCGCAGCGGGGGGCGCCAGCGGGAGAGCAGCGCCAGTTTTTTAAGAAAATTTGCTGGTAGAGGCACTGGCTGGGGAGATTGGAAAATCTCACTGCACCAGCACTCTACACGGCCGCACAGGAGTATCCTGGGAGGGGACGGATCTCACCAGGTAAGAGGTAAAGGTCCACCCCCACGCTGTGAAGCAGAGCGGCATCTGCTTCACGGGGGAGCCGCAGGCAGCATTTTCTCCATGTGTTAAACACACATGGAGCTCAGTAAGTGCTCCCCGTGCTCCCCATGCTCCCTGAGAAAACAGATGGGGTGGAGGATGCGAAAACAGATGGGTTGGAGGATGCGAAAACAGATCAGGTGGAGGGGGGGAGAACAGAGATGGGGTAGGAGTGGGATAGAACAGAGATGGGGTAGGAGGGAGAGAATAGAGATAAGGTAGGAGAGGAGAGAAGAGGGGGGAGAAAACAGATGAGAGGGGGAGAAAACAGAGATGAGAGGAGGGGGAGAACAGAGGTTGGGAGGAGAAGGAGGGAAAGAGATACAGCGAGGAGAAGGAGTGATAATCAATATGAGGGGGGGGGGTAGAACAGATTTAGGATAACAGATGAGAGAGAGACATGGACATGGGGAGAGGCGAGACATAACATGTGGGTATTGGAGAGAGACAGACATGGCAAGAGGAAAGAGACAAACATGGGAAGGTAGAGAGACAGACATGAGGGTAGAGAGGGGGGCACCAAAATGCACCTTTGCCTGTGTTGAAAAAAAGAAGCTTTTACCGGCCCTGAATGCACTACCTTGTGTTTGACCTAGCTCTTTGTTTACAAATACTGTTACCTGGCACTCGTTGACATAACAATAGTTTCTGATGCTTCACAGCTGTTTTACATTATCTACTAATATTGAAATAAACTGTGTACTTTCTTTTTCTTTCAGTCCAATAAAACCTTAATTACATTGTAATAATGTCATATTATAAAGCAATACAAAAATCTTCTAGTCATTGGATTGAATTACAGTTGAAATAGTTATAGTTCATATTGTTTCCCCACGATATTGTTAAAAAATGAGACTGATTGTAATTGTGGCTCAGTGGCACTGACCTTGCTCTAAACACTCCGACACTAAGCTCTCTGCTTTCATGCTTGCTCTTCCAGAACAGGACAAGTGACAACAGAAAAACAACAGGTGGCACAATTATGAAGATGTGTACAAATAACTCAACCATTTTTGAAAAGTGTCATTTGTCTGTCAGAGCACAAAGGTGATTGTTAGACAAAAGGGACACCTTTAGTCAACAAAACACAAGGCAGTGTGACTGCTGGTGAGTCTTCCTGTTAATAGTTGTAAATACAAATGAATTACTGTAGGTAATTGAAATAATTACTGACTTGTTGTAAAGAATTTGCATGCACAGGTCAGAAAGCTGATAAAAGCCCAGTAAACAGAATGTAGACGTGTTTACACTCATCCCAAAGATACTTATTTCTCATAATACTAATGTGTGGCATATAATTAAATCTGTTGGGCACACGGAAAGAATTTAAATTGTACACATTATATGGTAATGACTGAATCTCTATTACAGTGTCACATTGTCAGTGCCAGAATTAATGTTCGGTCAGTGTTTCTCTGTAAAGCTTAGTTTTCAAGGATTTATAATGTAACCGCGCAAAACATTAATTCTAGGAGGGAACTTGGCAAACTGCCTTTTTACCTATCATACACGTATTTTCAAGATACAAAACATGCTTGTTAAGGATTTTTCATTCTGCATGAAAGAAAAGAAACAAATTACACATTGAAAAATCTTCTAATCTTTTTAGGATTAAATAATGCTAGCACTGAGGGGGAGAATTAAGCAATGTTGGCAGTTATAAATTACCGTTTAACAACAAATCAACTCCGACTATAGCAATTAACAAGTATGTTAATTATTGTGAGGCTAATATGTTAGGTTTAGCCATGCTTCTTTGCTAAGGATTTGCATATAGCAAAGCAATGCTTGTTTGATTTATAATTTTATTTTTTTTTATCATCGTGTCAACTATGACAGTATATACTAGGAAGTCGAGTTATTCAGTTTTTCTTATGATAATCTAGAATAGTAATATAGAAAACCTGGTTAGTTTTGTGTCTTGGACAAAACATCAAAATAAATACCTAATATGGTCTACAGCTAGACATGAAGACAGCACCATATATTATTATAAATAAGCAGTTCCCCTCACGGGATAAGTACAAACATAATTTCTTTTTCTAATTGTTTTGGGTTTGGATTGTGTGGACAATATGAGTTTAAATGTTGTCCCTGACCATGTGAAAGAGAGTACAACTGGACAGAAACTATGCTGGGCCATGATGATTATGAACTGATGAATGATGTTTATGTTGCTCCTCTGATTGACTACTTACACAATCTGTCAGAATATAACTTTTTGTGGTCTGCTTAGCTAAGGCGATATGATACCGCCACAAATTTAGCCTGTCCACTCTTATCAGAAACAAGTTTTTATCTCTCTCAATACAAAACCTAGAGCTTTATTAATGCAAGATGGTACTGAAGGGAATTGACAGAGTATTTCAAAATTAAAGTAGTTTCTAAAATTCTTCAGATGAATTGGAGAATGTTTCCAGCTTGGCAACATTGTCCTTCATTTTGAAATTCCCTTGTCAGTTTCCTGCAGTTCCCTTTTTCATGAATAAAACAACTAGTGTGTAGGCTATTTTGTTAGGTAGAACAAGAACTTTCAATGTTATTCCATGTTATTCCCCTCCTCTTCCCTCTAGCTTCAACCTAACTCATCTCCCCTAAGATATTGGCCCATTTTATAGTCATTTTTATCATGAATTCAGAGATATGTTTAGTTATGTAATTGATTCTAACTAAATATTTTGCTTTGTTTATTCTAGAGACCTTCATCTTTGGAAATATTGAACTATATTTGATTTTTTTTTACCTCTCTTATAAGTTTGAATATCCTTTTTTTTTTTTTTAGAAAGGAAATTGGGTAAATTCTCAGATTGTTTGTTTATATAATTTATATTTACTTTGCTTAATTGCTTAACATTTTCTACTCTAATCATTTTTATTTTATAAAGAAAAAGCAAATCCAGATTGACATTATACATGTACAAACAAGCATTCTCTTCTCACATCATTATTATTTAAAAAAAACCAATCCATCCTATTTGTCGTATCCTGTGAAAAATTGTCGTAATTACTCAGCATTCTCTTCTCAAATTATTTTTATTTTTTTTTAAAAATCCACACTATATGTATGTGTACATATTTATGTATGGATATACACATTGTACATGTATAAAAATGTATATAATAAGCATACAAACAATATATAAATTTATATATAAAACATATAGTAGTACCGCACCAGAAATTATCTATTGATTTGTATTACTTTAATAGAATTTGACAGAATGTTATACCATATCTAGTTTCAAATTAAATAAATTAACCTCTTAACGCACATGGACATATATATATGTCCTGAAATGCATGGTCCTTGATGACCATGAGGACGTATATATACGTCCTGAGTTTATGCTGGCAGTTATTCTCAGAGTCTGCTTCAGCTCCCCCGCCCCTCCCCCGGTGCATACGATCACCGCGAATGTGATCGTATGCGTTCAAACACACATAGGCAGTGATCAGATTTTATTGCCTATGTGTTAAAGGTGTTTCAATGATGCAATGATCAAGGCATCGTGCAACACCCTTCTCTGCCCCTCAGGGCACCGCAATCACAGGTGGGTTAGGGCTAGAATTAGGGTTAGTACAAGGGTTAGATTAAGGGGTGGGGGTAGGAAACAAAAAAAACACTACCATTGGTTATTGCCCTATTACTTGAAATAAAACATAGAAAAACATGGAAACATTGGTATTTCTAAACTCAGGACAAATATTAGCAATATAAAGACTTTTTTACCATTTGTAATTATTTTTAAAAAAGAATCAGGTCAAAGTTGGAAAAAGTGTTTTTTTTTATGGCAACTTTTCATCATGTTTTCTATTTTTTTTAATATTAAATTATATCATATGATGAAAATAATAGTATCAAATGAAAGCCCCATCAGTCCTTTAAAAAATGATATATCATTTGTGTGGGTTTACTGAACACAAAGAAAGAAATTCACAGTTCAGCAAACATATGACAAACATAATGGAATTCTGGTCTTCAAGGCACATCAAATGCAGCATAGAACTCTGTCAATAAGGGGTTAATCAAGTTGGTTAGTATAGCTTCCACCTTGACAAAAAGGAGATTATGACTGGAATAATGTAATGTGACATAGCAGACTGGTAACACTGTGCTGAGTGCTAATGTGAGAATCCTAGTAATAAAGTACTGATAGCCAAGAAGTTGCCAGATGACATTAACTGGAATAAGAAAACCATGAGAGGATGAGACAAATGATGGTTGGCCGATTTGTGAAATTGTACCATTTTGGGAAAAATAAGTCAGATTGAAGACAAGAATGTGTGGTTTTTACCCCATTTTTTCATGTGGCTTTAGATTTACAGCCTTGTGTAAGGCAAGATAGTAATAAAGGCACTGTTTAAAATATAAATGCCTTGTGAGATGACATTTACAGTGGAGATAAAAAATACTAGTGGATAAATTGTATCAACATCCAAATATCAGTGGGAAAGAGAAAGCTTGACTATTATCACAAATAGCAATACCATTCCAGTTGTAATCATTAATTATATATTTGAAAAATATATAATATCTGAAAAAACAGGTTGAATGAGTGCTTAGAATATATGCTTGGAATAAAGCCCATCACCATAAGCATAACCATCTGCCTGTGGTGTATCGCCAAATTGATATAAACAAAAGTTTGTATACATTAAAAGGTATTTATTGGAAGGTAACAACACAGCACTACATACTGATCACAAACATGCAGCTCAACCTCCCAGAGCAACCACCTCCCACCTCTCTATACATTGTATATATCATATAGTAATCCCTTAATCAAGATGATGAGCTTTACATGATATCCTGGTTACCAGACTATTCATGCATCACTTCAGTTAAGAAAATTATGGGAGAGAAGGAAAGATCCTTAGCCATCCCACCTAGGCCTGTTTACTTTGTTTAGGGATATCATGAAAGGTAGACAAGTTACCTCAGTGCCTTCTTTATTGTATGTTATGTCCTGCGGTGAAACAGGCATAGGCAGTGATTAACGGACACTGCCTATGCTTAGTTGATGTTGCTGTGATGCCTCAAAAACGAGGCATCCAGCAACACCAAGATTTGACCCCCAGGGCTCTGCGGACGCTCCCTGGAGTGATCACTTGGGATAAGGTTACAGTTTAATTAGGGTTGACATAAGTGTTAGAGTTAGAATTGCATCTAGAGTTATATTTAAGGTTACATTTAGGGTCAGGATTGGGGTCACTGTACGATAAAATGGTTTCGGAAATAAAAAAAATGCTACTTTAACTTATTACTGTAACACACGGGGTCCAGGATGGTAAAGGGTCCCTGAGCGCCTGAGATCAGGAGCTACATTGCAGGGTGGAGACCTGGTGCTGGGTAACTGCAATCCCCTGGAGGTTTGGGACCCCAAGTTTTTGCAGCCACAACCAGGCCCTGTGAAGCAGCTGCTGTATCCAGGCCCCAGGCTAGAGAGGAAATGAACGAAGTGATAGCTAAGCAGAGCTAAAACAGAAAAGTGATTGAGGGATAGCAGAACTAAAATACAGAGTGCAGGGCTACAGGACAGAAGGATAACATAAGCAATATAAAGCAGAAACCAAACTGAGGGGAAGCAATACAAAGCATGGGATTAAGGAACACAAAAGGCACATTTAATCAGAAAACCTGGAATGGAACATAAGGACAGGCAGAGAGGAATACATAACAGGACTTCAGGGCAAGGACAGGACTACAGGGCAAGGACAGGACTACAAGGCAAGGACAGGACTACAAGGCAAGGACAGGACTACAAGGCAAGGACAGAACTAAAGGTAAAGGGACCACGTGCATTACAATTACCTTAAAATGTGCAAAAAAAAAAAAAAACCCACAAAAACATGTAACATGGCATATTTCTAAACTCAGGACAAAATTAGAAACTATTTAGACAGGGTCTTTTTTACCATTTGTAATTGTGTAAAAGATTTTTCTTGTGGATGTTAAAAAAAATTGTTTTGTTTTTTTTCATCATATTTTACGAGTTTATTTGCAGTAAATTATATGATATGATGAAAATATTTGTCTCTAGAGAAAGGCCTTTATATGGCGATAAAAACAATATATAATTTGTGTGGGTACAGTAAATGAGAAAGAAGAAAACTAAAGCTAAACACAAACGCTGCAGAAATGTTGAAATAGCCCGTGTCACCAAGGGAAAGTCACAGTCAAAAATTCATGTCACTATGGTTAAGTAGATAAATAGATCCTTCAAGGATTTGAGGAATCTCAAAGTATCTTGGTGGGGGGAGAATAAATGCAATTATGGCATGCATCCTCTCTAAACTGATAAATATTTTTAAAATGATTCCTCTCTGTGTCCCTGCCAGTTGGCTTGATCTGATTCAAGGTTTAAGATAGAGTACAGCAGTGAGAAATAAAAATTGGACTTGCTGTGGTTACTAATTTCAGTTATAACAAGTCTGAAACTTTGGATATTTCCCTCGATGAAAGGGCTTATAAATATACGGGACATTATGGAGGGGAACAATTATCTAAGCTAATCTCTTTGTGATTTAATAAATAGATGCATTAAGCTCCTGCCTACACAGTTTGTGCTGATATTAATACCAGTAGAAATTTGGAACTTTTCAGCTTTGGAATCAGCAGAACATTGCCAATTTGTATGACCTATGCACCTCAGCACTCACTGTGTGACTTTGCGTGGTCTTCCACTTTGTGGCTACCATTCCTAAATGCGTCTACTTTCAATAATACCCTCTAGATTGTAGGCATGTAAGGAGGGCTCTCTACCTCATTCAGGGCCAGCCGTATGTGTTCTGGTGCCCTGTGCGGGCATCCCCCATGGCGCCCCCTCCCCCTCCTCTCTACCCTGATGTCTGTCTGTCTCCTCTCCCTCCATGTATGTCTCCCTCCCTTCCCATGTTTGTCCCTTTCCTCTTTCTTGCCATATTTTTCCATCTTTACCCCCCATTTTAAATCTCTCTCCCTTCCCATGCATGTCTCTCTTCTCCCCACACCCCATATTTGTCTGTCTCTCATCCTCCCACCATATTTGTTTTCTATCCTCCCCCTCCCATATCTGTTATCTCTCCTCCCCCTCATATTTATTATCTCTCCTTCCCTCTCCCCACATCTCTTATCTCTCCTCCCCATATATCTTTCCCTCTCCTTTCTCTCCTCATACTTCTTTCCCTCTTCTCAGTAAGTGCTGCTTAGTCTGGGGGAGCAGATGGCTGTGCGAGGGCAGCATTAGCTAAGACTAGGGGCAGATAGCTCGGGGGGGGGCAACAATGGCTAAGTCTGGGGCAGGAGCGGATCCAGAGTCTGATCTCGGGAGGGGCACATGTCCGTCTGTCTTTTCTTCTCTCCCATGTCCGTCTGTCTTATCCTCTCTCCCATGTCCGTCTGTCTTTTCCTCTCTCTCACGTCCTTCTGTCACGCTCGTCTCCCTTCCCATGTCTGTCGCACTCCTCTCACTCCCTGTGTCCCTCTGTCTCTCTTCCTTCCATGCCCGTTTCTCTCCTCTTCCTTCCCATGTGCGTCTATGTATCCTCTTCTTTCCCATGTCCGTCTGTCTCTTCTCTCATTTCCCATCTCTCTGTCTCTCCTCTCCCATCCCGTGTCTGTCTGTCTCTCCTCTACCATCCCATTTATGTCTCTCTCTTCTCCCTTCCCATGTATGGCTCTCTCAGCCAATTTACCCAATAATATGCCAGTGTTAGTTGCCATTTAATATGCCCCAGCCAATTTGCCCAATAATATTCCTGTGTCAGTTGCCATTTAAGATGCCCCAGCCAATTTGCCCAATAATATTCCAGTGTTATTTGCCATTTAATATGCCCCAGCCAATTTACCCAATAATATTCCAGTGTTATTTGCCATTTAATATGCCCCTGCCAATTTGCTCAATAATATGGCTGTGTCAGTTGCCATTTAATATGCCCCAGCCAATTTGCCCAGTAATATGCCAGTGTTATTTGCCATTTAATATGCCCCTACCAATTTTCCCAATAATATGCCTGTCAGTTGCCATTTAATATGCCCCAGCCAATTTGCCCAATAATATTCCAATGTTATTTGCCATTTAATATGCCCCTACCAATTTTCCCAATAATATTCCAGTGTTATTTGCCATTTAATATGCCCCTGCCAATTTTCCCAATAATATGCCAATGTTATTTGCCATTTAATATGCCCCAGCCAATTTGCCCAGTAATATGCCAGTGTTATTTGCCATTTAATATGCCCCTGGCAATTTGCCCAATAATATGCCAATGTTATTTGCCATTTAATATGCCCCTGCCAATTTTCCCAGTAATATGCCAGTGTTATTTGCCATTTAGTATGTCCCTGCCAATTTGCCCAGTAATATGCCAGTGTTATTTGCCATTTTATATGCCCCAGCCAATTTGCCCAGTAATATGCCAGTTATTTGCCATTTAATATGCCCCAGCCAATTTGCCCAGTAATATGCCAGTGTTATATGCCATTTTATATGCCCCTGCCAATTTGCCCAGTAATATGCCAATGTTATTTGCCATTTTATATGCCCCAGCCAATTTGCCCAGTAATATGCCAGTTATTTGCCATTTAATATGCCCCAGCCAATTTTCCCAGTAGTATGCCAGTGTTATTTGCCATTTTATATGCCCCTGCCAATTTGCCCAGTAATATGCCAGTTATTTGCCATTTTATATGCCCCAGCCAATTTGCCCAGTAATATGCCAGTTATTTGCCATTTTATATGCCCCTGCCAATTTGCCCAGTAATATGCCAGTTATTTGCCATTTTATATGCCCCAGCTAATTTGCTCAGTAATATGCCAGTTATTTGCCATTTTATATGCCCCAGCCAATTTGCCCAGTAATATGCCAGTTATTTGCCATTTTATATGCCCCAGCCAATTTGCCCAGCAATATGCCAGTGTTATTTGCCATTTAATATCCCCTGCCAATTTGCCCAGTAATATGCCAGTTATTTGCCATTTAATATTTTAATATGCCCCAGCCAATTTGCCCAGTAATATGCCAGTGTTAGTTGCCATTAATAAGCCCCTGCCACTTTCCCCAGTACATTCCCCCCATCTCCCCACTCCCCAGCACTTACCTTTCCCTGGTGGCTAGTGGCAGGCAGCATGGTCGGTTGTGCCGACAGGTCACGTGACCCGGCGCGCGTATGACGTCAGCGCGCCGGTCACGTGACCTGTCGGCACTTGCGTGTCGGCACACTGCACGGGGAGCCGAACAGGCAGCACGGAGGTTTCTCTGTGCTGCCTGTTCGGCTCCCCGTGCAGCCTGGCAGGCAGGCAGAGAAGGTGAGGGGGATCTTCCGATCCCTTCTCACCTCCGTCTCTGCCTGCAAGCGTGTTTTTTTTTTTTTTTTTTTTAAAGTGTCTTTTTTTTTTTACAGTTTTTTTTTCTCTCTCTTCTCGGGGGGGGGGGGGGCAATTGCCCCGTTGCCCCCCCCCCCCTGGATCCGCCACTGGTCTGGGGACAGATGGTTGTGTGGGGATGCATTGGCTATATCTGGGGGGGGGGGGGGGGGGGCTTGCAGATGGCTAAGGCTGGTGGGCAGATTGACAAATAAAAGGAAATAAAATCAAGCCAAACATTTTTTATCACAATTTTTATTAAATATGAAAAAAATGTTTACATGTGAATTAATATTTACTGTATTTTCCGGCGAATAAGACGACTGGGCGTAAAAGACTATACTTATACTCACCATATAAGACTACCCCTCTTCCAACACGCATTTTCTCCTACAGTGACACTTACACACACACACTTACACAGAAAGTGACACACACACAGTGACACCAATAGACACATAACCTGAGACACACTATTTTGCCCCTCAATATGCCAGTATTTTGCCACTCAAAATGCCATTCTTGTGCCATTTAATATGCCAATATTTTGCCCCTCCAATATGCCAGGATTTTGCCACTCCAACATGCCAGGATTTTTCCCCTCAAAATGCCAGGATTTTACCCCTCCAATATGCCAGGATTTTGCCCCACCAATATGCCAGGATTTTCCCCCTCAATATGCCAGGATTTTGCCCCTCCAATATGCCAGGATTTTGCCCCTCAATGCCATTTAATATGCCAGGATTTTGCCCCTCCATCCACTATGCCAGGATTTTGTCCCTCAATGCCATTTAATATGCCAGAATTTTGCCCCTCCAATATGCCAGGATTTTGCCCCTCCAATATGCCAGGATTTTGCCCCCCTCCTCCCCCTTCCCAGTACTTACCTCGTTGCTGCTCTGCAGGTGCACGCGGCTGTGAGGGAAGCGTTGTGTGCTCCCCTCCAGCCGCGCGGCTTCAATAAAGTTTGTTTAAAAAAAAAAGTTTAAACAAACTTTATTGAAGTCGCACAGCTGGAGGGGAGCACACAACGCTTCCCTCACAGCCGCACGGACCTGCAGAGCAGCAACGAGGTAAGTAAAAAGATGACACCCGGCGTATAAGTCGACCCCCACTTTTGGGAAGATTTTCCTGGGTTAAAAAGTCGTCTTATATGCCGGAAAATAAGGTACAAGTAAAACTTTTTTTCATATTCAGGTCTTTTCTTTTTTTCCTAAATTAATATCCAAAGTTTGGGGGGTCGTCTTATATTAAAGCAAATACAGTGCATTGTTGGCGCTATATAAATAATTGTTAATATAATAATACCACTTACAGTTGACCGTGTAATATCTAGCAGGCGTGAAATTTCACAAATTGACTTATTGCAAAGGTGGCATCACAATAGCACACTTGAATTCACTGAGCTCTTCCGAATTACCCATTTTTAAATTATGTGTATATATATATATATATTTGTGTATCTTGATGATAGTCCCATTTCAATTTATAGCTAAACCATTTCAATACAAATCATTTAAAAAACAACAACACAGATAATGACTTTACATTTTAAAGCTAAATGCATTAGATGTTATGTTGTTACATTGAAAGTACTAAAAATAATAAGGTTTCATATGAAAAATAATTGCAGTCAATATCCTGTTAGCAAATGTTTTCCTTTCAGTTGATTATTCATAGTTTTAGCATCAGCAATTTGTGTTTTTTAATCTCTAAACAAGACGTTCGGATTCAATTTTTAAATGGATTTGTGTGATCATGGAGAGTGGAACAATGGGCTTAAAACCAAACTCTGACATTCATTTAATTAACTGCTAGGTTCTGAACTAACTTTATCACACTTGCACCGAGACAGTCAGTCAAAACATTTGCATAATCCATTTGAGAAATTGTAAGAGCATGAACAAGGAGTTTTGTGCCTGAGTTTGATAGGAAAAGATAAATGTGGAAAAGTTTGTCATATTAATGCATTAAATGCATGGAGTGTGCTGCTAGTTTCTATACCGATTGAGAACTGGCCTTTTTTTTTTAAACAGCAGGTAAACTTTTCCGTTTAAGAATGTTATCTCTTTCATTAAAGGAAAACTTACTAAACTGCTAAATGATTAATGTCATGTTGCCATATGTGTTGGTATTTCTCTTATGTAGTATTTTATGTAGTGTTATGTTATTATTTTTAATATTAATTTTCACAATCTAAATGAACATAACCAAAAAAATCTGTAATTTAAACCATAGATAGGTGAGGTATAAGTCCAAGGACATCAGTCCGTAGCAGGTCTGTAAAGGGCCACAGAATATCATTTAATTGCTCTTTGCAACGACCATTCAATCTCCACCATGAACAATGTTGGTTCCTAACTCTAAACCAAACTATCGGAATCCCGGTGTATAATACAAGGTAGTGATATCATCAATTTAAATGACAAAGCACATTTTCAAAGATTCTCCTCTTGTGCCAAGCAGACTGAACAAAACATGGCGTCAAAACCATAAAATGTATTGACCGTTACATTGGGGATGTTGGACAAAGTTACATTCTCAAGGAAGTACTTGAAATTCAGTGACTATCTGAATGTATCCTAGTTCAACACTTTGTTATTATTATTTGTATTATTATTAGTAGTAAAATACTCCACTTATATCTGGATAGGCCCATTCTATTGTACAACAATAGGAATAAAAGACGACCCTTAGATAAAGATAACTATATGAGCAGCAACCAAAACACTACAATGTGTACACAAACAAAAACAAGTAGAGAGAAAAAATACCTTAGGCGGATCAATTTACCGCCTCAAAGTTTAAATAGCATATGAAAACATATGACATGGCAGAAACGTATTAAATGTACAATCATGTTTAATAGACATATTTACATTGATACAATAACATCAGCTATATGAATATAACTGATTGTGTTAATCTTATATATGTCTATTAAACTTTGTTTGTACATTCATATAAGTAATGTTATCGAGTTCCTGCCATTTCTTATGTTTTCATATGCTATTTAAACTTGGACGAGGCAATAGAACCCATAAGCGCCCCGACCAATATTTTCCCCGTTTTATTGTACAGTTGTCCCTCCTGTCCCATGTAATGTCCATATGACCTCACTTTAAAGGATTGCATATTATAGCAACCACAACTTAAAGGTTGGGAATATAACAACTAGCTAGTAGTGTTACTCTTCGAATTAAGGTAAATGTGATCTCATTTTTACAAAAATAAATAGAATAATTAAAAAAAAAAACGATATTTCCATAGTAGAAAACTGTCTATTTTCCCAATTTTATTTTCAGACTTTGCAGGAGAACAACAAGCCTCCTTGGGTTCCTCTGCCTTTTTCGGAAAATGCCCTGCCTATCTTTCTATTTTTACAGACATGGCCTAGTAGTGCATGATATTTACAGATATATAAAAGCTCTTTAACAAAATGTGTCACTTCAGAAGCTTAAACCAGTGAACTGAGTCTAATATGCACTGTTGCTGCAATCTGTAGCCCAGCGGTTTTGTAAACATTGAGCAAAGAACACATTTTCTATGACCCAGGGACAAATCTTCCATGTGGTGCTAACAGGTCCGATATCAATACTTTCTACTAGTAGGTAGATAATAGGCAGTACTTTGCAGATGTGCAAGGCATTGCAAGCAGCTGTAATATATATTGGGTTATACTATATCTTCATCTCAAAGAAAAATGTATGAGTATCCTAAAATTCAAATTTAAATCCTTAATTTTAATATTATGAAACTAATAAGTTTAGCAGGTAGTCTACAGAGAAAATCAAAACTACATATTTTATGGAGGTGTTTAGTGCAGTCATGTGTTTGTTTGTTTTTTTAGAAATAATATAAAGCATTTTAATATTTCTATGGCATTCCTGTTTTGTGAGTAGTTAATTCGGCGTGACAGCAGCCATTTCCCTGAGCAAAAATACTGTTTATTTCTTACAAACTTGAAACTTGAAAAAAAAATCAAAACAAACAGTAATTTATTAGGTATTAAACATCAATAATTGTTTAATTACTCTTGCCATATGTACGTCTGTTTTTTTTTTGTAATAGTCAACAGATTTCAGGGAATTGTATGAATTTATAATATACTATGTGATGTTGAACCGCTAAACTCAACCAAAATATTTAATATCCGCAAGAATATTTGTCAAAATCAGATCGTTTACGCTCTCCCATGTCCGCTTCTAAAGCAGGAAGTTAGTTTACACTTGCCAAGGGCTCTGTAACCTCTGTTTTCTGATTTAAGAAAGCTGTTGGTTTTCGTATGGAAAGGATATGATTTATTTTATACCCAGATAAGTGATTGATGGAACATTTGACTTCCTCAGGCTAAAGTGGCTACATTTCACCATTCTGCCTCTGCAGCAAATTGCTAAATGCATCTGTGTGATCAATGGGGAATTCCTTGCTTTAGAACAAATAGTGTTTTAAAAGTACACTTCCCTTCAGTTCCTAATATCTTGACTAATAGGCCTTAGTGTTCTTTTCTTTAGCGCGTAATTATAACCTTTTCAATACGCATTATCTCTGAAGGACTATATTAGTATATATTGAAACACTGAATACCAAACATAGCTTTTCAAGTATATGTTTTTTGTGTGCTCCTTTTTGTCTTTATTTTGTATATTTATTCTCTATCTCACTTTTGTTTTATATTTATGAATTAAGAGGTCTACTCAATAAAGAGAAAATTGCAGGCAATGGAGGAGAGGATTTCAAACTTAAGACCAAAGAAGCAGAGTTGGAAAAATTCTTCCATTTAGCTGCATTGATGTTCGAAATCCCCATCTCAATTCCCTGATGTTCCCCACATAGTTACATAGTAGTTTAGGTTGAAAAAAGCCTTGTGTCCAACAAGATCAACCCTTTTCCTATTCCCTGTTTACCGCTGTTGGCAATTTACCTATACTTCTCTCTTCTACTATTGAGTAGACCATGCATGTAGAAATACATGCAAGTATCAGATTCAGCAAATTAATACACATTTTTTAAATTAATTGATAAAAAAAAGTTGTTGAAGGTTTTGGATATCTTAAAAGGTCCTTTCCATGCAAAACTGTATTTACATAGTTTTGTTCCTTGTACCCTAAGTATTCATCCCTCTCAATCATACTTAATTGCTACTGTTTTCTTGATATTAAACTGAAGCTCCTGCATGAACTCCTTCTCCTTTTCCTTCCATGCATATGCATGTATGCTCAGCCATTTTTTGAGGGAGACATATGACTTTTACATGTTCCCCTGCTGATGCTGGCCATGGCTTCCCAAGGTAAAAATATGGGAGGATGGAGGGGAGAGATATGGGAGTGAGGAGAGATTTACACAGACATGGATGGCATGGGGGGGGGGGGGGGGGAGACAGAGAGAAAGAGAGACATATATGGATGGCATGGGGAGAGAGAGAAATAGACATGGATTGCATGGAGGGAGAGCAAGATAGACTTGGAGGGAGAGCAAGACAGACATGAGTGGCATGGAGGTAGAATGAGACAGACATGAATGGCATGGATGGAAAGCGAGAGAGACATAGATGACATGGAGAGAACCAGACAGACAGACATACATGGCATGGAAGGAGAGCGACAAAGACAGGGATGGCAGGGTGTCCACTAAATATTGATGGGACCTATACTATAGCACGTCTGCGTCTGGCTCACTATATTTTGATGGAAGCTCTGCTGTACCACGTCTGTACCTTTTACACTATATATCGATGGAAGCTATGCTAAACCACACCTGTACCTTGCACACTCTATATTAATGGGGGCTCTGCTGTACCACGTCTGTACCTTTGCACACTAAATAGTGATGGGAGCTTTGCTGGACCCTGTCTGTGTAGGACTCAATGTTTACTGATGGGATTTACATGTTCCTGACTCCTAAAAATAACTAGTCTGGCTCCTCAATTTGTTTATTTGGCATCTACAAATATTATTTAAGCCCTGCCTTTCTGATTAGTGGCCTTATCTTATGTTCAGCCTCATGCTTATCCCATGTATGTTTAGACTATTTCACTGGATTAACCTTTCAGTAGATGTGGTAGAGTTTATGTCAGGTACCCTCTCAGTAAAAAATATGTTCTATTACTTTTAAACCTCTAAAATAGCTGCTTATTCATAAAAGTACATTCTGGGGCAATGTCCTAAAAGTAATGTAATCAGCCGGAACATTTCTTTGTTTTCCATAGTGACAGGACCACATTTAGAACTTTGCTCCACATTTCACTTTTAGAAATAACTCCCATAGCTTCTTCAGGGGTATGCTGTCAGTAGTTAACTTTTTTAAATAAAATGCTTTATTTAGAACAACATTTAAAAAGGAATGTTTTGCAGTAACACCCTTCTAACAGTTTCTAAAGAAAGTAAATATAAATGGAAAAAATGAGATAACTCGAAAACCAACATTAATTAGAGTTAAGAGATGTACTTATGTAAACAGAAACACATTAAACATTGCATACTTCTACTTTGAATTATGTATATCTCTCCCTGTACTCTGCAACAGGATTGCATATCTATGTATACTTCAAGATCCAGGAAAACGACCATAATTTCTTTTGGTTCCTGGATAAATTCTATCTTCAGAAAACAGGTACGGCCATGGGGACCAGGTTCGCCCCCAGCTATGCCAACCTCTTCATGTCCCAATGGGAAGATACACATGTTTGGAGCGGACATGGCTGGTTGGCGAACCTGGTCCTAGATTACAAATATATTGATGATCTCATTTTTATATGGAAAGGGAGTGAGGAGGATCTCATCTCTTTTTTGAAACATCTTAATAGTAATAACAAAAATATAGTGCTTAATACAGTCTATAGCAGAGAGAAGATCGTTTTCCTGGATCTTGAAGTATACATAGAAAATGGCAAAATAAAGACAAAAAAACATTTTAAGAAAGTAGACACGAATAATTTTATTGATAAGTCAAGCTGCCACTACCCCCCGTGGTTGGGTGGTATCCCAAAAAGCCAATTTACCCGTATCCGGCGAAACTGCACCGATTTACCCACATACATGGAACAAACCGAGGTATTGAAAGATAAATTCCTTGAAAAAGGATACGACAAAACGAAGGTTGAACATACTATATTAGAAGTGGCAGAAGGTAATAGAGACCAACTTTTAACCTATAAGAAAAAGGATATATTAGAAAATACCTTCCAAAACAAAAACCCTGTGATATTTAACTATACCAATAAATCTCAACGAATAAAAAAGATCATAACAAAACATTGGAAAATTCTCCAAAGTGATGAGATTTTGAAAAACATCATACCAGACAACCCTGCTGTTGTATTCAGGGGAGCCCCAAATTTCAAACAAAAATTAACCAAGAACTATACCACTCAACAAAAAATCCCAAATAAAGCACCAGAGCACTTTCTTAGCAGGAAAAAAGGTTTTTATGGATGCTTAAACTGCATAGGCTGTAGAACTATTACCCACCCGAAGTATCCTATCACTAATTTTATCTCTTCAAAAAATGGCCGAAGTTTTGATATTAACAACTTTATCACATGTTCCACAGTTAATGTTATATATTTAATTGAATGCCCGTGTGGCTTACAGTATGTGGGTCGGACCACCAGGCAATTGAAAAAAAGAATAGAGGAACATATAAGGAATATCAAAAACGGTCTGATAACCCATAGCCTCTCAAAACATTTCCTCGATTTCCACCAAAAAGACCCCAGTGGAATAACATTTTGTGCAGTTGAGAAGGTTCACAAACATTGGAGAGGGGGCGATAACATACTCAACATAGGTAGAAAGGAGATGAAATGGGTATTTAACTTAGACACTCTGAAGCCCCTCGGTTTAAATGCAGACTTTGACTTATATAATTTTATGTAGTTAATTTTTGCTATATATGCGTGCTTTTATTGCATTATTGTAAGGTCATTGTGTGCATTTTGAAGAATATACTTTCATCTGCCCATTTTTTAATATATGTATACACATTTTGGATAAACCATATACATAAATTCTATTTTTTTATGATGCCCATAAATATGCCAGTATTATTTTGCCATTAAAATCCAGACAATTTGCCTAATAATATTCCAGTATTATTTTGCCGTTAATAAGCCAGAAAATTTCCTAGTAATATGCCAGTATTATTTTGCCATTCAATATGCCACAGCCAATTTGCCCAATTATATGCCAGTACGATTTTGCCATTTAATATGCCCCAGCCAATTTTCCCAATAATATGCCAGTATTATTCTGCCATTTAATATATGCCAGTATTTTGCCATTTAATATATGCCAGTATTTTGCCATTCAGTATGCCAGTATTTTGCCATTCAATATGCCAGTATTTAACCCCTCAATATGCCATTCTTTTGCCATTAAATATGCCATTATTTTCCCATTAAATATGCCAGTATTTTGTCACTCATTATGCCATTATTTTCCCATTAAATATGCCAGTATTTTGTCACTCATTATGCCATAATTTTGCCATTCAATATTCCAGCATTTAACCCCTCAATATGCCAGAATTTTGCCATTCAATATGCCAGCATTTTACCCCTCAATATGCCAGTATTTTGCCATTAAATATTCCAGTATTTTGTCACTCAATATGCCAGTATTTAGCCACTCAATATGCCAGCATTTAACCCCTCAAAATGCTAGCATTTTGCCATTAAATATGCCATTCTTTTGCCATTAAATATGCCAGTATTTTGTCACTCAATATTCCAACATTAAACCCCTCAATATGCCAGAATTGTGCCACTAAATATGTCAGTATTTAGCCATTTAATATGCCAGGATTTTGCCATTCAATATGCCAGGATTTAACCCCTCAATATGCCAGCATTTAACCCCCGCAATATCCCAGCATTTAACCCCTCAATATGCCATTCTTTTTCCATTAAATATGCCAGGATTTAGTCCCTCAATATTCCAGCATTTAACCTCTCAATATGCCATTCTTTTGCCATTAAATATACCAGGATTTAGCCCCTCAATATGCCAGCATCTAACCCCACAATATCCCAGCATTTAACCCCTCAATATGCCAGAATTTTGCCATTCAATATGCCTTCATTTTACCCCTCAATATGCCAGTATTTTGCCATTAAATATTCCAGTATTTTGTCACTCAATATGCCAGTATTTAGCCACTCAATATGCCAGCATTTAACCCCTCAAAATGCTAGCATTTTGCCATTAAATATGCCATTCTTTTGCCTTTAAATATGCCAGTATTTTGTCACTCAATATTCCAACATTAAACCCCTCAATATGCCAGAATTGTGCCACTAAATATGTCAGTATTTAGCCATTTAATATGCCAGGATTTTGCCATTCAATATGCCAGGATTTAACCCCTCAATATGCCAGCATTTAACCCCGCAATATCCCAGCATTTAACCCCTCAATATGCCATTCTTTTTCCATTAAATATGCCAGGATTTAGTCCCTCAATATTCCAGCATTTAACCTCTCAATATGCCATTCTTTTGCCATTAAATATACCAGTATTTAGCCCCTCAATATGCCAGCATTTAACCCCACAATATCTCAGCATTTAACCCCTCAATATGCCATTCAATATGCCAGGATTTAGCCCCTCAATATTCCAGCATTTAATAACCCCTCAATATGCCAGAATTGTGCCACTCAATATGCCAGTATTTAGCCACTTAATATTCCAGGATTTTTCCATTCAATATGCCAGGATTTAACATCTCAATATGCCAGTATTATTTTGCCATTCAAAATGCCAGCATTTAACCCCTCAATATGCCATTGATTTGCGATTAAATATACCAGGATTTTGTCACTCAATATGCCAGGATTTAGCCCCTCAATATTCCAGCATTTAACCCCTCAATATGCCAGAATTATGCCACTCAATATGCCAGTATTTAGCCATTTAATATGCCAGGATTTTGCCATTCAATATGCCAGTATTTAGCCACTCAGTATGCCAGCATTTAACCCCTCAATATGCCAGCATTTTTCCATTAAATATGCTAGTATTTTGTCACTCAATATTCCAGCATTTAACCCCTCAATATGCCAGAATTTTGCCATTCAATATGCCAGCATTTTACCCCTCAATATGCCATGATTTTGCCATTAAATGTGCCATGATTTTGTCACTCAGTATGCCAGTATTTTGCCATTAAATATGCCAGTATTTTGTCACTCAATATGCCAGTATTTAGCCACTCAATATGCCAGCATTTAACCCCTCAATATGCCATTCTTTTGCCATTAAATATGCCATGATTTTGTCACTCAGTATGCCAGGATTGTGCCATTCAATATGCCAGCATTTAACCCCTCTATATGCCAGAATGTTGTCACTCAATATGCCAGCATTTAACCCCTCAATATGCCGGCATTTAACCCCACAATATGCCAGGCTTTGCTAGTTTTATAGCACCCTCCTCCCCCCTTCCTCAGTACTTACCTTATTTGCTACTCTGCTTCGTGTCCTCGATGTCTCCTCCGTGCAGTCTTCCCTCATGCACAGAGGAGGGAAACACAGCCACCGGATGTGACATAAAAAAAAAAAAAAAGTTTAGCAGCGTGATGCGCTGTGGGGGGAAGCCAGCAGCACAGGTGTCACCCCCGCTGGGGGTGTCACCCCGTGCGGTCCGCACCCCCCTCGGGACGCTACAATGGAGGAACCTTATTCATAATTTATAAACAAAGTTCTAAAAACTATATGTCAATATGTAGTTTTGTAAGGTTAGAATATGACCCCTGAGTTTTGTAAAATAATATAATCATTTTTTTGTGCAACATTAGAAGTCAATAAAATGAATAATAAGATATCACTGAGTAAGTTGTACCTCAAACACTTATATTATTCATTAACACAATATATATATTGTAACTACTAAATGTATATTACATTATTACATCCCAAGTATCACTGGGACCAGTATAACATTTGACAGACAAGTAATATAATTTTAGCATTGGCTCAGAGTATAATTTATTGTATGTGTCCAGCTCTTCAGCTTCCAATATGCTTTATGAAGGCCATATTTTTTAAAATCCTGTAAAGGTCACTTTCTCAGAACCCTAGAGACTACTGTTTTATTAAAGCACGTATGACTGGGAATGAGAAGTTTTTTTTTACATTACTACATTCAAAAGATTTTCTAATGTACTTACCAATAAAATGCTTCAAGGCATCCTAGTGCCATAATATAGATCTTAGCGGTCAACACATAATTGCAATAAAAAAGCTTGAAGCAGGTCTAGAAATGATGTTAAGCCTTTGATTTCAATGCAGTTAACCCTAAGCACCTCACAGAGTTTTGCACTATTACAAGACAATCAAGGGGTTAAAAAAAACTTTTTTCATGTATTAACCTCTTAGTGACAAGACATTTTCACCTTGACTTTCCCTTGGTGACAATGGCTGTTTTGACATTTCTGGAGTGTTTGTGTTTAGCTGCAATTTTCTTCTTTCTCACATACTGTACCCACACAAATTATATGTTGTTTTTTATAGTCATAAGAAGGGCTTTCATTAGATACAATTATGTTCATTATATCTTATAATTTACTACAAAATTAAATCATAAAATATGATACAATCATTAAAAAAGACCCTGTCTAAATGTTGTCCCAAGTACAGAAATATGCATGTTTCCATATTTTTCAGTATTGTTTTGCGAGTTATGGGACAAAAACCAAAAATGTGTGTTTTTTGGTTTTTCCCTATATGGACCTTTTGACCCCAACCCGAACCCAAAATTTAACCCTAACACTAAATTTAACCCCAACTCTAACCCTTATGCTATCCCTTAATATATTTTAATTTTAATTTAATTTTAACCCTATCCTTTATGCTAAAAATTATTTAATTTTAACCCTATAGGCTAATCTAACTATATAACCAGTTTTAAGCTAATTAAATATTTTTTTTAATTGTTTTACATTGCTATTCTGCTTGGCTACCTCTAGGGGCAGTCAAGCAGCATATTCAGTGAATTGATTTCACTTCCGAAGCTCAGACCACCAGAGGGCACAGCAATATTGCAGGAGCATGCTGCTCCGTCAATATGACTCCCACGATCGCGATTGTGGGTGCCCCAGAAAACAAATTTTGGTGCTGGCTTTTGCCTTGACATGGAGGCAATAGACCAGCACCATTAAATCGGTTTTCACGATCATTGATCGCGAAAACCACTTGATTCACCGCAGGTCGGGAAAGGAGTTCCCGGCAGGACGTGCCTGACACGTCCATTGTCGCGAAGGGGTTAATTCATAATGCAGGAAAATGTGAAACCTCTTAGTGAATCCAAATTCTAGTTTCTTTGTGAAAATAATAATGTACATTGTGGATTCAGTCTTTGAAAGCCCTGTAAACTATAATTTCATCTATGAGGTAATCTAATGTTGGACCTCTAAAAGGTTTTTACAACAATAAAATTGTAGTGTTTCACCTTAATCTGTGATTTGCTGTTCTCTAGACGGTATAACTATTGTTATGCTCTTCTTACTTATAATCTACGGTGACATTTTTACAGTCTCTCTGTTGATACCAAATCTGTCTACATGATGTCACCACTTTCTTTCCTGATATTTTTCCCCCCTTTCATACTTGTGTTCTATACTTTGTAAAGATAGCTGTAGTCTAAGCCATGCAATCACACCTCATCGCAGATACGATGACATCAGATCTGACAGGCTAATTTTTAGAAGATGTTAAAATATAGTATTTGCTCTCAAAATAAATACAACGCATTTTAATTCAAGAAGTATGGCTGCTCGTCTATATTCTATCTTCTTTGTAACTATAGTGTTTACTAAAAAAAGAGAGAATTGCAGGGCATTGAGAAGGAATTTCAAACTTTAGGCCAATGTAGCTGAGTTGGAAAAATTCTCCAGCTGAATGAGAGAATTATTGCAACCAAGCTACTTTGGCCTTAAGTTTCAAATTCCCTCTTAATTCCCTGCAATTCTCTCTTTATTTAGTAGACACTATAGTAACAAAGAAGACTGCTACTGAGCCCTTATTATCTATTAAATGTGTATATTCACCTATAGATGCCCCTCTTTGATATGAGCAGTGTTGATGGCACTCCAGGTACCCATAATCTGAATATATACTACCTTATAAATATATCACTGAGTTTGTAAAATACTAAAAAGGTTAGTGACACCCCGTTAAGACATACAATGGTTTTTCTAGATATCATTTCCTCTTTTCCACCCACCCTTCCGCCTTCTTTTTCTCTGCACGTGGTTGATGGTCATGGATGTGTACACCCTTAACTGATCCAATAATTAATCTGCCACTCCACATCATTGCTGTCCGTTGGAGACAGAGGTATTTTGGACATCTAAACAAATGTGAAAACCCTGTGTTTTTTAGCCTTTGTACTGATCTGTAATGTGATCTTACTTATTTAATTTTCCTCATGTTTATATTGTTTTTGAACACCTTTTTCACCCCCATTTTCTTTTCTGTACCTCCCCCTTACATTATTTATTTATTTTCTCATTCATTGAAAAACAATAAACACGTTTTAAACAAAACAAAAGTTTGAAATCCATCTAAATTCCCTGCAATTCTCTCTTTATAGACACATATGTGTTAAGTTCTTGCTGCTTAGTATAAATTCTTTGTCGTTAACTTAATGAAACTAGGCTAGGTATTTTTGATGTATCCTATTAAAACAATGTATTTTTGAGTAAACCCCAAAGGCGCACAGGAGGAGAGGCGTTGCTACAGGGAGCTGCCTCCACACCACCTCCTCCCCAAGGTGCGTGCCGCAGGTGAGCACCTGCGGTCACTGCACCTCCTGCTCACACTGACCACAACGCGACGGGTACAAGCTCTGCTTCATCGCGCTGTGAGGTGGACGGCACGCTGGATGTAGCTTATATCCGGCAGGAGAACCTAGGTGCCAGTGCTCTGCCTCCGCAGACACTGTTGAAAACATCCTCCTCCCTGCAAATATAGGTAATTAAGCAGGGAGGGGGACCAATCATCATAACTTTTTTTTTTATTTTGGGGGGGGGGGTTAAAAAAAGAAAAGAAATGTATGTGTGTAAGTGTGAATGTCAGTGTATGTGTCAATGTGTATGTCAGTGTTTGTGTAAATGTGTATAAGTGTGGATGTGTCACTGTGTGTGTCAGTGTGTATAAGTATGTATGTGCCAATGTGTATAAGTATGTGTGTGCCAATGTGTATAAGTATGTGTGTGTCAATGTGTATAAGTGTGTGTGTCAGTGTGTATGTGTGTCTACATGAGTGTCTGTGTAAGTGTATCCTGTGTGTAAGGGTGGCTGTGTGTGTGTGACAGTGTGTATAAGGGTGTCTGTGTAAATGTATGTATGTGTGTAAGTGTGACTGTGTGTATTATGTGTGACTGTGTGTAAGTGTGCACTTGCCCAGGGCCACTGGTTAACTGGGGCCCCCACTGGCCGCAACATGGTCCCGCTGCCCATGTCACTGTGTCACATGGAAGGCAGGAGTCTTCATCAAGCCTGAATCTAGTTCCCCACTTCCTGCACTCTGCCTGCTTAGAGGGAAGACTGTGTGGATGAGACGGCTGGGGACACAAGAGAGCAGCAGCAAGGTGAGTACTGGGGAAAGTGGGAGAGGAGATAATGTTTTTATTGGGTAAACTAACTGTGGCATATTAATGGACAACTAACAGTGGTATATTAATAGGCAACCAGGCTGTGGCATATTTTAATGGGCAAACTAACAGTGGCATATTTTAATGGGCAAACAGTGGCATTTCTAATGGACAAACTGGCATTTTAGTGGGCAAACTGTGTAATTTTTAATGGGCAAACTGACTGTTGTATATGTTAATGGCAATCTGACTGTGGCATGTTAATTGGTACCTGACTGTGGCTCATTTTCATTGTCAAAGTGATGCTGTGGGATCTTCTGTGGGGCAAAATAACATGTACTATGGTGCAAAGTGGTGCTAGAAACCCTAGGTACACCTCTGCAAATGGGCTGCCTATGTGCTGCTTTGCTGGCCCTCAGAGCCGGCTCTGCAGACCGGTGCCTTGTTTCCCCTTAGACCTCAGTCAGCTCTTTCTGTGAGATGGACATTACATTAACATTTATTTATATTGCGCCAACAATTTACGTAGCGCTATATAAATAAATGGACATGAGGGTATGGGGGAGAGAGAGACTAACATGGTGAGCATGGTGGAATATTATTTATTGCTCATTGTGTACTTATTTTCTAATGATACTTCGCCACACTAATGGGAGACTTATCTGGTTGGGCATCATGGGAATGGTAGTTCATATTGAAACATATTCAACTAGCCAGCAAAAAGTCTTCCATGTTGCTGGCTGAGCATCATAGAAATAAATAAAACCAATACACGGTGTTATGGCCAAATAAATATCTTTATTTAAAATAAAAGTTTGTGTTCGTCCTTTACATCAAAATAAAGTTTGTGCTCTCCCTGCCCCTCTCCCCAATAATGAAATGGGCATGTCTGGAACAGATTTGTCTAAAGAGTAGGAGTTCATAAAATAGCCACGCCCACCCGGGGACACCAAAAAAAAACCTTCACCCAGGAGCCCATGACCCTAGGATCAGCCCTGCCCCCGTGACAGATGTATTGGTAAATACGATGTTAACACTTCCATTGCATCTGTCTGGGGTGTTGCAGGTGCACACCTGATGGCCCATCATGATGGGTCCGTGTTCAATGTGGGCATAGCCAAAAAGAAAGGACATAGCCATAAAGAAAGGGTATAAGTTGAGTTCTCGAGTACAGCGTAGAGTCTTGATTCATTGATGTTCTACAATATTTTAACTGCTACCTTATCCTCGCCTTGACTAGCCTGAAACTATGATGAATATTCTAGTGCTTATTAAAACATGTATTCATGTGGTATTTATACAATCCTTGATTTCTCATTTGAAACTCCCTCATGTCTTGTATTGTTGGCTTGTAGTTGGTTGTTATGAGAGTGCATATATTAGCTGACTACCCCTCCATTTTAAAGGTTTTGATGCTTAGATGATTAATAAATAATTGAATCAAACTGATCTTAATCACTGTAACTCACAAAGCTTCTTTTCTACAGCTAATTAATTCACATCAATAATTAGAACAGAGGAATAAAGGAAGGATTCGATAGAGCAGACAGTTGGAATTATTTATACTTTTACCAACTGCAACCAGTTGTAAAGTTGTTTGTATTTCCTTGCCTTGTATAACAGCATCTCTAAATATGACTAAAGGTGGGTATAGAATTCCATAGACCAGTAATGGTTAACCTTTGCAACCTTGGAAACTACATATCCAATAATTCTATTGGATATGTAGTTCCAAAACAACTGCTGTGCTAAGGTTAGTCTTCACTGCCATAGAATATTTAAAATGAATAAAAGCCAAATTATTTCAGCTCATTTCCATTCCTTTTCTCTCTGATATTTTCAGGTGCCTCATCTCATCTCTTTTTCTGTCTGCTTTTCTGTCACATTCTGAAGCTCCCCATGCTATCAAGATCTGAACAAATATTGGGGAGTAACATTCATGGAAATGTAACCAAGATTTTATATATATCCCATTTATGAACCATAGGTGATATTTCAGTCTTATGGCCTAAATATTTTTTTTTTAATTCCCTTTATGAGCTTATTTTCCTCTGATTATGTATACACTGTATCTGGTTTGTTTTGAGGAGTAAATGTATTATGCACTTTTTAACGGGATCCAGGCTACCTCACCCGTACCTGGCCATCATCCTGGACTTCCTTTTCCTCGGGGCTGGCAAGACAGATGTGGCTGGCCCTTAAAGTGGAGGTCAGAGGACCCTTTCAACTACTCAGAAATAACCACACAGCGCTCTTGCTTGACAGAACCAGAACTACCTTTTATTCTGGTTCACAGAGTATATACCAGTTCTTCAAATAACAAATATAAAACAGTGACCATTCAGGAACATGACATTCTAAACAAGAGAGAGCCTAATTTAAAATAGGTAATTCCAATACGAGTGTGAAATAATGAATTCAGTTAACCAGGGTAGCCACCAGGGGGTGACAGGCGATACACCTTTAAAAAACAATAAACACTTTCCAGCAGAGACGCTGGCTGGGGAGCTCAAAAGATCTCCCCTCACCAGCATCTCAGTGTGGCAAGCAAGCAGCATGGAGCTCAAACTTCATACCAATGTGTGTGGAGCTCAAGAGAGGCAGTATGGAAAGATGTGTGTGCAAAGCAGGTCAGGTGAGTACTGGGGAAGGTGGGGGAGGAAGGTGGTATTTTTTATTGGGCACTTGGATGGCATACTCGCTGTGGAAAATTTATGGGCAAACTGGCTGTGGAATATTCATGGGCAAACTATCAGTGGCATATTAATGGGCAAACTGTAACATATTAATGGGCAAATTAACTGTGGCATATATTAAAAGGCAAAAAAATACCACACCTGCTAAAATATTAAACCCGTTGAAAAAGCCAATACTCACAATGGAGCATTACTGCACACGTTAAGAACAATGGTTTTGAAAAACTGTTCTAAGTGGTAAATACTGGATTAAAGAGAGACAGTAAAAATTAACAGGCAAAAAATCATACAAACCATTTATATACAGACTAAAAAAAGTCAACCTGCTTAACGCAGCCGATATATACACATTTACCCTACCACACAAACATTATCCCTACAACACTGAAAGGATAAATCTATAAATAACAAATAAAAGTTGGGGGGAGCCACAGAAGCTACCCCGATGCCCCGAACCTCACTCTTGTAATTGCAGGGTCGGAGGCTGCCGAGATGACCCCTGGCCTCACCACAAAAAATATCTAGGCTGCTGTAATGCCTCCTGGCTCTAAAATAAAACAAATAATATCCTCACCCCTGGGACCAGGTGCTAGCACTTGCCCAGGTAGGCAAGTGATAAAACCTGGGTTGTGAGGGCTGGGATTTTAATTGGCACAAGGAGGCATCTGACTGGGTTACAAAATATAAAAAGGAGGATAGATTTTTAGAGCTGTGTAAAATTAAGTATAATACCATTGTTCATTTCTCCAGCTTCAAATGATTTATCCATTTTGTAGGAATAATGTAGTAAGTGGAACTGAGCCAAATGGGATGAAGCCAATACCAATTAACAGCAAATTGCAATGACCCTATTAAGACAATCCCTATTAACAGGAAATATGCGTTAACCTATTAAGCCAATCCCTTTTAACAGTAACAGTATTTTATATGACAGATTATAGGTCTGCTTGGAGTTACTATCAGCAGGCTCTTTCTGTTCCAAAAAGATGTCCTTTTGTTTGCCTCGCATTTGACCGTTCTACGTTCGGCTGCCAATCAAACTGCTTTATGTGTTACACTTAATTATAAAATGAATTACTTTCGATGTTCATTGTATTTATTGACAAACATTTTAGTACAAAGTAACATGATTAGTAAATAAAGTTTGTTAATTTTACCACTAAACTTTTGCTTTAGTTATGGACCACATACACATGCCATTTTCTCTGGAGCCTGTATCCTTCATTCTGAAGCATAAATACTTATCTGGTCGAAACTTGTCATTCATTTTTCCTACTAACTAGCTCCCACTTTTGATTTGATCTCTGCTGGCAAGTTTCTTTTTTTGTATTATTCTTAAATGCGCAGCATATTTAGCATTCCAGAATGCCTCGCTGAAAATACAGCACTCTGCCTCAACCGCATAGAACACCTTTGGAATGAAATGGAGCAGAGATTGCGAGCCAGAGACAAGTTGTCTCATCCAACATCAGTGCCAGACCTCACAAATGCTTTACTGGATGAATAGGCAAATTCCCACTGAATCACTGCAAAGTCTTGTGTCTTCCTAGAAGACTGGAAGTTGCTATAGCTGCAAAGGGCGAAACCAACTACATATTAATGTCTATGTATTTCCAATGTGATGCCATAAAAGTCCCTGTTGGTGTACTGGTCAGGTGCCCCAACATTTTTGTTCATATAGTATATGAAGATATGCAACATTTTTATTATAGAAGAAAATTATTTAATAAGAATAATATATATATATATATATATATATATATATATATATATATATATATATACATACTACAATAGCATAAACTGATGTTATGGTTGTATTTTACCATATTGGTTGGATTAGAGGACATTCTCATGCATTTCGATTATTTTAAAATTAAAAGTCTAATTTATGTGTGTTTTTAAAGTTAAAATTATAGACTGTGCATTAGTTTTGTGATCGATGATTATGTTGATGCGGTATATATCTTAGGAAGTGCATTAGCAGATGGAAAGTAATTATGTGATTTAGTGATCTAGTTGTTTAATAATAACATAATATAGGATCTTTCTATATTGTTTCTATTGTTTTAGTTTAATTAGAATTAGAATTAGATTCATGCTGCTTGCATGATAAATATATACATTATACATGGCTAAAAAGAAGCACGATAAGAATACAATCTGTGTTAAAGTATTCTTTCTCTTAATTTTAATTGCATTATGTGAGAATCCTGATTATGGCATGTTAATTGGTTTTATAGATTTGTGTTAATTGTTTTGATTCACTTTTGGTGATTATATGTCTTAGTGTAAGCAAGGAAACAAGGGTTAAACAAAACATGTCCCGCACTTTAAAAGTAAACCCGACGTGAAGGTTAATAGATACATGTGGGTTTACTATCTGCTGTGTCTCAATGCGAGACACAGCAGTTCATGGCTCGCCGCGCTCTGACAGCCAAATGTGAGAGTCTCGATGCCAGCGCAGAAAGAAACCCGTGTTTTTTGCATCCCATGCAAAAACAAGGGTCTTCCTCTGCGCCAGCAGAGAGAGACGGTTGCTGACCAGATGGCTCCCTGTTTCCTATGGAAGCATGGCAGCTGTCGGTCAGAGGATAAACTGGCGTGTACTATCAAAAGGACACGCCAGTTCATCCTCATAACAGGAACAACGGACATTTCACTTGTGCTTCTATATTAGAAGCACAAGTGAAAAAAAACGTTTAGTGTCCCTTTAAGGCAGTTTCCATTATCACACTCAATTTTCGTTCTTGCTGAAACTCACGTTTTGATTCTGGCACCTCTGACATAGAAAAGGGTGAGATGCCTTTAAATTTCAACTGTGAGATGGTGTGAGAGTTTCAACTCCAGTAAGAAGAACTTGCACTGAATGTTTCCATTTTCATTGGGTAGACCTCTAGGTCTCCAGTCTGTGTGGTAGAAGAATCCAGAAAAGGAACCCGTGATTATATTTAACATAGACAACATTCTCCTTCCAGTTGCAATCCTTGGACACTGCATATAGGGTTGCCAGCTTTTCCACAAAAAAATATCGGCCTTGCTGGTGTCTCCATAGACTTAACATTGACAGCAAGCCATTTTTTTTTTTTACTGGCCAGCCAGTAAAATACCGGCTGGGTGGCAACCCCAACTGCATAACAAATCCCCCACTAGCTAATATTGATGAACAAGAAAAGCATGTTACAACAAATGAACACTGGCAATACAGTGCATCATCTTCTAGTACTTACATATTCATCCATGTATAAGGGCTTTGACCCTGGAACACAACAGATTGTTGCAAATCCTAAGTGGCTAACTAAACTGAGCTCCTTTCTTGCACTTCTCAACATGCAACTGTTTATTTCTTGTATGTTTCCAATGATTTCGTATATGTAAAATGCACTTATTTTTCCTTTAAAACAAATAAAATAAATGACAGTTCTTCTGCTGTTTTACATGGAAACTAATTTCACATGGGCCTTTACATTCAGTGACATCACTGAGAGGAAGTACACAGGATGTACGCTAGCTCCCTCTGCAACAGATTTCATGCTCACTTCTGAGATATCGCTATTAGTAGCTGTTACCATGTAATCAACCTCTCTCTGTTGTTTTAAGTGCTTGAAATGCAGGGGGTATAGTTTCAGCTAACTCTGTCTACTATGATGGAACACAAGAAGTTGGGCTTGAGTAGATTTGGTAAAGTCTATCACTATAGCAACAGCCATAACTCTATCATATTTAATATGCATTTTTTTAGGAGACAGAAAGAAGACATTTGTGTTTCTGGTGTAACTGCCACTTAAAACTGGAAGCCACTTCAGTAATGTGAAATGAAATCCTATTGCAGTGTTCAAATTGAAATTGCAGTAAGAAATATGCCATAAAGTAAAATAAAATAATAGTTGAGGGATACATTACATACAGTGTTTTATCCCACAATATTATTGACTTATTTATTCACGTGCTTTTACATGATGCTTGATAAAAAATAGTATCCTTTGATGTCTTGCAAAACTTATACAAAACGTGATAATTTTATATAATTTTAACAATGTGATAATTCTTTTTCATTTCTTCTAAGACAAACAATAAAGCAGCACTATCAGATTGTATATGAATCTCTGGCTTATAAACATCCAGATTAATGGCAGCCACTAATCGAATCAAGATGAATGTTACAGAATTGTCATCTGCCTATGTGATTGGGCTTATTATGGTCTAACATTAAATGAGAAGCAATTTTGCTCTTTCGGTGTTCTTCAAAGTAAATTATACAATAAATAGTCTGTAGCAAACCTTGGGATCACCAATAATACAAAAAATATTCAGTACCAATCTCTCAACTGCATATGTGACTGGATGCAATTTATAAAGTGATTTTAAATAACATAGAACAAAGATATTTCCAGGGAACAAAGCATATTTTCCAGCTTATACAACCAGGTTTGGCAGCCATGTTCACAAAACAGATGTATGTCACCAATGTATTGTATTTTCCCATGTAAACTAGTGATGTGGGTGCCAATATATTTTACACTTTTAGTGGGGTCCTCCAGCAAGAACCTGGCTTTAACTATATGAAACCTATGGTATTGTAAAACAAAATGCTGGAACTATTCACTTTATTTATTTGCCCAAATATATTTAATCTTTTTGGTATATTAAATAAAAGTGAGCTAAGACTGTACATAGAAGTAATACTTAACTTAAATCCATGTGATTGTTTTGTTAAATTGCCATTTTATTGAGAAATACTGCGCAATTGGTCTTTTGCATATATTTTTTAGATTGTGAAAATAAACTAGAATAATTTTATACGATTTGATGAGTTTGCTTTCTTTCTAAGTTTGTGAATGTGACAACCGAACAAATACCAGTTGACACTTTATTTTAATTGTATTACACTATATATGTTTCTTCTTTTTCCCCTGGTACATGCACCTCTAATTTGGTGTGTTTTGTTTTTTGGTGCTTGTGCATCCAACTCACGCTTCACTGCTTTATTTCTGCACTCCAGAAAAGACCCTTAGGGTGTTTGTTCAATGGATCAACCTCTCTTCCATATACTATAAGACAGGAAATAGATCAAACCTAATATTCTGAACAACATTTCTGCCCTCTGAATATTATTGGGCAAATTGGCTGGGGCATATTAATGGCAAAAAATACTGCCATATAATTGGGCAAATTGGCTGGGGATATTTAATGGCAAATACTGGCATATTATTGGGCAAATTGGCTGGGGAATATTAATGGCAAATAATACTGGCATATTATTGGGCAAATTGGCTGGGGCATATTAATGGACAAGCTGTAGCATATTTAATATTTAAACTCACTGTTGCATATGTCAATGACAAAGTGACTGTGGCATGTTAATTGGTACCTGACAGTGGCTTGTTTTAATTGGCAAAGTGATGCTTTTGCATGTTCGGTGGGGCAAAATAAAATATACTATGGGACAAAGTGACACTGTAGCTTGATCTGCAGGGGCAGTTCTGTGGGACAAAGTGACACTGTGGTATTTTTTGTGACACTGTAGCATGCCAAATTATGTGGGTGCAACATGAGTGCAAGATAATTGCTGTGGGTGCAATATAGATGCATGACAAGTGCTGTGGGTACTGTATGGTGTAATTTGGGTGCAGAAAAAGGGAATAAAAACAAGAAATGCAACTTTTCAATAACATTTTTATTACATAAACAAATAGTTGAATGTGATATGAAAATAGTTGCATATAATATTCTAAAGTTTACATTTACAGTTATGGGTCATGTCATGGGTGTGCATCGTGGGTAGGGGGAGGTGCCCAAATTTTGTCTGCATAGTTCAGCACAAAACCAAGATACATCACTGGGTGACAGGTGTCCTTTCAACTATCTGTAACCTATGCCTAGTGTGGTATCCTAAGTATTAACTATGCTTATTGTCAAATTAAATCTAAAAAATGATTAATTTATATAGAATTACCAAACCTCTTATTTAACAAGACACCCATTTATAGTCTCCTACTAGAAATGTAAATCTATGTATAATGCGTGTTGTCTAGTGAACTTCATTATAAACTGAATATATGAAAAACGAATTATTAAATAGATGGCTTAGGAGTGAGCTGATTGAAGGCATGGGGAGCCTGTCTGCTGGTGTGTGCAGTAAAGCTGTTTAATACCATCCTTGGTAGATGTCAGCAGACTCTATAACCGGCAGCTGCATCGCAAGGCTTCCACAGTGAAATACTTCATCTCCTTTCAGTCACATCAAACCTTAGCTGACTGAATGGATGGGTGAAATACCTATGTAGGGAGTATTGATGAGGATAGAAATAGAAGACGTCTGACACTTAATTATATTAGTCCCCCCATACACTGATAAGAAATATTCTGGAAGCTTATCCAAGACCCCTCAAAACCCCAATAAATACTAACCAAGGCCCTTGATTACATAATAAATAAAGCAAATAAATAAATTTAAAAAACCCTCTTAGCTAGGACCTGCGATGGCCTAGATTCTCATCTTCTGCCCCAGGGAAAGGGGCCATCCATAAAAAAAACAAACTGAAAAACCTGCACTGGCAAAAGAAAAAACCATTAGGGAGATCGAGATGGGCAAGGTGGAAGGAGAGGCAGTCTGCTTTAGTAAATAGGGTTGACTTGGGAGGTCTTGACTTTAACACATTTTTATGCAGGTAATACAATTGCTGTAATCTGTGTTAATAATTGCGGTGCTAAATTGTGTTCTTGCTTCTGTAATAAATCTATTTTCGAATTTTAAATTATTTTTCTAAGATATTAGCATCCTTTTGTCTGCTTCCAGAATAAAAATGATAACTGGCATTTGAAAGTGTAGGTATTAAATAGTACACTGGTTCAGCAGTGATTGTGAAGGTATTGGCATGGCCTACTTTTAGTATAATATAATTGGAGTCTTACATTGTTATAACCATGTTGAAGTAGCAATATTCTCCAATGTTACAATTTCTGGTACAGTAACAAACAGCAGGGATCACCTAAGTCAAGGCACGTTCTGTTTTGAGAACAAACGAGACAATGCAATATTAGGTAGAATGGAACGAGTGGGATGGCTTGTGGCTCTACCCATGATATGTATTAGATGTATTATAATCGGATTCATATCAGAGTGTCTGACTTCTAATTTGAAGGTGTCTACGACTGCAACTTTTTAGGGACAAACAGTATTGTCTTATTAAGAAAAAAAATGGTGGTAGGAAAAGGGAAAGATAGCCCACAAAGCTGCTATTTACAATTTGTTTCATTCTAAAGGGTCAAGACAGGTAGCTCTGATTTTCTGCAGGACTTCTGAGATTCCGTCTAAATCAGATCTCTTCGGGGGACTCGGACTACTCAGAGATCGACCAATGTAACCGATTTTTGTGCTGACATTTCAGAAGTGCTGATGTGAACCATGCCTCGCAAATAAGACATCTCAGCAGACCAATGATCGATAATTGTTGATTTGTATGAAGCTGCAATTCATCAGTTCGCAGGTACACAAATTGTTCATATAGGAGATGATTTAGTACTGTGGATATTCTCCCTAGAAGGCTGCACCCAGCCAAGATGACTCCAAAGACACAAAGCAGAATACTCAATGAGGTAAAAACAAACCCTGAAGTAACAGCTAAAGGCTTGAAGGAATCATTGGAACTAGTTAACATATCTGTTCATGAGTCTACCATATGGTAAACATTGAACAGGCATGGAGTTCATAGGAGGACAACAAGGAGGAAGAATTAAGTTTGCCAAAGAGTACCGTTCGCTCCACAATAAGGTTAAATTGTTTAGGAAAATGGTGGACTGAGTATCATGATTTGGAGCAGCTTTGCTGCCTCAGGAACTGGACAGCTGGTTATCATCAAGGTTACAATTAATTACAAAGTTTATCAAGGTATCATACATGATTATATCAAGGCTGTCCACTAGCTGAAGCTTAGTAGAAGTTGAGTGATGAAGCTGGACAATTACCCTAAATGTCAAAGTAAATTGGAGTGGCCCAATCAGACACCAAACCTTAACCCACTAAAGATGCTGGGGAATGACCTCAAAAAAGACATTCACACCAGACATCCTAAGAATATGGCTTACCTTAAGCAGGTCTGTACGGAAGAATGGTCCAAAATTCCTCCTGCATATTGTGCAGGTCTGAGCCGCAGCTATCGGTAGCACATGTGTGAGGTTGCTGCTCCCAAAGGAGGTCCACCAGCACTATGACTGTTTAATGAGTGTGTTTAAAAAATACATGAATTATTATCATTGTTTGTGTGTTATTAGCTGAAGTCCACTGTGTTTGTCTATACTTGTGACTTGGATGAAGATCAGTTCGCATTCTATAACAAACTAGTGGAAAGAGACAGATAATTCCAAATCGTTCACTTTTTCTTGCACCTATATGTTAAAAATGTTGTTTAGTTTCACATTTCACTTGATTGCTATAAATGTATATTTTTAGCATTAGGTGAAGTGTGTGTGTACAGGATGCGGGATTATGTCCTGGTATTTGTAGCAACCCACAATCCCCATCTATGGTTATGGGAGCCATCAGGCAACAAGCTGAAATCTTGTTCACAATAAAGTGCAATGCAAAGTGCTTTACTGTTCAATGGTGTAACATTTGGTAATTGACTGTTGCAGGAATGCAATGCAGATGGTAAATGTCAACTGAATTACCAGGCAGAATCCATCAATAATCTAGTTGTATGTATGTATGAAACACTAGTCTTGTGAAACAAGACTAGTGCTTTCTGTTAAATATTAGAAACACTAATGACTCTATATCAGCCCATTTAGGCATCACACATATTCTCCCAAATTTGGCCAAAATTGGGAAAATTAGCTAAATGGGTGCTGAAATGAACTAAATGGATACCCTCAAAACCTCAATGAGAATAATAGGAGGTTCAAGGCTATATTTTAGATTTCCGAATTCCACTGAAAGGCCTCCAAATAAAAATGACTGTATTTCAATAAAGAACTAACAATAGTTTAATGGATATAACAATTATAAAAATAATTAATAATAAAATAATAAAAGCAATTTTATCATAATATATATGTAACAGAATAATATATATCATAAAATATCTACAATATAATATAATAATAATAAGATAAATATCCATAAATATTTGTAGAATATAAATACAATACAAAAGCGCACACCAAGAATCTTCTGGTGTAGTATTTAATGTAAAATAGAATACAGGTAAAATGACCCCGCTCCAAATGGTAGGTAAAGTATGAGCATGAGAAATAGGTATGGTGTGTTATCTGCTGGCTGTCGTTGGTGGTATCTCTGCATGGCAGTGTAAGATTACACGCGTCGGATGAGTACGGGAGCCTGTAAGTAAATGGGAGTAAATTCTCCTACGCCTTTCATGAGAGCTAATTTTGTCAGGTAGATGCTGCTCTCTCATTGCGGACACATTTATATGCAAGTATACAGTACATAAGTGACCCACAATTCAATAATTGAAAATGTGGAGGGGCTGGGTGTGGGGAGAGAAAACATTTGGAATGAAAAACAAGTAGAAGGTGAGAATGGAGAGAGAATGGGGGAAATAAAAACAGAGGGATAGAAAGAGAAGAAGAAAGAGAGATTGAGGGATAATTGTGAACTGTTATGTTAGATCAGAGAAGAACATATTTAAAAGAGAAAGAAGAAGCTAATAGATTTTGTAGTAGGAAAAGAATTTGAGAGAGAATGATAGAAGAAGTGAAGTAGAGATGAAAGAGAAATACTGCAATGAGTTTAAAAAGGAGGAAACTTATGGCCGTAGTGGATGAAGGAAGAAATCCAAGTAATAGAAGACTAATAGGTAAAGAGAATGAAAGAAACAGAGTATTATTTGGGATGGTCTGAAAAAGCTACTAAAAAGGTAGTGAATTCACTTTTCCAGAAAAAAAATGATGGTGATGGCAATGCTGGTGTAGCATTAGCAAAAATGAGTGTGTGTATGCCCACACAAGCATGTGCATATATACAGACACATACACAAAAATATGGAGAATATTCTTAATATTAAAAAAAGAACATAAATAATTATTAATAAGAAATGACAAGAAATAATAGGAATGAAAAAAACAAGGAACAAAAATGAAATAAAAATTATGAAAAATAAAAAATAAAAATATATATATATACATTTAATAGCCAAATTAGAAAAAAAGAGGCAAATTAATCTTGATGGTGATGACAGAAAATGATAGTGAATGGATAATTTGTTATTTAGTAGCTAGGTATCTGTGATGCAGGATGCCCCTGCTCAGTGCGGTATTTACCACGAGGATGCCTAGGGCGCCAGCACCCCCCAACAGTGAAAAACCCCCCAAGAAAAAACACATGGGCAGCCTGATCGTGAAGATCGGGCTGACAGTGCATTTTTTCTTAGGGGGAGGAGTGATGACAGGTCACGTGACCCGGGGCTATGACGTCAGATGTTCGCCAGGTCACGTGACCTATCTACATTCACCGTGGGGGTGATGGGGCATACAATGTGGGTGATGGAGGCATATAATGGGGGTGATTGAGGCATATAATGGAGCTGATGGGGGCATGCAATGGGGGTGATGGAGGCGTGTGATTAGGTCATGTAATGGGGTGATGTGGGTTATGGCGCATGTTGTGCGTGTGCAGCGTGGGTAGCGGGTGCCTGAATTTTGTCTGCCTAGAGCAGCACAAAACCAAGATACACCACTGCCCCTGCCATATAATGTTCGTATGAGACCAAATCCGATGGTAGAGGGATCCCGCACGACACACACGGCTAATGTAATTAGTGTGTGGGGTGATAATGTGAATGTAGCATTTGGGTAAATGGTCCATTATTACTTGATATTAAAAATGACAGGTTGATAGGGGAATTTAACAATTTATGCCAAAATAAAATATTAAAAAAAAAGTCCCAATCATCAATTATGTTAATCTAACAAGATATTACAGAATATATTTAGCAATTTCCATAAACGTAACCACTTAAAATGCAATTTTTACTGTAATTTTTGGTCCTAAGATGTTTTATTTAATAAATAATACTTAGAGAACTGAAATGCCAAAATTATGAAAACATTTCCTAACTCGGTCTGAATTCATGGGAATTCTGACCTTTCTGAATAGGATGATTCCTGTGAATTTTGCAGGCCAAGTTCCCTCAAAACAAAAACAGTTGAATTATCAGCCCAACCAGTCATTGACTTCATGGCAGAATTCAGCTAGTATAGAATAGCTCAACTGCATATTTTCCCAATCTGGACAAATTTGGCACTTAGTGTACAACTGTATCAAACTGATGGTGTCATTTACCAGAGTAAACATTTTTAACATTTGAAGCCAGAAATATAAGTGTTATCCCAGTCGGTCACCAGTTTGTAATCGAACACTATTCTCTCTCTGTTCTGTAATTCAAGTCTATTAATCCCGTCGAGTGCTCAAGTATAAATGTAGCATTGAATGGGATATATGTTGTGAATTTCTGTGAAGCCTGGAACTGACTGCTAATTTTCACAACTGTAATGAAACTAATAAAACTGTTTTTACATTTTCTGAAACTGTTAATTGTGGAATTCTCTTCAAATATTGTGAAGCATGGTCGAAAGATAATCATCCATGATTTTGTGTTAAACTTAACGGTTTCTATAATAATTAAGAGTAAAGGTTAATGAAAGATTCTAGAGAAGTGAAAACATTTTTATATTGTTCAACCAGTGTGGAAACTGAAAAAAATAAATATTTAAAAATGTTTATTTTCCCAACACAATAGCCCAGATCGTTAGCTTATTTTTTTTTTTTACCTGTGTTATTTAATTATGAGTCTTCTATAACATCACCTCACATTTTGTACCCATATAATGTAAGTCTGTTTCCACCTCTCCATTATATGATACCTTTTCTTATGTCATCTTTCACTCTTCTATCATCACAATGCCACAATGAACATTTATTGAGCTTAGCCCTCTGTAAAGCTGAGCTGTGCTTCAATAAATGGTGGTTATGGCACCATATACCCGTCTTTAGTGCTTTAAGAGATTAAAATAAAGATTTTTTGTTCATGTCACAAGATGGATTTGGAGATCCACTGTGACGGGGGTTCTTGGAGGGCCCTGGAGGGCAGAAGACTCCCTGTGGACTATGGACCCTGTCTGTCAATATATTAGTTTGAGGGTACACACTTTGAGGGCACCAGTGGAACCCTGTTTTCAACTGTACTTCAAACACAGGTAATCAGGACGTCAGCCAAGATGTGTACCCTTGGGTCCAAACCTTTGTCCCATTCACTGTGTTTCCCCCAGGTTAAGATTGTATCCTATCCTGTAAACCCCTGTCATCATGTCACCTTGCCCAGTGTCTTTATGTAAGTCATTTAGTTTCCTGTTGTACAGTGATGTCCCTCAATAAACAAGTTACTTTAATTGAGTGTACTCTGTATGTATCTGAACTTGACACCTTTGTATCCTGAAATGTGTGAGGCAGGATTTCTCTTTTGTATGTCCTTATGTTAAACATTGATCCTGTTTTATTTTCTTTGTCTAATCAAAGTTTTATCAAGATGTTCAACTGTATATATTCTCTGTTTGGTGTATCAATAAACAGTTCTTCTGATTTTACCCAACACGACCGGTCTCGCCCGCTTTGTTGGGGAAGTGCTAGCAGAGAACCAGTGATTAAAGCCCCGTTTGCTATTTACCGGACCTGAGGAGTGATTTTGTGGAACTGATTCTGGTAGGAGCTACCCATCTAGTAGCCCTCCCGTGACAGTGCAAATGGTTAATACTGGTTGATGATATTCAATGGATTGGATAACTTCACAGTAGGGTCAGATGGAAGTTCTAGTCATTTTGGATTTAAATCACTTTAGGAAGAGGAAGTAATTGTACTGCTATAAGTTCCCCTTGTGAATGTGGCGGTGAGAATCTCTCACCGCGTCTGCCCTTGTAACAAATGTCAGTGATGATTAAACTTGCTTTGACATCTCTTATACTAACGTGTGGTGGCAGTCATGCTTTTTTCTTCCCACAATGACATTCCCGTAACAAATGATGTTTATGATTAAATTTGTACTGTGAAACTTTAATGAACACATTCAAATGCATTGATGCACATTGTGTTTCGTATCCAAGTTCCCAAAGCAAATTGTGGGTCCAATTAAATTTGTAGCCACGATTTACACAACTGAAATGTTATACGTGTAATTGATAAATCTATAGTCTCAAACCAATCCTATCTATATTCTTAAAAATGCATAACCAGCTTAAGTATGTGCATTTACTGGCATGCTGAATATTAATCCTCTAAGTATTTTTCTACTTTGGTACACAAAACTGAATCTGAGAGAGAAGGTGCATTTAGAAGAGACCGACTCTCCTTCAAGGATAATCTCATTATTTTATTGGGATTAAATATACTAGGCAGCACACACAAATTTCCATTGATTTGATGGTAGCATGTGTTATCCTGAAATAGGCTACCAAAAATGTCTGTCACAATCCAGATGAAGAGGTCAGAGAGGAGTCTCGCGGGAGGGGAAACTCTGGAGTTTCCCCTCTCTTCTCGCTCTGACTCTGGTTATTGCATACATTTTGCATCCCTGGCCAGAACCATAGACTGTGACTGTTCCATATAATTGTAGTTCTCTCACATTTTTACTTCTGACTAAAACAAATTACTCTGCGTACACCATTTTTGGTTATATGTCATTTTTATCTGACTCTGATATTTTCATATTAATCATATTTAATTAGTCATATCCATAATGTATTCCCTGCTAGCATTCAGGTGAATGCAGTAACTTCTTCTCTAGTACCTCTCCTCAGGAAATGACTATCCTGAATTCAGAACAAATACTCTGACACATGTATGTCATTTAATTCTTCAATGTATGTCGTATTGATTATAAGCTTGTCACTTTGTACAGCACTATCAATTTGCTGATTCTTGTAAAAAAAATGAAAATAATAATATCATTTGGCCAATTAAATATTCTATGAGCACTGAGTACAGTAACCTTTGTGTTTGTAGTACTTCCGCTTTAAGAACCTGTTTAGATGTAATGCAGGAACATTCATTTTGCTTTCTCTAGGTCTTTCTCTACTGTTGTTAAATGGAGGATGATTTATGCAGTTTGCACGTGTTATTATCACTAGTTGAGGCAGGGGCGGATCCAGAGTCTGATCTCGGGAGGGGCACATGTCCGTCTGTCTTTTCCTCTCTCCCATGCCCGTCTGTCTTTTCCTCTCTCCCATGTCCGTCTGTCTTATCCTCTCTCCCATGTCCGTCTGTCTTTTCCTCTCTCCCATGCCCGTCTGTCTTTTCCTCTCTCCCATGTCCGTCTGTCTTTTCCTCTCTCCCATGTCCGTCGGTCTTATCCTCTCTCCCATGTCCGTCTGTCTTTTCCTCTCTCTCATGTCCTTCTGTCACGCTCCTCTCCCTTCCGATGTCTGTCGCACTACTCTCACTCCCCGTGTCCCTCTGTCTCTCTTCCTTCCATGCCCGTTTCTCTCCTCTTCCTTCCCATGTCCGTCTATGTATCCTCTTCTTTCCCATGTCCGTCTGTCTCTCCTCTCATTTCCCATCTCTCTGTCTCTCCTCTCCCATCCCATGTCTGTCTGTCTCTCCTCTACCATCCCATTTATGTCTCTCTCTTCTCCATTCCTATTTATGTCTCTCTCCTCTCCCTTCCCATGTCTGTTTGTCTCCTCTCCCCTTCCCATATCTGTCTGTCTCTCCTCTGCCATCCCATATCTGTCTGTCTCTCCTCTGCCATCCCATGTTTGTCTGTCTCTCCTCTGCCATCCCATGTTTGTCTGTTTCTCCTCTGCCATCCCATATTTGTCTGTCTCTCCTCTGCGAACCCTTGTCTGTCTGTCTCTCCTCTACCAACCCATTTATGTCTCTTTCTTCTCCCTTCCCATGTATGGCTCTCTCAGCCAATTTGCCCAATAATATGCCAGTGTTAGTTGCCATTTAATATGCCCCAGCCAATTTGCCCAATAATATTCCAGTGTTATTTGACATTTAATATGCCCCAGCCAATTTGCCCAATAATATGCCAGTGTTAGTTGCCATTTAATATGCCCCAGCCAATTTGCCCAATAATATTCCAGTGTTATTTGCCATTTAATATGCCCCTGCCAATTTGCCCAATAACATTCCAGTGTTATTTGCCATTTAATATGCCCCAGCCAATTTGCCCAGTAATATGTCAGTGTTATTTGCCATTTAATACGCCCCTGCCAATTTGCCCAATAATATGCCAGTGTTATTTGCCATTTAATATGCCCCTGCCAATTTGCCCAATATATGCCTGTGTTATTGCCATTTGATATGCCCCTGCCAATTTGCCCAATAATATGCCAGTGTTATTTGCCATTTAATATGCCCCAGCCAATTTGCCCAGTAATATGTCAGTGTTATTTGCCATTTAATATGCCCTGCCAATTTGCCCAATAATATGCCAGTGTTATTTGCCATTTAATATGCCCTGCCAATTTGCCCAGTAATATGCCAGTTATTTGCCATTTAATATGCCCCAGCTAATTTGCCCAATAATATGTCAGTGTTACCTATCATTAATAAGCCCCTGCCACTTTCCCTACTACATTCCCCCCATCTCCCCACTCCCCAGCACTTACCTTTCCCTGGTGGCTAGTGGCAGGCAGCATGGTCTTCTCCATGCTGCCTGTTCGTCTCCCAGGCGGTTGTGCCGACAGGTCACGTGATCTGGCGCGCGTATGACGACTTTTTTTTTAAAGTGTGGTTTTTTTAAAAAAAAATTAAATAAGTTTTTTTTTCTCTTCTCGGGGGGGGGGGGGGGGGGGCAATTGTCCCGTTGCCCCCCCCCCCCCCCCCCTGGATCCGCCACTGAGTTGAGGTGCAATAGAAAAGTTTTGATATATTTGTAGTCAAAGGGCCATCACACTGCTTTTAAATACTCAACTCTTCTGCTGAATTTTATAGAAAATACAATAGATTTTCAGAAGATTTTAGTTTTTCTAATGAAACATTATTATTTTACTGCATTTCTGAGATTTGGTTTTAGGGGGGAAAAAACCAGCATGCTTAGCAATGCCTGACATAACATTACAATAAATACAATATTCTTAAATGCATGGCTTGTGGGGATTACTTGTTATTATGATTTCACTGTATACTACTATATGTACAAAAAAAGCTTTATTAAATATATATTGAGTTATGTGAAAGATATGCCTCATTGTATTTTACACAGTGCAAATGCTGTAATGTGTTTAAGTTCCCCAAAGTAATTTATAAAGATTATATACAGCAACCATCAACTGATGTACCTATGTATGTTGTTACTAATTACCAATTATCATTAACAACCTTATTCAACAATAAGTAACGTACTTTGCTCCAGCTCCACCTTCTGTCCTGCTAGGGTGAAATGTTAGAAGGTATATAATTATAATCAAAGACATGTTCTCATATCTCTACTATCACTTCATGTGAACTTCTCTAGTCACCAGCCCAATCATGCACACTAACTATTGTTTTCTTTGATACACATTGTAGGGTAAAGAATGCTTTTTGCATGCAAAAATCTTTTACGTGGTCCATCACCCTACTCTGCTTTGAAGTTTCTCAGTGTGTGCTATAGTACAGCTATATGCTCCTTACTGTACTTGCCCCTGAAAAAAAGAGGATAAGCACTTAGTGAATGCTCCATGGGGACTATTTACTATTCATTGACAAGTGAAATTAATAGTGAATTTTCAAATGTATTAATTCTCAAATTCTCCTACTTGCCTCTATTTCCAACTCGGCTATTAATGCCTAATTTTTGCAGTTCACTTGTGAGTTCTGTTTTATGGATTACTCCACATGCTTTGGGTACACAGATGCTTGCACATGTTAGTGAGTCTTTTTTGCCTCTCCATATATCTTTATTGGAACCCAGTCATTGGAAATGCCCATTTCAGGAGATGTACTCATGGGAGTATTGCACTGCATTGCAAAACTAATAAAAAAGTTAATAAATATATATTTTTATATTGCAATGTAAGCTTTACTATGTATGTATTATTTCTTTCAACTTGAAGCTGTCCTTTAACTGAAACAACAATAGAAATGTATGTTGTGAATAACCAAACATTTTAGAATTCAGAAATTTTTTAAAATATTGATGTATACATCTTACTTATGAAGCAACATAAACTTTTATACCTACTTGAAAATTAACTATTTTTAAAACTGCATCTTTTATTGACCATCAGTTTCAGTGTGCAATTAAGACATAAAAGGTATTTGTTATATGCTATATAAATACACTAATAAATGCTAAGAGTTAGGAACATCGGAGTTTGATCAGTAAAAGGTAGACAGAGATATGTGAGACAAAAATATTGTTGTGAATTAATTATTTTATATATGATTTGTGAATTAAAGTTGCTACTCCTGATATTTGACAAATCAATGTGTATTTATATAAATGTACAGAATACAATATATCATTAACCCCTTTGTAAATGAAACCAATCTGTCCCCTATCCAACTACGCCCTCTGCTATGCCACAGCCTGCCACTTCTGGAGCCTGGAAGACAATAGCTCTCCTCACTTCTCTGCTTATTGTGGAAGATTACCGTATTTGCTCGATTATAAGACGACCCTGATTATAAGACGACCCCCCAAACTTTGGATATTCCTTTAGGAAAAAAACTAAAAGCCTGAATATAAGACTACCCTATAGGAAAAAAGTTAAACTTGTATATATTCACATGTAAATTGCTTTTTTAATAAAAATTTATGATATAAAAAAATGTATTTCTAGTTTTTATTTCTTTTTATGTGCCAATGCTGCCTTTCTCTTTCCTTTTCCCCCATTTTTCTCTCTCTCCCCCCTCCCCTTGCCTGTCTCTTAACCCCCTCACTCCCCTTGTCTCTGTCTCTTAACCCCTTCCCTCCCCTTGTCTCTGTCTCTTAACCCCTTCCCTCCCCTTGTCTCTGTCTCTTAACCCCTTCCCTCCCCTTGTCTCTGTCTCTTAACCCCTTCCCTCCCCTTGTCTGTCTCTTAACCCCTTCCCTCCCCTTGTCTCTGTCTCTTAACCCCCTCCCTCCCCTTGACTCTGTCTCTTAACCCCCTCCCTCCACTTGACTCTGTCTCTCTGTCCCCCTCCCTCCCCCTGTCTCTCTGTCCCCCCTGTCTCTCTGCCCCCCTCCCTCCCTTCCCCTTACCTTGATCCCTGGTGGCTAGTGGGGGCAGCCGGGGGATGTCTGCACTATACGTGCAGATATCCTCCATGCTGCCCGACACGGCAGTCTATTATGACGGACAGCTGTCCGTCATAATAGTCTGCCGTGTCGGGCAGCATGGAGGATATCTGCACGTATCGTGCAGACATCCCCCAGCTGCCCGATTGTCCCTGGTGCCTAGTGGGGCAGCAGAGGAAGTCTGCGCGATGAGCGCAGACCTCCCCTGCTGCCAGTGGTGTATCTTGATTTTGTTCTGCCCTAGGCAGACAAAATCCAGGCACCCCCCTACCCAAGCTGCACACCCACGTTACACACCTATGACATGCCCCATCACCTCCATTACATGACCCCACATCACACATAACATTCAGACTCACATCAAACTCATACTCCCATCACACTCAGTCACACACTCCTACTCCCATCACACTCAGTCACACACACTGTCTCCCATCACACACACTCTGACTCCCATCACACACACTCTGACTCCCATCACACTCCTGCATCTCTCATTCCACTGGCCGTGCATCATGGGAAATACAGTCATAAACATCAGGAGTGGAATGGTTAGCCATCACTGTTCTACAATAATTTAATCTTATTTGAGATTCCCAACATATGTATATTTACTAGAACTATAGCGTTTATATTTCTGAATTATGACACTGCAGTTTTTATAATGACTGGTATTATTAGAACCTATGTGATGGCTGGCTGCTATATGTAGAAAACTGCAATCAGTCTTTGGTACATTTTATCACACTCAGTCACACACAGCCTCACATCACACACTGACTCCCATCACACTCAGTCACACACAGCCTCACATCACACACAGACTCCCATCACACTCAGTCACACACAGCCTCACATCACACACTGACTCCCATCACACACACTCTGACACCCATCACACTCAGTCATACACAGCCTCACATCACACACACTCTTCCATCACACTCAGTCACACACACTGACTCCCATCACACACACTCTGACACCAATCACACTCAGTCAAACACTAACTCCCACCACACTGTCACACAGACTCCCATCACACTCAGTCACACACAGCCTCACATCACACACAGACTCCCATCACACTCATACTCACAACCACCGTTTTCATTTTTCCATTTGAATTAGCTTACCTTCTGCTGTACTCTGACAGGCAAGGGGCGGAGACTTTACACTGGCACGTGTGACGAGGAACGAAGGGAGGGGAAGTGAGGGAGCCCTGAGCATGACAAGCAGCACCGGGTGAGGGGAAGACTGAAAGGAGCGGTGGGGGTAGGAAGGGGAGGGGGTAGGAAGGTAAGAGAGAGGGAGGGGAGGGGGTGGGAAGGTAAGAGGTGGGGAGGGGGTGGGAAAAGAGAGGGAGGGGAGGGAACAACTTTTCACACAATGAAGAACAAAGTTAAAATCTTCGCCGCACCAGAAGTGTTTAAAGCACCAGTGTGCTTTAACAACCTCTGGGAAAGTGCCGCCCTAAACAAGGCGCCGCCCTAGGCGAGCGCCTTGTTTGCCTCGCGGTAGATACACTACTGCCTGCTGCCACCCGGCACGCTCGCCGGGACTTCTGTGACGAAAGCGGAAGTATCCGGCTTCTTCACAGAAGCCCCGGCGGTCGTGCCGGGCGGAAGCAGGGGAGTCTGCGCTCGTTGCGCAGACATCCCCTGCCGCTAGAGAGGGGGATCCAGGTCCCCTGCAGCTCTGCTGGGGACCTGGATCCATGTCTTATAATCTGACCTCAATTTGAGGTCAGATTATAAGAGACCTCGATTATAAGACGAGGGGGATTTTTCAGAGCATTTGCTCTGAAAAAAACCTCGTCTTATAATCGAGCAAATACGGTATTTTGTTCTGGTTGAATTAGCATACAATCATTGTCACACCCTCCGATCTACAATGGATTTGCAAGTTAATTCAGAAGGAGATTTAAATCCTTAAGCTGTTTTGCCAGTAGTGGGGGCTTGTATATGTATATGTTGGTTTGGGTATATATCATATTCTCCCCCTGGTTAATATGACTTCATAACAAATCAAAAGGTCTCTAGTTGAAAATTCTATGTTGTAAAGCTCCCACTGCTGACATTTAAACTTGAATTTTGACCAGCTATCCGGGTCTGCTTTAATATTTTTAAATAAATGACCTTACTCAATAGGGCACAATGGGTAGCACCATTTATCATTAAAACTCTGGCTTTGTTCAAGGACCTCAGGTAATACCAGAATTCAAGGTAAAAAAAAACTTAGGCCATCATGTCACAACTAACGCATGGTTGAATGTTTACATTCTGTATGACTTCATGGTGATAGTTGTGCTTCCTAATTACTTTTGAAGATAAATTGCTGAGGAAAAACAAAAACAAAATATGATATATTTTTTATTAATTTGATTCTTGAAACCATGGTTTTGGTATGTCTTAGCAGGGTCAGAGAGATATTTGCTCAATGAGACAAAGAATCTATGACATCCTGTTTTAATTTTAAGGGAAAATAATGTCTGTGTGGTCACTAAGGTAACCTTTTCTATATCTAGTTAAGATGTTTCTCATTTTGTCTAACTCCCTTTTCAACAAAGTACTATGCTGTTCTGATTTTATTACCATATATAATTTTGTGATGCATGCAGAAATGACTCACTGAAAATCTTTTTTTGGAATGGCCTACAATATTATGTTACAAGTGTATATAATTCCTGTACAGACGTACCTGTATATGACACAAATGTTGTGGTGGATTATTCAATGTACTATCCTCAAAAACTCTCAATATTTCACAACTATAAAACCCCATATACAAACCCTTTTCAACAAAATCTGTAGGTGCCATTTTAACAGCAAATCTTTTTTACAAATATTGTTGGTAACCTGGATTCCCACCAAGAAGGATAACTAGCAACCTTCAATACGATGATCATGTTGCATTGTGGTATTGAAATAAAAATGCTGCTTTGGTTTCAGTACCATGGACAAGGGCAATATCTTCAACTAGTTTCAGGTTTGTTTTAGTCAAACTGCAAAACCTGCAAACTGAGTTCTCTAAAGCACATAACAAAGGAATAAGCCACCACTCTGTATCTCTTTAACTGCCAATGGATGACAGCTTGTATAATCATTGTCCAGTCAATGAGGTAATGGAAATTATAGAGGGAGAGTAGATAAGTGCCATGTGGTACTACATTCATAGAAACACAGATTGTATCATTAGATAAGCACTGATGCGTCTGCCCTTAGCAAAAACTCAAATGCTTTTTTTCTTAAAGATAAACTGATGCACGTATCAGGCATTCCTGAATTCCTTTACATTTATACCTTCATGTATCACCTGATTGTTGTAATTATTATTTGTTATGAATAAAGGTTTTGTTATGTTTAAAGGTTTACTTTATAACTGTATCTGGTGGGCCATGCAGCCCTAGAGCATGCCACTTTTGTTGCATACTCCTTCAATTTGCTGATGAAGACATTGGGGTGATGGTGACACATGGGACTCCTAATGCACATGTGTGTGATGCAGATGATGCACACGTCATTTGGGAATCTCCATTAAGAACTGTAATGCGGTCGAAGTAGCTTAAGTACCGGCATCAGGCGCATACTATTGAGGGGATGCAGCCATGATAGCTACAAACTAAACCAGAGCTGCAGGTCACCATCCCTTCTAGATCTCATAATGTGCAGGACTACTCATACTAGAACGTGGGATATGAAGCCATATTGCCCCATTGCAGCAGAAGGTTTCTGCCAGGAATAGCCAAAGATCTATAGTTCTCTCAGTACCAATGGTCACCAGGGGAGAGCGCCCAGAGACACACAGTAAGGAGAAGAGCCTCCCAACAAGCTGAGCAACCCAAGAAGGAATGTATCTGCTTTTACCTTTTGGCAAAATAAAGTACCTATAGCAGTGGTGCAATTTTCTATTCGTGCTATTCCTCTCAACGAGCTCCCTGATTGGTTCACATGACAAACTGGGGACACCCCTTTTTTGTACAATCAAAGAGAAAACAGGTAAACATAGAATGTGTGCACAATAAAGTAAGTATTGCAACTACTAAAAATACAAATACAATTGCAAATGCATTTTTCTAGCTAAAGTGTTACCTTTAAAATGCATTAGGAAGTTCCTTGTATGCCATAGTTCACTGTTGTAACCCATATTATCTATTGTCTTAGATAAACAAATGATGTGCACATCACTCACTCTCTACTGCTGCCTGATGATAGAGGTAAGGCACTTCTTAAACAATAGTATATAACTATAACAGGTTTAGTAATGGATGCCACAGTTAATGGAGTAGTTTATGAAGCTGCATCTGTAAGTTGAATCACTAAAAAGGTATGATGCAAGCCATGTTCTCTACATTCCACCTCTTAAAAAGGACTATCTAGTGCCCAAAATGCATCTTCCAAATATTAATGCATATTAATTTGCTTTCAGAGTATTTTAAAATGCATGTTTTACATTTTGCATTGGTTAAAATATAAAATACTTACAGCTAGATAAAATTGTGAAATTACAGCAGTTTGCAAAAAGTCAGGACTACTCACACTGGCTGAGTAAAAGTAATTTCCTTTTTTTATTTTTATTTTTGCAGGAACCAATGAGAATAATTTAATTCAAATGAATTGCATATCCTGTCTCTCTAGTGATGTCATCAGACAATGTGTTGTACTATTAGTAGATCCTACTGTGTACAAGAGAAAGGTCACTCAGAGTCCACATAATGTATTCAGTTGGAAGAGCACAGGAAGTGACTAAATGAAACAAAACTTTATATTCTCAGTGTCTATATATTCCGTGCTGCCGCACCTGCAGTAAACAGACAGAGTTATCACTGGGGATGGCATGAGTCAAATATTAAAAATGTGATTTATGCAGAATGCCTGCATCAAATCACACTGGAAAAAAGCCTGTGCACTATACAAGCCATAATCTTCATCTTGCACCAAAGTGAGTTTGGGGACTTGACCGTCCCTTAAACCACATCACTTAGCAACAATGCATAAATGTATCGCTCTAGTGATATTTTTGAAGACAAATATATACAAACATAAATTAAGACAATGACATAATAAACTCCAAGGTTAGCCCCAAATTATGGGGCACTCCTCCACCTAGATTTGATTATCCATATTTATTTCTAATCCAACTAAGTTACTGGGGTTCGGATACAAGATAATCCCAATTCACAACTTGATGTTACATTTCTGTACATCAACCACACATTTATCAGATCAGGCAAGGGGATCGTCCCTTCAGTTGCAAAAACTATTCACTCCCTAAAACCTGTTTTATTCTATGGCATCCTATTTAATCCAATATCCCACACTATAATATTTTGTACTGTACTAGGGAATATTGGTTGCAAATCCTTTCCCACCTACAATCTATTGCTACTGGGAACAGTAAAATATAATGTGTCAGCATATGATAACCATTTGGCCCATCTAGTCTTCCTAATTAAAAATTATCTATATTCCCTCCACAAAAAACAACCAAAGGTTTATTCCAATTACTGTATTTGCTCGCATATAAGATGACCCTGAATATAAGACAACCCCACACACACACACAGACACACACACTTTGGATATTAATTTAGGAGAAAAGGAAAAAGTCTGAATATAAGCCAACCCTAAAAAAATATTTTTGCAAATATTCAAATGTAAACAGTTTTTTTCATATTATTTAATAAAATTATAATAGAAAAAAATGCATTTCTTGTTTTTATTTCCTTTTATTTGCCAATCTGCCCCCTAGACTTAGCCAATGCATCCACCTAGCCAGCCATCTGCCCCACTTAACCAATATTCCCCCACAACCATCTGCCACCCACACAGCCAATACTGCCCCCTACACTTAGCCAATGCATCCCCCACAGCCATCTGCCCCAATAATTTACCTATGCATCCCCCCACAGCCATCTGGCCCCCAGAGATTGCCATTGCTGCCCCCCCCCCCCCCCCCACGCCTACCACAGACTTAGCCAATGCTGCACTCACCCCTTCCCCAGACTTGGCCAATGCTGCCCCCTCCCACCCACACCAGTGCTGCTGCTTGTGCTCTCTCCCACCCTCACCCTCCACCAATGCTGCTGCTTGTGCCCCCTCCCACCCCCACCCTCCACCAATGCTGCTGCTGCCCCCTCCGACCCCAGACTTGCTTCCATCTCCTCCCTCCTCAGACTTACTTCCACTATCCCTGGTGGCAAGTGGGGGCAGCCGGTGGATGCCCTAAATAGGGCATTTTGAGGCTGAGAGGCTGTAAACATTTAGGGGTTGGTTTTTGGGGCAGACAACTTTAACTTTTTAACAACTTAATAAGCCCAAGAAACACAGCTTCCGATTTCATACTTTTTACTGGAAGCTTCTTACAGAGCTCTATTAGTCTCTGTAATACTGCTTCTTTTTCCTCCTTCCAGCAGTTTCCAGTGTCTACCCTGCCACTTTCACAGGGAGTTCCTGGTATTTCATAGTTCACTGTTGTAGCCCGCGTGCCTTTCCTGAAGGCAGCTATCATCCATTCTATTAAATAAACAAAAGATATACACACCATCACTCACTCTCTAGTGCTACCTAGTGGTTGAAGTTATGCACCTTTTAAACAATGCTATATATAAATAACAGTTAATCTTTCCAAAATGGAGCTGATCATCTTCCCTCCCTTAAACTCCATCCCTACAGCTGTCTTCACAGTCTCCGTTGAAAATGCTACAATCGTACCAGTTGACCGTGTCGATGTCTTGGGGTCACTTTTCACTCGGCTCTCTCCTTTGTTCTCCATATTAAGTCTTTAGCCAAATCCTATTGTCTGCACCTAAGGAACATTGCACGCTTTCAGCCATTCCTCAGCACAGAGACCACCCAAATCTTAGTGCACTCACTTGTGATCTCCCGACTGGACTACCTCTGGCTCATAATTCTGCCCTACAATCTATACAAAGCACAGCTGCCAGACTAATTTTTCTCATCCATCGGTCTGATTCGGCAGCTCCTTTCTGCAACACCCTCCACTGGCTCTCTGTCTGCTCTAGGATAAAATTAAAAATTCTGTCTTTAACCTACAAAGAAAAAAGAGGTGGCTGCGTAAATAAGGAACTTCTCTTTAATAGTAGACACAGAAATTGGATCCAACTTGTTAGTAGAAAATCCAATGCTTTATTAAATTATTTATTAAAAGAGCCCCTGCTACAGGAAGTTATGGGACATTCACCGCAAACATGGGATTGGCTGACACAGGAAAAAGTGCTTAAGCAATTAAACTCTGTTAAGATAGACAAGGCCCCAGGACCAGATGGTATACACCCAAGGGTACTTAGAGAGTTAAGCATAATTCTGGCCAGACCACTATTCATGATCTTTAGGGATTCATTCAGTTCAGGTACAGTGCCAACAGACTGGCGAAAGACGGATGTCATTCCAATATTTAAAAAGGGATCAAAATCTCTGCCAGGTAATTATAGGCCAGTGAGCTTGACATCTGTAGTGGGGAAACTATTTGAAGGATTGCTAAAGGTATACACTCAAGAATACATCTTGAACCAGAATATAATTAGTAAAAGTCAACATGGTTTTGTGAAAGACAGGTCTTGTCAAACAAACTTAATAACATTCTATGAAGAAGTCAGTAAAAATATAGATCTAGGTGTGGCAGTTGATGTGATCTATTTGGATTTTGCGAAAGCATTTGATACAGTTCCACACAAAAGGTTACTCTACAAATTGAGAGAAATAGGTTTGGGGGCAAATGTGTGTATGTGGATTGAAAATTGGCTAAAAGATAGAACACAAAGGGTTGTTGTAAATGGAAAATCCTCAAATTGGACAAGGGTATTAAGCGGAGTACCTCAGGGGTCTGTTTTGGGCCCTCTTCTTTTTAATTTGTTTATTAATGATCTGCCACATTGTGCTGAGAGCCATGTCTCCGTGTTTGCGGACGACACTAAATTAGGTAAGGCAATAAAGACTAATTTTGATGTTTTTTCTTTACAGGAAGATTTGGACAGAGTGGGGGAATGGGCAGTAAAGTGGCAAATGAGGTTCAATATAGACAAATGTAAAGTTATGCATTATGGGAAAAATAATAACAAAGCAACATATACGTTAAATGGTTTTTCCCTGGGAAAAACTACTAATGAAAAGGATTTAGGAATAATTATAGACAACAAACTTGGCAACAGTGCCCAATGCCAGTCAGCAGCTGCAAGGGCCAATAAGATATTGGCATGTATAAAACGAGGTATAGATTCACGGGAGGAGGATATCATCTTGCCTCTTTACAAATCAATGGTAAGACCTCACCTTGAATATGCAGTACAGTTCTGGGCACCAGTCCTTAAAAAGGATATTAAGGAACTAGAAAAAGTGCAAAGGAGAGCTACAAAATTAATAAGGGGTTTGGAGGATCTTAGTTATGAAGAGAGACTTAAAAAATTGAATTTATATACGTTAGAAAAAAGGCGTCTCAGAGGGGATATGATAACATTATATAAATATTTGCAGGGCCAATATAAAGAGCTCTCCAGTGACCTGTTCATTAACAGAAAGGTACAAAGAACAAGAGGTCATCCCCTCAGACTGGAAGAGCAAAGATTTCATAGACAGCAAAGGAAGGGATTCTTTACGGTTAGGACAATAAAGTTATGGAACTCCCTGCCAAGAGAGGTAGTGCTAGCAACCACAATAGATGCATTTAAAAATGGTTTGGATGTTTTTTTAGGAAAGCAGAACATACAGGGCTATTAATAATAGAATAAGCATTAATAAAAGAGCTTATTGATCCAAGGAGAAATCTGATTGCCTCTTGGAGTCAAGAAGGAATTTTTTCCCCCAGGAGGCAAAATTCGAAATAGCTTCCTTAGGGTTTTTTTGCCTTCTTTTGGATCAAAAGCTGTAATGATAGGTAGAAGGGTTGAACTTGATGGACTTGTGTCTTTTTTCAACCTAAATTACTATGTTACTATGTTACTATGTTACTAAATGTAACAAATACACCACAAGAATATGGCCAGTATGACGTCCTCCACAAAAAGGTGTGAGGAACACCTTACGCGTTTCGTCCTTGTCTGGGCTTAATCGAAGGTAACCGTGTCTTCCATCATCCTCTCGTTAAGGAGGAGACACGGACCACACCTCTCATTTAAAGTAAACGATCAATTAAAAACATATGCACCTTAGTGGATAGATATTTACAAAGTAACAAACACACTGATACCACACCGGATGTATGTAGCATATAGAATAAACTATAACAATAAATAATATATTAGTCTCATACTACTTGCCAGAAAACAAATTAAATATACACTCTTAGCTCAAAATTTACTGCAGTGCTGATCAGTGATTTAAACACTAAATAAATACATACATAAATATAAAATATATGAATGGATGAACCTGATTCTATACCTCAGTGGACCACAGTGGACCTAGACGAACCTTCTCAAATTTACATATTATCATATCAATCAAAATAATAATAACCTTTTAACCCATAAAGCCCTCCAATCTTCAGCCCCTGTCGGCACTCATGAAATACAGTAATATCAATATAAATACTGCATAGAGCATGGAAAGGCTATATCACACCTTAAGGGGGCTGAACACTGAACAAACTGTTGTGTGCATCTATTCTGACAGGCAGGGCCAGATTAAGAGCATCATGGACCTAAAAAAACTATTTTTTTAACACAAATTTGATGTTTTAACGTAGATGAATCAAACTGACAGATTAAAATTAAGCTACACATTCACTTTTCGTGTTTTCTTGCATGTAAATTGTAGACTCAAGATTAAGCTCATTCAGCAAACCATTTTCAATGCGGAACAGAGGGAGTCCATTTAAACGCTCCTGACCCATGGAAGATCTTAGTTAATTTTTCACACATTTTAATGCTGAAAATGAACACTCGCCACTGCAAATCAAACGCCAGGATTAAGTAAGGACCATGCGTCGAGTTGAAAACGGCGCATATGAAACGCTAGAGAGACCTGGCATTTGATTTGTACATATATCTACACACCATACCAGTGTTTCTCAACCTTTTTACCCTTTCAGAAACCTTGAGATATTATTCATGTATCAGGATACACTACATAAAATTATGATATCATTATTAACATCTCTCTTTCTCTTTTATAAATGTTAAGCTCATAAGGCAAACAAAATATATTTTTTTCTGATAGCACAAACTTGGTCTAACATGCCTAAATCAGCAGTAATGTATAATCATGGCATATGAAGGCAAAATCAGCAGTAATGTATAAACGTGGCATATGAAGGCAAAATCAGCAGTAATGTATAAACGTGGCATATAATGCCATAATCAGCATCAATGTATAAACGTGGCATATAATGCCATAATCAGCATCAATGTATAAACGTGGCATATCATGGCTAAATCAGCAGTAATGAATAAACTTGGCATATGAAGGCAAAATCAGCAGTAATGTATAAACGTGGCATTTAGTGCCATAATCATCATCAATGTATAAATGTGGCATATCATGGCTAAATCAGCAGTAATGTATAAACTTGGCATATCATGGCAAAATCAGCATCAATGGATAACCTTGGCATACCATGGCAAAATCGGCAGTAATGTATAAACTTTGTATATTAATTTAAAGCAAAAAAGAAAAAGTATAAATATTAGACTACCCTATAGGAAAAAAAAAGTTTTACTAGTAAATTTTAATTCACATGCAAAAAATGTTTCCCCATATTTAATAAAAATTATGATTGGAAAAAAATGCACTTCTTTTTTCCCCCTTATATTTGTTATTCTGCCCCCAGGCTTGCCAAATGGATTCCCATAAATACCAGAATGCCATCCAGACTTGACAGTCTACCACCCAGACTTGCCAGTGCATACCCAGTATTGCCAATCTTCCACCCTGACTTGCCAATGCATACGCACTATTGCCAATCTGCCACCCAGACTTACCAGTGCATACCCAGTATTGCAAATATCTGCCACCCAGACTTGCTTATTCCCGCTCCAGACCATGGCACCACAAAAATTTTATTTTCATTTAACCCCTTTCCGACGCTAGGATTTTTTATGCAGTCCTATTATTTTGGTCCCAAAATACACTAGGACGGCAGAGAACGTCCTGCATTTAACAGCTCATCATGGCTCCCCGCGATGAGCTGTGCTCGAATCCCACTACACTGACTTGCAGCGGGATCTCACCTGTCAGATGAGGCCACTTTGAGTGCCCTCAGACTGACAGCGAAAATGTAGCCGATGCTGAAAGTGAGCACCGGCTACATTTTATGAATCGGGTCTCTGCCACTGTGTCCCTGGCTACTGATCCCCTTGTGGGCTCTGGCACATAGAAGGGGGGTCAGTTAATACAGTGGGGGGCTCTAGTACATAGAAGGGGGTCAGTTAATACGGGTGGCTCTGTTACATTTAAGGGAGTCAGTTAATACAGTGAGGGGACCTGGCACATAGAAGGGAGTCAGTTAATATAGAAGGGGGGTCAGTTAAAACAGTTGGGGGCTCTGGCATATAGAAGGCGGGGTCAGTCAATACAGGGGGCTCTGGCACATAGAAGGGGGGTCGGTTAATACGGGGGTGTTGGTTCATAGAAGGGGGTCAGTTAATTCAGGGGTACTCTGGTACATAGAAGGGGGCTAGGTTAATACGGGGGGCTCTGGTACATAGAAGGGGGGTCAGTTAATATGGGGAGCTCCGCTACATAGAAGAAGTCAATACAGTGCAGACTCTGGTACATAGAAGAGGGGTCAGTTAATACAGTGGGGACTCTGGTACATAGAAGAGGGGTCAGTTAATACAGGCGGGCTCTAGCACATAGAAGGGGGTTCAGTCAATACAGGAGGCCTTGGCACATAGAATGGGGGTCAGTTAATAATGGTGGCTCTGATACATAGAAGGGGGTCAGTTAATACAGGGGGCTCTGGTACATAGAAGGGGGGTCAGTTAATACAGGTGGCTCTAATATATAGAAGATGGTCAGTTAATACAGGGGGGGACTCTAGTACATGGGGGGTGTCAGGAATTATGGGGGGCTCTGGTACATATATGGGGGTGTCAGGTAATTTGAGGAGGCATGTGAGAAGGACCTCGATAACATGTTTACCACAACAGGCACCACGCATGCGCAAGTTTAAAATTTGGCAGTTTGGTGACATCGCCCAGGGGCCAGGATGGGGGTATTATTCGGACCTGTGCTATGCGATATTTGCCGATCACACAGTACAGATTACAGGTACAGGTTTGTTACTCGAATATGGAATGTAGTTCTCTGTAATATCTGGAATGTAAATGTCAAAAGTGTATTATTTTCTGTATATATTTGTAAAGTAAAAAATCTTTTGCATATATGTGTTTATTTTCTGAGTTTTAAATGGCTTTCAAAAATATGCCTGGTAATATGTTGAAAGAATAAGTGTAACATTAGCCCTATACTCCATCTTTCACGCTATTAAATTGTATCTTTATGTTTGAATTTAAATGTCTTATCTTTTCTTAATATACATTATTTTTCTCTTTATTTTTAATTTTTTTTTTAATGTTTGTAAGTTCTGTAGCATTACTGATTTCATATTCTTGCAATGAATGAAAAACATTTCAATTTTTAACTATGATGTACTTAAAAATACTGGAAAAGAAATTTAAAAAAATACTGTTTGTGCCTTTTAATGTGGAGAGAAAATTGGAATTGTGCTAAACTTCATTTTTATTTTCATTAGTCTCTTGATCAGATGTTCAAAGTTTAATGATCGGAACTTCTTACTGAAATGTATTCAAGCATTAATACACAGTAAATTGGTTGTTCTCAGCATTTTATGACTTGTTATTTAACGTTTAACTGAGAGGTCATTCTTCCTTGCAACAGCCAGCTTTGAGAGGATTATTGCTGTTATAAACCAGACTCAATAGTTTGCATCATTCTCTCTTTTAAAACCTCAGAGGAACATAAACGAAAAAAGAAAGCTTTAAGTATCATCATGGAGTTTTACCTGGTTTCAACAAATGTATCAACACAAACTTTTGAAAAATAAAAATATACTACTATTTAGCAAAAAAATAAATAATTTTCTGTTAATTTATTGTGTGAATAACTATAGATCCTGCCTTATTTAGAGACATCATGTTCAACATGGGTTGAATCATGACATCTGATCCATGGAGATGCCACCTTGAAACTTACAGGACTTAAATGATCTGCTGCTAACATCTTGGCTAACATCTTGCCTTACTTCACCTGTTAGTATAAGACTCCCTCTAAATTACACAGGAATAACTCTGGACGGCCAATGAAAAAATAATATCCGATTAAAGGTGCATTTGGGAATAATGTCCATTACATGGTATCCTTTGAGATTAGTTACTGAATTATAAAAAAGGCCAACTTTAGCCGGTTTAAGACATCCCTTTATCTTGTTGACTGGGAAAGATAATTTTTTTTTTGGAAAAAGCACAAGTGGAATATCTTCAAATTAACACTACAAAAACAAACATAAAAATGTATACCCTTTGAAAACAAATAAAAAAGAACCCAAAACTAATGTGGCTAACAGGTAAGGTAAATCAGGAAGTAAATAAAAATACATTTTACTTCAAACATTATAAAGCTGAGGGATCAACAGAAGTACATGCAACATTTAAAGATGCCAACAAAGCCCATAAAAGGTGATTAAATTAGCTAAATTGGAGACTAAAAAAATAATAGCTAAGGAGAGGAAGGGGAATCCCCAAAACATTCTTTAAATACATAACTAGCAAATAATTAAATACTGATAATGTTGGGTCTTTGTTATCTGAAACTGCTGAGATGGACAGTGGGGACAGAGAGAAAGCAGATACTTTAAATAATGTATTTTCTTCTGTTTTCACCAAGGAAGAACCGATGGACAAAAAACTGCAAGCTGTTTGGCTGACACAAGAAAAAGTGTTAAAACAATTAAATGGTGTTAAAATAGACACAAGATCTGGTGCCGGATGGTATGCATCTATGGGTACTTCAAGAGCTAAGCCATACCCTGGCCAGATTGCTATTTTTTGATTTTTCAGGGATTTTCTTTATTTCAAGCTTGGTGCCTACAATTTGACATAAAGGCAATGTTGTCCCCATATTACAAAAAGGATCAAAATCCCAGCCAGGCAATTACAGACCTGTAAGCTAGACATCTTTGGTGGGAAAACTGTTTGGGGATTGCTAAGGGAATATAATCAAGATTTCATCTTGAACAGGAATTTAATTAGCAGGTGACAATATGCCTTTGTGAAAGACAGATCTTGTCAAACTAACTTAATTACATTCTATAAAGAAGCGAGTGAAAATATACATTTGGGTGCTGCAGTAAGTGTGATATATTTAGACTTTTCTAAGGTTACACACAAAAGGTTACTGAACAAATTGATTAATATAGGCTTGGGGCCAAGTGTGTGGATGTGCTGAAAGATGGAATGCAAAGAGTGGTGGTAAATAGGAAGTTCAAGAAAGTTTGGAGAGAGAGAGAAAACAAAGCCACGTAGAGCTTAGTTTTCTATTCCCAGATTCCCTGGGGGAGGTAGTGAAAACCTAATTTCGTAAATAGTATGTGTGGAAACTGGGTGAAATTTAAAAAAAATAACTTTTAATAAAGATTACTTAAAAAATATTGTAGGGTAGTATTCGACTATACCCCACAGTGACTTAGTGCAATAGAATACTGCAAAAAGACAAAGACATGACACATTAAAAAAATTATGCAGTACACATATATAGCTGTCAGATCCCTATCTCCCTGTGGGGGTATTAGAGGATTATTTGACACAGATGAGGGTTCTATTACTTGTAAATTGGTTACTAAAACCTTATGAATTAGTTTTTATCACCTGTAAAGTAACCCAAACATCTTAAGGCAGTGTTTTTAACTGTAATCATAACTCCTCGATTAGACAGTCAATTAGATACTGGTAAAAGTATGGAAGCAGTAACCTCAGCTGTTATAATTCTATAAGGTTTCTAAAAGTATATAAGCGTTATTGCTTTAAACAGACACCTGCAAGTGGTTTCAGGACATACAATTCTGCCAGTCAATGCCCGCAGGCTTATCTGTATAGTAGCCTGCTGCCTTTGGCTACACCGCTTAATGCGGTCAGAAAAAGTCCACCACTTACATTAAACTGTTATTTCAGGTGAGAAACATAGGGAGGATAGCCTAGGGCGCATCTTAGCTGGGGGCGCCGGAACCCTGCTTCAAAAAAAAAAAAAAAATCCTCCTCCTTACTTACCTCGTAGGCGTCGCTGTGTCTCCCAGTGCTGGGCCGCCTGTGGCTGAGAGGGAAGCGTTGTGCGCTCCCCTCCAGGCAATGGGCATTCAGTAAAGTTTTTTTTTTTTTTTAAACAAACTTTATTGAATGCGCATTGGCTGGAGGGGAGCGCACAACGCTTCCCTCACAGCCACGGACGGACCTGCACCGGAGACACAGCAGCAGCAGCGACGAGGTAAGTAAGGAAGTCCTGGCATATTTTGGGGGAAAGTCCTGGCTGGCATATTGGGTGGCTAAGTCCTGGCATATTTTGGAGGAAAGACAGTCCTGGCATATTGGGTGGCTAAGTCCTGGCATATTTTGGGGGAAAGTCCTGGCATATTGGGTGGCTAAGTCCTGGCATATTTTAGGGGAAAGTCCTGGCATATTGGGTGGCTAAGTCCTGGCATATTTTGGGGGAAAGTCCTGGCATATTGGGTGGCTAAGTCCTGGCATATTGTGGGGGAAAGTCCTGGCATATTGGGTGGCTAAGTCCTGGCATATTGTGGGGCAAAATCCTGGGATATTGAGGGGCATAATCCTGGCATATTGAGGGGCATAATCCTGGGATATTGGGTGGCATAATCCTGGGACATTGATGGGCATAATCCTGGGACATTGAGGGGCATAATCCTGGGATATTGAGGGGAATAATCCTGGCATATTGGGTGGCTAAGTCCTGGCATATTGTGGGGCATAATCCTGGGGTATTGAGGGGAATAATCCTGGCATATTGAGGGGCATAATCCTGGGGTATTGAGGGGCATAATCCTGGCATATTGAGGGGCATAATCCTGGCATATTGTGGGGGAAAGTCCTGGCATATTGGGTGGCTAAGTCCTGGCATATTGTGGGGCAAAATCCTGGGATATTGAGGGGCATAATCCTGGCATATTGAGGGGCATAATCCTGGAATAATGAGGGTCATAATCCTGGGATATTGGGTGGCATAATCCTGGCATATTGTGGGGCATGATCCTGGGACATTGAGGGGCATAATCCTGGGACATTGAGGGGCATAATCCTGGGATATTGAGGGGAATAATCCTGGCATATTGGGTGGCTAAATCCTGGCATATTGTGGGGTATAATCCTGGCATATTGTGGGGCATAATCCTGGGGTATTGAGGGGAATAATCCTGGCATATTGAGGGGCATAATCCTGGGGTATTGAGGGGCATAATCCTGGCATATTGAGGGTCATAATCCTGGGATAATGAGGGGCATAATCCTGGGACATTGAGGGGCATAATCCTGGGATATTGAGGGGCATAATCTTGGGACACTGAGGGGCATAATCCTGTGATATTCAGGGGGATAATCCTGGCATATTGGGTGGCTTAATCCTGGCATATTGTGGGGCATAATCCTGGGGTATTGAGGGGCATAATCCTGGGGTATTGAGGCTTAAGTTATGGTACTTATTCTCCACCATTCTTAATAGGGGGCTTTTATGTAACTCTGTTAACTCTCTTTTAATTTAAATGCTGAGAAAGGGGTGGAACATGTGATGTCTTGATATGGGAAAATAATATGATAATGGGGGAGGGGGGGGGCGGCAAATTTTATTTTGCCTAGGGCGGCAAATCCTTGCACCGGCCCTGGGTACAGGTTAGCGTATGATGGAGCACAACATGTGCCCATGGCTGTTCCTTGTATCTGATGGTAAATCCTTTTGTCAAATGTAAAGATGTTATGGGTGAGTACAAATCTCAGAAGTTCAGTTGTAAGTTTCGTGAAGTTCTCAAATTGGAAAAATGTGATCAGTGGAGTATCTCAGAGATCTCTCTTGGGTCATCTTCTTTTTAATGTGTTTATTAATGATCTCCTAGTGGGAATAGGGAGCCATGTCTCAGTGTTTGTTGGTGACACAAAATCAAATAGGGTAATACAGTCTGAACTAGATGTGTCTTTACTGCAAGAGGATTTAACCAAATTGAGTAACTGAGCAGAGATATGGCAAATGAGAATGAGAACATGGCAATGTAGACAAATGTAAAATTATGCATTGGCTATCATAATAAAAATGACACATATATGGTGTTTTGGGACTAATTGTAGACAATAGACAACGCACAGTGGCAGTTGGTGACTGAAAAGGCCAATGCGATATGAATAAGGGGGCATTGACTCACGGAAGGAAGATATTATTTTGCTTCTTTAACGATCCATTGTAACACCACCTTAAATATGTAGTTCAGTTCTGGGCACCTTTTCTAAAAAAGACATTGTGGCTCTAGAGAAAGTGTAGAGGAGGGCTACAAAACTAATATGGGGGAATGGAAAGATTTAGTTACGAAGAAAGGATAGAAAGTTGAATTTGTACATGCTATAGAAATGGTGTCTTAGAGAAGATATGATGTTATATAAGTATGTACAGGGCCCATACAAATGGTTCTCTAAAGACCTGTTAGTTAACAGAACAGTGCAAAGGACAAGAGGCAACCGGATAAAACTTGAAGAAAGAAGATTTAGTCTATAGCAGCAAGTAAGGACAATACAAGTATGGAATTCAATGCCTGAAGAGGTGGCACTAACACGTACATTAGATGCCTTTAAAAGGGGCCTGGATACTTTTTTAAAGAAACCAGAACATAGAGGGCTATCTATGTTAGTATAGGCATTGATATTTATTTAGTGATGTTTGATCCAAGGTGAAATCTGCTTGTTGTTTTGAGTCAAGAAGGATTGAAAGCAGAATTTGAAATTGCTGAAATAAGGTTTTTATTTGCCTTCTTTTGGATCAGCAGTGGTAAACAAGGAGTAGGAAAATGTTTGAACTTGATGGTTCTTGGAGTCTTTTTTTTATACTAAATTACTATGTAACTATGCAATATTAGGGAAAATATCCCTGGTCCAGACTCACTGAAACCCCTACCGAGTGCTTCGACATCTAATTCCAGCATCAACATCAAAAAGAACCCCTCTAATACTATATTTACTCAATGCCTCTAAGGCCATAATCCCACTGGTCTGCTGTCAGTCACTTACATCACCAATTACACCTTGGGTATCTGGAATGCTTGAGGTGTATAGAAGAAGGAATTGATGCTTACAATATATACCCCACTTATAATGCACCTGATTTTCCTGGTCAGGATTTATCTCTTCTGACTCATACAATATTTCAACCTTTTCTTTTTTATGCACCGCAGCCTTATTTGCTGCTAAATTACATAGACATGGAGAGCTGGTCACCATTAGTACACCCACTCCTTTTTTCTCTCCTGTCGCCCACTTACTACTATTCTTTACCTTGGCCTATTTCCCATTTAGATTTATTTGCGTTGTTAAATTTGACACATCATAAACAAATCAATAGTACTATGTATTTTGTTTTTGTTGTAAACATGTAACACTATTGCACTTAAAGGTACTTTATGGTGCCCAAAATGCATATGTTAATGCATATTTATGTGCTTTCAAAGTACTTTAAATGCATGTTTTACATTTTGCACTGCTTAACATATAAAATAATTGCTTTCAGATGAATTTGTGAAATTAAAGCAGTTTGCAAGAAAACTAGGACTGTCCACACTGGATGAGTAAGTAAATTTCCTTTTTTTTTTTTTTTGCTGCAGTAGCCAATGAGAATATTTTCATTCAAATGAATGTCTCTCTAGTGATGTCATCAGACATTGTGTTGCACTGTTAAAAGATAATACTGTGTACTTGGCATCCACACAATATATTCAATAGCATGCCTGCATAAAATCACACTGAAAAATGCCTGTGCACTATACAAGCAGTAATCTTTAGCATGAACCAAAGTGAGTTTGGAGAGTAGACTGTCCCTTTAATTGTATTTATATTAATATTTCCTTAAATATTTATTTTTAAACTTTACTAAGACCAATCATGTCTAATATTCTCTGTTTGAGGATCAATGCTTTACATTAAAGCATCGTATATTCCAAACCAATGTTATCACTTTATTCGCAGTTATAGAATAATAATTAAAAATACAGTGGCAATAACTGAGAGCCTATATAAATAAACAGGTTCTATAAAACCTTTAATGCCAAGAATCTGATGCTATAATGAATGCTGAGGAGCACATCATGGTTTATGGGAAACATGTTATGAGATTCATTACTATTCACAGCAGACACAAAATGCACCTGCTCACTTATCTAATCAAGGACAATGAGCATAGTGTAAATGCCTGACATAGAAATCCTACTCTCCCAACTGCTGAGGTTAATCAAGCAGAACAGAACGGTGGTGATGAAGGTGCTCAGACAATCTGATAATTCATACCCATCTGAATATAATGCTGAGAAAAAAGTAATTAAGATCAATAGCTGCAAAGGGCCTACCCCCAGAACTGATTGGTTATGTCTTATCAAGCACAAGGGGACAATACCTAGAAGGTAGTCAAAGCCTATCTAGTTTAATGAGAATGCGGGCTTGACAAATTTCTGCAGCCTTTAGGAGCCATAGAGACCAATTCATGAGCTGGCCTGATTATTTTTAGGAGCCAGGCAAATTGAACTCCCATAGCTTTCCGTGGAGAGCAATCAAAAAAGTTAGGAGCCGGCAGTGAGGATTTTAGGAGCCATGGCTCTCAATATGTGTCAAGCTCTGTGCTATGTCATGCAAATAGGCTTTATTTTTATACGACTAAATACTGTAAAACATATGAATCCCATCAACCAAAGCCAGGAACTAATCAGGGCTGGAATTGTAATCATGCAGCTGTGAGCGTTGTCATTATGGCTTCTAATGACACTACTTTTTTATTTCATTTAATCTAAATATCACATTCTTTACTTGCACTTATGTTATTTTAACATGAGGTTATATGTATTCTTTCCTGATTTTGTCACCTGAAGTGCATAGTAATACAAATAAACAGATACAGGTTATTTAACTCTGTGCTATGTTTACCAATTTAGATTGGAACACAAAGTTTTAATTGCTTTTGTTGCATCTGACAGACCGTTTGTGATTTGCCGTCATGCTAAAACGATAGAGTGACCTTAAGTTGATTAAGAGGACGCCGTTCCTTTACGTTTTACTTCAATACAACTGAAAAGTAATGATATTGGTTAAATTAGGAGGATAATAATATTAAGCCAAAGTTATGTTAACAGAGAAGAAGAAAACTTTTTTATGAACTAGTGGAGTAACTACGGCTAAAACAGAATTAGTCTGAGCGTATATAAATAATAAAGCGCCAGAAACTAATAATATAACTTCATTTATATTCCATGTGCAGGATAAGGAGGATAGGGATGTCAGAAATTCAGCATTTCTTCTTTTCATCAGGTTGAAATTAATAGACACAGAACGCTCATTAAGTACTCATCAGGCCTGCGTGTTGTGAATCCAAAGTGACGTTTTAGGGCATAGAAGTCCCCATTCATAAATTAAAAATCACCCCCGAAGAAATGACGTTTCAGGGACGAATCATCAAAACCAATGTCACTGTGAAGGTAATAGTTGAAAGGAAAGTAGAGAGTAAATTTCTGTTTGCTAAGTTTCCTAAACTTGAAGATATTGCTGTTGTTAGTTGTCAATGTCACATTGCACAAATCAGCCTTCAAAAGCATCAGCTGATGAAATCAGTGATGAAACAGTGCTCATCTATGACAATAACAGGGTAATCCAAACGGAAAGACTATCCGTCATCTATGACTACTAAGAAATCTTAAATAATCGAAAACAAAATTATCATTTTATTGCAAAGTACATGACCTAGGGAATGTTTATTTGGATCGTATAAACCAGACCCACCCCAATAAATACACAACATATCATTTCTTTGGAAAGTGTGTGTGAGGGGACAGCTTTAATTTTAATATATATTTAACAATAAACTAAATACATAATAAATAACGATCTTTAAAACAAAATTATAAACCAAATACATAATGACTAACAATCTGTAACCAATTCGTGACTCAAGAACGTTTTACGCCATCCTATGTTTTTGGTCCCAAAAGATGCTTGGATGGCATAGAACAATCTGCATTTAACAGCCAATAGCGGCTCCCCGCGATGAGCTTTGCTCGGATCCTGCTGCATGTACTTGCAGCAGGATCTCACCAGTCAGATGAGGCCAGTTTGAGTGGCCTCATACTGACAAGAAAAATGTAGCATACACTCAAAGTGAACACCGGCTTCATTTTACTAAATCGTGCAGTGCAGTCTCGTTATTTTTTTGACAGAGATCCACAGGGTCTATTAAATTGTGTCACTGGCAACCAATCACCTTGTGATCGGGGCCAGGAACAAAAAATTATGTTTTGGTGCTTGCATCTTTTGGGTTATGTACAAAAACTTTCAAATCCCTTTTTTTTTTTATTATTGGCATGAAGACTCAAGCTGCATAGACAGATACAATTTAGTATAAAAAACCAAAATGTAATGAATAAAATATCTTACATATAGGATCCATGTCTCCAGCTTGGTGAGTATCAATTCTATGTATGCAGAATGTAGAATTCTCAAACATATGGGCCTCATTCTTTCTAAGAAGAATGATCATTAGGTACCTTACCACTTTAACACCTGTCCTCGGGGGTTTACAAAACTTTATGGGCATTGAATTTATACCTATGTCATGGAAGAGAGGTGACGGTAATAAGAGATTGCTTCAGAGAGAATCTTTTAGGATACATAAGCTACCCTTTCACCATTAGGTCTGAATAATTGCTTCCCTTGAGTGCTTTTTTATAAGGGTTTTTAAAAGGTCCTTATAGGTATTTCATTGTATTTTTTAACCTGTTTAATTGGGCTTTGGGTTGGATTTTGTGTTCCTGTGCAACTCTTTTTTTTTATTTTATAAAATAATTTTTCCATTTTATTTTTTTCCATTTTAAGATATCCATAAGATAAGATTTCAGTTTCAATATTCTTAGGGACTAACAGTAGTTCAATACTTTTTAATACATTATCGTTTTTAACATTCATATTGTATACCGTATTTGCTCGAATATAAGACAAGGTTTTTTTCAGAGCAAATGCTCTTATAGTCAAATCGAGGTCAGACTATAAGACTGTGATCCAGGTCTTCCGGCTTCATCATAAAAGTCCCGGCGGAAGTGCCGATCAGCAGCAGAGGATGTCTGCGCATATCGTGCAGACATCCCCCTGCCGCCCCCACTAGCCACCAGGGAGAGAGAGAAAAGGAGAGGGGGAGAGAGAGACAAGGGGAGGGGGAGGGAGAGAGACAAGTGGAAGGGGAGGGAGGGGGGAGAGAGAGACAAGTGGAAGGGGAGGGAGGGGGGAAGAGAGAGACAAGGGGAGGGAGGGGGGAGGCGAGACAAGTGGAGGGAGGGAGGGGGGAGAGAGGAAAGGATGGGGGAGAGAGAGAAAAGGAGGCAGGGGGAGAGAGAGAAAAGTTTGGGGTGAGGGAGAGACAACGTGGGAGGGAGGGGGAGAGCGATAACACTGGGGAGAGAGACAGAGACAACACTAAGGGGGGAGAGAGAGAGAGACAACTCTGGGGGGAGAGAGAGAAACAACACTGGCTCTAGTCACAGGAACAAAAGTGCAGGAGGTGGGTGGGTGCTCCACAGTGCTGATTAGGCACAACAATTAAGCATTAAGTAGAACAAAGTGTGCACTCCACTCGCCAAGTAGTGAATGAATAAAGTGCTTTAATGCTTTCAAAAAATTCAAACAGGGTAAGGTACAGTCCACCGATAATAAAGTGAAAAGGGAAGGCCACCTAACGCGTTTCGCGTGTCACCAGGCTTAGTCATAGGTGACTAAGCGTGGCGTGACTAAGCTTATTAATTATTGTTTGTATTTTTGGTGGATATATTGTTTTATTTATGATGTATTTTAAATTGCTCTGGTCAATTTTTATTGTTTGACGCTATTTTTTGACTCTCACAGGGGTCTTTATCAAACCGGAATCACAGGTGTTCTGAACAAACACTGAAATAACAATCATGTAACTAAACAGGGGGAGGTTACTGGTATTGTATACAGGTGAATATGGTGACAAGTCAATCTACTACAACAGGGAGATAACAAACATTGTGTTGTGATTCTTCCTCTTTTCGAGTAGCTTCCCAAACATAAATGAACCGGTAGGAACATTAAAGCAGATAAATCACAAGTGTTGATTTTCTCGTAAAATTGCTTTTTTTCTACATTTACTCTCCCCGACCATGGGTGAGAAGCATTTATTTTTGTATTGGAGTTGTACACCCTCATGTGTCTCTATGATAACTAAGTCCACTCTCACTTCACAGTACCTAATGCCATCATTGGTGACAACAAACATTTTGGAGCCTCCAAGTGTATTGCCTTTAATATCAGATGCAATGTCCATACATTTAGCCTCTTATTCCGACATCTAATCTCTGTAACAATAAAGTGTGCCTGTTATTTCTCTCTACATGATTCACCTCCCATTTTGGATTATATTTTTGTAAAATGCTTACTGAAATCAGATTGGAATTTACAAAAGATGTATTAACTAAGGGTAAAAGTGGTTAGCTACATACGCAGTTGTTTATCCTTCCTTCATGTTGGTACTGTTTCTTATCAAATGATTTAGGATGCAGGATGCAGTGTGCAAGGATGGGCTCATTATATTACAAGATGTAATTTATACTATAATAATAAACTATTTCTGGATCATTAAATGCAAAGCAGAATGTAGAAGGGATGCTGGCAGAGGACTGGTTGGTGTGCATATCAAAGGAATTCATGAATAAACTACTTTTATTTAAAAGCTCTTGGTATCCTGATTTTGTTTTCATTCTGCACTATTCTATTTTTCCTCTGTCCTCTCCTGCATCCTAAGACATTATAAGTGTGCTCTGCTCTAGGCTTGAGAGAACCATTAGTTGCATAAGTAGTTCTTCTAAATATTGTACATATTTAATTCAATCAAAGTAATTACTTGCAAAAGTTCTGTGCATTTAGCTCAATTGAAGTAATTGCTGCTTAATGTTGTTAGTCAGTCTAAACCAAGTACTTTTTAGAAAATGTTCTAAGGATCCAATCTGAACCAACATATCTGCAAATGTTCTAGGTGTCCAATTTATGTTATTACTGAGAAATGTTCTTGGTACCCAAGCCATGTAATTGCCTGCTAATTTTTATTGGTATTCATCCCCCATTTAAGTAAGTCTCTACCAATTAACTGGTAATATCATGCTATTGGTATTTAATTTAAAGTGAGTAATTGCGTATTAATATTCATGGTATTTTATCTTATCTAAGTAATCATCTGTTAAATGTTATTGCTATTGAACTCAATTTAGCTAATTGGCTGTTAATGTTCTAAGTTTTCCACCCAATGTAAGTCATTATTGGATTGTAATAGAAAGGGCTCTTTATGGTTTGTATACCTAGGCCTGATGATGTGGATAGGAGGTCCATAAGCATTTTCGAGTTCAGGGGCCATGAGTGAAATAATTTATGGAGCTCAAATCTAAGGCAAGCAATTGATTTAGATAAACAGAAGCTAAGGAAATCAATACTTATACCAACACTTAAAAATAAATAAATTCAGTGTAATGGTTTAACATTATGATGATGTGTCAGTCCAATCTAGACTGCACCATAGGTCCAAGAGCTGAATTCTCATGTGGTAACACCATCTTCAAGAAGCCTTATAGAACTTGCAGCAGATATCTTGGACAGTGAAAATAAAGCAGGAAGGGATTTTAAAGCATCCTGCATCACATTCTGGTCTTTGATCTTTTTCAGGACCTTTATTATCCATGAGTAACTGCAACAGTATAATGTCTCCGAATATGCACTGGGACACTGGATACCTGCTGAATTGTCATGTTCCCAATTAAAGAAAACATTTACAGACCATACTGGCATCATTGTTATGACTATGTTTAATTTTGTCTATTTTCTCGGACTAATAAAATATTTTCTGCTATATTTATGAAGGCAAAACTCATGCAAATCAGTCACAAGTTGCTACATTTCTTTTAAAAGTACCACCAGTGCCTCACACAGGAGCCCCATATATATGCCACACACAAGAGCCCATTAATTATGCGAAACATGGGGGCCCAATAAATATGCCACACATGGGACCGTCATTAATTATGCGACACACGAGAGCCCTGGGAGATGACAGTTGTACAATTCTAAAACAATAAATATCTATACACACAGACATCTCTCTCTCTCTCTCTCTCTCTCTCTCTCTCTCTCTCTCTCTCTCTCTCTCTCATATATATATATTTATATAACTAGTTACATTTATATTTACATGGACTTTTTAATATTATATTCAACTATTTTCATAAGTTATAAATTTTTTATTGAACAATTGCATTTCTTGTTTTTATTCCCTTCCTCTGCATCCACATTGCATTGAAAGGACTTAACACAGCACCATACAGTCCCCACAGCACTTGCCATGCACCTATATTGCACCCACCGCACTTGGCTTGTACTCGTATTGCACCTACACAATTTGGCATTCCACAGTGTCAATCATCCCCACAGAACATACCACAGTTTCACTTTGCTCCACAGAACTGCCCCTGCAGAATAAGTCACAGTGTCACTTTCCCCTGTAGCACATGTTATTTTGCCCCACAGAACATGCAACAACATCACTATGCCAATTCAAATAAGCCACTGTCAGGTACCAATTACCATGCCACAGTCACTTTGTCATTAACAAATGCAACAGCCAGTTTGCCTATTAAAATATGCCAGTGTTAGTTTGTCCATTAATATCCCACAGCCAATTTGCCCATTAATATGCCAGTATTATTTTGCCATTAATATGTCAGTACTATTTTGCCATTAATATGCCCCAAACAATTTGCCAATTAGTATGCCAGTATTATTCTGCCATTAATATGCCACTGTCAATTTTCCCATTAATGCGCCAGTGTTATTTTGCCATTAATGTGCCTTAGACAATTTGCCCATTAATATGCCAGTATTATTTTGCCCATTAATATGACAGTGTTATTTTGCCATTAATATGCCACAGCCAATTTTCTATTACTATGCCAGTATTATTTTGCCATTAATTTGCCAGAGCCAGTTTTCCCATTAATATGCCACTTACAATTTCCCCGTTAATATGCCAGTATTATTTTGTCGTTAATATGCCACAACCAATTTTCCCATTAACATGCCAGTATTATCTTGTCATTAATATTCCATTATTATTTTGTAATTAATATGCAAGTGTTCTTTTGCCATTAATATGGCAGTATTATTTTGCCATTAATATGCCACAACCAATTTCCCCATTAATATGCCACCGACAATTTTTCCATTAATATGCCAGTATTATTTTGCCATTAATATGACAGTATTCTTTTGTCATTGTATGTCACTGTTCTTTTGCTATTAATATGCCAGTATTATTTTGCCATTGATATGCCACAGCCAATTTGCCCATTAAAATGTACAGCCAGCATGCCAATTAATAGGCTAGTGTTATTTTGACCATTAATATGCAACCCTCCTCACCCCCTTCCCCATTACTCATCTCTTGGCTGCTCCGTGTCCCCGGCCGTCTCCTCTCTGCAGTGTTCCCTTCTGCATGGAGGAGGGAAATACAGCCACCCGATATGATGTACTGGGGGTGTCACATGGTGCAGTCTGCACCCCCCTCAGGACGTCACTGAGTACCACTTTTCACTGAATTTACTCCAGTTCAATCTTTATTACTTTTTCCTTTGTTTTGGGACTTTGTACTTTGTTTGTAAGTTATCTAAAAAAGGTTTATTTAAGTTCACTTTTTTGGCAAGACATTCATTCACTGCGTATGTTTACCCAAAAGCTACTCTATTATTATAGTGCTGAGTGATTGGAAGGACACATCATCAAAATTATAGCTGCTTTTTTTTATTACACTGTCAATTTCACTTAAAATGAAAAAAGATAGCAGTTCCATGTCTAGGTTACATTTGATGAGTAGTTTCATAAAACCTTTACTTAAACTTATGTTTGTAATTGTAGTGGGTATTTTCTTCTTCACCCAAAAGAGTTCGATGGTCACAATCAACAAAGAAATATTTGTCTTACAGTTGCTACTATGTAATTGTTTTACTTACCAAAGGTGTATTTCCCAAATTTCTCTATATAGCTAAACATCACATAAACAGGTTTCAGATGCACAGTGAGTAAGTAAGATTAAAGAGGGACGAAATCATACATTTTTGTTTCTCTATGGCAAGTCCCGATTAGCTTATGCCAGGGGTCTAGTTTGTAGAGCAGAGGTTTTTTTTGTCTCTATATAGATGCATGTGCACAGTCTTGTATGAACAGCTCAATCTCGCGAGGGGGCTGTATGGGAGGAGGTGGGGCCGCACAAGATTTGTGGTGGAGCTACACAGACCTGAGAGGTGTGACTGCATGGTGCTTGGGTTTGAGAGTGAGAGATCTGACCTAAGCTAGGAGGCAAGATGGCAGCCATTAAATTACCTTAAATGGTAAAATAACGGAATATTTTGCATAGGTTTGTTTATTTTTAAAAAAAATGGCACTGCTATATATGATGGATTATTCATTTATTTCAGACAAAGTCACTTATGGCCTGCCAGTTGTCCTTTAATGAAGCCTATTAAATCAAAACATCTGTTTTCCAGTATGTAAAACAATTGTCAATAGAGACAGCATATCTCCATGCAGGTTAATCTTCATAATTTAATATTTGCCACAGTTCTCATGAAGAAACCTAAATTTATGTGGAGGCAATGGAGCTAAATTGTTTAACCATGCATGCAAGCAGATTAATCAGTTTCTTGCGTACTATAATAAACATTTTGTACACTGTGCCATGTTGTATATGACTGTAATTACTGCAAAGTATGTATCCTCTAATTGTTTTCTAAAACGTGTGCTTGTATTTGATTGTTTTATGTTAAATCACAATGTTATTGTTCATTTTATCTTTATTTGTATGTTATGATATAACCCTCTAATTTATATTCCTGGTAATATTTACCATTAATTGTTAATAGATTGCACACTGAATTTAATACCAGCACTAAACTGAAGAATAGTATAAATTACTAAAATGAAGAAGAAGCCATTTTATCTAAACTGCAAAATATAATTAGTTACACAGTTCTTGGGCAGTGAAGACAAAATGGAATGGAGTGATTGCCACACAATCGTGCATCCAACGAAAGGTGCAGGAACAAAAATGATGCATAAAGGTGCCTGTCAGGTATATAATTTCTGAATTATATCTAAACACAATAGCACACTCTATGTATATAGAGATTCCAGGAAACAGACCACTTCTGCATTTCACAATTCAATCAACATCTAAGCACTGGATGTTTACGAAGTAAAAAACAGCTAATTTCCACATTCTTCCCTTGTGTAGTTAAGACGGTCTTCTGTTTAACTTTAACAGTCATTTTACATCCAAGGTGGTGACTTCTCTGCATGTGTGATTAAGGGATAACACATTGCTCGTTAAAGGGTTAAATTAAAAATTATCATAATTTGTTTTTGGCCTTTTTTTCCCCATTTTACAATGTTTGTTCACACTTGACAGCATTTTAAAGAGTTGGTATTATTGTATGATACGTTTCCATCAATTTATGCACATTATTGTAAGGTTTTGCTTTAAATTATACTTCAGGCTAATTTAAAGACGGTGTTTTTAAAAATGTTTGAATTGTACTTATGCAAAAGTAACATTCAAGGTATCCCATAGTATTTGTCAAAGAAACCTGGGTCTCTTCTAGTGGTATGTCTGTGTGTCAATCATGTAAACTGGGAGGAGGTAAGAAGGTGTGGATAAGAATGTGGAGGAAAATGTGACCATCTGTGCAAATACTAATGTGAAAAGTCAGGAATGATGGCAGTGAATGTTAATACATATGGTCATATAAACAACAAGGAAGTATGATACTCTATTATTAGGGAGGGAAACACACGGAAATACAAGAAGCTCAGGACATGTTGAAGATATTTGTTCCAGCGCAGTTGCCAGGAACATTAGAGGAGCTTGTTTATATGGCAATTTTTTTAAGCTTTTAATTCCTTTTTAACAACTGTGATTAAGTCATTACTTCTATTTTGTTTCACTTCATAAAATAGTTTATTCTTTCCTTTTTTGCCTATGATGAGATATCCGAATCACACTAAACATATTAAGCATTTATTCTGACACCGTCAGTGATTTCACTGTTGGATCTATTTGTGCTGTGCAAATATCGATTGCTGTACTTCTATCTGTGCATCGGCCACATTCATTTTTCATTGAGAGAAAATTACATATTTGTAGCATTTAAATAAATATATATTCACATTAATGTGCATTGTGTGAGTGTATCACAGACTCCACAGCAATAAAACTCACACTCACACTGCATATTACTGTATCACACTATGCAATAAGACTTGCAGCAAAAATACCTCCCATTAATTACACACACAGTCACACTTATGTACATATATTCACATTCACTGTGTCTCTTTTTTTCCCCTTCCTCTCTTCCTCCCTCCCTCCCAATGCCTGGTGTCTCTTTTTTCCATCCCTCCCTCCCAATGCCTGGTGTTTCTTTTTTCCCTCCCTCCTTCCCAATTCCTGGTGTCTTTTTTTCCCCTCCCTCCCAATGCCTGGTGTCTCTTTTTTCCATCCCTCCCTCCCAATGCCTGGTGTTTCTTTTTTCCCTCCCTCCTTCCCTATTCCTGGTGTCTTTTTTTTCCCTCCCTCCCAATGCCTGGTGTCTTTTTTTTCTGTCCCTCCCTCCCAATGCCTGGTGTTTCTTTTTTCCGCTCCCTCCCACCCAATGCCTGGTGTCTCTTTTTTTTGTTGACCCTCCCTCCCTTTTCTTACATCGAGCAGTATGAGAGCTCTGTCAGTGCTGCTCGGCGCGCGTCACCACTCGTAGTGATGTCACAGATTATCACATTTCCGTTACTCTGCATCATCATTATACATGACGAGCATGACGGGCAGCACGGACAGTGCAGATGCTGGCTGCGTGGGATGGACTGGCACCTCCACTCACCTCAGCACCAATACGCCCCCCCTCCCTCTCTGATAAGCTACAAACGTCCAATAATATGCATGATACATGTATCCTAGGGGGGCAGGCAGCAGCCTCCCTCACAAAGCTGGTTCTCTAGGCACTGAATACGCACACATTCACACATACAAACACAGCCACACATACACACAGTCATAGGCACCCTTACACCCTTACACAGACACTCTTACATACAGACGCACACCCTTACACATAAATACTCAACCTGTCACACTTACACAGACACACCCTGTTACACTCTGACACACATACACCTTTATACACCCAGACACACTTATACAGAAACACACAGACACCCTTATACACATACACACAGACACCCTTACACACAGACACCCTTACATGCATACACATACAGACAGACACTCTTACACACATTTCTTTTCTTTCTTTTTTTACCTCAAAAAAATGATATGCCATTGGTGTCAGGCACACCGTCTACCACAATTCTTTACAGCTGGAATTCACCATTTTCTGAGCACCTGGATGTCACCAGACACTACAGGCACTCCGGCAGTATCAGAGCGCAAGGGACGGAGCATGAAGCCCTCACGCTGTGCTCGCCCCTATGCAGCAGATGTAGGCATGGGACTGAGGTGTGGTTACCCCATCCAATCTCATGCAGGCATCACCTCCATGTTGGACTGCCCTGTCTATAGTATAAGAACAAAACAGCAGTCTGGTGGTACACCTAGTGCCAATGTCTTAATTTTTTCCTAACCAAAAAGGTAGAATGACTTGCAAGTTGTACATTACAGTAGTGTTACTATCACAGTGTATACTGGGGTACACAATTGTAGAGGCAGGCAAAATATCAAGGAATGCAATGATCAGGAAAAGTCAAAAAGCAGGCAGGTTCAAAATCAAAAAAATCATTAGACAAGAATAACAACTAGATCAAGTAACAAGAACTTAGGCAACAGTTGTAGGCAGACTGAGGGTTTAAATGTCCTTCTGTGCCATAAGCCCTCCCCCTGGCTATTTAAGAAAAATTACAAGTGGAGACCTTTTAGATTATACTAAATTTCACTATTTAGCACTACTGCTCATGCACGCCACCTAATGCTGCTGTGCACACTCTGGTCGGATGGATGAAGGACAGGGGGTGAGCCAGAGACTTCCAACAGCTGCAAGGAAGCAACGGAGCCTCAGCCTGGAAGTTGACCTGTCGGCAGTGGAAGTGCCAGCAGGGGCCTGACTGAAACTGCAGACGATGCGGTCGGAGGTAAGGAGACAAGGGGGACACGGAGGCATTTTCATGACAGTTACCCTGGACTCAATAAAACTCTTCTGATTATCCATTTTCCCAATTTCTCATTTTTTTACTGAAATATGTTATTACTCTTAGATGGAGTAGTCCCAAGCACATTAGCTTCTACTTACAGCATAAAAAATAGCCAGTGACTCACATTCACCTCAGTGCAGTAAACCTAGAATGTGTCGGCAGATAAGCACCATTTGGCAAACCTAATCTGCTCATATTTCTATTAAACGTTGCTCCTTCTGTCTCTCATCTAGTAACACCCAATAAAAGCAGATGCTGTATGTAAAAATGTAAGTGAAAATCTAAATCTGCAGTAATGAAAGTGTGTGTATTTTATACTTATAAAGTGTGACGGATTTATTGTGGATATTGAGAATATGAGTTGATATGTAATAAAAGGAAACATTTGCACATCACTCATGATATTAACTCAGCTATTATATTATTTTGTGATCTCCTGTGTGTCTAACACTCATCTGAAACAACTGAATATTTTGCGTCAAATCAGATTTTTCTGATGTTGCATTTTATATCAAAAGCAATTTAATAAACCCATTGCTGGTTTTGTACCTAAGAAGTCAAGGTGCATTCAAGAAATAGCGTGGTATTGTGTGTGAAACGTTGGTGGTTTTCTTTAAAAAAATAAATAAAAGTCAGCATTTTTTATCCAGTAAGGTATATTGCATTGCTATAGAAAGAATTAAATGCTTTCTCATTTTGCAAAATAAAAAAATAATATTCAACAAAGGCCAGTTATTGAATTATTCAATGATAAAATACACTATAAATATGTCAGTGATTTATTCCATCACTAATGAGTGGAGGAAAAAGAAAGGCAGAAAATGTCTAATTTTGCTTCCGGGCCCTGTAGATTTTAATATTCTGCATCAACAGTGAAGCATATGCATAGAATTGAACTTATTCTTTCAACAAATCTTCTATGATGTGAGTGCACCACTGGGACAATTGGAGTTATCTTATCTCTGTTTTCATCTTTAAGTTTGTGGATAAAAGTGTGTATCACTCATCTTTTCAACAGGTTGATCTCTACTGGACACTGTACTGTGATAAAATGTAAGAGTCTAACTTAGTCCTCAGTGAAGGAACACAGCAAGTTAATTATAGAAGGGACAACCAAGGGGAGAAAGAATTCACCGGGAAATGGTTCAAGCCAAGCAGAGTTTAAAATAAGATTAGAATTTACTAACTGGAAAGCTAAAAGGTAAATATTAAGTCAAAACCAAGACCAGAAATCCAGCACCTCTCCTTCCAAGCGGTCAATCTTAGAAGCTAAACAGAGCCAGGCTTGGTCCGTACCAGTGCAAAGACTACAACACCTGGGATTCTCAATAGGTCTCCCACACCACTACTGACCAAGCCGGGCTCTGCTTAAGTTCATAAGCCAGATGGGATAGGGCAATCTCAGACCAGAATGACTGTAGGTGATGTGTGGTCCTACAAGGACAACTCTTAATTTTTTAAAACGGTAAAGAAAGGGTATTACTAAGCTCTGCTCTTCATGGTTTCCAAGGTCAGAAGGGCTGTAAGCAAAAGCTGTGCTTACAAGGGCAACTCTTAACTTATCCAACCTGGAAACCAAAGGGGCCAGGAAGCAAAACAATTATAACAATAAAATAAAAAGTGTTGCTCATCTTATAACTATCCTAGTTTTATAGATGTCTGCTAACTGTAAACAGTTTAAAAAGAATATGCATCAGTGCTGATCAAAAGTCTGTAAATCAGCGTCAGAAATAGGTAGACAATAAACATACAGCCAATAATTTGGCTACTATATTTGTGCATGAACATCATGTGGTAGAATATTAATATAACTAGTGTGAAAATCAGGAATGTCCAGCAAAAAGAAGGTTGAAACAATGTCTCTCAAGGAGAGAACGCTCCAAAAAGTTCCAATATTATAATGCTTTAGAGGTCTCTGGTACTGTGCTGGCAAGGCCATGGAAAGACAAGACAGACAAAAGGGGTAGCTCTGCTGTACTTGTCTATTTTCTGTTTCTTAGCCGACATAGGTATTTCTTGGGATCATTTTATAGTTTGTAAACAGGCAAATTATTTCAAAATAGAAGATGATGACACCCTATATTTTTACTGTCTAGTTATTTCTGACACTGATGCACATTTATCGTTTTTTTGAACAGCGCTGATATTTACAGTCTAAAAAATGAACAACGCTTTGTATTTTATTGTTATTATTCTTCCCGAGCAGATATTATAGCCAGGACTGCTGAGAGTGATAACATTTTTTTGGTATATTCTCTTTACTGTATAGATTTTTTTAGATGGTGCTGCATGCTCTCTGCTGCAAGATCCCAGGTTTTATCCATCGGACTTATGGCCGACCTGGGCAACTCCACACAACTTACCACAACGTGGAGTTCAGGAGAGTTAATTATAGGCACTGAAGGGGTTAACCCTAGATCAAAAAGTAGATGGGGAAGCCGGCAGTGGCAGTACTTCTGCCCTCAACCCACTTCCTTCAACTCGTGTGGTTGAAAGCTACTGAAATGGCCCCAGCCCTTTAATAATAACTGGGGCATAGTGCTGCTCCAAAGGCCTCTAACACCATTAAACAAAACAAAAAATATTTTCAATAAATGATCCTACCTACCTCCAGCACCTGTAAGTTGCACAGATGTGCGTGTGTGTGTGTATGTGTGTGTGAGGGGAGACTTATATCTCACCTGAAAAGAAAAAACTATTTAAGTGCCATGACATACAAAGTGTGCACCTGTGTCAAAAAAATACATAATTATATGTCCAGAGATAATCAATGACACCCTCGATTCCTTATCTTTGTCCCAGGGAAAGAGGCCACCCAAAAAAATTATCATCCTAAAAATCATGACTGAAAAGTTACCGGTATTTAAAAAATCCTGATGCCTGCTACATACATCCATCGTCAGCGAAGGATACATACCAAGTGATCATGTCTTTCATATTAAGAAAACTGCCCTGCATCTTGAAATAGAAACCCAAGAGATCCACAGGAACATTGGTGCCTCACTGTGTGTGTCCTATTTTTGGCTGGCAAACTTGATAGCATTCCAGCAGTCAGATAAGATGTGTATCACCATGATAAAGATGCTTCTCACAGCAAGCTCACAATACAAAGCCACATCTTAACCCCATTCCAGACCGTATGGAATTCTTATATTTATATAGTACTAGTTACAACATGTAATGCCGCAGCAAGCTACCTCTAATTTCCCTTGGCCTTTTTTCAAACACTCTTCCCAAAAGAAAAAAAATAAGTTTCCTTATTTTTACCTGACTCTAGATATTGTGAAAGGTTTACCGTCTTCATAAATTGCGTTTCTTAGATGACCTGTTACTTTGTCACACATAGTTTTACATCTAAGGGCCCACTGCAGGCAAGATTATTGTAATTCGATTGCCACACATCTCCTTGTGCCATGGAAAAGCATACAAAGAACTGCATTCATTATTTCAGATGGCTTTTACAGGTAGAAAGTAACAATTCTCAACATATTTATTGGTCACTGTGGCCATTGTAATTATCCTGGGGTTGCAAGATTTGCCACTTTATCCTTGATACGTTTACACAGGGAATAATAATTTTACAAAAGCAATGCATATGCCCAGAGGTAAATCAACATCAGAGATAGAAAAGGTGTGTATACATAAATATAATAAACTGTGCATAGCATAATATCGGTAACAGGTATACACCAGAACGGTTCAATAGTACAGACAGTGATGGAAGTTACACTTTGTGCAAATTTATCTTCAATCAGGGAAACATCTATATTTACTTGAAGTGTTCCTGATCATGGCTGCTACCATCCTAAACTGTCAATCAACTCATGCCTTTATTGAGTAGAAGTAGCTAATGAACAAACTTTCCAGTAAGCCAGTGGTTATAATTATACTGGACACTTTATCTTTTAAATAATTTGTGGTTTTAATTTTTTAATAATATTAATTAGTTTGGGTACTAACATTTTCTTTTTTTATATTGTATTATTTTATTTTTTAACTGAACCCATAAAACAAAATAAGAAACAAAATAATTGAAAAGGAATAACATAAAAACATACCAGCCGTATATGTGTCTATAAAATCTGAAACACATCCTAGACATACATCCAGGGCCGATCTTAGGGTCATGAGCACCTGGGTGCAGGATTTTTTTGGGCACCCCCATGTCGGTCATGGTTATATTACTAACTCCTCCCCTGTACAAATGTATTCATGAAATATAAATTAAACTACCAAAATGTTATTATAAATTATTAAAAAAAAAAAGAAAAGTAAAAACCAATGTGTGATTACTAATGGAGAAAATGTTTAATCACTCTTATTCATACTGAGTGTGCTAACCAAGTGTGAAAAATAAAACAATACTATCATATTATATTTATTGTTATTTTCACATTTGATTATCACATTCAATATGAATAACCATGATTAACACACATGTTCTCTCATATATGCAACAGTTTTATTTCATAAATGTCACATAATAAGTCAACTGGTTAATCCCTAAGAATTTTTGTTCATACTGCCTATTCATTAAATGGATGGAGAAGACACCACATGGCAACCTCCCATCACATTAATAATTAATATTGGGGTATCCATTAATTCAGTCCAAGGCACTGTAAGTTTGAGTTCACCCACCACTATGGCATTTAAGGCAAGTAAAAATACTATGCTTAAACATAATAACATGCATTTACCTGCATCTAGGGGACTCAATCAGTCTGGGCTTGTTTTTTGTTGTTTTTTGCAGTGTGTGTCAACTGGACAGTGGCATCTCCAGCAATATATTTATGGGTGGGGGGCAAGAGGTAGGGTGATCACTCCCAGACACACACTCACATGTACCCAGTCACTTGCAGACACACACACTTATATCCAGTCACACCCAGACACACACACACACACACATATACCCAGTCACTCGCAGACACACACTCACATATATCTTGTCACTCCCAGACACACACACACATATATCCAGTCACTCCCACACACACACACACTCACATATACCCTGTCACTCCCAGACACACACTCACATATACCCAGTCACTTTGAGACACACACTCACATATATCCAGTCACTCGCAGACACACACACATTTATCCAGTCACTTCCAGACACACACTCACATATACCCAGTCACTCCCAGACACACACTCACATATACCCAGTCGCTTCCAGACACATACTCAAATATACCCAGTCACTCGCAGACTCACACTCACATATACCTAGTCCAGTCACTTCCAGACACACACTCACATTTGTCACTCCCAGACACACAATCACATATAACCAGTCACTCCCAGACACACACAGTCAGCCTTCGGGTGACCTCTTGTCCTTTGCACTGTTCTGTTAATGAACAGGTCTTTAGAAAACCCTTTGTATGGGCCCTGTACATATTTATATAACATTATGATATCCCCTCTAAGATGCTGTTTCTCTAGCTTGTATACATTTAACTTTTCCAGCCTTTCTTCATAACCTTATTAGTTTTGTAGCCCTCCTCTGCACTTTCTCTAGTTCCAAAATTGCTTTTTTTTTTTAAAAGGCACCCAGAATTGAACTTCATATTCAAGGTGAGGTCCCAGGACAGAACACTGAGGTACTCCACTTATCACATCTGTCCAATTTGAGAACTTCACATTTACCACCAACCTTTGCATTCTTTCTTTCAACCAATTGCCAATACACAAACAAACCTATTTTCCAGGCCTGCTCCAGGTTGTCTGCAGGATATCTCCATGCAAATCAATACTTTTATGAAGGAGTCATTAAACTTTTTTCACTTGTGCATTTTGCATAGAATTATAAGTGATAAATATTCAATGGCCCTAGTATAAGCACACAATGGGAATATGTTTCAAACTCTGGGTCCTGGATGGCATGGGACTGGAGTGCCCGAGTTCAGGATCTCATTGACACAAACGGAGACACATGGCCTGGTGGCCACATGGCCATGGTAACTGCACTCTCTTGGAAGCTTGAGGCTCCAGGTTTTCCACATTCCAAGGCCTTGTGGGAGCAGTTGCTGTATTCTGTATCCAGGCAGAAACTGGAGAAACGCTTCAAATATCCTGGTGCAGGCATGGAATACAACTATGACAAGAACTATGACAAGACAACAGGATGTAGCAGGCTGAGACAGGAAAACTAAGAGGCAAACTAAGCAGAGTGAATAGAAGGGAAGCAAACAGAGGCAGAACAGAACTGAATACAGAGTGCAGAACTACACGACATTCTAAGGAGAAAAGGCAGACCTGAAACATACATGGGCAGGGTAAAGCAGACCACACTAAGAATAAACAATACAGGGCACAGGAATAGAGATAATAACATAGAAACAGACAGGGTACAGGCAAAGGACATTGCTTCAGGCACAGATATAACTACAAAATTACATACAGAGGACAGGGCTAAGGCGTAAGAACACAAGGTAACATAAACAAACTTAGATAAAGAAGATTGGGTCACTTATGGCCATAAATGTAAGCTTGCCAACACGTGTCAACGTACCTCACAACCAGGCAAGTCTCTAATGCTGAAACTGAATAATATATTAGTAAATGAATCACAGAATCTAAAGACTTACACTACAGAGACACACAGGGATGATCTTTAGCAGCACAGACTGGAATCTTGGAGTAACAGAACAAATGTGCGTGGTTCATTAGAAAAGCAGAAAAAACATAGAAAAGCAGGAAAACCAGAACTGGACTAGAACAAAGGATCAAAGAAGCATAGAACAGAGAAAAGTGTTTAACTGGGTTCTAAGACAGGACATAACTAAACAGGAAGGATTTTACTGTGACATGTATTTACTATGACAGTTTGTAACGGACAGTCTACCGGACCTAGTAGACCCTCTGTCCGTTGTAGGAAATCACCTCCTTAGCCCCCGATTAAAGCTCAGTATCCACCCAGCAAGCCTTTCTGGACCTTTGCTCCTTGTACCCAAATAGCAGACAGGAGATCACTAGCAGTTAGGTACAGCAAGATTGAACAACTCCTTTATTTGTGTAACAACACAGACTTATAAAAATAAATAAACATGACATCAGAGACATAAGTATACATGGGAGGGGATGGAACTAAACATAGTTCTCCAACTAACTGGGGCTAGGAATACATTAGACTTTCAGGCTGCAAACCAAATAGGAATTACCATACAATGAGTAGACCTAATTACAAAACACAGAGTAAGACACATCATGTACACAACATAATCAGTTCACCAGTTAATACAGAACAATGGATGTTGGAGTAAACTATCAATTATTGTCACTGACACATTATAATCCTTCAGAGTGGTCTACTCACAGAATTAAACATTACACATAAACCAATATAATAACAGAATATAACTAACTAACAATATTAACGTATAGAGTTATGGCACATAAGCCAGGGCCCATAATCTACAGGGAGGTGTTTGGCCCTCAGGCCCCTCCAAGAACCCCAGTCAGCCAGGCTGTCAGAATTCACTTTGTGACACAGGGCATCCCATTAAAGGGACTGAGTCTCTTTTCCAAGACTTAGGGAATCCCCATTACAAAGACTAGGCATAATATGGCCATTTAATGTGACTAAATCTCAAATTTTGTTATGTTAGGTGTTTTTAAGTAGACTATGAAAACTATACCTTTGTGATATATGGGTGCTCTGAGTGCTTGTGTGATCTCAGTTCCTGGGTGCTCTCCCTACTTTAAGCACCTTATAATGAATGTTTGTTTAGGTGAGTCCTTTCTTTTCTCAATTATATATATATAGACGCTTAAACTGCCTAGATTACGTTTCCGTATGAAACGCTTATTCAGTGTTGTTCTAGATTATCCACCTTGTTCATTATTTACATGTATATGTTTTCGTGTACCTGTTTTTCTATCTTTTCTACAACCACCTCTTGTCGACACATATACTTTTAGATCTCTCGTCTTTATTATATATTTTTCTCCACCTTATCTTTAGTTGTACGTCCCTTTTGGGGGATAGATTTCACTTTATGTTCTTTGGTCTTTTTTAATACACCTTTAGAATCATGTCTTATCTTCTATAACTCATCTGAACTACACACTCTGTATTGGTAGTCTCTTACTTTCCCCCTCGGGATTTGTTTAAGGGCTATCGATCTATCGGGCTTCCTATACACACGTTTTTTGTGCGTCCCCATTGGTTGGGGTTGGTAGCGTCTCGTCGTTATGACAACGCTGCCCACGCATGCGCACTGTAGTAGCTTCTTGATGTGCTGCTTCGTTCACCGTTAGTTCCGGGTTTCGGTGCACCTCTTCTCACGGTGAGTCGGTATTGGCTCGCCTGAGCCGCATTTCCTTGTATCCTTACTCTTGATTGGCTACATGTTTCTATATATTTGATTTTGTCCAGTTGGGGTTCAGTCTTGATAAAGATCCAGAACGTGGACCGAAACGTCGACTGCTTATATGTACTTCATCTGAGTATCGACCCTAATACAATGAATTTTCTTTGATCTTCAAGACCTGTGAGTGCGTATTTTCTTCTTTCTTTGGATTTGTATACATACTATGCTGTACAGCACCCAGGCAGTTTACTCCACAATGGATCTTTGAGCTGAGTGCACCTTTTTTGGAAATACATATTTGTTTGGTTCTACAGCATAGAACCTTGTTGGATGCACCGCTACTTATTTTGTACCAAGCCTCCTGGAACCGATCAGGCGTTAGTTGGTACATACTCACTGTATGCTGGTCACCGATCCAGCCTGCTCTATATTGTTTTCTTTTTTCATTTTTCTCTTCACCTCTAATGACTGTGTCGTATCCATCCTGAATATGGATGATTTTCTGGCAAGAGCAGGAGCACTCTCTGAACGAGCTGAGACTCTTCAGATTTCAGATGATCAGGCTCTGAAAGCACTGTGGACCAGCTCACAGCTGGACCTCCCCAGCACTGACACTGTGAAAGATTTATATTTTGACCTACTTAAACTTAAGAAACGGGAGGTTGATCTGGACCTTCACGGTCTGTTTTTATCTGATTACTATAAAGCGAAACGTATACCACGAGGGTTTAGAATTAAAAATACACCAACTATAGGTCGTAACAACCCAGACTTTTGCCGCCGGTGGATTGGAGTGTTGAATAAATGCTCACTTGACTTATTAATACTGGTTGTCGAGGAAGTCAGCCGTGAACTAATAGGGGTTCGTGAGAAACTGGCACAGTTCGATGCCACACACTCCGTGACCCTAACAACATCAGAAGCGTCTGAATCGATGACGAAGCTCCAAGTAGAAGTGAACAAGTATAAGAATGATTTACTACGCTTTAAACGACAGAAACTAAGCAAAGTAAACAATGACTATACCCACCACCAGGTGTATCGATGGCTAAGTGGCCAGAAAGACAACCCGAACCCCCGAGGACGACGTGACCGCGTGAAGATTATCAAACCAAGAGAACCAACTGTTGATTTTACGTCTGGGGAGTCAGCATCAGACGGTGACACCAGTTCCGAGACACCACAACATGATTTTTTGACTACATCGCAAGGTTTTTTAGAACAAACCCGGGAACGCTCTGCCCTAGCGCCCCGGGGGGTCCAAACGCGGGGGCAAACAGATCGCATAGGAGGTCCCATATCAGAAGGGGACAGAAAGGTGGCATTTTTCGCCCCAAGAGGCAAACCACCGATCAAGAAAAATTGATCCCTATCTTCAATTTATCCTCTCGTCCGTTAACATCATCCGAACACAGCCTTCTTACTCGTGGCCTGTCCTTCGTGCCAACTAATTTACCCAACTCATTCGAACAGGAGATTGATTTATATAAATTCTACCGGAACATACGCTTGAAACAATTTTTTAAGGACAACGAACAAACAGTGTCCAATCCATTCAGGTTGAAAAGCAGTTTTGATCCACATATTCCCAGTATTGCCTTAAAAACCTTTACACAAGTGGTTAACAAAGAAATCAAACAGGTCCTGAAAACTGATTCGGTTCAGTGTAATTTAACTCACTCTGAAATACAGGCATTACAGATACTTGCAAAAGATCCTAGTATCGTCATACGGCCAGCTGACAAGGGCGGCGGAATAGTGATTCAAGACTACTTTGATTATCGTTCCGAAATCCTTCACCAACTTTCTGACACAGAAACATACAGCATCCTCCCGTGCGATCCAACCAATATCACATCTCAACAAATTTTGCATGTTCTAGATCAAGCCCTAGAAGCTGGTCACATTGATCAATCTGTACACAACTTTTTATATGAAACCAAACCTGTTTGCCCTGTAATGTACACTCTTCCAAAAATACATAAAAATGCCACCAAACCGCCAGGTCGCCCTATTGTTTCTGCTAGGGGCAGCCTCCTCGAACCCATAGCCAAATGGCTCGATTGGCATTTGAAAGACACGGCGCTAGCTCTACCGTCTAGCTTGAAAGACACCCCTGACTTATTGGCGAAAATCAAGAAACTTCATCTACCAGATACCGACATATGGCTGGTCACGTTAGATGTCACCAGCTTATATACCATCATCCCACATCAAGCTGGGATTCAAGCGGTATGTGACACTCTGCTCCAATCAACTAAGTATCAAGGACCACCTGTACACCTTATAGGTGAACTATTAGGTCTCACTTTGACATCCAATTTCTTCAGGTTTGAAAAGAATTATTATGTACAGAGAACCGGTACGTCAATGGGGGCCGCCATGGCACCCTCATACGCTAACATTTATATGCACACTTACGAACAGGAACAGATTTTAATCCCATACGGCTCCTCAATTCTTTTTTACACTCGATTTGTTGATGATATCTTTTTGATCTGGTTATCAGAACAGGAGGCTCTGGAAAAGATGGTGTGCCAGCTGAACTCTTTACAGTTACCAGTTCGGTTAACAATGCATATGGACAAACATAAGATTCAATTCTTGGATATAGAACTCTTTAGAACTGGAGCAACATTGGGCCACACGTTATTTAGAAAACCAACTGACCGCAATACTCTACTCCATGCAGCAAGTTTTCATCCAGATGCCATGAAAAAGTCCTTACCCTATTCCCAGTTTTTGCGAGTAATACGCAACAATTCTGATGGCATTAAATGTCAACAGCAACTGAGTGAAATGTCCTTGAGGTTTTTGAATCGTGGCTACTCTAAACAAACGGTATACCAATCCCTACAACGCGCCACTCAATCTGACAGCAATGTATATATGCCTAAACAAACTGATCAACGTGTGGTTTTCTCTACAAAGTTCCATACTGCTTCACGCCACGTGAAAAGGATTATACAGAAGAATTGGCACATTATACAAAGTGATCAATCTTCTGCAACTATTTTTCAAAAGCCTCCACTGATATGCTACAAAAGAGGTACGAATCTTCGCGATCGCTTGGTGTTATCTGATCCCATCCATTGCTATACCCCTAATGAGAGACAAGAAACATACCAACAACCGGGCTGCTACAGATGCCTCTGTTGTGTTACATGTTCCCACATGACATCTGGGAAATATTTTTCGCACCCACACACGGGCAAAAGATTCCGTATTCAACACCGGATAACCTGTACTACTGAGAGTGTGATATACATGATCACCTGCCCTTGCAGCCTGTCATATATAGGCAAAACGGATTTAACACTACGTGATCGAATGAGGGGACATCGCTCATCCATCACGACAGCATACCGAGATTTAAAATCAGACAAACCAGTAGCTAAACATTTTTTCCAGATGGGCCATAGACTATCTCAACTTCGATTCATAGCAGTGGACCATATTCCTCCTCTTAAACGGGGGGGTGATCGCACGAAGGCTCTTCTCCAACGTGAGGCTTTTTGGATCAGGACTTTGGATACCATAGTGCCGAAAGGCTTAAATGAACAAATTGTCCTCTCTGCCTTCCTACCTGCCAGATGATCCAGCCATTATTTATACATACATGTCATGTAGAATGTCTTGTGCCTCTTCTTTTGTCCGTAACCCTTCTTATTTTTTATACTTATTTTTATTTTTATTTATTTATCCTTCTCCCTTTTTGTTCTTTGTCGTTTTCTATATAAGCATTTTTTGTTGTTTTAACGTTCTCAATCTTTGAATATTTTGTATCTACTATTATTATTTCTCGTGTTGGGTTTGTGAGTAGCCCTTCATGGTTCTCATTCTCGTATTGTTGCACTGCATATGTTATAAATAGACGCTTAAACTGCCTAGATTACGTTTCCGTATGAAACGCTTATTCAGTGTTGTTCTAGATTATCCACCTTGTTCATTATTTACATGTATATGTTTTCGTGTACCTGTTTTTCTATCTTTTCTACAACCACCTCTTGTCGACACATATACTTTTAGATCTCTCGTCTTTATTATATATTTTTCTCCACCTTATCTTTAGTTGTACGTCCCTTTTGGGGGATAGATTTCACTTTATGTTCTTTGGTCTTTTTTAATACACCTTTAGAATCATGTCTTATCTTCTATAACTCATCTGAACTACACACTCTGTATTGGTAGTCTCTTACTTTCCCCTCGGGATTTGTTTAAGGGCTATCGATCTATCGGGCTTCCTATACACACGTTTTTTGTGCGTCCCCATTGGTTGGGGTTGGTAGCGTCTCGTCGTTATGACAACGCTGCCCACGCATGCGCACTGTAGTAGCTTCTTGATGTGCTGCTTCGTTCACCGTTAGTTCCGGGTTTCGGTGCACCTCTTCTCACGGTGAGTCGGTATTGGCTCGCCTGAGCCGCATTTCCTTGTATCCTTACTCTTGATTGGCTACATGTTTCTATATATTTGATTTTGTCCAGTTGGGGTTCAGTCTTGATAAAGGTCCAGAACGTGGACCGAAACGTCGACTGCTTATATGTACTTCATCTGAGTATCGACCCTAATACAATGAATTTTCTTTGATCTTCAAGACCTGTGAGTGCGTATTTTCTTCTTTCTTTGGATTTGTATATATATATATATATATATATGCTTTTTACAGATAGAGAGTAACCATATAGTTTTTGTATATATAGATGAGAGTATTTTACATATAGAGAGCAGTCATAAAGTTTGTGTTTATATAGCTATAGGAGACTGTAACATAATATATAGCAGCCATATAGTGTGTGTGTGTATATATAAGCATTTTGCATATAGAGAGACATATAATCTGTGCATATATATAAACCCAACACTTACTCAGATTGCAGAGTAACACTTGAGTCCCAGGAGAAGGAGAGGTGTGCAATGCTATTCCCTTTGGGCTTCCATGGAGAGCTGCTACAGTAGAGTGACGACAGGGGGTATGTCAGCTTTTAAGATGATGTCAGAAAAGGATCAGGGAGGCTTAGCTTGCCAGGATCTGGAGGGGAGGGCAGCTACCGAAATACTTAGTCTTACTGTTGCTCAGGATGCAACAGGATAATCATTTCAATAGGCCTTTAGCACTGAACTCTCCATCCGGGGCTAGGGGGCTGAGATTCAGGGCTTCAGCTTCATTATATCCCCCCTAGCGACGCAACTGTCTGACATTATGATTCAAACCATCATCTAAGCATTGCCATCCTTTATGGTTAATTTATGGCATTGAGCAAAAAGCTAATTATACACCATTACATACATATAAATAATCTATACAACACAAATGTAAAACAAGATTATTATCGAATAAAAGTTGTTTTAAAGTTGTCATAGCACAGATTTGTTCTAGAAAATGTCCACAGAATGGACAGGTTTTTGGTAAATAGTTTACATGCACTGGTTATTTTTATTAACACTGGACAGTCAGAAGGTTCCAGGGAACTAATCAGTTTTATAAAAAAAATTAATTCCAAAAAAGAGCAAGGGGAAAAGCAACGTAGAAGTTAAAGACTTTGACCTGACTTTAAAATTCTAGATGGAAATGTACAATATCTGCATAGTTTAAATCATACTGAGATAATTTAACTTTAGTCCAATATCCAGATATTTTCCATCATAGTCCAATTCAGCTTCAATAGAAACATTTTGTAAAGATAGTAACAATAGTCATGGAAAATATGTTCTGAGAAGACAGACTTAAATAATAATTTAATTATAGAAGGAAAAGATCTCACAAGTAATTAATCAAAGCTCATGAAATGACAATACATATCTCAGATAAAGGAAAGAATACAGTGGTTGGGAATAATTATCTGTGTTAGAAAATGTACATGGACATTTTGAAAAACCAAAGTGGAAAAGTAAGTTAAGTAAGGTCTCATGTGAAACAAGTGAAATTAATTCCTGGAAATCCATGAAGAGGCAATTTATATAGGTACAAAATACAAAGGAAAGAGAGACACGATATTGTGCTCAATGTTACCAACCCCAAACAATAACAATCCCCTTTTTACTGTACATTTAACCCCTTAAGGACAGAGCCTTTGAAACATTTTTGTCCTTTCTGGACAATGGCTATTTTAACATTTCTGTGCTGTTTGTGTTTAGCAGTAATTTTCTTCTTCGTCATTTGCTGTACCCACACATATTATATATTGTTTTTATCGGGACAAAAAGGGCTTTCTATGGATGCCATATTTTTGATCATATCTTATCATATTATTAAAAAAAATAAAAATATGGTAAAAAAATAAAAAATACACAAATTTCTTTGTTTTTATTTGAAACAACTTCTCCTCATCGACAATAGCGAACGAAAAAACATGCTAAATAGATTCTACTATTTCTCCTGAGTACAGGGATACCACCCATGCATAGGTTTGTTGGGTTGTTTGGGGGCTAAAATGCCAAATTTGTGAGGTGCAGTTTTTTGTTTTCCAACTTGAAATTTTTACATGCAGACAGCCTGCACCCATGTCCCATTTGGGACATATTTGAAGCCAGCTAGTGTATTTTACCCCATCAACCCATATATTTTTTTAAAGAAGACACCTTAGGCTATCTCAAATGGTGGTATTTTTACACTTTCCATGCACTAATTCTACCACCAGCCTTTGTCAAACTTTGTGGTAGTAATTTTTTTGTGTTTTTTTTTCACAAACCTTGTACTTCAGACATGAATTCACAGATTTTGGTATGTGTCACTGCCAAATAACACCCTAATAAGTGTTCAGCAACATCTCTTGAGTACAGGGATACCACCCATGCATAGGTTTGTTGGGTTGTTTGGGGGGTAAAAGGCCAAATTTGGTAGGTGCAGTTTTAGGTTTTCCAAATTAAAATTTTGACATGCAGACCGCCGCACCCATGTCCCATTTGGGACATATTTGAAACCAGCCAGTGTATTTTACCCCATCAACCCATATATTTTTTAAAAGAAGACACCTTAGGCTATCTCAAATGGTGGTATTTTTACACTTTCCATGCACTAATTCTACCACCAGCCTTTGTCAAAGTTTGTGGTAGTAATTTTTGTGTGGTTTTTTTTCACAAATATTGTATTTTAGACATAAATTCACAGATTTTGGTATGTGTCACTGCCAAACAATAACCCAATATGTGTTCAACAACATATCCTGAGTACAGGGATACCACCCATGCATAGGTTTGTTGGGTTGTTTGGGGGCTAAAGGGCCACATTGTGAAGGTGCGCATTTTCAACTTGGAATATTGACGTGTAGTCAGCCTGAGCCCATCTTTCATTTGGGACTTTTTTTTAAGTAGGACAGTGTATTTTACCCCAAAAAGTATATATTTTGTAAAAGTAGACACCCTAGGCTATTTTAAATGGTGTTATTTTAACACTTTCCATGCACCAATTCTACCACCAGCCTTTGTCAAAGTTTGTGGTAGTCATTTTATTGTGTATTTTTTCCCACATACATTGCACTTTAGACACAAATTCACATATTTCGGAATGTGTCACTGACAAACAATACCACAATATATGTTCAGCAACATCTCCCGAGCACAGGGATACCACCCATGCATAGCTTTGTCAGCTTTGTTAGGGGTTGAAAGGCTACATTTGAGAGGTGCGCTTTTTGATTTTCAAACTTGGAATTTGAACATGTAGAGCAAGGAAGGGGTTAATAGCTCTTATAAGAGCCTTTGTAGTACTGTACAAAAAAATTAACCCCTAAAAATGCACAGACAAGAAAAAATGTTCTGCTGTGCAGTGATCAGTGGCAGGGAAGGGGTTAATACACTACACTATACAAAAGGTATGGCTTTTATAAAAGCCCTTGGGACTCACAATTTATTAACATTTTATTTAATTTATTACAATTTAAAAATTATGTTATACAGATCTGTCTCTTTCCCTCACTAAAACTCAAGTGAGGAGAGGGAGGCAGATCCATATGGGTCAGAACAATATTTACGAACCAGACGAATGGTGATGCTCATCTGAGAAATCACCAAACCACCTTTGCCACTGATCGGCTGTTACTGATCGCTATACACGCGTTCAGACAGCTTCAAAAGGAATACACGTAATCCCCTAGTGGGTATAATTAACCCCTAGTGAGTCTGACAAAAAAAATGCTGATAGCAAAAAAAAATTCTTCGGCGACTAGATTGCTCCATATGCGCTGCTTAGGCAGTGACCATATGCACTGCTTAGGCAGTGACCATATGTGCTGCTTAGGAAGTGATATACGGCAAGGAAGGGGTTAATAGCTCTTAAAAGAGCCTTTGATATACTGTAATAAATCAAAGTAAAAAAAAATAACCCCTAAAAAAATGCACAGACAGCAAAACATGTGCTGCTGTGTAAGATCACTGCGTACACAGCGATCAATTGCAGGGAAGGGGTTAAATACTGGAAACGGCTTTTATAAAAGCCTTTGGGTCTCAATTCTATTAAATATATTATAATTAAAAACTTACATTATACAGCTCTGTCTCCCTCCCTCACTAAAACTCAAGTGAGAGGGAGGCAGATCTACACGGGTCAGATCAAATATTTACACATATTGATCTAACCAGACGAATGGTGATGCTCATCTGAGCAAACGCCAACCCGCCATTGTCACTTATCAGCTGTTACTGATCGCTATACATGCGCTCAGACAGCTAAAAAAAATTTTTTACGTTAAACGTAGTCCCGTGACGGGTGTAATAAAAAAGTTTTAAAAAAATTAAAAATGCTTCTGCAGCAAGATTGCTGCATTTGCGTCAGATCGCTGATTAGGCAGTGATCTACGGCAAGAAAGGGGTTAATCTCTCTTAAAAGAGTTTTTTTTATACTGTAATGAATTACAGTAAAAAAAAATAACCCCTAAAAAATGCACAGACAGCAAAAAATGTGTTGCTGTGTATGATCACTGCGTACACAGCGATCAATGGCAGGGAAGGGGTTAAATGGCTTTTATAAAAGCCCTTGGTGTTTAAAATTTTATTAAATATTTTTTTTATTATTTTATTTTATTTTTTTACTTGATCTGATCTGTCTCTCTCCCTTACTAAAAGTAGTAAGGTGAGGGAGGCAGATCAATACTTGTCAAAGGCAATATTTAGTAATATTGCCTTTGACAGTATGGTAAGTGCACATCAGAGCACTTACCATACATGCCTGCACACAGATCACATAGATCTGCTGTGCCGGCATCGATTGGCTCCCCCTAGAGCATCGGAAGTGAAATACTTTCACTTCCGATGCTCTTGCCATTAGAAGGGAAGCGCTGCCTGTAAAGGCAGCGTTCCCTTCTACTGAGCCGATGGGGTCGCTCAGGAGAGCGACCACCATCGGCTCTGGGGAGCAGCATGGTGTTGTTAAGTGCCTCGCTGGCGAGGCACTTTAACAACACCGGAGATGCTTAGAAAGCGAACGATCGTTCGCTTTCTAAGCACATGTGTGCAGCTGGCGCAGCCATTTTTAAGTGGAGTGATCGTAGCGCGCCCCTGCACATTTGGGGGGTGTTGCACAATGCCTCTACCTAGAGGCATTGTAGCAACACCGTTAGAGTAAAGAAAGCGACCGCTGGTCGCTTTCTTTACTCCATTTAGTGCATGAAGTGCCAGGCACGTCAGCTGTCGGCAAGTCCACGATTTGCCGTGACGTGCCTGGCACGTCATCTGTCGTTAAGGGGTTAATAACCACTCAAATAAAAGATATAGGATGAGCAAAGCAAAACTTATATTCCCCAGATATAGGTATATGGTAGATGTTTTGCGCAAAATAGCCATATACAAAATGTTTGCATCTTTAAGTAACATACCAAACAGTAACTCCAAAAGGCAATTATTGTACACAATAAATACAAATGTATACTAATATTCCTATAAATAATCTCTCCAGTGAATTTCCAATGTTGTATATCGGGGGGCAGACATGTAAAAGAGAGATCACAGAGATATCATAGTTTGATCTGTTATCAATGTACAAAACGCCAGGCCAGTTATACCATAAACTCGGTATTCTCGGGGAGGATTAATAATCACCCAAAAGACCTTCAATGGGTTTTCACATCAAACGTTGCGGGCAGGTGATGTTTCAAGGTGTTTACTTTGAGGAGTCCTCTTCTGCCTTATATACCCTGATTTGTTCATGCAACCCCCAATAAAAACGAATTACACAAAATTGACTAGAGGAAGTGTCTAGAAAGAAACTAACTCCATATCCTGTATTTTGTGTAGGACTTGATATACTGTCTCCACATTACATTTTACACTTTAACTTAATACAAACTTCCAATATAAATAAATAAATACATACATACATACATACACTGTGTACATGACGTGCTTTGTGTACTAATATTTTTTTTTGTGGTATTTCTATTTAAAACTATTTATTTTAAAATGTAAAGTGAATGTGCCTAATCGAACTCAAAGCAAAATTTTACTATAATACATTATCTAAATGATATGAATTGATTAGAGACTAAACATATATATATATATATATATATATATATATATATATATAAAATGCAAACAAACATGTACACCAGTTTTATTTAGAGTGGATATTTTGTAATGAAACAGTTATATAGAGGGGCCAGCCTTGAAGTGATGTCTCAACAAACCCATAAACCTGCATTATGAATGATTTAATATACTATCTCCATAATACAATCTTACAATATGTGTAATGTACATACATACATATATATGTGTGTGTATATATATATATATATATATATATATATATATATATATATATATATATATATATATATATATATATATACATAATATAATATGTATTTTGTACCTTAAAATTGTTTGTAGTATTATCAACTTTTTTATTACTTAACAAATTGTACTCTAATTGATTATTGAAATAATATACATTTTACCCCATCTTATACTATGTTGATAAAGAGAGGAAGACTACTGTACCAATAGGAATCTTCAGCTTAAGCTCTGAAACTTTAAAAACAGAAGAAATCAATATATTGAATAAAGGTTTAAAATATGCACCCACTGTAGATTTTAATACTTTTAGAGCATATGTGGACATCCAAAAGTTTGTGAGGTCCCTGACCCTAAAGAAATATTTCCAAAATAATCTGATAACCAAACAATCATGTCACCCAATGTATATACACACTAATTTAAAGAAAAATTCTAAATTTTACCCAAGTTCATCCAAATCTGTAGCAATACATTTTTTTGAGGAAGCTGTAATCAAAGATTTAAGCAATTACGATAAAAAAATAAAAGTGACGATAAAGATAATTTGACTCCAATAGAAAGGAGAGTATTATGATCTCTGGCCAGAGACCAATCTATATCCATTATACCAGCTGATAAGGGAGGAGGACTGGTAATTATGGACAGAGAACAATACATGGATATGTGTACAACACTTCTAGTAGATGTAGAAGTATATAGCAAATTAACATCGGATCCAATCACATGTATCAAATCTTCCTTAACAGGTCTTTTAAATAAGGGTTAAATTATGGTATTTTGAATCAGACAGAATATGATTATCTAGATTATTTACATCCTAGAACTCTAACATTCTACACACTCCCAAAGTTACATAAAGATAAAAAAAAACACCAGGACAACCCATAGTATTGGGAATAGGTTCCATATCTTCAAACCTCCCAGAATATATAGATCAACATCTTCAACCTTTAGTTGTAAATATGAAAGCCTATTTAAATTAAACCACAGAGGTTTTGAAACTATTAGAGAACATCAAATGGCAAGAGAATTATATCTTAGTGACTTGTGACGTCAACTCACTATATACCAATATACAACACAAGTTTTGAAAGGGATAAAATGGATACTTACTAACAATTAACTTTGTTTTGGGGATTCATATTGCATTCAAAAACAAGGTACAGCTATGGGCACCAAATTCGCCCCCAGTTATGCAAACCTATTTAAGTCCCATTGCGACAAAGCTTTAATTTATAGGGGGCATAACTGGGCAGCCAATCTGGTGTCCTACAGAAGATATATAGACAACATTTTTTAGATTACCTGAAGAGTAATACATGGAAAACAAAGCTAACATCCACAGTGTAGCTACGATTGATTTCTTAGATTTAACTATTTATGTTGAAAATGGAGATAAAAACTGAGATTTTTTTTAAGCCAGTAGATGTAAATAGTTATACATTATATGACAGCGGACAACACCTGGTATGGTTAAAAAAAATGTACCAAATAAACAAATGTGCAGAACTAAAAGAAACTGCAGTGATGATAACATTTGTCAAGAACAGATGCAAGAACTTATTAATGATTTTAAAGAAAAAAAAGTACCCAGAAGACTTACTAGAAAAAGCCATGTGCTATAGCAAAAATAACTGATATAGAATGTATATTCACATGTAATCAGTAATACTAATTCTGGCAAAAACACAAAGGATTATTATTGAAAAAGAAAGTCATTAACGTTATAAGTTTATAAAACTCTGGTGCAGTGTGACGCAAATGAAAAACAGACAAGGAGGATTCTTTGTTACTTTCAGCATAGTCTGTAACATAGAACTGCAATTAAAGGCAAATGTATAATGCTGTATCTAGTCGTTTGAACAGCACCCGCAATAATTCAGTGCCGTTTAAGGTGAAAGTTATGATATAGCTATATAAATGAGCAATGTAAATAATTAAATGCAGAATGCAGGATATATAAGTAAATGCACACGATTTTTTTTAGTAAATGAGCATTTGTTTTAAGATGGTATAGTTGAGAGGCTCATTGTACTTCAGGTGCAATTGCAGAAGGAGGTGTGTGCGGTAAAAGCAATCAGGAGCCCCGTTAAGCAATAAAAGAACAAACATGAGGACATCCAATCACAGGTTCCTGAGGAATCCCTGGGCGGGGCAAAACGCATCTGACAAACAACTGAATCTGGAAACAAAAGTGAGACTGAACCGCCAGAGATTACATTCAGGACCTCATCCATACACAGATTTTATGCACTATTGTGACATTCGAGCAGAGCAGTCACCATACAGTACATGTAAGAATTTTAACCCATTTTTTGTATCTATCGTAAATGTTTTTTACACTATGGAAATATATTTTCTTGATGCCAGCAATACTATTATATGCATATATAATTTCTTATGTCTATTCTACAATACAGACATAATTCTGAATAAATAGCTATTTATTTATAATTCTCTTGTGTTTATTTAATTTCACAATAGCATCTTTGCAGATGAAATTAATATAATTATCTAATTATACATACTTAATTGTGAGGTCTGAGCCTGATTTGAGTACACAAATGCCTTTGAAGACATTTACTTCAATAAATAAAAAAGACAATGATTAATGTGTCCCTATTAGACAGTCTGTGACACACTACCGCCTTAAATTCATTGTTGGGCTATTTATACCCATATGTATATTAACAGGGTTAGTGCATAATTATCACTCACTTATGCACTTAAGTCTAGAAAACATTTATTAAATATTCTTTCAGGTATATAGTGGTTAACAGAATTTCTGTTGGCTACTGAGGATGTTGTATTCTTATACATTGTCATTGCCCATGACAAAGGGGTTCAGGCCATTAGTGAAATATTAGAACTCAATGTTGAGATCCCTTCATTACAATGATAGTTTATTGAAATATATTATGTTCACTTTGACACCATTATTATTATTATTTTTAGCAAAAGTACCTTTTGTGGCACAGCCATAGGGACCAGGTTCGCTCCCAGTTATGCAAATATGTTTGTTGCCTATTGGAAGCACAAGAACATCTGGAATAACGATTCCTTGAGGGTGAGTCTGGTCCTCTGGCAACACTGCGTTGATTATGTCATCATCGTTTGGTAAATTGTAATGATTTTGTACTTTACTCCCCCAAAAAACTCTAGTTTTTTGAAAAGCCGATAATCCGTAACAATTAGCATCCTTGAGTGATTTGTCTATCATTAAGAAAGACACCGCAGTATGTATATACTAAACCAAAAGGTGTGGGTCGTGTAAAATGTCTAAGGAACAACCCAGACGCTATTGTTTTCCACTACAGTTACAGGAAAGAACTTTGCAATAGGTCACTTTATAAATTGCATTTCGACCTATTTGGTATATCTCTTTCAATGCCCTTCAGGCAAACAGTATGTCAGATGTGGCATCCAACCTCTGAAAGAGAGAATTTTGGAACATCTGGGTAGAATAGCCAATAATAACATCAAATTTAACATTTCAAAACATTGGGGATCATTTATAAACACGGCGCACATGCAGATTGTGTTCCATTGTATAAAGCAGACTCATGGGAGTCTGTGTTATCTACGCCGAATGAGTAGAGTACAGCCAATTATACAGCGCAGCAGATGTATAAGAATCAGGTGCTGAAAAGTGCCTGATTTGTGTTGGCGAACCTCCGTCACACACAGTTTGACAGAGAGGTCCATTTCCCGCACCTCAAATTGTTGGGAGTTATGAAAAACTGAAATCAATGTTATACATATCAAATGGCAATTGAGCTTTTTTTTTTATAAAACTCCCGAATCTTTGAAGTGCGGAAGTTTTTATTCATATCTCCCATTGTATCAATTGCCCTGTTTTTGTGTTTCATACATTTATGTGTATTGTATAGGGATCAATAAAATTGTTCCCCACTGGAGAGGTGGTAATATTGTCCAGACACTCCCATAGAGAAACCAAATGGATTCATAGACTCAAAACCAATGGAAAAAATTGTCTTTTTATGACAAATGAGCCATATTCGTATCTCATTATCTTATGAATATGCTTTGGTATTTTATGGTTTATTGTTTTTCTTTTTCTTATTATTATTTTAATAGAATGTTTTAGCATCTCTGTGCTCATCTCTCTCTCTTGATTATTTTATAAGATTGTCTCAGTAATTTTATATGTGTCTTCTATATTATTTTAACACATTTATACAATGTTTTATTATATTATTGATATCTCTGTCTTTGTGTGTATTCTAATTTGATTTTTTATTTTCATGTGGACTTGCTGCCATCGAGGACCGTTGCTGTGAAAACTGTATCTCCGTGTTTGTTTACATTTATTCTGGATATTTATGTGAGAGCTCCACCATCAATTATTATGCTTTTTTTTCCTGATGAAGTCACGACCTGTTCTGGTGAAATGCGTAGACTCCACATTCACTCCACTGCTACTTGGATTTGAAGATCCTGTTGTTTTTTCTTGTTGCTGCGCTTATTCATTTTGGAGCTCCTTTAAGTAGCCTTATAGTGGGGCTCTGATCATATGTGTTCTATATTGCAACCTGTGTTTTATGTCTTTGTATTGCAGCATTAAAGAGCTTATGATATTTCTGTGATCGGAGGTGTGATTTAATACACCTTTGTGGTATTTTTTATTATATTCCAGTGTTTCTGTGCCATCCCCTGTTCTTCATGTTTCTTTGTATTGGTACTTGGGAGAATGCCCAGTTTGGGCGCTTGCACTGCACTAGAAGATGATGTCATAAAGAGGAGACACCATGGACACATCTAAAACAAATTGTTTTCTTAATCTATGCATTTGCCTGCAATTCTGCTAACACAACATAACAAAGATCAATTATGATACTTTTTTAATAGCTACATTTACAACATAAGCAACGTTTAGGTGACAAAGTCTGTAAGTATTAAAGTAAATATTTTATGTTTGGCCATGTACTTTTTTTAAAATTAACATTTTACAACAGAAAATGCAATGTTTTACCTAATATAAAATAAGATTAACACCCAGAAGACTTTTACAAGACTGAGTTACAGTGTTAAAGTACCACATTGAAGGTGAGATCTTCCTCCCATATGGTGATTGGAAAGATGAAAGTGACATATGGTAATAAAAGTATTCCTTTCCTTGTGAGGTTAGTAAAAGGCATATGGCTTCAAATCATGTTAGTCCTGAGGCTATGAAAATTCATACCATGAGGATTTTTGTAGTTTCATTGACATAGCGCTGTTTGGACTAGTTGGACTTCAGGAAATAGGTTAACAGATTTGGTACTGATCTACCTCCAGCTGTTACATGTTTGTGCATCATTTTCATTTTAATTCTAGGCCACTTATCATCTCAGAGAAATAGGTTATTTCATTGCTGACTGTACAAATACCCACAATATTGTTTTACATGTTTACTGTTTTTTTTGTTTTATAAACTAAACTCTGTTTAACCCCTTCAGGAAAATGGTTTTCTTTGTTCTGATGTCCGTTCTGGACAATAGCTTTTTTCTACTTTAGCTATGTGTGTGTGTTTAAATTAAAGTTTAAGCTTACTTTTTTAATGAATTTCCACATTTTGTGTTTTTAAAGGACAGATAGGACTTTCTTTTGCATCCATTTTTTTTAAAGATGTAACCCTTTGTGTAATGTATAAAATTTAATAAAGAGTGCAAAAATGGTAAAAAGTGTTTTTTGTAGTTTTTTTTATTACATTTATTTCAGGGTCACAGTATATTTCAGTGTATTTTCTATTCTCTCTCTCTCTCTCTCTCTCTCTCTCTTTATTGTATTTTTTACATTTATTGTATGTGATCAATGTAAATCATATTTGCATAGGGTGAGGGGGCATGATTGAAAGGTCAGTGTCACTTTAACTAATGTTACTGGCCTGTCACTTTCTACCTTAGAAGTGTGGCTCCAAGCTCCAGGGTTGGCAGGGTATAGCCAATCACACCCCTTCTTTTAGCTGGGTACCTGCTGCTGTAACCATAGTGTCCTGGGATGTGGCCACCCAAATCAGGGGGTTCTAACCCCAGCAATAAGAACCAGTCATATGAGTTTTGCTCCTGCAGCTCCTTTACCTTAACACTAGGCCACTCACAGAAGAGAAAATCCTGCTAGCGTAAGCTGACAAACAGAGTTGGAAAGGTATGCTGTAGGTAAGCAGGAAAGGGTATATGGATATCCAATATCACTACCCTATCACACCAGAGAGCAGATGGAGCAGCGAGGTCTGTGAGGGATTACAGTGTCACTACTTGTTATAGGGGATGAAAAACCCTTTACCTCCTCCTGTGTCTTAGCAGGTAGCCAAGTTTTATAATAAGACTCAACACATTGGGTACAAGGGTATATCATGTGAATTTGAATCCATATTGGTAGCAGTGCCAAAGACTCACCACTTTGCTAGCTGAGCATTATTGCAGTTGTTATCCATTAACTACTAGCTGAACATCATGGGACATCAGCCAAGTCTGAATTTGACACTCTGGCTGCTGTGTACACCCATAATGCTTATCCTGATAAAACCAAGAAGGGAAACAACATGGGGGTGCACAATCAAATTAATTCATTTTTGTTTTTAAAATGCCAGCTTTTAAATGCATTAACTAGATATATTTTTGGGGTCAGTAGGAGTGGTGATTTAGGGAAAACTGCAGCAATGTGTAGAAGTCACAAGTGTGGACTTATATCTCAAGTATACTGCAATATCATCACACAGCACAGAACAACCACATGTAATCACTTCTGCACTCCCACAAACCAGGACGTTTAAATAAATGTATTATATGCCACTGAACTGCAGTGTCTTCTTTATTTTAGTTGTGTACTATTGTAGTGTAAACACATCCTTCTAATTATTATCCTGATCAAACCAAGCATTTTTGTATACACATGAGTATTTTGTTATTTAGGGAGATTTTTTAAAAAATTATTATTATTTGCACATTTAATAATTACGGATCAAAGAGATAGCTCAGCAATACATTTGATTTGTTTTAAACCATGCTAATTATGTGCTAATTGTTTCAAATGATCATCAATTAAGTTATAATTAGAGTCTATTTTCTGTAACTTACAGAAAGCTGGATAACATTGAAGTAATTCCTTGTATCTAGTCTGGCAGTAAAGCAAGTTCTTTGTTGCCAATCATAATGCATGTTGGAGCTAAGTGTTACAATTTATCTGATATTTATTTTAGCTCTTGTGATAAATAACGGTGGCAATACTGCAAATGAATTGCATTCTAGCAGTAATATGGGTTACATTCATCACCTTTCTGATATTTTCAACAAGGTAGGTTGACCAGATAACGGCAGTTATGTATAAAAGCGTTGTACACGAAAATAGTGCCGAAAACTAGTGGTGCTATTGCTCATTTGTTCTGTTCCAGCACTGATTGCTTATATGCGCTGTCTCAGCACTTCTGGTGTGTTCTGGCGCTTTTCCATGCGTAAAAAATAACAATATGAAAGTGGCAGTCAATATCCACCAAATCTATGCCTCTCTACACTTTCTCTGCCACACCCCTGTTGGAGCATACCTAGGTGGGAATGGCTAGAGGTCAATACACTGGTATTCTAGTGAGATGAGTAGTAAGCCTTCTTCCAGGTGAATTTTGAGAAACTATTTGAAGTTTGATGAAGAGGGATAGAGCTGGATGTTCTGTGGAGTTCCAGAAATTGGCTGCAGCTCAGGCATCTTGCAGATGTGAGTGTGAAGAGGTGATGAGGTTGCACGAAAGCCTATTTCCATTTGCAGAGCCCAGAGTTCGTACAGGGTGCATTTAATGGAGGAGGCAATGCAGGTAAGGCCGAGGAGTGGATGATTTGTAGGTTAAAGGTATAAAAAGAATGCAAATAGCAAAGGCTACTCCTGGCATGATTATAAATATGAGTTGTCAGAGTAAGTAGCCCCCCGTTATAATTAACAGGTCTGCGGAACTGCCAAATGACTCTTTTTTTAATTATTACTGGAGCCTGCTAAATGCTTCCCAGCCCCCTAAAATGAATTGGTTAGGAACTTGCTCAAGGTCCCTGACCCATTAATAAATCATATCCCCCCCACACAGTGATGAGGATTATTAATAAACCCCCACCCATTAACTGTATAATAATATTCTGGGGGTTTGCCCAAGGGCACAGAATAAAAATAAATTATAGTCACCATCCCATTATTGAATGTATTCCTCCCAAACCTTTTATTTACCTTTGCCAGGGGGCTTGCACAAGGTCCCTAGGGGACATAAATAATCCTCAAATTAAATAAAATCAAATATTCTTGCCCCATACCTAGCCCAGATACTTTTGAGTGCAATGAGGATGGGCAGTGAAAGTAACTCCCAAACCCCCTGGCACACAACAAAGAGTGACCTGTAAATAAAATATTACCTTAATTAACCTCTAAGTGACAGGACTTTTTTGAAATTTTGTACCCTTCATGACAACTGGCTCTTTTTAACATTTCTGTGTTTGTGTTTAGCTGTACTTTTCCTCTTTTTTTCATTGAATGTACCTACAGTATTACATACTATTTTTATTTCCATAAAAAGGGCTTATATTACTCTCATTTAATTTACGATAAAAAAAAACTTCTTTTATAAATTTGACATAAAAAATATTTTACACAATTACAAATGGTAAAAAAGACTAAGTGGTTTCTAATATTTGTCCTGAGTTAAGAAATATGCAATTTTTACATATTTTCTGTTGTTTTTGCAAGTTATAGGGCAATAACCAAAAGTTGTGTTTTTTGTTTCCTACCCATTTCCTCCCACAGTGACATTTGGACACCAACCCAATGAATCACCCTAACCCTAAATTTAACCCTTAACACAAGCACTAACCCTTACTGATCTCTATCCATAAGAGTAACCCAAACCTTAGATCTAAGCTTAGGATGACCCCAATGATATGATCAGTTACACTCTCATTCCTCATCTCCATCCAAGGGAAATGGGCCATCCAAATTTTTAATTAGAAAAAATATAATCCACCTATTATAAAAAATAAGCGTAGGCAAAAATATTTAAACAATGCAAATGCATATCTCTACTGGTCTACTCTCAGCAGAGAGCAAACCAGAATAAAATCTCAGCCTAGGAGGGCTGGGATTTCAAAAAGAGCAGAGGAGGCATCCAATTGGCTGACTCTGGTTTGATTGGCTTACTCAGGTTTGAAAATACAACCAATAGTAGAATTGGGACAGCGAGGCTTCTGATCTACCCTCACCACCTCTGCCTGTGCAGGGGGAGGAGAGGGGAAAGGCAGCCAATATATGTGTGCTGCCCAGGCACACAGACATTCTCTGAAGGTGCCACTCTGATGCTGTAAGACATGGGGTCCCATATGGAAATAGACCCTGAGCGTCCAACATCGGAAGCTACATTGTAGGGTGGAGACACAGGACCTTGTGCTGAGTAAATGCAATCCCTTGGAGGTTTGGGACCCAAAGTTTATGTGGCCACGTCCCAGGCGCCGTCAAGCAGCTGCTGTATCCAGATTACATGGTCAGGATGAAATGAAGTTAATGACAGCCAAACAAGATCCAATCTGTATACCATAACAACATACCAGATGCCATTTGTTTGTCTGCACTATTGTACATAACACCTTGTAAAATTTTACGTGATGTGTTATAGTGAAAATGGTATATATATATATATATATATATATATATATATATTTATATATATATTGGCAGAGGTATTGAACAGTAATCTTGAGACTGGTACATATGAATAAAGCAGAAGCAAAGGAGAACAAGATGGATGCCAGCAGCCTCCATTTTGTGTCAGTTTTTGGACATCCTTCTGTGTGTTCACATCTAATTCTGTGTCCCTGAGGATAAAAGAAACTCTTTCCCTAACTCTGTTATCTGAAACCAAATACTTTACTGATAAGTTCATAGTATCACCGGAACAGATAAGGTGGCCATTGTTAGTGGAAGGTTTATGACACATCTCAATGTATTTCTGCAGACACAGCTGTGTCTATATACATACAAGAGAAGAAGAGGGGCTTCTCCTAAACTTGCTAGCCCACCCAATCTGGCAGAAACTGACAAACACAGAGACACTGAGATTTTTTGGATTTTAGATTTGAAGAATCTAATAAGGGTTATTATAAGATCGCATGGACTACACTAATAACGAAGTGTACCAATGGAAACATACTTTCTATAAACAGAAAAGCACCTTACTACAAAAAGGCCTCTAAGAAATCTATTTTAAAAAAGAAAAAGAGTAGAGGTGTATCTTTCAGTGGTGCGGAGTCCTCGGAATTTTCAGAGGGCTCTTCGCGGGCATCGATATCTTCAAATGCTTCATCTGCAGCAACCTCAATAGATTCATCATCATACCGCAAAGAAAGAGCATCTGATACCTTTAACGAAAACCAAAGCAGTCCGTCAAAAAACGAACAGCGCCAGACGACTTCCAACTTCAGAAAGAAAAAAAGAAAATACGGAGGGGAGGACGAAGAAGACGACCAGACTGGAGATCATCTGAAGGGGAGAAGGTCACACACAAAGAGGACCTACTGACAGTTGTAAATTTATCAAGCTATCATCTTTCAGCTGAGGAACACGAAGTTCTCAGCAAAGGACTCTCTTTTGCACCAGACAAGGACTTTGATTTATTTAAAACATTATTGGACGTTAACAAATTGGTACGTGATCTTACAGTCAAGAAATATTTTTGCAGTGGGGCCGATGATGGGGTGAGTTATCCTATTGATGTACCTGATGTTCAGACTACTGTTGACAATATTGACATATCTTATGCTCGGACTACTGTTGATGATATATCTGTAAGGGATTTCTTATTTAGAGAAAAATGCACAATAATGGAGCTACAAGAGCTAAGCTTAGAAAATGAAGATATTTCTCTTAGAAACATTTCCAACATAAACACTTCTCTCAAACATAAATCCAAATTTTACCCTACCACTCACCGCACACCTGAAACTGACATTTTTCAAAGAGCTATTGAGCTAGAGCTACGAGCATTAAAAAACAAAAAACCTCATAGAAAACAATCAAAAAATTTCAAGGACCAAAAAAAACTGGCCCTAAAAAAACTAAAAGAGAATGAGGAAATAATTATCAAAAATGCCGATAAAGGCGGTTCAGTGGTAGTTCTTGATAAAAAGGCATACATTAGAGAAGCTGAAAGACAACTGCTGGACGAGGATACATACTCAAAACTCAGTCAGAATCCCACCCAAAGGTTCCTAAGGGATCTAAATAACATTTTGGATACAGGGATGTTTCTGGGCATTCTAGAAAAATCGGAAGTGGAATATTTATTCAGACAAAATCCTACCACTTCCACATTCTACTATTTACCTAAGATACATAAAGACAAATGCAATCCCCCAGGCCGTCCAATTGTATCCAGCATTGGCAGCTTGGGGGAAGGCCTGTCCGAGTGGCTAGACATCTATCTTCAGCCAATAGTTGCCAAACAACATAGCTTTCTTAGGGACACTAAAGATGTCCTAAATCAAATGGATCAAATTGAGTGGAGAGGGAATTATAGCTGGCTCACTATGGATGTGAGCTTGTGAGCTCCCTATACTCAAGTATACCCCACGAAACAGGAGTACTAGCATTACAACAAATACTAACTAGGTTCAGTGATTATTCGTCAGAACTGATTGATTATCTTGTAGAGGTTACAGAATTCCTACTCAAACATATTTTTTTTATATTTAATGACCAATTCTTCATACAAAAACGGGGTACGGCAATGGGTGCACGATTTGCGCCTTCATACGCGAATCTGTATATGGCAGCCTATGAGATTTCGAGAATCTATGACCATGTGAATCCATTTCGTCAATGTATCGCCTGGTATGGGCGGTACATTGACGATCTGCTATTCATATGGCAGGGCTCAGAATGTGATCAAAAACTTTTTTTCAAATATGTCAATGACAATCAATTGAATTTATCATTTACGATGCAAACTGCAGTAGCTAGTATTGATTTCCTTGATGTTACACTGATGGGCAATACTAATACTGGCCAAATTGAAACAGCGGCATACAGAAAACCAACAGCCGGCAACTCTGTTCTCTATGCCACAAGCTGTCATTCTAAGAATGTAATTAGAAATATCACAGTAGGCCTTTTTATAACTCCCAAACTAAATTGTTCTAGCACAGAAATGTATAAAGAAAAATCAAAAGAACTCAAAAATAGATTACATCTAAGAGGTTACCCTAAATGGATGCTAAATAGAGCATACAAAATTGCAGAGGATAGAGACCGTAAAGATCTTATCTCAAATAGGCTCCCTGAATGCCCTGACCCCCGAAACCTAAGAACTAGACCCACAAATGAGGACACTGATAATATAATAGAGAAGCAAAAGCACCATCCAAAAAACATGGGGAAAACAACGTTTGTGACTACATATAGTCAACAATACAATGAAATTAAGACCATTATACAAAAACACTTGCCTATTCTGGGAGCAGATCCGGGATACCGCAAGGCGCTGGAAACAGGTATCCAATTTACACATCGAAAAGCACAGACCCTAAAAGACATTCTGTCACCCAGCCATTTCTCCTCGAATAAAACAATTGTAAATAAGCAAACTTCTATGTGGTTAAAATGTGTAGGAACATACCCTTGTGGTCATAACATCTGCATGACATGCAAGCATGTAGACAAAAAAGATTGCATTGTATCTAAGACAGATGGAAGGGTGCATCGACTTAGAGAATATTCAAATTGTTGTACCTCATTTGTAATATATGTCATCTCTTGTGGTAAATGCGGCCAGCAATATGTGGGCCGTACCATACGCGAGCTGAAATGCCGGATTAGGGAACACCTATCAGATATCAAAAAAGGTACAAACACCCCAGTGGCACGACACTTTCTACTCTGCAATAATAATAACACTAAATTTTTTTCAGTTTCAGTGATAGAAAAAGTCAGACAAGGACCCAGGGGGGGAGACAAATATAGACGCCTATGTCAAAGGGAGGTTTATTGGATCTTTGCCCTGGGCACAAGAAAGCCAAATGGGTTAAACTCTGAATATGACATCACGCATTTTTTCTAAATAACCGATCTGATCTAACTGCTTTGAGCCTATGTTCATATGTCCTGAGTATTTATAGACTAATACAATAATCTTTTACCTCTCTGTCCATAGCTCATCATTCACACTATAGCTTAATATACACTAAATCGAGAGGGATCAACCCTAACTAAAGGTTTTTGTGCTAGTGTAGAAAGAAAAAGGGAGAAAATAAAACGGGTCTCCTCCTAATATATACATAAGAATAAAACAACTGAATACTGCTTCGGATATAAAATATGATAAAATCGTCTCATCAAACATGTACTATAGCCAACAATAGGATAGAATATGTCTCAGGATATGCTTCCTAATATATAGCGTATTCCTTTTAATAATAAAAAAAAGAAAGGCTATGAATGAAACAATAATAACAACAAAGAAATAACAACTTATTATTCTTGACTTTGCCACAGTGAATGGACCGCACTAATATAGCACACAACAAAGATTAGTTACAACTGACTATGCTCAAGTAACAACAGAAATCTTTGCAATATTATAAATAGGTATGTGCATGTACACTCGCTGAGGCACAGCCAACCATTCATTTATGTTCACAGTGAATTGATCGCTTTGTATCTAACCATATTTATTCATTATATGCATGAATTGTTTTTATGTGGCATTGTATGTATATATTTTGGATTGGCATTAAGCTACCAAGGACTTTTTTATATATGCCCTAATTTATTGCACAGTATATGGTTTTTATTAAACACATTTAATAACAAACACATAAAAGATCAATTCTCCACTAAAAGCTTTATTATAGTTTAATCACAATATTTGTCTTTTTATACACACATATATACATTGATTATTTGTTTTATTAACTAGGGTTTTTTTCAGTTTTCTCCTTTCCACCCTTTTCTAATTTACCTGACCTTTATGTTGATTGGTCTGGACATGTTTAAATACCTTGGTTGTCACTATTTGATTTCACTTATGATTAAGCGTGTGTTCACGCGAAACGCGTCAAGTTTTTTCCCTCCGTCTACTGCTGTTATATCCATCACCATTTTTTGCCATTAAAATCATCACGGATTTATCACCAAAGATCCTGAGTGCAGATTCTTCCTTTTTTCTTTATTTCAATTTGTTGTACATATGAATAAAGCAGAAGCAAAGGAGAACAAGATGGATGCCAGCAGCCTCCATTTTGTGTCAGTTTTTGGACATCCTTCTGTGTGTTCAAATCTTATTCTGTGTCCCTGAGGATAAAAGAAACTCTTTCCCTAACTCTGTTATCTGAAACCAAATACTTTACTGATAAGTTCATAGTATCACCGGAACAGATAAGGTGGCCATTGTTAGTGGAAGGTTTATGACTAAGGCACATCTCAATGTATTTCTGCAGACACAGCTGTGTCTATATACATACAAGAGGAGAAGAGGGGCTTCTCCTAAACTTCCTAGCCCACCCAAACTGGCAGAAACTGACAAACACAGAGACACTGAGATTTTTTGGATTTTAGATTTGAAGAATCTAATAAGGGTTATTATAAACACACCTAGTTGATTCAAATCGCTCATTAAAATATATAATTATATTACACCTTCACTCATAAATATGTAAAGTATAATTAATCCTACATATTAATTAGAATATTGTTTTTATTGTTTTATTAGTGTGATATACATTTTATTATAAGTTTTTATCTAATGTGAAATGATAAGAATATTCATTAATTTACTCTAATTTGAAATTATATTAACACTTCTATACATTTCAACATATATACTTTCTCACATTATATTCACAATCCAGGTATAGCTATAAATCATGACATCATCTCATTTACATTAAACGCAGCCATCCATTCAATTGGCTAGAAGTTACAGAAACAGGGTGTGAATCTGAGATAAGGTTTGGTTGATAAGTTGATACTGGAGAAGAGAGACCGGAGATACCTGAAAAGACCTGGGGGGAAGGATTCTGGGAGAGCTGCCACTAGTGGAGTGAGAGATGGAATTTTTTTAGAAATGGGCCGAGTATGAGGCTTTTAATAGCACATGTTCACTATACAATAGACATCTCCATACACATAGTATTGAGCTACGTCCTAGGAGTAACTCCCATCACATTCTTCAATGGAAAAAGTCTCAACTGCAAACCAACCTCTTCTGGTAATGTATAAATGTGGTAATTTGTTTCTAGCATAATCTCAATTTTTATGGATGTAATTAGCATATATATTTGGGTAAATTAAACTTAAATCCCACCATTTCTGGGATCTATATGTTTTATCCTGGTGTTTATCTGTCATCCTTTCTGCAGAAGGAAGCCAGAGGAATATCCTATAGATATTACCAAGATCCATACATTCTTATAGTCTAGCTATTTACCCAAATATGTAATATATAATCTCCAGAGATTATCTAAGATTCTCATTCTTAGTCTAAGATAGAATACATACATTGGCATTTACCAGGCAGATTAAGAAATAGCCACTTTGAGTAGTAATATGATTTAGTTATATTACCTTACCTAAGCAGAGTCTATGCCGGTAATTTGTAAGTAATTATGGTGTTCTATCATTAACAATTGTAACTACTAATCATTATCAATGTAGGTGGGGTTGTGTCTGAATAAAATGCATGGCCATCTTATGGTCAGAAACGTAACTGCATATTATAATACATGCATGTTGACACAGCTACAGAGCTGAATAATTCATGTTTTATTTTATTCACATCTGTTATGTCATACATGTGAATTATGATTAACATCTATTGATATTGTATTTTGTTGTTATGCTATTTTGCTTATCGTTTAATTTAATTTTATATTCAATAAATTAATTATTATTTTATTAATAATTGTTGCATTGTATTTACTTTTGTTAAAACGTCATCCAAACTCTCACATACATAACGAAGTCTTTATATGGGTATTTTTGGTCGGACCCATATATATGAATCATCAATTTTTCATATTTCTAATGATTCATAATTAATATAGAAAGAAAAGTCCTGCGCTCACTCCCATCACTGGGCGGCTGCAATGACTACAGTACACATCAGCCCCAATATATAGTAAAAACCAAAGAAAAACAAAGTTACCTGCGCTCTCTCCTTTATCCCTATGTATTTTCAAACAAATGGAGGTTTTTTAGTTACCTCCAATGGCCATGAGAGGATGAGCCCACCTGCCAACGTCAAGGCAGACCCCCCTAGGTGGGTCCTAACTCTAACCATTCACCTTGCTTCTTTGAGCCTCTGGCAAAAATCTCTAATGAGACAGGAAGGGGTGTTTTTTATATACACCCCTATACATTATTAACCCTTAATAGGGAACACTTGGGATGGGCGGCTGCATTGTAACAAGGCTGAGTAATACAAAAATGGATACAAATGTAGAAAGAAAAGTCCTGCGCTCACTCCCATCACTGGGCGGCTGCAATGACTACAGTACACATCAGCCCCAATATATAGTAAAAACCAAAGAAAAACAAAGTTACCTGCGCTCTCTCCTTTATCCCTATGTATTTTCAAACAAATGGAGGTTTTTTAGTTACCTCCAATGGCCATGAGAGGATGAGCCCACCTGCCAACGTCAAGGCAGACCCCCCTAGGTGGGTCCTAACTCTAACCATTCACCTTGCTTCTTTGAGCCTCTGGCAAAAATCTCTAATGAGACAGGAAGGGGTGTTTTTTATATACACCCCTATACATTATTAACCCTTAATAGGGAACACATGGGATGGGCGGCTGCATTGTAACAAGGCTGAGTAATACAAAAATGGATACAAATGTAGAAAGAAAAGTCCTGCGCTCACTCCCATCACTGGGCGGCTGCAATGACTACAGTACACATCAGCCCCAATATATAGTAAAAACCAAAGAAAAACAAAGTTACCTGCGCTCTCTCCTTTATCCCTATGTATTTTCAAACAAATGGAGGTTTTTTAGTTACCTCCAATGGCCATGAGAGGATGAGCCCACCTGCCAACGTCAAGGCAGACCCCCCCTAGGTGGGTCCTAACTCTAACCATTCACCTTGCTTCTTTGAGCCTCTGGCAAAAATCTCTAATGAGACAGGAAGGGGTGTTTTTTATATACACCCCTATACATTATTAACCCTTAATAGGGAACACATGGGATGGGCGGCTGCATTGTAACAAGGCTGAGTAATACAAAAATGGATACAAATGTAGAAAGAAAAGTCCTGCGCTCACTCCCATCACTGGGCGGCTGCAATGACTACAGTACACATCAGCCCCAATATATAGTAAAAACCAAAGAAAAACAAAGTTACCTGCGCTCTCTCCTTTATCCCTATGTATTTTCAAACAAATGGAGGTTTTTTAGTTACCTCCAATGGCCATGAGAGGATGAGCCCACCTGCCAACGTCAAGGCAGACCCCCCTAGGTGGGTCCTAACTCTAACCATTCACCTTGCTTCTTTGAGCCTCTGGCAAAAATCTCTAATGAGACAGGAAGGGGTGTTTTTTATATACACCCCTATACATTATTAACCCTTAATAGGGAACACATGGGATGGGCGGCTGCATTGTAACAAAGCCGCCCAGTGATGGGAGTGAGCGCAGGACTTTTCTTTCTACATTTGTATCCATTTTTGTATTACTCAGCCTTGTTACAATGCAGCCGCCCATCCCATGTGTTACCTATTAAGGGTTAATAATGTATTGTATAGAGTTGGGGTTAAATTTAGTGTTAGGGTTACATTTAGGGTTCAGGTTGGGGTCAAAAGGTCAATATAGGAAAAAACAAAAACACAAATTTTGGTTTTTGACCCATAACATGCAAAAAAATACTGAAAAATATGGAATCATGCATATTTCCGAACTCTGGACAACATTTAGAAACTATTTAGATTGGGTCTTTTTTAATGATTGTATTTGTGTAAATTTTATTTTAGGTCAAAGTTAGAAAAAGTGTTGTTAAGTGTTTAATATTTTGATCATATTTTGTGATTTGTTGTAGTAAATTAAAAGATATGATGAACATAATGGTATCTAATGAAAGCCCTTCTTATGACGATAAAAACAACATATAATTTGTGTGGGTACAGTATGTAAGAAAGAAGACAATTACAGCTAAACACAAACACCCCAGAAATGTCAAAACAGCCATTGTCAAAAAGGGAAAGTCAAGGTTAAAATGTCTTGTCACTAAGGGGTTAAATGTAGGTAGGCAATGTAATAGAGCAGCAGGAAATGCTAGCAGAATGCTTGGTTGCATAGGGAGAGGTATTAGCAGTAGAAAGAGGGAAGTGCTCACGCCATTGTATAGAGCACTGGTGAGACCTCACTTAGAGTATTGTACGTAGTACTGGAGACCGTATCTCCAGAAGGATATTAATACTTTGGAGAGAGTTCAGAGAAGGGCTACTAAACTGGTTCATGGGTTGAAAGATAAAACTTACCAGGAAAGGTTAAAGCATCTTAACATGTATAGCTTGGAGGAAATACGTAACAGGAGAGATATGATAGAAACATTAAAATACATAAAGGAAATCAACACAGTAAAGGTAGAGAGTATATTTAAAAGAAGAAAAACTACCACAACTAGAGGACATATGTATTGATTATGGGCAATAATAAATGTTTAGTGTTCCCATTCATGTGTGATAACAAATGTAACCTATAGGGGGGTTTAGTGAGCATTGTGACGTCGAGTGAATAAAGATGGCTGCCGCATATTCAATGAGACATGTGCTTGAGGGAGGAAGTGACAATCTTTGAGTCACTTCCTTCCACAAGTGACCACAGGTAGTGTCCACCTCCTAGAGATGACCATCAGGTATTGGTTGGTTACCTCTGTGGGTGGATAATGGGTGGGAGGTTACCTAAGGGATTACCAGTTAGCTAGGGGGGCAGTTTCATGACTGGGTCTGAAGAAGCCAGGTGTCTCTAGAGGGTCTCATGTACAATCCATTGAACATGCAGCAAGGAACTCCCCTCATTGTCTTGTGTATGCTGATTCAACTATCCTGTGTAAGCTGCTGAATCTCCACCATTAGAGCTAAGTAGATTTCTTACCTGATTGTATTGTTTATAGCAGTGTATGTTAAAGTGTTTGTGTTGTTTTATTTCCAGTAAAGTTTTGTTTATACTTTTATCAAACTTTAGACTTTTGTCTGTTCATTCAAGATATTTACCAATATTTGTGTGATTGACCAGTATACCTTATTAATGTTGCTGTTGAGGTAATGCTCATTTGGTTTCTATTGTTATTGTGTAACCGTGGAAACCAAACTGTAAACTGTTAAACAGACACCAATTGATACCATATCTGGTATTAATTTAAATAGAGCATTTACTAATCTTCACCAACCAATACAACTGGCGTAGTCGGCAGGATACTGCACAATCACTAAATATAAAATAATTGAGTGAACTATTGTGTTATGTATATGTGTTTATAGTGCCCCTATACAAGGTATTTAACAACCTCTGAACTGTGTATAACTACTGTATAGTGAATAAGCATTTAGCACAGTCACGTGGCACTGTACCAAGAGATAGAGTTAACAAGTACTGTCTTTGATTTGTATATTGCATTTTTGTGTTCCCCCTGAGAGTAGAGATGTATACTCTGTTTAGAAAAAGTAATAGAGCAGGAGGGAAGGAGGTGTCTAAGTATGGGACAATTCCATTGTGGGCCAGTTTAGCAAGCTGGAAACCCATTGCTGAGGAGCTGATAAAATATGCAGCTCCAGTCTATCCTGATGCTGGTACTGAACTTGGTACTCAGGCATTACGGTTAGACCTGGGAGTATACTCTAAAAAGGAGCGGAAAGCCGCTGCCACCACAGGGTGGATAGTTGTGCAGGCCCTTAGCCGCGAGGTGCAGAGAAATGAAGCACTCGAGAAAGAGTTGCAGGATGTAAAAGACTTGTTAGTTATGACTAAAGAATGTATGCGTGTCTAGTGGTAAACAAAATTAACCGCAGGAGGTCAAAAAAAGGTAGAAAACCGGTGCCTGTAAGCAAGGTACGGTCAATGATTGCAGACCCCACATGGGATCCTAAAGCACCCCTGGAGTCATCTGATGAGGAATATGTGTCCTTTTCTGATGATGATAATGATGTGGACAGGCAACAAGCCCGTCCTATTATTACACAGCAGCGGAAAAGGAGACTACACTGTGACCAAGATAGGCAGCATGGTTTGAGAGATGGTACACATGATGAGATGAATGAAGTAGTAAAGAGCTACACGCAAACTGAGCTCATGGAGCTCGCAAAGGTCTATCGGCAGCAGGTTAGCGAGAATGTGGGTGTGTGGTTATTGCGCATTTGGGATGGAGGAGCTGATAGTATACTGTTAAATGCAAGAGAAGCACTAAGTATGGGACAGCTAACCGTGCATCCACAGCTCATGCAGGTATTAAGGAGGGTGAGGGAGATTGGAGGTAATTTTTCATTATTTGATATGGTGCGCCATGCCATACTTGTAGCATTTCCATCTAACAGTGACATTGAGCCCATTTCCCCCTGGTCAAAATTGAGTGATGCTATTACCCGCATTAGAGTTATGGGTTGTGTGGCAGGTTTAAACAAGGATAATTGGGAAGGCCCAGACATGGAGGAATTCACGGCCAGCATGCGGTGTCGGTTTTTAAAAAATGCACCTCAGGACATAAAGGCATCTTTATTGTCTTTGCTGGGCAGTTTGGGGAATGGTGGAAAGGTACACCAGCTGACCACATATTTAGCTGAAATGGGTGAATTAGAGTCAGAATCTAAACCTAGGAAAGGTGTGTTTGCTGCTAACAGAGCAAGGGAGGACAAATTGGGCCCAGAAGGGGAGAAGCAGGGAAAGTTTAGGAGTAAAACAAGGCACAGAGTAACACGTGGACAAATGTGGAACGATTTGGTTGATGCTGGTGTACCTGAAGAACAAATTGATGGAATTTCAACATCTGCCATGTTTAAAAAATGGTTGGAGGTTGAAAAAAGGTCTAATAAAAAGGTTCAGGTGCATTTGGCATGCAAGGATCAGGCAGACAAAACCACACCCTCTGCACCATATGTTCCCAAGTCTCCTCCCCCTAGTTATTTACAAGCCACTCCTCTCATACCTACAGCCACACCTCCTCTGCTCACACCCCTATTCCAAGATTGTGTCCCTTATGCTGTGCCCTCGTCTTCCGCCCCAGAAAACATTCCCACACATTCATACCCACACATGTCCTCACTCGTCCCAGCGCAATATGGTGAAATAAGATACTCTCATACTACACCGAAACAAACACAAACACTGCCAGAGAGTGATGGTAAAGTCAGATCCTTGTACCCCTTAAAAGATCTGATGACACATGATTTGATTTGTTGGGAAAATTCTAAAATGCAATGACAGAATGGTGGGCCTCCGGCGGTACATGTGTCCCCTTTAACCGCCGGGGACCGACGCCCTCATGTACCTTTGACTGTTTGGTGGGGGACAAGACCAGGACCAACAAAGATTTTAGCTTTAGTTGACACAGGAGCAGAAGTCACAGTACTGCATGGTAATCCATCAAAGCTATCAGGACCCTGTGTGAGGATAGAAGGTTTAGGAGGTAGAATTACCAAAGCAGTGCAAATTGTTGTCGCTATGTCCATTAACAAAGGACCACGCTTTAATGCTAAAGTGTTGATTTCAGAATTGCCTGACAATATCTTGGGAATAGATGTGTTACTAGGGCAGAGTATTGAGACACAGTGGGGGGTGTTCACTTTTGGATTCCCTCACAAGCCATACTATCTCAGACCGGTAAAGGACATTGTGCGAGGGAATGCAAATTGGACACCTGTGATTATTCCTCCCCCAAGCAATCCGGTAAGGCTGAAGCAATACCGGTTGCCGGGGGGACATCAAGAAATTAGCGAGACTATCATAAAGCTCTTGCAATCTGGTGTAGTTCGACCCGCAATCAGCCCATTTAATGCTCCTGTATTTCCGGTAAAGAAACCGGATGGCTCATGGCGGGTGACAGTGGATTACCGGGGACTTAACAAGGTAGCACCACCATTGAGTGCTGCCGTCCCTGATATCATCACCATTGTGGGAAACATTGCCAAACAGGCCGGGGAGTGGCACGCGGTAATAGACTTAGCAAATGCGTTCTTTTCAATTCCTATTGCACCTGAGTCGCAAGATCAATTTGCCTTCACTTGGGAAGGACGCCAGTATACCTTCCAAGTTGTACCCCAGGGATATATACACTCCCCTACGATTTGCCATGGACTAGTTGCTCGAGATTTAAGCCACCTCACTCTACAGCTTCCAGTATTTCACTACATTGATGACATCATGATCTCTGGACCTAAAGAGGAAGTGACAGCAGCATTACCTGTTCTAGTGAATTACATGAACGGACGGGGATGGGCAATAAATAAAGAAAAGATTCAAGGACCAGCCCAAGAAGTTAAATTCCTAGGAATGATGTGGTCCGGGCCTGTCCGGAAGATACCTCAGCCTGTGCTGGATACGATCCAGAATTCTCCAGAACCTAAGACATTGAAAGATGCCCAAACATTTTTGGGTGCATTGGGTTACTGGAGAGCCTTTATACCCCATCTAGGATTGCTGCTACGCCCCATATACAATGTTACCCGGAAGAAATCTGCATTTGCTTGGGGAATTGATCAAGCTACAGCATTCCAAGCAGCAAAGGAAGCAGTGTTACAGCATCAGGGTTTAGGACCGGTTCGAATTGAAGCTCCGTTCAGATTGGATGTGATGGTGAACGACAACGTGGCATCATGGGGACTATGCCAACCGAGCGAAGACAAAGGCAAGCGGGCAGTACCAATTGGGTTTTGGTCAAAACAATTGACTGGGGCTCAGCAAAGGTACACACCTTTGGAAAAGAATCTTCTGGCAGCATACCTCGCACTACAGCATGTGGAGACGATGACTGAGAAAAGCACAGTATCTGTGAAGACGGATTTACCGATCGCAGGATGGGTACGAGATGAAGGATTGCCTCTAAAGACAACAGTGGCCCAAAACCAGACATTATTGAAATGGAAGTGGTACCTGCAGGAAAGAGGAGGGATCCAAGCTGGTGAAGTCAAAGAACTGACCAAACTCCTTACTGGGTTAGTGACATACGATACTTTATCACATCCCAATGTACAAGAAGTCCCAATCTTGCAGCCCTCTCCAATCAAGACAGCTCCTCCGTTCAGAGAACTGGGTGAAGAACAGAAGAAGAATTCATGGTTCACAGATGGGTCTGCAATCATGACCCACAAAGGGCGACATTGGACTGCAGTAGCCTACAACCCTCAGCAACAAATCGTGATTCAAGAGAAGGGAATTGGAGGATCAAGTCAGTATGCTGAATTGACTGCCATGGTCGTACTGATGGAAGAAACCACAGATCCAGAGCTCTATATCTATACCGATAGCTGGGCTGTGTACAAGGCCTGTGTTACATGGATGCCTACCTGGAGAAACAACAGGTGGCAAATACATGGCAAGCCAGTATGGGGAGGAGAAGATCTATGGGAAAAGATATGGCAAACAGCCCATTCAAGATTAATATACCTCGGACATGTTGATGCCCATGTGAAAGACAGTAATGGTGAAGAGAATCCGAATAAGATAGCCGATGAATTGACCAGAATACGAGAAGCAAAAATATCACCAGAGCCTGTAGATCCAGTGTTACTAAGGATGGCAGACTGGGCCCATGAAACCGCGGGGCATAGAGGAAATTCAGCAACTCTAGAGTGGGCGCGAGCCCGAGGACTACCAATAACTCTTCAGATGATTGTTCAAGCACAAGAAATATGCGAGACCTGCAATGAGGTTAAGAAGTGGCCTCTCACTAAGCAAGCCCGTGGACATTTAAACAAAGGAACCACAGCTGGACAGATCTGGCAAATGGACTACATTGGTCCCATGCCTAAAGGGAGAGGGGGGCTGCTGTATTGCTGTACTGCTGTAGATACTTTTTCTGGAATACTGAGAGTATTACCCTGCAAGCATGCAAACCAAGCATCCACACTTCAAATGCTACAGACTCTTGTGATTGCTTATGGACTGCCATCAGAGATACAGACAGACAACGGAACCCACTTCACTGGACAGCTCGTCCAGCAGTGGGCAAATGACTCAGGGATTAAGTGGATCTTCCACATCCCCTATCATCCTCAAGCTTCAGGGTTGATTGAAAGGTGCAATGGGCTTCTAAAAGAACAAATTCGAAAGCTATCCCCAAGTAGGACATTGAGGGGGTGGGATCGGGTGATCACACAGGCAGTTATGATTCTAAACAGTAGACCAATAGGACAGTTCTCACCTTATGAAAGATTGACTGGACAGGTAGAGACACCAACAGTGACAGTCCGATTAAAGTTCAAGGGATCTTTCCCCCAAGTGGTGGGAAAAAACAAATTTAAAGTGGTCAACCAGCAACTAGTTGAAATAGTACAGGGTGGCGAATGGGTGACATACATCCTTCCCATGGGTGGGGTGTTACAAGAAGGGACGGAAGTGACCTTCACGCTGACAGAGGAGCTAAAGGACAATGACTGGTTGACCACAGGGACGGTAAAAGTGTCATCAGATCTGTGGGAAATCCCTTTGACCAGGGGGGGTCCAGGCCAGATTTTATCACACACTATACTTGGTGTGGTATCCATTTGGATCCCACAGAAAGTATTAGTGACATGGGAAGAAAGCAATACCTTACAGACAGGTTCCAAAGTATGGGTGCTACCACGAGCAGGTGAACAGGCAAAACAGAGAGGAGAAATACTGTCAGATGGGCCTGGGGATACTAAAGTTGTATTGCTAAGAGGAGGTACTCACCCTGTTTTCTTTCCTTCCAACAGATTGGTGGCTATATAGACAAGTCGGATCCCTGGTCCTCCAACTCATACCTGAACCTATTGGCCAGTTATTCAAGAGTGTCGAACAGCACGGAGTGTTGGATTTGTGGGGCAATATCGTTCAGTGAGGAGAGCAGTTACCCATATGTTGGTGTACCATGGACATTGGAGGAGTTAAAACAATATAACAATACGGGATTCGGCTGGTACCGAGAAGGAGGAAAGCCACAATCAATGGACAGATTGAACATTATAAACCGCCCCCAGGAAGGTGCCATTTGTATCAGCTCTTATAACAATGGAGCCAATGCCACTAAAATGGGATATTCTAACTGTACATCTGCCTGGGTAAAGGGCTATGGTAATGACCAACATTGGGCAATGACTGTCAAAGACTCCAGCCCAGTGGTAAGAGTAATAAGTATGACCCCTCATGGTGCTATAAAAAGACTGAACTTTCCCTTCATTCCTATACTCCTGGACACTTGTTTTAGTGGAGCTCCAGATGACAGTTACAGTGTCCTTCCTAGAGGTGTATATTTTCTATGTGGTAGCTGGGCCTATAGGTGGTTACCTAGTCAATGGGAAGGAGAATGTTACATTGGATCAATCATCCCCGCAATAAGACGTAGAAACAGCTTTCCTGAAGGCAGGATTAGAAATAAAAGGTGGAGTTCATTTATTGGAGAGCATGAAGCTAATTTGGGAGTCGTATTTCCTGGCTGGGGAGTATATTGGTCCTTAAACCGCATAGAAGCCTTAAAGAAGCTAGTGGATGATGCCCTAGATGCAACTGTGGATTCTATTAACAAACTATCCCAAGAGCAGGTACAAATGAGAGCAGTAGTATTACAAAATAGACTGGCATTAGATTATGTTTTGGCCGCCAAAGGAGGAGTTTGTGCGCTGGTGGGGACAGAGTGCTGCTCATACATTGTCAATAACTCTGGAGCTATAACACATGATATTTCAAAAATAAATGATGCCAGGAAGAAGCTCCAGGATCCACCGGATAGTGGACCTTTTGGGTGGATGGGTAATCTAGGAGTTAAAGTGATGCAATGGCTAGTAGTGGGTGTTGTTATATGTGTAACATTGTATCTTTTGGTAATTTTGGTAATGTGTGTGGGAAAGCAAGCTATGAAGAAAGTAAGACCTATACGGGAAATTTATGAGTTATAGTTATTACTTATGTAATGGGATCAATAGGTGGATTGTATTGATTATGGGCAATAATAAATGTTTAGTGTTCCCATTCATGTGTGATAACAAATGTAACCTATAGGGGGGTTTAGTGAGCATTGTGACGTCGAGTGAATAAAGATGGCTGCCGCATATTCAATGAGACATGTGCTTGAGGGAGGAAGTGACAATCTTTGAGTCACTTCCTTCCACAAGTGACCACAGGTAGTGTCCACCTCCTAGAGATGACCATCAGGTATTGGTTGGTTACCTCTGTGGGTGGATAATGGGTGGGAGGTTACCTAAGGGATTACCAGTTAGCTAGGGGGGCAGTTTCATGACTGGGTCTGAAGAAGCCAGGTGTCTCTAGAGGGTCTCATGTACAATCCATTGAACATGCAGCAAGGAACTCCCCTCATTGTCTTGTGTATGCTGATTCAACTATCCTGTGTAAGCTGCTGAATCTCCACCATTAGAGCTAAGTAGATTTCTTACCTGATTGTATTGTTTATAGCAGTGTATGTTAAAGTGTTTGTGTTGTTTTATTTCCAGTAAAGTTTTGTTTATACTTTTATCAAACTTTAGACTTTTGTCTGTTCATTCAAGATATTTACCAATATTTGTGTGATTGACCAGTATACCTTATTAATGTTGCTGTTGAGGTAATGCTCATTTGGTTTCTATTGTTATTGTGTAACCGTGGAAACCAAACTGTAAACTGTTAAACAGACACCAATTGATACCATATCTGGTATTAATTTAAATAGAGCATTTACTAATCTTCACCAACCAATACAACATAGTCTTAAATTAGAGGAGCAATGATTTAAAAGTAATATCAGGAAGTATTACTTTACTGAGAGGTTAGTGGATGTATGGCATAGCCTTCCAGCGGAAGTGGTAGAGGTAAACACAGTCAAGGATTTTAAGAATACGTGGGATAGGCTATGCTAGATATAAGAAAGGGAACTGGGGACTGATAAAAGTATTTAGAAAATTGGGCAGACTAGATGGACTGAATGGTTCTTATCTGCCGACACATTCTATGAGAAAATACCTGTAGACTGCACTACTAAGGACTGAACAGAAATGGGTGTGGTTTATATAGAAGTAAACTAACAAAGCAGAGGGAATCAGAGAAAACCTGGAATGGATCATAATGACAGGCAGAAAGGATAACAGGATTCCATTGCAGGGCAAGAATACAAGACAGCAATAAGCATAAATAATAAACAAGAAAGCAAAACAAGAACAATACAGAAATGCCTGGATACAGCCTGTATACGCCTGCACAAGTGTACAGTTACAGGTGCTTAGACTCCACAGAGGTGCAAAGAGTGCACAGAGAAAAACAGGTGCTAGGTTGAGTAATTTGTGTCATCTGCTTGCTGGGGTAAGTGCAATGTGGGTTCTTGGGTAAATCATTAAGTGTAATGTGGGTACTGGATTAAGTCACTGAGTGCAATGTGGATTCTGTGATATGTCATTGAGTGCAATGTAGGTACTGAGGTAAGTCATTGAGGGCAATAAGGGTGCTGGGTTAAGTCATTGACTAATATGTGGGTGCTGGGGCAAGTCCTGTGAGTGGAATAAGTGCTGGGGATAGACCTGTGAGTGGAATGGGTGCTTGGGCAAGTCCTGTGCACATGGGGTATGCCCGCACAGGGTGTCTAAACACCTAAGGCTGGACCTGTACACAGGCACAAATCTATAAATAGCCAGACATTAAAATGGTACAGGATAGCTACCATCAGTTCATATAGAAAATACTGGCTTTGCTATTGTCTCCCTAGACTTAACATTGGACTGAAGCCAACTTTTTACTGACCTGCTGATAAAATACCAGCTGGGTGGCAGCCCTATCATCAGACAGCATTCTGGGAGATATGTTTCATGGCTGAGGATCATAAGAAGTGCAATTTCTATCTGCTGTTAACTATAGTTGGCACGAAACTCATCCATGCAAACTACTTTAATGATGGTTAGAAGCAACTGTAGTGATGCCAAGCAAGCAAAAAGTCTCTCATGATGCTGACTAAGCATCATGGGAAATTTTGTACACACCATCAGTTAAAAAAGGTAATATGAGCTCTTCTTCCAGACTTTATGGGATCCCTATTGATCCTTGGATCTTGCCAATTTAAGTACAGTTGAGCTTAACTCTTATTTGCAAAAGGGAGGTTAGAGGAGATAATTCCTGGAGATTGTATTGGCCTCAGTAGAGTACAGGACACCAACCTGGAGCTTGTCTTGCTAATGCCTGACTTGTTTCAATAAAAGAATAGAGCATACTTACTGCTCAATGGAAGCAATATGTCACTGTATAGAAAAGTTACTTGGATAAAAAAAATACAAATCGTTGAGGACTAATCAAAACTTTATGCAGGTAAGACAGAAAACATATAGACTCGGCATTTTAAATGAGGCTATTAATGACTCTTGTTTGCAATTTAGTTATCAGTTTATCACAGGTCAGTGTTTAGTGAATAGCCCATTTTATATATAGCATATAATATCTTTAACCTTCTTCATACAACTATGAAACAAAAGATTCTGACTTCAAGTTCTCACATCAAACAACATGGCCTCGAGCATCATCAATAAACATATAGTACAACGCTGAAAAGATGGGCAGCATCATAAATGTCAAAAGACTAAAAAGAAAACATGCTTCAAATACTAAGCAATGAAATGTAATTTATTACATGTGTAAAAAGGCACACATTACAGAGACTACCCAATAACTTCACAGACTCCAGTAAAATCCAGACCATTACCACTGGAATATAGTGCTGTCTTTGTTCTTCATTGTGTCCTTCACCAAGAGAGATTAATTATATGTAATTGAACAACTAAAAATGGAAGATTCTTTATCACTTTAATGAGGTTGTGTTATTTGGATATGGCCCAAAAATACATTTCTTTTTCCTACCATACAGATCATCTATATGATTGTTATGACTCTTATTCGTTCTACTCTGTTCTCAAGGGCAGCTGCCTAACTTCTCAAGGATTCATCAAAATGACAGAATAGACTGTCAAGATACACATAACAATAGCACTGCTTAAAGCAACAGTCCAATGCAAAACCCAATTGCACAAAACAAGTACCCTGACACTGATTTAGACAGCTAACCTTTTTAGGCATCAATGTGCACTGGCAGTAGCTCAGATGAAAATGTTATTTGCAACAGATTTTTTAAAATGCTAAGTACTGTTTCTTAAAAATGTATGAAGGCTTGTTAAGTAGTAAGTTACATGTTATATGATACAAATAATGGTTATATTTATTATTATCACAAGTATTAGCTTTAGAAACAAGCTAAGGTGCCAAAGAAAGACTCCCTGACACAGGGCCGTCTTTAATAGTGATTGGACCCTGGGCAAGCATTTGCTTGGGCCCCCTGCCCCCTCCCCTGCATGCAATCACTCCATCCATCGCAATGCCATAATTGTTGTGCCATTCAGATGCCAGTAATATTGTGCCATTCAGAGCCCAGTAATATTGTGCCAGTCAGATGCCAGTAATATTGTGCCAGTCAGATCCCAGGAATATTGTGCCAGTCAGATGCCAGGAATACTGTGCCATTCAGAGCCCAGGAATATTGTGCCATTCAGAGCCCAGGAATATTGTGCCAGTCAGAGCCCAGGAATATTGTGCCAGTCAGATGCCTGTAATATTGTGACATTCAGAGCCCAGGAATATTGTGCCAATCAGATACCAGGAATATTGTGGCAGTCAGAGCCCAGTAATATTGTACCAGTCAGATACCAGGAATATTGTGGCAGTCAGAGCCCAGTAATATTGTGCCAGTCAGAGCCCAGTAATATTGTGCCAGTCAGAGCCCAGTAATATTGTGCCAGTCAGATACCAGTAATATTGTGCCAGTCAGAGCCCAGTAATATTGTGCCAGTCAGAGCCCAGTAATAAAGTGCCAGTCAGCGCCCAGTAATATTGTGCCAGTCAGAGCCCAGGAATAGTGTACCATTCAGAGCCCAGTAATATTGTGCCAGTCAGAGCCCAGGAATATTGTGCCAGTCAGAGCCCAGGAATATTGTGCCAGTCAGATACCAGGAATATTGTACCAGTCAGAGCCCAGGAATAGTGTGCCAGTCAGATACCAGGAATATTGTGCCAGTCAGATGCCTGTAATATTGTGACATTCAGATACCAGGAATATTGTACCAGTCAGAGCCCAGGAATAGTGTGCCAGTCAGATACCAGGAGTATTGTGCCAGTCAGAGTCCAGGAATATTGTGCCAGTCAGATGCCCAGGAATAGTGTACCAGTCAGAGCCCAGGAATAGTCTGCCATTCAGAGCCCAGTAATATTGTGCCAGTCAGAGACCAGTATTATTGTGCCAGTCAGAGCCCAATAATATTGTGCCAGTCAGAGCCCAGGAATATTGTGCCAGTCAGAGCCCAGGAATATTGTGCCAGTCAGAGCCCAGGAATATTGTGCCAGTCAGAACCCAGTTATAGTGTGCCAGTCAGAGCCCAGTAATAGTGTGCCAGTCAGAGCCCACTAATAGTGTGCCAGTCAGATGCATGTAATATTGTGACATTCCGATACACCCTCGCCCAGTACTTACTTGTTTCTGCTCCCCAGCGGATGCGGCTTGCCGGAAAAAACTTTCACAAGCGCAATGCGCTGTGAACATAGCAAGCAGGGGCTGGGGGCCCACGGGACAGCTGCCTTGGGCCCCCCAGGAGTAACTGGGCCCAGGGCAGCTGCCCCGTTTGCCCCGCATTAAAGACGGCCCTGCCCTGACAATCCAATGGAAATTGCTTATCAGAGAAAATGATGACAAATCTATACATTATACCTGTGATGTCTCCTTTATATGACATCACTTTGGGCTTTACTCTGGTAGCTCTGATTTTCAGAACTTTAACCCCTTAGTGAAATTTGTGTGCCTTGTCTTACCATTGGTGAAAGGAAGTTTTAACATTTGTGCCGTGTTTGTGTTTAGCTTTCATTTTTTTCTTTCTCATTTCCTGTACCCATACAAATTATATATGTTTGTATCAGCATAAGAAGGGTTTTATGTTGAAACCATTATTTTGATCATATCATATAATTTTTTTATATAAACAATAATATGGTGACATTTTTTTTTCCTTAATTTAAAAATTAGCGCATGTTTTGTGTTTTTTTTTTGCCTTTTTATTCAATGTACATGGCAATAAGTACAAGTAGTGCAATGTTATTTGAATAGTTTTGTTCAAAATTAGCTATAATGAGATTTTAACATTGATATCGATCATAAATCCGTGAATTATTCCCCATATGTACACATTTTTCAAAACTAGACAACATAGGATATTTAACTTGGGGTATGTTGACACTTTTCATGTAGCTATTTTACCACCACATTTGCCAACGTTTACAGAGATAAAAATAATGTGAAGATTTTTTTCACACCAATTCAGGTATAAACATACTGATCATGTAAAGGGGTACTGCCAAACAACACCTCAATGTATGTTCAGCAACATCTTCTAAGTAGCATGCATGGGTTTGTTGTATTGTTCATGGGATAACATGCCACATTTGGGAGGTGTGCATTTGGATTTCCAACGTGGAATTTTGTTGTCAGCCTGGGCCCATGTTCCATTTGGGACATTTTTGAAGATTGCCAATGTATTTTAAACCATTAAACCATATATTTTTGAAAACCAGACACCCTAGGGTATTTTAAATGGTGAAATCATGAAAAAGATGGGTAGAGGATGGCTACCTGTAGTGAAATTTAAACAAACTGGACTCCAGGAGTTTGCTGTGAGTAAGCATTTATTACAGGTAAAATGCCGCAGCTATTGCTAGTAACAGAGTGGAAATCCCCCGGGTGGGTCAAAAAGAGAAAGCGCCTCCGTACTGGTGCTTCGTCTAGGGCCCCAGTGGATGCGGACCTGGCTTATGGTCACAGGCACTGGAAATGATGGTAAGTCATAGGAGATGGCAGGCGATGAACAGCACCCAGGTCAGTACTTTTTTTAATAGTAATGAGCAAATTATCAGTGGCTATTAATGAGAAAAATTATCAGTGGCATATTAATGAGCAATTATCAGTGGCTGTTAATGAGCAAATTATTAGTGGCATATTAATGGATAAACTATCCAGGAGGGAGGGGGGTCCCAGATTTTTTTTTAGTAAAAGGCCTTGAAATTTCCAATGGCGGCCTTGATTGTTAACTCTGCTTATCTATATTAGGAAAGTGCAGCGGTGCACATCAAGAGCAGTAACAGGACACACTACATTTACAATAGTTTTAAATTGCACACTCAATGTATGATGGTAATTTCCCTTTAAGCACAGAGCCTATTATATTGGGATTTATGCAGTCCAGATGTTTCTGCTATGAATGAATGAGAGATATGCAGGCGATGATGTCAGCTTAGACACATTTTGAAATGTAAAAGGCATGTGTTTTGAGACAGAATTGATTAGGAAAAGGAGGTGCGTGATTTTTTTACTGACAGGTTCATATGTATGAAGGGAATTATGAAAGGTAACCCTTCAAAATACCAATATAGAATTTTTATGCTCAAGAAAACTGGATTTTCGCATTGTTACTCTTTTTATTGGTTAACTATAAAACATCCTATAAAGATGTTATTGAATATGAGCTTTTGTGAACACACCGTTCCTTTCTTCAGATGAGACTATAAAAATGTGAAAATAAGGACATTTTTGCAAAAGAACAGAAAACACAATAGGAGATTGTTACCATTAAAAAACATGTTTACTATCAATGTATCATCAAGATGGTGGCTTATCTATTACCAAAGTACCAGCCTTTTCACAAGATGCAGCATCCAGCAAATATGATTATTTCATTTTGTGGAAATACAACGGAGAACAGATTTTATTGATTTCTACTTAACTGAACTTCCGGTACATCAAAGCACATGAACTGAGTAAAAGACAGGGTTTGTGGAAATTGAGCATCTTTGAAGTTGTAAAGTGTAATTGGATGACCAACATTTGTAATTGGGTTTGTTGAGCAAAATACTTTCTCACCCAGGCTTTGCAGCACATTTTTAGTATTATAATTAGTATATAAACATATATTATATTCTACAGTGCTATGAGGCAAACAATGGGTCAAAATGAATACAAATAGTAGGTGAAGCAACAAACTAGACAATAGTGATAAAAAGGTGAAATTCCAAATGGCTTTTTATTGGGGCAAACAATACAAATAGTGGGGGAAGCAACAAACAATGGGCAAATAAAATAGACTAAAAATGTATACATAGAGGGCAAACAATGGGGCAAACAAAAATACAAATATTAGGGTAAGAAAAAAATAGACAAATATAAACTAATGGTGATATACCAATTTGGCATTCTAAAGTACCAATTCATATTTAGTTATTGGTACTTTTTATGTACATTTTTTTATAAAGAGAATGGTGTTGTTTGTGAGGAAGTTTATATTTCTGCTAAATTTTTCAGAGAGGCATATGACATTTAACCCCAGGGGGAGTATGTGTTTATGCAATATAAATTTATGTTTAGATGTGGGCCCCTGGGATGGAGCATTTGGAGAGGAGGAATTCAGATTGTCTTCAACCCATTGCTCAGCTGCAAGTAATCAGCTGCAGAGGGAAATAAATGCCTCCCTGCTAGGCAGATGGAGAGACTTTTGTTTCTAGCTTGGGGCTGGAAGGAGCAGGCTGGTTTGTGACTGAGCACTAGAGTGCAGAAAAGTGGCAGCAACCAAGGTTGGTGAAAACTGTATTTTGTTTAAGTTTAACCCTTTATAGATAGCGACATGAATGTTAGTAAGAGCTCAGCCGAGCTAGAATTTTGTTTGTAGGGATTTATGCTATATTATTTATTTGCTATTAGTTCTGATGCTGCCTCCTGAGTGTACTTCAAAATAAGGTGCCTGCATTTCTGTTTTACCTACAAGACTGTGCATGTTTATACCCTAGAGGACCGTTCTATTTGTAATACAGGATCACAATATATTTAATAATCCCCCATACAAGTATCCTTAAAGAGGGCTAAAATCAATTATAAAGCTTTAGAAAACTTGGACACCCTTGCCTTAGAGCATAACACATAATGTCATGTTACAAATTAATTTAAAAGTGATGTCATGTAAGGACTCATTAAGAAGTGCAGTGGCTGCATGAGAGAGACATACATGGCTAAATGAGAGACTTCTGTGCCAATGGGGCAGAGCAGTAACAGGGGTGACGTGACCAAGGCACTTGCCTAAGATTCAAACATTTGAGGTGGCACAGTGAGAATAGAGGAACTTAGCTCTTATTTGCAAAGGGAGGACTCAGTGCAGAATACCGGGAGCAGGTCCTGACTTACAGTAGTGGTGTGGAATCCAGGTGTGTTTGAGCTATTTATTTTTTGCCTAATAAACATTTCAATAAAATGTGATTACAAACACTGTAACAAATGTGATTGGAAACAATAGTTGCACCTACAGCAGTAATACAATTAGACATATATATGTATTAATAGTTATCCCCCGTGCCAGCCACTCAAAAACAAATCTCTGTAGCCTATCATTGTTAATAAAAGGATAATTATGCATAGACATGTACCTCCTAATTTTAGTTGTCCCACTGCATCATTTTGGTCCCCCAGGTGTCTTCTCTTTTATGTATTTAATGAATGTATCATGTTTTAAAAAATTATTTTTACTGATTTAATTTTTACTGAATTTTTAAATTTAATTTGGGAAATTTTGAGAGGACTTTGGATATTTTTCCAATAGCTGAGCTACTCCTCATATAGCCCCAAAATAAGCCAATTTTCTCCCCATATAAGTCAATGGGGATGAAAGAGGAGTTTAGCGGCCGAAAATGTCGGCATGAAAATCAGTCGCACTGGCCAATTGTCGTGCTAATTCGAGATTACTTCAGTGGTCTCTGAGTATCCCGAATTTGAGGGCAACTTGGATCACAACTTGGATCACATTTTATTTGCTGGAAGGGCTTAGTTTAGGTTGAAAAAAACCCATCAAGTTCAATCCTTTTCCTTTCCCATGTTTACTACAAAAAAAAAAAACCCTTTCAGCTATTTCGAATTCTGCTTTATTTGGGGGGGGGGGGGGGGGGGGGGGATCCGCAATCAGATTTCTCCATGGATATACAGAAATTCCAAACAAACTGCAACTATCTAGGATAGTATCTGTAGTAGCTGAGGGAAAGTCTGATATCACAACAGACAAGCCATGCCATGGGAACAGGCTAAGAAGCCAACTAAAATATAGGGAGAATCCTTTTTAAGGGGCCATATAATGTAAGACTTAAATTGACCCTAGTCATGGCATTCACCCATACTGGGATGACTTTGTTGCTTACATCAGTAAATTATGAAACGATAATCTCCACCTATATTACATGCTTAAAAATGTTTATTTCTGCATACCATATCCTTAGCATAAAACTGACTACCAATATAAACTGAAACTGTCTCTCAATATTCTTAACAACAGATTTCAATCTTGAAGTTTTGAAGTTTTCCTTGAAATAAAGGTGAAAATATCATAAATTAATGTTTTTAAACTAGAAAGTCTATTCACGGAACACTGTGGTGAACTGATAACTGAATTACAAAAATCAAGAATTAATAACTGAGTTGGAATAAATCTCCAACTTGCCTGTCATCTAATAATGCTTCTTTTTATACTCGTACTAGAGACAATCCGGTGCGAGTGCACATGGGCGCATCGGGGAAGAACATAGCATAAGGTCCTGCCCCCTCATGTACGGCCCAATCCCATTATGCTTGACCCCATCCCCTCACAAATGAAAACATGATTTGTAAAATTATATAATATTATTCACATGAAAAGGTCGGTCATTTTAAAGTTGGAGTAGTTTTAATGTTAGTTTGGATTATACTGCTCTGCATTTTAGTGAACAAAAATACCAATGAGTACCATGTCATCCTATAAAATATCAAATCAAAAGAACAGAAACACATAAGTACATAAACACACACAAAATAAACAAAAATTATACTTTGCTGTACATTTGTTAAGAAAGTATAGAAAACAAGACACATGCATGTAGAGAACAAAAACACATTCACCTACACATGTTAAGTACTATAAACTCCCCACAATTCTAATATATTTTACCAACTAATCATGTTTGCTATCGCATGTAATGAAATGTTTTCCATATAAAGGACACATTTTCCTGATTTTTTTTTTCCTGCAATAATTCCTTCATTATTTGTACATAGTAAATTATACTAGCACACATTTATTTAAATTACTTAGGTTACTCTTTATTTATATTTTAATGGAATGCTGAAGGCCTGCCCTGAGTTACTTGTATCAATTTTCTTCTTCGCTATGTTCAGTGTTTTTCATTATACTTTGAAGTTGTACTTGTCAAACCATGTGATTTGCAAAAGTGATATGAAGCATAGAAAAATGATAACTCACCACACTGAGCATGAAATCTTGCATCCTTAAATTTGTGCAATTTAAAAACCATGTGTGTTTTTATATAATGTGGAATGTCCAGAAATGAATCTATCAGACATGATGTATTATTCAGTTATTTTGCAATTGATATAAAGCACAGTAGTGTAAGAGCTGGGCTCTCTTTGAGGATTGCAGACTGTTTATTATATTGTGGTATGGAATAAAAAAGCTGAAATAGTACAGCTAAAACCTTTTATAGCGCAATCCTAGATAATGCGATTCTGCTTATACTACAGTGCTCCAATGGGTCTGTATTAATGCTTTGTGTGAAAATGGTCTATTTTACATTTGCTCGACAATCCTCCGGACTGTCGCCGCTTGGTCATAACACCCTTTTACAACACTTGATTGGACATGTTTTTTGTTTGTTTTTTATCCTATTTCTTTTCCCTTCTTTTTTTCACACTATAAAACATATACAAATACAAGTCATAGCGGGCATACATTCTCTCAGGACAATTACAATCACTCAATTCACATTTTCCAACAACCTTATAAAATATGTGTACAATACAAAACATAAAAATTTTGGCCTGGGAGGACTCATCAGGCATGTTCTGAGGAATTGCCAAATACACTCATCAATAAAAATGCTCACGTGCCCCTATTTTTAGATAGATGTTTCGAATTTGGATAGCCATTCATCATACGTTGTATATTTATTGCTAGAAAGCTCGTTAGACCATCCAAGTTCTCTCTCCATATATAATTTGCCTTAGTTGGTGAATCAAGTGCTTCTTGTTAAAGGATAAGCTGGATTTCCAGTTACATGCAATAGTAATTTTCGGAGCAACTAGACAGTGGATGGCCAGCGGTTTAAGGACCGTTGTAACTAAATTAATTTTAAATGGAGCAGAGCAAATTACGACAAATACAGAATTTTTTTCCCCTGAGAGGGAATAAAATATATCATAGGCCCTCTTCCATAACCTCTTAGCCACCAAGCATCCTAACCAGACATGTAAATACGATCCTTCAATTATTCCACAACTCCATAAATTAGAAGGGTTTTGTGGAAACTTTGTGACTGGACATGTTGATGGCTCGACATTACGTAATAAATCAAATAATCATATCTATGTTTTTTGATTATTTATTGATTTTGATTTTACATTTGTATGTTTTATTTAGTTTTAGAGTAACTCCTGTATGATGCTCGGATCTTCGGACTGACCCTACGATTTTCGGGTCCAGTATATATAGTATATATATACAGGGAGTGCAGAATTATTAGGCAAGTTGTATTTTTGAGGATTAATTTTATTATTGAACAACAACCATGTTCTTAATGAACCCAAAAAACTCATTAATATCAAAGCTGAATATTTTTGGAAGTAGTTTTTAGTTTGTTTTTAGTTTTAGCTATTTTAGGGGGATATCTGTGTGTGCAGGTGATTATTACTGTGCATAATTATTAGGCAACTTAACAAAAAACAAATATATACCCATTTCAATTATTTATTTTTACCAGTGAAACCAATATAACATCTCAACATTCACAAATATACATTTCTGACATTCAAAAACAAAACAAAAACAAATCAGTGACCAATATAGCCACCTTTCTTTGCAAGGACACTCAAAAGCCTGCCATCCATGGATTCTGTCAGTGTTTTGATCTGTTCACCATCAACATTGCGTCCAGCAGCAACCACAGCCTCCCAGACACTGTTCAGAGAGGTGTACTGTTTTCCCTCCTTGTAAATCTCACATTTGATGATGGACCACAGGTTCTCAATGGGGTTCAGATCAGGTGAACAAGGAGGCCATGTCATTAGATTTTCTTCTTTTATACCCTTTCTTGCCAGCCACGCTGTGAAGTACTTGGACGCGTGTGATGGAGCATTGTCCTGCATGAAAATCATGTTTTTCTTGAAGGATGCAGACTTCTTCCTGTACCACTGCTTGAAGAAGGTGTCTTCCAGGAACTGGCAGTAGGACTGGGAGTTGAGCTTGACTCCATCCTCAACCCGAAAAGGCCCCACAAGCTCATCTTTGATGATACCAGCCCAAACCAGTACTCCACCTCCACCTTGCTGGCGTCTGAGTCGGACTGGAGCTCTCTGCCCTTTACCAATCCAGCCACGGGCCCATCCATCTGGCCCATCAAGACTCACTCTCATTTCATCAGTCCATAAAACCTTAGAAAAATCAGTCTTGAGATATTTCTTGGCCCAGTCTTGACGTTTCAGCTTGTGTGTCTTGTTCAGTGGTGCTCGTCTTTCAGCCTTTCTTACCTTGGCCATGTCTCTGAGTATTGCACACCTTGTGCTTTTGGGCACTCCAGTGATGTTGCAGCTCTGAAATATGGCCAAACTGGTGGCAAGTGGCATCGTGGCAGCTGCACGCTTGACTTTTCTCAGTTCATGGGCAGTTATTTTGCGCCTTGGTTTTTCCACACGCTTCTTGCGACCCTGTTGACTATTTTGAATGAAACGCTTGATTGTTCGATGATCACGCTTCAGAAGCTTTGCAATTTTAAGAGTGCTGCATCCCTCTGCAAGATATCTCACTATTTTTGACTTTTCTGAGCCTGTCAAGTCCTTCTTTTGACCCATTTTGCCAAAGGAAAGGAAGTTGCCTAATAATTATGCACACCTGATATAGGGTGTTGATGTCATTAGACCACACCCCTTCTCATTACAGAGATGCACATCACCTAATATGCTTAATTGGTAGTAGGCTTTCGAGCCTATACAGTAAGACAACATGCATAAAGAGGATAATGTGGTCAAAATACTCATTTGCCTAATAATTCTGCACTCCCTGTATATACACCAGATTTGTTTGTATTATATGATTCATATACAAAGTGTTTTATCTTGATGATTCAGTATATGCATTTATCATTCTATAGACCATATATCACCCTATTTGGAGGTATAAATCTGTAAAACTTCAATAAAAAAAGTTTTAAAAATATAAAGAAATGATCTATTAAATTTAATATGGTTATTTGATTTTACCTTTCTAGAAAAACTATTTATTTCCATTTAAAATGATTGATTCCAGCTATTTTCTTATTATGTTATCAATTGTATCATGTTAGTGTCAAAGAGCGCTGATGATACAGTTTGATTCTATAATTAGGCTACATTACAGTAATGGCTGATACATAAAGCCACGTTTCTTTAAAGAGGCTTGCAATGTAAGAAACCAATTTCTTTGGAAGGTAAGCATGGTTCGCCCTTTGCTAAAGGTGCAGTGCTGAGTGACTGTATGAAAATTCACATTGAAATAGGGATTTCCATGTTTTAGAGGGAAATATAAAATATTGGATAGTAAAAGAATAATATCCAAGAATCCTATAAATTAATACTATACAGTATGTGTTGATGTTTCAAAATTATGTAGATTATTTAACGACACCGCCACAAAAGCAACTATTTAAAAAATTTTTTTTTTATTGATTTTCACATAGTAATTGGGGTACAACAAATATGAAAGAAAAAACATAATGGGGAAAGTACAATAAGCATAGCATCAAGTAACATAGTAACATAGGTTGAAAAAAGATATAAGTCCATCAAGTTCAACCCTTCTACCTATAATTCCTGCTTTTGATCCAAAAGAAGGCAAAGACCCCCTAAGGAACCTATTTCAAACGTTGTCCTTCTTGAATCCAAAGGGCAATCAGATTGCTCCTTATATTAAGAAGCTATATTATTAATGCTTCTTCTATTATTTATAGCCCTGTATTTCCTGCTTTTCTAAAAAAAATTTAAAAAATCATCTATTGAATTTGAAGCACCCCTTCTCTTGGCAGTGAGTTCTATATCTTCACTATCCTTAACATAAATAATCCCTTCCTTTTCTGTTGATTAAATCTTTGCGCTTCCAGTCTCAGGGGATGACTTCTTGTTCTTTGTACATTTCGGTTAATGAATTGGCCCTGTACATATTTATATAATGTTATTATATACCCTCTTAGGCACCTTTGGACAGCGGGATTGCCTCCAAACTCGGAACTATCCCATGCAAAGCTGAACTGTTGGAAGGCATTTTATACATTGTGCAATGTAAACCTTGAATGTTTCCCCCGCAAATATAGCTTACCAGGTTTGTCCCTGCAAAATGTATAGCTAAATGGGTGAGATCAAAAGTTTATTTTGCTTCAACTCACCTGTTACTGAACTTTTAGTGAATAACTCCCTACATGTGTGAATATTCCCTCCGCTTCCACTACAGCACCTTCAATGCATTTCACATCTCATGATTGTTTCTCTTGAAGAATCATGTTATTCCCCAAGTTCCCTCTATGTCCTTCACTGTTTATGTTTGGAGAAAATTGGCAACACATGTCATCCATGCAAAAAGTATTTACACATGGCTGTGTTCATCTCCTACTGTTTGTGTTATCCAATTGTTAGACGCAATGTAAGCTAGTTTGGTGGTGTATATGGGCAGCTAATGAAACTACTTGGCATGTTAGAAATGAATTTGCCTTTTAATCATTCCATTTCACTGCTACTCAGGCAACTGCTCAACTAATGAGGCAGTCTTGTAACTTTTTTGAGAATTAAATGTAATTCCGTAAGAATTTGAATTGAGCACATTTCAATCAAAGTCTAAAACCAAACTTAGCAATGCGGACATTTCTGCATACATGTTTTTCAAAAGGTGTATATATATATGGGAATCTCAAAACAAGGTGGTGTATGCTATTGCAATGTTTACATTCCGTCAAGGAAGCATTAAAAGTTCAATTGTCATTTAATGTTGATTCTATTATTTAGAGCCCTGTAAGTTCTGCTTGTCCAAAAAAAAGTATCCCAACTTGTTTTGAAGGCATTTATTATATTTGATAGTATCTTGGCAGTGAATTCCATACCTATATTGTCTTTACGGTAAATAATCTCTTCCTTTGTTGCCTATGAAATTGTTTGCCCTTCCAGCTTCAAAGGATGAACTTTTGTTCTTTGTACATTTTAGTTAATAAACATGTCCCTGAAGAGTTCCGTACATTGACCCTGCATATATTTATCCAATGTTATAATATTCCCTCTAAGACTCTGTTTTTGTAGTGTATACAAATGCAGCTTTTCTGGTCTCTCTTCATAACTAAGATTTCTTATTCCCATATTAATGTAGTAGCCCTCCTTTGCACTTTCTCTAGTTCCATAATGTCCCTTTTAAATACTGTTGAGCAAAATTGCACTGTATATTGAATGTGAGGTCTTATTATTGACTTATTAAAAAATATGTATTCTCATTGACCTTTGCAGCTGCTGACTGACACTGTGCATTATTGCTAAGTCTACTGTCTACAATTATTCCTAAATCTTTCTCAGTTATTTTTTTTTTTTACCAGAGATATACCATGTAATGTACATGTTTTATTCTTATTATTTTTCCAAAAATACATAACTTAACATTTGTTTACTTAGGACCTCATTTTCCCCTTGCCTGCTCAGTCCCCTAATTTGTCTAAATCTGCTTGTAGAGAAGAAACATCAAGTTTAGACCTAATTGTGTCATCAGCAAACACTGAGACATGGCTCTGAATGCAACTTGGGAGATCAATTAACAAATTAAAATTAATATCTGTGGTCTCTGATTTGACAAATTGGATTATAATTCCCAACACAAATACTGCTTTGCTCCACTTCGAGCTTGAAACTTTACCTAAGTTCAAAAGGCATTTAGTCATACAAATTTTCTAGGCCATGAAACTTGTTACAGCTCCGTACTAGAAAAATAAGAAGATCTGTTAATTGGGGGAAGTGAAATCAACTCCAACACATGGCCCTTTTGGAAAGAGTATTTTTTATGCCCAGTCTAACCCAGAAGGTTATTACCAGATAGTCATGACTACAGAAATGTTATGATAAGTAGCCATAAGGGTATGATTGGGACTAGGTATAGTTACCTTTTAATTAGGGGGAAGCAATTGCTTGTATCGGCTGCATTGAGAAAAAGCAGTCGTGCAATTTTTTTATTTTTATACTTGCTGTATTGTTCTGGATATGTTTTAGTATGTTGTGTACTATTTTGTTTAGCTTTAATGTATTATTTACATATCTTTATATGTTGTATTTCTATCTGAAATTAAATAAATAAAAGAAGAGGACACAGGCCAGATAATTGATGAATTCCACTTAATACTAATTTTACATTAGTTTTCAATACAATTTCATACATTTGCCCATAAGTCTATATTTTTACATAGTTACATAGTAGTTTAGGTTGAAAAAAGACTTGCCTCCATCAAGTTCTACCCTTTTCCTATCCCATATTTGCCGCTCTTGATCCAAAAGAAGGCAAATAAAAACCCATTCAGCAAATTCAAATTCTGCTTTCAGTGGGGAAAAAAATTCCTTCTTAACTCCAAATGGCAATCAGATTTCTCCTTGGATCAACACGCACTAAATAAATATTAATGCCTATAGTAACATGCATAGCCCTCTATGCTCCGGCTCATTAAAAAGTATCAGGCCGCTTTTAAAGGCAACTAAGGTATTTGTTAGAACCACTTCTTCAGACAGTGAATTCAATATCTTAATTGTCCTTACGGTAAAAAATCCCTTCCGTTGTCATAGACTAAATCTTCTTTCTTCAAGTCTTAGCGGGTGACCTCTTGTCTTTTGTACTGTTCTGTTAATCTTTAGAAAGCCCGTTGTATGGGCCCTTTACATATTTATATAACATTATGAAATCCCCTCTAAGCCGCCATCAATGTCAATTTGTAGAGTACAATATCAAATGCTTTAGTCTAAATAGAAGAAATTCACCACCACACCCAGATCTATATTTTTCTGCCTTCTTCATAGAATGCTTAAGTTAGTTTGACAGGGTCTGTCTTTCACAAAACCATGTTGACTCCCATTAATAATTATATTTAAGATGTAAGAGAAGAGAGAACACTGAAGGGTGGAGAAGAGAGAACAATGACAGGTGGGGGAGAGAGGAGAGAACACAGACGGGGGAGAGAGGAGAGAACACATATGGGGAGAGAGGAGAGAATACAGACGGGGAGAAGAGGAAAAGAGACAGCTATGGTGAAGAGGAGAGAGACAACCATGGGGAAGAGGAGAGACATACATGGGTAGAGGGACAAAGAGACTGTCATAGGAGATATAGGAGAGAGACAGACATGGGAAAGAAGATGAGAGAAAGACATGGGAAGGAGAAAGACAGACATGGGAAAAAGAATAGAGAGAGAAAGACAGACACGGGAAGGGAGAGGAGACAGACATGGAAAGGGAGAGGAGAGAGAGAGAAATGGGAAGGGAGAGGAGACAGACAGACATGGGAAAAGAGAGGAGAGACAGACCGACATGGAAAGGGAGAATAAGGAAAGACAGACATGGGAAGAGAGAGGAAAGACAGACCGACATGGAAAGGGAGAAGAGAGAATGACAGACATGGGAAGAGAAAGGAGAGACAGACAGACATGGAAAGGGAGAGGTGAGACAGACAGACATGGGAAGGGAGAGGAGAAACAGAGACATGGGGGAGAGAAAAAGACAGATGGACAGGGGCATTGCTAGGTCTCCACACACACAACACACCTAGACACACATTTACACACTGATGCACACACTCGTACACATACACAAACACCCTGACACACCCACTTAAACACATTGAGACACCCACACAGTCACACTTACAAGCAGACACATTTCTTCTGATTATTTTTTTCAACAGAAAAATAAACAAAAATCTTATACTGTAGGTCCCCCTCCCTGCTTAGTTACCTTTATTTGCAGGGAGGAGGACGTTTCTGCAGCTGCAGAACACTGCCATCCCATTTCTTCTGTCACCGGACATCCAGAGAGCAGACAATCTCATAGCGTGAAGGGGTGGAGCTTTAACTCGTCACCAGAGGCGTTGCTAGGTCTCCAAAAGATCTGGGGATGGAGTCTGTGCCAGATTTGATAGTGGAGTAAAGTGGAGTAAATGTAGGCGCCATACAGATGGATATATATGATGCCAAAGAACAATAAGTATATATTTAAGTATACATTTTTCCCATCCACATACGGGGCAGCGATATAGAATCAATCATCGGATCATATGCATGACGGAGTTTGTGGTCTATATGATTACTTGTCCATGTGGATTATCATACATCGGGAACACGACTATGACACCAAGCTATGGGATGAGGGGACATTGATCCTCTATAAGAACTGCATATGGGGACAAGTCCACTGACAAGCCGGTGGCAAAGCATTTTTTTGAACAACAACATTCATTGGCACAATTGCGATTATTTGTGATAGATCATATCAGAAGAGGTGATAGAAGAGGTGATAGAGCTAGGATATTGTTAAAGCTTGAGAGTTGCTGGATTTACACATTAGATCCAGTAGCCCCAAGGGGTTTAAATGAACAATTATTATTTAATGTATTTCTGCTCCCCAGAGTTTGAGTCACAGTTCAATAGTTATAGCATGTCCCTTTGCACATATGGAAGGCACATATGGTGGGGAGTTTGGATATTTCATTTCCTAGTGTATAGTGTCATGTGTAGGGCAACTATAACTTGGCTAGAATAGTTCTTGGAGAGTAGGAGTCTACATACATCTATTTCTTGGTTTGGGTCATTGCAATATAGGATGCTCCGCCCCTTTGTCTATTGGTGTACAGCAGGGGTCCTCAAACTACGGCCCGCGGGCCACATGCGGCCCGCCGAGCACATTTATCCGGCCCACGGGGGGTGCTGCCGGCACCCCCATTCCTTCTGTTTACCTTTTTTTTTCTTTCTTCTTGCAGCCGCAGCAGATACGTTCCGTCACATCCGGATCCGGTAACTGTGTTTCCCTCCGTGCAGGAGGGAACACTGCGCAAGACGTCCGGCCGGGGACACAGGAGCTGGAGGTAAGTGATGGGGAAGCGGGGGAGGAGGGAGGTATAAAGAGCACTGGAATGGCACACTATTCCTGGGCATCTGACTGGCACACTATTCCTGGGCATCTGACTGGCATAATATTCCTGGGCATCTGACTGGCATAATATTCCTGGGCTCTGACTGGCATAATACTTCTGGGCTCTGACTGGCATAATATTCCTGGGCATCTGAATGGCATAATATTCCTGGGTATCTGAATGGCATAATATTCCTGGGCTCTGACTGGCATAATATTCCTCGGCATCTGACTGGCATAATAATTCTGGGCATCTGACTGGCATAATATTCCTGGGCTCTGACTGGCATAATATTCCTTGGCTCTGACTGGCATAATATTCCTGGGCATCTGACTGGCATAATATTCCTGGGCTCTGACTGGCATAATATTCCTGGGCATCTGACTGGCACAATATTCCTGGGCTCTGACTGGCACAATATTCCTGGGCATCTGACTGGCATACTATTCCTGGGCATCTGACTGGTACACTATTCCTGGACTCTGACTGGCATAATATTCCTGGGCATCTGACTGGGACAATATTCCTGGGCTCTGACTGGCATAATATTCCTGGGCATCTGACTGGCATAATATTCCTGGGCATCTGACTGGCACAATATTCCTGGGCTCTGACTGGCACAATATTCCTGGGCATCTGACTGGCATAATATTCCTGGGCTCTGACTGGCATAATATTCCTGGGCATCTGACTGGCATAATATTCCTGGACATCTGACTGGCCTAATATCCCTGGCTTTGACTGGCATAATATTCCTGGGCATCTGAATGGCATAATATTCCTGGGCTCTGACTGGCATAATATTCCTGGGCATCTGACTGACACACTATTCCCATTGAAATACTGGTAAGTTTGTTGATTTAACTTTACTTCATTTTAAATATTGTATTTGTTCCCGTTTTGTTTCTTCACTTCAAAATAAGATAGTGTGCATAGGAATTTGTTCATAGTTTTTGTTTTTACTATAGTCCGGCTCTCCGGATGCGTTTTCACAGTCTGCACTTTCGGGTGAGGGACGCGAGCATGATCAGCTGCGGCTGGCGAGTATTAGAGTTTGTATGTATATATGTTTGTGGTTTTAATAGTACATTGTGTAGTCCTGGATAAAGGGCAGATTGCTGTCCGAAACGTCGCTAGGACTATTTATTATATGTACACTGTTTTGATAATGAAATAAAGTCCCATGAGTGCATTCCTATGATGTTTGGATTTGGTGTATGAAGATGTGATCTGCACCCGGGCAGTAGAGCTTGAATAGGCTAACAGTAAACAGAGTGCTAGTACATTGGGGGAATATATATATATATATATATATATATATATATATATATATATAGGTTTGTGATATTTGTATATACATATATAATTAGCTTTTTATAATTGACCCCTACCATAGCTCCCTATTGGCCCCCCACTGGTTCCTCTAATATGACCGTATGAGATGCCATTGGTCTGTTTCTCAAACTAGACAGTCATCAACTAATGTACTTGTTCTCTTGCAAAGTTGTGCACCAGGGCCTCTCACTTCTCGTTCTATTCTTTTTAGAGCCAGTTTGTGGTGTTTTGGGAAAGGAGTGTTCCACAGCATTGTGCAATATCTTCAGTTTCTTGGAAATTTCTTGCATGCAATAGCCATCATTTCCCAGAACAAGAATAGACTGAAGGGTTTCAGAAGAAAGTTCTTTGTTTCTGTCAATTCTGAGCCTGTAATCGAACCCACAAATGCTGGTACTCCAGATGCTCAACTAGTCTAAAGAAGGACAGTTTCATTGGTTCTTTAACAGCGTGCAGCTGAGCGAACATAATTGCAAAAGGGTTTTCTAATGAACAATTAGCCTTTTGAAATGATAAACTTGGAACACAGTGATGGTTGTGGATAATGGGCCTCTGTACACCTATGTAGATATTTCAATGTTCAATTTCAACATTAACAATATCCACACAGTATTTCTGATTCCCTTGATGTTATTTTAATGGACAAACGTTTCTTACAAAAACATGGACATTTCAAAGTTAACCCAAACTTTTGTATATATTTTCAACAAGCAAATAAAATTCAATGTGTGTAACCAAAAAACTCCAAGTAAGATAAATAGACATGTAGAAGACAAATAGCAATGAAGTTTTTCAACCAAAGAAACCCCACTGAAAATCATGTACATTTATAGGCCATTAGATAAACAGTATATCAAATGCCTCATTGACCATACAACACAAAAGACTTAAGAAAGGTATTATGCAGATCTCCAAAGTGCATTCCATTAACACAGTAAGACTGTTCTCTGATTTGTTCTTGAGTATTATCCATCTCTCAATTAACAGTTAGCGGTAAATATTCAGAGCAGAGGCTTCTATTGTTATTTGCCCACTCCTACTGGCTGATTCTTTAAGCTTTTAGCTAATTAAAGTCAGGGGGCTTTGATGAGCCCTATAAAAATGTACCGTGTGCATAATTTTCATGTAATTTATACAGTAAGCAGCTCTGACAATTTGTTTTAAATAAAACAAATACTTCCCGTCCGCTCCTATAATTTCTATTATTTGCTTCTATATCACCAGTAGTCAGTGATGGCAGAACAAGAGGCACAAACTGGCATCGAAATGTAACATTTTATTACGTATTTATCTATTTTTTCGCACAATGTATGAACGTGCTCTGAATTCACTGTACAAACGAGACAGTCCAAAATGAGAGATGATTGTGAAGTCAGCTGATAGCCCTTATTAGAACAGCTGGGATCCAGGCACAAAATGTGATGAGGCATCCATAGCTCCTGCTTTGTCTGCTGTTCTTGCGTGGCTGCCAAGGTTACTGCAAAATGTATTTGCCTTGGCACAGTAATAAACTGTTTGAAAAATTCAAATCTGGATAAATCTTGACTCCAAACCATACATAAAAATGTAATATACATCCATTTTGTATGCCAGGCCATTACAGGAAACAAAACCATAAAGTTGGATTAGGCATATTTTGAGCACTTCATGTGATACTTCTTGGCATAGATGGAAATAGAATTTTAACCTACAAATCAACAAAACATGCCATTTTTCAGGAGGAAAACTAGATGAAAAAAACATTTGTGGCATGTATTGCTTAAGCGCAGCAAGTCTTGTTATAAGCAAGAGATGGCCAGATTGGGCTCCACATGGTCTTTGATCCTTTGCTTGTATAGCAGGTTTTGAATAAAATTAACTTCAAACCAATAATTATTCAAGATGATTATTAGCTGAATAGACTTTATTATTTCATGGACAAGCCAGAGAAACAGTTAAAGGACATTTTTGTCTTGTATACTGTGTAAATATCTGGCTACATGTATAAGGATTGAACAAAAATAAACACATTTATATACTAAAAAAGTTAAAAGGTAATGTTACTAATTATTATAAATATGAGAAGCAGAAAAAGGGACTTTTATAATAACTATTCACTGGTTAAAGGGACACTTAACTTTTTTTCACTTGTGCTTCTATATTAGAAAATTTAGTTGTCCCTAGTATGAGGATGAACTGGCATGTACTTTTTCTGATAGAACATGCCAGTTTATCCTCTGACCAACAGCTGCCATGCTTCCATAGGAAGGAACCTAGTTAGGGTCCCCCCTGCTGATCCTATGCAAAAACGAGGGTCTCTCACTGTGCTAGCAGCGAGAGACCCTTGCATTCAGAAGTCAGAGCGGGGCATCAGCATGCGACAACCAGGAACTGCTGTGTCTCGCATGTGAGACACAGCAGTTAGTAAACCCGCGTGTATCTATTAAGATTCACGTCAGGTTTACTTAATTCTACTGGGACATGTAATTATTAACCCTTGCTTCCATCAAGAAAGCAAGGGTTAAACAACGTTTAATGTTCCTTTAAGCTTTTTGCTGATACTAAAATGTATTATTATTTTGTTTCCTTTAGCTAGTTCACCTGTCATTTAAAGTGCCACTAAATGCTGTTTTTTATATTGTTTTTTAAGCAGTATATGTAAAAAAATGACCTGTAAGAATTTTTTTACAAAACAGGAAAGGTTTCTTTTTGAGGCAATGTTTCCGGACAAATCACTCTGTTTTGGTGGTTGCCATTCTAGAGTGACAGAAAACATGAAAGGACTGCTGTTTATAAATTAAGCATTGCACATGTGCACACAAGAGTAACCTCAAGCAATTTCAAATCACTGGGAGAAGAACAAGGGAACAGTTACAGATGTTTTGTTTTTAACAAAATTGATTTCATCTAGAAAATAAAAACATTGTCATAACACAGTTGGCTTATTCAAGGTACAACAACACACACATTACTTGCACAGCAGGTTTGAATTAATTATATTACACAGAATTTTAAAGGACAAATACCCATAATGATAATAACTTGTACTATATGTTATAGATACAAACATCCATCATCTAAGCATGGTTAGCATTCTGTAATGTTGCTTAGTGCAAACATATATATCTACTCATAATTATTGCATCATGATATAGAAACAGATAACTGCATCTGTTGACACCCTTGGATCTTCAAGGGCGAATACAATCTGCTTAGTATGGTGCATTAACAAGCAAATGTTTGGAGAGTAAAGTGATTTTTTTTTTTCCAATGGATGGCCACATTTGACATATAAAATATTTTGTAATTTTATATGTCAAAAAGCAAATCTAAAAGAATGTTGGAAAAAGTAAGTTTTGGTCTTGGGAAGAAGAAAGTTGTTTGCTTGCTTGCGAAGGACTCTATAGGTATACTGGTTAATGAGTTTACTGATTGTACCTGGTTATCTCTTGTAGCTTGGAGGTAAAAGGGAGAAGAGAGAGATAAGGTTGAGATCTAAGGAAGGCTTTTACAACTGGCTGTGAATATGGTTTGTTTGGTAGAGGGCAAAAAACACTGGCATATTATTGGGCAAATTGACTGGGGAATATTACATGGCAAATAAGACTGGCATATTATTGGGCAAATTGGCTGGGGAATATTACAGGGCAAATAAGACTGGCATATTATTGGGCAAATTGGCTGGGGAATATTACATGGCAAATAACACTGGCATATTATTGGGCAAATTGGCTGGGGAATATTACATGGCAAATAACACTGGCATATTATTGGGCAAATTGGCTGGGGCATATTACATGGCAAATAAGACTGGCATATTTTTGGGCAAATTGGCTGGGGCATAATACATGGCAATTAACTCTGGCATTTTATTGGGCAAATTGGCTGGGGAATATTACATGGCAAATAAGACTGGCATATTATTGGGCAAAATGGCTAGGGAATATTAAATGGCAATTAACTCTGGCATATTGGGAAAATTAGCAGGAGCATATTAAATTGCAGATAACCTTGGAATATTATTGGGCAAATTTACTGAGTCATATTAAATTGCAGAATAACACTGGCATATTATTGGGCAAATTGGCTGGGGAATATTACATGGCAAATAAGACTGGCATATTATTGGGCAAATTGGCTGGGGAATATTACATGGCAAATAAGACTGGCATATTATTGGGCAAATTGGCTGGGGCATAATACATGGCAATTAACTCTGGCATTTTATTGGGCAAATTGGCTGGGGAATATTACATGGCAAATAAGACTGGCATATTATTGGGCAAAATGGCTAGGGAATATTAAATGGCAATTAACACTGGCATATTGGGCAAATTGGCTGGGGAATATTACATGGCAAATAAGACTGGCATATTATTGGGCAAAATGGCTAGGGAATATTAAATGGCAATTAACTCTGGCATATTGGGAAAATTAGCAGGAGCATATTAAATTGCAGATAACCTTGGAATATTATTGGGCAAATTTACTGAGTCATATTAAATTGCAAAATAACACTGGCATATTATGGGACAAATTGGCTGGGGAATATTAATGGCAAATAATATTGGAAATGTGTATGTAATGGGGTGATGGAGGCATGTAAATGTGGTGATGGGGCATGTCCTGGTGTGCAACGTGGGTTATGGGTCATGTCGTAGGTGTGCAACGTGGGTAGGGGGGGGTGCCCAAATTTTGGGATGTTGCATGTTGAGGGGCATAATCCTGGCATATTGAGGGGAAAATTCTGGCATATTGAGGGGGCATCATCTTGGCATATTGAGGGGAAAATCCTGGCATATTGGGTGTCTAAATCCTGGCATATTGAGGGGCATAATCCTGGCATATTGAGGGGCATAATCCTGGCATATTTAGGGGAAAATCCTGGCATATTGAGGGGGCATCATCTTGGCATATTGAGGGGGCATCATCTTGGCATATTGGGTGTCTAAATCCTGGCATTTTGAGGGGCATAATCCTGGCATATTGAGGGGCATAATCCTGGCATACTGAGGGGCATAATCCTGGCATTTTGTAAGGGAAAATTCTAGCATATTAAATGGCAAATCCTGGCATATTGTGGGGGAAAATCCTGGCAATATTCGTTATAAAACAAGGAAAAGATGGCCGTGGATGGGGAGGCGATTCAATGGTGCAATGGGCCACTTGACTGGATTTGCCCCCCAGGCCTAAGGCTGCCAGCCCTCCCCTGACTTTGGTGATACCTCAGTGACCTCGTAATGAGTCAGTACTCACACCTTCAGCTCTGAGGCACATTTTCATCTCGGAGAAGGATATTAGCATGGAAAAAGGTGAGTTTCTTAGGACAAACAAATGTTTCTCCAGCTGAAGCTGTGAATTTTTACACAAGGAGAGGTCACTGGGAGATCAACACTGCTGATTAACAGACTCTCTCCATATATCATAGCTCTAATTTAGCTCTCCAAGTAGAAGAAAACTATTTAATAAAAAATGTGAAATCATCTTAAATTGTCCATTAATTTAAAATTAAATAATATGTTTGCTGTTACAACATGTTACATATGTATCTGCTGTCTCTTTAAGAACTCAGGTCAATAGTCAATAGATGTGATTCTTTAATGCTAGTTCACGATGCAATAAATGAGAAAGGAGACTATTTTTGTCTCCAATAAGCAATAGTAAAACAAAAATCACACTGAAATATAGTAGATAGCCCATATTAAAAAAAAAGTGTTATCCATGGGTTAACACTAGTGTTGAGCGAACCCGAGCCGCACCGTTTGGGTTCGTGCCGAACATTACGGTTTTTGGACTCCGGACCCGAACACAGACATTCCACTGTATGTTCGTGTTGGAGTTCGGGGTTCGGCGATTACATTGTTTGTAATGCTATTGGCTTTCTATAAACCGAAATAGAGTTCCCATTCATAAGAATTTCTTATTTTTTTCATAAACCGAAAGTCTATAAACCGAAAGACATTCGGTTTATAGACTTTCGGTTTATAGATGTCTTTCGGTTTATAGACTTTCGGTTTATGGAATACATGTAATGCTATTGGCTTTCTATAAACCGAAATAGAGTCCCCATTCATAAGAATAGGCAATTGACCTATTCGTATGAATGGGGACTCTATTTCGGTTTATAGAATATCAATAGCATTACATGTATTACATCTGAGAGTCAAATAGAACCGTCAAATACTGTGCTTACAGCGCACTTTGAAAAATTCTAATAGTTTTGGGTGGTAAATAGTACATTTGCGTCTTGCGGTGCACTTCATATCTGAGAGTCAAATACTGTGCTTACAGCGCACTTTGAAAAATTCTAATAGTTTTGGGTGGTAAATAGTACATTTGCGTCTTGCGGTGCACTTCATATCTGAGAGTCAAATAGAACTGTCAAATACTGTGCTTACAGCGCACTTTGAAAAATTCTAATAGTTTTGGGTGGTAAATAGTACATTTGCGTCTTGCGGTGCACTTCATATCCGAGAGTCAAATAGAACCGTCAAATACTGTGCTTACAGCGCACTTTGAACAATTCTGGCTACCTCCTCCTCCTTCCACCTACACCGCCACAGTCTTGCCTCCTCAACCTATGGGTCACTTAGTATAAACTGAAAGAGAATACCCTGCACTCCAACCCTCTCTCAAATGGATAATTCTGTTGAACCTACTGGCAGCCATGCTTTAGATTTAGATTTATGTTCTTACAAAGCTAAAATCAAAGATTCCATCTAGTGCTATTTTATGGCTCAGCTGTATTTTTAATTTGTATGTATTTTATGTTATTTTAAGTTATTTCCCTATCCATATTTGTTTGCAGGGCACTTGTCCTACTCTTACCCACATTTTACTTCCTTTTGCAGCCCTCTAGCTCTTTCCAGGACTTTTTTAGAGGCATTTTAGTGCCCAAAAGTTCGGGTCCCCATTGACTTCAATGGGGTTCGGGGTCAAGTTCGAGCACGAACCCGGACTTTTTCCCGAAGTTTGGCTGAACCCGAACATCCAGGTGTCCGCTCAACTCTAGTTAACACATGTTTTTTAGTCTTACATAGTGAAACAGTTGTACGTGGGGTTTTTTTAATTTAAATTTTGTATTATATTTTTATCTTAAGCATGGAAAATACAGGTGTACATTAATACAGTAACATGAGAATTGAAACTTGTGAGCAGCATGTTTTGGCGACCCCTTATGCAATTCTGTTTATAAGACAATGAAGATAATAAGAAAAGTAGAATTAGAAAGAAGGGAAAATTAACAAACATTTGATAACTGGAATGAAAATACACATAATATAAATTAACATATGAGGAAAGAGTAGAGTATGAAAAAGAGGGGAGGAAGAAAGAGAAAGGATGGTAGAGGAGGGGAGGGAGCCAACATTGCTGAGATGCCTATATGGTTGTTAGGCTAATTCTTATAGGTTATAGGGGTTTAGTCTGGCTGCATAGTCGTGTGAGTGGGACAGGTGAAACCGTTTTACATGTTTTAGTGCACAATCCACTGACAAAAGAAAGAGCATGAATTGTTCAGCCATACATTAAAGCCAGAGATATTAAAATAATTTATGTTTCTGTTAATAGTGTTAACAAGCCATGCGTTCCAGCACATTACATTTATATTATGCAAAAAATTTGCTTTTCCAAGGAGCATTTAAATCTAAACTTGCCGTAGTATAAAAAGGCAGAGGTCTGCTGGAAGTTTAAGAAAACAAGAGGATTAAAGCTGCATCAAAGTCATGTGTTCGGGTCAATGAAAGAGTCTTACTGTATGAATTACAAAAGAAACATCCTATTTCTAAGGTCTATTCACTAAGCAGTGATTTGTGGAGAGCAGACACATGAATAATAACAGTTAGGTATTGATAGCCTAGTTGGAAACATAGGCAAGTTGGGTAAAATTTTCAACGCAGCTCTTGTGTCGCTGGGGTAGCAACCAGTGCTGTATTTACCGCGAGGCATTCTAGGCGGATGCCTAGGGCGGCAAATTTTGGGGGGCGGCAGCGCCCCCCAGCACTGAAAAATAAAAAATTATAAAATGTAAAAAAAAAAATCCGGCCCTTTAAGAAGAAAAAAAAATGACCGCGCTTGCAGGCAGAGATGGAGGTGAGAGGGGATCGGAAGATCCCCCTTACCATCGCTCTGCCTGCCAGGCTGCACGGGGAGCCGAACAGGCAGCAGAGAGAAACCTACGTGCTGCCTGATCGGCTCCCCGTGCAGTGTGACACGAAAGTGCCAACAGTCACGTGACCGGTGCGCTGACGTCATACGCGCGCCGGGTCACATGACCTGTCGGCACAACCGCCGGGGAGCCGAACAGGCAGCATGGAGGACTCCATGCTGCCTGCCACTAGCCACCAGGGAAAGGTAGGTGCTGGGGAAATAAGCAGGGGCTTATTAAATGGCAAATAACACTGGCATATTGGGCAAATCAGCAGGGGCATATTAAATGGCAAGTAACACTGGCTTATTATTGGGCAAATTGGCACGGACATATTAAATGGCAAATAACACTGGCATATTATTGGGCAAATTGGCTGCGGGATATTAAATGGCAAATGACACTGGCATATTATTGGGCAAATTAGCAGGGGCATATTAAATGGCAAATGACATTGGCATATTATTGGGCAAATTAGCAGGGGCATATTAAATGGCAAATTGTCAGGGGCATATTAAATTGCAAATAACACTGTCATATTATTGGGCAAATTGGCAGGGGCATATTAAATGGCAAATAACTGGCATATTATTGGGCAAAGTAGCAGTGGCATATTAAATGGCAAATAACTGGCATATTATTGGGCAAATTGGCAGGGGCATATTAAATGGAAAATTACACTGGCATATTATTGGGCAAATTAGCAGGGGCATATTAAATAGCAAATGACACTGGCATATTATTGGGCAAATTGTCAGGGGCATATTAAATGGCAAATAACACTGGCATATTATTGGGCAAATAACACTGGTATATTATTGGGCAAATTGGCTGGGAACATTAAATGGCAAATTACACTTTAATATTATTGGGCAAATTGTCAGGGGCACATTAAATGGCAAATAACACTGGCATATTATTGGGCAAATTGTCAGGGGCACATTAAATGGCAAATAACACTGGCATATTATTGGGCAAATTGTCAGGGGCATATTAAATGGCAAATAACACTGGCTTATTATTGGGCAAATTGTCAGGGGCATATTAAATGGCAAATAACACTAGCATATTGTTGGGCAAATTGTCAGGGGCATATAAAATGGCAAATAACACTGGCATATTGTTGGGCAAATTGTCAGGGGCATATTAAATGGCAAATAACACTGGCATATTATTGGGCAAATTGGCTGCGGGATATAACGTGGCAAATAACACTAACATATCATTGGGCAAATTGTCAGGGGCATATTAAATGGCAAATAATACTGGCATATTATTGGGCAAATTGGCAGGGGCATATTAAATGGAAAATAACACTGGCATATTATTGGGCAAATTAGCAGAGGCATATTAAATGGCAAATAACACTGGCATATTATTGGGAAAATTGGCAGGGGCATATTAAGTGGCAAATAACTGGCATATTATTGGGCAAATTATCAGTGGCATATTAAATGGCAAATAACTGGCATATTATTGGGCAAATTAGCAGGCGCATATTAAATGGCAAATGACACTGGCATATTATTGGGCAAATTGTCAGGGGCATATTAAATGGCAAATAACACTGGCATATTATTGGGCAAATTAGCAGGGGCATATTAAATGGCAAATAACACTGGCATATTGAGCAAATTAGCAGGGGCATATTAAATGGCAAATAACACTGGCATATTATTGGGCAAATTGTCAGGGGCATATTAAATGGCAAATAACACTGGCATATTGATGGGCAAATTGTCAGGGGCATATAAAATGGCAAATAACACTTGCATATTGTTGGGCAAATTGTCAGGGGCATATTAAATGGCAAATAACACTGGCATATTATTGGGCAAATTGGCTGGGGCATATTACTGGTAAATGGCAGAATAATACTGGCATATTATTGGGGAAATTGGCTGTGACTTATTAATGGCAAATTATACTGGCATAATATTGGGCAAATTGGCTGGGGCATATTAATGGCAAATGATACTGGCAAATTATTGGGCAAATTAGCTGGGGAATATTATGGGCAAATAATATTGGCAATGTGTATGTAATGGGGTGATTAAGGCATGTAAATAGGGTGATGGGGCATGTCCTTGGTGTGCAACGTGGGTTATGGGTCATGTCGTGGGTGTGCATCATGGGTAGGGGGGGTGCCCAAAATTTGCCTGCCTAGGGCAGCACAAAACCAAGATACACCACTGGTAGCAACTGCAACTGGGCCTTTAAAATCTGTGGCAAAGAGTGGTCATCTGATCAGATGATTGATTTCTCACACTCACTCCATGCATGTTGTCTGATCCAGCATGCAAGAAATTACATCAGGAAAGCTGTGGACCAATATGGCACAGAGACACTGTTTAGGGGTCAACATTGGCACAGAGCAGCTGTCTGGGGGGACAAGATTGCACAGAGAGTTTGGTGACAAAGATGGCAGACAGAGGCTGGGACAAATATGGCACAGAGAGGCAATTTGGGGGAGCAGGTGGCACAATGAGGCTATGTGGGGGCAAATATGGCACAGACAGGCAATTTGGGGGATATCATTGCACAGAGAAGCTGTTTGGGAACTTTGCCACTGTGGAACATATTGCTTGGCCAAAGTTCAATGGTGGAGGCTTAGGACAATTTTTGCATCAGAGTCCTGTGGTTATTAGTTACACCTGGTTTAAAAATAAGATTACTTAAAATGTGAACCTTGGGGAAATCATTAATGTTAACATAAATTCTCATTATGTATTTTTTATATGCAGTTTCCTCACTAAACACTGAGAAATTATGTAAATCTCTTATTTCTAACTTGTACTATGTTTTAATATGGAATAATACATGTTTATAAAAGTATGAGGCACATAAGATATGTATAAAGAGCAATGCCCTGGCAAAGTGTTATACATGGAGCAAGCATCAGAGAAATTCCACTGGTTTCCACGACGATTGCCCCATACTTTACACTGTTTAAACAGCACTCAGTATCTAATAGAGTTTATGCAACTGCAGTTTATCCATTTAATGGATACCTCCCCAGCTTACCCATTCAACCCATGTCAGCCATACTCATTTAAATCATCTGCACATTTTCTAACCACTTAAACATGGTTCAAAGTAATTTTTGTTATTCTTGTCTATACATCCAAGATCACAGAGGTAATTTGTGTTGGTGCAAGCAAAGTGTCAGCAACTCTATGTAAAATGTGGAGGCTGCTGTAAATCTGGCCACAATGAAGGCAAAAAAATCCACCTTCTCTCTTTGACTTTTGAAATACAGTGTAATGTTTTCCCATCTGCTATTTTTAAGCAGAAGCAGGGATGAGCATATGGGCATGCTTTTTTTCCAGCAGATGCGGTCTACTTAGAAGTTATAATAATAGTCTTTCTGCAAAATAAATCATTTATATTCAAAACCTGGCTAGTTACAGCATTTGTACTCTGTTCCTGCAATCTATAATTTCAAAATTCTGAATGGCATTAATATTTTGTGGCAAGTTTACAAGGAAAGTTTAAGAGCATGGAAGAGCATTCATTCCTAGTGTATAAACCAAAATCTAACTGATCAAGCAATAGTTTTCTCCCAACTGAAACAATTATAAATTATTAACATGATATTATTATTTTACATTAATGTGGGGAACATAAGTCAAGCGTTATTGTACAAAAGACCAGTATTTTTTTCCCCTAAATAGACATTTTTGTTGTAAATATGGCACACAATCATTCTTGTATTTTATTACTGTTATGTATCTTATTTGTTATATTTCTTCTGCAAGCATAATAAAATAGACACTAGTTCTCTGCATCTATTATGCTTAATATTTAATATATATATTATATTTACAATATATATTTATATACTGTTACTGTGTCATATGTGTTACTGGGCTGTCCTGCTGTGCATTTCTCTATCAGTATGAGCTTCTAGCTGAGAACAGCAGTGCCAGTATTCGAATACATAGCTCTCAATCCTTTTTAGATCAAAGTCCTTGGCTGCGGTGCTCCTGTTATTATTATGGGTTGTGTGGTGTCATTTCATTAAGATGTGTATAAATAGCAATGCTAAATCAGAGGGGTTTTGTCAACAGTTAGAATATATAGCTCTAAAATTACATCATTTCAAGATCCAGTTCCTGGGCTTTGGCAGTAAGAAGAAAGTGGTATAGTGCCCCATTAGCTTTCATGCAACCTTTGGGATGCCCAATGCAATGATTGGCAGACTCATTTACATGCTCACATGTGCAAACCCAGGCACCCAACATAGAACTGGCCTTGTAAGTCAAATGTGTAACCTTCCTTTATCAATCACTTCAGCTTGACAAATTTCATGAAAAAAATTCATGATTTTGCATTTATACTGTCAGTGTCACGCAAAGGCTTGGGTTATTTATTTGTGAAGGCCATCCTGTTACCCACTGCGTGGTCAGGGATTAATCAGAGCCACATGCTCATATTGTTCATAATAAAAAAAATGGTACTCTAGTACTCTATTTTGTAAATCTATCCTGGTCTTGAGAGAAACAGACTGGTACCATTTGAAGTACATAATTTAGTCAAGTAAAATGCAACATGTTCATCTACCTTAGAAGGATGGTAGACATTAAATGGTACATATTTTAAAAGTCAACTGTATTGCAAGCAATGCTTGTCCATTTCAAGATAGTAAAATAGAAAAACAATTGCATCACACAATCCGACCCATATGATTTTATGGCTAATCAAAAAAATGTTATTTTACCCTTATCTAAGTGATTTAAATTCATGTTTTTCCGATGAGTATTCTGAATCTTGGACTTTTTTTTTTTTAGCAGATGGACTGTAAAAATGAAGTTTTAAAATAAACTACAGCAACTATAAGGTGTAAATTCCAGTTTATGGCTCGTAGAAGCAGAAAAAGCAAGACTTTTGCCATCTTGTGGTAAAACTGCAGAAGTACACTGCTGCTATTTTGAAAAGTAATTGAAATACATTTCAATTAAGAAACATGTCTCTCTACAAAAAACAATCTGTGCTATTAATTAGTTGGCTCAGTAATTGTTTCTTCTAAAGATTAATTTAATGTAGCTCAGTCCAGTTAAAGTGCTGAAGTTATTTGTTACTTAAAGCTGCCTAAGAAGCAATACTTTCTCATGCTAAGATTCATATGGAGCTATCTATTTTATTGTAAAATGGACATGTAGGCATGAAATCAACACGTTGACACTTTTTGCTGTGTAGAACAATGTTTGGACTAATGAAACACATGTGTAAAGAAATACATTTGTGTTTATGGATGTTAAAGTATGAAATCTGATATTCTAAACAATAGAAAAAACTACAAGTATTAAATATAAGTCCAAAAAAATCTAAAAAGGAACAGAGGGCGATAAAATTCCCTCTCATGCTGCACACTACATGCCTGGGAAGGTACCTAGGGACCTCCCTCAGGACACCCATGTTGCTGACTGACAGCTGCTTCTCTCTACCAAAGTGCACCAGTGGCCATTTTGTTCTGGTGATGTTAATCCACATCACCTAACCCATTCATGTCCAAAGTCCGGCCCGCAGGCCAATTTCGGCCAGTGTCCCAGTTTAATACGGCCCTACAGGTAATTTGGCAAAATCTATCTGTTGAGGCCCCAGTGAATTGTTCGTAGCTATGCGACACGGAAGTCATATGAAGTAGGTCACATGACCTCCCACGATGTATACTATCGGCGCACACTGCGGGTTCTCCCGCTTTGCATTGCTGATAGGAGGTCCTTGAGGTAAGAGCCTAAATGGCATTGTAATACTAATGAAATTAGAAAATGCTTTTATTTCAGCCCGGTTTGTGTTGTATATGAGGATGGCATAGTGTAAGTGTGTTTGTAGCAGAGAGTGTGTGTGTATGAGGGTGGAATAGTGTAACTGTGTGTATGAGGGTGGCATAGTGTAAGTGTGTGTGTGCGAGGGTGGCATAGTGTAAGTGTGTGTGTATGAGGGTGGTATAGTGTAAGTGTATGTGTATGAGGGTGGCATAGTGTAAGTGTGTGTGCATGAGGGTGGTATAGTGTAAGTGTGTGTGTATGAGGGTGGCATAGTGTAAGTGTGTGTTAATTAATTTGCATTTAATTTTAATGGTTCAAAGAATGTCAGGCAAAATGGTCGGCCCACTCGCATGTTCACTTCATCAAATCTGGCTATCTTTGAAAAAAGTTTGGACACCACTTACCTAACCTGTAGCACATTTTGGGTTTCCAAGGTATGTGCTACCACAACAAGAGGATTTCTGTAAACGTTGGTGGGTGAATAAGTAAAAAACGAGCATGTCACTTTTTATTATTTAAAACACTGTGCTACCTGGACAGCATAAACATTTCACATTTGCTTGTGTTTTTTTACTATGAAATAGTATTAGTGAGAATTGCTTACAATATAGGAGAGAAAAGCAGCCACTGAGCAGGAGACCCATACAGGTCTGTTCTTTTCCATGCTGTTGGGAGTGAGCCCTATATGTTTAGAGAACCACAATCAAACTTCACTGTGTGTTCTTTTTTCTGTCTTCCTTATTAATATAGGAAGAAATATAATCGAAGGATCTATACAAAACATCCTAAAGGTTTGGGCATCGACTTGTAATAGCTCACAGCAGCCTGCATGCATACATTATATGAAAGAGAAAATCTTCATTTGTTTCAGGACTAAACAGCGCATGGCAACCTTGAGGATTATGTTTACTCATATTCATGAGTTAATGAGACTTATGTAAACACTTATTAAATCTGAAAGAAGTTATTAAATGTACTAACAAGAAATGACAGACTTTAGCTAATGGCCCTGCATTGCTATAAGATAGAGTTTTATTTAGAGCCAACATATTGGCAAAGGTTGACATTTATACCCAAAGGAGATCTGTGTCACTGGGGTCAGTTAACTTATTTAATAAGGGTCAGCTACAGTTTGAGTTGGCTGTCAACTGCACCTTTGGCCATTTTAATCCAATTGTCACAATCTGCTGGTATTAAATTTGATTAAGAAAGTGAGAAATCACAGCAATGTAACAATATCACACTCTGGAACATGACCAGAAGCCAAACCTGTGAATTACAAGAAAGACTTGTAAAGCTCTTACTTATTTATTTTAAAAAAAATGTAACTTGTCCCAAAGGCTTTCATAGAAGGAAAAGGAAGAGGCCTGGAAATATTGACAAAATGTACAGTTGTATACAAATAATAATTATATATATAGGAAATAATTAATTTGATTTTCACCATTTAGACTTATTTAAAATAAGAACATATGTGTGTAGCTATGGTAACTATCGCCCCCTAAGAAAGTGTAATGGCTTAATTAACCAGAGTTATTATCCATAGAAAACACTGATATAGCTTTACCTCATTTAGCCATGGGGGGGGGGGGGGGGGGGGGGTATGTATAAAGAGTGGAGGGGCACAGTACCAAAAATGTTGAAATCACTGTGGAAACTAGAATTGACCTTCATCAATCACTTCACACCATGTTTTATGTGTACTATAGGTCAGTTTTGTACATCATTATGAATCCCATCATATTGGAAAATGGAGTAAACATAAAGGCCAGGTTGGAGGCAAGTGTAGGTTCAGAAGCAAATCAAAATGAGCTCTGGATGCATTGAGATTAACAGAACAGCCACCCTGAACCAACCAGGATCTCTTAATTCACCATCTACCTTCAATCCAGACAAAGTTCTGTCCGTTTGTCATCATGATTGATCTGCTTAATAAATATACCATAAAGTGCGAAAGATATAATATATTAAGCAAGGACACTGAAAGAGGAAAAAAACGGAACCACTGACCTCCAGAAATAAGGATCCTACAACCAGGGATATCGCTGTATAGTAATTTATTCTAGATGGCATGCACTGACAAACGCGTTACGCGCCACTTCCTGTCGCTGTTCTACGGTTGTGGTGTCCGAGATGAGCGTGGGCTGACTGGGTTGCAGATTTCATTCACGAATGGCTAGTCCGGACGTCAGTTTCAAACCTTAAAACAGGAGTGGCATCATTTATGTAGTTTGAATTCCAATTCAGGAATTACTAGATCTGTGCTAGAAAGCAGATACTACTAAATTACATAGATGAGTCACAGAGCATGGCAAGACACCATTTATTTGTAGTGCACTGATTAAAAGTGTCAGCTATTTGCACTAAGATAAGCCTGGAAGATATAGAGAACTCATATGGTTCATCGATAGCAAAAAAAGATTTTCTAATGCAGAAGAATTTCCCCACTGAACATATATGATTCACACTCCATTCTCGAGCATTCTGCTGAGGTGTCTATTCAGTATTTTTTATGTGTCATCCTTGTGTTTTTATGTCTTCTATAGTTTATTTCAAATTCTGTGAACAAAGCACTTTGATTGTATTCCAATGTATGGAAAACAAATATGCTGACTCAGCTCGCTGGCTGCCAGAAACCATGGAGTGGGAATACCTGCAGAACAGTAAAAAAAATACAAATCCATAAATAAAAGCCAATGCAGGAACAATTGTGAATTATGTCATGGAACGCATGAATGTGAAATTGTTTACGTACAAATGAAAAGCTACAGATGTATTAATGAGCTATATTTTCACAGTAGAACAAAATCTTTTTACTTGCCCTAAATTGTGTTGTGATTAAACCACTGTTCATTTTAGTGCTTATGTCCAAAATGATTGTATAGTTGAAAGTGAAAAGCCATTGTGTTGAAGTTGCACCTGCAATGTCAAAATTACACGGTATCACTTTAATGAGGATAAAAAGATGTTTTTACATAGTGGAAACCTAGCTACTGCTACATGTACAGGAATCTTTTTATAAAGGCATAAAGTTTCATGGCCTCCGTTATTCCTCTGCGTAGAACCTCGAAGCCGAAGGCATAGCAGTGAAAAACTTGCACATTACGTACGCTGTGATACTGATATTGGGGGTACTGATCTGGGGGATAGGCAGATGCACAGGCATTTGACACATTCACTCCATTTAGGCTCAACCATCAGATATATCTTACAGTAGGCGGCAGTTTCCTTTACTAGCATATACCTTCCTGCAACTGAACTTTGAGGACAACACGTTCACATTACCATCATTCAGGCAGCTTAGAGTTTAAGTCTGTATGTGTACAAATACAATACATTGCAATAGTGACCCACAAGTTTTTTTTAGTACACATACATAAGCTTTATAGCTTTGAAAAGAGTTTAAACAAAGACCTAGTTGGATCAAAAAGATCTCCCCTCGCAGATACTCCACGTGAGAACACAGCATGGTGTCTGCCTATCTTGCGAAGTGTGCGCACTGATCTGATGTCAGAGCGCCACTCAGATCAGTGCGCAGGGAGCGCAAGAGTAGCAACATGGAAGGTGGGAGGAGGGTGTGAAACTAGCAGTGGCATATTAATTGGCATACTGGCTATGGCATTTTATGGACATACTGGCTGTGGCATATTAATGGGCATACAGGCCGTGGCATTTTAATGGACATAGAGTAGCATATTATTGGGCATACTTGCTGTGGCATATTATTGGCCATATTGTGGCATATCATTGGGCATACTAAAGGTGGCATATTAATGGGCATACTGGCTGTGGCATTTTAATGGACATATAGTGGCATATTATTGGGCATCCTGGCTGTGGCATATTAATTGGCAAATAGTGGCATATTAATGGAAATACTGAGTGTGGCATATTAATGGGCATACTGGCTGTGGCATTTTAATGGACATGTAGTGGCATATTATTGGGCATCCTGGCTGTGGCATATTAATTGGCAAATAGTGGCATATTAATGGACATACTGACTGTGGCATATTAGAGTGCATACTTACTGTGGCAAATTAATGGGTATACTTGCTGTGGCATACTAATTGGCATATCTGGGTGCTGGGGTAAGTCCTGGGTGCAATGTGAATGCAGAGAAAGGAATTAAAAACAAGAAATGGATTGCAATAACCTTTTTATTACATTTGTAAAAAGTTGAATTATAATAAAGTTATTCCTTTGTCCGCAAAATGCACAATGTGACCCTCCTACTGAAAAGTTTGGAAGAATACATGCCAGAAGGGGGTTAATATGATTAGGCAAATCTTCCCTTGCAAATCCATAAATGTTAATATATCTAGCTGTATGACCCTGAATTTGTTATCAGTTGGACTCTGTTGAACACTTTACAGTTTGGATGCCACGATTACGCAAACAAATCACAATAGGAGCAAAGTAAGAATTAAATATATATATATATATATATACATATAAATATATATATACATACATACATTTGTTGTTGAGGAAATTCTTACTTTATATATATAGTTGAGGTAATTCTTTTATATATATATATATGTATATATATATATATATATATATATATATATATATAGTTATAAGAATACCACAAGGTATTATTAGATAGTTATATTCAATAACCAAATTATAGAATATCAACACAGTTGAATAGTTTAAAGCATAACAAAGTTTAATGATAACTCTACAACAAAATCTACTATAGGTTATACAAATAAACAATGCTAAAATGCTCAATCTATTAAAAGAAACAAGAATAGTTAATTCTACTCAAGTAGAAGAAGATAAAGTAAAATATAATAAAAGCTGATACTTAGTCTTAACAGTTACGGTCTTACATCTCTTTCCACGTGTATCTCTCTGTATAAGACCACCATGCAAGCATAAATAGGAACCCTATCTATAACATACCCGAATGTGGTGAAGATCAAGAATATATTGTGTTTATATATGCAACATGTATTCGGAACGTTTTCTTTTTATTTAATTTAGCAGGTATCTGGTTTGTAAGATTTACAACACCTTCTTAAAAAAGGTGTCATAAAACTGGGAGATCTCAGATCATTCTCTGGGGTGTACCTTCCACAGGGGATGGACTTTTTGAGGGCAAAGGAAAACTCAGTTAAAACTACATGCTTTGGGGAATATAACTTAGAATCATTTTTGAACAGCTAAGAACCATCTTGGGTTCTAAAGTTAAAGGACATAACAAATGTTTGGTTTTCCACAAACTCCTTAATTACTGTTTTTGTAAGTTTGGTTTTCTGTGTTCAGTCATTGTTATTTTTGGACTGGTTTACATATTCTTTTGTTATTTTTATAAAACAATGTGATACTTAATTGTCGACTCAGGTAGCGCCGATATTCTTGCCTAGATTTGGAGATTTGAGTATTACTCTATTTACTATTATGGAAATAGCTGAAGTCCTCCCATGGAAGCCAATTGGAGGACTTTGGCTATTGCAAAATGGCCCAAACTTAAAATAGAGTACAAAATTCAAATTAAATTAAAAATAAAATAAAATATTTTAAAGTAAAATATAGTTAGGTAAATGAAAAATAAATAAATATTAATAAAAACACTTTAAAATAATTATATAAAAATGTTATATTACTGTTATATATATTATAGTAATGTATAATATAATATAAAAACATTATTAATCAAATTTTCATTGGCATGGTAATAGTTTTAATATAATAGCATAATTAATGCTAAAAATTAATTATTGTAATTTCTTTTAAAATGTGCTATTATGGCATAAATGACGCAATTACCGCATAGTGAACCCATCTAGCATAATAAGAAATACATGTATCACATATGCTACTCAGTAACCCAATAAAAATTAGTGAATTTACATATATACATACATTTTAACATATATAATTGTTTACACTGTCATAACAGCTCTTGTGGTATAACAATTCTGGTTGGCATGACATCACTGGTTAATATTCACCGTTAACAGCTGTTAGGGTCAACAATAAGGATGGCCACATTGCTTGGCAATGCCCCACTGTCTACTGTGGACATGAAATGGCACCATGATGCATGTGGCATGATAAAGGGAGGGAACATATAACCTAACAGTTCTTAATGGTGAACAATAACCAGTGATGTGATTCCATTCTATAGCTGGCATGACATCACTGGCATTAATATACCACAGGAGGTGGGAAGGTGGTGTATAAAAATAAATATGTTACTATATGTATATATGTAGATATGGGGCTGGACAGATTTGATAGAAGTGTACTAAATAAGCTCACATGCTTAGGCAGCATACAGACTTATTTACATGATGCCAATGAGCAATAGGTATATATGGGTATATATCAGGGTGCGACAAATCCCGGCACCAGGAAAATATATTGCCCTTTTTTTTTTATCCAGCAGAGCACGACTGGCAGCGTGTCCGAGTGCTGGGTGTGCTCAGCAGGGCTAAAAACAACAGCAGGGCACAGACCAGGCTACAATGAGGTATAGCAGCAAGGAGGAGGGAATATTAATAGATGTTCTTTTTTATCTTACACAACAACAAAATTGCTGACTTGTGTGTAGGTGCAAGTGTATGTGTGTGTGTGTGTGTGTGTGTGTGTGTGTGTGTGTGTGTGTGTGTGTGTGTGTGTGTGTATGTGACTGACTGCAAGTGTGTATGTATGTGACTGACTGCAAGTGTGTATGTATGTGACTGACTGTATTTCTGCATGTGAACGACTATGTGTTTGTCTGTCTGCCTGGGACCGACAGTATGTGTATGTCTGTGACTGACTGTATGGGTGTGTCTGTCTGTCTGTGACTGGCTGTGTATGTGACTGACTGTGTGTAACTGGCTGTATGCCTGCCTGTGACCGACTGTATGTGTGTGTCTGTCTGACTGTGACCAACTGTATGTGTGTGTCTGTCTGACTGTGACCAACTGTATGTGTGTGTGTCTGCCTGTGGCTGACTCCACAGCAATAAAACTCCGAGTAATGTGCAGTGTGTGAGTGTATCACACACTCATGCTGCACATTACTTTACCACAATACACAATAAGACTCACAGCACAAACAAAGCTCACATTAGTTGAAGTTACACTTATACACATAAATACACAGCCACAAATACACACACATACACACGTAGCCACACATACACACACATTCACACTTGCACAGTCACACATACGTACACACCCTTACACACACCCTTACACAGAGACACAAAATCCAACTTACACATACCAACTTACACCACACACACTTCTATATATGAGCAAATTCCCATGATTTCAAAATGAACATACAACATTTTGTGTACGTTGCATACACCATTTACCAGACAAAAGTTGACCAACAGTCTCATTATATGCCATAATATAGGGGATATTACACACACTCTCTTACACACAAAGACACCCACCCTTACACACACCCACACAGAGGACATTACACACACACACATATATATATTAATATTATATTTATTTATATGATTGTTTTTTATATTAATATTTATTTTTTATTTAATTTAACATGTTTACTCCAAATTACATTTCTTTTTAAGGTCAATTTGCCAGGCCAATATCTGGCTAATAGAACTGCCTGAAATTAAGCAATTTATGTAAATTTTGGGGCAATTTCAGGGGCTTGGTCCTTTAAGAGTAAGCAAAATCCATAGGAATTGGACCAGATTTCTTGTCTGTTCAGAACGTATTGAGTCAACCCTATAACCTTTGGGTGAAAGTCACCTTGTTTTTATTTATGGTACCTTTAGTACTAAATTGGGTTTGGTATCATTTGTAATTATGAGCAGATATCTCCTGGTAATCTAGGCCTCGATCAGACCTTTGGTTTTAATATAATCTGGTAGTGTCAGGAAAGTATATTGGTGTGGTGTGGTGACCGGTTGGAGTTAGATGTGGTTACTTAGAGCTTGCCGGAGAGTAAGCCAAAGGTCTGGTTATTAGTAGCCCTTTCACACCCTCTGACACAGGTTAGCTGAAAAGTGACACCTTCATAATGTTGTTTCTTTTTTTTTTCATCCTACAAATTTCATTCATATTACCTAACACAGAGATCTGGTGTGAAATGTTTAAATGTCTGCCACAGAGTAACAATGAATCCAGAAGGACATTATTAAACTAGACAGATATATGACTCTCATGAGACTTCTATATCATCCATTCTCAATATCTTTTAATCTGTTTCATCAACTAATGATTCCCCATGTCATATAACCATTTTAGGGTCCCTTTTATAACATTAATGAAGTTTGAACTTCCATAAATTACAAATGTATCTATTCGGATGATATTTATCTGTTGTTGTTTTTTGCTGTAGATTTCCAATTGGAGATCAGTGGTATACTTTCTTTCCCACTTTCCTCACCTACTATATAACAAGTGTCTCTATCACCCCCACATATTTTTCCTTTTCGTATATACTGTGGACCTGGCCACTATCTCTGTTATCCTTTAATCTCACCCTCTGTGGGTCAATGGTTCATCAATGGTTAAAAGAAGAGAGGGAGGGGAAAAAATGCAACTTGCATTTTTCATGCATTTACCCTTAACTGCAAACAAACCACTAATGCTTTCCACACCAGGGTGTATGTCAGACAAGGGGTTTAAGTTATTTAGGAGTTTAAGAAAATGAAGCAAAAGCAAGCAGGGCTTGAAATTACACTGACACACTGATGTTGCTGTCCACTTCTTTAAGCCACTTGTCACTCTCACATACACCATGCCATCAAACTCTAACTTGACAGTGATTAACCAAAAGCCGCTCAGCAAGGTTCTGGTACTAACATAGGAGAGGATAAGGTGTGACTTCAACGGTATTAGGATGCAGATAGGCAACATGCTCCCTTAGCGCATACAAAAGATAAACAGATAAATGCTTTACAAAAAAAAAAAGAGGAAACTTTCTGCCACAATTACTTTGATTCTCTTATCCTAGGGCATGTGTCCATGTTTTTCTGACCATTCAGTCCTGGTCTATTAAGATAGCATTCATCCATGGTATTAAATATGCAGACTAGATGAGAATGGTGGTATTTAACACAAATAATAGTGTCATTTTCTTTATCATAGCAGTAATAAGCAAAGAATACAAATTGTAAAAGCTAGTAATTACAAAATTCCAAAACAAACTGAAAATTGGTTTTGATACACTGACTTACTCACTTTTAAATGATCCTTCTCTAATGTTTTGTTTAGCAGGAGAGAAACCACGCGCTGTTAACAGTTATATTGTCCAGTGTCTGCTTGTGGGCATAATTTATTGTGGTGCTTTAGTTAGGATAAGCAGTTTAGACTTTCTATGAGAACAGCAGAGGGCACTGAATTTGTGTAACTGTATTTAGTGTTGTTTTCTTTAGAAAATTCTGTAAAGGAAATCAGTTTTTATCTTCTTGTCTTCTCATTTTTCTTGCAATTTTCTTTTTCTATTTTACAGTGGTTTTGACCAATCATGTTACCATTGAACAAACAAAGTTACATATAAGCATATATCTGGAATTTGACTAGTGTTTCTTTTGTTTTGTAATTCTTTAATCATGGTTTAGAATAATTTATGTTTATTATGAATCAATTAAAACACTTTAAAGTAACTGCCAACCATGTATTTTTTTATCACACCACACACGGCAGGGAAATATCTGGCATTTAAAAAACAAACAAACAGATAATCATTTGCTCCACATCAGGTAATGACGCTCCTACTCTCTCTGCACAGTGTTGTGTGAGGGGGCAGAACAATATCTCTTGCACTGCGTACTACAGGTCTCCTAGCTTCCCCTTATCTCCAGACTGAGAGAAAGATGGAGTGCCCCAAGCCCTCATCAGCAAGTGCGGTGCCATCTTGTAAACGCTGCCCCTGCACTCCTCGGCCTTCTAATCTTCATGTGCAGCACCGGTGCCCCTATGTTGGACAGTGAACTTATGGACTATGTGTGTGAATTTGTAACTGTACACACGTAAATGTACTGTTCTTAATTAACAGTTATTAACTATCTGTTCCCACTGAATGTTCTGGTTGATGCAGACCAGTGCCACTGTAAAGGAAAGATTCTTGTGAGCTAAATATCATATAGTTAGCTCATTTACCCTTTATAGTAATGGTGCTATTGGCATGACTGAGAGAGAGTAGTACATGTATGTGTGAACTGGGGCCTTCCCTATTTCTTGTCTCTACTTCTAGAGTTTTGTTATGAATAATACATTTCATAGATGCATTAGTTTATCTGCTTGATGCATTTTCCATCGGTTGCATCTGGGTTTTTTTTTTCAAATGAAAGTGTTTTCAAAACAAACACTTTTGTGTGTGTAATTTTTGTTTATATGTCTGTATAAAATGTTGTTTAACCAAATGCACAACATCACTTATTTACCTGTTCAATACATTACAGCACACACCTTGAGATGGTTGTTATTTAACTTTCTTTAGGAAGAGGGAAGGTGAAATGTCTCAGGTACAGACCATTCTAAGCACAAAACTATTCTAGCACTCTCCTGTAATTCCTTCAGTGCAATGTGTTCTTGGTATAGACACAAAAAGCTCTACGTACCTCATCTTAAGACATATGTGCATATAAAGACATTGCATTCTCTCTAATGGCCCTGTGCATTCTCTTTCCAAGCCTTTCCTCTGTATGCTAGCAGACTCATTGTTAGCGGAAGTTGTTTGGGGGGATGAGATGGCACTTGGAAGCTATTTGGGGAAAAAGGTTGCCCTGAGAAGATGTTTGAGAACAAAAATGGCAGAAGCTGTTTGGGGAAAACAATGGCATGGTAAGCTGTTTGGGCACTACAATGGCACTGATAAACTGTTGGGCACAAAGGTTGTATAGACAAGCTGTTTGGGCACAAAGATGGCACTGACAAGCTGTTTGGGAACACAGATGACAGATATCCGGCATAAAGAGGAAAGGGCATGACCTAAATAGAAAGTGGTGGAACCTAAATAGGAAGAGCTGTGGTCTGAACAGGAAGTGATGGGCAGATGAAGATTAAAGGGTGTGTGAGTTTATATGATACAGTAGCATCTGAACATGGTGAAAAAAATATTAAAAAAATAGTTCTAGAGGATACAGTTCAGTGCCAAATGTGCATGAACACAGTAAATCTAAAAACATAAATTGGACCATACAATGCAATTTGCAAAAATAGCATGTCGCTGTTTGTTTGAAGCTTTACTAACAGTCCCCAGACACGTTAACATCCCACATCTCCCAACCTAATTACATATTTTTTTCTGAAGCCTAATGGAACTGCTATTCAATTCCCACACTAGGAGAATTAGAGAATGTTTTATCATCTGGAATGGAGCATTTTCTTTCACACTTGCTATATTGTTTAAAAGGTTAACTCTTTCAGGCATGTGAACCCTCAGTTTGTAGCATAATGGGTGTCCATGAAAACTATAGGGATACACATTTTTTTACTTTTGCAGTGAAGACAAAGACAAGAGTAATATGCACATTTAATTGATTAGATAAGTACACATTTCAACACTAACATATAATAACATTGCACCAGAGGCGTAACTAGGCATAACAATTACCCTGGGGCACCCCGACCCCACTGTGCAACTCCACCCCAGAAATGCCACTTACATGCCTCCCAACTGTTCTGCTTTGTGCCTGGTCTTGTCTTATATCTATGGTAGCTTTATGCCTATCCTATGCATGCTTAAACACCTTCACTGTATTAACCTCTACCACTTCTACTGGAAGGCTATTCCATGTATCCCCTACCCTCTCAGTAAAGTAATACTTTCATTAGTCCCTGGCCTTATCTTATATCTAGGATAGACTTAAACCTATCACATGCATGCTTAAACTCCTTATTGTATTAACCTCTACCACTTCCGCTGGAAGACTATTCCATTTATCCACAACCCTCTCAGTAAAGTAATACCGTATTTGCTCGATTATAAGACGACCCTGATTATAAGACGACCCCCCCAAACTTTGGATATTCCATTAGGAAAAAAACGAAAAGCCTGAATATAAGACTACCCTATAGGAAAAAAGTTCAACTTGTATATATTCACATGTAAATTGCTTTTTAATAAAAAATTATGATATAAAAAAAATGCATTTCTTGTTTTTATTTCCTTTTATGTGCCAATGCTGCCTCTCTCTTTCCCTTGCCCCCAGATTTCTCTCTCTCTCTCCCCCCTTAGTGTTGGCTCTCTCTCCCCCTCCCTTTGTCTCCCCCTCGCTTCCCTTGTCTCTGTCTCTTCCCCCCCTTGTTTCTCTCTGCCCCCCTCCCTCCCCTTGTCTCTGTCTCTTCCCCCCTCCCTCCCCTTGTCTCTGTCTCTTGCCCCCCTCCCTTCCCTTGTCTCTGTCTCTTCCCCCCTCCCTCCCCTTGTCTCTGTCTCTTCCCCCCTCCCTCCCCTTGTCTCTGTCTCTTCCCCCCCTCCCTACCCTTGTCTCTGTCTCTTCCCCCCTCTCTCCCCTTGTCTCTGACGGAAGTGTCGGGCAGCATGGAGGATGTCTGCACGTATCGTGCAGACATCCCCCGGCTGCCCGATTCTCACTGGTGGCTAGCGGGGCAGCGGAGGATGTCTGCGTGATTAGCGCAGACCTCCCCTGCTGCCGCCCGGCACGACCGCCGGGACTTTTATGACTAAGCCGGAAGTACCCAGCTTCATCATAGAAATCCCGGCGGTCGTGCCGGGCGGCAGCAGGGGGAGTCTGCGCTCATCGCGCAGACATCCCCTGCTGTTAGAGAGGGGGATCCAGGTCCCCTGCAGCTCTGCGGGGGACCTGGATCCCAGTCTTATAGTCTGACCTCAATTTGAGGTCAGATTATAAGACGACCTCGATTATAAGACGAGGGGGATTTTTCTGAATTTTTTTTCTGAAAAAAACCTTGTCTTATAATCGAGCAAATACGGTATTACTTTTTCTGACCACAAAAAAAAATTAAAAATATTTCCAGCCTTTTCAAAAGCTTGAGGTGGACCCCAAATATATGTATATAACTAGCTTCATGTATACTTATATGAACTTTTAAATATTATATTCAACTATTTTCATATGTAATAAAAATTTTATTGAAAAATTGTTCATTTCTTTTTTTTATTATGTTCCTCTGCACCCACATTGCACCTAAAGGTCTTTATACAGCACTTTACAGTACCCAAAGCAATTGGACTCATATTGCACCCACACGATTTGGCATGCCACAGTGTAAATGTGATTTTGCCCCACAGAACATGCAACACTATCACTTTGGCCACAGCCAATTAGCCCATTAATATGCAACAGCCAATTTGCCCATTATGCCACAATTAGCCTGTCCATTAATATGCCACAGCCATTTTCCCCTTTAATATGCCACTATTAACCTGCCCATAAATATGCCACAGCCAGTATTATTTTGCCCATCATTTATTAGTCATATTTTGCCCATTTGCCACTAATATTTTGTCCATTTCCCAGTGTTATTTTGCCCATTTGCCACTCATATTTTGCCCATTTGCCAGTGTTATTTTGCCCATATGCCACTCATATTTTGCCCATTTGCCAGTATTATTCTGCCCATTTCATTTTGCCCATTTGCCAGTATCATTCTGCCCATTTGCCAGTATCATTATGCCCATTTGCCACTCATATTTTGCCCATTTGCCACTGTTATTTTGCCCATTTGCCAGTGTTATTCTGCCCATTTGCCACTCATATTTTGTCCATTTGCTAGTATTATTCTGCCCATTTGCCACTTATATTGCCCATTTGCCAGTATTATTCTGCCCATTTGCCAGTATTATTCTGCCCATTTGCCAGTGTTATTCTGCCCATTTGTCAGTCATATTTTGCCCATATGCCACACATATTTTGCCTATTTGCCAGTGTTATTTTGCCCATATGCCACTCATAGTTTGCCCATTTGCCACTCATATTTTGCCCATATGCCAGTGTTATTCTGCCCATTTGCCACTTATATTGCCCATTTGCCAGTATTATTCTGCCCATATGCCAGTGTTATTTGCCAGTTATCCATTATGTGCAGGAAATACAGCCACCGGCGTCACTTTCGGTGGCTGTGAAGACAAGCCGGGTTCGCATCTGTTGGATGCGGATCTCCTGGCTGCTGCCCGATAGTGACTGTCTCCATGTGAGGAAGCTGCTTTGGGACCCAAGGATGAATGGGCCCTAGGCAGCTGCCCCGTTTGCCCACATTTTACTTTTTTTTTTTTTTGCAGGGGTCGCAGGGCGGCCATGGCCCCTGGAGTGACGGGCCCGGTCGCAGCTGTGACACCTGCACTAACGGTAAGTACGCCACTGGATTGCACACACTACATGGAATAACACTGCCTGGGCACCTTGTGTTGAATTCCTTGCTGCACTGAATGGGTGCCTCAGGTCACTGCCAATGTATGTACAAGGCAAAGGCCCTGGGTACTGACAGGCTATTGGGCCTTTGGGAAAAGGGAAAAAAGAGGTGGTTGCATAAATAAGGGACTTCTCTTTAATAGTAGAGACGGAAACTGGACCCAACTTGTTAGTAGAAAATCTAATACTTTATTAAATGTAACAAATACACCTCAAGAATATCGGCCAGGCAACGTCATCCACAAAAATGTACGAGGCACACCTTACGCATTTCATCCTTGTCTCGACTTAATCGTAGGTAACCGTGTCTCCCATCATCCTCTCGTTATATACTTCAAGGAGGAAGGAGGAGACACGGACCACACCTCTCATTAAAAGTAAACTATCAATTAAAAACATATGCACCTTAGTGGATAGATATATACAATGTAACAAATACACAGATACCAAACCAGATATATGTAGCATATAGTATAAACTATAATAATAAACAATTTCTTAATCTCATACTACTTGCTAGAAAACAAATTAAATAGACACTCTGGTAAGCTGTTAATTAACCCTAAGCACAACATTTACTGCAGTGCTAATCAGAGCCCCCAGGCTCTAAATCCAATGATTTAAACACTAAATAAATACATACATAAATATATAACTATATGAATGGATGAACCTGATCATATACCACAGCGAGCCAAGATGAACCTTCTCAACTTTACATATCCCTCATATCAATCAAAATAATAATTTTACATGAGAGCTAGCCCTTATCCATAATCCAAGGATATGAAAAAGATGTTTCCTCTTTACATCAAACTGACACAAGGCTATATATTCAGCCATCAAGGTTCTTAGGAAACAAACAATGAAATATATATATATATATATATATATATATATATATATATATATATATATATACAAATAGAGAGACCCAAAACACACCAGGGACAGCTAGAATTCTCACTTTCAATCAAAATAATATCCCACATGCCATTCCGAGTCTAATCCAACCGGTTGTCTTATTCCTTATTTATGCAACCACCTTATTTTGGATTTATGAGCCATCCGGGTGACTAGTGAGTGTGGAGACCTCACCACTACGGAACATACTAACGCGGCTAAGCATGATGAGAGTGTAGTAAGTGCTGACTTGGGATCGGGTTGCTCTCCTACCCTTACTTCAGCTCTTTGGGAAAATTGGACAACATGGGGCCCCATAGAGCTAGTCAATAGCAGATCCAGGGGACAGGTAACAAGAAGCAACGAGGCCAGTGATTTGTCCTTTGGGAATGCTATAAACCCTTCCAGTGCCAGGGGAGCCTAGGGCACGCAGGCTTCTGTGACACATAGCTCCTTCGGGGAGGGGTAGTCCTTTCCCCTATGAGGGACCATAGTCCACAGGGAGGTGTTCCAAGGGCCCCAGTCACAGTGGATCTCCAAACTGATTTCATGACAGTGGTAAAATAAATGTCAAGAAAAGGCTCAGAAGTGTACATTTTCTTAATACCATTGGGTCTATTCATGTAGCCTTCAACTACCACTAAATTGTAGCAGTTTGCACACAAAAAATGCTATTTGACTTTTTTACTTGAATTGGCACTGTTAATTCAGGTTCTTTTTGATAGTGCAAAGGATTGTTCATTTTTAAGTGTAATTCTCATCACCAAAATGACCCAAATTGAAGGGAAATTTGGATACCCAAAAGTTTTACTTGGAAAACAGTTAGTATATTTGTTTTATATGAAAAAAAGTTAGTTTGTGTTATTTGGAAAACAGTTAATGCCCTTGTTTTGTGATAAGATCCTGTGCCACCCTACCTTAACAAGCTTTTTCAATTGCTTGGAAAGACAAGGCAGCTTGGCTCTCCGCGATCCTTCCTCCTGCTGCCACTCCAGCCTATAATGCATTTTGCAGTTAGAGTGCTGGGACCAACTGATGCTCTGACTGGTAGAAGCCTGTGGGACAGCATTAAGGTAGCAGGCAGATGCCCTTTGGACCACCGGGGACTATCACCATTAACAAGTTTTAAAGTGCATTATGCTATGGACTATATTTTTACCAGCCAATAGTCCCCCCTGGAGATCACAAATAACACCAGCCACGTCATTTATCATTCATGTTCCATGATAATCAGTCAGCATAATGTTAGTAGTTTGCCTGGGTAAAAGTTACTGGAACTGTGGTTAACGGTTCCCCTGACTCCCAGCCTGCCAAAAGTCTCATATGTTGCAACTGAGAATCATAAGTGAAGGTTGTCCACAGCAGCTGGTTGTGTATGTATACTCTCTCTTCTGCATTTTACCTGCTAAGATTGAGAATTGCTCATTGTCTATCACTTTGACACTTTTTAAGAGGTGGCTCCTGTGGCTATTAGCAAGTTGTCTGGGATAATGGATTATTGTTAGATAAAGGATATAAAAGGTTTCACGCTTGAATAGGCATACAAGAGTATGCTAGTTGAGAAACATAAAGGGAATCAACACAGTAAAATAAGAGGGTATATTTAAAAGAAGAAAAACTACCACAACCAGAGGACATTGTCTTAAACTAGAGGGGCAACCATTTAAAAGTAATATCAGGAAGTATTACTTTACAGAGAGGGTAGTGGATGTGTGGAATAGCCTTCCAGCAGAAGTGGTAGAGGTAAACACAGTCAAGGATTTTAAGCATGCTTGGGATATGCACAAGGCTATCCTAGCTATAAGACAGGGAATTGGGTACTAATAAAAATATTTAGAAAATTGGGCAGACTAGATGGACCGAATGGTTCTTATCTGCCGACACATTCTATGTTTCTATGTTAAACATGGGAATATACACAGTTTCTAAATTGATGATGGGATGATTCCCATTTCCCATTTCGGTAATAAGATTTATTGATATGCATGTATCAACAGACAATGATGCATTATATATAATATAATAAAAGGGGGACTAACAAATGCATAACACGAGTAAGAAATAGGAGAGGGATGGTGGGAGAGGGCCCACTAGATTAGAAAAAGATAGGGGAGTAGAGTGGATAAAGACCGCTATAGAGATAGAGAGGAGAAAAAAGAAGAAGTAGGAAGACAAAAAAAGAGGGTGACTAAAGAAAAAGAGGGGGAAAGTGGTGAGGAATACCTTGGTGGGCAAACCACCTGCAGAGTAGAGTTGCTGCAACAAAGGTGGGCCTGTGAGTCGCAAAGCGGCCGTAATGTTCAGCCTAATTTCGACTGGGGATGGAACTGCCTTGGGGTTGAAGTGCACAGTGGTAGCAGTAGGTGCAATAAAAACTGTTTGTCTCTGTAAGTGATATAAACCTGTGAAACAGTCAACATGGTGATAGTGAAGTGTTGAAAACAACCCGGACTTAACTAGGCAGTTCCCAGATGTGGAAGATCCACAGATTTAACAACTTGCAGATATATTTGAGACTAAGTCAAACTCAGGTGCAGAATTTGACTTAGAGGGGCATGTACTAAAAAAACGTAAATATATTTTATGTGCAAAACTATTTTTGCACTTTGCTCCTTTTGCAATGTACTAAACATTTAACACTGTGAATAGCTCCATCTGTGTTTCCTGTTTTTCCACAGCTTACACAGTACTACCATTTTAACTATGTAAATAATCAAATACATTCATATCATTTTCTGTCTACTGCTGCTACTTTGCAAATTAGTGTACATTCACATGGATTCTCATTTATACAATTCTGAATTTCACACAAAACATATACTTGCTTCAGTTCAGGGTGTGCAATACTCATGCTTGCCTTCAGTTTTCATGTTTTCCTTGTACTCATGGCAAACAAGAGATGTATATTTATCTTTATTTTTTCATTATTAATAAAATATTGTTAAAGCATTAATAATTAGAAACCACAATCATCCTGGTTCCCACAAACCAGTGGGAGTTACCACATAGGACTATTGGGGGAATTTCTTTGGTCATCATAACCACTGCAGTGGTACCCGGTAAGATGCTCAATTAGAAACTGGCTGGTTGAACATCTTTGGCATTGCAGTAGATATTACTGCAATGGCAATACCTATATTTGTTGTCGCTATATTTGTCAAACTCTGGGTCCCATCTCTCTTAGCTAGCAGCACTCTCAACCAACTCCACTGATTAATTATTACCTCCCACTGACAATCACCACATCTTCAGTCAAAAACTACACATATGCCAACAGACATGGCTTTGTGCAGATACACCTACCTTCAAAAAGACAACATCACAATCAAACAGTGCATTTATTTCTAAAGAGTCTAGGTAAACTGGGAAAACTGCTGCCAGGCACCTGAATCAAACAGGGAAACAGGGTGTAAGCATTAAATGAAAACTCATTATAAGGACACAACATTTCAACCACCGTCTGGTTAGTCATACCATATTGCTTTAGTATTTGGTGTGTAAGTTATTACATATTTTTCTTCTACTTGAACTTATTATTATAGGCCTTATGTCCTTTTATAACCTTCTGCTTTGTAAGTACAGAAAACATTTTTTTTGTTCAGTCTTTGAGCTTCTAGACAGACTTATGGTGTACTGGAGAGTCTTTTTGCTAAATTTTATGCTTTAAAAAAGTAATCACTTTATAGAGAAAAACTACCAACCTGGGATACTTTATAGCTGTTACTATCACAAATGATAACTACATGGAAATGTTCCCAGTGTGAATATCTGTGTAAAAGAAGCTGCAAGCAGTCTATTGAGATTTATAAATTCTTCAAAGTAAAAGCAGATTTCTAATACTCTTTTTAAATGTAATGTATAAAGTGGACACAAAAACAAATAACTGGAAGTTCCATCATTAGAGTACAAACAGTGCTAGTATAGGCTGCCCTATAGGATGTAACCTACTCGGGAGGGGCACCATTATTTTTTGCTCGCTGGCACCATTAGAGAGGAGAATTCTCCATTAGCATTTCAGACTGGTCCCACCCATAAGGGCAGTCCAGACATGACAAGCCTTCTCTGCACAAGAAACACAGCAACCACAGATGTACGTTTTGGCCTTCATTGGCCTCATCAGTGTGGTATGGCTGATGTTGTGAAGGACAAAATCTATGTCTGTGGTTGCTGTGCTCCTCGTGCAGTCAGCCCTTTAGGATGTAACCTTCTTGGGAGGGGCATCACCATTTGTTCCTCGCTTGCCCAATACAGAGGAGACCTCTCTATTGCTTATCAGACTGGTCCTTCCCATAAGGACCATAGAGACCCAAAATGCCTGGCAATCCTGCTCTGCATGAGGAACACAGCAACCACAGAAATAAATTGCAACCTAATTGGCCTCGCCAGTGTGGTACAGCTGGTGACTCCCTAGGTTCAGCGAGCAGGGACCCACTTCAGACCTGGCAAACCACCTCTGCCTGAAGAACACAGACATCACAGGCATACGTTTCAGTCTTTATTGGCATCTCCAGTGTGGTATGGCTGGTGTCCCTCTAGATGCAGCGAGCAGGGACCCAGGTCTGGGCATATCATAATTAAACTCATGGAGACAAAAACAAAGATCTGGGTGGGACCAGTCTGATAAGATCATATGCCCCTCCAGAGTAGGTAACATCATACAGGGATTTTAAGCACCACCCATTCTTGGTGAGATGGGGCTCCCATTTCTTTATTTTTGTCTTAATGAGTTATCAAGTATGCCCAGACATGGGTCTCTGTCTCGCTGCACCTAGAGGGACATCAGCTGTATCACACTGACAAGGACAATATAGGCCCTAAAAATACATCTGTGGTTGCTGTGTGCTGCCCATCTGCCTTCTGACTCCCTCTGCGTCAGTCTTTTTAGTCCTCACGACGCCATATTATCAACATGGCTGCCGCACGTATAACCTTTCCCAGGCCCAGGTTCGGGTTGTATCTGGCGCCTCTCAGTCACTAATCAAGTTCTACAACGTAGCTCCTTCCGCAGAGGTTACTCCTCGGATCTAGACTGCCTTTATGGGGGGGACGGGGGGGGCAGAAGAAATGCTAAAGGAGAGGTCTCCTCTGTAATGGCGCAAGCGAGCAAAAAACATTGATGTCCTTCCCAAGTAGGTTACAGCCTATAGGTCTAGCTATTTTAGCACTCATTGAGATGGGGCTCCCATTTCTGTGTTTGTGTCTCTATGAGTTATCAGGGTATGCACAGACATGGGTTTCTAGCTCGCTGTACCACACTGACGAGGCCAATGTAGGCTGAAACATATTTATGTTGTTGCTGTGTTCCTTGCGCTGAGGAGGTTTTCCAGGCATTTCGAAACTGGACTGCCCTTATTATTGGGACCAGTCCAATAGGTTGGCATGCCAGCTGTAGGTTGCCATCACATCACCAGTTATTGTCCACCATCAACAGCTGTTAGGTTATATGTACCCTCCCACCATCATGCCACACATATCATTATACCAATTCAGGTCCGTTGTGTGGATGGCACCATTATCCACTGTGGACAGGAAATGGTACCGTGATACCGTAATCTCTGTTCATGGTCTTTCAGCTCCTTCTGAATTTCCTCCATGGCCCAAGTATTGTCCTCATGGTTAATTACTTCTGTTTTAAGTCTGGGAACTTTACACAATGACCTGCTAACGAAAATGTGATCTCCACGTGTTCAATTTTTTATGTATAAAACACCCTCTATAATTGTAATAAACATTGTAATAAAAATAAATGTTTACAATTCTGCTCTCTAAGAAGTTTCTTAATCATGCTTTATTTTGTAGTTGGGGATAGTGAAGATTTGCTGAAATATACTAGGGTTTATTAACAGTAAAGGTACAAGCAAACTGCAGAAATCAGGCAACAATTTATTCAGTTGGAAATATTTTCCATCTTACCTTATTTTTACACCTCAGCTAGTAATGCCTCACTTTTGCACTTTTATTATTCTGTCTACTGGGATGTTCGGTTACACAGTATATAAAAAGATATCATACAAGAGCTATTTTCACTTGTCGCTTGCTGTTATAATATACTTTACCAGAGGGAAAAGAAAATAACGTTTATTTCAAGTGTGAAATAAAAATCAAATATTGTTGATGAATAATTCATCCTGTATATGACAAAAAATGTAAGAGTGTTGAAAGGCATTCTTATGTTATTGACTTGTAACCAGAGTATATGCTGTATGAGACTGCAGTCCTGGCCAACATAATTTAATAGTGCATTTAATACTTCATTTCATCACCTTCAAATGTAAATTATATTTCACTCAAGTGTGTTATGATGAAATTGATAAAGAGTGGTACCAATTCAGCAAGGATGAGAAAGGAAACAAGTCATTAAAGATTTCATTTTGGCTCTACTTGAGGAAATGTTTTTTTTTTTTAATGGAAAGTAACACTGCTTTAATGCTTCCCTTCTTAAACTGTGGACCAAGGCCAAGCAAGATCTGACGACATGGTCATCTTTATACTTAACATGGCTAGGCAGGATAGTGACGATCAGAATGTCAGTTATGCCGTAATTAGGGCTCTCCCTATTAACATACCCTCCAGCACCCTGCAGTGGGTATAACTCATTTACGGGATTTATATCACAACTACATAATGAAATCCTTTGCAGAACTCAAACTTCAAATCCGACTGGACGACAAAGATTTCCTTAATTATCTTCAGATACGACATGCCATTTCTAAAACCTCAAACACGATGACGTTACCTCTTCATACTCCACATAAAATTACTCTGACATGTTTGAAGGTGTCATTTTGCTATCAAGCTTTGCAAGTACCTATCTTAATCGGAGCCCTCCCTTTTATAGCTGCCTGGGAAGAGGATCTGAAACTTCAACTGCCCCCATCAGCGTGGAAGCAAGGGATCACATTCCCCAGCAAAGTATCTCACAATTCCAGCCATGTGGAACTCACAAAAATTGCTCTACAGGTGGTACCTTGTCCCTACCAAGCTGGCAAAAATGTATCCAACCTCCACCAACTTATGTTGGAGAAATTGTAACTTACCTTGTTCTATGTTACATATCTGGTGGGATTGTCCGGTACTTCAACTATCCTGGTCCAATATCTACCTGATCATAAGTTCTACATGCCCCATTGGTAAAATCTCCTGACCAAGCTTTGTTACATGTTTTTCCAACAAATTTGAAGTGGCCCCAAAAGGTAATTCTAAGCCAGATATTATTAGCCGGAAATACACTCATTGGCAGGCACTGGAAAGACCCACAGGCTCCGCCAGTTGTGTAATTGCTTAATCTGATTATATACAACCTACAGATGGAACGGCTGCATTATTCCTCCAACGATCATATACAGATGTACTAAGAGATTATGGAGATATAGAAGGAGTGTCTTTAAAAAAAACTACCCACCTCTCTCTCTCTTTTCCCCCTCTAACTCCCCTATCGCTGTCTCTTGTCTGTTTCTTTATGTCTCCCTAATACCGTTACATTTGTTATTGTTATAATTGTACATCATTGGTAAATGGGTTAGTGTAACCTCCTTTTACATTACATTTATGTTTAAACAGAGATACCCAGATGCTATGCGGCTGTACGGTATTTATTCTTATGTATTCTTATGTATTACTATGAAACTCAATAAAACTTTTATTGCAAAAAAATAATAAAAGTAACACTGCTTGGACTATTCAAGGAATAGACATGTGATAATCCAAAGCAGTGCTCCTCAACTTTTCTCACCCAGGGCACACCAAAGCTCTTCCCAGAATTCCGTGGCACACCACAAGCAAAAATATATAAAAATTAAGTTATAAAGTCTAGTGCATACACAGAACATAAGAACTAGATGCCTTTATTTACCTGTAAAACCAAACAGGTGCGCAAAAAAAATAACGGATGCACAAACCAAGACAAGTGCATTACAAATCATAAATAGACAAACAAAACCAGTGTATTACCAGTGATAAAAGAAAGGTGTCCCCCGTAAGGGGATAGCCGGCTCCACCCGTAGGAGTGTCGGTATGATTCCTATGTCAGGTGGTGCTCTGAATATGCCGTGGACTCAGCAGGTAAAGTAGCAAAGTAAAAAAGATTGATTCGAGCACTCACCGGTTTGAGACAAAAGGAACATCCATGAAGTGATGGTAGAAAAAAATGTGATTTATTAGGTAAAAATGCAGGAAAACATGGAGACGTGGGACATGGAGAGGCAGACAGGACGCCTTACGCGTTTCGTGCCTGAATGGCACTTAATCATAGGCTGACAGACAGACCAAGACAAGTGCATTACACATCATAAATAGACAAACCAAACCAGTGCATTACAAATCATAAACAGACAAACCAAACCAGTGCATTACAAATCATAAATAGACAAACAAAAACAGTGCATTACAAAATCATAGACAATCAAAACCAGCCAAAGCCAATTTGCTCATTAGTATTACCCATAACCACATGCAACAAGCTAGTATTACCGTATTTTCTGTGTATAAGACAATATTTTTCCCCAAATTTTTTAAGATTATATTGGGGGTTGTCTTATACACGGAATATTGCAATGTACTGGAAATAAATACATGGCACCATTCATATTATTTCCCCCCAGCCAGGGCTGGTCTTTGGAGTGTGCGACCTGTGTGATTGCACAGGGCACAAAACCAAAAGGGCGCCAAGTCGGGATTTCCAATTAAGCAGAGGAGGTCGTCACTGCTGCATAATTGGCATTGCTATGCTGAGGCGGGTGCTCTGCGCCCAGGCGGCACTGACAGTGCCCCCACCGATCAGAGCTCCGGGTCACATGACCTTCCGGCACTCTGACTGGAAAAAGGAAGGGGCACCCAGAGCAGGAGCGCTCCCAAGGAGTACTCCAACGAAGACACCTTGCCGGGTGTCCTATAACAAAAGGGAAACCAGCATGGTACTCATGGTGGACTGCCGTCCCCCCTCCCCCCTCAATGAAAGGTAAAGTGGAGGGGGGAAAGAAATACGTTTTTTGTTGTTGTTGTTTTTTTACAAAACCCTGCATGACATTGTATGTGTGTTTGACACTTTGTTTATGTGTGCGACCCTGTATGTGACATTGTGTGATGTGTGTGTGAGACCCTGTATGTGACATTGTGTGATGTGTGTGACCCTGTATATGACACTGTGTCTTGTGTGTGGTGACTAAAAATAGGGGTCATCTTATACATGGTGGCGTCTTATGCACAGAAAAATACGACACATTGGTTAGTCTTACTGGAGGGTTGCTGCTTTAACTAATGAATCTTCTTCTATCTTTCTATTATTAGTAGAGTTGTCACCTTGCTATAGCCTCCGTAGACTTAAAATTGACTTTCCCAGCCTGATGATAAAATACCATCTGGGTGGCAACCTTAATTATAGGGATGGAAACAACTGAATGCTTGTACCTGAGGTCATCTACCACTGTTCTGTCGACTGTCAGAGGAACAGTTGCGCTATGTGAGCTTGATATTTTTTAGCCTGTAACTGTACAATTAGCACAACGACAGAGCAAGTAACCTATATGCAGGTTTAATTTGCTCAGCTTCATTAGTCTGCTCTGACATACACTGACTCTTAACAAGATGATTGTTATAATCTTTTGTATCAGGAGGCCATACTGTGAATGTAAGTAAAGATCAAGTACTTAATGATATAGGATTGTGCCTCATACATTATGCCTTTATTGCTTGAAGGTTTAATGAGAGCACGTGATCGGCTGTGCAGCACCTGCTAACATTATCTTATGTCTTTAGTTTCTGCAATGGGCTATTTAGTTGTTATGTTATCAAATGATAAAAGATATATTAGTACTTTGAGAATAGTATGCGCTCTCAGAGCTCTCATTTATAAAAACACAAAAATTGGTATTACATTGAAGGGGAAAAAAACCTCCTGTTTACTGCTAATTTGATACATCTCATTAGCTATGTCAGAAATAATAGCCTTTGTTGCAGTGGAAACAAGTCATGCTCCCCAACTTCATTAACAAGTAGATACTGGTTTCCTGCACACAGTGCAGTGCTCAGGTACAAGATGTTTGACATAAACTGCTAGCTACATTTTGTTTTTACAGATGTCATTGTGACTGGACAAGTACAGGGCTAGAAGCTGTTACTATACCATTTCTACTGGTTTATTCTATTGTTATATGTTACAAAAAATGAAAATCATATGTTAGAGGTTGATAAATAAAGTATCCTAGCAAAGGCACTACCTTGGTAGTCTCCTGACAGCAGATACTGTTTCTGGGCTGTATGTGAATGAATGTGCACAATAGATAATTAGTTATCTATTTCATAGTGTATATTATTAAGATAACATATTGTTTATAATGTGATACACATATGATAAAATCCACATACAATTAAACGAGTTACAAACTCCTAAAGCTATAGTTTTTATTAGGACAACTGTGGTATAATGTTTATTTAACCCCTTAGTTAAAGACAAGATCTTTTGACCTTGACTTTCCCTTGGTGACATGTGCTGTTTTGACATTTCTGGCGTGTGTGTGTTCAGCTGTAATATTTGTTATATGTTGTTTTAATCACCATAAGAAGGGCTTTCATTTGATATCATTATGTTCATCATATCTTATAATTTACTACAAAAAAATCATAAAAGATGATGAAAAAACAAACACATTTTCTAACTTTGACATAAAACATAATTTACACAAATACAATCATTAAAAAAGCCCACCTAAATAGTTTCTAAATTTTGTCCTGAGTTTAGAAATCTGCTTGTTTCCATGTTTTTCTGCAGTTTTTTTGTGAGTTGTAGGGCCATAACCAAAAATAGTGTTTTTTTCCCCTACAGTGAGCTTTTGACCTCAACCTGAACCCTAAATTTAACCCTAATATTAACCCTTACTCTAACCCTTATGCTAACCCTTAATTTATTGTAATTTGAATGTAATTTTAACCCTATCCCTTATGCTAATTTCATTGTAACTCTAATCATTATTTTCGCTATCTTGTCATTTACCTTTTCCTGCACGTTTGTTATTAGCTACTAGTACTACTAAAATACTGTAGCTTCCTAAATAGTTAGTCTTTTAAACTTGTTGAATTAATGCTTCTACAAAAACTACTTATTTAGAAGTATGCAATAAAGAATATTATTGATTCCATTTTTTTTTACATTTTATTTATTGTTTATTATATATATATATATATATATATATATTTGTACTTCATCTGCTAACTCACAGATTTGAACAAACTTACATATACTTTATGAACAACAAACAAACAACACACAAATTGCTTGTTACCTATGGGAAGAGATCTTTATCTACATTTTAATATGCTCAATAGATATCTGTTCAATACCATGCGCTTCTAACTTTGAAGTATTTCTATCCAATAATGCCAAAATCTATCTTCATTTATGCTTTCCTTTTCCCATTACACTATTTCTCTTTTCATTCTACATTGGTAAATGACCTGTGCTTTAACACCAGACCAATCTACTACCCTTGTTGATTTCCAATTGTTTGCAATGGAAAGCATTACTGCTGTTAGTATATTGTCACACTACCACTGTGTCCCACAATGTCCCAGTCATTCAGCAACATCCAGCAGCTCCTACGTGATGCTTTAATGTAAAATCCAAGAGGGTGGGCGCAACTTCAAAACATCGCAGTAACGTATCCAAGATGGCGGATGCGATATTTTATGTCGCCAATAGCGGATCCAAGATGGCGGGCGCAAGTCTTCACCTCCAGAGAACACCTCCTAGTCACAAACCAATGACTCCACACGAAGGGGCATGTCTATAACAAATCTCCATAACAACACCCAAAGCTTCCTTCCTGAGACCTCCCTTGTAATTACAAAATATTACCTACAGCCTATATAAACAACACCTTACCGGAGTATCATTGCTCTGGTATTTGGAGCTGTCAGTTAGTTAAGTCTTACTTACTACTGTTTGTGCCTTGCTAAGTTTTTGATTCCTGTTGCCGGACATTTGCTTCCCTTCCTGACTACAAATTCTGAGCCGCCTGTCCTGACCCTTGCCTGTTCCTGACCGACCCTAAGCTGCCAGCCCACGACCTTGGATTGTCTGATCTTGATTCCTGCTTTGCCCTCCTGTACTTCGCTTTGGTCACTACAGCCTTTGTGCACCAACTCACCAACCAAGTTGTTGTTCCCATCCTCAATAACTCTGGTTGGTGTCTTTATTTGTACATAAGTGCATATTGTCATCTGCATCTGGACTCCACTTCTGTCTGGTAAGAGACCCCGACATTACATATATGGACTATAATCCTACCCTCTTCTTCTTTTTCTTTTCTTTTAACCCCTTCCCGACCTTATGACGAGTTAACTCGTCATAAGAGGCGCCGCATTGGCGGCCTTATGACGAGTTAACTCGTCATGCAGTCTAGCCGGCGGTGCGCTCCGTAGTCTGCAACGGGTCCAGGACTAAGCCTCGCACCCGAGGCAAAGCTCCTGGACCCAATCGGTGCATTTCCGGGCATGTGATCGCGGTGATAACGTGATCACCGCGATAACATGCTAATTAGATGACAGTCAGCGTGTTCACACACTGACTTTGCCTCTAATTCACTCTCTGTGCTTCACATTCTTATAGTGAAGCACAGAGAGTGACCTGTAAGTAAAAATAAATTAATTACATACACAGAGGTTAAAAAAAAATTTTTTTAAAAATTAACCCTTTCATTGCTGATCACAGTTTTTAACTGTGATCAGTTTCCTTCCACTTTATGGCCCGCATTTAGTTTTTTTTTTTAACAGATTTTTTTATTTTTACAATTTATAAAGTTTTTTTTAATAAATAAAGGTAATTTTAATATATTTATTTAATAAAATTTAACCCCTGCATGCCTGTTGCATGATTCTTACTGATCTGACATCGTACTCTTCAGAGTTTTTTTCTGTCTTTTTTGTTATGGGGGGTTTGGGAACCAATACTTTTCTTTTTTATTAGTTAGTTAATTAGGGGGGATAAGTGGGTTAGTGTTGCACTAGTTATGTAGCTTATGATTGGGAAAATAATTGGGAAAAACTATTTTTTTCCTCAAAAATTTCCTCTTTTATATGTATTTTTTAATACTAAAATGTAAATCATTTTTATGTATAGGGTATCAAAAGAAAGCTCTAACTGTCCTTTAAAAAATAACATATAACTTGTATGGGTACGTTAAATGAGAGAGAGGAAAATTATGTTTCAAAAACCGCGTATTAAAAATTGAAAAACGCTCTGGTCCTTGGCCCAGGAAAATCCCTGGTCCCTAAAGGGTTAAGGAAGTCTAAATTCAGCAGGTCTTTAAGGGGGTGTAGTCCCATTCTGCTCTTAATATATTTTTAATTTCCCTTAATACTTTCTGCCACAGTTGATTTAATGGTAGGCAATCCCTCCGTTCACTGATCCACATCTCCACCAATCTTACTACACCCTTGATATATTTTATAAAACTTATGATTTCTTTCATAAGTTTATAGTGAGTTTCATCTACTTTTATGAAACAACAACTTATATAGAAGTATCAACATGTATTGAGTTGTTAATTAAATATTGCATTGAGAAGTAGTTGACATTAATAAAGCCCATGCAATAAAGAATATTATTGATTCCAGTTTTTATACAGGCTATAAAGACTTACTCTGTAGATGGATAATAAAGACTTCCTTAGTAGATAGATAAACAAGTAATTATCGTGTAATTTTGTATTCGTAAGCTGATTAAATCTTGACAACACAGTCACTTGATATAAATATAACAATTTTTATCATCTCCTACAGGTTTGCAGTATGAAGAAATTTGAATAAACAGATAATCCCAATCTTCCAACAGCACTGTAATATTCGATTAAATGAAGGGTTTTTAGTTTTCTTAAAACAGAAACTCATACTTTTACACGCTTGGTGTTATATGGATGTCTCCATATGGATAGAGAGTGTGGGTTTTAATGATTTACTGTCACATGTTATCCTCATACTGTCTTTTATCCTTGTTGAGAGGTTAAAGGGACAAGAACCTGAGATGGAACAACTCACTAAATACATCCTGGGTCACAGACTTTAACCCCTCCCCTAGCACCCCAAAATAGTTCATGGTTAACATTTTTAGGACTTTGAAACTGACAATTTAACAATGTTCTATGGTGTCTCACAGACCTTGCCACGGACACTGGTGTTCTTGTGTGGACATTTTCCAATCCCTGTCTCATGCACACTTAACAAATATAAGTTGTTCTTTGACCACAATAAAAGTAAGGTGATGCCAACTAAGATTCAACGGCCAGTTTAGATGTGAGAAGGACCCTCAGTAAGCAGTGAGACATTTTAACGGATGATTCAATTTTGAGAGAATGTTTTGGGGAAAGAGCATCCATGGCTGTTGTAAAAGCCCTTATTTGAAAGGTACAATTAGAAAACAGTCATTTGATGGAACCACTACAATGCAGGTGGCACACATAAAATGAAGGGTCATATCACCTGCAGGACCAGAGGGGTTAATGATGTCCTTTTGTGCCAATGCTTGAAGAACTATGGCCACAAGGTGCCTAACTGTATTTTAGATCATATGAGGGATATTATAAACATAGATAAAAAGAAAGCTTGGTAGACAGAAGTTTTCAGGAATGTCATAATTCTAACTAAAGTAGATTTAGGGCATGGGGACTTTAACAATTAAAGGTGAGCCCAAGAGATGGTGACTTACAACTGTGTGTAATACAGGCTGAATGCAGATGGAGGGCAGAAGGAGGGGTTACATTTACTTTTAGATTATCTGGATTTTGAGTTTACATTTGAGGTCAAATGGTACCGTATTTGCTTGAATATAAGACAAGGTTTTTTTTCAGAGCAAATGCTCTGAAAAATACCCCTTGTCTTATATTCGAGCTCGTCTTATAATCTGACCTCAAATCGAGGTCAGACTATAAGACAGGGATCCAGGTCCCCCACAGAGCTGCAGGGGACCTGGATCCCCCTCGCTAACAGCCAGGGGATGTCTGCGCGATGAGCCGCATGTATCAGGATGTCCGCATGTATTGTGCAGACATCCCCCGGCTGCCCCCACTAGCCACCAGGGAGCGAGTTACAGGTGAGGGGGGAGGGAGGCAGAGTGAGACAGAAGGAGGGGGGAAGAGTGAGACAGAGGGAGGGGGAAGTGTGAGACAGAGGATGGGGGGCAGAGTGAGACAGAGGGAGGGGGCAGAGTGAGACAAGGGGAGGGGGGAAGAGACAAGGGGAGGGGGGAGACAAATAGAGACACAAAGGGAGGGAGAGAGAGACACAAAGGGGGGGAGAGAGAAAGGGGGGGAGGGGTAGAGAGAGAAAAAGTTGAGGGAGGGGAAGAGAGATAACGCTGGGGGGGGGGAGAGAGAGGCAGCATTGGCACATAAAAGCAAATAAAAACAAGAAATGCATTTTTTTTATATCAAAATTTTTATTAAAAAGATATTTACATGTGAATATATACAAGTTGAACTTTTTTCCTTTAGGGTAGTCTTATATTCATGCTTTTAGTTTTTTTCCTTAAGGAATATCCAAAGTTTGGGGGGTCGTCTTATAATCAGGGTCGTCTTATAATCGAGTAAATACGGTAATTCACATAAATCTCTGAAAATACCCATCTTACGGGTAACAAATGATGTATGTACTTCTGTTCGGAGCATTGTTTTCTATGCTATACAGTGAATCAAGAGTTTCTCCCTTTGTGGTTTTAGTTTGCGTGTGTACCTTTAAAAAAAAAAACAATGGTGTGTCATCTTTGGGTTGAGGATTGATATTAATAATATTCCCGGAAGGTGGCCTGGTAGTGGTGAAACGGACATTGAGCTTCTTCAAATGTAGCAGTTTTATGTGGCCTATTGTCTGACACCTTCCTGGATGTAATAAATATGGTGCATTGTTACTGGTTTATACTATATATATATATAATTCCATGATGGACAGCTTGCTCATGCTACTTTGTTGTCACCACTGCCTTGGATACTGATATCTGGAGACTGTGTATCACAGTGTTCTCAATTACCATGCAGTATACTGAGCCTTAGCATGGAGCAGTGCCTACTTTGTTTTCAGTATGCCAGCATTTATATACCAAAGAACACTGAAACACCGTATTTGCTCGATTATAAGACAAGGTTTTTTTCAGAATTTTTTTTCTGAAAACTACCCCTCGTCTTATAATCGAGGTCTTCTTATAAGCTGACCTCAAATTGAGATCAGATTATAAGACATGGATCCAGGTCCCCAGCAGAGCTGCAGGGGACCTGGATCCCCCTCTCTAACAGCAGGGGAAGTCTGCGCGATGAGCCCGGCACAACCGCCGGGGCTTCTGTGAAGAAGCCGGGTACTTCCGCTTTCGTCACAGAAGTCCCGGCGAGCGTGCCGGGCGGCAGCAGGGGAGGTCTGCGCTCATCGCGCAGACATCCTCTGCTGCCCCACTAGCCACCAGGGTAAATCGGGCAGCTGGGAGATGTCTGCACGATACGTGCAGACATCCTCCATGCTGCCCGACACGGCAGACTATTATGACGGACCAGCTGTCCGTCATAATAGACTGTCGTGTCGGGCAGCATGGAGGATGTCTGCACATATCGTGCAGACATCCCCCGGCTGCCCCCACTAGCCACCAGGGATCGACTTCCAGGTGAGGGGGAGGGAGGGGAAAGAGAGACAGGAGGAGGGGGGGAAGAGACAGAGACAGGGGGAGGGAGGGGGGCAGAGACAGGGGGAGGGAGGGGGGGGAGACAGAGCAACAAGTGAAGGGAGGGGGGAAGAGAGCTACAAGGGGGGGAAGAGACAGAGGGAGGGGGGGCAGAGAGAAACAAGGGGGGGGGGAGACAGAGGAGAGGGGGGAATCAGAGGGAGGGGGAGAGAGACAAAGCTGGGGGCAAGGGAAAGAGAGGCAGAATTGGCACATAAAAGGAAATAAAAACAAATGCATTTTTTTTTTATATAATTTTTTATTAAAAAAGCAATTTACATGTGAATATATACAAGTTTAACTTTTTTCCTATAGGGTAGTCTTATATTCAGGCTTTTAGTTTTTTTCCTAAAGGAATATCCAAAGTTTGGGGGGTCGTCTTATAATCAGGGTCGTCTTATAATCGAGCAAATACGGTATGTACAATAGTGCAGACAAACAAATGGCATTCCAGTCGTAATTTTATCTACCTCATATATCAATCTGTTCTTGTTCATCTAACTTAGTATGTAGTCCACTCTGTAGTGCTCTGTAAATTGTTGGCGCCTATAAATAAATGGTAATGTGATATAATGTGATGATCGGATCCTGTGGGAACACAACCATACTACACATTCAAGCTTGGGGTTTGGAGACATGATAAGTTTCACTCGCCTGAGTGAGGCATTTCTACGTCCTTACCTGATGAGGAGTGCATACTATAATACAGTTCTCATCATTGTAGTTGTCTATCTGGAGAATGTCACTTGACTACTTTAGTAATTCTTGGCCCTTTTTTTTGCCTTTGTTATGCATGGTCCTTTTCTCATTTAGTATATAATTGTATGTATGTGCTCTATATTGTGATCTAATATATATATTAAAGGCAATTTTTATATTCTTTTCTTGCTTGGTGCAAGTTCTAGTAAGAATGTTTTTTTTCCTCTTGTTTAAATTTAAATATAATGATCAGTCTTGTGCAAAAGCAAATAAAGATTAATGACATTTGATGGACCTATCAGGTTTCGTTTCCCATCATGCTCCTCAAATATTATCACATTTATATTACAAAATTCTACTTCGTGTTTATTTTCTTCACCTGTTGGATCCCCTAACCAAGAGCCTAAATTGTCTGTAGGGAAATCAAATACTTCATGTGCTAATCTACAGTGGGTAATTAATATGGCGGGAGATAGAGAGAATGTTGGTAAAAATACCATATAGTGCTTCTGCTTGTTATTTCTTATTGGCTGTTAAGATGTAATTGTCTTTAAAAATAATGTATCTTAAGGAACTGTATTTAAAACAAGTAGGTTCATTAGTACTGCATTTCTTAATTATCTGGTTCACAAAGCACTGCTGCAGCTTTTCTTGCAAAAAGTTTTTGATGCATATTTTATCTCCAATGTATGTTCAGAGAGTGTTCTGGTTCATTATCCTAATGCCTGCCGGTACAAAGCCTCCATATCATTTATAACAAGAAGATGAGACAGCTTGTTCTGACATTTCTTCTAGAATTGGGCACATGCTGTGTTACCAAGAGTTAGTTTTATGCACTAGAGACTTTAAATGTCAGATGCAGTAAGCTTTGTTCGCATTTAAAAAAATCCCTCAAGACAATTAAAAAATTGGGTAGATATTTTGTTGATATTGAATTTTTGCTCCCTGACATCTAAAGTACAATCATGCCGTATTAGTAAAGAAGTTAAACAGCACACCTTGCATTTATTGAAACGAAATAAATAAGATTTGAAAAAAATACTCATGGGAAAGTCTTGTGTAATAATGAGATCTCATGGACTTGTTCATTCATTCAATGTATTCTCTTAATATCTGCGACTTTCATGCATTTTAATAATTGGTTTTGTGATATTCCCATGATTTGGCTCTTTTTTTTTGCATTACATTTTTTCACTATTAATGCCACAGACAAAGGTCACCTAGCAAGTCATCGGTAATACACACAGCCTTTTTATAGAATGTATCCTTTCAGATGACAAGAAACCTCAGTTTACACCCGAGAGGTCAACTTCAGAACTGGAAAGCAATTTATTGCATGTCATAAGGTACTGAACGAGCTAAGGACAAATACAATTGTAGTAGAAAACTGTTAGGAAGTCTATATCATTTTCCATCACTCAAACATATAACTGGGAGTCTCTCGTGTACGAACACTTTAAGGTACGATATTTAAAGGTACTTTGTCACCTGAATATTATTTCTATTGTAGAGGATAAAAAATAATCATCAAAACTGATCTATACACTGTGCTAGTATAATTGCATGCAAATACATTTGTTAAGAGAAAAATGTGTATAAAATATGTTTTCTGCTGTTTATGACATCACCTTATGATTTGATATGCAAATTACACATTTCACAATTAAATGTGATTTATTTGCATGTCAAATCACAGACGAGGTCATAAACCAGAGACATCTCAAATGTATTTAAAAACATGTTGTTCTCTTAATTTTTGCATTTGCATTGAATTCTGCTAAAGACTCCTTTTTGTCCTATACATTCTCAGTATAATCAATGCTTAGGTGACGGACTCCCTTTAAATTCACTCAGTGAGCCTTGTTGAATCCTCTACAAGGGAGATCATGCCAACTGGTACAATAGAAATCAGATCTTCTCGACGAAGGTACTGATTAATTCTTTCTCTTTATCTCTAAACATATCTATTCCATTTTCTCAGTGGATATCGTTACTCATTACTCTTTAACCAAATTTTGACAGGATGCACAACTTCAATTAACCTCTACCTCTAAGAGTGTTATCATGCTAATGGTGTAGTGTTGGATGGTCTACACTATTTTTATTTCAATCTGTTCTAAAGAGTAAAGCATTTAGTTGTTACAAAAGTGCAAAGCAAACAGCAGTCCTCTATTCCCCTTGTCGGCCTTCCCCTGAGCAAAAGCATATTCTACAGTGCTACATAAGTGTGAGGTTAGAGACAAGGTGAGGAGACCAATATGCAGGTATATAGCAAACAGGTACATGGCAACTGGAGAATGCACACAGGGATAGATCACAATTCACAGAAAGTAGCAGCAAATCCAAATGGGGAAGAATCAGGCAGGGGTCTCAGACACAGGAGCAACACCGGTAAACAATCCAGGCCAGAGATCGCAGGCACAGACACAGATTTGTGGTATTTTACCGGCGGTTGGTAAAAAAAAATTGGCTTGATGCCATTGTTAAGTCTATGGAGGCACTAGCAAGCCCGGTATTGTTTTGAAGAAAAGGAGGCAATCCTACTTGCAGGGCATAGAAGCAGGGCTAGTCCAACCCATAAGTAGGCTGGAAAGTAGGCTGGCTATGAGCAGAGCAAAGAAGACAAAGAGAGAGTGGAGAGAGGTAATTGAATCATTTCAATGTAGAGCTCCTAGAACTACACGGCAGCCATTGCCTTTTAGGCTACTACTCTAGGTAAGGCTGCCATGTGTTGTAGGCCTGAGAACTGATCTGAAGAGCTTAATTTAAGCCAAGTGAATGCAGCCGTGTTTTCCCATGAAGCCAGTTCTTCATCACTGCATCTTTTCCTGCTTGAATGTTTTTCCTTAATAGTGCCCATGAACTAATAAATATTACCAATATCACTTTTTTAAACACAGTATTAGTTTAATTTAGAAAACCACCCAAATAACCAGCGTATAGTGTCTCTAGTATGATTTTCTTTACACTGCAATTCTACATGTGTAGCTAATATAATTATTGATGTGTTAGTTAGAACATGTGTTATTTATTATTATTTATTACATATTATTATCTCTGTGTGAAAATCTTTGCAGTTTTTTTTTCTTTTTCTGGTGGTTGGTAATCCTGCTCTAAAATGGTGGTCTTGACATGTGCTCAGTAGTTATAGACAGACTCCTCGACTGTGATTGGCTGTAGGTTGATTGTAACATTATTTGTATCAATTTCTTGTAGCTAGTCCTATGGAGGTTTGGTTTATTTTTTTTGAATTTCAGATGTTTTTCTATATTTCTGGACTATTTTTTCAGTCTGTGAAACCTCCATAGGATCTAATGGGGCATTTGAAGCTACCAATTTGTTTCGGTGCATTTTGGGGATGATATCTGAATTGGGGACATATTTGGGGGCACATTGGAGCTACCTGAGCAGCATGAAATCTGGGTGTTCTCTTTCCACTTAAATACATCTACAGAGGAGGCCAGAATTATCTGGAGACTGAGGATTAGAGATGCCATCAACTGTACACATCACTGGTAGTCAAAGGATGCCAGGTTCGGTACACAGCACTGGTAGTAAAGCTGTTCCAAGGCTTGGTGAATGGAGCAAGCATTTGCCCCCTTTATACATAACCCTCTTTTTATTTATATGTTAAACCTAGCTTAAGGTGATGAGACTGACTTTAATTGGGAACAGAATATCAGATTTATTTATGCATTCATGTCTTTTCAAACCATCAAGTGTATGCTGAAGTATACCAGATTCCCTTTTGCTATAAACTTTGTCATTCCTAAAACTAACCTCGTAAAGGAACAATCAAGTTAACCATTAATAAAGGGTTCCCTCATATAATAGCAACACTAGTATTAACTAAGTAACAATTACTTATTGGAAAGAACAGTTTTATTTATGAAACTGAGACTGTTTTACTTATGATACTGAGACTGTTTTACTTGTGATACTGATTGAAACACTTGATGACATTGATTTATATTAACACCTTCTTCACATTTGTGAAGGGGTCAAAGCAGATTAATCTAGCTTCCACATTATCACTAGTTTTTACTTAATTTCTTGGAGATTTGAGTTACTATGGAAATGGAGCTAAATGTCAGTGGAGTATAGCAATCAAATTTACTTCCTTAGACAGCTAATTTATAAACATGTACTTCACAGCTGATTAATTGCTAATGTCAGACCCTTAGAAAATCTGTCTTTGCTTAGTATTCCATGAGGTTTGAACAAGCAAAGGTGTAAATAAGTAGAGAACAAAATTGTGGTAACCAAAATGTAAAAGAATCAGACTTCATATAGATTTCATTGGCTCCTAGTTAAAGGTTCTTCATTGGTGCACATTGACTACACTCGAAAAACGAAAAATGTTATTGTAAACCATAAAATACATGTGTAATTTTGAATTTGTATATTGTATATTCAGGGCCACCACCTACCCTTACAAGCATGTTATACCGGTCTACTGTAATATGGAGGGTGGTTGGGAGCAGTTGGTCAATATGTCAGTAATATTTTGCCACTCAATAAGTCAGTATTTTGCCCTCAATATGCCATTCTTTTGCCATTTAATATGCCAGGATTTTGCCCCTCAATGTGCCATTCTTTTTCCATTTAATATGCCAGTATTTTTCTCCTCAATATGCCATTTAATATGCCAGGATTTTTCCACTTAATATGCCATTTAATCTGCCGGTAATTTGTCCCTCAATGTGCCATTTAATATGCCAGTATTTTGCCCCTCAATGTGCCATTTAATATGCCAGTATTTTGTCCCTCAGTTTGCCATTTAATATACCAGTATTTAGCGCCTCAATATGCTATTCTTTTGCCAATTAATATGCCAGTATTTTGCCCCATCAATGTGCCATTTAATATACCAATATATTGCCCCTCAATTTGCCAGGAATTTGCCAATTAATATGCCAGGATTTTGCGATTTAATATGCCAGGATTTAGCCCTTCAATATGCCAGGATTTCCCGATGATCAATCAATAAGGACCAAAAGTAGGAGTGAGAAAGGTATAGATAGGTGTACATTACTTTACATCGCTCCTGTCCTGTCCCATTATGGCAGGGGTGTCCAAGTTTCTGCAAAGGGCCACTTCGCTAAAAATGTATGTGTGTGGGCCGCATTCTTTATATATATATATATAATGCACACTAATGTGCAGTGGTCACATTAACTACAAAACACACACACATGCGCATACACAGTCACATTTACCACACACATACACTCAAATACATACACTTACCCCCCCCACACATTTATACACACATACTCACATACATACACTTACCCCCCCCACACACATACACATTTATACACACATACTCAAATACATACACTTACCCCCCACACACACATACACACTTGTATACATAGATACACTTACCCCACACACACATACACATTTATAAACACACACACTTAAAGTTTTTTTTAACGGGGCTGTGGACTCCTTGATCCCCAGGTCTGTGGGCTACCTGTGATCTTCAAGCTGCCAGTGTTCTTCTTCCCTCCCTCTGACCCTTGCGCACATGGTAGAGGAGGGGATATGCACATGAGAGCAGCACCGCTCTCTGTAGGGAACTTCGTTCCCAGACACAGCTACCTGTGCGATGAGCAGTTTGAGGTGCGGCTACCGGAGCAGAGCTCAGGCGGGCCTCACCTCGATGGCGGGCCGCATGTTGGATGCCCCTGCATTATGGGTGCTGGTCCCGGGATGTTGGCAGGTATGCTCTTATTAAATTTGTCATGGGCTGCAGCCCCAGATATTTTGGGCATCTAGCAACACTACTGGCTGCATGTGAACTGTGCAGTACACTGTGCATAGCCAGTGGTAAGGCTGGGACAGGATGGGGGAAAAATGGTAGTCCAGGCAAATTCAGGACAGTTGGCAACTATGTTAATGTATTAGGCTCTCATTTGGGGGGCTTGAAATGGTAATAGAAACATAGAAACATAGAATATGTCGGCAGATAAGAACCATTCGGTCCATCTAGTCTGCCCAATTTTTTTTGAGTACTTTTATTAGTCCCCCGTTCCCGGTCTTATAGCTAGGATAGCCTTGTGTCTATCCCACGCATGCTTAAAATCCTTGACTGTGTTTACCTCTACCACTTCTGCTGGAAGGCTATTCCATACATCCACTACCCTCTCAGTAAAGTAATACTTCCTGATATTACTTTTAAATTTGTGATACATTTGTATCACAAATGTAATGTGATACATTTGTGATACAATGTAATTTGTGATACATTTTAACAACTAATAAACAAAAATAATTCCAATCCAAAGCAAGTTACTATCTGCCTCATAAAGACTGGTCCAGTGCACTGCCCTGTGTATTAAAGTACATATTGCATAACTTTACATAAAGCAGCAAATCTACAAGTTACCTCTGCAAGTTATTGGAGGCTTACCCTTCTTTATTGTTGCCATAAGAATTTATGTAAAAAGGATCCACCCCTAAGAGTGGAAAAACAAGGTTGTCCTAGGGCGGCTGTGAAAGTTAGTGACATCCAGACTGTGGTGCACATAAGAAGGTTACAATGAACCATACCTATGTCCAAAATGGAAGGGGAACAGCTAGCAGCAGGGAAGAAGGCAATTACTCTCCAGGGAATCAAATGAATAATCCCAATGTAAGCAATGGTCAGGATAACTGTGCAGTGGGCACATCCCTTCAGCAATCTCCACCGCAGACATCTCGGGAGCCACAACAGTAAGTGGGATTACTTTATATTGGGGGTTTTAAACTCATCTGTTTGTTACTTTTAGTAATGGTCAGAAGCATGCATGTTGAGTTTGCAAATGGACTTATGCTTTATTAAAGTCATGGAGCTGCTGGGTACAGCCTAGTTTCATTTCCCAGTGTTTGCCTTGCTTTCACTTTCGTTTCACTGAATGCTTTCTCGAGTCCAGTATAGGAACTTAAACATACTTAGAATTACATGGTTTAAATGTGAATAAAGTCTACTGAACTTTTGTAAAAATTAATTAACGATTTGAAATTAACATAAATCTGGTCTCTATAGTTTCATTCCTTTTTTGAGTTAAATAAATGTATGTTTGAAGTCAGGATTCATGGGTAATCACAAATACACATATAAACATGTAGAAATTGATATAACACGCATAGCTATAGCCTAACTATATCCCATTATCATTCAATGGTGAGCCAGAGAAGGATGGTGTAAGTCCTATTATTATATAGTGAGTACCGCGTAAAGCCCATCATCCTTATGTAGTGAGCATTACACTGACTGTGGTATAGTATAACTCCCATTGATTTAGACACGGAGGCTGGTAAAGCATAACTCCCATCAACATATTAAACAAGACACTGACTCTGGTACAGCATAACTCCCATCATCCTTATATAGTGAGCCATACACTGACTTTGGTATAGCACAACTCCAATCAATATATATTTTTTTTTTTTTTTACAATTTATACATGTTTATTTTGCTTTACAAAAATACAAAAATTCATATAGACGTACATACAGGACATGTCTGGAAATAAAAGTATGATACTGATCATTTTGTATATTAGTTCAAATTACATCTACCTTCTATAGTTAGTTACATTAATATCAATATTATCAGACAACAATTGTTTTGCAATAAACATGAATACATTACAAGGTCAAATACAAAAAAAACAAGATATCATACGAAAAAAAAAAAAAAATTGTCTGTGTGGTCAGGGCCTCTTCAAATAAGCATAAATTTATGTTAAGTAATCATAGATTCGTACTTCTAGGTGTAGGGCTGCTATTCTTGTTTCCTAGGCGATTAGAATTTAAGTTGTTAAACATTTCCAGAGGATGTTAACTTTAGGATCGCAGCTAACTCATCTTACAGATAAGGCGAATTAGTTAAGAGTTCTTGGATCTAAAAACGAAACTATAAGAAAATAGGAGGCTCCTGCCATACAGGCCAAACATATTAGGTGTAGAGAGGTCAGGGACTCTATGTTGGTATAAGGAGGAGAGCCTTGGAGGATGGGTGGGTAAGGGTTAAGTTTGGTACCCAGGAGAAACATTCAATTAAATTTAATTTATCCCAATGAAATTTCTTGAGTAACACGATAGAGTATTATACAGCGGTGTGGTACTTGATAGTAGTAGACCAGTTTAGGATGTTATGTTTAGATTTAAATTTAAGTTTACCTTGAGGGAGATGCATATAATGATATGACTGGGTTCCAGATTTTATAATATTCGTTTAAAGTTGAGTTTTCCAAATAAAATAATCTTTCCATTTTACATTGGTAATAAATCTGAGTTGTAATTTCCTTTTTGGAAGGCGTTTCCCTTTTCCTCCAGTACCTAGAGATACACCTCTTAGTTGCCATCAAGATATGCAATATCAATTTATTTGAATGCATGTTTTTACCCGGCAATTCAAGGTGAAATAAAAAGTTTACTGGAGTCAGATTTCCTAGGTTAATATGTAGGTCTGCAAGAATTTCAATGAGAATCGTACGGACCGGATTAAGATCTTGGCAGTCCCACCAAATGTGCTTTATAGTGCCAGTTTCTTTAAGGCATCTCCAACATAGCGGGGAAGTTGTTAGTTGAAATTTCGCTAATTTTGATGGGACCCAATACCACCTGTGTAATAATTTTATATATAATTCTTGGAGAGTAATACAATGGATTGTTTTTTTCATTAAGTCAACTGCTTTGTACCACATTTGTAGGGGGTAGGTTTCCTTCAGGTCTATTTCCCACTTAATAATTGTGTCTTGTTTTTTGTCTGAGGCCTCTAGTTGTTCTAAGGCTTCACGGATTTGGGAAGATAGCTTATGGTGGGTGCCGTACAAGATTTTTTCTAAGGGGGAGTCCTATTTAATATGATAATTTTTAAGAAGAGACCTAATTCGAGCGTATGAGAAGATCTCATTTCCTGGAAGATTATATTTCTGTTGAAGAACAGTAAATGAGAGTAGGGTAGAATCCCCAAAAAGGTCACCGATCTTGTTTAAGCCGGATCTGTACCAGTGTTCGAGGTTTAAATCCTCCAAAAGAAGTTTCATTAGGTCTATCGGTGCTCTAGTTATTAATTGATTGTCCCTAAAAAATTTGGATTTAATTATACCCATAGACGTAGATACATTGTTTATGATAGGGTTAGCTATTTTTAGTGCTCCATGCCTTTGCTGTCCCGACCAAAAGAGAAGAAAGGGGTCTATATTGCCACACAGCTCCCTTTCGTATCGATACCAATTTTTGTTTTTAGATGCCTTGTTGCCCCATACCAAAATGTGGGAGAACATCCATGAGTCATGAATGTGATGCACGTCTGGGAACGAGAGTCCCCCGTGTGAGAGAGGTTGGGACATAATTTTAAATTTAATTCTGGGTTTCCTACCCTCCCAGACGTACAAGGCAAACAGACCATGGAACATGGACAAAATTCTCTTTGGGACTCTTAATGGAATAGTGCGTAGCAGATATTCCAGTTTGGGCATCAAGTAGGACTTGACCAAATTAAGCCTCCCCATCCAAGAGGTCGGAATTTTCCTCCAGGTTTTTACCTTGGTTTCCAATTCCTTATACAGTCCCAAATAGTTAGATTTAACTATGTTGTCTATATCAAACTCAAGATTAATACCCAAATATCTAATTCTGTCATTTGACCATTTTAGGCGGTAGGACTGACTAAGGAGAAGGATCTGGGATTGGGTTAAATTTTTAGAGATAACTTGGGTTTTAGCGAGATTAATTTTATAGTTTGATAAGAGGCCAAACTCTTCTACGCATCGCAATACCTCTGGGATAGAGCGCTCTGGATTAGTAAGGGTTAGAATGACATCATCTGCATAAAGCAGGATTTTTTTTGTATTTTTCCGAACTCTATCCCAGAGATTGATTGGGTTTGTCTAATATACGAGGCTAAGGGCTCCATAGTCAGGTTATATAGGAGGGGGGACAATGGGCAGCCCTGCCTAGTGCCATTCTTGACCTGGAACCATCTAGAGTTTAGACCATTACCATAAATTTGTGCTGATGGATTTGAATACATGGACATTATCATTGTTTTAAACATTCCCCCGATACCGTAAGCGGACAAGACTTCAGCCATATATGCCCAATTGACTCTGTCGAAAGCTTTCTCAGCGTCAACAGATACAAAGGTGCATGGTGTATTGGTGGTATTTATTATTGTGGCCAAATTCAATATTTCCCTGACATTATCTCCCCCTGATCTGTTGGGTAGAAAACCTGATTGGTCCGGGTGGATCACATCCAAAGCGACCGTTTTCAAACGATCAGCCAAAATTTTAGACAGAATTTTAAGGTCAATATTAATTAATGAAATTGGGCGATAATTAGATACAAAGTTCGGGTCCTTGTCCGGTTTCGGTATCGGGGAGATCGTAGCCCTCAACATTTCGGAGGGAATGCTCCCAGTGCTTCCAATGGTTTTATAGAGTGAGCATAGAAGGGGGGATATTTCTGGTTCAAAAATCTTATAAAAAAAAGCTGTGTAACCATCCGGGCCAGGAGCTTTACCATTTTCGAGGTTTAAGATAGCCTTTCTTATTTCTTCTCTATTGATCGGGTTGTTCAAATTTGCCATTTTTTCTTTAGAGACTTGTGGTATATTAACTTTTTTTAGAAAAATTCTCAATTTATTGATATCAGGGTCAGTTTCTTTAAGATTGTAGAGTGATTCATAGTACTTAGCGAAGGATTCACTTATTTCGTGTGGAGTATGATAAACTTTGTCTGCCTCTACAATTTTTTTTATTTTCTGATTCACACGTTCTTGTTTGATTTTCCTAGTGAGCATTTTCCCTGTTTTATCGTTACAGTTATACCATCTCTGGTTTGAATTCATTATCATATTGCTGACTTGTTCTTCTAACTTTTTTACAATCGTTTCACGTATTGATTTGATTTGTTCCGTAGTTCCATAGAGAGGGTTACTTTTATTGATGTATTCTAATTTGGCCAACTCTATATACAAATCTGGTAGAGGGGATCCCTTTTCTCTCTTTTTTCTGGCCTCGAGCTGTATCAAATAACCCCTAATGACACATTTAAGTGAAGCCCATAGTGTTTGATCAGATACTTGACCGTTATCATTATTCCTAATATAATCTATAATCAAAGCCCTTATATATTCTTTATCTCCTTCGTTTAACAGCAGAGATTCTTTTAATTTCCATTGAATTTTTGTATTATATTTAGGGTTATCTTTAGTTATAATGCTTATAGGTGAGTGGTCAGACCATGTTATCTGTCCTATTTCTGAATTGGTTATATTTTTTAAATGATGTTGATGGTTAAAAAGAGGTCGATTCTTGAATATACTCCATGGGCCCGTGAATAAAAGGTGTAGTTTTTATCTCTGGGATGGTTTACTCGCCAGATGTCATATAAATCGTATTTTATTAGAATTTCTTGAAATAATTTCCCCCTGAAATTTGCATGATTTAGGGTTTCAGTTTTTTTGATATTGGTTTTGTCCAATTTCCACTCAATTATGGTATTCATATCCCCACCCATAATCAATGTGCCCTTTTTAATTTGATCCACTCTACCAAAAAGTTTTTCATAGAAAGTTCGCTCGAATATATTTGGGGCGTAGATGTTTACCAGGGTATAAACCTGGTCATTAAGTTTGCAAATAACTATAGAGTATCTGGCCATTTTGTCTGTCTCCTCCCATATCCGCTCAAATTTAATTCGATTGGAGATCATTATTGCAACCCCTCTTTTTTTTTTATCTGGTAAATTGGCAACAGAGATCACAGGAAATTTAGAGAATCTCCATAAGTTAATGTCAGTTCCTATCCAGTGTGTTTCTTGGACATAACAAATATCTGTCTTCTCCCCTAACAAAGTTTTATATAAAAGTCCCCTTTTCATTGGTGTGTTTAATCCCCGGGCGTTAATTGACATAAATCTCAGAGACATAGTGTACTCTGAGATCTAGTGAGCCTCTCCACCCATCCTCGCCTCAGCTCTCCTCCTAGAGCCCTTAGTCTGAACACCTTTACAAATAATACAACAAAGACACAACACATATTATACAACATAAAACAATACATTCCAATTCTACAATTCATTCGCCACCTATACGGAAAATATTTCCTAGGTGATTCCCTGTCTAGCAGGCTAGCAGTCGTTGATGGCCTCCCTTACCATGCTGCTGGTTAATTATCTGATTAATACTGTTATTAATTATTGGGTGTAACTTCTAATATGCCGGAAAGATTAACTTAAATGGGTTCCAATGGATGCCAATAGTATATGGTTTCGCCACACTGCTTGTTAAGCATGTCTATCCTTCCTCCCTTTATTTTCTTTTCCCCATGCGTATCTCCTCCTCTTTCACCTTTCCACAAATGACTGCTTCCTCCCACATTAATCTACCTGTATCTCTGATTACGTTCTCAACTCTATACAATGTGACTCTTTTCTTTTTCCCCTTCCCTTTCCCTTCCCCTTAAATTAATTTTGTGTACTATTTATTCCTGGATTAATTATTGTGGGGAGAGTAAAAAAAAAATTACATTTATATTATCATTTTAGTCTCTAATAAATACATTTGCGGTAATTTTTCTTTATTAAAACTAGGCTTTAATCTATAGATTCAATTATACTAATGTGTTATATTCCCGAGTGCATAATACAGGTGATTATCACTATTCCTCTAGTGTTTTTTCAATTTCTAAACCGCTATGTTTCCCCTTTCTTCCTTACCCTTACTCCGACAACTATTATTATCTCCTCCTACGGGATAATTGTGGTAACAGCCCACTTCGTGGTTAAATATTGGTCGGATATCATAAGCTCCGCGTGAAAAAGAAGAAAAAAGTGAACCTCATTATTATCTTCAATGTTTATAACTAAAATAGTGAGTGCTTATAAAAAATAAGAGACAAACAGTCTAAGACTATATTAAGTGTTTTGTCTTATCATTGGATAGAGCTGAAGACCCAGAAAAAATTATACAGATGTGTATGACAGGTATTAATTGTTCATATTCATATTACTATTAATGTGGATTATTCGAGTATCCCTAATTTGCAGAGCTTGGAGTAACCCTCTTTCGCATTATTAAGAACAATTGTTTCCCCTTTATAGGCAATCATTAGTTTGGTGGGGAATCCCCATCTGTAGGGAATATCTTTAGATCTAAGTTTTTGCGTTAGATCTTTAAAGGTGTTGCGGTTCATTCGGGTGGCATAAGAGATATCAGGAAATACCATTAATGACTCATATTTCCCTTTCTTTTTCTCTGTGTTATCACGCAACTGTCGTAAAAACTCTTCCTTAACAGAGCAGTTTAGAAATCTTACAATTACCTCTCGTGGAGGAGCATTGCTTGGATTGTCAGAGCGGAATACTCTGTGAATTCGTTCAAAGGGGGAATTCCCCAATATTGAAGGATCAACAAACTGTGAAACAAATTCATATACATAGTCCCTGAGGTTAATGCTTTTAACTTCTTCATTTATTCCCTTAATTCTAAGATTGTTCCTTCTCGATCTATCTTCGACATCTGCTATCTTGTTGTTACAATTTTTAATTTGTTCTTTCAAAGAGCAGTTTTGTGAGATCAATATATTGAAGCAGACATTGAGGCTGTTATAGTATAACGTGCATTATTATAAACTGAGCCATACACTGAAGCTTGTATAGCATACTGTAATTCCCATAAATAAATATTGAACTAGACACTGGTACAGCTAGGATTGTCACCTTGTAGGTAGAATGGCATCCTGCCTACTGCTGTGCACAGATAATAGAAACGTGTCCAAGGGTCAAGATCATAACCCCATACTGTTCTGAGCTGTGACTAGTGTGTGCCTATCACCTTCTAGTTTTCTATATAATAGAGTATAACTTGGTGAAACAATTTTTTTTTCTAAATGTTTGTGATGTAATGATGTGTAAAAGTGATTCATGTGCATGAAAATAATTGTTTCTGTATTTCAGCATGGGTTCCTACATGGTAATACCACCAAACGAAGGGAGAAGGGACAATCTTCAAAGAAGTAAGAAGCACTTAAAATTCTGGTGTGCATGACAGTATCACTGCTATACTTACCAATCTTCCTCTTCTGTGTCCAGGGTCAAACAAATAAGCAGATACTAAAAGGGCGGAGTTATGTGATACCACGTGACATCACACCATGTTACATGATCCCGCTGCATTGAGCTGCAGGATGACTGGTACTGATACCAGGTGTCTGGAGATCAGTTACATGCATTTAGATTGTGTATGACTGTTAGACATGCAAAGTTTAAATGTAATGATGTCGGTGTATAGGCAATATAAATGCTGAGACAGACATCAATTTGATGGGACAGGATCCATAAATCGGAACTGGTGGAAACTATGGCCTGGCCCAAGACATTATGGGGCCTGTGTTTGAAATTCCGCCTCTCCCATACAATGCCGCATACACACAATCACATATATAATTACACACAGTTGCACACCCACAAGCCAGCAGTTAGTAGTTTTTTAAGATTTATTTTCCAATTTCAACGTGTCAGCTCTCCTTGTCTAGAAACCACACTGAGCTGCTGTCCTGTGACTTTCTAACACCATGCGTTGGGATGTCACATGACACCTGGCGCTCATATTCAGAATTGCAATATGTGAGCTAATGAGTGAAGCATGGCCTCTCCTCTTTGCCCCCCTGGAAAAATATCAGACAAGATCTGGAACACCAGCGAGAGTTGCAGTACTAAGGTCACCATAAACATCCACTAATATCTATATAAACCCCTCTTAATCTATTAGATCTTATTCATTTACAAAACAATATATAGTTTGGTCATAAAATCACCTAGAATTTGCTTTATCATCTCATTTTAATAAAAGCATAGAAACATAGCATTTATCGGCAAATAAGAAACATTCAGCCCATCTAGTCTGCCCTATTTTCGGAATGCCTAAACTTCTACATGTGTTAACCGGTACCACTTATGATGGAAGGCTGTTTGATATATCCACTAGCCCAGAGGCAGGCAAGCGGATGTTGTGGACTACATGTTCCATAATGCTTTTACAGCCGTAATGCTGGCAATCACGTGAATTGTAGTTTAAAACATCTAGAAGGTTGCCAACCCCTGGTACTACTCTCTCAGTAAAGTAATACTTCCTGATATTACATTAAAAACCTTTGCCCCTCTAACTTAAGTTGTGGTACTTTTTCTTTGTTTAAATATACTCTCCTCCTTCACTGTGTGTGTGGCTTACTTTTATGTATTAAATGTTTCTAACCCTGCTGTCTTGTCTTACTTCCAAGCTATACATGTTAAAACTTACCAGTAAAGGTTAAAGGCTCTTAAGTGTAATCCATGAACCAGTTTAGTAACCCTTATTGGAACTCTCTCTATAGTATCTGTATCCTTCTGGAGCCAATTCCTCTGGGGCCAATTCACCAGCCCCTAGACAATGTTACACTGTTACAACTTTGCCTTTTAAATGCCATCTATTGATAAATGTATTAGGTGAGATACATATATCACTTGTTTTGGTACAATATTTTCACCAAAATAGATATATTTTAAAAAAATTACATTTTACTCTACAGCACTAAAAAAATGGGCACAGAGACTCACAACTGAAAAATTCAAAGAGACCATTTGTTATTCCTGTGGATATCAACATTTCTCTGTGTATTAGAAATACAGCTGAATAAAAAGTTTATTATAAGCCATATAAATAGTAAATAATAATAAAATACCCTGAATAAAAAAGAATTATTTGGCAATAAAAGAAAAGCAAGTGGACATTGTGATTCATTGTAAAGGGCATGGATGGTTGATAAATTATACTGTTCTTACTTACAAGGCTTCTTCAAGGGAATAGATTTAAGTTGTAAAACAGGACTGTTTTTGCCTAACAGTACTTTAGTTAATGATCACACCTAAGCGGAAATAATTGATGTATTCAGGGGTTGTTCATAAATAGGAATTTTAAAATGAAACAGATAATCTACAATATATTTGCATTTCTCTGGGTAAGCCACATAGCAACATGTTGTGAAAACAGCTTTATTTTATATATTATGGCAATTCAACCTAATAGATGCAGTTTGTAAGTTTTTTTTTTGCTTACGATCAAACTCACACTATTACATTATTACCCTCAAAGTCACAGATCCTGGATTCTTGAGTAAAGGAAAAGACGTTATGTTTAGATGTTTCTAAACACATTTCTTTGAGTAGTATGATAGTATGTGAAAACGAAAAAAATAAAATGACAAAGGCTAATGATATAAAAAAAAAACTAAATAAAGTCTAATATTTGTCTGGATTTTAAAAATACCATCTTTACTTGTTTTTGGCAAGTACCAGGGCAGCAATGGCAAGTAACACATTGCTTTTTCCTAATCATTCCCCCCTCCCCCAAAATTACCTGCAGTGAAATTGTAACCCCAACCCTATATCTAACCATATTCCTAGCTCTAATTCTAAATTTAGCTGTATGGCTAAGCGAAGAGAAAAAAACTAGACTAGAACACTAGTCTAGCAACACTTCATGAGCGACGGCAGGGATCATTCAGTTCTGAAGCTCTTGCCCACAGCTGTTCAGCGCCATATTGAAAAGGGATTTTGGTTTAAAATATATATGGTGGATGTGATCGTTACAGAGAGCAATCACATTGTACCCTAGAAGTCAGATCTTGCTGCTGCTATATGCCTTGGTAATGAGATGTTGCAGCAACACTGGCTAAGCTTAGAAGGTGATCATTGATAGCTTTCTAAGTTTATTACACAACATGATGTGCCAGGCATGTCCCTTGCACTAACTGTAGGGATTTCTGTGACATACCTGGTACTTCCATTGTCGCAAAGGGGTTAAACACAACAAGCAAGTGCTACCACGACTGCAAGGGATTCTGGGTAGGCATATGCAAATATTTTTTACAATGGTCACCTTTGTGTTTAATATCCACTTCATACATTGATCCTTGGAACAAATGCACGCTGTACTAGACAGCCTTTAAACACAGTCCAGAACAGTGGTGCAAAGCCAGATAACCACTTTGTGGATAGCTGTTAATGCAGCACGTCAGCATGAGGTTGTTTATAGTACACGCATGGGTATGCATACATTAAAGTCTTCTGTACTACAGAATGGGTTGTACAGGTATGAACATTAAAAGTCTTGTTTAACAAAGGGTAAACATGCAAAATCCCAATGGAAAACACTGTAATGTTTCTGCTTATTGCACCTTTCCCAGAACTTGCGTTGTATACATAACCCCCAATTTAGGCATGACTGGCTGCATGCATTGTATTGTAGGATACACTGGTATTGTATGAGCAAAAATGCTTCCAAACCTTGGGGAGTAATAGAAATGCAAGTAAATATATGTTATACCATAGTTTGGGATGACATGTCCACTGTAACCTCTGCTTAAAATCTTCACATATGGGATGTCTGCCTTGCCTTCTAGTGGCTAATGAAGAATTGGAAAACTGGGAGCGCTGGAAGGAGGCTCAAAAACCTGGACCTATAAATCTCACACCACAGAAATTGGGTGAGTAAAATGATAGAGGATTATGTTATTTGAGCATTGAAGCCCAAACGACATTACTAATTAAATTTAAATGTGATTGTATACAATTCTATAGTGTTGTGACCATTACTAATTAATTTTGTCTTTTGTGTATTTTGTAAAGGTGCAACAGGTCATTAGCATTTTCTAAATTGCTTATGTGGGTGTGGTAACAAGTGGTAAATCTTGTGTAACACTTTAGAAGGAAAAGGAGACTAGACAGACAGAATTAACAGGACTTTAGGAAACAAACAAGAGAAAAATCACTGTTTGCAGTGAATTATAGCCAATTTTGCATCTTGCTACCATGCTTTATTTAGTTGATTTTTAAATTATCAGAAGCAGGGGGGAAAAACCAGGATGGTGATTTTATAAAGCTACAAAACTCTAAAATATAACTTTTGTTTTTCAACTGTTCTGTGCAAGGAAATAAATGGCCTACTACTTCCAAGTATTGAGCCTTACTCATTAACATAACATTTGTTTCTATAAAACAAGTCAAATGTTTCTTTAAAAGATCAGTGACAATTTAAACTACTCACTGCACTTAGGTTTGCTCTGCAAATCTCCCATAGTAGACATTATGCAAATTGAGCAAAGAAAAAGGAAGAAAAGGATTTATTGTATTTACTTCCTAAGAATGATTATCAGGTTATAATGTAACCTGCAACATTGTTCCGTTAGATTGTTCCACTTACGAAAGATGGCGATAATTTATACCATGTTACTGAGCTAGGAATAAGAAAAACGTTATTATCCTTAAACTGCTGAGGGTCATTATTCGTGGCATGCTCATTTTCTTACCATCATTTAGGGGGATACATACCACAAGCGGAAGCGAGACAGAGACAGCAATTGGTACAATCGCAATCCAAGTACCAAAAAATGGTAAGCTCTCTTTTATTAGCGTGTGTGAGCGGCTTAAACGTATATATTACATTACTGTACCATTTATTTATTTACATTTAACAACTGACACAACACTTGGTACAGAGCATCAAATGGGAACACAGAGTACATTAGATGACCAGAGAAAGACTGACACATGAGGTAGAAAACCCCGCTTGCAAATATCACTTATTACTGTTTTTTAACTAATCAATGATGTGAGATAAATTAATTAACTCAGGTGATTAAATAGACCCCATTGTGTTAAAAGAATACATTTTCCAAAAAAGCATGCCCTACATGGTGCTGGCATTTCAGGTGAAGAATTAATCTGTATATTTGCTTCCAGCTTCAGAAAGAAGAATACAAAAGGAAATTAAAGGAGGAGGAAGAAGCTAAGACACAAAACATGAAGGACATTCAACGGAAAAAGGTACCAATTATAATGGCTGAACTAATGTATATGCTCTAGGGGAAAATAGGCAATGGCTTTATGCAGGGCTCGACAAACCCCAGGCGCCAGGTCGCCATGGCGACCAGGAAATTAGACCTGGCGTCTGGGTACTGTCGGCCTCATGGTTCCCTTGCCGCTGCCATCCGATTTTTCCGCAGCGCGAGGGGGTAAAGTCTGTGCCGATGGCCGATGGCACAGGCTGCAAGCTCCGCCCCCTCGCGCAACGCGTGTCTGAGTGCCGGGTGTCGTCACGTGACATCCTGGCACTCAGCACGCCGACCAACGGAGTTAAGCTGCAGCGTGAATGTCCCCCTCCCCTGCAGTGAGGTAAAGCAGCTGGGAGGGGGACACATCAAGAAGAAACCCCCAAGAAAAGACTGTGTTAGGTGGGTGTGTGTTTGTATGTATTGTAAAGTAGGTGTGTGTGAGGGGTTTGTATATATGTGTGTGTGTGAGGTGTTTGTATATATGGGTGTGTGAGGTGTTTGTATATATGTGTGTGTGAGGTGTTTGTATATATGTGTGTGTGAGGTGTTTGTATATATGGGTGTGTGAGGTGTTTGTATATATGTGTGTGTGAGGTGTTTGTATATATGTGTGTGAGGTGTTTGTATATATGTGTGTGTGAGGTGTTTGTATATATGGGTGTGGGAGGTGTTTGTATATATGTGTGTGTGAGGTGTTTGTATATATGGGTGTGTGAGGTGTTTGTATATATGTGTGTGTGAGGTGTTTGTATATATGGGTGTGTGAGGTGTTTGTATATATGTGTGTGTGAGGTGTTTGTATATATGTGTGTGTGAGGTGTTTGTATATATATATGTGTGTGTGAGGTGTTTGTATATATGTGTATATGTAAAGTATGTGTGTTTGTATATATGTGTGTGTGTGAGGTGTTTGTATATATGTGTGTGAGGTGTTTGTATATATGTGTATATGTAAAGTATGTGTGTTTGTATATATGTGTGTGGGAGGTGTTTGTATATATGTGTGTGTGAGTTGTTTGTATATATGTGTATATGTAAAGTATGTGTGTTTGTATATATGTGTGTGTGAGGTGTTTGTGTATATATGTGTGTGTGTGAGGTGTTTGTATATATGTGTATATGTAAAGTATGTGTGTTTGTATATATGTGAAGTAGGCGTGTGTGTTTATGAATTGTGTTTATGTTTGCGTGATTGTCTGGCTCCTAAGAAAAATGTCTGGCTCCTAAAATCAAAATAAATTTGTCAAGCCCTGGCTTTATGAGCAGAACATCTACAGAATGCATATCATTCATTGCAACTTACACACTATAATAAAGAATAAGCCAGAAATCTCATAAGATTTATAGAAATGATAACACATGATCAAAACTCGGTTAATAAAATAATCTTATAAAAATGTATTAGTTAACCTATTATAACTACTGTTACTGTCACGAATGGGGTTACGGAGGACATTTAAAACTGAGCACCCGAGTTCAGGAGTTAATTGGCAGGATGTGGAGACATAGGGCATGGTGCAGGGTAACTACACTGGTGTTGTCCTGCGCACTGTAATAGAGCATACATTGCTCCATCTACTATAAGAGTCTCTCCTATTGAACATTCATAAGTATCTATTATTGCTCCATGGCACATTGCACTATAGATTGTCTTTTGTGTTTTTCATGTCACTAACTGCTGAATAATTTTCCATGAACATTATATCTGGGAAGTATATCTTTATGTTATCCCTTTAGATGTGCACTTGTTTTCTCTTCACTTTCTATTTCTTATTCCCGGGATAACTGTGGAGTTGTATCCCTAAAATAGAATCACTCACTGAATTTAAAAGTGGGATACTTTCTTAAAGACCCACACACATTGCGCTTATTCTAACTTTGCACCTTTTCACAAGTTTTGTCATAGTCGATGGGTTTTAAAATTCTAATTTATAACTTTCAGCAGAATCCAGTACTTGATGAAAATGACAATTAAATATTTTAGCTATGATAAAGATTAAAGGACCCTACAGGGTCATTGATTAAATGGACTCTGTCAACCTAAACATTGCTTACAATGTGAAAAAAAGAGAAATGCTCTATATATATATATATATATATATATATATATATATATATATATATATATATATATTGTTAGCAAAATTGCAAGCAACTGCATAAAACAAGAGACATATACACTGATCAGCCATAACATTATGACCACCTGCCTAATATTGTGTGGTCCCCTTTTGATGCCAATACAGCCCTGACCCATCAAGCACTGGACTCCACTAGACCTCTGAAGGTGTGCTGGTTTATTGGGCACCATGACTTTAGCAGCAGATCCTTTAAGTCCTTTTAATTGCAAGGTGGGGTCTCCATGGATTGGATGTGTTTGTCCAGCAAAACCCACAGATGTGATCAGTCGATTGTGATCTGGGGTATATGGAGGCCAAGGCAACACCTTGAATGTTGTTTTTCTCAAAACATTCCTGATCCAATTTCCACTGCGTAAAGAGGCCTATGCCATCAGTAAATACCGTTTCCAAGAAAGGGTGTACATGGTCTGCAAGAATGCTTAGGTAGGTGGTACTTGGATACACACGAATGGCAGGACCTAAGGTTTCCCAACAGAACATTGCCCAAAGCTGCACACTTCCTCCGCCGGCTTGCTGCCTGTCAGTGGTCATAATGTTATGGCTGATGGGTGTATGGTTTAAACAAATCTGTGGTGTTTCCCACGTTTAACATCACCTGTGATTTGTTATGGAAATGACACATTTCTCATTGCAAATTAGTTCATTTGTAAATCAAGCCACAGACGATGTCATGAACAGGAGACACGTTTAAAACATATATTTCGCTTATTTTATATTGCTAACACAATTGATAGATCATTTTTCATAATTTTCTATTCTCTACATTCTCAGTATGAGCAATGTTTTGGCTGACGTTGTCCCTTTGACTAATGAGATTTTACATATTTTTTTAGGACTTTTCATTAACTTATTGCACTATTCAAGGATTTAAGTAGCAGATTTAAGGAGTTAGTTGAACCTGTTTACTGTATAAATCATTAGCAAATGCCATATGTTTTGCATCACTGAAAAAGTTCATTTGATCGTGGCAACATATAAATCTGTAATTAAAGGAAACGTTTAATTCCTTCAGCACTATTATAAAACCCTGTGCATCAGCAATGATTAGTAAGACAGATCTTAGTGTAACTCGTGTTATCAGGGGAGTCATTCTGCAATATGTCTGTTTACAGGCTGAAAATCTAGAGGAAAAAAAGAAGCAGGAAAACCTGGCAAGACAAGTACAATGGCAAGAAGACATGTATTTGTAAGTTCAGCTCATTTATAATTATTATTTATGATACACAACAGGCAGACAAAAGTAACAGATGAATTTAAACATTGGCGTACATAAGTAGGAAGCAAGTTAAGGCATCTCTAGATGTGATGTGACCTTAAAATGCAATATGGGCAAGTTACATATGAAAAAGTACTAGGCCGTTCCCTTACCCACACATGAACATCTCTGAAGTGCAGTGAAACAAATGTGCCAATAATTATACTATTAGCAAAGAGGCTCCTATAGTTTTCACCAGGCTATGTGGTGCATGAGTTGCAGAAAGCAGAAACCAAACACTTTTACATAGGACTTAGGATGACTAAATGAACTCCATTAAATGACGTGAGTTATTTTATCTCAGCTTTTTAATACTTTAGACTGCCATAGAAACAGTCATGCTAAAAAACCTATGGTAAGTGATAATTCACGTTTTTGAATAGAGCCCAATGGCTGTTGAAGATATCAGATTAAAGGCAAAATGTTCTTGCAAAAATGAATCTTGCAAACCTTAATTATTTAATTTACTTGTATGCAGAACTGTGTCCCCAAATACATGCAAATTAACTACTTTTAAGCACCAGGTTCATCACGCCAAAATAAACATCAGGAGCTCACTAATTTTAACATTGTGCATATTAAGTGGAGACTCTAGTTGAATTCCATTGCATTTTGTGGCATATGACTTACCTCTGTGGATCCACTAAAGTACGTGGAGTGAATGACACACATTTGTAGTCTGAGATCAGCTGTTTTTCTTAGTGACTTAGTGACATTTTTAGGTTTCATAAATTTTACACAAACCTGATATTAATAGCATGGACACTGGCCTCTTATTAACATAGTTTACATCATACAATGAAACGTTAACTTGCATATATTTGACTCTTCTACCATTTAAAAATATTTAGTAAAAACATTGATTATGTGAAGGCAGGTCAATTATTTAGCTAACAGGCAGAAAACTAGGCTTTTACAGGCATTTGAAGAGGCTCTCCAGAGTGTAATAATGAAAGCAATTTATTGAATGCCTATGAGGTTGCTTTCCAAGCTGTGCACATTAATCTGACTGTACTTGCTAGTTTAAATAGCACAAGCAGATTGCACATGCTAATAGAGATCAAAGGTGAACTTTTTAGAAGAGAAGAGAAAGCACAGCTTCTCTAAAAAAAAAAAGAACCCGCAGGTCATGCACTGGTAAATGTAATAATTGGGACAATAGTTTATAAACTATAAAACAAAGTAGAGCAATTTAAATACTATACCATATTTCCTATTGATGCATACATATAATATATGCATTTACAAGTCAATGTAGAATTGCAATCTCGCGATATTTAACTCCTTAGTGACATGACTTTTTTGGCTTGTCTGACGCTTGGTGACATGGGTTGTTTTAACATTTCTGCGGTGTTTGTGTTTTGCTGTAATTTCTTTCTTTCTTATTTAGTGTACCCACACAAACTATATATTGTTTTTATCGGCATAAGAAATGCTTTCTTTTGATACAATTATTTTGATAATAGCATATCATTTTATATTAAAAAATATTTTTTTTTTCTGACTTTTATTTGAAAAATTGTATACTCATCTACAAAAGACAACAACAAAAACTGCTAATTAGGTTCTAATATTTGTCCTGAGTTCTGAAATACCCCACTTTTTAGTGCTTTTTTATTCAAGTTACAGTGCAAGAACTAGAAGTAGTGCAAAGCTTTTTAAAAATCCTTTTTTTCAAAATTAGCGATAGTGATAATGTAACACTGATATCTGTGCTAAATCCATGAATAACCCCCAACATGTACATATTTTTCAAAACTAGACAACCAGAGCATTTAACTTGTGGTATTTTGACACTTTCCATGTAGCCATTTTACCACCAACCTTTGCCAAAGTTTGCAGCAAAAAAACCCCCACAGAATTCACACAGATTGCAATTCAGGCAAACATTTCCTGAAAATGTGAAGGGGTACTGCCAATTAACCCTGGGTGGTATGCAGGGATACCACCCATGCATAAAGGCCACATTTGAGAGGTGCGCTTTTTGGTTTTCCAACTTGGAATTTTGACATGCAGGAAACCTGCGCCCATGTCCCATCTAAGACATTTTTGGAGCCAGCCTGTCTATTTTACCCCACAAAACCATATATTTTTTTTAAACTAGACACCCTAGGGTATTGTATTTCAAATGGGGGTATTTTAACACTTTCAATGCACTAATTAATTCTACCACCAGCCTATGTCAATATTGTTCTAGCTGTATAGCAATATTATATGATGCATATAAAGTGTACCCCACTTATTTATCAATTTTAAGAGACAAAGCCTGAATATTTTGACTAAAGATTGCATGGGTTTATTGTTTTTCTGTAACTTGTAAGGGCAGAAAGAAACAACATAATGATTTGACTTGACCTTTTCAATGTGATGTTCTTTAGAAATTAGTACAATTGACTTAATTGGCTTGACCTTTTCTCTAAAATTCTGTCTATGGAAATTAATACAATTACATGATGATGAATTTGATTTCTGGTAACGTAATCAATATAATTAACATATATGATAAATATGTTCTTACATTGCATGTATGACAAGAGTAATATGCTGTGTTAGGACAGAGGTTAGAAAAACTGATTACACAAAGCTAAACCTTGTTACAAAGCTATGCTTTATAATGCAGCTCCTATTGTAGTGCGATGCTCCAGTAGCTCCTATGGAGCCATCAGGGCACTTGATCTCCCTTCCACATTTAAGCAAAAGTGTATTGAGATTTTGTGAACCACATCAGGATCCCACTTGTATTGCAATAAAATACTGTGGATACTGAGCTCCGCAATACAGGTGTAGTTTCTATAATCAAGAGAAGGTTATCAAATCCAAACCAAATATCAAATTCCCAACTCCATTTGCAGTAATGTTGCCCAAAACTTGCAATGAAACTCCACCATGCTACACTGTAGCCTGCAGACAATCATTCTTGTACCGCTCTCCAGTCTTTTTGGCAAACATAGTCCCTGCTGCTATAGTCAAATGTTTCAAATTGTAACTCATCAGTCCCGAGCATCTACTGGACCCCAGTTCCTATGTTTTTGTGCATAGTTTAGTCTCTTGGTCTTGTTTCTATGTCGGAGGTATGGCTTTTTAGCTGCAGGTCTTCCATGATGACCACTGCTGATCAGACTTCTCCCGACAGTATGGATATACTAGGTTCCCAGGGGTTTCTGACAATTCTGAGCTGTTATCACTGCTGGATATCTCTCGATTGTGAAATTGCTGTGCTAAGTTTCCTTGACCAACCAGTGTGTCTACAGTACGTGATGTTGCTCGTTACTTTGTGCTTGATCAAAAGAGCTTGGACATACATCTGGAAACCCCTGTCTGTCTTGACATTTCTGCCTGGGGAGACTTTTTTTGATGCAGTATAACTATGTTGTCTCTTGTATCTGTACTTAGTCTTACCATGGTGCATGACTTTTGACATTAGACTTTTGTCAGCAATCTTACTTTGTCAGCTAAGTTGGCTGTTACTCAACCAGTTTTAAAAAAAATTTTTTTTATAATATTCTTTATTAAATTTCAATATGGTATAAAAAGACATACATACTCTTATATATATATATAGACAGAGAGAAAACACATGCATAAATATCATTAAAACAATATACAGTGATCAAGAGAAAAGGGTACAGTATTAAAAGCCAATGTTATACATTCTCTTAGTTAGTTCTCAATTATATATATGTTTCAGTCCATCCTTCCACAAAAAAAAAAAATCCATATAGCACACAAAGAATAACAAGAAACAAAGAGACAATGGAGCTCATACAAAAAAAAAGTCTATCTCATTAACGCTCTACATACCTGGGAGATGGTATCGTCCCCCTCAACCAGTTTAAATGTTTCTGTTTCAGTTATGTTTGTGTTTCTACCTACATATTAAATTGGCGGTCATAAGCACCTGCTTGTTGTAACTATTAATCATATACCTGACTATATGCCTATGTAAGTGCACCTAAAATTATTTATTCTGGTTTGAAGGCAAATTATTGTTATTGATAACAATAAACTATTAACATGGCTATTTTTGAAATCATTCTTTCACACATTTACACAGTACTGTGATCTGTTACTTAGCATATAAACTTAACTTTATATTAACACATTGTAACGGAAGAAAGGTGTCACCCATTACATCATGGTATATGTCTTGCCCTGTCTACCATTTACTTAGTTCATTTTTCCAACCATCCTATATTCTAACTCAGCTGTCACCATATTTTAGGATTTAGAGAATAGACTGTATGTGAATATACAAATGTACACTGTATATGTTTTTTTAAATATACATTTTCATAGCTCTAATTCAGTCATTTACAAATTCAAAAAGACAAAAGTGTATATATATATAACACCTTTTAAGTGATGATAGTGAAATATTAACTCTTGTGTGAGATCAGGAGGAAGCTTTCTCCCCCTAGAGGGAATGCACTCACAGACTTTTGAAGGAATAGTTGCACTTCAAATTAAAGTTGGTGTCAATGGGGTCCTGATGTTAACAATCTTCTATTGACTTTTAGGCTCAAAAGACACAATGAGAGACATCCGGAATTAGTAGATGAGTGACAAAAAAATTTAATAAATAAAATATCTGCTTACATGGAGGTTCTCTAGCAAACGAAGTGGGCGCCACACAGCCGCAGAGGATATCTTTCCAGCAGATATAAATATATAAAAATGCTTGAGTGGATAAAAACAAATTGTATAATAAAACAAATACAATATAAATAGCAGGATAAGTCCAGTCCGCAACGCGTTTCGCCCTTCGTGGGCTTCGAATGGACTCCCTGCTTCGGAATGGCGCTTTTATCGTTGGTGTCTGGACATCTCTTCTGCATTCGTCATCCGCTCGCGAGATTTCGGCTTAGACGTTTTCGTTTTGTTGATAATCAGATCTGAGGAGCAATACAATGTCTACCATCAGTGGTTGATGCTGTACGTGACCAAGAATACATGGATATGCTGTAATCTCTGATTTTATATATTCAGCCACCAGAGATTAGCTTTTGTGTTTCCCCATAATACAGATATGCAATGAGGTATGCAGATAAGGTTGATTTTGTGCGTGTTACTGGTTAATTTTTCTTTAAATTGCTTTTGTTCTTGTCCCCTATGTATTGTTTTGTTTATGTGAAAAATCCGCTTGTAAAGCTTTGTTCTGTTTGATTTATACATCAAAATGCATGCACAAAGATAAACACAGTACATTGGACACTAAGGAGAATGTTAGGATACTCCGCAGTAAACATGGGAAAAGAAGCATGCAGTGGATATGGGAAAAGAAGAAGGAACACTCCAAGAAACCTGAATGGAATATCTGCTTGACTTGTGCTTTGATAACATTAAAACAATGCTAAATTCCCAAATTAAACCAAACTTTTACTTGACTTAATAATTAAAAGTTGAAAATGGGGCATAGCGCCATCACCTTGGTGCTAATAATATGCACTGTTGTGAACATATACAAAATATCACACACCAAGCAACACCTATGTGCAATTAAAAATGATTTGGCAACAACATGAAAAGTGTTAAAAATGACATTATAAATATTTAAATGTTAGTTTTATTTGGGAGGAGCTAATATTGTTCAATTATTGCTTGTATAGAGGTTATACCTTCACTGTTTGATTAGAATTTGGGGCTATGGTGTTATTAGGGTTTTAATGATAAAACCCTAGTATGTAGTGTGATATTCATCCCTAGTTGTAGTGTGACATTCTGCAACTGCATTTTTAGTGATTGGAAAACAGTTGTCATAAAAGGAACTGTGAAGCCTGAAAATTGTTGTGTGAATCAAGATATGATTATAATAAAGTGTTTTTTTATTTTCTAGAGCTTTTCGGCCTGTGAGACTCAACGTGATTAAAAATATGCATACAAGCAATGCGCGTTGTGATGGCCAGAATAGTAATCTCTGATTTTGTAATGGAATCCAATTTAGTACTGGGATTCTCTGTGTGCAAAGGTGTTATAAATTCTCTATTAAAAGCACATGGTCACTGGTGTTAAGTATTGGCCCGGTCTCAATCCAGAAACTGTCCACTGGAACAAAACAAAGCTTGCTCTAGGATGTGTGCCTACTTGGGACCCGAAAGTAGCTAGAAATAAAAGGTGCTGCAATACCTCATTTATTTAATTCAAATAGTTTGTTTGTTTTTATGTTTAACATGCATAGTATGCCTAGTACATGGTTAATAACTAAGAAATTAGTTTATAGGTTGTTGTTTTCTTGTTTTTACAGAAGGAATAATGCGTTTCTGAACCAGATGTCCCAGCCAGTAACTAATTACCAGGCAAATGATCACTATGGGAATGAACCATCTGCATGGGTGAGTTTCAGAGATTGGCAGTAAGTGCCCTATTTGTCAGATCAGTGGAAGCTACCATAAGAAAATAGTAAAGCATGGGTCTAGCACAAGAGTCAAAGACTAGATCACACTATGTATATAATACTGTGCATTGTTCTGCCTGTGTATCTTGAGAGTAATATTATAACATGGGTACAGTGTATTATGTAACTCACAAACACATTACAACAGTGATAATATAGCATGGGTACAGTGTATTATGTAACTCACAAACACATTACAACAGTGATAATATAGCATGGGTACAGTGTATTATGTAACTCACAAACACATTACAACAGTGATATTATAGCATGGGTACAGTGTATTATGTAACTCACAAACACATTACAACAGTGATAATATAGCATGGGTACAGTGTATTATGTAACTCACAAACACATTACAACAGTGATAATATAGCATGGGTACAGTGTATTATGTAACTCACAAACACATTACAACAGTGATATTATAGCATGGGTACAGTGTATTATGTAACTCACAAACACATTACAACAGTGATAATATAGCATGGGTACAGTGTATTATGTAAATCACAAACACATTACAACAGTGATATTATAGCATGGGTACAGTGTATTATGTAACTCACAAACACATTACAACAGTGATATAATAGCATGGGTACAGTGTATTATGTAAATCACAAGCACATTACAACAGTGATATTATAGCATGGGTACAGTGTATTATGTAACTCACAAACACATTAAAACAGTGATATTATAACATGGGCACAGTGTATTATGTAACCCATAAACACATTACAACTAAATACAAAGTGGATGAATTTTTAGCACCCTATGTGTATACATGTGTAAGAAATAATATAGCCATACCTGAATTTCAAAATGTGCACCAAAAGTACATGTTACCTTGACAAATATATGGGCCCACATGCAAACTGATGATGCAGCCAGGTGGCTTATAGTTTTTAATATGGTCCAATAGCTTTGTTTTTTGCTTGTAGCATAGGCAATAAAGTGTTTCATTTATATTTTACACATCAATTAACATGAAACTTCATATGCACATTATCCTCTTGGGTGTCTATTCACTAAATGGTGAGTTGAGGTGAACATTTCATCTCACTATTTTAACTATACATTGTGCACGTATAAATCTGGTGCATTTCCCTTACTAAGCAAACTCACCAGCTTTGTTATTGCACAATATATACCTAAATTGGCGAGATTAAATATTAATCTCATCTCAACTCACCTTTTGGTGAATAGACTCCTCCAGTATTCCATTTATTATTCTGGATTTATTATGCTGGAGTCCATACTGAAAACAACCAAACTACCAGACTTGTGCTGCATACTTATGGATAGGGTTGCCACCTTTTCTTCAGAAAAATACCGGCCTTGCTACTGTCTCCATAGACTTAACATTGGCTTTATGACAATTTTTTTTTACCAGCCAGGTGGCAACTCTACTTATGGATAGTACTGCATATCTAATAAACCAGTTGTGTAGCTCATCTATTATTACTCAGTCATATAGCACTGACAAAATCCATTGTGCTTCTATAACAAAGGCTCATTAATCAACAATGCAGCACATTTTATAGTATGCAGACACACTTTTTATTTTTGTGCGATAAAACTGCATACATCGTAACCCCTTAAGGATCAGGGATTTTCTGGGCCAATGACCCGAGCGATTTTTCAATTTTTGATATGTGGTTATTCAAACGGAATTTTCCTCTCTGTCATTTACCGCACTCATACAAGTTATATGTTGTTTTTTAAAGGACATTTGGAGCTTTTTTTAGATACCCTATACATAAAAATAATCTACAATTTAGTAGTAAAAAATATATATAAAAATGGAAAGATTTGGGGGAAAAAATGTTTTTTCCCATTATTTTCCCAATAATAATCTATACAACTAGTGCAACACTAGCCCACTTATCCAAATTGATTAACTAACTAATAAAAAAAGCTCCCCAACCCCACAAAAAAAACAGTAAAAAATACTCTGACCAGTGTGATGTCAGAGCCATAAGAATCACATAACAGGCATTCAGGGGTTAAATGTAATTAAATTAATATATTACAATAATATTTATTTATTAAAAAATTCTTTAAAATTGCAAAAAGAAAAATGAGGGCCATAACGAAGGAAGTAAACTGATCACAGTAATAAACTGTGATCAGCAAGGAAGGGTTAACTTTTTCTTTTCTTTTTTTTTTTACTTACAGGTCACTCTTTGTGCTCCACTATAAGTACGTGAAGCACAGGGAGTGAATCAGAGGAAAAGTCAATGTGTTAACACATTGACTTTGCCATATAATTTCCATGTTATCGCGGTGATCGAGTGATCACCGCAATCACATGCCCAGAAACCTGCCGATCGGGTCCAGGAGCTTTGCCTCGGGTGCCTGGCATAGTAAAATATGAAATTTGTTTCTCAGCAGTAAAGCTAAAACACACTTAGGGTGGTCACATTTTATTTCAGCCATTCAGGAACACATTTAATCTTATATCAATTATTAGGTTTTAGATCAAATAATATATTTATAATATACATACAGTCATTATCAGACACCTCTATTATCAGATATATAGGATGTTTCAGAGAACTTAGCCCCTTTATTGCTAGACATAGGCTGTTTCAGAGAATGTAGCCCCTGTATTGCTAGATATAGGTATTGCTAGATATAGGCTATTTCAGAGAGCTTGGCCCCTGTATTGCTAGATATAGGCACTTTCAGAGAACGTAACCCTCCTGTATTGATAGATATAGTATGTTTCAGATGACTTAAACTCTGTATTGCTGGATAAAGGCTGTTTCAGAGAACTTGGCACATCTATTGCTAGATATAGGCTGTTTCAGAGAGCGAAACTCCTGTATTGCTAGGTATAGGCTGTTTCAGAGAACTTCACCCCTGTATTCCTAGATATAGGCTGTTTCAGAGAAATGAACCCCTGTATTGCTAGATAAAGACTGTTTTCAGATAACTTAACCCCTATATTGCTAGATATAGGCTATGCCAGAAAACGTAACCGCAATCCATTGCACACTCCCACAGTCTCACTCAGACACACGCTGTCTCTCTCTCACACACACACACACATAGTCTCTCACTCACATACTCACACGTACACACACAGTTTCTTACTCACGTACACACACAGTTTCTATCTCACACGTACACACATACAGGGAGTGCAGAATTATTAGGCAAGTTGTATTTTTGAGGATTAATTTTATTATTGAACAACAACCATGTTCTCAATGAACCCAAAAAACTCATTAATATCAAAGCTGAATATTTTTGGAAGTAGTTTTTAGTTTGTTTTTAGTTTTAGCTATTTTAGGGGGATATCTGTGTGTGCAGGTGACTATTACTGTGCATAATTATTAGGCAACTTAACAAAAAACAAATATATACCTATTTCAATTATTTATTTTTACCAGTGAAACCAATATAACATCTCAACATTTACAAATATACATTTCTGACATTCAAAAACAAAACAAAAACAAATCAGTGACCAATATAGCCACCTTTCTTTGCAAGGACACTCAAAAGCCTGCCATCCATGGATTCTGTCAGTGTTTTGATCTGTTCACCATCAACATTTCGTGCAGCAGCAACCACAGCCTCCCAGACACTGTTCAGAGAGGTGTACTGTTTTCCCTCCTTGTAAATCTCACATTTGATGATGGACCACAGGTTCTCAATGGGGTTCAGATCAGGTGAACAAGGAGGCCATGTCATTAGATTGTCTTCTTTTATACCCTTTCTTGCCAGCCACGCTGTGGAGTACTTGGACGCGTGTGATGGAGCATTTTCCTGCATGAAAATCATGTTTTTCTTGAAGGATGCAGACTTCTTCCTGTACCACTGCTTGAAGAAGGTGTCTTCCAGGAACTGGCAGTAGGACTGGGAGTTGAGCTTGACTCCATCCTCAACCCGAAAAGGCCCCACAAGCTCATCTTTGATGATACCAGCCCAAACCAGTACTCACCCTCCACCTTTCTGGCGTCTGAGTCGGACTGGAGCTCTCTGCCCTTTACCAATCCAGCCACGGGCCCATCCATCTGGCCCATCAAGACTCACTCTCATTTCATCAGTCCATAAAACCTTAGAAAAATCAGTCTTGAGATATTTCTTGGCCCAGTCTTGACGTTTCAGCTTGTGTGTCTTGTTCAGTGGTGGTCGTCTTTCAGCCTTTCTTACCTTGGCCATGTCTCTGAGTATTGCACACCTTGTGCTTTTGGGCACTCCAGTGATGTTGCAGCTCTGAAATATGGCCAAACTGGTGGCAAGTGGCATCGTGGCAGCTGCACCCTTGACTTTTCTCAGTTCATGGGCAGTTATTTTGCGCCTTGGTTTTTCCACACGCTTCTTACGACCCTGTTGACTATTTTGAATGAAACGCTTGATTGTTCGATGATCACGCTTCAGAAGCTTTGCAATTTTAAGAGTGCTGCATCCCTCTGCAAGATATCTCACTATTTTTGACTTTTCTGAGCCTGTCAAGTCCTTCTTTTGACCCATTTTGCCAAAGGAAAGTAAGTTGCCTAATAATTATGCACATCTGATATAGGGTGTTGATGTCATTAGACCACACCCCTTCTCATTACAGAGATGCACATCACCTAATATGCTTAATTGGTAGTAGGCTTTCGAGCCTATACAGCTTGGAGTAAGACAACATGCATAAAGAGGATGATGTGGTCAAAATACTCATTTGCCTAATAATTCTGCACTCCCTGTAGTCTCTCACTCACACACATAAACAGACACATTGTCAGAGTTCTTAACTTACCTGGTGTAGGCAGGCTGTTGCTGGTTTGAGTTTCTTGTGAAGCAGGGACTGAGCCAATCAGAAGAGATTTCTAAACTCTCACTCAGTCTATTAGGACAGTTAAGAGATCTCACTTGATTGGCTGAGACATCCTGTTCTCAGAGCTCTCAAACCGGGACTTTGCATTGTCCCATATTGAGGCTGGCCGGGGCACGAGACATAAAGTCCCATTGTGGGACTGCCCCAGGAATTTTGGGACATGTGGTCACCCTATTCACACTGTATTTAGCACATACTGACAAACAGTCAAGACATATGACCCATATCCTGTAGCACAAAATCTAGGAGCCAGACAACAGCACATACACACAATCACACGCAGTCACATAAAGACACACACACATATACAGTCAGTCAGCCACACATACACACACACATATACAGTCAGTCACACATACACACACATATACAGTCAATCATACAGTCGGTCACACAGTCACTCACACACACACACACACAATGTCAAACATGCAAGTGAGCTTCTTTTTTTTAATTTTATCGTAAGCATTTTTTTTTTAAATCTAACCAATGTGTCCCCCCTCCCTGCTGCAATATCTCACTGCAGGGAAGGGGGGCATTTTCAGTCCACGTTGGGCTGTGCCTGGCACAGACATTCATTGCTTCCAGCCCTGCACTGGAGCACTAGAGTGCAGGGCGCGAGGGGACGGAGCAGGAAGTGTGAGCATCCGGTGCACACAATCTGCTCCCTCGCGCGCCGGGTGATTAATGTAAAAAAAAAAAAAAATCCCAGTGATGAGGGCACTTCAGCTAGATCTTTTTTGGTGTGAACACAGATAAGATTCATAAGTTGTTTTGAGCACTCTTGTGTGACTTAATTCCATTTTTTTGTGAATTCTTCATCAAAGATATCTGCTGCTAGTGGAATATTCACCCTTAGGCCTCTGGGGATGATGGATTTTTTAATATAATTCTGTAGGCTTGATATTTCCCACCAGACTTTAACTTGTTTTTTTATACAGTTTATGTATTGTCCTAAAAGCATCCTTTATATTGCTGCTGTTAGTTCCGAAGTAGTCACTTCAGTGAATACTTTCTTTGCTTCCTCCTGCGATAGCTGCAGCGAAACGCGTATCGGGCGCATCGGACGGCAATCTGCTCTGACCTTTAAATACCCATAACAGGATCAACCAGGTATTGAGTGGGACCTCTATAGTTGACCGCATGTACCTGGTGTAGCCGAAGACGACAGGCTACGAACACTTAAAGCACTGATGGGCACATAGACCGTCAAAGAGTATTCCCACTCACCCTAAAACTGATAGACACAGACGAATAACCCTATAGGGGAAAAATATTAAATCTTTCTACCGTTTTCATTTTATTTCTCTTTTCACTTTATGTACACCCGCACAGTCTATGTTTATTCACTTAATAATGTGAAACAAATAGAATATCTTTTTAATAAACTAAAAAAAGTTAAATTTTAAAGATACCACCACGCATAAATCTACCCAAACAGGTTTCTAACAATTGATAGGGAATACTCTCTACAAATAGACGTCTCATTTTTTTGTATCTAAATACATCAATATAAAGGATTTTCTGCATCCCCTAATAATGCTTGTTTATTAATGTGCCACCATTTCACTATTTCGCATTCTGGAAGGTATTTGTCACAAACTTGAGGCTCCAGGTTTGTGTAGCTGCTGTATCCAATATACCAAGGCAGTAGCTAAAGAACCAATGCAAATATCCTTGAGCAGGTATGAAACAAAATATGACAAGATTGCATGATGTTGCAGGTATGAACAGGCAAACTGAAAGGCAGACTAAGCAAAGCTAATAGCAGGGAAGCAAACGAAGGCAGATCAGAACTGAATACAGAGTGCAGGACTACAGGATAGACTAAGGAGAAAAGGCATAAATGAAACATACAAGAGCAGGTTAAAGTAGAAACCAAACTAAGGATAAACAATACAGGACACAGGGTTACAGATAATAACATAGAAACGGACAGGCCAGGGCTAAGAAATAGGAACGCAAGAGAACATACAAACAAACAAACATAGATATAGGGACATGCCTAGGGATTACCCGGAATTACCTGTAGCAGCACAGACTGGAAACTTGAAGAAACAGAACACATGGGCATGGTTCATTATATAGCAGAAAGGAAACAAAGAAGATGGAAAGAAAACCTGGGAAGGGATGGAACTACTAACAGAAGGAAAACCAGAAATAGCACAGAACAAGAGCAAAGAACTGAGAAACCCTTTAACATGAATCTGGAAAGGCTCCTAACAGGGCTCTAAGGCTGGGCAAAACTATAACATGGCAGAACTATAACAGGGCATTCGCCCTATGGGACACGAAGACAGCTCATCTCCATTACATGGACTCAGGTCACCCCTCATACAGGGTTCAGGACATTCCCATTACAGGGACTCAGGTCACTTCTTTTACAGGGCATCACCATTAAAGGGACTAAGGTCACACCTTTACAGGACACAGGAAAGGGCAGGTGCCGGTTTATGACTAGGCTAGGGCAGGTTCCAGACAATATCTACGCTTGGGCAAGTACCAGTCTTTGGCAAGACTTGGGCAGGTGACAGTCTGTGGCTAGGCTTAGGCAGGTGCCGGACAATAGCCAGACTTGGGCTGGTGCCACTCTTGGCAGGTACCACTCTGTGGCTGAATTGGAAAAGGCGCCACTCTATGGCCGAACTAAGGAAGTGCCACTCTGTGATTGAACTAGGAAAGGTATACAGGGATTAAAGAAAACAAAGATAAGACATGAACAGGCATAAAACACAAGTGAGCAAAGTAAAAACAGGATACAGAAATGCCTGGATACAGCATGGATGAGCTTGCATGCTGGCTGACTTCTGACAGTAATGTACACCAATAGATGATTAGCTGAGCTTTGACAAACATATAATATGTGAAAATGTGTCGACAAAATTTGTTCCAATAAATCTTTCAGATATTATCTAGCCTAAAACTATAGGACATTATTGTCAATTTTCCTCAAGTTTGTATTCCATCACTTACTAAGATTTATTATTGCTAATGTGATGAAATGAATATATGACAAATTAGTTCTGTCAGATGGTTTAAATATATGTAATTGAATGACACTGTTCTAAATGGTAACTAGTGTGTGAGTAATATTAAGATGATGGTTATACATTTGTATGGTAAATTTAAATTGCCCACTGTCAAAAATAGATGCTAGCTTCTTCCCCTATACAGGTAAAAGTAGTTTGTGCACTCACTACAATCCTCCATGTAAAAAAAAGGCATTTACCACACAAACAGTTATTCAATGACAATTGGTAAAAATGAACATGCAAAAAATCTGTAATTTTTTTCCGTTAATTTACCCCCCCCCCCCCCCCCCCTTAAATATGCATCTGCTACTTAACAAAGCCAAGCACTGCCCTCAGAAGGGCTGGGATTACAAAAGACAGCAGGAGATTGGTTTTGGCAAGTTTAGAAAATCCCTCCAATGGCACGGAGGCTTCTGCTATCTTATTCTAAAAAATGTTTTTAGAATAGGTGTTATAACTTGTACATTTTTTGGGGATGGCTCCTTTCCCTAAGCTGAAGATAAGGAGCGAGGGCATCGCTGATCATCGTGAGACATTTAATTTAGGCATACTTTTATTTACAAGGAATTCACTGCCCATCCTCATGGCACTCAAAAGGTTTTTTTTTTGTACAGACTTTGGGGCTATTCTTTGATAATATAGAGAGTTGCTAAAAGTACTCTGGATTAAGATGAGACTGGACCCAATTTTCAAAGTGTGTAGAAAATCCTTCTTAATTGTTTAAAAACAGTCATAGAGACAAGCATACATTGGCTATCCAGGACATATGACGCATTTCCAGCTTTGATTTTTAGAAATCATCTATCTTGTTGAACCACTATTCCTTAAATTGTGACTATGATTCTTTCAGGCCAGGAGCGAGTCTTACAAACAGAAACAAAAAGAAGAGGAGGAAAGAAAACTACAACAAATGAAAGCAGAACAACGCATGAAGGTAATATCATACTTTACATTTAAAAATAATGATATATCATTCCTTTGGCAACGACAGATAATACATACACAGCTATTTATGTGTCAAAATACTTATTGCTTGTGGTGCAAAGCAAATACATAAAGCTATCATCTGTTTAGAAATACCAATGTAAAAGTCTAGTGCAGCAAGTAGAATTTTTTAAAATCAGGACCAGTGAGACTTATGCATACTTATTTTCGCAATAGCTGAAATCCTCCCATAGAGGTCTATGTGAACGTTAGAGGGTACCATTTCGTTCAGGCATATTTCGGAGGAATTTGGCTGCCGAAATGTTTTCTCCGAAATCGTCCATAATCATGGGAGTTACTTTGTTGAATGTCCTGATTTTAGTCATTGGTGTCCTATTCAATAACCTGAGTTAATTTATCTTATGTCATTGAATCCCATCGACTGCAGCATCATAAAATTTGAGTTAAAAAACATTAATTAGTGATGTTTTGTGTCATTGTATTTCAAGCGTAACTGCTCAATATCTTCAACCCTTTCAAAAAAATTTAAGAAACTACTATGCTGTTTTCTTACATCATGGGAAGCCTTGTGCAATAAGTGAAACAAAAATACCATACATTTAAAAAAAATTGTTTGAGGGTCCCATGGATCTTGTAGTAACCAGAATGAGCAGGCAGGTTCCCCTCAGCTAAGTGTGGAGTATTGGGGTCCCTATGATACACTTTGCAGTGGAAAAAGAAGTTAGAGCACTTTTTAATAGATTTCATTCTCCATTATTCCCTAGATGAGTAGTGAAGAGGAGAAAGCATATTATATTAGGACATCTTGAGTTAAAGTCAGATGTTAAGTGCTTTTGAAACTTTTTTAGACATACTCTTTGGTAGCGATACATTTTGCCAAAGCGAAGTTTTTTGAAATGGCATGCAAAGTAATTGCTAATGCAACTACTGCTTTGATGTCTTTTCTATCGGGCTTTATTCCATCTTGTGCTATTAATCCCTGGTGCTAATTTTTAATGCATAATATGGGATTTGGGGTTAAAAAAACAGTATCAGGGGGTTATTTGTTACAGAATTTATCATTGAAAAACATTTGTACTGATTCCACCGGAAATACACAATTTTAGGGAAAAAGCCATTTTGACACCAACCCTTGTCTTATTGACTTATTGAGGGAGACACGTTTGCCATTCAGTGATCAGATGGAACATGTTTGTATGTATGTATGGAACAGTATAAAAATACAATAACAATGCAATGTATCTTGAAAGTAATAAGATCACATCATGTGTATTTTCACTTTCAGGTTTAGGTATTAAACAGTCTTGAAAAATGACATGTCTTCTCAAAAAAACACAGCTCCCATTAAAACATTTATTCAAAATATAAAATTGCATCTAGAATATGCAGCAGAATGCCTGTCTGCAGTTCCTGCTCTTCTCGCTGATAAAACACATTATAAATAAATAAATGCAAGTGATAGATAGTTATAGACTACAAAGAACATTTTGAAAAATCTCTCATGACATTGGTAAAATGCAATGTTATCAACTACCAATGGATCAGAAAACGAATAAAATATAAGTGTAAGAAGATTCTGAACAGTTTTGCCTCTCCGTGTAATGTAGTGGCACTTTGGTTGAAGTTATCAATACCAGCAGAGTGAGATGTCCATCTAGTCCAAGAGCAGTCCTTGCAGGCAGCACTATCCATAGTCTGAGAAGTTTCCTCATTGCATAGATTTTTGACCCTGCCCCCTGGTCCACTCTTGTGAAAATTCAGAGCACACTGCCATACGCTCAGGTTTGCGCACACCCCCAGTGATACCATGGGTATCCTAATGCAATTTTATAGGGACAATCTGATTGTTTCCACAGACATGCTAATCTTAAGACCAGAAACGAAAACCTAGAAATAGGTATTACTAACATTTATTTAAATAGTACCAACAATTTAAGTAGTGTTAGGTACAGAATATAGAGGGGGCAACATATAAGTTAGTCGAACAAGAACACACTTACACATGAGACAGAGAACCTTCTCACAAGCTTACAATCTAGAGGGAGTAGTGGATGTGAGACAGATAAGGGAGTGTAGAGATCAAAGGGAAGGTGGTAGTAGTAACATTATTTGGTATGGTAACAATATAGGTGGATTTGGCCAGAGAAGCTTCCTATTCCTAACAGTGTTTGAGATCAGTGAGAGCTATGTGGGTTTGGCTAGAGGTTAATTAACGGGTATGCTTCCACATACACAAAATTGACATTGTTGTTTTGAATAAGTCCATGTTCTTAATTCAGTTCAAATACACTTACTTTTATTCAAATTCATTTTGTGCTTCTTGTGCATTTCTTGTTTGTTTTAGATGTTTTGCCGGGATCAGAAAAAGATGGCATTCTAATTATGTATGCGTGCTCCCCTGTGACATTTAGTGAGTAGGAAGACACAGGAGGCGTGCATACATAATTAGACTGCCAATACTGTACGTTTATGTGTGTAGGTGTAGTCTCTGTCATCCCCAAAGGCTTCTACATGGATTATAGAGACTGATTTCTTGAGGAATGCTGTTAAAATGAAAAAAAAAAGCTATTAAAAAAAACTTGCCCCCAGCCCCATATAAAATGCATATAAGTTTCACATTGTCGGTGATATAATACTCCCCAGCCAAATGGATCCCCGACCCTATATACAACATATACCATAATAGAGCATCCAGGGGTCTGGGCAAATAAAATCAATTTTTCACCCCCCGGGGCCTGGGGGCTGCGATAGCCCCCCTATTCTCCAATATAAAATAAAGTGACCTGTCTGGGGGTTGCCCTCAGATCCCAATACCCCATATAATTAATTAAAATAAAATACAAAACCCAGTCAATGGTGCAACTGGGCTTGAAGGGTTCTTATTGGCAGTCAGCCAGTCAGATCCCGCGTTTCTTCAAACGTAATCTGCACTCTCAGAACAGGGATTCCATTATGCATCTGTCCTTAGCTGAGGGGTGGCGCATTTTTTTTTCTTTTTTTTTAGAAGTAGGTAGATCAATTTTTGTGTGGCCTCTTTCCCTGGGCCCAAAGATGAGGACTCCAGGGCATCGCAGATCGGTACCGTACTTTAAGTACTTCAGGTACTTCAAAGACTTATTTTTTTTCAGCTGAACTGTCGCATATTGGGTAACCAAAGATCTATAAAGACTACATTGTCCCGATCTGAAAACCTCTGATGGGCAGGTTGCCTGGCACGTCCTGCGGTGAATCAAGCGGTTTTCGCGATCTATGATCGCGAAAACCGCTTTAACGGTGCTGGTTTATTGCCTCGATGTCGAGGCATTAGTCAGCACCAAAATTTCTATTTTGGGGCACCCACGATCGCCCCACGGACAGATCGTGGGGAGCCATATTGACGGAGCATGCTGCTCCGTCAATATGGCTAAGCCCTCTGCCGGTCTGAGCTTCGGAAGTGAAAGTAACTTCACTTCCGTCGCTCTGAATATGCTACTTGACTGCCCCTAGTGGTAGTTAAGTAGCATTGCAATGGAAAATATTTAAAATACACATTTAATTAATTAAAAACAGGTTATATAGCTATATTAGCCTAAAGGGTTAAAATTAAATATTTTTTAGCTTAAGGGATAGGGTTAAAATTAAATTAAAATTAAAAAATATTAAGGGATATAATAAGGATTAGAGTTGGGGTTAAATTTAGTGTTAGGGTTCGGGTTGGGGTCAAAAGTTCAATATAGGAAAAAAACAAAAAACACTATTTTTGGTTTATGCCCCGAAAAATATGGAAACATGCATATTTTTGAACTCGGGACAACATTTAGAAACTATTTAGACGGGGTCTTTTTTAATGATTTTATTTGTATAAATTATATTTTAGGTCAAAGATAGAAAAAGTGGGTTTTTAAAAATCTTTCATCATATTTTATGATTTTTTTGTAGTAAATTATAAGATATGATGAACATAATGGTATCTAATGAAAGCCCTTTTATGACAATAAAAACAACATATAATTTGTGTGGGTACTGTATGTGAGAAAGAAAAAAATTACAGCTAAACACAAACACCCTAGAAATGTCAAAACAGCCATTATCACCAAGGGAAAGTCAAGGTGAAAATGTCTTGTCACTAAGGGGTTAATGTGAATGAATTAACTCCATATAGTTAATCTTAGACTGGCCCTTTAAATCAATGATATAATGTTATAGTGAATTTTTGTCAGCCTGGGGAACACGCAAAACTAAAATCTCTCTGCTACTAGTCCATAGGCCTGAAGTTTGAGACCCTTGCCAAACATAAAAAAGATATAAATGCTAGACTAGATCCAGTTCTGTATCAGTGTTTTTCTAGCACAAACTTTGTTTGAAATACAAGTGAAGATTAACCACTTGCCATAAACTAATGCTAAATTATACCCTCAGGTCAGTGAGATTTGATACACAACTTTTGTGACATATATATTGAAATTCACATGTAAATCCCTCACTATTTGACAAATAAAATTGATTAGTTTTGTTAGCTAACCTTTATTTTTCTAAGCATTTATAAATCTGTCACTGAGGTGTTATTGCATTAACTTCTGTCAGCCTTTCACATTTGCCATGGTTGTTCCACAGACAGTGAGTATTTTTTTCCCCTACTTAATATTGCATAAAGCTTCTTCTCCGTGTAGTCTTTTTTTTCTGCTGCATCAATCATCTTCCTTTCCTGTGATGTATCTTTTATGTTGCCTTGAAACCATTTTTCTTTTATGCATTACCCTAATCATCCTGCTGACTTGCTTCCACATTTGTTAAATCACCTTTTATATTTCTCAGCATTTCATCAACTTCAGATAATCCTCTGGCTATTTCTCAAATGCCATTTGGTTTTTAGCTTGTGTTTTGAAAGAGTAATTATATATTTTTTCACACTTTTCATACCATATTCTATATCATATTTTAAAAATGTAATGCCTGTTGTAGACACATCAGTATTTTGTGCGCTACATAGACGTAATTGGCATTAATTGTATTGGCCCAAACTGAAATAAAGACTCAACCTCCTATTTCTTAACCACAAAAATGCTCTGGGTAGAAAACAAGATGCAGCATTTTAATTTCCTCTCATGTCAGTTGCTGAACATAAAAAATATATACAATGTTGTTATGCTTTGTAAACTGCAGCCACTAAGTTATGCATTGAGCTAAAAGTGTATAACCCCGCCAGAATATTCAGACACGGTATATTAGTTATTAGTGCAGTGTCATGGTAATGGTGGATAAGTAAAGGTAGGGTTAGCCAATGTCTGGTTGTGCAATTGTTTTTGATTCCCATGATGCTTTTCAAACATACGAAATCATAAGGCTAAGTGGTGCAAATGTTTCATATCAGGATATTGTATATACATTTTTGTATGTTGTAAATAAGTATATAAAAAAATATAAGTTAGATACTGTTTATTACAGCTTGGCCTTCATACTACAATGCCAGTAAACCTCTGTCAGAAGTTTTTCTTTTGGCTAGTAATGGTATATGTGGGAGTTGTAGTAACTGAAGGATGCACAATAACATTAATGATGGAAGAGACGAGAAAACGGACTACCAAATTTGAAAATAGTAGAATATATTTTTAAAAAGTCATGTCTCTCTGATTCACACTTGCTGCTGAATTATTTAGGTGATTCACATCCTAAAAGCTATATTTTATTGTCACTTAATGGTGCCCTTTACATGGTGGCATAAGAGACACCGTGTCACTGTGTAAAAGTTGTTAAACAAAAAAGCATTCTTTCTAAAAGTTGGCATTAGCCAATTTGCTTTCTTGATTCCCAACCCCCCCCCCCCCCCCTAAAAATGTTCCTTGAATCAAATAGTACTAAAATGGCAATATATGCAACATTTGAACTATGAAGACTTATAAATTAAGAATCACTTAACTTATACATTTTCAAGTGTGCTTCTGGTATAGGCTTCTCAGCTAAGAGGCTTATGGTATAGGCTTCTCAGCTAAGAGAGTAAATTTTGCATCTATCTTGTCAGGTTTACTGCGGACAATTAGCAACAGGTTCTTAAAGGGACTGTATTACATAAATATTGTTTTTACTGTGAATGTAGTGAAAAAAAATTATTGAGAATAATTTATACATTGTGTTTGCAAAATTGGAAGTAAGGACCTAAATTAGGAGAACAATGTGTATTGAATATTTCTGTGTAGTCTCTTGTTTATGACATCACCTGTGGCTTGATATGCAAATGATCTGGTTTTCAATGGGAAATGTGTAATGGGCAAATTTCAAGTGCAATTTTGCTAACACAATGTATATCATTTTAAATATATATTTTGTTCAATGCATTCACAGTAAAAACAATGTTTAGATGACACAGTCCCTTTAACTTTCATTTCAATGCCCCTTTAAGATAACAATGGATATAGTTTACAGTGTGTGCTTGAGAAACCTGTACTTATTGTACTTCAGTCCCATTAGTGAGAAATTCCTCTTATTTCTTCATTTAAAATCTCAATGCCACCTGCTGAGTTTCTATCACAATTATTGCCTTTTTATGAGTTGTTTTATAAGTATTCTTTTTATTTATCAAGAACATTGTTTGGATGTCTAAATTTCCAGATTGATTATGAAATAGTGCAAGTTTACACTTCCTGTAGCTCTTAAAGGGACGCTGTCACCAATATAAATTTACATGTATTACAACAGATAGATAGTTGTTTTTGCAATGATCTAATGAGTCCCTTTAACATGGGTATATACTTTGCAAATGTCAAAATCAATAGTACCTGAAAAGACTTTTCATTTTAAAGTGAATGAAATTGTTTGAATATAAAGAACTATACAATTACTAATAAATTGCATGTTTCAAAAAAAGATTGCTAATATTAACTTGTATAATAAAATAATTCACTAGTATGTGTTATTTTCTTTATTTTAGAGTGAATTGCAAGAAGCTAAACAAAGACATAAAGAAGAGGAAAGGACAGCATCTCACCAAGAAAACCATAGAAGGTTTGCACTTTTTAATTTTCACTAATCATGGTCATTTGCTGAAAACAACAGCTGTCACTTCTATTACTACCTCTATCATGGTTATTAAAATAAATAAATACAATATATATATATATATATATATATATATATATATATATATATATATATATATATGCCTAGGGTGGCACCTACCTTGTTTGGCTGGGGGGCAGCGGGAAAAACGCCACCGGCAGACAATGGCTGGGTCCAGGCGCACAGACAAACCTCCATGCTGCCTGTTAGGCTCCTCATGAGGTTTTTTTGGAGGAGTGCAGACAGGTCACGTTCCCCAGTGCTCTGACGTCATGCACGCGCCAGGACACGTGACCTGTCAGCACTCCCGAGGTGATGAGGGCATGTAATGGGGGCATGCAATGGGGTGATGGGGGCATTTAATGTATGTGCAAACTGGGTGATGGGGACATGTTATGAGATGATAGGCGCATGTGATGGGGGTAATATGTGTGTAATGGGGTGATGAGACATGTAAAGTGTGTAATGTGGGTGATGGGCAGGGCCGGTCCTCTGACCCGCCACGCCTCCCACACCATTAACCCTCCATACATTTTATATATATATATATATATATATATATATAAATGTATAGTGTACAAAATAAATACATCTAAATATTAAACTCTGTGCTCTGTGTCACACATTGAAACCCTTAAACACAAAGGCACCCTTGCAGCCACACTTACCACTTACACACACACCCTAACACAAACACACTTACACACCCTTACACAGACACAGTGACACACTTACACACACCCTTACACAGACACAGTGACACAATTACACACACCCTTACACAGACACAGTGACACACTCACACACACCCTTACACAGACACAGTGACACACTTACACAGACACAGTGACACACTTACACACACACCCTTACACATAAAGTGACACACTTACACACACCCTTACCACCTACACACACACACACACACACAGTGACACCAATACACACATAACCTGAGACACACTATTTTTCCACTCAATATGCCAGTATTTAGCCACTCAATATGCCAGTATTTAGCCACTCAATATGCCAGGATTTTGCCCCTCCAATATGCCCCTCAATATGCCATTTAATATGCAAGCATTTTGGCCCTCAAAATGCCATTTAATATGCCACTCAATATTCCAGGATGTTTCCCCTCCAATATGCCATTTAATATGCCAGGATTTTGCCGCTCCAATATGCCATTTAATATGCCAGCATTTTGGCCCTCAATATGCCATTTAATATGCCAGGATTTTGCCACTCAATATGTCAGGATTTTGCCCCTCAATATGACATTTAATATCTCAGGATCTTGCCAATCCAATATGCCATTTAATATGCCAGGATTTTGCCACTCAATATTCCAGGATTTTGCCCCTCCAATATGCCATTTAATATCCCAGGAAGTTGCCCCCCAATATGCCATTTAATATGCCCGGATTTTGCCCCTCCAATATGCCATTTAATATCCCAGGATGTTGCCCCCCAATATGCCATTTAATATGCCCGGATTTTGCCCCTCCAATATGCCATTTAATATTCCCAGATTTTGCCCCTCCAATATGCCCGGATTTTGCCCCTCCAATATGCCAGGATTATGCCCCTCCAATATGCCATGATTTTCCCCCCCTCCCCAGTACTTACCTCCGTCCTGCTCTGTCTCCCGATGCTCTGTCGTGCAGGTCTGTAGCTGTGAGGGAAGCGTTGTGCGCTCCCCTTCAACCGTGCGGCTTCAATAAATTGAAAGTATGCCACCTCTGAGTGCCTATTTCTCTGCTCCTTATTAGAAAGGAGCTCCGTTTGTTAGTGTGCCTGTTCACTGACTCTCCAAATTTGTTTTGTGTTATTCAGACATATTGCACTATATTTATTTTTATCTGCATTATTACCTAAAGAGTCTCGTTGCTAACTTGTGTGTTTATCCATTATGTTTTGTTCACAGCTATCAAGTTTTATATTGCACATTTAAAGTGCTATTCAAAAAGAAACCCTTTGCACTACATTTCGTGTACTCCAAGTGCACTTTATGCATGTAACAGAAGGTTTTCTTTCATACTTTTGAGCATGTTTATATGTTGAATGTATGGTTGTGCAAGTGTGGTGCCATAGATGGATTCTTTGTTTGTTTTATCCTTACTTTGATTTTTTTTTTTTTTTATTATATTTTATTGAGTCATAGAGCATCACAAACAGTTCTCATTAGTTGTTCTCGCATTAGAATAATATAATACACAACAGCAAGGCATGGAAACAACTATCAATGTATAGACTCATTTTGTTTTTTAAAACTAAAAACATTCATATCAATAAGAAACAGTAGTAGATATGGTCTAAACAACCAGGTGGTCTCAACAAGCTAACCTTATAGGGGTAGCTACTGCAGATGGGTGGATGGTGTTCTCTTTTGGGCATTCTAAGATAAACAATACATAACTTATGATTCTATTAAGTGAATCATAACTGTAATTCTGTAAAGTAGGTGGTGGAAAAAGGGGTATAGAAAAGGGAGAACAAGGAAATCTTGGAATAAAAGAGATAGAAGGGTAAAGGCGAACTCAAGGGAGTTACCGACTGCGACAAGGGAGCACAGTACAAAAACTGGGGCCTACGTGCCACCAAGAGACAGAGTGGAACTTCCCATCCTGCAAACAGGATAAAGTAGACAAATCCTGGGAGGGGGAGGGGGGGTGGGCAGAGTCTTGCCAGAGTTCCAAAATGACTGTGAGGTCAGACACCCAAAACAAAATAATCTGTTGATTGGTGGTCCAGGACCCAAGCAGGGTCAATAGGAGATGTATGAGTCACTCTGTTAATGAGTCACTCTGTTAATAGTTTAGTCGCCGTAGCCATGAAATAGTATATTACTCTGTGGATGCAGAAGCTCCATCGGCATGCAACCTATCTCTTCGGCAGTTAGCTCCGCCACCCCCACCCCCCCCCCCAGGATTTTGGTTTTTATTTCAAACAGCACTTTGTATTGTAGCACCGTTTGTGGGGTCTATTTGAATGCACTTTTTTGCATATTTATTCTGTAGTGTCTAGACCCCACTGCACTTGTGTTTTTCTCTGCATATTAACAAATGAGGAATGCCTAAATCAAGAATTACAAAGTGTAATAAAATTGTTGAGACACAGAATCAGATGAAGCACATCATTAAGCATAAGACAAGAAATGCTTGGCCCTTCAAGCTGGCCTTTTAAATGGATACTGTGGCTCCATTTAGAAATGAAAAGCCATTATTTGAAGTGCCACAAGCAGGTTGGTTCTATTATCCTGCCAAGGTTTCCTTTATTTAGAATTCACTAAGCATCCAGCTGTGTGTGTATAGATATTTCAGTATTCCAGTGACATAAATTTTGATAGTACTGTCACCAGAAGCAAGATATATTTACATGAAGTTTAGCATTACAAAACAGTGCTCTTAGATGTTTAACTATATGCTCTCCTGTTTAAAGGATAAACAATGCTTTTCTGGACAGACTTGAAAGACAACAAAATCCTGCACAACCTCGTGGATATTATGGACAAGAAAATACATGGGTGAGTTTCAGTGATGTAATGATTTAGAAAAAAGAATATAACAACACGTGGGAAAAAAAGTGATTTCCTATGAAAAAGTTGATATTGTTCAAGAGAAACACAATGAAGGTTATATATAAAATCCATCTTTGGGGCAAACTTTTTAAAGTGGAGCAATTGCATGGAAACAATTACAATTAGAGTGTTGCGCAAAATATGTTTCACACTGCTTGTGAAAATATGTGCAATAATTATACTTATACACGATACGCGCAGACATCCTGTGCTGCTGTCTGGGGCATCTATGACGGTAGGCGGAAGGTCACATGACCTCCAGGCTTCCGCCATAGAAGTCCCGACGGGAGTGCCAGGCAGCAGCGGGGGATGTCTGCGCGCATTGCGCAGACATCCACTGGCTGCTTGCGAGGGGGATCCAGGTCCCCTGCAGCTCTGCGGGGGACCTGGATACAAGTCTTATAGTCAGAATTCGATTTGAGGTCTGATTAAAAGACGAACTTCGAATATAAGGGGTATTTTTCAGAGCATTTGATCTGAAAAAAACCTCGACTTATATTCGAGCAAATACAGTAATTTCTGGACAGGTCTACCCCAACTGACTATCTCCACCCACAATGATTCCACATGTTCAGTACTGTCATTATATACCGTATTTGCTCGATTATAAGACGACCCTGATTATAAGACGACCCCCCAAACTTTGGATATTACTTTAGGAAAAAAAAGCCTGAATATAAGACTACCCTATAGGAAAAAAGTTCAACGTATATATTCACATGTAAATTGCTTTTTTAATAAAAAATTATGATATCAAAAAATGCATTTCTTGCTTTTATTTCCTTTTATGTGCCAATACTGCTTCTCTCTTTCCCTTGCCCCCTGCTTTGTCTCTCTCTCCCCCTCCCTTTGTCTCCCCCCTCGCTCCCCTTGTCTCTGTCTCTTCCCCCCCCCTCCCTCCCCTTGTTACTCTCTGTGCCCCCCCTCCCCTTGTTGCTCTGTCCCCCCCTTGTTATTCTGTCCCCCCTCCCCCCTTTTCTTTCTACCCCCCTCCCTCCCCTTCGTTTCTCTGTCGTCGTCCCCTTTTTATTCTGTCCCCCCCCTCCCTCCCCCTCATCTGTTTCTTGCTCCCTGGTGGCTGGTGGGGGCAGCCGGGGGATGTCTGCACAATACGTGCAGACATCCTCCATGCTGCCCGACACCTCCGTCTATTATGACGGACAGCTGGTCCGTCATAATAGACGGAAATGTCGGGCAGCATGGAGGATGTCTGCACGTATCGTGCAGACATCCCCCAGCTGCCCGATTCTCCTGGTGGCTAGCTGGGCAGCGGAGGATGTCTGTGCGATGAGCGGAGGATGTCTGCGCGATGAGTGCAGACCTCCCTTGCTGCCGCCCGGCACTTCCGCTGGGACTATTATGATGAAGCCGGAAGGACCTGGCTTCATCATAGAAGTCCTGGCGGTCGTGCCGGGCGGCAGCAGGGGGAGTCTGTGCTCATCGCGCAGACATCCCCCGGCTGATAGAGAGGGGGATCCAGGTCCCCTGCAGCTCTGCGGGGGACCTGGATCCATGTCTTATAGTCTGACCTCAATTTGAGGTCAGATTATAAGACGACCTCGATTATAAGACGATATTTTTTTCTGAAAAAAACCTTGTCTTATAATCGAGCAAATACGGTACATCTTCCCTCAAATGAGGCAATAATGCTGGTGTGATATACAAACAGACCTTCCACCTCTTTTATTTGACCTATCTTTTCTAAACATATAGCCCTCCAAATTAATTCACCAATCATTGTGTGTCATCCCACCATGTTTCTGTTATACCAATTAAGTCATAATTTTCAATTCCTGCTGCCAGCTCTAATTCCCCTATTTTATCAGTTAAACTATTGGTATTTGCAAGCATACACTTAATGCCACTGGCATAATCCATTTGTGATTTAATTTTAAGTTGTTTATAGGTTGCTCCCTACAATCCATTCTAACCCTGCCCCCAGATTCAGCATACTAACTAAGTCGCCTTCCGTTCCTATACCGTCTAGCCCCCATTCCTAGTTTAAACACTGCTCCAACCTTCTAGCCATCCTATACCCTAGCACATGAGCCCCTCATGCATTTTGGTGCAATCCATTGCGACTGTAAAGATTGTACCCATCTCAGGCAGTCATGACCATACACAATAAAAAAATACATAGTGTGATATATGTGAATGGCTCTACTTGCCATTCAGTGTAGATGCTCAACAGATGTAGGAGAAATTGTAATTATCCCTTATAGAATAGCATGCAATAGAAATTGACTGGAACACTCAAAATAATACATACAATAAATGAATATCATCACTCCTTTTTTGCAAAAATCGCCATGGAAACCAATGGAACATTTATGCTGTTTAGACTACACGTAGAACTTTGCCCCAAAATTGAATTTGATAAAAACCAGAAATGCATAAATCATCATTTTCAGTGTAAATTCACACTGCAAACACCCAGGTCCTTTTAGTTCAGCCATGCAGTTCCGATATGTTGGTCTTTAGAAAAAAGGGCACTATCTATGTATTAAAATAGAACTTTAGGTCTCAGTAAACTAATGATACAATTATTGATTGTATCCAGTAGCACAAGTACCAGAACGCATCAGGTTTTAAACTCATGTAAATCATAACTATGAGCTTTACTTGTGTTGATTACATACTGAAGTTCGCGAGCATTGCGGAGTGTCAAGGTTTCACAAGATACTGTAGTAATGAGGAAATTATTTATGTTTTTCAGAACAGGAGGAATTTACATACATTAGCATTGCTATGCATAAGTAATTTACTAGTGTTTAGCACATGTAACTACAAGTCTGTCTAGACACAAATTAAAAAACATAGCGGAATGAAAATTAAGGGGATCTGAAAAAGGTTATCTGCATTCAGTATGGCTGCTTCTGGTATACAGATATGGGACCGCCAGGGCTAGTAAACATGGGAAGATCACTGAGAACATCCATGTCACAGTGTTGTATAATGCAACAATGCTATAATTAGAGCAATGGATTTTTAACATTAGAGGTACAAATACATACACGTTGAAGTAAAAATTATTATTAGAGATGCAATAGAAGGGTAGGCAGAACATGGGCCTGGGATGGATAGAAATTGGTGGACTTGAGAAGATTTATAATGAACTATGTGCTGCCTACACTTCTATAAGGTACTATAGAAGGGTAGGCAGCACAGGGGCTCGGGATGGATAGAAAATGGATGGACTTGAGAAAAACTAGAAGCAGTTAATATTTAGTCATGTTCAATTATAGAAGAATAAAGTGTTACACAAACTACTCACTTTATGGAATTAAATCATTGTTTTAAATCTGTTGTATTTCCAAAATCTTAAGACATGTCTAGAATCATGATAATGACACAACTAAGAGTGCTAATATTCTTAATTACTATCAGTTTTACACCCTTTTCAAATATTGTTATGATCTAATTATGTTACCTTTTTTATTTCAGAACTAAAAACTTAATGAGAAGAAATCAAGATACACATTTCTTGAGTCCCAAGTCACATCCTGATTCTGGCAAATATCAGCAATACATGCAGGGACAAGAAAAACTATGTGACCCCTTTGGAATTACCTGGATTTCCTGTATTAATTGGACATAACATGTGATCTGATCTTCATCTAAGACACACGTATAGCCAAACACACAGTGTGCTTAAGCTAATAACACACAAACAGTGATCATCTTTCATGTATTTATTGAACGCAACCATTAGACATTCACAGTGCTTGTGGAAAAAGTAAGTGAAACCTTGGATTTAATAACTTGTTGAACCTCTTTTGGCAACAATAACCTCAGACAAGTACTTCCGGTAGCTCTGGATCACACCTGCACAACATTCAGCAGGAATTTTGGACCATTCTTCCTTACAGTAAATAAATGGCTCAAAGTCAATGTTAACTATATGGAAGCAATAGTATGGCCAGTATTTTTCTGAAGAAAAAGTAGCCATATTCTTGTGATGTTTGTCTGAATGGCTCTCTTGAGGTCATTCACAGCATCCCCATTAGATTAAAGTCTGGGTCTATAATTTTATGGTGCCGGCCTGCGGTCAATAGGGGGCCAGTGGGAGGCCGCTTGCCTCGGGGAGGGGGGGAGCAGTAATTTTATTGGGGGGAATGCTGGAAGACTGGTGGTGTATTTTGGGGGGAGGTGTAATAGCATAAATTTAACAGAGCAATATGGATTAACGTCAACTTTTGTAGAACGCTGTTATTCCCTTATCCCTGACTCCAATTAGCTCTTGCTGAAGTCACTGGCATAGGGGTTCAGATACTTTTTCCATCTCACACTGTGCATTTTTGAAGGATATATTCAAGAACGGTAAAATAATTAGTGTGTTATTTGTTAAAACAGATTGTGTTTGTTCATTATTTTAACTTAGATGAAGATCAGACCATAGTTTAAGACAAATGTATACATAAATGCTGGTAATTCGAATAGGGTTCACTTACTTTTCCTTGCCATTGTATTTATCGACTAACCAAAAGTAGACTATACTCGGTTGGTCTACAAAGTGTGGTGTCATATGAAACCACTGCTTATTTACCACTGCGCCTTAGAACTAACTCATGCTGAATTAAGAAAAATACCTTATACGGGTGTGATGTTCCGTAAACAGATTGAGTAAGTGGGACTCTGTTGCTCTTGTTGTTTCTTGTCAGGCTTTCCCTTGAGCTCTGATAATTAGGCTCTTAATGGTTTTATAGTCTCTGTGACTTGCAATAAATGTAGATGTTTTAATGTATTTGTTAATTTTATGATTAACACATGTATTGACTTCTACTTCTTATGTATTATTTGTCTAAGGTTGTATTGATTTATAATTTTTTCCAATATTCTATGATTTTCACCTGCTTGTGAGTTTGGTAAAGATCAAATATACAAAATATTCTTTTTTCACAGACACAATTTTTTTTAATGCTGTACAAATTATTTAAAATAGGTCATGTTCTTCTTTTTTGAAATATGGCCTTGCCTAATTGCCAATCAATTCTTAAGTTTAATTAACTTCCAAAACTGAGGGTTGACCGTGTATAGCCCTTGTGTGTATGCGCAAGTAAAGACTCTGTCTTTTTTCATATTGTATGTTTTCCTGCCCAGAATCGACCTGAAGTATTTTCGCGTAGTGGTCATATAATCATTAGTTTATTAGAGACCTAGAATTAAGAAGAACATATTTTTGCAGCTGCATTAACACAAATTGAGAGTTAACTTGTTAACGACCAAGAGGGTATATGATTTTATTTTTCTTATACTGCCAGCAAATACATTTTACTTTATTTACTCTGCTTTAATTATAATGGATTAATAAGTTCTTATATATGTTGTCTATATTCATTTATATTCAATAAAATATTTTAAAGACAAAAGTTATTGCTTGTAAATCCATCTTTGTTATTGTATTCTCAATTATTGGTAAAATTTAAGAAGGAAAACCCTTTCCATCCATATAACATTGTTGCTAAGATGCTAAATTCGAAGCAGTGAAGATGCTGTTGAGAATATACCACAATGGTAACAGCTGGTATTTTAAGGTCATTTTCATAGCTGGAAATATTGGTGGCACAGCCACCTTGACATCTACCTATTCCCATGGGAACATGTTGGCCATCAAAAGAGGCAGGGCCGACACAGAAGTCAGATTATGGTCAGCAGACATAAATAGTGCACCCTTCTCCCACAGGTGACCTACGAGTCCTACTAACCGGTAACGGGTGCAGCCTACAGGTTGAACTCTTTTTTACAAAATATTTCCTGTCTGTACAAATTTTTCTACAAATTTAGGACATTTCTTTTCTGCAGTGTTAAATAAAACTCTGAGCAGGCAAGGTAAGAAAAGATGCTGAAGATGAGTACATTTGTTGACCAAGTATATCAAAGCCTGACTCTGATCAAGCGTTTCTGATAATAATGTAGTCTGACATTTTTGAAATACATACAGTTGTTTGAAAAATGATAAATGTAAAAGTAACTTTGTACGTACAAAAAGACAGCTTTTAGCATATCGAAGTTGATATGCAATGCATGTATCTTTTTAATATATTACATCAGCTATGCCATAGCTTTGTGAAAATTGCCAATTTAGCTTGTTTTCCATTCAGAAAGGTTTTTTACATACGCACTGAATACACGATGGGTTTGTACAAATGGAAATACAATGTTGATACATTTCCTGAACATTTTATTTTTTAAGGAAATGATAATTTTTATCATTTTAGTCCCAGAAGGAATTGCATGGTAAAGCATTATTTATTTTCTCATTTCAGTGTTGCTAAAAGCATTCTAAAGCTTAGCATCTTTTGCAAAGCGGTGCCCAAATGTGCTATACATCTATACAAGGAGTACTCTTTGAAATGTTAGAAAATGCATTTCCTAGAACATTCTAGTTGCTGTTTACCTGTTATCGCAGGTCCATCATAATGTGGACTATGGTATACCAACTTCTGAAATGTTCTAACACTATAGGATTTACTGAATGGGGTATACAAATAGAATGAAAAGGCAGTTCTCATTTCCTAATGGTCTTTTTTTATTTGGAATTTCATCGTTCAAAACACCACACAAAACATGTTCAGATTCCAAGATGAGCTAATTTTGTGTGGTACTCCCCAGTCAGTACTGATTATCCATTTCAATCGAAATCCATTTTTACTATCACAGTGTAGGAGATTGCAGTGGCACTTCCTCCCTAGTGTAGTCGTCTATAACTATCTTTCTACTAAATAAAGCACTGAAGGTACCTATAACAAAAACCCCTTCCTGTAAATGTAAAAGCATAAATTATAAATAAATTGCTCCATGATAATATTTAGCTGGAATCTTAAAGTTGTATTGAGGATACCAGATCATTTTAACGGGTATGCTAAGGAACAGATCCCTACATACAAATAGCCTTTGTCTCTTGGAGTCTAACCTGGCATTTGTTGAATAAAGTGTATAAGTGACTGCCCTAAAGGCTCCCAGCTCAAAATAAAAAAATAAAGGTAAGGGGGTAGGCAGGTTAAGTCTCACCAGTTTAGCACAGTATTGTGCGGGGACAAACCTGGCGAGTTTGCTTAGCGGGGGAATCTCACCAGGTGTGTACCTGCACAATATATAGTTAACATGGTGAGGTGAAATGATCAACTCACCTTTTAGTAAATAGTGGTAGGGAGGGTAATTTATTGTAAATGTTAATTTATTTAAGGTGGGATAGCTGCCGGCCCCATGACCATGAGTAGCCGTGGGCCTCTGGTGCAGCCTCAGCCCCATAGAATATAGGTGACTGTTACAACCCCCTGGTCACCTAACGTTAAATCAATGTGTGTTGGGAATAACAGTGTTTTTTAAATGCTGTTATTCCTTTACTACCAAACTAATGTTTTAATGCACGTTAGTTTATAACAGTGATTTTAGTTGGAATGGCCGCTATTCCGATCATAATAACGTGCAGTAAAAAAATACTTTTAAATGGGCACCATTGAATCTAGGCCATTGACTCTAAAAAAGGAAATATGCAACATTTTTGTTATAGCTCAAACAGAAACAAAAAAAAAAAATAAACAATTTTCTATAAAATCTTCTCAACTCACTTGCTCCTTAGTTTTATTAAATAGTTCCTAATGACATTGTAACAACGGTTCAAGAGGAGTTAACAATGAATTTGGCAGGGACAGTTCTGCTATACATGCAGTAGGAATTCACCATGTTTGCCCTTGCACAATGCACAATGGTTCATAGAACACATGTACTCTTCCAGGTTGATTATCAGTTGACTTGAACGTCTTAATTATTGCCCTGATGGTGGAAATGGTTCTAGTAGTCAGCTACTACTACCTGAGAAATAACTGCAGATTTTTAATAATAATAGAATACACTGATAACACCTTAGAAACAGTCTGTTTATTCTCACTCACTGCTATTCAACCTACACCCACCCACCCAAGACCTGGGGACAAAAAGAGTGGTGGCGTTTGCATCATCTTCTCTCCTAACTGCTCCTTCAGGCCCCTACCGTTAGCCCCTTCCGTCTCATTCTCATCATTCAAAGTACACACTATTCTTTTTTCTCCCCTCTATCCCTCCATGTTGCAGTTGTTTTTCGGCCCCCGGGGCCCATTTCCCAATTTTTTTCCAACTTCTCTGCATGGCACCCCAACTTTCTTTCCTCTGGTGTACCATGTCTCATTCTGGGAGATTTAAACATTACCATCGACATAACCAACTTTTCAGCCTCTTCAAAACTCCTCTAATTAGGCTCTTCCTTTGGTCTCTCTAAATGGACCAACTTTCCAAGCCACACTGTAGGCACTCACTAGACCTAGTATTCACTAAATCATGTACCATCTCTAACTTCTCCCATTCTCTTTTCCCCCCGTTTGACAACCAACTTCTTACCTTCAATCCCACTTTACCTCTGTCAACTACTACATGTCTCCCCCTGACTCAATTCCAATGACTGCTATCTAACTCCACCCTCCCACTATTTACCACTGCTCTTGAAACCTCTCTCCCCTCCTTCCATGGGTGTAGGAACCCCCAAAAATCTGGGGGGGACAGCATTTTTGCTCGCCGGGTATAGCAGCAGTAAAAATAAAGCTTGTCACAGTGTATATTATATCACCAAGTTCCCACCAACATTACCAGGATCCTTGGTATACAACAGATACATTCACAGCACAACATCTACATTAGGCAGGTGAATTTTATCACTGTTACATGAAATATAGTCAGCGAGCTGTGTGTACACCATAAAACATACATCAGTATGAACCTACCACTTCTGCTGGAATGCCATTCCATGTATCCACTACCCTCTCAGTAAAGTAATACTTTCATTAGTCCCTGACCTTATCTTATATCTAGGATAGCCTTATACCTATCCCATGCATGCTTAAACTCCTTCACTGTATTAACCTCTACCACTTCTACTGGAAGGCTATTCAATGCATCCACTACCCTCTCAGTATAGTAATACTTTTATTGGTCCCTGGCCTTATCTTATATCTAGGTTAGCCTTATACCTATCCCATGCATGCTTAAACTCATTTACTGTATTAACCTCTACCTCTTGTACTGGAAGACTATTCCATGCATCCACTACCCTCTCAGCAAAAAAACATTACATTTCTGACCAGAAAATAAACTGTAAAATATTAAATATTTCCAGCATTTCCAAAAGCTTAAGGTGGACCCCAAATATATGTATATAACTAGTAACATTTATACCAGGGCTTGACAACCTTAACTAAGTTTTAGGAGCCAGGAAAAAAATCTAGGAGCCAGACAACAGCACATACACACAATCACATGCAGTCATATACAGTCAGTCACATAGACACATATACTCATACATACAGCCTGTCACACATATACATACTGTCACATAGACACACACTCATACATACATACATACATACATACAGTCTGCCAGGCACACACTCACACATACATACAGTCTGTCAGACACACACACACTCATACATACAGTCGTTCACAGACACACTCATACATACATACATACATACATACAGTCTGTCGCAGACACACACTCATACATACATGCAGTCTGTCAGACACACACTCATAGATACAGTCTGTAACATAGACACATACACTCAGAGTCAGTCACATAGACACACACACTCATACATGGTCTTTCACATACATACATACATACATACATAGTCTGTCACATACACTCATACATACATACATCCATAGTCTGTCACATACACTCATACATACATACAGTCTATCACATATACTCATACATACACACAGTCTGTCACATACACTCATACATACACACATTCAAGTGAGCAGTTTTTTTTTAAAAGACAAGCTATATCTCATTGCAGGGAAGGTGGGCATTTCCGTTCCAGGTTTGTCTGTGCCTCTTACTTCATTTGCCAGTGGTTTTTTTTTGCCCACATTCATTTGCCAGGGTTTTTTTTCCCACATTCATTTGCCAGGGTTTTTTTTTTTTTCCACATTCATTTGCCATAGGTTTTTTTTTTTGCCCACATTCATTTGCCAGGGGTTTTTTTTTTTTGCCCACAATCAATTGCCAGGGTTTTTTTTTTTGCCCACATTCATTTACCAGGGTTTTTTTTTTTTGCCCACATTCATTTGCCAGGGTTTTTTTTTTTTTGCCCACATTCATTTGCCAGGTTTTTTGTTTTTTTGCCCACATTTATTTACCAGGGTTTTTTTTTTTTTGCCCATATTCATTTGCCATTTTTTTTGTTGCCCACATTCATTTGCCAGGTTTTTTTTTTTGCCCTCATTTTTTGATCATCTCATCATTAGTAGAAGTCATTGGCAGATTTAAGAGACATGTTATTATGGCAGCTTCGGAAGTCATTGATTATTGCAGCTCTAAGAGACATTTTTTAAATGCCCCTAAGAGCTGCAATAATCAATCACGTTCCAAAGCTGCCATGATAAAAAGAAAAACGGTACATTATTGGCAGTGACACAGTCACTGTTCCTACCTCGTTCCTCCCAGTGTGGGGCTGTGCGACTTGTGGAGGACGCGCACAAGCCGTGCGCATGATCACATGACGTCGTGCGATGAAGTCACGTGATCAGGTGACCTCCGTGATCGTTGCAGAGCTGATTCTCCCGGGACAGTCCCAGGATCGAAAACGTTGCGGGACTGTCCCGGGTTGGCAAGTATGCTCAGGGCCGTCTTTAATAGTGATTGGACCCTGGGCAAGCATTTGCTTGGGCCCCCTGGACCCTGCCCCCTCCCCTGCATGCAATCCCGCCATCCATCGCGATGTTAACCCCCCCCCCCCCCCCCCACACACACACACATATGCCATAATTGTTGTGCCATTCAGATGCCAGTAATATTGTGCCTTTCAGATGCCAGTAATATTGTGCCATTCAGAGCGCAGTATTATTGTGCCAGTCAGAGCCCAGTAATATTGTGCCATTCAGAGCCCAGTAATATTGTACCATTCAGAGCCCAGTAATATTGTGCCAGTCAGATGCCTGTAATAGTGCCATTCAGAGCCCAGTAATATTGTGCCAGTCAGAGCCCAGGAATAGTGTGAAATTCAGATACCAGGAATATTGTGCCAGTCAGAGCCCAGGAATATTGTGCCAATCAGATGCCTGTAATATTGTGCCAGTAAGATGCCTGTAATATTATGCCAGTCAGATGCCTGTAATATTGTGCCAGTCAGATGCCTGTAATATTATGCCAGTCAGATGCCTGTAATAGTGTGCCAGTCAGATGCCTGTAATATTATGCCAGTCAGATGCCTGTAATATTGTTCCAGTCAGATGACTGTAATATTGTGCCAGTCAGAGCCCAGGAATATTGTGCCAGTCAGATGCCTGTAATATTATGCCAGTCAGATGCCTGTAATATTGTGCCAGTCAAATGCCTGTAATATTGTGCCAGTCAGATGCCTGTAATATTGTGCCAGTCAGAGCCCAGGAATATTGTGCCAGTTAGAGCCCAGGAATATTGTGCCAGTCAGATGCCTGTAATATTGTGCCAGTGAGAGCCCAGTAATATTGTGCCAGCCAGATGCCCAGTAATATTGTGCCAGCCAGATGCCCAGTAATATTGTGCCAGCCAGAAGCCCAGTAATATTGTGCCAGTCAGATGCCCAGTATTATTGTGCCAGTCAGAGCCCACTAATATTGTGCCAGCCAGATGCCCAGTAATATTGTGCCAGCCAGATGCCTGTAATATTATGCCAGTCAGAGCACAGTAATATAGTGCCAGCCAGATGCCTGTAATATTATGCCAGCCAGATGCCCAGTATTATTGTGCCAGTCAGATGCCCAGTATTATTGTGCCTGGCAGAGCCCAGTAATATTGTGCCAGTCAGATTCCCAGTAATATTGTGCCAGCCAGATGCCCAGTAATATTATGCCAGCCAGATGCCCAGTAATATAGTGCCAGCCAGATGCCTGTAATATTATGCCAGCCAGATGCCTGTAATATTATGCCAGCCAGATGGCCAGTATTATTATGCCAGTCAGATGCCCAGTATTATTGTGCCAGTCAGAGCCCAGTAATATTGTGCAAGCCAGATGCCAGTAATATTGTGCCAGCCAGATGCCCAGTAATATTATGCCAGCCAGATGCCCAGTAATATAGTGCCAGCCAGATGCCTGTAATATTATGCCAGCCAGATGCCCAGTAATATTGTGCCAGCCAGATGCCCAGTAATATTATGCCAGCCAGATGCCTGTAATATTATGCCAGCCAGATGCCCAGTATTATTGTGCCAGTCAGATGCCCAGTATTATTGTGCCAGTCAGAGCCCAGTATTATTGTGCCAGTCAGAGCCCAGTAATATTGTGCCAGCCAGATGCCCAGTAATATAGTGCCAGCCAGATGCCTGTAATATTATGCCAGCCAGATGCCCAGTCATATTATGCCAGCCAAATGCCCAGTAATATAGTGCCAGCCAGATGCCTGTAATATTATGCCAGCCAGATGCCTGTAATATTATGCCAGCCAGATGCCCAGTATTATTGTGCCAGTCAGATGCCCAGTTTTATTGTGCCAGTCAGAGCCCAGTATTATTGTGCCAGCCAGATGCCCAGTAATATAGTGCCAGTCAGATGCCTGTAATACTGTGCCAGTCAGCCCCCCCCCTTCCCTAGTACTTACACTTCACTGCTTCGTGTCCCCCGCCAGATGTCTCCTCCGTGCAGTCTTCCCTCTTGCACGGAGGAGGGAAACAGTCACCGGATGTGAAGCGACGTCACATCCGGCGGCAGTTTTTTTTTCGGCCGTCGCATCCATCGGATGCGGCTTGCCAGAAAAAAGCGTTCACAAGCGCAATGCGCTGTGAACGCGGCAAGCAGGGGATGGGGGCCCCGTTTGCCCCGCGTTGCTGGGGGGGATTTCACCCTACCTGTCCCCCCCACATTTTTTCCTGGGGGGGATCCGTCCCCCCCATCCCCCCTGCTTCCTACGCCCATGCCTCCTTCCATCCATCTCATGTCTGGAGGAAGTGCCTAACTCTTAAAATAGCATGCTCACCTCAGCCCTTGACAACATTGACCCTGTTGCTGCGAAACATGCCTGCAAACCCAACCAATAACTGTGGCACACAAAGCAAACAAGGTACCTCCAAAAATGTACTCACATAGCTTAGCGGCATTTTAGGCACTGGTGTATCTTTGTTTTGTGTTGCCCCAGGCAGACTAAATTTGGGCACCTCCCACATTGCAGAACCAGTACATACCCCAGCATGTGCCCATCACCCACATTGCACACCCATAACATGTCCCATCACTCCAGGACATGCCCTTTCACCCACATTGCACACCCATTACATGCTCCATCATCCCAGGACATGTCCCATCACCCACATTGCACAACCATTACATCTCCCAAAATGAAATTCAACCTCCATAGTCAAATTTAAATGAATAGACCCATAAGTGTCCATTTGTAATGTTGGGAGGTGTGCAAGGATGCAGGATGCAATTATATTATATAAGTAAGTCACCAAGGTAAACTTCCTACCAGCCTTACAGTGGGAAAAGTAGGCAAGTTGGATTTGCCAATTCCTTATTTATTGTGATTTAAAAAATACCTTTCCAATGATGTACACTTAATAGCTAAATACAAGGCCAATGTAAGTCACCAGCTAATGAAATAACTTAGAATAACTTTTCTAAACTGAAATGAAAGTACAGAATGTTCTAATTCTTTTATTAGGCCATGACATATTCCAATTCAGCTACATACTTATATGACTAAACATCAATGAATAAATCTAAAATAACTTTCCTAATACGTGAAGATACATTAGGTGAACAGGTTACTGTTCATGAGTAAATGTTATTACTTGTGTTAGAACTGAAATAAATTGCAGTTTATTACTCCAATTTAACAAAGGCGTAATTCATAAGGGACACTGCCTTGCAAGTTTTGAAGGTTGAAAGCTCTCAGCTCTCCACAATATATTACACAACGCATGGGTATAAGAAATAATGATTGAGGTGGTTCCACGACTATGCATGGGTTTTATTTAATACAATATCGACTACATCTAAGTAGAGTATATTTACATAATGGCTCAATAAATGTCTGATAATTACCAGAGAAATCATTGTTCAATGAAGAAACGGAGGCATTGAATTGAAAATAATTGGTTATTGCATTGTTCAAACAAATATTGACAGGAAACTTTGAAAGAACAATTTATTATTGTGACGTTTCTTACGTTTATAATGTGTTATCTGTGTACGGCTATATCATGGAAGTCTCAGCTAGATGAATTGAGGAAATCAATTTAAAAAACATTGAAAAAATGCCAGAGCCTTTAACAAATAGCCCATCTTAACATTCCTGGCACTCTTCTCTCTCTCTGTACATCTGATGCCAGACTTCAAATATGTGGGCCATGCATTAAGGTATACTTTGAAAAAAATATAAGACACTTACTCAGACAAGTTGAGTTGCTTAAAGTGGCACTAACCATTCCTTTTAACTTTTACCTCACTAATGGAAGCGTCTAGAGTAAACCTGACATATATCTTTGCAGATTCATGAGGGTTTTTTCTGAACTCTGGCTCTAACTTAAGGCAGAGCTTGTCAAATACTGGCGCATAGTGTCAATGTGCGAGTAGCCAATCAGAGTGGGGGCTCATCCTGCATATCTGATCAAGGTCTGCAATGTCTGATCGGAGTCTACTGGGTCTAGGGTTGTCTAGGGCGGTAAAAAATTGTTGGTGGGAATAATGTATAGCTGCATGGCTTTACTGAATTGCCTAAATTACAGTTTCTTCAGTCAATCAGACTCCACAGGGATTTGCTCTATGCTTGTTTAGCACTTATAGTGGCTTTATATGGTCTACTCAGGCATATTACCTGAATCGAAGGGATCACCGATATCCGGCTACTGAATATGCCAAGATTCGGAACCGAATCATATCCTACTTGCCATGACTCCCCCCCCCCCAACCCCGTATGTGTAGCACAGGGCTGGAAGCCATTTGGGTCAAGGGGTTACTTGATAATTTTAGGGGTCCCCACCAGGGCACATTTATTTCATTGTTGGAGGAATTGGACTATTTCCAGAAGATAGATGATTTTGGTGAGTAACATCAGCAGATGAGAAACATCTGCTTGAATGTTGGAACTCGGAAGTAATCAGTGACAAATGTGCATAATGACACGTGGAAGGGGTGGATAGATGGCACTGATACAAAGAACAAATCAAACAGATGAAATTAATAATTGTTATTGACTGGATGGGGACTGGACAGTGTGAGGGGATAGTGGGTATGTGAAATGTGTGTTTATTGTTCTTTCAACTAGCCCCTGAAGTCTGGACATCCAAACAAAATGCGTAGGGTGGAGGTGACAGTTCATCAGAGACAATTTTATGTGATTTTAGGAATTTTAACGGACATTAGGAGGGTTACCAAAGAACACTTGATAAACGCACATTGCACCTTTTTGTCTATTTGCGGCCAGTGAAGATTTTCCATAAACAACAGAGAATATTTACAGCACTTTACCTCCTGCACTTTATGTAGTCCTGCTTCAGGAGAAAAGAAGTGTTTGTAAGGTGATAGGGTAACTCATCCTATTTCTTGCATTGTTTGTACTAGAGCTAAGTCTCAGTGCACATCACTTTTGTGAGTGTGCTGTTAATAAATTAGTTCATTATTTTATAATTTAGTATAGTACTACACTATATTTGTCTTCCCCTATGCCTTTTCTTTCTCACATGTCTCTGTGGAGACCTCCAGTCTAGTGTTGTGACAAATCTACTTATTCTACTAATATCTTCCAGTATAAGGGGAGTATTGTTCTGGTCATGTAGTGTCTCTATATGTTTGTATTCACCTCTCTTAAGCAAAATAGACAGAACATGCCATTCCACTGACTGCACCATTGTGTTGGCAATATTGAACACCTTTCTAAATTGGGAGTCAAATCTGTCCAATCCCTTATGGCTGGGGTATATAACTCAGCTGTTGGGATTGTTAGAATACAAATTCTCCCACTGATCACAGTTTTATTTTCCTGGAGGTATGTTTTCAGTTCAGGGAACATGTTGGTGATGATGATTATTTTTCTCTATTGGTTTACGCTAACTTCGACAATTATCCTGCTCTATGGTTATCTATATTTGTTTACAGGTTATGTATTTTACAATGTTTAATAAACTCTGTGACCTTTCTAATCCAGCAGGTAGTTTTGTGTCATCATTTATATCAGTGTGGAATGGATTTGTTATGCCCCAGTCAAGTTTAACTGCTAGAAAATAAGCGAGAGGGAATTCCAGTGGGGCACTTTAAAAAATGTTCACTAACATCAAATATATTGATGTGCCAACTAACTTTGTTCTTGTGTTAGTAATATAAAAATACCAGAAGTGAAACAAATGATATCTCTGGCACTATGGTTTTTTAGGATTGAAGAAAAGACTGTGATAAATTTGGAGTAACAGATCTATATGAACATTTGGCAAGTTACTTTAAAGGACCGCTATGCCATTAAGCTGCAGTATTTACTTTACCTTTGGAAGTAAGGGACTAAAGAGACATGAAGAATTAGCTATGGGTATCCTTGTTGAAAAGATAAAGTATATTGCAAAGTTTTAGAAAATTGGTCAGATAATAACTTCAAGGTAACAGTTTTCAGAGAGCAATAGAAAGCGTGTTAACACTTTCAGCACTATAAAGGAAAGGCCAGATTGAGCTTGTTATATTCAAATCTCTTATGATGATTAGATGCCCTGTGATTTGGTTTATCAGGCAATTCACAATCTATGTTACTCCATACTACATAGACTCTCATGCTGACCCAAGGACATTTAGGAGGTATATTGCAATGGTGCAGTTATTACAGTTGCATTTTAGGTACAAAAAGGCATGCTCAATGATTTTAAACTAGTTAGAGCTTTGATATTTTCTGATCAGTTATTCCATATTTAAAGAGGCTATTTGGGGGAAGGTAGCTTTATCAGCGTTGTTTTAGGTCAGTGGTGGTATTCAGTCGGTTTGTGCAAACCTGTTACTAAAATTTTACAAGTTCGCCGAACCAGTGCAAGCCGGAGACCCTTTAAAAAGAATCTGTAAAGAAAAGTGTGGGCAACCGGGGCAGCTGCCATGGGCTCATTCCTTCCTGGGGGCCCAAATCAGCTGCTCCGTGGGCCCCGGCTGCCTGTGTGACTGTCTCACATGGAGACAGTCACAATCGGGCAGCAGCCGGCTTTTAGTCACAGCTACCGGAAATGACGGCAAGTCATATCCGGTGGCTGAATTTCCTGCACGGAAGAGGGGAGGAAGGGGGGATTTTTTTTTATATATTAATGAGCAAATTATCAGTGGCTATTAAAGAGCAAATTATCAGTGGCATACTAATGAGCAAATTATCAGTGGCATATTAATGAGCAAATTATCTATGGCATATTAACGACTCGTTAGAGGGGTGCCACTGGCTGGGGTGCCCTGAGAAAAAAACAGTTTATTAGACCCTGGGCACCACAGCCAATAGCGCCCCTCTAATGCAGACAGCTGGACATGGCTGGGGTGGACAGGATCTATTAAACTGTTTTAGACCCTGGGCATTGGTGCTAATGGCACCCCTCTAATGCAGCCCGCTGTACATGGAGGTGATGCCTGCCTGCAGCAGTAACCACACCCCCAAAACTCCCACCTGTAAGAGCATCGGGAAACTAAGTTTCCCTGATGCTGCATAATCCCTCCCTCCTCAACTCTGCGTGTGACGTCTAGCGCCAGGTTCAGAGGGCGGGAAGACAGGACCACAAGACAGCGTGAAGCCCGCAGACCAGTAAAAATAATTTTAAAAAATCTGTGTGTGTAAGTGGGAGTTTCTCCCTGTGTATAAGTGGGAGTTTCTCCCTGTGTATAAGTGGGAGTCTGTGTGTAAGTGTGAGTCTGTGTGTTTGTAAGTATGAGTCTGTGTGTGTGTGTAAGTGTGAGTCTGTGTGTTTGTAAGTGTGAGTCTGTGTGTGTGTGTAAGTGGGAGTCTCTCTCTGTGTAAGTGTGACTGTGTGTGTGTACATGTAGTGTGTGTATAAGTGTGACTGTGTGTATGTGTGACTGTGTGTGTGTGCATGCGAGTCTCTGTGTAAGTGTGAATGTGTGTACATGTGAATCTGTGTGTGTAAGTGTTAGTCTGTGTGTGTTTGTGTAAGTGGGAGTGTGTGTTTGTGTAAGTGTGACTGTGTGTGTTTGTGTAAATGGGAGTGTGTGTTTGTGTAATTGGGAGTGTTTGTGTGTGTGTGTAAGTGGGAGCCTGTGTGTGTGTGTGTGTGTGTAAGTGGGAGCCTGTGCGTGTGTGTGTGTGTAAGTGGGAGCCTGTGTGTGTCTCTCTCTCTTTAGTGAACTGGAATTTGAAGTTAAGACCAGAGAATCCAAACTGAAAGCTTAGAGCTTGCTTAGAGAATTCTTCCAGTTTGTGTACTTTGGCCTTGGTAGTTTTTATTTTTTTGACATCAGAGAAAAAAATATTACTCCATGCTTGGGAGTCGGAACTGGTTACTAACATTTTTGAATCCCACCACTGTTTTAGGTGTTTATAGAAGTCTTGGTAGTTCATGAAATGAGAGACCCATCAGTCTGTGGAGGTCTCTGTTTTAATTTCTCGAGTGTTACACCTCACAAATTTTTTTTGCACTAAAATATATATATACACCGATCAGCCATAACATTATGACCACTGACGGATGGCAAGCCAGCAGAGGCAGTGTGATGCTTTGGGCAATGTTCTGCTGGGAAACCTTGGGTCCTGTCATTCTAGTTACTTTGACACGTATCACCTAGCTAAGCATTGTTACAGATTATGTACATCCTTTCATGGAAACCGGATTCCATGATGGCAATGGCCTCTTTAAGCAGGATAATGTGCCCTGCCACAAAGTAAAAATGGTTAACGAATGGTTTTGAATAACACAACAACGAGTTCAAAGTGTTGACTTGGCCTCCAAATCCCCAAATCTCAATCCAATCGACAGTGGTGTCCTGAGGGGCGGTGGGGGGGGGGGGCGGACCGCACCGAGTAACACCTCCAGCGGGGGTGACACCCATGCTGCCGGCACCCCCAGCACAGCGTTCCTTAACTTTTTTTTTCTGGCAGCCGCATCAGCTAGATTTTCAGAAAAACTCCCAGTGGGGAGATTCTCAGGTTGTCAAAAGGGGGGAAACTGAATGGCCCAGCCATTCTACCAAGGAATGCTTCCTTGTGAAGTTTATCCACCACCATGGCAGTGAACTAAAGCACCAATTTAAGGTTCTTGGGGAAAAGGGGGGTAGCCAACTGTTTAGAGGGGATTCTAAAGCCAAAATTAAAGCAGTCCCGCAGGAGCGTGGCGGAGCATTGCTCCTACGACCACCAGCATCTTGCCCTTTTCTCCCAGAGGTGGCAGCAGAGCTGGACCTGTCCTGTTTGTTCCACTTGAAGCATTTAAACTGGTGGTGATTACCACCGAAACCTGCACAGTTGTGTTTAAATTTACATTGATTCCCCCTTTTGCAGGTGGAATCGTTGAACTGCCAGCATGTGTCCTTTTTCACCGATGCTTGGGACTCTGAGGTAGAGGGACCAGCAGGCGCTGACAGAAAGGGTTGTATTGCGCTGCGACCTGGAGCCATTATCCTCAACCATAATGCAATCTCTCTGTGATCCCACCTGACCCCTTGCCTGACTGCCAAGCGCTGTCTAAACTCCTCATCTTAATGAAGCCAGGCCTGGCCCCTGTAAGCTTCATGGATGGATTCCATGTTGCAAAAGAGTCTGGAACAGTGTTCTGGGTTTTTTTGTTGCAATTATATAAGATAAAATGGAATAGGCCTGAAGCCAGTTGGAGAAGGTCGGAGGGATGAGGCAATACCTCCTCTTCTCCTTGTCCTCATTTTTATGGTCATCAGGTTTGGAAACTCCACCTTGAGGAGTCTGCTAGCCGGACAGGGTTCACGTCCTTGGACTTGGCTTCTAGAATCACAGGGGAGGCCACAGGAACTATTGGGTCACTGACCATAAGCTGGGGGCTGTACTAACCGGGAGAACTGGGGCAGTAGAGGCAACTACAGATAAGACAGGTGGGGTTGGCTCCATTTCTGAATATGCCCCCCAAACTTGCGATGGGGGTCGGGTATCTGCTGTAGGGAGAGACCCTGATTTGAATGAGTTCAGAATGCTAGCAAGGCTCACCACCAACTGAAATATTCAATCCATCTCTCCCATGGAAACCTGTGAAGAACCCATATGCGGGGCCCCAATGTGTGAAACATCACTGTGGATATGTAAGTGTGAGTTAGGGACAGAAGAAGAGGTAATAGGAGACTCACCCCTGGACTAGTGCCCCGCAGGAGTGACCACTATGGGTTCAGGAACTAGAGATCCACGTGTAGACTGTGGGAAGAGCAGTGGACTGCCATACACCGAGCCGTCCATGCAAATATACACCGGAAGATGCGGGCCAATGCTGTCCGATAAGAGGGGCTGGGAATCCCAGCCACGGAACCTTTTGACTGGATACCGCTGCTTTACAGGTGCCTGCACTTAGCTGCCAGATGTGAAGACTCCTGGGGATGATGACCTTCAGCTGTGACTGTCCATCCTATAGTGCAGTCTGCGGGTTCCATCGTTGTCCCTGCCCGGTCCAGTCCAGGCCATGGAGCCCCTCTGAGGAGAAAGGGACCTGGATTGCAGGTGCTGTCAGGCTCGCCCACCCCATGCAGGGTAACCATGGCGGTGAGAGGGGGACCTGGAAGAGCCGTGGTGCCAGGAACACCAGCACTGACCCGCCATACCCCTCTGTGGAGAATGGGACCTGTCACCCTCATTGCTTCTCCCCCTGCCAGGGGATTGGGAGACCTGGAGTACCTTTGCAGCCCCTGGTATGCTGAGATTGGGCATCCACAGAGCCCTATCTGTCACTACCATGAGTGACAGGAAAAGCCCTATGGTGACTTGGGGACCTGGATCCCTCCCTAGGAGAAGATGCCCTAAACGGTCTGGCAGTGCAGGGGTTAATAGACACAGTTACCTGTGCGGGAGGGGGATCACCCAGCACGGATCCAGAGGGAAGGGGTACAAACTGGAGACCCAAATGTAGCAGAGGCCCTAGTAGAATGGCCCCTAGTAAGCAGGGGCCGGGGTGCAGGGGAAGAAAGCAGCTGCCCTCTTTCTCCATTTTTTCCGCAGGAGGCTGGGGCTGGGGTACATTAAGAGCCTCTTTGGGTTCAAGGGTAAACCTGGAAGAGGGTCTGGACCCTGAAGGGACCTGGGGCGGGGGAGGAGTTTGGGCAGGAGAGGGAATGGGAGTGGAAGGCAGAGTACCTAAAATAGTATTAATACTGTTTTGAAGCCACGCTCCTCAATGCAGGACAGCAGCATCCCTCAACTGAGACAGCAGAGTGTACATCATAGCTGGTAAGTTGTAAACTAATTTGTTTTGGTGAAAAAAGAGGCTAGGCAAAACATTTGCCAGGGTTTAGAAAGCTTTTGCCCAGCCTACAAAAAGGTGGAACGGCTGCCCATGAAGGACAATTACAGGCTGATGCCCTCTGACTGAAAAGCTTGTGATGAGGCTGCATCACCAACCTGTTGTCATGCTGCCCTTCCATATATTTTAATGTTACTGGTCTTTTTTTTTTTGTTCAGAGGATTTAAGTAGGATTTGTTTCTGTACAAAGTGCCTATTTTGAAAAACTGCTCATGCCTGGTAATAGAGGGGTTAATTCTCTGAACGTAATAGAGGGGTTAATTCTCTGAAACTGTTCATGCCTGGTAATAAAGGTTTTCATTCTTGATAACTGCTCATGTCAAGTGGCGTGACTGAAGCCTCACATCCTGATCGCCATGGTCAGCAGATCTGCTCTAGGTAATTCACCTACCAAAGAACAACACAGTACTGGGTAAAGGTTGCAGTATGAACTATTCTGGTGGAAATCCAAGGGCCAGATTGTATTTGGCATAATCACAGCCAAGAGGAGAAGTGTGACAAAAACACAGAGGGCTAAAACTGAACTGACGAGTTGACTGCAAATGAATCAGGCATTAATATCTCAGTTGGAAAAATTGGCTAGTTGCAAAACTTTTCCAACTATTAATGCCATTGTTATGCAGTTCACTGTTAGTGACTATCCCCCATGGCAATGAGCAGTTACTGTAGAGTCAGGTAAATTCGGAGTTGAGGAGTGACTTGTCTCTTGCCGACCACAGAAATGAGTGTATAGATTTATTTTGCCAAGCTATGCGTTCTAGTAAATATACCGTCTACCTATTTGGTGCCTATGACATTATTTTTTATTGAACTGAAAAATGTATCTGGTGTATGACAATGTCAACAAATGGTATGATTTTATTGAACTCGATATAAACTGAAGCACTGCGCTATAATCTTCCAGTAAAAACCCAGAGCACTCAGCCTTTTGTAATTAAGCGTGTCTCAAGAGTTTTGGTCAGTGTGCTTTGCTTTTCCAATTAAGCAGTTCATTGATTACTCCAGTCTTATTGTTAGATTATTGGCTTCATTACTTTGCCATGTTTGTTTTCTGTTAGCTCAGGAGTCCAAAACAGTTCAAATCCAGGGTGACATTAAATTCAGACTAATTGCTTGTACAGCCAGTAAGATCTTATCAGGATTCATGAATTAGCAGTGTACACTTGGTCCTAGTTTGGTGGTGGGCTACTTTATTGGTCACACTAAACGTTCTATTGTGTTCTAGAAAATACCTGTTCTTTGAGGATTAATTAAGTGTGTAAAGAATTTGGCTAAACAAACACGACTATAGCAGGTTTTAGCTTCAGGCATATTCCTGGTGCCACCTGCTGTGTGTTAGTAAGAATACATTCGAAACATTATACTTTAGATCTTCTGAATGTTTTTTAGTGCTGTATGACCCTGGGCTTACCAGGATAACAGTACTTAGGCCATACATTTAGTGACAATTCAATTACCTTCTGTCATTTGCAGATTCTGTAGTGGAGTAAAATGCCACATGAGGTGCTGCTCTTTAAAAAAGGCCTGTGCATAATGCCAAGCTGACAACTTTTAAAAGTGGGTCCCAGGACACAAGGATATAGGGGGAAAAAAAGGGAGGAGGGTCATGTGATGCCAAGTGACATCACACAACATAACTTTGTGAAATTGAGCGCCAGTTTCCGCGGTATAGGTATCGGTTGTCTGGAATTATTTAGAATTTAGTGCAAAACACTAATGGTCCAGATTCCCAAGAATAATTTAGATTGAGATGTGGGTCAAGACTTACTAGACAGAGTCTAGACCGCCTGACACCACAATTCTGAGTTGTAGACAGGAACAAAACTTGCCCAAGTTTTTCAATGGAATAGTGTATATTAGCCTTCTATGTCGTCAGGTTGAAATATTATATAAACCAAAATTGTGAATATTAATTATACTAGGTGATGCTGGTCACTTAGATGGTCTTAATAATGTGCCTCAGAATGCAACTTTGATATCTACACATTTCACCATGCAAGTATTACTTGGGATGAGATATTTCTTGCACCACATGTAACATCATAAACTAATTGAAGTGGCTGATGATTCATACTGGGTTATTGCTGACATCACCAACACCAACTGATGGCGAGATCTAGCAACTAGAGGACCAAGCAAAAATGAACTACTTCATTATATGATACGTTATCTGAAGCCATTTCATTTTTTTTTTCTTGTTTTAGAATTTAGATACCATTTCATTTTTTTTATTGTTTTATAATTTGGATTCCGGACAGAAAATCATTTTAATTGCGTTGAAAATGTATTTTAATTGCGTTGAAAATTTATTTTAATTGCGTTGAAAATTTATTTTAATTGCATCAAAAATATTATCTATAATTTAGATTACGGAGACCAGGGAATTTTAATCGTGTCCTAAACTGACTTGAATACGTTGTCGTCTCCAAATGAATTTGGCCAAATACGCCTTAAAATGGTGCTGCGTTGTTCCTGTGTGTTATTTATCCATTTAGCGGATCCCCACATTCGCTCGATGCTCTGAGTGTGGACATCAGTGTCAGGATGGATTAAATTGTAGCAGTGATTGACTGTGAAATGTTGAAATCTGGCCTTTTCCAGTTCTTCTTTCTTGTAGACGCACCAACTATCGGAGTAAATTATAGAGCCAGCTTCTTTTGACAAGTGGATTTTCTTCAGTTCCAGGAAATACACGAAGTAGAGCTTCATTTCATGATTACTTTGACACAGCATCCTAGCTGGCAGTAGTCCTCTCTTTCGGTAGAAGGCAGAGTGAATAAATTCAGTTTTAGAATGTGGGTAGGAAGCAGAGTAACTGGTGGAGCCTCTGGCTCGGGCACTATACCATCTAACGGTGCTGCTTCTGTCACATCATTTGAAGACTATAGTCCTTGAATGTTTTCAAGATTTCTCTTCAGTGTGTCACAGAATTATTTACGAATATATTTTTGATTGTGAATATTTATATTAAAAACAAATATCCTCCAGAAATAAGAAATCTATATCAGTTTTCATTGGATGATAGGAAATATTTTATTCAGTCATTAAACATAAGAAACTCCTTACAATTAGAATTAGATTTTCACAACCACACAGTCAAAACTTGGGTCCACACCATAAAACTCTTCTCTACGGTTTCCTGATATCATGAGGGTTCACACTCATCAACTAAGCACTACAACTTGCCCCCACTTTGGGTTATGTACAGTTTGAAATCCACGCTGACGGACAAGTGCATCCCATTCCAGGGTGCAGCTGATATTGGGTGAGATTGTTACAATTATTATAATTTTTGTGAAAGACTGCTGAATTTTCTTGACCAGAGAAAGTAACTGACTTAATAGACATGCGCTATTGCATAGCGAATTGGTGGGCCACATCCACTAATATTTTTTACTGTGTTCCTTTTTTGTGTGCAATCTGGAGGTAATTTTATACTTGCAAATGGCAATTGCTGATTTGGAAACTTACATTTATGTTTTCATCCTAAACAAGGCATCATTGATGGACTAAACATTCTGGAATATTGTTTATATTTTAATTTATTGCATATACACTTTTTATAGGAATGCAATTTCAATAGGTGTTACACTATTTGTTGCTCATATTATTATTTTGTGACAATTCGCTTTGAACGCTCTGAAATATTTTAAAAATTAAATATTTTTAGGGTAACATTGCGTAGTCACACCATTTGTTTGATTATGATTTTTTTTTATCTACCTCTAGAGGAACAGTCACTTGTGTTACAGCCTGACTATATGGTGTGTGTGCTTTGATCCACATATATTATCTTTTCAGTAATACATCTCTGGGCCAAGAAAGAGACAGGGGGGTTTTAAAACAAAAACACCTCATTTAAGCTCACACAGTAGAAAAATAATATATAGATTTCCAGTAGTGTAAAAGTCAAAGTACTCAACATCTCCAATAGTTTAATCAATATTTTGGGGGATATGTGCACAGGTATTTGTCATGACAAAAGACTGAAAAATGCATTACATCATTCTATTGCCATTATATATCCAACTAGAATATATACAAGCTCCATGGCAACCTCATGGGTGCCTGGAAACAGGAAAAGTCAACAGAGTAATGTGCTATCTACAAAAGCACTTTATGAAAACAGCTAGAAAGATGAAGGTCATGGCTGTCTAGAACAAGATACTAGAACACGTAGAAATACTGCAGGACTAAAAATACTCTACATATGAATGATAAACATATGAAGTTCATATCAAACAAATCACTATGAGTTTTATAAACTTCAACACATGATGTATGATACACTAATGTGTCAGAAAAGAAGAAATGCATGTTTATGGTATAGAAAAGCATTCTCTATTTTTTCAATAACAGCCAGAAGCTCAGGTTGAACAGTAAAACAGTGACAGGTGTAATTATAAGAAAAGGTGTGCTGAGGAAGTGCAAAAACAAGACCACCTTGGAAAGGCATAGTTTAAAACTGGTTGACAAATATATCATGTGAATTTGCACTTAACTTGAATTCAGGCAAACCTCAAGTACCTAACTTAATGTCCTACAAAACACCCATAATTAAGGTAAAAAATGATAGCAAGTTTTACACCACTAGAGGAAGCCCATATTTTTTTGAAATAATAGTAATGATGATTATTGTGGTATCCTCTCAAAATTAAAAACAAAACAACACAACACACATTGCACACACAGCTTCAACAGGGGTTACACGAGCAAAGTGTTCTATTTAATACTTTGCAGGCAATTGGAGTCTCCTTCTGTTAGCCATTAAGATTGATTTGATTGCTGTGGACTGATTAGCCAACTTCCAGTCAAAGGATGCATGTAGACCACACCCCCAGAGGCAATGGTGGGATTACAAGTTTGCCGAACCGGTGCAAGCCAGAGATCCCTTTAAAAAAAATAAGAATCTGTAAAACAAAGTGCGAGCAAATGGGGAAGCTGCCCAGGGCCCATTCATTCCATGGGCCCCAAGGCAACTGCCCTGCGGGCCCTTGCTGCCCGTGTGGCTGTCTCACACAGTCACGATCAGGCAGCCAGCAGTCCTCATCCAATGGATGCGGACCCAGCTTTTAGTCATTTAGGCATTTAGACAAGTCATTTCCGCAGCTGTATTTCCTGCACTCAGCTTGCGTGCAGGAAGCACTGCAGAGGAGACGGCCAATGAGCATCATCCAGGTAAGTGCTGGGGAAGGGGGAGGAGGGGGGATTGGCTGTGACATATTAACGAGCAAATTATAAGTGGCATATTAAGCAACACATTATCAGTGGCATGTTAGGCAGTTTATTATCAGTGGCACATTAAGCAGCAAATTATCAGTGGCAAATTAAGCAGCAAATTGTCAGTGGCATATTAAGGACCTAATTATCAGTGGCATATTAAGGATCTAATTATCAGTGACATATTAATGGATAAAATATCCTGAGGGGCAGAATTTTTTTCAGTAACGGGCCCTGAAATTTCTGATGGCCCTGCGTAGACCAGTAGTGGACTAAGGGGGGAGAGGGCTCCACCCCAGGTGCCACTCGCTAGAGGTACTCCTGTATAACATATATAGATGCTCTGGGTCCTATGTCATCAGGAACAAATTACTTATGTATGTTAAAGGAGGGGTTAATTATGTGAAAATGCTCATGTCTGATAATGACTGCATGTATATTAAATTATAAATATATTATTAAATCTGAAATCAACATGGTTCCCAAAGCTTCTTAATAAATTATAACATATAAAATGTATTTTCCAGAATACTCTGATAATAATTTGATATTTAAAATTGTGGTATTTCTGTATACATTTCTCTTAAAACATGGTCTGATCTTCATCTAAGTTACAATAATGAACAAGCACAAACTGTTCTAACTAATAGCACACAAATTGTTGAATTGTCCATATTGAATTAACAGCTAAGGGCTTGAAGGACTCAATGGAACTGGTTTACATCTCTGTTAACTATATGAAAAACACTAAGCAGGCATGGTGTCCATGGCAGGATGCCAGAGAGGAAGCTGCTGCTCTCCAAAAAAAAAAAAAAAACTTTGGTAGGTTTAATACATCCCTTGGTCTTGTTGACTGGGATGGATTATTTTTGGGAAAAAACACAGAAGGTAAATGGAATACCTTCAAACTAACACTACAAAAATATACATATAAATGTATACCCTTTCATAACAAATATAAAAGAAGCGAACTAAAACAAATGTGGCTAACCTGTAAGGTAGATCAGGAAATAAATAGAAAATAGCGTGTAAACATTATAAAGCTGAGGGATCAGCAGAGGCATTTGCAAAATATAAAGAAGCCAACAAAGACTATAAAAAGGCTATTATACTGGCTAAATTGCAGAATGAAAAAACAATTGCTAAGGAGAGCAAGATGAATAAAAAACACCTTTAAATATATAAATGGCAAAAAATTAAAGGCTGAAAATGTTGGGTCCTTGTTATCTGAAATGGGTGAGATTGTCAGTGGAGACAGAGAGAAAGCAGATATTTTAAATAATTTATTTTCTTCTGTTTTTACCAAGGAAGAACCAATGGACAAGAACCTGCAAGCTACATTTACAGAACAGTCACAGCACATGTGATTGGTTGACACAAGAAAAAGTGTTAAAGCAATTAAATGGAGTTACAACAGCCAAAGCCCCGGGGCCGGATGGTATACCCCCATGGGTACTTAAAGAGCTAAGCCAGGTCCTTTTTGATTTTCATGGATTTTTTTATATCAGGCATGGTGCCCACAGATTGGCGTAAAGCTGATGTGGTGCCCATATTTAAAAAGGGATCAAAATCCCAGCCGGGCAATTACAGAATGGTAAGATTGAGATCTGTGGTGGGAAACTGTTTGAAGGGTTGCTAAGGGAATATATTCAAGATTTCATATTGAAGAAAGAAAGTGTGACACTTAACCCAAATATAAACAGTGAACAAAATAGTGAATAGAGTGAAATGGTAATTAAATTATACTCCTCCTCTGGCACTGCAGCACCCGTAAAAGTGCTCCTCGGGCACTTGACAATAGAAAAACAAGACGGAGTAGGGGCGCATGTACCGGGAAGAGAAACAAAAAAACAACAATAGTGCAACACAGTTTAAATATAATTGGATGTATAGTAAATCTCTACAGGGGTGCACTCACAAACGGATATTGAAATCAGGCTCATCAGAATATGTAGTCAGTCGGTTTTAATCATTTCCATCTAAAAAACACATTAAAAAGCCATTGCGCAGTGGCTAACACAAACCAGGCAATAAAAACAATGGATACACGTACAAAATATAAAGCACTTAAAGTGCAACTTGCGTGAAAAAAGTCCCGAGAGGTAATACTTCTTTCCTGCTGCCACCAGGATAAGACACTCAGGCTCTTTTCTTTTGAAGAAATAAACAGCTGGATCCACTTCTCAACGCGTTTCGCCGGGCTCTGCTGTCGGCTTCCTCAGGAGATTGATGCTTTGTGCAAACTTGCAAATAAAGTGCTGAAAGACTGTAGCTAGGAAAACGCCTTAAAAAGGCTTCACAAAATACAATAACGTAGAACACCTGTAAAAAACACACAAATTAGGAGAGGGCACTTGTCTATGACGCAAGTGGGGGGAGGAAAAAACCCCACTATGCGTCCAGACTATGCGCGATCACGTGACCCGGACTGGAGAGAAAGAGCCTACCTCCCTAACTAACCTCCCCGTCTATAGCTGTCACTCAGCGTGTAGGCTGACTCCCCGTGACGTGACTTCAAGCGTCTATCCATAACCAACGAGAAGCGTTGGATAGATAGTCCGGGACACGTGACCTCCCGTCCAACACATACTGACTTACATAATACCTGACAGATCTATACACAAACGCCTTGCCTCTAGAGATAACGAGCAATGAACCTAATCATATTGAAAAGAAGAAGGAGATCAACCAAAAAAATGTAAATAAGGACAAATGAAATAAAAATAAATATAAATATAAAAATAAAAATAAAAATAAAAATAAAATAAAAATGATGATAAGAAATAGTGATAATTGGCAAATGGAAAAGGGGACAATAATGCAGAGGAAAAAAAGATGCAGAGGGAAAAAAAGAATTAAAAGGAAAAAATAATAAAATGAAATAAAATAAAATAAAAAGAAAAGAAAAAGGAAAAAATAAATAAAGAGAAAGAATAATTAAAAGGAAATAAATAAATAAATGGATGGATAGATAGATAGGAAAGATGTTGAATAGATAAAAAAGAGGAATGAAGAGATAAAAAATGAAAGAATAATTATAATGGAGAGTAAAAATAGTATATATATATATCTGTGGTGTGAAAGAATTATATGAATAAATAATGAAGGAAAAAATAATAAAGGAAAATAATAATAAAAAATAATAATAATAAAAAAATATATATAATAATAATAATAATAAAATAAAATAAAAAATGGAAAGAATGAAGAACAAAAAAATGGGAGAAGTGTATGCAGGATAAAAAATCTATATATATAAAAAACAAAAAATATATTAGTCTACAAAAAATATTGAGTGGCTCAGCGTGTGGCAGTATCTGTGTACATACTAACACGTCAATAACATAATATACATAAATTTATACAAGTCACATCAATTAATAAGATATGGGAAACCAGATTATACATTGTATATAATGAGGACTAATAGTCCTATAGAATTACAGTATACCCTATTGACAAACAAGGGTGTTATATTTTGAACATTTAGAGGTAACTGGTATGGACCTATAGTCTTCGATGGTAAGAAGCTGTGAAAAACATGGAGACATCTGTTAGCATATCAGAGACAAAAACATTAGAGTGGTATGGTAGGTTGCCCAGAGAGGGAAGAGATGACTTTATATAGGTCAGTGATCAGTGAAGTCTAGAAATAGCCCAAGGGAAGGTTAAATTTAAATGAAGGACAGAATATCCAATTCAGTGTTTAGTCCACCATTTTTAAAGGTTTTAAATTTAAAGATCCATTCAGTTTCTTTTTCAGATAGTGTTTCTGCATGATTTCCCCCTCGCCAGTGGGGGTCTATTTTATCAATTGCGAACGCTGAAAAAGTGTCTAGTGTGAAAGCTCTACATTGATTGCAGTGAATAGGAATGCTATGTTTCTTACTTTTATTTCTAATGCCCCCTATATGTTCCAATGCTCTTACTTTAAATTTTCTTGTGGTTCTCCCTATGTATTGTGCATTACAGGCACATTGTAGTAAATATATAACATTTTCAGATTCGCAACCGACAAATTTTTTAATATCATACACATGACCTGTATTCGTACAGGTGAACTTTGTTATCTTTTTTGGTTGTTGTTTTAGAAGTTTGCATAGTTTGCATCTCCCACATTTGTGAAAACCATAATTTGTGCCAAAGAACTGTCTGCTTAATGTAACTTGTTTCGGCAAGACACTTGGAGCTAAAATCTGTTTAATGTTTTCTGTTTTTTTATAAATAATCTGAGGTTTTGTCGGAATGTGATCTTTTAAGATCTCGTCTTGTTTAATTATATGCCAATGTTTTTCTAAGGTTTTTTTAATTCGATTTGCTCCACTATTGTATTTCGTCAGGAAGGCAAAAGAGAAATCGTTTTTCATACTCAGGGATTTAGGTTTATCTTTTATTAGTGTTGCTCTCTCCATATTCTGTACATCAAATAAACTTTTGCTCAATAGAGTTTGTGGATAGTTTTTTTCCTGGAATTTTTTAATAAGAGTACTGCTTTGTCCGAGAAATTCTCCATCAGAAGTGCAAGGGCTTTTTAATGTGTTTTTTAGATGGAAATGATTAAAACCGACTGACTACATATTCTGATGAGCCTGATTTCAATATCCGTTTGTGAGTGCACCCCTGTAGAGATTTACTATACATCCAATTATATTTAAACTGTGTTGCACTATTGTTGTTTTTTTGTTTCTCTTCCCGGTACATGCGCCCCTACTCCGTCTTAAGATTTCATATTGAACAGGAATCTCATTAGCAGGAGCCAACATGGCTTTGTGAAAGACAGATCTTGTCAAACTAACTACATTCTATGAGGAGGTGAGTAAAATATAGATATGGGTGCTGCAGGTGATGTGATATATTTAGACTTTACTAAGGCATTTGAAAAGTTAAATAAATGCTAGAGAAACAACGGCTTAGAGGGGATATGATAATGTTATATAAATATGTACAGGGCCCATACAAAGGGCTTTCTAAAGACCTGTTCAATAACAGAACAGTACAAAGGACAAGAGGTCACCTGCTAAGACTTGAAGAAAGGAGATTTAGTCTACGACAGCGGAAGGGATTTTTTTTACCGTAAGGACAATTGAGATATGGAATTCACTGTCTGAAGAAGTGGTTCTAGCAAATACCTTAGTTGTCTTTAAAAGCGGCCTGGATACTTTTTTAATGAGCTAGAGCATAGAGGGCCATGCATGTATATATTTATTTATTGGTTGTTGATCCATGGAGAAATGGATTGCCATTTGGAGTCAAGAAGGATTTTTTTCCCCACTGAAAGCAGAATTCGAAATTGCTGAAGGGGTTTTTATTTGCCTTCTTTTGGATCAACAACTGTAAACATGTGATAGGAAAAGGGTTGAACTTGATGGACACAAGTATTTTTTCAACCTAAACTACTATGTAACTATGTATCATGCAAGGTAATGTCAGGGTGGCTGTCAGATTGGATCAACAAGTTCTAAAATATTAATTTTTATTCTATTATTTATAAATCTATAAATAATTAAAAAATATATATATTTAAAAAGCCAAAAGGCATCTTTTGTTTTTTGATAGCACCACCTCTCTTGGCAGTTAATTCCCTCCCTTGCTCTTCTGGTATCAGAGGATAACCTCTTGTACCTTGTACACTGATTATAAGACGACCCCCAAACTTTGGATATTCCTTTAGGAAAATAACTAAAAGCCTGAATATAAGACTACCCTATAGGAAAAAAGTTTAACTTTTATATATTCACATGTAAATTGCTTTTTAATATTTAATAAAAATTATGATATAAAAAAAATGCATTTCTTGTTTTTATTTCCTTTTATGTGCCAACGCTGCCTCTCTCTCCCCCCCCCCCCCAGCTTTATCTCTCTCTCTCCCTCCTTCCCCCAGCGTTGTCTCTCTCTCTCTCTCCCCCCAGTGTTATTTCTGTCCCCCACCCTCGTTGTCTCTCCCTCCCCCCAAACTTTTCTTTCTCTCTCCACCTCCCTCCTTTTCTCTCTCTCTCTCTTCCTCTCACCCCCCTATCTCTCTCTGCCCCCTCCCCTTATCACTCCCTCTCACCCCTGTCTCTCTCTTCCCCCTCCCCTGTCTCTCTCTCCCCCTCCCCCTCTACTTGTCTCTCTCTGCCCCCTTCCCTTGTCTCTCTCTGCCCCCTCCCTCCCCTTGTCTCTCTATCCTCCCCCCCCCCCCCCCCCTCACCTTGTACGTGCAGACATCCTCCGCTGCTGCCCGGCACTTCCGCGGGGACTTTTATGATGAAGCCGGAACGACCTGGCTCTGCGGGGGACCTGGATCCCATTCTTATAGTCTGACCACAGTTTGAGGTCAGATTATAAGACGACCTCGAATATAAGACGAGGGGTCTTTTTCAGAGCATTTGCTCTGAAAAAAACCTCCTCTTATATTCGAGCAAATACAGTATGTAAGGTCTTAACAATGACTTGTAAAAAGGCAAGATGATATCCTCCTCCCGTGAACTGATAACCCATTTTACACATCCCAATATCTTATTGGCCTTTGCACCTACTGACTGGCAAGGTGCACTGTTGTCTACAATTATATCACATTAAATTAATAAATTGATGGGACACCTGTATTTGCATCTTGTGCGTCGTAACTAAATGTCACAATGTATGCAAATCAGCACAGATATATGAATATAAAATGCAAAGGACCTGCTAGCCTGCCTCCTGATGACAGTCCTGGGGCTGTGTGTCAAACTTCCCTGAATACAATCTACAGTCCTAGACCAGACCTAGCCTTACATTTTTAAAATAGCTATAAATAAACAATTATTTTCAAAAAAAAGAATATAAATAGTGCACTTGTTTTATGTTTTTACAAACATTTAGGAACTTTGTATATGCTAGGACGCCATGAAAGATATGTGAAAGTTGTTAATGATAACTAATAGTTATTAATAATAATTGTATTTAATTGTATTATTTTCTTCCGAGACTCAAAGCTATGTACTGCCAGTTAGTAAACTGTGCCCCACCACAGTGAAATTTCCTTTTCAGTTTTATCCCTGAATGTTATGGGGGATGGGGAGACCCCTTAAGTTTCCTAAAGCCTTACTATAATCCAGGTTACCAAAAAGCTAAAGAAATTGAATTACATTTAGTATTAGGGGTTGTCAAGCTATGTAGTTGCATACAAAGAGGGCAATAGAAAAATGTCTGGATGCAGAGGCATAACTAGAAACCACAGGGCCCTGGTGCAAAAATTGCCCCAGGGCCCCCCGACCCCACCATGCAACTCCACCCCAGAAATGCCACTTACATGCCTCCCAACTGTTCTGCTTTGTGCCTGGCCTTTTCTTATATCTAGGATAGCCTTATACCTATTCCATGCATGTTTAAATTCCTTCACTGTATTAACCTTAACCACTTCCACTGGAAGGCTATTCCATGCATCCACTACCCTCTCAGTAAAGTAATACTTTCATTAGTCACTGGCCTTTTCTTATATCTAGAATAGTCTTATACCTATCCCATGCATGCTTAAACTTCTTCACTGTATTAACCTCTACCACTTCTGCTGGAAAAATATTCCATGCATCCACTACCCTCTCAGCAAAGTAATACTTTCATTAGTCCCTGACCTTATCTTATATCTAGGATAGCCTTATACCTATCCCACGCATGCTTAAACTCCTTCACTGTATTAACCTCTACCACTTATACTGGAAGACTATTCCATGCATCCACTACCCTATCAGTAAAGTAATACTTTCATTAGTATCATACAGGTTCTGTGACTAACATGGCGCTACAAAAACATATAATCCTAATAAATCAGCAGCTCACAGTATAGAAAAGTGCAACCTCATCCACAATTCTTAAAGTAGTACAGAAAAACAGCAAATAACTGGAGCGTTACACAATATAAATAATATTAAAGCCAACAAATAAGTGATATTAGTGAAAGAGAAAAATAAAATATACTTATAAATCGATTAACTCGATAGTCGGGTTTTCTCTTTAAACGAGGGCAGGGTCCAATAAATCACAGAGCAACATGCAAGAGATACAGAGAGTGCAGAGCTTTGTATTATGCGAATAGAGGTGTGTTTATTTAGAAAGAATATTATGGTCTATATGTGTATGACCACAAAATATGAATAAATGCTGTCAAGGATAAAATAATATAAAAATATATAACAATTTATTAAACACTTTAAATAAAATAGGTGCACCTTGAAGAAGCCGATCAGGCGAAACGTTCCTCCCCCAACAGTAAGCCTGCTCGTTGAAAATATCGGCTATATTCTGTTACTTGTACTTGCAATTGTTTTTATTCGCTACTTGTATCAGCATCTACTGTAGCATGTAGAATTATTTCTGTATCTTCTTTTAGTTAATACAGCTGTTTATCATTATTATCTTTTAACCCTGACGAGGGATAAACATATTTTATTTAAAGTGTTTAATAAATTGTTATATATTTTTATATTATTTTATCCATGACAGCATTTATTCATATTTTGTAGTCATACACATTTAGACCATAATATTCTTTCTAAATAAACACACCTCTATTCGGATAATACAAATATTGGACCCTGCCCTCGTTTAAAGAGAAAACCCGACTATCGAGTAAATCGATTTATAAGTATATTTTATTTTTCTCTCTCACTAATATCACTTATTTGTTGGCTTTAATATTATTTATATTGTGTAACGCTCCAGTTATTGGCTGTTTTTCAATACTTTCATTAGTCCCTGACCTTATCGTGTATCTAGAATAGCTTTATACCTATCCCATGCATGCTTAAACTCCTTCACTATATTATAAATAAATATAAAACTGGAGCGCTAGAAGTAATAAGGGTATAAAAACAAAATATATAGAACAATACAAAAATACTTATATGCAGATGTGTTTTTTGAAATGGAAGAGTCTTCTTTTTGGGAACAGGTCTCAGGCAGGGATGTATGAATATAAGCGAAACAAAATCAGAAAAAGAGTGATTTGTATTATCTATAGCATAATATAGCATATTATCTATAGCATCTATAGTCATATTTTGCCCATTTGCCAGTGTTATTTTGTCCATTTGTCAGTTATGTGCCCATTTGTCAGTGTTATTTTGCCCATGTGTCAGTTATGTGCCCATTTGTCAGTTATGTGCCCATTTGCCTGTTATTTGCCCATTTGTCAGTTATGTGCCCATTTGTCAGTTATGTGCCCATTTGCCTGTTATTTGCCCATTTGTCAGTTATGTGCCCATTTGCCTGTTATTTGCCCATTTGTCAGTTATGTGCCCATTTGTCAGTTATGTGCCCATTTGCCTGTTATTTGCCCATTTGTCAGTTATGTGCCCATTTGTCAGTTATGTGCCCATTTGCCTGTTATTTGCCCATTTGTCAGTTATGTCCCCATTTGCCAGTTATTACCCATCTGCCAGTTATGTGTCCATTTTCCAGTTATTTGCCAGTATTATGTTGCCAATTATTTGTCCATGTGCCAGTTATTTGCCACTTATTAGCCCATTTGCCAGTGTTATTTTGCCCATTTGTCAGTTATGTGCCCATTTGTCAGTGTTATTTTGCCCATTTGCCAGTGTTATTTTGCCCATTTGCCTGTTATTTGCCTATTTGTCAGTTATGTTCCCATTTACCAGTTATTTGCCCATCTGCCTGTTTTGTGCCCATTTTCCAGTTATTTGCCAGTATTATTTTGCCAATTATTTGTCCATTTGCCAGTTATTTGCCCATTTGTCAGTTATGTGCCCATTTGCCAGTTATGTGCCCATTTGCCCATGTGCCTGTCATTTGCCCATTTGCCAGTTATTTGCCCATGTGCCTGTTATTTGCCCATTTTCCAGTTATTTGCCCGTTTGCCTGTTATTTGCCCATGTGCCTGTTATTTGCCCATTTGCCAGTTATTTGCCCATGTGCCTGTTATTTGCCCATTTGCCAGTTATTTGCCCATGTGCCAGTTATTTGCCCATTTGCCAGTTAATTGCCCATGTTCCTGTTATTTGCCCATTTGCCAGTTATTTGCCCATGTGCCTAATTGCCCATTTTCCAATTATTTGCTCATTTTCCAGTTATTTGCCCATGTGCCTGTTATTTGCCCATTTTCCAGTTATTTGCCCATTTGCCTGTTATTTGCCCATGTGCCTGAATTTTACCCATTTGCCAGTAATTTGCCCATGTGCCTGTTATTTGCCCATTTGCCAGTTATTTGCCCATTTGCCTGTTATTTGCTCATTTGTCAGTTATGTCCCCATTTGCCAGTTATTGCCCATCTGCCAGTTATGTGTCCATTTTCCAGTTATTTGCCAGTATTATGTTGCCAATTATTTGTCCATGTGCCAGTTATTTGCCACTTATTAGCCCATTTGCCAGTGTTATTTTGCCCATTTGTCAGTTATGTGCCCATTTGTCAGTGTTATTTTGCCCATTTGCCAGTGTTATTTTGCCCATTTGCCAGTGTTATTTTGCCCATTTGCCAGTTATTTGCCCATGTGCCTATTTGCCCATTTTCCAGTTATTTGCTCATTTTCCAGTTATTTGCCCATGTGCCTGTTATTTGCCCATTTTCCAGTTATTTGCCCATTTGCCTGTTATTTGCCCATGTGCCTGTTATTTGTCCATTTGCCAGTTATTTGCCCATGTGCCTGTTATTTGCCCATTTGCCAGTTATTTGCCCATGTGCCTGAATTTTACCCATTTGCCAGTAATTTGCCCATGTGCCTGTTATTTGCCCGTTTGCCTGTTTTTTGCCCATTTGCCTGTTATTTTGCCCATTTGCCAGTTATTTGCCCATGTGCCTATTTGCCCATTTTCCAGTTATTTGCTCATTTTCCAGTTATTTGCCCATGTGCCTGTTATTTGCCCATTTTCCAGTTATTTGCCCATTTGCCTGTTATTTGCCCATGTGCCTGTTATTTGTCCATTTGCCAGTTATTTGCCCATGTGCCTGTTATTTGCCCATTTGCCAGTTATTTGCCCATGTGACTGAATTTTACCCATTTGCCAGTAATTTGCCCATGTGCCTGTTATTTGCCCGTTTGCCTGTTATTTGCCTATGTGCCTGTTATTTGCCCATTTGCCAGTTATTTGCCCATGTGCCTGTTTTTTGCCCATTTGCCAGTTATTTGCCCATCTGCCTGTTATTTGCACATTTGCCAGTTATTTGCCCATGTGCCAGTTATTTGCCCATTTGCCAGTTAATTGCCCATGTTCCTGTTATTTGCCCATTTGCCAGTTATTTGCCCATGTGCCTATTTGCCCATTTTCCAGTTATTTGCTCATTTTCCAGTTATTTGCCCATGTGCCTGTTATTTGCCCATTTTCCAGTTATTTGCCCATTTGCCTGTTATTTGCCCATGTGCCTGTTATTTGTCCATTTGCCAGTTATTTGCCCATGTGCCTGTTATTTGCCCATTTGCCAGTTATTTGCCCATGTGCCTGAATTTTACCCATTTGCCAGTAATTTGCCCATGTGCCTGTTATTTGCCCATTTGCCAGTTATTTGCCCATGTGCCTGTTATTTGCCCGTTTGCAAGTTATTTGCCCATATGCCTGTTATTTGCCCATTTGCCAGTTAATTGCCCATGTGCCTGTTATCTGCCAATGTGCCTGTTATTTGCCCATTTGCCAGTTAATTACCCATGTGCCTGTTATTTGCAAATTTGCCCGTTATGTGCCCATTTGCCTGTTGTTTGCCCATTATGTGCCCCTTTGCCAGTGGTATTCCCTCCCGTACTTACCTGTATGATGCCCGTCGCCCCCGTCTCCTCCGCAATGTTTCCTGCACGCAGCGTAAATACAGCCACCGGAAGTGATGTTTCCGGTGGCTGTGACGAAAAGCCAGGTCCGCATCCATCACACGGCTGCTGCCCGTTAGTGACTGTCATCGTGTGAGACAGTCACACAAGCAGCGGGAGGCCATGGTGCAGCTGCTTTGGGCCCCAAGGATGAATGGGCCCTGGGCAGCTGCCCCGTTTGCCCGCACATTTTTTTTTAAACTTTTTTTTTTTGTGTGCAGGGGTCGCAGGGCGTCTGGGCCCCTTGAGTGACGGACCCGGTCGCAGCTGCAACCCCTGCACCAGTGGTACGTTCGCCACTGTCTGGATGTAAAAAGTAGTGTCATTCACTAGAAGACACCATCCCTATACCCCCTCCCTCTCTCAAGATATGTATAATTTGTCGAGAAATTCTTTTATTGTATTGTCTGTTTTTTTACTTCTACGTTATGCCCCTGTATTCCGTGTTCTGTTGATCCTCCTTATCTTGGTAACTGACCACTTTTCTGTAAACCCATTTCTACCTCACCGAACGTTTAATTTGAATGGTGCACTAATTATGCACTAACGTCCTGTTAAAACATTTTATAGATACATTATTTGGTATACCACATAACTACCACTAGATGTCAGTATACCACCAGCCTTTAACAAACTGCTTGCAGAATGGACATTTGTGTCCTCAACAGTACTACAGCAGGGCAGTTTTTGTATAGCTCAAAAAAGGCAATTTTGGGAAAGACAGAGACCTGTAGCTTCCTAATCACCATGGGTCATCAGGGAAGAACTCACAGAGGGCAGCCGGTGCTAAGAGATCCAGATAATCTGAGAAGATAGGGACCAGTGCACACAGAACTAAAACAGGACTTATGTATGGCTGTCCGTGAGCAGCACAGTCTTTCCTTCTTTTGATTCTTCAGTTATAAGATGAAAGATTTAAAGTAACCTCAGAAAATATTACTTTACTGAAAGACTGGTGGAGTTGTAAACAAAAGGGGTAACATTAATTTTAATTAGCAGAACATACATGAACACAATTGAAACCTCGATGCATTCTTCCTTTTAAAACCCTTTATCAGTAAAATAAATATAAGATCCAGTATGTTGAGTTTGTAAGATAAGCAAAGAAATATTCATATTGCAGAATGTCTATCTGCCTAAAAGGTCAAAAGTGGGTCTCCTGAAATTTGCTCTGGAAAAGATGGAAAGAGTTCAATCTGGTCCTTGCTTCATCACTTGTATCATAGATCTGACTATACAAAAAAATAAATGCAGTCTTGGATAAAAGAATTGTTAAATCGTTGAATAATGTCTTGACCAAATACTATCTGTATGATATTTGAAGAAGTATGCACACTTTCCTAGAGTGCATATGTGATATGTAATCACAGATATGATATGGGGAGAAATAAATGTGATGGAGAGGGTAAAATAAACTTCTATACAAAATAACATATGGTCAGATCATGACATTTTAATGTTTGAGCTGAGTGATAGATACAACCAATATTAGAAATAATCAAAACATTAAGATGTTCTGAAACTAGCGAAGAAAGATGGAAATAAATGTATATGCATACAGCTCTCCAATGTGGTGCACGCAATTCGCTCCGTGGAGCGTTCGTGGGTGCCATGGAAAATAACTTGACATCAAGACATTAGAGCAACACCGCCAGAGTGTCCTACGTTGCAAAAGAATCTAGAAAATCTAGAAACAAATTGTAATTTGGGATTATTGTCTTAAAAACATTGAGTATATTGATTGCCACCTTGTTGTGTGAATATGGATGTATTCGAAGAAAAATTGAGCACTCAAAGGTTCTCTCCCTCTCTGGCATATATGTTATATGTTAGTTTGTTTAGTTTAAAATTGTGTATTTCATGGGTTTATGTGAGGCATATGTCTCTAAAGCCAAATGTACTATATATGTATGTGTTTTGTAAATACAATGAATAAAGAATAGAAAAAGAGAAAAATAAATATAGTGAAATATTTTCGATACAATAAATGTTTTATGAATATTTTCATGCATTTAACATCCTTTTCCAGATTTAATAATGTAATTTTATGCTAATAGGTAAAGGTGTTGGCAAGACATCATGTTTTCCTATATGTGAATGATCTGCTGTAGTTTAATTTAAAAGAATGTTACCAAGCCATACCCTAAGCTGTTACAATAGAATTGTCTCAATGAATCTCTACTAAAAAAATATAAAGTGGTTCCATTTACATTATTTTGACAACTTGACATTTTTTTAGTATAGAGCATTTCAATATTGAGATGTCATTCATTTAAAATTTTTAAATTGGGCATATGCATGTGAACCTTTCTAGCACACTTTCTCTTACTACATTTTCTAGCACAATACAGATTAACTACCACTTCCTCAGGTCAACACATTCTCAAGGTATTATTTTTCCATCGTTTACTAGAACTACTAAATTTAGCTTGATTGAAGATGATATGATGTTCCCTATTGATGTGACATGTTTTGATGATTTTCAGTCAGTGTGGCTTCTACTTCAAGCATGTAGCTAAAATGGCGGGAAAGGAGTCGAGTTACACTCCTATTTGTGGAGTAGTAGAAAAAAACAACTGTGATATTGTTATTTTCATATAATAATTATCATTATTGTTCTTGGTATTTGCCCTGGTCTCTCCCATTGTAAGTTTTTCTTTATCTATATGTTTATGTGGATCAGAGGCTGATCCAGAGTCTGATGTCTGGAGGGGCACTGCACATGCTCATCTGTCTTTTCCTCTCCCCCATGTCTGTCTGTCTTTTCCTTTCCCACATGGCCTTCTGTTGCTCTCCTCTCCCTTCCCATGTCTGCCTGTCTCTCTCTTCTCTCTTCCCATGTCTGTCGCTCTCCTATCCCTTCCAATATCTGTCTTTGTATCCCTTCTTTCCCATATCTGTCTCTCTTCTGTCACTTCCCATGTCTGTCTCTCCTCTCCTCTCCCTTCCCATGTCTGTCTTTCTCTCCTCTGCCTTCCTATGTCTGTCTCTTCTCTGCTTTCCCATGTCTGTCTGTCTCTCTACCATCCCATTTCCATCTCTCTCCTCTCCCTTCCCATTTCTATCTCTCTCCTCTCCCTTCCCATTTCTGTATCTCTCTCCTCTCCCTTCCCATGTGTGTCTCTGCTCTGACTTCCCATGCCTGTCTGTCTCTCTTCTAGGGGGCGGTTCTTTGTGGATACATATTATATATTCATTTGTTTCATTCTTTGTACATCTTTTGCATAGGTTTATTTACTGGTATAGTGGATAACTCTGGTTGAGTTCATACCACATTTTCTTTCATTTGATTTTATCTTTAGATTTCAATAAATGTTTCATTTTTTTGAATCTCCTGGTGCGCGTTCACTATTTGTTTCTTGTATAATTGACGTGGTATTTGGGGACTACCTAATGGCTTGCACCCAGTTTCCTAGTGTTATTTGTATAGTAAAATATTTAATCCATGGTCCTGCCTTACTGTTTCTATGTCAAAAGTGTTCCTCTTGAATGAAGACTTACCACAAAAGACATAAAAGAAAAAAATACATTGAATTGGATGCAAAATTGACCACTCCATTCTGTCCTTATTACCTCCTGGTGTTTGGTTATGTCTAATATCATGAAAATGTAAACATGTGAGAAAATTTTGGGTTTCACAAAAACTAGTGAGTGATTGGTTTATTTGCAAAATAAGATGATTGCAGGTCAACATTTTAGCAGCTGTCTTCATCAAGGGATACTGTGGAGAAGCTGTACTATGTGCTTTATATACCTGATATATTAACAAGAAACCAGTGTGTGTGTGTGCATTGTAGAATACTACAGTTGCCACTTATTTAGACGTAACTATCATTTAAAACTCAACAAGCATAAGTGAATAGGGATAACATGGCCTCCTCTATGCTTTACAGTAAAGCACGCAGGCCCCCTCTACTGATTATATGTGAAAATTAGGATTTCTCTGCACTACAAGACAGAGACTGCAGGTTTCAACAGACTGTAATCAGACACAAGTGTGCCATTTTGGATTTTCTGAGCACCCAGATCAACTCTGCCTATGTTGTTATGTAGAGCTGAATGTAAACCCATGAGTATTTCTAAAAGTACAAGTTGGGTTTACAAAGCAGAATGAGCGATATGTTTTTATGCTCTGGTAATGTTAAAGAAGAAAAAACCTTTAATGGTTTGTTGCTATGCTTAAAGAAACAGTAAGGTAGTGGTGATGTCATAAATAGGAGACATCACAGCCACATTTAAAATACAGATGTGTACACATAATGCATACACAGAAATAGGAAATGTTTAGAGTTCTGCACGGGGGCTTCCAAAACAGTAAATTCTTACAGATACTACACACCCAACAGTAGCCAACACTATTCAGGTATGAAAAAAAAACTGAATCCCTCACAAAGTGTAATAGGTCATCCTTCACCCCTCACTTCACATAATGCCAATGAAGAATTCCCACCCATATACACAAGACACCTATTCCAAAGGTTCTTGTCTGAAGAAGTTCCAAAGACTGGGACATATTTGAAGGCAAATTAAAACCCTTATTGGAACTGAAAACCATTCTAACCCACACGCCATCCAAGCTCTTTGCATATACACAACTTAAACACTATTCCAACTCTCTTAAACAATCACAGACCACTACCCTGACCCCAATTGAAACACTGTGTCTTTCCAAAGAACAACCACAGAAACTAGAGCGTGAGATTCTTGGCCAAAACATTATAAAATATTATTCTACAAGAAATAGTAACGATATTTGGAACTTACCGTACACTTAAAACTAACACTGTGAACTTCATGAATGTCTGGCAGTTGCATTAGGCTATCTTGAAGAACAAATAAAGCGATGTGGGTTATTCACGAAAATCTGAGTTGAAAATAAGGTTGTCGAAATGTGTAGTTGAGGTCTATTTGCTTTTGAAAATTAACTTGACCTCCCATGTGGACCACTTTGTTAAACTCACTAAGGCAATTTGACTTCCCTCTCCATCTTGAATATCTTTGCCTAAGTTCATCTTGACCTCCCAACTTGACCTGTTGCAGGGTGCATAGGTGATCAAGTTGGGAGATTGAGGTGAACTTCTCAAAAACTCGACCTTTTTGGACAATCTCAACTGCCTTCATCTTATTTTAACCTTAAAAAAAGTGATTTTTGCAGTAGGGATAAGGAAGTTGAAGATCTCAAGTTGACCACCCTTTCTCAACTACCAACTCAAAGCCAACCTGCTTTCACTAAGATAAACATTGGTTCAGATCCCTATACAGTGGCGTACCTACCGCAGTCACGATCGAGTAGCAACCGTTAGTCCACATCCACCAGATGTGGACCCAGCTTTTCGTCACAGCCATCGGAAATGACAACATCATATACAGTGGCTGTATTTCCTGCACGCAGGAAACACCTCAGAGGAGATGGCCGACGAGCAGCATACAGGTAAGTACTGGGGAAGGGGGGAGGTAGGGGGGGGGGGGTTTAATTGGCATATTAACAAGCAAATGGTGGGAAAAATGTGACTGGAAAATGATGGGCAAAATAACTGGGAAATGAAGGGTAAAATAACACTGGCAATGATGGGCAAAATAATTGGCAAAAGAATGGGAAAATAACACAGGCAAATGAATGGTAAAATAACATTGGCAAATGAATGGCAACAATGGCAAATGAATGGCAAAATAACTGGCAAATGATGGGCAAAATAATACTGGCAAATGCATGGCAAAATAACTGACAAATGATGGGCAAAATAATACTGGCAAATGAATGGTAAAATAACACTGGCAAATGAATGTCAAAATAACACTAGCAAAAGTTTTTTTTAAAAGTGTGAGCAAACTGGGCAGCTTCCCATGGCCCATTCTTCCTTGGGGCCCAAAGCAGCTGCCCCACCGCCCGTGTGACTGTCTCACATGGAAACAGCCTCAAATGAGCAGCAGCCGTGAGTCCGCATCCACCAGCTTTTCATCACAGCCGCTGGAAATGACGACATCATATACAGTGGCTGTATTTCCTGCAACCAGCGTGCATGCAGGAAACACCTCAGAGGAGATGGCCGATGAGCAGAATACAGGTAAAAACTGGGAAAGGGGGAGGTGGGGGGTTTAATTAGTATATTAACAAGCAAATGATGGGCAAAATAGGACAGGAAAATGAATAGTAAAATAACACTGGCAAATGAATGGCAACACTGGCAAATTAATGGCAAAATAACTGGCAAATGATGGGCAAAATAATACTGGCAAATGAATGGTAAATTAACACTGGCAAATGAATGTCAAAATAACACTGGCAAATGATGGGCAATATAATACTGGCAAATGATTGGCAAAATAACACTGGCAAATGGAGGGTAAAATAACACTGGCAAACAAAGGGTAAAATAATACTGGCAAATGAAGGGTAAAATAATACTGGCATATTAATGACAGACCCTGGGAGGGGGCAGATCTCACCGGGTGCGAGGTTGCCCCCTCCCCATGAAGCAGAGCGTTGTGGAGCATGAGCAGTTCTTACTGAGCGCTGTCACACAGAGCTCATACTGTTTGGCTCCCCCTGAAGCAGTGAAGCAGTGAAGCATACACCACTCTGCGTCAAGGGGAGGGGGCGGACCTCCCACCTGGTGAGATCCGCCCCCTCCCAGGCTGCTCTACAGTGCCCGTGTAGAAGGCCGGTGAGGGGAGATCATCTCCCCAGCCAGTGCCTCTATTGGAATTTTTTTTTCTTCTTCGGGGCTGCCACCCCCGACACTGCAACCCCCTAAGGCGGCTGCCTGAGCAGCCTTACGGTGGCGCCAGCCCGGATCTGAGATTATGTAGAGCAGCACCAGAGACAGTCTGGTACAATCAGGATTCCCTCCAACTAAATGGTCATTCCAGTTAAACTTTGGATTTGATAGATATGACTTTTACCCCTCATATAAATGCTCAATGAACAACTTCCATCTTTTTAAGAGTTAGAGGTGCCTGTGATCTTTTAATGTTGTTCCAGAGATTTAGCTTACTGTGTGATACTCCACAGACAAAACCATCATCTCTAAGATCAGAAAAAACCCTGTGAGATACTATTATCAGTTGTGATCAGAGTCCTGGTAGCAGGTATGAAAGTGGTAGAATGGAAAACTGTAGAACAAACCATGTTAACATAGTTACATAGTAGTTTAGGTTGAAAAAATACTTACTTCCATCAAGTTCCACCCTTTTCATATTCATTGTTTACCACTGTTCATCCAAAAGAAGGTAAATAAAAACATCTTATTTCACCAATTTTTAATTCTGCTTTCAGTGGGGAAATATATTCCTTCTTGACTCCAAATGGCAATATGATTTCTCCTTGGATCAACAAGTACTAAATAGTAAAGCCCATACAAAAACACATAGCCCTCTATGTTCTGGTTCAATAAAAGGATTCCCAGGCCCCTTTTAAAGGCATTTAATGTATTTGCTAGCATCACCTCTTCAGGCAGGAATGCCATACCTTTATTGTCCTTACCGCCGTCATAGACTAAATCTCCTATCTTCAAATCTTAACGGTGACCTCATGCCTTTGTACTGTTCTGTTAATGAACATGCCTTTAGAAATCTCTATTGGTCCTGTACATACTTTTATCACATTATTAGATCTCCTCTAGTGTGTACAAATGTAACTTTTCTAGCCTTTCTTCATAACTAAAACTTCAAATTCTTCTTATTAGTTTTGTAGCCCTCCTCTGCACTTCCTCTAGTTCTGTAATGTCTTTTTATAATTGTTTGAATGTGTCTGGGGCTTGATCTACCTTTAACACCATTTAATTGTTTATTTCTTGTATAAGCCAATCACATGCATACTGTGTCTGTACTGAAAAAGTAGCTTGCAGGTTCTTGTACACAAAACAGAAGAAAATAAATATCTCATCCATTTCACATAACAAAGACCCAATATTATCAGCCTTTAATTTTTTTGTCATTTATATATTTACATTTTTTTATTAGGATTCCTCTTGCTCACCTTAGCAATTATTTTTCTTTCTCCAGTTTAGCTAATTTAATTGCCTTTTATAGGCTTTACTGGTATCTTTATATTTTGCAAATACCTCTGCTGATCCCTCCATTGTATAATGTTTGAACACATCGTTTTGTAAATGTTTAGCATCATTTAGCTATACATTTCTATGTACCCTATTTGCTCGAATATAAGACGACCCTGATTATAAAACGACCCCCCAAACTTTGGATATTCCTTTAGGAAAAAACTAAAAGCCTGAATATAAGACAACCCTATAGGAAAAAAGTTTAACTTGTATATATTCACATGTAAATAGCTTTTTAATATTTAATAAACATTCTGATATTAAACAAATGCATTTCTTGTTTTTATTTCCTTTTATGTTCCAATGCTGCCTCTCTCCCGCCCCCCCGCGTTGTCTCTCTCTCTCCCCAGTGTTATCTCTCTCCCCCCCATGTTGTCTCTCCCTCCCCCAAAACTTTTCTCTCTCTCTCTCTCCCCCTTCCTCCCCTTGTCTCTCTCCCCCTTCCTCCCCTTGTCTCTCTCCCCTCTCCCTCCCCTTGTCTTTCTCTCCCTCCCTCCCCTTGTCTTTCTTTCCCCACCTCCCCGTGTCTTTCTTTCCCCACCTCCCCTTGTCTTTCTATCCCCCCCTTGTCGTTCTCTCGCTCCCTGGTGGCTAGTGGGGGCAGACGATACGTGCAGACATCCTCCATGCTGCCCGACACTTTTGTCTATTATGACGGACAGCCGGTCCATCATAATAGACGGAAGGGTTGGGCAGCCGGGGGATGTCTGCACGATAGTGCAGACATCCTCCATGCTGCCCAACCCTTCCGTCTATTATGATCTCCCTGGTGCCTAGTGGAGGCAGCCGGAGGATGTCTGCACAATACGCGCAGACATCCTCCGCTGCTGCCCGGCACTTCCGCCTGGACTTTTATAAGGAAGCCAGAAGGTTCCGGATTTATCATAGAAGTCCCAGCGGTCGTGCCGGGCGGCAGCGGAGGATGTCTGCGCGGAGGTCATATTATAAGAACCTCTTATATTCAAGCAAATATGGTATATTTCTGTAGTATTCGTTTGAAGGCTAAACTGTGTTTTTTCCCCAAAATGGTCTTTTTAAAATTCAGTGTTTTGGTGGGATCCATACCTATTTGCCTTTTTGAATTAATCTCAAAGAATATCATGTTATGGTCACTATTCCCCAAATTCTCCCTTACGTGGATGTTAGAGATAAGCTCCTCATTGTTTGTTATTACCATATCCAGGCATGCTTCCCCTCTGGTTGGTGTCTGTACAAGCTGAGAAAAAATTGTCATTAAACAAATTCAGAAACGTAGTGTTTTAGCAGAATTAATAGTTCCATTTTTCTGGGTAATTAAAATTCCCCAATAATGATATTATACTCTATTCGAGAAGCCTTTCTATTTGTATTTATAATTGTGAGTCTTCAAGATCACCAATACTAGGTGGTTTGTTACAAATACCCCCTAATAATTTCTGGCCAGTTCTACTCCACTGACTATCTCCACCCACAATGATTCCACATGTTCACTACTGTCATTATTGGGCAATAATATTGGTTTAACATACAGACAGACCCTCCACCTCTTTTGTATGACCTATCTTTTCTAAACAACATGTTATACAAATTAAGTCATAGTTTTTGATTCCTGCTGCCAGCTCCAATTCCCCTATTTTACCAATTAAAAAGGAAATACACTTGTTTAATGAATCTATGTGTCATTATGGTAGCCATGTCCTGTGACGGTGGGATATTTTACATAAAGTTGATAAATGGATATCAGTATAAAACAAAATAGAAAAGATTTTGAGATACCAAAAATGAGATGTTCCCAAGAAATGTTCCCACATGACACTCTATTCATTTTGTAGGAAAGACCAACAGATGTGACCATTTAGTGATATTTTATTTTGTGTTTAAGAGACTTACCATTACAGTACTTAATGGAAGAGAAGAACTATTTAGGTATTTCTAGTGGGTGTAGGAGTAGAAGTCAAGACCTCATCTTGAACCTGTGGAAACATTTGTAGATGAGTAGAAGAGATGGATAGAGTGTTCTTAAAATAAGACACGGTGGGACTCTTTATTTTTAGAATTTCTCAGCTTAACTTTGTTCAATAAGAGTGTCTAAAAAAGAAATTGAATAACAATTAATTTGTTTAAGATATACAGTTGTTGAATATTTTATCATTCCATTACACTGTGAATTTGAAAGTAGTCTACTCTGATGGGTCTATTCACTAAAATTTAAGACTAGCTCGAGGAGGTCGACTTTGGGGGTTGACTTTCATCTTGAGACTAAGTCAAATTCGGCATCTGAGTTTGACTTAGAAAAAATACCCAGGTTTGAATCTTCCCCATTGACATTTCTTGGAGAACGTATCCGCTCTTTTGGTTTCCAATACCATCTGTATGTGGATGATACTCAGATCTACCTCTCCTCCCCTGACCTCACTCCCTCTCTAGTGTCACGTGTAGTTGAGTGTCTGTCGGCCATCTCCACCTGGATGTCTGATCGCTACCTGAAACTTAACCTTTCCGAAACAGAACTGATTATCCTTCCTCCCTCAAACTCTGTCCCTACACCTGGTTTCACAGTCACCATTGAAAATGCTGCAATCGTACCAGCTGACCATGTTCAATGTCTTGGGGTCACTTTTGACTCTGCTCTCTCCTTCGTTCCTCATATTCAGTCTTTAGCCAAATCCTGTTGGCTGCACCTAAGGAACATCGCACGCATTCACCCGCTCCTCAGCGAAGAGACCGCCAAAATACTAGTGCACTCGCTTGTGATCTCCCGCCTTGACTACTGTAACAGTCTCCTGACTGGACTTCCTCTGGCTTGTCTGTCTCCCCTGCAATCTATCCAAAACACAGCTCCCAGGCTGCACGTCGGTCTGATTTGGCAGCTTCTCTCTGCAACGCCCTCCACTGGCTCCCTGTCTGCTCAAGGATAAAATTTAAAATTCTGTCTTTAACCTACAAAGAACTCTACTCCTCCGCCCCTCCGTACATTGGCTCCCTTGTTAAACGATACCTCCCTGCACGACCTTTGCGCTCCTCAATGGGACTAAAACTCTCCTCCAACCTCATCACCACTTCTCACTCATGTCTCCAAGATTTCGCCCGAGCTGCCCCCTCTCTCTAGAACTCCCTTCCCGCAGAGCATCCAGCTCTCTCCCTCCTTTACAAACTTTAAAAAGTCCCTCAAAACTCATCTCTTTAAAGATGCTTACTACCCAACCCACTAGAATACCGGTCACTTTACCTCTAGCTTATCCCACCTAGCTGACACACACATAATTCATCTTTGGTCTATCCCACCTAGTGCCACATGTCCACACTACTGTTAATACAACTTCGATCCCTCTGACCTCTTCAATCCCTTATGTGTCTCATGGACCCCATTCAATCTAGATTGTAAGCCTGCAAGCAGGGCTCTCTACCTTATGTACCAGTCTGTTCTAGTTTGTCTAACTTAGTATGTAGTTCCTGTCTATTCTCTGTACCTAGCGCTACCTAAATTGTTGGTGCTGTATAAATAAATGTTAATGTAATGTAATGTAATGGGCGAAGAAATAATCAAAGCTATTTTTGAGACAAAGTCAAACTTGGGTGCTGAATTTTACTTAGTCTCAAAAATAGCATGAATCATCAACACTTGTTTTTGGGAGTAATATCCCCGTAATATTGTCACTATAATTGTTTATATTATTATGTAATAGAGAGTTGATTGATTTATACATGGTACAGAGCTATAAATGTATAAAAGGTTGAAAATTTTGTTTTGGCACATTTAAATGTTGAGATTTCACTTTAATTGATACACGCCCCTTGAGATTGTGAGACTGATGTTTTGTATAAATTTGCACTATATTGAGTTGTGTGTTTTTTTTCTTCAAAAAGACAAACAAAGTCATGGTATATAGTGAGCCCCAAAAAGTGGGCAATCCAGTAGGTGTGATTACAGCACCTACATGCAAAAAAAGTTTGAAAAAACACTACTTTTCCTAGACCATCAGTAGATAAGTTATATAGGAAAGAAAAAGAAAAACTAGATGAGATAATCAAATCATGGTTTTGGATGAATTAATATAGTGTAATGGATTTCATTATAACTGCTATGTTAAACTTAAATCTAAATTTGTGTGTGAAAAGAAACTGAAGGCTCTATTTAAAATAGAGTGTTTATTTGGTATGCCAAGATAGCTGCAAGCCACATGGCAACATGTACCACCAAAAAAGAGACAAAAGCAGATTAGCTTACAGTATATTTCACACTAACAGGAGACACTATACAGTTATTGGAATCAAAAGCAAATGGAATAATACCCCAAAAGCCAACTAATTATTATTATGTTTTTGGGCAGAATTATATTCTAGCAGTTAATCCCCAAATTGACAAATCACTCGAAATCACTGCTGCTTAGAAAATAATGTTTTAATTAAACAGTGTTTTAAAATATAACACAATTAACAAACAATGCTAGCTAAAACATATTTACATGTTATATGCTAAGCGACGGGACTAGCAAAAGGGTTTATTTGAGGGAAGTGTAACTAAAGTATAAAAATATAAAACTGATACACCACACAGGGCGCAACACCCCAGGAGGTGCAACTTAAATAAATTGTTAAAACATTTTTGCCGGTAGAGGAACTGGCTGGAGAGATCAGAAGTTCTCCCGTCAGCAGGCCTCTTCATGGCCACACTGTAAGATCTGGGAAAGGGGGCAACTGCTTCACTGGAGAGCATTGTGCAGCATGAGCTCTGCACGCACTTCCCGCGCATAGTGATGATTCAGGGCATGCGGGGAGCGCAAGCAGTACTTACTGAGCTCTGCGTGTGTTAACAGAGAGAGCACAGATATGGGGGGAGAGAGATAACAGATATGGGGGCTGAGGAGAGATAGACATGAAGTGGGAGAGGAGGGGGGGTGCCACAGGGGTGGCCCGCACAGGGCGCCTGAACACATAATGCCGGCCCTGATCAGCCTGGCAAGATATTCTGGGTTAATTGGTTAATAGGCCTAAGCATACCTAAACTGCAGCCTGCCTAGATTGATGGGCCTGCAGGCTGGGTGGATAGTCTGGTCACATCTTCACTTTTCTTCGGTCACTGCAAGAGACCTCTCTAGCTAGCTCTCAAAGGATTAGCAAAGTTACAAGCCCCTCCTAGCTTCACACATTCAACCCTCAAATGAACTAGCTACTGTGGATAACACATCCTTTGTTTGAAATTAACCTTTTCTGTGCTGGTAATTGCCATTTTAAAGGAAGGGACTACCTGATCATAAAAGTGAATTACATGGGGTAAAGCACAAAATATCGTGTGCATAACAGGGCATGTCCTGTGGTGCTGGTGTTAGTCCTGAGTGCAGTGTGGTGATGGGGCATGTCTTTGGGTAAGTCCTGGCAGTGCAGCGTGGTGATGGGGCATGTCCTTGGAGATCTGGGTTGAGCCCTGGGAATATAGTGTCTGCTAATGGAGCTTGTCCTGGGGTAAGTCCTGGAGGTGCACTGTGGTGATGGGCCATGTCCTGGGGTACTGGGGGAAGTAATGGGTGTGCAGTGTGAGTGGTGGGCATGTTCTTGGGTGCTGGATTAAGTCATGGGTGTGCAATGTGGGTATTGGCTCATGTCATTGGATGCTGGGTTAAGTCCTGGGTTTGCAATATGAGTTTTAAACGTTTCATGAACTCCAAGCCTCTTCTTCAACTCCGCTACCTCCTTCCATCTACACGGTGACTAGTCCGGCCGGCTTATCACCACCAGCGCTTCGTTTGAAGAGAGAAGGCTGCACATTGGCAGTTCATTTTTCGCTATTCGTCTTATTTTCCACTGTATCTTGTTACACATTCTTTTGGAGCAAGCTATTGAAGACTATTTTTTGGACTTTATTTATTTTGTATCATTCTATTGCATGATATTGTAATATTTACATTTGTTCTATTATCAGTTTATATCTATTGCTAGATTTGCCACATTGATATTTATCATTTTTTCACTACTTTTTTCAGTCTATATTGCACTTTATTCCAAGTACTTCTATTGCACGATATTTTAGTGTTTTATTCACACAAGTGCTTACAATTTATTTAGCCTGATTGTCTCTCTTCTTTTGGATATTTGGGAATGTATTGAGTGTATTCACAGATTTTATTCTGTATTTACACTTTTCCTCGCTTCTTCAAGGTATAGTGTAGTATACCTATACACAATCCCATCCAGATAAGATCTAACTGTTGTTTCCTGCCCTCCTTTCTATTCCCATTTTTGGGGTTAGTCCCTTTCGCATTGCAATATGATTGATGGGGTATGTGCTGGGCTAAATCCTGGTTGTGCAATGTGGTGATGGGGCATGTGCTGGGGTATGTCCTGGGTGTGCAATGTGGGTGATGGAGCATGTCCTGGGGAGCTGGGTGGGTTAAGTCCTGGGTGTACAATGTGGGTGATGATGCATGTCCTTGGTTTGTAATGTGGATGATGGGGCATGTGCTGAGGCATGTCCTGTGGATGCAAAGTTGGTGCTGGTCTGGGGTAAGTCTTGGGTGTGCAATGCGGGTGCTGTGGCGTGTCCTGCATGTGCAAAATGGCGTTATGGCACGGGATGCAGCAATAACAAAAGGAGATATGGAATGGGGAGGGAATGGAGTGTGGGAGGCCACAATGATTTGGTCTGTAAGGGGCCCCACAATTTCTGATGGTGCCACTGCATACACACACACAGTCATAGGTAGATACAGTTACACATACATTCACACAATCACAATTATATACACATCCACACATTCACACAGTCACACATACACATACATTGTTTCATATTATTTCTTTATCGGGATTTATTAGGGTATAAACTTATCTTTCTATATATTACATTGTGTCATTTATAAACTATAAAGAATAACTATAAAGAAATTTACAAAGTATGTAATAGCAGATATGCAAATTAATATTAATAACAAGAAAACATGGAATAAAAACAAATAAATAAAAGTAGAAGTTTGTAATTTTTAAAACTCTTAGCTTAATCAATAATTACTAGTTAGATGATTTTAGTATTGGCAAACCTACCATAAAAGCTAGAAAGCTAAGTTGGCCATATTTTCACAAAAATCTCATGTTTGTTGTTCACAATACTCCATAGCTTTTCATTCATACATATTTTATTTGTTCTTGTAATTGCATCAAATCAGGATAAGTCCAATTTATAGACACACACATACACAGTTACATTTACACACATAGTCACACAAAGCCACACTTACACAAATACACACAAACAACTTAGCAATGTGTTAGCAATTAACATGGTCTGTGCCCAAAAGTAAATGGGGAAACTAGCATTACAATGGCCATACCATCTATGTGCTAGATACTGTGTTTATCCCTTTACACCATTTCTCCTGGGATGCTTTTCCTTTTTTTCTTCTAATCTGTGTCTCTTTATCAAGATAATTAAAAAATGTTTTGTGGACTTGTATTTACCACACACATTTAGGTGACTATTCAATTCCTCTGAGCCATTAATTATAAATATGTGTTACGCCATTGATTGCCTGAGTGATGAATAGTGACAAGCAGTTAATCACTGGCATGTCAGAAGGTTGAGGTTTTGATCCAAGGTTTTGGAGGAAACATAGAAACATTAGAATGTGATGGCAGCCCCTTTCCCCCCTAGTTATATGTTAATTGATTTCAATTGTACCAAAAATGCACACCTGTCATTGAGATAGACAATACAGTATCTCCACTTGAGAAGCGAACGTTAGCATCTGTTATAATAGTTATTCACGCAGGATGGAACCTGCCTTTGTTGTGAAAGTACAGTACATTAGAAACTTTCACTCACCCGCGGAGATTGGGGTACCGAATTGGATGGTGGAGACAACGACCTGTCCTCACTACCAGAAAAAGGACACCAGAACTCCACACAGTGCAATCCGGTATCCTAGACTCCCACGAGTACCCAGAATCTTTTACTGACACTTAGTTCAGTGAACTCGAACCAATTACAGGGAGCGATCAGATCCGCAGTACTGGGCCTGAGAACCCAACTCTGGGACCAACCCAGTACACAATGTAAATTAACCACAAAGTTAGATAAGCAAATATTTTTTAATTTCTTTATTTCTTCTCCACCCCCCAGTCCTCCTCCTGTATAATGTAATAATGTAACATCTTCTCATGTGTCAAATGTCTATTGAATTTTCATCTCTGTCATGATGTGCAACTGATTATAACTGATTATTACCGGTTGATTTAATAAAAAGATACAACATAAAAAAAAAAGAATGTGATGGCAGATAAGAACCATTCAGTCCATCTAGTTTGTCCAATTTGATAAATAGTTTTATTAGTCCCCGGTTCCCTATCTTATAGCCTTGTGCCAATCCCACACATGCTTAAACTGCTTCACAGTGTTTACCTTTACCACTTCCGCTGGAAGGCTATTCCATTCATCCACTACCCTCTCAGTAAAGTGATACTTCCTGATATTACTTTTTCATTTTTGCCCCTCTAATTTAAGAATATGGCTTCTTGTTGTGGTAGTTTTTCTTATTTCATATATACTCTCCTCCTTTATTATGTTGATTACCTTTATGTAGAAAGTAGTGTACAATGATCCCCGAAATAGAGGTTGACCTGGTGGGAGATGTACCTGGGCAGCTAATTGCAGGGTCTCAAGTGCTCACGCAGCTGTTGACCACGTTGAGAAGCACAATGAAAAAACACACACTGGCACTCGAAGATTACTGCAAATGTCCATGGTAATTAATATTTAATGAAGCATTGAGAAGCCACAGAAAAAACACGTGCAGAGGGCAAAGTCAGACCCTTTACGCGTTTTGCGTCTCCTGACCCTTACTCATAAGTGCAATTTATACAGAGTGTGAACCAATCAAATTAAAGGTCAAATGACTTGAACATCCATCACAGAGTTTTAGTACAGATTAACTGAATAGTGTTAAATCTAATGACAATAAGTATATTGTAAATGGTAAACAATCGTGTGTAAGTAACTTGGACGTGTAGTGCATGGGGGTTAACAATATATTCAGTTTGATTTTCTAGCCATTGTAAACAGGGCCACTTTAACCAATGGGCAAACTGGGCACTTGCCCAGGGCCCACTGGTTAAGGGGGCCCCCGATGGCCACGGGTGTCACCAAGCGGGGATGACACCTGTGGTGCCGGCATCCGCCTCACAGCGTATCGCGGTGCTCAGATTTTGTTTTCTTGGCAGCCACATCCACTGGATATGCGAAGAAAAAAAACACTGGATATGACATGTCATATTGGGTGACTGTATTTCCTTCCTCCGTGCAGGAGGGAAGATTGCACGGAGGAGATGACTGATAGATGAGCAAAATAATACTGGCATATTATTGGGCAAATTATCTGTGGCTTATTAATGGCAAAATAATACTGGCATATTATTGGGCAAATTATCTGTGGCCTATTAATGGTAAAATAATACTGGCATATTATTGGGCAAATTATCTGTGGCCTATTAATGGTAAAATAATACTGGCATATTATTGGGCAAATTAACTGTGGCTTATTAATGGCAAGCTAATACTGGCATATTATTGGACAAATTGGCTGTTGCTTATTAATGGCAAAATAATACTGGCATATTATTGGGCAAATTGATTGTGGATTATTAAAGGAAAAATAATACTGGCATGCTAATGGGCAAATTGGCTTTGGCATATTAATGGCAAAATAATACTGGCATATTAATAGCAAAAAAATACTGGAATGATAATGGGCAACTTGGCTGTGGCACATTAATGGCAAAATAATATTGACATATTAATGGACAAGCTGTGGCATATTTAATGGACAACGGTGGCATATTTCAATAGGTTAACTGACTTGCATATGTAAATGACAAAGTGACTGTGGCATGTTAATTGGTAACTGGCAGTAGCTTATTTTAATTGGCAAAGGGGTGCTGTGGCATGTTCTGTGGGGCAAAATAACATGTACCATGGAGGAAAGTGACACTGTGGCTTGTTCTGCAGGGGCAGTTCTGTGGGCCAAATTGACACTGTGGCATGCCAAATTGTGTGGGTACAATATGAGTGCAAGCCAAGTGCTATGGGTGCAATATAGGTGGATGGCAAGTGCTGTGGGTACTGTATGGGGCTGTGTTAAGTCATTTCGGTGCATTGTGGCTATTAAAAACAAGAAATGTGGGGGTGGAGCTGGCACCAGATGGGAGCAGATGTGTTTCTCTCGAGCACCTCACATCCTTTCCTACACACGGAATTATCGATGTCTACACAATTAAAAACCCCAAAATCTTAGACCGAGAAAGCAGGCGATACTATGGGTCGCCAAAACAAGAAATCTGACAAGGCTAAGAAGGCACTGGCAGTGCTGTATTTACCGCGAGGCATCCTAGGCGGATGCCTAGGGTGGCAAATTTTGGTGGGCGGCAGCGCCCCCCAGCACTGAGTAAAATGAAGAAAAAAAACCCGGCCCTTTAAAAAAAGACCGCGCTTGCAGGCAGAGACGGAGGTGAGAGGGGATCGGAAAATCCCCCCTCACCATCGCTCTGCCTGCCAGGCTGCACGGGGAGCCCAACAGGCAGCACAGAGAAACCTATGTGCTGCCTGTTCGGCTCCCCGTGCAGTCAGACACAGAAGTGCCGACAGTCACGTGACGGGCGCGCTGACATCATACGCGCGCCGGGTCACGTGACCTGTCGGCACACTCGCCTGGGAGCCGAACAGGCAGCATGGAGAGGACCATGCTGCCTGCCACTAGCCACCAGGGAAAGGTAAGTGCTGGGGAAATGGGGGAATTTGGGCACATTAGCAGGGACATTAACACTGGCATATTATTGGGCAAATTGGCTGGGCACATTAAATGGCAAATAACACTGGCATATTATTGGGCAAATTGGCTGGGCACATTAAATGGCAAATAACACTGGCATATTATTGGGCAAATTGACTGGGCATATTAAATGGCAAATCACACTGGCATATTATGCAAATTAGCAGGGGCATATTAAATGGCAAATAACACTGGCATATTTTTGGGCACATTGGCAGGGGCACATTAAATGGTAAATCACACTGGCATATTATTGGGCAAATTAGCAGGGGCATATTAAATGGCAAATAACACTGGCATATTATTGGGCACATTGGCAGGGGCACATTAAATGGCAAATAACACTGGCATATTATTGGGCACATTGGCAGGGGCATATTAAATGGCAAATAATACTGACATATTATTGGGCAAATTAGCAGGGGCATATTAAATGGCAAATAACACTGGTATATTATTGGGCAAATTGGCAGGGGCATATTAAATGGCAAATAACACTGGCATATTATTGGGCAAATTGGCAGGGGCATATTAAATGGCAAATAATACTGGCTTAACATTGGGCAAATTGGCTGGGGCATACTACCCGTAAATGGCAGAATAACACTGGCATATTATAGGACAAGTTGGCTGGGGAATATTAATGGCAAATTATACTGGCATAATATTGGGCAAATTGGCAGGGGCTGATTAAATGGCAAATACTGGCATATTATTGGGGAAATTGGCTGTGACTTATTAATGGCAAATAATACTTGCATATTATTGGGCAAATTGGCTGGGGCATATTAATGGCAAATGATACTGGCATATTATTGGGCAAATTAGCTGGGGAATATTATGGGCAAATAATATTGGCAATGTGTATGTAATGGGGTGATAGAGGCATGTAAATGGGGTGATGGGGCATGTCCTTGGTGTGCAATGTGGGTTATGGGTCATGTCGTGGGTGTGCATCGTGGGTAGGGGGGGTGCCCAAAATTTGTCTGCCTAGGGCAGCACAAAACCAAGATACACCACTGGGCACCGGCACCCGATATCGGACTATTTCTGAAGAGGCCTACTAGGCCATTACTGCAGCCGACACCCTTACCGGTAAACCCACGATGGGAGTCGGGAAGCTCTACTGACTCTGAAGATAGGAGCTCTGGAACTCTTATACCCATTGTAATTCCTGAAAAGGGATCTGCACTAGCGACTAAAGCTGACATAAAAGCAATGCTGCTAGAAATACAAACCATGTGTAAAACAGAGACAGCCAGCATCTGACTGGATGTGGAAACTGTACTCAACAAATTGACCGAGACTGATACTGTGAATACTCTGCAAAATACTCAGGCAGCTGCTACAGTCCACACTGATTTGCTTACCCAACATGTTTGTGATCTGAATCGTCAAGTGACCATGCTCGATACCAAACTCCGCTAATCGAACCATGAGTACGCAGGAGGTAGGGCCCGCCGGCCTCTGAGGTATCTACACCCGAAGGTGGACCAACTCGATCACTTCATTGTGGACCAATTTCGGGACCAGAAGGCCTGGAATGCTGCACACAACTCACCGAGAGACACCATTACAAGGCTACAATCTGTGGCAGATAAGTTGCGTTTTATCTCATTGGCTCACAAACATCAACATATTCAATTTGACAATGGAAATATTCAAATATATGAAGATCTACCAGCTGCTGTACTCCTATGGAGGAGATCTATGACCCCATTAACGAAGGGCCTCGACTCTAGGGCAATTAAATATCGGTGGGGCCCCTACCAATCTCTGACCATCTCCCAGGAGGGTAGACAACTTACAGTTGCAGACACTGAGGAAATCCCTGATGACCTGAGCAGACTGGACACTTTGCAATCGATGGGACAGAAGCCCCAGAGCCCTTCTATGGTGGCTATTACTGGTGCCACAAGAGGAATGGAATACCAGGCTTCTCCAGGGACTCCTCACACTGCTGTGCCCTCCACCTTAGATACCTCAGCCCATGGTTAACCTTGCTTCTTGACAGCCTTGTTCCCTGGACTATTTTGACTCTGGCGTGGTCTACAAGTTTGACTTTTCATTATGGTTACGTGAGTTATATTTTCGTACATATTTTTGCTTATGGAGCTTCTTGTTTCTGATAACAGTTGACTGTTTTTTTGTTCACTCACGTTGAATCTGCCTGGTCCTACTCTCCCCCCAGGGGCCATTTTTATTGTCCCAAACCCCCCCCCCTCCTTTTCTGGCAGTGCTTCCTTGATACTGCGGGTACTCCCTTTGTTGGGATACCCCTTATTCCCTCTAATTTCCTTTTCAGCTGTTTTCTTCTCCTCTCCTCTATCTCCCCTTTCTTAAAATCTTCATTTTGTTTTCCCTTATTATGTACACCATAGTGCCTGACACTAGAGTTTATATGATTGTCTGATAAACGAATATCCCTAATGGACCACTTGCAGCCGGCGTCTCTAGCCGGGATGTCCATCCCTGACATAGCTTGATATGTATATTGGTCTTACACTTAATTTCAAAATTGGTGACCTCTTATCTGGAAGTACCCTCATCATTTTATTATATTCCATGTCTTGCGGTGATCTATCTTTATACTCTACTGTGACACCATGGCTGTGAAATCTAGTTAAGGCTAAACACTGTGCCTCTAGAGCAGTTCAACTCCCTTATGTTATAAACTCGCAGCATGGCACTTCTGTCTACTAACGTATTGCTCATTGCTATGTTTTTTCTAATAATTTCTTATACTACTCTGAACTTACTATTTACTATGTAATTACTTCATTGTATTCACTGGAATGCTTAACGCACTGACCCTGTTAAACTGATGACGATATTCCTTTTTTATATTTCTGGAACTTATGTGATATACCTGAATGATTTTCTATGTTTATAAAATTCAAACCCAATAAACAAATATACAAAAATAAAAAAAAACAAGAAATGCAATTTTTTAATAACATTTTTTATTACATATACAAATAGTTGTATGTGATATGAAAATTGCATATAGACAAAAAAAAAAGGTGTGTTTGTTTGCGCTTGCACCATTACAGAGGAAACCTGTCCAATAGCACATAAGACTGGTCCCACCCATAAGCGAGCAAAAAACGGTGATTCCCCTCCCAAGTAGGTTACAACCTATATGGTCGGCTATTTCAGCCTTTGCCCGTTCTCGCTGAGAGGGATCCCACACCTTTGTTTTTTTGTCTCCATGAGTTATCATGGTATGCCCAGACGTGGGTCCCTAGCTCGCTGCACCTAGAGGGATACCAGCCGTACCACACTGACAAGGCCATTGAAGGCCGAAACGTACGTCTGTGGTTGCTGTATTCTTCGTGCAGTGGAGACCTGCCAGGCTATTTGGATCTGGACTGCCCTTATGGATGGGACCAGTCTAATGTGCTATTGGAGAGGTTTCCTCTGTAATGGTGCAAGCGAGCAAAAAACGGTTATTCCTCTCCCGAGTAGGGTACAACCTATAGGGCCGGCTATTTTGCCCGTTCTCGCTGAGAGGGATCCCACACCTTTGTTTTTTTGAAAATTGCATATAACATTAAAAAGTTTACATTTACATACAGTTTTTTACAATGCAACTTTAGAAAAATTGGGTCAAGGGGGGCTCATTGCTAAAGAGTTTGCCCAGGGCCCACCAGGTTCTTAAAACAGCCCCGGTCATATTGCCCAGGGAGTAAGAGTTAAAAACATTTTTTTGTTTGTGTTTTGTTATTATTGCTCCATGTAAAGCAGGGCTCTGCAACCTGCAGCCTCCAGTTGCTGATGAACTACATGTCCCACAAAGCTATTTAAGTTAAGAGGCTGGTAGAGGATTATGGGAAATGTAGTCCTGCCACATATGTGGCAAAATGTTCCGTTTCGAAGAACTGCCCCTCCCTAAAGTGGTATAAAAGAGACTTTGTGCGTGGTTAAAACACGTTAGGGTATAGTTCCTCTTTAAATTGTTCACTACAGTTGTCCTTTAACTGCTTTGTAAAAGTTTTTTGTGGTTGAAATAAAGAACCGACTAAGCCCCTACAACTTTCAAATATTGAACTTCTCGATTATATTTACGAATTACTTGGCTGTTAAGGCTGATACGTATGCAAACTATCACAATCTTCTATCTTCATTACATTTCTTGATAATAAACCTGACATTTGTACAATACATGCATATAAAGGTACACATTACAAAAACAGAAAGCTTTAAAAACAAAAGCAAGTTAAAACATCTTCATCCAATGTTCAAAAATATGCTCTTCTGAAATATAAAACATCACACAGTTTTCTTAAAGAAACAAGTATTGATTTATATTCTGTGGTTTCCTGCTAACCTTTGAACATGTTTATGGCTAGAGGTAAACCACATTCACTTTTCACTTACCCTAAGATCATAAAGCAGGATGCACACGTGATTACACAACATGGGAACCCAAAAAAGGAAATGTGCCAACCTAAGATGTTCTGTGCTCATTTCTAACATTGCAAGAAAGTGCTGCATTTCTTGTAACTTGCAAAGTAGAAACACTTTGAATTTTAAATTGAACTAATATAAATGTATATTAGTCAATTAAAGAAACAAAAACCATGAATGTTAACAGTTATTTCGGAGTTTGTTCCTTACTGTATAGCTTTCAAATGTTTTACATTGTGTAACTCGTGTATGGCCAAGACATATTTATAAATTCTCAAATGACACAAGTGATGTAATAGAACAGTCTATTTGTGATACTTTCCCTGTTCCAACATGATTCTCTTGCACTGGAAGGTATATTCTGGGAACTATATATAAGCATGTATTAGGTTAGATTGCTGCTCAAGGACTGAAACAGTGTTTTGCTTTGAAAATGTAGTCTACAACAGTTACACAGTTTAGGTAACAACATCTGGTATTGTAATTGCTTACCATAGTTATTCCAGCTGCTGTAAATGTTCAGGTAGCAATACGGAAAATTTCCCCCCCCCCCATTCCTGGTCGGATTGTCCCTCTATGACCCACCACATTTACCAACAATCATCTTTGTCAAAACACCACAATTCTAATATTATGTCCCCACCAGGAGTCAGCACAAAGGTTGTTGGTGCCCCAAGTGAAGTAAGACATTGATACCACGAATGCTGGGGGTGGAGCGATGACGTAGCACATTGCGGTGTAGGGAACTGGAGGATGGTGAGGATACCATAGAAGACGCCACGCAGCATGGACGAGTCGTGAAGATCGACGGAGGAAACCCATGGGAACACGCCTCGGACTATCAAACTACAAGCAAGTACACAGTGACTGCACGGAAACCTAATCATTAGTCGAGATCGCTGACAGCGCGAGGAAGCGGCATTCCACGAGGAGAGCCCGACGGGTGGAACTCGGGGACCCTGAGAAGTTGCTGCACTCAGATAAGTCTATCCTTTCATATACAAGCTTCCCAATTTTCCATTTTTTAAAGCCAGTGAACTCCCGAATTTCGGCAAGGGTCACTCTTATTCTTTGGGAATTGGGAATTCTAAGCTAATGTGAACGCAAAGTAGTGCAGCAAATTCCCAGGGAACAACAATACGCTGTGCAAACTGCTCCCCGTGAGGGTCCAGAGCTGGCAGCTGAAGCAGCCAGGAAGGCTCCTGTAAATAAAAGAGTGGTTCTATACGTACTCCGGAATTGATTGTACTGGGTATAAGTGAGCCCCCCTGTGCAATATTATTCATCTGATAATGCTCATGGGTCGCAGAATATATCGGACACAACTAACCTGAGTTAGTGGGTCTCGACCTGGAAATTAAGCATCTGAGTGAGCGAACCTTAAAGCCAAACAATATTTCCTAAGGCCTATAGGGGAAGGAGAATAAGGTCCTTATAAGTTATCTGTGTAGCCTATATCCCAGTTACCAGCGCTACCGGTAAAGAGGTGTAGCATCTCCCATGGGCTGTAAGCACAAGCCCTTAAAATCGTCAAGGCAGTGAATACCCGACCTGTAGCGGCGCATGTGGCTAAGTCCTGAAATATCTGTAGAGCTCAGGGGAACAAGTTAATAAATTGAGCATAAACTAAAAGACAAGGTCCAACACCTTATCCACGACACGATTTGCCTCTCCGCCTCTGAACTACGATCCAGCAGCCAAAAGTCAACGGGGGAATCCACGACAACTAGTATAAGCTGCTCCTTTAAGGTAACAAGACTAAATCCACCAAACCATTTAACCAGCGAATGCTTGCTGTATCACCACTTCCTAATGCCTCTACCTGTAGTAGATAACGAGAAGGGAAACCAGAACATATAGACTCAACGGCGGATCCCCGAAACTTTACAACTTAATATTGCATGATATAGGGCCTACATAATCAGGACATCAGAAAGGCAGCCAACAAAATTGAGTCAGAGGCAATTCATAAAAACTCAGTTTATTTGCTAACACCAGTTTAAGGACCAGACCGCCCTATCAACCTGCAGAAATGGCAGGAAGAAGGAATCAAGAGCAGAAAATTACAGTTAAAAAAGACAAGAGAAACGGTAAAGGAGAAAAAAACGAAAAGTGCCTGTCCTTTTTCTCCCCACAAGGAGCTAGGGGAGAAATTGAGAAGGTAAATATAAGCACATCTGACCCCCAGCAAAACAATGACGAGGAAGAATTTCAGACAGCTATGTCTCCTTCTTTAACAACTCAAACAGTTACGCAAGACCAGCTGATGTCTGCATTTGATCTACAATATGATAAGTTCAAGGAACTAATTAGTACCAGCTCTCAGGAACTGAAAACCGAAGTTAAAGAGCTAGGATGCAGGCTCAAAATATATGAGGAGAAGACAGAAAACCTCATATTCCAAATTGAGGCACAAAGAGAGACAAATAAACTTCTAGAAAAAAGGATGGAAACCATGAAGCTAAAAATAAACGACCTAGAGGATCGATCAAGGAGAAAGAATGTGAGGTTTAGAGGAATTCCAGAGGTGGGTGCCCATTATCACCCTTGTTATACTTGATAACTCTGGAGCCATTAGCACAGGAAATAAGGAGATGTGGGGGTATAAGAGGACACGGAGGGTCGGAAGATCAAAAGGTAAAGTTATATGCGGATGATATACTCCTCACTATAGGGGATCCCATGGGTTCGACGCCCGAACTTATGAAAATCATTGAGGAATACAGTGCCCTATCTAATTATAAACTTAATAAATCAAAGTCACTGGCAATGTATATGAACATGGAACGGTTGGATATCGAGCTCATGGAAGGAAGGTATGGGTTTTCCAGGGTCAAAAAACATTTTACATACTTGGGGATCAACATCTCAAAGAACCCCAGGAGATGGTTGGAAATAAATATCTTGCCTCTAATCAAACAAATGAACAGATCGCTGGGCCAATGGAAGAAGCTGGAAATCTCCTGGTGGGGTAGGATCAACACCATTAAGGCATACATCTTGCCTAAATTTACATACATTTTCAGGATGATAGCCCTTACAGTCCCAGGCCCCTGGTTAAAAATCATACAGACAGCATTTCAGCACTACATCTGGGCAGGGAAAAAAACAAGATTGCATCTACAACTATTGGCAAAAAAGAAATCTCAGGGAGGCCTTAGAGTGCCAGTTATACAGGAATACGAGGAAGCAGCCCTCCTGGCAAACGCTTTTAACTCTCAGAGGAAAGAGGTGACATGCGAAGGATGGCACAACTTAGAAAAGAACTCATTGGACAAAGTGGGAGAACTGGTTACTGTCATCTGGTCCCAAAATAGAGAGAGGCTGAGGCAGCTGGGGGGCAGTGGCCAGTGCCTGATTATACAGCAGATTTTAAAAACTTGGCAGAGGGTTAAGAAAAAATATGGGCATGGAATATGCTACAATCCCATGTCTGGCCATTTAATGTATAATGAGAAATATGTGCAATATCAACCTCCATCCGTGGAAACAGCTCGGAATTGAGAAGAACTCAGACTTAAATGAAGATCCAAGGGCACTGACCTTTATGGATCTCAGGCGTAAATACAAACTACCAGATTCAGAACTTTTCAACTACCTGAGAGTCAAAGCCTTTCTAGCTCATAATGTTAAGTGGGGAATGAAAGGAAAAGGCTGGGAACTCTTTAACGACATTCTATCTGAAAAAGCAGGACCATAAACGATAACAAACTGTCACTCTCTGATAAGACTACTAAATAAACAGTTAAATCCCCCAGCCATAGAAAAATGGGAGCGGGACATGCAGTATAAAATTGATCGTAATGCATGGAACAATGCCCTGGCCTCAGAATATAAGTTGATCCACTGTCTGAATTTAAATGAGATCTTTTATAAACTAATGAACAGATGGTACCTGGTTCCCACGAATTTGAACAAAATGAACAGCGAACATAGTCCAATTTGCTGGAGGTGTCACCAAGAAGTTGGAGACTACCTCCATATATGGTGGCACTGTTCCAGAATAAGCCCTATATGGAACAAAGTGAAGAAATGGCCAACACAATTGGATGCGAATGGGAACTTACCCCCGTCAGAGCCCTTCTCCACCTGGATTTTCCAAAGTTGCAACCTGAGCAAAAGGCCATTTTGGCCCACCTCCTGACAACAGTCAAACTAAATATTGCAAAAAGCTGGAAGACAAGTGAACCCCTTGTATGGGCAAAAATAATGGCCCAACTTAGCCAACAGTGTATAAAGGAGAGAGGGGTGGCGTACGCTCTAAAACACAAAATCTACACTCCAAGCTATTGGTCTAACTGGGCTAATAAGACAGGCAATAGCTGTACAACTCCAATGGGCAGACCCCTGTTAATGCACGGGGAGGAATAAATGGGACCAGACCCCGCGAGCAAAATTACCTAATAAGAAAGAAACAATTCGAAAAATCGGGAATTAATAGAACCCCCCCGGCCCTTCCCCCCGAGCCCCGAGTCCAACCCCATTTGTTCGTTCTTTGCTTGTCATGTGTGTGTGTGTTTCCTGTTGGCGAGACCAGGGCCGTCCCGTTGGGGTGCAAGCCCCACGGCGATTGGACAAGAATAAGGCAATAGTATTAGAAAAAGGGATAAAGGAAAGGGAAATTAACCACTAGGAAACCACCCTGGCACCTGGATTAAACTGCAATTAAACACTCAGTCACTTAGAATGACACAAGGATGACTATATCTCACAATGCACTTGAGCCTGACACAAATCCGTAAGTTTACTAATTGTGATGTCTGAGTGTCACACACAGAAAAAAAAAAAGACTTTAATACCACACAGCCACACGTAGCCATACTTTAGCATCTTTATCCTGTATGCTGGACCTCTCCATTCAACAGAGAGTAAAATAAAATGTGGAGACAAGTGGTGGCACAAATTCCAACAATCCTTCTGAAAATAGGTCACTAACACTAAACACATTTATTTATGTTTTATGAGTGTTGAATTCAAACAGTACAGTACAGCTGTTATCTATGGTATATAGCTAGTCACGCATTGTATAGTTAATATCTGGGAATGTAGTAATTAGCTAAACATTGATGCACATGATATATGGGTCTATATCACTAAATTTTTTACTTTGGAGGTTGACTTTTATTTTGATACTAAGTAAAATTTGGCACCCGAGTCAGGTGCCAAATTTCACTTATTCGCAAAAACTGCTTTGATCATTTTACCTCCCATTACTTTTAATGGGGCAGAGTCTAACCTGTTTTTTTTTCAAGTCAAACTCGGATGAAAGTCTACTTCCAAAGTCTAATTTTAGTGAATAGACCCAATAGAGTATTGCTCTTAACTCTATATAATTAGTCTGCTATGGATGGTGGTATGGTACACTTTGTCAGGGCCTTTACCAGGTCAGGTCGGAGTTTAAGTGCAGGAATAGAGGAGGTGTCTGGTTGCATTCATTGTGCATGGTGAAAACAGATATAGCAGCAAAAAGATAAGGATTGGAATAAGGACTGATGCAGAGACAAAAGGGGACTTTAGCAAGGAATTGTAGAATAATGAAATGGTGTTAGTAGGAACTACAGAATAAACAAAGAGCTTTAGCAGGGACTGTAGAAAAAGCGGTAGGGGTAGAGAGAGAGTTAAAAAAAGGGGTGAGGCTTTAGGTAAGGGTAACTAAGCAGGAATACCCTAGAGAGGATTACTAAAGCAGGAACACCCTAGAGCTGAAGCAGGAACACAATAGAGAGGGTGGCTGAAGCAGGAACACCATAGTGAGGGTGACTAAATCAGGAGTTGGCCCTTTAAGGGAGCAACTTAGCTGAAGAAATATTGCTGTAGCCGAAGGGTCTCAGGAGATGCTGAAAAACATACACTGGCTGGTTGAGCCACCCAGGTTCAGTTTCACAGTTCCTGGACAGGGTGTAAATTCAAAATGAGCTTTAACAGAGGATCAGGAACAGAAGAAGCAGCTTTCAGAAGTCAGGCATCCAACTTAAATGCAAAAGCAATGTTTACAGTGAATTTCAGGTATTTAACAGGGGTGTGATGCAAAAGTTAACAAGCCCACCTGACACCAAAGAGAGGAAGTAATACAAGCAAACAAAGGTAGGGAGGCCTCTAGAGGAGGTAGGAGGTATATAAGCACAAAAGTAGGACTTTTAAATGCATGAGTCAGGATGTCAGGGTAGAACACACTTCCTTTCATCATATACATAGCCAGTGAATAAACAGTACAACTTATATTTATATATAGCTAATTCATCACAGATTAATCACCAGCCACTGCCTGTAGTACAGTAGAGTATATAGTTAACCAACTGATGTCATAGAATGTGGTACAGGGTAGTTACTGTCAGAACATGGTCAGCCAAAACATGGACAGTGTCAAAGTACACCACTATTAGCATATATCTAGTTGGTATACAGTTTGACAGTCATAGATGGTGATACATGATAACTCCAATCAGTGTGTGGCAAAACCAGCCACATTCGACTGTATTGTATATTTGGTATCTGTACATTATATTAATATTTATTTATAAAAAGCCAACATATTATAGAGTGCTTGGTACAGATCTTATAGCAAAATTTCAAATATGATTAGATGGACAGAGACCAATTCATAAGGTAAGGAGAGTCCAGCTCACAAGCTTACAATTTAGATAGCTTAGGAGACATTAGATACACTGGGGTCTATTCAATGAGCTAAGTTAATGTGTCTCATATCATTGAATCCTATAGACCGCAAATAGAAAATGTAGAATTAAAAAACAAAAATTAGTGATGTTTTGTGTCATTGAATCAGACCCATTATGTGATGCAAAATGTAGTTTACTTGTCTGTAAACTACAAGTGTCATGGAGAAGGAAGAGGTCAGGGAACACAATAGGTAATAGAGTGGTAACACAAGCAAGGCTCCCAGAGGAAATGTGGAACAACATATGTACACAGCATTTTCTGCAGATATTTGTCAGCAATGACAAATAAATGCAGTGGACAATGTAGCGAATTGCGGCGATTCTCGCAGCTCATCTTTGTTTCTCTTGGCAGCCGCATCCCTTGGGGAAAAAAAAGTTTAAAAAAAAATAATAATTGTGGAGGTTATGTTCCCCTCCTTCGTGCAGGAGGGAAGACTGCACGAAGGAGTCTGCCTTGATTAAGCCCGGATTGGGCGAAAAGGGTCGCAGTTTGTGACGTCCACCGAAGAGGCTGTTTGCTGCTCAACCCGGAAATTCGCTTAGAGATCATTGATCTCCGTGACTGTCTCTACACGCCACCAGAACCCCACAGACTTCAACTACAGAGGAATCGGTGACGTGTATTTGAGACACTACTTTTTTTCTATATGTTTTTATGCAAACCTCAAATATATTTAAGGGGCTATTAAAAATGCTGTATACATTTTTTATATACTCCATCTCCTCCATTCTTTACTGGAAACTACATCATCCCCTTAAGGAATGAGCTAAAAGGAGTCTCTGCCTACATACAATATACCCCATTTTAAGGATTGAAGGGCTTATAGTCTACTTGCTTCTCACACCTAGAGCCGGTTATATTTGGCTCTTAAAAGTATGAGTACATTTCCTTTGGGGGAACTATTTACCCATATATGTTGCATCTACAGGACTTCACATTGTATTTGTACTGTATTTCTTCTTTTGCATATCCTTATTGAGAGTGTTTGTTGATATACTTTATTGAAGAACCAACTATTTAGATAAGTATTGTGTTTTTTTATCTTTGCGCAACACTTAAATTACTTTACTTTGTTCACTACTGTGTGCCCCTTTTGGGGGAGTGGCACTGGTGTTTGCTGCACATTGCTATAATATATTCACTTTTAGAGCGCCCGTCACTATTTTTATTTGTACATTTTGTGTTTTATTTGTCACCTCACGATTTTTTTACGTGTGTATTATACACTATATCTTGTTTTTCACTAGATTTTTTTAATATAAGAGACTAATAAAGTTGTTTTGTTTTAAAAATCAATTATGCATAATACTGATGTTGATTTCTAACAACTAATCAGATCCTTCCTTTTTCTTGAATAAAATTATGAATAGCCTTATACTTATCCCTTGAATGTTTAAACACCTTCAATCAATTTACCTCTACCACATTTGCTGGAAGACTGTTCCACAAACCTACCACCCTCTTATAATGTTGCTTTTAAACCCATAACCCTGTAATTTAAGTGCTTGTTCTTGAAGCGTTCTCTCCTTCGTTGCTGAGTAGATTGTCTTTGTATAATTAAATGCTTCTATCATATCCCTCTTGTCTTGTCTTCCCTCTACATGTTAAAGATTTGGTCTTGATTGGCTCCTAATGTCTTCAAATATTTGTCAAGGGCTGGCATTATATCTCATATGCTGTGTGTATGGCCTGTCTAGTCTGGCCATATTTCTACCTACTGTTAAATGATCTTATCTTTTGTCATTGGTCTTATCTTCTGGATAGCCTTATGCTTATCCCTTGAATTTAGCAATCAAAACAGAACTGACCTTTATAAGTAAACCCCAATATAATGTGCATTCTAATCTCCCATTCAGATTTGTTAGATTTTGACATGCAAAATTCACAGTATGGTGAAAGTTAAAGGCTTTCTATTTCTAATCACACAAGCCGAACACTTTTGATATTTTGCTTTCTTCTTTCAAAACAAACGCAATTTGTTTTGAAAGAAGAAAGCGAAATATCTAGATGTAAACAGTTTGAGGCATTCCTATCACTAATAAAAAAAGAATAGGGCATTTTTGGAAAATGTCTTTTTGTTTCTTTATTATTTATTTGGACTATTGATGTCCCTAATAAAGTTGTTTTTGGTGGAATATGTATGCCTTTCCTTATTCCTGTGTGCTAGTTATAATGACACATAATGGACATGTGCATACCTCCCAACTCTTGCTCTGGCACATCTGTACATCGGGGGTGGGGGTGGGTGGGTGGCGGAGCTTGGGAGTTTGAGTGTCCACTAGCGTGCATGCACAGTAGGTGGTGTCTCTGAGACTGGTGGTGCTACTGCACATGTGCAGTAAGCAGTCTCCGCTGGTGTCCTAGACAGCAGACACTTACATTTTTACTGTGTGATTGCGGTCTGAAAATTCTGCTGTCCCACTGAACTCTACATCTGTCCAATAAAGCGGGACAGAGGTAAAGGTTGGCAGGACAGCAGGCTAGCCTACCAAAATCAGTACTGTCCTGCACAAAGGGGAACAGTTGGAAGGGATGTAAGTGGCATTTCTGGGGTGGAGTTGCATGGTGGGGTCGGGGGGCCCCAGGGCAATTTTTGCACGGGGCCTGGTGGTTTCTAGTTACACCTTAGGATGCGGCTTATTTCTAAAAGACAAATTCATATATAATGCAAAGTTGAATGGACTGACAGGTACATAATACAGAGACACATAATATCCAGTGATCTATAATGCAGTCAAATAATGAAAGCTGATAGTGAAAGATAGCGGTGATAGATACCTTACACAGAAGATAGAGCTTAGGCTAGTAGTGTAAAATGGGTCGCCAGATGAATAGGTTCACTAGGTGAATAGGGTACATCCCTATAAGATTAGCAATTGTCCACAGGAAAACAGACCAGTAGTTTTGTAACAGCATCAGTTCTGCCACCTTGGTGTCAAAATGATGTCATCCCTTTTAGGTGTCCTGGCATTTATGAGAGATGGACTGCCTATAATCCTCAGCCAGCTGGCATTTATATGAGGTGGAATGCCTATAACTCTCCGTCAGCATTTATATACATGAGAGAGAAATGGAATGCTTTGATGACATGACTGACATTATGAAGTGACTGGGAACTAATGTATAATGCTCTTGTAAACAATAGGATCTATAATAGTGCAACACATTGTATGATGTCATCACTAGTGAAACAGGAAATCCCATGCAAATTATTATTGTTTGCTGATGGGGTAAAAAAAACCTGAAAGGGGCCATCCTGAACCCCTGCAAATGTGCAATTTCATCTAATTGTAAAGTTGTTATTTTTTAAGCAATACAAATTGTAAAATATGCATTTTTAAGTACTTTGAAAGTATGTCAATATGCATTAACATTTGGAGGAGAGATGTTGGACACCAGATAGTCCCTTTAAGCAGACATTTGGGTTGTATAGTTGATGGGTCCTAGAAGTAGCCATAATCATTGTTTTTGAGTTTATAAAAGTATAGAGCACAACTGTCTTGCAAAACCTGACTTGTATCTATTGTTGTAGGCAAATTTCCTGCCTCAAATATTGACTTTTTCTCTGTAAGAAAAAGTTACTTCCTGTATTCTTAGAAAACACCTTATAAATATTTTACCTTTTGCAGTAAACAGGTTGAAGTCTTTAGTGTGTGAACTTGTATTAACAGTAAGATAATCTGTAACTTTTTGCTATCAGGCCATCATCTGGTTTGAGAAGGGCAGTTCTCACCTTGTGTTCCTGTATGCCTAAACCTGTTCCTTTTGATTTGTCTGGTTTGTACAGGTCACAAACTGGGGTTCTTGGAAGACTCCCTGTGGACTATGGACCCTGTCTTAGTTTGGGGGTACACACTTTGAGGCCACCAGTGGAACCCTGTTTTCAACTTGATTTTAAACACAGGCTCATTCAGGATGTCAGCCAAGATGTGTACCCTTGGATCCAAACCTTTGTCCCATTCACTGTGTTTCCCCCACGTTAAGAAATGTGATTATATGTTAGTGTTGAAATGTGTACTTATCTAATCAATAAGTGTTTACTGTCCTGTGAGCCATCTATTGTCCCTTGTAGCCTGGATGTAGCCTGGATGTATGGATCTAAAGATGGCATGTTTATTTTATGTAAAGTTATACTGTATTTAATTCCCTGTTTAAATAAGGTCTTCTATTGTTTGAGGCTTAACATAATATAATTTGTTTATCCTGTGCCTCCCCCAGTTGATGCCATGTTTGTGTGTTTATAAGTCTGTGCTGTTTGCACAAATAAAGTGGTTGATCATTCTTGCTGTGCCTAACGGCTAGTGGCTAGTGGTCCTGTCTGCTATTTGGGTACAAAGAGCAAGGATCCAGGAAAGACTTGCTGGGTGGATGCTGAGCTGTAATCAAGGGCTAAGGTGGTGATTCCCTACAACGGGCAGAGGGTCCGTTACAGTACACCATTGTAAAGTATAATGGTTTATTATAAATACACATTTGCAAATAAATGTGAATTAAGAAAAAGGCCAAAAAACTGCAACCATCGGAGAAAAATATTCAATTAATATCTTTAGAGTTGCAATTGTACTTTTAAAACGGTAATAAAATAATAGAAGATCTAATATTGGAGTGTAGAGTTAAGTCTTTTCATCAACTATCAATAGAATTCCCTTTGTCAACTCGAGACAATTTCAGATATCTGAGAATAAAGAATTTTCTTACAAGTAGAGAATACAAAGATATGAATAGTGCTTTCAAGCAAGATTTCAAAAAAAAAAAAAGAGGACAAGACTCTCCGTGGTGCTAAAGTGTAGACTATTTAGCGAGCTCACGGTTAAAATAGAACAGGACATAGGAAAATCCCCTGCAGAGTGGGAGAAAGATCTTAATTGGAATTAGAAATGGAAAAAAAAAGTGGACTGTTTAAAACTTATAGAACTACAACATAAGAGTCTTCAGAGATGGTACGGGTCCCATATACGATGTCTGTTATGTACCCAGGCTCATCCCCGCTTTGCTGGAGAAGTAATTCTCAAACCAGTTCTCTCTGCTTAATGATATAATCTCAACACCCTTTTAATAAGTCTCCAGCCACTGTGCAACTTCACATACGTGAAGTGTCTCAGAATGATTAAAATAGATATGTTTAATGACCTATTGGTGGCTAAGCTTCTTATAGCCAAATCATGGAAATCCCAAGAGATTCCAGTCTGTATGAAACTAAAAGCTCAGGTAGATTTCCAAATGGACATGGAGAAAGCAAGGAATAAAACCAGCCAGGGTGCATGGGATCTGTGGCATGCTTATATATCTAAATAGATTCTAGATCTGAACCATTAGAGATCAGTTGTTTGCCTCTCCAACCCGACATCCTTGTGCTTTTTGCCATTTTCCTTTTTTATTTTTACTATGCTGAGATATTTATGAATATATGTTGTATGTTTACATGGTGTGTTTATGTGTTTATGATAATTTGTTGTATTATTGTATAAGTTTTATAAGATAACAGACAGTCCCAAAATAACATTTGACATCCTTCTCTAGGAAAAGGGGTAAATTATAGCAGTGTTCCCCAACCTGTGGCAAACTTGCTGTGACAGTGACGTATTTTAATGGGCAAAGTGAGGCTGTGGCATGTTCTATGGGGCTGAATTACATGTACTATGGGCCAAAGTGACACTATGGCATGCTCTGCAGGGGCAGTTCTGCAGGGAAAAGTGACACTGTACTATGTTCTTTTTTTCTAACTCGGTTACTTTGGTCTTAAGTTTGAAATTCCTGTCTCAAATCCCTGAAATGATCTCTTTATTGAGTAGACCGTTATAAGACTGTTTTGATTTGTTCCATTTATTTTCACTATCCACAGAAGACTGAAAGAAACAAGCAGTATTTTCATGTGTCAAGCTTTACAGCGAAGTTCTTCAAATGCTTTTTGAAGGCTAGTTTCTAGAGAGCTCTGATCCATTTTTACACTTTCAAAAAAAGAACAAGTAATTGAACTATCTTTGGATCTGCATCTAAAGGCAATGAATAGTAACTGCAATAATACATTTAGTTTTTGGATTCAAATTTGTGTAAAATATATTCCTACTTTTCCACTCAATGTACATGTGTAAAACTGTACTATCTGCCATTATTATTATTATTATTAAAATAAATCAGAGAAACCTGTTTGAAGTGAAAGCAGCATTGAGCCTATCTGTAACTTCTTTCAGGCCTAATATTGAAAAACACTAGTGAGCGAAATGCAAGCACAAGGCTCTCATTGAATATATTTGTAATTTAATTGTGACCAAAAGAAGGATAATTTAGTTCTTATTTCTATAGCCATACATTTTTCTTGATATGTTCCAGTGAATAACAACATATGTTATTGTCTGTAGGCCAATTCCTTCAATATTTTGGTCAATATTTTAAGATTGTAAGTCACTAAGCTTTTAATGTGTAGTGGTGGTCCGCAACTCAAATGTGATTTGGGAATGTGGTTCTCTGACGTAAAAAGGTTGGGGACCACTGAAATATAGGTGAACTTAGGGTGGACTTAGTGAATGCGGCAATAGTACAATAACACCTCAAGAAAGTTGGAAAGACTAAAATGGCTTTGAAGGTATGTTACTAGATGGTCATACTCATACCCATTCGATTGGTTGGTTAATATTAAAGGGGTTAGAGGGAAAACAGGCATATTTTTATATAACCGTGTTAGTTTGTTTATGGCTGACTTGCTTTAACAATCACAACTTTAACGACCCATTGCCATTGAATTGCACATTATTCTGATCGGAATAATCTGCCAACTTTAATGGCCACAGCTGAATGTAGGCCATTGATTGAACAATGAATGCTACTGAGACATTGTCAAGGAAGAAGTAGATAAAAGGGGGCACAAGTGGCAGTAACTCTTATATTTCTTCATTACATAACTCCTTAAACCAGGGGTCTCCAAACTATGGCCTGGGGGCTGTTTTTATTCGGCCCATATGGCAGCTGTCATGGGGTGGCCCCGGACCTTTAAAATAAAAGTAATGAAAAAAAAAAGTGTGCCGGCAGAGATGCTGGCTGGGCATATTAAAGGGCGTACTGGCTGTGGCATAATAATGGGAATACTGACTGTGGCATATTAGTGGGCATGGAGTGGCATAATAATGGGCATACTGACTGTGGCATATTAATGGGCATACTGGCTGTGGCTTAGTAATGGGCAAAGAGTGACTTATTAATGGGCACACTGGTTGTGGAATATTAATGGACATAGAGTGGCATATTAATTGGCATACTGGCTGTGGCATTTAATGGACATACTGAGTGTGGCATATTTAGGAATTAAAAACAAGAAATGGATTTCAATAACCTTTTTATTACATATGTAAAATGTTGAATTAAAATAAAGTTTTTTCTTTGGCCCGCGATAATGTGCAAAATGTAAAATGTGGCCCTCCTACTGAAAAGTTTAGAGACCCCTGTCTTAGACCATAGTTTGAAATACAAGTGATTGAGATCTCTGATGTATTATACTAATGTTTACAAGCAAAAACCTCTGTCTTAGTTGCAATAGAGGTAGGGTGTAGTCTACTTCCCTTTTCAGAAAGATCCCTGTGTTTATACTCCAGCCTGTGTCTCTAGGGTAGTACACAGGAAATTGTATCTTTTTAATTCTGTAGTAATGTCATCATACGTTGACCAATTATGTATCAATTAATGTACACTGAAACGTTAAAATGTTGTATTTGTAAATTACATAAGACAGAAGCTCAGATGCTATAAAATATGTATGAAAAGCCAATATATTATGTTGATATTCTAATGTGTTATTCAGAGGAATAACCGAAAGGGGCTTCCATGAATCCACCAAATCACTGACATTTTGAAAGGGAACTGAACATCTCCATGGAAACTTAGGTGTCCATACAGGTGTGAGAGAAAATATATAATGTAATACACTTTATTTGAAAACTCACACAGAGAACCAACTCTATTATAAATTAAGCTCATAAATACAGGTTAACGGTGACCATTCTCCAATATCCCATTGGTAACAAGTTTAGACACCAAAGTGCTCTAAATCACTTGTTTCAATGAGCTGGAATTAGCTAAAATTGTGTGGGTGAATGTTTAACCAATAGCACAATCCAAATACCAGAATTGGCATGAAGATAAAAATCCAAAGAAGGACCTCAGACGTACCCCTAGCACTGTACAAGATACAAAAGACTGAACCCAGGGAGGTAGCTACTCTTGTGGCTTTGCTGCTATTTGACATGTAAGCAGATGTTACATATTTTATTAAATTACATTTTATGCTAATGGTCTGATTTCTGCCTTCCTTGCTTGTCTCCTCTGCCTATTTAAGTCCATCTATCCTGGGTCCAGTCAAGCCATATTGAGAGGTTGGTCTTGCTGAGTTTTACTACAAATGCCATCACTCTATGACCTCTATATACCTTTTTAAAAGAACCTAAGAACTACCCGCATCCTACACGTTCCATTGATTAAAAAAAAAACCTTGAGACTGTCACAATTCACTGCCATCCTCCCCAGAAATGTGTGGCGGTGGGTTGGTGAAAGAAGAATGGTAATAGAGCAAATCTATCTAGAGCATTTGCTCTGAAAAAAACCTCATCTTATATTCAAGCAAATACTGTAGTACAATCCAACATATGCCATTTTCCAATTAGTAATGCAAAGGTCGCCAATGCAAATGGACCAGCCACCCTAGTTTGCCTGGGTGACCCGTGTGAACACTGCACTGACAAGTGATGTGGGGACAAAGCTGGAACTGTGGACAGTGGGGATGCATTGCATTCGGGATATCATGTGGTACCATATATGCCAAAAAAGTATATTTTGTTTTTTAAATTCTAAATATTCTATTGAGGCATATATCTAACGATTTCTATAGAAAAATAACAGCTTGCTGCCAGTAGTGTATCTTCCACAAAGCAAACAAGGCACTCGCCTAGGGTGGCACTTTGCCAGAGAGTGTTAAACCACACTTCTGGTGCTTGAAACATCATTCCCCCATGGCGCGCCCCCCCCCCCCCCCCCCATGTATGTATCTCTCTCCCTTCCCATGTTTGTCCCTTTCCTCTTCATTGCCCTGTCTGTCTCTCTCTAAGTCCCCCATACCTGTTCTCTCTCTCCCTCTGTTCTGTCTCTCTCCTCCCCTTCCTCTGTTCTGTCTCTCCCCCCCTTCTCTCTCTCTCCCCCCCTGTTCTGTCTCCCCCCCCCCCACGTTATGTCTCTCTCTCCCCCCTGTTCTGTCTGTCTCTCTCCCCATTCCCCCTGTTCTGTCTTTCTCTCCCTCCCTCCCCGTCTGTCTCTCTCTCCCCCTTCCCCCTGTTCTGTCTCTCTTTCCCCCCCTGTTCTGTCTCTCTCTCCCCCCCTGTTCTGTCTGTCTCTCTCCCCCTTCCCCCTGTTCTTTCTCTCTACCCCCCTGTTCTGTATCTCTCTCTCCCCCTTCCAGCTGTTCTGTCTCTCCCCCCTCCATCTGTTCTGTCTCTCCCCCCTGCCCCTGTCTCTATCTCCCACCCCTCCCCTGTTCTGCCCCCCCCCTTCCTTTGCCTTCAAAGGTGGATAGAGGGAGGGGGCGGAGCTAACCGGCTGAGCGGTGTAGCTCCGCCCCCAACCTGTGAAGCAGAGCAGCGTCTGCTTCACTGGGAGCATAAGCATGGAGCCTGCATTAAGCATGGAGAGCCTGCACCGCTCAGCCGGTTAGCTCCGCCCCCTCCCCGGATCTAGAAGAGCATGCCGAGCAGAGGGCTGGTGAGGGGGGATCTTTTGATCTCCCCCATCTAGTGCCTCTACCGGCTTTTTTTTTTCTTTGGGCGGGAGGGCGCTCCCTGGGGTGTTGCGCCCTGTGCGCTCGCACAGGTCGCACACCCCTAAGGCCGGCCCTGATTGTACACAGTACTGGAGACTGTATCTCAAGAATGATAATGATAATTTGGCGAGTGTTCATAAAAGGGCTACCAAATTGATTTTAACATGTATAACTTGGAGGAATGACATAAAGGGGGGGGGGGGGGGTATATGGTAAAAACAATTTAATTACCGTATTTGCTCGATTATAAGACGACCCTGATTATAAGACGACCCCCCAAACTTTGGATATTGCGATGAGCGCAGACCTCCCCTGCTGCCGCCCGGCACGCTCGCCGGGACTTCTGTGACGAAAGCGGAAGTTCCCGGCTTCTTCACAGAAGCCCCGGCGGTTGTGCCGGGCGGAAGCAGGGGAGTCTGCGCTCGTTGCGCAGACATCCCCTGCTGTTAGAGAGGGGGATCCAGGTCCCCTGCAGCTCTGCTGGGGACCTGGATCCATGTCTTATAATCTGACCTCAATCTGAGGTCAGATTATAAGAGACCTTGATTATAAGACGAGGGGGATTTTTCAGAGCATTTGCTCTGAAAATAACCTTGTCTTATAATCGAGCAAATACGGTATACAAAGGGAATCAACACAGTAAATGAAGGTTTAAAAGAAGAACAACTACCACAACAAGTGGACATAGTTTTAAATTAGAGGGGCATAGGTTAAAAAGTAATATCAGGAAGTATTACTGAGAGGGTAGTGGATGTATGGATCCTTCCAGCAGAAATGGTAGAGGTAAACACAGTCAAGGAGTTTACGCATGCTTGGGATAGACACAAAGCTCTCCTAGATATAAGATAAGGCCAGTAGAGGAGAAAGATACCTGCAATACGTTAAGCTGCTACTATCTGACGTGGCTTGGATTTTGTGTAAGTCTATGAGTGTATTACCTTAACCCCTTAGTGACAGGACCTTTTGACCTTGTCTTTCCCTTGGTGACACGGCTGTTTTGACATTTCTGGGGTGTTTGTTTTTAGCTGTAATTTCTCACATACTATACCCACACAAATTATATGTTGTTTGTATCATCATAAGAAGGGCTTTCATTAGATACCATTATGTTCATCATATCATATAATTTGATGAAAAAATGTAAAAAAGATCTTTTTATAACTTTGACTTAAAAAATAATTTACACAAATGCAATCATTAAAAAAGACCTATTTAAATAGTTTCTAAATGTTATCCCAAGTTCAGAAATATGCTTGTTTCCATTTTTTTCTGCAGTTGTTTGCGAGGTAAAAGGAAAAAAACAAAAATAGTGTTTTTTGGCTTTTTCCTACAGTGACCTTTTGACCCCAACCCAAACACTAAATTCAACCCTAACCCTAAATTTAACCCCAACTGTAACCCTTATGCTAATCCTTAATATATTCTAATTTTAATTTAATGTTAACCCTATCCCTTATGCTAACCCTAATTTAATTGTAATCCTAAGAACTATTCGAACCTTAACCCTAGATTTTAGATCATGAAGTCTTTTTTTTTTCATTGAAATGTTGCTGACTGCCTCTAGGGGCAGTCAATCAACAGATTCAGAGCATCGGAAGTGAATTTTTTTTTCACTTCCGAAGCTCTACCCACAAGATGCTGCTCCTGCAATATGGCAGAGCGATCATGGGTGCCACAGAGCTGAAATTTCGGTGCTCAATGTCTAGGTCTATTACCTAGACATTGAGGCAATAGAGCAGCACTGTCAGAGCAGTTTTCTGGATCGTTGATCACGAAAACCGCTTGTTCCACTGCAGGACGTGTCAGGGATGTCCATTGTCAGCAACAGAGTTGTCGCGAATGGGTTAAGAGAGCAACTTTTCATCTTCTTGTGCCTTGGATCACAGCCCTTCATCATATTGCTACTAAAAAAAAAATCACCACATGGTGGTAATTTCTGTGTACAGTTTACTTGCACACCTGTTCACCTTTTTTCTGTTTAAGATTGTAAGCTTGTGAACAGGACTTTGTATGCCTTTTGTTTTTTTTTTCATCTATCCTAGTTTGTAACTCTTAAGTGTGTGCAGTATAGATAAATGTAAAGCAATAATTGAGCTACAGGCACTGGACACTGTTGACTTTGTTGCATTACTAGCTTATGGCACATCCTTACGATATTTCCAGAAACACATGTAAGTTAAGACATTATGCATTCTTCTCTATAGTAACTTTGTATCATTATAAAGCAATGTAAATTACAGTTATGTATACATTCTGGGAAATACAGTGCATTACTCAACAATACCTTGCGTAACTTTTGATTAGTGTCACTCTGTGACATGTGAATTCACGTTCACAAAACCACAAACAAATAATTGATGTGTAAATGCAACGTATTTACACATTTGGTTTTATCAAGAATGGTGCATAAGATAAATAACTATCTAAGTGATGGGTAAAGTCATTCAAGAGATATATACAGGCATACCTGTAGAGTTATTGCGGGTTTGGTTCCGGACCACCACAATAAGTCAAATGCCGCCAATACAATATATACTTTCTTTTTTTTTTTCTTTTTTTTCTTAGAGGCCATTGTAAGTGATTAATTGGTCTAATTTCAATCAAATATTGTTGTATCTATGCAAATAGGGACATGGAATAGTCAGAGACACAAAGAAAATGTCGCCAAAAGACTTGCTCAATAGATAATTGACACATCTGTCAGGAGCAATAACTGTGAAGCGCAATAAAATGGGGTATACCTGTATTTAAACTCTTGTAGTTTCAAAAATAGGAAATAAATAAATATATATACTTTCAAATATTTGGATAAGAAACTTTATCCAATAAATGCTAAGAATATTTAGCTAAGGTTGAGCACGTCAAACTGACTGCAAAAGTTGTTCTTGTATGTAGGATAAAAATAAAAAGCACTCTGCACAAACAAGGTTGAAGGCAAAGAAATGATTTTCTTGAAGTGCCTGATTATTTTACACATGGGGAGCAGAGCAGATATTGCAAACTTTTTTGGGAGTTAGCATCACACACTGCCGCAAGCAGGGCCACCATCAGAAATTTCATGGCCCCTTACTGAAATAAATTAATAGCCCAGTAATATTTTGCCCATCAATAGCCCAATGATAATGTTTCCATTATTAGCCCAATGATAATTTGTCCATTAATAGCCCAATGATAACACATCCATTAATAGCCCACTGATAATTTGTCCATTAATGGCCACTGATAATTTGTCCAGTAATGGCCACTGATAATTTGTCCTGTAATGGCAACTACTAATTTGTCTAGTAATGGCAACTAATAATTTGTCCATTCATGTGCCACTGATAATTTGCTCATTAATAGCCACTGATAATTTGTCCATTAATAGCCCACTGATAATTTGTCCATTAATAGCCCACTGATAATATGCCCATTAATAGCCCACTGATTATTAGTCCATTATAAGCCCACTGATAATTTGTCCATTATTAGCTAAATGATAATTTGTCCATTAATAGCCCGCTGGTAATATGTCCATTAGTAGCACACTGATAATTTGTTCATTAATAGCCTACTGATAATTTGTCCAGTAATAGCCACTGATAATTTGTCCATTAATAGCCCACTGATAATTTGTCCATTAATAGCCCACTGATAATTTGTCCATTAATAGCCCACTGATAATATGCCCATTAATAGCCCACTGATTATTAGTCCATTATTAGCCCAATGATAATTTGTCCAGTAATAGCCACTGATAATTTGTCCATTAATAGCCCACTGATAATATGTCCATTAATATGGCACTGATAATTTGTCCATTATTAGCGAAATGATAATTTGTCCATTAATAGCCCACTGGTAATATGTCCATTAGTAGCCCACTGATAATTTGTTCATTAATAGCCTACTGATAATTTGTCCAGTAATGGCCACTGAAAATTTGTCCAGTAATGGTCACTGATAATTTGTCCATTTATAGCCCACTGAAAATGTGTCCATTAATAGCCGTCTGATAATTGGCTCATTAATAGCCACTGATAATTTGTCCATTAATAGCCCACTGATAATATGTCCATTAATAGCCCACTGATAATTTGTCCATTAATGGCCACTGATAATTTGTCCATTAATGGCCACTGATAATTTGTCCAGTAATGGCCATTGATAATTGCCCATTATAAGCCCACTGATAATTTGTTCATTAATAGCCAATCCCCCCTTCCTCCCCCCTTCCCCAGTACTTACCTGGATGCTGCTCGTCCCCTCAGCAGTGTTTCTTGCGTGCAGGAAATACAGCCACCGGATATATGACGTCATTTCCGGCAGCTGTGACTAGAAGCCAGGTCCACATCCACTGGATGTGGATCTGCCAGCTGCTGCCCAATCGTGACTGTCTCGGTGTGAAACAGTAACATGGGCAGCGGGGTCCCACGGGGCAGCTGCTTTGGGCCGTCAGGAATGAATGGGTCGTGGGTAGCTGCCCCGTTTACAAAATATCATGTTTTCAATGAAAATGAAAGCTAAGCTGTACATATCTAGCCACTTTAAGTATTAAATGTCAGATTTCAACTCAACCCCAATTTGGAGGTTTGTGTACTAAAAACAATTGAGCTTACAACTATGTAACTCTGAGAACAGGGGCAGAGCTACCCAGGCCCATTCCTTTAAGGGGGTCCATGACAGACACTCTGTGCTATGTCACAACCCTAGTTAGAAATGTTCAGGGATTAGAATTCTAGATATGTGTAACAGACAAAGGCTATAAAGGCATTATATATAATACAAATTAGAGACACTTACTGGAATGGAAAGAGAAAGAAGCTTTTGTTGGTTGTCATGCCACTAGACAAATAGGGGGCGTGTATAAACACGACGCACAGTCAGAATGCTTTAAATACAATAAGCATATCTGCCAATGTATAAAGCAGACACACAGGAGTGCGTCATCTAGGACGAATGCGTAGATTTAGGTTGACGCTGCTCATTGCACCGGAGTAACCTATGTGTCAGGAAACACACTTTGACGGAGGTCATTTTCTCCTTCACTGCAAAGTGTTAGGAGTTATAAAAAAAAAGCACAATCGTCATAAACATAACAAACAGTGACTGCGTTTTTTTTTTATAAAACTCCCAACATTTTGCATTGCGGGAGTTTTTAATCTAATCACCCATAATGTAAACATGTTAAGACATGGTTTATTTGTTGTGTATTTTGCCCTAGGCCTGGTTGTGGGTCAGTATAGTCATGGAGCAATGAGTTTGGAAACCCATGAAATAAAAATAAAGCACATGTAAAATCATTTGGGCTTAAATACCCTGCCCTCACTTGACAAACCACACACATATTCCACCACTCTGTGCCAAGTAGGCCAATAATACTGCTCATTTCCCGACCAATGAGAATCAATTTATTCTTGATTCCAGTCAACTATTTTCTTGTGCTGGTCTATGGTTCATACGGTTTACACCAACAGTTAGCTTACTTCCCATTTGAGCATTCTATTTATAGAAGTGGGTCTAGAAGCTCAGGTCACAGTTTTAGTAGCAAAACAGTGGATTGTGTCATATCACAGCTCAGAATGTGCCTGAATGCAGTGCTGGATGGGTCCGTGGTCTGGATGGTTGTTATTCTCAGAAGCATGTTATGAAATCTTTTCTCTGAGAACCAAAACAAAAACAGTGTTTGAAATTATGCAATTTCCATACATTTCATGGGATGCCTGCCAAGATAGGATGTGACACATGCATACGTAATCCACAAATTCACATAAGTACATAACAAAATACTCAATAATATTTTTTTTCCAATAATTTGGAGAATTACCGTATATACTCGAGTATAAGCCGACCCGAATATAAGCCGAGGCACCTAATTTTACCACAAAGAACTGGGAAAAAATATTGACTCGAGTATAAGCCTAGGGTGGAAAATGAGGCAGCTACTAGTAAATATTGCCCCCAGTATGCCATTTAATATGCCAGGATATTGCCCCCAATATGCCAGGATATTGCCCCAATATGCCAGGATATTGCCCCCAATATGCCAGGATATTGCCCCAATATGCCAGGATATTGCCCCCAATATGCCAGGATATTGCCCCCAATATGCCAGGATATTGCCCCAATATGCCAGGATATTTCCCCCAATATGCCAATATGCCAGGATATTGGCCTCAATATGCCAGGATATTGCCCCCAATATGCCAGGATATTGCCCCAATATGCCAGGATATTGCCCCAATATGCCAGGATATTGCCCCAATATGCCAGGATATTTCCCCCAATATGCCAGGATATTGCCCCCAATATGCCAGGATATTGCCCCCAATATGCCAGGATATTGCCCCTTAGTATGCTCGTTATGCCACCCTCCTCCCCCAGACCCCAGCACTTACCTCGTTCCTGCTCTGCCCCCCGGTGCTCTGAAGCTGCGTGGCTGTGAGGGAAGCGTTGTTTAAAAAAACACACTTTATTGACCGCGCGACCGGAGGGAAGCTCACAACGCTTCCCTCACAGCCACGCAGCTTCAGAGCACGGGGGACAGAGCAGGAACGAGGTAAGTTCGCTGAAAAACTCGGCTTATACTCGAGTATATACGGTATATTCTTTAACCTATAATTTATATTACACAATTTTATTATAAATTCCCCAGTGTGTAAGTTGCAACTTTGTTGTTGTTCCACAAAATGCATGTGATATTGGGGAAGATGCAAAGTTCCAAATACAATTAAATTAAAAGCACCTGCATGGCCTGGGGCTGGCCCAAGCCCCAAATAAAATACAATTATTCATCCCCTGGGGATTGGGGCTGAGTGCCATGACGGTGGACAGTGAAAAAGGGTGCCCTGTATATAAAATATTATCTGCATCCAGCAGTGATCAGTGACGCCCTGCATCCTCATCCTCCAGCCCAGAGGAAGAGGCTATCCATAAAAAAATAATCCACCTATCCCTAAAAAATCTGCGACGGCTATGCTTTTTCTTTTCAGTATGCACTCACTGGAGAGTAGACTGAGAATAAAATACCAGTCCCAGAGGGCACTAGGAGGCGTCTGATTAGCCTGTGATGCCGAGCACACCTTAAGCTAGGAAAGAGATGCTGATCTCCTGCCTGGCTATTGACTAGGTGCAGCGTGATTGACACGCTAATGATGGCCACAGGGCCGGATTAAGGCGTGGGCTTTGGGGGCTGCAGCCCAGGGGCCTCTGCAAAAGAGGGGCCTCAAGGACTACAGCTGAAGGTCCATGCCTTAATTTGACCAATGTATATAAAAACCTTGCCGGAGAGGCACTGGGTGGGGAGATAAATAAAACGAATCCAAAGCAATAAATGCATTTTCTCAATTATAGGTTTTATCAAATTGGGGCCCCATTAACATTGAAGATGGTCCAGATTACATGAGCCTTGTGCTTTATTCATGAAAGAGGGAATTGCAAACTTAACACTAAATTAGCCGTTAACATAGGTCCCCCATCAGGACCTATTTTAACGTGCCTACTCGCACTGAAAACTCAAATCTGAGCAGTCACAGACTTTATTTTTCATGGTAAGCAGGCAGCTCAATGTCTGTGCACTGCCCATGTGCACATATGTCCTCTTGCTTTCCCTGTGTATCTTCAAAAACCAGAGCTTTGGGGATTAGGTGAATTCCCAATGCTCAGACTCCAGAGATATGCAGGGAGCAAAAGAGAGAATTTTTGTGCGCCTTGGCAGCACACAGACTGTAAGCTGACATGTGGTTGCAATCTGGGTGCTGGGCAAGGGTCAATCAGGGGGGTACAACCCTTACTGTTGTAAGATGCCTGGGGGGGGGGGGCTCTAAGGGCACCTTGAATGCCTTCGCAATAATTGATGCTAGATCGTGAATAGGCATCAATCCAGGTCACTGCCTATGATTTGACAGTGTCACTATGATGTTTTGACATTGAAGCATCATGCAACACCATATCCCTGTGTGGGGTGATTGCAGGCACCGTATTGGTTAGCAGCATGCTTCTCCAATATAGTGCTGCCCTGTATCCAGCAAGAGCAAAAGAAGTGATCAGAAATCACTTCCACTTAGGGTTACAGATGTGTTGGGGTTAGAATTATGGTTATGGTTAGTGCTAGGGTTATATTTAGGGTTAGTGTGATAAGTGGAGTTGGGGTCAATAGGTCACTGTATAAAAAAATAGGAAAGAAAAATGCTACTTTCTGTAATTGCCCTGTAACTTGAAAAAAAAACCCTAAAGAATAGAGTTGAGCGGATACCTGGATGTTCGGGTTTGGCAGGTTCGGCCGAAGTTCGAAAAAATGTTGGGGTCCATGCTCGAACTTGACCCCGAACCCCATTGAAGTCAATGGGGACACAAACTTTTGGCCACTAAAATGCCTCTAAAAAAGTCCTGGAAAGGGCTGGAGGGATGCAAAATGAAGTAAAATGTGGGTAAGAGTAGGACAAGTGCCCTGCAAGCAAATGTGGATAGGGAAATAACTTAAAATAACATAAAATACAGACAAATTACAAATACAGCTGTGCCATCAAATAGGACTAGATGGAATCTTTGATTTTAGCTTTGGAAGAACATAAATCTAAATCTAAAGCATGGCTGCCAGGAGGATCACCAGAATTATCCATTTGATAGAGGGTTGGAGTGCAGGGTATTCTCTTTCAGTTTATACTAAGTGACCCATGGGTTGAGGAGGCGGTGACCGTGGTGGTGTAGGTGGAAGCGGCGCTGGAGGAGGAGGAGGAGGAGGTAGCCATAATTTTTCAAAGTGCGCTGTAAGCACATTATTGGACTGTTCTATTTGACTCTCAGATATGAAGTGCAGGACGCAAATGTAATATTTAACACCAACAAATTGCAGTATTTAAAAATGCCTAGATGTTGCCCACTGAGTTAACAGAACAGGATTAAAGTCATGTGCCTGGCACACATGCAGTTGCAAGTGCACTGAACTCTCTGTGGCACTGGGCTCAGGGCAGGGTACAAATATGTAGTATAGCACCCACTAAAATAATCACTGTAATTTGAATAATCGCTGTAGGATTATGCCCCTCAATATGCCAGTATTATGCCTCTCAATGTGCCAGGACTTAGCCACCCAATATGCCAGGATTATTATGCCACTCAATATGCCAGGATTTTCCCACACAATATGCCAGGATTATGCCTCTCAATATGCCAGGACTTAGCCACCCAATATGCCAGGATTATTATGCCACTCAATATGCCAGGATTTAGCCACCCTCTTCCTCCCCCCTTCCCCTTACTTACCTCCTCGCTGCTGCTCTGTCTCCCGGTGCTGCAGGTCCGTGGCTGTGAGGGAAGCGTTGTGCGTTCCAGTCCAGCCAATGCGCAATCAATAAAGTTTGTTTTAAAAAAAAGTTTATTGAATCCGCATAGGCTGGAGGGGAGCGCACAACGCTTCCCTCACAGCCACGGACCTGCACCGGGAGACAGAGCAGCAGCGAGGAGGTAAGTAAGGGGGAGGATTTTTTTTTCCCGGTTCCAGCGCCTCCTGCTAAGTTGCGCCCTAGGCGGCTGCCTAGGTCGCCTTACAGGTGGCGCCGGCCCTGCCGAACCCCGAACTCCAACACGAACATACAGTGGAATGTCCGAGGTCGGGTCCGGGGTCCAAAAACCGTAATGTTAGGTTAGTATTAGGGTTTAGGGGGTTAGTATTAGGGTTTAGAGGGTTAATTTTAGTATTAGGGTTCGTGGGTTAGTATTAGGGTTTAGGGGGTTAGAATAAGGGTTCGGGGGTTAGTATTAGGGTTTAGGGGGTTAGTATTAGGGTTCGGTGGTTAGTATTAGGGTTTAGGGGGTTAGTATTAGGGTTCGTGGTTAGTATTAGGGTTTAGGGGGCTAGTATTAGGGGTCGGGGGTTAGTATTAGGGTTCAGGGGTTAATTTTAGTTTTGGGGTTAATTTTAGTATTGGGGTTTGGGAATCATTTATTGGGGGGGGGGTTATTTTCTTTTTACTTTTACATTTGTAAGAGCTGACAGTTCAGCGCTGAACTGTCAGCTCTTACATAGCCGCGGCCGCGATCAAACGGCCGCGTTATTCTTCACTGCTGACAGTTCAGCGTTCTAACTGCCGCGCTGAACTGTCAGTGATGAAGATGCGTACGAAGAAGTGTCCTAGACCCTCCCCCACATGCAGCCGTTTTTTGCATGTTTTTTCACACACTTTGTACTTCAGGTATTAAATTACAGTGATACCCCACAGGAATATTTTAGCCAGGTTTATAGTTGGATGTACACGGCCAAATTTGGGATACAGTCATTGAAGCTTTATAACGTGGATTTTTTACATACTGGATTGCTAAAAATCTAAATTAGCATCATAGTAAATGTAGCCTATAGCAGCCAACACATATTTGCTCCCTTGCAATGTAGCAGGGATGAGCTACCCTTGCTGTTGCATGGATGACCTATTCAGCTGCTGGGGGTCCCTCTCTACTCCTGGGGGCTAGTGCAAAAAACTGGCTCCACTACCAATTTTTTTTTTTTTTTACATAAAAAGTCCCTAACATGTCAGTGATTCTCTATTAGATAACCTATTATTTATATATAATATACATAAATATATTTCTTCTTCTTTTTAATATAACCCTAACTCTAAAACACTAATCCTAACAAAAAAAAAGTTCTTTATTTAATCAAAATTCATAGGGTTGCTTATGGAACTGGGGGCACTATTATGATCTCTCCGCTGTGGGGCTTTGGCATATCTGATTGCTGTGGGAGCTTCTCAGACAATAGGACTAGAGCTCCTTGGTTGCAATCGTGGTCTGCATGACGTGCCAGGCACATCCACCCAAAGGGGTTAATGTTACAATAAGAAAAAAAGACTGACTAAGTAAAATGTCAAATTCAGTCCACCACAGCTGGAGCAACAAATGGCTGTGATACTGCACAGCAGGTTTTAGCCAGCCTGCTGACATTTCTAGGGTGTGCAGATATGTATAGTTATGCTTTACTGACTTCTTTTACTTCAGATTGCATGCATTTCCCGTCTTTCCCCCCACAATTTCTCTTATGTTATTTTGTTAGTACTGTGTGTTTGTATATGCTTAAATGTTATAACGAATTACTACAATAAGAAAAATTAAATAAAATTATGAGCAAACACATTTTTATTCTTGTTGAAAAACTTACAACAGTTTCTGTGTCCTTATCTCTGTGCACAGATTATTCTAAAAGAACATTTTCATTATGAAATGGTTTTACCTGCAGTATTGTCAAATGTAAGTCTTTATTAAGTTAGTGGGCCTTGTGCAAATTCCCGCTTTGTCCAATAATTAAACCGGCCCTGCATCCAATGCTTAAAAAACTAAATTCCATTAGATAAAAGAAAATCTGTTTGATTTTTTTTAATAAAGTGTCACTTGTGACAATCCATTATCCTTAGGAATATTATTTTAGTCCTTGGTCTGAATGGTCGCTGTGACCCATGGGAATGTGTGGGAGTTAAGTCTGTGGTTCCTCGAGTGCATTCTCTTGTGCTGAAGCCAGTAACACACAAACCTCCAGACAAAGCAACAAACTGTGGTCCAGAGATCTTACGTCAGCCAAATATAATGGTCATTAAAATACCACTTTGTCCAGATACACAGCAAAGCAATGTATCCCTATCTGACCAATTCAACTCACTGTGAGAGGGTAAAATAAATCTCATATCAACAAGTCTGTTTTGCAGGTATTGAAAGAGAAACTGGCATAAGGCATATGACTATGGTAGGACTGGCAAATATTGTAGCTGTCCAAATATTGATAGCACACTAGACATTTGTAACCCAAACCGCAAAAGCCAAACAGTCTTCTAATGCAACCAATAATGATATTGCTTACTATGTCAATATGCTCAATGCAAGGTACTATTTGCTGCCAAGTCCTTTTTTTGCATGCTTTTCCTAGATACAGTAGAAGTTATACAAACAAATTGCTTAGAAACACCACTGCAGAAACATAAAAAGAATCCGGTTTTGGTTGAAATGCTGTCTGCTGTTTGCAATGGACAATTCCTTTGGCTTTATGTGCAATAACCATGGGTGTCCGGAGGGTGGTAAAAGGTTCACTTGCCCCAGTGATGTTGAAACAGGCCCACTGGAGCAGCAGCAGCAGTAGGTTGTTTCGGGTAGGGCAACTAGACGTAGAGAGCAGAAAAAAACCTGGCAGGCAGGGGGGTGCAGGTAAAAAAGCTTTTATGTAATTCTATGCATCACGTTTGCTCTACTCTCCTCCTCTTCCTCTCCCTGTAGCTGGTCTCCTCCCCATTCACTCTAGCTGCTGCCCCTTGACATGCATAGAGTCCCCGCCTAGGCAGAGATACAGCCTGCTTGCTGCAGACACAAGGTGTTAGTTAATGCTCCAGCTGTTGAGACTAGATGTCTGATGACTCTCAGCCAATCTGGTATGTTAAGCATAATGGGAAAGTGAGTACTCAACAAATTGAGTGCCAAAGTATAGTGATTACATAAGTATGGATTGGTACTGCAGCTGCTGTGAAAAGAACATCTCATGATTCTCAGCCATCCATTTGGTTGGCTTAACATCTGAGAAATGTGATAACAGCACCTGGAGTGCCAATTGTTAGCCACCATTGCTACATAACTACCAAGTGTCCTATTTTGCATCCAAACCTTTATGTCCCTTTTTACTACCCTCTAACTACCATCTTTTTTGTAATACCTTAGAATGTTTGGGGCCGTATTTATCAAGACAAAATAGGCGGTATTTCGGGAGAAAGTGCTAAAATAGTAGTTGTAATCATGGAAACCAATGGGAAGTAATGGCAGCTAGCTCCAAATTTAGCACTTTTTTAAAACCAAAATAGCACCTGTTCTGCCTTGATAAATTTGGCCCTTGCTGTGCATCACAGAGCTACACTACACAACATTAACTTTTGTTGACTGCAACTCTCATGATGCTGAGGTACAGTACATCTACAGTACAAACACAAAGGGAATTTGTTTTTTACACGAATACTTTGTAAATTACCATCTCAGCTACATGCCAGGTAACACAGGAGGCAAAATTCAACAACTGAAAATCATATGTTACCTAGAAATGCTCAACAAGGTGCTTGCATCTGCTTATCATGCAGATAATGAGCTAACATAAAACAGTACTATGAAATTGAAATTCAAGCAATTTTCTAAACATATGATTATGTGTGTGGCCTCATGTTTGTTGCTACAAAAGGAGCAAAACATACTGGCTGTTTAGGACAAGAGTGGTCATTTTATAGATGGGAAAGAGATATAATCTTAAATGTTTTGCTCCTTTAATACGCACTGAAAAGCTAAAATATGGACATTTTTTTTGGAAATCCTGCCTTACCAACAGTTTTACCCACATCTGCTATCTTGGAACATGGGCATGGGAACTCTAACCTAACGTCATCCCAGGTTACGAGGGTTAGCCAGATCCACATAGCACTGTGGGACCAACGCATCTTCTAAGTCAGCAAACCACAAAAACAATAGTTTTCTAAGAAATGTGTCTATCCAGCAGATCAATTTCTCCGAACACACACTGATTACGCTTTGTTAAAACAAAATATAGGAGGTATAATTAATTATATACTATACTATAGTGTCCAATAACCAACTGTACAGCACAGTATATTTATTTCTAAATATTAAAGCAATGAAAAAGTGACTCAATCTAATCAAATGAACGTGTGTTTACAAAAACTGGCAGGTCAGTGGTTAAGAGAAAACAATAGATACAAACTGATGTTGAATAAAAGCCAAAGCTGGAGGAAAATACCAGCTTGCATTGAGTAGATTAATAATTCTAAGGTTCACATGAATGGAACATGAAAAAAGCTATTGTTTACATCTTTGTGGCTAAATGTCATTTGCTTTGTAAGGTTTCATTTTGTACTAGCCGAGGGAAGTAAAACATTGCACTTATTACGTATGCGTTTCAACAATGAAAAAACCTTTAAATATTAATAAATATTATCTATATTTTTTCAGTGAAGTTACAATAGGTTAACTTGACATGTTTTGACGATAAAATAAAAATAATCTAACTGCAGCTATTTATACATTCAGAATTACACTCCCCAAACAGGAAAGCATATTTACTGATTCTTAAGTTGGCAAAAATTTATGCTGGAAGACATAAAGTAATTGAAAAAAAAATCAACAACCAACTATTTACAAAGTTTTATCACAGTTCTAACTTAGTGTTGAATTGGCAAACTCAGCTTGCTGTTATCTCTCAGTATCATGGTGAATTCAATGATAACTCAACACCTAACGATGGCTGGTCGAATCATAAAATGTAAATGAAATGAAGATATAATGCAAGAGGAGCCAAAGGATAATTCTGTTTTAACAAATGGTTTAATGGTTGAAATATGACTTGCACCCAAGCCTTTGACGTATTACAGGAATTCAATATAGGTTCTGGGTTTAACACTTGGATCCAATTACTCTACGCATGGATCCAGAATTCTTGAGTAGTTCTTGAGCAAAGTTCACCTTTCAATGTATCTCCCTGGTATAAAATGTAAATTCCATTTCTATCATCAAGCTCTTTAAAGTGAGTGAACAATAATTCAAACTATGTGCTGGTAACATAGAGTTTCCAGGTAACACAGGAAACTCTCTGTATAGATTAATTTACTTTATAATTCCAAATCGCAAAATATATAAATTTACGTTTCTCACTTATCGTTACCAAAACGTAATTAAAAGTTCTATATCATAATGCTAAATGATCAGGCTCCACATTAGTCGTTTAAAAAAAAAATGTTTTAAATCATTTTTTTCTAAAGACCCATGAATCATATTAACTTTAAATTGAACTCATGATCTGTTCTATTGTTGTATACGTATATGTGAATTGATGCAGATCTCATCCATATATCCTAATATTTAATTATGGTAAAACTATTTCCTGGAGAATGTATGAAATCTATAACTGCTAATTATGAATGTGTGCATTCTGAGCATGTACAGAAACAAGCATCAGGAAAGGGGCAAGTTGGCAGCAGTGATACTAAAAATGTTGGACCTGTTCAGTGGGCATCTCAATACATACAATATGGGACCCATATGATTGACCACAAGATGCTGGGAATGCCCATTTTTTTACACAGACCACATGGATTCTTGGTAGAGTGTTAACCAGGAGAAAGATGAGAAAATATAAGTTTTCAAGTTAAGGGTTTCTTTCCATAGGGAACAATCCTGTTCCAGTTGCTACTTAGAATCCTCACATCTAAGGAAAAATCAATCCTGTAATCATGCAATAGCATATATTTTAAAATTTCCAGTGGCCAAAGGCAATAGTTACCACCTTTTATTCAAAAAAGTACCTTCCATGATATAGTCTCCAAAAACGTAGCATTGGTATCTCTTAAGGCATGGCACACCGTATCAGAGTCACAAGTGACAAGACAAACAAACAATCCAGACTTACCATAGATTGGCCCATGAGAATTTGTTTTTGATTACTGAGTTTACTCAGAACATTGCTGCTTCACTCCACTCTATAGTTAGACAAACTAGTCCACATGGACTGATGTGTGGAATCAGTAGTCTTCTAAACTCTTAGATGGTCTGTGAAGAGATTTGGCAACTCCCGACTGGTTTAGGTTACTCTTTTCACATGATTTCGATCTAGTCCAAAATTAGAGTATTAGACTTGGCATCTCTGCTGCTAACATAACCCACTTCTGACAGGTGTTGTTATGAATCTATTTGTTGTGTCATACATTATTGTAAAATCTAAGTCAAATAGATATATGAGGCCATTTCTATCATGTATACATGTTAAGGCCTAAAAGGCATGTGGTTGCCTATAACAAGGTCTTGTATAGGGGTCCCTGTTTGATGCGAGTCAAAACATTTTTAGGAGGGTAAAATCACTACAATTTCTCATAATCTATAGAAATACTTTATTAATTTAGAGAAGAATATGCATTTGTGGATAGCTCTTCCAAACTGTGCACTGCCGCTAGGTGTGACATTATTGGCTATGCTTTAGCTTCTTTATAGATCACAAGTCCATTTTGATTCTATTTCAGGTGAATGGTTATTCAGTCTGCTCATATGTTACATGCACAATACTAGCATTTTGTAAAGTTATTTTTTTATAGCAATTTTTTAGTAGCAATAATTAAATCGTGTGCCAGAGTATAATGAATCATAGATATTTTAATAATGTAAGTGTAAAGAGTCTGTTGTTATTTATTACTGTTCACTCCCCCTACACATTTAATTACATTTATTTGCATTTAAAATATCTCTTTTCTTGGTTTTCACAAGAATTTATATAATCACTAAGAAATGGCTTTTCAAATAATTAAAAGGGGGAAAAAAACTGTAAAAGAAAATAGCATCTGAAACATTTAAGTAAATTAGAGACTTCCGCTGCCATTCCCAAGTCCATTTAAAGTTATTAATTGGTTGAATTTATGTTTAAGAATTTAAATCCAAGTAGTTTATTAATTCTCATTTTGACAGCACAGTATTTTATTTGCTGACACTTAGTTTAAATGGTAACCGACAGAGAAATAAAGTGTTTTAATGTTGCTTCTCTTACAAACTATCTTTGTTTTTTTAAGAGTTAAAGAAGAGTGGGGCTGGTTTGGCAATGGGTATTAATAGCAATCACTTGTTTAGCACAATAGCTAAATGTTATATTATCACTGTTAAACATGTTGTGTACATTAACAAGACTTCACTACAATGTACATTTAATGTATCTATATTTAAAAAGTGACCTCCTAAATGAAAGTAAAAATCTCATGAATATAGATACAAACATTTAAGTTAATGTTAGAATTATAACACAGACAAAATGAAAGGAATATATTAAAAATTTAATAGTAAATACGTTTTAGCCGCAAGTATAAAAATGTTATATACAATGTGCCAGTTAAATATCTGTACATAAGAAACACAATATACAGTACCTCCAGTAACACATTAAATATTTTTATATGAAATATAAAAATGTAGATTCCTTAAAAAAAACAAAAACATGAAAAAAAATTCAGGTGTATTATTACGGAAGGTAAAAAAAATAGCAAACTTTTACTAATTTCTAAATAAAAAAAAATATGGAATGCAGGGACAAACCACTATGACATTTGAGAAATAAAATACAGATATTATAAACAGTGCATATTAATCATATTCAACCTATTTGCCTCATCTATTAAAAAGATGGTGTGACAAAAATAGAATACAAGATTAAACATACTGGTGGTACAAAATACAAATGATAACACCTGAATGATTTATTTACACATTTATTTAGCTTATAAATAAGATTCCGTCAAGGAAAAATACTGTATCAAAATTTTCATAATTTAATACTGCTGGTACAAATGACACCAAAAATAATTACATTTGCAGTTATTATAAAATCTTTACAATATGTCTCTGATGTACTTTTGTGACGTCAGGGGATCAAAATGAAAGTAGAACAGGTACAAAAAAAAACAAAAAAACCTTTAGAATTATTTAAATTATAGGCAATATACATAAAACTGGTGCAGTTATTTGAAGGAAAATCCTGCCCCAATCAGTTCTAGCCAATTGTTTGAGACCGTAACGTGGAGTAAAGGTTGGGCCTCAACATTTTAGAAGCAATTTAAACCAGCAAGCTGGATTTCCATGGGTGCCAGGATGTTAAAGGTAAGTGAATTATGAAGAAAGGCCTTTCAAACTAGATATTTAAAAGTACAATGCAGTTAAACATATATTAAACAAATATAAATGTATATTCTGAATTAAAATGAGCACAAAACTAATGTCTTTATTATCAGACCACATACTAGACTGCATTCAATGTTCTGAGTTAATCTAACATAAACTGCAATAAATAATTTTGAGTAAAAAGCCACTGGTTAGAGCTCATTATGCCAATATTTCAGTTTGTCTCAGTTACAGTATCTGAAAAAAAGGTGACCGTAAAGAAATGTTAAAAATTAAAATGATCATTAAAAAAAGTCCCATTTAGCCATTAAGACAAAAAAAAAAATTAAATCTATAATATCTATGATTCACTAGTTGTAAAATGTTTTTTACCCAATTGTGTCTATAAGCACCATTTTATTTTAAAAGGTCTATTCTGGGGGTTGTATTTCAGAGCCAAAAATCAGACCAAAATAGGGTTTGAGAATTCTTCTGACTCTACTATTTTGGCATTTTACACGTCAAATATAATCTTACAAGGTTTTGATTACCAAATTCTAAAAAAAAATGAAGGTCTCATGCCAGCATGAGGTCTTATCAAAATTAGTACCCAAAGTTTTGTTCTCTATTAACCTAATTATTTCCATTTAAAAAAAAAACAGCTATACCTCAAATATAAAACCAGCTGCTAATTATACAGTGCAAAAAACAAAATTATTTCTAATTGTAATATTCTATATACAAGTATGGGAATCCTTTACAGCAAGTTTATTTTTTAAGTTGTAATTATAGGACATGATATAATATCTAAATTATGAGGTCACATACTTCCTAACATATGGATGTTTGCCTGACGCACTCAAACTGGCAGCGCTACAGCGCATTAAATCTGGACGGCAGGATAAAGCAGGCCAATTGTGAGGTCTGCCATGGATATGGATCTCTTTAAAGGTACTGCCTGGTGCCCAAAATGCATCTTACAAATATTAATACATATTAATGTGCTTTCAAAGTATTTTAAAAGGCATGTTTTACATTTTGTATTGCTTAAAATATAAAATACTTACAGCTAGATGAAATTGTGAAATGACAGCAGTTTGCAAGAAACCAGGACTGCCCACACTAGCTGGGTAAAAGTAATTTCCTTTTCTTTCTTTCTTTTTTTTTTGCTGCAGGAACCACTGAGAATAATGCCATTGAAATGAATGGAATATCAGGTCTCTCTAGTGATGTCATCAGACAATGTGTTACACTGTTAAGAGATCCTCCTTGTACAAGAGCAAGGTCACCAAGAGGCCACACAATATAATCAATTTGAGGAGCACAGGAAGTGACTAATTTAAACAAAACTTTATTTCCTCAGTGTCTATATACCGTATTTGCTCGAATATAAGACAACCCTGATTATAAGACGACCCCCCAAACTTTGGATATTCCTTTAGGAAAAAAACTAAAAGCCTGAATATAAGACTACCCTATAGGAAAAAAAAGTTTAACTTGTATATATTCACATGTAAATTGCTTTTTAAAATTTAATAAAAAATTTTATATTAAACAAATGCATTTCTTTTTTTATTTCCTTTTATGTGCCAATGCTGCCTCTCCCCCCCCCCCCGCGTTGTCTCTCTCTCTCCCCCCTCCCTCTGTCTCTCTTCCCCTCCCTCCCCTTGTCTTTATCTCCCCCCCGCTTGTCTTTATCTTCCCCCCTCCCTCCCTTTGTCTCTCTCTGCCCTCCCCCTCACCATTTTACTGATTGACCGGAAGGACCGGGCGTGCAGCAGGGGAGGTCTGCGCTCATCGCGCAGACATTCCCCTGCTGTTAGAAAGGGGGATCCAGGTCCCCTGCAGCTCTGCGGGGGACCTGGATCCCAGTCTTATAGTCTGACCTCAATTTGAGGTCAGATTATAAGACGACCTCAAATATAATATTTTTCAGAGCAAATACGGTAATCAGTGCTGCCGCACCTGCAGTAAACATGCAGAGTAATCATTGGGGAGGTCTTGAGTCAAATATTAAAAATGTGATTTAAGCAGAATGCCTGCATCAAATCACACTGGATTTAAAGCCTGTGCCCTATACAAGCAGTAATCTTCCTCTTGCACCAAAGTGAGTTTGGGGACTAGACTGTCCCTTTAATGAAAATATATTTTCACTACCTGCACTAGAATGCACCTTTACGTTTTGTAAAAGCAATGTCAAAAAACACAATCCTTATTAAGGAAACACACTTCATGTGGCTGAAATGACTGGCAATAAAAACACAGGAAAACCATACTGAGACAACTAGCTATTGTTATATACATGTTTGATTCCTTCAGTCCCAAGTACTGATTACACATGTTGATCAGCAATCCTAAATGCTCCGAAATATGTTGCTTCTTGTGCCAGGTCCAATAGCGGTGAATAGGTGGCTTGGATCAATATCTCCTCATCTGCCTGCAATTTAAATATGCCTCCTTGATAAATAGAATAGAAGTGGTAGTCTGAGTTATTTGACCAAACCTCTGTATTTCCTCCTTTCATCAGTGTCTGCAAGTGACTCCTATTCTTGTTTGCTTTACAGACATACAACATAAACTGCAGAGCTTTGTTGTATAATGTTTTTGCAGAGCTTATGTGATGTCTAAAACAAAGGTTTGCATACACAAAGTAAAATCCATCCCGTAAGACTTTTAGTTTTCCCTTATTGTAGCTCATGTTCTGCAGGTTTGCCCAGCCTTCTTTGTAATTCCAAGAGGTAAGATTAACTTTGGTGTGTTCACCTTAAAAGTGAGAAGACAATACTTGTGTTAATATTTTGAAAAACAGCTTTGATTTTCTACTCATATCATCCAGGCTGGATTTTAAGAACCCAGGCAACCTTAGCCACACACTTTATCCCAATTATTCACACTTTCATTTTTTTCGCTTCTATTTTGTTTAAGGGACATCCAAATGTTTTTTAACCTGTGCTTCCTATTAAGGGGATAAAATGGTGTGACTGGATATAGTTAATAGAGAGAATATTAACAAACTTAGGGTGTTTTAACTGTTACTTCAATGAAAAAGGTAAAAAAAAAACAAAAAAAAAAAACACTTTTGACTTTGTAAAGACACTGCTCTTTAAAAATGATGAACAAAAACAAAGGAAGCAAGAGTTTAAAAAAAATGTCCTGCAGGTCTGGGCTAAACCCGACCCAACACCCATGTACCTTAATATATACACACAAGTTTACTTTGACACATTAGGACAGCGCAGAGCACAGTCAATCAGAGCAGGAGCAAGCCATGCTCGTCTGTTCTGGGTCTGCAGATTGTAGGAATCTCTCCTTCTGCTAATTTTGCATGGGATCAGCAGAGGGGACCTAGTTAATGATGGTTAAAGAGGTAATCATGTGAGCACAGACACTCCTCCCTCTGCTGCTGCCTGTGTCAGAGAGCCGGGTCACATGATCGCCTGTGCTTCTGACAGGCAGAGGAGCTGGGAGCAGGAAGAGGAGGAGTCTGTGCTGCATGCAGGGTCTGCCACCGGGCTGCTCACAGAAGGTAAGGGAAATTAAGCAAAACAAACAAATGTTGCTGTGTGCGAGTGATGTGATGTGAGTGATGTGAAGTGAGTGATGTGGAGTGAGTGATGTGATGTGGAGTAATGAGAATGATGTGATGTGAGTGTGGTACTTATTTATGGAGGGGGGGGGGGCAGATAACAGAGTCTTTGTTACCTCCTGCAGTATCCATAAATGCACCATTAAGGTCGCAACGCAGTTATACAAGGAGTATGGGCTAACAAAATATGTTTCTTCTCTGTGTCATTTTATTTCTTCTAAATAACTAAAAAAAATTAAATAAAAATACAGGACAACATAAATTCAGTGATGCAATAAGATCTTTTGAGCATGGCACTTTACTAGACGTAAGGCCTGCCAAACTTTTTTAAATTTAGATTGAAAGGATCCCCTGGCATGTCCTCGGCTAACAAAAGACTAGATGATTAGTCAGTACTATTAGGAACTGGGAGGGTTATGTAGGTGGCAACATAGCTGCACAAGAGCCATGCAAATCGTATAAGCTTGCAACCTCCAATTTCATGGTTATTCTTCCTAACGATTTACATTAGCAATTGCGTTTGCATTCACTTCTTCATCATGGTCATTTTTCCTAAAATTATTCTTAGCAATGTCAATTGCATTCCCACCACAAATACTTTACAGACACACATAACTACAATCCGGAGGAACAAGGATGTAAGATGTTTGTTGGACAAATACTATGGGATTTAGTTTGAATGGTACAAAAATTATACTAAACAAAAATAAAATTGCATTGTACATATTACGTATAGAAACATGAAAAGTATTGTGGCCCTGTTCTGGGGTAAAATATAATTGTTGGATCAAGTTAATAGGGGTGTGCCTTAACTAGAGGGAGTTTTAACTTTTTTTTATCCTTTTTAATAAAAGTAAACACTTTTGTGCCACTTTACACAGTAAAAAAAAAAACCTTGGAAGACACAGTTCTTTAAAAATGATGAACAAAAACATTGTGAGAAATACTTGAGCACAGTGATTAGACAAGTGGTTGTGGGGTCAGTATTTATTTAGGAAGAAAACTGCAATCCAGTATGCAAAAATTATATATTTATACATGAATACAAAAAAAAAAAAAAAAAAAGAGCCCAGCCATCTTTGGCACGACATTCTATGGTTTGGTTGAAATCATGTAATAATTTTAGCCAAGTAATGCACATAGTTCACTTACGGGCTCTATGTCTGGGTGGTCAAAATATGAGTGTTCAAGTGATTTAAAGCGAGAGAACCATTTAATAAAAAAGAGGAAATTAGGATTGTGGAAATGTGGTTTATTAGTTATCAATGTACTTCTGAAACTATTCTCATCTAGTTTATCATTACACAGTGTTTTACAAAAAAAAAGTCTCAGAATCTTGGAAAATTTTAATATTTCCCTGGCTTGCTATGGACCAAGACAACATAAAAGCAGATTAATGCATTGTTACAGAGATTATGTTGATTTCAGAAAGTAGAGCAAACAGAAATCTCTAGATTTTCTATACTTTTTGCAGCTCTGCAAATATTTTCAATTATCAGGGCCGGGGAAACCCCTTTTAAAAATAAAAAAAAATAGATTAAAAAAACTTTCCTGCAGAGGCACTCTCCCAGCGAGCGAGCGAGCGAGCAGGAAACTTGATGTCTGTGCGCTGCCCAGGATTTAAGGCCAAAAGCGTTTATGGGAGGAATTTACTAAAAAAGTGGAGAGTATTTAGGCAAAAATAGGTTGAGGGCAAATCTCAACTTTACTGGTGTTAGGAACTGGCCAGAAATACCAATGAATAATATCTATTTGTATTTGCATTGTACAGTATTTTCTATGCCAAATAAAAAAAACAGTTAGTAAAACTTACGTGATGTAATGTTATGGATGGTAAGATGTGCAGATGGCCATTTCTGGGGATTGTTGTCTCTTAGTGTGTATGATGCATTTTTCAGAGCTGCATAAGAATATAAAAAGAAAATTAATACAATATCTGTAGTAAGTATCTTAAATGGACATAACATGACTGGTCTCCAGCTTACCATTCCCTGACTGGACTTGTCTTTCTGGTCCCATGCCTTGTACAGCCTAAGATAAGAAGAAAGGAAAAAATAAATTTACTAAAAATTCATAAATTTGCTAGTCATGGACATAAAACAAATAATTATATTTACTTCAATAAAAATCACAGCCAAAAAAATGATATACAATAATGGTGTAGGTAAAAATATATTTTTCAGTAATAAGCACTGGACAATATTCTGACCAATTCTTAAAGTCTCTTAAAAGCAATGCAAATTCTGATAAATTACCGGAGAAGAAAATTACAAGTGTATTTTGATTCAACTATTGCTAATACACATATTGGTGAACGTGGACCTCATTTGGTACCCGTACCTCCGATACCCCTGTTTGTATATTTGAATACACATATTGACCCTATGGCGCTACCGAGTCTTCGTCATTTTTCAGTAATTTTAGAAACATTTGATGTGACCCACTTTGGAAAACAATTGGACACTTTTGCAATAAAAACAGGTTAGCCAGTTGTTGAACTACATTTACCATGATCCTTCGGGTGCTGAAAAACAGCTTGCGATTTAGAGGTGGTTCAGACCTGGCAATCAGCATGTTAGATAAAGATTTTTCAGAGCCACAATTCATCCAGTACTAGCTCATTTATATTGATAATTAACTAGTGTATTTGAAAAGTTAATAATTAAATTGTAGAAAAGCATAGCATGATTATGAATTTGAGCTACAGAGAAATCTTTGCATGTAGCTTAACCACAGTCATACACAGGAAATTGTATTCTTTACTTGAAGGTTCAACTTTCTTTAGCGGTCATAAAGCTATTCAGCTTAGATGAAGATCAAAAAATATAGAAATGAAAAACCAACTTAACTTCACACAACCGAAAGGTGTGTAAAATTTATGGCGGACCCAGCTGTAACTCGGGGTTTCTGGGTTCGGGTGTTCCTACTCATAACAGACCCAACATTAGACACAGCCGGCTAAATATTGTTGCCTTGCTCATTAAAGAAAAACTTTACATAAATAGTAAAAATAAAAACAACTTGGCTATTTACCCGAAATGTACTAATGTATACAGGTAAAATTTGCACCAAAGTACATTAATGCAATGGAGACATTTATAAATCCTTAGCTACTAATACGAGGATTAGAGAGTAACATAGCTGGTATGTACACAGATCACTTGAAACCATGTATTGGTCAGATATGTCATCCAAAATAGACAGGAAGGGAATATAAAAACGTTATAAGGACGCACATAATTAAGTGCATGCAGGGTTGATGCATCATTATGAAAACAGGATAATTGTTAAGCAACTACTCCGCAAATTCTTGTCTTGGGGAAAGCATTAGTCATTTTATATGGTTTGGAATATACTCTGTTATTCCAATAAACCTCAGCTTTTTTATATTTAACAAGGGTGTCGAAAGTTAAGAAATTCTTTCACAGTTCATATTAATATTAATGAGGTTAACACGGGATTCCCAGGAAGGATTCTCTTTAGTTCTGCTGGCAGTAAATCTCCCTTGGGAAAGGCCTAAACATAGTTATTAAACCATGGTCAGCTGTACTGATAGTCAATTCTGTTACTCTAGGCCTATCATGCCATAGTTGCCAACTGTCCTGTTTTTGCCGACGTCATGTGACCCGTACAGGTCAGTTTGTGTGCTCACATAAGCCTACATTAGCAAGCTGGGAGCAGACAGGACGCGTGTGGCTGGGCTGGGTAATGGAGGCTGATGTGAGCTCAGCCAGTGGCATCACCACACCCATTTTTTTTTGTCAAACTTTAATAAGAAATAAAAGGGGCATTTCAACCGGATATGACAGCAAGTCATTTCCAGTGGCTGTATTTCCCTCCTCCATGCAGGTGGAAGTCTGTGCAGAGGAGACGGCAAGGGACATGGAGCAGCCAGGTGAGTACTTGGGGAGGCAGTACGTTTTATTGTGGGGGTCTTATGATTTTTTCTGGGGGAACATGATAATTGGCTATTTGGAGTGGCATATTAATGGGCAATGTGGCTGTGGCATATTAATGGTCAATTTGACTGTGGCACATTAATGGGCAAATTGGCTGTGGCATATTAATGGTCAATTTGGCTGTGGCATATTAATGGTCAATTTGGCTGTGGCATATTAATGGGCAAAGTAGCTGTGGCATATTAATGAGCAATGTGGCTGTTGTACATTAATGGACAATTTGGCTGTGGCACATTATTGGGCAAATGGTCTGTGGCACATTAACCCCTTGACGACAAAGGACGTGCCTGGCACGTCCTGCAGTGAATGAAGCAGTTTTCGCGATCAACGATCGCGAAAACCGCTTTAACAGTGCTGGTCTATTGCCTCGACATCAATAGCCAGCACCGAAATTTCTATTTTGGGACCCCACGATCGCCCCACGGAGCGATCGTGGGGAGCCATATTGACGGAGAATGCTGCTCCGTCAATATGGCTAAGCCCTCTGCCGGTCTGAGCTTCGGAAGTGAAAGTAACTTCACTTCCGTCGCTCTGAATATGCTACTTGACTGCCCCTAGTGGTAATTAAGTAGCATTGCAATGTAAAATATTTAAAATACATATTTAATTAATTAAAAACAGGTTATTTAGCTATATTAGCCTATAGGGTTAAAATTAAATATTTTTTAGCATAAGGGATAGGGTTAAAATTAAATTAAAGTTAAAAAAATATTAAGGGTTATAATAAGGATTAGAGTTGGGGTTAAATTTAGTGTTAGGGTTACATTTTGGGTTCGGGTCAAAAGATCAATATAGGAAAAAAACAAAAAAACACTATTTTTGGTTTTTGCCCCATAACTCGCAAAAAAATACCGAAAAATATGGAAACATGCATATTTTTGAACTCGGGAGAACATTTAGAAACTATTTAGACAGGGTCTTTTTTAATGATTTTATTTGTGTAAATTATATTTTAGGTCAAAGTTAGAAAAAGTGGGTTTTTTTCAATTTTTCATCATATTTTATGATTTTTTTTGTAGTAAATTATAAGATATGATGAACATAATGGTATCTAATGAAAGCCCTTCTTATGACGATAAAAACATATAATTTGTGTGGGTACTGTATGTGAGAAAGAAAAAAATTACAGCTAAACACAAACACCCAAGAAATGTCAAAACAGCCATTGTCACCAAGGGAAAGTCAAGGGGAAAATGTCTTGTCACTAAGGGGTTAATGGGCAAATAGTGGCATTTTAATTGGAAAATTGGCTGTAGCATATTAATGGGCAAATTGTCTGTGTCATATTAATGGGCAATTTGGCTGTGGCATATTAATGGGCAAAGTGGCTGTGGCATATTAATGGGCAATGTGGCTGTGGCCATGTATGGTCCGAATATTGTTCTTTTCCCCCAGGCATTCCTCTTCCATAAAGACTTGCCAATCTCAGAAAGAAGTAAACAATTATTTTTTATCAATATCTTGCTGGCTTCTAAGCTGTGTCTGGCTGGGAAAACCGGATGTTCCATCCCGGCTTGAAATTCAAATTTGCTTTAGACGAATACGAAAAAATGTGGCTGCCATGGCTTCAATGTACTGATCCTCCTAACGAATAGGGACATCGATTCACATTTAATTCCACTGCGGGTTGATTTAGGCCTTTTCTCAAAAAAGGAAATCTAGTGCTAAACCCCCCTCGCCACCCCCGGCCGGCCAGGAGACTCCACAAGTATATAGATTGACAATGATGATAATCTGCCTGAGGGGCAGGGTTCTGGGCTCGGAGTGTATACAACCAATGTATGTATGGATGTAAGTGTTTGTGTAAATGAGATACTGTATTCGTGACTTTATTGGCCGAATTGGCACAGCTTGTTGGATTATTAGTGCTAGAATCAATGCAGAATGGATTTCAAATGTAATTTGTGGATGTTTTAATAATTCTGTCACGATAAGAAATTTTATGTTTTTGTACTGTCTTTTGATAAAAAAGTAAAAGGTACCTTTTGCACAGCAGCATTAAATGCCTTCCTTACTGTATCGCACAAGTGCAAGTTATTATCCCCATCTTGTAAAGGCTCCTCTGAATGTGACAGATCTGCAGTTTTTAGGATACGTCTCCAGCACTGCATTTCTTTGTCCGATGTCCGGGTTGGATCAATCTGGAAAATAATGGTCAATAGGTTGAAATATGTTCAACATTCTGTTCAAGTCTTTGTAAAGTCATTGGTCTAAAGTTCTACATTCCTTTATGTTGGGAAGCTTCGATGGTATTAAAATCAAGGAATCTTATGAGCCACTGAATTAATGTACACAATTGCTGAAAACATAAGCATTCATTCTACACTAAGGCCACAGAGACATTCTGGCAACTTTTGGTTTACTCCAAAAACTATTTTTACAAAATTTTAAAAAGTCCTAAATTGAGCAGCTGGGAATCCTATGTACATATGTTTGAAAATCTGGCTGCAGTCACCACCTGCAGTGGTGATGCTACCATATAAGCTAATTAAGCGGGCAGCGGAAATAGCTGAAGAGTGGACAGTCCCAACTGATTTTCACATAGGACGCCCCCATCTAGAACCACCACTGTAAATGTGCACTGGCAGCACACACACACACACACACACACACACACACACCCACCATATGAAGCCAGGAAAGAAAACTCAGCACTCTGGATTGCTCAAGTTATCCTGCATTTTTACTTTTGGTTTAGGTACCTGTTTGATACTATGTATTTTTATTCTTATGTATACTATTATTAGGAGATCCATAGGTATGAGTTACAATATAACCCAAATCTATATACTTTGTCTCAGGGAAAGCATATTGATCATGTGTAGATATGTTTATAGTTTAATATTTTGTATTTGTATTTAGATAGGGTGCCATAATACGAAATGTCTACAGTGAGGTATTGTAATGTACTTAAAATGTATACAATATCAAGCAAGATTTAAAAAAAAAAAACTTATATTAATAAACATTTCCATAATTGTAATATAGGACATTTTGAATATCTACACTACATGAACAAAAAGTATTGGGACCCATTACCATAGGTGTATAAAATCAAGCACCTAGACATACAGTCTGAATTTACCAACATTTGTGAAAAAAATGGTTCATGCTGAAGATACTCAGTAAATGCAAGCATAGTATTGTGATAAAATGCCACCTTTGCAATAAGTCAGTTCTTAAAATATCATCCTTGCGAGGTATTCCACGGTCAACTGTAAGTGGTATTACTGGAAAGTGGAAGCATTAAGGAACAGCAGCCAAGAAGCAGAAGACCAAGTAAAGTTACAGAGCAGGGTCACTGAGTGCTGAGGCACATGGTGCGTAAAAGTCTGCAATGCTTTGTCGATTCCAAGATTTTCAACGTTCCACTGGAATTAATATCAGCACAAAAACCGTGCAGTGAGAGCTTCATGAAATGGGTTTCCATGGCCAAGAAGCTGCATGCATGTCTCACTAATGAAAATTCTAAACTTTGGATCGAGTGGTGTAAAGCTCGCTGCCACGGGACTGTGGAGCAGTGGAAACGTGTTCTATGGATTCTTCACTGTTTGGCAGTCTGATGGGTGAGTGCGGCTTTGGTGGCATTTTTTCAGGGGCTGGGAAATTTTAAGGATTCAGCATACGAAGATATTTTGGACAATATCATTTTTTCTCATGAATCAATTTTTTTGCACATACAACACATTGCTATTACCACAGCATTTTCAAAAACTGCACCTATTAGCGTATTTGCTCGAATATAAGACAAGGTTTTTTTCAGAGCAAATGCTCTTATATTCGAGGTCGTCTTATAGTTTGACCTCAAATCGAGGTCAGATTATAAGACTGGGATGCAGGTCCCCAGCAGAGCTGCAGGGGACCTGGATCCCCCTCTCTAACAGCAGGGGATGTCTGCACGATACGCGCAGACATCCTCCCCTGCCGCCCAGCACGACCGCCGGGACTTCTATGATGAAGCCGGGTCCTTCCGGCTTCATCATAAAAGTCCCCTGCGGAAGTGCCGGGCAGCAGCGGAGGATGTCTGCGCATATCGTGCAGACATCCTCCGGCTGCCCCCACTAGCCACCAGGAGATTCGGGCCACCGGGGGATGTCTGCACGCTGCCCGTCACTTCCGTCTATTATGATGGACTGGCTGTCTGTCATACTGGACGGAAGTGTCGGGCAGCATGGAGGATGTCTGCAAGTATCGTGCAGACATCCCCCGGCTGCCCCCACTAGCCACCAGGGAGAGAATCAAGGTGAGGGAGAGGGGGGAGAGACAAGGGGAGGGAGGGGGAAGAGACAGACAAGGGAAGGGGGGGGAATAGACAGGGACAAGGGGTGAAAGACAGAGACAAGGGGAGGGGGGAGAGAGACAAAGACAAGTGGGGGAGATACAAGCTGGGGGGGAGAGAGGCAGCATTGGCTCATAAAAGGGAATAAAAACAAGAAATGCATTTGTTTAATATCATATTTTTTTTTATTAAATATTAAAAAGCAATTTACATGTGAATATATACAAGTTGAACTTTTTTCCTATAGGGTAGTCTTATATTCAGGCTTTTAGTTTTTTTCCTAAAAGCAATATCCATAGTTTGGGGGGTCGTCTTATAATCAGGGTCGTCTTATATTCGAGCAAATATGGTAATAATCTTTTTATCCAACCAGCATGGTTTGTTTTTTCCGATGGTTACCCTTGACCTCCTAATGTGGCTTAAGATTATTTAAATATGTAAAAAGTACAACAGGGCTTGAGGAAGACATATTCACCTAATGTTGCCCGTTATAGACTGTCCTGACCCAAAATGGGACCAGATCTGGGTTTGTGGACAAATTGCCGATTTTTCCACAATTTGGCTACTCATTATAGTTGATTTTGGGACCGAATGTGCTGTGCCACTCGGAAACCGAAAGTTCAGAAGCATTTGGATCAGGGAAACTTCACCATGAAAAGCATACAATTGTGGCTACCCAATATCACTCACAAACACTGTCCGGGTTTAGGAAACATATGAAATTCGCACATAGCAATTCCAGATTTTAGATGGAGACCAGAACTTTAAAGGGCTGAAAAGTACAGTACAAAATATTTTAAAGTGTTTTTTTTTTTTCATATGGAAACTGCTTCATATTTGCCCTAATATCATATTTCATACAAATATCCATGATTACAATATTTGTTCAAAAGATGATATTTTTCTATATGTGGAGCAATATGCATGTAAAAAACCAGCAAAAAGCAACGTGCAGCACATACACCAATGAGTAACCACAATCAAAGGGAAGAATTACCCACGTAGAATGATTCCACAATGTGGAAATATACATAATATGTAAGTGTGAAAAATGTGGAGTTACCTGAAACAAAGACAGACACAATAAGATAAGTTAAAATCATAAGTTTGTTTTTTTAAATTTCTAATTTCAGTGAGAGGGGGAGAGAGTTTTTCAGCAGAGGAGTACATACAGGTGATATGAAGGGTAAGTAACCAAGAGTTTCATGACTACTACCAAGATGCAAATATGTGATTTACTTATCATCATCACATGAGATGGGGGGATGGGACACTTCATCGCGGCTGCTTCCGCGCAGCCGCTTCACCGCCGACTCTACAGCACAAGACAGCTCGTCGCTGGAGATTTCATCGCGGGACATTTCATCGCTAAAGGTAAGTATTTTACCGATTTTAGTTGGTTTAGAATTAGGGTTTAGGGGGTTAGAATTAGGTTTAGTGTTTAGTGTTAGGGGTAAATTTTACTATTAGGGGTCGGGGGTTAGTATTAGGGGTCGGGGGTTAGTATTAGGGTTAGTATTAGGGTTTAGGGGGTTAACTTTAGTATTAGGGGTCAGGGGTTAGTATTAGGGTTAGTATTGGGGTTTAGGAGGTTAACTTTAGTATTAGGGGTCGGGGGTTAGTATTAGGGGTCGGGGTTAGTATTAGGGGTCAGTATTAGGGTTTAGGGGGTTAATTTTAGTATTGGGGTTAATTTTAGTGTTAGTATTGGGGTTTAGTGTTAGTATTGGGGTTTGGGAATCATTTATTAGGGGAGGTTATTTTCGTTTTACTTTAAGATTTGTAAGAGCTGACAGTTCAGCGCTGAACTGTCAGCTCTTACATAGCTGCAGCCGCGGTGAAACGGCCGCGTTATACTTCACTGCTGACAGTTCAGCGTTCTAACTGCCGCGCTGAACTGTCAGCGATGAAAATGCGGCGAAGAAGTGTCCTAGATCCTGAGGAGGTGGATGATGTACCAGGCAACCATCCAGTCCTGTCATCAGCAGCATTCTTTTCAACAGGCTCACTATCAACCACCTGTACTGATGGAGAGATGTTAGGCATGGTAATTGCTGCATGAGCAGCAGTGCATGCAAATCTTTACTGCTTCTGGGCCAATGTAGCAAGATTGTTACTCAAAACATGGCTACAATGTTCAGCTCTAGCCTCATACTCCTTCTGGTACAAAAATCTCATCCACTCCTGTTCCACAAGTCTTGCACCTAACAATTTAATCCTGTGTCGCTACCATCTAGCCATGGAACTGTTCTTGGTTAACCACCATCATGGTCAGTTGCTGGTACAGGTCTAACATATCACACAGTACCAGCAATCAGACCATGGACAGCAGCATCAAATGCCATTGGAGGAGGGGCTCCTGATGTGCTTGGGTGTTCTCGACCACTGCGATCCATCAAAGCGGGGAGGATGCTTGCCACACCAAGAAGAAAAAGAAGAAGTTTAGGAAATTGCAATACAGAATGTAGTCATCACATCCTTACAGTTCACATTCATAGTTATCGGAATCCTGAACATTCCTCATAATAATTAGCCCCTTTTTACATTCATTTTACAGAATCAGTTAGCAGTTATGTAACACAACCCCATGCTTAACTCATTTTATGCAAATCCCGTGATTACACATTCCTATGTTATACAACTGTAAATCCATATCCATGTTTCCATGTATATGGATGTACAGTTGTATGTACATAGATTGTATTCCAGAGTTAACTATCTACATTAACATCTGGCATGAATGATGTGGTGTACATGTGTATCTACCTTGGGTGTTGGATACCTGGGCCTGCACATCATGAGCCAACAGTTGGTGGGAAGAACTTTGTCCAAGATGTGGTGAAGATACCCCTTTTGGATTTGAAGAATAATGCACTGTTAATTTGGAGTGCATAAAGTAGGGTGTAGAACATCAACATTTTCATGTGCAGGCCATGGGGCCTTGCATCAGATAATGCTGGGGTTGAGGGGTCAAGTCTGCAAATGCTAGAAGGAAAAATGAGAGAACAGTGTTAATACATTTCAATTGACATGCATAACACATCAATGGATGTTTAATACTTATGACCAGGTAAGTCTGACAATTGAACCCTCAATCCATCAAGCTCTGGAGAACATTGTATAGCTTCCTCTTCTCCGGTGTCTTTATGTCAGAGTATCTGAAATATAACAGTAGAACATTGCTATTTGTACACTATCATTTATCATCTGTACAGGTTATCCAATTTACACGTATACAACAATATACACAAAACTATGTACGTGTAAACACAGATGTCTACTGCCAACATGCTCTGCACAGCTGAAGTTTTCTACACATACCCGTGGAGCTTCTCCATGTGTGTCAGCCATTTTAACATGTTAAGTCACATGCAACATTCCTCATGTTTACACTCCTAGTTTTCCTTGTCACAGCTAATACGTGTGTTACATAACCTACAGGTGTGTAAATTCAGTGTTTAGTGCAATATAACTATGGTTTAGAAGTGTTTTAAATGCACTTACCTTTTCTTCAACACCTCTTCAGGCTCATTATTTCCACCATCTGTGTGATTGCATCTACAGCCACCTGACAGAGCTTGTCCTCTTTACTGCAGGTCCCATCATCCAGTAATGAAATTCTCACACAGCTTGCGAACCAATGCCTGGTTCTCCTCTGCTGAAAAACTCAGCTGTTATCTGTTAGACCGTGACCTCCCCCTCTCCTACTTCCAGTGTCCTGGTCCCACACTGTGTCCTTTTTCCTGGATTGCCCTTTTTTATTTCTTTTTTTGAGCAATAAGATGCAGATTGTGCTCTAAAATGGTGGCCTTCCCTTGTGCTCAGTATTTATGCACACATTCATCCATAGTGATTGGCTGTAAGTTGATTGCACCAATAATTTGTATACATTTCCTATGGAAGGTTCGGTTTATTTCAGTTGCATTTCAGGTTATTATCAGTATTTGGGTTTTTTGCAATGTGCAAAACCTCTCACAGGGCTTGTTTTACATGGACTGGGCAGGGTCACATGACCCGCAACGCATACTTTGGCAGCATCCTCTTCCGATAGAAGATGGAGGACTTTTCCTTAAATGAAGAGCGCATATTTGGCACTTGTGCCGTCTAGAGCGCCTGGGCACTATGGACCCAGTGCACCTGCCTCATCTTGCCTCTGGGATCCATTATGCATACTGATTTAAAATATTCACTTCATTTTCTATAGTGTCCCAAAAAAGAGCAATGGGGATTGTCTTGCCGGATTTGGGATGGTTTGGAAACATACTAACATAATATCCTATGCAAATGTTCTACCACCAACATTGAGTACTTTATACTCCCAAGACTTCCGTACACCCCCTAAGATAAATGAGAACTTTATATTTAAAAGGTGCATGTGAATAATGAGCCTTAACTGCAAGACTGTAGTATACAAACTACTTCAAAGCGTGCGCTTTTCAATTACATCGTGTGAGCCTTAGATTTTTATTTTATTTCTTTGCCTTATGCATCCTGCCACTGATTTCCTTGTAGTTATAACTTGCACAGCTGAATTGTACATGGCATAATGAAGAAAAAAAAAAAAAAGTCTTACAAAATGTCACTGATCTTCCAATTTTTTTTTTTTGTAATGTTTTGGTGGTTAAAGTAAAAATGTAGCCTTGTTGTAACAACTGCAAAGGATGTTTAAGTCATGCCAAACGTTGACAGAGGAATAGTACTCAAAATGTACAGATGCTCCAATACCACACCAGTTAGATGAAGCAAATTATATTCTTGCTAGTGGTATTTTTGTTTCAGTGGTGTATGAATCCCCGGTTCTGCCATGTTCTGCTTTTAACAGTAAGCACGCCAAAAACATTTTTCTTTTGTTTCTTCATGCATGCCAACTTGGCACAATTTAGTCCAAAATAACATGTCTTCACTGAATATATACAACCATGTGCAACCCAAATAATAAACATTAAATACCTCAATACTGTATACAGTGTTGTAAAAAAAAAAAAATATATATATATATATATATATATATAGTACAAAATGTTTACAGTACGTGTGGCGGTTATTTTTCCTAAATGCCGAAGAGCAATGTGGTTTTACTTCTCTGGTTTTTTAGTTGGTTCACCTTAACTGACTTATTATGCTGCAAAATCTGAACCTGAAAAGCATGGAGGGAAGGAACCTGCCAACCTTCCTATTGAAGAGTCATTCTGTATTATAATATGGGATATCAATAGATATGCAGAATGAACAGAGTTTCCCCAGCCAAATGCTCTGTTAAAGTGTCAAAGATTCAACTATGCAATATGCAGGGTCAACTCAGATTCTCTAGCAGGAATGCCCTGCACATTGCACCTGTATCTAATTTTTTTAATAGCTCCAATAATGTACTGAAAACAAATAATGGCCATATACAAATGGCATATGGTTCAAATATTGTGAACCTACAGATATCAGCAAGATGAAAACTCAGATTAATCTATAAAATGTATCACCGTAAATGTTATAAAAAGATACAGAGGTTAAACAAATAATTGAAGGTGTTATGATACAGACAGAAGCACTTAAGACAGGGCTCGACAAACCCCGGGCGCCAGGTCGCCATGGCGACCGGGAAATTGAGCCTGGCGCCCTGGTGCCGTTACCTTAATGTTCCCCTTGCCGCTGCTATCCGTTTTTTGCAGCGCGAGTGGGGAAGTCCGTGCATGACTGTTCAGCCGAAAGAGCAATGAGGATCGGCTGCGGCACGAATGTTCCCCCTCCCCAGCAATGAGCTAAGGCAGCAGGGAGGGGGAACATTCGTGCCGCAGCCGATCTTCATTGCTCTTTCGGCTAAGTGCTGGGTTGTCACGTGTGAGGTGTATATGTGAAGTGGGGGGGAGGGATGTATATGTGAAGGGGGAGGGATGTATATGTGAAATGTGGGGGGGAGATGTATTTGTGAAGGGGGGAGGGATGTATATGTGAAATGTGGGGGGGGAGATGTATTTGTGAAGGGGGGAGGGATGTATATGTGAAATGTGGGGGGGGAGATGTATTTGTGAAGGGGGGAGGGATGTATATGTGAAATGTGGGGGGGAGATGTATATGTGAAATGTGGGGGGGAGGTGTATATGTGAAGGGGGGAGGGATGTATATGTGAAATGTGGGGGGGAGGTGTATATGTGAAGGGGGTATATATGTGTATTTGTAAAGTGAAGGGGGGGTATATATGTGTGAAGTGTGGGGGGAGGTATATATGTGAAAGGGGGGTATATATGTGTATATGTGAAGTGAAGGGGGGGTATATATGTGAAGTTTGTGTATATGTGAAGTGGGTTGGTGTATATGTGAAGTGGGTTGGTGTGTGTGGGGCGTATATGTGAAGTGGGTTGGTGTATATGTGAAGTGGGTTGGTGTATATGTGAAGTGGGTTGGTGTATATGTGAAGTGGGTTGGTGTATATGTGAAGTGGGTTGGTGTGTGTGTGGTGTATATGTGATGTGGGTTGGTGTGTGTGTGTTTATGAATTGCGTGTATGTTTGCGTGATTGTCTGGCTCCTAAAAAATTTTGCTGGCTCCTAGAATAAAATTAAATTTGTCAAGCCCTGACTTAAGAGAATCATATTATTTCCACAATCTAGGAATTCCTAGAGTTTTATATAAATGGGAAGCAGCAGTATTATTTTAGGAATACATACTAAATCAAGTGCTATGTAAATTGTCAGTACAACAAATAATAATAATTATGATTATAATAAACTGGCCCTGTGCGTTTTATTGCTGTGGAGTCTGTAATACAGTCACATGCTGCACATTACTGTACATTATTGTTTATATATGTAAATTTTCTCTGAATGAAAAATGAATGCGGCCCATGCTCACATACATTTTTGGTGTAGTGGCCCACCACAGAAAAAACTTGGATACCCCTGCCCTAGGCAGATTCAATTTGTCCGCCCCCCACCACGTTACACACCCATTACCTGCCCCATCACCCACGTGGCACAACCAGGACATTCCCCATCACCCATGGTACACCCAGTACATGCCCCATTACCCTTGTGGTACACCCAGGACATACCTCAACACCCACATTGCACACCCATTACATGCTGCATCCCCCCAGGCTGTGGTACATCACACACATCGCACACCCATTACATGACACATCACTCCAGGACATGGCCCATCACACACTTTGCACAACCACTACATGGCCCATCACCCAGTTACATGCCCCATCACCCCAGGACATGCCTCACTGCACACCCAACATTCAGAAGAGCAAAAGTAGCGAGCAGCTGGCAAGCTGACAACCTTTACCTCTGCTGTGCTATCTGGAGATTGCGGTACCAGGCACGGGTCAGCACATAAACATGTTTTAAAGAAGTACTGAACTACAGTAATAAAACTGGGCCTTAATTCCACACTAGCACTTATTTCATGGACAAACATTAGGGAACTTATATCCTTGACCTTGCGTAATGTCACACTCACTCAATCAATTAACCCATGCAGTACGAAACAGACTGGTGTAAAAAAGAAGTCTTAGTGTGGGCATAGAGATACATTATATTTTCTGTACTAAATAATTAAATCAGGTAGGTGCTTGGCATGCAAATGCAATGCAAGCTTGTGAAACAGTCTTATGTAACTACTTTAGAGCTGATTTGAAGTGGCAACAAAGCCTACTGCTGAGATCAGAGAAACAAATCATGAATTATCTAAATGCCAAGCCTTTCATACATTTTTAAGGCATTTCAGACAAAATGCAGGTAGAAACATAGAATTTGTCAGCAGATAAGAACCATTCGGTCCATCTAGTATGCCCAATTTTCTAAATACTTGTATTAGTCCACGGTTCCCATCTTATATCTAAGATAGTCTTGTGCCTATCCCACGCATGCTTAAACTCCTTCACTACCTATACCACTTCCGCTGGAAGGCTATTCCATACATGGTAGATGACTTCCAGGTTTAGTAAATGAACCCAGATACAGGGAATTAAAAAGGACTCTTTACCTAAACATTGTTTGTACTGTGAATGTAAAGAAGAAAACAAAATATGAAAAATGATAAATAGAATGTATTATAAAAAGTGCATGAATTCATGAATGAAGGGGTAACATCACACTGTGGCTTGATTTGCTAAATATACACATTTCTCATTGAAAAGTAGTCCATTAGCATAGCAAGACAGGTGATGTCATACACAGGAGATGTCACATTTAAAACACATTTTTCCCTTAATTTATTAATTTGCTTACATATCTGCTAACACAATGTATAGATTGTTTTTCATATGTGGTTTCTTCTCTACACTCCCAGTATAAACAGTGTTTGGGTGAAAGAATCCCTTTAACTAGCTAAATCAGGGCTTCACAAATCCCAGGAGCCATGGCTCCCAAAATCCCTACTGCTAGCTTCTAACTTAAGAATGAAGCTGGCTCGTAAATTGGTCTGTCTGGCTGCTAAATTCTACAGAAATTTGTCAGGTGATTACTCTTAGGCATTTATTTGCTGGAAATGTAAGACATGCCATCATACATTGTAAATTATCGGGGCCTGCCTGTCTTTCCAACTCTGCTATTAATGCCCGATTTTTGCAGTTCACTTGGTCAGAGCACCTTTGAATGAACAGACAGTCGGAAAAAATAAAACAATGCATCCACCTTCCCTGGAAAACCGGCACTTTTCTTTGCAAGCAACCTGTCTGGCACATCTGCAGTAACCTCACACAGGTGTCAAGTTTTACATTGATTTTCTGGAGATCGGTTTGTAAAAAAAAATACTTTAACTTGCTTTGTGCATGTTAGACTAAATGCACTGTACATATACCAACTGGAAAAAAAACAACTGCTTGCAAAAATATGGCAATGCACAGAGACTGAAAGAGTTCTTAGAAAAGGAGGAGAGGGTTTTTGACTTTCACTGTGAGAACTGAAGTTACAAAAACATACAGGAAGCAGAAAAATAACCAGAGGGAAATATTAAGACAGACACTGTGGGCAAGTGCTGTACTGAAAACCACTATGGTCTATAAACAACTTTTATTCCATATCATATCATTTGATAAAGCATCCTTCAGTTATGTCTCCCAGTTTGCATAAACCACTGTTTCTATTATATCTTAGCCCACCATGCCTAAGAATTCGAAAGGACAAAAAACGAGGGTCTACTCAATAAAGAGAGAATTTCAGGGAATTGTGATGGGAATGTTTAATCTCCCATTCAGCTCCATTGGATACTTTTTCCAACTCAGCTACATTGGCCTAAGCTTTAAAATTCCTGTCACAATTCTCTTTTTATTGAGTAGATCCTATGGTGTCAACAATTGGAAAACAAAAGGCTTCTTGACTACTTAATTATGCATAGACAAATTTGAGAAGAGACATTTATTAATGCTTTGTCATTTGCAGTTCACTTGTCAGTTCACCACAGTTCACTATTTAGTTGGTTGACTTAAAAGAGCTGTATGTTGATTAAACAGTATAAGCCCTCCACATTTTGTTACACTATGTCTACATCTCATATAAACAGCATTTTAGAACTTGATGGTGTTACATAAATACTGTATTCATTTTTTTATATTACATACTAGACCTTAAATCACGTGTTGACATTAACATGCACTGCATGCAACATAAAAGGAATGAAAAACAATTTTAATGAAGCAAGGACTGATAATGTAATTATAAGCATGGGGGCTTTAACTGCTAGGTTTGGAAATACAGCATCTACCTCTCCCACATGCATCTATTATTGGTGCAACCCATTCAGAATGTCCCACCACAGACTGTTTCAATTTCTTCCACAAAGTACATGTTTATACATTGCCTAACTTGTCAAATATTACACTTAGATTATCAAAAACTGGTACATAGCTACTTGCATTTCCCACTGTAAATTAAAAAGATGTACGTATGTTGCATTATAAAATGATTAACAAAAAAATAATAGGTACCTATTTTCAACATACAATAACTGACCAGTGATATCTAATATGTTGACCATGTGGAGCTCAGGATGAGTTCTGCTGCAATATTCTAAAAGTGGAGCAATTAGCAGTAACATTTCATTGGTTTCCATGGTTATAACTCCTTGTTTGAATAAAATGGAGACACTAACATTGGAAGGATTTCTACTGAATCTATAATTTGTTATTTTACCGAATTGTATTATAAATAAAGACAGAAAGTGGACCCAGATTCAAACTCCTTTCTAAAATGCTCACGAGAAAAAGTTTGAGAACAATTGTAACAGAAATACTAGTAGTTTTCCGCCAAATATAAAAAGTATGGGGGTTGTTTATTAAAGTTTATTCAGGGGCAACTTTCTAAAAGAGGTATAAAAGGCAGGAACTTCCATTGTTTCCGTAGTGACTGGGTCACTGTTAGAACACTGTTATCATTGACTATTATAAATTCGATTTGAAGTATAAAAGTTATACTTGTAATTTGCAACTTAAGGCTTTAACATTTTAACACACTTCTCTACACTCCATAAAGCTTTAGCTTTGTAAAAAGTCATACAAAAGGACAGGCACTAAGAAAACTCAGTGCACACACTAACCTTCATCACCTGGTACTGTAAACTCTGATACACTCTGTGTCATATAACTTATTGGTGCTACAAGGGAGAATTTACAGGGTCTTGAGCAGACAATGTCCCTTCAAATGACACCGTCTGGAGCAATAGCCCATGCGCGTTTATATAATAAATTCCAATCTGATTAAAAGTCTATTCATGTCACTCTAAACCCAACTCACCTGCGCCTTGAAGTACAGGAAGATCCCCAATGTGCACCCCACCTGTGCCATTGCAAGGAAGACCAGCGCTAACAGTATGGACCTAGGCACGGTGCGCGTCCCTTCTGAGGTCCACGGGGCCACCTTTTGCTCCTCGGACCCTCGCAGGTACCCGGCGGGGCTCATGTCCGGAGCGCTAGTGACTTGGTGACCCGGACTCGAAGTTCTCTGCTGCAACCAAGCGATCTGGTCCTATTTCAGCTGCATTAAAGCGTAAAGAGTTCGGGGCGGAACCTCGCGGTGCAACCAATGACGGAGCAGGGAACTTTGCATGAGCCACGCCCCTTCAGGAAAATGACTGTCACCTCTGTATGGTATACACCTTCTACATCAAATGAAAGCATGTAAATTAGCAAGCCTGACAGCCAGGAATAATGTTGATTCACTGCAATATTATTGTCATCTTCCTGTTTTGGTGCACTTAGCACATTTCTTTTCTGCACATTAAACGGATTTCTATATTGTATTGTCGCGATACAGAATAAAATGGAGTAAAGATATTGATTTTTGAGTAGAGCTGCTATATTACTTTTTTAAGGGGCAGCCTGGGACTGGGGGCACATATAACGTTAACACGTTGGCATACAGAATGAAGAATTCATGTGTTTTCATAAGGCGCCAATTATCTGTGGAATCAAATTGTTGATTACATTTCCTGTTAAGCGCAGCGACCAAACAGCTGCCAGGACGTGATGGGAAATCCAAAAACACCTGCCCACCCAATTGCCTACCTGTTCATGTAATAGAGGGGAGATAAAGGAGCCTCATCTCTGGAAATTTTCACATCCTCCATACTGCCAAGTGACAATGGTCCCATATGTGACATCATTTCTCATCTCATGCAATCTATAATTTGCTTTCAGGAAAGGGGCAATGTGAAGGAAATATGCTGTAAGGTTTAATCCCTCTTTAATAAATTGAAAGTACCTGTGACTTCTCAGTACAGGATGGATGGATGGATACAATACATATACCATGTACAGTATCTATATTTCTAAGGAAATCTTCTGTAGAGAGTAAGGTAGATTCTGGTGACTCATTTCAAAAGAAGCTCCTTGAATATAACAAGAAAATAAAAAATAATGACAAGAAATTAATCATACAGTGTTAAAATATGTAACCTCAAACTATTGGGCTCACACCTTTACCATTAACTACCTAATGGATGCCAGCATCATCACTGTCATACTTTCTGTCACAATAACCAGAATGTCAGTGCTACAGAATCAATTATAAGATAGAAACTCAGGGAAAGTAATAATAACTTTCTCAGAGTAACGGATGTTGCTGGGGAATCCCGTCATGACTTTCATTTAGTAGTATTAAAGTATGCATTACCACTAACAGAGTTGCATGTCTGTGCTAAAAATAGTTTAAAGGGACACTACCACTTACATAAGATGTAACTAGATAACCTGGTTCCATTTTGTGAATATTTCCCATGATGCAACATCCTCCAAAATCTTCCAGCCAGTCTTACTTTACAAATGTGGCCAATGTCTGCATGATGATGTCATAAGATGCGCTCCTATCTTTCTGCCACAATGTGGCACTGAGGAAGGAAGGCGGACCTCACTGGGGACAAGGTGAAGGTCCACCCCCTCTTCTATCGGAGCACGTTCTTTTTTTCTGAGAAGCAGCTAAACACACCCAGAGATCTGAATGATCAGTGTGCATGAGTTGCGCAGGCATCACTGTCTGTGCTCTGTAGAGCTACTACTGCCTGCTCCTCTCCAGTAAAAAAAGACGTGCTCCGATAGAAGGAGGGGGCGAACCTTCACCTCGTCCCCGGCGAGGTCTGCCTCCCTCCTTCAGTGCCACATTGTAAAAATGCAGGGAACAGACCACACACATGGAGGGAGGGTCGGAAAGACCATAGACATGGGAGGGAGAGAGGAGAGGAGGAAAGAACACATACATGGGATGGGGGTGACCACATACATGTGGGGGAACAGACCACAGACATGGGAGGGAAGGGGGGCACACCACAGACATGGGAGGGAAGGGGGTGGAGAAAACAGACATGGGAGGGAAAGGGGGACAACAGATTGTGGGTGCAGAGAAGAGAGAGAGACAGGCATGGAAAGGGAGAGAGAGACAGGCATGGGAAGGGAGAGTAGAGAGACAGGCATGGGAGAGAGAGAGGAGACAGACTGGCTTGGGAAGGGAGAGGAGCGAGATTGAGACCTGCATGGAAAGGGACAAGAGAAAGACCATGGGAAGGGAGAGGAGAGAGACCGACATGGGAAGGGAGAGGAGAGGAGAGGGACAGGCATGGACCGGATGAGGAGGGAGAGAAGAGGGACAGGCATGAGGAAGTAGAAGAGAGGGACAGGCATGAGGAGACAGACAGGGGGACACATTAAGAAATATAGAAGGAGGGGGTGAACCTTCACCTCGTCCCCGGTGTGGTCCACCTCCCTCCTTCAGTGCCACATTGTAAAGATGCAGGGGACAGACCACACACATGGGATGGAGGGGAGGAAAGACCCCACACATGGGAGGGAGGGAGGGAGGAGAGGGGAGGACAGACACATGGGAGGGAGGAGGGGAGGAAAAACCATAGACAGGGAAGGGAGGAGGGGAGGAAAGAACACAGACATGGGGGGGAACAGACCACAGACATGGGAGGGAAGGGGGGACAGACCACAGACATGGGAGGGAAGGTGGTGCAGACTACAGACATGGGGGGGAAGGGGGGACAACAGATATGGGTGTAGAGTAGGGTTGCCATATATTATTATTAGATATACCGGCCCCGGCAAAGCCCGCTATTTTCCTTCCCCAGACCCCAGTACTTACCTCCTTGCTGCTGTCTCCCGGTTCAGGTCCGTGGCTGTGAAGGAAGCGTTGTGCGCTCCCCTCCAGCCAATGCGCATTCAATAAAGTTTGTTTAAACTTTTTTTTTTCAACAAACTTTATTGAAGCCGCGCGGCTGGAGGGGAGCGCACAACGCTTCCCTCACAGCCAAGGACCTGCACCGGGAGACAGCAGCAAGGAGGTAAATACTGGAGTTCGGGGAAGGGGGCAGGAGGGTTGCATAACGAGCATATTGAGTGGCTAAATCCTGGCATATTGAGGGGCATAACCCTGGCATATTAATTGGCATAACCCTGGCATATTAATTGGCATAACCTTGGCATAGTAATTGGCATAACCCTGACATATTGAGTGGCATAACCCTGGCATATTAATTGGCATAACCCTGGCATATTGAGTGGCATAACCCTAGCATATTAATTGGAAAAATCCTGGCATATTAATTGGCATAGCCCTGGCATATTGAGTGGCATAACCCTGGCATATTAATTGGGAAAATCCTGGCATATTAATTGGCATAACCCTGTCATATTAATTGGCATAACCCTGGCATATTAATTGGAAAAATCCTGGCATATTGAGTGGCATAACCCTGGCATATTAATTGGCATAACCTTGGCATATTGAGTGGCATAACCCTGGCATATTAATTGGCATAACCCTGGCATATTGAGTGGCATAACCCAGGCATATTAATTGGCATAACCCTGGTATATTGAGTGGCATAACCCTGGCATATTAATTGGCATAACCCTGGCATATTGAGTGGCATAACCCTGGCATATTAATTGGCATAACCCTGGTATATTGAGTGGCATAACCTTGGCATATTAATTAGCATAACCCTGGCATATTAATTAGGAAGATCCTGGCATATTAATTGGCATTACCCTGGCATATTAATTGGAAAAATCATGGCATATTAATTGGCAAAGTCCTGGCATATTAATTGGCATAACCCTGTCATATTAATTGGCAAAATCCTGGCATATTAATTGGCATAACCCTGTCATATTTATTGGCAAAATCCTGGCATAATAATTGGCATAACCCTGGCATATTAATTGGCAAGATCCTGGCATATTAATTGGCAAAATCCTGGCATATTAATTGGCATAACCCTGGCATATAAATTAGCAAAATCCTGGCATATTAAATGGCTATTAAACGCTATTGAGGGGCAAAATCCTGGCATATCGAGGGGCAAAATATTGGCATATTAAATGGCAAAAGAATGGCATACTGAGGGGCAAAATACTGGCATATTACATGGCAAAAGAATGGCATACTGAGTGGCAAAATACTGACTTATTGAGTGGCAAAATACTGACTTATTGAGTGGCAAAATATTACTGGCATATTGAGTGGCAAAATATTACTGGCATATTGACCAACTGCCCCCAACCACCCTTCATATTACATTAGACCGGGATAACATGCTTGTGAGGGGTTAATTGGCATAACCCTGTCATATTAATTGGCATAACCCTGGCATATTAATTGGAATAACCCTGGCATATTAATTGGAGCAATCCTGGCATATTAATTGGAAAAATCCTGGCATATTGAGTGGCATAACCCTGGCATATTAATTGGCATAACCTTGGCATATTGAGTGGCATAACCCTGGCATATTAATTGGCATAACCCTGGCATATTGAGTGGCATAACCCTGGCATATTAATTGGCATAACACTGGCATATTAATTGGGAAAATCCTGGCATATTAATTGGCATAACCCTGGCATATTAATTGGAAAAATCCTGGCATATTAATTGGCAAAGTCCTGGCATATTAATTGGCATAACCCTGTCATATTAATTGGCAAAATCCTGGCATATTAATTGGCATAACCCTGTCATATTTATTGGCAAAATCCTGGCATAATAATTGGCATAACCCTGGCATATTAATTGGCAAAATCCTGGCATATTAATTGGCAAAATCCTGGCATATTAATTGTCATAACCCTGGCATATAAATTAGCAAAATCCTGGCATATTAAATGGCTATTAAACGCTATTGAGAGGCAAAATCCTGGCATATTGAGGGGCAAAATATTGGCATATTAAATGGCATACTGAGGGGCAAAATACTGGCATATTACATGGCAAAAGAATGGCATATTGAATGGCTAAATACTGGCATACTGAGTGGCAGAATACTGACTTATTGAGTGGCAAAATACTGACTTATTGAGTGGCAAAATATTACTGGCATATTGAGTGGCAAAATATTACTGGCATATTGACCAACTGCTCCCAACCACCCTTCATATTACATTAGACCGGGATAACATGCTTGTGAGGGTAGGTGGGGACGGGTGGGAGATATTGTCAGAGAGGTAGGGGGAGTTTGTGAGAGAGAGTGAGAGTGACAGAGTGAGTCTGTGAGAGAGTCTGTGAGAGAGTGAGTAAATGTCTGTGTGTGAGCAACTGCTTGTCTTTGTGTGTGATAGACAGCTTGTCTGTGTGTGTGATAGACAGCATGTGTGTGTGTGTGCGAGAAAGCTTGTTTGCGAGTGTGAGAGACAGCTTGTGTGTGTATATGATATATAAATATATATATGCACACACACACGCTTCTCACTGGCATGATATACAAATAATAAATATCATTTCAGTGATAATCCGCCCTTTGTGGCTCCACCCCTCATGGCCCCTCCCTATTGTAGCTCCGCCCACACGTGGCCGGTATTTTTTGGAGGAAAAGGTGGCAACCCTAGTGCAGAGAGAAGCGAGAGACAGGCATGGGAAGGGACAGGAGAGAGAGAGACAGGCATGGGAAGGGAGAGGAGAGAGACTGGCATGGGAAGGGAGAGGAGAGGGACAGGCATGAGGAGGGAGAGGAGAGGGACAGGCATGATGAGGGAGAGGAGACAGACAGGGGGACACATTAAGAAATATACTTTTTCTTTAACAAGAAAAAAAAAACTGCTTGCTTGTGTATATGTGACTGTCTGTGTGTGTGACTGTCTCTGTGTGTATGTGCGAGATTGTGTTTATGATTGCGTGACTGATGTGCTGTTGTCTGGCTGTTATAAGTAAGTGACAATGCCAAGGGGAGGCAAAATGTGGGTTCGCTTAGGGTGGCTGTGTACAAGTTTTTTTACCTGCCTTCCAACACAAAGAGAGGAGATTAACCTGATCAAACAGGAGCATAACTCTGCCACTTGTGATGTAATAGTTACATTACCCTCCCATTCAATGCAAGTCTATGATTAGAATTCTTATTTAAAGACTGCATTCTGTGTCCCCAGCCCCAAAGTGAGAAATTTGTGCTATAAAGTCACTAGGGGGTGGCACCCAAAAACACTATATTTCACAAAATGGTGGCGCCCAGTCACACTTGTTTAGTTACATAGTTTATTAAATACAGTCACATAACAAAAACAAAAGACATATCTGAAATCAACAGTACAAAATCAAAAAAAATAAAAACCTTTCATTTTTTGGTGGGAGTGTCCCTTTAAGGTATGCAATTGTTGTTTTGTTTTTTTTTTTTTGAGTGGTCCTTTAACACCTTTCCGAAAATGGACGTGTCAGGCATGTCCTGCCGGGAACTCCGTTCCCGACAATGGACGTGCCTGGCACATCCTGCGGTGAATCAACGATCGCGAGAACCTCTTTATTGGTGCTGTCCTATTGCCTCAATGTCGAGGCAATAGCCAGCACCGAAATTTCCAATCTGGGGCACCTACGGTCGCCCCACGGAGCGATTGTGGGAGCAATATTGACGGAGCAGCATGGTCCGTCAATATGGCTATGCCCTCTGGTGGTCTGAGCTTCGGAAGTGAAAGTAAATTCACTTCCGAAGCTCTGAATATGCTGCTTGACTGCCCCTAGAGGCAACCAAACAGTAGTTCGATGTTAAAAAAAAAAAAAGGGGGATGGAAAGGGAGCAAAAATGTTTGAAGCACCAGAAGTGTGCTTTAACGCCCTCTGGCAAAGTGCTGCCCTCTGGAAAAGTGCCGCCCTAGGCAAAGTGCCTTGTTTTCCTTGTGGAAGACGCACTACTGGGTATGTCAAAGGGATACTGCCGCAGTCACTTCTGCTTTACATGCCAAGCATATTCCGTGTTGGCAATGAGGCAGTCCCACCTAACTTATTTTCTGTATGCTGTACATGTTTCTAATATATTTGAAATGCACTTATTTCTACTTTAATGCCATTTCACATGTACTTTTACATTGAAAATAATTTCAGGTGGTCTATAAATTCAGTGACATCCATTAAGAAGGACTTTGAGAAATATGCAGGATTGTTACTTTAACAACAGCAATAGATTTATTAGACTTTACTTGCAGTTTTTAGATGATAGGAAGTGTTGAGGAAAACAACTGACAGATCTGTTTCCTTTTCTTTACAAGATACAGCACATTTCTAAAATTATTTTTTGCCGTGACTGTCAACAGGGTTACTCTACTAATAAAAAACAAAACACACTTTTCTTCAATGCTACGATACACTACTAAATAATGCAGTATATTTAATCTATGCTTTTTTATACATATAATTTTTCATAGGACTGTCCCTTGAATTTAAATATTGGCAACCCTACAAAAACACTGAGGCATATTTTGGGAGAATTAGTGACACTGCAGCATGTTTTGGGGGAAAAGGTGACACTGGAGCATGTTTTGGGGGAATTAGTATCACTGGAGCATGTTCTGTGGGACAAAGTGAAGCTGATGCATTTTCTTCAGGGCATAGTTTTCTGCCAGGTATAGTGACGCTGAGGTATTATCTGCAGGGCAAAGTGGCTCTGATGCATCTTCTATGAGGTAATGCTGTGGTATGCTCTTGTATGAATGTTATACTGTTGCATGTTTTTTGGGGGTAAAGTTACGTGGGTCAATGTGACACTCAGGGCTGGTGGAAGGATTTTTTGCTACACAGGTGAAAGTGCTTTTTGGTGCCCCCCCCCCCCCCCCATATCTCTTGACCTAAACTCATATCTCTTATCTCTTCTTCCCTCCCCACCCATATCTATTTCCCTCTCCCCCATCTCTGTTCTCCCCCCCTTCTGTTCTCTCCCCTAACTGTTCTCACCCCTTCCTACCCCCATCTCTGTTCTCTCCGCCTCTTCTTCCAGTCTCTCCCCGATCTCTGTTCTCTCCCCTTTCTACCCCCATCTCTGTTCACTCCCCCACCTACCCTGTTCTCTCCCCTCCCCCCACCTGTTCACTCCCCTCTGCCCATCTCTGTTCACTCTTGCTCCCTCCCCTGTTCACTCTCCCCCCTCTCCTGTTCACTCAATTGACCTATTCGTATGAATGGGGACTCTATTTCGGTTTATAGAATAGCAATAGGATTACATGTATTCTATAAACCGAAAGTCTATAAACTGAATGTCGTTCGGTTTATAGACTTTCGGCTTATGGAATACATGTAATACTATTGGCTTTCTACAAACCGAACTAGAGTCCCCATTCATAAGAACTTCTTATGAATGGGGACTATAGTTCGGTTTATAGATAGCCAATAGCATTACATGTATTCCATAAGCCGAAAGTCTATAAACCGAACGACATTCGGTTTATATACTTTCGGTTTATAGAATACATGTAATGCTATTGCTATTCTATAAACCTAAAGTCTATAAACCAAACTGTTTATAGATAGCCAATAGCATTACAACGTCGTTCGGTTTATAGACTTTCGGCTTATGGAATACATATAATACTATTGGCTTTCTATAAAACGATCTAGAGTCCCCATTCATAAGAATTTTTTATGAATGGGGACTCTAGTTCGGTTTATAGAAAGCCAATAGTATTACATGTATTCCATAAGCCGAAAGTCTATAAACCGAACGACGTTCGGTTTATAGACTTTCGGTTTATAGAATAGCAATAGCATTACATGTATGGAAAAAAAATCCATACAAAAAATTATATATTTATTTGAATATCATATATGTATTAATATCTTAACAATACAAAGACATGTACAATGAGGACAATGTCCCAAAAGATTTTATATTTGCAAAAAAATACAGACAACACAGTACACATACAAAAAACACATCTTTATAATCATCTTCATTTATTCTGCAATATAGTTGAAAAGTTCAAGACTTCCACACTGTAAAGACATACAGACCTATGAAAGAAACAAACAGAATAAAATATAATTAACCCCTTAGTGACAGAGTGCTGTTCCTGTACCTGTTCACTCCCCTCTGCCCATCTCTGTTCACTCTCCCTCCCTCCCCTGTTCACTCAATTTACCTATTCGTATGAATGGGGACTCTATTTCGGTTTATAGAATAGCAATAGCATTACATGTATTCTATAAACCGAAAGTCTATAAACTGAATGTCGTTCGGTTTATAGACTTTCGGCTTATGGAATACATGTAATACTATTGGGTTTCTACAAACCGAACTAGAGTCCCCATTCATAAGAACTTCTTATGAATGGGGACTCTAGTTCAGTTTATAGATAGCCAATAGCATTACATGTATTCCATAAGCCGAAAGTCTATAAACCGAACGACATTCGGTTTATAGACTTTCGGTTTATAGAATACATGTAATGCTATTGCTATTCTATAAACCTAAAGTCTATAAACCAAACTGTTTATAGATAGCCAATAGCATTACAACGTCGTTCGGTTTATAGACTTTCGGCTTATGGAATACATGTAATACTATTGGCTTTCTATAAACCGAACTAGAGTCCCCATTCATAAGAATTTCTGGAGATGACAATGGAGATGACAATCGACAAATTAACATACTGACTGCAACACAGAGTTCCAACCTGCTCCAATAGACAGTTAAGAGAGTAATGGCACAGGTCAGCTACTCTTTACAGGTCTGGCTCTTCTTTAACTGATTCTGTGGGGTCCCCTAGGCAGCGGCAAAGCTCTTCTGGACAGCGCAGATTTCAGAGGGATGGCCACCGCACCCAAGATCCTGCACGGGCTGCTTCGGTTTCGGCCACAGCTCCTGTTCCTGCTCCGCGACGAAGAGGGAGAAGTTTATGTATGTAATGAGGGCCCAGTGGGGGCTCATCTTAAGCAAGAAGTGAGGGACAAAATAGGGAAAGGGGAATTTTTTGAAAATTTTCCCTGCTTCCCCTAGAAAAATTCAACTTAGATGCGGTGTCTAAGCCTGAGGAACATAAAAAAGAGGACGAGGAGAAGAGGCGGTACCGCCTCATCCTTCAGACTTTTTCAAATTGGCTACAAGCCTTTGCCATTCTGGCTGGGGTGATAGGTGAAAAGAACCCGGAACATTGCACCGGCTTGTTTTGTTACATGGATTCTATCCATGAAGCACACCGAGTCTATGGGGGTCATGCTTGGCTCAGATATGGCAAGCAATTCTGACAGCGGTTGGCTGTTCGCAAACCAATTCAGTGGCACCACAATATATAGCGATTTGGTTATGGCTCCAGGACATTGCACTGTTCAGCCCTTTTTGGCAGTGGCCGCCGGTCCGTCAGCCTCCGGACCCTCGGCCTCTGCATCAAAAAAGGGCACGTGTTGGCAATTTAATGCCTCCTCCTGCAAGATGGGAAGTTTGTGCAAATTTAAGCACGAGTGCAACGGTTGTGGGGGCAGTCATCCAGCCGCTAAATGTTTCAAACGTCAGCGACCTGACAAAGGGGGTTCTTCTAACCCAGCTAGCAGTAAAGGGGACGACGCCGGTGGCCGTAGAGCCATTGGTCCCATGGCTCAATAGGTACCCGAACCAAGAGGCGGCTGCCTTGCTTCGGTCAGGTTTTTCGGAAAGTTTTATCATTCCATCCAAATTAAATTCAGTATTGCCGGTTCCCAACAATTTAAAGTCAGCTATTTAGTTTCCAGAGGTGGTGTATGACAAACTACGAAAGGAGGTCTCATTGGGTCGAATGGCTGATCTCCGGATATCTCCTCTAGGGGTGGTACCCAAAAAGGAACCTGGGAAGATTTGCCTCATACATCACCTGTCCTTCCCTAGGGGTCGGTCAGTAAATGATGGAATTGACGACAAACTTTGTAGGGTGTCATACACCTCCTTTGATCAGGCGACGCAGTGGGTACGCCGGATGGGAAGGGGCTCCCTTTTGGCTAAAACTGACATTGAAGCTGCGTTTCGTTTGCTCCCTGTGCATCCATCTTGTTTCCACTTGTTAGGTTGTCAGTGGGAGGGTGGCATTTACATGGATAGATGCTTACCGATGGGGTGTGCTATCTCATGCTCCTTCTTTGAAATGTTTAGCTCCTTTTTGGAGTGGGTGATCAGAGAGAAGTCGGGCTCGGCATCCATTATTCACTATCTGGACGTTTTTTTGTGCGTGGGCCTGCCTGACTCCTCTCTTTGCCTCACTCAAGAAGTTGGCCTTTCTGGAACTATTTCCTATTTGCCTTTGTTTGCAAACAAGAACGTTAGGTTCTGGTGCAATAACTTGGGGGTGGTGCAAGCCATTAACAATTGTTCGGCTTCATCCCCTCCTGTTATTCAATTTCTGAGGGAGCTGGTCCTCCTCTGTCTGAAACTTAACTTGCTCGTGCGAGCTGTTCATGTCCCTGGGATTCGAAATGATGTGGTCGACTCTTTGTCTCGGCCGCAATGGGATCAGTTCCGGCTGTTGGCGCCCGGTGTGGCTGGAGAAGCCACTCCCGTACCACTTTGGATTTGGACAATAGCAGACGGAATGTTACTATCTGCTACCTGGGCCACGTACAAGAAGGTGTGGGAGCAGTGGCGGGCAATCCGCAGGATACGGAGGGGGTCTGTTCGGTCCTGTTATGGTTTATCGGACAAATGTTTGCACAAATGTTTGCTGAAAACATTTCTGTGCCGGCCATTAATAGGAAGATATCTGCTATAGCGGGCCCTGTTTAAGTTTGTGGGTTTTAATGACTTGACAAAGGATTATTCGGTTAAGATGGCTTTAAGAGGATATCGGAAGGGCTACAAGCCAGCCGATACTTGGTGTCCACTGACATATCAGTTACTGCTGAATTTTGAAGGTTTTGTCATCTGTTTGCATGTCAGGTTACGAAGTGAAACTTTTAGACTGGCATTCTCCTGGGCCTTTTTCGGCGCATTTAGAATAGGTGAGCTGGTTTCCCCGTCCCAAAAACGGCATGGTGGGATTTTATTTGATGATGTGCATGTCTCCCCCAATAGAATAGGGACACTCAAGACTGACCAAGTTGGGTGTGGCTTAAAATTCATTATGATGGCGTTGCCGGGCACTATTGCCTATCCTGAAAGATTTTCAGGATTTTCAGCATTTTGCTTATTCGCGCCCACAGGTCCCAAGCATTGTAATGCTTGAATTTTAGGGCATTTGTTTGTTTTTTGTGCTTCCCTATGCCCCAACGGTGACCAGTTGGGTTTGGGTCCCGATGGAGTGGGAGTTCGTTGGATACGGTGGTCAGACATGCCACAGCGTTTTGCACGATCAGTCGCTAGGTGGGGTCCGCCACAGGTGCTGGTCCTCCATCTGGGGGGGAACGATCTGTGCTCCACTTCACTGAGGGAACTGATCAGTAAAATAAACGCTGACCTGCTTCGCATATGGCTCAGGTATCCGAAGTTGGTCATTGTTAGAGCCACTGTGGTGTCCAGGATATCGTGGCAGGGAGCACGTTGTCCTCTTGGTGTGAAACGTGCTTGCAAAAAGTTGAATGGCACCATTGCCCACTTTGTTGCCTCTAACGGCGGGATAATTGCTCAGAATTATAGGGTTCACCTTACCGCGGTGGGTCTGGATCTGTGGAACCTAGCGATCCAGTCTAGTTTTGAAAAAGCGGTAGATGTTTGGAGGAGCCTATACACTTAAGTGATCACGTGTATGGGCTGTGGCGGAGGCCCCCGAGTTTTGGCGCAGTGCTGGGGATTGGGCATCTGGGGTACGGCCAACCCAGGTGGGCAGTAGCTATGGAGCTAGCTGCACAGGCTCCCCATGGGCTGGTCCCTAGGTGAATGAAGCACGGCTACTGTGCAAACAGAAACGCCAGTAGCCAAAGAAGTAATGGTTGTTATGCCTGTGCCAGATACTCGGGTTCCTGATACTAGGTGGGCTAGGAGGAGTTTACACGCTACCAGTTAGGTGTAGTAATTAATTTTTACGGTTTATATGTATTGTTTATATCAGGGGTCCTCAAACTTTTTAAACAGGGGGCCAATTCACTGTCCCTCAGACCGTTGGAGGGCCGGACTATAGTAAAAACAAAAACTATGAACAAATTCCTATGCACACTCCATATATCTTATTTTGAAGTGAAGAAACAAAACGGGAACAAATACAATATTTAAAATGAAGTAAAGTTAAATCAACAAACTTACCAGTATTTCAATGGGAATAGTGTGCCAGTCAGATGCCCAGGGATATTATGCCAGTCAGAGCCCAGTAATATTATGCCAGTCAGAGCCCAGTAATATTGTGCCAGTCAGATGCCCAGGAATATTATGCCAGTCAGAGCCCAGGAATATTATGCCAGTTAGATTCCCAGGAATATTATGCCAGTCAGATGCCCAGGAATATTATGCCAGTCAGATGCCCAGGAATATTATGCCATTCAGATTCCCAGGAATATTATGCCATTCAGATGCCCAGGAATAGAGTGCCAGTAAGAGCCCAGGAATATTATGCCAGTCAGATGCCCAGGAATATTATGCCAGTCAGAGCCCAAGAAAATTATGCCATTCAGATGCCCAGGAATAGTGTGCCAGTCAGATGCCCAGGAATATTATGCCAGTCAGATGCCCAGGAATAGTATGCCAGTCAGATGCCCAGGAATAGTGTGCCTGTCAGATGCCCAGGAATATTATGCCATTCAGATGCCCAGGAATATTATGCCATTCAGATGCCCAGGAATAGTGTGCCAGTCAGATGCCCAGGAATATTATGCCATTCAGATGCCCAGGAATAGAGTGCCAGTAAGAGCCCAGGAATATTATGCCAGTCAGATGCCCAGGAATAGTGTGCCAGTCAGATGCCCAGGAATAGTGTGCCTGTCAGATGCCCAGGAATATTATGCCATTCATATGTCCAGGAATATTATGCCATTCAGATGCCCAGTAATATTATGCCAGTCAGATGCCCAGGAATATTATGCCATTCAGATGCCCAGGAATAGAGTGCCAGTAAGAGCCCAGGAATATTATGCCAGTCAGATGCCCAGGAATATTATGCCAGTCAGAGCCCAAGAAAATTATGCCAGTCAGATGCCCAGGAATATTATGCCAGTCAGATGCCCAGTAATATTATGCCAGTCAGATGCTCAGGAATATTATGCCAGTCAGAGCCCAGGAATAGTGTGCCAGTCAGATGCCCAGGAATATTATGCCATTCAGATGCCCAGTAATATTATGCCAGTCAGATACCAGGAATAGTGTGCCAGTCAGATGCCCAGGAATATTATGCCATTCAGATTCCCAGTAATATTATGCCAGTCAGATGCCCAGGAATATTATGCCATTCAGATGCCCAGGAATAGAGTGCCAGTAAGAGCCCAGGAATATTATGCCATTCAGATGCCCAGGAATATTATGCCATTCAGATGCCCAGGAATATTATGCCATTCAGATGCCCAGGAATAGTGTGCCAGTCAGATGCCCAGGAATATTATGCCATTCAGATGCCCAGGAATAGAGTGCCAGTAAGAGCCCAGGAATATTATGCCAGTCAGATGCCCAGGAATAGTGTGCCAGTCAGATGCCCAGGAATAGTGTGCCTGTCAGATGCCCAGGAATATTATGCCATTCATATGTCCAGGAATATTATGCCATTCAGATGCCCAGTAATATTATGCCAGTCAGATGCCCAGGAATATTATGCCATTCAGATGCCCAGGAATAGAGTGCCAGTAAGAGCCCAGGAATATTATGCCAGTCAGATGCCCAGGAATATTATGCCAGTCAGAGCCCAAGAAAATGATGCCAGTCAGATGCCCAGGAATATTATGCCAGTCAGATGCCCAGTAATATTATGCCAGTCAGATGCCCAGGAATATTATGCCAGTCAGAGCCCAGGAATAGTGTGCCAGTCAGATGCCCAGGAATATTATGCCATTCAGATGCCCAGTAATATTATGCCAGTCAGATACCAGGAATAGTGTGCCAGTCAGATGCCCAGGAATATTATGCCATTCAGATGCCCAGTAATATTATGCCAGTCAGATGCCCAGGAATATTATGCCATTCAGATGCCCAGGAATAGAGTGCCAGTAAGAGCCCAGGAATATTATGCCATTCAGATGCCCAGGAATATTATGCCATTCAGATGCCCAGGAATATTATGCCATTCAGATGCCCAGGAATAGTACAGTGCACGTTATACCTCCCTCCTCCCCCCCCTTCCCCATCACTTACCTCCAGCTGCTGTGTCCCCGGCCGGACGTCTCGCTCAGTGTTCCCTCCTCCCTGCACGGAGGAGGGAAACAGTTACCGGGTCCGGATGTGACGAAACGTCACATCCGGATGCGGTGATTTTTTTTTTTGATATTTTTTTTTCCGTTTTCCTGCAGCCGCATCTTCTGCGGCTGCAAGAAAAAAAAAGAAAAAAAAAAAGGTAAACAGCGGGGAGCGGGGGGTGCCTGCAGCACCCCCCGCGGGCCGGACAAATGTGCTCGGCGGGCCGCATGTGGCCCGCGGGCCGTAGTTTGAGGACCCCTGGTTTATATGAATACAATTATTTTGTTGGCATATATTATTATACCTGGTTATTAATAAATTCATTTTATGGGTATATTATTACCTAGTATGTTTATACTTTTATAGGTAGCTATAATGTTACATTGCAGCAATTTTCTACAAATAAATACTGCAACCTTTTCAAGCCACACGGTAGTCTGTCTATTTATTGGTGGGGGGATGTATATCGGACATACCGTGGTCAAATTCTGGCCTGGAATAATGTAATATATAGAAGGCCATCATGACAGAGGTTGTCAGTGCCCTGTCACTCTATTTAAGTGCCCAATAAGGGCATGGCTAAGGGGTGGCTATTATCAGAAAAGAGGTTGACCTTAGTCTATATATTGCAGAACTCCAGACAAGCACTTCCTCTTTTGAATAAAATTATGGCAAGTTCCCTCCCTCCCATCCCTATGAAAGAATAGAGTTGTCGGGGGTATGAGGGTATGGTGGTGAGGGTGGCTAATTGACATTTAGGGTGAGGCAAAGGGGATAAGGGGCATTGTGTTTGGGGGGGCAATGAACATTGTGTGTGAGGGAGGGCCAATCACATTTTGAGGCGGGAAGGGGAAAGAGGTATTGCAGGTGATGGTGGAGGGACGATGTGAAGTTTGAGGGAGGGCTAAACACATTGTGAGTAAGGGAGGTGGCAAGGGCATTGTGGTTGAGGCAGGTGGCCCAAGGGACATTTAAAATGAGGGGACAAGATGAATAAGCACATCGCCTGTAGAGTATAAGGTAAATTCTCCTTTTTAAAGGAGCCCCTTGAATATAACAAGAACATAACAAATAATGACAAGAAATGAATAATGCAGAGTTAAAATATGTGACCACAAATGTTTGGCCCACAACTTTACCATTAACTAACTACCTCCCTGGGCTACAGAATGAATCATCAGATAAAACTCAAGGAAAGTAATATTAACTTTCTCAGAGTGACGGATGTTGCTGGGGAAATCCCACCATGACTTTTGTTCAGTAGTATAACAGTGCCTTTACTAAAAAAAAATAGTTTAAGGTATGTGATTTTTTTTTGCCAGTCGAGTTGTTATTTAATTAATTTAATGTTAAGTTTTAAATTTGTTGGTGTGTTTGTTAATTTGGATATTACTGTATTTATAACCTGAATTGGGATTAAATTGATTTGTAATCTATAGATGAACGTATTTTATTCTTCTGTATATGACTTAAATTCAATATTAATATATTTAAAAAAATCAAATGAAGCACTTTCTTATTTATTAATTTTATAAAAGTCTGATCTTTTCTCTTGCACAGCATTGTAATAAACAATATGAAAAATCAGTTTTAACTTCTTAGGAAGCCCACTTGATTAACATAGATGTATAGGAAAAGTTTTTTGGACAATGAAGTGGGAGATCAATGGGAGACACTGATTTAATGGGTTATTCGGATCACCAGGATTACCCAAATGAGATTAAAATTCCGCAAATTAGATTAAAAAAGCATATGTCTGTTCTAGTGTTTCTTTCTACTGGAATTTCCCACAAGGACATCTTCTACAAAAGAGCAGGTGTTCCACCTCCATCTCTCAGCACCGACCTGAATGAAGCTGGTTACAACACATGCAAGTGAACTGGTCTGATTGCTGTGGAAGTCTCACATAGAGCTGCATACACATAAGATGATACTAGCAGATGCATCACACTTAGTTTGCTGCCTGGAGTGACCCCATAAGAGCATTAAACTATAGTGCTTTACATCTAATTTTGATTATCAGTACAGTTCATCAAGAAATATATGTATAAATATTTATGAAATCTATGCCCTAGATCTTGCCCTCCTGTACAAACACATGGTTTTTGTGTGTGCTTGACACAAAGGGATGTTATTTCTCTCTTACAATTACCAAAATTGACACACTTATCTGTTTGACCTTGTTTATTCTACATTTTTTAGAAGGCTGCATCCTTATTTATACAGTGGTGTGTTACTGGTACATTGCATGTAAGTATAACTGATATACTGTGTGTATATGTATATATATATGTATTGAGGGAAACAAGTAACAATATGTAGCCATCTTCTCCCTTCATAAGTGAGCTACTTGGTCTGTACCTCAACTACTACTGGTAGTAGCACTGCTTCTAACCCAATTAAGGCTTTAGTGTGTCAGCATGAGAGTGAGCCATGTAGCCATGGTAGGCTGGTATTAGCTAGAATTTTACCTCAGGAAAGACTGATTACCCTGAAGATCTGTGGTCCATTAAAAAGCTAGATCCTTAGTATGCTTCTTGTCTGTCAAAAATGCTGCAGAGTACTCCTGAAGATGAAGGTGCAACACACAGGTCAGGCGACTGTTGCATGTCATCCAGACACTCCACTACCCTGAGAAACAGAGCAAACCCAGGAGATAAAGACAAAAAGAATAATATACTGCGCCTATATGTGATGGAGTGAGCGGCACCTAGACACAGCTAGTGTTTCACTCCTAGCAAAAAAAGTGCATAAAATAAACCCAACACTCAGCACACTATAAAATTACCTTACTTTTCAGTATGATGGTCGCTTACTAGTGTTATATAAAGGGGAAAAAAATATAAAACAAAATATAGTGAAGTATATTGAAATAATGTGGAAAAACACTTCAAAAGATTATATGAAATGTCCGCTCACATGTACCTGAGCACAGTGGCGTCACAAGGGGGTGGGGGGTGGGGGGGGGTGCGGACCGCACCGGGTGACACCCGTGCTGCCAGCACCCCCTGCATTCAAAAAAAAAATCAAAAACTTACCTCCTTCCTGCTCTGTCCCCCGGTGCAGGTCCGTGGCTGTGAGGGAAGCGTTGTGCGCTCCCCTCCAGCCACGCGGATACAATAAACTTTTTTTTTCAACAAACTTTATTGATCCGGGCCGCTGGAGGGGAGTGCACAATGCTTCCCTCACAGCCACGGAGTAAATTGATATTAAATGGCATACTGGGGGCAAAATCCTGGCATATTAAATGGCATATTGGGGTTCAAAATCCTGGCATATTAAATGGCATATTGGCGGTCAAAATCCTGGCATATTAAATGGCATATTGGGGGTCAAAATCCTGGCATATTGAGGGGCAAAATCCTGGCATATTGAGAGCAAAATGGTAGCATATTAAATGGCATATTGGGGGGCAAAATCCTGGCATATTAAATGGCATATTGGGGGCAAAATCCTGGCATATTGAGAGCAAAATCCTGGCATATTAAATGGCATATTGTGGGGCAAAATCCTGGCATATTAAATGGCATATTGGGGGGAAAAGTCCTGGCATATTGAATGGCTAAATCCTGCCATATTGAATGGCTAAATCATGGCATACTGAGTGGCTAAATATTCCTGGCATATTGAGTGGCAAAATAATCCTGGCATATTGAATGGCTAAATCCTGGCATTTCAAGGGGTTAAATACTGACATATTTTAATTGGCAAAGTGATGCTGTGGCATGGTCTATGGGGCAAAATAACATGTACTATGTGGAAAGTGACACTGGCTAGTTCTGTGGGGCAAAGTGACACTGTGGCATGCCAAATCGTGTAGGTGCAATATGAGTGCAAGCCAAGTGCTGTCGGTGCAATATAGGTGCATGGCAAGTTCCTTGGGTACTGTATGGTGCTGTGTTAAGTCCTTTAGGTGCAATGTGGGTGCAGAGGAAGGGAATAAAAAATAGGAATGCAATTTTTCAATAACATATTTATTAAATAGAATATTAAATAATTCAAATAAGTATAAATGCAGCTAGTTATAGAGAGATGTCTGTGTTTATAGATATGTATTGTTTTCGAATTGTACAATTGTCACCTTGTGGGGCTCCTGTGTGTCGCATAATTAATGGCTGTCCCATGTGTGGCATATTTATTGGGCCCCATGTGTGGCATAATTAAGGGGCTCTTTTGTGTGGCATAATTATGGGGCACTTGTGTGTGGCATCATTAAGGGGCGCCTGTGTGTGTGGCATAATTAATTGGGCTCCAAGGTGAGGCATAATTTACGGGGCTTTGGTGTGGCATAATTTATGGGGCTCTTGTGTGTCATAGTTATGGGGCTCCTGTATGTGGCATAGTTATGGGCTCCTGTGTGTGGCATATTTAAAGGGCTTCTGCGTGTAACATAATTTGTGGGGCTCCTGTATGTGGCATATTTAATGGGCCATCTGACTGGCATTACTAAGGAATCTGTTTGGCATGGTATTGGAGGAAATCCAGGGGGGTGACAACATGAGTTACCACACCGGGTGACACCAACCCTAGTGACGCCTCTGCCTGAGCAGTAATCTGCTCAGGAATAAATGCATCAGGAAGCCCACAAGCGGATAAATGGTGGAAGAAATACCCAATATTTTTTTTGCAGGCACCTCCAGCAATCTCACACAGGGGAAGAGAAGACAGGGATCTATCTCCTGTCTATCTCCTATCGCTTCCCATGTCTGTCTCTCCTATTGCTTCCCATGTCTGTTTCTCTCCGATTGCTCCCCATGTCTGTCTCTCTCTCCTCTCGCTTCCCATGTCTGTCTGTCTCTCCTCTGCCTTCCCATGTCTGTCTCTCCTCTGCCTTCCCGTGTATGTCACTCTCTTTCCTTCCCATGTCTGTCTTTCTCCTTCCTTACCATATTTTTATCTCTCCTCTTCCTTCCAATGTCTGTCTTTGTATTCTCTTCTTTACCATGTCTGTGTCTCTCCTATCACTTCCCATGTCTGCCTCTCTCCTATCGCTTCCCATGTCTGTCTCTCTTTCTGTCTCTCTTTCTCCTCTGTGTTCCCACATCTGCCTGTCTCTCCTCTCCCTTCCCATGTCTGTCTGTCTCTCTTCCGTCCCATTTCTGTGTCTCTCCTTTGCCTTCCCATGTCTGTGTCTCTCCTTTCCCTTACCATGTCTGTCTCTCCTCTGCTTTCCCATGTCTGTCTCTCTCCTCTTCCTTCCCATTTCTGTCTCTCTCTATTCTTTTTCTCATGTCTGTCTTTCTCCTTCCCATGTCTCTCTCTCCTCTTCTTTCCCATGTATGTCTCTCTCCTCTACCTCCTAACACTGGCTCTTTGTCCCTCTACCCATGTATGTCTCTCCTCTTCCCCATGGTTATCTCTCTCCTCTTCCCCATAGCTGTCTCTCTTCCCAGTCTGTATTCTCTCCTCTCCCTGTCTGTGTTCTACCCATCTGTGTTCTCTCCTCTCTCCTCCCCCGTTCTCTCCTCTCCCCCCCCCCCATTCTCTCCTCTATCCCCCATTCTCTCCTCTGTCCCCATTCTCTCCTCTCTCCCCCTTCTTCCCCCCTCCCCAACCCCAAATGTTATTTTTCTCTCTCCCCTCCTCCCCAGGTTTTATTTCCTCTCTCTCCCCCCTCCCCGTGTTCTCTCCTCTCCCCCCCTCCCCTTGTGTTCTATCCTCTCTACCGCTGTGTCTCTCCTATCCCCCCCACCCCTTGTGTTCTCTCCCCTGGGGTTCTCTCCCGCTCCCTTCATGTTCTCTCTTCTCACCCCCCTCCCCTTGTGTGCTCTCTTCTCTCTCCCTCCCCTCGTGTTCCCTCTTTTTTTCCCCCTGACCTTGTGTTCTCTCTTCTCTCCCACCTGCCTCCATGTTCTATCCTCCCCCCTCCACTCGTATTCTCTCCTCTCTCCCCTGGGGTTCTCTCCCCCCACCTCTCATGTTCTCTCTTCTCTCCTCCCTCCCCTTTTGTTCTCTCCTCTCCCCCCTCCCCTCGTGTTTCCTCTTCTCTCCCCCCTGCCTTTGTGTTCTCTCTTCTCTCCCCCTGCCTCATGTTCTCTCCTCTCCCCCCGACCCATCGTGATGTCTCCTCCCCCCCCTCGTGTTCGCTCGTTTACCCTGTCAGTCTTACCTGATGCAGTGCGGACGCCAGACGGTGCCGATGACTGATTGGGAAGCACAGGCAGTATTGGCTCTGTGTGCGTTAAACACATGCAGAGCTCAATCATTGCTGTCTCATGCTCCGCGTTCTTAGTGATGATGCAGAGCATCGAGTGGGGAGCATGAGGCAGCTATGATTGAGCTTTGCGTGTGTTTATTAGGATATCAACATCAACAGGAGAAGAGTGAAGATATTAACAAGTTAGAAACACCACCAGCAGGCAACTAGTGAATCCAGCTTTACTGACATCATAGGCAGGAGGTGATTTGTGTGCTAGCAAGAACATCTGGGACAGACATAATTTTCAATGTGCATTCTGTGTATGACAGGTACATTGTAGATATTGAATAAAAAACTAGGTGATATGTGTACACAACATGGTTAGCTATGTGGTTGTTTAATCCATATGTGATGCTCTGTCATTGTGTATAACAGTGACAATTGAAATATATATTCTTCATTCTACATGGGTAATCATTTCCTTTTATTGTGGTTACTAATTGGCGTATATGTTTTGCTGTATAATACTTAAGTACATTTTTGAACAAATATTCTAATCATGGAGTATTGATATGGGTTAATTTTCATTAATATTTTCCAAATTCTGGGCTTGTTCAGATGTAATCAATGCTTAATGGGTAGCCGAAATCCAATGCATTTCATGGCAAACTTTACCCCAATCCGAATGCTTGCAATGATTTGCGTCGCAGAAGGCCCATTTTTTTTAAATAACCTCCATTGCCAAAGTATTATTGTTATAAATGTTATTTACTAACTTACTGTAATATACATAAGGTATTTTCTGAGTAATAAGCATTCAATGTCATACTTCAATCACATTTAATCACACACATCTTTACCAAGATAATTCTCACAAATTTCCTTTGTCCAGTGAAGCACTCCTACATGAACCACAATAGTCGTACTTACTGAAAAAGGTTAGACGGATGTCACTTTACATGGACGAGGTTCTGTCTTGAAACCCTTACAAAGTAGGTCAAGTAAACAAAGCCTGGGTCAGTTGTAATTACAGATATCTTAAGCAAAAAATGCAGCTGAACCTCTTAGCTTGTCAAGAAAGTATGATAAAAGAAATCTGTCCTTTTCCACTGGGCAACTTTTAAAAACCTTATTAGGATAACAAAACATATACAGTACATACACATCAATCAGTACTTGTTAATTATACTTTTTATTTATAACCCCTGGAAAAAACATTGTCAGATATTTTACATCTTTTTTTCCTCAGTTTTGTTATTACTTAATATGTGCCATGTTGTCCTCTTATGTATGTATACCCATCCTTGCTACACATCACCTAGCAGTTATATATTGTCACTAAGGGGTCCTGGTGACAGGGGAACCCTGAGCGCCCAATGATGGCATTCAAGTCATATTATGGGTGTGGAATTAATTAATGCAGGCTAACTGCACTCCCCCAGGGGCTTGAACCATCATTTTGGTACAGCTACAAATCAGGGACCTGAGGCAGCAGAAGCTGGAATCCAGAATTGGAAACAGGAGCAGATGATACCCTGCATACACCCTGGAGCAGGCATAGGTGAGAGCACAGCAGAGTAGTGTATAATGCTGAGACAGACACGGCCAAGTAAAGTCCGCACAAAAGATCTGCTCTCTATGACATATTAAAAAAAGAAAAAATAGATGCATGTTTTGTACAAAAATCTCACTGGTTAAAAGAAAATAAAAATCCTATTAAAGGGAAATATATAGCAAACGTAATAGCGGCATCACTGGAAAAAAAAAAAAGAAAACTAGGGGTGTTGCTATTCTCCATTCATCTAAGATTGACATAGAGATCATATTTCAGGAACATGATCAAGAAGCTAGAGACCAAATACTGATTTGTAAAATAAAAGAGGAGATATATACCCTCATTAACATTTATGCCCCAAATTAATTGCCACTTAGATTTATTGAAAATATTATCAAAAAATATGACAAACTGTTTAAAGGAACAATCATAATGGCAGGAGATTTTAACATGGTGCCGGATGTAGGAATGGACAAAATGCTAAGCCGAGGGATACAGATAGATAAAAACTTAATCAGGACTGCAAAACAGTTTACAAATTTTATTAAAAAAAACAACAACTATATGAGATTTGGAGAATCTTTAATCCAGGAGATAGAGACTACTCACATTTCTCGGCACCCCGCTGCTCTTACTCGCATATAGATTTAGTCCTTGGTAACATTCTACTTGCAAAGAAAATTTAAAAATGTAATTAGGGAGATAATCTGGACAGACAATAATGCCAATATTTGGCAGATGGAAGACAATAAAGATAAACAAAAAAAATATAAACAGACAATGGAGAATAAATAGCCATTTAGTAAATAAAAAAACTTAGAATACTTACAAACAATAACAGAATATTATTACAAGGAGAATGATAAAAATTAAATTTCCCCTCTATTATTGTGGTGCACATACAAAAAGTGTCGTTCAGGGCCATATAATTTAAATAGGCATAATGGCTAATAAGGTGAGGGGAGTGAATGTAGCTTCACAATATATTTAATTATATCATTTAGAAATTTTAAATAAATTATCATACTCAAAATTAAGAGCAACAATAATACAGAACATCAAAAAATAAATAAATGACTATGAATTTGATATGATTAACAGGAATATAGAAAAAATGAAACAGCATTGGTACCATCCGAATAATAGAGTGGGAAATACATTAACATATAGACTTTAACAAACTCAAGCAAAAAAATCGATTTATAAAATTAGAGGGGAATCCAGAATCCACATGGCCCCAGAAGAAATTGGAACTGCTTTTAATGAGTACTACAGAGAATTATATAATTTAGAGAACCCAGAATCAACAGAAGAATTACCTTAAAGATATAAACACCCCAAAATGACAGGAAGAACAACTACAAGTATTAAATAAACCTATTTCAGAAATAGAAGTTAGAAGAGTAATTGCTAAGATGAAGACACAAAAATCACCAGTGCCCGATGGATTCAGAGGACTCTTCTTTAAATGCTTGAGTAACAATATTATAATAAATCTTACTGAAATGTTTAATCAATTATCTAGTAAAGGAGAAGCTATAGAAGAACTACTAAGGGCAAATATTTTGCCTATTTTAAAGCCATCCAAAGACCCAGAGTTGGTTCATAACTACAGCCCAATTTTCTTAATAAATGAGGATATATGCAACATATGTTGCAGTGCTGATGGAGAGGCTGAAACATGTTATCCATCCATGTTATCAATTCACTAGCCTACCCAGACCAAATTGGATTTGTTCCAGGTAGAATGGCCTATGACAACATAAGATGCACCATCAATTTTCTGGACATAGCCAATAGAGAAAAGAGAATACTCGTGGCAATTACACTAGATGCAGATAAGGCATTCGATAGGGTGGACTGGGAATTCGTGTTGTATGCTCTCCGCGCACATGGACTTGATGCAAGAGTTTTGACACTAATTAAAGCACTATATTCCTGCCCAATGGCCAGAACAATAGGCCAAAATATACAAGCTAATTGGTTTAGGCTAGAAAATGGGACAGGGTTGTCCCTTGTCTCAGCTTTTATACATCCTAACAATGGAAATATTGGCATTAGATATCAGAAACAATGGAAAAATAAAGGGATTCCCACTTGAACAAGAAGAGTTAAAAATACAACTATATGCAGACGATGTACTGATCACTTTAAAAGAGCCAGAAGAATCAATCAGATAGTTAATAATAATCATACAAAGATATGCAAAATGTTCAAACTATAAATTATATATTAAAAAAACAATAATCATGCCAATACGTTTGAATCCTATGAACTCAATTACCCAGGTTTAAAAATAACAGCAAAAATAGAGAATTTGATGAAAAGAAACTTTATGACACTACTTCAGGAAACACATTTTTTATTAAAAAATGGCGCAATGTGGAATTATCCTGGCATGGTAGGATAAACACCATAAACGCGTATATCATCCCTAAGTGGACATGCATATTTCAACACTGTCTATTTAACATATCTGAAATCTGGTTGAGCATGCTACAGGGTGTACTTAATAAATACATAAGCAGGGATAAAAAAAAATGTATTGGAGTAAAACAACTAATGAAAAATATAGGCAAAGGAGGATTTGGATTGCCCTCAATCAAACATCTTTACAAAGCAACTATGATGACTCATATATACCATATTCAAAACAGATCAGCGCAGATACAACCATGGTACAAATGAAATTAGAGAGATATATGACGAGAAACCCTAAAATATACTTACATGTATGGAGCAGTGGGGTGCCGAGGGATCAACGGTGGTAGAGGACATGTTTGCAGCCTGTAAAAGAATAAAGAAAAAGTTAGGGTTTGATAATAACATATTGGATACAACAAGCTTAGAAATTATCAAATACAATATACAAGATACGGATCTAGATAAATGGAAAAAATCAGGAATATAAAATGTAAAGAACATAATGGATAATGAGAAGATCAAACCTTTTGATCAAATTGTATCCCAGTTTAAGCTATCCAGAGCGAAAACTTTTAACTATTTAAAAATTAAGAGCCTTCTGATGGAGACTAAACCTATAGATAATAATATAATAATATGTCAGTGATCTTCGCAGGAGAGACAGTGGAGAGGATACTATCAAAGACCCAACAAATAACAAAAATGAGTGAAGAAGATGAAACAATCCGAATAATATGGGCCGCTATATTGAAAATTCCAATCCATACTACAGGTTGGCTGAAGGCAATACAAATGACAACCAAAACCATTCACAATATATAAGTAATTGAAAATCAATTCAAAGTCATGAACCAATGGTATTTGGTACCAGTGAGATTTTAAAAAATGTACTCATCGACAAGTGTAACTTTATACACACATGGCGGGACTGTGAGAGACTAACTAACCTTTGGCAAATGATAAGTAAAATAGGCAAATTACTAAAAAATCCCAATGTTAAAATACAGTTCAATATAATTTTATTACATCTATTTCCGGAAGGAATGGAAAGGGACTGTAAACTCTTAACGATTCACTTAGCCACAGCAATAAAAATATTAATTGCTAGAAATTGGAAACTCCCAAAGCAAATATCAGGGGCAGAGTTAAAGAATCAAATGGTATACCAACTAAAAATGGAACAAGGCCTGAAATGGATAAGTAAAAACGCTGCTAAAAAAGATATTAAATATGGGGAATGGATTAAGGAGATAGAGAACTTGGAAAACGGGGAATAGATGGTGAGGCACTTCCATGACGACCGGCTTAAATAGTTGTTTTGTAATTGTATGTTTATCTTATAACACAGTAAATGTAACTAAATAGTATAATAGAGCATAAAAAGAATTTAAACAAGGCTGAAGATCCTTAAAATTTCACTTTATATCAAATATATGTATTTATGTCTATACATATTTTTAATGTTGTAAGTTTTACTTTTTGTAAGATAAATAAGCTAAATAAAAAATTATTGGATATATATCTGCCATCTTTCCATGTGCATGTTGGTTAATGCTAATTTCCCTGGGAGTGGGGAAAGACCATAGGCATGAGAGGCAAAGGGGGGGGGGGGGGGGAGACCACAATCATGGGAGGTGGAGGACAGATATGAATGCAGGGAGGAGAGACATATAATGGAGAGATAGGAGAGAGAGACAGGCATGGGAAGGCAGAGGAGAGAGAGACAGGCATGGGAAGGCAGAGGAGAGAGAGTGACATGGGGAGAGAGAGTAGAGAGACAGACATGAGGAGGGAGAGGAGTGGGACAGATATGAGGAGGGAGAGGAGAGGGACAGACATGAGGAGGGAGAGGAGCCGGGCAGACATTAGGAGAGAGAGGAGAGGGACAGGCATGAGGAGGGAGAGGAGACAGACAGGGGGACGCATTAAGTAATGTACTTTTTGTTTAATAAGAAAAAATATACTCGCTTGTGTATATGTGATATTCTCTTTGTGTGACTGTCTCTCTGTATGTGTGTGTGTGACTGTCTTTGTGTGTGCACGCGACTGTGTGATTGTGTTTATGATTGCATGATTGATATGCTGTTGTCTGGCTACTATAAGTACTATAATCTACTTTAAGAAGAGACATTCATAGTAACTGCACACTTATTAAAATGTTAAACTCATTCAATATTTTTCTGCCAAGGCATACAATTATATCACTGCTTACAAATTATTTATAATTATTAATTTAGAGAGGTGGCTGATCCAAAATGATTATTTATATTGCTTTCTTAGTGTCATTATACAGCTTTATCTTCAACTATTAGATTTATCTGAATTCTAATATTTAAAGGGAAGCTAAACGCTAGCAAGGGTTAAACATTACATTTGCCGGTAGGTTTAAGTAAACCAGACATGTATCTTAATAGATACACTCGGGTTTCCTTTCTGCAGTGTCTCCCCTGGTTGTCGCTTGCTGACAAACGTCAGCACGCGCACAGCCAATCAGAGCGGGGGCTTGCACAGCTCTCACAGCTGAATGCGAGGGTCTGTTACTGCTAGCACAGTGAGAGACCCTTGTTTTTGCATGGGATCAGCAGGGGGGACCTAGTTAAGGTCTCTAGAGAGAGCCAGTCGCCGACCAGACGGCTGCCTGCTGTCAGTCAGAGGATAAACTGGTGAGTACTATAAAAAGTACACGTCAGCTACTAACTTTTCACTTGTGCTTCTATATTAGAAGCACAAGTGAAAAAAAAAGTTTAGTGTCCCTAATCTAAATGTACATTTTAGAATGGATTGTTACATATATAATTCTGATTACCGTACATAACAATGCTTTATTCAATTTTATAGCAAATGTGTAGTCTAGCTACTGTGACTCTGATCTTAGGAGCTGTAGTAGACAGTAGGTGATGTCCCAAAGTTTACCTTCTAGGCATTGCCAACCAGAAAACTCCCAGCTCCTCCTAGACTACAGCTCCCATTATATATATTTAGCTTGGCATAAATAGATTGGCAAGCATTAGTAGTATTTTTAAAAAATGCACTATTGCCTCCATAATAAAAGTAAAACAGGTATACTTGTGATCCTCAATTGCTTGCTTATTTCTAAACCAAGCAATGGTGAAAAAAACTGTGGATAAACAAACAAAAAAAGTCTAAGACAGGAAATTAAATATTTAATAATTATGTGTTATTATATCATCTTATCTTGAATCCTACTGTGTAGAACGTTGCATTGCTAATCATTGTTGTAATATACACTTTGGAAATAAAATGGTTCACTATTACACATGAAAGGTACATTGTAGATATTTGGTAGCTAGATGATATGTGTAGCTATGGAGTTGTCTATTTACAATGATCTGCTTGGCTATCAGCAGTGTCCATAAGCAACCCATAAGCAACTGATAACTTTGAACAATAGCTGAGCACAATGTAGTGAGTTAATCAACTAAACTTAACATTGGCATCAAGCTAGATATTTACTTGACTAACTTCAAGAACTGCTGGAGAGCTATCTACATTTGGACTAGGTGCACGCTAGAAAAGTAATTTGGTAAATATGATTAAAACTGTAAGAAAGAATTCTGTGAATGTATGTGCAATCATACATTTATTTAATATAAATTTGACCTAGTGTGACCAAATCACCATTTAATTCAGGGATGTGCGTGTAATAAATGCATAATCCTGTGTCATGTGAGTCTAAGGATGACATGCTGCAAATCTATAATTTTCTTGTACAATGATATAACTAAAAACAGTGAAAAGTAATATTCAAAGTCATGTTGGTGCTAGCTGAGTAGCCCCATAGTTTGTCTGCAGTTTTTGTTTTAGCATATGCAGCCATTAAATATTCATTTTTCATCAGCATCCTTCAATAGAACAGACATAGGGTCACTCTAGTTTAACATGTACTGTAGTTCTAAAGAAATTTTGGACAAAAGCATATTTTTTGTATATATGCTGGAAAAAAAACTCTCTTTTATCTGAATTGAAAACAAACTAGGTCTTATTAAGCAGAAAGGCATGTGGGGGATTTCCTCAGTTTCAGGTAAATAAACATTACCTTTTAATGTATGGTTAGTCTACAAGTGCTCTTCCTTTGGTTAGTGGATTCAGGCCATTACTTCACTCCTTCTTGGTTTGAGAATCTCATCTGTGCGTAAGCATGTGGTTTGAAATTGGTAATTGCAAGTGGAAGTGGTGAAATAGAACCTACTTTTCTTGCAAACCATGAACTTTTTATTTCTTTTAAAATTAAGATTAAAGTTCTGATTATCAGGTAAATGAAGCTGGGGAAATTGGATGGCTTTTTTGTACTTCAAAAAAGGTTTCTTTATTACTCTTTAAAAGGACAGTGTAGGTTAAAGAGAGAGCATTTTAGCCACTTCATTTCAAAACTACATCTGCAATATTTCTCTGCAGGAGTTTTTAAGCTTTTTTTTATGACAGGATCGTCTGCCTCAGATCTCTCCATCTAGGTATCGAAAGTTTCATCTCCAGATACAATTGTAGGTTTCAGAGAGCTGAATGGGAATTCCTAATATGAATGTGTACACATCCAAAGTCTATAGAAAATAACACTGGGATATTAATGGGCAAACTAATACTGGCATATTAATGGACAAACTAACACTGGCATCTGAATGGGAAAATTGACAGTGCCAAATTAATGGGCAAGATGGTTGTAGCATATTTCTGGGCAAACTAACAGTTGCATATTAATGGGCAAACTAACACTGGCATATTAATGGTTAAATTGTGGCATATTTTAATAAGAAAACTGACTGATGAATATGTTAATGGCAAAGTGACTGTGGCATTTTAATTGGTACATGACATTGGCCTTTTTTTATTGGAAAAGTGATGCTGTGGCATGTTCTGTCAGGCAAAATAATATGTACTAAGGGGGAAAGTGACACTGTAGTATGTTCTGTGGGGCAAATTGATACTGTGGCATGCCAAATTGTGTGGGTGCAGTATGAGTGCAAGCCAAGTGCTGTAGGTGTAATATAGGTGCTTGGCAAGTGCTGTGGGTACTGTACGGTGTTGTGTTAAATCCTTTAGGTGCAATGTGGGTGCAAAGGAAGGGAATAAAAACAAGAAATACAATTTTTCAGTAACATTTTTATTACATATGGAAAAGGTTGAATATAATACTAAAAAGATCATATAAGTATAAATGCAACTAGTAGATTGTAAGCTTGCGAGCAGGGCTCTCTACCTAATGTACCAGTCTGTTCTAGTTTGTCTAACTTAGTATGTAGTTCCCCTCTATGCTCTGTACCTAGCGCTACGTAAATTGTTGGCGCTATATAAATAAATGTTAATGTAATGTAATATAATGTAATATACATAGAGAGAGGCTTGTCATGTGTATAGATAGGCTTGTGATGTGTATAGATATGTGTGTATGAGTGTATAAATATATATATTTATTTTTTTATAATTATAGAAAAGATAAATGTGGCCTGCCGTTACCTAGCGGGTCTTCCGTGTGTGGCACAATTAATGTGATGGCATTAATGTCGGGCATATTTATGCGGCTCCCGTGTGTGGCATCATTAATGGGAGTTCCTTATGTGGCATAATTATGGGGCTCTTGTGTGTGGCAAAATTACTGGGGCTCCTGTTTGTGGCATATTTTTAATGGACCATCTGAATGGCATTACTAAGGAATCTGTTTGGCATGGTATTTGAGGAAATATAGGGGTGGACACCAATCCTAGTGATCCCTCTGAGCTCAGCTCACACTGACAGACCTGTACAGTGACATTCTGGGGGTTAAATTGGCAATTGTGGAGGTCAGATTGGGACATCTGGGGAGGGTGTATTGGCAAGTTTGGGGGGGAGGCATTGGCAATTCTCAGGGGGCAGATAGGCATGTCTGGGAGGATGCATTGGCAAGTTTAGAGACAGATGGCTTGGAGGAGTGAGAGTGGGGGAGAGTGAATGGCTGGGAGAGTCTGGCGGGATAGAGTAACATCAAATTGTGTAAGAGGGCGGATCTGAGTGTTACTTTGTAAGAGCACAATCTTGTTGGTGCAATCTAGGTGCTCTGGAAAGACCTATGGGTGCATTTTGAGTGCACTGGCAACACCTGTGGGTGCATTCCGGGTGCTCTGGCAAGACCTGTGTGTGCAATCTTGGTGTTTTTAGGGTGCAATCAGGTGTTGTGTGTGCAATGCAAAGAATGTAATGGCAATAATGAAAGAAGGGTAAGATAAATGGAGTAAAGGGGGCAGAGGAAGAATAAAAAACAAGGAATGCATTTTTTCCAAGTCATTTTATTATATCATAACTGTATGTTCTTATTCACCACCTGTGACTGGCGCAGCGTGTTTCAATAGGGGTATGCATAAGTAGCACATTTAAAGCCCTATGTGATTTTATATGTGTCCAACCTATTAACTGCATGCTTTCAAAATGCAATTTCCCTTTTCTGAAAAAAACAATAATGGCGCAGTGCTATAGGTCTGGCTTAATGATGGTTTCACATGCTGGGACAAAATTTCCTTAAAATAGGCGGCACTACACTATGCTAATTATGTGAGTTGGCCAATGGGCGGAGCTTTAGGTGTGGTACATTTTTGATAGCTGTGCTGCAAAGTGTCCCTGGATTTTTTTCCCAAATGTTGGCAACTATGCATGTCTATGAGGTTATAATTTCGGTATATTTAAACTTATATTTTTGCTTCCTGTAGATTTTATCCGCATGAAAGTCAGCCACATTGTAAAATATTTACCAAATTATTTAATTTATTTAAATTTTTACAACATTTTTTATATATTATATATTGATGCATTTGTACTGGTGTCTTGGTTTTAATTAACTCGATCTTAACCCGGTCTCAAGCACACCAAAGAAGTTTAAAGGTACTGTCTAGTGCCCAAAATGCATCTTCCAAATATTAATGCATATTAATGTGCTTTCAAAGTACTTTAAAATGCATGTCTTACATTTTGCATTTTTTAATTCACGTTCTTGTGCATTTTATTTTCTGACATCATTTAAATATACTGGTTTCAGGCAATTAAACTATATGCACATGTAGCTGCATCACTGTGACCTTTGCATTTATTGGTTGATGTATTGTATTTAAAGACAATGTGTTCACCTAGTTATCCACCTATGATTAAGCGTGGAAACACTCGAAACGCGTAAGGTGGCCTTCCTCACACAGTCTGTTTTTTGTACCCGGTCTGTTTATGCACTTAAATAAAGCACTTTTGATTGGAATTTACCGAAGAGTGGAGTGCACACTTCTTTTCTTTTCTTCATTTACATTTTGCATCGCTTAAAATGAAAAATACTTAAAGCTAGAAAAAAATTTGAAACATTAGATGAGTAAAAGTAATTTCCTTTTTTTTTTTTTTTTGCTGCAGGAACCAATGAGAATAATGCCATTCAAATGAATGGAATATCCTGTCTCTCTAGTGATGTCATCATACAATGTGTTGTACTGTTAAGAGATCCTACTGTGTACAAGAGCAAGGTCACTCATAGGCCACTCAATATACTCAATTTGAGGAGGACAGGAAGTGACTATATGAAACAAAAATGTATATCCTCAGTGTCTATAGAATCAGTGCTGCCGCACCTGCAATACACATTCAGAGTAATCACTGAGGAGGGTTTGAGTCAAATATGAAAAATGTGATTTATACAGAATGCCTGCATCAAATCAAACAGGGATAAAAGATTAAATGTTTGTGCTGACATGGCTTGCTAAAGTGCTAAATGGGTGATCAGTTTACCCATCATCAAGTCCTGTTGCTAAGAAAGTTATTTTACTCTTAACTGAAAATATATGTAATTAACTAAGTTGGATTTTTATGGTCTTTTATTATGGCTATTTTTTTTTAATTGTAAGTATGTCAAAATGGGGCAGCAAGGTACACAGATTATCATATTGACTTTATATACACGTTGCTCATTTCCCCCCATGTTTTGGGGAAGGCTGGCACCAACCACAAGTACTTCATATCATATTTGCTGGTGAAAGTAATCAGTCTCATGAATTATGGGGCTCAGTTAGTAAAACGGGATAAAAAAAGAAAAGGTCAAACAAGAACCACTTCAATACACAAATAAAAGGAACACATAGAAGTGCCCACATTCAAAACTAGACAGGACAATTTTGTATCAAGAAAAGATTAATTTTTTTTAATTGTGTATGAATAAAATGTTGAACCTCCCACTGTTAAAAGAAAATGTGCTTTAAGCAATGGACCTAAGTAGAAAAAAAGGCAGGACATTTGGGATCAAAGCAAAAGGAATGAATAAATACAATTGTATTTATTAAAGGACAATTGTAGGCAAAACAATAAGTAATGTTTAAAGGACAACTGTAAAGCTTTTCTACGTTAAATAAAATAAAAACATTTATTTCTCTAAATTTGGTAGTGTGTTTTGTTTTTAAAATGAAGTTATACACTTTCTTACCATATTTCCCTCCCCAGCAGTTCTTGCTGCATGGGGAGTGTGCATCCATTCCCTTCACCTCTTCGGTTGCATCCGACCGAAGGTAGATGTATCCTGGCACCTTGATGTTGTGCATAGTGCTCTAAGCGATCACACAGGTGCAACATATGCCGTTTTATGTGTGCTGACCACAGTATCACAGCCGAGGCTCAGCGAGCATCAAACATCATGCTTATGAGTAAGCACTGTCTACAGCGTGAAACGCGTTAAGCTATACTGGAGGTCTGTTGTGTTTTTGTTATACTGCACTGGATGGTGACATTAAAAATCTTCTGCTGCTAAGGAAAGTTTGTGTATGGAGTTTATTACAAAAAACCAGAAGAGAAGTGCCGCTCATTTTTCTCTTTGATTATAAAATGCACAATGCGAAGAGGTAGAGGAAATGGATTCTCCCTCCCCATGCAGTGAGCGTTTTATTTAATGTAGAAAAAGGACTGTAGTTGACCTTTAACTGAACAATTATATCAAGTGTAGGAATTTTAAATTAAAGAATATAATTAAATCACCTTACTGAGCCCTCTTTTTTTATATTGCTCTACCAAGGGGTAGACATCATGGGTCAGATGGGTCAGATCTTCCTTCATCTACCAAGATACTGAACAGAATGTCATCCCCGTGATAGAGCTATACAGACACAGAGGGCACAGGTACTTTATTGTTAATCTTTTATTAAAGCATTTCTATTTAAAATGCCTATACTTGATGAAATCTTTCAGATAAACATGATTTTTTTGGCCAATAGAAAGCTATATTCTTGTCCATTAAGTAAGCTATATTCTTCAAACATCTGGGAATCAGCATCATAACTCTTTTCAAAAATGCATTTAACAGACTGAGGTGCAATCACGTATGGGCAGAGACACAGCTTGCATGCTGCAGACACAAGCCACACCAGATTCCACTGCCTCTGCATATTAAAATATTAGTGTGACCAGCAATCGAGGAAGATGAACGTCTGAGCTGTGTGGTCCGCTGCCATCTCTCTTGGACTCGCAGTTAAACGATCATAAAAATGGTACGCAATAAAAAGGTATCCATGTACTCCTCCACTCCAGAAGGATGTACCCGAGCGATCTACATTGAGAGAATACTTTTGCTCTCCCCGCTGGCACAGTCTCTCAGCCACCTGACGACCACAAGGCCCACTCTCCCGCTAATACTGATACATTCGTTTACAGTAGCCATGAAATTGTGTCACCTCCAGCTTAGGCCTGATGATGCAGTGTGCATTTTTTACTTTACATTTTTTCCTCTGTGGCGATAGCACTTTAACAACCTGATCTCAGAACTGAAGCAGGTTGTCCATGATGAGGCAGAAACCCTAAGATCAAACCTGACCACACTGGAAAACAAAGCTCCTAAACTAGAACAGGAGTCTCAACACACAAGAGTGTACCCACATAGCCCGGACTGTCACACTGCACACCCTATACCTACTGGATTATCTCAAGCGTATAGAGGATTTGGATAACAGAGGTAGGAGGCATAATATCCAGGTAATAACAATTTAAAAAATCACAATGTGAATTAAAAACAAATACATAAGTAGCAATCTATACTGTGCATAACAATGAAGGACATAGTATGTGTGTTAATGTATAAAAACGAAATAATTTAGATGTACACAAGAGTTAAATTTGACATTCTTGTGTTGCGATCACTTGCTAATTTTGAAAACCTTCTTTCACATCTGCTTCTAAAGGCAAAGCTATTAACCTTAAAAAGTATGCTAATTGCAATACAACATCAGTCATTTACCTCATTAGTTGTCATGGCTGTGGGAAGCAATATGTGGGTCGTACAAAGAGACCGTTAAAAATTAGTATGAGGGAACATTTAGGGTCCATGACAGAAAAAGGTACTATGGAAAAAGACATAAAATCCCCAGTAGGAAGACACTTTCGATCTCATGAGGGAGGAGATAGAATTTTAGATGTCAAATTATAGAAATGTTAGGTTTCTGGAAAGAGGAGGTAATTTCCATACTTTGCTGTGCCAACATGAGGTCTATTGGATTTTTACACTAGAAACCAGGAAACCACATGGCATAAATTCAGAATGTAGGATGTAGGATGTTATGTGAAATATGAATGAGTATATTCATTCACTATGTTAAACACAGTCAAGTAAATCACATGGCACCGTAAAGGTAAATGGTGTCTTATACTGATATACCCCAATCAATTTTCATGTTGCATTAATATGTTACTTGGTTTATCCTTAGCTATTTAAGTCCAACTTTTGTTTTTCACTTTTACCTTATTTACTTTTTGTGTTATACCGTATTTAGTGCACTACGATGTGTATCTAGCTTGTTAATCTTGTGTATTTTTAAAGTAGTCAACCATCTAAAACAGCTTTATTTTATTTTTTTCTTTACAGTTATTTTATTGCACTCACGTGCTTATTGGATACTTACATGAATAGTTACAAAGTTTCTAATTGTCTCGACAATAATAATATATATATATGATCATATTCAATACACTGAACCAGGGGTATATAGCATGGTGGCAGAGTGCACCTTAACCGTGGATGGATCAATTGGCCTATTTTTTTGTGGATTGGGGGCAAATATATTTCAAAGGGACAATCCATGATACACCACCTACTATCTGAATATTAGAAGCATATGGTTACATTTTTCAGGCTTGGGCAACATAAACAAACTGCAAGTGGAACAGGGATAGAATTTGTAGGATCGTATCTATTTGCTCCAAAAGTACAAATTTAACAATTAACATAGGACTAAATCAGCATCTCTGTCATCCAGTCTCTACAAAACTTGACACGATGTCACGAGTTTCCCAAAGATAGAATATATGGAACAGCTGTTGATCAGAAACGGCGTGCATCCGAGACCAAACATTGATAAACTCATCCAAGAAACTCCAAATCTGGACCCTTGCAACATTAGAAAAAATAAAATGGTCATTGTTCAGTCTATTTCCAATATATTCAGATGGCTATACATTTGGAGAAAGCCAAAAGATGCCTTCATTCCACAATGTCTGATGCTGGACAAGGTGAGGCATTCATAATGGTATGGACAGCAATCTAGTGGAAACATCAGTTTTTTGATTGTTCTTCATGGTCGTAGAGCATTCACGCAATAATAGACAATTCTAAAGGTTGAAGTTCACCCTATGGAGCAAACACTTTTGCTTGATTATGTTCCCATATTCCAGGATGATAATGTCTAAATACACAAGGCTGAAGTTAAATGACTTCCATGGCCTCTCCAGTCTACAGATGTAAACATCAATACGCCTTAATTAGCTGTTCTAGGGTAATAGTGTGTAAAGAAGAGTTCCACTTCATTCATGCCTCAAACAACTGAAGGGTTTTCTTCTTGAAGTTGGTGTCAATATCCCACAATAAACAGTTATTGAATCTTTAACAGCATTCCAAGTAGGGATACATTTTTTTCCAAAGGCAATTGGAAAAAGCTATTTGATATTATGTCCTTGATTTTGATATACTGTTAGCTGTTTCCATTATATTGTCCATTGTTGTGTGATACTTGTTTTAACCTTGCAATGGAAGCATTAAATTCATATTTTCAAGAAGATCAAGAATGCCTTGAATGTGTAAAAGCCTATCATGAAATAAATAAATTAATTAAATAAGGCTGAGCTTTCATTATAGGCAAAGTAATGGGGCCCAAATGGTTCATTTTTTATTATTATGTTTTTAGCCTGAAGTTTTAAATTACAATTTGCAGTGATCTTTCAGCTTAAATGGAGTGAACCAGTTATTAATATTAGTTTTTATTATTATATTATATGCTATAAAATCCTGCCACCCTGTGTTCAGACTTATGATCTATTATTAATGATAATGTGATACTGTTGTAATAGCTTTTGCTTCTGTTAAAGAAGGAAGATTCATTTTTAAAGTGAAAAGTGGTGCAGAACCCAGCCCATTGACTCAGTTTTGGAAGCAGTGCATAGGGAAATTGCCCCCCGAACTCCTTTGACAGCCCACTACCGAAAGCGATTGCAGCTTATGTATACATCCCAACACGTTGGAGCTATGACTGCACCTATTCCAAAATGGATTATGTTCTCAATGTTTTAAGTGCATTTCTATGATTATTCTGTTTCTATATGGATTGTTCTGGTGCTAATATCTTCGCTTAAACCCATAAGAGTAGATACCGTGCACACATTGCTATGTCCCGACTTTTGTCAGAAGTCACATATACACTGGCCAATACAGTCACAGTACCGTATTTCCTCAAATATAAGACGATCCAAACTTTAGATATTCATGTAGGAAAAAAATTAAAAGTCTGAATATAAGACTACCCTAAAAAACAAAAGTTTTAAATGTTAACTGTTTTTTCATATTTAATAAAATGATGATGGAAACAAATGCATTTCTTGTTTTTATTTACTTTCATTTGCCATTCTGCTCTCCTCCTCCCCCAGACCTAGCCAATACATCCCCCCACACACCCATCTGCCCCAGACTTGGCCAATGCATCCCCCAACACAGCCATCTGACCCCCAAATTACCCAATGCATCCCCCCCACACTTAGCCAATACATCCCCCCACAGCCATCTGTCCCCCAGACTTTGCCAATGTATACCCCCACAGCCATCTGCCCCCAGACTTTGCTAAACTTTGCCAGGCACTTCCTCCGGGACTTCTATGACGGACCACCAGAAGGTCACATGAACTCCTGGCTTCCGTTATAGAATTCCTGGCGGAAGTGCCAGACAGCAGCGGAGGATGTAAACTTGCATCGCGCAGACATCCACCAGCTGCTTGCGAGGACCTGGATATCAGTCTTATAGTCAGACCTCTATTTCCTCTTGGATGTAAGTTATAGTCAAGCAGCAAATACGGTATATGGTGGTTTGTAGCAGATGCTCCATCTTTACACATTATCTTCAACATGTATAGTTTAACCATTTAAACAACAAAACAATCAATTTTCTATATACAATCCTCTAGATTCCAGTACTGTTTTGATCCTAGAGAAAAAAAAGGTTTTAGGACTTAGGAAAAGGTATTTCTACTCAGCAGTACAAATGTGTGTCCATTAGGCTAACATATGGGAAAAAAACAATGTTAAATTAGAAACAATACATTTAATCTAGTTATCCAAGATATTTCAAGACATTACATCCTATAACCAAACTAACTTGCTATTATTATGATTTATTATTAGTATAATAATGAATATACTTACAGACTATATTTATTTTTACTGGTAGCATATGTTAATTTAAACATATCATAATAATAAATGATCATAAAAATGCTAATCATGTGATTAAAATAATGAAAGGCAAATATTACAGTCAAATGCTATAGAATATGTTTTGTTGAATTTGAAACATACTATCACTGTATTTAAGAACACAGTTTGAAGTTGGAAGGTGAGTATAATGGAATATATGATAACATATCATTTTACAGACACAGTAGTATATCACTTGAGTAGATTTCCAGTGGAAATAGTAATGGTTAAAATGTTAAAGTGATTCTAGAAAGCCTGGTGTGCGCCTGGTTATATACCTAAGAATAAATAACTATTATCTGCGGTTATCGGCAGAGTAGAATAGGCTAATTGGTTCTTATGCTGTTCCAATATATGTTTATGTAAGAATGACTAGATAAAGGAAGATATGTTGAGCTGATTTCCTGGAAAAGCTTTTTTCCATTAAGTAGAAAAAAAAAATTACCTTTAGTTTTACATCAGAAACCATGAAGGTAACATATACTGGAGATTCCCACTTACTACCTTGATGTTAGGCAGTTTGATAAGGGAAACTACCCACTTCTTCTAAAAAAAATATATTAAAAAAGTCTCACCACAATGTAGCATCCTGTATCTATGTAAAGTACCATATGAGTCCATGATGATACTAGCGTTACTTTACCAGTAACAATACCCTATAGACAAATAGTTATAAGATAATAAATAGGTAATAATGGGAGTGTATTAGGTTATATACATGCATAATGTCGCTTTCCTGTATCCAATGTAATTAGGTGTAAATTACAATGAGATGACTGGTTTATCAATACCATATTTTAATGTAAAAGAAATATTAATGTCCTGCTTAGCTACTTTTTTTGAGGTAGACATATAATGTATACATTACATGTATAATGTATATATGTTCAGAGGGAAATCATTGAATTAATTAAGGTAGCTCCTATTGGATCCTCTCTTTGAATAATTAATTTGTGTCTTTTGTTCACAATTTCATTCTCCATTCTGCAGGGGAGCAGGTAAAAGTTATATATGTCCAGCAAATCACTAGTTGACCGGGCAACCTTAGCTGTACGTGAAGGAAATAAACCTGCAGACATGCGTTTTATATTCCCTTAGGAACCCTTAAGAGAGTTTCTCCACCACAGATGTCAAGTTTACAGGTCTGTAATTGCCTGGCTGGGATTTTGATCCCTTTGTAAATATGAGCACCACACCAACTTTACGCCAACTTGTGGGCAGCATGCCTGTAATTAAAGAATAAATGGAAATCAAAAATAATGGTCTAGCCACCAATAACAAATTAGCAACATCTTCTAAGTACACAGATGTTCCCAATGCACATGTTTTATTATTTGTTTGGCGAGGAACAAGGCCAATTTGGGCTATGCACAATTACGTTTTAAAACTTTACAATTTGACTGGATGCTTTGCTGACCCTGTGTTCCATTTGGGTCCGTTTTGCACGCTGGCAGTTGAGCTTACTCCCATCATATATTTTATTCTGAACATTTACAACTATTTTAACCACAAACTCTCCCAAATTTGTGGTGGAATTTTTTACACACACATTACAGTGATGTTGTGAAATGTGAAAAACAGAAAAACATATAAAACCAAAATAGGTGTTCCACCATGACGTCCAAGTACATCAATATGTTCCACGCATAGGATTGCCTTTTGGTGGGGATTTTAAAGTAACACAGAACTGAATGTGAGTTCTGTCACTCTGTATTGGGAAACTGTCACTTTGCTTTATTTTGTAGTGGCAATTAAATGAGACATGCAAAGCATAATATAAGGTGTCACTTATTTAATCACTAGCTTTACTACACAGCTTTGCCCAGGATTTTGATTTGTGTCGCTGCTCTTCACTTTCAGTAAATCTCATAAGTGATCGCACATTCTGAATTTTTTCATCTCTTCAGCAGTCTCATTGCTCCATTTTATAGTAGTTCACAATCATCGTTCAGCAAGTCATCCCTCTGTTACCTCAGCTGTTTTGCTGCTCTGTCTTGTAGCAGTTCGCAATTGTTGTTCTGCAAGTTGTGTTCCTGCTCAAAACTTAACTAACTCATAACTCAGGAAAGGAACGATGTAGAGGGCCGAAAATAGATGTGTTAACCTAGACATTCCAGCATCAATAAGCTGTGTATATTTCATGATTCTAGAGTTCAGTCTTCAATAGTTTTTCCTGCTTCAGACAAACAAACAGACTTTTTCTGTTTTATAGTTAAGATTAGCAATTTCTAAACTAACTACAAGTAAACAAAAAAACTATTTTGATGGAAATAAAGCAACCTGCCTAAACTATTGTTTTTGCTTTCAGTATGCAAAATAGTTTTTAAAAAAGGTGACAATGCATGGAGCTGGAATGTGAAATTAAAAAGAGGACACTATTTGTGTAAAAGTTAAATAACAAATGAGAACAGGAATGAAAAGAATTAGGTGTTAATATCATCAATATCATCAAATCTCAGTTCACTTTTAGTGAGTAGCCCACTGAACACACTCAATAGCATTGCTGTGTTCTTTAATATTATTATTTTTCTGTATTTTCTCAAGTTTGCATTTTTGAAAGAATTTTAAGTTGCTATTTGAATTGAAGTGCATTGCAAGTTTCTTGCACCAAACCTTGTTTCCTTGGTGCTACTGCAAGTCACATTGTAGCAGAAATCCCCGCAGAGAGGTTCACACTGACAATCTGATTAACCAGTGGGGTTAGTACCTCTACAGACCATGACCACAAGAATAGTTATCATATCAATAGTTATCTTTAATATTTTGCCAATACCCTTTCTTCAAGGTGAACTTTGTCTGGTTTTTGAAAGTTTTCCAGCCCTGAACATATACAGACCTACAACCAACACAGAGACTGAAAGATAGATGTGAAAGTACCCGATCATAACAAGATAAACAATCAAGACTTGGGGATTATTTATTAATATAGGAAAGAACATTTTTACATATCATTTCCAGCATCTTCTCTCTATTTCCAGCACATGTCAAAGGGAGGAAGAAATGATGATATCAGATTGAAAGTGAGCAATTCCCTATACTTTCTTTGATGTGGCAAATATATTTTTGTTGTAAGGGATATAGTTAATATAACCACTGTATAATTATATTCAGTGGTTAATTTGGGCAGATGAGATGGGACGAATGATTTTTATCTGCCGACACATTTAAAAGCCCACATGTCTGAAGTGTCAGATTCTTAGAGGTAAAAAAATTAAGCTGGAGACTTAATTTAAGAGAATAGATTTTGACAAAAATATTATATTTTATTAAACTAAAATAAGCAGGACTCAATAGTTAATTTTCCAGGTAATATTTTTTCACCAAACTATAACTAATATAATTAAGGTTGCTATTCAAGTAAGTCAATTTGTCCTGCACAAATTATATGATTTATTGAAGATAACTACAAATAATATCAAGAGTTACTATTTTGATTAAAAGTGAGTAGTCATTTAAACTTGAACTCTGCTATATTAGCCCAAGATGATAAAATACCCGATTTGTTCAACCAAAAATTAGCACTTTGTGTATCCCTTAAGAGTTTCCCTAGGGCAAAACCTGGCAGAGTGCCTTGGCATTAGTGCAATTAGCAGAGTTGAATGCAACAGACTTCTAGTACACTGCACTCTAGGATAACTCTGGGACACTCCTCATAGGAAAATGGCAGAGCACTTTCACACAGGCTGGGGTCCAAGTACACTCACTCAAGTTCCTCAAATTGCCCTGTTTGAGGTTCCCAGTTACAGCTGCCAGTTCTGTGTTTTATATGTTCTTATTAATTACATTTTTCATCATTTGCCTTAGTTGTCTTGAACCACATAAATACAACTCTTTCATATTTGAACCTCTAATGACATCAATGGCATCACTAGGGGGGGTAATGGGGTTGAAGCCTTAAGTCTCCTTGTGAAAGATCTGAATGTTTAGTTTGGGTATTTTCACATGATTAGCCCCAAGTGGACAAGGGGCAAGCACAGGGTCTGTGCAATCTGTAGTCAACACAGACACCCCTCCTGATGCTGCCAGCTACACACTGCGTGGCTAGGTCATATGACCTCCAGTGGTTCTGAGAGGCTGAGTGTCTCACGCCAGAGAGTGGTAATACAGACAGTCTTTGTATGTGTGGGCTCCTCAGGACAACCTACCCTTGAGCTACATAATACACTGTGTAATCCCATAAAGTGAGTGGGTTGATAAGCTGGAGGTACGAGATGGAGGGTGGGCGGGGTTATAAACAGGAGGGAAGGTTTGAGATTGAGGGTGAGTGGAGTGATAAACAGGAGGGAAGGTATGAGATGGAGGGTGAGTAGGGTGATGACATGGAGGCTGAGTTGGGTGACAAGCTGGAGGGAAGGGATGAGATGGAGGATGATAAGCAGGAGAGAAGGGGTGAGATGCCGAAGAGAGGAGTAATAAGCCGGAGAGAGGGGGTGAAAAGCTGGAGGGAGAGGAGGAGATGGATTGTGAGTAGGATGATAAGCTGTAGAAAGGGGATGAAATGAAGTGGGGTGTTAAGCTGGAGGAGGGAGCAGATGAGATCCAGGGTGAGAAGGATGATAAGCTGGTGGCTTATGGCACAGGCAGACTGTTTGGGGGCAAAGATGGCACAGGCAGGCTGTTTGGAGGCACTGACAAGCTTTTTGTGGCAAAGATGGCACAGACAGACTGTTTGGGGCAAAGGTGGCTAAATGGCATCATATACAAAGTTATGTATTTACTAGTTATTGACCTCATATACATCATTTAGATATTGTTATTGGCATTACATCTTGCATATAATGTTACTGCTAATTGGCATTATCATATAAATCCATTTATATTTATTTATTGTTTATATGATATATACCTATAGCTTATTGGCATCATATATATATCCTTTACATGATTGCCCTAGCATCTGACATTCTTTACTTCAGGCTCTAGCCCCAGATCTTTTGGAGACCTAGCAAAACCCCTGAATGACATATTCATTCACAAATATTGTAAACTAATCTAACTCTCTTCTGGCATTTTCACAAATAACCACAATCCTAGAGCATTACCTAAAAACTTGTACCCTGTGGCTTGGATCCATGCACACTGGTATTAGAGGAGCATATTTCCCTGTCTCAAAATGTGTTACTTTGCTTCATTCTACAGATATACTTTTTATTGGTGTTGATGTTAATACCTTAAGCATAATATTCCAAATCTAACCAAGTGATTATTTTTTTAAAGCAGTCTCAATGTCAGGGTTGGGCCCTGGAGCATAGAGCAGGGGATGGTGTCTATTGCCAGGCCCCCTTGCCAGGTGGTCCACAGATGTAGATAGACAGAGCACCCTGGTAAGAATGAGAGCACAAATGAAGAAAGGATAATCCAAAAGCAAAGTCAGGAACAGTCCAATAGCTCAATCTTAGATAGGTAATCTAAGCAAGGGTCAGGGTTCAGGCAAACAGGGAAATCCAGGAGGAAAGTCAAAGGTCAGGTAATGGGAAATCCAGTAGAGAGACTGTAGCACAGCAAATACAAATTCACAGGAAACTGAATTCCAAGGATAAACAGGAATTGAAGCTCTGGAGCTCTGTGGTAACAGTCTGAGGGTTTTTTTTTATAGTGCTGTTGGTCGCCACTCCTCCGCTCTGTTGGACGAGCCCCTTATTGTATTGGATGTCAGAGGGGTTTGCTTCTGTAGCACATACCTATCTGTTTCTTTGCCAGGAGATTATTGGTGCACTGGTGATGGTAGAGGCAGATCTTACCTCCTCTCTATAGGTGCAAATAGTCACCCTTTGATTGAGTATTAATCTCCAGGCCTTTACCAACTTAATGCCGTGGTTTTGGCCTACTCCGAGGAGTTTCCTGAATCACTGCTGGAGAGATGGATGTGCTGGGATTGCAGGTAAGGGCTAGAGTGGCATGACACTTAAGGTTCAGCGAAAATTTCCAAACAAGCATTATATTTTGTGAGGTAAGCATTCAGCATTGTTTGCTCATGCATTCCTTCAGCTATCTCACTAACATAGTAACAATATCTATACTACAATAACCAGTTTCTATTATATTTCTTAGAATATGTTTTTCTTATACAGTACAAGGAATATTATTGTGCACATGAACAAATACAATGCTTTTAACATGTGTAAGAAACCATATGTAGGCCTGCAGAACTCCCACTAGATATAAAAATCTGCAAACAAGAATGATACTGAGAAAAGTAATGGACTAATCACTTCAAACTTTACACCAATATATTATTCAGATTTGAGTCAGTGTTACAGGTATTTAAAGGGTGGGTGTGACAGGGTAAGTCAGGGTATCACACTGAGGTCTAGTCATTAAAAGTGAACTTAGAAGTGAACTGCACTGATAGCCGTGTTTAAAAAAAAAAAAAAGTTACTTATCTTTCCATGTCAGCTAATAATGTTTGTGTATTTTAATATATATTGTACTCCCCCCTGCGAAGAAGGAGAGTAGACTTTTCCATGTCAGCTAATAATGTTTGTTTATTTTAATATATATTGTACTCCCCCCTGCCAAGAAGGAGAGTAGACTTTGTTGTGCATCATGTGAGGTGGTACAGGAGCTACTAAAAGAAACTAAGAACAGAAAGGTAAATAATTCTTTTGGGAAGAGCAAGGACTTTGTTTTGTTTATTTTAAATATACTCTGCTGTAAGCTTTTTGAATCTTGGAGTCACAATAAAAAGTAACTTTACCTTGACCAGCGTGTGGATTGTTTCTGAAGCTCGGGAAGACTGTGTGTGGAACCCTAATCATACGACAGGGTACTCAGTAAAGAAGTACTTTTTGTCACAATATATATATATAATATTGCAGACCTTGATATGCTGGCCCATTTAACAAGGACATCATCTTCTTTAATAACGGAATTAATGGTATAAATAACATGTTTGCTTCTTTATGTGAATTCACAGAAATGCCTAATCTCTGTCTTGACAATCGTTTCCAGGTCTATCGGTTATTTGCATTGTTTCCAAACTATTTGGCTATATATCCCCTGCTTTGTCACAGATGCTACCAGTGATATTAACAACACTAGTATGCCAATAGTACATTATCATACCTGGTGATTAGACAAGTTTTATATGTCCCTCCTCCCTCAAATTCCTGCAGGGGCCTAATCATAGAGAGTATTACTAGAATATGATACTTAAATTGAAGACCACAAAGTAAATATTAAACCACAAAAAAATCCTAATAATATGAATGTGCAAAAAGGAAAAATAGATTAATAAAATAGTAGACATAAAAACAAAGTGTAATAAAAATAAATAAGGATGTTTTTAAAACCGAAACTAGAAATGGAAACTAGCTGGAGAATGTATCTAGAGCTAGATAGAAATGATACATATTTGTTGTTAGTAAAGCAACTGTTTTCACGAGCCATTAACATGCAGCGGAGTTATTTCTTTATTTATTCATTTTCCTTTGACAAGACCTGGACACATATTTATACAAATACACAAACTTTGCTCTCAATAGAGTCAAGAGAATGTTAACAAAAGAAAGCAAGAAATTTGTCAATTCTGTGATATACATTAGGAAACAAACATTTATTTTATACCCTGAATTCAATTCTTTAAATGAAAATGATGTCCTTAATAATAGGTATCACCACAGTTACGGTTATGAAGATATAAACGATTTATGTATTAACCCCTTAATGAAGTTAGGACGTACTATGCCCTCCTGACTTTAAGTGCCTTAGTGCGGCTCCCCACGATGAGCTGTTTTCGGAGTGGCCTCAGTCTGACTCAAACCGAGCACCGGCTACATTTCTCCAAATCACGCCGTGCCCAAACTTCTGGGTTCGGGCACGCCTCCGTGAGGACACACGTGACGTCCGGAGGTCTCGCGATTTTTTTGCAGGGACCCACAGGGTCTATTAAGACCCTGGTCGGGTCTTGCCAGATTGTTCCTGGCTTCCGAACCTCCTTGTGATCGGTGGCCAGGAACCAATCGTGATGTTTTGGTGCCTGCGTTGTTTGGGACGTAAGCACCTTGCGTCACGAAGGGGTTAAAGGGTGCAAAAATGTCTCTTTTGTGGTTTACATGAAATTAATAACCTTCATGCTCAACATTATTTGGGTCATTCGCTCATAGTAATATAAACAATTTGTTAAATGGAATTTATGTCCACACAAACTGTATTTCCAGTGGAGATATACTTCATATATTTATTTTTTGGGATATATGATTATCCACTAGACATTTCACCTTAAAAATAGCAGAGTCATGTAAACAAAGAGTACAATACTACATTTATTCCAAAGAAAATGCTGCAGTAGTTTATTTTTTATAAATGTATTTTTTTTTTAAAGGTGAAACATGGTAACCCTAGATTATGGTTAATACTTGTGGGTGAGTTTATTATATTCTCATATAAACACATCATTTACCAGAGTTACCTTTTGGCCTGTTGAGAGTACTACTAATGTGTGTAACATTGCTCTGATGCAGTGTTTGGTTTTCTAGTAGCACACAGTGTGCCAATTCGACCACAAACTCTAGCTTGGCATGAGCTTTTTGGAATCAAGTACAATTGCCAACTGCACACAGAAAAACATTGCAAACCACAAAATGACGATGGCTGAAGTCACTAGGAGCTGGCATGATGAACAATGCATTGTGCAATGTGGAAAGGGTCATTTTAACAGTGTTTAAATAATTCTAACATTGTTTACAAAAGGTAAACTGTTCATATGTATTGTTTAAGGAGTCTATTCACTAAAAAAGTGAGTTGCAAATGAGTTGATGGGAGTTGTTGTGAGATAAACATTTGATCTCACCAATTTAGCTATACATTGTGCAGGGACAAACCTGGTGAGTTTGCTTAGCAGGGGAAGCTCAATAGGTCTGTTCCTGCACAATGTATAGATATATTGGTGAGATCAAATGTTTCTCACCTCAACTCACCTTTTAGCCCACTCAGTGTTTTTAAGTTGCACAGAACAAGTGTTACGCAATAATGCTTACAATTAAAAAAAATTCTACTTTGTCTGTTTGTTCCACTCACTGAGCTTTTTAAAGTTTATTTACTTTTTGCTTCTGCACCAGGACATCTGAGGTTTCTATACCTATGAGAGTTTGAGATGTAAATATCAATGGTCAATGTATGATGTCATACATTGAATAGGGAATAATTATTGCTAATTCTTTTCTCTTTTTTTTTGTATTTATTTGAAGAAAACATGTTACTACTCTAAATAATGTTAGTGAGCACTGCAAGAAAATAAAAAATAACATTGAATGATGTTTTTTTTTTTGTTTTTTTTTTACATGTAATACCTCTGACATATGGTGAGAAAATGGAAGCTTCTAGATCTTAGTCTAGTGTTCCCTTTTAAATCAAATACTAAAGAGTAGAAGGCAAAATGAAAGACTATGCTTTGTTTAATATTGAGTGAGTGAATCATATCTTGAGCGAGGCCTCTGTCGTAAGAGGTTGCAAGATGCCACCACATGAAGAAGAGCAATTATAAGAGCTAGGAGGTTGTTGTCTGGTTACTACAACATACAGCTGTGGTTTAGGAGGTAATGTTTTTCCAGAGCACAGGATTGAATGAATAGACATTTTATTGCAGATAATGTGTTCCTGACTGGGTGTTGTAAAGGAAAGTGGCAAATATGACAAAGTAATGCTCCTTATGACATCACATATTTCAGAGTCTAAAAGGACACACAAGGCGAATATATAAACATATGCATCAAGACAGCAGTTTGTATGTTATTACTATTTATTTGCATCCATAACAGTGTTAGGGGTTGTGGAGACAAGAAAGCTGTGTACCATATAGCACCATTGCCATATACAGCTTAGTCTTTGTGACAACTGCAAGCTATATACTGTACATGCATGTGCAAACATAACCTATTAGAATCATTTAGCTCAGGCAATGTTTTCACATAAACACATGTACATGCGTTACCATTACATGCCATAGGATTCTCTCAAAAAAACTTAGAATGAAGATATGAATTCAGACAAAAGAAAGTGTAATTACTAAGAAATCATTTAAAAAAATTGACCAATTAAAATGAATAAACATATTTTTTTGTGTGTTAAAATGTAAGTTTTATGAAGCATTACATGTTATTATTATTTTACAAGTTGCAGTATACCTTTAACCAATTATACCTACAGGAGCTAATCAAAAAAGTCCTGTGAGGTCCCTTATGCACCATGTCGCAGTGTGGGCAAAAATACACTAAATATGTTTTTGTAAAAAATTAATCCATAAAGTATAAGAATAATATAATAATATAATATTTTTTTTTTATAATAAATTAAAAAAATTAGTCCATAAAGTCCACTGTATAGACAGCAAAGGGTCTACTCAATAAAGAGAGAACTGCAGTGAATTGAGACAGGAATTTCAAACTTAAGGCCAAAGTATCTCCCTTTCAGCTGCGTTGGAGAATTTTTCTAACTCGGCTTCATTGGCCTAACATTTGAAATTCCCATCTCAATTCTCTGTAATTCTCTCTTTATTGAGTAGACCCTCAAATATCATAATATGCTAATCTAGATAGAAAGATGGATTTGGTAGTGAACACCACATAATATATTATCACTTACAAATGAATGTTGGTTAATTTGATTTAATTACTTTTACCCACTAATAGATTGTTTACAAAAATTGCCATTCTAAGGCAGATGGATTCCTGTATCTCTGTCCTGGATTACGGTATATGATTCACTGTTTCTCAGGGGTAAATGTCTAGAAATGCTACTGTTTTGTCTTGATTGAACTCACATGATGCTGGTCATTCAAGTTTAAATACATTCCTATTAAAATATAAGAGCTGTGCACTCTGTCTGCAATGTGCTTACATGCTGGATTTATTGTAATTACAGTGTGGTAGAGTGATAATGGCATACAGTAAAAGTGATGAAAATACACTCAATAAAATAAAAAAAAATTTGTAAGAAAAAAATGCCAGGACCCAAGGCGCTTAATGTTCAGATAAAGGTGTCCATTGGCAAGAGCAGGGGTTGGCAACAATGTTAATGGTGTACTTTTACTGGGGTCTGTGATGGACAATTGAATGATTGTCACAGACCCTTGTATCCTTATATAGACACTTTCCCTATGCCTAGGCAAGAGTGGGTCGATTGGTTCTCTGCATCCACTTGCTCACCAACATCACCAGGTTGTTTGGCCAATGCTAAGCCCCTGTGACTACAACAGCAGGTAAACCACAAAGCAGGAACTGGATTTCCTATGTTCAGGAAATGGAAATGGTTAGACAAATAAGAGGAATGTGATGAGATCCAAGTAAGTAGGGAGAGACATGGATCACAGGGAGACTGGATGCCATGGGCATGTGCCCCGTATATAAAGCAGACTCACGTGTGTGTAGATTTAGGTTGTGTCAGAGCTTGTTGCGCTGGTGCAGCTTATGTATAAAGAATTTTAGCGCCTGATTTTGTGTTGGGGGAAACTCCACCAAACTGAGTTTGACAATCGCCATTTTACATACCAAATGGCAATTGCGCTTTTTTATAAAACTTTTTTGTTTTTATGCATATCTCTCAAAATCTTGACATGTCACAGCATTACATTTACACACAAACCATTTGCATACATTATTTCCAAATAATTGCATTTGCCCCCAGCACCCACATTGCACCAGTGACTTTGCCACAGGACCCACATTGCACCAATCACTTCCCCCAGCACCCACATTGCACTAAGGACTTATTATTTCTGTTGATAAAAAAAATTAAAAAATTGGGCAATCCTATTATGAATCCATTTGTTGGAGGTCTCAAAGATTGTGAAAATTATGAAATATTTATATAGCTCTGTCACTTAACGCAGTGTTTAATAAAATGCATTGGGAATGATACAAAAAGACCTTAATTTAAATTTGCTTTCTAAGCACATGAATGTGAATGTAGAGACCAACAAATAGTCAATATTGAATTGATCTATACATTGTGTCAGCAAAATTGCAAGCACATGCATAAATTAAGATTAAAATATGTTTTTAAATGTGTCTGCAGTGTCTCCTGCTTATAACATCACTTTGTGGCTTGATATGAAAATTACAAATGTTATATTGAAAAGCTGTTCATTTGCATTTTAACCCAAAAAAGGTGAAGTCATAGGCAATGAGACACCACGGACTTGTTTACAACTTGTTTACTCTACAAGCACAATATATAGATCATTCTTCATCATTTTGTATTCTCTACATTCACAGTAAAAGCAATGTTGAGGTACCTTTATCCCCTTAGTGACAGAGTTCTATGCTGCATTTGATGTGCCTTAAAGACCAGAATTCCATTTTTTTTGTCATGTGTTTGCTTACCTGTGATTTCCGTCTTCGTGTTCAGTACACAAATGATATATCATATATAGGGGGCTTTCTTGTGATACTATTATTTTCATCATATGACATAATTTACTATTAAAAAAAATATGATGAAAATATGCCCCCAAAAAAACACTTTTTCTAACTTTGACCTGATTTTTTTTACACAATTACAAACTGTAAAAAAGAACCCATCTATATAGTTTCTAATATTTGTCCTGAGTTTAGAAATACCAATGTTTCCATGTTTTTCTGGGGGGGTTTTAAGTAATAGGCCAATAACCGATACTAGTGGTTTTTTGTTTCCTAACCATTTTCTCCTACAGTGACCATTTGACCCCAAACTTAACCCTAAATGTAACCATAACCCTAAATCTACCCCTTGTACTAACCCTAATTCTAACCCTAACCCACCTGTAACCCTAACCCTAATTGTAACCCTAAGCCTAGATCTAGGGTTAGTAGATCTAGGGTTAGCTTTTTCCTTTTTTTTTAACTGTAATGTTGCTGACTGCCTCTAGGGGCAGTGAATCAACAGTTTCAGAGAGATGGAAGAGATTTTTTTTAATCACTTCTGGCGCTCTGCTGGGCATGGCGTATTGGATGAGCATGCTGCTCTTCAATAAGGCACCCACGATTACCGGGTGATCGCGGTGCCCTGGTGGGGCAGAGAAGGGTGTTGCATGATGCCTTGATCGAGGCATAATTGAAAAACCTTTAACACATAGGCAGTGATCTGGTTTCACTGCCTATGTGAGTTGAAACGTATATATACGGCCATCTGCGTTAAGGGGTTAAGTGCCAAGATTCTAATAAGCAATAGTTTTCATTATGGTTATATTTGCTGCAATAGTTTTCCTTGCAAAAATAAAATGGTCCTCATTGCAAAATCTTATGAGAATGATAGGAGAATGTGTTTTTTCATTCTGTCTCAAAGGCAGATATTGCAGTAGTGAAACATATTGTGTGGGCTGATGTTCACCACTAAAACATGACTCATTGTAGATACCTTGGTTTCAAATATATACTGAAACTTTCACTGTTTCTGGGTTCTCCAGTTAGCTCATCAAAGCCCTGAATCAGTGTTGTTTGTTCATCAGGTAGGAAATACAACTGGTATGCCATAAGTGACTTTATCTGAAATAAATGAATAAGCTCTAATATATAAGCTGTGCCATTAAAAAAAAACCTATATAAACCTTGCCTTGTCTGGTTGGTTGGCACAGCTAAAAAATGACATTCCTTAATAAAAAAGCTTAGTGGCAAAAGAGCTAGCTGGGGCAGAGGATTCACCCTCACCAGCCACCTGCCAGCGAGCAGGCAACACGGTGTCTGTGGGCTGCCCAGGCCTCCCTAACGTATTACTCGTGTGTGTCTGAGGTCAGGGTGCCGGGGTCAAGTAACCTGCCGGCATTAAGCCTTCAGACCTCTTGGAGGGCATGAGAGACTGCATGGTAGGATGCCTGTGTGCCTTGGAGTTATTCACTAAAAATGAGACGCAGATTAATTTTTCATGTTACTGCATTGTACAGGAGCATACCGGTGAGTTTCAAATATCCCTAAATAATGCATAGTTTAATATTTAAGTACGGAAGAAATATTAATCTCCCTTCAATGTACCTGCACCTCACTTTTAGCGATTAACTCCCTCTGATTTCATTAGGAAGTAAACCCCCAAAATGATACTTTAAAAAACTCCTGGTCATACTTTGCAGCATCGGGGTTACTCATAGCATCCAAGGATTTATTTAAATTTTTTTAACAAACAATTTTAGCAAAGCTACCTTTCTGTAGTTCACTAAGCAAATATAAATATTTTTAGATATTCATTTGGATAGTGATTTATATACTATTTTATGCTTATTTCATTTTCAGATCTGATGTGTATTTATTTTTATGTATCATAATTATTATTTTTTATTGTATTTAGTACTGCAGTTTAGTGGGATTGTTATCAAAAAATATTTTACCATATAATAAATATTTATATAAGCAGTATTACCTTTTAACCATTTATTGTCTCTTATTATGAGCGCGCTATTTTTCTTTGTATATGGTAGCCATAAGAAGTGCTACTGCAACTTGCAGTTCTTGTTATAAGATAGCAGCTCACTACTTTGAGCACTAGCATCCCTCCTCTTGGGATGAAGGTACATTTAGCTACTAGAAAAAAAAAGAAAATTGTAGGTTGTGTTCAGCAGCAGAAATTCTGGTTTGCAAATAAACTCATTTTAGTTTTACTCTTTAGTTACTTAAAAGGTCAGCCACCTGTTTTTATTAGACTGTCCAAAAATATGCACATGGCTTTTAAACACAAATTAAAATGAAGCACCTAATTTAGGACTCAAATATTATGTTGGAGGTTTGGCAGCTATTTATTTGGACATTGTAATGTGCTCTGGAACCTTTGTTTTGGAGCCACAAAAACCACAAGCAGGGCACTGAGTTCTCAGTGGGCAGAAAGACAAGGATTGCATACCACCTGACAGGGACAAGATATCAAGAATGAACATCATCATATCATAAAGCTTGAGTGGTTGCTGCATATCAAGAAATGTTTAAATGCTACAACATAGTATTATATTTTGCAATATTTTACACTGTGCCGTGGAATTTACCACCAGCTAAATTTCGCCACATTGTTTGCAATGCCTATAATTATTACATCTATAATTATAACTTTTTGTGGTTCTTATATTGCTTTTTCCCAGTTGTTTCAAAATGTAAAATGTATTCTGCTTAATAAGAAACAAAAACAACAATATGGGGTACTGTCATGTCACTGTCATGTCAAATCTGGAAAAACATTTTTACTTACACATGGATATTACATGTGCTCCATCTTATTAACCCCTTAGAGAGAAGAGCTTTCTTGAGGTATGGGTGTTTAAATGTCATTTCTTTACCAATTAGTGTACTCATACAAGCTATTCACTTTTTTTTTTTTAAATAAATGTATGACTTTTATTTTGATGTCATATTTATCCTTATAAAGCAGAATGGTTACATTTATAATGCATATATACATCATGTGTAGTTAATTAGTTAATAGTATACTATTTCCAATAGAACATCTAGTGGTTTATACATTTTCAATGCAGTGCACAAAGCAAGGTCCATAAAGACATGGTTGGATGAGTTTGGTGTAGAAGAACTTGACTGGCCTGCACAGAACCCTGACCTCAACCCCATCAAACACCTTTATGATGAACTGGAATGGAGATTGTGAGCCAGACCTTCTCATCCAACATGTGCCTGACCTCATAAACTGGATGAATCAGTAAAAATTCCCAGAGAACACTCCAAAATCTTATGAAAAGCCTTCCCAGAAGAGTGGAAGCTGTTATAGCTGCTAAGGGGTTTGATGAAACCTTCTGTCACTGGGGTTTGTGGAGAGAACTAATGTCCTGCCTCCTCCCAATAGACTACGGAACCTCTCTGTGGATATCCTAGGTTCTGGGGAACAAACTTTGAGGGGAAAAGCAGAACCTTTTTTTCAGCTGGACTTCAAACACAGGCTCATTTAGGATGTGAGCCTGGATGTGTACCCTGGGATCCAAGCCTTTGCCCCATTTATTGTGTTTCCCACATGTTAAGATTGTATCCTATCCTACAAACCCCTGTCATTATGTCACCCATTGTCTTTATATAAACCATTCAGTGTCCTGTTGTACAGTGATGTCCTTCAATTAACAAGTTTCTTCAATTAAGTATACTGTGTATGTATCTGAACTTGACACTTTTGTATTCTGAAAGGTTTGAGGCAGGATTTCCTCATTGTTTGTCCTACTGTTATGTTGTGTTCATTAAGTGTCTGTATTTAAAGGTGTGATTATGTTTTATCCTACTGTATCTAATTACCTGTTTTAAATGGGTCTCTATATTGTTTGAGGCTTACCATGTGTTAATTAGTTTCTCCTGTGCCTTCCCCTTAGTTGATGTCATATTTGTCTGTGTATAAATATCTGTGCTGTTTTCAAATAAATGATCATTGCTTTTGCACTTCCATACTGGTGTGTGTCCATTCCTGTGGCAGAGTCTTCGGATCTGTCAGCATTGAGCTTATTACTTGGCATCCTTTGTAAAGGCTGTACTTGGGGGACTACCCTGTCTTTGGTCACAGTATGCTACCAGCTACCACCCATTCAGCCTCACTTTGAAAAGTCCCTCTACTGAGAGCAGCATCCTAGGGGAGATATAGTCACATGACCCCGGTTTCAGCAACGTATCCCTTCAGGATGATACACCTAGGGGAGAGGCTGCTATAGGGATCCGTATCGTCACAAGGGTGGCCAACTACATATTCATGTCTATGTATTTTTTTTATTTTCTTGTTCATTTATTATAAATATACTTTTACATCTTAGTATAAATATACATGTACATACACCAAATATGAAACAAGACTTAGAAGACGTGACAATAGATTACTACATCTAGATTTTAAATTCAAAGCCAACATTATATATATATATATATATAAATATATATATATATATATATACAGAAAAGGGGAAAAGAAATGAAATGCGTAATTGGTGGTTCCATTGGTTCTCAATTTCCTCAGTAGGGGCAAAAATAAGAACCAAGCCAGTACATCTGATAGTAGGTGTCACCATTATGTTCCATAAACATTTTTCGGTAATCCATTCATTCCACGTTAAATACGTATAATTATTTAAACAGAAATTAAAGGATTTACCTCTTTCCATCTTTAACTGAAACAGTACTTTTGTCTCACCCGATAACCTGTGATGTTTTTCATTTCCTGTGCTATAACTATTTAAGCAGCCAGTATATGATGTGACATCTGTTTTTTTTCTGGAGCCATCTAGGGCAGTGAAGATGTAATAGTGCCAATTCTGGAGCCAAAATCACCTCAATGTCCAAGATGTTATTAATATTGTGGAATACCTCTTTCAGGGTATTCATCAACAACGGGCACTCCCACCAACTTTGTTTATAGTCCCCTTTATATGAGCCGCATCTCCAGCAGAGGTCAGAAATACCATTGTACATTTTTGACAAAAAAGATGGGCCCAGTACCCTCTGTAAAATACTGAGTATCTATTCCAATCTTTTAATGGGATTTCCTTATCAAGGTATACACCTACTTAGAGATGGAGGGAAAATTTCACTCTACTTCGTTTAATATGATTAAAACATCTCCTAATCAGATTTTTTTGAACATCTGATGCTAGCAGCCTTGCCAGCTTCTGGGCAACCAAGGATGTCTTTTTCTTCAACAAATAATTTTTCAGGAAATATCTCATTCTCACATAAGCAAAAATGTATGTTGAATGTAAATTGCATTTCTCCTGAAGGTTTTTAAAGGCTCTCAATTCGCCATTCACAAATAGATCTGAGATAATGGAAATCCCATTTTGTGTCCATGCCATGCGTAGATATATAGGTTGTCAGTTAAATCTGTAAGGATACCTATAGGTAAATTCGGAATATTCTTGTTTTTAGGCCCGATTTAATCTTAACTTTAACCCATTCAGCCTATTTTTAGGCCCGATTTAATCTTAACTTTAGACCAACAATTTAATAAATGTTTCAAAACCAGACTATCTACAGAGTTTATAATCCTCTTAATGTTCTCTTGTACTCTTCAAAACAATGAGAGAATCTTCACATGAGCTTTAATTTATTGGCTTCTAATGCGTCCCAACTCTGGCTGTGCATGTATACTCTGAGTGATTAGAATGTGGTAAAGACTTATCGCTTAATATTGTTCCGCTACATCAGGAAATCCCAAACCCCCATTCATTATTCTCTTCACAAGGAGACTCAATCGTGGTTTCTTTGTGGACCATATAAAACCCTTAGACAAAAGTTTGGCTCATAGTCAGCCAACCTAACGATACACTAAATGGGATTATTCTAAATACATAAGACAGTTTAGGCATTATATATGCTCTTAGGATATTTATCTTTCCACTCCAGGAATTTTCCAAATTCTTCCATTTTTTAATTTGGAGCTAATTTCCTTAATCATAGGCAACCTATTCTTCTCAATCATTTTTGCAAGGTTAGGGACTATAACAGTACCCAAGTATTTAAAAGATTTCTTTCTAAATTTAGCTTGGTGCCAAAGATTCCACTGTAAGGATGAATAGAAGAGGGAAAAGGGGGCATCCTTGCCTAGTGCCACTGGATATTTTAAACCAAACTGATTTAACCCCTTGGCCCAAAAGTCTACATGAAGGGGACAAGTATAAGGTCATGATTGCTTTATTGATCCTGCCTGAAAAACTGAAGGCATTTAAGGTCCCCACTCCATCAAAAGCCTTTTTGGTATTTAAGGATAGGGTGAGAGTTAATAATCTTAATATTAGGCACATCTTCACATACATTAATAATTTTACAGATATGACTAATGGATTATTCTTTCAGGAATTAATCATGCCTGATCGGCTATGAATCAGGCTGGTTATAACTATATGAGGCGAAAAAACTTAACCAATATTAGAAAAGTGTGAGTCAAGGGAGAGAGGTTAGATCCAGTGGGCAGGAGTATGCAAAGGTATACTACAAAATACCTCTTAATAAGCAAAAATACAGTGAATGTAAGGGAGCCAGCCCAATAACACTCACAAGCACACTCCCAAGCTGCCACAGAAAGAGAAAAATCTTATATGAAAATCAAGATAAGTAGTATAGTGAAGCAGTTTCTAATAGAGATTATAAAAAAAATAAAGTAAATATAAAACTGTCAGTAATAATAGCGTGAACTGTATTTGCATAGCCCCCGAGGAAGTGACGCAGTTGAGTCACGAAACGTGTAGGGCGGAGGCTTGCATTTTCCGTACAGATGCAATTTCTGGGTGCACCAACTACTTCCGGTTTGCAGAGTTTCTCTGCTTTTTACATCTATCTCCAGTTACGGCGGACAATATCAGGGACGCTTGTCCGACTGACATCTCCACTGCCTGATGTGCCTTTTTGTTAGATGCTTCCTGTTAGTAGTGACATTTGTGTGCATTAAAAAATAATTTTTCAAACAATACACACTATGTTGGGTTATTGATCTATTCTACAGGAAAATATCAAGATCACTGCTGCTGCCTGAGCATGTCTGCCTCTGCTTCAATCTGCTAACCCTTTATGGGTGTTTAATTACTATATGAACTTGCTTTTACTTGCCTTATTTTTTTTTTTGCATCTATTCTACATGCTGATATTTTTCTCACACGCCTATTTATATCTGCAATTTACTCTTCTTATGTACAAAATACAATAACACAAAAGAGTGCGCTTAAAAGCAGTTATGTAGGTAGTGCACCTTTGTAGTGGTATACATATACAAATAAGGCTCTGTGTAGAGGTAGGTGAATGATCCAAAAATAAGAGAGATTGAGTTGATACAAGGGGATACACTTACAGACTCCCAGAAAATAGTAGGCACTTCAAATGGATCCTGTTGCAGTCAGCTAGCCAGGATATTGAGTCTCAGAGGAGATATAATACAGGACATCCGATTAGTATAAAATAGTATACATTTAATGATAAAAACACAGCATCTGCTTACATGAGGGATCTTGTCATACAGGGTGGGCGCCACACAGCCGATGAGACACTGATCCTTCCAGCAGGTACAGAAAGAGTGTTTTAAAAAACTTTAAATATAAAAATAAAAACAGAATATGCATATGAACAAGAAGCAGGTGGAGTCCAGACCACTACGCGTTTCGCTTTGCACAAGCTTCTACCAGGCGTCTGGTTTTTATTTTTATATTTAAAGTTTTTTAAAACACTCTTTCTGTACCTGCTGGAAGGATCAGTGTCTCATCGGCTGTGTGGCGCCCACCCTGTATGACAAGATCCCTCATGTAGGCAGATGCTGTGTTTTTATCATTAAATGTATACTATTTTATACTAATCGGATGTCCTGTATTATATCTCCTCTGAGACTCAATATCCTGGCTAGCTGACGGCAACAGGATCCATTTGAAGTGCCTACTATTTTCTGGGAGTCTGTAAGTGTATCCCCTTGAGGGGGATCAACTCAATCTCCCTTATTTTTGGATCATTCACCTACCTCTACACAGAGCCTTATTTGTATATGTATACCACTACAAAGGTGCACTACCTACATAACTGCTTTTAAGCGCACTCTTTTGTGTTATTGTATTTTGTCCATTTTTATATAGTGTGTGGTTTAGGGACACACTACCACAGTGCTGCTGAGAGCTATCTGAATACAGCGCTGGGTACACCTCTCTTTTTGTGCATATTTGTTGAGTTACTCTTCTTATGTGTATGTTGAGCATTTGCATATGCAAGTTATTATTTTCTGCTGTTTGTTTATCACAGTATTGTGACTAATAATAGCTTTGCATCTATTTTTGTTTGTTTTTTATTCTGCTGCCTATACAATTCACACTATTATGACTGACTGACAGTTTTACACTGACTTAATTTTGTTTATAATCTATCAGAAACTGCTTCACTATACTAGTTATCTTGAATTTCATATAATGATTTTTCTTTTTTTGTGGCTGCTTGGGGTGTATTTGTGAGTGTTATTCGTCTGGCTCCCTTACATCCACTGTATTTTTGCTGGTGATAACTATATTAATTCTCTCTGCTAGACTCCTTCCTGAAAAAACTGAAGGCATTTAAGTTATCCTCTATAAAATTCCACCCCACCCTATCAAAACCCTTTTTGGCATCTAAGGATAGGGTATCTTAGTACTGTGTATATTTATGCATAAATTAATGAATCAAGTTGGTTATAACTGTCTTCAGGGCTGGCCTTTGGGATGTGAAACCTGTGTGACAGTACAGGGCGCATCACCCAGGGGGCGCCACTTTAAAAGAAGCACTGGCTGGGGAGATCATCAGCCCTCTGCACAGCCGCAGTGTGGCCTGCTTCACTATGGAGCTGCAAGCAGCATAGATTCAGTGTGTTAAACACACAAAAAGCTCAGTCCCCGCGTGTAGTGATGATTCAGGGCATCAGAAGTAAAATGCTCTAAGTCATCACTAAGTGCGGGGAGCTCCCCGTGGCTCTCCAGTGAAGGACACAACTACAAGTAAGAATAGGGGAGGGGGGAGAGAGAGAACAGATATGGGGGAAGGGCGGGAGAGAGAACATATTTGAGGGAGGAAGAGAGAGAACAAATATGAGGGGAGGAGGGGGGGAGAGAACAAATGTGGAGGGAGCACAGGGGACAGAGAACAGATATGGGGAGGGGGCAGAGAGAACACATATGGGGAGGAAGGGGAGAGAGGGAGGATATGGGGCAGGAGGGTAGAGATAACTGATATGGGGAGGAGGAGGGGAAATAACAGATATTCGGAGGGGAAGGAGATATATGGTGAGAGGAAAAGAGATATGGGGAGGGGAAGGAGATATGAGGATTGAGGAGTGATTACGAATATGGGGGGAGAAAACAGATATGGGGAGGGGGAAAGGCATGCAACGGGGGTGGCCCGCACAGGGTGTCTGAACACTTAAGGCTAGCCCTGACTGTCTTCATTTTCTCTGCTATTACCACAATATAACTTAGAATATAGATTCAACACTGACATAGGTCTATAACTTGTTATGTCTTGTGGACTTTCCCCCTACTTTAGGATAGTAACTATGTTTGCCTTCAGTATTTCATCAGAGAAAGAGCCTTTAACCATAAATGAATTACCGTATATACTCGAGTATAAGCCGACCCGAATATAAGCCGAGGCACCTAATTTTACCACAAAGAACTGGGAAAAAATATTGACTCGAGTATAAGCCTAGGGTGGAAAATGTGGCAGCTACTGGTAAATATTGCCCCCAATATGCCATTTAATATGCCAGGATATTGCCCCAATATGCCAGGATATTTCCCCCAATATGCCAGGATATTGCCCCAATATGCCAATATATTGCCCCCAATATGCCAGGATATTTCCCCCAATATGCCAGGATATTGCCCCAATATGCCAGGATATTTCCCCCAATATGCCAGGATATTTCCCCCAATATGCCAGGATATTGTCCCCAATATGCCAGGATATTACCCCCAATATGCCAGGATATTGCCCCCAATATGCCAGGATATTGCCCCTTAGTATGCTCGTTATGCCACCCTCCTCCCCCAGACCCCAGCACTTACCTCGTTCCTGCTCTGTCCCCCGGTGCTCTGAAGCTGCGTGGCTGTGAGGGAAGCGTTGTGAGCTTCCCTCCAGCCCCGCGGTCAATAATGTTTGTTTAAAAAAAAACACACTTTATTGACCGCGCGACCGGAGGGAAGCTCACAATGCTTCCCTCACAGCCACGCAGCTTCAGAGCACCGGGGGACAGAGCAGGAACGAGGTACGTTTTAGATTCCCCCCCCCCCCCCCCCCCCACTGACTAGAGTATAAGCTGAGGGGGGCATTTTTCAGCACAAAAATTGTGCTGAAAAACTCGGCTTATACTCGAGTATATACGGTAAACATGTTTTTGAATATGACCTCTTTATATAACTTATAGAAAGATTATCATACCTATCAAGGCCAGGGGCTCTCTTTTTTTTTTGTCTTTCAATCCCTTCTCTACTTCGACAGAGGAAATAGGTTTGTTCAAGTGAGCTAGTTGTTCCTGTGAGATTTAATTTAGCTTTTTATCTCTAAAACATGCTCCAACATTACAATCTACCTTGGGTAAGTTGTATAAAGACTTCTAATAATAACTGAACGCTTATCCAGTATTTTCAGGGCTAAGTCTTATCTCTATCATTTAGTTAATTTTTGCAGCTCTTCTAATCTTCAGTTTACCGTATTTGTTTGAATATAAGATGACCCTGATTATAAGACAACCCATCAAACTTTCGATATTCCTTTAGGAAAAAAACTAAAAGCCTGAATATAAGACTACCCTACAGGAAAAAAGTTTAATAAACAAACAATACAGCAGAGGCGTCGCTAGGGGGGGGCTACTGGGGCTGAAGCCCCGGATCTCCCCTCCATAGCCCCGAATGGAGACCCTGACCACGCCCCCTCGCGCTCGGCTCCGCCCCCTCACGTTCGATCCCGCCTCCTGCATGCTGTATGCTAAACAGCAGCAGACTCCATCCCCTCACGATAGGCTCCGCCCCTCGTGTTTAGCTCCACCCCCTCGAGTTTTGCAGGTGAGTGTTTGGCAGAGTTATTAGTGTGTATGTATGTGAGGTAAGTGGCAGAGTGTAAGTGGGTGTGAGTGGCAGAGTTATGAGTCTGCATGTAAATGTAAGTAGCAGACTGTGAGTGGCAGAGTTATTAGTGTGCATGTGTATGTATGTGAGTGGCAGAATGTAATTTGCAGAGTATAAGTGGGTGTGAGTGGCAGAGTTATGAGTGTGCATGTGTATGTATATGAGTGGCAGAGTGTAAGTGGGTGTGAGTGGCAGAGTTATGAGTGTGCATGTGTATGTAAGTAGCAGACTGTGAGTGGCAGAGTTATGAGTGTGCATGTGTATGTATGTGAGTGGCAGAATGTAATTTGCAGAGTGTAAGTGGGTGTGAGTGGCAGAGTTATGAGTGTGCATGTGTATGTATATGCAGTGGTGTATCTTGATTTTGTGCTGCCCTAGGCAGACAAAATCCGGGCACCCCCCTACCCAAGCTGCACACCCACGTTACACACCTAAGACATGCCCCATCATTCAGACTCACATCAAGCTCACACTCCCATCACACTCAGTCACACACTCCTACTCCCATCACACTAAGTCACACACTCCTACTCCCATCACACTCAGTCACACACTCCTACTCCCATCACGCACACACTGTCTCCCATCACACACACTCTGACTCCCATCACACTCAGTCACACACAATGTCTCCCATCACACACACTCTGACTTCCATCACACTCAGTCACACACAATGTCTCCCATCACACACACTCACACACAGTCTCCCAGCACACACACTCTGACTCCCATCACACTCAGTCACACACACTGTCTCCCATCACACACACTCTGACTCCCATCACACTCAGTCACACACACTGACTCCCATCACACTCAGTCACACACACTGTCTCCCATCACACACACTCTGACTCCCATCACACTCAGTCACACACACTGTCTCCCATCACACACACTCTGACTCCCATCACACTCAGTCACACACACTGTCTCCCATCACACACACTCTGACTCCCATCACACTCAGTCACACACACTGTCTCCCATCACACACACTCTGACTCCCATCACACTCAGTCACACACACACACTCTGACTCCCATCACACTCAGTCACACTCAGTCACACACACACACACACACACACAGACAGTCTCCCATCAGCACTTACCTTTCCCTGGCAGGCAGGCAGGCAGCATGGTCCTTCCATGCTGCCTGTTCGGCTTCCCGGCGATTGTGCCGACAGGTCACGTGACCGGGCGCGCGTATGACGTCAGCGCGCCCGTCACGTGACTGTCGGCACTTCCGTGTCGGCACACTGCACGGGGAGCCAAACAGGCAGCACGGAGGTTTCTCTGTGCTGCCTGTTCGGCTCCCCGTGCAGCCTGGCAGGCAGAGCGATGGTGAGGAGGGATCTTCCGATCCCTTCTCACCTCCGTCTCTGGCTGCAAGCGCGGTGGGGTTTTTTTATTTATTTTTTTTTAAAGGGACGGATTTTTATTTTTTTTTATTTTTTTTTTCCAGTGCTGGGGGGCGCTGCCGCCCCCCAAAATTTGCCGCCATAGGCATCCGCCTAGGATGCCTCGCGGTAAATACAGCACTGTGTATATGAGTGGCAGAGTGTAAGTAAGTGTATGTGTGTGAGTGTGGCACAGTGTGATTGGAAGAGAGTGTGTGTGAGTGTAAGCATGAGTGGAAGAGTTATGAGTGTGTATGTGTGTGAGTGGCAGAATGCAAGTGTGTGTAAGTGGCAGAGTGTGATTGTATGAGTGAGTGTGCAGAGTGTGAGTGTTTGGAAGAGTGTGAGTTATGAGTGTGCGTGTATGTGTGTGGCAGAGTGTAAGTGTGGGTGAGTGGCAGAGTTTTGGAGTGTATAAGTGTGAGCAGCAGAGATATGAGTGTGCGTGTGAGTGAGTGTAAGCATGAGTGGAAGAGTTATGAGTGTGTATGTGTGTGAGTGGCAGAATGTAAGTGTGTGTAAGTGGCAGAGTGTGATTGTATGAGTGAGTGTGCAGAGTGTGAGTGTTTGGAAGAGTGTGAGTTATGAGTGTGCGTGTATGTGTGTGGCAGAGTGTAAGTGTGGGTGAGTGGCAGAGTTTTGGAGTGTATAAGTGTGAGCAGCAGAGATATGAGTGTGTGTGTGTGAGTGTAAGCGTGAGCAGCAGAGTTATGAGTGTGTGTGAGTGGCAGAGTGTAAGTGTTCGAGAGTGAAAGCATAAGTGGCAGAGTTAGGCGTGTGTGTCAGTGGCAGTGAGATTACTAGGAGAAAATGTGATTAATTACTATTAATCATATTGAATGTGATAATCAAGTGTGAAACAGTGCTCATACCATTTTTATTTTCACACCTGATTATCACATTCAATATGAATAATAGTGATTCATCTTTATATATAGTCTTTATGTTGATGGCAATGAGTTAAACACATGGCATTAAACATCACATGGACCTCGTTATACTATTAAACCCATACATTATGAGTGTATGAGCTGCTCATTATATTATAGGCTTTACTCATGAAAGAGAGAATTGCAGGGAAGTGAGATGGGAATTTCAAAATTAAGGCTAAAGTAGCAGAGCTGGAAAAATTCTCGCATTCAGTTGAATTCCCATCTCAATTCCCTGCACTTCTCTCTTTTATTAGGTTGGTAGAAGGAGCATACCTTCATACCTCAGCCTATTCTCCCCAAGTTTTTTTACCCCTTTTTATTAAAAAATTAAAAATATTTGTGATGTGAGTGTGAGAGTTGCAGGTTTACACACGAGTCTGCGTGGCAGAATGTCTGTGTGGGAAAGGCCATCTGTGTGTATAAGGGTGTCTGTGTGTAAGGTTGTCTGGATGTGTGTGTGAGTGTAAGGTTGTCTATGTAAGGGTATCTATGTGGGGGGGGGTCAGGGTTGAGTAATTTTTATATGCTCAGTTATTTTTAAATCATGGGAATTTGCTCACATACAAGTGTGTGTGTGTGATGTAAGTTGGTGTGTGTAAGTGGGATTGTGTGTCTCTGTGTGTAAGGGTGTGTGTATGTATGTGTGACTGTGCATGTGTGACTGTGCAAGTGTGAATGTGTGTGTATGTGTGGCTGCATGTGTATGTGTGTGTATTTGTGGCTGTGTATTTTTGTGTATAAGTGTAACTTTGAGTAATGTGAGTTTTTTGTGTGCTGCGAGTCTTATTGTCAGTCACACACACGCATATAGTCAGTAACAGACAGACACAAACACACTCATACAGTCACAGACAGACACACACACAGTCAGTCACAGACACACACATATACATTCTGTCACAGTCAGACATACAGTCACACACACATACAGTGGGTCACATAAACACACAGTCACACACACACATGCAGTCAGTCATACACACAAACACACACTCTGTCACATACACTTACGCACAAGTCAGCAATTTTTTTGTTGTTTATGATAAAAAAAAAAAGTGCATCTATCAATATGTCCCCCTCTTGGCTGCTATACCTCATTCTAGCCTGGTCTGTGCCCTGCTGTTGTTTTTAGCCCTGCTGAGCACACTCAGCGCTCGGACACTATAGTACGGTGCATGTGGGGATGGAGCAGGAAGACTGTGCAGCCGGTGCACACACTGCTCCCCCGCGCTCCGCTGGATAAATAAAATGATCCCAGCGGCGAGGGCACCATGCAGGGACAACAATAACTGGGCGCCAGGTATAATTTCCTGGTGCCTGGGATTTGTTGAGCCCCGATATATACCCATATATACCTATTGTTCATTGGCGTCAATTATATCAGTCTGTATGCTGCCTAACCATGTGATTTTATTTACTCTACTTCTATAAAATCTATCATGTGCTCCAGCCCCGGATGTTTTGGAGACCTAGCAACGCCCCTGCAATACAGTATACTGTGCCAATAACTGTGATGGAGTAAGCTAGCACTTGTGCACAGCTAGTGTCTCACTCCTAGCAAACCAGTGAAAACAAATACAATAAAGTGAACATGTGCGCTAGTGACCAACACTAGAAAAAAAGAGCATTACCCTTTTCTATGAGACAAAATGCTCAGATATTATGCAAAGGGGAAAAAAAAAAAAACAATAATAGTGTAGTATATCAGTGCAATGATATAATAGTGCAAAGTGCATAAATGGTACACTCACATTTACATGTGCAATACCCTGCTCAAGATAAACAGCGTGGGTGAGCTCAGATAAGAGCAGGTAGATCTTGTAAACCAGCTCCAGAGGCAGCCCAGATATCCAGATCACATGGGAAGGAGAAGTAAGTATTTTAATATATAAGCAATAAAACCAACAAACAGTAAGATCTTACATTTAAAAACGTTTTAAAGGTCCCAGATGCTTGTCCATAAAACCAATAGTGTTGTCTGTGCACTCCTCTCCTCTCACACAACGCGTTTCCCCTCTTGTTGAGGCTTTTTCAAGGAAAAAAGTTTAACTTGTATAAATTCACATGTAAATTGCTTTTTAATAAAAAAAATTATGATATTAAAAAAATGCATTTCTTGTTTTTATTTCCTTTTATGTGCCAATGCTCCCCCTACCCCCAGACTTGCCCAATGCTGGCTCTCTCCCCCCTACGTTGCTCTCTACCCCCAATGTTGTCTCTGTCTCCCCCTCCTTCCTCCCAACGTTGTCTCTGTCTCCCCCTAATTCCCTCCAACGTTGTCTTTTATGATGGACAGCTGGACCTCCCAGCTAGCGTCATAATAGACGGAAGTGTTGGGCAGCATGGAGGATGTCTGCACTAGCATGCAGACATTCCCCGGCTGCCCAAATCTCAATGGTGGGTAGTGGGAGCAGCCAGAGGTCCCGGCTTCATCATAGAAGTCCCGACAGATGTGTCGGGCAGCAGCGGAGGATGTCTGCGCGCATTGTGCAGACATCCACCAGCTGTTAGCGAGAGTGATCCAGGTCCACTGCAGCTCTGAGGGGGACCTGGATCCCAGTCTTATAGTCAGACCTTGATTTGAGATCAGACTATAAGGTGACCTCGAATATAAGACGAGGGGTCTTTTTTTAGAGAATTTGCTCTGAAAAAAACCTTGTCTTATATTCGAGCAAATACAGTATTTTGATTGTATATTATCAGGTCCCTTACCCTTATAGTACCATTTAGATTAAAGTATTCCCGTGTTTCTGTTGAATGCCTATTTATTTAGAATGCAGTGTTATAAAAGCCCATGTTGGTGTAATGGTTTGGTATCCAAAATTTTTTGTCCATATAGTGTATATTCCATGACTGACGAAGCATCACAGGCAATGTAGTTCCCAAACACTGCAGTGCCAAGTCACATAATCAGAAATAATTTTTGAACCATATACTGTATGTTTTCATGTAACAATGTTTCCGATGTTATCGCATATGACACCTTTCATTCTTATGATCTGAGCAAACATTTTTAATTGTTCAGCATATTGTAATATTATGCAAATGGTTTTCAGCCAAGACAGACATATACTGAAACCACATTCAACCTTCCCCACATATATGAGCACAATGAATCATTGTTGTTTCTTCCTATGACAAGGGATATGAGAATATGTGTTTATTGTAATCTTTGCGCATTTTCGAGCAGATGGCAGTTTTGATCTCCAGATAAAATAAAATAAAAATAATGCATGACAGTAATTGCATAATTATTGTAAACAGGGCATTATTTACCAAACTTATTTTATGATTAATGAAAAATCTTGCTTATATCACCTAAAACTGCAATCCTCTGTCAACAGTAACGCATTTAGCCAAATACATTGGATAATGACAAGTTGCAGGAACTGAATTGGGGTGAATACAGCTTGTGTTATACGTTCATTTACGGCCATCTTGGAAACTCAGTTGGGGAGATTTTCTCATTTGAACCAATGGTTAACTAGGTAGTTAGAATCATGGACGAAGTGCATCATACTGAAATGAAATGTTATGCATTTACAAAATACATTCTAGTATTAAATAACATGGTAAAATATTGAGGAATGTTTCAGCAATATTTGTAGACAAGAGACTTTAGAAAGGGCAACAATTTGTTACAACATGTCTTAACAAACCTACATTTTGTTTAATAATAGGGATAAGAAAAAGGAATTTTTAGAACTCTACAAAAGCACAAAAGGTAATTCATTAAGACACCGGTATCACCTAGAGCTGCCTTTGGGCTGTGTTCTTTTTACAATGGACATTAAAGATGCATTACTTCTTGCTGAGTATGGCTGTGCTAGCAGACACAATAAATCATTTAAAAATAGCGGTGAGTGTTTTTTTTTACCTCGGCAGAATTTACAAAGCTTTAATAAATATTCTTAGAATTGGTTGATCTACTAAGAAATGTAGTTGTCATTTAGGTGTCATAAAGGATTGCCATTTGAAACAACATTGGAAATCTCTTCAGTGTAGATGTTGTGCTTTCTTTTGGATCAACAATAGCAGTAGAGATGTGAGACAGGCTCAGTCTGAAGAATCATATTTTCTGCAGCCTTAATTCCTATGATTGACAAGTGACGAAATATAGATTCACCATATCAAGCTGTTCTTTGATGTACAGTTCCAAAATCTTTTCTTTCTGAACTCATTCTAAGAGGTAACTCTTAACACTTGTATTATTTGAGTCTAGTATGCTGAAGTACTGAAGAAAGAGAACCAGGGGTCCCTCGCGGACAAGAATCCAGGTAGAAAATACTCCTCCTATTGCCTGAAATGTCCTGAAAGTGGAGCCTTCCTCAACACCAGGCTATCCAGCCTGTACTTGAAATGAAAAGAAGGCACAAAACAATCGGTTTGTGAAGGGAGCTAACAGTTGTTAAGTTGAAAAAATAGCCAACTTAATAAATATATATGTGGAAACAGGAAAAGTGAATAGACCGCCTTGGAAACTTGGACACCCCTTGTATAAGTGAACTAAATTGTGAAAAACATATAAAGATATAAGTGACATATACATTATAATGTCTTTAGATTCAAATCTTGTACGTTAGTTTTGATTACTTTCATCAGAGCCACAGATAGTAGTTGGTTATTTATTTTAAGTATTTTCCTGAGTTTGTTTCAACTATTTATTAAATCTTTTAATACTATATTATTTGATATTTCAGGGGTTTTTTTTTGTCATCGTATCTTCTCCCTTTATTAGTTCCTAGGTCCTGAAATTTAACCAAACTCTCTTCCCCCATAAACCAGCTTTTGTGTTCTGCTCCTATTTGCTGCGTGGCTATAGATTGTGCTATCTTACAAGCCACCAGATAATCTTCTATTATCGGCATTCCTAATCCCCCGTTTCTTGTTCCCAATGCCTTACTTCCTAACCCGATTCTAGGATGAGAGTTTTGCCACACAAATCTCAATATTGCCAATTGTAACAATCCGATCCAGCTCTTAGGTATATCCAAGTTAATCATTTGACACATGTATGTCCATTTTGGCAAAATATAAGACTTAAGAATATTAATTCTCCCCCACCATGAAAATCCTAAAGGCTTCCATTATTTTAATTTCTTGCTAGTTTCCAGTAGGAGAGGGAGATAATTTATTTGCACTATTTTTTTCCAGGTCGGATCCAATCTTAATTCCCAGATATTGAATATAATGTTTTGCCCATTTAAATACAAATTGTTGAGTTAGATGTATTTTAATATGTTGGTCAATATTACTATCTAAGGCAATTGATTTATCTAAGTTTAGCTTATATCCGGAGCACTCTGGGTCTGTTAAAGTGAGTATCACATCATCTCCGTATAGATTCATTTTCAAATTTTCCCTTGGCGTCATATATCCCTTAATTTTTTCGTTAGATCGAATTGCTACCGCCATAGGCTCCATTGAGATCAAATACATCAAGGGTGAAAGTGGGCATCCCTGTCTCACTCCGTTGCAAATATCAAACCAACTGGACTGAAAGCCCATTCCTTTCACCCCCCCCCCCCCCCCCCCTGTAGGACTCACATACAGGGCCAACATATTTGCCAAGATATCATCTCTGATCCCAAATGATTGAAGTCACTTAGAACAGAAGATATATCCAACCATGAAAGAATAAAATCATTTGCCCAAATCTCAGAAGAAACAGGTATTCTTAATAATGAGCTGTATTCGTCCCTAAAGGTAAAACATTTTATGAAGAAATACGTAAAAAGACCTAAAAACCAATATGAACGTATACTAGAACAAATCCTAACACAGAAAAATGAAAGCTTGATAAAGAAGATTAAATCAGAAGTAACTATACAAGGAATGATTAAATGGAGCAATGACCTAGGGTACGAAATTTCACAAGTTTGTCTAGAGGTGATAGAAATATAAATGAGGGAACAGTGGGAGAGCTAATATAGTGGGAGAGCTAATGAGCAATATTATTGAAAGTTACTCTGTTTTATTGAAATAGACTAACTGAAAAGAGATTCCCACCAAAATATCTGGGAATGTAGAATCTGAGAAGTTTTATTCTAAATCGATTATTGAAAATCACACCTTACCTTGTTTGTTAGTCAATGTCTGTATTGTCTTTTTGTGTTTCTGTGTTTTTTAGATTTTTTATTAGAAAAGAAATAAAGAAATTAGCAGACATATATATTATAATATAAAAATTGTACATGCAAATGTAATCAGAAAGTTTAAGCGGATATTAATATGGAGGTAAACAATTGATCTTAATCGAATATCTCCTAGACATCTTTAAATAACATAAACCACATTGGTACCATATTTTGTATATACATCTCAATATGTATAATAACTACATACAGGGAGTGCAGAATTATTAGGCAAGTTGTATTTTTGAGGATTAATTTTATTATTGAACAACAACCATGTTCTCAATGAACCCAAAAAACTTATTAATATCAAAGCTGAATATTTTTGGAAGTAGTTTTTAGTTTGTTTTTAGTTTTAGCTATTTTAGGGGGATATCGGCAACTTAACAAAAACCAAATATATACCCATTTCAATTATTTATTCTTACCAGTGAAACCAATATAACATCTCAACATTCACAAATATACATTTCTGACATTCAAAAACAAAACAAAAACAAATCAGTGACCAATATAGCCACCTTTCTTTGCAAGGACACTCAAAAGCCTGCCATCCATGGATTCTGTCAGTGTTTTGATCTGTTCACCATCAACATTGCGTGCAGCAGCAACCACAGCCTCCCAGACACTGTTCAGAGAGGTGTACTGTTTTCCCTCCTTGTAAATCTCATATTTGATGATGGACCACAGGTTCTCAATGGGGTTCAGATCAGGTGAACAAGGAGGCCATGTCATTAGATTTTCTTCTTTTATACCCTTTCTTGCCAGCCACGCTGTGGAGTACTTGGACGCGTGTGATGGAGCATTGTCCTGCATGAAAATCATGTTTTTCTTGAAGGATGCAGACTTCTTCCTGTACCACTGCTTGAAGAAGGTGTCTTCCAGGAACTGGCAGTAGGACTGGGAGTTGAGCTTGACTCCATCCTCAACCCGAAAAGGCCCCACAAGCTCATCTTTGATGATACCAGCCCAAACCAGTACTCCACCTCCACCTTGCTGGCGTCTGAGTCGGACTGGAGCTCTCTGCCCTTTACCAATCCAGCCACGGGCCCATCCATCTGGCCCATCAAGACTCACTCTCATTTCATCAGTCCATAAAACCTTAGAAAAATCAGTCTTGAGATATTTCTTGGCCCAGTCTTGACGTTTCAGCTTGTGTGTCTTGTTCAGTGGTGGTCGTCTTTCAGCCTTTCTTACCTTGGCCATGTCTCTGAGTATTGCACACCTTGTGCTTTTGGGCACTCCAGTGATGTTGCAGCTCTGAAATATGGCCAAACTGGTGGCAAGTGGCATCGTGGCAGCTGCACGCTTGACTTTTCTCAGTTCATGGGCAGTTATTTTGCGCCTTGGTTTTTCCACACGCTTCTTGCGACCCTGTTGACTATTTTGAATGAAACGCTTGATTGTTCGATGATCACGCTTCAGAAGCTTTGCAATTTTAAGAGTGCTGCATCCCTCTGCAAGATATCTCACTATTTTTGACTATTCTGAGCCTGTCAAGTCCTTCTTTTGACCCATTTTGCCAAAGGAAAGGAAGTTGCCTAATAATTATGCACACCTGATATAGGGTGTTGATGTCATTAGACCACACCCCTTCTCATTACAGAGATGCACATCACCTAATATGCTTAATTGGTAGTAAGCGTTCGAGCCTATACAGCTTGGAGTAAGACAACATGCATAAAGAGGATGATGTGGTCAAAATACTCATTTGCCTAATAATTCTGCACTCCCTGTATAATGGAAATATATGTTTTATCTAGTGGTTATATTTATTTATTGTGGTTATATTTATTTATTTGTGGAAAAAAAAGCAACACATTAACTTATGTTTATAATTTATGCCTTTTGGAATACATGTTTGTAATGAGAAAATCAAGTCTCTTTTGCAGTGTTTCAAGCATATTACCCTTTCTAGGGAAGTCTTGATTTTCTCTATGACTTGAGGTTATAAATGAGTAACGTCTGAATTACAACACTGTGCAAAGTGTTTGTGTATTGTTGTGTTAGATTTTGTATTTGTAACATCTGATAGGTGTTCCCTGAGTCTCTCTTTAACTGGACGTATTGTTTGTCCTAAATATTGCTTTTTACAGTTTTGACAGGTGATACAGTATATTACAAAGTTTGTGTTGCAACTGAAAAAGTTATCAATGGAAAAAGTCTTTCCCGTCCAGGGCTGTCTTTTGAACTGTGTGGGCCCCAGGGCAAAACAAGCCAATGGGGCCCCCCATGGTCCCTGCCCTTGACCCGCCCCATAACAAGACCCCACCCATAACCACAAGACCCCACCCATAACCACAAGACCCCGCCCACAATGGATGTGCATAACTGAAAAACCACCCAAAACTATGTGTTTAATTGTTAAATTATAATTATTTATTAATTGCGTATATTAAACAATTACTCATCAGAAAGTTGGTTAGAAACAAACATTTCAACATATATATGGCAATGACAACTGCTGGCCTATAATGAAGTTCTGTTACATTGAAAGATTGCACAAAGCAAAGACATTTAAAATAGAATGTAATGAAAGAATATAAAGACAGCACCAAGACCTCTTTGCTCCATTTAGTGCCATTAGGGAGCAGGCATGTTAGGGCAACTAGAAATCTGTCTCCAAATATTCTAACATGCCTGCTCCCTAATGGGACTAAATGGAGCAAAGAGGTCTTGGTGCTTTCTTTATATTCTTTCATTACAACATTCTATTTTAAATGTCTTTGCTTTATGCAATCTTTTAATGTAACAGAACTTCATTATTGGCCAGCAGTTGTCATTACCATATATATGTTGAAATGTGTGTGCTTTTCAGGCCTTATAATGTTTAAAACTTTGTGAAGAATAATCCTGGTCACCTAATGTTTCTCATCAAGAACTATATGGTTCTTGCTGAGAAATGTGAACCTCTCCCTCGCTGCATTGTACATCCACTACCCTCTCAGAAAAGTAATCCTTTCATTAGTCCCTGGCCTTATCTTATATCTAGAATAGCCTTATACCAATCCCTTGCATGCTTAAACTCCTTCACTGTATTAACCTCTACCACTTCTACTCGAAGACTATTCCATACATCCACTACCCTCTCAGTAAAGTAATCCATTCATTAGTCCCTGGCCTTATCTTATATCTAGGATAGACGTATACCTATCCCATGCATGCTTAAACTCCTTCACTGTATTAACCTCTACCATTTCTACTGGAAGACTATTCCATGCATCCATTACCAGGAGCCCCATTAGCTATGCCACCCACAGGAGCCCCATTAGCTATGCCACACACAGGAGCCCCATTAGCTATGCCACACACAGGAGCCCCATTAGCTATGCCAGACTGAGAAGAGACCTAAAATTATGTCACACACAGCGCCATTAAATATGCCACAGACCAGAGTTCATTAATTATGCCACACACGGGAGCCCTGGGTCCTTCCGGGGAGGAGGGGGGGAGAGAAAGACAATGGGAGAGAAAGACAAGGGTAGGGAGGGGGGAGAGAAACAAGGGAAGAGAAAGACAAGGGAGGGGGGAGAGAAAGACAAGGGGAGGGAGGGGGAGAAAAACAAGGGGAGGGGGGAGAGAAAGACAAGGGGAGGGGGAAGAGAGACAAGGGGAGGAAGGGGGAGAGAGAAAAGTTTGAGGGAGAGAGAGAGAAAAGTTTGGGAGGGGGAGAGAGATAACACGGGGGAAGAGAGAGGCAGCATTGGCACATAAAAGAAAATAAAAATAAGAAATACATTTGTTTAATATCATAATTTTTATTAAATATTAAAAAGCAATTTTTATGTGAATATATACAAGATAAACTTATTTCCTATAGGGTCTTATATTCAGTATTTTAGTTTTTTTCCTAAAGGTTTGGGGGGGCGTCTTATAATCAGGGTTGTCTTATATTCGAGCAAATACGGTATATGATATCTATTAATACAATTAGTTGGATTTATACTTATTTGATTATGATTTTTTTAATATTCAACTATTTTCATATGTAATAAAAAGGTTATTGAAAAATTGCATTTATTGGTTTTATTTCATTCCTCTGCACCCACATTGCACCTAAAGGACTTAACAGGGCTTGACAATGGAACCAGCAAAAATAATCTAGACTACACTGAATCACACGTAGTCACACTCACTCAGGTAGTCAGTCATATACATGCATACATACATACACACTCACACACTAACAGAAACACTCAGCCAGAAGGAAAGGTGCTCAATGTTGAAAGTGGTCTCACAGACCACATTGTGCTGGAGCCATGGCACTTTGTTCTTCCTCACAGCACCGGATGCACTGTGATTTAGCCATTCAGTATACCAGAATATTGCCATTTAATATGCCAGGATTTAGCCATTTAATATGACAGGATTTAGCCACTTAATATGCCAGGATTTAGCCATTTAATATGACAGGATTTAGCCACTTAATATGCCAGGATTTTGCCACTCTATACCAGGATTTTGCCACTTAATATGCCAGGATTTTACCACTTAATATGCCAGGATTTTACCCCTTAATATGCCAGGATTCGGCCACTCACTATGCCAGGATTTTGCCACTCACTATGCCAGTTAATGTGACAAGATTTTGCCCCTCAATATGCCAGAATTTAGCCACTCAATATGCCAGGATTTTGACCCTCAATATGCCAGGATTTTGCCCCTCAATATGCCAGGATTTTGCCACTTAATATGCCAGGATTTAGCCACTCTATGCCAGGATTTTGCCACTTAATATGCCAGGATTTTGCCCCTCAATATGCCAGGATTTAGCCACGTAATATGCCAGGATTTAGCCACTTAATATGCCAGGATTTAGCCACTCTATGCCAGGATTTTGCCACTTAATATGACAGTATTTTAGCACTCTATGCCAGGATTTTACCACTCTATGCTAGAATTTTGCCACTTAATATGCCAGGATTTTGCCACTTAATATGCCAGGATTTTGCCATTCTAAGCCAGGATTTGCTCATTTTGTGCCACCCTCCTCCCCCCTTCCCTAGTACTTACCTGCTTGTTGCTCTCCAGTCCTTTCCTCCGTGCAGTCTAACCTCCTGCATGGAGGAAGGAAGCTCCGGTCGCTTATTTTTTTCTTCTTAACTTTATTGAAGTTGCGCAACTTCAATAAAGTTAAGAAGAAGAAAAAAAAGCAAGAATGCACATACATTGGCTCCATAAGACGCACAGACATTTCCCCTCACTTTTGAGGAGGATAAAAGTATTTTCGAAAAATACGAAAAAAAAAGTACTAGAACTAGGGGGCCCCTGGGCAATCGGCAAACAGCCCATGCGGAAAGACGGCACTGTTCCCGTCAAAAAAGTATTTCCTAAAGTGACATGATTGCAGCATTTGCATTGTTTTGCACCACATCTGACCATACCCTTTATATTTAACGAGCTGGCAGAAACAGTTTTATTACCACTTCCATGAAATGGCTTATAGAAATTAAATTGCCTAAAGATGTGGCTCTTCTTGCTATACCAGTTATCTTCTTATAACACAGAGGTTTATATGCTGTTTCTAGGTTAAGTACAGACAGATGTGTATTTAACATTTAATTAATCTCATTAAAATTTACCCTGTAATCTGTGCAGAAGGTTAGTTTTTTTTTTTTACCAGATACGTTTGTTTCTTTTTTCTGATTGTGTTTAGATTTGTCTGTTAGTAGTTCCGATCTGTTTTTTGATTTAGCACTAGTGTACTCTCTTTTGATGTTTGTGAGGGAATATCCTCTGTTCAGCAACCTATTCGATAATACCTGTGCTTGAGATTCAAATATAAGATCATCTGAGCAATTTCTTTGAATACGGATACATTCGCCAACTGGTGTGCCTTTAAAGGTGATCTTCGGATGACAGCAAGTGGCAAGCAGAATATTGCCTGCTGTATATTTCCTGTAGTTTATTGTAACTACTTTGTTTTCAAAATTCTTTCCTGTCAGCTGTAAATCTAAAAAGCTAATATGTACTTTGTCGTAATTCATAGTGAATTTAAGACTTAAATTATTGACATTCACATAGTCTAAAAATGTATCTAGATGTTCTTGTTTATCATCCCATATCAGAAGCAGGTCATCAATAGATCTGCCATACCAAATGATGTGTTTCTTGAAAGGATTATCACTGTTATAAATGTATTTTGCTTCCAACCACCCCATATGTGTATGAAGGTGCAAATTTTGCGCCCATTAACGATGACATAATTGTGGCTAAAGAGAAGCTTTATACAACTTACAAAGTAATTTTGCATTTCAATAGACAAATTAGGAAAAATTGCACTGCCTCTACCCCTTTTTGATGTGGGATTGAGGAGTAAAGGGAAGTAACATCTAAAGTGACCCATGTGAAATTACTTTTTCATTTAAAATGTAACATTTGTTCTAATACATGTTTCGTATCCCTCAAATATCCTTTCAAGTTACACACCATTGGCTGCAGATGTAAATCAACCCATTGGGAACGTTTTTCTCCCAAGGAGCCTACCTCTGGGATGATAGGGAGACCTGGCGGTGAATGACTGACCAGTGTGCATTAAACCTGGGAATTGGAAGAGATTGTGGAGTTACAAATATGTTTCGGTCAATGTATTCTGATGGTATTCTCTGAGCTAAAATACACCAGCCTGCTACTTGGAATCACATATCTCCAAAAGCAGGATTTTTTTTTACATATTTTAGACAAAATGTACTTATGCTTAATTGAAAAATTGCATCAAGTGTAGATGTTGCAACTATAAATGGCAAAATAAGTTATGCTTAATTGAATGACTGCATCAAGTGCAGACATTTTAAATAGAAATGCTTTGATTAAAGAATATCAGTAAAGTACCTTATTAAACCCTCTCTGCTTACTGCTTTACCTCTACTGGGTCAGACATTTAGAATCATGGATCAAATGAAGGAAGATCTGACCCATCTTACCCAAGAAGTTCACCCTTTCATACTGCTATAGAAACAGAGAGGGCTCAATAAAAGTATTCTGATTTGGATCAGATCCTTCTTCATCCAAGATTCCCAATAAATCAGTCCCTTGATAAAGTCAGGGCCGTCTTTAATAGTGATTGGACCCTGGGCAAGCATTTGCTTGGGCCCCCTGGACCCTGCCCCCTCCCCTGCATGCAATCCCGCCATCCATCACAATGTTACCCCCCCCCACACACACACACATGCCATAATTGTTGTGCCATTCAGATGCCAGTAATATTGTGCCTTTCAGATGCCAGTAATATTGTGCCATTCAGAGTGCAGTATTATTGTGCCAATCAGAGCCCAGTAATATTGTGCCAGTCAGAGCCCAGGAATATTGTGCCAGTCAGAGCCCAGGAATATTGTGCCAGTCAGATACCAGGAATATTGTGAAATTCGGACCCCAGTTATATTGTGCCAGTCAGATGCCTGTAATATTGTGCCAGTCAGATGCCTGTAATATTGTGCCAGTCAGATACCAGGAATATTGTGCCAGTCAGATACCAGGAATATTGTGTAAGTCAGAGCCCAGGAATATTGTGCCATTCAGATACCTGTAATATTGTGCCAGTCAGATACCTGTAATATTGTGCCAGTCAGATACCAGGAATATTGTGCTTGTCAGATACCAGGAATATTGTGCCTGTCAGATACCAGGAATATTGTGCCTGTCAGATGCCAGGAATATTGTGCCTGTCAGATGCCTGTAATATTATGCCAGTCAGATGCCTGTAATATTATGCCAGTCAGATGCCTGTAATAGTGTGCCAGTCAGAGGCCAGGAATATTGTGCCAGTCAGATGCCTGTAATATTATGCCAGTCAGATGCCTGTAATAGTGTGCCAGTCAGAGGCCTGCAATATTGTGCCAGTCAGATGCCTGCAATATTGTGCCAGCCAGATGCCCAGTAATATTGTGCCAGCCAGATGCCCAGTAATATTGTGCCAGCCAGATGCCTAGTAATATTGTGCCAGCCAGATGCCCAGTAATATTGTGCCAGTCAGATGCCCAGTATTATTGTGCCAGTCAGAGCCCAGTAATATTGTGCCAGCCAGATGCCCAGTAATATTGTGCCATTAAGATGCCTAGTAATATAGTGCCAGTCAGAGCCCAGTAATATAGTGCCAGACAGATGCCCAGTAATATTGTGCCAGCCAGATGCCGAGTAATATAGTGCCAGTCAGCCCCCCGCTCCCAAGTACTTACATAACCTTGCTCCGTGTCCCCCGCCGGATGTCTCCTCCGTGCAGTCTTCTCTCTTGCACGGAGGAGGGAAACAGTCACCGGATGTGACGCGACGTCACATCCGGCGTCAGTTTTTTTTTTTTTTTTTTTTTCGGCCGTCGCATCCATCAGATGCGGCTTGCCGGAAAAAAGCGTTCACAAGCGCAATGCGCTGTGAACGCGGCAAGCAGGGCTGGGGGCCCACGGGACAGCTGGCTTGGGGCCCCCCAGAAGTAAATGGGCCCAGGGCAGCTGCCCCGTTTGCCCCGCGTTAAAGACGGCCCTGGATAAAGTTATAGGAGGGGGAAAGGGTTCAAACTTCCTTTAATTCTATTTCTATATGAAAAGTCTGTACTTTATGCAATTGTTCTATTAAACATCAGATGATTCTTTGCTTACAGTTGTCCTTTTAGAAATCTTCATCAAACTGAATCATCTGTGCAATCCATTCGCAAGCTGTATAATCCATAAATTACTATATATGAGTGGTCAGTTTGCAAGTCCTTTATAAAATAGACCTCTATGTTACCATTATAGTTATGTTAATATTTAAGTCACATACTAGTAACTAGTAGGTACTGTTATATTGTATGCCTGAAATTGTGATAATTAAATGTAAGGTTGAATTTGACATTCATTGGCAAATGTAAAATAAATTGTATTCTTAATCAGTTGGCTAACTCCAATAAAGTAAATACACACAAACGTGTAACATCAGCTGACTCTTCATTGAAAACAGGTTCATTGATCTATTTAGTTGTTGCATTAGGTGACATAAATCCAAGAACTTGAATTCTTTAAATATTTTATGTTATAGATATTCGTAAAATCCACCTGTACGTTTCCTGATCACATTCATAGCTGTAGAAAGAAAGTAGTTTTGGGCCAAGTTATCAATTAATAAAAATAATTGCATCTAAAATAATGTAGGCTTTGTAATCTGGCAACTATACTTTTAATCTAAAGTGTCTGGCAACTATACTTTTTTACAGTTTTAGGTTTCTGCTGGTTATTTGGAAAATGTAAGGTCTTCTTGGAAGGAATTAAGTTTAGGAACACAACTGCTGAAATGGTTGGTAGAGTTCTCTTTAAGAAGGCACTTAGATGAGTGTTTAGTAGAATTGGGACAAACAACAGGTAAAAGTCACTTTGAGCAGAGAACTAGTACTGGTATTGGGTATCGGGTCTGATAGTAGCTCTGACAGAAAAGCACCATTAGGTTATCCAATTGTATAACTCATCTAAATAATGTAGCTTTTTTTAAAAATATCAAAAACAAGGCATTTAAAATTGAATATGATATATCTGTCGCAAATTATTATGGCTAGTCGATCTCATAAAGGTTTATTTGTCATATAATATTCTCTAACAAGACGCACTCACAATATATACATAAAAATAATGGTGGTCAACGACTGAAATACCAGTTATTGCTTACAATAGAGTGAAAGGGATTGGTTCTTTTAGACAGTAATCTGAATATTTGGTATTATTTCCTGACAGACTAGTTTGGTGGATAAATGTGAAGTCTGTTTACAGTTAATGCAAGTCTTTTCGTCTGGCAGTATAAAAATGTGGGATTTATTTTTTGCCCCTGAAACACCAAGTTATTTCCTAAGACATTCGTCTTATAAATCAGCCAAAGGCGTTGATTGCGTAAATATTCAGACCACACAATCTACATTTGGAACTAATTACTTTAAATAAAAGTTAAAAGGGCAGAGTTGTCTTTTGTTTAAAATCCTGCATGAGTAAATTTTTGAGGCTTTATATTACTGTAGTGCACAGAACAGCATTAATAACAGACTGCCGATTTCTCAATGGCAAATATCAAGTGGTTAGGAAATTTGTACAAGATCAAAAAAAAAAATGTTGCATCTATAAAACAAGAAAATGAATCATTAAACCATCAATTTTGAATTTAAAGTGCCAACAAGTATTTGATTGCAACATGTGCTTGAGGCAACACATAAAGTGGCTATAAAAACTAAACACCAACTAGTAACTATAATTGTATTGCGGAACTTTTTTACTTGAAAGTTTGCAACCACAGATTATGTATATCGAAGTTGTTCTTGGTATAAAGAGTCTACTTGTAACTCGCAAATCTGTTTGTTCAGACATAAGTACAAAAAAATCTAAAAAAATCTAATGTTGGACCGATTAATGTAGTTCTGAGACATTTGCAGTAGGGAGGCCATTTCTATTTTTGAAGAGATATGTACAGCCAGGCAAAGGTTTAAGGGTCTACTCAAATAAGAGAGAATTTTAGGGAATTGAGTCCACTCGCGCAATTTTCTGGGAGGCACTACACAACTCGCAGGAGTATTGCATTACTGAACTTGCACGATACGTCATCACAGAGACATAGAGCAACACTGAAGAAGACTGCAGAGAAAAACTGGCCGTAAAGATGGCATTGGGAAGCTGTTTGGAGAAAAAGACGGCAGAGAAAAGCTGTGCGGCTCAAAAATGACACTGGGAAGTTGTTTGGGGACAAAGTTGGCACTGGGAAGATGTTTGGAGTGAAGGATGGCAGAGCAAAGCTGTTAGGACACAGTACTGGGAAGCTGTTTGGGCACAAAGCTTGTATTAGGAAACTATTTGGGGACAGAGATGGCACTGAGGAATGGGTGAGTCCTATTAGGAAGAGGTGTAGTCTGGACAAAAAACATAGAATGTGTCGGCAGATAAGATAATTCAGGCAATTTAGTCTGGCCAATTTTCTAAATACTTTTATTAGTCCCAGGTTCCCTATCTTATATCTAGGATAGCCTTGTGCACATCCTAAGAAGGAAGACTGAGGGGGTGCATGAGCTTAGGCAGTCCTAGGGTATCACCATTGGGATGATGTTTTCATGTTGGTATGTAGTGCCCTTTTTATGCCATAATTAGTATGGTGTGTTGTTCCCTGAAGAATTCAACCTTAGTTTCATCAGTCTACAAAAGAGTCTCCTAGTAGCTTTGTGGAGTGACAAGATGCTCTTTGGCAAACTTCAAGTCTGCAGCAATGATTTTTTTGGAGAGCAGCGGTTACCTTTGTGGTGTCTTGGACTGCATGTCTTTTTAAATGTTCATGAAAAGAGATATTAGCCAGATCCAATGTTTCCTTCAAGCATCTAGCGGTTACTCTAGGGTTCTTTTTACCTTACTGAGCATTCTGTGTTGTGCTCTTGCATCTTGGCTGGCTGCCAACTTCTAGGGAGAGTAGCCACAGTACTAAATCACCTCCATTTATAAACAATTTGCCTAACTGTGGACTGATGAATGCCCGGAGATTACTTAGTAACCCTACTTGATTGTTGGCCTTCTGAGATTTATTTTTTTTGCAAGACATGGCCTAAAGTGAAGAAACCTTGATCTTATTGCCTGCTATTTTCAAGAAAATTGTTTCTACACACACCCAATTACATTTTTATATACATACTCACATAATAAATAAGACCCATAACAGTAGTGCTGTTAGAATATTATCAATATTTCTGATGTTATTATAAAATGAGTGTAACACTTGCCAACACTAAAATTGACCTTGTGTTAAAGGCAGCTGTGGATGTTTTTCATGCTGAGTAACACCAGTAAAGGGGAAGCTTCCCAGTGCCCAGGATAGAACCTAATTAGGGAGGTCCAGCTGCTAACTGAAGGTTGAAGATGCAAAGTGTTATTGTGTTCCAGCTGCTGCAATAGGGAGGAGAAAACTCATATTGTAGAAGATAACAGTGGAACACACAGTGCTGTATCTTGGTCTAGGCCAACTAGGCCTACAACAGCACTTAACAGGGGGCAACACAAAAAGCACCTAAAGTGCGTGAAGAATTGAGCATGACAGCTCAATAATTTTCTGGGAGGCGCAACAAGTTCAGGAATGCAGGCGTATTGTATTCCTGAACTTGCATGTAATGCCATCACAGAATCATAGGGCAACCCTGAAGACTAAAGCCAGCTAATCAAAGACTCTGGTAGAGGGAAGTGGTATAGAGACAACGATAACACTGGGAAGTGGTTTGGGGCAATGTTGGCACTGGGAATCTGTATGGGGACAAAGATCGCAGAGAAGAACTATGTGGGCACAAAGATGGCACTGAGCAGCTTAATATGTCAAATAACAGCTGCTAATAAACGAAAGGCATTTTTGTTTAATGGGATGCTTTCCATAAAAAAATATTTATATATATATATATATATATATATAAATATATATATATTTATGTATTGGGGAAACCATAGCCTATAAATTGTTAAGAAAATATATACTGGACATGCACACTTGAGACATCAACTTTACAATTACTGCTTTATTTATATGTACAATTGTGCAAAAAGTGCACACAAAGACGTGAAGATGGTGCTCTACCATATTTTACAGACAGTATTGGTTGTAAGGCTTTTCAGTAAGCTTAGAGGACATTTACCAAATGAACATGACCGGTTGGCTTTAGATATTAATCTTCCGTGTTTGGTGGAATAAAACATGACGAAACTCCACATCCATTAAATACCCATACTCTTACTTAAGAAATGTACTTGCTAGAAATGGTACGTAAACCACAGGGTCAAATAAATGTACCATACAATACACAAAAATATCTGTGAACAAAAGCAGATAAATATTTTAGGGATGTTGTGATGTGTGTGCTAAAAATATATATATTAAAAAAAAAAAAAAATCTTTCTTGGATACTGATATGCGTCATCAAAAGTCATCAGGCTGATACAACAAGTGCTAAGAGAACTTTTCACCGAATACCAAGGACACACTGTTACATTGCCTTAGTGCAATCACAAGATATGCATTCAAGTGAATATGAATATTTTCACGCGCACATTTTTCACAAAGCAAAGCTACAGTATATTAAGTGCTCACGTTAAAACCACTGCCAGTTAAAAGAACTAGTAGCAGACATGTGTCTAACTTTACGTGTGTGTCCTTTATTTTTTCCAGTAATTTTGATTTATAAAGTGCCCTTTTTTATTATATATTTTCCAACAGCCAACCAAACAGAGGTTTATGAAGATTTGATGGGTTTTCCATATATTCACAGTAATGGAGAACAGCTTGCAAGAGATTGCCGACTTTCCAATTTCTTTCTTGGAGTTTTCTAGAAAGCTGGAAAGAAAAGAATAGATTACTGAGCCAGACAATATAAACTCTGTGAGCCATCTTTTAAAAACAAGAGGTTTATTATAGCAAAATATTTAATGGTGTAATAAATGTAAGTGGGGGTGAAACTAACCTATTTCATGTGAGCACACTAAATTTGGAATATTGGTCAACAAGCCATAATAAATGTTTGTGACCAAATTTAAAAAGATGCTTGAATTCTGGAAAAATAAATGCTGAATTTAGGTGTGTTTTCCTATTTATTTACTTTTACTTGACAAGATAAATATATTGAGAGAGGAACCCCTACAATCTAGTGGTTTGTGGTTTTTTAAAAAAGCAATGAAAACAGGAAACCTGTAAAAAGAGGATAATAAGTTTATAAACCGCACCCTAATACCAGATATAGAAACAGAAGAGTAACTTAATTAATGCCATGGATTTTTCCTACCGTGGGATATAGGCTGGTTTCTGGTTTATGCTCCATCTTAACCAAACAAAATATTTATTCTTGCATTTAGGAAATTAGTATTCACAGTACTACATTTTCCTTCACATAAAAAATGGTTAGTTAAAATCAGATTACATTTATTCATACAAACATGTTTTGAGGTCCTTTTTTCCAGACGTGGGAAGATGGAGATTTGTAAAAGCCAAAAATGCAGGTCAATCAAGGTTAATGTGTAGGTAAGTTATAGGTCAAGTTAGTCTCCAACCAAACAGTAAAAACAAAGTATAATAAAATAAAAACCTATGGATCAGCACATGCTTCCTAACTGTTCACATTCACACTCTCTTTAGCATTTTCACTCGCAAATATGTTCCTCTTACATACTTAGAAGTCAAACTTACACACCACTATGGGCATCACACAGTCATTTGACCAGCTCTATGAATCACCAGACTTAAAACAATCAGACTTTTTAAACAAAAACTGTGGAATATCTTTTTAATGTTAGTTCTTAGAAGTACCATTCGAAAACTTTTTTAAACAGGGAAAATACATACATTAAATACATAAATTATATATATTTTTGGTTTAGTCCTTCGTACCGTAATTCAATACATATGTTATGGCTTATCAAGTTTTTTTAGGGGACGGCTTCCAGCACACCTATCACATTAGAATATTTTTTTAAAAATAAGTGACTGACTACAAAATTCAATATTCTTTAAATAAATCTAATAGTTCAATAATTAAGAACATTCCACACATATTGTATTATTCTGCGTTTAATATATTTTTTAACTTGATTGTAACTATACACACTGTGTTGCATACTTACAGCTATTAGCTCTTTTTTGGCAGTCTCTGGAAAGTACAGCTCTGAAATGTCAGACTCCGAGGCAACAATCCACTGTAACACCATCCTCAGCTGTGACTCCACAGTGCAATGTCCCACATCAATGTTCCTGACCAGTAACAACTTGCAATGCTGACCAATAACTAAAACAAAAGCAATGGGGTTATCAACAAGAATGAACTGAACCTTGCTCATTACTTAACACTGTCTGTCTTAACAATTATACTAAATTTACCATTAAATATACTGTGAATAATCTGCAGCCTATAAAGACACTTATCCCTAAATGTACTGTTGGGCAATTACACAACCTATAAATCTTCCACTGATTACCATAATAAATGTTATGATGGGTAGTGGTGAGGAGATAACATGAGAGAAATATGGAGCTCTTTGGCCAACATGCTCTGAATAATAAAACACATTGAATATGAACATAACACTAAAATAAAATACATTTAAGAGCAGTCACAAATGGCACCTCCCAAAAACTTTGATATTTATTATTCTGCTGATCATTCAATTCCAAACTTGGGAATAAACTTGAGGGCCTACTTAATGTTACCATGCAATGGCTGCACACTTTCATATGGTGTGGTAAAAGTATCAGAAAACCCCTCCACTGGGAGAAATAGTAATGTCAGGAAAGCATCACTGAATATACAGTTGAAATAAAAATGATTATTACTCATTTTGTATCCTGTTCCTTGTGAAGGGCGATGATCTCTTCGCCCTTCACCCTCCCCCCCAAGCCAGTTCAGGTATTTCAAGTGTTCCAGCTCAAGCCCTGGTGCAACTAATGAAGCCCTTAATGCCTGTTTGCATATTTGTCTTGTTGTGAGGGGTTCTATTCATGGGGTTGAATAATTTTGAGACTGGAGAAGTCATTACAAGTTGCATTTTCAGTTGAAATTGGGGAAAACACTTGTAGCATTCCTTGTGTTGAGCTATTTCAATTTCTTTTGTTTGATTTTTCATTGAAAACAACTGAAAGTCTACATTTTGACAAAAAAAAAACACATTTTGATTACAACTGTATGTATATATAGCAAACAAGACAGTAAACCTGTTTTTCCCCATAGCAATATAAAGTGCTGCACAGGATTTCTGGGTAAGGATATGCAAAAAAAGGTTAATAACAACAACCTTTTTTGCCACATTAAGCAATATGACCTCTGTTTGACTGGACTATTTCAAAATCTTTGGTTGTTCTGAAAAACATATTTTTTAACACTTCTGCGGTATTTGTTTAGCTGCAATTGTCCTTTTTCTCACTTACTGTAACCACACAAATGATTTATTATCTTTTGGGATAAGAAGAGTTTTCATTCAATACCATTATTTTTATAATTTTAAAGAATTTTCTATTAAAAAAAATCTGATGGAAAACTGAAAAACAAAAACACAAAAACGTCTTCCAATTTATTTGAAAAAAAAAAAAATAATATATTTTACACATCTACAAGTGTAAATTAACCCCCCACCCCAATAAATATTGTAATTTTAATAAATATAAAGGCCTGTAGGGTGATTGGGGGGGACATGGGCATGCTGCCCATACTATAATTAGTCTCTCCCTGCCCCACAGCGATTGGATGTGATGAAAGGTACCTTTCCAGATATAACTGGGATGTCTCAGTCTCGAGGCACTCAGCCATATAGGTTTTAGCCTGATTGCTGTATGCCAGAGGGCATACCGTGATTACAATAGTGCAACGTGCCTGTCCCGCTCAGTGTCGTTAAAGTATAATCCACTACATCAACCAACATGCAATCCTACCACAGAATGTACTATATAGATTTGTGCATGCCTTATTTCTGCCTAAATTGTACCCATCATGCAAAAATGAAACAATAAAAAAAACCTGTATTCACCGTACAAGCCAAATGTATAGAAAAATGCTATAAATTTTGTTTTATATCTTGCAAAAACATGATAAATGTACAAATATTCCAATTTAGGCTTCCATCTGGGGGCAGGGAAAAGTACGTGGCAGAAGAAAGCCTCGGGTAAGCTTAACTATTCCTCTCTAAATTTACTGTAGTCTTGGACAACATGATTAAATAAATCTGAATTTATCAATTAATAGTGGATGATTGGTGGATAGTAGCTTAATTTTAAGATGTAGCAAATCCTACTGACACAGATACAAAAAGCAAACATTACCTTCAGCAATAACTTTGGGATCTTCCTCTTTTTCTTCTGTTCCATCACTACATTATAAAGAAAAATGTTTGAGCAACAATTAACAAAATAATAAAATAAAAAGACAAAACATCTGCCTTGTGATCATGCTAATTATTACAGAGGGATAGCAAGCGAGCTGAATATCTTACATTATGCCAAACTGGACGGAATTAAAATATGTTGGTGTTAGATTAAATAGTATTGTGAAATAATAGGACTATTATAAAGAGCAGTTACATATTTGGCGAGTATTAATTAACAAATCCCGAAACAAATAAACAAAAATTAACATCCATTTTTTTCATGAAAATGCCTAATACTAAAACAGGTCAAGCATGCAAAATCATACGTACACTAAATATTTCTTAAAGGGACACTACCACTTAACATAAAATGTAATTAGATAACCTGTTCATTTAAAAGAAACACATTCTTAAATCATATGCCACTGTTTGTTTGTTTTTTATGATTGAACCAATTGCATATAAAAGGAAAAATAAAATTATTTGTTTATCTCCAGCATCCATTTTGAGAATATTTCCCATGATGCAACATCATCCAAAATCTTCCAGCCAGTCGCAATTTACAAATTTGCCAAAGCCTGCACGATGATGTTAGAAGATACTCCCCTGCTCTCTTAACAGCTCCTGCGTATCATAGTGGGCAGGACTAGGTGGCTGTGTACAACTTTTTTTTTACCTGCCTTCCAACACAAAGATAGGAGATTAACCTGATCAAACAGGATTATAACTCTGCCTCTTGTGATGTAATAGTTACATTACCCTCCCATTCAATGCAAGTCTATGATCAGAAATCTGACTTTTAGACTGCATTGTGTCCCCTGCCCCAAAGTGGGTATTTGAGTGTAAAGTCTCTGAGGGGTGGCACCCAAAAACACTATATTTTACAAAAAGGCAGTGCCCAGTCACACATGTTTAGTTACATATTTTATTAAATACAGTCACATAACAAAAACAAGACATATCTGAAATTAACAATACAAAATAAAAAATAAAAAGTAAAACCTTTTCATTGTTTGTGGGAGTGTCCCTTTAAATTATGAATTCAACTCCATGCATCTTGCCGTTAATAATCATGCACCTATTTGCATGCATAATCACTAAACCAACCTGTCTGACGGTGGGAAGGATACATTCTCTTCACACATGTCTCCTTCTACTCCCAGACTGCTCCAGCTACTGCTGTTACCATTACTACCAGAAGACAATATTGAAGAACAACCTTGTTTACAAAATACATTTGCGAGACACATAGCAAATCAACTTATCATTTGATGACCGCAGTATGCATGCCTGGTATATTATCTGGTTGCACCATTTTGTAAATAAGGCCACTTCTAAACAGTAACACCTGTATTTGATTTCCACTATCGTCATGTCATTTTGGCTTTTGTTTTTTTTAACACAGATATTTTGAAGAGGGACATAGAACCAGACGTCCCTCTACTGGTTAGTTACTAGAAATGCATTATAAGCTATCTGTGCTAAGAGCTGAAGCTGCAATAATCAAAGAGAGAATAGTGCTGTGTGTAATTTTATGGAACAGTTCTAAAGCAGCTACAATTGATTCAGTGGTCTATTCACATGATGGCCTACAAGAGCTGCATGCAGCTTGCCTGGCAACTTCAAGCAGTTATAGTAAATTATTGTCTAAACAGGGTTTGGAGCACACTATTAAGCAGGCAAACAGCCATTTGGTAGTAAATCTCCAATAATGGGAAATGGCTTTAAATGCACAATGTTTGGTTAGGCAGTTTCACTTCAATACGTATGGCAAGCTGTAAAAGTCCTGTAGCACATTCACCATGCTCTTATCTTCTAATTTATCACTGTGACTCAATGGTTATTTCTGACAGTAATTTCTTAAGTTCATCAAACTTAATCGCCATCATATTTTTAGCCCAATTTCCTGGTTTCCTCACTTTTGTTTTACAAAGCACTTAGGACATCCATCCATTTTAAATTAAAGTTGATGTCATTGTATGAATTAGTTTAGGAGCAGTTTAACTAATTACCCCAAAAAATTATGTAGATTCTACGAGGAAAAAAAAATACAGCAGTGGGTAAAAATGAAAGACCAAAACCTGTGAAAACACCCAAAGTTGACTTACAGTGAAAACTGCAGTGAGACACACACAAACGAACTGTAAAATAAATCTGAAAGTATATGGTGTTAGCAATCATTGATTGGTAACACCACTCATTCTCTACTGCATGATGGACCTAGCCTGTCCAAAATCACAAAGTGGTTAAGGGGACTGGACACTGAATAAACTGTTGTGTGTAGATTTGTATTTGATAATGCCTCTGCTACCCACTGAATTTTAGGGGGAGGGATTTTACCATCTGCTTTACCCCACCATTACTTAAATGGTTTGTTATTTGTACTGCTCCAAGCCTCAAGCGGTAAGCCAGTAAACCACCCTCGTGTTGATAAATCCCATTAAGAACAGCTGTTCATGAGTGGTGATTTGACTTCTGCGCCTATGTCCTGAGCTATGTTTCAAGGCTGTCTATGTTTAAAATGGATTAATAGACAAAAGGTGAGCATTGTTTGCTGGATTTGCATGCCGCCTGCCACTAGAAACTGGGGAACATTGAGTGCTGGCTAAGGTAAGTCCTGGGGTCTGCAATGTGGTGCTGGAGTAAACCCTGGGTGTGCAATGTGGGTGATGGAGCATGTCCTGGGTACATGTCAGGAATGTAAGCTGGCAGCTGAGAGGGACTAATGACTGTCCGTCTCTTTGATTGGAGTGTGCCCGCATCATTCACAAGCAATACAACCGTTCACTGGGTAGGAGAGGATCTTCTCCTCCCCGGTTGGAGGTGTGTGTGGCGTCATAGAACTAGACGGAGATGCATTTTGTGACAGGGCAGCCTGGGAGCCAGCAATTTGGCTTCACAAAGATTTGAACAATGCTCCATAAATGTTTCCTTCTGGGTGACTATAGAGGGTTTAGTCCCTCTTTAAAACAGATATCACCCACTTAATGTAGTCAGTTCAATTATTTAAATGCAGCTTATTTCTTTTTCCATGAAATGTGTGAAGAATCGTGGAGAGAACTATATCCTCTCCCAAGGCTTAATGTTGCTGCAGTTGTGATATAACTTTTACTCACTCTGGATGGGAAAGTCAGTCAATTTGAAAAGGGCAATCTACAGAGCTTAAGGCAGGACTAGCTGCAGTTGATTTTTTATAAATATAGCATCTTCAGAAAAGAAAAAGCATTTGTAATCATGAAAGTATTTTTTTTGTCTCAAAGCTAGCTTGGTGACTATACTGTCCCTTTAATTTACCATCTGAATTATGAAGTTGCTTGCTGACCAGATCAATTGCTTGCTGAAATGGCTGCTAAAATCAATAGGATTGTGTAAGCATCAAATTGTAATGCTGTTAAAAGAAGGTGACAGAAATAACTACAGAAAATACTTTGCATGTTGGCTGGTAAAATTTCTCATCAGGAGTGATGTGGCTGTTGTGCCCTCTGCTGGTCACAAACACACACCATAAATAAAGGATTTGTTGTCTTTGCAATTTGTAAATAAAGTTTGGTAGGTTCAAGTAGGTGCAGAGATGTTAGCTATCGAGGATACTCGTGAATGGAAGGAACAAAAACAGTAAATGTACAATGTTCCAGTCTGATCCCATTGTAGCAATATTCTGTCACGGTATTAAAATTGCCAACTATTTCCATTTGGCCCACCTGGCTGCCCAAACCTTTGTGTGACTTTCAGCATCCCCATATCATGTGCAGAGCCGGTTTCCATATTAACAATATGTTTTTGTATTGTACTGTACCTGTCACTGAGATGAAGAAAGCTGCTGCTCTCGTCTTGGTGTTCATCTTCAAAGCTTAGATTAGACCAGCTCCCAGTACTGTCATCACCAACGCTGACACTGGTCTGCTGACTGGTAACCGATTCAGCTGACTGAAAACCATCTCTGCCATTAGAACTAAATGAAATAATCACAATGTATTTACAATGTGCCACCTCATTAATGTTGAAGAACAATGTATTTTAAGTATGAAAATGCCATATTCATGGCATTGAGGTCACCTTAGATATAGATTAACCTTTCAATGTATAATAATGGTATTCAGTTAAGTTTAGCAAGTTAAAATGACTAATTCTTTTTATTTGCTTCTGCTTCCCAAAAATATCATTCTTTAAAAATCACACAATGAACCAAAATAATTATTGACAACATTCTGAAATGTGCTACTTCTGTTCACCTTGCTAGCTTGGAGCGCCTAAGTTCAAGGTCAGTTGGGTGGCCATTAGATATGTTGGTGATGCCTTCTGGCGAGAGCCACCCATGGTACAGGTGTAATGAAAAGAACATCAGACATAATATATATGGTCACCCAAGTGACCATCAATCCGGAAGCTCCAAGCTACTAAATACAATGGAAGCACAAATCTAGGAACGCAGCTTGATGCTAAAGTGAGTTGGGACTGTCCTTAATGTTGCCGCCACCCAACTCAGTAACACACTGTCATGGCGCGGGTCCCTTCAGTCTCCACTTCTGGAGGGGTTATCTCCTCCTTATGTGGCATGGCAGATGCCACTTCTCCAACCACAATATAGGGATGGGTGTCTCACTGGCCTGCTGATTGAGAGGGGATGTGCATTCTTGTGCGGTCGGTGGGTTGGGGAGGCTATCTCTGGCCAGATGGGCACTTATACACACCTTATGTGTGGAGGGGGCAAGTCACTGTGTTTTGTGCCTAACAACATCATATATCCCCTTTGGGCAGCTGGTGCTCAGCTGTTCTGGTCTTCTCCCAGAGTGTATGGTTCCTGTGTTGCTGTGCATATTGATTATGTATTCCAAGTTTGTTAATCTGCTCCACCAGTCAGCTTTGCTCTCTCAACCAACCGTGTGCTCTGCCTGTCTACTGCCCTATCGGCTTGTATTATTATTTATGCGGTCTGCTGCCTGCTTACTGACCTCTGGAATGCAGCCAATCTTTTGGTTGGGCTATTGTGCCATCACTCCTACCCAAGTAACTGCATTTCTGCCGAAATAATTTAAGTGGTGATAAAATATTAAACACCATATTCTCATGGAGTCCAAATGTTTATCACAGAGGAGATAAGATATAAGGAAAATTAATTATATTCACTGTATGAAGAGAAGTGTATTTATCAAACCACAGAATATAATATGTATATTAACATGATACAATTATTTGCTGCAACATACATGTGTGGACAGACTTCATTTGTGAACACACCTTCTACCATTACAGTTGTGTCCAATATTTCCAAAAACTAATACCGTATTTGCTCGATTATAAGACGACCCTGATTATACGACGACCCCCCCAAACTTTGGTTACTGCTTTAGGAAAAAAACTAAAAGCCTGAATATAAGACTACCCTATAGGAAAAAAGTTAAACTTGTATATATTCACATGTAAATTGCTTTTTTAATAAAAACAAAAATTATATCAAAAAGTGCATTTCTTGTTTTTATTTCCTTTTTATGTGCTAATGCTGCCTCTCTCTTTCCGTTGCCCCCAGCTTTGTCTCTCTCCCCCTCCCTTTGACTCCCCCTCGCCTCTGTCTCTTCCCCCCCTTGTTTCTCTCTGTCCCCCCTCCCTCTGTCTCTCCCCCCTTGTTGCTCTGTCTCTTCCCCCCTCCCTCCCCTTGTTGCTCTGCTCCCCTCCCTCCCTTTGTTGCTCTGCTCCCCTCCCTCCCCTTGTTGCTCTGCTCCCCTCCCTCACCCTGTCTCCCTGCCCCCTCCCTCCCCCTTACTAAACCTAGATCCCTGGTGGCTAGTGGGGGCAGCCGGGGGATGTCTGCACGATACGTGCAGACATCCCCCAGCTGCCCGATTCACCCTGGTGGCTAGTGGGGCAGCAGAGGATGTCTGCGCGATGAGTACCCGGTGAGTCTGCGCGATGAGTACCCGGCTTCTTCATAGAAGCCCCGGCGGTCGTGCAGGGCGGAAGCAGGGGTGTCTGCGCTCATCGCGCAGACATCCCCTGCTGTTAGAAAGGGGGATCCAGGTCCCCTGCAGCTCTGCTGGGGACCTGGATCGCTGTCTTATAATCTGACCTCAATTTGAGGTCAGATTATAAGAAGACCTCGATTATAAGACGAGGGGGAATTTTCAGAATTTTTTTTCTGAAAAAAACCTCGTCTTATAATCGAGCAAATACGGTAGATGCAATAATGCTCCTACCCTACCCTTTTCAATCCAATCACTTTTATACCCGTTTGACACTTCTTACCTCATGTTAACTACATGACCAATATTCTTCATCGCGGACATCATTATTTCAGTTGTAAGGCTGTCTGCAAAGCTGATGCCATCTTGTCCAATGCCACTGTCAGCCGCCAAACTTGTGTTGCTCAGTTCACGCTCTGCTTTCTCAATGGCAGCACTAACAATCTTCTCAGCAAATACTGCTTTCTTATCCAGGTCAATGTGAATTTTAGGTATATTAAGATGGAATAGCCTTGACTTTTGGCAAGTATTATACCTGGCCTTGGAACATTGTTTGATTTTTCGGGAGACATCATGTCCTAACAAGAAATGACATGAGGTTGTTGGTTTCCCTGGCTGCTCTTTTACACTGCATAGTCTGCAAGCAGTACCATATGAATGTACAAGTTTCCTAGCATATGGACCTTTATCTATTTTTTTTCTGCTTTCCAATGCTTGCAGTCTTGCTGCTTCCATACTAAGTTCTAGGGTGTTGTCAACAACTTTGCAAGCATATTGTTCAATAGTGTGAATAATCCCTTCACTAAGACCATTCTCGTTTAGGCTACCAGTGCTGTGATATAGTTTGTTTTTATGTGCAAAAGGAAGAAGAGCTTTCGGAAAGGATGTAGTGATAAGATCACTAGTTACATCATTGACTTTTGATTTTGTATAAAGACAGGAATCGGTCAGCGATTTGGGAAGAGAAGCAGCTGACATTTTTAACTTTTTCCTGACATCACAAGTTATGGACTGCGCAAGAGATTCTGCAAAATGAAGTAGGCCTGAAAATTCCGTCCTTCGTAGAGTTCTCCCATGTACAGATGGCTCCTCATTATAATAATGGTTCACAATGCTACTTTTTCGCAACATGTCTTTTTCATGATTATGGGTCCTGTTTAGAAGAGTTAATATGTCCTGTGTGCTATTTCCATCAGAGTTTACTCTAGGAAAATTTATCCTGTTACATTTCACTTTAATGGACTTTGAAGCTTGTTGTAGGCCAGACTTTATAGCTCTATAAGCTAATCTGCTTGCATATTGATCCATTATTAACTCGCTATTTCCTCCTTCCATTTTAAGCACACGTATAATATGGTCAGCGTACTCTTCTGTTACACTTTCACAGCTTGGGTATTTTGAGGTTAAACCAGAAACTTCAGTATGATGAGGCAGAGAGAGAGTGTCAGGATCTGTGGCTTTAAAATACATATTTGTATAACCTCTTTCTTTTGGTCTACAATCTTTGTCCTGCTTTCTAGAATTATACCATTCACTATCACAATTTAATTTCTTCTTCATGGTTTTCTGCCTCTTCCCCATCACTTTCCTGGCATCAACAAGGACGTCACCTGCTACATTGTTTGCATATTTACATAGGGTATTTAAGGTTTCTTCTGAAATATTTCTCATGTATGCAGGGTAGCCCCATTTATCACTCAAGACACTCAATAACGGCCTATTCCGAAGAGCAGCACCATGCACATATTCATCATCTAAAGAGTAAGCAGCCATTTCGGTGGCCACAGATATGATATTGGTAGAGAGGTAGTCAGCATATTCAAATGTTTCATCAGAAACCTCAATCTCTTCAGAACTTTCATCGCTGCTGGAACTTTCAACTTCTTCAGAGAGTGACCGCATCAGTTTTAGCATAAAGTCATCTTTCTTTGTACAATCATGTTCAAAGGCAGACTGATGGGGTGTAGAAGGGGGTGTAGCTGGATAAAACTCTTTTGCTAAATGTCCTTTTAGCTTTTTACTAAGTTTTTTCATGCTCTTCTCTGGGCTAATATCGTAAGATGTTAGAGGAGTTGGCGGTGGTGTACCAGGAACCACCATGACATTGGTATCGATGTGACTTCTTTTATCTTCAATGAAGAAGTTATCACGGCAACTACACATCACAGATGAGAAATTATTGATGTGGGAAAGACAACTCTGAAGACCAAACAATGATGAAACTGGTACATCAGGATTTTGAACTTGACTTTTTGAACCACTCTCTCCTGAGTTCCTTTGGCTCAATAAAGCATTTGAATTCATTGTGCAAGTACATGATAAATGTTTGTGATCAGTCCCTATAGAAAAGCTGGAGCGATGTAAATTATATTCTGGGTGTCTGCTGTACAATGAACTCTTTAGATCTTGCTCAGTGGATATTGGGGAATATTTAGGCATTTTTGTGTTCTGAAAAACGCTTGCGTTGTAATCAATCAAAGGAACTGGCAAATCGCTAGCTAGCTCCCATTTATTTGAAGGTGTGTGCAGTGTTACACCTACTGAGTGTTCCAATATACACTTGGCCAAGTCATCTGCAAAGTAATTTGTTGAAATATCCACATCTAACAAATGATGTTGAGAAGGAATTTCAACAACCTTTTTTGATAACAACTCAGCATAATCTTCCACAGTTTTTGTGGCCTTGGCAGAAGTTATACCATCGTAAGCTTCATTTACGATCATATCCACCATGGTTACGGAAAATGTTTTCAAGTCTTCAGTTCTTGGTGTACGATCTGAATCATGGTGCTCCTGCTGCATGTTACTAATGGTATATTGTGAAAAGGGCAGTAGAGTTCTATCAGGTGTTAAATGACCCATTCTTTTCATGGAAATATTGTAATTTTCTGCATTATTTATACATACATCATCGCTGCCTGATTTTTCATTGACATTGAAAAAATCATTTGATGCCTGTTGCTGGCTTAGGACTTTAGCAGCAACTGGTACTGGAACAGAACTGACAAGGCCAGATGTAAAGAACAAGGCATACTGCACTGTGTAATCTTTTTTTGACTCGTGCCCTTTAGTTGATGACCCTTGAATTCGATCAGGTAAACTGGGGAATGCTAGCGATGTTTGGGTCGATTGCATTGTGCCTTCTGAACTTACATATTTCAGGTTATCCATGGAAACGCTGATGGCTGCTTGAGTAGTAAATGTCACATTGACCTGAGACAACTGAATAAAAGCTTCCTGAATTACAGATTCTGATAAATCTTTTGCGTACGAACTTACGACTACATCTTCATAATCGAAAGTCTGAGAAGGGGCAACAGTTGGAGTTGGCGGGTGTGAAAATTGACAGACTTCCATAATTCCTTCAAAGACCAGTTCCTCAGCCAAGTCTGCAGCGAAACGCGTCACTGCATTGGTGACCATCTGCTTCTTTATGTAGCGGAGTTCTTGCAGTGCGCTGGAGATGACTTCACTCACCATTAGATTTGCTAGTCCATTAATGGCCCGTTGTTTTATTGAAAAAGCTTGTCTCCTTCCAATTTCATAAAAAGCCATTTGGAACACATACGAAGTTAGCCTAGCAGCTAATTGGCAAAGTGCACTAGTACAAGATGACACACCTTTCTGTAGATCTTTAAACGCACTGCCCAAACTTTTCTCCACCAGGTCCGTAGCAAATTTCTGAATGCCTCCCTTTGCAGGTTTTTGCCTTGACCGCTGCTTCCGTTCAGAGTCTTTGTTGTAGGATTTACGCTTCAGTTTTATAGCTTTCTCCTGACCTTTTTTTGTTACAACAAGAGCTGGCTTAGCAGTTAACAATGAGTCAAACATTTCAATACATACACGGTTTGCATAGTCACTGTAAGCAGCAGTGTATGATTTTTCTTTAGATGAACTAATGTTTTCATTATTATTCACATGATACAAGCATTCTCTAGATGTGGAAATACTAAGTGGACTAAAAGCAGATGATCTGATTGGACTAAATAAAGTTCTGTAATCCTCTACTGATGTTTTCACAGGACGGGGGGAGTCTGGCACATCACAAATGCTACTGTAGGGGGATTCAGGTTTACGAGGCGTTGGTTTTTTTACACTGGCAGAAAGAATGGGATGGTCAATCTTAAATCTTTGTGGATTCATTGAGCCCGTGCCAAGCTGTCTCTGAGCACATTTTCTCTTTTTAGGTGGGCTGGCCAGTATAGGTTTCTGATTAGATTTGTAATCAGTTTCTAGAAATGGTTCAGGTTCATCAAATCTATCAAAGCTATCAAAAAATTCACTTAATTCTGAATCAGAGTCTTCAATACCATCTTTCCCAACAGGAATCTTTGGCAGGTTAAGTTTTGCCCTCATGCTTTTCTGATATCCCTCCTCATCTAAGAAAATAATTGGACTTGGACTGGAGCACTCCGATTCAGAGGAGTCAGAGGAAGAAGAAGAGAATATTGTATTATCTTGAGTAGAGAGATTTCTCTGTTTCCAGGAATCGCCCATGGTGGTTGTGACAGTATTTTTAATGGAGGATGATAAGTCTGGAAGGCCCACAAAGCCCATTAAGACAGCTGACTTGATAGAGGACCTCCTGCGCACAGAACTAAATAGGATTTTTGAACCAGTAAGATCAAGGCAGTGAGCAGGCTGCGTCTGGGAAGAAGCATCTCGTTGATTTTTCATTATATCACATCCTGGGGAGGAGAAAACATTTAAAGGACTTTCACATAAACCTTTAAAATAGACAGCATTGTATTTGTATATAATAGTTGCATAAATCGGATCCGATCGCGGTATGAGCGTTGGCATACCACGTTTCGCGATAATAAATGACTTAGTGTCTTGATACCGAGACACTTCAGGCATGTCCATAGAGACCTCCCCCGGAAACATCCGGGCACAGTAAGAGCCAATCACAACTTTTATTTTTTACATTTTTTTTTATTGTGCTAATCCTAATCCTTAGGTTAGGGTTAGAGTTCATCAAAGCCCTAATCCTAGAGTAATAATTTATGTAAGGTTATATTAAATAAAAAAGGTTCAAAAAATGAAATAAATAATGTAAAAAATGGAAATGAAATGGAAGCATTACATAAAAAATATACATTATAAACCTGCAATGATCGTATCCTAAATTTGGCCCTGTACCTACCACACAACCCTAGTAAACCTATACATGTGGGGTACTGCTATACTCAGGGGAAGTTGCTGAACATATTTTGGGGTTTTGTTTGGCAATAAAATAGAACAATCCCTTTAAATTAATACCTAAAGTTCAAAGTGTGTGGAAATAAAACACACACAAAATTACTACTCCAAAACTTGTCAGAGATTGATGGTAAAATGACTGAATGAAAAGTGTCAAAATACCCCAAGTTGAATACCATGGGATGTCTACTTTATACAAATGTGTACATGTGGGGGGTTATTCAGGGTTCATGACAGATATTGGTGTTACAATGTCACTAACGCTAATTTAAAACATATTTCACCATATTTGACTATTTTTTCACAATACAATGAATGATATGAACAAAATAATGGCATCAAAAGAAAGCCATTTTTGTCCTGAAAAAAACAATACATAATTTGTGTGGGTACAGAAAATGACAAAGAAGGAAATTAAAGCTAAACACAAACACCTCAGAAGTGTTAAACAGTTTCCGTCACTAACATACAACATTCCAAAAATAGTCCGGTCATGAAGGGGTTAATGACATGTTGGGGTTTATTTATTAAACACTGAATTCTACAATACTTCCATTTTTCCAACTCAGCTATATTGATGTCTAGACGAGTGGTATTTTCTATCCAGTATTGCAAAGGTTGGAGAGTGCACTCCACTGTTATTCTACAAGGCCTCTTAAACGGGACTGTCTTAATGCATCTTCCAAATATTAATAGATATTAATGTGCTTTCAAAGTTCTTTAGAATGCATGTTTTCAATTTTGCATTGATTAAAATCATTACAGCGACATGAAATTGTGAAATTACAGCAGTTTGCAAGAACCCAGGACTTCCAACACTAGGGGAGTAAAAGTTTTTTTTTTTTTTTTTGCTGAAAGAACCAATGAGAATAATTTCCTATCTCTCCAGTGATGTCATCAGATAATGTGTTGCACTATTAATAGATCCTACTGTGTACAAGACCTAGTCTATTACAGTCCACACAATATATTCAATTTGAGAAACACAGAAAGTGACTAAATGAAACAAAACTTCATGTACTCAGTGTCTATATAATCAGTGCTGCCGCAACTGCTAAACACATGCAGAGTAATCACTGGGGAGGGCTTGAGTGAAATATTAAAAATGTGATTTATGCAGAATGCCTGCATCAAATCACACTGGGAAAAAAGCCTGTGAACTACACAAGCAGTAATCTTCAACATGCACCAAAGTGAGTTTGGGGACTAGACTGTCCCTTTAAGATACAACTGATGAATGGACTCCATAGACTTGGGGATTTCCCCATCTTATTGTTGGTTTGTAAATATACAAGGCAATTACTTCAGAGATGGTTAATCAATAACTTCAAATAAGCAAAGGACAACAAAACAACATATTTAGCTAGTCAGAAGCTGGATAATTGAAGTTATGTAGGAGCGTGACCTCTTGGCCATCTCTAAATGAAGCTGATAGACAGTCTAGATAATAATCCTGTTCTCGATAAGAACAATTTAACCCCTTCACGACCTTATGATGAGTTAACTTTTCATAAGAGCCGCAGCATTAGCGACCTTATGACGAGTTAACTCGTCATGCAGTCTAGCCGGCGGTGCGCTCCGTGCGCACCGCCAGCCAGTCTGCAACGGGTCCAGGACTAAGCCTCGCACCCGAGGCAAAGCTCCTGGACCCGATCGGTGGATTTCCGGGCCTGTGATCGCGATGATTGAGTGATAACCGCGATAACATGCAAATTAGATGCAAAGTCAGTGTGTTCACTCTCACGTTCACACATTCTTATAGTGAAGCACAGAGAGTGACCTGTAAATAAAAAGAAATAAATAACATACACAGAGGTAAAAAAAAATAGAAAAAAAAAATTAACCCTTTCATTGCTGATCACAGTTTTTAACTGTGATCAGTTTCCTTCCACTTTATGGCCCTCATTTAGTTTTTTTAACAAATTTTTTTATTTTTACAATTTATAAAGTTTTTTTTAATAAATAAAGATAATTTTAATATATTTATTTAATAAAATGTAACCCCTGCATGCCTGTTGCATGATTTTTACGGATCTGACATCGCACTCTTCAGAGTTTTTTTTTTCTGTCTTTTTTGTTTAGGGGGGTTTGGGAACCAATATTTTTCTTTTTTATTAGTTAGTTAATTAGGGGGGATAAGTGGGTTAGTGTTGCACTAGTCTAACTGTCCTTGAAAAAACAACATATAACTTGTATGGGTACGTTAAATGAGAGAGAGGAAAATTATGTTTCAAAAACGCATATTAAAAATTGAAAAACGCTCTGGTCCTTGGCCCAGGAAAATCCCTGGTCCTTAAAGGGTTAAAATATCTAGTAAGAACATATAGACCTAAGTAAACGCTGGTAACCAAGGCTACTATGGACACAGCTCTAGTAAGTGCTTTTGATAACAAAGTCACAGGTAGTATTCACACAGAAAATAAATAAAAGCAAAAAAGAAACAGTACCTCTCCTTTCATTGGGATTTAGTGATTCTTCATCATCCAAATGCTCAAAAGCAGTGACAAAATCATCCTCGATTGAGGATACTGACTGGTTTGTATCATCATCTTCGTTATTTGATGCCCTTCTGTTTAGTCTCTGCAAGCTGTCCTGCTCAACTGTATATCGTATGCCAGCTGTATATTTGCTCAGGAGGAAGAATAACGAATCACTTTTAAAGTGTGGAAAAGTTCCAGATGTCAGCATACACACTGCTCCTGGAAAAGCATTCTTGAGCAGGAGAAAAAAAAGAAAATGTTTTTGAAAATTTAGCATAAAATCACTAAACAAACAATCACCATACATATCTGCTTTCAATTTTTTTTCCCCACACAGCTATAAGCCTAATTTTGTAGACGTGTCTCTCACATGCCTCCCAACCATCTTGAATCCAGTGGCACAGTCCCGATCTGTCATCTCAGTTCATCCAACCCAGATTTTTTGCGCAAAGGGGGGGTAAATTCTGTAAATGTGCATTTGTGAGCATGTACTGGAATGTGCTCACGCAAGAGTATTTTTTCAGGGCTGGTATGACCTCATGTGCATGGTCACGCCCCCCATCCCAAAACAAGAATTCTGAAGTTGTGCTATATGGTCTTTAGTATACTAATGAATCATAGGGGTGAGGGTTGTCTATTTACGAGACCCTTTGCTACAATAAAAATAATATATATATATATATAAATTTGTTATCATGAACAAAAACAAAATTTTTCTTCTACAAAAGAATAAAATATAAGAGCACACACACAATCCATTTACATACATACACACACACACACATATAAATATATATATATATACAGTCTATGACTTACTGTTCTCACCTGTGACCCACACGATTTAGAAGCTGCTTTTCCCTCTTTCAACAGAATGACCTCATTTTCATTTAGATTACAGAGATGGAGTGACTGAATCAATTCAGGTATATCAACATGGAAAGACGCTAATCCCTATTGAAAAACAAAACAGTTAATGGAATGGCACTGTCTCAGAGAGTACTTGGACATTAAAGCAAAATATACTGAATAAGAAGTGTAGCAAGGAATGGTTGTCTCTGAGTGTATGACTCCTTCCTCATATTGTTTTGTAAACTATGTAATAATATAGAAAACATTTTTTAAAAACTAACATTTTTCAGCTTATCTACCTGAATATGTGTAGCTCCAGATTCCCTTGATAGGCCAACAAACGTTACCTGAAAGACAATTATATTTACGTCATAAACCACTTTAGAACAATGCAATACAACAGATCTCTGAATCAGGTGACCGCATTTAATTACTCTATCAATTCATGGAGAAATGTCTTAAAGTATCTGTATATTGTAATTTATTTGGACCATGGGTTTATCAGAAATCATCGCTTAACTTCAGAGTGAAAATGAATACACAAAGAGTGATAAGGACAGATGATAAAGATACAAAAACAGCGCTAGAACTCTTAATAATAAATGTTGAATATTCAAGTAAATACTGATTAGCACCGGGTACAGTAGGTACTTGGAATGTCCTCTAATATGTGCTGTTAACTACAAATCCAAATGATGTTCATGCAGCCCAGATGCTGGATTAGATCATCTTTAATATACAAGAGTAGAAGTTGCTTATCAAATATGTCCACCAAACTATCATAATACAAATAATACATAGGTATATTTGCATGATACAAAATGCTCCCCAAACAAGCACGTGCCATTTATAAGGACAGGTGCTAGTTTGTAAATGTATTAGCAGTGTGATTTCTATATCTCATAGATGAAAAAGTAAATAGTTGTGGAAATTAGTCACGTTAAAGCTTTTTTTAAGCAAAAAAACCCCATCTGAAACGAATTGGTGATAGCTTCCTTTTACGTCAATAGGGGGAGCTGTAGAGATCGGAAGCCACGTTTTTGGTTTTTGTTGCATTTACAATGGTGCTTCCTGCTGAAACACACATTTCATTACTTATAGAAGAGGCCAAAATGGGCTGCGTGACTTACACAGAAAAACACCACTTTGTCAGTCATTTGCTTAAGCAAAAGAAATTAAAAGACGGAAGTGTGGTTTTACAAAAGCAAACATAACTTTCCAAATGCGTGTTGTGATCAAAGCCCAGCAATCTTCATGCTTGCTAATCACATTTTAAAGAGGAAATGTACCGAAAACATTTGCCATGTGGTCTGGGGTTTAGTGGAGAAGCAATTTGGTCTCTTTTCGTGCAGTACTGGAGTGAGACTTGAAGTGGCTAAAAACATGTCTATGGAGGCAGGAACGGAATATTTCTCTACTGCCCTCGTGGCCAGCTTCCTCTCCCATCTGCAACTGCGTAAACATGATTGTCTGGTGGGTAAAGTAGTCTGACAACACAGATCTCCACAGCTTGGGTTTCTGTCTGTCTGACTGAGCAAGGCAGGGTTTGTTGTAACCTTCTCAAACATGCGCTCTCACAATATCATCAACAAAAAGTCTGGGAACTCAAATCTTCAAATGTGAGTGAACTGCACAATCCTAGGAAGCGCTTACATCATAGGTAACCTTATTGTGCAAACAGTGAAGAGTTTAGGTAATGCTATTTGGTGTCATCAGAGGCAGCGCTGTGACTCAGATTATCAGCACTCCGTGGGTGCAATGATTGTTCTCACGAGGAGCCGGCAGCCATCTTGGATGAGCCTGTTATGCTCCCAAGGTTTTGCGAGTGGGCAAAATAGTCATCCACTGGTGTCTGATAAGATGTGGTCATGTTTTTCTGCTTTTTAGGAGTTTGGTGAGCTATATAAAGCTTGTATGATGAATATGCTGCGGAGCGCTGCAAAGATGCGGCCCCCACCACAGCAGTGTTCTTAAGAGCCAAGGCTCCCTGGCATTTGTCAAGCACATCTTAGAATTAATTTGGCATGGTGAGCAGGATTATCTTTTTTTTAAATTTAGTATATTTATTTTTCTCATATCTTAATCCAGTTTGAGTTTGGATAGTGCAATATACAGACCATTTGCTATGCTTAAGGAAATGTGAGTAAAAAGAACCCTAAATTACCACTGTGTTTGTTGTTATTTTTATTTGTAGCATTCCTTGTTAGCAAGCAATGTAATTACAACTGTCTACATTTTCAAATATTTTAATAAAAAATAATTTAAAAAAAAATCTAAATAAATTAAAACAAAAAAATCACAAAAGCATAGTTATTGTGGTCACCAGGAATTTCATGGTACCTCTGTATTGGCTTTAATTCCTGCCTTAGTTATTCTGGGTTATGACTGCAAGTCTGCATGCACTTGCCACGTCATGCTTAGCACATTGCTGACAAATTAGCTGATTTGTGATTAAAATGCACTTTTGAGCAGTTCATCTAGAAGCTCCACACCACATTTCTATCACTTTTGGAAGTTTAATGGCTTCCATGGTTTCCAGGCGCCCACGTCCTAAAGCTACAGCTCCTTGATGTAACAGCACATGTGTGATATACCAAACACACAGGCAATCAATTAACCATTGCATTGAAAAGACAGCTTAGTCATGAAAAAGTACCTGTCTGTTGATTGTAATGGTTGGTTGACTTTAGTACCTTGTTTATGTACAGTAAAAATAACAGTAGCTTAGTATATCTCTTTAGGACATTTAGCCCCACTGTCATGCCCCTCTGGCCCTTACCTGCAGTTCCAGTAGTTCCAGGCATCCAGCAAGTCCCTTAAGTAATCCGCGATCGCGGAGTAGGCCGAAGCCGGGGCCTGTAGTACAATCTTCTATCCGCGATCGCGGTAGCGCGGTAGGCCGAAACCAGGGCCTAGAGTTTCTACAAGCCCAGGATGCATCCTCCAGACTTCACCCCAATCAAGGGGAACCTATTTCCAGCTGTAGGAGGGAGGTAAACTCTGCCAAATCTCCTATTAACTCCAAGCACAGAGATAGAGGGGTATGTGCTAGAAAAGCACACCCCTCTAACATCCAATCAAGTGAGGAGCTTGTCCCACTGAGGGGAGGAGTGGAGATCCACAGCACTATAAAAACCCCTCAAACTGTTTCTTCATTGCTCCAGTGTTCCAGAGCTTTGGTTCCTGTTTGTCCTTGGACTTCAGTTTCCAGTTTCCCCTTTGTTGCTGTGCTACAGTATATCTATTGGATTTCCCGTTACCTGACCTTTGGCTTGTCTTCTGGATTACCCTGTTTGCCTGAACCCTGACCCCTGCTTGGATTACTACTCTTTGACCGCTGCCTGCCCTGATCTATTGAACTGTTTCCTGACTTCGCTTTTTGGATTATCCTTTTGTGGCACTCTCGTGCTCCTATCCTTACCAGGGTGCTCTGCCTATATATACTTGTGGACCACCTGGTAAGGGTTACCAGCAAGAGATAGCATCCCCTGCTCTATGCTCCGAAAACCTCAATCTTGACACCCACCATAAGTATACCATACTAAAATTCAGGTTTTGTAAATGTCTGGTCATCAGGCATGAGCATGTGGTTTTACACAAGTTCCTCTCAAATCAAGGTAAAGAATGCTTGTCGCAGGCTCAAATACTATAAAAGTACAATATGAGGTTTACTAAACAGCTATAACCATGCTGCAAATACTGCAAATTAATCCTATAGACACAAACCTTGTAAAATTGATATCAGTACAATGTAGTAGAGAAATGCGTAGTCCCATAGAACAGGTCAACAGTAAATGGCATTTTTGCCTAAGAGCTACTCTAATGTGAAATTAATTCGATTAAGCAGATATTTTATAGGTCATGAATTCACATTTCTTTTTTACTGCGCTATTTCCTTTTCTTTAATGATATTTTTACTTTCATCCCCCACATCAAGCGTTACTCACTACTGTATGACAGAAGGAAGTAGACAAAGCCCAAGTCCATTTCCTCCTGTCCCACACACTTAACTTGTTTTCTCAGATTTTCCATCAACTTGATTTAGACACACGTTACTTTCCTTTCACTGTTGCGAAGGCAGTGTACATTACCACGTGTGACTACCACCTCAATTTGTAAGGCCTTCTTCACAAAGAATTACTCAATTGGCACATTTCCACTGGTATAGAGACCCTTATTATCTCACTATCCGTGCACGCACGCACGCACAGAGTGGGCACTCGCCACGCTCATCTGCTCGGGGTCTGAATCTTATGGGAAATTCTCTCTGCTAGTGCAGAAAAATACCCTTGGTTTTGCATGGGATCAGCAGTTAAAAGTCCTGTGCAAAAATGAGGGTCTCTCATTGTGCTAGCAGTGAGAGGCAGTCACTGACCAGAACCGCTGCCTGCTTTCCATGGAGAGAAAAATTATACCTTAGGCTTTCAACGGCTGCTGTGTCTATAATGTAAAACTCTTCCATTAACTGCTGGACTCTTTCAACACTGGGTGATCGATACCCATCACAAACGAACAAAGCCAAAATAAAAAAGTGTGGATTTTGCAGAAAGAGTTATGCCCAAACTAGCTGAGTAAAGCTAGTATCACTACTTGTTTTTTTTTTTTTTTCTTTCACTCTTTTTTTTTTTTTTTTTAATATATAAATCTTTATTGTGATTTTCTGTATCAAAAATTTTCAATATATAAAAACAAAAATTCAATATTTCTTTCTTACATCGTTTGCACAGAAAATAAGTTTCCTTAAACATAAACACACCATTATTTCCTGTAGATCAATTTACAGGACCATAATACATTTAAGACATTACTTAAAAAAAAAAAACAACAACCATATATTAGAATGAAAAAGCACTCTCACACAAACCAACACGCTATGCTCACGGGGGTCCGAGGGAGGGCCTGTTGTAACTAGCCAGGAAGGAGGAGGATTTTTTTCTCTTTTTTTTTTTCTTCTATTTTCTCTCCTTTCTTCTTTTTCCGATACACACGGCCCTGATTAAACACCTTTTTTACTTTGGCATAACTACTATTGGATGATTCTTTCTGCAAAATCCACTCTTTTTTTGTTTGGCTTTGTTTGCTTTCCATGGAAGCATGTCAGCTGGTGATCAGAGGATAGCTGGGCATATACTATGAAAAGTACATGCCAGTTTGTCCACAGACTAGGGGCAACTAACTTTCACTTCGATAATAGAAGCAGAAGTGAAAAATAAAGTTTAGTTGTCCTTTAAGCGGTCACTCGATTGATTGTGTTCCTACATCCTGTGAGGTAACACACCCTTGGAGGAAAAAATGTGCAACAAAACTTTCGCTACAAATCTATTTATTGTTGGAGAATGTAAAATAAATCCATGTTTGTTGATCCAATTTTTATGTCATTTATTTACCTATTAAAGAGAATTCCATGGCTGATCTTCAGCCATATGGAGGTGCTGCACCAAATTTACATCAGATGAGTTTGTTTAGTGCTGTATACTTCATATTTGCTTGCCGAGCTATGAGCAAATGTATAGGAAGCAGCAATTAACTGATGGAATATTGCACCATTGTTACAGGGAGCTATATGACATTTGTGAGCAATTTATCAGATGGTCCTGGCTCCTTGATCTGAAGATGTGCTTGGTAAATACAATCTGATAGCAATTTAAAATGTGTGTGTGATTGAAGTATTGCTTCATATGTATAAAACAAGCCTTTAAGGACCAGAGGTCTTACCCCGCATTGTGTGGCAGCCTTCACAAGTCTGTATGCTTGGGAGTAATAGGAGTGGTGAGACACAGATCTTAAAAAGTATATGATAAAATAACAAGCAACACATTCAGAATGCGGTGATGCTGAACACATCTGCAGCAGGATCTGTTCTGACTCAGCATGTCGGATGTACACAGGGCACATTGCACTAGGTTTTTACATTTTCTTTTTGCCATTAATGAAGCAAATGTTAAAACATTTTAGTTCTACTTTAAGTAAAGGTTCTCAGGCGATTTGACACATTCCTACCTCAACCTGTCTACAAGGTGTCTGTGCCAATGGCAAGGATGAGAGGCTGCATGGGTTGAGAACCGAACTAGATACAGAATAAAAACTGTGATGATAGCGAAGTTCTAACAGTCCCATCTAGATTGAATATTACAAGAGCACCCATTGTATATGTTCTTACATACAGCCTAATGCACAGTAGAGATGTTCTTTAGAATGTATTTAGAGTATGTTCATGTGCACTGTTGGATTCTTTCACTGAGCCAGTGACATCAGAGGACACAGGGATGAAAGGAAATAAGATCCCTTATATCTCACGCCCTCGTGGCCCTGTCTTCTGACTCCTGTAGTTGCAAAGTGATATAACAGTGAATAATTTCAGCAGGTGGCATGCAGGTCTAGAGGACCACAAGCTGTTACCATTGTACACCTGGTATGAGGGCCACAACTTCCCTTCTGTGGCTGATCATTGAGGGGAGGCTCAACACAGAGTTTTGTGTGTGCCTTGTAGTTATTGAGTACATTTCCATAGCAAATCCTGGCAGAGCATCATGGAAAATATAATCCAGCATGAGTGTCAAAGGTTAGTCATCACTTCCTTTAGCACGCTGCTTGTTGTGTATTACCTAACTGTACTAAGGGGAAAAAAGCTGGAGAGGACCCAAAATATCCCTGCATGAGGAACCCCAAGAGTTTTCTCCCACCACTGCCTCATGTGTACAAACTCTTTCAGGCTGCAGGATTCTCAACTAAAATATTAAAATGGAAAAAGAACTAACCTCAATATAACGTCCTTTCTTGCCACCCTTTAGACTTTCTGTGATTCTGCACAGATCCTTCCTGCTTTCTAGTAATAACTTCACTGATGTCAGCAACGTGTCACTGATATTCTGTAGAGGAAAAGTTAGATTTTGTGAATAGACAATGAAAATATGAATCTGACTAGATAAGACATGAAATTAAGATGTTCCTTTAAAGGGACACTAAACGTTATATTATATTATCTAATATAGAAGCACAAGTGAAATCTTAGTTGTCCCTAGTATGAGGATGAACTGGATTGTACTTTTGATAGTACACTCCAGTTTATCCTCTGACCAACAGATGCCATGCTTCCATAGGAAGCAGGCACCTGTTTGGTCGGCAACCAGCTCTCTCTGCGCCTCATTTTTGCATGGGATTAACTAGGTCCCCCCTGCTGATCCAGTCGCATGCGAGACACAGCAGATGGCAAACCTGTGTGTATCTATTAGGATTCACGTCAGGTTTGCTTAAAAGTCCTGGGACATGTTTTTTTCCTTCAAGGAAGTAAGGTTTAATGTTCCTTTATAGCAGCAGTTTCACCCACAGTACCTAAAAAAAAAATAAAAATAAAAAAAGATTGGTTGATTCTGTTTTTGTCCATCCTTGGTTCAGGGATTCCAGCCTTACAAATCCTATGGTTTTGCCCTACTCAATATGAGCTGAAATACCTGAAAAGAACCCGAAATCGGCTAAAACAAACAAATTTCAGGCCCCATAACTAAAAAGAAATTACCCAGCCCCTATTAAAATTAGGGGGGGGGGGGGGCAGAGTAACTACCTGGCCAAATGGCTTGCAGCCCCCCTAAAAAAACCAGGGGCCAAGGAAGGTAGCCCTGATCCGCACCACATAACACATGGGACAGGGACCTTGGCAAATGCTCCCAGCCCTCGGTATAATATACACTGGGGCCCAGGGTTATTTTCCCCGTATTGATGAACGAGGTTGGGAGCTGCCCAAATGGCTCCCAGTCCCAATATTATAAAATGAATCCCTCCTCCAAGGGTTTGGAGGCTGCTCAAATGTCTCCAGATTCACTATCCCAAAAAAATAGGGGGCCATTTGCCCGGCTCCCACCCCGTGTTTGAATTCAGTGCTTTCTAAGTAGCCTGAATTCCTGGCCTATTCAAATCACTGAAGTGATCCAAAATGGTAAGAAACTCAGAGCTCAAATTTTCTCATGGCTAATTGGAGCTTCCCGCGTCGACCCTTATACATTGGTGAACTAATCATCAACAAAAGGTGTAGATGACAATCAACTTTTCAGGTAGGTATACATACATATTAAAGCTATGCTAGAAAAACAAATGTGTTCACCTAGAGAGTAATGTTTGATGTCACCATTTAAAACAGGCAGATACATGTCCATACATTTTTGGCAGCCATATTGGTAGTCTTTTTTTTTACTGCTCTGTATGCTGTATAGAAATAAAACTAAAAAATGAATAAACAAACCTCTTTCTACACACTTCATTGCAATTTCATGTGCATAGTGTACATATTTTAATAATGCAAATCAACACCAAGTTTACATAACAGGTGCACTTAAAACAAAATAATAATAATAATACTATTTTAAAAAATTCAGATATGAGCAGATGGCTAAATTAATTTTGTTAAGAGATGTATGGCTAGTTTCTGATTTTAGCCATGATATGTTAAACAGCACAATTTGTTTTAACAACACATCCAGTCACATGTAATAATTTATTCATAAAATATATACACAGCTGTAGCTTACTTCTTTTTTAACTGAGAATTTGGGCTTCATTTGACATCCCTGGCTTCTTGTACATGTGTCCATGATTGATGCTGCTTTGAAGCCCGGTGAAGGAAGATGGCTGCTGGAAGTCTGTATGGTAAACAAACACATTCCAAAATGTGATTAGTATTTGGTTTAAATGCTTATAAAAAGTAACTAGTGTACAATAATTACCAGTTTCTTAGCAAACATGTTGTCCCTTTCTCCTGGAGATAATGCTACTGGACCCTGTCCTGTGTTGGTATTTTAGGTCAGTAGGGCACTTCCTATTACTCCTTCCATTTGTACATTTTGAAGTCTGGCCTGTACTTTTTCCATGTGAAAGTAAATGTTTTCAAAGAATGCAGGAAACAGCTACTTGAGTTCCAGTATCACAATTACAGATGTTCTTGCAGCTAAGAATAATAGCTATAGTAATATGTAACTCATAACAAGACCTTTATTCATTTTCAAAGCCCAGATAATACTCAGGAATAATTTGTTGATCGTGTCATGTTAGTCCCACTTAGATTTCTGCGGAGACAGATTCATTTTAGCCAATAATCATGGGACACAAGCAGAAGACATTAAGATGTATAACATAAACTTGTTATGGCATGGCTAGCTGTCTTGACACATTTAATGGTTCTAGGGTCCAGACAACATGCAGAATTTGCCAAAACACACACACATACCTCACAACATTTCAAATGGCGAAAGAGGGACACATATCTGTGGGAGTGACTGGAGATGTGGCTTTATCGCCCAAAGAAGGACACTTGGGAGGTATGGACACACACTAACCACACATATGACCATGTAAAATGCCGAGTGTGAGGGCATATTCCGGCGCTGTGCATCCAGCAGCTTAGCACGGCTTTTAATTTATCTTTTTCAGCATTATATTCTATAACCACTCACCACAAAAGGGACCATGTGACTACTAGCCTAGTTATGAACATATGGAGCGTTTCTCTGGACACACAAAACTAACTTCATGAAATGAGGAGATGGGACTGGTCAAACATAAAATATATTACTTACAACTAAGCTTGACAAATCTCAGGAGCCAGAGCTCCTAAAATCCCTGCTGCTGGCTCCTAACATTTTTGATTGTTTTACATAGAACTATATATAGAACTATACGGACAACACTGGGCTCTGGCTCCTAAAACGAATAGTCTGTTTAGTTCCTAGTCTAGCAATATTTGTTAAACCCTGATTGACAATACCGTATTTGCTCGATTATAAGACGACCCCCCAAACTTTGGATATTCCATTAGGAAAAAAACTAAAAGCCTGAATATAAGACTACCCTATAGGAAAAAAGTTCAACTTGTATATATTCATATGTAAATTGCTTTTTTAATAAAAAATTATGATATCAAAAAATGTATTTCTAGTTTTTATTTCTTTTTATCTGCCAATGCTGCCTTTCTCTTTCCCTTGCCCCCATTTTTCTCTCTCTCCCCCCTCCCCTTGTCTCTGTCTCTTAACCCCTTCCCTCCCCTTGTCTCTGTCTCTTAACCCCTTCCCTCCCCTTGTCTCTGTCTCTTAACCCCTTCCCTCCCCTTGTCTCTGTCTCTTAACCCCCTCACTCCCCTTGTCTCTGTCTCTTAACCCCCTCACTCCCCTTGTCTCTGTCTCTTAACCCCTTCCCTCCCCTTGTCTCTGTCTCTTAACCCCCTCCCTCCCCTTGTCTCTGTCTCTTAACCCCCTCACTCCCCTTGTCTCTGTCTCTTAACCCCTTCCCTCCCCTTGTCTCTGTCTCTTAACCCCCTCCCTCCCCTTGACTCTGTCTCTGTCCCCCCTGTCTCTCTGTCCCCCTCCCTCCCTCCCCCTGTCTCTCTGCCCCCCTCCCTCCCTCCCTCCCCCTGTCTCTCTGCCCCCCTCCCTCCCCCTCTCTCTCTGCCTCCCCTCCCTCCCTTCCCCTTACCTTGATCCCTGGTGGCTAGTGGGGGCAGCCGGGGGATGTCTGCACTATACGTGCAGATATCCTCCATGCTGCCCGACACGGCAGTCTATTATGACGGACAGCTGTCCGTCATAATAGTCTGCCGTGTCGGGCAGCATGGAGGATATCTGCACGTATAGTGCAGACATCCCCCGGCTGCCCGATTGTCCCTGGTGCCTAGTGGGGCAGCAGAGGAAGTCTGCGCGATGAGCGCAGACCTCCCCTGCTGCCGCCCGGCACGCTCGCCGGGACTTCTGTGACGAAAGCGGAAGTACCCGGCTTCTTCACAGAAGCCCCGGCGGTCATGCCGGGCGGAAGCAGGGGAGTCTGCGCTTGTTGCGCAGACATCCCCTGCTGCTAGAGAGGGGGATCCAGGTCCCCTGCAGCTCTGCTGGGGACCTGGATCCATGTCTTATAATCTGACCTCAATTTAAGGTCAGATTAATAGAATACCTCGATTATAAGACGAGGGGTAATTTTCAGATTTTTTTTTCTGAAAAAAACCTTGTCTTATAATCGAGCAAATACGGTACTTCGTATCTTTTCAAGCCTTAATGTAGATAACCACAACTTGATTAAAAGAGAAGCTACACAATTGTGTTTCTCTAGACTGTAAACATATCTGTAAAATATATGGTTTGCCTAAATGAACTTGTACTGATCAATTTGTGCTTCGTACCCTAATTTAACTTAAAAAAGGTTACCCTATCTAATAAAGCATTCAGCAAACTCTTTGATAACACTACCCATAATCCTTCATTATGACAACAGATCTGAAACACAAGTTATTTATAAAACCACTTCAACCAGATAATACAGGAACATTAATATTATCCCTGCCAAGCAATTAAAATGTCACAGGGGACTGACGTTGGTTAGGTAGCCCTAAAACAGCAAGTCTTCAAAACATAAATAGCACATTTAACTATAGTCACACTGCAGTCAGGTTAGGCTTAATTAGGAAGAACTCATAAGGGACTGAGTCATCAACTACTCCCAACACTTGTGTTGAGATACATGATAAGAAATGGAAATGTATCACAGGCAGGGTTTCCAGATCAGCTATATGTGTTCAGAGAAAAATGGCCGACCTGGCAACGGTAGTCATAGGTGACCATAGGAGTCAAGTATAGTCTGGTGACCACATCACTGTTTATTCAGAGACACTTATGGAAAATCCATATGGGTAGACTAAAGACTGCAGTAATTACAGCTATTTTAATAAGCATCCCTGAATAAAACATTGATTTGGTCATCATAAAGTATAGATAACGCCATATATACGGTATTTCTCATGGTTTGAATGTTTTGTGGACAATGTGAGTGATGGGTGTGGGAGGCTAGAAAAGCCAATGGTCCTTACTGTATGGACACCACAGTAAATACAATCCTTATCAGCTCTTCCACAATGATATTGGTGTCAAAACAACTGAGTTTAATGTATGTGTTGACAAAAGTAGCATTCACGTATCCCTTTTTTTTATATGCTTGTGCGTCAATAGTTTTAGCATAATTAATCATGAATAAAATAGGGATGGGAACATTAAATGACTACTCGGGCCAAAAGCAAGGAAATGCATATTAAAGCTGACATTTTTCCAAACATCAATTTAGTTTTTTTTTAGTAGACTAACATAACATGACAACTTTATATTCAGAAAGAACACTGTATTACATTCCAATCTTAAAAAAAGTATCACTTGTAGGCAATTTATGCAGAACATGATAAATATCAGTTTGCATCCATCTTTTTGTGTCACGTCCAATGCTGAGTAATGAGTAGGCGATATATATACACAAGTTTTCATAATAAACATAACATTATGTTTGGGAGTGTGTGATAAAAGTGATCACAGTGCACTTTCTGAAGCAAGAACTATATAAAAACAAAAACATTTACTATGGGATTTCACCTTTGTTAATAAAACTATTTAAATTCTCATGATAAGTTATCTTCCACACTCTTCCAGGGGTGTGACCAATCTCCGAAAAGTCATAATCTTCTAAATTAATTATTTACCATTATCTGTTGGGGGAGAAATTTTTTTTTATTCAAATGGGAAAGGAAAAACAAAAACAAAGTAGGAGACCAGAAGAAAACTGTATTCAGCAACAGTACATTAAAGTCATGTGACTACACAAGACTTTGGCATTAATCTGATAACACACTGATACTGGATTGCCCTACTTTAAACTGCATTCACAGATACCATGGGGGATTTTATTTTATATATATATAGTCATCAAAAAAAGAAAAGTACCCTCTTTGAATTCTATGGTTTTACAGACCACGGCATAATAACAATCATCTGTTCCTTAACATTAGGCAAATACAACCACAGATCAACAACACATGACATTTTACAGTGTGTCGAGTGCACCCTTACTGCTTCATATGAATTAAGAGGCTACGTAGCAGACAAGTCCTGATAATTAAATGCCCTTGATTAATTGATCAACTTTTATAGAGCTGGTCACTCTTGCTGATGAAGTTTTAGCAGTTTGCTGTTCTGGAGCGTTCAGGTGTGTATTAAAGGAACACTGCACCTTGCACGGAAGGAAGCAAGGGTTAAAAAAAGTCCCAGGACTTTGAAGTAAACCAGACGTGTATCTTAACAGATAAACGCAGGTTTACTATCTGCTGTGTCTCACATTTGAGACACAGCTGTTCCTGGTCGGCGCGCACACAGCCAATCAGAGTGGGGGCTCGCCCCTCTCCGACTGCTAGCGCAGAGAGGTATCCTTGTTTTTGCATGGGATCAGCAGGGGGACCGAGTTAAGGAGGGGCACTCTCTGCGAAATTCTGATGTATATATCATTTTTGAATAGTTTTTATTCTGCACTTAAACAGTATAATCAATGATAAGGTGCCGGAGTTCCTTTAATGTTACTATTATGCGGAGAGATATATTTTGTCCCTGAGGAAGGTCTGGTAACTTTAATCAACAGCACACACCATGTTGAGGGGAAGCATATGTGCAATGCATTGTTTAACCATTGTTTAACCTTGTGGTATTGAAGCAGAAATCACTGAATGACTTATTTTTAGGGACATTCATTTTAGCTTTAAGTTATGTATATGACATAAAGTACATATTTAATTATATATCAAACAGGTCATGCCTGTACACCTCTCACGAATAAAACAAAATATCTCAAATATATATGGACACATTTATTTGATCTACTGAAATCACATCTATAGTCAATATATGCTGCAATAATTGCAGATGGCATAAAGTTTCAATCACGAACCCCCCTACTAACTACTGTATGCCGGTCACCATATTAATTGGTACAGCGTTCAAGTGAAGTCTTTCACAGTCAGGGGAGGGCTTGCAACTGTGGGCCTTATGGGGGGAGGGGGGGGGGGAATCTATTTATTTGCCCTTGGTGCCACTTCATGAGCTCACCCGATACCATTAGAGATAGATGCTCATAGACAGTCAAGACAGATTTGCTAACAGATAAGGCACAGAGATTGATAGGCAGACAAACAAGGAAATTGGCTAGAAAGATCAAAAATATTACCAACTGGGGCATTTAAAAATGAAACATGGTGCATCCTCAGCCCACTGTTTAAGATTAGAGAACAGCTGGGGAGGGGGGGGGGGGGGGCAATTGCCCTCCTGCCCTCCTTGCCACCCTCCCTTGCTCACAGTCTACTAGTCATATACTGTACAGAATGAAGTTTCTTTTAGATACAGTGGTTTGTATGAAATAACATACATGTGAATGTATCCTGCTAATTTACTAATTGTTTGATTTATTTGTGTGTTCAGATTCAGCAGTGGATTCCAGTATGTGCAAGATGATACTTGTGTATGACAATAGGATGTGGGGATGCACATCTACTGAAAGTACTCCATCAACAATCATTGACCAATTTGCGCATGCTCAAATATGCATAGTGAGTCTACCGCTATACGCTCAGAACTGTGCACTTCCTGAATTCCCTCCATTACGTAATATTAGTCAAGCATGACTGATATGATAGGCGTGATGGATCCAACACACGCTCCCAAGAGTCGCAATGGCCACTCATCTATAGAAACAGGTTAGGGAGCATTTGCCCCAAGAAGAAACTCTGCAAAAGTTTTGAAGGCAAGTAGTGGAAAAAGAGAGAATGCAGGTGGCACTCCATATCAAAGGTTAAACTGCAACTTTTAGTTTAGATTTTAAAAAGCACAATGCCAGGTTTGGGAAGCATCACTACTGCTCACCTAACTGCAAAATATAAATACATATATTTTTTTGAAATATCAGCAAATCCATTGATAACCTTTTTTTTTTTTAAACCAAGAGTGTTCCTTTAACATAATACTTGTTTATCTCTGTAAGAGCCTACACAGATAGAAGGATAGAAGTTAATTGTAGGCAGTATGTGCCCACACTTATTATTTTTTTTTCACATATTTTACCAAGTGATTAATTATAATGCAGCTGCAAATAGCAAGAAAAGTGGGTGGAGACGGGGAGTGGTGTCACCAGTGATGTCAATATGTGTTCCCTGAAGGATTTTAGAATGTGAAGGCAGATGCACAGTACAAAACACAACAGGAACACAGTAGCCCAATATATTATTGTGGAGGTTAATATGTGAGCAGATGAATTGGGAGAATGTACACTTATTAATATATGTTGTAAAAGAATAAGCCTTCCCAGAAGAATAGAAGGTCATATAGAAACATTTGAGGACCATGTCAAGATTCGTTGAACTACAATAGTCTGAAATGTTGATGGCAAAATGGCTAGAGTTTTTGTGCAGCCACTAAGAGCTTGTACTCTGTACACTTAGTTGTAGATCTTAGATTCTTTAGTACATAAATTGTTTTATTTTTAGTAAATACTATTTATACTTTATTAAATTATGTTTACACTGTATTTTAATTCTAGTTGTACTTACACAAATCCCAATAACAAATTTACAGTAAATATCAGCGAATCAAAATAAAATGAAACATTATAACAAAGTTTAGACACCAACATTGAAAAAAGGGCGTTTTCCATCTTAACTTTAGTTTGTCACACAATAACTTAGTAAATAATCAAAACTGCAACTCATTATACGTAAGTTTCCATGCCATTTTTGAATGTGCACTGTATCATAGAAACTCTGAAAAGCAGACTGCAAGCTTTGCATGAAGTAACAGATAACGAACACTCTGATGTGCTATGTTGATGTATTATATATATATATATATATATATATAGTCATTCATTTATAGTCAAATCATGTCAACCCAGATCCAGCAGACACTGCCACATTCACAATAGTAGAAAACAGACACTACAAAATGTATTATTATAGTTTCTTATGCTTTAATCCTAATAGTGTTGCACTATATCCCCTGTTTTTTCTTTTCTCCACTGGAGTTTCCGTGGAGATATCAAGCAGTTCTTTCTAGCTACATTTTGTAGTCAGGTTTTCTACTATTGCCATTGTGGGATTCGAGGAGTCCTTGCTGAGACTTTAAGGAGAGTATTATTTTGTATATTCTGCCACATACACACACTGACAGACAAGATGTTAACACACAAACAGGTTGTCCCCAGATATTGAAGATGGGATAAAAACATGCATTAGTGGAGGTGACACTCCTGTATTCTACATTGTCAAATGGCTTTTTAGGTACCATGGGAAATGTAGTCCACAAAACTGGAATGCCAAAGGTAAGACAACTCTAAAGGGACAGTCTAGTCCCCAAACTCACTTTAGTGCAAAATGATGATTACTGCTTGCACAGGCATTCTGCATAAATTGCATTTTTAATATTTGACCCTCACCCAGTGATTACTCTGCAGGTGCAGCAGCACTGATTATATAGGCACTGAGCATATAAAGTTTTGTTTCATTTAGTCACTTCCTGTGCTCCTGGAATAGAATTCATTGTGTGGACTGTAATAGACTTGCTCTTGTAAGTAGGATCTCTTAACGGTGCAACACATTGTCTGATATCACCAGAGAGACAGGAAATGTCATTCATTTGAATTAAATTAGTCTTATTGGTTAATACAGCAAAATAGAACTGCAATGTAGTCACAATTTGGTATACCTAATCCAACCAAAGGGATCAGTTGATTCACCAACAATATATACATATGTACTAAGGTTGGACAAATCCCAGGAGCCAGAGAATCATGGCTTCTAAACTTTTTGATTATTTTAGACCTCTTTGGTTGATCCATTTCCCTGGCTCATAAAAAGAGTGTACGATTGTCTCTCAGCATCACTGGGTCAACAGCGCTACACACAGCCAATAGCTGGGGAGGACGTAAACATCTCCTCCCCAGCTGGAAGTGTGCATTCGGAATTTCCGACACTGCACACCAATCAGCACTGTCATAGACCTGCAACTCTGGGACATAGCAGCCGTCCAACATAGAAACACAAGTTAAAAAAAATGTAGTGCGCCTAGTATGAGGATAAACTTGCATGCTTTAGATAGTACATGGCAGTTTATCCTCTGACACACTTTCTCTCTGTAATTGTGCCACTCGACTGAACCCATGTAAAAACGAAGGCTCTGAGCCGGCTCCAGCCAGACCCAGATCAGATACATGTTGGGTTTGCTTGGGAGAAGGGTACACTATTTCTTTAACCTATGCTTCCTCTAACGAACTTGTCGGCTTTATTTTTGAGAGAGAGAATTGCAAGGAAAAATTAATTCAGCTGAAACGTTGAAATTCCATGAACAAATTCCTATCTCATAAAAGGTAGCAGTTTTCCTTTGCATTTGTAACTGGGACTAATGTATGACATCATTATGTGACAGAATATCAAATAATCTACTGTACACGATTATATCCATGTGGTGTTATAGTCTTAATCTACGTATTATCTTGCAATAGTGCTAACACAATATACACACTGATCCACCTTCACACTTCATACTACTTAGGTCACGGAGCCTCTTAAATCCTAACCTCGTAATGACTGGGAGGTGGGCGGGGTCTTCCCCATTTACAGTAGCAACTGACAGGTACTGTCTACAGCAGTGAGATGATGATCTCATTGATGATGATTGATCTCATTAATAAGATAAACACAGCAAAGGTTCATGATTACCAGGGGATCATCCAAACAGGATCAGGCCCCCAACTGGCCCGGTGCACGGTCCTTCCGCAGAAGCTCGATGACGGGTCCAGTCCAGTAGACATCAAGGTTCCCTGTGCCTTCCAGGATTTGCAGAGAGCAACAGCTTAGGATCCCGTACCCACAAGCCGTGGCATGATGATTTGCGTAAACCAAGTTACCAACACCACGGAGGATTTGCTGCGCAGCTGACTGGGTGTTGTGGTTCTTTGCTGATGACGTAAATTGCGCGTCATATGACTGCGCTGGAGCTGGGTCGCCTTGGTTGGCAGGCGGCGCAATGGATGGCAGTAGCATCATCACCGAGTTGAATTCAAGTATCGTTCAGTTTATAGTCAGAGGTCAGTGCTAGTTCGTGGCAAAACGTATTAGGATAAATCATTAATAGAGTGAAGGAAATGGTAAGAAAGCGAATGCTGATAGTAATAGGAGGCTGTATTGTATGTTACAATAACTCACGGTGAAATGAAAGTATGCGTGCAAACGTGAAATATTTTATATATTTAAAAAAAAAAAAAAAGTATAGGTGAAAATAATTGACTATCTTTACGAGAAGATGTAACTATGTGAGGATATACATGGAAATTATTTTGCCTCTAGTAATTCTACAAAGAGGAGTAAAGTGGATGCATGACATTGTACATATCTACCTATAATAGGTGTCACATAGCAGGAAGATCATCATACGTTATATTGAAGGGACTCTATCAACTAGCCCAGGGGTCCTCAAACTTTTTAAACAGGGGGCCAGTTCTCTGTCCCTCAGACCGTTGGAGGGCCGGACTATAGTAAAAACAAAAACTATGAACAAATTCCTATGCACACTGCATATATCTTATTTTGAAGTGAAGAAACAAAATGGGAACAAATACAATATTTAAAATGAAGTAAAGTTAAATCAACAAACTTACCAGTATTTCAATGGGAATAGTGTGCCAGTTAGAGCCCAGGAATATTATGCCAGTCAGAGCCCAGGAATATTATGCCAGTCAGAGCCCAGTAATATTGTGCCAGTCAGAGCCCAGTAATATTGTGCCAGTCAGATGCCAGTAATAGTGTGCCAGTCAGATGCCCAGAAATATTATGCCAGTCAGATGCCCAGGAATAGTGTGCCAGTCAGATGCCCAGGAATATTATGCCAGTCAGATGCCCAGGAATATTATGCCACTCAGATGCCCAGGAATATTATGCCACTCAGAGCCCAGGAATATTGTGCCACTCTGAGCCCAGGAATATTATGCCAGTCAGAGCCCAGGAATATTGTACCAGTCAGATGCCCAGGAATAGTGTGCCATTCCAGTGCTCGTTATACCTCCCTCCTCCCCCCCTTCCCCATCACTTACCTCCAGCTGCTGTGTCCCCGGCCGGACGTCTTGCGCAGTGTCCTCCTGCACGGAGGAGGGAAACAGAGTCCCCGGATCCAGATGTGACGTAACGTCACATCCGGTTGCGGTGATTTTTTTTTTTCTTCTTCTTCCTGCAGCCGCATCCGCTGCGGCTGACAGAAAAAAAAGGTAAACAGCGGGGAGCGGGGCAGCACCCCCCGCGGGCCGGATAAATGTCCTCGGTGGGCCGCATGTGGCCCCCGGGCCTTAGTTTGAGGACCCCTGAGCTAGACAGTGTTGATTTTACGGTGAATGAATAGAATAAAAGTGATTGAAAAACGCGGTATACATTGTGTTAGCTCATAACCTTTTTGATTGCTTTCCATAGAAGACAATGGAAGTGCCACCTCTCTAGCTCCTAAGATCTATAACAATTTGTCAAGCCCTGGTTTAGGTGATAGATACTTTTAATAAAGAGGGATTTGAGAAGGGAATTTCCAAATTAATGACATAGCATAGGCGTCCTCATGTTTTTTCCCGGGTAATCATGGGAAGTTTACAATAGCTGGGGTGGTGAGAATTAGCCACTATTACCCCAGTCTACAACTCCTATGGTATTCAGCCAGTAATGGGCTGGCTGTATGTCATAGGAGCTGTGGTCAACAACAAAAAAGTTAGTGTGAAGCAGTGGTGTATCTTGGTTTAGTGCTGCCCTAGGCATACAAAATTCGGGCACCCCCCCACCCACGTTGCACACCTATGACATGCCCCATAAACCACGTTGCACACCAACAACATGCCCCATCACCCACATTGCACACACATTAAATGCCCAATCACCAAACTACATGCCCCCATCACCCACATTGCATACACACTAAATGCCCAATCACCACCATTACATGCCCCCATCACCCCGAATAATTGGAAGGAGCTAAAGATTGCTGAATGTGGGGGAGTGAGCGAAAATGTTTGAAGCACCAGAAGTGTGCTTTAACACCCTCTGGCAAAGTGCCGCCCTCTGGCAAAGTGCCGCCCTAGGCGAGTGCCTTGTTTGCCTTGTGGAGCGTGCAGTGAGGTATAGGACACCACAATCCCAGTCTTTAACTACAAATCAAATAAAGTTAAGCTAGAATTAGGACTGGTTGAATAGTATTGCAAATCCAGTCAACAAAAGTTAGTGTTTGTACTGTTTTTGCTGTTAAGACTGAGGAAGACCAAAATGATAAACTGCGAGGATGTCCTGATTGAGAGAGTGTTAGAAATTGCAGGGGGGAGCACTGAAAGCACGATCAATAACGGATATGCTAAGCTATATAGCAGCATTCCCAGCAAGTGAAGATGAGAACATCATTCTTCCAGAAGACCAGGTAGGAGGTTTAAGGGTTTCTCCTCCATGTCACCAATTTCGGTGTGTTCCATGCCCTTAATCATGGTGAAAGAACAAAAAACATCATGTTCAAACAGCCTCCTTCCATGTGTGAAATACTACCGGATATGGACACAACACCAACTGGTAATAAATAATTCATTTTTTTTTTTTTTAAATATATCTCATTCGTTTATGTCAACATACTCCTTAAAAAAATAAAACATAAACCTTATGTTTTATTATTAAGAAAAAATATCAATGTACTCCTTAAAGGACAACTAAACTTTTTGTTTTTACTTAAGCCAATAATACTTAAGCCAAGAGACACTGCCACCAAAAAATTTAAAGGGTTTATTTTTTTATTTTGCATTGTTGATTTCAGATATGTCATTTGTTTCTATCATGTGCACTTATTTTATGAAATATTTTACTAAACAAGTGTGACCTGGCACTACCATTTTGTGAAATATAGTGTTTTTGGGTGCCACCCCCTAGAGACTTTACAGCATTAGTATCTAACCTAGGTGCTGGGGACACAGAATGCAGTCTATAAGTCTAAGTGCTGATTATAGACTTGCATTGAATGGGAGAGTAATGTAACTATTACATCACAAGGGGTGCTGTTATGATCCTGTTTGATCATGGGTACAATTCTCAAAATGGATGCTGGAGATAACACCTAATTTTATCTTTACTTTTATATGAAATTAATTGAAACATAGGATAAAAAACAGTGGCGTATGTCATATATTGTTTGTTTTAAACGCACAGGTAATCTAGGTACATCCTATATAAGTGGTAGTGTCCCTTTAACTCCAGTTTCAAATCTTCCCCATTGAAATTAATGGGAGGTGAAATGATCAAAGCTATTTTTGAGACTTAAGTCAACTCCTAGGTATAGATTTGGCTGATGGGACAGATTCTAGGTGAAGATTTGCTTTCCTGGGCAGCTCCTGAGGGCAGATCTGGTTGTTGAGGCTGCTCCAATGAGAAGATTTAGCTGCTGGGGCAACTCCTGGGCGTAAACCCATCCTTTCAGATCCTTTTTCCCAGAGTCAGCGTAGCAAGCAATTGGTAAAACTTATATCATTTACATGCTACGCAACTCCCATCAAGAAGAGCCAGCCTCCCTGTGACCCCCCTCTGTGTCTTCCACTTACTAGCGTAGCATGTAACTGATATAAGTTTTACCAATTGCTTGCTATGCTAGTAAATGACAATAATGAGTAATACGCTTATACTTACCTGTCACCGCAGCTGATCCAGAGGGGGCGTGAGGTGGTGTGTGTCCCTCGCGCAGGTGCACTTCTGCCAAAGTTACGGCTGAGTGACAACCGTAACTGTGTGCGCATGCACTGTGGTGCGCAATGAGCAAATTCTACTTCGCCTGTGCAGTAGAATTTGCTCAAGTTTTTTGTCAGAACAACGACCCTCATTTTGTTTTATTTTCTCAAACTTTTTTTATTTTTGCAATTTTAAAGTTTTTTTTCTTTTTTAATAAATACATTATATTATCGTAAAATATTAATTTAATTACAGTTAACCCTGCATGCCTGTGCTGTGGTTCTTATGGCTCTGACTAGTATTATTGCACTGTTATTTATGTTTATTTATATGTATTTTTTAATATGAAACTGTAGATTATTTTTATATATAGGGTATCAAAAGAAAGCTCTAACTGTCCTTTAAAAAAACAACATATAACTTGTATGGTTGCGTTAAATGACAGAGAGGAAAATTACATTTCAACAACCACATATCAAAAATTTAAAATCACTCTGGTCATTGGCCTAGAAAATCCCTGGTCCTTAAGGGGTTTAAGTCTATTAACCCCTTAACGACAGGTGACGTGCCAGGCACGTCACGGCAAATCGAGGACTTGCCGACAGCTGACGTGCCTGGCACGTCATGCACTAATTTACTCTAACGGTGTTGCTACAATACCTCTAGGTAGAGGCATTGTGCAACACCCCCCAAATGTGCAGGGGCGCGCTACGATCACTCCACGGAGTGATCATAGCAGCCATTTAAAAATGGCTGCGCCCGCTGCACACATGTGCTTAGAAAGCGAACGATCGTTCGCTTTCTAAGCATCTCCGGTGTTGTTAAAGTGCCTCGCCAGCGAGGCACTTTACAACACCGTGCTGCTCCCCAGAGCCGATGGTGGTCGCTCTCCTGAGCGACCCCATCGGCTCAGTAGAAGGGAACGCTGCCTGTACAGGCAGCGTTTCCCTTCTAATGGCAAGAGCATCGGAAGTGAAAGTATTTCACTTCCGATGCTCTAGGGGGAGCCAATCGATGCCGGCACAGCAGATCTATGTGATCTGTGTGCAGGCATGTATGGTAAGTGCTCTGATGAGCACTTATCATACTGTCAAAGGCAATATTAGTAAATATTGCCTTTGACAAGTATTGATCTGCCTCCCTCACCTTACTACTTTTAGTAAGGGAGAGAGACAGATCAGATCAAGTAAAAAAATAAAATAAAATAATAAAAAAAATATTTAATACAATTTTAAACACCAGGGGCTTTTATAAAAGCCATTTAACCCCTTCCCTGCCATTGATCGCTGTGTACGCAGTGATCATACACAGCAGCACATTTTTTGCTGTCTGTGCATTTTTTAGGGGTTATTTTTTTTTACTGTAATTCATTACAGTATAAAAAAAGGCTCTTTTAAGAGAGATTAACCCCTTTCTTGCCGTAGATCACTGCCTAATCAGCGATCTGACGCAAATGCAGCAATCTTGCTGCAGAAGCATTTTAAATTTTTTTAAAACTTTTTTATTACACCCGTCACGTGTTAATTATACCCGCTAGGGGACTACGTTTAACGTAAAAAAATTTTTTTAGCTGTCTGAGCGCATGTATAGCGATCAGTAACAGCTGATAAGTGACAATGGCGGGTTGGCGTTTGCTCAGATGAGCATCACCATTCGTCTGGTTAGATCAATATGTGTAAATATTTGATCTGACCCGTGTAGATCTGCCTCCCTCTCACTTGAGTTTTAGTGAGGGAGACAGAGCTGTATAATGTAAGTTTTTAATTATAATATATTTAATAGAATTGAGACCCAAAGGCTTTTATAAAAGCCGTTTCCAGTATTTAACCCCTTCCCTGCAATTGATCGCTGTGTACGCAGTGATCTTACACAGCAGCACATTTTTTGCTGTCTGTGCATTTTTTTAGGGGTTATTTTTTTTTACTTTGATTTATTACAGTATATCAAAGGCTCTTTTAAGAGCTATTAACCCCTTCCTTGCCGTATATCACTTCCTAAGCAGCACATATGGTCACTGCCTAAGCAGTGCATATGGTCACTGCCTAAGCAGCGCATATGGAGCAATCTAGTCGCCGAAGGATTTTTTTTTGCTATCAGCATTTTTTTTGTCAGACTCACTAGGGGTTAATTATACCCACTAGGGGATTACGTGTATTCCTTTTGAAGCTGTCTGAACGCGTGTATAGCGATCAGTAACAGCCGATCAGTGGCAAAGGTGGTTTGGTGATTTCTCAGATGAGCATCACCATTCGTCTGGTTCGTAAATATTGTTCTTACCCATATGGATCTGCCTCCCTCTCCTCACTTGAGTTTTAGTGAGGGAAAGAGACAGATCTGTATAACATAATTTTTAAATTGTAATAAATTAAATAAAATGTTAATAAATTGTGAGTCCCAAGGGCTTTTATAAAAGCCATACCTTTTGTATAGTGTAGTGTATTAACTCCTTCCCTGCCACTGATCACTGCACAGCAGAAATTTTTTTTCTTGTCTGTGCATTTTTAGGGGTTAATTTTTTTGTACAGTACTACAAAGGCTCTTATAAGAGCTATTAACCCCTTCCTTGCTCTACATGTTCAAATTCCAAGTTTGAAAATCAAAAAGCGCACCTCTCAAATGTAGCCTTTCAACCCCTAACAAAGCTGACAAAGCTATGCATGGGTGGTATCCCTGTGCTCGGGAGATGTTGCTGAACATATATTGTGGTATTGTTTGTCAGTGACACATACCGAAATATGTGAATTTGTGTCTAAAGTGCAATGTATGTGGGAAAAAATACACAATAAAATGACTACCACAAACTTTGACAAAGGCTGGTGGCAGAATTGGTGCATGGAAAGTGTTAAAATAACACCATTTAAAATAGCCTAGGGTGTCTACTTTTACAAAATATATACTTTTTGGGGTAAAATACACTGTCCTACTTAAAAAAAAGTCCCAAATGAAAGATGGGCTCAGGCTGACTACACGTCAATATTCCAAGTTGAAAATGCGCACCTTCACAATGTGGCCCTTTAGCCCCCAAACAACCCAACAAACCTATGCATGGGTGGTATCCCTGTACTCAGGATATGTTGTTGAACACATATTGGGTTATTGTTTGGCAGTGACACATACCAAAATCTGTGAATTTATGTCTAAAATACAATATTTGTGAAAAAAAACCACACAAAAATTACTACCACAAACTTTGACAAAGGCTGGTGGTAGAATTAGTGCATGGAAAGTGTTAAAATACCACCATTTGAAATAGCGTAGGGTGTCTACTTTTAAAAAATATATGGGTTGATGGGGTAAAATACACTGGCTGGTTTCAAATATGTCCCAAATGGGACATGGGTGCAGGCGGTCTGCATGTCAAAATTTTAATTTGGAAAACCAAAAACTGCACCTACCAAATTTGGCCTTTTACTCCCCAAACAACCCAACAAACCTATGCATGGGTGGTATCCCTGTACTCAAGAGATGTTGCTGAACACTTATTGGGGTGTTATTTGGCAGTGACACATACCAAAATCTGTGAATTCATGTCTGAAGTACAAGGTTTGTGAAAAAAAACCACAAAAAAATTACTACCACAAAGTTTGACAAAGGCTAGTGGTAGAATTAGTGCATGGAAAGTGTAAAAATACCACCATTTGAGATAGCCTAAGGTGTCTTCTTTTAAAAAATATATGGGTTGATGGGGTAAAATACACTGGCTGGTTTCAAATATGTCCCAAATGGGACATGAGTGCAGGCGGTCTGCATGTCAAAATTTTAATTTGGAAAACCAAAAACTGCACCTACCAAATTTGGCCTTTTACCCCCCAAACAACCCAACAAACCTATGCATGGGTGGTATCCCTGTACTCAAGAGATGTTGCTGAACACTTATTAGGGTGTTATTTGGCAGTGACACATACCAAAATCTGTGAATTCATGTCTGAAGTACAAGGTTTGTGGAAAAAAACCACAAAAAAATTACTACCACAAAGTTTGACAAAGGCTGGTGGTAGAATTAGTGCATGGAAAGTGTAAAAATACCACCATTTGAGATAGTCTAAGGTGTCTTCTTTTAAAAAATATATGGGTTGATGGGGTAAAATACACTAGCTGGCTTCAAATATGTCCCAAATGGGACATGGGTGCAGGCTGTCTGCATGTAAAAATTTCAAGTTGGAAAACAAAAAACTGCACCTCACAAATTTGGCATTTTAGCCCCCAAACAACCCAACAAACCTATGCATGGGTGGTATCCCTGTACTCAGGAGAAATAGTAGAATCTATTTAGCATGTTTTTTCGTTCGCTATTGTCGATGAGGAGAAGTTGTTTCAAATAAAAACAAAGAAATTTGTGTATTTTTTTTTTTTTTTTTACCATATTTTATTATTTTTTTTAATAATATGATAAGATATGATCAAAAAGATGGCATCCATAGAAAGCCCTTCTTGTCCCGATAAAAACAATATATAATATGTGTGGGTACAGCAAATGACAAAGAAGAAAATTACTGCTAAACACAAACAGCACAGAAATGTTAAAATAGGCATTGTCCAGAAAGGACAAAAATGTTTCAAAGGCTCTGTCCTTAAGGGGTTAATTATAGACCCATTTCAACTTGGCCTATTTTCTTTACTTTTTTTCTCACTGCTCCAAGTTTTATTCACTTTAACTAGCTCTACAAATTGTAAACGAACAAGTGAAATATTATATTGTTTGTCTAAAATGTGTTCTTTCTGAAGTGGGCCATATGAACTCATGTGTCCATAGGCACCATTCATTGTTTTATTTTCACCAATGAACAGTACAGCTCTTCATCGTTAGAATGATATTATATTAACATTTATTTATATTGTGCCAACAATTTACACAGCACTTGGTATATAACATAAAAAGGAATTACTGACTACATATTCTTATGACAAAGAATTATGGTACGAAACTGCACATTTCTTGTCAACTCCATTAGCTTCATTGTTGCAGTAGTGTACTGCAGTGGGTATGGAGGAGAGGTCCCTGGTGCCATGTCAGTTTTTGACCACCTGCACTTGAGACTCAACCAGAGGGTGCATAGTGTTCAGAGTGCAAACCACTTGAGCCGCTTGTCCTAACTGATCTCCTATGCTACAGGTCATTGTATTGTGGATAACCCCGGAGCATGACATTTAGTTGCTCTTCCACTACTGCATCTCACATGCCTCCAAAAGTGTCACTCTTTCCTCCTCTAGTGTCTCTATTTTCGAGGAGCCCAGAATTTTAGATGTGTATTCCAGAGCAATAATACTCATCATTATACATTGTTAAAAATGCAGTAAATGTGTTTCTATATTAGTTTTGTGCATATAATGCATTATTCTAAGTGGCTTACCAAATTTCATAAATCACTCTCACCTAAATGTGCCTTACCTATAGCCACAACTGGGCCACTCCCCCAACGAACAAGTGTCCCTATTTGGTCATTTGAAATGTTGGTAGGTATGTCTTACCAAATAAACTCCATTTTTTGTATGCCAAGAAATTAAGTTATTTATTTAATACACTCTACACATTGCCTTGCATTTAACTGCAAGACAAACACCACTTTGGAAATATTTGCAGCTTCTACATATAAAAACTTGTTAACAACATTAATTCTAAGAGTGGGTTCCCAATGAGATTACTTTTTTTCAGACAATACTTGAATTGCATGATCCCTCCGTAATAAAGTTTTAGTTTTGTGTGGTTCGTTACCTCATGTTTTATACTGTAGCAATGTATACATTTTTTTCAATGTCTAATTCAAGACCTTTAAGGACCTGTACTTACTGTTCCTACTGGAATGACTGCTTTACTCTTCCATCTCCTTTTCTATAGGTTCTGTCTTTCATCAGCACTTTTGAGGAGTGGTCCCAGCAAAAATCCTCAGTAGGTAAAGGATTATGAATAGATATAACATTTTAATTGTTTATTGTCCAGGGGTAGGCAACATTTGTTGTGGACTACATTTCCCTTAATGCTTTGCTAGCATTATGGGAGATGTAGTTCACAGCATCTGGAGCACCGGAGGTTGCCTACCCTGTGTTTTTGTGTCCTACCCAGTTTTTGTGTGCTCCCATTTTGACCAAAACGTTTTCTGTAACATCTGCTTTAAAATGAATAAGTGCAAATGAAAGTGTCTGGAGCGCTAAAAAAAAATATATTAATAAATTGTGAAAGAGTTATTTTACTCTCAAATCGTATTTCCTTCCAAGATTAAGAGTATAATTTGATTGCAACACTTTTTCACAATTTCTTTATATATTTTTCACAAAATTTTTTTTAGCACTCCAGACACTTTAATTTCTTTGTTCACTTAAAGTTTGTGGTAACTGGGTTACCCCTCTAGTCTGTAATTTGAGCCGCTTTCTTAATTTACCTTATATTTTTGTATCAATTTAGTAGCGCCTACACTATTAACATTTCTCCCCCATTGAAAAGTTGTAGAACATAACCTGGGTTATGTATAATATAAAGTGAATAGCACCAAAAAATAGTGCGTATCCCCAAATATGTGGGAATATGACACTACTATAAAAGGTCCGATGAATTGACCAAAATCTTTGGCACAAGTTATGTACACCCAAAGAAAATGCACAAATTAGCCCAAGACATTTTAAAAACCAATCTTTGCTTGATACACGAGCATACAATGCTCTAAACACTAAGGGTGTCTTTGTAGAGTCTGAGCCCATATAATAAAATATATATCACACTATGTTTATCCTCTTTCTTGTGTGTATTGCTGAATGGTTCTATGGAATATTGCATAGAAGTATTACTGATCTAAATTGAATGTACATATATAGTAAATACCATATATATTACACACACAATTTAATTTCCATATCTAACCATGAGCTTGTTTGTAGATTATATATAATCAAATTTATTAGATCTATGTTACATGTTCTGGAAAATAAGTGTGTGGTAACAATAAAATAACAAACAACTGTGTAATAAAAGACCAGGTATGTATATCTTTAATGGACGTATTCATATATGAAAAACAAAAATACAACATAGCATAGATTGCTTGAGGCGAGTGGGAATATAGGGCATGATACCTGCCGTATTTTGTCCCATCACTATTACCATTATCAATGTTAAGTCTATGGAGACAATAGCATTTTTTGATGAAACGCTGGCAATCCAATCAATCAACCGAAATTGCAGTGCAATACTTTAAGGTTTAAAAGTGCACATTCTATTTCGAATAGCGCACGTCTAAAGATTATTACAGAGATCATCTTCCCCATTACCATTTTATATGCTAAATTATTTCATATATTTTCATTTATGTAACAAACAAAAAATAAAAACAACAAATGAAACCCACCCCAAACCTGGAGTTAATAAAATAACAAATCTACCGTATTTGCTCGATAATAAGACGACCCTGATTATAAGACGACCCCCCAAACTTTGGATATTCCTTTAGGAAAAAAACTAAAAGCCTGAATATAAGACTACCCTATAGGAAAAAAAGTTAAACTTTTATATATTCACATGTAAATTGCTTTTTTAATAAAATATTATATAAAAAAATGCATTTCTTGTGTTTATTTCCTTTTATGTGCTAATGCTGCCTCTCTTTCCTTTGCCCCCAGCTTTGTCTCACTCCCCCTCCCTTTGACTCCCCCCTCGCCTGTCTCTTCCCCCCCCACATGTTTCTCTCTACCCCCCTCCCTCCCTTTGTTGCTCTGTCCCCCCTCCGTCTCTTCCCCCCTTCCTGCTCTGCCCCCCCCTCCCCTTGTTGCTCTGTCTCTTCCCCCCTCCCTCCCCCTTACCTCGATCCCTGGTGGCTAGCGGGGGCAGCCGGGGGATGTCAGCACGATACTTGCAGACATCCTCCATGCTGCCCGACACGGCAGTCTATTATGACGGACAGCTGGTCCGTCATAATAGACTGCCGTGTCGGGCAGCATGGAGGATGTCTGCACGTATCGTGCAGACATCCCCCGGCTGCCCGCTTTTCCCTAGTGGCTAGCGGGGCAGCAGAGGATGTCTGTGCGATGAGAGCAGACTCCCCTGCTGCCGCCCGGCATGATCGCTGGGACTTCTGTGACGAAAGCGGAAGTACCCGGCTTCTTCATAGAAGCCCAGGCGGTCATGCCGGGCGGAAGCAGGGGAGTCTGCGCTCATCGCGCAGACATCCCCTGCTGTTAGAGAGGGGGATCCAGGTCCCCTGCAGCTCTGCTGGGGACCTGGATCCCTGTCTTATAGTCTGACCTCAATTTGAGGTCAGATTATAAGATGACCTTGATTATAAGACGAGGGGGATTTTTCAGAGCATTTGCTGTAAAAAAAAACCTTGTCTTATAATCGAGCAAATACGGTATGTATGAAAGAGAACCAAATTACTAGGTTGAAGTTATGGATAGAGGCCCCAGTTACCATCATATATTTGACAGACCTTTTTTCAGTTTCACATCCTCTTTATATTTATTAACAATGTTTTTTGTTTAAAACATGAGTCAGTGAATTAATTATTCTGAATAAATCAGTTGTTTTTAATGCAGGAACAAAGTGGTGTCATAACCGTGAATGTTTAAAATCTGCATTATGTGTTTGTGCAGGTTTGTAACTTGTTGGAGTAACTTCTCTGGCAAATGTGGTTTTGAACAGCTAAGTTATATGCCAATTTGACAAGGCTTGCAGTAAGAATACAGGTTGAGTATCCCTTCTCCAGAAATCAGTTATCCAAAACGATCCATTATCTAAACTTTTAGATAGGAGTTTGCAAACTGTGATATAGCCTCTTCATGCATGCTCAGACTACCCCACACCCAGAAAGGGTAAAACAATGGTGCTAACTGCAGGTTCCCAACGATGCCTCACATCACTGCTACAGCACAGGAAGTTTTTTTTTTCTTCTCTTTACAGTATTTGCATTGATATTACTGTATTTTAGGGGTAATGAGAAGCTTTAATATATCACATTGGTTAAAATGATCCGTTATCCAAAATGATCCGTTATCCAAAATACTTCTGGTCCCAAGTGTTTTGGATAAGGGATAAACAACCTGTATTAAATACAACTTTCCAAGAAGCAGTAAAATACTGTGATCGATTTAAAACAAAGTCTTAATGATTCTTCTCATACTTCATCATGCGCCAAGCTTTAGACATGAAAAGAGTAGGCAAGAGGACCTCATCACTTGTACCAGGCTGTGGTTTACCAATCAAGTTTCATCACAGCATGCCTCGGAGTCCTGTTTCCATTTCGGTGGCGGCAGACACTTACCCCATGTCCATTTGTTTATCAACAGGAGTACCGGGAGGTGCGGCTAGCACCGGAAGTGAACCACTACCTATACTGAAGCGTGTGGTTCAGTCAGCATTTTTTCATTTTCCAAGGGTGCCATGCAACTTCTAACTTTTTTTTTTTTTTACCAGATCTTTCTACTTGGCTATTCTGAGTTTATCTAATGATTGTGTTCATTAAGCTTTTTTTTTTTTTTAAACACTTCCTTGCAAACCAGCTTCTAAATACTTTCTGGTCTGCCTAAATGTTTAACAGCAGTCTACCAGAAAAACATTTCATGCAGTTTTTATAGGGCAGGAAGTGTTGAAAAAAATCAGATCACATTGTAAGTGGAGCATCACTTTTAAATTGGTAAAGTTCCGAAGTTCATGAGGACAGATCCTCCCCTACATTACTCCATTTATTATCTTCTACATTTCAACAGCATTGTGTATTTGTGGCAATGCAATGTATAAAGTGGATGATGGATTAATGATATGAATACCAGACACAAAGAACTACATTATGTACAGTGAATGCATTTTGTTTATTTGAGAAGGAAGATATCAATGGAGTGCCAAACAAAGAAGGCATCTCGATTGTTTACAACAGAAAAAAACCACCATAGCCTCCAGCAGAATACAAAAATACACATCTCAGTGACTTCCATACAATAATAATAAATATGTAATTGATGCATCCAACAAGAAAAAGGCACAGAAAACTGGTCACTTAGTAGTCATAAAAATTACTAACTACATTAACAAAGCCACCCAATATCTGTACAGGGAATTGTAACATTATATTCCAAAGGTGAAAACACAGAAAACATTTTTTTTTTTTTAATGTTCAAATAGTATGCAATAAATACCTTAAAAGTTGTATATATTAAAAATAAAAAAACTGTGCCATTGTAAACAGTATGTAAACAAACAAAACTCACTTTTCTTAAACATTATTATAAGTAAATAAAGCCAATAAAGTTACAACCGTTGCTATCCGAAAATATGCACTGTTGGCGAAGGTGGCTGGCAGTTGTAGGAATAATAGACCATGCTATATAATAGACACCTTATAAGTCTCTGTTGTAGCCAGCTAGCCTTATATCCCCTATCTCCACCTACTTTGCATTAATCTATTTCCACAGCCCCTACAAAAATACGATGCGGTTATTGGACAAGTGCCGCTACTTTTTGCTGGCATTTAAACTGCCACCCGAGGAGATTTACCTGTGGAATATGCGCAGTTCTAGTCAAACATTGTCACATAGATCATTATTATGAACAGAGCACTATTTTATTTGGTTTGTTTTTTCCCACATTTGAGTGTTAAATAGGTGTAAAAAAAAATGTGTTTTCATACTCCCTCGACCACTCAAAGGTAATCGTTCACTGAAATGTATATTGTCCATATCCGTCAATCCTACATTTCAATCCTTATAGTATACAAAACACCAAGCGGTTCTTTTATTGATATATGTTCTTTTTACTGGCTTTAAAACTGGACGTAATGTTGAAATAGAATAGACAACATAGTAATATGATCTTATTTAGGTAAAATGAAGGAGAGAATTTTGTAAAACACATCACAGTGGACCCCATGAGAGGCTACCAGCTGTTAATCCCCCGATCAGTGTTTGAAGAGCTAAGCCACTGCTCGCCATAGATTACCCCACCACTCCCAATATGTAGAAATCCAAATCTACCAGGACACAGACATTTTATTTTAACAACGCGCTGTCTGAACACGACCATAGAAAATAAATGGCACTGGAAGACGGTGTCATTTTCATTTGGTAAAATATTCCTTTTTTTGATGTGTGGTCTTAAAACACTCAAACGTTGTATTTATATATTACTCTGAAATAAATTAAAAAACTTACAGGATGTAAACTACTTCGCTACAAGTTACATCTAAAAGATATTCGGAAGAACTAAATATGTTACTTGCATATATGTTTAACTTTCACATACTGGAAACATCCACATTTATATGTTAAAAGAACAGTCAGTAAAGCTTAGAATTCACTCCTACTAGTTATTCTACAAACCGTTTTTTTTTTTTTTTAAAACAAGTTAGTTTATGTTTGATTCCCTATCAAAAATGTACATGATTTGTGTGTTCAGGTTTGAATTTAAACCACCCCTTCCGCCCAGGTAGAAAAGCCAAAAATAACCCGTAGCGGGATGTAGAGGCCAGAAATTGAGTTCTAATGGTATAGCTATACAGGTTGGGTTTCCCTTATCCAAAAAAACGTTATACAAAATGTTTTTCAGATTTTGCCACAAGTTGCAAACTCCACACACAGACCTGTCAGAATGCAAATGCACAACAGTTTATTCAGGGTCCAGTCCCCTTAATACAGGCTTTCCCTGCAAACTCTGATTCCCCCCATGGCCAAAAAGGGTAATACAATAGCATGTGTCCAGGCTTGATGCACCAATAGCAGGTTGCCAACAATGTCTCACATCACAGTAAATGTGATTTATTTGCATTGATATTACTGCATTTCATGAGTGCAGAAAGGCTTTACTATTTCTCATTGGTGAAAATTATCCGTTATCTGAAATGATCCATTATCCAAAATATGTTTGGTCCCAAGCATTTTGGATAAGGGATACTCAACCTGTATTGCATGTAACAGTGATGACTAACCTTGGCAGGGTAGACGTTTGAACTACAAATCCCATGATCCTCAGTGTGCTTTCAAGCTCAGTAAGAATCAAGGGATTATGTAGCGCCCAAACATTTGCAATGCTAATTTTGCCATGACTGGCACAGAATGTTCAGGGAGAAGCAGTGTTTCATCCAACACAGATTGCTCAGAGAATAGTGGTGAACCATCCAATATCAGGAAAAACTAGTGACACTCTAGAGCTTCTGATATATTAATCTTGACGCTTGATCACACATCACACACTATAAATGGCCAAACTGTTTGCAGTTTAAAAAAAAAGTAATACTTGGAAGCATTGCTACATGTTGGTTGCTGGGGATAAGAACTGGACAAAGGAATCAGACATAGAAGTGTATTTGTTTTTCTAAAGCAATACATATTTACAGTGAGGGTTTTTTTTTTAAATCTAAAATAAACTGATGGATGTACATGCTTCCAATTTAAGACACTGGAGAGAAAAAAAAAGGAAAAGACAAAATCAGTCTACTTCTATTACTAATAAAAGGAAGGATTTTAAATGTTTAAGACTTTTCCAAGAAGCTAGTTTTATTTGAAGTCACAAGATTTACTAAGCAGAATTCCTACACCAGATTCCAAAGACAGTGTTATGTAAAGCATAGAACACAGTGTATATACTGTACTAGTAGAATTACAAGCACTGGTATAAATTTAAAAAAAACTTTTCTAAACAGTAGTTTGTTTGGTTTAACACATTGTATATATTATATGGACCTTTACTAGCAGGGCCAGTCTTACAACAGGGAGTAAGTAACCCTATTAGCTGCCTATTAGGGGCACTTTCCTTCATTTAACTCACTCTTTAAATTCCTCATGGACTGAGGGCAGTGGGTTATGGTTTCATGCAATCAAGCACTTTGCACGTCTTAGCACCACGAGGGAGTAGATGACTTTAAATGGGTGGAAATGTAGACAAAAAAACTCTACTATTCCTTGCTAATGCATTAACTAATTTCACGGCTGAAACTGTTGGTACAGTACAAACTATCCTTTAATATAATTTGGTTGCATTTCACAGGCCGGTGTGGACTGGTGTATCTGCCTTGGCTTCTTTTGGTTATTAAAGTTGCTGTGTGATCAGAATTTTTCTTGACACCGTAACATGTTAACTTTACAAATTCTAAACAAGGTATGACCAATTTGAATCTGTTTTCTTGCGTAAACTATTATTAAGAAACCTATACTTCCTGTTATTTTTATTTAGTATAGTCTGATCACATGAAAACAAAATGTGTTTGAAATACCATAAGTGTGACCAACAGCTGTTAAGTCTCATCTCCTTAATACAATGGCAGCACTGTTTGGTCTTGTTGTAAATCTTGGAAACACTAGAATAGTTATACCCAAAAAAATATTCAGCATTTCTAGTAATTCTGCTTTACATTACACCATTAACATCTACCGAGCCCTGTGTTGAAATAAAAATTCCCAGAATCCTTCAGGGACAAAACTGAGGAGGGATCCAGAGCTGGGAAGAAAGCTCCTTTGCCAAATCTGCCATAGTTTTTATTTTTATTATGAGTGATGCTGTTTTTTTTTTTTTAGAGATGTTCGTTTCAATGCGTGTTCCCTTTGGTATGGAATCATAGATAATGTATGAATCTTAGAATTGTTGGACCTAGTTACACTTTTTTGGTTCTACAAAAATTGGTACCTAAAAGTAACAGGGAAAAAAAAAGGTCTTTAATGGTTTATTTTGCAGCTTAATATTTAGATCAAAATGCAACTTTTGGGTATTCTGGCTTTGTAGAGAATACATTTTGCAGCAAATATATATTGCAGGAGCAAAGGTGAAATCCAAGTATGGATGGACTTTACTTGGGGGATTTTTTTGTGTGGCATGTCCCTGTATTACAATGAAGTAAAGCAATAATCTATTGTCTCTCTTACACACGTTTAACAGCTTACCCTTCGAAAGAATTCTGCTAATATACCAAAGAATTTGATATTTCCAAATGGCAGCAGATTTAAAGCATGGGAGGCAGTAGCCAATCAGTTTAAAGTGAGAAATATAACCTAGCCTAGCCTAAATAAAAAGGAAGAAAATAAATAAAAATTCTACTACTTACAATTTATACAAATATATATGGATGATATAGTGCTGAGACATGATATATAAATATGCAGGTCAACTGCATAATAGTGAGGCAGTCAGGTTCGAAACTGATACAGGATTAAAAGTAGTGCACTACTAACCCATTAATATATGTCGTCATAAATTACTCTACAAAAAAATCAAAAAACAAAATCAACTCCTAATAAACATGTTCATCTTCTAAGAATATGAATATTGCACTAGATTTCCTGTTTGTGCAAGAAAACAAGGACCACTGAATATGGAAAACCATTTCATTTGTGAAGGGAAAACACCTCTCAGATCGTAAGACAATCTTCTCCTCAATTCAAAAGTGATTGCTTATTTCTTTCTGTGTCCTTTTCATTTGGGGGAGAGAATAAAAACAGGCACCTATTTTTATTTATTACCCAGTTACGGTCAAATATAGAAGCATAGTAAAAATGTGGTGGCCCTAGTATGATTATCCTCTGACCGGTCACTGGAAAGCAGGCAGCCCAGTCTGGTCACTGATAGTCTCTGGTGCAGAGAAAGACCATCTACTGATCCCATGTAATGGGTCTATATTAAGTAACTGAATATTTTCTGATATTGGTTTGAGACAACGCTGCCTGAGCATGATTTTCTGACATGATATGCAAGACTGGTTATACTGGTGATTTAAATTGCTTCTTATTTGGATAACAAATCAATGTTTTGATCCAGTATTCTACTAGAAGGCTATAACTACACACTAAATAAATGGCTACACAGGCAAACTGTGACCTGTACACTTCAACTGATGTTCAAGCCAGTTTGTGCCACAGTTTGCAAATAATGTAGTACTATTTTCTTTTAATGTATTCTGCCTTCAGTGAAAATCCCAGCAATCCATTGCGATAGGTAGAAATGATAGAAATAAGAGAATTGTGGGTGTACAGAAATCAAAATAAATACAGGAATCTGCGTGGAAGCATAGAATAGCTCAGCAGACGCATAATGCCAAACTGAATAAGAGGAATGATTCCAATATACTGAAACAAATCTACACCAGCAACATAGCTAAATTCAGCACTTACTGCATTTAGCAAGTCATGAAAAAAAAACCTAAATGAGCAAAGCAACGAAAAAACCCTGTTCATAGTAGAGGATATTTTCATGGAAAATCTATGCAAACTTTAATGTTTTTATTCCTTGCAATTGTTGGTCAGTTAGCAGGACTAGTATAAAGCCATAGTGTATTTATCTGACTTAGAGAGTATGCATTTAAACAACAACAAATGCATATATTTTACATGGTTAAACAGTGTGGAACACGCGCTAAATATGGGCTGCTATATCAACATTGGCTGTTTTTCCAAAGTAAAGTTTTTGGGTTTCCCACACTTTGACACTTACGGCAATATACCCCTTCTGCTCTGAAGCCAACCACTTTTCCTGACATATATTGACTGCCAATTTTTCAATTCAATTACAGTAGGGGAATTTGTTTGTAAAATGGGTCTACATTATCAAACAATGGTTCCCCAAACCAGTCCTCACCCCCCCCCGATAGTCCAGGAATAATAGATTAACCACTTGTGTTTAAATGAATATCAAGTTAGAATCTTTTTTTTTTTTTTTTTTAAATACAAGTGGGTAATCCCTAAATCCTGGACTGTTAGGGGGCGTGAGGAGTGGCTTGGGAACCACAGTTATAAGGCATTGGGATAGAAATGCTTTTTGGATTTATATCCATACCTCCAGCTCCTCCCCGCCCCAAACAAAATATGAGGTAACCATCTTTGCAAAAAGTTGTTTCTGAGAAGCTCTATTTCTACCTACATTAATAATTAAAAATATATTGACTAGCTACAATAAATATGTTTAACATACATAATGCACATTATTAGTATACATGGCACATAAGCTATGTGTTTTCACATCCACAAATCCCTTGCCACAAAACAAGTTCATGCAAAAATATACAACACATAAATGAAAGTGCTTCTAACCCTTTCTAGTGCAGGAGTGATGAGAACACTGCCTCTGGCACTCAATGGGTTAAAACCAAAAAACCCAGACACGACACTTCAGTAGTAATAAATTAAACCTTATTAAAATGGATATAAAAGTTGTTCAAGTTTTTTTTTTTTCTCTTTTAGGTTTTCATTTTAGTATTAGCTAAATCATGCAACTGAAATACAATCCAGGTAGGCATTCCATGCATTATAGATTGCATTCATTTTATACAAACAGTTATTCTCAGTCATACTCCTTGGCCAGTGAATGAGTGGACCCTGAGGCAATAGAATAGAAACGAAGGCTACACAAAAAAAAGCCATAATTTCACCTGTATTTCGGACTTCCCATTGTGAGGAAGTATGGGCCCTGTATGAGTTGGCTACAACACTTGTTGCCAAAACCCTTTTTGCTACAATAGTGAGAGGACACTCATTTTTGGCCACCTCAACCAGGAGATATAACCAGCACTGAAGCTTTTCTGAACATTAAAGCACAAGCCACAAAAGGTTCAAGTTGTGCAGATCCAAACTTCTCTAAATGGCTTTGTGAGCATAACTTTTTTTTTTTGGCACCAAACTGCAAATTCTTAAGCCAAGCTTGCAATTCTTGATACTTCTTACACTCCAGCTGTGTAACAGTGCTTGCTTATCCATACAGTGAACTAAAGGACATTGTAGTGCCCCCAAGAGCTTTGAATAACTGACAAAGCTTTGCACTTTGCAGGACTTTCACCAGCCCCTTCACACTTCAGATAAAGATGCATTCTTGCCGATTTCCTTAATTCCCTGAAGAATTCGCTTCATATGGCCCACTTTCATTATCCCCAGATCCTGCAAGAGAAACAAAGGGTTTCACTTTAATAGACAGTTTTGGAAACCATGTTTTGGTCGCATGCAAACAAACACAAATACCAATAAAACTCAATACTCAGTATGCCATCAAGGATGTTAGAACACTATCTGTGAATGCTCAAGGCCAGACACAATGGAGGGTCTTGTATAATGTGGCACAGTGAGAAAAACTGATGTTTATTTTTGTATAAAATCGTTCATTTACAAACAACAAATTTGGCAGTTGTGCCAACACAGAAAAGCTTTCTAATTTTATGAAACGTTTGGCACAGGCGATGTATAAAATTTTTTTAAAAAGTGTGCGTTACATTGCTTTTTAGTGCCACAATTTCCCGCCAACCTATGGTGGTGTTTACAGTACTGTGTAGTCAGAGAGAGATTAAGTGGTAGCATTATTTTTGCAACCCATCCCTCCAACATCCATAAAACCCAGTGAGAAAGCCTCCTTCATTATGCACAGACACCTTAATTATACATTATCCCCAATAGATCTTAGTCCTTTAATACAATATATCAATTCCGTAAGCAGTTAAGTGGAAAATAACTTGAAAATATATAGTGTATAGTACCCACTGTTCGTTATACATAACCCCAGTGTTTCATTTAGGATTACACTATGCTGTAGCGCACATTTGCAAGTGTTGTATGCTATACACAGAGAAACTAATTATAATAGCATTTCTACCACAACAATTCTCATTGTGCATTTTAAAAATAAGTTTAGTAACTTATTGAGGAACAGAAATTGTACATTGCAAATATTTCTCAATATTTCAATAAAACCGTAACAGTCCACCATGACTTTTTAGAACACATGCTTTTTTTCTTTTTTTACATATCTTTAGCAACAAACATAAAAAATGTAAATATATAAAAAATAATAATAAAAAGCAGCAGCACCAGTCCAACGGGGCAATAAAAAGAGAACTGCAGGGAATTGAGTTGGAAAAATTCTCCAATGCAGTTGAATGGGAAAATTCTTCCAACTCCGCTATGTACCCACTATATACTCTTGATAAAAGGTCAAATAACCAAAATCTAATCTTTCTAGCGCTTGGTTAACTAGACTCCCTTCAAACACCCAGTGACGACCATTTTTTAGTATATTGATACATACCTCCATGTTTAACTAAATCCACCCAAAAATGGTTGTGGCGCTTAAAATAGAGAATTAATGCAAGTGAAAGTCCTACCTTAAAAACAAAGTATGCCACATGTTGAATAACACTCGAACCAGGGAGCCCAGAGTATATTTAAAAGCTCAGTCCCAGCAAAGGTTATATTTGTACGCATTCTATAAAATACAAAGCTTCTACCAGACATGAAGATGTGAAGTGTAAGCCTATAGCCAAACATAGATATCATCTCAGAGCTAGCCTTTCTTTCACAGAAACTCTCGCTGATGGTAGTGTTTATTCTTCTTCTTTATGGAGAATGACTTTAGAGCTTGGATACATTTTGTATATACCTCAAAGTGAGTAGTTAACATTGAGGAAAAAACGAATCCCCCAATATTAATGGATCAAATGACTTGTGTTGTCTCTGGATTATTAAACCCAATAGTTGGGCTTTTATGCATTTCCAATTCATAATCACCTCTCAAACTATTTACTAGACATGTTACTATCTATGTATGCTAGTTCCTGACTATAGTGTGTACTCCAATGAGGATTTATGGGAAGGTCATGGCAGCAGTGCCTTTCAAAACTTATTTTTTTTTTTTTTTAAATTCAGTACAGGTATACCTCAATTTATTGCACTTCAACTTATTGCGCTTTGCAGTTATTGCTATTGACAGTATGTGTCAATTATCCATCGAGCAAGTGTTTCAGCACCATATTACTTTGTGTCTCTGACTATTCCATGTACCTATTTGCACAGACACAACAATATTTTATTTAAATTAGACTATTTAGAATCACTTATAATGGCCTCTAAGCATCAAAAGAAAGTATGTACAGTACATATTTTTTGTACTCAATCATTTTGGCTCATGTGACTCACTTTATAGCGGAACTCAGTGTGAATGATGGGGCATGTGCTGGGCGTGCAGTGTGAATGATGGGGCATGTGCTGGGCGTGCAGTGTGAATGATGGGGCATGTGCTGGGCATGCAGTGTGAATGATGGGGCATGTGCTGGGCGTGCAGTGTGAATGATGGGGCATGTGCTGGGCGTGCAATGTGAATGATGGGGCATGTGCTGGGTGTGCAATGTAAATGATGGGGCATGTGCTGGGTGTGCAATGTGAATGATGGGGCATGTGCTGGGTGTGCAATGTGAATGATGGGGCATGTGCTGGGGTAAGTCCTGGGTGTGCAATGTGGGTGGAGGGGGTGCATGAATATAGTCGTGCCTAGGGAAACACAAAACCAAGATACACCACTGCATGCTGCGGAAAGAGCAAGCAAAGTGCAGGCTGGCAATATGTAGGATGCATATATTGACACTTAGTCGGGGTGGAGATCTCATAAAATAGAATCAAGCATGGTAGGTCCTGTCTGTGTGTATGTGCATCCTACATAATGATGAGCTTTGTTCTTTCAGCAGTATGTGGAACATGTGTCCCTGGCCGGTGTTTGCAACTATTTATTTTCAGCACCGAAAAGACCCTTTTTTCAAAAAAGTCATATGTACATGTGTATGCACATGCTTATTACACAAGCTGATCGTGTAACTCTATAGTGCAGTATATGATTATAGATGCAATAAATACTAGTCAGAGACCAAAACTATGAACTATGCCAACAACTACTGATCTTTGTAAGCATATCAGGAATCTGCCTTACTTGGTCCACATTGTAAAAGGATTTATTTTCTGTGCTTATTAAGTATCTGATATGCCCATTATAACTCTATTGTAACATCTTGATAACAGCATGACATGTTCTACATATGTATTGGCACAATACTGTTTTGTAATTGTTTCTATTATCTTTACTATATTTAAATGTTATCATTTATGGTCTCTTACTGCATTGTTGTATGTAGTAGAAAATCACAGGCAAAAATCAGAAAACTCACTACTCCCCACCAGTTAGAAATCAAATAAACATACCTAAATAAAGTGTATATTTAGTTTGTCAAAGCAGCTTCAGAGGGCCACAGAACACAGGTTTATGTTTAGACTTTAAATCTGTACTCACTTTTTTATCTTTTGCTGTACTTAGCATAACATATGTAAATTTGTAAAAATGGATTGCTCAATGACATTCAGTCTTAAACAAATGTATAACTTTAATACTGTGAAATAAAAATGTAATTAAGGAAAGCTTTTTAAAAAATAAAAAAAAATTAAAAATGTCCAGAAAAAGTGGGGTTTTAGGCTGTATAATATATACCTTTTTTGTGGAAATTTCCCAAAATACTTTTGTAAATTTCCCCTTATTATTTTTGGAACTACAGTAAAAGGAAATTATTATTAATAAATTACAATATAACTATTGTAGCGACCCTGACACTAACCACAAGCGTGCAAATATAGAGAGAGCAAAAATACAAATTGTGAAATAAGCCGCACATACACAAAAGTGACACACGTGTCTACCACCAAATAAACAAAAAAAAAAGGAGTAAATGCTTAAATTAGCGTGGGAATATTTTCCTCCACATTGTTTTCAAGGATGATATAATAAAAAAATAAAACAAAAGTGGTGGGGGGGAAGAGAAAAAGCAATATAGTGTAAATCAGTTTTCGAGCACCTGATGAAGCGCAGTGGACAAAACATAGTGTCGTTCCGCCCAGTATGGAAGTGAACTGAGACTACAGGATCTGCAGAGGGACATTCTGTCATTGACACTTGTACGAGCGACAGCTCCCTATTTTCAAGTATTTACAGAACAACTTAAGTGGCACAGTGTACCCAGTCCTCAGGAGCAAGATAGTCATTTTAAATGTAAGAGTTACTATGTAAAAGTAAACTGTGCGGAAGAAATTAATCCCATCCTAATGTAAGTATTTACTGCTTATTTGTGTGGTGAGAGACACAAGTGTCACTTTTTGTATATGCACGGCAACTTCTATTTATAGCACTCATTATTTAGGAGTTCAGATTTTGATTCCTCCTTTCCATCTTTTTTTGTTCCCCTCCCCTCTCTTTAATAAATATTATATATATATATATATATATATATATATATATATATATATATAAATAAAGATTTTGCAGCCTGCAGGCGATGACTAGAATGCTCATTGGAAGCAAAATGGAAATAAACATGCTCTTATCACTTTACACCGATTTAGATCTAGCATTTAGAAACTAAAGTAAAACAATTCAGATGACTAAACTAATATGACGACTAAAACGAAATCAAAATTTGCCGTAAAAATTAACACTGCATTTAAGCACCTATAGTTGGGGTAATTAATTTCACAGTAGCCTCTAAGAGTGTCAATTTTCCCACCTTGAGACATTTGCATGTCTAAAGATGGTATTCTTTCTTACATTCTACATTGTATTGTTTTTTTGAGATGCACATGTGCCTCCAATTTAAATAGGTGTGAACATGGACACCCAGAGAAGTTACTGGTAGAATCTTTGCAGCAAACGGAGTTTGCAAAACATAAGTACTTCAATAAAATGGAATATCATGGGAGTTGTACATCATAGATGGCCTAGATAATATTAAAATATATTCAGTTTAAAGTGGATCCCCTCCCCCCACACATTTTTATTATTTTATTTTTTTCCCAGTTTAAGTCCAGGAACATGGCTTGCTGGGGCAACCTCATCTAAACTGTTAATGATAGCCAAATATCGACTGAAACAAGAGAAACTGTTAAATTTGGGCAGACTAGATGGACCGAATGGTTCTTATCTGCCGACACATTCTATGTTTCTATGTTTCTAAATGCTTGTAAGGAAGAGAATGTGTGCTTGTTTAGTATGACGTGGACTGAGTCATGCAGCTTTCACACAGCATTGTGTTTTTTTTTTTTTTAACATGCATATCTCTGATATGAAGAAGAGCATGCAAAGGTCCTGATGGCTTATACAACTCTTTAATGGGTGGAAACGCTCGGGATAGTTAATGTCATAGGGTGTAATGTGGACAAGATGAGAAATTCTTTAGCATTTAGACAAGTTATCTGAGAATGTTTGTGGCTCCAGAAATAAAATCTTTCAATTAGAGAAGGGGTCCAATACAATACACAATTCTTGAAAATCTTAATTTGAAGGAACATTTGCACAGAATTCGGACTCCGTAACTGAAATAATGGTTAAGCACAATTGTATTTCGTTGGCCATAAAGGTTTATCTTATTTCCCAGGCATGTGTACCAGGGAAATATAATTTGGAAGATCACAGTGCAACTAGGGAAAAGAAAATTGTCTGTGTGCAAAGCTTGTCACAGGCTCAAATAATATAAATGTATAAAATGAAGCCTATCATACAGGTGTGAGCATGCTGCATAGTTACAGTGCCACTGTTTAGCAGCTAATTACCAGAGTGATGTGTCAAATAACAAATATCATTACTATCTGAATCAGCATCGCAAAGACTTTACAGAGAATGACAAATCATTTTCTGGAGAAAAGAGCAGGAAAAAAAACATGACTTTTAAAACGAATGCAATCTGCAATAAAAAAACACAAACCATTTACACCAGAACAATGTACCACCAAATAGGGCTTGCTTACATAATGGTTTTTACTACAGGTGTGCAAACTTTCTAATAACTCTTAGAATCCAGGGAAGTTTTCCATTTTTTTTTTTTAATGAAGCTTTAAATATGCAAAACAAGAAAACACAGGGAAACACTAGCACATTTAAATGACATCCATTTCTGTTGAATGTCATCCACCATGTTATGAATTGAAAGATCACACTAAGCAGTCACCTTCCACACTGATCCCATTTCAAAATCTGAAATATTGTGAAATTTGTTGAAATTTTTGTTTGTTTATGTAAAAGGTGCAAGACACAGGTATTGAATAAATCTAAAGCCATTAGATCACCCAGTAAAAAGCATGTAAGTGGGTTTGTCCCTGTTAGGAATGTTGCTGAGGTTGTAGGCTGCAAGTGCAGTATATAAAACACACAAGGAGTGCAGGACACAGAACAGTGCAAATTAGTTTACAGAGAGTCTGTAAAATAGAAGCCAAGCTACAAGCACATAACAGGAAGGGGACAGGAGAAAGGTTTAGTTCCCACCAAATAGGAAAGAGGGAAAAAGAATAGCACAAAGGAAATACCTTAAGATCCCGCCTCTCCAGATGCAATAGCTCTGAGCCTCGAATGTCATGACGGATGAAGATTTCTTTGTACTCTCCCAAACTCAGCAGATCCAGCCAAGCTGCAACTTCATCTGTGCCCCATTTTTGAACTACCAAAGTTAAGAGTAAAACCCCCTTAATTTGTACATGCACAAAATGCATTACAAGCACAGGTTAGGCCATAAAGAGTGGAAAAACAGAGAAATGCAGTGCTAGCAAAGGGAAAAGAGAAAGGTGTCAACTTAACAAATCTAATGGTTTGATTTTATTTCTGCATGCAGGTTAAATCAGCAGTAATTAAAACATATCTTTACAAGGACAGGGTTTGTTTGCTTTGCAGCCGTGCTTTCAGCTTGCCATCCCACCCACGCCTAATTTGTATCAATATTAAGCCATTCCTGAGATACAGTGAATTTGCTTTACACATTAGGATCAGTGGTGTAAGGTATAATTTAGTCTATAGTGTTACCACACAATGGGTGTTGCACAGATTAAAACCATTACATGTGCCTTTAAGATGTAGCGTTCACAAACATTGTAGGACATTTGATATGATAATTACTCTTACACACAGACAAACATTTTATATATACTTTTGATGATGTAAACCTCTTAAGAAAGGTTGGAGACACTAAAGACCCCCCCCCCCCCCCCCCCAACATTGCTCCATTTTGTGAAACAGCCATTGTTGCAGCAGATGGTAATCCCCGTCATAAGGAGACCAGTGAGCTGCATAGTAAAGTTACAGGAGCACACTTGAGATGGTACCCTTAGTACAAGGGTGAACTCGAAAAGAAAAAAAAGATGTCTGCAGAGGATTATGGGAGGGATATATGAGAATGAATGCAGTGATAAACAGATGGTACCTATGGAGAACGATTTACTGGGATAGTGGAACATTTTTGGGCCCCAATCCCTCCAAACAGCAGTTTCATGATGGTCCTGATGAAGCATGCTTTTATAGAAGACATTCCACAAAGACAGTATTTGCATTCCTTCTGTGTTGTCAGGGAGCCATCAATTGATCATCTAATGATGATTTGACTTTTACAGTTAAACCCAAATACAGTAATATTAATATCTATGTGTTTATTTACAAAATATTTATTATTAATCTGCCAGCTAACATTATATGAAGTGGTTGGTATGTGCTAGGATAGAATCAAATATATTTTTGCCATGAGTTGACTAGAGTGATACAGTTGCTGCCCGAGACATGTAAAATATGGAAGGGGGATTGTTAAATACTTACAGGACATGTAATGTGTAAAAGGCTTGGTGCTGAATGGTGGCAGGTATGGCGAAGCCAGTAATTAACATTAAACTGGTTACTTGAAACTAGGTGTAGTAGACATAGTAGACAAAGACCAAAGATGAAGCATAAGCCTTTAAAGGAACTAGACTATACTGTGAACCAATGTTTTAATATTCACACTGGTATACTAGTATAGTACAATTGTTTGCTGCTGTGGATGTTGTATAAAGATATGGTTTATTGATTTCCATAAAATGTGTAGTGACCATGTATTTTACTTTGGCTATTCACATTAGTAGAATACAGTGAAGTCCATATGAACACCTTTGTGCTGGATTAATGACTGTTTGTGAGCATTCATTTCTCTTTCATCAAGCAACTTCAGCAACTCTGCAGTCAGCCAGGGAAGCTCAACTCCTGGGTCTAGAGACACAAGGTCTGTGCTATGGGTTTCTGTAAGTTATGTATGTGTATGCCTGTATATATAAGGGAATAAGCAGATTGCTAATCTTTTCAACTTCAACTCTTGAGGTTTCCATTCACATGAAACAAAGCATGCATTGTTCTAGGTTAATGTCAATATATATATATATATATATATATATATATATATATATATATATATATATATATATATATATTATATTATATATATAACCACAACAAGATTATAAAATGTATGCTTCAAGGCTGAAAATCAGAAAATGCAGATTTAAAGTTTTTTTCCTTTTCTTATTCATAAACAGAACTGCACTATGGCCACACTAATTCTTATACATTTATCTAAAACAATGGTTATAAGTGATACCAGTCACCTCCTCTCAACATTCACAGACTATGAACACATAGCATGTGAAACCGTCCAAATTGCAAATTTTAATTGGCCTGATTAGAAACAGTAGACATGTAATAACATAAATACATCTGTATTTTATAATTACATAAGTCCTGCTTCCAGGCCTAGCGGTGTGTGCACTTGTAACATTTCAACACTCATTGGAGGTAGTGCAGACACTACACACCATTAAATAAATGCAAAACCTAGCAGAAGCAAAAACATGACTTTAAATTAAAACAGTAAAAGCCAAGGAAGTGAATGCACCTCTGGAACAAGTACTGGCATGTGTACTAGTGTGGAACAAATGACACATTAATAGTGATAGCAATCCATGTCCCATAATATACCACAATGGGGTACAGTGTGTAGATATTCTGAAACTAGACAACTGGTCTTACGGAGGTTTCTCTCAAAGTACAAACATGCTGCAATTCTACAACGCTGGGTGAGTATCACTCCAATTTGCTAATAATATGAATTGTACATATAGTCAGTTCTAAGGAATATAGTAAGTAATGGTTTCCATTATACAGGCAGAATTTGTACCATATGGGGATTTTTGACTCCCTGAAAACACTGTGGATAAGCGTTCACTTGTGCACATTCACACATGTATAATAATGAGCAGATGATCATATGCTATATATGTGCATATGTACCTAGAATGATATGTATACACAGTAAAAACGTGGATGGTGTTTTTGTTGCTACCTGCCCCAATACCACGAGAAATTGGCAGACACATACCAGGCTGTGGACTGGTCTTATGCTTTTGGACCTTCTCTTTTTTAAACTTTGGCACTATACGAAATACTGTACTTCTACTGTTTCTTTTAGCATATTCCAGGGGAGGATCCTGTTTGAAACAATAGGGAAAGAAAAGATGTGCTTACTGCTGGAGTCAAGACAACAGAAGAAAAATAAATGAAAAAAATCAAATGGAATTGCAAAATGCAAAAAAGCCAAACATTAGAACATTGAATGGACAACAGAGGAGGGTCAAGAGGATCTTATCTGCCATCAAATTTCATAACATTGGGGCAGGATTTACGATCCTGCAGTGCCAGCATCTGACAATGTGGCACTTCAACCACTTGCATTGTGAGTGGATTACAGCATCGCTCGCAAAGCATTTCAAATTGTGAGTGTTAGAATACCCACCATCTTTCGCGTGGCAGTGTAATGATGCACACCAACATTGCATTAGAGACAGACAGGGCTGCTATTATACAAATAAGTATAACAAAGCTACAGCATTATTAAAACACAAATTCCCCTTCTGTGCCTTCCCCTTAAAGTAAAGTTACATTATAATACCGGCTCAACCCCGTTTGTCCTGTGTTTCAGTACCTACCTCCTCTTCATCAGGCTGCAAGACATAGTAAAGCCAGGGGATTTCTGCTAGTTTTGTTAACTCAATCTCCACATTGTGCAACGCATTTGACAAAAGCTCTTCGTGATGGGATTCCAGTTGCTGTGAAAGAAGAGTTTGTAAATATGGGTGTAGTGGAACTAATTTCAATTAATGTATTTTGGCTGTTTTAAATGCATAGCTTAGCTCCCACTAAAGGGATTGCCAAAATGAATGAAAAAAAAAAAATCATTAATAATCAAAACACATTATCAAACAGAAATCAGTAATGAAATATTAAATCATAAGAGGAAATCATTAATAAAAGGCTCATGGGGTGTATCCACCAAGCAGAGAATCAACCTGTAGAATCCCAGTCCAAGCTCCAGTCCACTGCAATTTTAATTTACAGTGAAGTCATGGTAACAAAACATTTGGAGAAATGGAATTGGTGAGATGCATGCAATGTGCGGCTAGAGTCATACAGCACTGACAGTTTTTAAACTGTGAACCTTGTGGGATAGTACCCATTTGGGAGCAGCTCACATGATTGGTGGGAAGTGAGATAGCTCAGTAGGTAAATGCCCTGAATACAGAGCCTGTTCAAACCACAGGGTTCAAATTCCAGAAGGGTCAACTAAGCCCTTAATCCTTCTGAATTGATAAATGACTACCATAAACTGGGTAATAACATCTATTAATTAGTTGCAGACTTGGTTAATTCTGAGACCATGCGCTAAAATGAGATTTGAGTCCCACTGGGAGAAAGGTTCTATATTAATACCAGTTATTATTATTAAAGTCGAAAACTATATGTACCTCTTATTTTAAACCACTAGGTGGCAGGGATGTTATGTGGCTTTACAAGGACAAGTAATGTTAACGATTACATTGAAGGAAATAATAAAATAAAATAAAAAAAAAACATAAGCTTTTAAAGAGCAGCTAAGGTTTTTGAGAGCTAAGAGTTGAGCGGACACCTGGATGTTCGGGTTCGGCCGAACTTCGGAAAAAAGTCCGGGTTCGGGGTCGAACTTGACCCCGAACCCCATTGAAGTCAATGGGGACCCGACGTTCGGCTTATGGAATACATGTACTATTGGCTTTCTATAAACCGAAATAGAGTCCCCATTCATAAGAATTTCTTATAAATGGGGACTCTAGTTCGGTTTATAGAAAGCCAACAGTATTACATGTATTCTATAAGCCAAAAGTCTATAAACCGAACAACCTTCGGTTTATAGACTTTCGGTTTATAGAATACATGTAATGCTATTGGCAATTCTATTAACCGAAAGTCTATAAACCGAATGACTTTCGGTTTAAAGACTTTTGGTTTATAGCCGAACCTCGAACTCCAACACGGACATACAGTGAAATGTCTGGGTTCGGGTTCATGGCACGGACACCGTAAAGTCCGGTACGAACCCGAACAGTGCGGTTCGGGTTTGCTCAACACTATTTGTTACATGAAGCAAGGGTTAAAAAAAAAAAAAAAAAATAGCGACCCCCTCCTCCTGATGTGTATATTTAGACATACATGCAGGTTTACGCTCTGCAGCTGAGGCAGAGCCGGTCGGGAGGCTGGCTTGCACCAAGGGTGTCAGCGCACACCCAACCACAGCGGGGGCTCATCCATGCTCATTGGATTGGGTCCTGCATGTAGGGTTGCCACCTGGCCAGTAAAATGTTTTCTTGGGGCTAATGATAAGTCTACGAAGGTAGTAGCAAGGCTGGTATTTTTTCAAAGAAAAGGTGGCAAACCTATCTGCATGGAGAAGGGACTCTCTGCTAATGCTACGGGATCAGCAGGAAAGGTGTCCGTCAGACGATAAACTGGCATATTCTATGAAAAAGTTCATGATAGCTTATCCTCAGGAAAAAAAAAAAAAAAGTTTCCCTGCCCTTTAAATCCCTGGTGACGCATAGTGCTTGCAACACAATTGCAGAGACCCGATCAGACCTTAATACCTGTCTGGCAATTTTTTTTACGAGACCTCCCGACATCACAGAAGCATGCCGGAACCCGGAAGTACGAGCACGACAAGATTTTGTAAAATGTAGCCGGTACTCGCTTTGAGTATCAGATACATTTTTCCTGTCAGACTGAGGCAACTCAGTCCCTGCAGTGGTATCAGAGCACAGCTCATCGCGATGAGCTGTTAAACGCAGGACGTTCTATACTGTCCTAGCGTCTTTTGGGACATTATCACTGCTCAAATGCTATATATATGCTGCAAAATACAATGTAATACAGTGGCTACACAGTATACAAAAAAAACAAAAACACCACTCGCACACCAATAAAGTTGGCAACTATAAACATAGGAGGAATTAGAGGTTTTTTTTGTAACTTGGCCAAACCATAATTAAGATCACCCGCCACATCAAGTCACTTAACAACGTGAGGCCTAACCTCACAGCGTACAGCTGACCATAACAATTTGATGGCATGGAACATGCCAATTTGATCACATGCTCAATTAGGATAATTAAGTATGCAAAATATAATCCATGTTTATGCAACACGAACCACCACATTTTTTGGTGTTGCTTTGATTGACAGCATAGCACAGCTCATCCTAACAATACACAATTTGCAATAAAATAAAAGTTACCAGAGAGAATAATATAATTTCCTAATACTGCAGGGGAAGCAATACAATTGTAAAGAAGATTCAAATAAACCTTGATATCCTGTGAGTGCTACATGCTCTTACCAATGGAACTCTTCCCACAAGGAGAGACTCTGTTTCATTGTGCAAGGCCTTCACATTGACTGCCACTTCTATGGCAGTGCTTCTAGTGAGATTCTGAGAATGAAAAAGGGGACACCAGTAACAGATATTAATCCCTGTAGGGTACACACAGACCTGGAAGCTGACATAACAATGCTGTCACAGGGAAATGCAATCAGGGTGGATTATTGTTGATATATCTGACAGTTCTGTCACCTACCTCTGGAAAGCGGGGGTTTGCTTTATTTAGTGCATGTGAGCAAGCATTGACTGCATGAGCTAGTTCTTGCTCCAATAAGCTGTGTATTTTTGCAGCTTCACATATTCTGAAAAGACAGAGCTTAAATAGTTAAACACTATGTCTGGATACTCTGAGGTACTAATTTACATACTCTCCAATCTTGTAGTTTTTATACTCAGAATACAACAAATACTGGTTTTCATTGAAATGCCATGGTTCTGTCCATGAGAGAGTTATGTGTTTGGCTATGTGCAAAACAAATACTATTGTATTTAGTTTTTTTTTTTGCTTGTTGTGCAGTAGTGGCACATTACATTATATTAAGTAAATGCAAATGGAACCAAACATTGTAGAAAATAAACTGCAATAGACTACTTATAAAAAAACATTTTTCAGCATTCCCAAAATGCTACATGAGTGCTATGCCTTATTAGAATTCATGTAGAAAAAAATCAAATAGTGATCAAAATAAAAACCTTACTTTACAAGAGTTACACTATTCACATTGCATAGCATTTAAATTAAAACAACTTTTTATGTTATTGTTCCCTCAAAAGGAAGGCTGTTCAATAACAAAATTGCCAGAATACAATGCAGCATACAATATTTTTTCTATTAGAAAAAATTATACAAAGTTCATGTGAACAGATTTTAAAGGGATATGCCAGGCAAAAAACCCCCACACAAATGACCAATGCATATAATCCATCCTTAAAAATCTTGCAATCTTGCTGCGTGTCCCAGCCTTCTAACTTGGAGACTCAGAGGTAAATGGGCAGTTTTAAAATCGCACAAGTTAAGATGGTTCGTTTCATTTTGCATGCATAATACATGGTTGAGTAAAAAAAAAAATACATGTAGATGGATTCATGAAAGCAGCCTTCGCTGCAAGAACCCCTTTTTTGTCTGGAATGTCCCTTTAAAGTAGGTTTTGCAAGCTGTAAAATCAAGCGTGTAAATAAAAAAGATAAAACATAAATAAAACTAAAAATAGCGTGTAAACTACAGATTATTTCCTCAGTATACAGGCCATTAAAAACTGGCTTAAAGACTATTTTAAGTCAAGGGAGCAGCTTGCAAAGCTGGTATTTTTTTTTAAAGTTATTAAACATGAAAGTGGCAACCCTACCAGCATATCACCTCAATATAGCGACACCCAACAGATTCAAGAATACAATTTATTTCTAAACTTGCCAGGAAAGACCCAACCATATCTGATGACTAATTTTACATAAACACCAACTATAAAAAGCACCGGGAACCATGCCAAACCATCATCCCGATTTGAGTTCAAAGCACAGGTGTGCTCATGTTTCTGTGCAGCATGTTCGGTTTGTATACCGCCATTGGTTAAGAAGATCACATACCTTGTAATAAGCTCCTCTGCGGCTTGCGAGCACAGATGTATCAGAGTGACCTCCTCTTCTGACGCCAGGTCTACAGACTGCAGAGAGTACAGGTGAGGCCGAAGAGCAGGCTTACAGGAATCATACTTCTGTTTGTCTTCCCATGACTTGAGCGTATTTTCAAATGCCTGTTCATAAAACAGCATGTTTATGAGAGCGTTTTAAAAGGCCTCTCCTATTGGGATGCACTGGCGGTCATTAAAATGTAGAGCTTTCTGTGCACACTGACATCTCACAATTATGCTATAAAAGTGTTTACACAGTTTTACATTGTGCATGTGGCTTCCAGCAGATGAAATGGTTCTAAGCAAACTGAGTTAAGTGGTTTCCTTTGTAAATATTATCAATAAGAAATAAAAACCAGAAACCTGTTTAGTGTGCAGTGCTAGAGCCAGTGTCTGTACATTAATATTATTCAAAGAAGTAAAACGTTTTATTTGAAGCATATAAACTGATCTAAGACATGCAGGCTTCTAAAAAAATATATATGAGCGGATGGTAAAGTAAATGGCATACATTTGTGGGTTATGTTTGACGAGTTTTAAAAGTGGAACAATTAGCAGAACTTTAATCTACAGCTACCCTCTATGCACTACATAGAAACATAGAAACATAGAATGTGTCGGCAGATAAGAACCATTCGGTCCATCTAGTCTGCCCAATTTTTTTTTTTTTTTTGAGTACTTTTATTAGTCCCCCGTTCCCGGTCTTATAGCTAGGATAGCCTTGTGTCTATCCCACGCATGCTTAAAATCCTTGACTGTGTTTACCTCTACCACTTCTGCTGGCAGGCTATTCCATACATCCACTACCCTCTCAGTAAAGTAATACTTCCTGATATTACTTTTAAATCGTTGCCCCTCTAATTTAAGACTATGTCCTCTAGTTGTGGTAGTTTTTCTTCTTTTAAATATACTCTCTTCCTTTACTGTGTTGATTCCCTTTATGTATTTAAATGTTTCTATCATATCCCCCCTGTTACGTCTTTCCTCCAAGCTATACATGTTAAGATGCTTTAACCTTTCCTGGTAAGTTTTATCCTTCAACCCATGAACCAGTTTAGTAGCCCTTCTCTGAACTCTCTCCAAAGTATCAATATCCTTCTGGAGATAAGGTCTCCAGTACTGCGTACAATACTCCAAGTGAGGTCTCACCAGTGCTCTGTACAATGGCATGAGCACTTCCCTCTTCCTACTGCTAATACCTCTCCCTATGCAACCAAGCATTCTGCTAGCATTTCCTGCTGCTCTATTGCATTGCCTACCTACCTTCAAGTCCTCTGAAATTATTACTCCTAAATCCCTTTCCTCAGATGTTGAGGTTAGGACTGTACCAAATAGTCTATATTCTGCTTTTGGGTTTTTACGCCCAAGGTGCATAATCTTGCACTTGTCCACATTAAATGCCAGTTGCCACTGCTCTGACCATTTTTCTAGTTTAGCTAAATCATTTGCCATTTGGCTTATCCCTCCATGAATATCAACCCTGCTGCAAATCTTTGTATCATCAGCAAAAAGACATACTTTACCAACAAGACCTTCTGCAATATCGCTAATAAAAATATTAAAGAGAATGGGTCCAAGAACAGATCCCTGAGGTACCCCACTAGTAACAAGACCTTGCATCGAATATACCCCATTGACTACAACCCTCTGTTGCCTGTCACTCAGCCATTGTCTAATCCATTCAACAATATTGAAATCCAAACTCAAAGATTTCAGTTTATTGATAAGCCTTCTATGTGCGACAGTGTCAAAAGCCTTACTGAAATCTAGGTAAGCAATGTCTACTGCACCACCCTGATCTATTATTTTAGTTACCCAATCAAAAAAATCAATAAGATTAGTTTGGCATGATCTCCCTGAAGTAAACCCATGCTGTCTCTGATCTTGAAATCCAAGCGACTTTAGATGTTCAACAATCCTATTCTTTAACAAGGTTTCCATTATTTTCCCCACTACTGAAGTAAGACTTACTGGTCTATAGTTGCCCGCCTCCTCCTTACTACCTTTCTTGTGAATGGGCACAACATTAGCTAATTTCCAATCTTCTGGAACTACTCCCGTTAACAATGATTGGTTAAATAAATCTGTTAACGGTTTTGCTAGTACACCACTAAGTTCTTTTAATAACTTTGGATGTATCCCATCAGGTCCCATCGACTTATTTGTCTTTACTTTAGACAGCTGAAGTAAAACCTCTTCCTCTGTAAACTTACATGCATCAAAAGACTCATTAGTCTTTTTCCCTAAATGAGGTCCCTTACCCTCATTTTCATTTGTAAAAACTGAACAAAAATATTCATTAAAGCAGTCTGCTAAGCCTTTATCCTCTTCTACATAGCATCCTTCTTTTGTTTTTAATCTAACTAATCCTTGTTTTACTTTCCTTTTCTCATTTATGTATCTAAAAAATGTTTTATCCCCCTTTTTCACTGACTGGGCTATAGTCTCTTCTGTGTGTGCTTTGGAAGCTCTTATAGCTTGCTTTGCCTCTTTCTGCCTACTCTTATAGATCTTTCTATCTTCCTCACTCTGAGTATTTTTATAATTACTAAATGCTAGCTTTTTATTTTTTACTATTTTAGCCACCTCTGCAGAGTACCACAGTGGTTTCTTCAATTTTTTGCTCTTACTGACAAGCCTTATGCAATTTTCTGTAGCCTTCAGTAGTGCAACTTTTAGATAATCCCATTTCTCCTGGACTCCATTTAAATTGCTCCAGTCTGATAATGACTCCTTCACATCTAATCTAATTTTAGAAAAGTCTGTTTTTCTAAAATCTAAAACTTTTGTTTTTGTGTGGTGTGACTGCGTCACTGTTCTTATATTAAACCACACTGTCTGGTGATCACTAGAGCCTAAACTTTCACCTACAGTAATATCTGATAACAAATCTCCATTTGTGAACACTAAGTCTAGTATGGCCTGCTTTCGAGTTGGCTCCTCCACTACTTGTTTTAGAGATAATCCCAGTAGGGAGTTTAGGATATGCGTACTCCTGGCGCAAGTAGCTGTTTTGTATTTCCAGTTCACATCAGGAAGATTAAAGTCACCCATGATGATCACTTCTCCCTTCATTGTCATTTTAGCTATTTCCTCAACTAGTAGATTATCTAACTCCTCTATTTGTCCAGGGGGCCTATAAATCACACCTACCCGAGTTACCATATGATTACCAAATTCTAATGTAACCCAAACTGACTATGTTCGCCTCACTACTATTACTATTACTAGTATTACGTTACATTTTAAGCTATCCCTCACATACAGGGCCACCCCTCCCCCTTTTTTACCTTCTCTGTCTTTTCTATATAAAGAGTACCCTGGTATTGAAATGTCCCAGTCATGTTTTTCCATTATACCATGTCTCAGTAACAGCCACTAAATCTACATTCTCAGTTGCCAATATTGTCACAAGTTCATGGATCTTATTCCCTAAACTGCGAGCATTTGTAGACATGACCCTAAGCTTATCATTTTTTAGCACGCTGACTACAGGTAACTTCTGTACCTTTTTTGGGGGGCAATTGGATTGATGTTTTATCGCCATTTTGCCCCCCTCTTTTAGTTTAAAAACCTCCTAGCAAAACCTCTGAACTGCTCACTGAGAACATTCGTTCCCTTTTGAGAAAGATGCAAACCATCTTTTTTGTACAGTTCCTTTCTATCCCATAGTGAACTTCCATGAGAAACAAAGCCAAATCCTTGCTCCCGACACCATTCTCCAAGCCACAAGTTGAAGTTCCTAATACGCATCCGTCTATCATTCTGAATGTTGTGCACAGGCATAACTTCAGAAAAGGACAGCGTGGACACAACCTGCCGTATATCATTGGCAAGAACACGAAAAGCTTCCTTCACCTCTGAAACCTCATTGCAAGCCAAATCATTTGTCCCTAGATGAACCAGTACATCCAATTCTCCTTCCTGATTTGCTTGCTTAACAATATTAGAAATACGCCTCCTGTCTCTGCGAGCAGTAGCTCCAGGAAGACATCTCACTAAGCCAATAGTGTCCAACCTCTTATGATAGAATCGCCCAACAACAACTGCTTTCTATCAGGCCTCACCTTCTCCTTGCACACCTTGGCCACATAGGAGAGTGGTTCCTCAAACTCTGCGTCTGAGCCTGCCTCCACAACACCACTGCACTCTGCAAGTGCTGAAAATGAATTCTGGACAGCCACAGACTGTGGGACATGCCTTTTATACACAACTCTAAGCCTACCAGATCCAACAGTAATCCACCTGCCATTCCTAGGAAGCCTCTGCGGCAATGGCCTCTGTGGCAGTGACTTCGCAACAGTCTCAGCCCGAGTTTGTTTTACAGATAAATTACAAATCTCGGACTTTAAAAATGCAATCTCCTGCTGCAATCTTGAGAACTGTCTACAGATTAGACAGCCTCCAAACCTCCAAAAAATGGAATGTGAAACAAATGCAGAACAATTATCACAGTAAACCAAATCTGCCATTTTAAGAATTTAAATCAAAAAGATCTTTTAGTTTTTCTCACCTCTTGTATACCTCAGACTACCTCCAGAGTATCTCCAGAATATCTCTTAAATATACTCTTTGAAAAGCAGCTCTTAGAAGAGCAGCCAAGCTATTAAATACATCCGTGTTAGATACATCCGTGTCATTGGTCAGGCCTCCATCAACTTACTGAGCATCATGGGATACATAGCCCCAAACATCTGCAGTGTCAAGCTTAGCCATCAGTGTTCCAATGTGCCCGCCACTCTCTAGTAGTCAATTAAAGTGCCACCAAACTTCCCCACTTGTGCTTAGGGTATTCAAATACAAGTGAACATTTCAGTAGCCCTTATATGAGGATAAAATGGTAAGATACATGCCATTTTATCTTCTATCAGTTTGCCTGAAAGGGCATGCATACTGATCTGGCTGTCAACGGTCACCTAGTATAATAAGAGACCTTTGTTTTGATAGATAATAAATAGAATAGACTAAATAGAAAACATAGTCGGTATCCATCAGATCCCATTAGTCATGAGTGGCGAGAGCCAGCTCTCATTGGCTGAGCAGGTCTGCCTGGGCCTGAAGCCAGATCAGCTCTGCCACTGTAAAGATATAGGTTGAGTTTTCTCTGGAGCCGTGGCATAGTATTTGTAACATGTGATTCTATAAGTTTAAATCCTTTAGTGGCGTTTTAACATATTGAATGACTGATGTGTATAACGTCAATGCTCATTAATTGAAACTAAAGAGGTTACGTTACGGACAGCCATAAATGTATTACTTTAATATTTCAATTAAATCATACTGACTAATAACATCAGATAGACATGAGGGAAAGAAAAGTAGATTCTAACATTGTCTGATGATACTTGTTTTCTATATATTTTTATTGGAGTGTAATGGGTTTTGTATTTTATGAGGTTATAAACCCTGCAGCCCAGGCAGTATTAGAGTAACCACGGATATTATTCTATATGTAATGGGCTATGGACTGGATCCCTTATATTGTAGAAAGGAGTCAGCCAATACCATTATTTCATATGCAGTCATGCAGGAGCTGCACTATGTGAACATGCATTCAAATTTAATATCTTTTGTAAATATTTGCTGTTGTGTAGATGTGTAGATGAACAAAGGATAATAGATATTGTACTGCATCATCCAACCAAAGAATTCACTATACTTATATTACATACTTCAATCAGACACAGATACCATGAAAGAAGTGAGTCGGATGGCTGTTCTGAATATTGTCATAATAACAGGGTGACAGCTGCCATTACATTAGATACACGTTGTGACAGATGCCACAGCAGCATCTCCTTATACCATGCAAGATCTCGCTACACACTGATCGTGAAGAAGAACAGGTCTCACAATGATTGATGACAGTGCTGGATGATTAAAGTACTGCTGTCACTCTGAAAGAACAAATTATTTAACTAAAGGATTGAACCTGTGGATTTCCACTGAAACCATTTTATTAAAAACAAGCACTCAATGTGCAAATGAATTATGGATGAACCGTTTATTTTTGGTCACTTGTTCCCGTTATATAACGGAACTGTAACACAAACGTCTGTAAAAACACTTAAAATATTGTTTTTTTTGTAATTAATTTATTTAAAGGTTTCTTAATATGCACAGTAACAGAAAATAATGCCCTGTGGGTTATATGATATATATAGCAAAGCATAACCCACAGGGGACTGATGTCTGTTCTTGTGCATATTAACCCCTTAAGGACAGAGCCTTTGAAACATTTTTGTCCTTTCTGGACAATGCCTATTTTAACATTTCTGTGCTGTTTGTGTTTAGCAGTAATTTTCTTCTTTGTCATTTGCTGTACCCACACATATTATATATTGTTTTTATCGGGACAAGAAGGGCTTTCTATGGATGCCATCTTTTTGATCATATCTTATCATATTATTAAAAAAAATAATAAAATATGGTAAAAATAAAAAAATAATACACAAATTTCTTTGTTTTTATTTGAAACAACTTCTCCTCATCGACAATAGCGAACGAAAAAACATGCTAAATAGATTCTACTATTTCTCCTGAGTACAGGGATACCACCCATGCATAGGTTTGTTGGGTTGTTTGGGGGCTAAAATGCCAAATTTGTGAGGTGCAGTTTTTTGTTTTCCAACTTGAAATTTTTACATGCAGACAGCCTGCACCCATGTCCCATTTGGGACATATTTGAAGCCAGCTAGTGTATTTTACCCCATCAACCCATATATTTCTTAAAAGAAGACACCTTAGGCTATCTCATATGGTGGTATTTTTACACTTTCCATGCACTAATTCTACCACCAGCCTTTGTCAAACTTTGTGGTAGTAATTTTTTTGTGGTTTTTTTTCACAAACCTTGTACTTCAGACATGAATTCACAGATTTTGGTATGTGTCACTGCCAAATAACACCCTAATAAGTGTTCAGCAACATCTCTTGAGTACAGGGATACCACCCATGCATAGGTTTGTTGGGTTGTTTGGGGGGTAAAAGGCCAAATTTGGTAGGTGCAGTTTTTGGTTTTCCAAATTAAAATTTTGACATGCAGACCGCCTGCACTCATGTCCCATTTGGGACATATTTGAAACCAGCCAGTGTATTTTACCCCATCAACCCATATATTTTTTAAAAGAAGACACCTTAGGCTATCTCAAATGGTGGTATTTTTACACTTTCCATGCACTAATTCTACCACCAGCCTTTGTCAAACTTTGTGGTAGTAATTTTTGTGTGGTTTTTTTTCACAAATTCACAGATTTTGGTATGTGTCACTGCCAAACAATAACCCAATATGTGTTCAACAACATATCCTGAGTACAGGGATACCACCCATGCATAGGTTTGTTGGGTTGTTTGGGGGCTAAAGGGCCACATTGTGAAGGTGCGCATTTTCAACTTGGAATATTGATGTGTAGTCAGCCTGAGCCCATCTTTCATTTGGGACTTTTTTTTAAGTAGGACAGTGTATTTTACCCCAAAAAGTATATATTTTGTAAAAGTAGACACCCTAGGCTATTTTAAATGGTGTTATTTTAACACTTTCCATGCACCAATTCTGCCACCAGCCTTTGTCAAAGTTTGTGGTAGTCATTTTATTGTGTATTTTTTCCCACATACATTGCACTTTAGACACAAATTCACATATTTCGGTATGTGTCACTGACAAACAATACCACAATATATGTTCAGCAACATCTCCCGAGCACAGGGATACCACCCATGCATAGCTTTGTCAGCTTTGTTAGGGGTTGAAAGGCTACATTTGAGAGGTGCGCTTTTTGATTTTCAAACTTGGAATTTGAACATGTAGAGCAAGGAAGGGGTTAATAGCTCTTATAAGAGCCTTTGTAGTACTGTACAAAAAAATTAACCCCTAAAAATGCACAGATAAGAAAAAAATTTCTGCTGTGCAGTGATCAGTGGCAGGGAAGGAGTTAATACACTACACTATACAAAAGGTATGGCTTTTATAAAAGCCCTTGGGACTCACAATTTATTAACATTTTATTTAATTTATTACAATTTAAAAATTATGTTATACAGATCTGTCTCTTTCCCTCACTAAAACTCAAGTGAGGAGAGGGAGGCAGATCCATATGGGTCAGAACAATATTTACGAACCAGACGAATGGTGATGCTCATCTGAGAAATCACCAAACCACCTTTGCCACTGATCGGTTGTTACTGATCGCTATACACGCGTTCAGACAGCTTCAAAAGGAATACACGTAATCCCCTAGTGGGTATAATTAACCCCTAGTGAGTCTGACAAAAAAAATGCTGATAGCAAAAAAAAAAATCTTTCGGCGACTAGATTGCTCCATATGCGCTGCTTAGGCAGTGACCATATGCACTGCTTAGGCAGTGACCATATGTGCTGCTTAGGAAGTGATATACGGCAAGGAAGGGGTTAATAGCTCTTAAAAGAGCCTTTGATATACTGTAATAAATCAAAGTAAAAAAAAATAACCCCTAAAAAAATGCACAGACAGCAAAAAATGTGCTGCTGTGTAAGATCACTGCGTACACAGCGATCAATTGCAGGGAAGGGGTTAAATACTGGAAATGGCTTTTATAAAAGCCTTTGGGTCTCAATTCTATTAAATATATTATAATTAAAAACTTACATTATACAGCTCTGTCTCCCTCACTAAAACTCAAGTGAGAGGGAGGCAGATCTACACGGGTCAGATAAAATATTTACACATATTGATCTAACCAGACGAATGGTGATGCTCATCTGAGCAAACGCCAACCCGCCATTGTCACTTATCAGCTGTTACTGATCGCTATACATGCGCTCAGACAGCTAAAAAATTTTTTTTACGTTAAACGTAGTCCCCTAGCGGGTATAATTAACACGTGACGGGTGTAATAAAAAAGTTTTAAAAAAATTAAAAATGCTTCTGCAGCAAGATTGCTGCATTTGCGTCAGATCGCTGATTAGGCAGTGATCTACGGCAAGAAAGGGGTTAATCTCTCTTAAAAGAGCCTTTTTTTATCCTGTAATGAATTACAGTAAAAAAAAATAACCCCTAAAAAATGCACAGACAGCAAAAAATGTGCTGCTGTGTATGATCACTGCGTACACAGCGATCAATGGCAGGGAAGGGGTTAAATGGCTTTTATAAAAGCCCTTGGTGTTTAAAATTTTATTAAATATTTTTTTTATTATTTTATTTTATTTTTTTACTTGATCTGATCTGTCTCTCTCCCTTACTAAAAGTAGTAAGGTGAGGGAGGCAGATCAATACTTGTCAAAGGCAATATTTAGTAATATTGCCTTTGACAGTATGGTAAGTGCTCATCAGAGCACTTACCATACATGCCTGCACACAGATCACATAGATCTGCTGTGCCGGCATCGATTGGCTCCCCCTAGAGCATCGGAAGTGAAATACTTTCACTTCCGATGCTCTTGCCATTAGAAGGGAAACGCTGCCTGTACAGGCAGCGTTCCCTTCTACTGAGCCGATGGGGTCGCTCAGGAGAGCGACCACCATCGGCTCTGGGGAGCAGAACGGTGTTGTTAAGTGCCTCGCTGGCGAGGCACTTTAACAACACCGGAGATGCTTAGAAAGCGAACGATCGTTTGCTTTCTAAGCACATGTGTGCAGCGGGCGCAGCCATTTTTAAATGGCTGCTACGATCACTCCGTGGAGTGATCGTAGCGCGCCCCTGCACATTTGGGGGGTGTTGCACAATGCCTCTACCTAGAGGCATTGTAGCAACACCGGTCGCTTTCTTTACTCCATTTAGTGCATGACGTGCCAGGCACGTCACCTGTCGGCAAGTCCTCGATTTGCCGTGACGTGCCTGGCACGTCACCTGTCGTTAAGGGGTTAAGAAACCTTAAAATATGTTTTTTTTGTGTATACATGGCACACCTGACCATTACATGAACAGGGACTTTTATGGCATCACATTCTAATTAAGCTATAACAGCTTCAACTCTTCTGGGATGGCTTTCCATAAGATTTTGAAGCATTTCTGTGGGCTTTTTTGCTCACAATCTCCCTTCCAGTTCATCCCAAAAGGTGTTCGATGGGGTTGAGGTCAGGGCTCTGTAAGGGTCAGTCAAGTTCTTCCACACCAAACTCATCCAACCATATCTTTATGGACCTTGCTTTGTGCACTGGGGCACAGTCATAATGGAATGAAAAAGGGCCTTCACCAAACTGTTTCCACAAAGTTGGAAGCATAGCATTGATTAAAATGACTTGGTATGCTGAAGCTTTAAGATTTCCATTCACTGGAAGTAACTGGCCAAACCTAACCCCTGAAAAACTGCCCCATACTATTATCCCGCCTCCACCAAACTTTATAGTTGGCACAGTGCAGTCAGATTGCCTGGCATCAGCCAAACCCAGACTTTCCCATCAGAATAAACAAACAGTGAAGATTCCACAGAGTCTAGTGGTGGAGTGCTTTGCACCACTCAATCTGTGCTTGGCATTGTACTTGGTGATATGAGGCTTGCATGCAGCTGCTCAGCCATGGAAACCCATTTAATGCAACTCTCACTTCACTGTTGTGCTGAGATGAATGCCAGTGGAAGATGGGAATCTTCAGCTATGGAATCAGCAGAGGAATGGTGAATTTTACACTCTATGCATCTCAGCTCTCTGTCCTGTGACTTGTATACATAGTTGTCCGCTTCATGACTGAGTTGCTACTGTACCTAAACGCTTCCACTTTCCTATAATACCACTTACTGCTGACTGTGGAATATCTTGAAGGGCTGAAACAGACTTATTGCAAAGGTGGCATCCTATCTCACTACATTACATTAATGATTATTTACGTAGCGTTAGGTACAGAGCATACAAGGGAACTACATACCTTGGCCAACAAGAATAGACTGATACATGAGGTACAGAGCCCTGTTTGCAAGCTTACAATCTAGAGGTAGTCAAAATTGGAAATCAGTAATTAAGTGGTTTTCCCAGTACTTTTGTTCATATATCTATATATTCTCCCCAAAATCCACAATATGGACATTAATTTAAGCAATCTGCATCATTTGAGTATCCAAAGGTTAGGATGAAGGAAGGCTGTGCAAGTGCTATATTTAATCAGATTTGTTATATTGTTAAGGAGGTAAAGAGCAGAACATTGGCTCATCGTACAGGAACCTCTTTGTATCTTTAGTGAGAATGAGGACTGTAAACAATGCACAACATTCCGAAGTACTGTACAAATTAAACGAAACATACAGATAGCAGAATGACTGAAGAAAAGGGTGAGGAAGGTCCAGCCTCAATGGAATTACAGTTTCCTTTTCCTTCCTCATTATTTGTTTTAATTAGGTTATAAAGTCAATGTCGGTTCCTCTGGATCTTGTAACTCACCCGGTCCCTGGTTAGCATCTGAGCTCTGTTTTTGTGCACTATTTTAATAACTCCTGGAGGCTGAATCCAGGCCTCTCCATCTACTTGGACAGGAACCCCCTCCTCTCCCAGAATAGTGATCTTCACTGATCGACACTGCAAGAGAGTGAAAAATACATTAGTCATCGTGTACAATCCAAAATCACCCACTTCACAAACTCCGGTACAAATAAACAATATAATAGTGATATAGTCTGTCTTCCTTCCAGTATTGTCAAGATCCTCCTATTCAATAGCTGTCTTAATGGTACACCTGGGAATGAGCAAAAATATCTTTATTATGGTGTACTTAAGAACCATTATGCGAAGAATTATACTAAAAGCACAGTGACTGCCAGACACCAGTCTAGTTTTTTACTCCATTACAAATAACATTTTTAAAACCAGCTGGTCAAGTGTTGTCTTTTTGCTTGTCTTGAAGTCTACAGTGAAAGAAGCTTGCGGATCATCTTCACAAGTTGAACATAAAAACAATAAGTGTATTTAGTGGTAGTAATAGTAAATTGTATAAATAAAGAGCCAAGAGTTATCCAAAACATCTCTTTATAAGTAATGATTTTTATGAAGCTCATATCTTACAAGGTGCAGAAAAACAATATGTTAAAATATTTAAGTAGAAAACCAGATAGTTACTTGGAGGCCCAGTAAATCCATACCCAATATGCTACCCCACAAGGAATCTAATACTTCTGATTTAACATCCAAGTTATATCTTGGATACTTTGGTGTTGTCTGTAAAGAGAAATCTGTGGCATTGTTTTAGAGGTTGGGAAATTACCGCAAATAATGTACCTGAGCTATCCGGTGATGCTGCAGCTTGAGGACCCTAGAAACGGCCATCTGCATGCTCCCAAAAACAGCTACCACCTCCAAGATTTTATCATCGAACGATGGGGCACCAAATATCTGGTGAGATAAATAAACAACTTTGTTTAGTCACATACAAAAGTTCTGTCACTGTTAATTAAAAAAACTGAAAGGTTTCTTTCATGACGTCACAATTGAAAAACCAAATATCACAAGATAAGGGCTTGCACATTATGGAGATTGCAGTGTTACTTTTCCTCAACAATATTCTGTACATCAGTTAATAATAGAAAGCTGGAAATTGCATTTAAGATGTTGCACACTAGAGGGCAGTATTAGTAAGGAAACACCTATTTGTAATACATTCATAAGATCACTAAATTTTGGTTATACCTTTACTGTCAACACAATTTAAAAATAAATCACTGAGGCTTACTGGGCAAAAGAGAAAGTTAAGTTACTACGCTTTTGAACGTGCAGGAAAAGGAAAAAAAAGTTTTACGTTTAAGCAAATTTGGGCTCAGACGTTTGCCACCCCTGAAATAAGACACTGGGGTCCTGGAGAATATTAGTAAAGGTTTCACCAGTGGGGCTGGAAGTTTCTTATTTTGAGCAGAAGGTTCATGTCACTCAAAAGTTTCCAACACAAGCAGAACAAGCATGAAACATATGCAGCTCCTTCACAAGCCAGTAAGAGACAGCCAGATTTGTGGAGAAATTATCCCAAAAAAATCCCCCAGCAAGTCAGAAAATGCTTTATTTGGACAAAGACACATTTAAAGAACTTACATCATCCTCTTTAGTTCCACCCCAGAAATTGATGCCGCCGGCATAGCTAGGAATATTTAGCACTGCAATACCCTGGAGGCTAGGAAGGGGAATATACTGTCCATCACACTGCAGGGGGGGGAAAAAAAACAGAATAGGGAGCAATGAAAGATAACATCAGGGAAATACCAGCACAATTAGAGGCCGTGACAAGTGTCAAAAGGTAAAGTCAGCCGTTAACTCCTCGACAGACACACAGGCCTATGCCATGCAACAAAGCAAGTTAGACAACATTCCGCTGGAGATTCTGAGAGTGTGCAGGTATTACATGCTTGTCATAACAAGGGTTAACATAAATCAACAGTAAACATTCAAAACAATAAGAGAATGCTATCCAACAGAACAAAAATGAATATACACATGTTCAATAGTTGCCAGGCATTCTCAAACTGAAATAAAGATATTTTCCATATCGCACTTCAAGCTGGCCCAGATGGCAAAATAAGAACTTTATTAACCACATTAATGAACACCGACATTACGTAACCATAAGAACCTAGCCCCGATACACCCTATGTCAGCACAGAATGTCCCGCTTACAGAGTATCAGCAGTTCCTGTGGAGTTCTGTGTACGAGTCGGGTTTTATAGACCAATTTGTTATGAGAGCAGCATAGACTGACACCTAAACATTGTTCATACTGAGAATTTAGAGAATAAAACAAACATTCTCAAAAATAATCTATACATTGCGTAGAATGTCAGGCAAATGCATAAATTCTGAGAAATATAGGTTGTTAATGTGTTTATTACGTCTCTTGTTTATGACAGAACATTGTAGCTAGACATGCAATTTACACATTTCCCATAGATGGTAATTCGTATGCATATCAAACGAGTGTCATTAATCGGAGACATAATAAATACAAGAACACTTATTTCTAAATGTTTAAGCAATTACATATGTATTCATTTGCTGCTAACACAATGAATATATCATTTTGTTTCACTAATGGAAGCATAAGTTAAAAGCCTTTTGCCATATTGTAATATATACACACAGAGTTTATGCCGAGTTCTGCCTCTCAGATGAGGCAGAGCTTGTCTGGATGCTGGCACGCGTGGATAATGCCAATCAGAGCGGGGGCTCACCACTTACGTCTCTGATCAGGGTCTGCTGGGTCATACAATCTCTCTCAGCAGTAGCAGAGTGTGACCCTTGTTTTTAAATGCCACCAACAGAGGGGACCTTAGTTAAAATTCCTTGTGTTGTTGGCATTCAAAAATGGGGGTTTCTCCCCCCACTAGCAGTCCCCTCTGTGATGCTTCCTGGGTAAGCATGATGGCTGCTTGGCAGATGGTACATTACATGCCAGTTTATCCTCCGAGTAGTGCCATTGGATATTTCATTTGTGCTTTTATAATTGGAGTACAATTATAGGAAAACAAAAAAGGTTCAGAGGCTCTTTAAAGAAAAATATGTATTGAAACAAATAATGTGTGAACAAATAAAACAAAATCTTAGCACATTGTGGAAAAAAAATGAAAAATAGTTGACTTTTAATGTGTTTTTCATGACAAACTGTTAGCATGTATTACCATGACAATGGGGAATTTTAAACACAATTTAGAAAGTCATGATTAATTCCAACTAATTTATGAATTACCTAATAAAAATAATAAAATTATTACAATTTTAAATCCAAATCCTTTTTAATGGATAATGTTATACGTACATCATAAAATCACTCACTCATTCCTAATCACCTTTGGGTTAGTCATGGGGCCATGAAAACTCAATGTGATATTTTAATTTCCAAAGGTGAAACGATACAAAGCATCTAGAGGTTCCATGCCAGGACTCGGACCATAGCTGCTGACCAATAGTAGATGGCGTGAACAGCTTACATCTTTATATTTTGCAATATAAATTGCTCAGTTACACAGCGGTATCAGCAGAGGTCTAGAGATATTACACTATGTTTTAATTAAAACAGATATATTACCACTCTCAAACAGACTGAAAATACACCATCAGTCCTTCACAAGCAGTTTACCTCAAGCTGAACCTTTTGTTCCAAGTTCTTATACGTTCTCTGGAGCAGTTCTTTGGTACCAAGCACTCCATACCACATCATGTTTTTAGTTCGACTTCTGAAAAAGAAAATGGATTTTTTTTTTACCCATAGCCATGTTTATTTCTACCATATCAGTGGTTAAAAATGTTTAAAGAAATTACCAGAAATAAGAAGAAGAAAAAAAAAAAAAAGTATGTAAAGTAGGAATACAAAATTTATATACAAAATTATACCATGATAATTTAAAAAAAAAAAAATAAATAAATAAATAGATTTCACCTTAAATTTAGATTTAACATAGAGGGATCATATTATCTTATAACATACACTCCATGTACTGCATTACTGTAATATAAACTGAGACAGCTGGATAAACTACAAAACCACTAATACAAGTTTAAGCTGCTATCACAAATTAATAAAATACCCAATTTACAGTCCGCATAAGCAAAATGGCTGCTTCCAGGGGCCTTTACATACAAATTATATTCATATTGTAGACAATGGTTCCGGTGGCAGCGGACTATATACATTTTACCAAAAAGATTGTTGGTTTCTTTCAAAGGATAGCATAGATATAGCTGGCAATGAGTGAGCAAAACCATAACTAAAACTATAATTTACATTAAATATGATGAATGGTGAATATGATGAGGACATCAAGTCCAGATAGGGTAAATAACACCAGAGGGGAATAACATTTCCTACAGCATTTTGAGAGAGAGGTTTCATTTAATAAAAAATATATAGATTTTACATTAGATAAAGGGGAAAAAAACTTCTCTTAACATGTACATGATAAAAATAAAATCACATTCTTATATTGTATGTTTTTTAAAAACTATAAAAAAAAATAAAAAAAAATCAATGTTGAAATTTATTAAGCACACACAAAAAAAATGATATGGACAAGCAGGTTACCTGCATTTTTCAGGGTGTTCTTCTCGTTTGTTGTTGAATTCTAAGGAAATCTTTGCATCCAAACCAATTCCAAAATAATTGTTCATCACACACTTTTCTGAATAGCCTTCTCTGCAAAAGTAAGTTTTATACACGATTTGTGTGATGTGGGTAGATTAGATCACTGTGTTTTTTCAACAAGATTTCCTTAAATAGGTACATCCAAAAATATATTGCGATAGGATATATTGTTGCATTTTCTGTCAGTGATATGAGGCAGCAGTTCCTTGAACATATTCCATAACACACAGTAGGATGCTGCCACGTACACGTGGAAGGAAACAGAAAATTCCTATTTTACTTATACAGAAGCTTTGTAATGTCTACTGCCTTTACAGTAAACATAATAAGGAAGCACTTGCCACTAAACTTTCTAGAGAAAATGTGGTTTCCCCAAATGTCCATTAACCCCTTGGTGACATTTTCACCTTGACTTTCCCTTGGTGACAAAGGCTGTTTTGACATTTCTGGGATGTTTGTGTTTCGCTGCAATTTTCTTGTTTCTCACATACTGTACCCACTCAAATTATATGTTGTTTTTATCATCATAAGAAGGGCTTTTTCATTAGATACCCTTATGTTCATCATATCTTATAATTTATTACAAAAAAAAAAAAAAAAAATCATAAGATATGATGAAAAATTGAAAACTTTTTCTAACTTTGACCTAAAATATAATTTACACAAATACAATCATTAAAAAAGACGGAGTCTAAATAGTTTCTAAATGTTTTCCTGAGTTTATAAATATGCATGTTTACATATTTTTCAGTATTAATTTGCGAGTTATGGGGCAAAAACCAAAAAGTGTTTTTTTCCCCTATATGGACCTTTTGACCCCAACCCTAACACTTATGCTGTCCCTTAATATATTTTAATTAAATTTTAACCCTATAGGCTAATCTAACTATATAACCTGTTTTAAGCTAATTAAATTTTTTTTTTAATTTTTTTACATTGCTATGCTGCTTGGCTACCTCTAGGGGCAGTCAAGCAGCATATTCCGACTGACTGAAGTAAATTTATTTTCACTTCCGAAGCTCAGACCACCAGAGCGCATAGCCATATTGACTGAGCATGCTGCTCCGTCAATATGGCTCCCACGATCGCTCCGTGGGGTGATCGTGGGTTCCCCGGAAAATACATTTTGGTGCTGGCTATTGCCTTGACATCGATCGATGATCGGGAAAACCACTTGATTCCCCGCAGGACTTGCCAGGCACCTCCATTGTCGGGAACAGAGTTCCCAGTAGGACGTGCCTGACACGTCCATTGTCATGAAGGGGTTAATCAGTAACAATTCCATCTGATGGACACCAAGCTAGATGTACATAATACAACCACATTTAGTAAAATTACAGTTCATTGGTTTTTAGATCATGTACTTGGATAGGGATTCCCTTTTAGGAATACCACTAGCTCACCCTTTGTTTTGAAACTAGACCCGTATCACCTAATCATGCGTTTGTCCTTAAACCCCAAAGCACCAAAAAGATGAGTAATCAGGAGCTATAACACAGAGACCCTATTAGGGTCTTTCCAGACCCCGTTACAAAGTGAGGCCAAAGTGTCATCTGTCCGATAGGATCCCTGTAGTGGAATCTGCAGCATTTCTCATCCTGGGGGGAAGGGAGACGCGATGATCGGGTGTTAGAGGGACAGAGCATCCAGATGCGTGAACAGGTAAACAAATTAAATTTGAATCCATTTTTCATTTCTTTTCTGGTCTTCTCTGGAAATGATTTGATCGTTTTGTAAATTTGACAAATCTTAGGGTCTACTCAATAGACATTCCAGCTAGAAATGGTGCCTCCGAAGTCCGCAATGATTCGGGGCACATCTCAGGAACCAAAGTACGAGCTACCCCAATGGACACCAAATAGTTCTGCAATTCGAACATCAAAGCCAATCACAAGCTGATAGCTTCTGATTCTGAATGCAGTCAGTCAGAGTTTTTTACATTGAGAACTCTGCAGCGTTGCGTAAATTGCGCCAGCATTACAACCGGGTGATAGGGCTAAAAAGGACAAGCCAGAGGAGGAAGTACAAACACTAAAAACAGATTGTGGACACTGTTAATGTAGTCAGTGGGAATAACAGATCTGAGGAGGTGGTGAAGAAAAGGTAAGTGCATTTAAAATACTCATACACTATAGGCAGCATGTTATAGCACACTGAACTCACACCTTTACTTCATGTAACACATGTATTTGGTGTGTAAAGGATAGCTAGGATTTTACACCAACAGAGAATGTTGCACATGGCTGCACATATCATAATGGCTGGCACACATGGGGAAGCTCTTTCATGGATGAAGACCCATGAAAATGTTGATGTGAGATGTTCTGCACCCAACTATATGCACTCATCATTAACAATGCATCTCTAAGGGAACCCTCTGATTAACAAAAGGTATGTTTTAGAGTTCACACATTACAAACAAATAATAAAGATCATTACATAAAAATAAAAAAAAATAAAAAAACCTCTGTTTTAATATTTTTTAATTAACCACCTTTTCATGTGTGTAACCCTAGACTAGTTATATAGAATGTGCACATAAGATATTTGCCCCATCTAGTCTGGCCATATTTCCAACTCATAGAAAATACTAATACATAATTCCACTTTCCTAATGTTCAGGATAGCCTCATAGGTTTATTCCATATATGGTTAAACTCTTTCAATCTTTAACACATCAGCGGAAAGGCTATTCCATGCATCCACAAGGCCTTGTTATATTATGTGCCTCAAATATTGTGCCTCAACTTGATTCTTTAAAAAAAAAAAAAAAAAAAAAAACATCTTACAGAGAATCTGGATCTGGATCAATAAAGGGAGTAGCACCAAAGGTGTCAATATTTGCCAGCAACATTTTGTTGATGATGGAGCTCCCTGCAATAGATGCAGCCAGACCCGCCCTCAGACCTATTGGAGAAAGAAGTGATGACAAAAGCATTACAGGAAGCCAGGTCAGAAACCAACATGAATGATAATTTCAGAAGACAAGAAAAATAAAGCAGGTTTTCTAATGTTCCCTGACTGAAACCTGCCTTCTGTAGCTTACAGGTATGCACATGTAATATATAGCCATTTCCATACATCAAATTAATAAAGTGAAAAAAAAAAACAGAAAAAAAAACTAAATTATTAATGTGCTGTATTTCTAAAAGGAGCATTACCTGGACAGATAATTCGAGTATTTAACACTGGGAGATTTTCCTTGCTTGAAGCCAACGGTGGACTGGAGAAAGAGCCAGTGTGCGAATGAGCACTGCGACTTGCACGTCTGTCAGGCGACCGTGGAGCAGCTTTAACTGTTATTGAAACAAACAATGTTTTCTTAGAACACGTGTAATAGGTTAGGTACAGAGCAAAGATGGTATATTCAGATTTCAATTTGAGATAGAACCTCAAATTTTTAGTTTAGTTTTAAATCCAAGGGTAAAACTGAAGCTGTGTTTCAGAATGACGAACCCTGCGACAATATCCATAAGTCTGAAAAAAGACATTTGGACAAACAAAAGCATTTAAATAGGCAACACGTTTTAAAAAATATTAAAAATTAATTATTTTTTTTAAACAGTTTTTGATATGTGTAACCTAAAAAAAAAAATGGTTGTCTCCAGCAACTTAACAAGTGTCCTAACACACTAACCAGTGCAGTCAACACAAAAAGAATGAACTTTCCAGAAATAGTTTTTTTTTTTTATCTCAATAGCATTCTGCGAGGATCCCTTTCGGACACAATATTTTCTCTTCATAAGTGGCATCACTAGGTTTTTGGTACAGTGATGCAAATAATATATGAATATTCTTTTAGTTGTACACCAAGAAACAAACAAACCATACAATGTTAATTCAGCAACATTCCAGGTTTTATGAAGAAAAAAAAGGAAAGCTTGGGGAAAAAGTAAATTCACAAATGCTAAATAAAATTCAGGCAGTCACTGAAAAGACCAATAATTAGAAATCCATCCCAAACTATTCCTCTCTGCTTGGGAAAGTGCATCTCATCTTTCCCTGCTTTAAAACCATCACAGCAGCATGGTGGCAAGACTGGCACAATGAGTCAACACTAACACAACTCTTATAGGATTATATTGACCTTTACACTTAAAAGGACTCATAAAAATGTCTGTTACATTATTGCCAACATGAATTTAAGAAACTCGTTCAAACTGGCATTAAAATCTTGATGGACATTTAACTATATTCGTGGTCAGAATGCAATAACCATACCAACCTTGTTATATAAAAAAAAAAAAGAAGCCCATGGAAATCTCATCTTATGCCATGACCAAAAAATATTCATTTAAAGTGGCAGGGTCCATAAACCTGCGTGAAGGTACACTACCCATCCCTGTGACCGGATAAAAAAAAATACAAAAAAAAACTGCCCGATCATTGCCTCCAGGCACCCTTCACCACGCTTGTTTAGTTCATAACCACTTCCCTGGAAAGCTCTGACTATACCTGAGCAGTATACGCCAGTTCCCTACATGTCATCCAATTTCCGGTCCATCTACAGGCCCTTACATAAATGCCGCCCTCAAATCCTTCTCTAATCTGAAATCAATCCCTGGAATAGACTTAATTCCTGCTTCTGTATGTTTTGTAAACATTGAAAAGTGCATACATTTCACTGTACTTGCTTCCCAGGGCATACTTGAAAACCTCAATGTATTCTTCGTGGTAAAGGGCTTGTAATAAGGTGTTCTTGCATGAAGAACAAATATAAGTCCATAAAGGATTACAAAAATCACTCAAATGATATGCTTTGTCCTAGAGGTGTCTGAAAAGCATTACATGTTAGGCCTTTCAAATGGACCTTGACTGCTATAAACCTTTTTACTGCTTTGCCACTCAGGATCTGGCAGTCATCTTTTTCCTCATCTGTGCATTGTGAAAAAACAAGCGGACTCCATATAACAGCTGCTCCTTATTATGACAGATGGGATTCCCGGGGCTAAGCTGCATTACAAATAACCTTTTACTGTTCATGCTCTGATAAAAACCAACAGAGTCCCTAATGGCTGAAAAGTGATGTCTTGTTGCAGGTACCTGGAGTCATAGTTTGTTATCCCTTCTCTGTTACCGACTCACACTGGCAGCACTTTCACAGATACATACGCAAGCTCTGACTCATATTTCCAGCTAAGTAGAACAGGGGTACGGCCTTTTAGCACAAATCAGTGCTGGTGATGCCAATGGCAGGTTGGCTGTGCTGACAAACTAGAAAAAGATCACAGAGCAGGAAGATGAAAGCAGGATAAAAGAACCTTTCCAACACTGTGAGCCTGCTGTCTGAAGCACACTGCACACAATCCCTCCTCACTATAACTATGTTACATCAGCTGAGGATTTTCTCATGGATCCAACACTTTTCTGTCATTTTTCCTTTAAGCATGAGGTATGCTGCCACTTTAAACTGACCTAAACAGCATACATCTTATAAATGCTTAATATGCACTACTGTGCTCTATCAAATAATGGCTAGATTACAAGGGGCCATGCCACCAGAAGTCTTGGAGCACTTCATCCCTTTTCCATTAGTTTCTCTCCCAGAGTCAAGTCTCTGAATACAGATTACAGCAAACTTTGATAAAGTTTTAAAATATTTTTCCCCACTGTTTTGTGACTGGTTTTCTTGCTATTTACTGGAATAGTTCATACTACTTCTGAGTTATTCCATTCATTTGTGTGTTCTACATTTTTTCCAGGGACGCAAGCCTATGACCAAGTACCAGAGAGGTACGAAAGGCATCAGGCCATTTAGGGACTGGGTATTTTGCACTGTGAATTATTGTTTGTTATTTTTGCTAATAAATAAGTCTTTTTGATTTTCAATACATCCTGAGCTGCCCGTTTTTTCTACTTGGACACAATAAAACGTTAAGACGATGCCCTGCAGAATGTATAATTCACATGCGAGGAAAAAATGCATAATTAATCAAGCTAGTTCCTACATGGATGGATCCCCTCCATGATTAATTGGATCCCCCAACACACATGTATTCCCCATTATGCAAAGGAACATGAAATGTTTTGTGGCAGATCTAACTGAGCAGAGATTTTGTAACACTGACTATATTGTGGATTTTTTTCCCCTCATAGGCTTTAGTCAGAAGTTGGAGATCTCACTGGGTGTCTCACAAAGATAGGGGTTAAAAAATAAAAACAAAATTATAATAAAAGCCAATGTTTACTCAGAGCTTATTGTTCCAGGTTCACAACAGACCGATTTATTTTACAAATGCATTGCAGTAAGAGGTGATCAGAATGCAGATTGTACAATAAAATCAAAACCACATAAAAATCCTCTCACACCGATCTTTATCGTCATTTAAGTGGTTTATTTTCAGAATAACGGTTACCGAATCTTTTGTGTTCAGTGTTCTACATGATCCTTTCTTTAAGCTTAAATTATAGTCATTAGCCAGCAAATTATACAGCCAACTTCACCACATGTAATTCCTCACTGTCATAAACACACTTTATTTCTGTGCGCCCTATAACATTAAAAAGGGAGAACCTAGTAGCATTACAGACAAGAAATTTAAAAAAAAAAAAGTATTTAGATACAATGAGCACAATCAACGAATCCACAGAACAAACTGTAACAAAGAGAAATCAAAGTAGTGCTCTGGATTCTGTAAGGTCACTGGATTGGAGTGACATGAGCAATCCTTGTGGTGATGTAGTTATGTGGAGGAGCACATAAAAACCTGCATCTATAAAGTGCAATTCTGGACAACACTCTAAAAGGGAAGCTACTGCTATAAAGACCAACGGAATGAGTCTTCTGATTTTGCACACTACTCCATTGTTGACCTATATAAACAGGACTCAAAAATGTATTGTTCTAAATAAAAATGGTGAATAACCATGTTTCACAGAAAGAAAAAATAACCAGATATAGCTCATTGCAATAATACACCACTTGTTCAGGCTTCTTGGTTGCAGGTTCAGTTCCCTGTTTTATCAACTCATCCTTTTAACGAGTGTCATTACACTAGGTAATAGCAACATCACTGGATTCTGGGTAAAAAGTAACCAGAGAATATCTGCCTCCTTTCTCAATACCATTCAGAGTAATATTTAGAAGATCACAGTTCCAATTTGCTTACCAGATAGGCATTCATATTCCTTTGTATCTTCATCCTTCTCCTCATCTTTGGAATCTTCTAATTCCTTACTATATTCTTCCGGGGACTGGTTCACTTGTTCTTCAGTATGAGCGTTCTGCTCATCTACAACTAAATGTGCATGAGTACTTCATGGTTATTCTAGATTGATGTACAAACAAAAGGATACATCTCCATGCCATTCAGACAAGCATTAAACCTGTAGTACTGCTGATCTTAAAGGCACCCTGTCTAAACATTGCTTACACTGTGAATGGAGAATAAAGAGATGATGAAAATGATCTACACAGGGTGTTAGCAGAATTGCATGTAAATGCAGAAAATAAGAGAAATATATGGTTTAAATGTGGCTGTGGTGCCTACTGCTTATGATATCACCTGTGGATCAGAGCTGTATTTAGCACGAGGCAAACAAGGCAAGTGCCTACGGTGGCGGGGGAGCCGAACAGGGACAAGGGTAAGTCCTGGGGGGATGGGGGCATGTATTGGGAGTGATGGGGGCATGTGATAGGGGCATGCAATGGGGTGAGGGGGACATGTAATGTGTATGTAATAGGGTGATGGGGCATGTAATGAAGTAAAGGAGCAGGTCCTAGGTGTGCAACGTGGGTTATGGGTCATGTCCTGGGTGTGCAACGTGGGTATGGATCATGTCTTGGGTGTGCAACATGGGTAGGGGTGCCCAAATTTTTTCTGTCTACGGCAGCACAAAACCAAGATACACCATAATTTGTTAATTTGCATATCAAGCCACAGGTGATGTCATAAACACACCACGGGCATTTAAAATGTATTTTCTCTTATGTAATGCATTTGCTTTCAATCTGGACAACACATAATTTTTTTAAAGAAATATATCAATATATATGTAGAATCACAGTATAATAAATTATCATGATAAAAATAGCAACAATTAAATGCTGTAAACATGGAATAGGAAAGGGGATGAACTAGATGGACGCAAGTCTTTTTTTCAACCTTAACTACCATGTAACTATGCAACTACTATGTAATGTTGAGAATTGCAAGTGCACATGTTTAGATCATGTTTTATTCTCTTCATTCACAGTATAAGCAATGTTTAGGATGATTTGGATGTTCTGTAGATTTACAAAACTACTAATCTTATTTGTCCAACTGTGTAAGCACTACTAGTCTCTAATAAAGTTGTAGAAGAAATAACCTGTCTGATTTTGTAAAATATAAAAAGTCTTTATTTATGAAAGAAGGAATGGAAAGTAAAGGAGAAGGAATTTCAAACTTTCCAATTGAGCTATATTTCAAATGCAGCTTCTTTTCCCGTACGTTTGAAATTCCCTTGTCAATTCCCTGCAATTTCCTATTTCATGAATAAAGCTCTAAGTGTTTGTAGAGCGGCCACTTCTGTTGTATATTGAAATGAGAGCGCGTGCACAATTCCTCAGGTTTTACTCACAGACATGCGTTACATACACATGTCTTAAACAAGGTGGGTATATGCGTAGCACCATGTACACATGAATCTCCATTTGCTTTAAAGTGGTACCATGTTACTTTTGCATTGTGTGTCTCCGTATACAAGAGCATTTCTAACATTTCCCAGGCTGGCCCTATTTTCTACATTAACATTGAGAACGAACACCCCACCTTTCTCCGCTTGCTCTATTATCTGCCGCACTGCTTTCTTCAGGCTGTTGGCTCTGAGCATGAGCTGCTCTCGCGGTTTGAAGAGTTTTGGTGTGGAAGACTTTGCTATGTTGTCCATTAGCTGTTCCTTGCTCTCAGATATGGAATCTTCGCTGGAAAATTCTTCAACTTCCTCCTCTACAATGGGCGGTGTGGCATGTGCCAATAACGGAGCGGCCTGCGCTTCTGTGTGGAGGGTCTGCAGCAGCAAATCCAGTTTTTCATTTAATGTCGAACACTAACGGGAAGAAACCTTAGTGAGAATTGGCCATTGAGTACAACAGTACAAAACACATGGAATGAGTAGAGCTTGTAAAGATCGTGTGCCATTTTGCAGAATCATTTTTCCTCCCTTTCTGGGTGTCCGTTAATGTAAAATACAAATTTAAGGAAGCATAGCTAGCGCAGGGCTTGACAAATTTGATTTAAATCTAGGAGCCAGCTGAAAACTTTAGGAGCCAGTACCAAACGCTGTGTCACAAAGAAAAATGCTTGGGTCCCAGTCCATAAACATATATAAATGACATACACTTATGGATACACACCATTTTCACACATACTAATGCACACACAAGCTAACACACATACATGCACAAAACACTTGCTCACCAACAAATACACACGCATATAAATGCAGACACACACTAAAACATGATTACACTCTTACATACATGCACAAACACATTAATATCCACTTAAATGCCAACACACACCAACACAGGTCACACACACTCACACTGAGATACACTAACACATGCAGACACAAATACATACATACACACTAATATACTGATACACACACCAACACATGCAGACACAAATACATACACACTAATATCCTGATACACACACTAACACATGCAGACATAAATACATACACACTAACACATGATTTCACTCCTACATACATGCACAAACACATATCCACATATCCACTTAAAAGCCAACACACACCTACACAGGTCACACACACACACACTGAGATACACTAACAAATGCTGTCACAATTATATACACACTCTAATATGCTGATACACACAATAACATATGCAGACACAAATACATACATACATACTAACATGCTGTCAAACAGATTCTGACACATTCATAAAAACAGGTGCTGAACCCACACATACGTGCTAACACACATTCTAATACACACACTATTTACTTACTAGACTTGCAGTGAGAAGTTGGAGACAGACCCTGTATCACTGCTGAACCAGGCAGCTTGAAGTTTTCCCTCCATTTTGAGGCAGCAGGAGGAGTTCCCATCACCTCTCACACCCATCTCCTCACTGCTACAGCTGCTGCCCGGTGAGCAGCAGGAACAGGAAGCCGGGGGGAGGAGCTAATCGGCAGGCTGTTGTGTGCTGCTTCTCCCACACTCTGCTCCTTATCTGATCGGTAGGTAAGGGATAGCAGAGTGTGGGACCGGGACATTGCAGTTTACTCTGCTCAAAGAGTATTGTAGTCGCCATGGCGCCTGGTATTTGTCGAGCCCTGAGCGAGCGTTCTCTACATTTCTGTTTAGATTATTGATCAATAGTTCTCGTAATAATGGTCTAGGTGTGAGTGCCAGCTTGCTGCCCTGCATGACTGCTTGAATAATGCATCAGTCTCATTGCATAAGATTAGATTAATAGCATTACAGCCCTAGCACAGGATGCCTAGTATATGTAATGCTATCTTATTTGTACAGCCAAAGTCTAATAAAGCTATCCACACGCTGAATTTTAACATAATGGCTAAAGCCACTGACATTTTACAAATGTAAAAAACATGAATGAATACATTGAAGTTAGTGGACTGATTTTAATACTATAATTACCACGAAGGATAAAAGTCAACCCACATAACAAAATGAATTATAACCCATCAAGCCAACTATGCTAGAAAAAGATAAAAATAATCCTGGAGCGTCTTCTAAGAAGTCTTCATTCTATCACCCTGACTACTATAGCCACATATTAAATAGAACCTGTTATATATGGGAAAGGATTCAGTAAGGCTTGCTAGGTAACGTTTCCCCTAAAACTGAACTCATTCTATTGTTTTTCGAATTAAGTTTTAAAAATCTGTATTAATAATCTGGTAATCTTTATATTTACACCTCAACTGTTGCTTATATAATTAAACAAAATGTAAAGACCAAAAACACTATGACAAGTAAAACCACCAATTACCAGATAATGGGATAACATATTCTGGCATATTTGTATTATTTATTGAATTCACAGCCAAAAAACGCAATCATTTGTACAAATATTACAGGAATGTGATAGCCTCAGATATAATACATGCAGTCTGCAAACCGACTTGCCAGATAGCAGACTATTGGTTAATGCTCCCCTTAAACACGTCACAAAGAGGACAGTTTTGTGGGCCTAGTTGATGAAGATGGTAAGACCTATATATCCCTGTGAGACCCACAGCATTCCCACTAGTTTAAACAAGGTCAACAACACCACAATTCTCCAAACACAATATCCTAATGTTTACAAGACTAGTGGCATTCAATTACCTGATTTGAACATTTCTTGACCTTTATCTAAGTAGTGTGAAGGTTTAATCTTTATAGTGTTATTTTGTAAACTAAAACATACATCTTAGCAATCCCCCCCAAAAAATACAAAGCTTACTTTTAAAGCCATGGCTTCTGCCTCCTCTGTGTTCTCCAGCGGCTTTTCATAGGTCTTCCCAACTTTTGCAACAAAATCTTTTACAGTTTCACACAAAACCCTTTTGATAAAAGTACATATATAATAATTAATGAAAAAAACATTTACAATTTAATATACCTGCATTACCATTGACCTGTTTGATTACACATATTTACCAAAATATTCATTTTTTTAATCCATGTAACTTATGAAGATCTTTTGTTTAATGTTAGAAAAACTTAATTAACAAATTAAGCAGCAGTGTCAGACTGCCCTATTACTCTGAGACCTCAGCTGCAGGTCGACTGAACAGAATGGAAAATACTCCACAACAACTGAGAAGGCACATTATGATGAAAAGCTAGATACTATAGGTTAATCACTGAAGCTTTTGCTGTTGCAGACCGCTATTCCCAGGATGCTCAACTATTTGGCTACTTGTGCATCATTGGAATTGCAGGTTACAATACGAGCTGAAGGTCTGCTATTTATGAAATAAGGAAACTGCGTCTCTTAAATTAATTTATGCTTCATCCCTGGTGTCTATTGTAGTGTAGGGGAGCAGGGGAGCACCCGTGATATCATAGGAAAAACTCTTACATGCAGCTTCCTAATGCATGCTTTGATGATGAACAGCGCCGGATGTGATGTCATGTGCCGGTGCAAGGCATCTAACTGTTGCTTTTTGTATTTGTACTAGTGGAAGCACAGATCCATTTCCCCTCATAGTTACAATTGATCATACTGCCAGGGCAACCTGGAACCCGGGATTAGTTACGCCCTGTGCACAACACATCTGCATGAGACTAGACAGTTTGCAATAGCACACTGTAAAGAAAGAAGTAGCCGACTAGTGTGTAGCTCTGCAAATCACAGAAAGGGTAGCTTGCTCTGGGACTTTAAGAATACCCTTTCAGTGCTGGGGCTCTTTAAGCATGTCATTGTAAAGCAAAGATTACAAGGTACAGATTTTCAGTTACATATTTCATATACAAATTATCAGTTTTCTGTTTCTGAAAATATACTCGGATAGATTTTTATTTAGCAAAACTAAATCAGTTTAATAAACCAACTGTAGTTCTTTGCTAGTGGCCTGATTACATGTATTCCAAGATCTTAAAAAATAAAAGGATATATTTTTATCTAATTAATTACGGTTACACTTTCTGAGGAAAGAGGTTACAAATATTACCTAAATTAGTGAGACATGTGAGTGGCAGGTTCACAAAGCATAAAATATACCATATTAGCAGGACAAATAACCAGCAATATTCAACTATCTATATTCCTGATACATACATACATACACACACACACACACACACACACACACACACATATATATACATATATACACACACCCTTATATACCTTGTTACAGCATCTTGCTGATCTGTTATCATTTCGCACATTATATATAAGCCGATAGTTGCACGTTTATTGGACCTTTTTACCATATTTAAAATACACGTACAAAATACATTGTACATTATCCAGCACAGCCAATAACATGCCATATGTGTGATTGCAACAATTTCAGGTTCCAACAGAAGTGGAGTTCCCAATGATTAAGAAGCTTGGCAATCAGAAATGAGGGGTAGGACATCCTCCTTAACAGATTAGTGGATATTTGTGCTGGCATCTTTACAAAATACTGGTTTGTAGTTATGTATCAGCGACTCCCAGCATTTCACTGCCAGTATCAAGAGTGACAACAGTTGCTAATGTTAGCAGTGGTAATGCAAACAATGACTCACTTAGCGGAGGATATGACTACAGAATGCTTATCTGAATTCAGAATTTTCGCCAGATGAGTGGCCACCGAATCTTCATAAGCGGAGATCTGAAACTAACAAAACAAGAATGGGAACATGAATGTTTTGATATTATAGACAATATATTCATATTGACATACATAAAAGTAACCATCCTCCCATGTGAACATAATTTGGCATTGGGATGCATAGCAGCTTTATACAAAGTTGATGTGTGAAGTGGTTTAAAGACTCACTCCTAACAAAACATTTTCCCACCGGTTTGTTACTTGTACCCTAAGCAGCTACTCATCCTAATCATGCCATCTGATTAACTGGATTCCCATTCGAAAAAAAAGTAAGGGTTAAAAAAAAAAAAAAAGTTTAATGTCCATTGTTAAAAACCAGGACGGAACCCCATGGCCTTTACTCAAGTGAAAAGGGAAAGTACATACACTCTACAGATGTCACACAAAAGTGAACTGACAGCACAAATGTTTTTAATTGGGTTTAAACCTGAAGAGTTTCGCCTGTCTTCCTCAGAGGAACATGCAATGGTGTTAATTTAACACTTTTTATGAGCAAATCAAGATAGCTAAACAAAGAAAATAAGAATTTTTACAAAACTGAATTCTAGTCAGATTTGCATATATATTATATTTGTATATATATATATATATATATATGTATATGTATATATGTATATATGTATATATATATGTGTGTATATATATATATATATATATATATATATATATATATATATATACATACATACACCGTATTTATCGGCGTATAACACGCACTTTTTCTCCCTGAAAATAGGGAGAAAATGGTGTGTGCGTGTTATACGCCGAAAAAAAAAAAAAATCTAAAACTTACCTCGTTCCTGCTCCGTCCCCCGGTGCTCTGAAGGTACGTGGCTGTGAGGGAAGTGTTGTGAGTGTGTTACAAACTTTATTGACCGCGCGGCTGAAGGGAAGCTCACAATGCTTCCCTCACAGCCACACAGCTTCAGAGCACCGGGGGACAGAGCAGGAACGAGGTAAGTACTGGGGTCTGGGGGAGGAGGGGGAGGAGGGTGGCATAACGAGCATACTAAGGGGCAATATCCTGCATATTAAATGGCATATTGGGGCAATATCTGGCATATTAAAATGGCATATTGGGGGCAATATCCTGCATATTAAATGGCATATTGGGGCAATATCTGGCATATTAAAATGGCATATTGGGGGCAATATCTGGCATATTAAATGGCATATTGGGGCAATATCTGGCATATTAAAATGGCATATTGGGGGCAATATCCTGCATATTAAATGGCATATTGGGGGAAATATCCTGCATATTAAATGGCATATTGGGGCAATATCTGGCATATTAAAATGGCATATTGGGCTTCAAAGTTCTTAATTTAAGTTCTTAAGTTTTTTTTCCTGAAATTTCCTTCTTAAAATTAGGTGCGTGTTATACGCCGATAAATACGGTATATATATATATATATATATATATATATATATATGTGTGTGTGTGTATATGATGGCCTATAGCTCTTGATACTGTAATTAGCATTTTGGAGCACACCTTATCTGAAAAATAACTTTTGTATTTTATATATCTTAATTAAAATCATTTGTTTTTGTGAACATTACATTTTATTTGAAACTTGTGCCTGTCATCTGTAGAGCACTTTAACTTATTCCTTTCCCAAAAAAATGACAGCCAGACACAGAGCAGTGATATACAGAAAAAAGGAAATCTTAATTTAAATCCCTACCACTCCAGGCTATGTTGATCTGGTTTACTTTGTATTAGGCCAGGGCTCGACAAACCCCAGGTGCCAGGTCGCCATGGCGACCAGGAAATGAGACCTGGCGCCTGGGTGCTGTCAGCCTCATGGTCCCCTTGCCGCTGCCATCCGATTTTTCTGCAGCGCGAGGGGGTAGCGATGGCACAGACTGCAAGCTCCGCCCCCTCGCGCAACGCGTGTCTGAGTGCCGGGTGTCGTCACGTGACATCCTGGCACTCAGCACGCCGACCAACGGAGATCAGCAGCAGCATGAACCCCCAAGAAAAGACTGTGTGAGGTGGGTGTGTGTATGTATATGTAAAGTAGGTGTGTGTGAGGTGTTTGTATATATGTGTATATGTAAAGTAGGTGTGTGTGAGGTGTTTGTATATATGTGTATATGTAAAGTAGGTGTGTGTGAGGTGTTTGTATATATGTGTATATGTAAAGTAGGTGTGTGTGAGGTGTTTGTATATATGTGTATATGTAAAGTTGGTATGTGTGAGGTGTTTGGATATATGTGTATATGTAAAGTAGGTGTGTATGTGAGGTGTTTGTATGTATGGGTATATGTAAAGTAGGTGTGTGTGAGGTGTTTGTATATATGTGTATATGTAAAGTTGGTATGTGTGAGGTGTTTGGATATATGTGTATATGTAAAGTAGGTGTGTATGTGAGGTGTTTGTATGTATGGGTATATGTAAAGTAGGTGTGTGTGAGGTGTTTGTATATATGTGTATATGTAAAGTAGGTGTGTGTGAGGTGTTTGTATATATGTGTATATGTAAAGTAGGTGTGTGTGAGGTGTTTGTATATATGGGTATATGTAAAGTAGGTGTGTGTGAGGTGTTTGGATATATGTGTATATGTAAAGTAGGTGTGTATGTGAGGTGTTTGTATATATGGGTATATGTAAAGTAGGTGTGTTTGTATATATGTGAAGTAGGCGTGTGTGTTTATGAATTGTGTTTATGTTTGCGTGATTGTCTGGCTCCTAAAAAAAAATTCTGGCTCCTAAAATCAAATTAAATTTGTCAAGCCCTGTATTAGGCTTGATGCACTACCTTGTGTACTTTCTTTATATTTTCTGTAATAAAACCTCCACATTTATTTATTTTTTCAGATTGCACATGCTGTATACATAAAGTTGGTGTATTTAGCCTTTACAAGCACATCCCATCAGGAACAACACAGAGCTAGAAATACTTTTAAACTAGTAAAAAGGAGCGTTCAGAAGACCATTGTTTTCTTAAGAGTGAATATCTTTTTCACATATAGCCAAATCAATTTCATAACTGTAGGAAACAACAGGCTTCCACTTGTGGAAGTATCTCCTGGGGGTAACTCAAGGAAATGTGTAGGAACTTCGAGATTGGTGATACTTCCACCCAATGGTTAAAACATAAGTTTACATGCCAAGTGTTGGAGTGTTCTATAATATCAAAGATAAAAACAATATACTAAAACCAGAGTTATGGTTAGTAACCTAAGGATATCTAAAAATATCTACGTAATACTTAAAGCCGTCAATGATGGGTATAAAAACTATTGTTTAGAAAAGAGCTAATTATTTCGTCAGCTGCTCCTAAACGGCCCAAATCTGCTTTATTATAATAAAAAATGGATGCTTCACTAGATTAGATGTTAAGAAACATTCCTTCAATAGATACAACTGGCACTTGACATTTCAAATAATAAAAATATAATAAAATAATTTCAGTCTTTGAAAATCAGTTTGTGATAAAGCAGCAGTTTACGTTAGGCTATATGGTGGGTGAATAAATTGCTTGAACAGACATCTCGGACCCAGATCAAACTATGCACCCTTTAACACCATCAAAGATATTGTGGTACTGGGAACCAATCTAAGGAAGCCCTCTTTGCCTGTTCAAGTCTCAATATTGCTGTTTTTGAGGTGATCGCTAGATCTATGTAAGGTCAGACCAATCTGGCATGAAAATAATTTTCTATCCTGCTCAGTGCTTTAGGCAGATCTGGCTTGAGAACATATTCTTAGTCTGTTCCGTGCTGCAAAGTATAATCAAATGATTATAAAAATTGTAGTAAAGATAGTGTCAGTTGCAAACAGCATATATCGGAATGGTATGAGAGCCAGAAAAAAAAAAAAGAAAAAAAAAAAAAGAAGAAGAATATGGAGTATTTTTGTACCTTACAAAAATGATAACAACATTGTGCTGGAAATAGTATCAATTGCAAACAACAGAAGAGAATATGTGGTAAGCCAGAGGGGGTAAGAAAAGTGAGTGAATCAATCATCCTGCTGCTATGTTAGTTATAGGCATCATACTGTATTAATCAGGCATGTAGTAGAACTATTGAGTTGTGTGAGGACCTGCCTTATTAGGTATTATCAGTAGATAATTACAGATTTTCAGAAGTGAGTAGTAGATGCAGAGAGACTGCGGAGATAAGTTAGATTTCACTCCAACAGATGCCCAGGCAATGAAGAAATTACTAAATTGAAGGTATCTCTTCTTGTAACACAGATACAAATACTGTAAATATGCAAATTAATGACATCATCTGATTATTATTTTTGCATGAAAATAGCTTAACTGTGGCCACCAATAGGAAAGTGTGGCGCACAATCGCTCCAGCAAGGGAAGTCATGTCACTTTCATAGGTTCGCCCACAAACTGGTGAAATGGCTTCAAGCTAATCCACCCAGCTGGTGTCTCCTGGCAACTAAAAAGCACAGTGCTTGTGTGAAAAACAAACAAAAAACCCCCAGACAAATCTGTTTTTTTCACATGTTGAAGATATTGGATGTTATCTACTGCTGAATCTACTGAAGATTTTTCCTGCACTATTTATTTGGCAGTGAGTAGTTTATGACATACTATTAGGTCTCAGTGTTTTATGAGATGCCCATGGTGCATAGCTGCCTTTGTCAGTTCTATTTTTCTATCTAAACAAATGATGCTCGAAGCACAGTGAGGTCTCTGCAGGGTGCACTTAAGCAAATCACCATTTCCCCTACCTGGTAGCACTGGTTGCCAACACATAGGAGTGGAAAACCAACATCCTGACTCTGCCCTGCATGTATCCTCCCAGAAATATGGCTGCTCACATGCTGATTTCTGCTCAATGTATGTATGGCCGCTCTTTTTCTTTCTTGCACTATACTACCTATGTATATTTACATGTATTACAACAGATTGCTTTTTCAATATTCCAATAATACAGAGTCCCTTTAAGTCCCAAATATAAGCTAAGCAATCTCAAAAACCATCTATTAGGTTGGTGTAATGTGATATCATTTATTTCAACAGGCTCTCGGCATCTACTACCTGGTATCAGCAAGCTGGAAGTTCCAAATCAATTTCATGCAAACATATGGATTGGTTTTAACAAAATATTAATGTCAAGAGCTGGCAAAATTAATGAGAGATATTCAGGGTATAGGAGTTTCCATAAAGGAAATCCATTTTTATAACCACAAAGGAATGCAACATGCTGACAAATTCATATGTAATAATAAACCATCTCCGTATTTGAGCAGTATCCAGGAGCAGACTAGAACAGTCTTAATAGGTCACTTCTAATAGTATAGATCAGGGGTGCCCACGTTTTTTCTGCCAAGAGCCAACTCACCAGAAATATATGTATGCATGGGCCATATTCATTTTTCATTGTAAGAAAAGAAAGACATTTTACTTTCTCTCATACATATACAGATATTCACACATGCAGTTGGAGGTGCGGTTACCGCTGTGGGTCGCATGTTAAATGTCTCTGGCTTAGATAATGTGACACAGATTCCTATATCCACTGTGTAGAAAGTGAAATACTATGAAAGGGAACTCACTTGACACTCTTCAGATTCCTCTTCTGACGTGATAGGAAGAATAGAAGACTTTGAAGGCAACTTAAGCTCATATGACATAATACTCCATCTACAATACAATTAATACATTAACAGTACAATACAACATTTGCACTCTGTGATCTCAATAGGACAACATAGACCAACATATACTGTAACCATCTACTACATGTACATACAACAGTAAAAACAGACTGTGTATCATGGATGTAATAAAACTGGCACCACGAGAAGATCTCTTAAACCATCAAGTCTCACTGAAATATGAGAAGCAATGAGAAACTAATTATGCAAGGCCGAAGATTTTATTTTAACAATGTTCAGATAATACAGATCATTTTTAGATGTCTATGTTCTGACATGAAGGAACATCTGATCACAGTGTTCAAAGCTGAAACAACTTTACATTTACAGAGGGGAAAAAAAAAACTGTTCTCTACATTATGAGAACATTTTAATAGTTTACAGGTTTCTAATAACTGTACTCACCTGACCACCTTTGGCTGCTCGACTTATATTGGTTTGAAAATGTCGGTCATTTGTTTTATAGTATGTGTAAGAATGGGAGATAAATGTATGGCCAAAATAACACAAAATAATATAGCTAGGTTGCAATATGTTTTTAAAAATATCACAAAATTGATTTTTATAGATATTTATGTATAGAGACCACTTCAAAGAATTTTTTTACATTTTATTTTAAATTATAATCTATTGGAATCGAAACAGAAAAAAAAAACCTAACTATGTAGGTTAAATGCGTCTGGGGGTCTCCTCTCCTGATTATGACAAATGCAAATCAGCACATTTATTATTTGAAATGTGTAATTTGCATATCAAGGCACTAGGTGATGTCATGAGCAAGAGACACCACAGACATTTAAAAAAGAATTCTCTTATTTTATACAATTGCTTACAACACATTGGATGGATCATTTTTCAGATTTTTTTATTCTCTGTGCTCACAGTACAAGCAATGCTCAGGTTGACAGAGTCCCTTTAAGGTATTGGATGATTTAGTTATAAATAGCAATCTTCCTTTACTTGCCGTTTTATTCAGCAGACACAGTGCAGTGTTTGACAATTTATTGGCTTACCTGTCTAGCATTTTTGTGCTTGCACGTTCTAACTTTTCCAAGATCTGGGGCAACTGTGTATCATCATCACAGGCGCCACCCCAGCCGAGTACCCGGGCCAAGTCATTTCCAGTACCCAGCGGAAGCACCCCCAGCTGACACTAACCAAGACAAATTCAGACATTAAATTAACACATTTTATAAACATGCAATTACAATAAGATTATAATTATACAGTTACTCCATTTCATGTTAATAAGCAGAGTGATTTATAAAACATCATTCACATTGAGCTGGAAAGTCAGACATGTGGCTTTGCCTTTATAAAATGTGTACTATAATTGGGAGAAAGGTCCAATTAGTAGTATGGGGAAAAAAACAAGAAAAGACTAATTGTAAATTAATCCGAAATCTAGTTAGATTTAAAACCAAGGTTACCAATAACAGAGAAACTACAGGCTCCCTCTTTCCCCACACATAAGTCTAATGACAAAATGTGAAAAGTGCATAAAGCATGCATTAAACATTCTTCATGACTTGGTTAGATTATGGCCAAGTACCATTCGGAATGAAACACGTAAGGTAACTCTTCACACTTACTTTTTTGTAATATATCTCTCTGATTATTTTGCACCTGCATCTATTTTTTTATTAACTCCCTTTACTTGAGGACGGGTTTAAGAAGCACTGCTCTACACAGGGATCTAAGCCTACATAGCAGGAAACCCAACAGGTTGATTACACTACTATGCATACCGGATATGCTCAATTTGCACACAATAGACGCCCAAATAGAAATTTGCAGCAGTAGTGCGTAGTGCCAGCTGGCGGCTACAAAGGCAAATAAGATATTGGCATGTTTTAAAGGGGTTCTACAGAAGGTAGATATTATTCTGGCTCTTTACATGTAAGACCCCACCTTGGAGGATGGGACGGTTCATTGTCAACACAGCCGTTCATTGGGTGAGAAATCATAAAGGGTCAGTTCATCACAGGATCGCATAGAAGATTAGCATTATTAGTATTAGGGCTTCATATTAGAATTCGAGGTTGCTATTAGGAGTTAGTATTAGGAGGTGCAGGTTATTGGTATTATAGTTCGGAGTTAGTTTCAAGGGGGTGAATTTATTAAGTGCGCTTACACAGCCACAGTGAAATGGCCGCATCGCCATTCACCTCTGACAGTTCAGCGCTGAAACCGTTAGCTGTGAAACGGCAGTGATGAACTGTCCTAGAAGCCCTCCTTGATTATACAGCTTAATTCTGAGCACAGTTTCAGAAAAATGATATTATGGAACTGCTGAACTGCTACAAAACTAATAAGGAGAAAGGAAAGTTTTAGTTAAAGGTTATAAAAGTTACATTTGTACATGAAACTGTACAAAACACAGATTAAAAACATAGACAGGAATCAAACATAAGGCTCTTGAAAGACCTGCTCGTTAACAGAATGGTACAAAAGAACGAGAGGTCACCCGCTCAGACTTGAAGAAAGAAGATTTGGTCTACAACAGCAGAAGGAATTATTTACGGCAAGGGAAATGAAGAGGTGGTGAAGTACAGTAGATGCCTTTAAAAAGATCCTGGAAATATTTTTAAAAAGCAGAGCATAGATGGCTATGTATGTTAGTACAGGCATTAATATTCATTAGTGCTTGTTGATCCAATGAGACACTTGATTGCCCAGAAGGATTTTTTTTCCCACATTGAAAGAAGAATTTGAAATTGCTGAAATAAGGATTTTTTTTTTATTATTATTATTTTTTTACTTCTTTTGGTTCAACAACGGTAAATAAGGATAGGAAAAGGGTTGAACATTATGGACACAAGTCTTTTTTTCAACCTAAACTACTAGTTCACCGTGTAACTTGAAACACTGACCTGTTTATGCAAGCTGAGCTTATCTATCTCCGATAAAACCCAACCCACACTTCCATCTCCTCCACACACAAGAATCCGGAAATTGTCAAACTTCTGAAATAATCGTAAACTACAAGAAATGGTGGGAGGGAAAATATATAGGTATTAGTTCATTATAATAAAATTAACAATACAAATTAGTAAAACAATGTGTTTGTTTGATAATCATGGGGAATATAAACAAGAAGGTCAATGTGAAAATCAGAGGTTATCAGTACACATGGTGACCTGAGGAGGAGATGTTCAATTGACATATACACAGACTAATGATGTAAAGCGCAAGTCACATGACCATCTTGCTCTGTTGTCACCGAGTGCTGCTCTGTGAAATATGTAGCCATCTAGTCTTTGCTTTTGTGAATCAGTGCAGCATTCAAAATACCTTTAGGGTTTAGCCCCTATGTAAAGGACAACTAAACTTTTTTTAAAGTCTTGTTTCCTTGAAGGAAGCATGGGTTAAATAATATATCCTGCTGGTCCGGTGTAAACCAGACGTGTATCTTACTAGTAGATAATGTAATAGATACACGTGAGTTTATGCTCTGTTGCAGGTATGGAGTCTGGCGTGCACTGTCAGTGATCAGGGTCTCGCTCTGAGCTAGCTACATCGGAAAAGCAGGTGGACCTACTATAGGATTAATACTATTTCTAAGTAAATGCCAATTTTATCCTCACACTAGGGACAACTAACATTTCACTTGTGCTTCTATATTAAAAGTTTCCTGTCCCTTTAAACAAAATATAACATTTTACAAAATATATACTGCATTCAAATCCAAATCTACTTCAAGCAGCTGGACAGGCCAGTCTGCAGCTATCAGGGTTTACAGATCCCCCAGGTCACAGAATGGCAGAGAAATATTTTTGTAAATGGCATCATAATAATTTAGAAAAATTTGAATACATGAATAACCAGACACTGAATGACAGGAAGAGATTAACATATAAAGCAAACGCAGAATGAACCTGACTTGTGGTCTAATCTGCAAGGAATTTAAGTCTCCTCTATTACACCATTCATGTACAGTCAGTCAGTGTGTATTATAGGGTCACATTTAATTTGCGGTATAGTTTGCCTTTGACATCTTGATGATGCCACCACGCACAGCTCTGAAGAACAGGAAAGCACCTTATAAGAAAAAAAATCAATAATGATAAATATACTTAAGGTATTATTTACCGGTTATTACCCCAGTGAATGGTTAAAAAGGGGTTTTATCAGCTGTCATAAGAAAACATTGCATCATTATGCAATCAATACAGAAGAGCCCCCTTTACTTGAATTATTTCCTGCATTTTGAGATCACATTGTGACAATTGCTTACCCTAGATGAGGTCCTCCATTCATTAAGTCAAACACCTGAGCAGGATTGAGCAATTGCTTGAAGCGCCGGAGAAACTTCACACCCTGATTGTCTCCACTTTTTGAATTTACAAAGACTAAGAGTGGGCTGGCACACGTGGGAGGGCAGGTTGCCTTCCAAAACCCTGAGGAAAAAGGATTTTCACAACAATGATTAGCCGTAAACAAAAGGCATTGAGACAAGACACAGTCCTGCACTTACATCAAAACATACTGATGTCATTGAAACAAAACAAACACATATACAGGTTGAGTAACCCTGATCCAGATATCCAATCTGCAAAAAAAATTGGGATTTTGACAATAGTTACACACACACCTGTCAGAATGCAAGCAGACAACAGTTTATTCAGTGTCCAGCCCCCTTAAACTACAATATAGTCCATGCAAGCCAACTAAGGGTAATACAATGGCATGTGTACAGACCTGACAAGCTGGAGGCAGGTTCCCAATAATGCCTCACATCACAGTTACATCACAGTGAAAGGGATTTATTTACTATATATACACAAAGTATTTGCATTGATAAAGTACTAACAACCCACATTAGATGGGGTATTCTAGTGCAGCAATAGTTCTAGTGAGGAATGGACATATAATGAACAATTCTGCTGCAAATTCTCATACTATTTAAAGTGACACTTCTCTGACTGGTAGCCATTTCCTTTAGAAACATTAATATATGAAATAAATCATTAAAACAAGCATAGGAATATATAGACCCCGTCACAGCAATGCAGGATTTATCACAGTAAAACAGAGTATGGAGAGTGATAGATTCAATTCTAGGGAAGTTGTGATCGAAAAGCCCTGAGGAAATAGAGTTTTAATCATTTCCCAAGATGACTGACAATTCGCCATTAAAGTTATAAAATGGTTGAAGAGTGACGAGCGCATGAGAGAGATGTATCGTGAATAATGCCGGTGGGGAAAAAAATATAGAGCTCAAAAATTTGAAAAGGCAGAAGGACAAGCATCAATGAGCTGCAATCTACTCCCTAACTTTTACTTATGGCTCTCAAAAGGTTTTAGCATCAAATTAAATTAAAAAAAAACAGGATGCAAATAAAGAAGAGGAGGGAGAATAGCAAGATAAAGCCTTGGGAATAACCTAGAACATGAAAAGATGAGATGGTTTTGCAAGAGCTAATCCTGTCACTAGTTCAAAAAAAATCATCAAAGCTTTCAGCTGCAAACTTGACAGATTTAGAACAAGTTTAGCTTCCTTTTCAGCTCCAACTTTCCCTACAAACTGCAATTATTAAAAGAATGAATACTGAATATTTGACTGCACTCTGACGCCTCCATTGTACTGACCTAAATTAGGAAGACAAGTGCAATCTATAAAGACTGAAGAGTGAGGGAAAACAATCTGGGAAATCCTACTGAGCACCACTCGGGGGACCAATACACAGTACTGATCCAATCTGCAAACCGTGCTCAGAACATGCCGATCAAAATATGCCTTTCATCAAAAGCAGACAGACCTACTCCATATTTAGCAGACATGAAATCTGGTGCCTTATGGGTCATGTAAATCTCTTCGTCTCATATTCAGCAGCAAAGTAATAGTAATTAAAGAAATCTCAATCACTAAGGTGTACAATAGAAGAAACGGTGTACAACCCTAGCACAAAGTAAAAACTGGAACCAGAATTACCTAGTTGCAGAAAAATACAGAAAAAATATACCAAAAAACCCCAAAAAAATTCCTAGGAACCACGACTTCAAAAATCCCTACAGCTAGCGGCAAACTTTTTTTTCTTTTATATGACAGAAGTATAATTTTCCTGGCTACTAAAAACAACTAGTCTACTTGGCTACTAAAGTATACAAATATTTGTCAAGCTCTAGGGGAAAAAAAATCCCACAATTCATACAGCTGTGATATCCAGTGGGTGGGCACAAGACATTTATTCTACAGCAACCTACCATCAGAGTCTATGCTGTTGAGGGCAGTGGGAGGTATGATGGAAACTTTGCACTGACCAAGGGGACACTTTCGAGGGTACAGCTCCTTGCATGCAGTGTGTACCTGTGAGACAGTTTAGCAACACAAAATGACATAATTAATGGAATGTTTCATTTGAAATAGGGCACACAATTTCTTTAACACTAACCAATTAACAAATCAACATTAGCCAATAAGACATTCTACATAAATATACCCAAGAGACAGGATATCTTTTTTATTATTATTTTGAGTTGTTCAAGCGGAAATGGAGGAAGCTGCAGGCGAACTAATGAGCTTGGGTTTAACGAATGATCCAACATGCCTTGAAAGTAAATACCATGGCAGCAAAGGGGGTTTCCTGGGAAACAAGAATACCTACACAGCTAAGGAACTGCCTAATGGACTATATAGGTCTGTTTATGAACAGGAAAATGTTCAACACAATTAAAAAGCATCGTAATCCTGCATTTTATCTTGTCAACTACACCAAAAATAATTTTGATACTGCAGTGAAGATACTATGTGTATTTTAATAATGTGCAGAGAACCAGTATTTTGCAAGTGTAACATATTCTGACACATTAAACATATGGGGATAATTTGAATTACCATCTTACACTGGGTGGAAAGTTATATGCTGGAGAAGAGAGCTGCAGTGGTTATACATTATTACAGGGCTCGAGAAACCCCGGGTGCCAGGTTGCCATGGCGCCTAGGAAATCAGACCTGGCACCCGGGTATTGTGTGCCCCTCGTCGCTGGGATATTTAAAAAAAATAAAAAAATAAATTTAAAAAAAAGTTTAATCCTCTGGTGCACTAGATGCACACACTTCCTGCTCTGCCCCCTTACGCACCACGCTGTTGTGCCAGAGTGCAGGGCTGGAAGCAATGAATGCCTGTGCCTTTGTAAAAGGCACAGACCAACGTGGATTGAAAATGCCCCCTTCCCTGAAGTGAGGTATAGCAGATGGAGGGGGGGACACCTTGATCGATTTAAACAAAAATGCTTAAGATAAAAATAAAAAAAAACTTGTATATCTGACATTGTGTATGTGACTGACTGACTACGTGTGCGACTATCGACGTGTATGCGTGCGACTATCGACGTGTACGCGTGCGACTATCGACGTGTACGCGTGCGACTATCGACGTGTACGCGTGCGACTATCGACGTGTATGCGTGCGACTATCGACGTGTATGCGTGCGACTATCGACGTGTATGCGTGCGACTATCGACGTGTATGCGTGCGACTATCGACGTGTATGCGTGCGACTATCGACGTGTATGCGTGCGTAACTGACTGTAAACGTGTATGCATGTGTAACTGACTGTAAACGTGTATGCATGTGTAACTGACTGTAAACGTGTGCGATTGTGTGTTTGTGCTGTTGTCTGGCTCCTAGATTTTTTTTGCTGGCTCCTAAAAGTCAGTTAACTTTGTCATGCCCCGCATTATTATATCTGTATTTTCAAGCTGTGCACAAGGAGATAAAAGTCCATACTTGGAATATCAGACGGCACGGGATGGGAGATCTGCACAGATTACCCAGGTTGTGTAACCTAACATTTATAGAAACTCTGTCTGTATCTGTCGGTTAAGTGAAACCACAAAGTTCAGCTACAACTGCAACCATCAAAGGGTCCAAAACAGGGTTCTAGAAGCAAGTCTTGGTGCAGTGTAACATAGGTTATCAGAACGATTGTGTTCAAAGGTATAATTCTCACCATAGCTTTACACCAAAGGCATCGCCAGTCCTGCAGGCGTAAAACACTGCCACACGTTTTGTCACAAACCGCACATTTGGCACTAACCGGTAGGTTCCCTTCTAGCCACTGATGTGGCATTGCTATCTGAAGAATGAAGAAGAAACAAACATTACACATGTTCACCGGTAACCTCACCTTATTAAAGGTTTCCCGGAAGATTTAGGTATGACAAATTAGAAAAGTGATCCATGTATTCAGCATCATTGAACAAACAGATCTGCAATTTAGACAACCTAGTGTATGTACAACCAATATTTTAAGCCATATGTGTTTAAAGGAGCCTTAGTATTCAAAAGCAACAGCTTCTTCTTTTACAGAAATAGTTTTGTTCTCAAGAGACTTGCGGAATATTTGAACACACAATGGACTTTCCAAATCAATCATTTATGCAATTGATTTTTTTAAATTATACTTTATGGCCCTAACCTGTAATCCAATTGACTAGCGTTATCGTACATCTCCTGCAATGAGAGGAGTTTGAATCCTTTTAATAATACATTTATGAGACTTTAACTAGATCTTGCATCTCAGCTTTGCATGAAAATGGTGTTGAAAAGGAGTTTCTCTTACAGCAGCAGAGCAGAAGGGAGAACTTTCAGCACAGATGTGCAGTCTAACTCAGTAAACAGAGATTATATAATATTATATTACTTATATAATATTAGCCCATTTCCCAGGTCAGGTGAACAGAAGAAAGGGGCGTGTATCTTGACAGATCTATATCCTTAATCCTGATTAGTTAATGTAAGATGACCTAAGATCTCAACCCTTTTGAGCTTGACCATATGGTATGTAGGAATGGCCATCATGCCAATGTAACTTGTGGGAGGAGCTTCATGGGGCAAAATCTCTTCAGAGCAACAAACTGAAAACTAGAATGCCAAGGTCTGCAAGACTAACTGTTGCAAATGGAGGATCCTTTGGCTAAAGCAAAGTTTGAAGGACACAATTCTTATTTAAATTAAAAAGCATTGTTTACAACCTTGTCAATGTCTTGACTGTATTTACTATTCATTTTGCAACTCATTTGGTAGAAATTTTGTTATTTTCCTTGAAAACATACAGGCGACCCCAAGCTTTTGAATGGTAATGTAGGTTTAAAACTGACATAGCACAATTGTTTTCCTTGACCTCAGGTTTACAGGCCAATTACTCACTGCAGTTACAACATGTATTAGTCAGACCACATTCAAGTGTATCTTCTGACAGAGATAGTAAAGTACCATACTCACACCATCATCGTCCTCGATTATATCTTTGCCAACGGAGGCGAGTGTTGTCCACTTGCAGTTGTTTGTTGCTCTGACAGCACATCTTTTATGCGCTTTAAACTTACAAACTAGAAAGAAATGAAATAGTGTGTGAGCCCTTTGGAATGGAGTTCATCACATTGCCTGGCCCTACACATGGTAACAATTTATGTTTTATTAATTATCACATTAAAACTGGCTACATCAGAGCTGCTGATGGCCTTTATCTCCCATGATAATTTGTCAGCTAAGAGGTGGAGTATGGGAGATGTCTTCCGGCTGCTGGAAGTCTGCAGTTGGACACCCCTGATCTAGATAAAGAGTGGAACAGCTCATTATCAGAATTTAAAAAGGTAGCAGAATTAACAAACATGGCTCTAATTTGTGATCTTGGCTTTTTAACCTTGGCCTAAACCATATTTACTCAAAATTCAGAAGTCAAAAATGCAAATTGCACATTATCCATTACAGAAGCTGTTTTATTCACTGAACAAGATTAGAGTACACATATTCCTGCTGCCTTTAAAGTTTTTGTGTTATTAAAGTTCTCTTATTTGCGTGGAACATCTCCTGCAGTAGCTGAGCAATGCTTATTGGCAAGGCACAACCAGTGGTGTATTTTGGTTTTGTGCGGGCTGCCCTAGGCAGACAAAATTCAGGCACCCCCCACCACCCACGTTGCACACCTACGACATGGCCCATCACCCACGTTGCACACCCATTTTCTACCCTGTTGATTTATGGCTGGCTCTATTAAAAACATGTCCAGCACTGCTATAAATCCAAATAAAGCTTGTCAAGTTAATCGATTTTAAAAAGAAAGTTTTTGTTTTAGTAATGCATCTCCATTTTCACACTCCTATCTTAATGTAGTTCGGTAACGATCATATAGATTGTTAGATATTTAAATTGGAATTCCAGTTCCCAATTCCCTATATATTTTAATAAGAGAGAAAGAGGGTCTGGCACATTTAATTCAATCTCTGCTATCAGAACATTTGTAAGTACTATAGAACTGGAGTTTGGCACCTGCATCAAACTGGATTACAAAACATATCTGCCTCTGACACGAGCAGTGAACTGTATTACGAGGTTTTAATATCTCACATATCTGCCAAAATATATTGTTCATTCCCATAATTAACTGCAAAATAACCACATACGTCTCTTTTTATCAGATGGCCAAATGTACAGACTGGCTGTATTTGTAATAGCCGTTAAACCTATAGCGATTTAGACAGCTAGGGTTACCACCCAGCCGATAATAACTGTCTGGAGGCCAATTCTAAATCTATGGAGGCTACAGCATGAGTACAGCATGCATAGAAAGCTACTCTGGGGCAAAGTTCTAAAGGTAGAGCAATCAGCTGGAATAGTCCATTTCTTTTTCATGGCGATTTCTCCACACTTAGTACATTGTCTCAGTGGTCCCTAGGCGTCCAACTGCGGCCCTCCACCAACCACCAAGACATGTAAAAGCAAGTATACAATGTGTTTGGATTTTACTTCATTTAAATTCACTCTTATAATGGTCCATCTATTTAGTATGAGTATTACAATATTTCAAACTGTTCCAGAATATTAATGGTTTCTGTATCTCATCCCTTGACTAAACATGGAGGTGCATGGTTACAATTTTAAATATCTTAATATAGTTTTATCAGGCTGACTAAGAGAGAGTAGGTGGGGTGAGAGACAGTGATGATTAATTAGGTGTGCCATATATGCCACTAGTGTAACTTAACTAACGCAAAAATAAAAAATTCAAGTCAGTCAGTCATTCGCAAAAGGGGGTTTGTTCTGCATTCACATTGCATGAATTGTCACCTTTTATTTTATTTATTTATTTATTTATTTATAACTGCACCACATACATTCTGTGCTACATCTAGAAACATACTTGTTAGATTTGCCACCATATTTTTGTTTTATTTTTAAAGTACAATGGTTGGCAAAACATTAGTTATATTTAACTGCAAGACTCCATCAAATGTGGGCATTTTAAATTGAAATCTATTGACTGGATACAAATCCAGTCCCTTATTTGGCTCTCTTTTTGTTCTGGATAGATTTATTGGGGAGCTGACATGTCGTTACAACAGGGATGTGTGATACCTATGGAAGTTTTTTTTTAACCTTTAGTCCTGCTGTGGGCAACTGAACAGTTAGGCTTTATTTATCACTCGCTATGTATCCACTTGGACGATCAAATAAAAACACCTCAATAAACATAATCGCACTGTGACTGGAACCTAACGGTCATTTGGAGCTGGAATCAAACCAAAAACACAGTATAAAATGCAAATACTTGCGATAGTGAATGTGCTTTGAGCCATTAAGCAAACATGCTGCCATGTATCCAGTCTCCGCAGAACTTTTAGTTCTGTGCTGCATTTTTCTGCAGAGAATGTCAGGCAATTACCAGGAATCTCGTAAGCTTGCCATGGTTTATAATTGGCTGTACATAGAGTGTGTGTTGCCTGGTTCAATGATCCTGATATGATCTCAGTCAAGCATATTTGTGGCCAGATATAGAAGAAAGAAACTCCATCTTGTGGCATTAACCCTATTTGTCTATGAGATCTGCACAGTCTAAACACTAAGAAGTGAGCTGCAGATATCAGTACCAGATAACCTGGAGCTCAATCTCGCCAGTTAATGCAATGTCACTGAATATAGTAACCCCTTTCACTACCCGACTGCATCCCAGGACATTGGCAGGTATAAATGATATGTACATTTATACAGACATTATATAGAATATATTTCAATTTACTAGGAGGCCATCATTACGTCGACATACATAGTACATACTGATTCAATGACAAAACATGCCTAATTACTGGTTAACTAATATTTTTCAGTTGCAGTCTATGGGATTCAATGACATAAGCCAATTTCATTGAATAGATCGCAGTGTGTTAAAACAAGTGGTGGAATCAAACAATGGTCACTTCATGTCAAGGCATGTGATTGGTTATCACTTCCATCACTGTTGGTTTTGTTAAATTGCTTCTAGAAGCAGTAGACAACATTACAGTACAAAAACAAAATAAAAAATAGGCTAAGTTAGCCTGAGATCTAGGATTAGAGTCGGAGTCAAAAGTTCACTTTAGGACAAAACAGGTAGAAAACCCCCCACTATTGCCCTATAATTTGCACACAAACCCCCCCCAGAAAGAAGGTGTAAACATTGGATTTTTTTAAACTAAGGACAAATATTAGAAACTATTTAGCAGGTTTTTTTAATTAGTTTGTAGATATGTAAATGATTTTTCATGTAAAAGGTCTTGTTAACTGTTCATCATCATTTGATTTTTTTCTTATAGCAAATTATAGGATATGATGAAAATAATGGATTCTTACGTACGCCCTGTATGTGGGTACATTAAATAAGAAAGGAAAATTACAGCTAAAACACAAACCCCATAGGAATGTTAAAACAGCTGGAACAAATTGTACAAAATGGCAAAAATGGTCCAGTCATCAAGGGTTAAGTGGAAAAGGCAGGTTTTTAGGTGGCCCCACATCTTTTAGACCAGGATTGCCCATCCAGGAACAGATTATCTCTTGCCATAAGAAATGCTTATGTTTCAATGTATCATTAGCTATCCATAACAGCACACAACTTACATGTGTCACTTTTTGGAAACAAAATCCTTTTGTCTCTCTTTCCTACCGTTATTTTGCACTTTTATTTAGTGTTTCAGTACGTTACTGTATGCTGTGCGTGCATAAGTATCACAGGGCTCTACAGCAATGATGCTCTTTTTGTGAAATATGCATATATGTCATGAAGTGAATACTAACAGCCTGCGTTACTAGGGCTCTGGGAGGGCACTGAGGGCCAAACACCTCCCTGTGGACTATGTACCCTATCAGGGTCAAGGACTACCAGTTCCTTAAGGAGCTATGTCACTGGCCCCAGCCTCCAACTCACGGTGCCCCGCTACATACAGCTCACCGGAGGTTAACAGAAACCTCCTGTAACTCTTGGGAGGATTACTGATGCGAGGCTGCCTGCTGGAGACTTCCATTGCTCCTGACTGGTGTACAGGGAGAATGTAATGGAACCGTGAAGAGGATCACAAGTCTGTCATGATACGCTGAACTATAAAGGACTACCGATCTTCCAGCCTGGAAGCAGAAGAAGCTCCTCAATGGATAGTATGTCAGCCACACAACCTGGAACTTTCACATGGGTACGAGCACCCCCTATAGTGTGGAAGTGGCGTTGCTAGATATTCTATTGGTTGAGGGTTTAGAGGGACAAAACCATTGTTATTGGGCGCTCTTTCCTTTCCAGTGTTCTGATTGGTCACCAGCTATTCTAGCACCAAATACATTTCCTGAAATGATTAAGTTACTGCTAAATCGTTTAATCAGATCTTGTGCTGTATATATATATATATATATATATATATATATATATATATATCCTGCAATAAATCTCTTGTGCTTGAAAACCTGTAGCCTTCTCTAGTTATTCTGTGCAAAGAGCAGAGTTCCAGCTTGTGATTCCTGAAGAATGCAGAGTGTTTCTGGGGACCTAAGGCGCTTTTTTCTTACCAGATGGTTGGTGAGGCACCATCAATAGCCATGCAGCCTTACAATCAATAATCCTTATGGACACCCAGTTATTTTCCCTTAGCAAGGGCTCAACAAATACCGGGCCAGGCACGTGTATTTGTGTGCATGCTAGCTCCTGTGTTTAAATGTACCTTGTTCAGCCATGCCCTTCCCAGTCTCACCCCCAACACTGACTGACTGTATATATCAGGATTAAAATTAACTGTATTAACAAAAATTATTAAAAATACCACTTCAAGAAATTCTATGGCTGCATCGACTGTGTAATCTAAGTCTACCATGCTTTCTGCAAAGGACACTCCAAATAAAATGTAAAAAAATATCCATTTGGTTGATACTTAAAATATCCATTGCTTTTGTACATTAGAAAATTGTTTTTAAAAATCTATTGAAAACTTTCACCCATGTCACCCGTGATTTGAAAATTCTGAGGCTAAAGCTGCACATTTCTTTCCAATTACCGCCTGTGGATTTGCACAGGAGCTTCCCATCCATGACGCTGTGCAGAGGAAACATCACTGGGACATTAGCTGTTAAGTTCCTTTCATGCACCCATTTCTAGAGTAACGTGTAAATGTGTTTATATTATAGAGTTGCCTAGTGAATTAATACCTGTTCAGTTAAGCTGTCAGCGTAGCTGCAAGAATCAGATATATAGATCAGATCTTAAAGGAAGTATTCAACTGGGGGTTTTCCCACTCTTTACTACCAAGCAAATGCATGAATACAGTCCTACTTTATAATCATTTGTCTTCAAGTAGTGAAAGAAACCGGTGTAATTCTTTCAGAGAGAAAGTATGAAGACAATGCGGATAAACTGACACACAGTTGATTGGCAGCAGCATTTTAGAACAATTCGATTGCCAATTCGAGCCATCATTACAGCTTCACAAAACACAAATGAAAGCATCAGATGACAGCACCTGCTCTCTACCCAGCATCTGACCACACTCTGCTGTAGGAAGTCAGAGCAGGGTTGTACTAAAGGGTTTACTCCATAAAGCAAAAACGGCAGGGAATTGACATGGGAAATTCAAAATTTAGGCCAATGTAACAGAGTTGAAAAAATCCTTGAATGCAGCTGAATGGAAGCATTTTTCCAGCTCAGCTTCTTTGGCCTTCAGTTTAAAATTCCCTGCATTTCACTCATTATGGAGTAGGATCTCTAGAGTATTTGGTACTTGGGGCGCAGAACCCATGTTTGCCCCACATCTACATTTTTGAAATGTAAAAAGAGTGGCATCGCTGTCCCTAAGCGGCTTGCCAGTGCTTTGTATATGATGCCAATGAGCAGTATTGCATAAACTTTGTATATGATGCCAATGAGGACTAATTGCATAAAACTTTGAATGTGATGCCAATCATAGTGATATACATATACTTAAAATCTGCCGTTCTGGTAACAGATAGTGTATATAGCCTGTGCAGTGTTTTTGTCAAAACAAGAATATCTCAAGTACTTAAGATGTAACAAAGGAAAAAGCAACTGTTAAACCATAAATATCATAATGATAAACATAAAACCAAACCAAAAAATAACCTCCTGTCGGGAAGAGATTTAGATTAAATATAACCATTGACCAATATTATTGCCAGCTTCCATTGACCCCACTGGATTTAGAACAAAAGGAAAAAGGTGACTGGATCAGCAGATCACCATAAGGGAGATTATATATTTACTCGCCACCAACAGCTCTCCTTTGAACAGGGCTCCACCCAACGTGTAAGATATTAAGCCATAGGGACTGTTCTAGAATTACTGGAATGATCACCCCTCAATGTTTACAATTACGTGAGAAGATCCAGGAAGAAAAGGATAAAAGGAAATGGAATGACTGAATCCAATAAAATAAATGTAATATATTGTTGTATGGAGGAATACTAGAAGTTCCATTCCATTTAAATGAAAGATTCATATATTTTACATGTAAGGATGGAACTCTCATGATACCATTAAGTCCCTTGTAGTCCCATGAAATAGTCTTCAAGTCAATTTGGACTGTAAGTGTCTATGACAATTCTGCGATGTATGTAATAGAAACAACTACCTGGACACATTTCCTCCCACTGATAACACATTGTCACATATCCTATTGCCGATCGTTCTCTAGATGAAATGTATGTTTGTACGTTTATACCCAGAGATGGAAGGTAAGCCACGTCATGCCTTTTGTCAGGCTACCATGTTGTACAGTAAGTGTAATGATAGCTGGTAAAGATGCACATACCTTCACAGGACAAGCCATGGGACGTGACCCCAGATAGGCTCTCTCTGCACACATTACAGAAGGTGGGTCTGGCATGGGAGCAGGCGTACCAGTTATGCATCCCTGAGAAATGTTCCACATTAAACTGTGCGGTCTAACAAGGGAGAAGTTGAGACAAAATTTGGCAGTACAGCTACAGCTATATTTTCATGCAATTCTTTAAGCTATGAAAATGCAGCACTGGAAAAACAAAGATAAACCGATCGTATTCACTCGATGCTCTATACATATAGTGCAGGTGTAAATGGCGAAAGGTTATCAGAAAAAGGGGACAAATAGATTATAAAAAATACACAAAAGCAAGCATGAAAAATCATGTATAACAACTTTTACAACAGCTTTAAACCCTTGACGATCTATACTATTCTCCATATTTGAGCCTTAAACATCCTACTTATTTACAGTCAGCAGATTTTGAAAATGTTTACAACTATACACACACACTAATACTATTCTAATCATAAAAATAAAACACACACTCAAATACTATCTTATAATAATAATAATAATACACATACAAAAATAAAAAAACACACATACATACACACTCAAATACTATATTATAATAGTATACACATATAAACACACACAGACACACTTAGTACATATGGATTATGTAACACACACATACCCCTATACATACATGCATAGATACTCAACACACAGAAGGAGAAAAAACAATAGCATTTAAATTAAGCAAGCCAACTGGATGAAAAGCTGTGATGGAACCAAGGTTAACCATCTTTATCTATACTTCACTATTGCATATCATTTTAGCAAAACACACTTCAATCATTGAATATATGTAAATTGTTAGAAAATACAGAATTTCAACAAAAAAAAAAAAATTATGCATCAGCACTCTGTTTTAGGAATCAGACCAGAACGTTTAACATCAGTTGAGGGGGTACACAGCAAAACAAAAATGTTCCTGCAGAACCAGCAGCATATGTTTCAATCTGTGCTACATACAAGAATAATATTAATAATAATAATTATAATAATAAAACACCTTACAAAAAAGTTATGTCTTATCATTTGTGATGGAAAAAATTAAAAAAAAACACAAACTATTTAAATCATGCTAAACAAATCCAGCCGGATTCCAGAGGTGAAATAATTATTTGCCTACCTCATAGTGCTCCCTGGATTGCACAGACTTCAGTGAGCTGATCCAATCCTCCATCTCTTTTCTGTTCTCGGCACACAGTATGAGTCTTCTAAATGGAGTGATTATCTAGGAAAACCAGAGGAAATAGAATAAAACCTCACAGCTCTTCCAGCACTGAGCAATCCAGAGTGTGTTACAGTGAGAATGTGAAAGCTCCATGGATATCCAGAGACCGAGCTTCATTTACAATGATGAGATGCTCTCCAAAGCGGCGTAATCATTTAAGCTCTGCATATTGTCTTGATGAGAGAGAGAAAAAAAATCTAGCGAGGAAAAAAGTACACTTTCATCTTCTTATAAACCACCACAAGATTTCGCCTGATCCCAGCAGAGACATTTAAAGATTCTGTTACAGGAAAAAATATACAAGAGACCCTTTTCTAATACAACTCTAGGGACTTGAGGGAGAACTTACGCGATTACCTCTGTCTCTGTGGTCAGAAAGGCAATTGCAAAACACAGTGAGGCATCAAAAGCCTTTGCTTTAAACAGAGTGCAAAGATGTTTAGAAATCGCTGTGGAATTGGATGCGTCATGAGAAACTGTACTAATAGCCAGAACGGACATTAAAATAAAAATAAAACTGCATTATAACAGTGAAGCAAAAAAAAAAAAATCTGGAACGCAGATTCCTCCCTCCGCCCCCTCACTTTTCTCTCTCACTAAAGTAGCTTTTTATAGATCCTGTTAATTAACTTAGAGGGAAGTATACATTGCACCTAGAGTGTATGATGGAGGTGCCTTGCAGCATGAGATACTTGTGAAAGGGAGGCTGAGTGCCCGATGCTCCAGAATACATTGACATGACTGAAGGAATGGGTCACACTGCTCTGTGTCACTGCTCTCATTGTACAGTGCCCAGTACTCCCAGCAATGCTATATACCAGTAATGGCTAAACTTTAAGCATGCAAACTGTTCATTTAGAATAGTTGGAGTGCCACAGGTTATCCATCAGAATTCTAGTTAGAAACATAGAATGTGTTGGCAGAAAAGATTAATTCTGCCCAAGTAGTCTGAATGATTTTCTTAATACTTTCATTAGTCCCTGGTATTATCTTATATCTAGGATAGCTATATGCCTATCCCACGCCTGCTTAAACTCATTCATTCAGCTAACCACTACCATTTCTGCTGAAAGATTATTCCATGCATCCACTACACTATCCGTAAAGTAGTACTTCCAGACATTACTTTTAAACCAAACCCCCTGTAATGCAGGGCTTGACAAATCTAATTAGATTTTAGGAGCCAGCCAAAAAATTTAGGAGCCAGACAATCACGCAAGCATACACGCAATTCATAAACACACACGGCTTCTTCACATATATACACACACACCTACTTTACATATCCACATATATCCAAACACCTCACACACACCTACTTTACATATCCACATATATCCAAACACCTCACACAAACCTACTTTACATATCCACATATATCCAAACACCTCACACACCTACTTAACATATACACATATATCCAAACACCTCACACACACCTACTTTACATATACACATATATCCAAACACCTCACACACACCTACTTTACATATACACATATATCCAAACACCTCACACACACCTACTTTACATATACACATATATCCAAACACCTCACACACACCTACTTTACATATACACATATATCCAAACACCTCACACACACCTACTTTACATATACACATATATACAAACACACACCCACCTCACACAGTCTTTTCTTGATGTGTCCCCCCTCCCTGCTGCTTTACCTCACTGCAGGGGAGGGGGACATCCGTGCTGCAGCATGTCCTCACTCATCGGCCTGCTGAGTGCCAGGATGTCACGTGACGACACCCGGCACTCAGACACGCGTTGCGCGAGGGGGCGGAGCTTGCAGTCTGTGCTATACGCACAGACTTTACCCCCTCGCGCTCCGAAAAAAGAAAAAAACATCGGATGGCAGTGGCAAGGGGACAGGGAGGGTAACTTCACCCAGGCGCCAGGTCTCATTTCCTGGTCGCCATGGCGACCTGGCGCCTGGGGTTTGTCGAGCCCTGCTGTAATGTAACACTATGTCCTCTTGTTGTGGTAGTTTTTCATATTTACCGTATTTATCGGCGTATAACACGCGCCGGCGTATAACACGCACCTAATTTTAAGAAGGAAATTTCAGGAAAAAAAACTTAAGAACTTAAATTAAGAACTTTGAAGCCCAATATGCCATTTTAATATGCCAGGATATTGCCCCCAATATGCCATTTAATGTGCAGGATATTGCCCCCAATATGCCATTTAATATGCAGGATATTGCCCCTAATATGCCATTTTAATATGCCAGATATTGCCCCCAATATGCCATTTAATATGCAGGATATTGCCCCCAATATGCCATTTAATATGCAGGATATTGCCCCCAATATGCCATTTAATATGCCCCCAATATGCAGGATATTGCCCCCAATATGCCATTTTAATATGCCAGATATTGCCCCAATATGCCATTTAATATGCAGGATATTGCCCCCAATATGCCATTTATTATGCCAGGATATTGCCCCCAATATGCCATTTAATATGCCCCCAATATGCCAGGATATTGCCCCTTAGTATGTTCGTTATGCCACCCTCCTCCCCCCCCCTCCTCCTCCCCCAGACCCCAGTACTTACCTCGTTCCTGCTCTGTCCCCCGGTGCTCTGAAGCTGCGTGGCTGTGAGGGAAGCGTTGTGAGCTTCCCTTCAGCCGCGCGGTCAATAAAGTTTGTTTTAAAAAAAACACACTTTATTGACCGCGCGGCTGGAGGGAAGCTCACAACGCTTCCCTCACAGCCACGCAGCTTCAGAGCACCGGGGGACAGAGCAGGAACGAGGTAAGTTTTAGATTTTTTTTTTTTTTCGGCGTATAACACGCACACACTATTTTCTCCCTATTTTCAGGGAGAAAAAGTGCGTGTTATACGCCGATAAATACGGTAATATACTTTCCTCCTTCACGGTATTGATTCCCTTTACATATTTAAATGTTTCATGTCCTCTCTGCCACATCTTTCTTCCAAGCTACATGTTAAGATCCTTTAAGCTTTCCTGGTAAGTTTTATCCTGTAATCCATGAATCCGTTTAGTAGCGAACTTTATTTAAAGTATCAATATCCTACGTGTACAATACTCCAAGTGAGGTCTCACCAGTGCTCTGTCCAATGGCATGCGCACTTCCCTCTTTCTACTGCTAATACATTTATTCTGTTAGCATTTCCTGCTGCTCTAAAAACTTTCCAGTTTACCTAAATAATATGCCATGTATCCCTGCAGGAACATCCGCCCTGTTGCAAATCTTTGTATCATCAGCAAATAGACAAAACTTACCAACAAGACCTTCAATAATAAAATAAAGAGAAATAGTCAAAGTAGAAATATACTCCATTGACCACAACCCTCTGCTGTCTGCCACTGCCCAATGCATTAAACAATAACTGAATCCAAACTCACAGACTGCCATTTATGGATAAGACTGCCATTTATTGATTAGTCTTCCATGTGCGGAACTGTCAAAAGACTTACTGAAATGTAGGTAAGCAATGTCTACTGCACCACCCTGATCTATTATTTTAGTTACACAAATCAAAATGAAATCAATATAATTAGTTTGGCAAGATCTATAAGAAATCAGGTATAGACCTGCGCCAGTGAAATATAGTGGAAATAAATAGACAAAGAAAGAGAGAGGAAAATAATATGAATGCCTAAGAGAGGGGTAATGCAAATTGTGGATAGATGTTAGCGATCACAGAGAAAAGTAGGACCGCGTCCAAGAGTGAAAATACAATACACCTTCGAAACCAGAAGCTGTCTTAAGTGATGAATGAGCTTGTTTACAGAGTGCTTTTATTTTGTTTTACATTTGTTTTTATGGGTTATTACATTTGTATTGCATTTTCACTCTGGTATGTGGTCTACTTTTCTCTTTTGAGCGCTAACACCTATTCCACAGTTTGGCATGATCTCCCTGCAGTAAACCCATGTTTCTGATCTTGAAATCCATATGATTTTAGATGTGCAACAATTCAATCCTTTAACATAGTTACCATTACTTCCCCCACTACTGATGTAAGACTTACTGGCCAAGAGTTGCCCGACTCCTCCCTACTACCTTTCTTGTCAATGGGCAGAACATTCGCTAACTTCCTATCTTCTGGACTACTCCCATTAACAAGGACTGGTTAAATAAATCCAAATTCTAACACAACCCAAACAGGCTAGGTTCGCCTCACTAACTTTTTTCAGGTTAGATTTTATGTTATCCTTAACATATAGTGGCACCCATCCCCCTTCTCTGTATTTTACATATTAAGAATACCCTGTTATTGCTATATCCCTGTCATTCCTCTCTTTAGATGATGCTGTTAGGTCAACGTCACATCTCCAACATTGAAATAATACTCCATTGCATGCCCATAGGGGGAAAAACTGCTTTAAATCTTAGGATTCACTTCAAAAGGTCAGTTTTAGAGGTCACCACACTTCTCTCAAGCAATACAATATTGAGAAGAATTGTTTTTATCTACAATTTCTTTCCTATCCCTGCACATCCCTTCTGCTAAATGATCTTTAAGAATCATTGATTTCAACATACCAACATATAAAACAATATTTTACAGAACAGCTTGAATACCATGTATTTACTTTATGCAGGTAGAATGAAAGCATCTTAGAGCTTTAACTCACAAAAGGTCTGTATGGTCTGCAAATAAGTTGTAAAACTGAATAGAGGCTTCCGGGGTCCCCCAAACATACCACTCACATAAATGCATGTGGCATTACAGACACTGCAGAGGCATTCAGCTGCGCAGGCACAGCAGCATGTAATTTGCCAACCCATCACACGTACAATGGCTCGTTGCCTGTGCTCATGCAAAATCTATAACCGCCAATGCTCTGGAGGACCGGTGGAAATAAAAGTAGAGACTTGGGAAGACCTATGGGACCAGTTGCGAGGTATGCCAAGAATAAAAGTCAACAAGATGTAAACTCATCAGCAACAGAGGTAAGGCGATCTTTCTTTCAAATCTACAAATGAAAGGGAAACCATCATGGAGCACTTTAAAATTATTTTAATAATATTAAAATATTGAATATTACAATTTTTACTAAAATCAATTTCTTCTCATCAACATTACTCCTGTTAGGTAAAAAAGGAAAAGAAAAACTGGCCAAATAAATGCATATTGAATCCGACCCATATATAAATATATATATATATATACACACATGCACGCATGGCCCAATCCACACCTTTACCATGCCATCAGTAACTATAGCAATACGGTACCCCTCCAATCACTACATCCCCAATTATTTTTAGGTGTATAGTAATAGCATGAGGACCCGGTCTTTGTTTTCGTATAATTGAGTGCACAGAGATATTTTTATATTGTACAAAAATGTGTTTTTTTACATGGAAGGGGTATATCAAGTCAGACCCGAACAGATGAACCAAAGTCAGTTTTGTGTGTGTTCGTTAACCCCATGCCTTTTGATGTGGGAGGGACAGGGGAGTATGATTATGCCCTTATTGCAGAATTTTTTTATCTTATATTTACCGGTGTGTTGTAAACTGACCTTGCCTGGTGACTGGGGTGGGGAGGGGGGTTAATGGTTATACTACTTGAGAAGACTGGGATGGGATAACCAGCTGTATGTATCCCAGCAGCCTTCACCCTACACTCTGGTTATACACCCTACAGTCTTGTCTAGGGACTGTTTGAATTAAACTATGATCACGATTCCTAGATGGTGGAGATCCTGAGCGTACTCCAGGGGCTAAAATAAGCACGGTTTGGCGGAGGTGCCCGGCAGGGGTACAAAGGTGTCCGTCACATTGCTTGTGTGAAATAATTGTATTACTAAGACTATGAGGTTTGTTGATTAGCCTACAAAAAAAAAATGTAATTTACACCAATAGAAAGATGTGGAAAAATGTGCTACAAAATCAGTTGAGATTTACAAAAGTGAGCAACTATACCAGGAAGAATAATCATGTGAAATTTAATTGTGATGCAAATGATAGTGGGTGGCAGAAGGGCCAAGGGAATCTGCTCTAAAATTGCCATTATTAACTGGAAAAGCTATTAAAACACTAAGAGCCAAACAATGACTGAACATAATAAAGCAATGCTTTAAAACACTTACAAATAACCATTATTGAATCCCAGAGATTTTGGTCTATGCCTATTCTTTTCCAAATCCCCTTTTGTATCCAATTCCCCCAACAAGAAAAAATATTGCATACATTCTCTAGGAATGCCAAAAATACATTCTGTTCTGACAGCAAGACAGTTAATTATAAGAAACTATATTTCCAGAGCATGCGTCTGAATCCAGAGTGGGTTGGTTCTTTTGTCCGAATCTTATGTCTCCTCAATCACATAAAAAATAAAAAAGGGATTTATTACCTAAAGAGTGTTTAAGCCAGGGCTCGACAAACTCCGGGCGCCTGGGTGTCGGTACCCTCATGTTCCCCTTGCCGTTGCCATTCGTTTATTTTGTTTGTTTTGCAGCGCGAGGGAGGAAGTCGCCCCCTCGCGCAACGCGTGTGTGAGTGCTGGGTGTCGTCACTTGACAACCCAGCACTCAGCCGAAAGAGCCATGAGGATCGGCTGCAGCACGAATGTTCCCCCTCCCCTGGAATGAGGCAAGGCAGCAGGGAGGGGGAACATTCGTGCTGCAGTCGATCTTCATTGCTCTTTGGGCTGAGTGCTGGGTTGTCAAGAGACGACACCCAGAAGTTAAAAAAGGAAAAAAACCTGTGTATGTATGTGTGAGGTGTATATGTGTAAGATGTATGTGAAGTAGGTGTGTGTGTATATGTGAAGTGGGGGGGGGGGGGGTTATATATGTGAAGTGGGTTGGTGTGTGTGTGTGGTGTATATGTGAAGTGGGTTGGTGTGTGTGTGTGTGGTGTATATGTGAAGTGGGTTGGTGTGTGTGTGTGGTGTATATGTGAAGTGGGTTGGTGTGTGTGTGTGGTGTATTTGTGAAGTGGGTTGGTGTGTGTGTGTGGTGTATATGTGAAGTGGGTTGGTGTGTGTGTGGTGTATATGTGAAGTGGGTTGGTGTGTGTGTGGTGTATATGTGAAGTGGGTTGGTGTGTGTGTGGTGTATATGTGAAGTAGGTTGGTGTGTGTGTGGTGTATATGTGAAGTGGGTTGGTGTGTGGTGTATATGTGAAGTGGGTTGGTGTGTGTGTGTGTGTGGTGTATATGTGACGTGGGTTGGGGTGTGTGTGGTGTATGTGTGTAGTGGGTTGGGGTGTGTGTGGTGTATATGTGAAGTGGGTTGGTGTGTGTGTTTATGAATTGCGTGTATGTTTTGTCTGGCTCCTAAAATTTTTTGCTGGCTCCTAGAATCAAATTAAATTTGTCAAGCCGTGGTTTATGCTATGAATGTAGATCTATAGGTTGTGTTAGCAGAACTGAAAGAAAATGCACACATTTTTCTGGTTTATGACTTATAAGTTTATTAACCTCTTTAAAAGGGAAAGTGTATAATTTGTATTTCACGCCACAAGGTGATGTAATATATATATCTCTACATTCACAGTATAATCATAGTTTAGGTTCCGGAGTCACTATAAATGTCTGGTTTACAGATTCTGCAGAACATGTTTCTCTAGAAATTCAAATATATACATAAATACATACACACATATAAATGTAATTATACATGAATGCAAAGTCAACAATAACAGATTGCTGTACCAATCCGTAATTAGCTGGATTTAGGATTCGGTTTGCAACATTTGGGATTTGTACTGTAAATGGATGGGATAAAAATAAAGCAAAAGCTAAACATGTGATAGACAAATAGGATTGATGAACTATAGCTGAATAAACTCAAAGAGCAGTAGCAATAGGGTAATGAGGCAAACACCCCTTTTGCAGTAAAGCTAAACGTCAAGTAATATGAGAGGTTATGACCTGTTGCAAGACATATGTATTGTTCTTTTCTTAGTTTTTTTTTCTTGGATATTAAATCAATCTGGCTGATATAATAACAAGATGGACCTACATATGAATTCACTCCCCACACACCCCAGTGTGCAGTTGTATGGCCTGAACTGCCAATTTACATTAATAAGGATGCTTTTTTTGGCTCTTTATTCTGCCTTTGGCTTATCTCAGTAGTAGCAGACCAATAAATATTTTATGCAAGAGAGAAAATAAAAATCCCTCATTAGCTTGGAGCCAACTGGATGCTTCATTAGTCCAATCTTTTCATCCCCGTCTTCTGTTTCTTCCAAGACAGCTCATCAGCAAGAGCAACAGATGAGCCAATAAATGACTGTAATCCTAGTTTCCCTAATGATCATACAGTTTGCCAGCTTTACCAATACTAAGCAGATATGTGTCTTTCCTTGTTGGGCAACATTCTGTCAGGGCTCTGTGTATTGAATGACAGTCAGAACTACTATGCGTCACACTAGAAAAGTATACGGATATAACATAGTTTTAACAGTATGGGTACTAGACACATTGCCTTAGACTAAAACAAGTATTACATACCAAAGGTAGGTCTTTATGACTAGGCTTCCAAAATGTCCTTTATTTATTGAAGTTTCCAATATGACATGGCAGGCTTTATTGACATATAAACAGACAATGGCTTTATTAACTATACTAATTTTTACCACAAATTACTTAAAAGGGACTGTATCACCAGAACATTCTTTTTACGGTGCATGTAGAGCATAAAAAATAATAATAACAAAAAAGATTGAAAATTATATATTCGTTGTGTTCGCAAATTTTCAAGAAAATGCCTAAATTTGGAGAAAAATGTGTTGTAAGTGTGTCAACTTGTCCCATTGAAAAAGCCACCTTTACAACACATTTTCTCCTAATTGAGGAATTTGTTTAAAAATGATCTATACATTGTGTTAGCAATCATTTTTTATGTTCTATATGCAAAATTAAAACCATGTTTAGGTCCATTTAATACATAGGTTATCACCAAAAGTAGTTTATTGTAGAGGAGGAGGTTTATCTATCCAATTGTGCTCCTATAGTTGGTTCAACAAAGCAGTCAGTACATAGCTTGGGAAATGGTTGAGCCTGCAATTTAGCATGTAAATCTGAAACTCACAACCACTGGCAAGGATGTAGATGCCTACAACTCTCAGGAAGCAACAGTCTCAGTAATCTATGCCAATGGCATTTATATGGTTCAAAATCAATTCATACCAAAATACTCTTAACATCTTGTCCTTGGTCATAGTTACAGTAAGAAATATGGCCTCCTAGGCTTCTTTTTTTTTTTTTTTTTTTGGAAGTTCAAGATCAGATTACAACTTTTATCCAGCTTGACCAAACACTGGTATATACTGTATTTGCTCGATTATAAGACGACCCTGATTATAAGACGACCCCCCAAACTTTGGATATTCCATTCGGAAAATAACTAAAAGCCTGAATATAAGACTACCCTATAGGAAAAAAGTTCAACTTGTATATATTCACATGTAAATTGCTTTTTTTAATAAAATATGATATTAAAAAAAATGTATTTCTTGTTTTTATTTCTTTTTATGTGACAATGCTGCCTCTCTCTTTCCCTTGCCCCCATTTTTCTCTCTCTCTCTCTCCTCCCCTTAGTGTTGTCTCTCTCTCCCCCTCCCTTTGTCTCCCCCTCGCTCCCCTTGTCTGTTTCTGCACCCCCCTTGTCTGTCTCTTCCAACCCCCTCCCTCCCCTTGTCTCTGTCCCCCTCCCTCCCCTTGTTGCTCTCCCCCTCCCTCTGTCCCCGTCCCCCATGTCTTTCTAAACCCACCCACCCTCACATTTTTATTGGTCCCTGGTGGCTAGTGGAGGCAGCCGGGGGATGTCTGCACGATACGTGCAGATATCCTCCATGCTGCCCGACACTTCGTCTATTATGACGGACAGCTGTCTGTCATAATAGTCTGCCGTGTCGGGCAGCATGGAGGATATCTGCACGTATCGTGCAGACATCCCCCAGCTGCCCGATTCTCCCTGGTGGCTAGTGGGGCAGCAGAGGAGGTCTGCGCGATGAGCGCAGACCTCCCCTGCTGCCACCCGGCACGTTCGCCGGGACTTCTGCGACGATGCCGGAAGTACCCGGCTTCTTCATAGAAGCCCCGGCGGTCGTGCCGGGCGACAGCAGGGGAGGTCTGCGCTCATTGCGCAGACATCCCCTGCTGTTAGAGAGGGGGATCCAGGTCCCCTGCAGCAAAAATTTCTGAAAAAAACCTTATAATCGAGCAAATACGGTAACAAAAATATCTGCCTCCTCCTTCAACCTGCCACTCTGTATTGCTACATTAAAGATAAACCTGGGCATTTTTGTGGGACATTCTGAAAATAGGCCCACAATATGTGGGGGGGGGGGGGGGAATCTGCACTAACTTTTTTTTCATTTTTTATACAAATTTCTATGATTGATTTTTATACCTCACACTCTCTATAGTTTGAGATTTATAGCTAGCACAATTAATGCACATGACTTACTCTTCTACTCCGACACCAGTCAGAAAACATTGAGCTGCCAAATATTGAAGAAATCATTCAAATTCATACATCTGTTTTGGACACCTGTATTTCTATTCTTATCCACTAATGAAGCAATCCATTGATTATCATACATTCCAACACCTCTCGAACAATTACTTCCGCTGAAATAGAACAAGTTTCCAAACACACCACATTGAATATAATTACATTTCCATCCACTTTCATTAATCAACATGGTAGTATAATCAATGCTAAGTATTGTATCTGTGCCTGGAAAGTACCGTATTCGTTTAGTAGCGAGATATATATATATATATTTTTTTAATAATGAACAATTAAACGATTTGCATATGGCAGATGATCCAATTGTCTGATTGCTCCATGCTTTGAGCATATTAATACTCTAAAGCTTTTAACAATAGAGAATGGGATTTAAACAAAATAACTGCCTCAACAACTGGCTACCACTGAATTTTGTGGTTTGTTTTACAGCTATTGAATCGGGACACCGGATGGCGGCATCTGGGGAGGGGTATCGGGGGCCGAGTCTGGGGAGGGGTTGTCAGTGCTACCGCTCATGTGCGGTAACACTGTCACCCATTTTTGATCCTGGCTTCTGAAGCCGGGATTGCTACTGCGCATGCGCATGCCAAGTAAGAATTCTATGGTGTCCGGGACACCGGAGAACACGATCAGGATTGCGGTCCCGAGTCCTGCTGTCCCTCTCAGCTCTTCCTCTGTCCCAGAAAGCGGGACAGAGTTAGAGTATGGCAGGATATACCTCCCAAATTGGGACTGGTATGGAGATAGCACTCAGCATTTGCCTATAGTATCACCATTATTTATGGAGGAACCAGTATATGTTATGATCTAAGAATGATTGTGTATATTATTCACTTGAACTCATTGGCACAAGAGGACCAGAGTGGCTGATATGGATGGGTGGAAAAAGGTCTGAAATGAAAGGGCACTGTGATAGAGCTACATCTTGGCTTCTGCTCAAAACAAGTGATGTTCCGCTATTTAATATGGAGGGCAGCATACCATGCAGATGCTTGGGTTTGGGGCAGGGCATTATTAATTTCAATACAGCCTACGCAGGGATGGTTCTATGTTGTGGGGATCACTGTATGAAAAATCGGGGGGGGGGGGGGGGGTAAATGCTATTTGGTTATTCCTCAGTTAGGAGTTGTAGGGGCCCCAATTCATTTACATGGTAGCACCACTTCCTAAGGTCTTTATTTAGCCAGGGTAGAAGCAGCACAAAATCCCAACGGCCACCAGTTGGACATCAATGGTCTATAGTCTAAATTCTAAGTATTAAGTGTGTTTTACAGCCCAACATAGGAGATGAGAAAAAAAAAAAAATTGTCCTTCATATGAAAACCTAGTGACCTATTTTTGTCGTGGAAGGGTAGGTAAACCTCAATATTTTTTTTTATTTCTGGAAACCTAACATGAAGTATATAAAACTAAGTCTATATCTGCCTAAATGTATTCATTTATTTGTTTATACAAAAACCCCTAGCATCTGGTTTTTTTTGGATGGTCTTTATTGCCTGAAGCTGTAAACAGTTAGAGACTCCCTACAACAAAACTGGAATCCATGTAAATACACTATAAATGTACATGCACTTATGGATGACAAATGGTTCCCATGCTTAATGCACAATGTATGAGGACAGTAACTGACATTTCATGAATTCTTGAAGCATCCACAACACCACCATATCTTGTAAAGCAGCCCTGCTCTGCACAAGCTGTGCAAAGTGTGAATTAAAGGGTCTGTTTATCCTTCAGTTTCTGTATAAAGCAGATTGAATGGAGGTGCTGGAATCCACAGTGCATTTGAATGCCAGCTTCTGCCCACTGTACACGGAAGCAGCATGTTACAGCCAATTGATAAAATACAGCTGCTTGTTACAGTACAATTTATAATTAACAGGCACCTTCCTTTACATTATGTATTTTTATAAATATAATTTTTTTTTATAAAGTACATAATTAAGCATGTGTTCAGTGAACATACATATACTGTTGGTAGACATGTTTTTTATTACAGAATTTGCTTTAGAAGATTTAAATAACAGCTAGTGCTATTCGGTTAAGAGTTAAGTACCCTTTTTCAAAAACACTTTGTTGATCTGTAATCCTCGCATACAGGAACTTAGTGTTTTTTTTTTTTTTAATATAGTCTATTTTATCAACACTGATTGGGTGATTATTTCATCAGCTAGCAGGCATTTTTCTCATATGTTTAGTGTCTAGGTTGTCCTGAGCCATTACACAGAATTAAATTTAGAAAGCTATACTTACAAGAAGCATTTTGATAAAATATATAAATATACACATTCCATTCTGATGCACATACATTAATCCTTTTCGACTGAAAGGTTTACAGATTGCTTGGACATTAGAAAATTGATGGAGGATTAACATTATGAGAGCTTAATATGAGTAATACATTTTGAATGGAAAGTTTTTTGTATTTAGCCAAGCTTCACCAAACAGATGATATAGATATCTATATATATATATCTATATCTATATATCTATATATATATCTATATATCTATATATATCAGAGGCTCAACTAGAAACCAACGGTGCAAATATTGCCCGGGGCCCACCTGACCCCAACATGCAACTCCACCCCAGAAATGCCACTTACAGTCCGCCCAATTTTTCCGCTTTGTGCGGGACAGTACTGATTTTGGTAGGCTAGCCTGCTGCCCTAGTTGTTGTTAGACATCAACATTAGTATTATGCATAATAATAATAATTGTTAGGTCAGCCTAGCTCAACCTGGTGCTAAACAGGTTCAACAGTTATATGCCGTATTACACACCCCAGGCATATGTGATTAGTATAATAGCTTTTAATTACTAATTACCATAGACAAGGTTTTTTTCAGAGCAAATGCTCTGAAAAAGACCACTCGTCTTATTTTCAAGGTCGTCTTATAATCTGACCTCAAATCGAGGTCTGACTATAAGACAGGGGACCTGGATCCACAAGCAACCCCCCCAAGCAGCTGGCGGATGTCTGCGCAGTGTTGCCTTTTAGCCACTATACAACGCAACAAAGTGGGTAGTGTCACTGTAATCGGGAGATGTTGCTGAATACATATTGGAGTGTTTGGAAGTAAAATATCAAAAAGCGGGAGAAGAGGCATGCAAACAAAATCAATCACCTGCAGTGGCTCACCGTCTGCTGGACCCCGGGTCCCGAGCCTGGCCGTAATCGGCAAAATAGAGAATAAGGAAGCACAAGAAAGTCAAATATGCAGAAATCTCACGAAGCTTGATCCTTATAAAACAACGTTTAATCCAATATAAAAATAAAAAATGACATGGGGGTAGAACACGTCACGCGTTTCATCCATTCGAACTTAGTCATAGGTCTGATGACCTATGAGTAAGTCCGAATGGATGAAACGCGTTGGGTGTTAATTCTACACCCATGTCATTTTCATTTTTATTTTTCTATAGGATTAAACGTTATGTTTGGAAGTAAACCTTTTAACTCTCAGTAACTTTACTCCTGAATTGCAATTTGTGTGAAACCAAACCACACAAAAAATGACCTCTGAATTTTGGCAAAGATTGTTGATAAAATGGCTGCATGGAAAAATGTAAAAAAGAAAAAAAAATTGAATACCCTGGTTTGTGTACTTTTTAAAAAATATATAGATGTAGGGGATGATTCAGGAATGGCCGATATTAAATGGAACTGTTATTATTGGGGGGGGGGGGGGGGTGATGGTTTTGAAATGGCAATGCTCTACTTGAACGTATTGCATTATAACACAATAAAACATTTTTAGAAACAGGCAAACATGGACTAGTTCTAAACTCAGAACAAACATTTGAATCTACTTAGTAGTTTTTTTTTCCATTAGCTTTTATAGAGGTAAAAGATTAAGTAAAGCTCAGTTCTTGTCTTGATTCCAGCAGCGGTGCGCGAGGGAGCAGAGTGAGTGCACCGGCTGCAGAGACTTCCTGCTCTGCCCCCTCGCGCACCGATATAGTGCTGATCACCTGGGAGGATAGCAGGGAAGCCCCCCCCTTCCCAGCATTGAGGTGTAACAGCAGGGAGGGGGGACAATTATAGGTGAACTTTTTTTTTTCTCTCTTTAAAAATAACCCAAAACCTGCTGTCGTGTGTGTGTGTATATATATATATATATATATATATATATATATATATATATATATATATATATATACACACACACACACACACCATTTTTTTTATTTTATTTTTTTTACAGTTAATTACATATGATATGATCAAAATAATGGTATCTTGAGAAAGTTCCTCTTATCCCGAAAAAAAAAACCCCAATATATTTTGTGTGGGTAGAGAAAATGAGAGAGAAAAAAATTAAGCTAAAACACAAACACCATGGAAGAATAAAAACAGCTTTAGCCCTACGTGGTACAACACTCCAAACAGTTTTATCATTAAGGGGTTAATCGATTTTTATTGTTTGTTATTAAATGCTTTTCCAGATCCACATTGCCTGCTTCATTCTGAACAGACTGTCCATAAAAATATCTTTTAGGCATTAAGGCGAAAGGGTGGTCACATAAAATATTAACTTGATTTTTCTTCGGTTCACTAACTTCATTTTTTTATTTTTACAGTGGCATTGTAAACAGTTAATTCCCAGTGATTTATCAATGTGTCAATATTCACACTATCGGCTCAGAGGCACATCTCAAATGACATAACACGGCCCATGAGTGGCCCTGATGGGCAAACCCTAAAGACTGCTCACTGATGGACATTGTTTTTTTTTGGGTGGAGCCAGGGATCTGGAGCCTGACTGTTACAATCGTAGTTTTTAAAGCCTTTCAGTATGCACTTTCTAGGTGAAATGTGGATGCCAGGAATATATCAGCTATCTCCATTATGTATTAAAACTCTTGATTGCTCAGACAAATCTCTTAATGATTGTTCTACTAATGGAATCTGTAAGGAGAAGACTAGATTAACTCCTTTATGAAATTCTGTGTGCTGGAAATCTAATAATAGACCGTATTTTCTCTAAAGTACGTTTTGCAAATGGTGAACAGAAAGGTGTTTTCACAGAAAACAGACCCATCCCTTTATAAAGAGAGGTTTGCTTTGGTTGAACATTTAAAACATTGTGCCTCAGGATGTTCTTTTCCATCTCCAAGCAATACACATTTATATTTTTAAAATTCACATGGACTAGCTGTATAAGGAGGTATAATAAAGAAAGAAAGAAAACCAAGCACTTCTTATAATAATGAATCGGGTAATATGAATATAAGAGGAGGCACCAGCATTGTTCATGGTGGACATCTACTGTGATGGGCAACCTAATGATGTTCTATGGACATTCACAGAACTTGCCATGGACACCAGCCTCTGCCTATCCCAGATTACTGACCACGTACAAAAAGGTTGGTTCCGCAAATAGACCGATAGACCACTGAATGTTCTCCAGATAGAGAGAGGCTATATATATTTTAACAGAATAACTTGATGGGCCTTTCAAGGTCTGGGAAATGGACCGTTCCAATGAGTGCACAGACTCACAAGTTAATGCTTCATAGTAAGAATTATATAGATTTACCAATTTCAAACGGAAGGGTCAACAAGAGAATGAAGCTTCCCTTCCTGTAATACCGGTACTTGTATGAATAGAAAGGAGAAGCAGATGTAAACGTTTGTCCATCACTAAATAAAGTTTCTAGTCTACATTGTGATACATTGTCTCTCTAAAAACAGGTCACTGACCTGTAGCGAGTATCACAAGTGCTTAATAAAAAGCATATTTTTCATGAGAATAGTATTAAGCATGATAATAAAAGCACAATGGAGTGCAGGTTCCATCTCTGTAAGAGTTACCAGTCCAAATAGGGGTTGTGCTGTAATACGATAAGCACGTTTTATTTGGAGTTGGCACTGAAATGTATACAATATGATGAGCTGTACAAAATCACTGTCACTTAAATTTCATGTTCAATTTATTTGAATGTTTCAAAGGGATTTATTGAACAAGGAGATTGTTGGAATTGTTAGAGATGCTCCAGTGATATAGAACAGGGGACAGTGACTTATGGAGCCACTATACCTGTAAAAAGAACTACTGCTTTTGTATTAGAAGCCAGTTGTTATTTTTACTGAGAGAGAAGTGGCATGTACTTTGACGCTTTATATATTGGTTGTAGTGTCCTTGTAAAAGGTCTGTGAAGGTGCAAAGAACATCACTAAATTGTCCATCACAAGCTCCAGTAAATAAATAGCCAGCAACTTTGATCATGGTGGACATCTGTGGTTGCAGTGGCGCAAACAGGAAGTGCAGACCAGCACACATAGTGGTGAGGAGTTGGCCACATAGCTTGGAACATGTGGCGATAGCGTCACTATTTGGGGGTTATGTATAAAAATGCTAATCACTCCAACGTTACTTAATTACTATGTTTGACATTTAAAGGCTAAATAGTGAAACCATAAAGGATGCTCATACAACATGATGTAAAAGAAAAACTATAATTATTTATACCAACTGGGAAATATACAAGGGCAAAAATTGATCCACACTGGTTGTAGAATAGTGTAGAATGTAGTGCAGATAATGTTTGACTCGTCCGCTTAAAAAAAATGTAAAAAAAAATCGTTATTAGTGGGATCACATTTACATTAGTGTAGTGGTTTTTTTTTTTACATTTTACACAAAAATGTTGTACAGATCTCTGGCTTCCCAGCTTATTCCTTCTTCTTTGGCTCTAGTAGTGCGCTACATGTGAATGTATTGCTAAAACCCAGAACTGCAAGGTCCAGACGGACCTCACAAACACACGTCTAATACAAGTTATGACAAAGTCTCGCTGCTGAACAGGTTGTCAGGCAATAAAGAACTGGTAGGAGCCAAGGACTCTGGCATTTATCACATGAATCGACATTGAATGTAAAAACTCGAGTTACGGTTATTGCTTTAATAATGGGTGATAATCTGCCAAAAGCCCATCTGGAGGTCTCAACTGCCACAACAGCATATAGCAATGGTGGGGAAGGCATATAAGGGATAATATACCCTTGCCCCTTACAATCGTGCAAGATTGATTGGCATTTATTAACTTTTACGTTTCCTCCAGTACAGTCCATTATGGAATTGTGTGCAGCCATCTACATTTTAGACAAAAGTCTAATTAGAATTATTCCCTCCCCCCCCCCCCCCCCCCCCAAAAAAGTTTCCTTCTGGCACCTCCTCGGTTAAGCATCGCACCCACTACGTTTGTCCTCATTTTCCCCACATTTTATATTGGTGCAAGGATGCTTTTCACATAGGCTTTAGTTCAGAATTTTAGGTTCAGTATTCAAGACTGTCAAAAAGGTAAAATATGATTAAAACATGTTTCATTGAGTGCAAAGATATAGTACGACATCTAAACTGTCTATGAATTCTATTAAATGCTATCTGTGGCACAGCTTAACGTTTTCTCTATGGAATCAGATAAGGCGCACAGACAGGGAAGGAAGGATATGCAGAAGGGAAGCATTAAAGTACATGATAAGAATCAGAACGTGAGAATGAAGTATTGACCTGATAGAACATATCCTCCAGCTATACCTACTAATCTGGTATTGGGCCCATTTAGTTTCGGTCTTTATCTATTAAAAGCAGCTGCACACACAGTATCCCTTTCTGTGCATGAAGCAAGAACGTCTTTCCATACATAACTATATACATGTTTGTATGCATATACAATGTCTGGCCAAGTGTGATAGTATCAGCGCTAAGGGACTGTCACCACAGCTGTTAACTCCTTTGCCTATACATGGTGTTGTTTTATGGGGCTGATACTAGGCATCTCTGTTGTTCGATTAACTGCCGCTGTAGTATCATTATACATTCTTGCTAACACTCGGCCTGCAAAATCATTCCATGTCAAGCCTCATCTCCATAAATTAATCCAAATGGAGTGGAATGGTGAATCCCATATTATTATTATTATATACTTCTTGACACTCATGGGGTTAATATATAAAATAAGGGACACACTTGATGCAAATAATGTCAATGTTTATTATGTCAAATATAAAATATAGGAATATATCTATTTGTGGTTATATTTTATATGTATTGGTGGTTATATTTATTACATGTAATAAACTTTGATTTTTTTTTTTATTGGGTGTCCCGCTAACTTGTATATGGTCTGTGGTTTGGAGCTAGTTTTGGGGAACGACTATAAAGCAGGCACCCATTTTCTCCATAATATAATTACCAGGTTGTAATTCACTCATGGGATTAAACCTGTTCACTAAAATTAGTACAACCTTTGTTAAATGCATCCTGTGCCAGTCCTGATTTCTCGTCTTGTGCCCCTTAGAATTGGGCTTTCATTAAAATGTGAAAACTAATAACAATACAGAGGACTGAAGAGATCTGCTCAAAGTCTCAAACGAGGACAATGGGAGTAAGGATTCAGATATCTAATATGTAATGAGAACATGTAGAATATATTTGCCATTACACACTCCACATAATGATTATAACTGTTAATAGGTTGTACAGGTCTGTCCTTCAGTCATCAATTTCCCAGTAAGTTTATTTGCCGCTAGCTTTTCTGAAGAAAAAGAAAAAAAAAGACAGACTCCAGGCAAGATATGCATATCTGTAAGCGGACAAGCTCCGCTTTGCCACAAAATTGTCTTTACTCCACATTGAAAAAAAAAGGGGGGGGGGGGGGTTGAGGGGTGGGACTAAATTTCTTATCCAATCTCCTCTATAACAAAAATCTCACCGCCATTATATAGTAACATATGCAGTACTGTGGCATTTCCATTACAGACCTGGCAGGGAAGATACTACAATCCCATCTGTTTTTATTTTTTCAAACAAACTACATTAACCCCTTGAGAACACAAGTTTTTGGAATGTTGTACAGTTTAGGAGTAGTAATATTACTCGCTCTCATTTACTGTACCCACAATCTAAGGTTTTTAACACCATAAACAGGGCTTTTTTATATTCAAAGTTGTGTTTTTTCTAACCTTTTTCTCCAAGTGGCCTTTTAACCCCCAACCCTAGCACTAACCTTAATCTAACCATAGATTCTAACCCCATGTTGCCGACTGCCTCTGGAGGCAGTCTAGCAACAGTAAAGAGTAACAGAAATGATATTGAAAATTTATGTTGCTTGTTGGCTCCAGGGCAGCACCATGTTGGGGGGACATGCTGTCTTCTGAGATGGCGCCCACAAGTGCTTCCTGGAGTAATCATGGTGCCCCACGGGGCCAAATTTGGGTATTATAGCAACACCGCCATGGATGTGAATATCGATTGCATCCACCACACATTTTGACTGATGGGGTTCCATGGCGTCAACGAGGTCCTCAATACACAAAAAAATGCATCACAGCATGGAACGTCAATCGGTTAATAGCCTTCAATAATATGTTAAGATCCACCATCTAGTCAACCCATGTCAATATGCGTAGGGGACAACAGCTCTTCATATGGAAACTGTGTTCACAGAATATTGCAATCATCCTTATTAAGTAGAAGTTAAAGCCCTTCTTAGGTTGATAAAATAAATATATATATATATATATATATATATATATATATATATATATATATACACACACACACACACACACACACACACAAATATACACACACACACACACACACAAATATATACATGTGGATAAATTACCGTATTTGCTCGAATTAGGTTTTTTTCAGAGCTAATGCTCTGAAAAAGATCGGTCGTCTTATATTCTAGGTCGTCTTATATTCTAGGTCGAGGTCAGATTACAAGACTGGGATCCAGGTCCCCCGCAGAGCTGAAGGGGACCTGGATCCCCCCTCGCTAACAGCCAATGGATGTGTGCGCGATGCGAGGAGAGAGACAGACAACGCTGGGGGGAGGGGTGAAAAGACAGACAACATTGGGGGGAGGGTAGGGGAGAGAGACCGACACCGTTGGGGGGAGCATTGGGTAAGTCTAGGGGGTAGGGCAAACATTGGCACATAAAAGAAAAGAAAATCAAGAAATGCCTTTTTTTTTTTATATCATAAGTTTTTATTAAATATGAAAAAGCAATTTACATGTGAATTTATACAAGTTAAAAACTTTTTTCCTATAGGGTAGTCTTATATTCAGGCTTTTAGTTTTTTTCCTAAAGGAATATCCATAGTTTGGGGGGTCGTCTTACATTCGAGCAAATACGGTAAATGAGAGAGAAAAATGACAACTAAACACAATTACCTGATTGTTAAAAAAGCCTCACAAAAGAGAAGACATGGCCAAAAAGCCTGGTCACCAAGGGGTAAATCCCTCTTACTACCCTTACATTGTAAGCACATCATCTGTAACTTGTTTTGCTGCACACATTACTGAAGAAAAAAAAGTAGTATTTGCAATGGAATGCAGATTGTGTTAGCAGAAATTGAAGAAAATGAATAAGAGTAAAATGATAGAATGTGTGTTATGTATATTGGACCAGGTGACGTCAAACTGTAGCCAGCACAGACACTTTTGAAAAAAATGTGGCTTATCTTTACAATTCCTCTAACACAAAACCCCTATATTTACACTGTGAAAATGTTTAGGATGTGAAGTCCTTTCAAAAAGTACACCATTTTTTATTTTATTTTTATAGTTTTATCTTACCGTGAAGCTGTTGTTGACATTTTTGGTGCTTGATTCAGCAACGCTAGCATCTGACAGATCAACCTCGTCAAAAATTAGAGACTGTTAAAAGAAAAAAAAAAATACATTAGATAACAACTTTTATTGTACTCACATCACACAATAAGCATTGCACATATATTTTTTTCCAAATCTTTTTATTTCAAGTTTTTAAATACATTCTAACATTATATAATATATATCTTATCTTACATTTTCAAATTAAGTCAGATATATTAAATATACGGTCAAAATACAAGTTAATATATCAACAATACAGTATATTAATGTCATATCTCTATGATTTATCTCTTAATGAAATTTTCAAAATTTCAGGTAAAACTATTAATATAAATATTTACAAGTATTATTTATTAATTAGTATAATTCATAATTGAAAATTAATTACAAAAGAAAAATATATGTATATAACATCAGATTTCCCATCCCTTCCCCTATTAAATCGTAGAGAAATAACTCTATAGTATTTAATTGTTATCTATTATCTAGTATGTCTATGTCACTCTATAATATACATCAATGTGTATTTGAATTAATTAACGAAATGTTACATTTACTATTTCCATCATATACATGGTGTTCTACCACTTAATAGTTGTGCAGAATACCACATTGTCTCTTGGAATGTTGTTCGTATTAGTTTTTTATGATTTTCATCTAGTGTATCAATGAAATTTTCCCATTTTCTGAAAGAAAAAAAATCTGTATCTCTTTCTTTATGTAAAGTGGCTTCCAACCAATCCATTCTGAGTAGGAATAATATTTTGGTTTGAAATAGTGACATTGTTGGTGCCTCTTTTTGTATCCATTGTTGTAAAATACATTTTATGGCTACAGCCAGTGTAATACGTAATATATATTTACAATTCTGAAGTTTTTCTTTAAAATTATTCCAAGAACAGCTTCTTCAGGTTGTATTATATAATTATATATTTTAAGTGTGTTTAGAAATTGTTCGACACTATTCCAAAAAGTACGAATTTCTGGGCATTCCCAAAAATTATGTATTAAACTTGCACCATTTAGACCACACTTTTTACAAGAGTCTGAAGGAATAATGCCCATGAGGTGTTGTCTATGTGTAGATAGACAGTCATAATGAATAATTTTATAATGCATTTCGGTATATGAGACTGCCGGAATTATTTTGCATGTAATAATGAATTGTTTTATTATGTCTTCTAAGTTTATATTGGGGAAATGTGTTAACCATTTTTTGATCCCTTTGGGGATTGCACATATTTAACGATTTTTCTTATTAATATTTTTCATAAAGGTGGAAAACAACCAATAAATATAACACAAAGTTTCAGTAATGCCTAAAAGAATGGTTTATTTTATGTATGTTGTGTCCAACTACTAGAGGATGGTACTATCACTACATCCCCTATGCAATAATTCAGCTGTGCATTTCAGAGAGCCCCACTTCAGTTTATTGGAAATTAGAGCTAGTGGAAATATTTTATAACGCAGTTCAGAGACTATTAAACTGACTTGTCAACCTAAAAATATGATCTATACATTGTGTTAGCAGAATCACGAACAAATGCATAAAATAAAAAAAATTTAAAACAGGTCTGTGTGGTCTCCTTTATGATATCATTTGGCTTGATATGGACATGAACACATTTTTTAACTGGAAGTGTGTAATTCACATATTAACCCACAAGATGAAGTCACAAGCATGCATACATTTTCATCATTATTTATTCTTGTGTTTCGGTATTTAGGTTGACACAGTTCCTTTAAGTGGGCGAGCAGTATTTCTATTTTAAAAAAAACTACTGTGTGTAAGAGACAGAGTTTTATTACCGGTATCAACTAACCCAAGTATGTGAGGCAGTTATTTGCCTGCCGAGAAATGGCCTAAGGCCAATTGTTCTCATGCCAAAGGGTGGACAGGGACTTCTAGGGTCCAGATAGCAACCAGAAAGAAACCAAAACCCCCAAAATCTCTCTTTTTAGTCTGCTCTCAGTGGAGCAGATTCAGAATGAAATACCAGCCCAGGAGGAGTCTTATTGGTTGTTAGCCAAAAGACAGTAGGTGGTGTCTGAGCCTCCCTTTCCCAGCCCAGCAGGATTTTCAAACCAGACGATAGTAGGCTGGTTTAAAAAACTAGCCAATAGAAGGACTGGGATAGGAAGGCGTGGCACCAGCCGTAGTCACTAGGGGGACACTTTTTTATTTAACCGAGTCAGCGGGATGCCATTGGCCCCAAGGGGCCGGTAATTTTAATTTTATTGGGGCAGAGGGGACACTAGGGAATGAAAAAGCAGGAGATGGCCTTATTTCTTATTAGTACTGCTGCTCTTCACTGCTTCCATGTAAGCAGTTTCATGTCATCCTGCTAAAACATACATTTCTGCATTTATCTACTTAAGGTCTATTGCGTTGTAATTTCTGAGAACATTACAAGTCTATCATGTCATGCCTTTAAAAGTGGAAATGTAATAAATAAATTGGTAGTTTCTGTGGTCACTGCTAAATACCGGACACTACCGTATTTGCTCGAATATAAGACAACGTTTTTTTCAGAGCAAATGCTCTGAGAAAGTTCCCTTGTTTTATAATCGAGGTCGTCTTATAATCTGACCTCAAATCGAGGTCAGACTATAAGACAGGGATCCAGGTCCCCTGCAGAGCTAGTGAGAGAGAGCTAGAGAGAGAGAGAGAGAGAGAGAGAGCTAGAGAGAGAGAGAGAGAGAGAGAGAGAGAGAGAGAGAGAGAGAGAGAGAGAGAGAGAGAGAGAGAGAGAGAGAGAGAGAGAGAGAGAGCGCGCGCTAGTGAGAGAGAGAGAGAGAGAGCGCTAGTGAGAGAGAGAGCGCTAGTGAGAGAGAGAGAGAGAGCGAGAGAGAGAGAGAGAGAGCGCTAGTGAGAGAGAGAGAGAGCGCTAGTGAGAGAGAGAGAGAGAGAGAGCTAGTGAGAGAGAGAGAGAGAGAGAGAGAGAGAGAGAGCTAGTGAGAGAGCGAGAGCTAGTGAGAGAGCGAGAGCTAGTGAGAGAGAGAGAGCTAGTGAGAGAGAGCGAGCTAGTGAGAGAGAGAGAGCTAGTGAGAGAGAGAGAGCTAGTGAGAGAGAGAGAGCTAGTGAGAGAGAGAGAGCTAGTGAGAGAGAGCGAGAGAGCGAGAGAGAGCGAGAGAGAGCTAGTGAGAGAGTGAGAGCGAGAGCGAGCGAGAGAGAGCTAGTGAGAGAGTGAGAGAGTGAGAGAGCTAGTGAGAGAGAGAGAGAGAGAGAGAGAGCGCTAGTGAGAGAGAGAGAGAGAGAGAGAGCTAGTGAGAGAGAGAGAGAGAGAGAGAGCTAGTGAGAGAGAGAGAGAGAGAGAGCTAGTGAGAGAGAGAGAGCTAGTGAGAGAGAGAGAGCTAGTGAGAGAGAGAGAGCTAGTGAGAGAGAGAGAGCTAGTGAGAGAGAGAGAGCTAGTGAGAGAGAGAGAGCTAGTGAGAGAGAGAGCTAGTGAGAGAGAGAGAGAGAGAGAGAGAGAGCTAGTGAGAGAGAGAGAGAGAGAGAGAGAGAGAGAGAGAGAGAGAGAGAGAGAGAGAGAGAGAGAGAGATAACGCTGGGGAGAGACAGACAACACTAAGGGAGGGGGGAGACAACGCTGGGGGGGAGAGGCAAAGCTGGGGGGAGGGGAAAGAGAGGCAGCATTGGCACATAAAAATTATGATATCAAAAAATGCATTTCTTGTTTTTTATTTTTATTAAAAAAGCCATTTACATTAAAGAAAAAGACAACTGAGGAGCTGACCTAAATCTGGAAGATTCCTTAAACAGCGGTTCAGATAAGTAAACTAAAACTTCCCCTCTCTAATGTCTAAGGCCTTATATTGAACATAATCACTCATTTGAGAAAAGGGGAAAAACAGAACATATTAGAGGCCACAGGTAGATCTTCTCATTTACATATATTAAAGAGGAGTTTAGCTGACAAGATCTGTTGGTCTAGACAGAGGTCTCCTCTAGGAGATACAAAGACTTGGACACAAACTTGGGGTTTTGATGTTTCTTGCTTGTTCCGTACTAACCCTACATTATTGGCAAATTTGTGTCATTTTCTCTGAGCCCTTGAAGGGTAAGAAAATATAATAATGTCTCATAAACCCTTACATGGCACTATAGGGAGAGACAAAAAGATCCTAAAAAAACACAAGGACTTGGGCTCTGCAACTTTTTCCCCCCCAAGGTCATCAAGGGAATCCCTGGATAAGTCTCAGGCTTGCTCCCATTCACCAAGCGAAGATTCTCTAGAGAACTCACAAGAAGGAGGGGCCAATACACAAGGCTTCTTTAGTTCTATCGAAGAGTTACTTAAAGGGATCAAGTCAGTGATCAGTAACAGCTCCCAGGAAATAAGAGCACAGATATCAGCCTTGGTAAAAACAGTTCAAAAAATGGAAGAAAGAAGAAGATAACCAAGGATTGGATCAAAGATCCAGGAGGCAAAATGCAAAGCTTCGAAATTAAGCTAGTGGATCTAGAGGACTGTTGCCATAGGAACAATTTACGCTTTAGAAACCTTCCCGAAAGATATGCTCAAGATAAAATTCAAGACTTTCTCACGGATTTGTTCACAGACATGCAGTCGAAAACAGATTTTAAAATGTCCCAAATAGAGAGATGCCATTGAATCCATTATATTGCTTTTCACCAATATAAAGAGCAAGTCCTAAAAGCGGTCAGAGATAAAAAGGCAAACGATTCAAAATTTAAAGAAATCCAAGTGTTCCCTGTTGGAGTGGATCAGTGTTGGGATTTGGAGCCCTATATGTTCTGTGTATTCCCTCCATTAAGATCTCTTTGGGGCCATCATCCCCTGCCAGTTCATGACAAAATTCATAGACAAAGGATGGTAGGATTTCCTGAGAGATGTTCTGAAATTCCCGATTCTCAGATTTGTTTCCTCAGATACCCACAAACAACCGTAAGTGCAAATTGTCTCTTTCAGCTGGGCTCACCGCAAGTTGACGAGTCATATTTTGTGGTCCTGGGCTGGTTGAGAGTCAGCAGCTGGTCTGTAGTACTCACTGTCTTCCCCAATGAAGCATCAACAACGAGGGAAGAAAAAAAATACCTATATTTGTCAGAGTAGTGTAATTGGCATGTTACAAACATCAGGCGTCCTCGCTATGGATCCTCCCATGAGAGTCACTCACTCACATGGTATCATCATCACCTCGTCCCTCCTTCAAAGATGTTTTCACATGAAGAGTTCGCCAAGTTAGGAGTAGTTAATACTTTTAGCTTTTATCCGATTTGTTCTCGAATCTGAATCTTGACATATAGGATATACAAAAACCATTTTGGCAAATATTTATAGGTTTTGGAAGGAAAAAAAAATTTTTTTTTAGGGACCCACAGTATTTTTGGAGGAACTTTACAATTGTGTAAATGTTTGTACAAAATGGATTCCTTAATTCTATAATATAATGGCTTGATTAAAAAATGTTTTCTTCTCCCTTCCCGTCTAAATCAAGTAGAGATGGGACTTATAGGTGGCAGGGAGGAACACCATTTGAAGGTTTATAATGGGAATTGGGTGTGGCCTTACATCCCCCAGATACTTTGTTAACCCGCCTTGTGTTGTTCTGATATAGAACTTCTTTTCATGTCTATCCTTCCCAGTTTTAGGGAAGGACATTACACGATATACCCCTCTGCCATTACCATCAATAGTACAGAGGGGTACTTCTTGTGTTTATGTATAAAGAGAAATTTTATTGCTGTTTAAGATATTGTTTTTTATATTTGTATTGTATGTATAGCTGGTGGAAATGGATCTACCCGGGGATAAGTTTGTGGAGGGCAGAGGGAAGAGGGAAGAAAAAGGTTTGGGAAGCTTGGAGTCTAAAGTGGGGCAGTAAAGCCTTTCCTCACATATTACATTCTTCTATGGCTGATAAAATAAAAAATGGGAGTGGAAATATATTTCAAAACACCTAAAAAAGGTAGAGGTTAAGTATAGTGAATTGGACAAAAACACCCGCTATCTAATATGGGTAGGAAAGATAAATGACATAAAAATAACCCTGGTGAATATCTATCTCCCGAATACAGAACCAATGACAGAATTAACAAAAATTTTAGAGAAAGTAGAAAAAGTTAAAGAGGGACCCATTTTACTAGCAGGGAACTTTAATTGCATTCTGGAAAGTGATCTGGATAAAAAAAAATTGCCTTTGCATAAAAAGATTGAAAAAATGTGGTTAAAAACCTCAGACATTTAGGAACATTATATATAAGTTTGACCTATAAGACATCCCAGGGATAGAGACTTCACACACTTCTGGAAAATCCATCACTCCTACTCTAGGATAGACTTCGTAATGGGTGATGCAGCTATCATTGAGAAGATTCCAAACATTACCTTAAGAGATAATGTGTGGTCAGACTACAGCCTCATATTTTTCGAAATGGAGGACAAAATGGGAGTCCATCACAATAATGCATGGCAAATGGACGATTCACTGTTCACCAGCAAGAAAAATAAGGATAATATCTCGAAAATGACCAAATATTTCTTCCAAGAAAATAAAGTTGAAGAAACATATTTGGTTCCTAGTTGGAGCGCATATAAATCCCTGATAGGGGGTTACCTTATTAAAATGAAAAAACACAATCGATTAACATCTAAACCTTTGGCAGATTTATACATCTCCTTCTATAAGCTTTCTGCAGATAATAAAACAAACCCTACATATGATTTGAAAAAGAAGCTAAAATCTATTCAATCAAACACTGACCAACATGAAGTGAGCCAAACAAAGCCACGGATAGACTTAGAATTAGATATTACCGTAAGGCAAATAGACTATGTCCAAACTACTGTGTAAAAAATAAAAAAAAAATGTGCGCTAAAAACATAGGATAAACAAATTAGTAGTGGGGGATAGAGTCCCTCTCTCACCAGACAAAATTCCAGTAGGATTTAAAGAATATTATGAAAAGCTGTACAGCCTGCAATCCAATGCCCTGATTAATAGTATCACAGAATATTTAACAAAAACTAAGATCCCTAAAATTTCAGACGATCAAAGGAAGTTTTTGAATAAGCCATTAGAGAAGACAGACCTTATTAATGCCATGGATAAGATGGAACAAGACAAAACACCAGGGCCAGATGTCTTTAGTAATTTCTTTTAGAACTCATTTAAATTAGATATAACTGACCATCTACTGCATACCTTCCAAGAAATTGTATCAACGGGTGCTGCCCGAGTGAGCTGGTGCAAGCGAATATATTGCCTATTCTTAAACAGGACAAACCACCTGAAGAAAAAAAAAAAAAAAGCTATAGACCAATCTCTCTAATCAACACTAATATTAAACTTTATTCGCCTATGCTGGCAGAGATATTGAAAACTGTTTTATGTTCAATTATCCGTAGGAATAACGTCAGATGCTTAATAGTGTGCTGGACTATGCAGACAGTGTGAAGGTCCCCTTTCTGACCCTGTACTGGGACGCAGAGAAGGCGTTCAACATGCTCAGATGGGGATACATGGAGGCAACACTGGCAGCATTCGGTATTACAGGCCCAATTCTTAGTTTATAATGGCACTATATGCTACACCTAGTGCTAGGGTAGTGGGACTGAATTTTTGGTTCGATCAGTTTTCCCTCCAGAATGTCACTCACCAGAGGTGTCCTCTGTTGCCCATCTTGTACGTTAGATCGTTGGAACTCTTTGCAATAAATATTACAGATAACCAAGAGATAGTAGGACTGGGTATCAGGGATGACTAAATTAAATTAGCACTTTACTTTAATGCAGTGATATCCATGACAAACCCATACCAATCAAAGCAACATTTTATAAAAGAAGTAGACAGATATGCAAAAAAGTCTTATACTATAAGTTGAATCGGAGTAAAGCCATGGCTCACTTTGATAATTTAGTTAAAGAAAGAGTGGCCCAAATTCAAAGGGATTTTCAGGTGAGCACTGCAGGAGAGGAACATGAATACATGGGTATCATAATCCCAAAGACAATAGGGGATATAATGGAAGTAAACTTCATGAGGCTATTAAAATTGACTAATAAAATGTTAAAAGGAGTGGAAACATCTAGAGTTATCATGGTTAGGACGAGTCAATGTCTTTCGGTCTTATTTGGTGCCCAGGTGGACATCTCTTCTGTATGGTTCCACTTAGCATTCCAGCTCGTACCAACATATATGGTGGTACTGCAAAAAAGTAACTATAATATTGGACTATCCCTTCTAAAACCCCAGTTATAACATCTTAAGTGGCTTGTGATGAATGCAATCTACAGGCATTGACTATTCACATACCTTCTTGGCTGTTAAAAGAATCATAGCCAGAGAATGGAAACAGACTACGCAATTTGAACTAAATCAAGTAAAATTGCAGCTGAGTTTCCAACTCTACATGGAAAAAGCTATATGCTGGAGTCCTAAAAATTGAATTTAAAAAAAAAATCAATTATGGGAAACATGTCTAGATAAATTGATATTACTCAAATAGAAGATGGGTAGCTTAATAAAAGGTTAAAAAAAACAAAAACCTCTCATACTACAGCTACCCTGGGGGAGGGGCCAATCTATGTTCCATCAGCTAAGTGCGTCTCTGTAAATGTAGGTCTTTTTTAAGTCTGATTAATATGTACCGAAAAACAGAAACTGATAAGAATTTGTATTTGGTATATTTATATTTAATAAAAAGGAAAAGGTTTTAAAAAAATTTAATAACTGCCACCTTTAAAGTGGGGAAGGCATGCAGAGGAGTTGTTACGCTAGCTGTGAATATACCCACTTGGTGCCCAAGCGTCCAACTTCACTCAAGAAAACTCAACCACTTTGACTTAGTGAACAGCATCACCCTAGCACAGTGGAGTTAAACCTATGGCAAGAGTGCCCTAGTGGGCATGCAGGGAGACCCACATGCCACTGCGGGTGAGAGCAGGCAGCTAGATGGGCGTGCTCTGCCCAGACACAGACATCTCAGGCTGCCACTCGTGCTCCCTGAAAGCTGTTGAAAGTTAAAATGTAGGGGTTTTGAATGACATCCCAGCAGAAACGTGCAGGGAAGCACCAGATTACTCCTCCCATCTACCACTCAAGTTGCTGTACTCCAGGCAAAGAGTATGGGTTACATCTTAATACAAATTGCCTCTTTATGAGTCTATACTTTTTCATATACACAGCTGTTCCAAAAGAAAGAGGCAATCATGATTTATCACGTATCTCTTTTAACAGCTCCATGTTTGCAGAAAGCATATTATGTGCTTTAATAAACGCAGGTGTCTGAATATATAGTTACCCACACAAAGCAATACAACTTTGGTTGTCCTTTAATCTAAAGCCGTTTTGGAATATCGCTATAAATACTATATCGTTAATATTTGGATTTTGTGAAACCTACGTTTAAAACACCAGATCACTTACAATGTGACAAGCTAGACTTATACTTTTTTTGTTAACTTAACCCCAGACAGTCAGTGTTATCAGATAGTAATAATTACTGGGAGAGCCAGTTCAAGTTATCTCTCACTCAGCCAGACTATTATATTTTTTAGGGATTGCACCCCCCACAACACACACACACACATTTAAAATCAACTTCTGTTTAACGACCTTATTTGGTTTAATAATGGAAAACTGTGCAACTGATGAAATTCAGCTCTGCAGGGCTCTTTGACGTCAAACAGTGAGAATAAAAATAGTGTGGATTTTCTGCCTTAAATAAAAACACTGTGTCCCAGTACTGTGTGTGGTAATCTGTGATTGTTCTGCCAAAATAGCATTTCCCATAGGAGTTGCATAAAAAGATACTAAAATAAAAGTTCTCAAAAATGTGCGGCTCCTCTGCGCCTTCCAGCTCTGAGAGCATTCTGACTTGGCTCCAATCACATTTGTAGCCACTGCTTTTTAAAGAATGAGCCCAGTAAATCATCTCAAATGTTCAAGTTGCCAAGGGAAAATGACCAGGTTACACATTTTTAGCCAATTTTACAATTTTTTATTTGGATAGGTGCAATAAAGGGAACCTAACAACTTGCACCATGAGGATGCATGCTTCCAAAACAAACTGTACTTAATATGATGAAATTATGAGCTCATTAAATTGTACTCTCATATACTAAACCTTCCCTAATAGCAGGACATTTAATGTACATTGGAAACACTCTGCATGTGTAAAGCTTAGACCAGCTTACTACTAAACAACTCTTTCCAATGGAAGGAATTCCACACAATCGATCTTGGCATGATAATAGAAGGGTGAAAATAAGTTGCTGAATGCATCTTAGGATCTTAGTAGGATCAGTCTAAACAGGGCTCCGGAAGTTGCTCTGTGCACTCTGGTGCAGTATAGACATGGCTTCTTACTCCCCAGATGGAGAATAACCTTCAGCCTGCTGTGGACGCCACAATGTGGTGAACAACGACCAGGGAGCCCATCCAAGCGCCATAAAACTTTTGGTGGGTTCAGGGAGGTCTGCCCAAGGACCTGTGAACTAGCTAAGAAACCAGTAGCCTGGTTCCTCAAGAAACTAAACTACCATCAACGTACTAAAAAAAACAAAAAAAAATATGTGGAGGTGATGGGGGGGAGTAACTCCTCAAGAGTCCTCCTCAACAGGAGAGCTGCAAAGATGGACCCTACCATAGTAGGGCAGGTTTTATGTTTTACAATCCTTGTGCCACCTGGAATGGCAAGGAATTCTGGAATCCAAGAGACAGTAGAATTTGTTAAGAAAAGCAGAATTAAAAGTCAGGCACTCTACAGCACAATAAAGTCACAAAAGGTCTGCATCCAGTCTCCTGGGGACTGACAAACGGCTCCAGCCAATGGGAGATATCAGTGTTTAATGGGGATAACCTCTGAACACAAGAAGTTAGTGAGGTTACAAGTGACATGGAATGCAGGGGGAGCATTTCATTTCCGGTGTGCTCTGATTTAAAAAAAAAAAAAAAAAAAAAAGGTGAACTTTGGGAGATAGGCAGGTCTGTTGCTACAACAGCAGCAACTAAATGAAATTGTATATGTTGTTTCTAGGAGATCAAATGCCAGATCTGTTTCTTCTACACCATACATCTCTAATGAAACAAAACGTCAGAAATGGTAGGTGTCCCTTTAAATAAGTAGGGCAACATTGGTGTTATAAATCAAGCAAAGTATTTTAACTCACAGAAAAAGCTTTAACATAAGTTACATTGAGCTCTCAATGCCTCGGACATTTCACTTTCTTTAGAGTGCGCATAACTTACAGCAAAAAACATTTTACTATACAGTGTTTACTAAAATTCATAAAATCTGGTCTCAATGGTAAGGTTCCTAAAACACAAATACTTTACATGCAATAATGCTAATACTGACCACAGTTTAAATAAATGACCGTATTTGCTCGAATATAAGATTATAAGACTGGGATCCAGGTCCCCCGCAGAGCTGCAGGGGGGACCTGGATCCCCCTCGCTAACAGCCGTTGGACCACTGGGACTTTTATGATGAAGCCGGAAGGACCCGGCTTCATCATAGAAGTCCCGGCGGAAGTGCCGTGCAGCAGCGGAGGATGTCTGCGCATATCATAATGGACGGAAGTGTCGGGCAGCATGGAGGGTGTCTGCACGATCCCCCGGCTGCCCCCACTAGCCACCAGGGTGGCTACGTTGGGGGGAGGGAGGGGGAGAAAGACAGCATTGGGGGTATGGTGGGGGAGAGAGACAGACAACGCTGGGGGGAGGGAGGGGTGGAGAGACAGACAACATTGGGGGAAGGGTGGCGGAGAGAGACAGACAACGTTGGGGGGGAGCATTGGGTAAGTCTGGGGGGTAGGGGCAGCATTGGCACATAAAAGGTAAATAAAAACAAGAAATGCATTTTTTTTTATAGCATAAGTTTTTATTAAATATGAAAAAGCAATTTACATGTGAATATATACAAGTTAAGCTTTTTTCCTATAGGGTTGTCTTATATTCAGGCTTTTAGTTTTTTTCCTAAAGGAATTTCCATAGTTTGGGGGCCGTCTTATAAATCAGGGTCGTCTTATATTCGAGCAAATACAGTAATAGATATTCTTTTAACAGCTGAATTTATCTGACAGAGGCCCACCACTCCCTGGGGTTTTTTTTTTTTTTTTTTAAAGGGTACCAGAAACTTCTGTTTAAAAAAAATTAAACAAAAAAAAAAAAAAGTTTAAAATGATATTACCTGCAATCATAAAACCATATTTTCATGGTTCAATAAACATTAATGATCTTAGTCAAAAGACTCTTCCAACAAAAATGTTTAAAAAAAAAAAGACTTTTAAGGCACACAAAAAAGCATTACTTACCTTTGAATCCTTGGCATAGTAAAGGGTTCTGCCCCGCAGCTTAAAATAGCGTTTTTTCCATCTTTGAAATGAACTGGTTTGCTTCAGTAATAATCCTTCTTTGATACTTGTCTGGAAAGTAAACAGAAAAAAAACAATTGTCAAAATGGAACGAGCACATTCTTCTTATTCCTCAGCAGCATGAGTGGACAGCAGCACATTACAGAACAGGAAGAAACACACAGAACAGATGCTCCAGACACTACATCAAAGTAAGATATACCACAAGAAATTATTAATCTGTTTCCAAAGTGGATTATAATAAAAAAAAAAAAAAAAAAAAAAACGTAAAAAGCTCACATTGCCGTATTTCCAACGCACAGCTCTAGACACCACATAAATCTTAATTGATGTTCTTTGACCACTCAGAACTCCATAGATGGAAGTTGTCTCATTACAGCACTTGCTATTTATAGTACACCTGTCTTTAAAACCCTACTTTAAAGAGTCATTTTTTAAAGGGGCCTAAACATTGTTTTGAACTGTGAATGCAGAGAATATGTGATTTTGAAAATGACTGTATTAACAAAATTGAAAGAAAATGACTAAATTAGCATTGCTAATTTTGTCTACTAAACATTTGTCATAGTTTTAGTCAACTGCATGTTTTCAGTGACTAAAACCAAACAGTAATTAAATAAAAATAGTTAATAATATGACTAAAATCCATTGCAACTTTCGTCAACTGACTTTAATGTTAGGGAGGGACTATTGCATTTACTTATTTGGACTTCTGGTTCCCATGGATCTCTGTCCCCTGACTGGATGGGCTGAGACACTAGCTTCATGTGCCTGTCTACCCGCTGGAACAACGCCTTCCTCAAACCTGTTCCCTCCCTCACTGCTGGAGGTTTAGTAGACGCAAATCTATTGCCGATTTAGTCAACTAAAATCAAAACAATGCACATGAATAAACTTTAACACCTTCGCGACAAAGGACGTGCCAGGCACGTCCTGGGAGAAACTCCCTTAACGACAAAGGACGTGCCTGGCACGTCCTGCGGTGAATCAAGCGGTTCTGCTTTAACGGTGCTGGTCTATTGCCTCGATGTCGAGGCAATAGCCAGCACCGAAATTTCTGTTTTGGAGCACCCACGATCGCCCCACGGAGCGATCGTGGGGAGCCATATTGACGGAGCATGCTGCTCCGTCAATATGGCTAAGCCCTCTGCCGGTCTGAGCTTCGGAAGTGAAAGTAACTTCACTTCCGTCGCTCTGAATATGCTACTTGACTGCCCCTAGTGGTAGTTAAGTAGCATTGCAATGGAAAATATTTAAAATACATATGTAATTAATTAAAAACGGGTTATATAGCTATATTAGCCTATAGGGTTAAAATTAAATAATTTTTAGCATAAGGGATAGGGTTAAAATTAAATTTAAAAAATATTAAGGGATATAATAAGGATTAGAGTTGGGGTTAAATTTAGTGTTAGGGTTACATTTTGGGTTCGGGTCAAAAGGTCAATATAGGGAAAAAACAAAAAAAAACACTATTTTTGGGTTTTGCCCCATAATTCGCAAAAAAAATACCGAAAAATATGGAAACATGCATATTTTTGAACTCGGGACAACATTTAGAAACTATTTAGACGGGGTCTTTTTTAATTATTTTATTTGTGTAAATTATATTTTAGGTCAAATTTAGAAAAAGTGTTTTTTTTAAAAATTTTTCATCATATTTTATGATTTTTTTTGTAGTAAATTATAAGATATGATGAACATAATTGTATCTAATGAAAGCCCTTCTTATGACGATAAAAACAACATATAATTTGTGTGGGTACAGTATGTGAGAAAGAAAAAAATTACAGCTAAACACAAACACCCTAGAAATGTCAAAACAGCCATTGTCACCAAGGGAAAGTCAAGGTGAAAATGTCTTGTCACTAAGGGGATAACCATGGCATTTTAGTCAAAGGACTAGGACTAAAACTAAAACAAAAGTTGCTGCCAAAATTAACACGGTTGATTAGGAAAAAAATGTGTTTGAACTGCTTTTCAAAGGGAAATATTATTTGTATGTGAAGGCACGGATAATGCCATAAACTGGAGTCTCCACAGATACATTTAAAGAAGACAAATCTAATTTAGGCATTTGCATGCAATTTTGCCAACACAATTTATAGGATTTTCAATATTTTCATCCTCTACATTCACAGTACAAACAATGTTTGGTTGATACAGCACCTTTACGCTTTTCTTTTGAATGGATAGATGAAGATTTATCTTCTGACCTATTCTAAATATCGGACACTGAGCAAAGTGATATCCGTAAGTAAATAAATAGATATCCCTAAATCATTGCTAATCACGAGGGTTCTCTTGTCTTGTTGGTGATATTGTATGAGTGAGAAGGAATGCCCAGGATAAAACAAACAAACAAACAAACAAACAAACAAACAAACATACATTCTCCTCAGGGAACAACTTACCAACAAGCAAGGGAAACAAAATACTTATTTTGCACAAGTTTATTTGCAATAGTTGCCAAACCTATAGGATTAGATTAAGGATGCTGAAAACATGATGCATTATAGTGGTATAATTTTTTTTAAATCATTTTCTAATACAGTAAAAGCAGAGGATCAAGGGTGGAGGTTGAGATGAACATTTCATCTTAATAATTTATCTATACATTGTGCAAGGACAAACCTGGTGAGTTTCCCCTGCTAAGCTAACCTCCTTGCATAATGTACAGCAAAACTGGTGAAAGGAAAATGTTCATCTCACCTTTTAGTGAATAGGTGATAGTAACTATTCTCTTTCGTGTCCATACAACTTTGTCTGAAAATAAAAGCATTTCTGAATATGTATAGAATGCTTAAAAATAGTAAAATGTCCGATTTTAGACCATAAACGTCACTTTTTTTTGGCCAAGAAGAAAAAAGTACCTGAGTGTAAAGGATACTTTAAAAAAAAATAAAAAAATAAAAGAATACACTTCTTTCAATATACTACCCTTAACTAAAGTGAACAGGCCATGAATACAGTTTGCCAGCAATTTGACTAGCACAATGAAGAGAAATCTGGTTATTCGCTGTAAAGGCTAATTTTACATGGCAGGTACATTTTTAACAGATGCATTAGGCGTATCCAGGTATATTCATGAGGTGTTCTAGACAGGAACGGAGGTATGTTTTACAGATAAGTATGGTGAAAAAATAATAATAATGTTCCCTACATTTCCACAACTAATACAAGTAGAGTTAAATGACACAGTATATTGGCTGAGAATTTGATTGCAAGCTTTCAAGACTAGTTTGCTAGGTCCCTTAAGTATGCAAGGAAGAAAGAAAAAATATATATATCTATATATATCAAATTTACAGTGTATTCATGCAATATTTTTCTTTCAATTTGGAATGGTTCTTTAGAAGCCACTTAACGCATTGTAGTACAGTGCTTAAAATAAAAAGGATTAATGATACTGAGCATTAATTATGAAGCAAGCTTTGTACCATCCATTATTGAATTCTGTCACAAACAATGCATAATGGATCTTTACTGCTTCTGCTTTTATTTTTAAAGTCTCCTCTTGGAAACAACATGGATGAAATCACAAATCGCATTACCAATGTAGCCTGATCTCACCTGGTTTCCTTTTTTTTTTTATTTTTTTTTTTTTAATACTTCTGTTTAACTTTTCATTTGGAATCATTTCTTTCCAGATATGAGAGGGGACCAGTCATTATGCAATCAAAAAGTCAAGTTTATGTTTTCAGTACATTCAGGCTTTACTTAACACACATAACACCATTGCTAATGGCAATTAAATCTGCCAAAATAGTAAGCATATGAATTAAAGCGTTCTAAATATTAAGAAAATAGTTTCGATTTTAAAGCTTAAAATAATGTAAACTCTCTGCATCCACGACCATGATAGCCAAGAACTGGAAGGGCAATTCCCCCCTCTATTTTGAGGATACCTATACATACATACATCTGGGATTCTTAGTTTACCACCCATATTGATGCAAATTTACTATCATTCACTCCTTGTACCCCTGGAAAACTCCCTCTCTCCCTTTACATCTTACCCCCCTTCTATATAACTCCTCCTTTGCAAGCATATTTTATTTTGATTTAAATGTTATGGAAATGTAGTTGATATTTATTCAACTTGTATCACAATGTTTACCTTTCATGCTTTTTCTGTACTCTCTTTACCTATTGAAAGTCTCAATAAAACTCGAATTAAAAAGAAATAGGAACACATAATGTCTATTCAAAAGTACATAACATTGAATTGCTTATTAAAAACAAACTTTTTAATAAAACCTTTTAGACTACAAAAGTAACCTCCTGCTATACACACTGAATTATTCCAATAATGTACACCCAGAATATAAAAGCAGTACACACAGCAAATATGTAAAGTCCGATTCGGTCACAAACAGAGCAATTTTACTATTCTCTGTGATTAAAAGCAGAGCAGACAGCAGTGCTTATAATTAGTTTAAATATGAGTGTGTCATAACATTTATTTTCCACACATAAGTGATGGAGCAGTGGGAAGAAATTGAATCTCACGCAGCTTCTCCCACCATCCACATATCACATTCATGGTACAAAATGGAAAGCTCCACAGCAAACACTTCAGCAATATACAGTAACAGAACAAATACTCCGAGTGTAGCCAGTAGTAAATTCCCAGCACCTCTAGCTTGGTTTTACTGTAGCGGGTCAGCATTGAACAAGGGCAGTCATTTGAAAACCTTTTTAGTCTGGGGAGCACTTTAGAAAGTAATTGCAACACTGCGACCACTTCTGTGTGCCGTCTGCGTGATTCAACATTATAAAAAGGTCTATAAACATTATGATTGTTTAAACAGAATATACAGGCTTAAAAGGGGCATGTTTTTTAATAGAGAAGTATTTTTAACTTTAGCATCTATAAAGAATAATTGAATACATAATGAGTCATTAAACTATTACAGAAACACAAGTGAATAACTTAGGGGGCTGTAATATGTGGATAAAATGGATTTTGTTTCTTTAATGGAAGAAGAAGTTTGAGATTGCTTTTACTTTTCAAATAGTATATACTCTATACCCTCTTTTTTAAAAGTGGATTTTTATTGGGCACCGATATTAAAAGAGAGAGTAAACACTAATTTTTCTTTTCATAATTCAGAATACAACCTGTGCTAAATGGTGCACTAACCGTGCAACATTTAAAATATGCACATGCATAGACTATAGTGCTTCCATCTCACAGAGCATAGACCCATGGCTGCAGAAAGAAGGTCCAGTGACTGCCACAGAGCCAATCAGGTGGAGGCTTGTCTATTTAATCAGTGCTGCCACACCTGCAGTAAACTTGCAGAGTAATCACCGGTGGAGGGCTTGAGTCAAAATATTAAAAATGGGAATTATGTAGAATGCCTATATCAAAATCACACTGGATAAAAGCCTGTGCACTATACAAGCGAAAATCTCCATCTTGCACCAAAGTGAGTTTGGGGACTAGACTGACCCTTTAATGTACTGAATGAAAGCTATGCAGAGCAAAAAAGGACCCCTCCTACGTGAAAACATTTGCATGTATGGTATTTTTTTAGTATACATATTCTAAATGTTTACAGATTGTACCAATGAACCCACTCAGAACTCCAGCATTCAACTGGAGCCTGTGAGACAAACAGTAGTATTCACTCAAGTGTCTCGAGTGAATACCAAAACAGATTAAAAAAAAAATATATATATATATAGTTTTGCTTGGAGTGGATCTTGAACTAATCATGTGGACTATTTGCTTCATCAGTGCAACACCCAATAAAGAAAAGTTTAAAATAAAACTGAATCATTTTTTTTTTTTGCAACACTAAATAACTTTCTGCATTATTTACTTGCACCAAACCTTCCTCCAATACAATGTCCCTTTAAGTATTTTTTTTATTTTTAGCTGTAGACAGGGAAATTCTACACCCGGCCCTATAGATTTCGTCACTCGCGCAGGCTATTTGGTCTCTCCCCACCCCCTAAACCTCATTTATTAAACAGACTGGAGCCATTGTACTCACACAAGAACACAACTTCATAAATAATATATATCAGGCTGAGCTAGCCCTTCATAAAACAGAAGTAATGAATGAATGAAATGCAGATCATTCTCCATTACAGTCATGTTTATGCAAGATTGGAATTGTATACTATCCAAGACAGACAGACACAAAAGGTTTATTCTCATGCTCTCTCTGCTGTTTATATTAGTTACAAAAAGACAGGCCAGGAGCTCTATTCCACAAAATAGAAAATATTCTTTTATTGCATACAAAAATAGTAAAAATAAAAATAAATAATGGCTATAACCCTGGCAAGGATAGCACTGGTTGCCAACTGTCTCACAATTATAGGCCTTGTGGGTTTCTTATTAAAATAAATATATTTGCATGTCTGTGTTACATGTAAGGACCATTTAAAAAATTAAAATCAGATCTATATTTACAGTGTTTTATATACCTGCTTGGGATCTATCCACAATAAATAGTAAGATTTTGCTTTTTAGAAGAAAAGGTAGGATAAGCAATGGTTACAGATTACAGAGGGAAAAAACATTGCCTATTAAGCATTTGGGGATAATAATTCCATTGAACAACAAACTATTATACAAATAAAAACTTATTAAGCTGGTATATTTTCTTTAAATTGCATTTACATGTGACAAAAACAGCCGCCAAGTACAGAATCTGAATCAATGGAAGGGGTGAATATTTACACAGTATAAATATATATTTTACATATTGTATAAATGCCTCTGTTCTCCATCTCCTAAAGTAGAATAACCTCAGATAACTTGTTTAAGAGGATTTCTACTAAGCCTACGATTTTAGAGTAGATTCGGTCTGGTTCTAGATTGGTAACGTGCATGATGTGAAGGAAAAAAGGCACTTTGCACCTATAAATCCTGTTTCAGGTCCTCATACTAATGTATAGGAAATTAGATGAACTGTTAACTTAATTCAGAGATAACCAATATTAGTTCCACTTATTGAAATAACATATTATCCTGTTGTGGTCAATATGGTCATGTGATAATTTCAAAGTTTTATGGAATAAAATCGTTTACTTTAAAAATACTTGCCATGCATATGAAAATACCCAGGTCTTTTTCAGAGGTGTTTCTTACACTTTTCCACTTTTCCATCACCAATAGATTAAAATCAGTTTACTATAATAAAAGTAGTGTATTGTGTAAAATGTAAACACAGAGCCACTTATAAAATAGTCTTTTTGTTCAATATATTTTTTTCCCTCTAGTGCCCACAGGGGGAGCACTTCTTGTTAAGATCCATCATGACAACTGTTGTAATAGATCAGAACAGAAGTGTTTAAGATGCAGCTTAAACAAGATCTTGAAGCTCAGGCTTCTAGCTGGAGAGAAGAAAGTCTAGTGGTTTCAGGTGTACTGCTGCACTTCAGAAACCTGACTTAAAGCAAGTGATTTCAAGCTGTACTAAATGATTATAGAAATACAATAGTTTACAGAGGTTGCTGGGACTAAACTGCAAAAATGTACATTAGAGTGCAAATAACCGCCCCACTTTAATTAATGCAAACCATGTATCGCTCTGACAGGCAACCATTTCACAAGCAACGAGATGCTTCAAAAAATAGTATTAATGTTAACATGTCTAGCAATGCAACAAAAAAGTATACAGAAGATGCAATAACAAATTAAACATACCTAAGAAAAAGTCGAGGGGAGGTCCACTCAAACAAGCTTACAGTCGTTACAGAACACAAAAGCATGAGATTTGACCGATACCTTTTAGGAATCCCAGCTCTCCCATCATTACCAGTTAATACATTCACCCAATATACAAGAAATAAAAACTAAATAGGAAGTATGTTCAAACAGCTGTAGCTGGAAATCAGGAAAAGGGACATGTCTTCCATACTATTACCAACACATCTCTTACCATTTATGCCATGAAGCTTGGCTTTATTAGAATGATTTTTGGCACCAACAGAGCTTGGTTTCATTCAAGCAGGACAAATGTTCAGAACATGTATATTTTTTATGTGTATTATCTATATTTATGTTTTAATTATCATCATTTTATATAATAATGCACTGTTATTTTAACACCAGCCTCTACCATCTATCCCTTTAGCACGAATACCAGCACATTTCTAAATGGTAGCTTTGTGCCCGATGCAAGCCAACACCATTCTAAATGGAAATTATTCAATTTACATGCAACTTTCTATTTGGAGAAGGCACAAATCGTTCCATAACCTAGGTGCCCACAATTTGAGCAAGAGGACGTCTGACTATTCATCCAATGGTATTTAAGCTATACTGCTTTCCTGTAACGTCACATACAAATAACATGCACGTTTCACTGCTCTGTCACAAGTCTCATATTTTGGAATATGAATGGGGGGGGTTGGCCAGTAGCCAGTAGTACTTGCGCACCAGCTCCAGTTACTCTGCCAATATGAAGTACTCTGTAAACACAGACCACTGCTACTTTGAGATTCAGAAGTGATTACCACTGCTTAATACAGGGCTTGACAAATTTAATTTGATTCTAGGAGCCAGCAAAAATTTTTAGGAGCCAGACAAAACATACACGCAATTCAAAAACACACACACACACACCAACCCACTTCATATATACAAACACACACACACCAACCCACTTCATATATACAAACACACACACACACACACACACACACACACACACCTCACGTTTTTTTTTTTTCCCCTTAACTTCTGAGTGCTGGGTGTCGTCTCTTGACAACCCAGCACTCAGCCGAAAGAGCAATGAAGATGGACTGCAGCACGAAATGTTACCCCTCCCTGCTGCCTTACCTCATTGCAGGGGAGGGGGAACATTCGTGCTGCAGCCGATCTTCCTTGCTCTTTCGGATGAGTGCTGGGTCGCACGTGACGACACCCAGCACTCAAACACGCGTTGCGCGAGGGGGCGGAGCTTGCAGTCTGTGCAATCCGCACACAGACTCCCCCCCCCACCCCACCCCTCACGCTGCAAAAAAAAAAAAACGAATGGCAGCGGCAAGGGGAACATGAGGGTACCGGCACCCAGGCCCCAGGCTTAATTTCCAGGTAGCCCTGGCGCCCGGGGTTTGTCGAGCCCTGGCTTAGTACATGCTACAGAACAGGGTAAACCACCTCAGGGCAGACAAATGTTATTCACCAACATAGCTAGTCTACTTTAGTAAATAGGAGGAGGGGACAAATATGGTCTATTTATGTCTGGCTGTGTTACCATTTGCAGGCAGTGTCAGAGAAATGAAGACAAAGATAGATATTAATATAAATCACTTGGCAGGCACATCACGATTTGTCAATTAAGAGACAGCTGTTTGGCAACATTTTCTAATGAGTCTAGACATTGATAAACACTAGTCAGTTGGAAACAAAAGAATTTTCTCCATACTAGATATAGAACAACAATACACCTTTAAGAAGTACACCACACAAGAACTGGCATCCACTGTGCCAACCTTGTCCACATTTTATATTGGCAGCATAATGCACAAGACAGAACATGTGACAAAACAAAGTCTGATAAAAAGCCCTTTGTTAAATCTGTGTAATTCTGAATTTAACTCCACAAGTATGTGTATATTGAGTGTTCTCAGCCTTTTGACAGTATAATGCCATTCCTGCACAATGATGCACCCAGTAATACTGTGCCACTGGGAAAACAGACTATGGCGCAGACGCCATGAACGGTTCAGTTTTGGAAACCTGTATGCAGGAAGGAATATGCACCGACTCATGTGTCCAGCCTCTGAGATTTACATTGAACATCAGGGTTCGAATGTCACTGCATAAAGACGTGTTAAATAAAATGGTCTTCTACATATGAACCTCATCCACTAAGGCAGCGTTTACCATTTCATGTAGGAAATCATTTTCAAAATCAACGAAAAATATCCTGGACACCGCTACCGCCCAACTCCCTCTCCATCAACACACAAAACCCCTTGATTAAACACATAACTCAAGCGAAGCAGTTAGCATGGAAACAAAGGGAATGTTCCCGTCTATAGCTCCACAATGTTAATACATTTTTTTTTAAAAATTAAGAATGCAAAATAAATATTGGCAAACTAATAGAGATTTTGGCGATGGATACATTTAATTTCAGTCTTATTTTTACGTCCTCGTTATTGCAAGTACCGTGAGATAGAGCAGTGGGTAGAATGTGTGGAAACCTTGGGGTGCCATGTTCAATTCCCATTGTACATATTGAATACAGTACAATCCTCTAGACCAAACACACACACACATACATATTCTCGATATATAGTTTTTTTTTAAACGCTTAAGCAGTGCCAATTAAATAATGTCTTTTTGGCATTTGCGTTAGTTTTCTGTAACCTGCATGTAAATGTAACTTCTATTTTTGGAATCTAACTGCAAAAGGACAGAATTTACCAAAAAAGGACTAACACAAACAAGAACTGAAGAGAGAGAGCGAAAAAAAAAGGGTAAACTGTAATATAGTAAAACATTTCAGGCACAGAAGCAAGTCTCTCCTGCATCCCTTTTGCAAACAAGAACTTTGAAATCTATAAAATCAGAATATGTGTTTGAAACTATTGTGCTATAAGTAAAGGTTAAAAAATATTAACGAAAACACTATTATAGTTATTTTTCTCAGTGCTTCTAAAACCTGTCCTCAAGGACCTGCACCAGTTCAGCATTTAAGGATTACCCAGTTGCGTTTAAATAAGAATATGTATTAGGGGTCCTTGAGGACAGGTACAAGAAACACTGATTTATAGTACGTTGAATGGTATCTGTGAACCCAAACAAAATGGCATTCACTTTTCCCCATCAACACAACATTTGCTTTATTGACCTTAAAAAGTTCAATGCTTGTCCTCTTCCCACAATCCCAACATTATACCCGTTTTAGGGCCCTTAACTTTGATTAAGCAATTTTGAATATATAGTATCAAGTTTATTTTATTATGTTTTATTAATTTTTTTTATGCAAATGTTCTCCCTCCCCCTGGTTAGGTCTTCAATCATAACTACATGTTACTATCTTGCCTCTTGTCTGTTTTGCCAGCGGTTTCCATTGATTTATCCACACCGATTAACTACATTCTTTAAATCATCAATAACACATTATACGTATAAAAAAAAAGTTAATAATGTAAAACAAACAGCCGGTACTGTTGGAGGAGAAGCAATACAGACCACTGGAATATAAATGACATTATATATATATATATATATTATATATACCGTATTTTCTCGATTATAAGACGACCCCAATTATAAGACGAGCCCCAAACTTTGGATATTCTTTTAGGAAAAAAAACTAAAAGCCTGAATATAAGACTACCCTATAGGGGGAAAAAAAAAGTTTAACTTGTATATATTCACATGTAAATTGCTTTTTAATATTTAATAAAAATTATATTAAACAAATGCATTTCTTTTTATGTGCCAATGCTGCCTCTCTCCCCCCTCCCCCCCCCCACGTTGTCTCTCTCCCTCCCCCCAAACTTTTCTCTCCCCCCCTTGTCTTTCTCTCCCCCTCTCTCCCCCCCTCCCTCCCATTGTCTCTCTCTGCCCCCCCCCCCCCCTTTTTCTTTTTTTATTGATCCCTGGTGGCTAGTGAGGGCAGCTGGGGGATGTCTGCACGATACGCGCAGTCATCCTCCGCTACTGCCCGGCACTTCCCCCGGGACTTTTATGATGAAGCCGGAAGGACCCGACTTCATCATAGAAGTCCCGGCGGTTGTGCCGGGCAGCAGCAGGGGGAGTCTGCGTTCATCGAGCAGACATCCCCTGGCTGTTAGAGAGGGGGATCCAGGTCCCCTGCAGCTCTGCGGGGGACCTGGATCCCGGTCTTATAAAAAAAATTGGGGTTAATTTAAGATTATAAGTATATAAATGGAAAAAAGCTAAAGAGGGAAAATGTTGGGCCCTTGTTATCCCAAATGTGAAATTTGGTAAGTGAGGACAGAGAGAAAGCAGACATTTTAAATACTTTTTTTCCTTCTGTTTATACTAAGGAAGAACAGATGGATGAGCCCCTGATACCGGAAGTTACAGAACAGTCACCGCAAACATGGGATTGGCTGACACAGGAAAAAGTGTTTAAGCAATTAAACTCTGTTAAGATAGACAAGGCCCCAGGGCCAGATGGTATACACCCAAGGGTTAGAGAGTTAAGCATAATTCTGGCCAGACCAATATTTATGATCTTTAGGGATTCTTTCAGTTCAGGTATAGTGCCAACAGACTGGCGAAAGGCGGATGTCATTCCAATATTTAAAAAGGGATCAAAATCTATGCCTGGTAATTATAGGCCAGTGAGCTTGACATCTGTAGTGGGGAAATTATTTGAAGGATTCCTAAAGGTGTACACTCAAGAATACATTTTGAATCAGAATATAATTAGTAAAAGTCAACATGGTTTTGTGAAAGACAGGTCTTGTCAAACAAGCTTAATAACATTCTATGAAGAGGTCAGTAAAAATATAGATCTAGGTGTGGCAGTTGATGTTATCCATTTGGATTTTGCTAAAGCATTTGATACAGTTCCACACAAAAGGTTACTCTACAAATTGAGAGAAATAGGATTGGGGGCAAATGTATGTATTTGGATTGAAAATTGGCTAAAAGATAGAACACAGAGGGTTGTTGTAAATGGAAAAGCCTCAAATTGGACCAGGGTATTGAGCGGAGTACCTCAGGGGTCTCTTTTGGGACCTATTCTTTTTAATATGTTTATTAATGATCTCCCACGTTGTGCTGAGAGCCATGTCTCAGTGTTTGCTGATGACACTAAATTAGGTAAGGTAATAAAGACTAATCTTGATGTTTTTTCTTTACAAGAAGATTTGGACAGAGTGGGGGACTGGGCAAGAAAGTGGCAAATGAGGTTCAATATGAAGAAATGTAAAGTTATGCATTATGGTAAAAAATAAAACTACTAACGAAAAGGATTTAGGAATCATTGTAGATAAACTTGGCAACAGTGCCCAATGCCAGTCAGCAGCTGCAAGGGCCAATAAGATATTGGCATGTATAAAACAAGGTATAGATTCACGGGAGGAGGACATCATCTTGCCTCTTTACAAATCAATGGTAAAACCCCACCTTGAATATGCAGTACAATTCTGGGCACCAGTCCTTAAAAAGGATATTAAGGCAGGGCTTGACAAATTTAATTTGATTTTAGGAGCCAGAAATTTTTTTTAGGAGCCAGACAATCACGCAAACATAAACACACACGCCTACTTCACATATATACAAAACACACCTACTTTACATATACACATGTATCCAAACGCCTCACACACACCTACTTTACATATGCACAAATATCCAAACACCTCACACACACCTACTTTACATATGCACAAATATCCAAACACCTCACACACACCTACTTTACATATACACATATATCCAAACACCTCACACACACCTACTTTACATATACACATATATACAAACACCTCACACACACCTACTTTACATATGCACAAATATACAAACACCTCACACACACCTACTTTACATATGCACAAATATACAAACACCTCACACACACCTACTTTACATATACCCATATATCCAAACACCTCACACACCTACTTTACATATGCACATATATCCAAACACCTCACACACACCTACTTTACATATGCACATATATCCAAACACCTCACACACACCTACTTTACATATACCCATATATACAAACACCTCACACACACCTACTTTACATATACCCATATATACAAACACCTCACACACACCTACTTTACATATACACATATATACAAACACCTCACACACACCTACTTTACATATACCCATATATACAAACACCTCACACACACCTACTTTACATTTACACATATATCCAAACACCTCACACACACCTACTTTACAATACATACAAACACACACCCACCTCACATAGTCTTTTCTTGGGGGTTTCTTCTTGATGTGTCCCCCTCCCTGCTGCTTTACCTCATTGCACGGGAGGGGGACACTCGTGCTGCTGCTGATCTCCTTTGGTCGGCCTGCTGAGTGCCAGGATGTCACGTGACGACACCCGGCACTCAGACACGCGTTGCGCGAGGGGGCGGAGCTTGCAGTCTGTGCCATCGGCCATCGGCACAGACTTTACCCCCTCGCGCTGCGGAAAAATCAGATGGCAGCGGCAAGGGGACCATGAGGCCGACAGCACCCAGGCGCCAGGTCTAATTTCCTGGTCGCCATGGCGACCTGGCGCCTGGGGTTTGTCGAGCCCTGTATTAAGGAACTATAAAAAGTGCAAAGGAGAACTACAAAATTAATAAGGGGATTGGAGGATCTTAGTTATGAAGAGAGACTTAAAAAAATTGCATTTATTTACTTTAGAAAAAAGGCATCTTAGAGGGGATATGATAACATTATATAAATATGTGCAGGGCCAATATAAGGAGCTCTCCAGGGACCTGTTCATTAATAGAAATGTACAAAGAACAAGAGGTCACCCCCTGAGACTGGAAGAGCAAAGATTTCATAGACCGCAAAGGAAGGGATTCTTTACGGTAAGGACAATACAGTTATGGAACTCACTGCCAAGAGAGGTAGTGCTATCAACCACGATAGATGCATTTAAAAATGGTCTAGATGTTTTTTTAGAAAAGCAGAACATACAAGGGTATTAATAATAGAATAAGCATTAATAATAGAGCTTATTGATTCAAGGAGAAATCGGATTGCCCTTTTGGAGTCAAGAAGGAATTTTTCCCCTTCCTTCTTTTTTTTTTCCCCTTTGCCTTCTTTTGGATCAAAACGCTGGAATGATAGGTAGATGGGTTGAACTTGATGGACTTGAGTCTTTTTTCAACCTAAATTACAGTTTACAAAAAATATTGTCTTATATTCAAGCAAATACGGTATATATAAAACGGTCCAATTTAATTAGAAGTCGGTTAACAGAGATAAAACTAATGCTAGTACAAATGGGGATTGTGTAAGTAAAATACGATTTGAAAGTATAAAAAAAAGTTAATCATATTTTAATCATATAATATATTTTATATATCCTATGTTGCCAAGCAAAAACAAAAAAGGTAGAGAACAAATGAAACATACCCCGTATCCATGGCAACGGGGCTGAACAGGATTTAATCTGTATGCAAAAGCAGACTTGAGCCGGAGATATTTATATACCACACGAAACGCCAAGAACCCAATATTAAATATAGTTTGATACCGTAGATCAATGAATAAAAATAAACCAAACAAACTTAACAACAACAACTATAGAAGTCCAACATATTTTAGGACATTCAAATTACCACCAACCAAATCACATATAAGAGGGGGAGAAAAGAGAATGAAGTCTGAACCACGCAAGCTAGGGTTTCAAGGATACAAATACCCTTGTCACAAAAACAGTCAAGTGACTTCTTTGCCTGTGTGTAGTGCACTTTCGACTAGTATCTGGACATACCACCCCTTTAATAGAGATACAGATGCTTACGCAGGTCAGGCAGGATTTTGACACAACCTGCCTAAAACATATTTTGATGAGCAGCACGAGGTAAAGGGTGTATTCAGTCAACATAATGCTGTTTTGGAGCTAGTTTAGTGACCAAACAAGATTGGCGATTGGAAGAACATATTGGCGATTGGAAAAAAAATGTGTCCACATATTGTTTAGAAATGCAAGTTTCTTTTCAATAACTGTCAGTGTGGGAAAAGAATAAGAAGTTAGATTGTTTACATGTGAAAGTCTTCTTTCATCTTAAAACACTACCTAGAAACAAGACATGAAGATTTTGCTATGTAAACAATACATTTTCAATATCGCACATGAACAAGGTCATGGGATAAACCAGTGCTAGAATGTGTGCTGATGGCCCATTTATAAACAGAAGCAGAACAAGAAATACAAATGAACAAGTTAAGATTAAAGGGCTGTTTGCTCTGCCTGGTCCTTGGGTTTTATAAACGTTTCATTTTAATTCAAATATTATTAGCTTAAGATGTCAACATTTAGAGAAGTGTCTTGGCAAAGGATTCTAAGTTTATGAACCTAATACTGTCCAATTATGGCGAAAGGATGTTTAAAAAACACTTCATTAAATAGATTTGTAGCATATTAATTTCCGATAGTGCCCTTTATTTCACATATCCTGGTAACGAATGCCTTGAAAATGTACCACAGATAATGGCTACATGAAAACATGTAGAGCTTTCTCGTTAGTATACATATACCACCCACCATCCTTTCTCTAGTATTCATCATCCTAATGCTAGACATGGGCAGAGAGCTGCATTTAAAAATACACATTCAGAGGTTTGCCTCATATAAAAACTTGCAAAGTTTCCATTTTCTACTGGATTACAAGTAGTAGTGCAAGTAGTAGTGAGTTGCTAAAAAAAAAAAAGCTAAACACATATATATTTGTGAGGGTACCAATTTGTGTGTACCAATGTTTGCCATAACATAATGAATTTACTAACCCCATGAAAAAGGAATGGGCACCACTGAATCCTAGCAAATATCACAGAAAGACCAGACAGTAATGCAAGTGATCATCTGCATCACTAACCCCAAATAATTACAAATAAAACTACTACAATAAAAATGACACCTACAAAACGAAGTAAAAGCCTTCTTCCACAAAACCAGTCTGTACCATCATTTCAGATGTTTTATTTTACAACCTCTTATTTTAAATGGTCAATGTCTGGATATATTGAGGGTTATTAATAAACATTAAATGAAGGGTAACATTTTACAAAAGTGGAGCAGTCAATATGGAAGCTGGCAATCTTCCTGCCAATAGGTCAGTGATGGCTAACCTCTGGCACGACAAGCTATTTGTTGAGGTACGTGCGGAGTAGTGGGGCTGAAGCCCCTAGTCTTAGCTCCATTGGACCAAAACTGGAAATTCCCTGAAATATAAATAAATAATTTACAGAAATGCAATTACATTAGTATTACTGCGCAGGGACCAGCAGGATAATCATTTCAGTATCTGCACACCCCTCCATATCACAAGTTGGTTTAGCCTGCTGGTTCCTCTCCTGACATCAGCTTGACAGGAGACACACACCTTCTTAGCTCCAGCAGCTCTGCCAAGTAAGAGAGAGACTTCCTGCAATGTATGCACTGCATGTAAGTGTGAGTAAGACTTTGTGTACATATGTGCTGTAAGGGTGAGCATGTATGGGTGTATACATGTGCATGTTTGTATACATGTGAAGTATGTGTGTATAATTATGCTGTATGTTTGTGGGTATACATGTGCTGTGTATATGTGTGAGAGTATGTACGTATGTATGTATGTATGTATGTATGTATGTATGTATGTATGTAATATAAAGCAGTGTTGGCACTTTCAGGTCTGGAACTTGGTTGCATGAAGGAAATTGGGCACTTGGGCCCAAAAAGCTTTGCCATCATTCCAATAAGCTGTAGCAGAAGATTTGGGTGCCAATGTTATACAAGAATGAGATACTATTTGACAGTCTTCTTGCCATACTCGTCTCTGGAATAAAATAACATGATGTACACTAACCCAGTTGAAGTACAACTGTCACCCCCATTAATGTATGTGTGTATTGCCAACACCGTCTAAAAGAGTAATATATATATATATCCAGTCCAAAAACATATGCCCCCCGTGGGAAGGCAAATAAAACCACGCACTCACAGGGTTAAATGGATGAAAAAAAAGTCGATGTATTAAGAAAGGAGCATAAATTGCATCCAAAAAAAAAAATATATACGTTTCGGCTCCAACCAGGAGCCATTATCAAGAGTCTTGATAATGGTCCCTGGTTGGAGCCGAAACGTCGATTTTTTGATGCAATTTATGCTCCTTTCTTAATACATCGACTTTTTTTTTCATCCATTTAACCCTGTGAGTGCGTGGTTTTATTTGCCTTCCCACGGGGGGCATATGTTTTTGGACTGGTTATATTATAGCAACACAGCACCCAGGTATTTTTGTCTTATTATTATTTGGGCTGAGTGCTCCACTTTTGGGCATTATATATATATATATATTTTTTTTTTTTTTATTACCCTTTAGCTAAGCCAGCCTTTGCTGGCAGCACTGCCATGATGTGCCTTCTCTTGGGTCAGAACCCAGATAATTCGACTCAAGCATCATGGAGCTTCAATTCATGCGACAAGGCTGCGGGGGAGAGATCTCTCCCTCACAGCCTCGTTTGAGTAACCAAAGCTGTATTAGAGAATTCTTATCACAGGCATGAGAGGCAAGGGCTGCTTAAAAGGTAATAAAACAACATATTTTACATAGACAGTCATTAATCTTTCAGACCATATTTAATACATAAGTGTTAGAAGATTTATTTACACAATATGTATCACGGTGACAGTTGTCCTTTTAAAACTCTGACAAAATGAATAACAATAAAAACAAATTAAATAAAAATAAAAAAAATAAATAAAAAGGGGTCCTCTGATACTGGATTAAACATGTATGCATGTATAACATCCTTTGCAAATGTGACATTTTTATTTGGAAAAGAGAACTGAAGGCAATAAAAAAAAAAAAATTAATGTCTGAATAAACAAACAATGTCTGCGTGGAGGGGAGCCTGGAACAGTAACTGGAAGATATTTTTGTGCACAGCCAGTATAACTACATATTAATGTAGCTGCTTAAAACTGGAATTTGAAGCCACAAAAAAAAAAAAAACAAGAAAAAGCAGATGTTCTGAATTATAATGTATTTTTAGACCAAGGGCTAGAATACTAAATAAAGCAAAGTTTTCTTCTCGCAGTACTCTCTCTCCATTTGTAAAGGTCAACCTGGGGGGGGGGGGGGGGGGTTGGGGGCGGAACCACAATGGAAAGTGGAAAGATATAATTATTTTAGTTTTATAAAATAAAATATCTATACACACACACACAAATACATAGATACACACACAAACGGTCTGTGTATATTGGAGGTGCAACCTCACGTAGAATTTTTTTATTATTATTATTATTTCTAGCCAACTTTGGATTGCAGATCATAAGTAATTAGGGGAGGGGGACTAAAATCTATATCAGGACGTCAATTACACGGTTTTAGCAAACAAAACTGAGTGCATGTTGTAATCATTAAGGAAATCCAGCAAATTGGCATTGCCTGCAAAGTTTCATTTCACTTGCTGGATTTGCCCATAGAGGCTAAAACATAGGTCTATAGTTACTCAATCGATCCTAGAAGGTCAGACTGAACATTTGGTGGGACAGACTGACATTACGCAGAATTTTTGTTTTATAAACTGAGCGACAGATCATCAACTGCTACATACAGATTACCCCAGGTTTGTAGTGGAGGACTATACGGACTCCACCCATTTTTGGTTACTCCGCTTACATTCACCTTTAAGGTGAAAACAGGCAAATGAAAAAAAAAACCACCACCACAAACAGGAGTGCATGCAGCAGCCAGTCATCTTAATGAAGTGCTCAGGACAACAGTTTCACAGCACTTCCATGTAACACTCATACTTATGCCTTGAAAATAAAATGAACAAGTCACAGTTCAATAACCAAAGCAGAACCATCACAGACTCAATCTAAAGTGCATGTTCTTTCAGCTTGAATAACTTGGATTAATTTACCAAAAATGTAAATATTGCATGAATATACAGTCTCATGCTCCATGACACTGCTCTATTTGATGCTAAAAACCCTTGATCTATAATTATAATACTAAATTACTATTTTTAGATAATTTTCAAATTTCAAGGAACTGCTTTTGGTGGAAAAATCTAATTTGATTTAAAATAATAAAAAATAAAAAAAAACAACGCCCAGAGTCAAGCTTCTGGTGTAGAACAAAGGTAATAGGAGGAGAAGAGAAAGATGGGGGCACACAACTTGGTTGCTGACGACTATCGCATTTACAGAGCATAATACTGTATTTTCTGGAATATAAGACGAGGTCTTTTTCAGAGCAAATGCTCTGAAAAAAAACCCTCGTCTTACATTCGAGGTCGTTTTATAATCTGACCTCAAATCGAGGTCAGATTATAAAACAGGGATCCAGGTCCCCAGCAGAGCTGCAGGGACCTGGTTCCCCCTCGCTAACAGCCTGGGGATGTCTGCGCGATGAGCCGCCCGGCACGTCTGCCGGGACTTCTATGATGAAGCCAGGTCCTTCCGGCTTCATAATAAAAATCCCGGCGGAAGTGCCGGGCAGCAGCGGAGGATGTCTGCGCGTATCGTGCAGACATCCTCCGGGTGCCTCCATTAACCACCAGGAGAATCTGGCAGCCGGGGGATGTCTGCAAGATAGTAATAGACAGAAGTGTCCACCAGGAGAATCGGGCAGCATGGAGGATGTCTGCACGATAGTAATAGACAGGGCCGGCCTTAAGTGTCCCAGTGCCCTGTGCGGTCTTCCCCCGTGGTGCGCCCCCCACCCCCCATGTATGTGTCCCTTCCCTCTTCCTTGCCACGTCTGTCTCGCTCTAACTCCCCCATACCTGTTTTCTCCCTCTCCCCCCCTCCCCTGTTCTGTCTTTCCCCCCCCTCCTCCTGTTCTGTCTCTCCTCCCCCCTCCCCCTGTTCTGTCCCCCCCCCCCCCGTTGTCTCTCCCCCCCAGACACCTGTGTTCCGTCTCTCTCCCCCTGTTCTGTCTCTCTCTCTCCCCCTCCTCCTGTTCTGTCTCTCTCTCTCCCCCTCCTCCTGTTCTGTCTCTCTGTCCCCTTGTTCTGTCTCTCTCTGTCCCCTTGTTCTGTCTCTCTCTGTCCCCTTGTTCTGTCTGTCTCTCTGTCCCCTTGTTCTGTCTGTCTCTCTGTCCCCTTGTTCTGTCTGTCTCTCTGTCCCCTTGTTCTGTCTGTCTCTCTCTCCCCTTGTTCTGTCTGTCTCTCTGTCCCCTTGTTCTGTCTGTCTCTCTCTCCCCTTGTTCTGTCTGTGTCTCTCTCTCCCCTTGTTCTGTCTGTCTCTCTCTCCCCTTGTTCTGTCTGTCTCTCTCTCCCCTTGTTCTGTCTGTCTCTCTCTCTCACCCCCCCCCCCCCCCCCTTGCCTGGAAATGTTGATCAGGGAGGGGGCGGAGCTAACCGGCTGAGCGGTGTAGCTCCGCCCCCACCCTGTGAAGAGCAGAGCAGCGTCTGCTTCACGGGGAGCTGTGGGCAGCAAAAGAAAGTGCTGCTCGGCTCCCCATGCTTAATGCAGGCATGGGGAGCCGAGAAGCACTTTCTTTTGCTGCCCACAGCTCCACGTGAAGCAGGAGCTTCTCTGCTTCACAGGTTGGGGGCGGAGCTACACCTATCAGCCGGTTAGCTCCGCCCCCTCCCCGACACAGCAGAGCATGCCGAGCAGAGGGCTGGTGAGGGGGGATCTTTTGATCTCCCCCAGCCAGTGCCTCTACCGGCTTTTTTTTTTCTTAACGTTTTTTTATTTTATTTTTAAGCTGGCGGGCGGCGCCCCCTGGGGTGTTGCGCACTGTGCGCTCGCACAGGTCGCACAACCCTAAGGCCGGCCCTGGTAATAGACAGAACTGTCCACCAGGAGAATCGGGTAGCATGGAGGATGTCTGCATGTATCGTGCAGACATCCCCCGGCTGCCCCCACTAGCAACCAGGGAAAGAAACAAGGTGAGGGAGTGGGGGAAGGGAAGAGACACAGAGACAAGGGGAGGAGGTAGACAGAGACAAGGGGAGGAGGTAGACAGAGACAAGGGGAGGAGGTAGACAGAGACAAGGGGAGGAGGTAGACAGAGACAAGGGGAGGAGGTAGACAGAGACAAGGGGAGGTGGAGAGAGAGAAAAGTTTTGGGGGAGGGAGAGACCAATAACGGGGGGGGGGGGAGAGGCAGCTTTAGCACATAAAATTAAATAAAAACAAGAAATGCATTTGTTTAATATCATCATTTTTTAATTAAATATTAAAAATCAATTTACATGTGACTATATACAAGTTGAACTTTTTTCCTATAGGGTAGTCTTATATTCAGGCTTTTAGTTTTTTTCCTTAAGGAATATCCAAAGTTTGGGGGGGGGGGGGGGGGGGGGGTCGTCTTATAATCAGGGTCGTCTTATATTCGAGCAAATACGGTAAAGTTATTTGGCTAAGGGACTTGTGTAAAAACTCAGGCTCATCTGTTCCTTCGCTCGAGGTAAAGGTGATGGCACAGCATTTCAATTGGCCAAATGTCTCCATTTCTCTCACCACCAGAGCCCTGAATAAAGCAGTGTGGAGTGGTTAAATGAATGGTATTTTTCAACTCAGCCCTTTTATTGGATTACATTATGTATATAACATACAAGGTTTGTCTTTAGTTTTGCTCACAGGACACAAATCAACAAGCACAAGAGCATTTCCAAAAAGAGGTCTTGCACTATTGTGCATTAGACAAAAGGTAAAACACTCAGTGGCGGATGCTCCATATGTACTAGGTGTACGCCGCACAGCTAGCACAGAGCAGCCGCGCTGTGTATTTCGGGGGTTTGTGAGCTCCAAAGAGAGCACACAAACCTCGGAAATATATCCAGGGGACAGACGGCCGCTACGAATTCGGCAACAGACTCACTCTTTTGCCAATTCGACAAGCACTAAAAGAATATCAATTTTCGTATACTTTTAGTGCTCGTCGAAATGGCAGCTGTCGTCGGCCCCTCTGATGTATATTGTGTATTTCCGGGGTAATTGTGCGCTGGCCGTTCGCCCCGGACTGGCAGCACGCCTGTCACTCAGGGGCACGAGACGCCCCTAGCTACACAGTCACCTTTCATGCTTAGTATTTAGACGTGTATTTATTATAGAAATACATACCGTGAGCAGCCAATATTTTGTGATAAAATTCTACCACTTTATAGATTTGCAATGGTTATATAAGAGAAAACATAGTTATTGTGCTATTAATGGAGAGAACATCTCTACAGGTAGTGCCAACCACTTGCAAGTTTTTCCTTATTTTATTAACTCTGCCTATGGTTAGGGGTGGGTTTTTTGTTAGTTAGTTTAATGCATAGAGAGGACATTGATTTTCGTCTGCAGTCAAATTAATATTCATTAAGTAGAAGCTGTATATATCTTGGATTTTTCCAGTGCCTCTAAATAGAATCATATTTTGCTACAATATTCAGGTTCCGTTTAGAAGGTAAATTGCTGAATAAGTAGCAAGTATTAAAATGTCATCTTCAAGCACAGTCAGAGTATTTTAAAAGTATATCCATAGGTTCCAATGCAATGACAAATTAATGGAGAGGCAGTAGTATTTGTAACAAAGGAAGATGGAGGCCAATCTTCTTTAAACTTAAAATACAATTTCCAATTGAGTCTGTTGAAGGCTTTCTCCATTTCCAGAGAAGATGGGGTTCAATTTGATTGAGACAAAATGAATTAAGTTTATGAATCGCTTTGAGTTATTTGCATTTTTGTGAGCCAGGGACAATTCCAACTTGGACAAGGACTATTAAAATAAATGAAGAACCTGCTTAAGTATTTTCACTAGCACCTAAGCATATAGTTTCACATCTGTGCCGATAAGCAAGTGGGGGAGATTTGCATAGGTTGCTGGTGTCAGACCCCAGTTCCATCCCATGCCTCCTGCAGGGATCCCCTACCTGGTCCAGCAGACTCCAGGTACCGTGCACTAGGGATCGACCGATATTGATTTTTTAGAGCCGATACCGATACCGATAACCTGTGAACTTTCAGGCCGATAGCCGATAACTTATACCGATATTTCGTGCATTTTAATTTTTTGGGGAAAAAAACAATTTATACACAAATCTGCTGTTAAATGAACATGTTTATTGTTAACGTTTAGCTTTTTTTTGTAAATCTTTTTCATTGCTCAATAAAAATAAATAATGCAGCAAAACAATGGTGATATGGTCAAATACAACAAATTGGACCACTTTTTTTTTTTTTTTTAAATAAATATCAGTCAAAAGGTAACAAGAACAACAATGTTCAATTGCACATAGTCCATACTTAGATTAAATCTTAGTAAAATGAGCAGCAATGACATAGGCAATTATATCAAAGGGACACTACAGTAAATATAAGCAAGGCATCAAAACAGCTTAATTAACCCCTTAGTGACAAGACATTTTCACCTTGACTTTCCCTTGGTGACAATGGCTGTTTTGACATTTCTAGGGTTTGTTTTTAGCTGTAATTTTTTGCTTTCTCACATACAGTACCCACACAAATTATATGTTGTTTTTATCGTCATAAGAAGGGCTTTCATTAGATACAATTATGTTCATCATATCTTATAATTTACTACAAAAAAAATCATAAAATATGATGAAAAATTTAAAAAAAACCCACTTTTTCTAACTTTGACCTAAAATATAATTTACACAAATAAAATCATTAAAAAAGACCCCGGCTAAATAGTTTCTAAATGTTGTCCCGAGTTCAAAAATATGCATGTTTCCATATTTTTCGGTATTTTTTTGCGAGTTATGGGGCAAAAACCAAAAATAGTGTTTTTTGGTTTTTTCCTATATTGATCTTTTGACCCCAACCCGAACCCAAAATTTAACCCTAACACTAAATTTAACCCCAACTCTAATCCTTATTATATCCCTTAATATTTTTTAACTTTAATTTAATTTTAACCCTATCCCTTATGCTAAAAAATATTTAATTTTAACCCTATAGGCTAATATAGCTAAATAACCTATTTTTATTTAATTAAATATGTATTTTAATTATTTTCCATTGCAATGCTACTAAACTACCACTAGGGGTAGTCAAGTAGCATATTCAGAGCGACGGAAGTGAAGTTACTTTCACTTCCGAAGCTCAGACCGGCAGAGGACTTAGCCATATTGACGGAGCAGCATGCTCCGTCAATATGGCTCCCCACGATCGCTCCGTGGGGCGATCGTGGGGGTCCCAAAATAGAAATTTCGGTGCTGGCTATTGCCTCGATGTCGAGGCAATAGACCAGCACTGTTAAAGCGGTTTTCGCGATCGTTGATCGCGAAATCTGCTTCATTCAAATATTATCGGCATTATCGGTAAAGTTAGATGCCGATACCGATAGTTTAGGAAACTGAATATCGGTCGATCCCTACCGTGCACCCCGCCGGGGGGGCACGCGATCGCGGTGTAGGCCGCATCCCCGGCCTGTAGTACAACCTGCCTCATGTAACACAAGCACAGGTGTCATTCTGATGGCAGGGGGCATGGCCTGCGGCCCGGTGGTGTGCTCCCATTGGAGGATGCACGGGAGGTGTGGAGAGGGGGCAGGTCCTACTCCTGCCTTCACTATCTGGCTAAAGCCAGAGGGGGGCGGCGACCTGCAGGATGGTGGGCGGAGCAAAGGTCCTGGCACCCTATTTAAACAGCAAGCACTGTTCATTCAGTGCTTGCTCGTTTTCCAAGCTTGTAGTGTGGATACTCCCTCTACAGTGATTCCTACCCATACCTTTGTTCCTCGTTTCCCTGTGTTTATTGATCTCCCGGCTACCGAACCCTTGGACTGTTTATCGACTACGTTTACCTCTCCACTCCTGACTTCGGATTCTCCATTCGACTACGTTTACCTCTCCACTCCTGACCCCGGATTACCCATTACCTACCTCGAACACTGTTCTGCCTTACCCCTTGGTACTGCTGCCACTCCGGACTTCTCTAGTGCCAACACCCCTGCGCTACGCTCCCAGGTCCCAACCCTGACAGCTGGTTTGGGAATGATTATTCCTGTAGGTCTGAGATATTTATGGTTATCTGACCAGATGTAATAAAAATAACTAAGCATGCTGCAGTGGTGTAAAGAAAGATCAACTTGCAGTACAAAAATAACATACATAATCATCAAAAGCATTTGTGTCATTTTAACAGTGACAGTTATTTCTTGATCTTGAACTGGTTAGTTGTGGTAATAAAAGTTGTATTGTCTAGGATTAACTAGATTTCTCCATCTGGAGCTTGATGGGTTTGGAGATCCCCGTTTGGACTAAATGACTATTAAGGACACTTTTATAACTTAGAGGTTACCATTTACAGCCTTGAACATCAATGACCCAGATCATTTTGCCTGTCTGCTTTATTTATTTACACATTTAAGCATCAAAAAGTAGGCAGTTCTTAAATGGAGCTTGCTGAAAAATCTAACCATGCAGTTGGACAATCACATTTACATGTCTGTGTTAATGCACATTTGCAGTGCCTTATCTGGATTTCCCATAGACATACTGCAATACATCTCTATTATAGAGTTGTGCGATTTGCACAGGAGATGTGTACCAAGGCCCAGATCAGGAAGAAGAAGAAGACACTACTATAAAAGTTTAGAGGAAAGTACTGCAATACTGCAGAGTAATACATTTACGTATGTGCTTGCCGGACATCACTCGGTAGCGGTGAGATCTACATGCAATGTAGCTTTGAGGTTTGTATATGATTGCTATGGTTTTTATCTTGTGAGTGCAGAATAAACATGTTGTGGGGTTTTAGCAATATTTGCGGCGGTATAGAACAGCTTATTTTTGTTTATTCTCTTAACATATACAGGGAATTGCAACACTGTTTCTATTGCTGAACCAAGAGGATACATCAACTACTGTCATGTTATACACTGATTTAATTAACTTAGCACTGCATTTTATGAGATATTATACTGGGTTACATGTTCTGTATTTATCAGGAGCTGTGACAAATGATATATTGCTTCAGTTGCTTAGTTGGGTATGGTTATTCTGAGGAGATCTTGTGGCAATCCATTTAAAATATTACGCATTATCCTACAAACAACTTGTCAGGAAAAGGAGATTCCTTTTTTTTGGGGGGGGGAGGGAGACACTCTACGTGCAGTACTAATGATCAGATATTACAGAAATAAAGATCACACAAATATGAATACTTGAGATATTAAAGCATTAACACACCTGTAAGAGAATGACAACTATATTTAAAAAAAATTAAGGGTCATTGAGATCATCACGAATGTATGCAATGCTTGATTTTAAAACTATTGCAACCTGAAGACATAATTAAAACCTCTGAGGAAAAAAAAAAATACAAAACTGAAAAAAATGCCTTATGATCTTTAAAAGAAGCAAAAACAAATATATATATATATATATATATATATATTTGTTTTTATTTTTTTATATATAAATTTAAATAAAACATATATAAATCCCCAAGCATTAACCATTCAGTAGTAAAAAGAAAAATCCATGAAATAGATTATCCAAGTTGCAAACAGTGGAATCCAGCTATTTGTCAGTGGGGCTCTCCATAGTATCTTCCTAATTAGGGCGATGTGAATAAAAACATTTCAGGAGAGTGACAGCTTGGCATGACCTAGCCAATGCTGTCATATCCCGGTGGGGGAAATAAACTCCAGCAGAGGGGCTATTTTTAGAAGCAGCTCTTCCATTTCTGGAGGTCTGCCAGCAATGCAGAGATATGACAGGATGATAAAACATCCCACTTTACAGCTGAAGTCACAGCGGTCACAGGAAGCAGGGAGCCAAGGTTGCTATTTGACCTGTTGTAACATGAGTCAGTGAGTATGCATTTTTTAGGAGCCTGTACTCCAGGGAAAGCTGGAGACATCATGCAGAGGTCTGAACTACATCGTAAACAATGTGAAATCAGACCTCCTGCTTTCTCCAATCTCCCTTCTTTACCATCTGGATCTCTTGGTATATTGACAGGGTAAACCATGCTTTTTGTGCCAAATTGGAGAGAGCGCACTATTTATAGCCTGAGAAGGCATTACAGAAGTAAGAATTTTTGCAGGAAGAATGACCAGACCTATCCTTTTTATACTTGGTGTTCAGTACCAACACAAGTAGCATAAATGAGTGGGGGAGGTCCCAGTACACAGCAAGGCTGGGGACTGGGGACATTGCCTACCTGTATCACCAGGTATCTGATGCTCATGTCTTTAGTGTTTACACTTATAATTACACTGTAATTCTTAAACGGAATGCCGTTTGTTCAAGTACTGTGCACTAACCAACACCCCCCCCCCCCCCCCCCCGAATGTGCCATCAATTCAAGGACGACAATAAATCATGCATAACTCAATAGAAATATATATATATATATATATATATATATATATATATATATATATATATATATATATATATATATATATATATATATATATTACACATACACAAATCCAAACTGAATGCACTCACCTAAACTAGCATATATTATATTATACGGGGTGCTGCTGAGACCAAATATTTATACAAAATCCAAATATCAGCGCACTCACCTCAAAGCAGGTAGGAGAAAAACTCTTAAAGCTATAGTTTTAAATAAAGCTACTTAAAAACACCTGTCTTACTAAGATAACAAAATTGGAGATTTAGTCACATATATGGCCATATATGAGTGTGTGTGTATATATATATATATATATACAAATCCAAAAAAGGGAAGAAAATACGCACTCACAGGTCTTGAAGATCAAAGTAAATTCATTGTATTATAGTCGATACTCAGATGAAGTATATATAAGCAGTCGACGTTTCGGTCCACGCTCTGGACCTTTATCAAGACTGAACCCCAACTGGACAAAATCAAATATATAGAAACATGTAGCCAATCAAGAGTAAGGATACAAGGAAAAGCGGCTCAGGCGAGCCAATACTGACTCACCGTGAGAGGAGGTGCACCGAAACCCGGAACTAACGGTGAACGAAGCAGCACATCAAGAAGCTACTACAGTGCGCATGCGTGGGCAGCGTTGTCATAACGACGAGACGCTACCAACCTCAACCAATGGGGACGCGCAAGCAACGTGTGTATAGGAAGCCCGAACGATCGATAGCCCATAAACAAATCCCGAGGGGAAAGTAAGAGACTACCAATACGGAGTGTGTAGTTCAGATGAGTTATAAAAAATAAGACATGGTTATAAAGGTGTATTGAAAAAAACCAAAACATAAAGTAAAATCAATCCCCAAAAGGGACGTGCTACTAAAAATAAGGTGGAGAAAAAATATATATAATGAAAACGAGAGATCTACAAGTATATGTGTCGACAAAAGGTGGTTGTAGAAAAGGTAGATAAACAGGTACACGAAAACAGGTACACGAAAACATATACATGTGAATAAAGAACAAGGTGGATCATCTAGAGCAACACTGAATAAGAGGAAGTTAAAGCATCCATTTATAACATATGCAGAGCAACATGCCGGGCTACTCACAAGCCCAACACGAGAAAAAATAATAGTAGATACAAAATATTCAAAGATTGAGAACGTTAAAACAACAAAAAGTGTTTGTATAGAAAGCGACAAAAAACAAGAAGGGAGAAGGCTAAATACAGAAAATAAAAATGATAATGATAATAAGTATGAAAATAAGAAGGGTTACGGACAAAGGAAAAGACACAAGACATTCTACATGACATGTATGTATAAATAATGGCTGGATCATCTGGCAGGTAGGAAGGCAGAGAGGACAATTTGTTCATTTAAGCCTTTCGGCACTATGGTATCCAAAGTCCTGATCCAAAACGCCTCACGTTGGAGAAGGGCCTTCGTGCGATCACCCCCCCGTTTAAGAGGAGGAATATGGTCCACTGCTATGAATCGAAGTTGAGATAGTCTATGGCCCATCTGGAAAAAATGTTTAGCTACTGGTTTGTCTGATTTTAAATCTCGGTATGCTGTCGTGATGGATGAGCGATGTCCCCTCATTCGATCACGTAGTGTTAAATCCGTTTTGCCTATATATGACAGGCTGCAAGGGCAGGTGATCATGTATATCACACTCTCAGTAGTACAGGTTATCCGGTGTTGGATACGGAATCTTCTGCCCGTGTGTGGGTGCGAAAAATATTTCCCAGATGTCATGTGGGAACATGTAACACAACAGAGGCATCTGTAGCAGCCCGGTTGTTGGTATGTTTCTTGTCTCTCATTAGGGGTATAGCAATGGATGGGATCAGATAACACCAAGCGATCGCGGAGATTCGTACCTCTTTTGTAGCATATCAGTGGAGGCTTTTGAAAAATAGTTGCAGAAGATTGGTCACTTTGTATGATGTGCCAATTCTTCTGTATAATCCTTTTCACATGTCGTGAAGCAGTATGGAACTTTGTAGAGAAAACCACACGTTGATCAGTTTGTTTAGGCATATATACATTGCTGTCAGATTGAGTGGCGCGTTGTAGGGATTGGTATACCGTTTGTTTAGAGTAGCCACGATTCAAAAACCTCAGGGACATTTCGCTCAGTTGCTGTTGACATTTAATGTCATCAGAATTATTGCGTATTACTCGCAAAAACTGGGAATAGGGTAAGGACTTTTTCATGGCATCTGGATGAAAACTTGCTGCATGGAGTAGAGTATTGCGGTCAGTTGGTTTTCTAAATAACGTGTGGCCCAATGTTGCTCCAGTTCTAAAGAGTTCTATATCCAAGAATTGAATCTTATATTTGTCCATATGCATTGTTAACCGAACTGGTGACTGTAAAGAGTTCAGCTGGCGCACCATATTTTCCAGAGCCTCCTGTTCTGATAACCAGATCAAAAAGATATCATCGACAAATCGAGTATAAAAAAGAATTGAGGAGCCGTATGGAATTAAAATCTGTTCCTGTTCGTAAGTGTGCATATAAATGTTAGCGTATGAGGGTGCCATAGCGGCCCCCATTGACGTACCGGTTCTCTGTACATAATAATTATTTTCAAACCTGAAGAAATTGGATGTCAAAGTGAGACCTAATAGTTCACCTATAAGGTGTACAGGTGGTCCTTGATACTTAGTTGATTGGAGCAGAGTGTCACATACTGCTTGAATCCCAGCTTGATGTGGGATGATGGTATATAAGCTGGTGACATCTAACGTGACCAGCCATATGTCGGTATCTGGTAGATGAAGTTTCTTGATTTTCGCCAATAAGTCAGGAGTGTCTTTCAAGCTAGACGGTAGAGCTAGCGCCGTGTCTTTCAAATGCCAATCGAGCCATTTGGCTATGGGTTCGAGGAGGCTGCCCCTAGCAGAGACAATAGGGCGACCTGGTGGTTTAGTGGCATTTTTATGTATTTTTGGAAGAGTGTACATTACAGGGCAAACAGGTTTGGTTTCATATAAAAAATTGTGTACAGATTGATCAATGTGACCAGCTTCTAGGGCTTGATCTAGAACATGCAAAATTTGTTGAGATGTGGTATTAGTTGGATCGCCCGGGAGGATGCTGTACGTTTCTGTGTCAGAAAGTTGGTGAAGAATTTCGGAACGATAATCAAAGTAGTCTTGAATCACTATTCCGCCGCCCTTATCAGCTGGCCGTATGACGATACTAGGATCTTTTGCAAGTATCTGTAATGCCTGTGTTTCAGAGTGAGTTAAATTACACTGGACCGAATCAGTTTTCAGGACCTGTTTGATTTCTTTGTTAACCACTTGTGTAAAGGTTTTTAAGGCAATACTGGGGATATGTGGATCAAAACTGCTTTTCAACCTGAATGGATTGGACACTGTTTGTTCATTGTCCTTAAAAAATTGTTTCAAGCGTATGTTCCGGTAGAATTTATATAAATCAATCTCCTGTTCAAATGAGTTGGGTAAATTAGTTGGCACGAAGGACAGGCCACGAGTAAGAAGGCTGTGTTCGGATGATGTTAATGGACGAGAGGATAAATTGAAGATAGGGATCAATTTTTCTTGATCGGTGGTTTGCCTCTTGGGGCGAAAAATGCCACCTTTCTGTCCCCTTCTGATATGGGACCTCCTATGCGATCTGTTTGCCCCCGCGTTTGGACCCCCCGGGGCGCTAGGGCAGAGCGTTCCCGGGTTTGTTCTAAAAAACCTTGCGATGTAGTCAAGAAATCATGTTGTGGTGTCTCGGAACTGGTGTCACCGTCTGATGCTGACTCCCCAGACGTAAAATCAACAGTTGGTTCTCTTGGTTTGATAATCTTCACGCGGTCACGTCGTCCTCGGGGGTTCGGGTTGTCTTTCTGACCACTTAGCCATCGATACACCTGGTGGTGGGTATAGTCGTTGTTTACTTTGCTTAGTTTCTGTCGTTTAAAGCGTAGTAAATCATTCTTATACTTGTTCACTTCTACTTGGAGCTTCGTCATCGATTCAGACGCTTCTGATGTTGTTAGGGTCACGGAGTGTGTGGCATCGAACTGTGCCAGTTTCTCACGAACCCCTATTAATTCACGGCTGACTTCCTCGACAACCAGTATCAATAAGTCAAGTGAGCATTTATTCAACACTCCAATCCACCGGCGACAAAAGTCTGGGTTGTTACGACCTATAGTTGGTGTATTTTTAATTCTAAACCCTCGTGGTATACGTTTCGCTTTATAGTAATCAGATAAAAACAGACCGTGAAGGTCGAGATCAACCTCCCGTTTCTTAAGTTTAAGTAGGTCAAAATATAAATCTTTCACAGTGTCAGTACTGGGGAGGTCCAGCTGTGAGCTGGTCCACAGTGCTTTCAGAGCCTGATCATCTGTAATCTGAAGAGTCTCAGCTCGTTCAGAGAGTGCACCTGCTCTTGCCAGAAAATCATCCATATTCAGGATGGATACGACACAGTCATTAGAGGTGAAGAAAAAATAAAAAAAGGGAAACAAAATAGAGCAGGCTGGATCGGTGACCAGCATACAATGAGTATGTACCAACTAGCGCCTGATCAATTCCAGGAGGCTTGGTACAAAATAAATAGCGGTGCATCCGACAAGGTTCTATGCTGTAGAACCAAACAAATATGTATTTCCAAAAAAGGTGCACTCAGCTCAAAGATCCATTGTGGAATCAACTGCCTGGGTGCTGTACAGCATGGTATGTATACAAATCCAAAAAAGGGAAGAAAATACGCACTCACAGGTCTTGAAGATCAAAGTAAATTCATTGTATTATAGTCGATACTCAGATGAAGTATATATAAGCAGTCGACGTTTCGGTCCACGCTCTGGACCTTTATCAAGACTGAACCCCAACTGGACAAAATCAAATATATAGAAACATGTAGCCAATCAAGAGTAAGGATACAAGGAAAAGCGGCTCAGGCGAGCCAATACTGACTCACCGTGAGAGGAGGTGCACCGAAACCCGGAACTAACGGTGAACGAAGCAGCACATCAAGAAGCTACTACAGTGCGCATGCGTGGGCAGCGTTGTCATAACGACGAGACGCTACCAACCTCAACCAATGGGGACGCGCAAGCAACGTGTGTATAGGAAGCCCGAACGATCGATAGCCCATAAACAAATCCCGAGGGGAAAGTAAGAGACTACCAATACGGAGTGTGTAGTTCAGATGAGTTATAAAAAATAAGACATGGTTATAAAGGTGTATTGAAAAAAACCAAAACATAAAGTAAAATCAATCCCCAAAAGGGACGTGCTACTAAAAATAAGGTGGAGAAAAAATATATATAATGAAAACGAGAGATCTACAAGTATATGTGTCGACAAAAGGTGGTTGTAGAAAAGGTAGATAAACAGGTACACGAAAACAGGTACACGAAAACATATACATGTGAATAAAGAACAAGGTGGATCATCTAGAGCAACACTGAATAAGAGGAAGTTAAAGCATCCATTTATAACATATGCAGAGCAACATGCCGGGCTACTCACAAGCCCAACACGAGAAAAAATAATAGTAGATACAAAATATTCAAAGATTGAGAACGTTAAAACAACAAAAAGTGTTTGTATAGAAAGCGACAAAAAACAAGAAGGGAGAAGGCTAAATACAGAAAATAAAAATGATAATGATAATAAGTATGAAAATAAGAAGGGTTACGGACAAAGGAAAAGACACAAGACATTCTACATGACATGTATGTATAAATAATGGCTGGATCATCTGGCAGGTAGGAAGGCAGAGAGGACAATTTGTTCATTTAAGCCTTTCGGCACTATGGTATCCAAAGTCCTGATCCAAAACGCCTCACGTTGGAGAAGGGCCTTCGTGCGATCACCCCCCCGTTTAAGAGGAGGAATATGGTCCACTGCTATGAATCGAAGTTGAGATAGTCTATGGCCCATCTGGAAAAAATGTTTAGCTACTGGTTTGTCTGATTTTAAATCTCGGTATGCTGTCGTGATGGATGAGCGATGTCCCCTCATTCGATCACGTAGTGTCCACGCATGCGCACTGTAGTAGCTTCTTGATGTGCTGCTTCGTTCACCGTTAGTTCCGGGTTTCGGTGCACCTCCTCTCACGGTGAGTCAGTATTGGCTCGCCTGAGCCGCTTTTCCTTGTATCCTTACTCTTGATTGGCTACATGTTTCTATATATTTGATTTTGTCCAGTTGGGGTTCAGTCTTGATAAAGGTCCAGAGCGTGGACCGAAACGTCGACTGCTTATATATACTTCATCTGAGTATCGACTATAATACAATGAATTTACTTTGATCTTCAAGACCTGTGAGTGCGTATTTTCTTCCCTTTTTTGGATTTGTATACATACCATGCTGTACAGCACCCAGGCAGTTGATTCCACAATGGATCTTTGAGCTGAGTGCACCTTTTTTGGAAATACATATTTGTTTGGTTCTACAGCATAGAACCTTGTCGGATGCACCGCTATTTATTTTGTACCAAGCCTCCTGGAATTGATCAGGCGCTAGTTGGTACATACTCATTGTATGCTGGTCACCGATCCAGCCTGCTCTATTTTGTTTCCCTTTTTTTATTTTTTCTTCACCTCTAATGACTGTGTCGTATCCATCCTGAATATGGATGATTTTCTGGCAAGAGCAGGTGCACTCTCTGAACGAGCTGAGACTCTTCAGATTACAGATGATCAGGCTCTGAAAGCACTGTGGACCAGCTCACAGCTGGACCTCCCCAGTACTGACACTGTGAAAGATTTATATTTTGACCTACTTAAACTTAAGAAACGGGAGGTTGATCTCGACCTTCACGGTCTGTTTTTATCTGATTACTATAAAGCGAAACGTATACCACGAGGGTTTAGAATTAAAAATACACCAACTATAGGTCGTAACAACCCAGACTTTTGTCGCCGGTGGATTGGAGTGTTGAATAAATGCTCACTTGACTTATTGATACTGGTTGTCGAGGAAGTCAGCCGTGAATTAATAGGGGTTCGTGAGAAACTGGCACAGTTCGATGCCACACACTCCGTGACCCTAACAACATCAGAAGCGTCTGAATCGATGACGAAGCTCCAAGTAGAAGTGAACAAGTATAAGAATGATTTACTACGCTTTAAACGACAGAAACTAAGCAAAGTAAACAACGACTATACCCACCACCAGGTGTATCGATGGCTAAGTGGTCAGAAAGACAACCCGAACCCCCGAGGACGACGTGACCGCGTGAAGATTATCAAACCAAGAGAACCAACTGTTGATTTTACGTCTGGGGAGTCAGCATCAGACGGTGACACCAGTTCCGAGACACCACAACATGATTTCTTGACTACATCGCAAGGTTTTTTAGAACAAACCCGGGAACGCTCTGCCCTAGCGCCCCGGGGGGTCCAAACGCGGGGGCAAACAGATCGCATAGGAGGTCCCATATCAGAAGGGGACAGAAAGGTGGCATTTTTCGCCCCAAGAGGCAAACCACCGATCAAGAAAAATTGATCCCTATCTTCAATTTATCCTCTCGTCCATTAACATCATCCGAACACAGCCTTCTTACTCGTGGCCTGTCCTTCGTGCCAACTAATTTACCCAACTCATTTGAACAGGAGATTGATTTATATAAATTCTACCGGAACATACGCTTGAAACAATTTTTTAAGGACAATGAACAAACAGTGTCCAATCCATTCAGGTTGAAAAGCAGTTTTGATCCACATATCCCCAGTATTGCCTTAAAAACCTTTACACAAGTGGTTAACAAAGAAATCAAACAGGTCCTGAAAACTGATTCGGTCCAGTGTAATTTAACTCACTCTGAAACACAGGCATTACAGATACTTGCAAAAGATCCTAGTATCGTCATACGGCCAGCTGATAAGGGCGGCGGAATAGTGATTCAAGACTACTTTGATTATCGTTCCGAAATTCTTCACCAACTTTCTGACACAGAAACGTACAGCATCCTCCCGGGCGATCCAACTAATACCACATCTCAACAAATTTTGCATGTTCTAGATCAAGCCCTAGAAGCTGGTCACATTGATCAATCTGTACACAATTTTTTATATGAAACCAAACCTGTTTGCCCTGTAATGTACACTCTTCCAAAAATACATAAAAATGCCACTAAACCACCAGGTCGCCCTATTGTCTCTGCTAGGGGCAGCCTCCTCGAACCCATAGCCAAATGGCTCGATTGGCATTTGAAAGACACGGCGCTAGCTCTACCGTCTAGCTTGAAAGACACTCCTGACTTATTGGCGAAAATCAAGAAACTTCATCTACCAGATACCGACATATGGCTGGTCACGTTAGATGTCACCAGCTTATATACCATCATCCCACATCAAGCTGGGATTCAAGCAGTATGTGACACTCTGCTCCAATCAACTAAGTATCAAGGACCACCTGTACACCTTATAGGTGAACTATTAGGTCTCACTTTGACATCCAATTTCTTCAGGTTTGAAAATAATTATTATGTACAGAGAACCGGTACGTCAATGGGGGCCGCTATGGCACCCTCATACGCTAACATTTATATGCACACTTACGAACAGGAACAGATTTTAATTCCATACGGCTCCTCAATTCTTTTTTATACTCGATTTGTCGATGATATCTTTTTGATCTGGTTATCAGAACAGGAGGCTCTGGAAAATATGGTGCGCCAGCTGAACTCTTTACAGTCACCAGTTCGGTTAACAATGCATATGGACAAATATAAGATTCAATTCTTGGATATAGAACTCTTTAGAACTGGAGCAACATTGGGCCACACGTTATTTAGAAAACCAACTGACCGCAATACTCTACTCCATGCAGCAAGTTTTCATCCAGATGCCATGAAAAAGTCCTTACCCTATTCCCAGTTTTTGCGAGTAATACGCAATAATTCTGATGACATTAAATGTCAACAGCAACTGAGCGAAATGTCCCTGAGGTTTTTGAATCGTGGCTACTCTAAACAAACGGTATACCAATCCCTACAACGCGCCACTCAATCTGACAGCAATGTATATATGCCTAAACAAACTGATCAACGTGTGGTTTTCTCTACAAAGTTCCATACTGCTTCACGACATGTGAAAAGGATTATACAGAAGAATTGGCACATCATACAAAGTGACCAATCTTCTGCAACTATTTTTCAAAAGCCTCCACTGATATGCTACAAAAGAGGTACGAATCTCCGCGATCGCTTGGTGTTATCTGATCCCATCCATTGCTATACCCCTAATGAGAGACAAGAAACATACCAACAACCGGGCTGCTACAGATGCCTCTGTTGTGTTACATGTTCCCACATGACATCTGGGAAATATTTTTCGCACCCACACACGGGCAGAAGATTCCGTATCCAACACCGGATAACCTGTACTACTGAGAGTGTGATATACATGATCACCTGCCCTTGCAGCCTGTCATATATAGGCAAAACGGATTTAACACTACGTGATCGAATGAGGGGACATCGCTCATCCATCACGACAGCATACCGAGATTTAAAATCAGACAAACCAGTAGCTAAACATTTTTTCCAGATGGGCCATAGACTATCTCAACTTCGATTCATAGCAGTGGACCATATTCCTCCTCTTAAACGGGGGGGTGATCGCACGAAGGCCCTTCTCCAACGTGAGGCGTTTTGGATCAGGACTTTGGATACCATAGTGCCGAAAGGCTTAAATGAACAAATTGTCCTCTCTGCCTTCCTACCTGCCAGATGATCCAGCCATTATTTATACATACATGTCATGTAGAATGTCTTGTGTCTTTTCCTTTGTCCGTAACCCTTCTTATTTTCATACTTATTATCATTATCATTTTTATTTTCTGTATTTAGCCTTCTCCCTTCTTGTTTTTTGTCGCTTTCTATACAAACACTTTTTGTTGTTTTAACGTTCTCAATCTTTGAATATTTTGTATCTACTATTATTTTTTCTCGTGTTGGGCTTGTGAGTAGCCCGGCATGTTGCTCTGCATATGTTATAAATGGATGCTTTAACTTCCTCTTATTCAGTGTTGCTCTAGATGATCCACCTTGTTCTTTATTCACATGTATATGTTTTCGTGTACCTGTTTTCGTGTACCTGTTTATCTACCTTTTCTACAACCACCTTTTGTCGACACATATACTTGTAGATCTCTCGTTTTCATTATATATATTTTTTCTCCACCTTATTTTTAGTAGCACGTCCCTTTTGGGGATTGATTTTACTTTATGTTTTGGTTTTTTTCAATACACCTTTATAACCATGTCTTATTTTTTATAACTCATCTGAACTACACACTCCGTATTGGTAGTCTCTTACTTTCCCCTCGGGATTTGTTTATGGGCTATCGATCGTTCGGGCTTCCTATACACACGTTGCTTGCGCGTCCCCATTGGTTGAGGTTGGTAGCGTCTCGTCGTTATGACAACGCTGCCCACGCATGCGCACTGTAGTAGCTTCTTGATGTGCTGCTTCGTTCACCGTTAGTTCCGGGTTTCGGTGCACCTCCTCTCACGGTGAGTCAGTATTGGCTCGCCTGAGCCGCTTTTCCTTGTATCCTTACTCTTGATTGGCTACATGTTTCTATATATTTGATTTTGTCCAGTTGGGGTTCAGTCTTGATAAAGGTCCAGAGCGTGGACCGAAACGTCGACTGCTTATATATACTTCATCTGAGTATCGACTATAATACAATGAATTTACTTTGATCTTCAAGACCTGTGAGTGCGTATTTTCTTCCCTTTTTTGGATTTGTATACATACCATGCTGTACAGCACCCAGGCAGTTGATTCCACAATGGATCTTTGAGCTGAGTGCACCTTTTTTGGAAATATATATATATATATATATATATATATATATATATATAATATCAAAATGCAATTCAAAAAGACAAAAATATATATTTTTGGACAGCAGCAGTACCAAGTATGATTTGACTGGCTATATTGATTCCCCTTGTTAAACAATTTTTTATCCTAGATTGTGGAGACTTTTTAAACTGAGTGTGTATATTCAGTTTCTGATTTACTTATTTTTAATTGGAAAGCTAGATAGCCTTGAACGAATTGGGGTTAAGTTCTATAAGTGGTCTAAACTGCAGGGACTTTCCACAGATTTCCACTGTTCCACTTCTAGAACATTGTACCACTTATTGACTTTTATAAAAAAAAATAAAAAAAATTCTCTATGGAAAAGGAAAATTAAAAAAAAAGTGGAGAAAGATGATGTCGTGTTGAATGGCTTGCTCACTAAACTTGCAGATTATTTCTTTTATCTGCCACCACCACACCTTGAAAATAAAAAATAAAATTAAAAAAAAAAAAAAAAGGATTTGGTGTGAGTAGGTAGAATAAGAATACAGAAGGAAGAACACATCAGAGATGGGCAGATCCTATTGCACGACATCCGGGCATGATGTTTCGGTCTTAGCCCAGATGATCTTAGCCCAGATGCAGGCAAGCAGCAGGCCAATCCCCTTTGCTGGCGCTGATTGTGGTATGCAGCCCTGCTGCGGTAAAACACACAGAAAGGCACTTCAGCCATGTCTGCCGAGGCCTCCCCTGGAAGCATCCAGTCACTGTGACAGCCAATCATAGTGACCAGGTGTTTTTAGCGGTCAAAGCAAGTACCTCCTTTGACAGTTATATAGTCTTTGCCGGCTGCACAGCGATTGTGGGGCAAGGAGAGACTAAAGATAGTAGTAACAGGCTTGTATTATTACCCTAGTGTTAGGGTTCGGTTAAACAAATATCAATTTAATAAAATAAATTACAAATAAATTGTATAAAATAAAACTAGTTATATAAAAAAAAAAAAAATTTGGGGGGTTAAATTATAATAGTCAGTGGTCCTCTAGGGATATTTTTTTTTTTTTTTTTTTTTTAAAGACAGCTTGTGGAGCCAGTGCTACTCAAAGATACAGCTTTCTCATTTGGTAATTCCAAGATTTGAATGTCCCTTTGATATCATAATGCATGATTTCCTGAAAGGTGACTGCATGCCTGTATGGCTATATGACTGCATGCATTAGTTGTTTATTTTAGGGGGGGGGGGGTTATAAAGGAAGCTACATTTCCCTAGGGCATTGTTTACAGTGGCAACTTAATGTTTTACTTGCCCTGATATATCTTGTTACATTGATTTGTCTCTCAATTTTGCACATTCATTTTGCTGAGAGACTTAAGTTCAACTACTCCTATAGGTATTTTACATACCCTCTGCATGGAGTCATTCTTTCTGTATATGTGTTTTACCCTGTATATGTGGAGTTTATGTGTACATTTGTATATTAAAATAAATATATTTTATATATTTTTTACACAGTCCTTGTTATAAGGTTTAATACAGTTTGTCTCTTCACCCTGATAGTGTACTCTCTTTCAAGGACTAGCAGCTTGTCTTGCATATTATGACATCATATCGCATTACTGATTACTCATTGAATACCTGTGGAGTACGTCCAACCAACTAGCCGCATATTTAGTGTTTTTGTGTCCCAGAGGGGTTTGTATTTACTTATTTATCTCTTTTTTTTTTTTTTTTTACTGGTGGGTGTTATCACCATCACCTAATAATTATTACTATTCTAAAAGGTGCTGAAATGTATCTATGCAAATCATTAAGGTGCCTACATACATACATACATACATATCCTATGGGGGTAGAATTAGTACATGGAAAAATGTTAAAATACCCCCATTTGAAATACCCTGGGGTGTCTACTTTTCAAAAATGTATGGTATGATGCTGCTTCACATGTCTCCAAATGGGACATGGGTGCAGGTTTTCGACATTTCAAAGTTGGAAAACCAAAAAGCACACCTCCCAAATGTGGCATACAAACCTATGCATGGGTGGTGTCGATGTACTCAGGAGAAATAGTAGTATCCATTTAGCGGGTTTCTTCATTTGCTTTTGTAGACGAGTAAAAAGTTTTCAAAAAAAGTCAGAAAATGTGTTTAATTTTTCACAATAATTTTTATTTTATAGTACTTTATATATTTGTAATAATTTCAGAGGACTTAAAGGTAGGCAGTCGATGCAATAGAGCAGCAGACAATGCTAGCAGAATTCTTAGTTGCATAGGGAGAGGCATTAGCAGTAGAAAGAGAGAAGTCCTCATGCCATTGTACAGAGCACTGGCGAGACCTCACTTGGAGTATTGTACGCAGTACTGGAGACTGTATCTCCGGAAGGATATTGATACTTTGGAGAGAGTTCAGAGAAGGGCTACTAAACTGGTTCATGGGTTGAAGGATAAAACTTACCAGGAAAGGTTAAAGCATCTTAACATGTATAGCTTGGAGGAAAGACGTAACAGGGGGGATATGATAGAAACATTTAAATACATAAAAGGGAATTAACACAGTAAAGGAAGATGGTATATTTGAAAGAAGAAAAACTACCACAACGAGAGGACATAGTCTTAAATTAGAGGGGCAACGATTTAAAAGTAATATCAGGAAGTATTACTTTACTGAGAGGGTAGTGGATGTATGGAAAAGCTTTGCAGCAGAAGAGGTAGAGGTAAACACAGTCAAGGATTTTAAGCATGCGTGGGATGGACACAAGGCTATCCTAGCTACAAGACTGGAGACTAATAAAAGTATTTAGAAAAATTGGGCAGACTAGATGGACTGAATGGTTCTTATCTGCCGACACATTTTAGGTTTCTATATGATCTGATCAAAATAATGGTATCTAAAGAAAGCATTTCTTGTCGCAGTTAAAAAAAAAAAAAAAAAAAAAAAAAAGGGTAATTTGTTGTACCCACAAAAATTAATTAGAAAATTACAGCTAAACCTAAATGGCGCAGATATATTAAAATAGCCATTGTCCAGAATGACCAAAAATATTCCAAAGGTATTATGTCCTTTTTGTTGTGGTAGTTTTTCTGCTTTTAAATTTACTCCCTTATGTATTTAAAAGTTTCTATCATATCCCCCTGCTACGTCTTTCCTCCAAGCTATACATACTAAGATTCTATAACCTTTCCTGGTAAGTTTTAACCTTCAACCAAATTCAGTAGCCCTTCTCTGAACTCTCTCCAAAGTATCAATATCCTTCTGGAGATACGGTCTCCAGTACTGCGTACAATACTCCAAGCGAGGTCTCACCAGTGCATGTATAGAGGTTACAAGCGGGTTGGATGATATATATCAACCAATATATCTCATGATATAGATCATGATATATAATCCGAATGACCAGATTTTAATTTAAATAAATTAGGGGTTTGCTGTATTAATTATGTATTAATTTACCTTTTTTAATTTTACCTGTTAAAATGTTAGTATTTTTAGTTAATATTTATTAAAATCTTACAATAATTTATCTTATTATTGTTATTTCTACTGCAATTCCAAAATTAGGCAAAATCAAACTACAAAGCTCAGGTTGAAATGGGTAATCCCCAACATATTGATACTGAAACTAAAAGTTGGGGAAATGCTTATTTGGAAAGCAATTCCATACAACCACTCCACTGACTGTGGAACTCCGTCAACTTTCAAGACTCTCAGCAGAGGGGCGAGGGTGATTGGAAAACAAAGGCGAACTGGGAACTGTCAAAGCAAGCAAGCTGACATTTATGTTCAAATACATGAACCAAAACTCATGCAAGAAGATGAGCCTAAAGTGGATTTGGGGTGAATCTGAGGAGGAGGAGGAGGAGCTGCAAAGTCAAAATGAGAGCGATGAAGGTGATCGTGATAATTAAGAAATTGTGTTTAAAGAAGAACACCTTTCTGACAATGGGGATTACGATTCCTCATCTTGTTCTACAGACTGACTCGATTGGAAAACTAGGAGATGGAGTGCTAATGACATTTAAGTTGAAAGCCGTAACAATTCAAATACTCTATTCCTCCGGGAACGGGGGACTAATAAAATGTACTCAAAAAAAAAAAATTAGGCAGACTAGAGGGACCGAATAGTTCTTATCTGCCAACACATTCTATGTTTCTATGTTTCTTCCCCACAGTGTGTATTAAAAAAACTTTAATAAATGTTATACTTTAGGAAAATGGGATTTAGATTAGTAAATTGGATTATTTGATTGAAAGGTTTAGTAAAAGGTTAAAAACTTGAAATGTGCAACTAAGGTACAGACCTCCCCCCCCCCCCCCCCCCCATAGTGTCTTTCTTGTTTTGGAATATAAATTGTGATATAGATATCTATATCTCAAACACTTGATATATATCCGATATACATCATAAATATCCAATATATTGATATTTATATAAATATGATATTTTACAACCCTGGTAACAAGTTATAAAAAAGACTGGGAGTGTTCTAGCACAGGAACATCTGGATACCAACATATAGTTTCCAGTGGCATAAAAAAAAAAAAAAAAAACTTTGCCTTTGTCTATTTTTAGAGAGAAGATCTATGCCGTCCTAACCCACTGTTACCAAAAAAAAAAAAAAAAAAAAAGATATTTGCCCTGGATGTTGTGACTGTTAAAAGCAGAGTCATAGAAGGTTGTTGCCTTAAAATTCAACTTGGGTATCTCAAAATGATTTTTTTATGTGCTCTATGTTAGAGTTAATAATTTACAGAAGCAGAACAGCCTGACTGCCATGGAACATACAAGGCTGACAAGAGTGTAAAGGGTTAAAAGAGGCATATTCTTTTGTAATGACAGGAAAAGAGTCCGCAGGCAGTTTGTGTAACCCAGAGATGAACAGTGGTGCTTTCACTGTTCATCCCTTTCTGAACCCCTTTCCATTCCAATGCAAATGGAATTCACTTCTATAAATAGATTCTTTACCTAAGGGGGTCCATGCTAACAAAAGCCTGTTTATTATACACTGAATGGCTTCAGATAGGCTTCCACATAATTAAAAAATACTTGTGTGCCGTTTGTTTCAAAGTAATATAATAACATCCAATACCAGTTACACATTTCCATGTTATCAGAGTTGTATGTATGTGTAACCACTTAAAAAAATAAAAAATTTAGTTTTCCATTAGCATGAATAGCCATTAAATCCAGCTTTCCATGTGCAGACCGTTGAAGGGGCATTCTGTACATCTTTACAGATTTCCTGCCATAAGATATATAAACAAGAAATAATATGGGTATGAATTGTGGCATACACAACAAAAAACTAGTACAAATCTGCTAAACGAGACAACTATTAAATTAAATGCAAGGAACGCTGCAAACGCAATTAACGAGTGCAGGAAAATTACCCATTGGGGTGTGAGACAGCAGTATGCCAATGGCCCCATTAGAACTTTAATTATTTGTCCACCAGGGGCTGCAGGCCCTTAAATGTAAATGAATTGGCCTCCAGTAGCCATGGCTGGTCAGTTGACTACAGTCACTTAAAGAAAAAGACCTTATGGTTAGAGGCTAGAATCCGGTGATATGCCCCTAGCCCTGTCAGAATTAAATAATCCTTTCCCTGGGGCCAACCTTAACACTTACCTCATTCAAAATAAAAATGAATACACACCTCCCCCCAACCCCCTTTGTGCCAGTAGCAGGTCCTGGCAAAATACAGTAATTAAATTATAACATGAATATTTTCTACCAAACCCCTACATTTAACCCCTTCCTGACGTTAGGACATTCTATGCTTCCTAATTTTATAGGTCCCAAAAGACGCTAGGACGGCATAGAACGTCCAGCGTTAAACAGCTCATCGCGCTGTGCTCAGACCCCGCTGCAGGGACTTTCAGTGGCCTCAGTCTAACTGGGAAAATGTAGCTGATGCTCATTTGCCCAGTCACAAACCAAATTTTTTGTACAGCTCATTTCTATTCCAATTTGACCGTCCACTAAAAATATGCTCTTAACCAATATTTGCAGAACACTGAAAAAGAAATAAGAAAAAGGAGCAGAGGGTTAATTATGATCAGTTCCCATTGGTTGCAAACAGATTTTTGGTGTTTGTAAAAAGAGTTAAACACAGATTTAACATTTTACAGCATGTCACCCGTTTCTAGGCAACCACCACATGTCTATGTCATATGTCTTGCCAGATTGAAAATAAGAGAACACTAGAAAGAAAGAAAACTAGTACGATTAATTTCCTTCAGATCAAACTAAATTAAATCACAAAGTGATGCAATTTAGGGCACAAACTGATGAAATGCATGTCAGTGAAATTGCTTAGATTCCTTCAGCCGCTGACGCGTGTATAGCTTTTGGCGGACAGGAGAGACACACACTGGAAGGTTCAGTGTCGTTACACCAGGCTGAATCACAGAGCTTTTCCACACAATTATTTTTCCTTCTCTGTTCGGTTACCTTCGAGCTGTCCAAGTACTGAGCGAGCCTTGCAGGTTTTTCAGAGATTATTCCAGTGTTTGGTTATATTCACAAAAGGAAACAGGAAGATGGGCTGGTTCAGTGAGAGATACAAGTGAGACGTCTTCCAGTCAGAAGACCCTGAATAAGCCAGAATGGCAAGAGGTTTTTTGATTCCATTTAATAATAGCTGCTTGGAATGAATGAGATTTCTCGTTGGTATTGCAAAACTAGCAACCCGCACTTGCCTGTTGCAATAAACACACATTTGAAATGAGCAATCTGTACCCGATGAGATTTTATTGAAATATTGAGTACACATATGCTGAGCTGCGGTATTAAATCTATATGGTTTGGAAAGATGGGGGGGGGGGGGCAGGGGGCTTTGAACAGATTGTCAATATCTCTACTTGAGCAGCTTGTACTGTTAAATGTTATAGGGTCAATAGAACTTTTAGCCACATACGAGTGGCTAGGATTGCGGTCAGGTTCTACCATGTTGATTTGGACTCCCAACTCTATGATGCTCTGCAGTTATTAGACTCTTGAAAGTATCTGGTGAATCCCCTATGGTGTAAGAACTGAACACTGAGATGAAGCCAAGTTGGCAGCAGCTTTAACTACCATACATGGCATCAAAAACAGGGCTTAGGATACTGTAAAGGGGAACGGGGGACATTAGGGCTAGGCAAAGAGTAGCAAGAAAGCATCGTATAGGATCTTGGCCAAGTGACGTTGAGCTCCCTTAAAACTGTAGCAAACCCACACTGTGTACCAAGCACAAAGATCTTACACCCTATAGAGCAGAAAGCTCAATGAAGGTTTCCAAAAAATCCCCTCTGCACCAATATGTTTAGACTTGTGCACATTATGATGATGTACTATACAGCAGCAGGAAAGTGGTTACATTTTAATATTAACTAGTGTTACAGAAAAAGTGGGAGTCATTCACATGTTAAGGTAAGAGCTACTACTGCATTCAGCTTCTTCTAATCTAATTACCATTCTTATTGATTTGTATACGTTGTTCACTCGTATATTGATCTCTGTAAAGTCCACTCCACTGGGTAAAATGGTTTTTGGAGCAAGCTTGATTTATTTATTTTAGAAAGTTGCGGGAGAGGAATAATATCATATAGGAAAAATAGTGACTGCAAATGTTATTGATCAATTGTAGGAACGTAGTATTTGCCTACCCCTAAGGGAGGTCAAACTAAAAATTGTGCATTGTGCACTTTAGTATGACCAATACACGCAGTGACCAACTGATGCATAATCTACTTTGTGCCTGCAGCAAACTAGGAAATCAACACTTTACATTAAAAAATAAATACAAATATCCTGTAATTTCATTTCAGAAGCAAATCAGGCATAATGGTACTTCCGCTGCGCAAAAACTATTTGATCTGAAATCCAATCGTCTAGAAACCGTTGTTTAACTTGCAGTAATAAACAACAACAAATATATACATGTACACACCGTGGAATACCTTTGAAAGAAAGAAAAAAAGAAGAAAAAAAAAAAAAAGGAAAAGCAAACCAGTTTGGATTAATATTGTAAACTAATTTACATGACAAATTCAGATTTTCTACTTTGTAGACCGGGAAGTGGTGGGAGCCGAGGGATACACAAAATATAGCCAGTGGGTTAATTTAAAACAGGAAATGGTTCGCTATTTAAAGCAATTGTCAGTTTTCCCTTCCCCTGCTACTCTGAAAGACCTAGACATCATACAAGAACTTTTAAATGTTATCCTTTCTCTGGCCCCACAATAAAAACACATCTAAATTTTGCAAGACATATCACCAAGGAAACTCAGCAAAAAGGACTATGCCCAAAAATAGAAGAAAAAAAATAATACCTAAAATGTACAATTACATTAGGGAGTACATCAAGAATAAACATTTTCTAAAAAATTTGAAAGAAAAAAAACCAGGGTTTCATTGAAAGATTAGGTTTATGGTTTATAATAGAAATACTTCAATGGAATAAAATGAAATAAAGTGAAGTACTTTACTGGGCCACCTGTGCTCCAAATAGCGCCATCAGGAGGCAGACCTGTTGTTTAGAATCTTGGCCAGAAGACCTAATCCATAATTCTAAACAAATATTTCTACCTCCAAATAGAGCTCTACAAAGAATACCAGGCCTTCAGTTCACCGTTAATCTCTCTTATACCAAACCAAGTTTACAATATATTGCTTATCAAGGTAACCGAGACCAGTCGAAGAAGTAGGGAATCAATAATCTAGTGGGGTTAATTCCACTCTCTAACAAAATGAACAGTATAGTAGTGGCAGCTACTGACCTGTACAAAAGCATATATCTCCTGGCCATTACAGTTAAAAAGGCTACGAAGATAAAAGCATTTAAGATCAAACCACTATTTCAGAAGCAGGCAATGTTTTAGACTCTGATTACGAGGGGATTGTTCAGACGAACAGTTAATTTTTCCAAAGCAGCTGAATGTTCCTGAAGCAGTCCTACACACATGCTTTACTTGCCACAAAGTTGTAAAGCACTCTTAATTTAAACCATTTTTTGTGAGGTCCGATCCAACCATTTCTAAAAATAAGTCATGAGAATAAAAATTGCTGGAAAGAAAACATGAACATTTATTTGAGACATCTGTCGACATCATGGAAACCTACTGTATTCCACTACTGTAATTACGTTAACATACGACAGTGCATATTTCTATATAACACTTGTTTGGCTCAGCAGCGTGTGCTAGTCATATTCCATGGATATACTCATTTTGCTGGTTGCCATAAAGACCACTGGCTAAACAAGCCATATTAAGCAGGATTTATTGGAGATGCAAGAACATAAATCCACTAAGGGCAAATACAAATGCATTAGACTCTTGCAGGGTCTAGGTGCTTAACAATGAGTAAGTACTTTTACAAATACTGGTGGTGCCGCACATCATTCGAAATAGAGATTGAAAAAAGTTTCAGGCACTACTAAGCGGAGGGATGTGATGGATCATGAAAAGGAAGATACTTTAAATTGGGATTTCACCTTTGGCAGACTTTTTGTCCTTGGCATACATAAAATACTGAAAGAGAACGCAAGTTCCCCATAATACAGGCCGAGTATGCCTTATCCGAAGATCCAAAAACCCAAATGACCCGAAGTCCAAAAACAACATTTTGGATGAGAGTCTTATTCGGATAAGGGATACTCCCCTTCCTGGCGTCCGGCAGTAAAGCTCCTTTGCTTCACCCTACCAGGCGCAGTAAATGAGAAGCCAGGGCTCATGGGACATGTAGTTCCCAGATTGCTGTGACAGGAGGGAGGGACAACACGCGACCACAAATCATCTCGCCAGCAGTGTGGACCAGGTAAGTTCACCAGCTCCCAAGCTGGAAACGATCTATATAAACTAAATTCAATGGGAGCAAGTTGCTCACTAGGAGTCTAGGTCAGGGGCGTCGAACATGCGGCCCACGGGCACCGTGGTGCAGCCTGTCTGAGCTCTGCTCCCGTAGCCACACCTCCAACTGCTTGGGTAACTGTGTTGGGGAACAAAGTTCCTTACACAGAGTGTTGCTGCTGTTGTGCACCAAACCCCTCCTCTACCCTGCGCGTGAGGTCATGCGCATGGGTCAGAGGGAGGGAAGAAGCGCACCAACAGCATTAAGATCACGGAGCCACAGCCGCAGGGATTAAGGAGCCCACAGCATCATTTAAAACAAAACAAAAACTCGGTTTGGTAAGTGTGTGTGTATAAATGTGTGGGGGGGGTAAGTGTAAGTGTATGTGCATAAATGTGTGTGTGTGGAGGGTAAGTGAATGTATGTGCACATAAATGTGTGTGTGTGTGTGTGTGGAAGGTAAGTATGTATCCGAGTGTGTGTGTGTGTGTGTGTGTGTATAAATGTGTATTTTTGTGGGGTAAATGTATGTATCCGAGTGTGTGTATATGTGTGTGTGTGTGGGGGGAGGGAGGTAAGTGTAGGTATGTGAGTGTGTGTATAAATGTGTATGTGTGTGAGGTAAGTATGTATGTGAGTGTGTGTATAAATGTGTGTGGTAAGTGTATGTATGTATGCGAGTTGTGTGTATAAATGTGTGTGTGTGGGGGGGGGTAAGTGTATGTATGCGAGTGTGTGTGTTGTGGGGTAAGTGTGTGTGGGGTAAGTTTATGTGTGAGCTGGGTAAGTGTACGTGTCTGTATAAATGTGTATGTGGGTGTGTGGTAAGTGACTATGTGTGTGTGTAGTTAATGTGACTGCTGCAAATTAGTGTGTATATACACACACGGATATCATTATTTATATATATATATATATATATATATATATATATATATATATATATATATATATATATATATATATATATTTATTTTTTTTTTTTGTTTTTTTTTGTTTTGAATTAATGAAAAATTAATGCTGCCCACACACACACACACACACACACATTCATTTCTAGCAAAGTGGCCCTTTGCACAATAAACTTGGACACCCCTGGTCTAGGCAATGTAGATCATTTATAGGGCTTGTGCTGCCCAAATGATCTTTCATCCGTAAGTATCCATTATGGGAAATGCTGACGGTCCCGAGCATTTCGGATAAGGAATACTCAACTTGTAGTAAAAAAAAAACACTTACAGTTTAGCATACCAGGAGTTAATTCAAATTGCATGCAATGGTTAATCAACACTACAAGTTAACCCTTGTGTGTAAGTAAACCAGTTCTATTTAGCGCAGTTCTGCAGTCCAGTATAAAAACTTTGTGTTGCACACTTAAAAAGGGTTAAACAATTATTGATAGCATACAATAAACTATTAAAAGCAGGACGATCATACGAGGCCAATGCCATGATGACAAATGTGCCCTCCACTATCTTCTGGCCAAGAGAACAACGAGAACGTAAATAAAAAGAACTGATGAAATTCTTTCGTTTTCTGTGGATTGTGAGAACCTGCTGTTCAGTTAATTCTGAAGCTATTGTAATATTTACCATCATAGTGGTAAAAGAGAAATGTACGTCCAATAACTTCGCTCTTATTTTTAGTTACAGGGTGAGGCATCACAGTACAGTCCCCCTTCTTGGATACTCATCCCTTGGGTGGCAATGGATATCTCCTGGCAGCTTTAAAGGACAGGTAAATGAATAGTTATGCAACCTTTGCAAGAAAAGGCACAAAAATCTGGAAGGCATTGTTTTTCAGCAGTAACCGGATAGTAACGAATATACTATGACTAATGTACATAACTGAAACAAAAAAGTCAATTTGCAGGTACCAATTTCATGTGGACACATATTCTAGGATGAAAAAGTGAAAATCCGCCACACAATGACTGAAGAAAGGTACCGTGTCTGGCACAATTTCACAGAGGGCAGACAAGATGTAAAATATTCATCAGCATAAACTGTTCTCAAAAACAAATATAGGCAACTTTGTAATCCAGGATCAGATTCACAATATAAACCAAATATATACAAATCACCCCCTTGCGTTTCGCATAAGGCACTATATCACAGGGTGATTTATATCCCTCAGATTTATAAAATAAGTCCATCTTGGATTACAAAGTTACCCATTATTTTGAGGGGGGGGGGGGGGGGATGTTGGCTGACCAAAATATTTTACATTTTGTCTGTAGCAGATATTCTAACCAAATGCTAGGTTACTTGCTTTTTCTAGAAGAATTATATTCATGTGTTATTATACTATATAACCTATCCCTAACAAAATCTCTCTGAATTTAGATAGCTAGACATCAAAGTAATCACAAACTGAAAACCTATCGCACTAAATCTTCCCATGCTAGTATGATAGTTCCATGAGTATCTATGCCATAAAACGTGTGTGTTACAATATATTATTGCATTGAGAAAAACCAAAACTATGTACTCTATAATGCCAAGCCATGTTGTATGGACGTAAGCAAAGATGAGGTGTGGCAACTCTTTATTTTTAAATAATTAATGTGGCCGCTATATTCCACAACACCTTCCCCATGTCTATACAAACATACAAGCCTAAATGAAGCTTTCAGATTGAACTTTATTTGGATGAAAAGGTTTTAGTCACTACTATTTTTAGTCTTTTTCCAAGACTTAACCATTTACTTCCTTAAATAGACATTTGGATGTTTATCTGGGACCAACAGAAATCCAGGAGTTCATGGTTACAAATGTACGCACATCACCGGGTACCTCACAAGGCTACAACATTGCTGTATGTTTACGTAGGAGGCCAGCATTGGGGTATTACTGCATCACCTCCATTAAACAGCCAATTATATGCTTTTCAGTTCCCTTTACCAAAATATTTTATCTACTGAAATAGCTATCAATTCAAAAATATCTCCTACGTAACCAATATCAAAATGACAGTTTCAAAATTAGAACTCTTAGAAGAAGTATTTAACGTTAAAACTTCACACAAATGCTTAACCCCTTTATTGGTACTTATTACTGGATGCTATGACAACCCTTAGAAAAATGATTCATCAAGTCAGATGAGGCCCTCAATATTTTTTTTCACAACCTTTATCATAGGTTTTAGAATAATGTCCATTTCCCCAACCTATACTGGTATTGATCTGTGGCATGTTAAGAGTTGACCACCACCAATTTGGAATATATGACCTAAAATTATGCAGGAACCCATCAGATTGACTCTTTAAAATCAAAAAGTTACTATGTGGATTAAATCCTTAAAGGTTATTGCAATGCAGTCGCTCATGTTGTAACTCCCAGGTTGGCGCAACAAGAAAGGATGGAAATTCTATCTCCTACATAAGGACAAGCTTGGTCTTCCTTGTTCAATATGATACTCAACATTTTAGAATCCAAGTAGAATCAAACGTGCTAATTTTCATGGATTAAATTGCAGCCATTATCACATTAACACATCTGTTTAACAGGTTTGGATAGTTAATATTTACTAGTTTTAAAGCATACATTATTCATTGGATACAACTATATTTAAATGGAAAAACTGTCAAATGTTCATAATACAGGCATCAAACACACACAAAAAACAGCTTAGTATTCTCTGACCAGGCCATTTCGATTTCAGTACGGAGCAGTTATTACATAACACAAGTTGATGACTAGAGAAAAAGAGCAACCTCTTCATGCAAAATTACTGAAGAGATGTTCTAACGGATTATTAATTAGAGCCCTACAAGACCAACATTTAACAGAACCTGTGTATCTCGTGTTTCAAAAGAAGGAGCCATATACCCAACAAATTAAATAAGCACAACACTAGTTGTATCCAGACAGAAAATTCTGGTCAGTTACTTAGTGGCTGCAGTATAGCCGCTTATTTTGAATACAATGTTTAACATAACTAGTATTGTTAATGTATTCATTGTTAAAAATGCTTTTATAGTGCCAGCAATATTCATCTTGAATATTCAAAAAGTACATCTAACAATTTGAACTACTGTGATTAACATTTAAACAATTACAAAATGCTAACCAATACAAAAAAAAAAAATTTATTCAAGCAAATTTTGTCTGTGGCAAATGGATGAGAAATGCACAGCTTTCCACAGTCTAGTATGCAACAATGACAGTTAGCAATAGAAGTACCAACTATGAAGAATGAAAGCAAGCGGTCCAACACAAACTACACTGAGAAGACTGTGCACAGTATGTTAAATACATACCTTGACACAAACATTTACCGTCTGGGTGGAGGAATTCCAGAAAAGGATAGCTTGCTCCCACATTTACATATGCCCCAGGTTTCGGAGCTCGATCGAGAACTCCAATCAGCACCCAAGTGCTTTATAGAAGAGAGACAAAAAGAGCCAGCTTCTGCATGCCGAGAATTACTGGCAAGGCTCCAAAATGGGGAGGCTCTGTTCGCTTTGGGAGTGAAGACCGAAGAGGGAGAAAGTCATTTTAAACAGCATTTTGTGGAACATCACACTGCTGAGCTTTTAGCCAAAACCTGGAGCTTTACAGATATCAACAAGTAATGAAGATGTCACTTGATTTAATTTCACATGTAAAGCTGGTTTGTGTACATTTGATCCACACAGCAAATGTAATTTGCAAATTAAATTTGGCTACAGTTTCCTAATGTCCATTAAGGCAGCTTTTCTTTGTAGCAACCTTTTACACCGCTTAGAGTTCAAACAGACACTGTTTGTAATTAGATGTGATCGATCCTAAAATATGGTAAATTGCACTATTACTGGGAAAAACAGCTTCTCATTTCCTCTCTAATTGTAACTACTAGTGAACAAAGCGATAACAGCCCATATCTAGATTCCCATCTGCAGATCCAAGTCTTTCCAGCGACCATGCAAAACTGCAACATAAAAGCTACCCTGGTGAAAAGAGATTACCAGGCACCGTTCCATCAGTAATTACTGTCTTAGACAGGCCATTTTACAGGAGCCACTGGCTGTTTAGCACCTGTGCTTTGGGGCAGCTGGTCTTTACATTCAGCTCTGTTTATTTTCTTCAAGGCAGAGGCAAAAAAATAATAATAATAAAATAATAATCCTCTGTGGCAACACTACCTCTACTTCAATCACTGCTAATATCTAATTAGTATCTAATTCATACACTGTCTGTTGGTTAAATGCAGAGGATCCCTGATAAATCATTGCTACATTAGAAAAGATTCACACACACACAGTCAGTCAGTCAGACACACACACACACACACACACACACACACACACACACACACACACACACACACACCTTACATGGATATTAACATCCATTATTAGCTGCTGACTTGGTTATTACCACCCAAACAAAAGCCATCCGTCTGATTTAATGTCACCAACACTGACTGCATTCATTGCCCTATTCCACGGGACATTTTTATACTGATCCCCTCAAGGTCCTTTTAAAGCAGGAATGCTAGATAAATAAACTGTAATACATTACATTGACGTGTGTTACACCACTATAAACATGACTACACAACAAAAAGCATTTTATAGTTGTAAATGCACGGCTTCAAATTACACGAACACTGAATTTAAGGGAGATTGAATGCATTGCAAGCCTCTAGAACGGGGGTGTTGCCCTCTACCGTCATGTTATACCAGTTCATTCATCCTGTCTGCTACACAAGAACATTTCCATGAAACAGGGGATGTCTCCATTTAATACAAGAATTAATGCAACCAGGGAACAATGTATTTGCACACTCTTCCACACAGACTCAGCCGGTCTGTGAATTTTCCTTCAGATTCCTTCTCTGCAACTGAATTATGCACAGTAAGAAAGCACCATGTGTACAAGGTTTATTCTTTACAGATAATAAGTCAATAAGCCCAAAGTCGATAAATATTGCCAAAGGCTCCAAAAGATCACTGATCTGGATCTGGCAAAAGGTTTCTGGACTGGAGGAGGACATACTTAAGTGGCAATGCTTTTCACACAAAGCAGAGTTACATAGAAATATATTGTGATTTTTAAGGATTGTGCCGTTTAAGTCACTCATGCTTAAAGGTACTTTTGTCCCACAGTAACAGAGACCCAAACAAGGTGTTTTCGGAGACATGCCAGGACCCAGAAGTTTACACATGGTGCAATATAGTTAAATGAAACCAGTGCTCACTTTGAGTGTCTGTTGCATTTAGCTCTTCAGTCTGAGGTCACAGAGTGGTTTTATCTGACAGGTTGGATCCTTCTGCAGATCCCTACATACATCTTTCAAAGCGCAAGCTATTTTACCCTTGTACTGGTCATACATACATACATACATACATACATACATACATATATATATATAGGGGGGGGGGGGTATTTAAAAAAGCAAAAATAGTTTTAAAAATCTCTATCTTTAGAGATGTAGGATCATGTCCACAAAGTAACAAGTCAGAGCCGTTTACCCTTGGGCTGTATTAACACTGTGCTGTGGCAGTTCTGCCTGACAGTTTCTGCCTTCTAACTTATATTCCCCTCCAGCTTTGATGACGGCATAGGAATTTAATAGAACAATGTGAATACTAACAGAGGAAAAGAAAAGTACTCTGATTCTAGAAATGAGCTGCACAACATGATCTCACTGAACCGGTCACAGCGTAATCATGCATTCTGCTTCAACATGATATCAGGATTTATTTTTGCACAAACTAAAATATTCATGTAAACAAGAGCCATGAACGCCTGCAACTGTACACTAGATTACAGTTAAGTAGATGCACGGTGTCAGGCTATAGTTGGGTAGATGAAATTCCAGTAGTTCTGTGAACAAACCTTCTTGAAAACTAATTACACATTAGCGCGCGCGCATGCACACACACACACACACACACGTGTGTCATTCACCTTTATTGCACATTTTGCTGTAATATCAACTGCATTGCATAAAACAAAGTTATGTTAGTCTGCCATAAGCCCTAGGCAAGAAGTGTACAATAAATAATTATGCATTTAAAATATATACAATATCTTAAATTTGACCTTGTGGTTTTCCATGTAATCAGAAAGTAACAGTCCAATGATAATATTTCATAGTGGAATTTTGTATATTCAAGCAAATGGCTTAAAAAAAATTTTTTTTAAAAAATCTGCAGTTTTGTTTTAACCCACTGATGAAAAACAAAATGTAGGTGATGGGTGTGTTTTAAACGAAGACACCTATGCTCCCAGCATGCTCAGCAGAATGATCCAGTGTGGCCTGTATGTAAAAACCTGGTGTCCAGGGTTGCATGATGTAAGCATAATCCACGTGGAATGGATCTGCTTCAAGTCAATTATGAAAGATACTATCAGGTAAATGAATCACTGGGAGCATTGCACAGGATAATTGGGAGAACACAAACAAACAATTAGAAGGGTTGATCGAATCAACACCACCACCACTGTGCTGCAGTCTTCATTTTGCTTAGCAAAACAAGAAGGTAAAATAGATATCTTGATTAAGGTTTGCCATATTATTTTTCCATCATTTTTTCTGCTCTTCATGCACAGTAAAATGTTTAGATCCCTTTGATCATTGCATTAGCAGTTTTAATTCAAATTGTGGTTATCCTGGTTTTAGTAAAAGTTTACCTATGACCCATTTGGCAAACTAAAATGTATAAGATATCAAGCTAAAAAAAAGTTTAATTTGCTTTTGTATTTAAAAAAAAAAAAAAAAAACATTCTGATTTCGCAAACTAAACATGTGCTCTGTATTAGTACACTAAAAGTAGGAGAAACAACTTTTTAAAAGAGGCAGTTTTTGGAAAAGTGGTGCATCATATAATGTAAACAAAAAGAAAACAGATTTGTCTCAATTTTTTTCCTAAGACTCCCCATCTTCTAAAAACTGCATGCAATGTGCAATAGTTTTATTGGAGGTTGCGATGACAACAGTCCTGCATATATCTTTCCATTTTATTCGATGAATTTAGAGGTTGTGAAATTCTTTAAACAGGAGAAATGCAAATTGTTCTAAAGTGCATATAACATTAGAAACATGTACAGCATACAGAAAATAAGCAAGGTGGGCCTGCCCCTTTAAATGAGGATACTTTAACCCTATAATGCTCATTAGAAATTGAGAATAAAAAATACTTCAGGATGTTAGAAAATGTATTTATTTTATCAAGACTCCAGAACAGTTTTGTGAAAATCACTATTTTGAAAAATGTTAGTATAGCAAACAAACTTTTCGGCATCTCTCTACTGAAAAGAGCAAGCAATGTTTGTGATTATGTAACTGCACTACAAACATTAAGTATTGTTCTATTGTAATATACAGCATGTCATAAGCTTCAACATCTGTAAAGTTGGCTAATTTGGAATAAAAGTCAGTTCAGGTTCTGCCATCTTGGGAGTTGAACAGTTTGGTAAACATGCTAGTAACCGTATCGTTTACAATTCTAATTAATGGAAATATAGTATTTATAGCGCACTAGTGTATATATAAAGGCAAAGTACTATGGCAATTAAGTAGGACTTCAACAATAAACTGCTTTCCATACAATCAGCCAGGACAAATATTTATATACTTGTAGCACCCATCCACGCCAATTGAGGAGCGAGTATCTTTTAATAGTCAGGCACATTATATTTCCAAAGCGACCTATGTAAAAAGTTAGAATAAAGTAGAGAACAATTTTACACACTGGGGCTCCCGGTTGACTTAGCAACTTTTAATGTTTTAATGCAGGCACTTAAAAAATAAAAACATTTCTTTAAAACTTTGGGACAGACCCTTACTGGGTCCAATCGGGTTTTTTTTTTTTTTTTTTTTTTTTTAATATATAAAACGCTCCGGAAAAGAACAGCTGCTTGTATGAATGTCAGTTTACAGCCTACACCTACTATAATATAGCTACTAACAGTTATTGGATTTGCAGTCCAACTATTGAAGCCTCTAGTTCTAATAATGCTGAATAGTAATACATTAAAAAGGAAATAAACAAGTGTTTGTAGAGACAGGGCGTCAATATGGAGATGATGTGAGAACAGCGGCTTTTAGCAGCTCTCTCCTCGTCCACACACAGAGTCTGTTTGAAGTCTAGTTTAGATGGAGCTGTGTGATGATAGCCGCCATCAAGTAATACAACATGTAACTATTGTGACCTCAAAGCTGTGGCATTAGGACGCCCATAATGCTGAGTGGCTGGGATACATGTTACACGGAGGAAGCGTAACAGGCACCTGAAGGATTATCAATCATTCTAGCTGGTGCACTAGGGCGAGCAGGACGTAGCTAGTGTCGGGGTACAAGTTATAATCCTGCTTTGGCAGGAGACATTCAGATCAGCCTGTGAACCCCTTCAACCACAACGAGGCATATGTAAAGCCCTCCCTGCGCCGTAGCTACTTCTGGCAGAAGGGCAAAGCAGAAGATTGCCACAGACACAGCAGAGTTGCTGGAAAGCGTAAAGTGTGAATCCCTGAGACAGATGTTCCTATAGTCAGGTCAATGGTGGCACGTACCGCCCATCTCAACCTGCAACCGCCAGGCATTTTATGGACTTCTTGAGCATACGCTCATAAAAGACTACCTGGCAATGGATGGCTGTCTGCGTATATCAGACAAGTATCTTCTTGCTATGGTGTTAACCTATTTTAAACGAGCAGGCCTGCATACCGGTGAATATACAACAATGAACTTCTTTGTTGCACTGTACCTGGCTAATGACATGCATGAGGATGAAGAGGATTTTAAATATGAGATCTTTCCTTGGACACTGTGTATTATGGCTAAGCTGGGGGCCCCAGTTCCTGCGGCCAAGGGACACCTTCTGGGCAAAAATGAACCACCGAGCAGCTGTAAGTTGGCGGTGCTGTGATGAGGTGATGTCCAAAGACCCTTCTCCCTGGGCCTGGCATCGGGAACATCCCATTCATCAAACGAAGACTTATCCCCACGTGGTCCTGGTTTCACACCTGCCAGTTGCAGTCTATGCAGGAGAACCAGCAGAGGTGTCGAACGGGAGAGGAATTGAATGAAAGGGGATTAGAGGGAAAGATTGTTTTTCAGTTGTCTGTAAATAATAGGGATCGACCGATTATCGGATTAACCGATATTATCGGCCGATATTCACAGTTTCCTAAATTATCGGTATCGGCATCTAACTTTACCGATAATGCCGATAATATTTGAATCAAGCGGTTTTCGCGATCAACGATCGCGAAAACCGCTTTAACAGTGCTGGTCTATTGCCTCGACATCGAGGCAATAGCCAGCACCGATATTTCTATTTTGGGACCCCCACGATCGCCCCACGGAGCGATCGTGGGGAGCCATATTGACGGAGCATGCTGCTCCGTCAATATGGCTAAGTCCTCTGCCGGTCTGAGCTTCGGAAGTGAAAGTAACTTCACTTCCGTCGCTCTGAATATGCTACTTGACTACCCCTAGTGGTGGTTTAGTAGCATTGCAATGGAAAATAATTAAAATACATATTTAATTAAATAAAAATAGGTTATTTAGCTATATTACCCTTCAGGGTTAAAATTAAATATTTTTTAGCATAAGGGATAGGGTTAAAATTAAATTAAAGTTAAAAAATATTAAGGGATATAATAAGGATTAGAGTTGGGGTTAAATTTAGTGTTAGGGTTAAATTTTGGGTTCGGGTTGGGGTCAAAAGATCAATATAGGAAAAAACCAAAAAACACTATTTTTGGTTTTTGCCCCATAACTCGCAAAAAAATACCGAAAAATATGGAAACATGCATATTTTTGAACTCGGGACAACATTTAGAAACTATTTAGCAGGGGTCTTTTTTAATGATTTTATTTGTGTAAATTATATTTTAGGTCAAAGTTAGAAAAAGTGTTTTTTTTTAAATGTTTCATCATATTTTATGATTTTTTTTGTAGTAAATTATAAGATATGATGAACATAATGGTATCTAATGAAAGCCCTTCTTATGACGATAAAAACAACATATAATTTGTGTGGGTACTGTATGTGAGAAAGCAAAAAATTACAGCTAAACACAAACACCCTAGAAATGTCAAAACAGCCATTGTCACCAAGGGAAAGTCAAGGTGAAAATGTCTTGTCACTAAGGGGTTAATTAAGCTGTTTTGATGCCTTGCTTATATTTACTGTAGTGTCCCTTTGATATAATTGCCTATGTCATTGCTGCTCATTTTACTAAGATTTAATCTAAGTATGGACTATGTGCAATTGAACATTGTTGTTCTTGTTACCTTTTGACTGATATTTATTTAAAAAAAAAAAAAAAAAGTGGTCCAATTTGTTGTATTTGACCATATCACCATTGTTTTGCTGCATTATTTATTTTTATTTAGCAATGAAAAAGATTTACAAAAAAAAGCTAAAACGTTAACAATAAACATGTTCATTTAACAGCAGATTTGTGTAGAAATTGTTTTTTTTCCCAAAAAATTTAAATGCACGAAATATCGGTATAAGTTATCGGCTATCGGCCTGAAAGTTCACAGGTTATCGGTATCGGTATCGGCTCTAAAAAATCAATATCGGTCGATCCCTAGTAAATAACCTGTAAATGTTTTGTCCACACTCTGGTGTGGTCACTGAAAAAGGTCATCAGGTATGCAGACAGCAAAAAATAAAAAATAAAAAAGAGGAGGAAGTAAAAGTAGCAGTTCCTTTGGAGAAGGTAACTGATATAAGCAAATTGAGCAATGGCTTGCACTTTACAGTAAACAGATGTGCAACAAATTCCACAGATTCAAGTAAGTGCAAGAGCCCACTTGACAAATTACTTCCATTCAAATATATAAAAAAGTATAACCAACCAAACATGCCTAAAAATACGCTATTCAAACAATAACAAAACAGATGGGTGCAAAAAATACCTACTATAATTATACACTGGATTTCAACATCACAATGTTTGCATATGCTGCATCTGCTGAGTGCACAGACCAAATCTTTATTGTAGGATCCAATCTTGAGTGCTAGAGATGGAAACAAATTCATATAGGTTTTATAACCCCTTTAAGATGGCATTCCATGATGTCATCACAATCTGGGCTTTAAACAGCCTAATTAAGTAAGTGTTCATTTAAGGCATATATCTACTACAGGGAAATGTTCCTTCACACCCCAGTGAATGCAGGTATGTTCCCCTAGAGTTCAAACACCACGCTGATTTTTTATTCAGAGATCCAGTTGTATATTTACTAGGAATATCATATTAAAACTTAGCAATAACCACTGTGAAAATACATCCTGCTACAAGTAAATGATCAGATAGAAAATCTACACACATCCATGGCAACGTTCTGCAGCTTCATGGTGCTTTATTAGGGTTAGGACTAGGGATCGACCGATTATCGGATTAACCGATATTATCGGCCGATATTCACAGTTTCCTAAATTATCGGTATCGGCATCTAACTTTACCGATAATGCCGATATTTGAATGAAGCAGTTTTCGCGATCAACGATCGCGAAAACCGCTTTAACAGTGCTGGTCTATTGCCTCGACATCGAGGCAATAGCCAGCACTGATATTTCTATTTTGGGACCCCCACGATCGCCCCACGGAGTGATCGTGGGGAGCCATATTGACGGAGAATGCTGCTCCGTCAATATGGCTAAGCCCTCTGCCGGTCTGAGCTTCGGAAGTGAAAGTAACTTCACTTCCATCGCTCTGAATATGCTACTTGACTACCCCTAGTGGTGGTTTAGTAGCATTGCAATGGAAAATAATTAAAATACATATTTAATTAAATAAAAATAGGTTATTTAGCTATATTAGCCTATAGGGTTAAAATTAAATATTTTTTAGCATAAGGGATAGGGTTAAAATTAAATTAAAGTTAAAAAATATTAAGGGATATAATAAGGATTAGAGTTGGGGTTAAATTTAGTGTTAGGGTTAAATTTTGGGTTCGGGTTGGGGTCAAAAGATCAATATAGGAAAAAAACAAAAAACACTATTTTTGGTTTTTGCCCCATAACTCGCAAAAAAATACCGAAAAATATGGAAACATGCATATTTTTGAACTCGGGACCACATTTAGAAACTATTTAGCCGGGGTCTTTTTTAATGATTTTATTTGTGTAAATTATAGTTTAGGTCAAAGTTAGAAAAAGTGGGGTTTTTTTAAATTTTTCATCATATTTTATGATTTTTTTTGTAGTAAATTATAAGATATGATGAACATAATGGTATCTAATGAAAGCCCTTCTTATGACGATAAAAACAACATATAATTTGTGTGGGTACTGTATGTGAGAAAGCAAAACATTACAGCTAAACACAAACACCCTAGAAATGTCAAAACAGCCATTGTCACCAAGGGAAAGTCAAGGTGAAAATGTCTTGTCACTAAGGGGTTAATTAAGCTGTTTTGATGCCTTGCTTATATTTACTGTAGTGTCCCTTTGATATAATTGCCTATGTCATTGCTGCTCATTTTACTAAGATTTAATCTAAGTATGGACTATGTGCAATTGAACATTGTTGTTCTTGTTACCTTTTGACTGATATTTATTTAAAAAAAAAAAAAAAGTGGTCCAATTTGTTGTATTTGACCATATCACCATTGTTTTGCTGCATTATTTATTTTTATTTAGCAATGAAAAAGATTTACAAAAAAAAGCTAAACGTTAACAATAAACATGTTCATTTAACAGCAGATTTCTGTAGAAATTGTTTTTTTTCTCAAAAAATTAAAATGCACGAAATATCGGTATAAGTTATCGGCTATCGGCCTGAAAGTTCACAGGTTATCGGTATCGGTATCGGCTCTAAAAAATCAATATCGGTCGATCCCTAGTTAGGACATGTATTTATGTAAAGGTTATGGGATGTTTTTATTCTCCTTAACTGCTTTACACTGGGGAAATTCCAAATGTCAAAGTAAACAGTAGTGACCTCTTTGAAGGTTTACTTTATTTTGATTGTCTTGTAAAAATGACAAGTTATCACTTTATAGAAGATTTAAAAAAAAAAAAAAAAAAAAACACACACATTGTGCCAGCCAAAAACAGCATTGATTTTTGATCAAGGTATTTTGTTTTATACATTGCTGCTGTGATTCATTATAGAATCTAAAAAATAAAAAAAAAGCCAAAATCTGCATAATTAATATGCACTCATCTACTTTCCCCAAAAGAGGATATCACCGACCCGCCATGGTGAATATGCGGTGTGAATACAATGTATGAAAACACGCCACCAGACTAATTCAGTTATGGCTCTTAATCTACATGTTTGCATACTGAATGCCCCATCCACAAATTGCGTGTGTTCCTAGTTCACGTGTTCGCTACAGATTGCACTTCTGTTATCAAAACAAACAAAAAAATTTAGACACATTTATGAACGATAGTTCCTGGTGTACTTTACCATGACCTGTACATGTCTGTGACAGTTTTATTTATAGAACAGGGTTTCTGATAAACAAGCTTAACAAGTCACACAATTCAAAAATATGTGAAAAGCATGTGGAAAAAAAAGTGCACAACTACATTTGGAAGTATAGAAAAAAGATTAATCATGAGGCTTCCTGATCTCTGATCTTTACTTTACATGTCTACTTTTGCCACTAAAGCAAACCTACACCACCCAGGAATAGGAACTGCCAGCCTAAAGATAAAATCAAGTAAATAATACATTGGAAGTTATAAAACTAAGTGCAGGTGCATTATTTAGCAGATTAACTACCTTCACGAAACTAATAGGACTTTTAAATGAAACGGAGAGAGGTTTGCTCTTGTTTTCATTGTGTATTAGACCAATGAAAGGGATAGGTGATTTTTATCTAAATATCAGTTTCCTTAAATCAGCGTTCCAATTTACCAGGTTGCGGTGAGTACAAGTAGATGGAGGTTTGCTTCTTTTAATAGCATCACAACTTGTTTTTTTTTATACTATATCTTTATTTGGATTTATTAGGTTATAAACGTATCTTCTACATATAACATTGTGTCAATGTGTCATTTATCAAATTGTTAAACCGATTATAGAATTTATCAGATTTACAAAGTATATTTTATATAAGATATAGAACTTAATATTAATAAAAGGAAAACAAACAAATAAATAAAATAGGTTTAGAATTACTTAGCTTAACTTAAACAATAATTAGATATTACTATTAACAGATCTACCATGAGGGCTAGAAAGCCACGGTGTCCATATTTTCAGAAATTTCTTGTATTTGTCTTCACAATACTCTTTTCATTCACACAGATTTTAATTTATTCTTTAAATCACATCATACCAGAATAGGTCTAAATTTATTCTATCTACTAGCTGTATATATTCTTTACACCTATACATAATGATCTAGTTAATATATTTTCATATTTTGTTAGGTTATTAATTTTTAGATTGAGTAGTGCATTCCAAGGCGTTAATGTCACTGGGATGGGTATGATCACATTAATGAAGTTATTTAATTTGGTCCTTATTCTTTTTAATTATGGGGCATTTCCACCATATATGTAGGTCAGGGCTCGACAAACCCCGGGCGCCAGGTCGCCATGGCGACCTGGAAATGGAGCCTGGCGCCCGGGTGCCGTTGCCCTAATGTTCCCCTTGCCGCTGCCATCCGTCTTTTGCAGCGCGAGGGGACAGACAGCAAGCTCCGCCCCCTCGCGCAACACGTGTGTGAGTGTTCAGCCGAAAGAGCCATGAGGATCGGCTGCGGCACGAATGTTCCCCCCTCCCCAGCAATGAGGTAAGGCAGCAGGGAGGGGGAACATTCGTGCCGCAGCCGATCTTCATGGCTCTTTCGGCTAAGTGCTGTGTTGTCAAGAGACGACACCCAGCACTCAGAAGTTATGAAGAGAAAAAAAAACTTATATGTTTGAGTTGTATATGTGAAGTGGGGGGGAGGGATGTATATGTGAAGTGTGGGGGAGATGTATATGTGAAGTGTGGGGGGGAGGTGTATATGTGAAGTGTGGGGGAGATGTATATGTGAAGTGTGGGGGGGAGGTGTATATGTGAAGGGGGGTATATATGTGAAGTGTGGGGGGGCTGTATATGTGAAGGGGGGTATATATGTGTGAAGTGTGGGGGGGCTGTATATGTGAAGGGGGGGTATATATGTGTGAAGTGTGGGGGGGCTGTATATGTGAAGGGGGGGTATATATGTGTGAAGTGTGGGGGGAGGTGTATATGTGAAGGGGGGGTATATATGTGTGAAGTGTGGGGGGAGGTGTATATGTGAAGGGGGGGTATATATGTGTGAAGTGTGGGGGGAGGTGTATATGTGAAGGGGGGGTATATATGTGTGAAGTGTGGGGGGAGGTGTATATGTGAAGGGGGGGTATATATGTGTGAAGTGTGGGGGGAGGTGTATATGTGAAGGGGGGAGGGATGTATATGTGAAGGGGGGGTATATATGTGTGGGGGGAGGTGTATATGTGAAGGGAGGTATATATGTGTATATGTGAAGTGGGTTGGTGTGTGGGGTGTATATGTGACGTGGGTTGGTGTATGGGGTGTATATGTGACGTGTGTGGGGTGTATATGTGACGTAGGTTGGTGTGTGTGTGTTTATAAATTGCGTGTATGTTTGCGTGATTGTCTGGCTCCTAAAAATTTTTGCTGGCTCCTAGAATAAAATTACATTTGTCAAGCCCTGATGTAGGTTGTCTCCTTTATACACAGCCTCTAAAGCAATTTTCATTGGCATCAGCATAAATCTTGCTTAATAAAGTTGGCACTGGATATGTTCTGTGTAACAGTTTATATGCTTGTTCGTTGAAGGCGACACAGAATTTCGCGGTCTATTCTAAGATTTCTGACCACTTTTCATCATCTATCGGTTCGCCTCTATCTTCCTGCCATCTATACCTGCACAAAAACCTTTCTTATTGTTTATATTGAATAATATTTATATTTATATATATATATATATATATATATATATATATATCACACGTATGACACATCGGAGTCCATAGTTCCAGTGTTTTAGATATCTTTCAAAATCTGTGTACTTAACAATAAGATGTCCTAGATATCTGGATAAGAAATGTGATGAATTACTATAATTTTCCTCTGTAATGTAATTTCTATCATTTAGTTTTGTCATAAATTCATGGTATGTTAAGATGGTATTGTTTGCAATAAAATCTTCAATTTTATAAAAGCCTTTATCAGTCAGAACTTTAGTTGTGTCAAATAATAATTTTACTATTTCCAGGTAAAAATGCTGAAAGGGGTGACAATTTACATACATTTTTTGAAATTTCTGATTTTGAAGCAAATTTTTAAACTGTGGAATATGAGCTGGGGTAGAGTATGATTTTTTTTTTTTTTTTCAAGAGACTTACTCTTGGAAGCCACATTAAATAACTAAAACTGTTACCATTACAAAAGTTATATTCATGGTCTTCCCATTTTGGAGTGAGTATGGTTATATTATTATCTATATGATACAAATGCAATAGGTTTTCTGCTTGACATGCTATGTAGTAATTATAGATATTAGGTATGTTCTGCCCACCAGGATTTTTTGATCCCTAAATAGAATGTCCTGTGAAATTAGTGTTTTTTTAAAATTCCATATAAACTTTGATATTTCTCTAAATATCTTCTAGGGTCGATTTAGGAATAATTTATTGGTAAGCGTTTTAAAGTAATAATAATTTTAGAAGCAATCTCATTTTAATTGCATTTATTCTACCTATGAAAGATTAAGACTGCCACTCTTCTAGAATTTTTTTACATTTTTAAATTAATCTGTATAATTGAATTTGTATTGGTTGCTATATACATATTGGTAAAATTGATTCCCAATTATGAAATTTATTATTTAAGTTATATTTAAAGTTGTCGGATATTTTTATAGTCACTGTTATTAAGGTTATTTTTTTAAAATTCAGATTGATCAGACTGGCCTTCATTTAAGCATAGCCACGATAGGTTTTCAAAAAATGTTAAATCCTTATGCCAGTTTGGGAGCTAATTATAGGATTAGACACTATAATGATCACATCATCCGCATAAAGGGCAATTTTTCCCTATATGTTTGGTATTAGTAAGGCCCTTTATTTTTATTAGTTCTCATGAACTCCACTAATAGTTCCATACAAAGCGCAAAAATCGCTGGAGAAAGCGGACATCCCTGGGCGCGTTCCACTTAAGATGTTTAAGTTCTCAGATTCACAGCCCATAATTCTAATACTTGCTTTTGGTTTATTATGAAGCAAGGTTAGCGTTTCGCTTACAATACTTTCAAGACCATATATACATGGTCCAAGACACACTGTCTAATGCCTTATTCAGATATAAGCTAAGAAGGCCTGTTCATTTGTTTTGGGGGGAGGGGTTTTAGCATAATTACAGATGTTAATGATCCTTCTTATATTATCCCTAGTACTTGTTTGAGCGATAAATCCAGTTTGATCTTTATTTATTAAATGTGGTCAAAATTTGTGCAACCTACATGCTACCAGCTTTATAAGGATTTATATAACAATATTTAAGAGCCTTATAGGCCTATAATTCAAACAGATTTCTGGATTTTTTTTTTTTTTTGTTTAAATATCACACCAATATGAGCTTTCAGCATTTAGGGGGAGATATAATTTTCTAGCATTCGGTTGTTTAGAGATATTAAATGAGAAATAAGCATGTGTTTTTTTATAATACAATTTGCTGGGGGGGGGGGTTAAATTAAATTTAAAAATGCTTTCCTGGTAATTATTTGGTCCAATTCATCAGTAGACATTTATTTAAATTATTTGGGGAATTTAAAATTTAATTTGTGTAACTTTTTATTTAAGAATATGGAAATTTTATCAACTACATTTTTGATCTGTTTATTAAAGTTCTAAAAAAAATTTTTTTTAAAACATTCAACTATTTCCTGTATTTTTGACACATACTTGTTATTGATATTTTTAGCCCCTTTACGCCGGATGGTACTTTGGCACCAAACCGGCGTATTTTTGTTCCTGGCTGCCAATCACGTCATGATCGGCAACCAGGAACACCCAAGCAGGGAGCAGATCAGGGTCTCTATAGACCCCGTCGGTCCCTGCCAACATCCCGCGACGTCACGTTTGGAAGTTCAGGCACAGAGGGATGCCAGAAATGTAGCAGACGCTCGGTTTGAGTGTTTGCTACAGTTCTTATGTAATAAGTGGCCTCATCTGACACTGGGGATCCCACGGAAAGTCCCAACAGCAGGATCCTCAGCACAGCTCATAACGGGGAGCCGCAATGAGCCATTACCTGCAGAAGGGTGTATGCCATCCTGCAGGTTTTTGCTGTAAATGTAGACAATGCTCACTTTGAACGTCACTCAAAGTGGCCTCACCTGATAGTGGGGACCCCACTGCAAGTCCCTGCAGCGGTAACCGCACACAGTTCATATCGAGGAGCCGCAATGAGCTTAATTACAGGACGTTCTAGGTCGTCCTACCAGCCTCCAGGCACTAAAAAGTAGGACGGCATAGAACATCCTACAAGCGGGAAGGGGTTAATCCTTCTAATGGGGGTGACTAGCCATTCCTCTTTCAGTTGATGTGCCAGTGATCTAGAAGCCTTGTTACCCCAATAGTAGTAAGTTTGAGCTGCCCATAGATGCTCTGCTGTCGATTTTCACTAGGATAGAACTGAATCTGTTTTACACAGATGATAGCTTGATTATCTTTTTTTTTTTTTATTTTTTTTTTTTTTTTTTTTTTTTAAGGTTGCCCTTATTTTGTTTGCACTCTTTTGAGTTTATCACTATATTGGAAGAGTTTATCACTCTTCCAATATATTCTTTTTTCTTAATAAATATTCCCCTCATGTAGGATTTCTGATCTTGCCAGTTTATTAAAGGATTTGTGTCAGAGATATCGCTTGTTTCAAAATAATTAATCATTTCATTTTCTAATTGCGGTTTAGTTTTCTGGTTTATGGAAACCTTTTCATTTAAAATCTCCAGCATAAGGTTCTGCGATTAACACCCGGTAGCTTTAATGACAAATGTAAAAGGCGGTGATCTGTCCATGATAGTGGGAATATATCTAGATCATGCACATTGCACAGTATAAAAGCATCAGCCCACAAAAAAATCTAGAGTAGCTCTGATTTGGACAGAGTAGAAAGTGTTATCCCTCACACTGATATTATATTATCTCCAGACATCATAGATCTTCAAGTCTCTACTCCATTCTTTAATGAAGGACTATGAATTGCTTGTTCTTAGTGAATTTTAATGATCGAGGCCGTAATTAATGCATAAATTGAAATCTCCTCCTATTACTAGATTACACTTTTTATATTCAGTTAGCTTTAGTTCTGAAAATAAGTGTTTTTGATTGGATTGAGAGGCATAAAAACAGACTAGTGTAATATCCTCTCCATTATGAGTCCCCGTTAAGATTAGATATTGTCCATTAGGATCACCAATAACATCATGGTGTATAAAGTGGTATTATTTCTTAGAAGTATTGCTACTCCTCGTTTTCTATTAGAAATATTAGCTAAGAAGAATTTTGTTATACAGACAGTTAATACTTTTTGGATGATTTATGGGGGAGAAAATCTTTTCTTGCATGAATATAATGTCCAATATATATATATATATATATATATATATATATATATATATATATATATATATATATATATATATATATATATATATATATATATATATATTTGAGCTTATATCTTTTATTAGGAGAGTTAAATCCTCTCATGTTTGTGAATTATGTGTAATTTGCTCTTGTATTGCAGTCCAAATATTGTGAAAGATGGTTACTATATATTTAATAGAAACAAATCTAATATTAACAATATAAATTATTACAACCTCTATATGAAAACCTAAGACTAGAGTAAATAAAATGTAAAAAAATAATTTAAAATAAAATCAAAGTAAATTGTTCACCAGCTCTGCAAAAGTCTTCACCGTGTTCCCATACAAATTCAAACACACAGTGCCATGAACAATTCCATAACATTGCTTCTTAATGCACTATAACATCTACATGGATCTGTGATGGATAAAAGAATTGAACAATTAGCGTTTCTTATAGCTGCTGTTCCAGTCCTTCTTTGTAATGATCTTTTATCTTGCAGCCTGTATCATGCTTGAATATTCCCCGTTTTCTTCTCCATTTCCTCTGCTGAATTTGTTAGTATTTTGTGTTTTTGGTGACGTTGCTCGTGTCGATGTGCCAGCTGACTGCTCACATGAGCTTAGCTTTTGCTTCCGGTCTTCTTGAAGAATTTCATTTAAGGGTTTCTTCTGTATTCCTGTCTCTGCCGAGTCCCTGCAGGGTTCATGTCTGGTCTTTTCGATACCTTGTGCAGGATTTGCACTTTCCCATAGCTCTCCCCCAGGGATCTCCCCCAGGGATCTCCCCCAGGGATCTCCCCTCGCCTCCTCTAATGTCTTGAAATCATATGTGCGATTTTTGAATTTAAACTGAATTCCAAACGGAAATGTCCAACAGTATGGGATCTTCTGCAACTGAAGCCACTGTCAACTGTTTCATGGCCTCTCTCTTAAGTATAGTAGCAGTACATAAATCAGCAAATATTTGTACTGTGCAATCATTGAATACCTTCAAATCCATCTCTCTGGCTTTTTTTTTTTTTTTTTTTTTTTTTTTTTTTTTTTAACATTAGTTCTCGGTTTGATATAGTTGTAAGACAAACCAGTATGTCTCGTTATATGTGCATGTTTTTGTTTATAATGCATCCGGTATGCATAGTCTATTTCAATATTTCTTTCTGGTCATACATTTTCAAATAAGCAGACAGTAAAGTCCTTTACATTAACAATAGTATTGGGAAGCCTTAAGTTAAAGCATTTTCCACTTCTTCCATTTGCTTGTTTAACCCCTTTGCGACAATGGACGTGTCAGGCAGGTCCAGCCGCCAACTCCGTTGTCGAAAATGGACGTTTCAGACACGTCCTGCGGTGGAACAAGCAGTTTTCGTAATCAACAAAATCGCAAAAAGCCGCTCTGACTGTGCTGCTGAATTTCCTCAATGTCAAAGCAATAGGCAGCACCGAAATCTCTGTTCACGGGCACCCACAGCGCCATATTGCAATTAAAATTAAAATATATTAAGGGTTAGCATGAGGGTTAGAGCTGTGGTTAAATATAGGGTAAGGGTTATATTTAAGGTTCAGGCTGGGGTCAAAAGGTCATTAGAAAAAAACGACTATTTTTGTTTTTTGCATAAAAAAAAACAAAAAAAACATGGTAACAAGTATATTTCTGAATTTGGGACAAAATTTAGAAACTATTTAGACGGGGCATTTTTTTAATGATTATATTTGTGTAAATTATTTTTTAGGTCAAAGTTAGAATTTTTTTTATTTTTCATCATAGTTTACGATGATTTTTTGTAGTAAATCATAAGATATGATGAACATAATGGTATCTAATAAAAGCCCTTTGTATGCCGATAAAAAACATATAATTTGTGTGGGTACAGTATGTGAGAAAGAAGAAAATTACAGCTAAACACAAACACCCCAGAAATGTCAAAATAGCCCATGTAACCACTGTCACAACAATTGGTGTAGTGAATACCTGCATCTACTATCCGGTAGAGATGGTATGACCTTTGTGACTTGAAAAGCTTTACAACCTCAGTGTTTCCTTTGAAGCTGGAACTGATGTCACAAGGTGTGAAATGTTACACTGAGTTAGTTGCCAGCAAGTCTATCTAGCATAGGTCTGTATCCCCTCATAGATAGTAGGGTCTTCTGATACGCTAAGTGACTTACCAGTTAGAAGTCTTGTCCTGCAAAAGTCATCTCCCAAACATGCATTAATAATAACTCACAGATTATTGCCGTATTTGCTCGATTATAAAACAAGGTTTTTTTCAGAGCAAATGCTCTGAAAAATCCCCCTCGTCTTATAAATCGAGGTCTTCTTATAATCTGACCTCAATTTGAGGTCAGATTATAAGACATGGATCCAGGTCCCCAGCAGAGCTGCAGGGGACCTGGATCCCCCTCTATGACAGCAGGGGAAGTCTGCGCGATGAGCACAGACTCCCCTGCTTCCGCCCAGCACGACCGCCGAGGCTTCTGTGAAGAAGCCGGGTACTTCCGCTTTCCCGGCGAGCGTGCTGGGCGGCAGCAGGGGAGGTCTGCGCTCATCGCGCAGACTTCCTCTGCTGCCCCGCTAGCCACCAGGGTAAATCGGGCAGCTGGGGGATGTCTGCACGATACGGACCAGCTGTCCGTCATAATAGACTGCCGTGTCGGGCAGCATGGAGGATGTCTGCAAGTATCGTGCAGACATCCCCCGGCTGTCCCCACTAGCCACCAGGGATCAAGGTAAGGGGAAGGGAGAGTGGCAGAGAGACAGGGGAAGGGGGGAAAGGGGGGCAGAGAGACGGAGGGAGGGAGGGGGGCAGAGAGACAGGGGGGACAGAGCAAGAAGGGGGGGAGACAGAGGAAGGGGGGACAGAGCAACAAAGGGAGGGAGGGGGGCAGAGAGAAACATGTGGGGGGGGGGGGAAGAGACAGGCGAGGGGGGAGTGGGGAGTGAGACAAAGCTGGGGGCAAGGGAAAGAGAGAGGCAGCATTGGCACATAAAATGAAATAAACACACGAAATGCATTTTTTTTATATAATATTTTATTAAAAAAGCAATTTACATGTGAATATATATAAGTTTAACTTTTTTCCTATAGGGTAGTCTTATATTCAGGCTTTTAGTTTTTTTCCTAAAGGAATATCCAAAGTTTGGGGGGTCGTCTTATAATCGAGCAAATACGGTAATCATGCCTCCATTTGGGAATATTTAGACAGGGAAGATTATACCTTACAAAATGAGTACAAATATGGCTGGTACAACTTGAGCCATTTGGAAGTTATTGTGAGGTCTGTGGTATAGAGTCATGGGTAGCAAGTGTGACATATCTATGGAATTCATAAATTGCAACAAATTAATAAAGGCAAGAATTATGTATGTGACATGCACTGGAGGGAAATTAGAAACGAAATTCCATATTTTGACTGGGGAAGTGCCACCAAACAAGGGGGAGGGCACTTTTTTGGTACACCTTCCCACCTCTAGGCTGGCTTGGAAACCTGAGTTGACCTGGCAAGGTATAAATCTAATGATGGAACAATGTCCAGTGTGCTTACTAGGGGCCAAGATCTAATTTTGTGTAAGTTGCCGTCATTTCCTTGCCGCAGTCCCTCGGACAGAAAATACTGGTACTCCTCCATCTAAGTGAGTAGTTAGGTTTTCTCCTTTTTATTATCTGTTTTGGTGTAAATAATTTGTCATCTGTTTTATTTTATGTATGCACTGTGATTATTCTTTTGTTCATAATAAATATTCCTTTATTAAGTTCTGCCTTTGTCTGGTAAAGAGACTCACGTTACCTGATTAGACCAATTTATTGGTAATTTAAATCGCATAGATATTGTGTTAAAGCATATTTTGTGGGACCAAGGCACCCCTATAAATTATCTTGGTGGTGGCAGTGTTAGAACATAAGTTATATCAGTATAATTAAGTGTGGGTGGTGTTAAAGGGGGGTTTTATCATTATTTCTAGTCTAGGGCAGACAGAGTTAATTTTAACCCTTGTACTGCCATAACCCAGTCACATGCACTCTTGGAGTAGGGTGCATTCGTGACAACCACGGGAAAGACAAGGTCCAATGGTCTTGTCACTAAGGGGTTAAAGATTGAATATTAAGAGTAAAGACTAATTTCGTCTTCGTCTATCTTAGTATAAGTGTAGCGTCCTGCAGATGCTCTTTGCATGTCACATTACCTGTCAAGGCTCATGCAGCACAGACATGTGTTGAATATTGTGTGCTACATTTCCCATGATGATCAGCCAGCCACATGCTGGATGAGCACAGCACAAAATTTAGACAAACATTGCTTTAGCATGAAAAGTTAGCTTATACCGGGGGTGGGCAAACCCCGGTTCGCGAGACACATGCAGCTCTTTCACATGTATTGTGCTTTTCACGGGTCATGGAAATAAGTTGGCCAGATAAAGTTTGACATTCCTGCGAGGATCCAACAAACTGTTACTACCCCCAAGAACGGTGGTTCCTGGCCACGTGCATCCACACTGCAGCAGATGCTCCAGAGAAACCTGGGTAACATAACGAGCACAGAGTCTACTTAACAATATAGAATACATTTTTTTTTTTTTAAATTAAAGATTTAAAACCACCACCCTCTATCACAACATAAGATTCCTGGGGAAGCAAATGGCACTTCAAATTTGGAGGAGGCATTTTGGATGTTAGATACCTCCATTAAGTAAGTTTTGCCATCCCTGGCCTATTTGATCTGCACACTACATTTCCCCCATGACCCACAGCCAGTATTATCCTGGTTGAGCCTCCTTGGTTATGTAGAGGTAGTACGATAGCAAGGAAAGAGGGGGCTAATGCAAGGAGTTTTAAGGAAAAGACTGTGGGGTTTTTAGAAGAACCAAAGTGTTTTTGGAGGATCCTACAAGCAGTGAAACACATTGGATGGAATAGTTCGCTGACCGTTTGGGCATTACAAGAATGAGATGGGTTAGGACTTCTGAGGACAGACCTGTCACATCTTTCTATCATTAAACAGTGACTTTCTTCAATAATCCTTCATGGCAAGACTGTCTATGTATTGTTGCCAGGCACATTCCATAGAATTGGAATACTGTTTTTTTTTTTTACATTCTGGTATATTAAATATGAGGTGTGCCTATTCTCCAGCGCATGATAAGATAAGGCTGCAGTTTGAAGTGTTTTCTTTCTGAGACCTCAGATAGACTGTGGTGTATTTCAGATTATAGGGCAGAATATGGAAAACTCTCTATAATAATGCGACTTGCTTCCTTTCTGTCTCTCACATTTCAGACAATTACTAAAAAAAAAAAAAAATGTAAAAAAAACCAGCAACTATGAGCCACATAATGATATTTTTCATTGGATCAGTAGACCATCAATGTGAAAGTAACACTATCAATTATTTTACAACTCTTCTGTTTCACTTGGTGATGGAACCCCAGCCAAATAAATCAAGTCAGATAGCAAGGATAGAACCACAACACATCCCCTTTGGCATCTCATAGATCACTGTCGTACTGTCAAGAGACCTTTATATCTCCCAGCCCAATAAAACAGGATGCAAAGAATTAAAGTTCAGTTTAAAAAAAAAAAAAAAAAATTATAAAAGGAGAGACCCCAACATCTACAATGACCATGAAATGCCCTACCTGAACAATGTGCAATCCTGAGCTGAACCTCAAAAAATTGTATTCTGTTCATTGTGGGTCCAAAACTAAGTATCAGATAGGTAGGATATGACCATCCCAGTTAAGTGCAATCCCAGATGCACATGCAGTTTGTGCAATCCCAGAAAGCACCGTGTACAGCAACGTTCATTGCTTTCCTGGATAACAGATTGTATTATGGGAGGGAGGATGCACTTCACAAGAAGATAGTTACAAGCAGGACTTTAGGAGCAAGACATAATTCAAGAACCAGATTTGCTATTTTTAGAAGCAAGGGAAAGTAGACCTCGGTAGAGTTCCATGTTAAAAGAAAAAAAGAATACAAAAGCTAAGCTAAGAACTAGCAACTGATTGGCCTGCATATCCCTTTTAGGAATTAAAAATACATTAGTCTAAATATATAATTAGTGTTTAAATAGGATTTTATTTGGGTAGCAGGGAATTTGAGTCCTAAAAAAAAAAAAAAAAAAAAATATCACCTACAGACATCTTAAAAATGATTGTAAATGTATGTATCATTTTATGGCCACATACACACACACAATTTTCTATTTATATAAGAGTGATTCGACAAATTGCTGGCTTAAAATCGTCCACGTTAGCCGTCACAGAATGTGTACTTGTAAGTGTAATGGATTTACTCTACTTGAAATTAGATTTTGTATGTTTATTGCCAACAGTGAACACATGACAACAGTGTCACCATTTTAGACTGACAATATTTAGTTTTTTAAAACTCATGAAAACAAGACTGATTATATTCTCCTGTCAGAGGGTTAAAAGCTGTAGTGTTGAAACGGACAACTATGAGAAGGAAAGGATTCTGGGAAAAACAAAAACACAGCAGACTGTTTTCTGTAAAAGCAGCTCATTTTCACAAACTGTCTTCCCAGAGAAATGTGTAGGCGGGTGGGGTGGCATAAACTAACAAAACCTTTCAGGAAGTTTGTTTGCCGTTTTTATTCATTTCACTTCCTTTGTTCCTCATTCCAGAGGATGTGCATCCTTGCAGCATGCATGCGGTCACACTTAAAGCATATTTACATAACAGTTCCCCAGTAAAATTGCATCAAACAGGAATAAAAGACGATAATCTACCTTACTTCGAATGGCAAACCAATGGAAATTGGACTACACATTCTATAACCAGGTGACTAGCATCAACACAAAATAGAAATCACACACATGCTCGTGTCCATGGTAACAAAGACTGGAGGTGTCCGTTGGTAGTATATACACACACACACACACACATGTATTAGCTGGCACAGAGGAAGACATGCCTTGACAGAAAGGGCGTGCATGTTTATGGGATTGTCTGTACGTATGTGTAGTATATTAAATGATTGTCTATAGGTGAGGTACAGTGCCCTGTTTAACCTTTTGATTTTTTTTTTTTTTTTGAAGAAAAGAAAGAAAACACTCTAAATAGCCTATTCTCATGGATATCATACAATTGCGAACTCATAGATTTTGTATGTATGTATCTATATCCCTATATATATATATTTATATATATTTAAAAAGCCAGCAGAGATGCTGGCTGTGGAGATCAAAATATCTACCCTAGCCAGCATCTCTGTGCAAGAAGGCAGCATGGTGCACGCTTCCATGCTGCCTCGATTGCGCCGTGAGCACACTGATCTGCCATCAGAGTGCCAGGGGTCATGTGAACTTCTGGTGCTCAACCAGATCAGAGCACGGGAAGCACAAGAGAGGCAGCATGGAAGTGCTGTCTCTCACAAAGTTAAGTACTGGGGAAAGGAGGGGAGGGTGGGAAACTGGCAGTGATATTTTAATAGACAGAGTGGCATATTATTGGGCATACTGACTGGCATATTATTGTGAATAGGGGGGGGATATTAATGGGCATACTGACTGGCAATTATATTATTGTGAATAGAGTGGGATATTAATGGGAATACTGACTGTCATATTAATGGGCAAAGTGGCATATTAATGGGCAAAGAGACTGTGGCATACTAATGGGCATGCTAATGGGCATATCTGGGTACTGGTCAGGTTCTTTGGCAATTCAAGCAACAAAAATTACCTTGTTAGTACAGATGGTAAAAAACAAAAAAAAACAAAAAAGGTCCAGGAAGTGTCCCATTAACAGAAACTGGCTGCTGCACCGCCAAAAACTCCAGCTGTACAACTACTCTGCCACCTTCAGAGCTTAGATAAACAAAAACTGTTCACTGCGTTTATGGCTGCTTTTAAACATTTTGTTTGTGCCTGTTTTTTAAAGAATACAGTTAACATTATAAAGCACGTAATATGCTTTGGGCAGAGAGATAGATTGCCCAGGTTTCAGCTCAATTTCGAATAGGAAAGAGGAGTTAAGTGTTAAAAAAAAAAAAAATCAACTATTTTGTATTTCAATAATAAAATAGTGTGATGACATTTCAGGAAATAATGTGACAGATAAACATTAACTACAAGTTTGAAAACAATTTGCCATATACAATCTACTTCATTAACCCTTATAAAAGTATGTGGGTAGTAAACACATGTTTTCCAAATTACCTGCAGTTGCAAAGTAAGGAATACCAAAGTGGAATCTAGAACAGTAAAGTGAGGCTTAGTCAATAAAAATTGAAATTGTGCAGCATGCGTGCCACGTTAAAGGAACACTGCACCTTTTTTAACCCTTGCTTCCTTGAAGAACGCAAGATTTAACCCCTTAGTGACAAGACATTTTCACCTTGACTTTCCCTTGGTGACAATGGCTGTTTTGACATTTCTAGGGTGTTTGTGTTTAGCTGTCATTTTCTTCTCTCACATACAGTACCCACACAAATTATATGTTGTTTTTATCGTCATAAGAAGGACTTTCATTAGATACCATTATGTTCATCATATCTTATAATTTACTACAAAAAAAAAAAAAAATCATAAAATATGATGAAAAATTTTAAAAAACCCACTTTTTCTATGTTTGACCTAAAATATAATTTATACAAATAAAATAATTAAAAAAGACCCCGTCTAAATAGTTTCTAAATGTTGTCCCGAGTTCAAAAATATGCATGTTTCCATATTTTTTTGCGAGTTATGGGGCAAAAACCAAAAATAGTGTTTTTTGTTTTTTTCGTATAATGACCTTTTGACCCCAACCCGAACCCAAAATTTAACCCTAACACTAAATTTAACCCCAACTCTAATCCTCATTATATCCCTTAATATTTTTTTAATTTTAACCCTATCCCTTATGTTAAATTTTTTTTTATTTTAACCCTATAGGCTAAAATAGCTATATGACCTGTTTTTTATTAATTAAATATGTATTTTAAATATTTTCCATTGCAATGCTACTTAACTACCACTAGGGGCAGTCAAGTAGCATATTCAGAGCGACGGAAGTGAAGTTACTTTCACTTCCGAAGCTCAGACCGGCAGAGGGCTTAGCCATATTGACGGAGCAGCATGCTCCGTCAATATGGCTCCCCACGATCTCTCCGTGGGGCGATCGTGGGTGCCCCAAAATAGACATTTCGGTGCTGGCTATTGCTTTGACATCGAGGCAATAGACCAGCACGGTTAAAGCGGTTTTCGCGATCATTGATCGTGAAAACCGCTCGATTCACTGCAGGACGTGCCAGGTACGTCCTTTGTCGTTAAGGGAATTTCTCCCAGGACGTGCCTGACACATCCTTTGTCGGCAAGGTGTTAAAAAAAAAAAAAAAAACAGAAGAAAAAAACGTCCTGATAGATACACGCGGGTTTACCATCTGCCATATCTCACATCTGAAACACAGTGATACCTGGTTGTCACGGGAGGACAGCATCAGCACGCGCAGAGCCAATCAGATCGGGGGCTTGCCCCGCTTCGACTGCTGAATGACAGGGTCTCGCGGTTAGCTCAGGGAGACACATTCGTTTTTGGATGGTATCAGCAGGGGGAACCTAGTTAAAAGGTCCCCCTGCTGATCCCATGCAAAAACGATGGTCTCTCTCTCTGCGCTAGCAGAGAGTCGGTCGCCGATCAGACGGCTGCCCACTTCCTATGGATAAACTGGTGTGTACTATCAAAAGTACATGTCAGTTTATCCCAACACTAGGAACAACTAACATTCCACTTGTGCTTCTACACAGAGCCGGTGCAAGACTTTTCTCTCCCTAGGAAAACATATATTTTGCTGCCCCTTGCTGATCCTACCCTCAGGCATTTACACACAATGTCACATACATATGCAGGCACATGTGTACACACACACATGAAATGTCAGACACACATTCACAAACGGTTACACATGCAATGTGATCCTATTTTTTTTTTTTTACCCTCCCTCCCACCTAATGCCTGGTGTCTTATTTTTACCCTCCCTCACCTGGTGTCTTTTTTTTTTACCCTACCGACCACCAAATGCCTGGTGTTTTTTTTATTTTCCTCCCTCCGTCCCTCCCATATCTTACCTCAGGCAGTATGAGAGATGTCGGTGCTGCTCGTCACGCTCCCGCTCGTTGTGATGACTCAGAGCCTCGTATTTGCGCTGCTCTGCATCATCATTATGTGCAGGGAGCATGAGCAGCACGGACAGAGCTAATGCTGCCTGCTCCCTGCGTGGGGGCAGACTAGCACCTCCGCTCACCTCAGCACCAGTCCGCCCTCACCAGATACCAGCACAAAAATATCTCTTGGATACATGTCTCCCGGCCGCCCTAGGTGAACGTCAGAAGCACAAGTGAAATATAACGTTTCATGTTCCTTTAACACTCTATAGCAGTGATGACATTTTAGAACTCGTGTGCCCTGTCTTTTGCAGGAAGCCAAGATGAAAATCTCCAACTGCTCATTTTTCTGACCATCAATATTAGCCACCCTGCTCGTTCTTGCTCTGCTTCCCTTCCTAGAATTTCTCTTGCACTAATGAGTTCAAGTAAAACCCGTGCACTAAGGTGCCCAATATCCTTAAATGTTTATTTTAGTTGATAAAATTTACTGGGTCCTCCTTAATTGATAGTGATACTGATGACACATGCAGAGTGCCATCTCACAGGCACTCAGCCTGTGAAGTGGCACTCTTCTCTATTGCAAAACAAACACACACACATTTTGCAGGTGTTTTGGGGGTGTGAATTGAACAGAAACAGTGTTCAATCATTAAAAGCAGTTCATCACCTGATCATGGAAGATAATTTAGCAAAAATGATGTGGCCGTTGTGTTAGCAGAACTGTATGCAAAAAGCATAAATGGAGATAAAACCACTGATGCCATAAGATAGGAGATACCACAAACATTTAAAACAAATGTTTCCTTCTTAATTTGGGCATTTGCATGCAATTTTGCTCATACAATGTAAGATGGTTGTCATTTAACCTGCTGGCAGTGGACGTGCCAGGCACATCCTGGTAAAACATTCCCTTGCCGACACTGGACAGGTCTGGCATGTCCTGCAGCTCTTTATACGTATGCCCAGAGACATATCGCTATCTGAGTGACACGGTTGAAGGCACTACAGTGATGTCTGAGGAGGCACCCTCAGATATGTATACCTGTCAAAGCCAGTACCTAGCTTTAACAGCTTTACGCTGCTGCCCAAGCAATCGGGAGAAGGTTCTTACACAAATCAGTAGCCTGCCCCTGTACACCAAGCAGATTTTTTTTTTTTTTTTTGTTGTTGTTTAGGGTTAGGGCTACTAATATTCTTTTCCTATACACCTCTACAATATTGCATTAGTTTATTTTTTATATAGAAAATGACAGCAAAATACACACAAAATGTTAAAACCAGAATGCTTTTTTTTTTTTTTTTTTTTTTTTTTAAAGCCCAGTCATGAAAAAGTTTAAGAATTGGGGCAATCACACACACAAAATTTGGGAAAATATCTGTCTCCCTTTCCAAATATACAAAAATGAATCCAACAGACAAAACATGTGAAATTAGCATGAATGTGACTCACCTAACTATTGTTGTAATGTGACTGTAGAGAATAAAAATAAAAACTTAACACACACAAAAATAAAGAAATGTTTTAAAATGTGGTGGAAGGGTCTCCTCTTACATTACATCACCGTGTGGATTGATATGCAAATGAAAAATCTGTAATGTGCATATTAAACCAAAAAGCGGATATAATAAGCAAGAGACACCATATATTAGAATTATTATATTTGTTTTGATCTATACATTTGTTTGCAGTTCTGCCAAGGCTACACAACACGGAGCATTGCATAGGGGACAACTACTTTAAGCCATAAAATGACGTTCAAATCAATTAGCTGGCACAAAATCACAACATAGAAAGTCTTAATTTAAAATGTGTACTTTTACGTAGGAATATCACAAAAAGAGAGTGCCAATACAGTGTCTCAGCACTTATTATGCCTAAAATTGTTTTAACTATTTTAGTATTGGTCAGACAATTGCCCACAAATTTGTTTTTGAAGACATCAAATAAATGGGACATTAACAGTACTTGAATTTCAGACAACACAATAACAGAATAAAAAATAAAAAAAAAATAAAAATAAAAAAAAAAAAATACAAAAAAAAGAGAAAAAAAGTTTACATATAAATGGTCATGTTCAAAATGCTGCTCACCAATAGGACTAAATCACCAGTGCCAACAGTGAACATTTGAGTGGCCATTCCATCTCCAACTATTATGCATTTCGCAAAACCAGTCAAATTCTCATGCTTACATACACATACTAACAATATATATTACATTATATATTAATATACAAAACCTGAACCAGCACCAGCTACCACATTATATTCAATGCCAAAGGGTGACCAACACATGGTGCACAGCAGTGCTTAAAATTGTACCTTCACTTATACATATACATTCTAAAAGGAGATTAGTAAAAAAAAGAAAAAGATCCCAAAAAGTGTGATTAAGTACAAGTTTAGAAATCAACTAGTGACAGCTGGCAATCAGAACTGCCTGCACGGAGGCAGAGAATAAAATAACCTGTACATTTAAAAAAAAAAAAAAAAGTGTTGCCACAATTCTGTATTGAGATGGTGCTTCCACAATGACATTAAATTGACAGTGGATTGCAAAACTCCAATATTATTAAATAATTATACAATGCATATGTGTATTATACCAGACTTGCTACAAGTTTAAAATATGTATACTAATAGAAAAGTATATGACTCCAGATTTTGGCTGTCAAAGTACTAGATGTTTGCTCAGTGGTAGCTATATAAGCATGTGCTGACCCAGGTGTTGGTTCCCAGGTGTAGATTTTAGTGAACAGTGTACATATGTAGGGAGCATTGCTGCTGTTGATGCACTGCCCAGCTGTTACAACTGTACCTTTATGGCATGTACTGGGCAGTGCATGTTCATGGGACTCTGCAGTGTATCAGTCTGTATGTACTTGTGCAAGAGTGTGGTGTATGTGTAAAGTGGCAGTGTGTGAGCAGAGACATGATGGCACTTCAGCTACCGTGAACTACATTTGCCATCATGGGAAACAGACCTAACAACTGGAGTGTCAAAGGTTGCCATCACAGTGAAAAACTCACACTAGTGCAGTGCCAGATTAAGCTGTTATGTGTACATATGTGCCAGCTAGTGGGTAGGGAGTATAATAGCAGCCTGTAGCTCCCCAGTTCATCCATGAATTTCCATCAGTATGGAGACAGGCAGTGTGCTCCTCTCTGATCACATGGGCTGCAGCCGAGCAGGACAGTACACATGGCTGGGAGTTTCTCACCTTGCTGCGGATCTGGCCGGAGGTGGACACCTTTCTGATGAGTTTCTGGGGTCCCTCGTGCTCCCCTTCGCTGTCAGATGACTCCTCTCCCGCTGCGCTCCCAGCAGCCGCCGGGGGCTCCCTCATCATGCCGCTCCCGGACATCTTGTCACACTCCTGCCGGGAAATAAAAAAAACAAAGCAGACTGTCAGCCAGGCCGCCTACTCCTCTCCTACCGGCCGGGCACAGCAGCACGCCTGGCCGCCATCTTCCACCGTCACCGCCCACTTACCGGGACCTCTCCGCAGCCATACCGCCTCCTGTATGCTGCACCCGCCCCCTCACACAGGGAAACAACTCGACTGTCTCCGGGAGTCCCCCGCATGGGGCACCATTTCCTTCCCCATCCCGTCTCCCTAGTTACGAGGCTGCCTAAGTATTACACACCCAATAACTCCCTCCATCATCATCACACTACACTACAGTATAGCGCTCACCCTAAAACACATATCCCTTCATCCAACCCTCCATCCATGAAAATACCATCATGATACAGTAACTCACCCACCGCCCCTCATGAGACATCTATCCACCTCCCCTCTACACAGTGGGCCCCGGGATACCGCCCTGGAAAATCGTATAAAAACAGGCTGATGTCAGCAATTTATGAACATGGCATTAAACTAAAAACAAACAAAAAAGTCTGGCTGGGTGCTGCAGGGTTAATAATGAATGTCAAACAAATTCCTGGCTCTGGATAAACAAATTGGAGTTCTTATTTTAAATTAAAGCAGGTCTTATCTATTGCTAATGAGGATCACTTAGTAACTGCCCCCCTATTTTGTTTGACTTTATTTCAATATATCTATAGCTAGCTTAATGTAAAACACACATCAAAACTGACAGTTCGGAGGGGGGGGGGGGGGGGGGAACTTACGGACAAACCTCTCAAAAGCAAAAAGTGAAGTAAAATAAGAGCAGACAGCAGTAACACCCCACTGGTTTGTATGGCAAGTGCTCAAAGTGTAATACTTTAGACCAGAAAGGGGGGGGGGGGGGGGGGGTGGAGAAAACAAAAATATCATTTTATTTCACTGCAACTGCTCCATTTTACAATCCAAAAATATAATTTTAAAATGTATTTAGGCACCACAAAATAAGACTCTGTCCTGAACATCAATGCCACCCAAGGACTGAGCATTCCATAACATGAATATAACTTACAGCATCAACATGCATCCGCTAAGGTTGTTTTCAAATTGTTCATATCTAGGTTTAATGTATGTGAAAAATTACCAAATCCTAGCCTTGCCCTACAGAAAACGTTACTATAATATTTCTAATAACCATTTATTTCTCCCTTTTGCTCATGTGAACAGTTTCTCACATAACTTGTTGAATTATGAACATTTCTTAAAGCACAACTGTAGGCAAAAAAGATAACTTGTTTAATTGAAAGAAATAGCTGACCCAATGTTCTACACATCCACTGCAAGCCAGAGCTACATGGATCAAATGGGCTCAATAAATAAAAAAAAAAGTACTTTATTTGTATTTTCCCTATTAAAGCAATTCCATTTAAAACATGTACAGCTTGCATGCAGGCCTTCCCACTAAGAAAACTTTACTTTCACTGCATGAACGTTTGTCAGTTCCTAAACCCCATTTGGTTTGTATACATTCAACACATTTATTTATAGGCTCAACTCTGTAAAGGAATTAAAGGGGGACATAAACTGGTACAACAGGGCCCTGCTTCAAAAGTTTAAAATCTTGAGATTATGACACATGGCAAACAAAAAAAAAAAAAAAAGAAGATATCTGTGCAATTACCTTCAGTGTCCCAAATTAGTACCATTTCTGTGACATCCAAACGTGTACATGTGCCAGAGTTATAAAGGGTGATCTTGTGATGTAGCCTTTACACATAAAGATGTGACTGAACACATAAAACATTTCTATAAAAAAAATAAAAAACATAGGATCCTCTAAAAGAATCCATAAAGGGTAAATATTAACTCACACTACTGCATTTACACAACAGTAGTTTAGAAGGCTACAAAAATGCATTGGAGTGCATGGTCACCATCATCATACATGGAGATGGGGCAACTAATAGAAAGGGAACAATAACAAAGACAGTGAAACTAAAATGAGCAGAGTCTGCAATGGAAATGGGAAGTATAATCTCTAGGAAAATGGCACTTTGAGATCATTAACTGGGTATTATACAGAACAATGGACACTTTGGCTTAAAAGCCGCCATTACTGCCCTATACATACAAAGAAGTCAAATGTTAATGTTGGAAAGCGGACTTTTTTAAATCAAGCTCTTTGCTGCCATCCAATGGTGGTTCATGAAGGGTCCAGCACAAAACAATGATCTTCAGAGAAACCTCTTTTGGGTTTATTCACTAAACAGTCAGTTGCAGATCAAGTCGCAAGATGATCAAAATAGGTTTTTAAAGATTCACCAAGTATGCTATTTTTCCATCATATTATGTAGCTATACCTAAAAGCCTCCCTATCTATACACCACTGGTAGCAGTAGGTCAGCCAACTCAACAGCACTCTCTAGAATTGTAGAAATCATTTGGTACAGTATTCTATAATGTATATATGCACTTTTCAAAACATGAAACAAAGAACTAGGCTTCTTTGAAAAATGAATAGTGCAAGTAAAATTAAAGTGCTACTGAGCTAACCCCGAAAAAAACTCTCCTCACTTTGGAATTTCCAAGCTACTGGGCTTAAATCCTGTAGCCTTTGGGCATTTCATGCTCAGCAATTAAACATAACTATTGTACGTGTCACTTCTCACTGTGAACACCAATGAGTGCATCTGTCATTCTTAATGTGTGTAGTTAGATGTTTAATGTGCCATTAGTACAAAAGTAGCATATATATTTGAACTATAGAATGATTTAAAAAAATATATTAAAACTAAAACTACACAAATGCATTTGGCATTTATCAATATAAGTCACACGTTGAGCAATACTGGACAAAGAGGATATGTATAGGCAATAACTAAAACTTCTAGAACGTGATCTAACCAGTAGATATAGTCTGCTGGTTTCCACTGTGACAGGGAAAACTTTAAGAACTGTTGGGGCGATGTATAAAAGTGAATTGTGGACCAAAGTTCTAAAAGTGTAGCAAAACATGAAAATCAAAATGTATTGGTTGGTTAGGCCACTATAAATTCATATATGGTGTATACCAAAATGTACAAATGAAGTTCAACTAATGACAGCTCAGATCTGCTATGGAATCCTTTTATGTATTGCATGTAACTTTAGTTATTTCAGCTGCACCACTTAATATTTATGCTGGTTTAGGGGTTGTATTGTACATCCCTTTCTATTTATGAAAATGGCAAATGGTAGGCCCTAGTGGGAGGTATACAACGTTAATTAATAAATGTATTGAATGTGTATGTGTGGGAATGCACAGAGGTGTGTTAGGGGTTTATATTTAGGACAGATCCTGTGTTTGGGCCATAAACAAAAGGAGAGGTTTTAGAGACATCTTATCAAGCTAGGTTTATGATGGTAGGGGTTCTATCCCACCATCATATAGAAGTACATGTGAAAAGTTAGTTGTCCCCAGTATGAGGATGAACTGGCATGTACTTATGATAGTACATGCTAATTTATCCTCTGACCAACAGTGGCCATAGGAAGCAGGCAGCAGTCTGGTCAGCTAGCGCAGAGAGAGACCCTCATTCTTGCATGGGATCAGCAGGGAGGATGTTAACCCTCGCATTTAGCTGTCAGAGCGGTGTATCCGTCAGGGCATATCTTTTTACTTTCCTGGATAAGCCTAGGTATTGTAGCTAGACAAACACATAAGCCTTCAGTGAATATATGTAAATACATATCTAGATTATATGTGATGTTTAATTATATGTATACATTGTAGGATATGTTGTAGTCTCAAGCACATAAAACACATTTATAGCCCATACATCATTCCATCCATAGTTTTAAAACTTAAGACCACCCATCTCAGGGGCTCAATAAGTAGGGTCCAGTTTGTAAGGGTCTTAGTTTGTGTGAAACAGGAAGGCCTTTGGTCACTTGTAAGTAATGTATTTGATGAGCTTAATATTTAGCGATAGGACCCACCAATATTAGAGTACTTTGACACCATGATGGGTCAAGCAGGATATGGTAATATAATGTGGGTATTTCCCCCCTATGTAGTGCAGGTATTTTATGTAGTTTTGAGAAACTTTAGTTTGAAGAACTACCCTGTTTTTGGAGTGCACGGATCCCTTGTATTGTACTGCTATGAAAGGCAGACTTCTAAGAACCTGAATGGTAAAGCTAGGCAACTTGGATGCAGATATTTTTAGAACCTGGGGTAATGGCACATCCATATAATTCTGTATGCTACAATCAAAATCAGATATTATTAAAGTCATGGTTCCTTGTCTCCTGGGATCTGTCAAGTGCTGACATGGTTAATATAAAAATACATTGTTCAGAAAACCAAATGGCCTGTCTAAAAAACAAATCATGTATTAAATGTGAAAAGCAAGAACATTACATTTATATTGCACCATAAGTTACAAAGCGTTAGCTACAGAGCATAGAGTTAGACACGAACAAGAACAGACTGATAGGGAGAGAGTCCTGCTTACAAACTTACAATCTAGAAGACTTAAAAAGGAAGTTAAAATCAGCCAACATAGCATACTTGTATAGATACAATGGTAATGCCAATTCTGTGAGGTGTTCCAGCAATAAAAAACAGTTTCTAGGAAATCCAATTAATCAAATAAAAGTGTGCTGTGGATACAACCATACCCTTGTTTATTAATCAAAACATTAGAGTATACTGAAATGGGACTGCAATCCCTCAAACTACTTCAGAAGGGAAAGTGAAGGATTCTTTTCAGAACAATTACACACTTTATTATTTACAATCACTGTATGACAAGTTTGACTAAGCAACCAGTGGCTGCTAAAGGGCATTGATATTTATGGTAAGAGAATGAGTACCACATTTAAAAAGTTTATAACAAGCTACCCAGTCTGTTACAGCTATTCCTGGCAGTGATGAAGGAGTTATGACCACTTTCTAGGAAATCTGAATTGTTGCAGATTATGTGACAGGAAATTATCCAGAAGAAAGGTGATTTTAAGCCCATCTGTAAAGCAAAAATAGCAGGTCTCTTTAAGAAGAATATATAAAAAATAAACCTTTTTTTTTTTAGGTATAAATTGTACTAGCCATACTGCTAGTGAAGAATGCCATCTACACAAAAACTATTGCACATATCCACTCCCACAATGCTCAGTATGCAATCCCAGATGATGGTCTGAAAGCAGACTTCAAGCAGGATTTTTAAAAACTGTATAATTGCTGGTTATCTTTTCCATCACAGTGTGTAGATAAACATGGTTACCCACCGGAAGGGAATCCACTATCCACCATTTGCAAAATTACACAAGTACGTTTTAGGAGTACAGGACCCCTGAAAGGATGTGCCACTCCCCAAAGGGCACAAGCAACATTTACATGCAGACGGAGTAATTTAGGAATCCTGAGAAGTAAACAATGACCCAACCAAATCGCATTGAAGACCTTTTGCAAATATCCAACAAGCCTTAGGACACCAATTCTGAAATAATACAAAGTACTCAATAACCCAGGTAATGTGTTAAACACTCAGAAACAAAGGACTTTATTCATTAGAGAATTGCAAAGAATTTCAAACTTCAGACCAAAGTAGCAGAATTGCTAAATTCCTCAAGTCTGAAGCACAAAAGATGGAACAGATAAATTAAAGGTTTCACCCTTCTGAAAAATGGTATCAGTGATGATAGATCAAAAGAGACAGAGACAATCTTGCACCATTTATCCACTTACCACAATACATTCCTGCTAGATCACCAGACATATTTAAGAAATGTGATCTTAAAAGATCAGAAATGTGACACTATAACCAGGATGAACAACTTAAAGGGACTGTCTGGTGCCCAAAATGCATTTTCCAATGTTAATGCAGACTAATGTGCTTTCAAAGTACTTTAAAATGCGTGTTTTACATTTTTCATTTCACAGTTTGCAAGAAACCAGGACAGCCCACACTAGCTGAGTAGAAGTAAGTTCCTTGTCTCTCTAGGGGCGTCATAAGACAATGTGTTGCACCGTTAAGAGATTCTACGGTGTACAAGAGCAAGTATTGAAGAATGCCTGCATATAAATCACACTGGAAAAAAAGCCTGTGCATTATACAAGCAGTAATCTTCATCTTGCACCAAAGTGAGTTTGGGGACTATACTGGCCCATATAAATAAAAAAAATGTAAAAAAAAATAAAAATACGCTTCATGGATTCAAGAGACACTACCTAGGACACTTAAAACTTTCATAATTTGGTACAAACTCCTCAAATTGTAACAGCCCTCAAAATTACAAAGTTTGAATATCAGTTTATCTGGATGGCAGTCTTTTAAACAATCAAGGTTTAACCCCTTTAGGACACAGGACCTAGACCTACATCCCGTTGTCGAGGCATCATAGCAACACTGTTAAAGCAGCAGGATTCACTGCATGACGCCAGTCATGTCAAATTATCACAAAAGGAGTTAATTAATGGATTACATCAAGTATGAGGCCTTTAAATAGAAATGTTTGAATGAAAAAATATAAATAAAAAATAACTTATTGTGCTCCCTGTGCTTGCATAGCTCAACCAGGGCAAATATCTTGGGTCAGATCTTCCTTAAAAAAAAAATGTTGTTTTTGTATTCTACTTTGGAGTGCCGCTGAGCACTCCCGCTAACCAGCACCCACTACTTCAAGCGCTCACTCCCAGCTGCCCATCCAAAGCCGTAGCACGATTTTTTTTCTACTTTCGCCCCCCACTTCCTTCATTTAACCCAAGAACCTAAACAGCATGTCTGCCCCTTTATAGTGCTATACAACCAACAAGGGCTCAATATGAGGAAAAAAAAAAAAAAAAAAAAGTTTCTCTGATTAAACGCATTTCAATTTAAAACGCCTATACGCAGTCTTTTAATTAAACAGGAGTTAATTTTTGGCCAACAGCTCTTTAAAACTCATTTCTTTATTCAATGTATGCATTTTATTTAATTTACTTGCATTTCTGCTGACACAATTTAGAGGCCATATTTCACCTCTTTTTGATAGAAGCACTTTATCCATTGCAACTGAAAACCATGGATTCTCACACCACTAACAAAGAGATAGTCCCTAAGGTCTAAGTCAACCACAGAGAGCAGAAAAATATCTTCAGCCTGCAGCAAAGTTCCACAAATGCCCAAAGCTTAACAGCTTCTGAGGTGCCGGGAGAGAGGCTATATGTACCTCCTATTGAGCGGCACCATCATATTCCAGACTAGTCGGTGGGCCAGAAAAGGTTGCCAACATTATTAGAAGGTAGTAGGAGTCCTTGATGATATTTTTAATTGCATACATTTTTATTAACAAAATGATCAGTAAAAATACATTTTATATCCAACTTTTTATAGTATGTGTGTATCTACAATCCACTTACTGATAAGCATGATCAGAATTGAGGGCATCTATATGTTGCCTGAATATTTATAATCGGAAACCGGCGTATACCCAACAGTTTAATACTGTTCCATTACTACACTGTGCAGAGAGGTGTTATAAAACAGATTGTACAGAAGTCTACCATGACACCGCAAAAACAAAAGGCTGAGCAGCATTACTCTGGGTGCTTGCAGAGCAAACTGGGAAGGAGAAAGCATGGTATAAGACCAAAATCAATTGATGTAAATCAAGTGCGTCTATAAAAAAAAAAAGAAGAAGATCCTGATGTATGTGTGGAACAATGTTATAGTTGCAATTAAATCAGCAACATGGAAAGCTTTTCTTTACACCTCCAAAATGTTATATGATAAAATATGCATCTACAAATTGTGCACAAAATGAGGAACTAGCCTTGGAGAAAGGGACCGGAAGTAACCAAGCACAATAGCGGCCAAGTTGATAAAGGGGTAACAGGAGTCAAATTCAGCAAACCGATATTTAAGATTCCGTGTTTTCAACAGTTAATGGGGTTGTGACAGTATATCTTAATGAGGAATTACACTGTGTAACTGATCAGAATGGCTAGTAGTAGGCAATTTGATAATGGTAAATGTGGAACTCATTTTTGGGTGGGTAGAATACCAACAACAGTTTTCCATCATTGCTTACTATCCGATCTTTGTAAAGACCTGAGGTTCTGTGTCCAGCGAGGATTGACAAATTTCTGTAGACTGTTGCAGCCAGTAAAATTCAACTCCCATAGCATTCTATGTAAAACAATCAATAAATTTGAGAGCCAGCCATAGGGATTTTAAAAGCCATTGGCTCCCTGGCTTTTGTCAATCCCTGGTGTACACTTGGCTACTCTAGAGAGAAACTTGAATCATGAAGAATCACAGGTTTATTAAAACAAGGATTAAAAGTCCCCTGTGTGGGACTGAAATGTTGATCCTTGTAATAAACTTGTGATTCTTCACAATCCAAGTCCCCAGAATGCTCCTATTATATATTCATCTATTTATAACTCTTTTAAGTGTTTTGTTGCAGTCAGCATTCAGTGTGTATAAAATAATGTAATGTAAATAAAGATCAGCCTGGGCAGCATTGTACAATCATGCACTATTCACTATACCGTGCTTGATTTGTTCAGGAAGCCAACACATTTTCAGTACTGCAGATTGATAGTCAAGAACAATTCGTAAGGTTATTTATGTTTAAGTAGCCTACAGTCATTGTGAAAAAAGAAAAAAAATGTTTATGATATAGTAGTATCTTACCATCGTAGCTCACACAGATAAACACCAACCTGCTCTCTGCCACACTCCCCAAGCCTTTGAAGGAGGTAGAAAGGTAGGAGGAAATCTGTGCAGTGTTTCTATGTGAAATGCTGCACAAGAAGAACTGACAAGCTGGCAGGGAAACATTGATATCTGCCTCACGAATCCTGGCAATAAATGGCTTCATTACGGTCACTATGTAGTGAACCAGTTTTTATTACCGCACAGATTGTCACTGGTCAGCAAGTGGTTTATAAGGTTATAAACGTATGAACTGGTCCTTTTACAAGAGTAAAGTCAGTGTTCCTACTCACGTATTTCCCTTCTCTGTATACAAGGCACATGAAAAAAGTAAAAGCCAAAGTAAAAGCAAACTATGAAGAATAAAGCAATGGTTTTTGGGTACCTCAGTAATTGTTCCCCAACATTTTACCATTTAAATACATGAAAAGTAAGAACCATTTTAATGCAGGCCAAGGATACCCAGAAGAATAATATACCAAAACCACCACTCCTTGCAATTACAGAGTTCCAGAAAGCAAACGATTTGCATCGGCACATTCACAATTTCTCCCCAGGCAAAAGCAACATAGAACATTACTGTTTGCCCAACCCAGAAATGGAAACATACATATTACCGCTCACATGGCAAACTATCATTACAGTTATGCTGTTCTCGTCTTAGGTTATCAAACCAACATCATGAATTAGTGTCCAAGTAAGATGTGCAGAAAAAGTAAAAACATCTTACAACTTTTTCACTTAATGAGCCTATTTTACCCTTTGTGACACTTTATAGTTCAAAATCACTCCCCTTTCTTCATGCAAGCCACCCCGTGTGAATTTCTTTAACATTACCCAAGTTAGAATTTCCACTATAGCTACAAAATCATTAAATATGTACAGCCCATAAAATGTATACGTGCATTTAAATGGAATAGCGTGTTTTATAGGACACTCCAGCGGCAGTGAAAACAGAACTATAATCCTGCCAACCACTATAATCACATGGGGACGTCAACAGTCCTGAGACCCTCTTGTGATTTGTCTCTGACCCAGTGAGAGGACGCAATGCTGCAGGGCTAGTATAATGTAGAATGCAACAAAGAAAAAAGAGATTTGTATTCGGTTTATAAATGCAGTAAAAACCTTTACTTACAGGACTGACTATGCACACATCACAGATTACTGAAACAGACTTTCCTCCAGAAGACTCAATTTCTTTATTTCTTTGATTAGAAGACCAATAGTTTTGACATTTACAGTTTGCACATTCTGCTTCCCATTTTCTTTGATTTTCCCTCGAGTAAGAAACATGAAAGATGCTGTGACCTAAATGTTACAAATATTCAGTAACCCCATAACTTTGACCTCTACAAATCAGTCTAGGTTTTTTTTTTTTTTTTAAAAATCATGCATGAACACTGGAGTTGTAAAGATATTTCTCCAATGCCGCTATTAATGTCAGATTTGTTTTGTAATTAATGAATGTGTAACTTTTACCACAGTTTACTTTTTAGTGAATAGACTGTGGTTCCTGGATCGTTTTGCCCTATTGTTACAGTTATATTATTGTAATAACTGACATGTTTCATTCATACCCAACAGAGGAGTCAATCCTCTTTCCCTCAAAAAAAAAAAAAAAAAAAGTCAACCCATTTGCTTTTACCAGCAAATGTGTGACAATAGTGTTTTATATAATTACTGAATAGTTAGTGTGGTGCCAAATCTGTGCTTAACAGCTTCCTTAAACTGAATAGATGGAATAGGATGCAAAGGAATGTCATGCAGTCTATCCAAACTCACAGCTGATCAGATCCCACCACCCCCCTAATCACTAATTATTTCAAGTGGGACATGTATTTATGTATGATTTACAAAACTATGTGAATTGAAACCAACAGTTAAAACAGTGTAAATGATAAAAGTAATTCACTAAATGGTTAAATAGCTCAAGTGTTGCCCATCAATTCATTTATCCTGACCCAAAGCATACCCCTTACCGGCTATCTACAGACAGCTAAACAGGTTATGAATGGTGCCAGTCAGGACTTGCAATTCCTGTTCCGAAGGAATATTCCCTCAAGGTGTTATAACATGTTAGCACTGCTAAATTACAGTCAGTCACTTTAATAAACCTAGTCTGTGCCATGGAATGGGAGGGGGTTTAGCGCCATAGGAAAATAGAAATATTAACAGCAAGAAAGGAAAAAAAAAACCCAAAACATGTATCTCCTTAAACATGTGGCTCGTTTTGCCCTGTATATCAGCTTCATCCAGAGACAGACCACAGCTCAGGATATCAGTAACACAGGCTCACCCTGAGCTGGCACTACTCACCACTGTGCTTTACCCATGATTCTATGTACAAATCACTAGAATGCCCATGACACATGAGTATACACAGTTTTTTTAGTGCACTAATATCATGACTTCAAATCCATTTTCCATAGTTCGGGCATGGCGTCCCATACACAGTAAATACTTGCTAGAGCAGTCAGTGCCAAGCTGATGTTTGGCACTCCGCCTGCTGCGGACTTCAGTTCTCATGATGCTCAGCCATCCCCATGACTTGTAGCTCATGATATTCTTCCTATGCTCGCTGGCCGAGCACCATGGGAAACGTAGTTCCCAAGAGTTGGAATTGCAGTTTTAACAGTCACGAAAATAAAGTGTGCATGTGACAGGGAATTAGACCACAAGGGTCACAGACAATGACAATCCCCCCGCCCTCCAGGGTAATCGTAGGGTCAGGTAGGGCAGCAGGTAGAAACTCCTCGATATCATAGGGATATCCAGTACAGATCACCACAAGGAAGGGTGTCTGCTCTCCAGGTGCCACTAACCCATAATCCGGCGCCAGTATAACAGACCGAGGTGTCTATGATACCCACCATTTCTTCCCAGACAGGGCTCCGGCTGCTGTAGGAAGGAAAGGCATGCTCCATCATCCCCCCAGGAAGTAGACAAAAGGATCAGGAAGACACAGTTTGTACACCGTCCCAAAACACAATGTGATGGGGGATCCCGTTACTGTAGCTGTCCCTGGAGATATAGTGTGCTTTCCTTCCTTATCCAAGTCACACTAATAATGAGCAGCACTGCTTCTCACCTCCCCCTTCCAGTGGAATGGGAAAACTCCTGCTCCTCATCTTTCCTTATTCAGCCTCAGGGTCTCCTCCCACCCTTGTGTCTCCACGCCTCTTCCACCCCTTTTCCTCCTCTCCACCCCCCTTTTTCTCGTCTACACTCTCTGTCCTATTTCCTGCCCAATCACCACCTCTCCCGTAGTTCTTTTGTGCTCCCCCTCACTTCACGTCTGTGATGATTTTCTTCAAATGTTGGCTGGTAGCATAGCATCCACAAGGAAATACAACCCTACTGTGTACTTCAGTTATGTAATTTCTATTAAAGCGGCACTTCAGGATAAAAAAAAAACAGACTTTAAACATTATATTTTAGAACTATGCAACGTGTGTGTGTTGTTTTTTCCTAATTAAATCTGTATAACCTGCTTCAAGTTTAAGCAAGGAGTACAGTTATTTATGGTATACATTGCAGATATATGACAGAGAATCATTGCAAGTCTGCTCACCCATAAAGTGTACAGTTGTAGAAAGTGTGCACTGATTTCTGCACAGGAGGATGAAGTAAATGTAAGCAGCAGTACTTGTTTTCTTCCAAACTCTTTAAATTGTGATGTTTGTAAAAAAAAAAAAACTGTAAAGCATAATGCAAATTGATCCTCCTTTTTAGTTTTTATCCTGCAGTTTCCCTTTAAAAAAAAAAAAGGGTAACAGAAAATCACATTTTGTGCTTAATAAATTAAATTTAATAATGGGAGAGATATATAGTAAAGGTGGGTCTTTCCAGATTATTAAAAGTAAGTTGTGTAATGTAATTGTATTAACTGGGCATTACGCATAGTTTTCAAATAATAGATCCTCACTTTGTTAATGGTAGCATTCAAATATGTCTGAAAAGGTATCTAGTTTATAAATAACTTCAAATTCTCCCTGAAAACAGTAGTATTTTTGTGATTTATGAACCATATTTGTATATATATATTACGTTTCCCTCATTTTATATAAAATTTCCCCCCAGACTGCAGAACCGTGCACACCGATCAGCCATAACATTATGACAACTGACAGGTGGCAAGTAGGCGGAGGCAGTGTGATGCTTTGGGCAATGTTCTGTTGGGAAACCTGCCATTCGTATGGATGTTACTTTGACATGTACCACCTACCTAAGCATTGTTGCAGAGCATGTACACCCTTTTATGGGAACTGTACTCCGTGATGGCATTGGAGGGTAATGCACCCCGCCACAAAGCAAAGATAGTTCAGGAATGGTTTGAGGAACACAACCATTAGTGCAATGTGTTGACTTGGCCTCCAAATTCCCCAGATCTCAATCAAGCATCTGTGTACATTTTGCATGAAGGCCTTACCTTGCAACTTATAGGGCTTAAAGGATTTGCTGCTAACGATTTGGTGCCAAATACCACAGCACACCTTCAGAGGTCTAGTGGAATCCATGCCTAGAAAGGTCAGGGCTGTTTTGGTGTCTAAAGAGGAACTACACAATAACAGGCAGGTGGTCATGATGTTGTTACTGATTTGTGTATATTTGGTGTATAGAGGATAACCCTAGACAACATGCCTCAAACCATGCTGCTGCCATTAGACACCAGGGAGCGGTGGTCATGTCTGAGGTAAGTCCTGGGGGGCAGGGATAATTCCTGGACATGCAAAGTGGGCAGGGGAGGTCTGGCAGCCTTAGGCCTGGGGGGCAAATCCAGTCAAGTGGCCCATTGCACCACCGAATCGCCTCCCCATCCACGGCCATCTTTTCCTTGTTTTATAACGAATATTGCCAGGATCTTCCCCTACAATATGCCAGGATTTCCCCCCTCGGTATGCCAGGATTATGCCCCTCAATATGCCAGGATTATGCCCCTCAATATGCCAGGATTATGCCCCTCAATATGCCAGGATTTTCCCCCACAATATGCCAGGATTTTCCCCTCAATATGCCAAGATTATGCCCCCTCAATATGCCAGGATTATGCCCCTTCAATATGCCAGGATTTTGTCCCACAATATGCCAGGATTATGCCCCCTCAATATGCCAGGATTATGCCCCCTCAATATGCCAGGATTATGCCCCCTCAATATGCCAGGATTTTGTCCCACAATATGCCAGGATTATGCCCCCTCAATATGCCAGGATTATGCCCCCTCAATATGCCAGGATTATGCCCCCTCAATATGCCAGGATTTTGCCCCACAATATGCCAGGATTTTGTCCCACAATATGCCAGGATTATGCCCCCTCAATATGCCAGGATTTTCCCCTCAATATGCCAGGATTATGCCCCACAATATGCCAGGATTTAGCCACCCAATATGCCAGGATTATGCCCCTCAATATGCCAGGATTCTGCACCTCAATATGCCAGGATTATGCCCCTCAGTATGCCAGGATTTAGCCACCCAATATGCCAGGATTTTCCCCTCAATATGCCAAGATTATGCCCCCTCAATATGCCAGGATTATGCCCCCTCAATATGCCAGGATTTTCCCCTCAATATGCCAGGATTTTCCCCCTCAATATGCCAGGATTATGCCCCTCAATATGCCAGGATTATGCCCCTCAATATGCCAGGATTCTGCACCTCAATATGCCAGGATTATGCCCCTCAGTATGCCAGGATTTAGCCACCCAATATGCCAGGATTTTCCTCTTAATATGCCAAGATTATGCCCCCTCAATATGCCAGGATTATGCCCCCTCAGTATGCCAGGATTTTTCCCTCAATATGCCAGGATTTTCCCCCACAATATGCCAGGATTTTCCCCTCAATATGCCAAGATTATGCCCCCTCAATATGCCAGGATTATGCCCCTTCAATATGCCATGATTTTGCCCCACAATATGCCAGGATTTTGTCCCACAATATGCCAGGATTATGCCCCCTCAATATGCCAGGATTTTCCCCTCAATATGCCAGGATTATGCCGCTCAATATGCCAGGATTTAGCCATCCAATATGCCAAGATTTTCCCCTCAATATGCCAAGATTATGCCCCCTCAATATGCCAGGATTTCCCCCTCAACATGCCAGGATTTTCCCCCACAATATGCCAGGATTTTCCCCTCAATATGCCAAGACGATGCCCCCTCAATATGCCAGGATTATGCCCCCTCAATATGCCAGAATTATGCTCCCTCAATATGCCAGGATGTCCCCCTCAATATGCCAGGATTATGCCCCCTCAATATGCCAGGATTATGCCCCACAATATGCCAGGATTTTCCCCTCAATATGCCAGGATTATGCCCCCTCAATATGCCAGGATTATGCCCCCTCAATATGCCAGGATTTTGCCCCACAATATGCCAGGATTTTGTCCCACAATATGCCAGGATTATGCCCCCTCAATATGCCAGGATTTTCCCCTCAATATGCCAGGATTATGCCCCACAATATGCCAGGATTTAGCCACCCAATATGTCAGGATTTTGCCCCACAATATACCAAGATTATGCCCCCTCAATATGCCAGGATTTCCCCCTCAACATGCCAGGATTTTCCCCCACAATATGCCAGGATTTTCCCCTCAATATGCCAAGACGATGCCCCCTCAATATGCCAGGATTATGCCCCCTCAATATGCCAGAATTATGCTCCCTCAATATGCCAGGATGTCCCCCTCAATATGCCAGGATTATGCCCCCTCAATATGCCAGGATTATGCCCCACAATATGCCAGGATTTTCCCCTCAATATGCCAGGATTATGCCCCCTCAATATGCCAGGATTATGCCCCCTCAATATGCCAGGATTTTGCCCCACAATATGCCAGGATTTTGTCCCACAATATGCCAGGATTATGCCCCCTCAATATGCCAGGATTTTCCCCTCAATATGCCAGGATTATGCCCCACAATATGCCAGGATTTAGCCACCCAATATGTCAGGATTTTGCCCCACAATATACCAGGATTATGCCCCTCAATATACCAGGATTATGCCCCTCAATATGCCAGGATTTAGCCACCCAATATGCCAGGATTTTCCCCTCAATATGCCAAGATTATGCCCCCTCAATATGCCAGGATTATGCCCCCTCAATATGCCAGGATTTTCCCCTCAATATGCCAGGATTTTCCCCCTCAATATGCCAGGATTATGCCCCTCAATATGCCAGGATTATGCCCCTCAATATGCCAGGATTCTGCACCTCAATATGCCAGGATTATGCCCCTCAGTATGCCAGGATTTTGCCCCACAATATGTCAGGATTTTGTCCCACAATATGCCAGGATTATGCCCCCTCAATATGCCAGGATTTTCCCCTCAATATGCCAGGATTATGCCCCACAATATGCCAGGATTTAGCCACCCAATATGTCAGGATTTTGCCCCACAATATACCAGGATTATGCCCCTCAATATACCAGGATTATGCCCCTCAATATGCCTGGATTTAGCCACCCAATATGCCAGGATTTTCCACTCAATATGCCAAGATTATGCCCCCTCAATATGCCAGGATTATGCCCCCTCAATATGCCAGGATTTTCCCCTCAATATGCCAGGATTTTCCCCCTCAATATGCCAGGATTATGCCCCTCAATATGCCAGGATTATGCCCCTCAATATGCCAGGATTCTGCACCTCATTATGCCAGGATTATGCCCCTCAGTATGCCAGGATTTAGCCACCCAATATGCCAGGATTTTCCTCTTAATATGCCAAGATTATGCCACCTCAATATGCCAGGATTATGCCCCCTCAGTATGCCAGGATTTTTCCCTGAATATGCCAGGATTTTCCCCCACAATATGCCAGGATTTTCCCCTCAATATGCCAAGATTATGCCCCCTCAATATGCCAGGATTATGCCCCTTCAATATGCCAGGATTTTGCCCCACAATATGCCAGGATTTTGTCCCACAATATGCCAGGATTATGCCCCCTCAATATGCCAGGATTTTCCCCTCAATATGCCAGGATTATGCCCCTCAATATGCCAGGATTTAGCCACCCAATATGCCAGGATTTTCCCCTCAATATGCCAAGATTATGCCCCCTCAATATGCCAGGATTATGCCCCCTCAATATGCCAGGATTTTCCCCTCAATATGCCAGGATTTTCCCCCTCAATATGCCAGGATTATGCCCCTCAATATGCCAGGATTATGCCCCTCAATATGCCAGGATTCTGCACCTCAATATGCCAGGATTATGCCCCTCAGTATGCCAGGATTTAGCCACCCAATATGCCAGGATTTTCCTCTTAATATGCCAAGATTATGCCCCCTCAATATGCCAGGATTATGCCCCCTCAGTATGCCAGGATTTTCCCCTCAATATGCCAGGATTTTCCCCCACAATATGCCAGGATTTTCCCCTCAATATGCCAAGATTATGCCCCCTCAATATGCCAGGATTATGCCCCTTCAATATGCCAGGATTTTGCCCCACAATATGCCAGGATTTTGTCCCACAATATGCCAGGAGTATGCCCCCTCAATATGCCAGGATTTTCCCCTCAATATGCCAGGATTATGCCGCTCAATATGCCAGGATTTAGCCATCCAATATGCCAAGATTTTCCCCTCAATATGCCAAGATTATGCCCCCTCAATATGCCAGGATTTCCCCCTCAACATTGCAGGATTTTCCCCCACAATATGCCAGGATTTTCCCCTCAATATGCCAAGACGATGCCCCCTCAATATGCCAGGATTATGCCCCCTCAATATGCCAGAATTATGCTCCCTCAATATGCCAGGATGTCCCCCTCAATATGCCAGGATTATGCACCCTCAATATGCCAGGATTATGCCCCACAATATGCCAGGATTTTCCCCTCAATATGCCAGGATTATGCCCCCTCAATATGCCAGGATTATGCCCCCTCAATATGCCAGGATTTTGCCCCACAATATGCCAGGATTTTGTCCCACAATATGCCAGGATTATGCCCCCTCAATATGCCAGGATTTTCCCCTCAATATGCCAGGATTATGCCCCACAATATGCCAGGATTTAGCCACCCAATATGTCAGGATTTTGCCCCACAATATACCAGGATTATGCCCCTCAATATACCAGGATTATGCCCCTCAATATGCCAGGATTTAGCCACCCAATATGCCAGGATTTTCCCCTCAATATGCCAAGATTATGCCCCCTCAATATGCCAGGATTATGCCCCCTCAATATGCCAGGATTTTCCCCTCAATATGCCAGGATTTCCCCCCACAATATGCCAGGGTTTTTCCCTCAATAAGCCAAGATTATGCCCCCTCAATATGCCAGGAAAATGCCCCCTCAATGTGCCAGGATTTCCCCACAATATGCAAGGATTATGCCCCCTCAATATGCCAGGATTTTCCCCTCAATATGCCAGGATTATGCCCCTCAATATGCCAGGATTTAGCCATCCAATATGCCAAGATTTTCCCCTCAATATGCCAAGATTATGCCCCCTCAATATGCCAGGATTTCCCCCTCAATATCCCAGGATTTTCCCCCACAATATGCCAGGATATGCCCCTCAATATGCCAAGACGATGCCCCCTCAATATGCCAGGATTATGCCCCCTCAATATGCCAGAATTATGCCCCCTCAATATGCCAGGATTTCCCCCTCAATATGCCAGGATTATGCCCCCTCAATATGCCAGGATTATGCCCCACAATATGCCAGGATTTTCCCCTCAATATGCCAGGATTATGCCCCCTCAATATGCCAGGATTATGCCCCCTCAATATGCCAGGATTTTGCCCCACAATATGCCAGGATTTTGTCCCACAATATGCCAGGATTATGCCCCCTCAATATGCCAGGATTTCCCCCTCAATATGCCAGGATTATGCCCCACAATATGCCAGGATTTAGCCACCCAATATGTCAGGATTTTGCCCCACAATATACCAGGATTATGCCCCTCAATATACCAGGATTATGCCCCTCAATATGCCAGGATTTAGCCACCCAATATGCCAGGATTTTCCCCTCAATATGCCAAGATTATGCCCCCTCAATATGCTAGGATTATGCGGTCGATGGGGCATATCCTGGGGTGCAGGGGTAAGTCCTGGATATGCAATGTGGGTATGGAGGCATGTCCTGGGAGCAGGGGTAAGTCTTGGATGTGCAAAGTGAGTGATGAGGCATGTCCTGGGGTGCAGGTGTAAGTCCTGGATGTGCAATGTGGGTGATGGGGAATGTCTGTGGGGGAGCATTTAAACCTCTTTGGGAAGATATACAAAGACATGCATTTCGGAGGATAGGGGGGCAGAATTTTTTTTCTTTAAGCGGCCCCGAAATTTCTGATGGTGGCCTTGTGACTTTGGTGCCTAGACTGTCCTTTTAAGGTGCTGAGGAGAAACGTTCTACTAAATTAAAGAATGATGTGTGGTGACAAATCACTAGAGACTACACAAAAAAAATCTCAATAAAGAGCAGACACCAATATAAAACTATACATTTTGTAGTATATGCCTACTACTTTGTCAAGGATAATATTTAATTAATAGTACAATGAAATGTGGATACATATGTGCTTGTATGATTTCATCTGTGTATCCTCATTCAAGTAATACTGCAAACAAAACGATATGCTGATGCTTGCTCAGTATACATGATATTGATTCAGTCATGTTTGTGAGCAGCCATTGTTTTACTTAGCATAAGTTGATAAACTTTATTTCTATGATTGATTTATGCCTTTTATTTGTTTTACTTTCTCCAGTAAGAAAAGGTGCACTCCCATTTTGTAGCCTCCAATATACTTCACATTCTACTTTTTTCATGGTACATAATTCGGAAGGCAAATTTAACTATGAAGTGACTATATTTAATTATTTTCTTACTAATTAATGTTTTGACTACCCTATTTCATGGGATTGCATTGTTTTTGTTATTATCAATGTATAATAATTACCATGCTTACTCGTACAATTTGTGTTGTGACTCTACATATATTAAGAAAAAAGGTGTGATTCTGACTTAATTAGTGTTATGGAGAACGAATGTATGAGTTGTTCCAAAATAGAAAATTGTTCTAATTATCATACTTTCTAAGTGTTACTATGCTGAAGGAACAGAACAGCCCCTCTTTTGGACTCAGATTCCCCTTTTCCTGTTTAAACCATGATAAAATCATTGATAAATTAGTTTGTGTAAATGAAATACTTTTTTCATGTGTTAAGTTTTCTAATCACATAAACTGTTGGTTATAAAACCATGAAAAAAATATTGGATTTGCATTATAACTGGTTATGTCCAACTAAGTCACTGCCCTAAACCTAAGCATACCTCTTTGAACATTTTAAATGCTATACCGTTTCAATTATTAGTAGTAGTAGCAGGGGCATTGCTAGGTTCCCAAAAGATCCGGGGCTAGAGCCCATAGCATATGTGATAGCACTGGCGTATACATGCACATAAAATACATGTGTGTATGGATATATATATATATATATATATATATATATATATACACATACATGTTTACATTTCTATTAATAAGATCTGCATGCCCATATGTGATGAAGGAATATAGAAATCCAACTGTTGACCACTGCTATCATATAGAAATAAATGAGATAAGTGGAAAAAAAATAAAGCTAGAGTCATTTACGACAGTTTTTTAAATAAAAACAAAAACACAGCGCAGTTGTAATACCATATCCCGGACTGTCATAACCTCACCAACGTCACCTGTCTCTCACCCCCATGAGAGCATAAACCCCGAGCCAGACTGGGAATGAAAACCATCCCAGGAAATAATTGCATACCAGCCCCATAGCATTAAGTCATTATACCAGCCCCATAGCATTGCATCATTATACCAGCCCCATAGCATTGCTTCAATATACCAGCCCCCTAGCATTGCAACATTATACCAGCCCCATAGCATTGCATCATTATACCAGCCCCATAGCATTGCTTCATTATACCAGCCCCATAGCATTGCTTCATTAAACCTGCCCTCTAGCATTGCTTCATTAAACCAGCCCCCTAGCATTGCATCATTATACCAGCCCCCTAGCATTGCTTCATTAAACCAGCCTCACAGCATTGCATCATTATACCAGCATATTTTTGTTCATAAAAAGGGAAAACATGCATTTTAAAGCACCTTTTAAGAGTTTTTTTTTATAGATAAAACTAGATACAGTCAGTCACACACACACACAGTCAATCACACACACAACACACACACAGTCAGTCACACACACACATATACAGTCAGTATGTAACATCCCAGCAGTGAGGGCACCATACAAGGCTAACAATACCCAGACACCAGACCTAATTTCCTGGTCGCCAAGACAATCTGGGATTTGCCAAGCCCTGGTCTTCCCACATAAATATAATATTACAGTATATAATGCCCTTATCCCAATCCCCTTTCCTCCACTGTTCCAAATAAATATATTATAATATACATTTCCTTCACCACTGCAGCCCTCTCTTTTTATAGTTCCTCCCCACACATAAATATAAATATTAAAATATATAATTCACTCAGCCCAAGCCCTGTCAGCTCCACTCAGTTTTGTTTTTTTATTACAGATCCCCCCTCCCCCCATTAATATAATATTAAAATATATTATTGCCTTTGTCCCCCACCTGAGGTACAATGATATATTTTAATATGGGCCACATTGAAATAAACATTATAATCATTGCATCCCTAAGCTCTAATGACCCATAGCCAGCTATAGGATCAGCATCAGTGTGAGTTACAGAATCAAAAACATAAAACAGCAGCAGGAACAAAAAATATTCAGATTTATAGATGTGAACCATTTTGCTAATTTTGACATGTAAAATGGTGATTAATATTTCTGGAGTGGTTGGGTGTATATACATACACGATCAGGGATGCTGACCTGACTGTGGGCATATTGTTTAATAAAAATCATTGGGTCTAGATGCACTACTTTTAATATCATATATATATAACTACCGTCCGTCCGTCCCCCCTCCACCTCAGTAAAAGTCATTATTTGTGGTAATTTGTTTCCCATAATATGTTATTTGTATTGTAGTCAATCATTTTTTGGGCTCTATAATACTGATATTAATGGGGGGGGATCTGTAATAAAAAACAAAACACATAATAGGGGGGTCATTTCAGTATTATAGAGCCCAAAAAATGATTGACTATAATCATTGCATCCCTAAGCTCTCATGACCCTCAGCCAGCTATAGGATCAGCATCAGTAATGCAAACCCCTCCCTCCAGTCCCCCTACCCTCCAAATTTAAGAAGTAGATCTTTTTTAAAAAAACCATTTATTTTTCTTTATTGGAGAGGAGCTCTCACCTCACCAGCTACTTCCTGCGGAGGGAAACTCACGATCTGTGCGCACTGTAGCTCTGCCGGATGTGACCTCGTATGATCATATCCGGCAGCACGGCAACAGGAGCGCGTTAAGGGATCGGGTTAAACACCCGATTCCCTAAAAAACGGAGGAAGGCACCTGAAGGTAGGTTAGAGACTCGGGGCTAAAGCATGCTTTAGCCCCTAGAGTCGCAACTCGGGGCTATGGGGCTGAGACTCGGGGCTTCAGCCCCAGTAGCCCCCCCCCCCATCGACGCCTCTGAGTAGTAGTAATTTATTTTAAATAAAGTCACATATTTTAGATCTTTTTATTGCTCCACAAATTTACACCATCCCATTGTGACATGTTTTTGTCTGTGTAAGCAAAATGAGACTAAAAACCAAACTAATGTTTGGAGACAGAAAGACTACAATTATTTTTACATGACCCTCAATGTTTCTGTGTTTTTCTAAAAAAAAAAAAAAATAAGAAATTCTGTGAAGTTTAATTATTCATCCTTGAAGACCATCATTGGAGTAGCAGTTCAAAAGAATGTTAAAGTAAGAAGACTCTTCAATGTCATAATGATGTGTGAGACAAAATGTACAACATCTCCAATACTGCCTAGGACTTTCAATGCCAGACAAGGATAACAAAGATTAAAATTGTTGGTTCCCTACTAACATGATGTGTATACTAACTAGTAAATATGTTCTCACACAGTTGGCAATGCCATCATTTGGAATGTATGAACTACTTATCACCTGACCTGCCACCTATAGTTAGACAGGTGGCCTGTCTCTGGCTGTAGACACAATTTTTTTAGTAGTGACATCTTCTGGTGAATTGGAGTATTTTAGTTTCACAAAAACCACTTCATTTACAATAAAATCCTGGTTGGGCAGGGGCTGCTTTCTCACTGCAATATGAGGATACAGGGCAGCATTGGCCAGCTTTTGATGATTCAGTGGTTAGGGACTTAACATGGCATGGGAATTTTTAATATATCAAAGACGGTCTACCACAAAAATTTTGAGGCACACCAGCAACAAAAAAGTAACAACAAAGTAGAAACTAATGATCAGAATGTGTCTATTACATAAGATAATGTTACATTAATCAGTAAAAATGGTTTAACAGTAGAGTTTCCAGTTAGCTATTGCCTCTTTAGACTTAATATTGGCCTCAAGCTTGCAAGTAAAATATCAGCTGGATGGTAATCCAAAGCTCCAGGTGCCACATGACAACCCAGCATTCAGAGGGTGGGACAGCAGGTTCCAGAATCTGGCCACGAGAGTGCTGGATAACCCCCCTCCCTGTTGGTTGTGATAGGTGGGATAGTGTGACGTGCCGCTAGTACCCGGACTGGGTACCTCCGTCAGACCTCTGCTTCCTTGTATCAGCCACCCCAAGCAACCAATCAGAACCAGTGTTGTAGATGGAGCTTCCAAATCACCAGACAGGACCAGTAACTTTGAAACAGGAATGCACATTTATTGAACAGTAACAAAGTCTATATTCAGACAAAATCCAGTTAACATAAAACTCAACCAACATGTTAACATATAATCAAACAGGAACTAAACAGCAATGAACCAGACATGACACAAATATACAAGAAAACATCACAATTAGTTTTAACAGTAAATATAATTAACACAGAACAATGGCTATATTAGAAGTGTGCATATCAGCATAAGCTTAAGATGGAAAATCACACCTAAGCAGCAGACAGGCTGTCTGCACTACAGGGGGCTAATCAGAGTGGTCTACTCACAGAATTACGCACTGGACATAAAACCAAGATACAAAACAATCTGAATAAATAACCATGTTAAACATAGCACGTATGCCAGGGCCCATAAAATATAGGGAGGAGGCAAGCCATTAGTTCTCTTCATGAACCCCAGTGATGGAGGGTTCTGTCACAGATAGCTTTTTTTTAATTTTTTATAAATCTTTTTATTACCTTTTTATTAACCTTGGAAGGAAAGCACACAATATGGCATGTCAAATACAAAGATGAATGTGGCTAATATTGATTGTAAACGGGAGGCCATCAGTTTGGATACAGTTTTTAAATCTTGATTAAGAAGAGATATTGGATGATATGAGCTAATGAGGGAGGAATGGTTATTTGGTTTGGGAATAACCACAATAAGTGAGGTACTAAAATCCTTTGGGGGTATCTCTCCCAACAAAATGTTATTATACAGATCACACAGGTGCAGGATCAGATATGGCGGTAATATCTTTTAATACTCTGCCCTTATACCATTCAGGCCAGGGTTTTTTGCCATTGAGTAGAGAGAAAATTACCTGTTTGACCTCCTGAGGGGTGAAAGGGGAGCTAAGACGATTTCGTTCAGCTAGAGACAGTTTAGGTAAGTTTGCAGATTGAAAAATAGAAATTACATCTGAAAAATGAGATCACTCCTTGTTATAGAAGTTCTCAAAATACTCTGTGAAACTAGTGATAAGTTGAGTTGGGTCTGTTAGAGTATCTCCAGACGGAGTAAACATTTTAGAAATTCTTTGATACTTAGTTTTGGAGTGTTTAATCAGATTTGCCAGTAGTTTACCTGTTCTATAACCCCAGTGAAAAAATGTTTTTTTTTACTATATTCTACGGCTGTTTGAGCTTTTTCCTGCGCCCATCATACAGATTTTGCGCTTCCTTGTAATTTTGGGCTGTATTTACATTGTTTCGAGGTTTGAAATGCCTGGGAAAGATTTCTGCTCAATTCTGCAAGCTTCTGTGTTATCATACGTTTTTGTCTAGCTAAAAAAATACTTTTTTTCCTTCTGTTTATACTAAGAAAGAACAGATGGATGAGCCCCTGTTGCCGAAAGTTATGGAACAGTCACCGCAAACATGGGATTGGCTGACACAGGAAAAAGTGCTTAAGTAATTAAACTCTGTTAAGATATACAAGGCCCCAGGGCCAGGTGGTATACACCCAAGGGTCATTAGAGATTTAAGCATAATTCTGGCCAGACCACTATTTATGACTTTTAGGGATTCTTTCAGTTCAGGGATAGTGCCAACAGACTGGCAAAAGGCGGATGTCATTCCAATATTTAAAAAGAATCTCTGCCGGGTAATTATAGGTGAATGAGCTTGACATCTCAAGAATACATCTTGAATCAAAATACAATTAGTAAAAGTCAACATGGTTTTCTGAAAGACAGGCTTCTTTTCTGTGGCAGTTGATGTGATCTATTTGGATTTTGCGAAAGCATTTGATACAGTTCCACACAAAAGGTTACTCTACAAATTGAGAGAAAAAAGTTTGGTGGCAAATGTATGAATTTGGATTGAAAATTGGCTAAAAGATAGAACGCAAAGGGTTGTAAATGGAAACTCCTTAAATTGGACCAAGGTATTGAGCAGAGTACCTCAGGGGTCTGTTTTGGGCCCTCTTCTTTTCAATTTGTTTATTAATGATCTCCCACGTTGTGCTGAGAGCCATGTCTCTGTGTTTGCTGACGACACTAAATTAGGTAATAATTTAAGGTAAGGTAATAAAGACTAATCTTGATGCTTTTTCTTTGCAGGAAGATTTGGACAGAGTGGGGGACTTGGCAGTAAAGTGGCAAATGAGGTTCAATATAGACAAATGTAAAGTTATGCATTATGGGAAAAATAATAACAAAGCAACATATACTTTAAATGGTATTTCCCTGGGAAAAACTACTAATGAAAAGGATTTAGGAATAATTGTAGATAACAAACTTGGCAACAGTTCCCAATGCCAATCAGCAGCTGCAAGGGCTAATAAGATATTGGCGTGTATAAAATGAGGTATAGATTCACGGGAAGAGGATATTATCTTGCCTCTTTACAAATCAATGGTAAGACCTCAACTTGAATATGCAGTACAATTCTGGGCACCAGTCCTTAAAAAGGATATTAAGGAAGTAGAAAAAGTGCAAAGGAGAGCTACAAAATTAATAAGGGGATTGGAGGATCTTAGCTATGAAGAGAGACTTAAAAAATTGCATTTATATACGTTAGAAAAAAAGCATCTCAGAGGGGATATGATAACATTATATAAATTTGTGCAGGGCCAATATAAAGAGCTCTCCAGTGACCTGTTCACTAACAGAAATGTACAAAGAACAAGAGGTCACACCCTGAGACTGGAAGAGCAAAGATTTCATAGACAGCAAAGGAAGGGATTCTTTACAGTAAGGACAATAAAGTTATGGAACTCACTGCCAAGAGAGGTAGTGCTATCAACCACAATAGATGCATTTAAAAATGGTCTGGATGCTTCTTTTTTTTAGAAAAGCAGAACATACAGGGCTATTAATAATAGAGTAAGCATTAATAATAGAGCTTATTGATCCATGTAGATATCTGATTACCCCTTGGAGTCAAGAAGGAATTTTTCCCCCTAGGGGGCAAAATTCAAAATAGCTTCCTTAGGGGTTTCTGCCTTCTTTTGGATCAAAAGCTGGAATGAAAGGTAGAAGGGTTGAACTTGATGGACTTGTGTCTTTTTTCCACCTAAATTACTATGTTACTATGTTATGTAGATATTCAATAACATGCCTCACATGACAGGTTTCGACGCCTCCCAAAATAGATTCAGATTATCTAAATGCTCTATATAATCATCCATATAATTCTGCCATTCCATTATCAGGTGTTCCCTAAAGGTATCTGAGTGGAACAGGTGAGAAGGTAAACGCCAGTTTCTAGAAGATACAGATTGGGTGTGCATTCCAATATCAACCCAAAAGGGGGCTTAATCAGAAATAGCTATTAGTTCCAATTTCGCCAGCCTAAGCCTATGAAGCATAGCCTTCAGTATAAAAAAAAATAATCAGTTTGGGATAAGGAGTTATGTGGGTGAGAAAAGAAGTAATACTATCTGTAGGGTTCAAATGTCTCCCAAGAGTCCACAAAGATCAAAATGTACAAATAACGGGGCATCAGCTAGAGTAAGGTTTTGTCATGACTCAACCCGTATTCAGGCTCATCCAAGCTGTATCCAGGCTTTTCGGTTTCAGGTCTGCATTTTGCAATTCTGTCTTGCTTCTTTGTTATTCTTGTTCCTGGGTTCTTTACTTTTCTGTTATTCTTGTGTTCTGTTTATCTTAGTCCCGGCCACATGGTGGCATATTTCAGTCCTGGCCACATGGTGGCATTTTCCTAGTGCTTGTCCTTGGTGCCTCCTGCCTAGCCTGCCCCCATAGCGGCACCTGCCTTTGCCTAGCCATGAACTGGTTCCTGCCTGAGTCTGGTTATTGTCTGGCTCTTGCCTAGTTGGCCCCAGAGTGGCTTCTGCTCATATCCTGTCATGAGTCCCTTCAGTGGGATGCCCTGAGTCCCTTCAGTGGGATGCCCTGATTCCCTTCAGTGGGATGCCCAGTCATGAGTTTCTTCAGTGGGATGCCCTGAGTCCCTTCAGTGGGATGCCCTGAGTCCCTTCAGTGGGATGCCCTGTCCTGTCCCTTTAAATGTAATTCTTGTCAGTTTCCAGTCTGTTCTGTCTCTGTTTCTAGCCTTGTTTCCTGTCTAAGTTATATCTTGCTCTTGTACCCAGTTCCTATGTTTTCTCTGTTCTTTGCTCTATTCCCGTTCTGGTTTTCCTTTGTCTGTGATTATGTTCCTTTCCAGGTTTTCTGATTCCCTCTGCCTTGTCGGTTTTCTATTTAAACCACACCCGTTGCTTTTCAGTCCTTTGCAGCAGTCTACAGGTATTTTCTCTGTGTTAAGTTCTATGCCATTTATGTGTCTTAGATTCTATTTGTTTTAGCTTTGCTAATATTATGTTTTAGTTAGGGACTTGCCTATGTGGGATACCTTGATGTGGTTGGCAAGCTAAAATCTATTTGGCCAATTTGGTGAACCAAACTCCCACCTTTGAAATCTTTAGTGTTAGGTTAGTTCCTGTATTTATGTTTATTCCATGTATGTCTCTTGTGTTCCTTAGTCCTGTTCCCTGCAGTATTCTTATCATGTTTTCTGCAACACTGAGCCTTGTCTTGCCTTGTTTATTCTTAGTTGGTTTCTGTTTTATCTTGCTCTTGTCCTGCCTCTGTACTGTAGCCCTGCACTCTGTATTTCAGTTCTGCTATACCTCAGTTCCTTTTCTGTTTTAGCTCTGCTTGGCTATCTCTTAGATCATTTTCTGTTTAGTCCTGGGACCTGGATACAGCAGCTGCTTCACAGGGCCTGGTTGTGGCTGCAAAGACTTGGGGTCCCAAACCTCCAAGCAGTGCAGTTACCCAGCACCAGGTCCTGTGTCTCCACCCTGCAATGCAGCTCCTGATCTCAGGGTCCCTTTACCATCCTGGACCCTGTGCGTTACAGGTTTGTAGTAGCTGAATTAGACCTATCCAATAATGGATTCATTGTTAGATTAAAATCTCCCCCCAGGATCAAGTTTAAGTTTGCAGAAAGTGACAATGTAGAGTATAGCTCCGCCAGAAAGGTTAACTGCCTGAATTGGGTAAATAAACATTAACTTAAGTGAACGGTTCATTTTCAATTTTCACATTAAGCACAATATATTGAAGGGTAGTAGATTCAGTTGTGTGGGAGATAGATTTTGAAATGAGAATAGAAGTCACTCTAGTTTTGCTGATGTACATTGCAGTATGCCAGCCAAAGGGCCCTTAACATATTAATCTGTAGGTCAGACCAGTGAGTCTCCTGTAGAAAAATGACACCAAAGTGAAATGTTTTAAGATGCGTCAAAATATACATTCCAAGTTGGGAATCGCAAGGAGCATTTATTGTAGACTGCTGTCATTGCCTAAAATTAAGATATGCCATATAAAGGAGGGCTGTTAGCCTATGCCATGTTTCTGATTCAGCAGCCAGTTCGACGACCTCCACGAGTGCGTCCCAGCGAGCGCAAATCACTGGCTGAAATGTACAAAGTAATAGTGTGCCACTATGAGCTACTTTAGGAACCATTCCCTTCCTTTTTTTTTTTTATAACACCAACCATGAGCATCAACTAAAAGACCCCATGAATAATGAACATAGTAACCATGAATAACAGAAAAAAGCAGGACTTAAGCACACAGAAGAATATAGAGACGACAAGTAGCAGGTTAGTAAAAACATTTTAGTCTATGGGAGGATGGGGAGAGCTTGAATCTTCCCTCTATTCATTCTGGAGACCCTGGTGCAGGTACTGTCTAGCTCAGTGGTCCCCAACCTTTTTGGCACCGGAGACGGTTTCCACTGAAGGAAAAATTTACACTGGGGGGGGGGGGGGGGGGGGGGTTTAGGGGTCAACCATACATACATACATACATACATACATACATACATACATATATATATACATATAGAGACATACTTGCAGGCACACAGACATTCATACATACACAAAGAGACATACATACACAGACGGTCACAATTAAGTACCTACAGGCCCCTGGGGTGCATGCCATCTGGTTCTGTGGAGTCCTGTCTTGCAGCCCAGCCTCATCACAGGGCTCCAGCAGTGCTGTGTGGTACACAGGGAGCAGGGATATAATGTCATACATACCCGCCCCCTCCACACAGCCTGTGGCAGACACCAGGATAGGATGGTCCTGGGCTGCGCTGTGGGGAAAGTGCTTGCGGTCAGCCACTCTTCATAAAGTAACTGTGTAGAGGGGAGTGCAGAACTCTTCCCTCACAGCACGCGGCCCGGCTGAACAGAGGCCATGGACCAGTGCTGGGCCTGGGGTTGGGGACCCCTGGTCTAGTTGTTTCTGCAGAGCCAAAATTAAGTATGTTTCCATTGTGATATACTCTCAGTTGCTCAGGGTATAGAAGGGCAAACTTTATTTTTTTTATTTAAAAGATCAGTGAAAATTGGGGTTGTTTTGCCAAAACTCCCTGGAAAAAATCATGAAGCATCAATAGTTTATGTTCTTGAAACCTGAGATCCGAAGACTTGCTGTATGCCTCCAAAGTTTCGGTTTATCTGCGTAGTTTAACAAACGAAATATGACTGGTGAGGCGACTTGGAATCTAGAGCAATTCTGTTTACCCATTCTATTATTATAGAGACATGGAGGACCGTAAGACCAAGAGTTTGAGAAGTCAGACCCCAGTTGTTGAAGCTTGTCCCTTCACCGCCTCTGGGACTCTGATCAATAACACATTGTTACATTTTTCCAGCTCTTCGACACTATCCAGTAAAGTAGCAATAGTATCTTCATGCGACTGAGCCACTGTTTTGAACGAAGCTGAGTTACACTGCCAACTTAAGCTCAGTCTGGTCCCTCTATCATGCTGATGTTGAGGGGAGGTGATAAATATGTAGGATCCACCCCAAAACCCAGATCCACCAGCTGTGGTGTGACAGAGCTCTAACACGCGGCCATTTTAGGATCCTGCGGTGGCTTTATTTTTAAAACTGCTGGCTTTGTGTGTGAGTGAATGTGTTTGTGTGTGCATGAGTATGCGTATATGTGACTCTGTATAAATGTGACTATGCGTGTGTGTGAGTACGTGACTGTGTGATTAATTATGTATGTGAGTGTGACTGTATGTGTGATACTTTGTGTATGTGTGCGGCTGGAAAGGTAGAGCTGCATTTCAGTGTTCAACCCAGACACCATAATGTCTGGAGCCACCCCTAGGGGTTACCCTATTTACCAGAGTTAGATAATATTTCCCAGCATGCAGTTGGCCTCCTTTTTCTGATTACTGCCCTTAGTATGAAACAAGATACATAGTAATCATGACTAATCTTAAGATTATTGATAAAGCTTCATACTATTTCTCTTATAATATCGAACCTGTTAATGGTGTTAGTGGTGGGAATTGAATCATCAGAGCCTGTTAATTTACTGCTAACTCTAGTTTTCAACATAATGGGGACAATTGAATCTACCCCTGTATGTTGAATTGAAAATGTAACATTTTTGTACCAGGATACACAGATGTGTTACATATATTAGCTATATTTTAAATGGTCATAACTAACTGAGAAGGAGGGCCACTGCCTGTAAAAGGGCCATCATGTGTCTGATAAATATAACATCTGATCACTGAATATATACAACAGTCTATACATTCAGCCATATAACATGCTTGACTGATGCTAATCTTTCACTTAAGTCATTAGAAAATTCATATCTAAGGGTATAAGTGAGATGATGCACATAGCACTATATTATTAAATAATGCTGATTTAAAGTCTTGTAATACCAGCTGTGTGATACAAGGTGAAAACACATTCTTATGTAGTGTTTGATTTACAGAAACTAAAGCTGTATCACATACAGGAAATGTACAATACACCTTTGTTTAAGAGCGAAGAGCAAATGTTTCTGCACCACAGTGATGCTATAATCTCTTTTTTAATTTTCTACTTAATCTTCCAAAACTGGGACATATTAAATGTCCGTGATTCTAAAGAAGCTTGTCTTCTCCATGTTATTTGGGGGCTTACATTGCATCTTCACCTATGAGTGGATAAATCATTATTTTTAGACTGCACATACTTGTTTGAGTATTTTTTTTCCCACATGTTATCCTGCCATGTATTGTGTGTTATATTTAAAAATAGGACATATGCAGTTCCTCTTTGATGAAAGGGATTAATCTTGATTAATTTAGCTCTTGTCTATAATTAATCCAGATTGGCACAGCTTTAATGTAATGAGAAAAAGGAAAGTAAGTGTAATCAGTGCATTAATGTTTTTGATCTAGCCAAAAAGTGTTGTCATTCTATAATACCTAGAGAAATGTGTATGTTTAAGTATTTAGGACGATGGTTTATAATTTGAGAAAATGATATAGCAAGTGTCTGTTGCAGAGACTAACCTTTGTCACCACAACTGTTCAGCTTGTCATTGAGCAAACACTGGGTCAAATGAATACATACAACAGGACGAACATGTGAATAGTCATATCTGAATATATGCAAAGCATCAAGGTCATACAATTTATTGCTTAAATGTATGTTTTCCCACATTCTGTATCATGTGATCTATGATGTATAAGCATTGTGATATCTCTTACCATTTCTTAACCATTGATTTCTTATGTATGTTCACATGGTCGGTGATGTTTCTGGCCCAATTACCAGATGGCAACAGCAGTAGTGTATCTTCAAAACAAACAAGGCACTCGCCTAGGGTGGTACTTTGCCAGCGGGCGGCACTTTGCCAGAGAAGGTGTTAAACCACACTTCTGGTGCTTGAAACATTTTTGCTCCTTCCCCCACCGTTCAGCATGCTTTAGCTCCTTCCAGTTAATTGGAATGATGGGGGCATGTAATGGACGTGGTGGGGGTATGAAATGAGGGTGATGGTGGCATGTAATGGGGGTGATGGGGCATTTAGTGTGTGTGTGCGTGTGTGTGCAATGTGGGTGATGGGGCATTCGTGGGTGATGGGGTATGTCGTAGGTGTGCAACATGGGGGGGAGAGCCCGAATTTTGTCTGCCTAGGGCAGCCCAAAACTAAGATACACCACTTGGCAACAGAGATACAATTGCAAAGCAACGCTTCATTTTCTTCAAAAGTGAACTTTGGTGGTGGTTTGTACTGTCTATCCCTCACAACAATACTGCTAGTAGGGTGCAATGAACACATTATGCTATTGTCAGTCACAAATCTTATGTAAATCCTTGATTGCCATGTTGAAGACTAACTAAAAAAATATATTTTTTCACAGATGTGCATAGTGTTAACTGTATCTGAATTTTATGGCAAGACAGGAGGCTTCATATTTGCATAATCCTTCTTTACTGAAACCTCCAGCAGCAAAAGAGTTAACAGAGTTGTAAAGATTCAACCAATAGAAACAAACACAGGATGCATATATAAACCCACTCAGACACTTCCTCTTTCTTTGCTGCTGCCTCCAGGTGAGCACCTTCCACACTAGAGTGTTTCTCACTATATAGTTTATTTAATCTATACTTCAGATTGCTTTATTACTATGTATTGGGTGTTTTTCTCCCTTTATTGTGTTTTCCTTCACAGGTTATTGCTTTGTTTTAGGGATTTACACCTCTAATGGAGTTCTTTTTCTACCATTAGTGGCAATACTGCTTTCCACACCCCCCTCACCATTTTATGTTTCTCTCTAATGGTTGGCTTATTCAGCCCCTCTCTTGGTGCTTGTACTGCCAGGTTAGGCCCTGTTTTTGGCCTTCATACATATATATTACATTATTATTGTTTAAGGCAAACATACCACAAACTGTTCCATGCAAGGGGATGACCCCCTCTTTCTGACACCTACTGACCTAAGAGTCTGCCACATCCCACATATATTTGATAAACCAGGTTATACAGGGATATTTACTTCAGGGATCTAGCTCCCATATTTCATTTTTGGCTGTTCCCCTGACAATTTTAAACCCCTCCAGGTTTATTTTGCTTGCTGCAGCAGCATGTATGCTGCTTCATGTTTAAAGTGATATAACCCCCTCCGGGGTTTGTGTTCACCTGCCTGGGTGCAGGTTTTTTCCAATAGGGTGACCCCCCTAGTCAGTGTGTGATAATGGCGTTTTCACACCAGCTTACAAAAAAACGCTTTGCCAAACACTTTTACACATTATAACTGTATCACCAGATGAATATATTGATGTTGGGGTGACCCCCCCCCCCCCCCCCCTCTCTGTGTAGGTAGGCTTCTCTATAAGGTGGCATCAAATATATATAAAAATAATATGCCACAATATTGCCGCCAACTTTATTAGGGTGAGAAGCGCAGACATGTATGTATACATTGTACAGCCAATCACACTGTATTTGTAGCATGCTCACATCTGTTTGGTAAGCATAATTTTATACATTTATATTATTTGAGCCTGTGACTAGCTTAGCGCACCGACATGTTTCTTTTTTCTAAGCTGCTGACCCCATCTGTGGGTGAACCCCCCCCCCACTGGGCAATTGGGTGAACCCTGTTAAATTTCACTTTTATTATATATAGCTCCCCATTTCATCTTTCAGATATCATTACTGAAAGAGTTACCACTTGTCATAGAAAGTGATATGGATAACCCATGCGTGGGGCCCTTCAGGTATGGCTCCAGTCGTCCTTGGCTGTATCTTTGCCAGCAGCCCTGGCCTTTCTGCAACAAACCAACCCCCAACATTACTCAGGACGCCCCTGAAGCTCCTTCACTTGCATGGGTCAGATCTGAGGACTCGTACCATTGTCATGATCTGACCCCCTCTAATAAGAGGTCCGGGTTGGACTCTCTTCCTCAAGGAAAGGGCAAGACACCCCTCAAGAAAAGGGTTAAGTGCTCCCCACTTTTGGTTACACTGAATACTACATCTGAAGAGGCAGATGTGCCTTCTGGGGATGAGAAATTTAAAACCTTTGATGAATATCTGACTCGTTCCTCTAAGCAGGGCTCTCCTATGATACACCCATCTACAGAATTACCCAGGAATCATTCCTGGATATACAGGCACCACAACAAATGCCTTTGCCAACAAGGCCAGGGGTCCCTATGACTAAAAGGATTGGCCTAACAGCCTTTTACCCAGTGTATTGGGTGACCCCCACTGATATCTCGGATTACTCCCGATATGTACAGGCACCCAAACATATGCCTCACAATAAGGCCAGGGGTGACCCCCCCTATGAATAAAGTAATTGGCCTAACAGCCTTTATCCCAGTGTGGTGGGTAACCCCAACTGATACCTTGGGTTACCCCCGATATGTACTGGCACCACAACATGTGCCTCTCACAATAAGGCCAGGGGTGACCCCCCCTATGAATAAATGGATTGGCCTAATAGCCTTTATGCCAGTGCGGTGGGTGACCCTCACTGACACCTCAGGTGACCCCCAATTTATATACAGGCACTAAAACACATGCCTCTCACAACAAGGCCAGGAGTGACCCCCTATAAAGAAAGGGATTGGCCTTACAGCCTTTATCCCAGTGCTGTGGGTGACCCCCACTGACAAGTCAGGTGACCCCTGATTTATATACAGGCACAACAACATTATGCCTCTCACAACAAGGCCAGGGGTGTTCCTCCCTCTGATATAAAGGCTGCTAAACCAATCCCTTTAACCAGTGCTGTGGGTGACCCCCACTGACACCTCGGGTAACCCCCGATTATATACAGGCACCACAACATATACTTCTCTTGTGCCTTGAATAAATGGCACGGCACTGAGACAGTTTGACAGAAGACTTATGTGCCCACAGGGCTTTACTCTTGGCTGCGCTCTGTTCTGGCTGACAACCTCATCTATGCACTGGCTGCTCTACATCAGTCCCAGGAATTCTCATCCCCATACTCCCCCATACTTTTTCAGCTATGATCCATTGGTTCTTTGCCTTTTATGTGGCATCCACTTGGCTTGACCTTCAAAAACGGGGCACAATTCATTTCGGATGTGTCTAGGGTCCTTCAATGTGTTGAGGAATGGCAAGATAACGTTGCTCTCCTTCGCTTTTGCTCTATTTGGTGTAATTGTGCCGGTTTTCTGATTTCTGGCTTTTCTATGGATTATTTTTCCTTCTACCTGGAAAAAAGGGGTGTTTTTCTGGACTAGCTGTGTCCATAGGTATTTGTCAGCCAAGTGCATTTTTCGTGCAGTGCCTAACAGGCCGCTTCTGACATCAATCTGATTGTTTAAACCTGTTTTCCTACAGTTGATAGATGGAGTTCTTCATCTTGCTCATTTGGTGCATGGGATCCTTTTCTCTTAATGAGCGTTAAAAATGCAAATATGAAGCCTCCTGTCTTGCCATAAAATTGGGGATTATTCTAGCCTTGGTGAAGAAATAATCTTAATTTTATTAAAGACAGGAGGTGAATATTTCCCCCCCAGTTTATTTATTTTCCCCCAACCCTTATTACATCTGTGGGTATTATTATATATTATGATTGTGTATCTGACTTTTGTTTGAAGTCTTATTAAGACTTTGTATTATATATTACGACTGGCCCTCTGTTTATTGTTTGCAGTGTTATTATGAATCTGTTTAGTAGACCAGTTTACTTTCACAATTTTCTCTTTGCCTTCCAGCATGGTGTTCTGAGTTGACATCTGTCTGGTTCCAGTGGTCCGACTCTTTGTGGTGATCGGTTATTTTTGAGAATTAAGTTGTTCGTGCCCTGTTCGGCTGTTCAAAGAAAGAGGAAGAGGAAGTGTCTGAGGGGGTTTATATATGCATCCTGTGTTTGTTTCTATTGGTTGAATCTTTACAACTCTGTTAACTCTTTTGCTGCTGGAGGTTTCAGTAAAGAAGGATTATGCAAATATTCGCCTCCTGTCTTTAATAAAATTAAGATTATTTCTTCACCAAGGCTAGAATAATCCCCAATTTAGTTGGAATGTGTGTGCTCTCACAGCTTGTACTATATTCTAAACACTGTTTGGCTGTGAATAGTTAGCAACTGTCAAACAGTATCAATTTGCTGCAAATGTGAGCAATTCTGCAATTGCTTTTGATTTCAGTTTGAACATATTTCAATTGTTTACAGCTATTTTTGCAGTATACAAAATCTCCCATAGAATGTAATGGGTTGTTTGAGGCTACCACTTTGTTTTGATGCATTTCACCTGTATTTCAGATGATTTTGGAGTCTGAACATATCTGTCTGAGATCTCCTCCTGTTTTTAGTGATTTCCAGCCATATTCGGAGGGATGTCCTTGCTACCAGAATAGCCCAATTCTCAGATGTTCTCTTACCACTACTTGCTCTGATTACAACTGGAGTTAGGAGCACTATTTATGCTCTAAACATCAGTTACCTGATGTGCAGAGCTACTTGGGCTAATTTTATAGTAGATTTGAGAAAAACTTACCAAATCGGTGCTGCTATTTCAGTTACGCACTGTTATTTAATTTTTATTTTCTTTAAAGGGACACTACCACTTACATAATATGTAACTAGATTACCTGTGATTTAAAGCAAACACAAATATAAGACATATGCCACTATTTTTTTTTTTCTTCTATGTTTGAATTAATTTCATATAAAATTAGGTGTTTCTCTAGCATCCAGATGAGAATTGTACCCATGATGCAACATTCTCCAAAATCTTCCAGCAATACTCACTTTACAGCTGTGGCCAAAGCTTGCTTAACGATGTCAAAAGATACAGCCCTGCTCTCTTATTGGCTCCTGTGTATCACTAGTGGGCAGGACTAGATGGTTGTGTACAACTTTTTTTTTTTACCTGCCTTCCAACACAAAGAGAGGAGATTGACCTGATCAAACAGGATTATAACTCGCCCTCTTGTGATGTAATAGTTACATTACCCTCCCATTCAATGCTGAGCATATGGTCAGCATTCAGACTTACAGAATGCACTTTGTGTCCCCAGCCCCAAAGTTAGATACTAGTGCTGTAAAGTCTCTGGGGGATTGAACCCAAAAACACTTTTAATTTTTTGGTGGAAAAGTTATTACGACCTATCATTATGCGCACTGCATGAGACGTATAAGATTTATTTTCCATCACTGTTCTGAGTAAGCCGTTAATTTAACAATGAATAAGAGAATACATTTATTTGCACTGCAAATGGTAACAAGTGATCCTTGTGCCTTCTTGTATTTGGTTTTTAGCTTTTCAGACAATAGCCTAGCAGGAGCACTAGGCATTCAGCCGAGAGTGGTGAGAGTTGTAGCATTCACAGTTTTATTCTTCTTAATTATTATCATGGAGTTTATTGGGAATCATTTTATTTTCAGTTGGGTATGGTGTCATGTACTATATTGAAAATGGCTTTGAGTTTAACTTTGAATGCATCAACCAATGTTACAGTGAGTGTTTTTTTTTTTTTTTTGTTTGTTTTTTTTATGCCAGCTATAATACAGCAATGTTTTCAAAAATTAGATTCCATTCTTTTCCGGAAAACACAAATCGCTGGAATGCAATATTACTATATTAATATATGTCCCATATTAGGAAGGAACTAATTTGAGTGAGATCCCTTGGTGTATTGTCATAAAATACTATTCTTGCTAAGTCCTCAGGCTAAATGATCTCAGAGGCTGCGCTTTTATTAGGAGTATAAATCATAGTTACCGAGCACTGTCAGACTGTTTCACTAGCAAATCAAAATAAACAATGCTGTGTGTCATATGTTAGTCACAACACTAAGGAGTCTATTCACAAAAAGGTGAGTTGCAGGTCAGATGAGGTGAAATAAACATTTCATCTCACCATTTTAACTATACATTGTGCAGGTACAAACCTGGGGAATGTAGCTGGTAAGCAAACTCACCAGAATTGTACCTACACAACAAATAGCTAAATTGGTGAGATGAAGTGTTCATCTCACATCAACTCACCTTTTAGTGAATACACCCCTAAGGTGCTTATTCTCATGTCAACAAGTGTATTGCTATCATTTAAAAAAAAAAAAAAAAAATATCCAAACTTTGTACACTTGCTTCACAATAGTTTATATAGCTACACGTCTTCTCTAAGGTTAGCTGCATCTCTGGATGAAGATGTATGTACTGCAAATGGAATAGTAGAAAGCATAGTTGGACTGCCGCTGAATTTAATAGCTGGTAAATGAGTGGATCCGCGGTTTTCTTCCAGGTCAACCCTTCTTCGTCCATTCGAGAGATTGGTGTCTCGCTTCACCCATTCCTCACTGAGTACTACTTATGTTTGGGTAGTCCAATCCACATTTTGAGCAGGGCCTACACTTTTACAAGTCTTTGCCCATTTTCCCCTATATCCCATTGTTGCACTGCATCTGGGCCATTGTTCATCTATTGTTGTCAGGTATAGTAGAAAGTTAACTTGCTAAACTGACTTACAGACACAATAGGAGGTGCAGGTGACTTGAGATGAACATTTCTTTTCACTGATTTACCTATGGATTGTGCAGGGACAAACCTGATGAGCGCCTCCTGCTACAAGAGCTCAATTGGCCTAGCATAATGCGTGGGTAAATCTTAAAATATTAAAGAATTGTTCATGCCACCTGCACCTCAGTTTTAGTAAATAGACCCAGTATTTCTCAAGACCAGAACACTGGAGCCTCTGTTAATCCATAATATTAGATAAATAAATACATTATTCAATACAAATGCAAATTTTCACAGGCATGTTAAAGAAATGATCCTAAATTAATTACCACATTCATAGGAATATCTGATCTGAGTACATACTTGGAATTATGTTTGGTGCACACAGGGAATCAGCAAACATGGTATTTGTATAGTAAACAATACAACATAAACATCCACACACAAGAATATTAACACCCACGGTTGCTATATGCCACGCTGCATGTAACCTTGTGTAGTTAAGGATTCTTTTTTAATATACATACTAATAAAGATATGTACTAAACATAAACATTAATTATATGAAATAAGCATTTTTCTTGCTGTAGTCCATCTTCACAAGAACATATATATTTACATATATACACACGTATATTATTTATACATATATTTATACATGAAAATGGGGGCAAAACCAAAAGTGTTGCATTTATAATTGTGTGTGTGTGTGTATATATAGATATATACACACACTGAACAAAATTATAAATGCAACACTTTTGTTTCTGCCCCCATTTTTCATGAGCTGAACTCAAAGATCTAAGACTTTTTCTATGTACACAAAAGGCCTACATCTTATGGCGATCTTGGAGGTGAAGATGCTGGATGTGGAGGTCCTGGGCTGGCGTGGTTACACGTGGTCTGTGGTTGTGAGGCTAGTTGGATGTACTGCCAAATTCTCTGAAATGCCTTTGGAGATGGCTTATGGTAGAGAAATGAACATTCAAATTAGAAGTGCTCAATAACACAGATTTAGACAGATGTGTGAACAATAATTTAGAGCAGGGGTGGCCCGCACAGCAGTGGCGTACTGCGGGGGGGGGGCGTTCCGCCCCGGGTGCCACTGACTAGCGGGGTGCCACCGGTGCAGAAGCCCCCCCCCCACCCGCGCTGCTTACCCTTTTTTTTTTTTTTTCTTCAGGCGGCCGAATCCTCTCGATGCGACCGCCGGGTGAAAAAAAAAAAAAAAATCACAGCGACCGGATGTGACGATACGTCACATCCGGCGACTGTGTTTCCCTCCTCCGTGCAGGAGGGAAGACTGCACGGAGGAGTCGTCCGTCCGGGACCACAGATAAGCAGCGATTCGGTAAGTGATGGGGAAGGGGGGGGGGAGAAGTGGCACAATATTACTGGGTTCTGGCTGGCACTATATTACTGGGCATCTGGCTGGCACTATATTACTGGGCTCTGGCTGGCACTATATCACTGGGCTCTGGCTGGCACAATATAACTGGGCTCTGACTGGTTATATAAATTCAGTAGTGGGGTCCCTAACTAGAGAGAAGCAGTCGGACGCAACAAAAAGAGCCATGAAACCATTTGGGTGGAGATGAGTGTAATCCCACATGGATCTATGAAGCTGGACGCTAGGCTTTCACAGTGTTCTTTATTTTAATCAGTGTCTTCTGTTGAAGACATAAATGTTAAAAAAAACCTTTAGGGCCACTTTAAATGTGCGTTATTTACTTTATTGGGATTGTTTAGAAGAATATAATAATGAATGCATTTCTAACAGAAACCACGTTACAGTAAATAATAACTGGATCGTCGCTTTTGCAATTTCAGAGTTATAAAGTATAGTGAGGATATTGCATCCTGTTTTTAGATTGACTCTAATTACTAGATGACACGAAGGTCACTGTTTAATAGGCAGCTGGATTGTCACCTTGTTGCCCTATTGCATCTGGAAGCCGTACCTCATCACACTGAGGAGACAGATACTTGCTTTGTGCTGTAATTAACCCCAGTGAGCAAATATGCTTCAAGTATAATACAGGAGATGGAGAGCTTAGTGACACAGTGTCTAATCCCTGCTCGACTGCATTAGCAATGTTATATTACATCAGCATCGTATTTAACTCCACCATTAAAGCTCTGTGTTTCCAAGATGATTGAAATGAGCTTTACTAATGGGTACTTGGTAATAATTCAAGTATACACAAAAAATGATATACATGATTGTATCATCCGGAAACACTGATTTAAATTGGGGGAGATTTTGTTCTATAAAAGTCTCAGTGGAATATTTTTGATTATTATGGAAATTAATGTCTCTGTATCTGAACTAACATATAGACCAACTGAATTAGCATTTTTCTACTAAGCAGTGATTTGTAATCTTTCTGTGACTTTGGAGCAAGATAATGAAAGATATTATCGTCCATAACCAAATCATTTTTACTATTTTATACATTTTCACTAGAAAAAATAAATGCCTGTCAGATGGTACAGTGGTGTTGATGACCTTTTTCCACGTTTCTAAAATAAACTATAAAGTTGAGAATTGTATTTTTTATTAGGTCCTAAATTCTTTTTTTTTTCTCCCAAAACCCTGCAAGCAGAGGCGTAACTAGAAACCACAGGGCCCAGGTGCGAAATGTACCCTGGGCCCCTCCCATGCATCTTCCCCGCCCCTCCATTTGTATAACTCATACACATACACGGACACACATGCTAATACACTGACACACATTCAGATACACAGAATGACACTTTTATAAATACAAACACTGAAAAACATAGATACACCGACACACACCGATACACATGCGGATACCCATACACACATACAGACAGGCACACATATAGACACACATGCACAGAATGACACTCGGATATAAACAGTGACACACATACAGGTAAATATGGGCACACACTGACACATGCAGACAAACAGATACACATACAGACAAACAGAGACATACAGATACATATACAGACACACATGCAGACAAACAGATACACATACAGACAGATACACATATAGAGACGCATGAAAAAACACTTGACACACTGACACACTTAATGACAAACATTCAGATACACATACAGACCCACATACAGACACAGACAGGGCCATCTTTAATATTGATTGGACCCTGCGCAAGAATTTTATTGGTTCCCCCTAGGCTCTCCCCCCACCAACTCACTGGCATGCAATCACAACCTCCAACTCAACCTCCTCTAAACGTTTTATCCCTAAATACGAGGGGTTTAAACTCCCCACATAAGCGTAGGCTAATATACACAGAAGCACGAAGACACAAGGCAGATGTGTTTTTCAAGAAACACACTTTAAAAGTCTCCATGTACCCAAATTCCAAAATTTTGATTTTAATCCAAAAGGACTATTTTTTCCAACTTATAAAGAAACACACCAGCGCCTCGGGGATTCCCGTGATTTTAGTATGCACACTAAATAATACCAAATTTACGTTAGTCAACCTATATGTTCCCAACGAGGGCCAGCTCCCTTTCATTCAATCCTGTCTTGAGAAAATACATTCAATGCAAGAAGGCCAGCTAATTATCGCAGGGGACTTTCATCCTAGATCAAAGACTAGTCCGACAAGCTAAAAGTAAAGATATTAACATGTCCAAAAATCATAGTTCGAAATTCAAGGACCTACATTATTCCCTGTACAACATATTACATTGCACACAATGTAAGCAGGTTCGCAGAAGGCCTCACAGAACCCTACGCCAATTTGCTTACCTTCTCTGACCTTTTACCATACACTCTGCAAAAGCTTAAGGAATTCTCTGAAATTCCAGGACCTACATTATTCCCTGTACGACATATTACATTGCACACACCCTGGAGAAATAGATTACACATTCTACTCTACAGTTCATAAGTCATAAAGCAGAATAGACATTATACCAGTGATGGCGAACCTTTTTGGGCCCGAGTGCCCAATTTCCTGCATGCAACCAAGTTCCAGACCTCAAAGTGCCAACACTGCTTTATATTAAATACCCACATACATCCTCTCACACATACACACAGCATATGTATACCCACATACATACTCTCACAGAAACATACAGCACATGTATACACCCATACATACAGCACATGTATACACACATGCTTACTCACACTTACTCACACTTACATACAGCATATGTATACACACTTTCATACGCACACTTACAGCACATGTATACACACATTATTACTCACACTTACATGCAGCACATGTATACCCACATACTTCACATGTATACACACACAGCATATGCATACACACATACTCACACATACATACAGCACATGTATACACACCTACATACAGCGCATGTATACACACATTCTTACTCACACTTACATACTCACACATACATCCAGCAGATGTACACATACATGCAGCACATGTATACACACCTACTCACACATACATTGCAGGAAGTCTCTTCCTTGGCAGAGCTGCTGGAGCTGCTACACTGCTGTGTGAAGAGGGGGCGTGTCAGCTGTCAAGCTGATGTCGGGAGAGGAACTGGCAGGCTAAACCAACTTGCGATCTAGAGGAGTGTGCAGTTACCTGTTGGCTCCTGAGCAATAATACTAATGTAATTGCTCGGGAGGCAACAGGATAGCATTTCTGTAAATATTTATTTTGCAGTGAATTTTCACTTTGGGCCAGTGGAGCTAAGATTAGGGGCTTCAGCCCCACAACTCCCCCTTGCCACACGTGCCACAACAAAGAGCTTGGCGTGCCAGTTGTGGCATGCATGCCTTAGATTCGCCATCACTGCGTTATACTAATCGATAGGAAAGCTTTGCAAAGTGTCACCCAAAACCAAATTCAAGTCATTGGATGGTCAGACCACGCTCCCTTAACAGCACAGATCAAAACTGCCCTTGGAGGCTAAACAACAACTTGCTAAAAGATAAAAATTTCACAGAGTCCCCGGAAACAAGCCTCACAGAATTTTTTTTACAATAAATGATCCCCAGAACAACTTGTACCCCCTAATTTGGATTACCCACAAAGCAGTGCTCAGGGGACTGTTTCTACAACAAGGTGTGAAGCAAAAGAAATACAAACAAACCCAACTAGACCAATTAATACAAAGAGAGACAAACCAAACTACTCGAGAACGAAAAAACTCAGGTACAGCAATCTATAAACGCACTCTAGTTAGAGAAAACATAATGATGCTAGCAAATAAACTAAGACAAAAGAAAACACAGGCTACAATCCATTATATCAACTCTAAAATTGGCCACAAACTATATAATCCTACTGATATCACCAATGAACTGGCCACATTTTAAGAATCATTATATAACTTTAAAAATTATCCAAATACCACCCAACCAAATTTGGGGAATATTGGGTAGTTCTTGAACTCAAACTTAGTCAAACTTCCAATAATATTAATAATATAATAATATTAATGGACCAATTGGCTGTGGCATATTAATTGGCAAGCTGGCTATGGCATATCTATGGACAAACTAACACTGGCATATTAAAATTGTCACGGCTGAGTAGTGTACTAGGAAATAGGAACCACAATGCGATGACCTGGTAGCTACTGCAACAGGCTTGAGGAAAAAAACAGTGTTTATTCACCTGAATGGTATTATACCCTATGGTTGATCTTTAGGCATGGGACTTGAAACACTGACTGGAACCGCACACTGAAGCAGAGATAGTCATACACGAATCAGGAACAAGGTACAACAGAGGTAAATCAGGAGGCAAGGTCACTAGGCAGGCAAATTGGTCGAGGCAGGCAGCAAAACAGAGGAGTCAAAAAGCAAGCAGGAGTCAGAACTGGAAGATCAATCAATAGAGAATCAAACGCTAGATCAAGATACTAGGAACTATCTCAGGCAAGGTCTGAGTAGCAACTGATGGATTAAATAGTATTCAGGCAGTAAAACCCACCCCCAAGTGATTCCCAAAAAGTTATATGTATAGCCCTTTAAGGCTATTCTACTTTTCTGTGTGTAGGGGTACTGTGCATGCGCACAGTCTCTGGCTACTGCGCGTTCGTCGGCAGACCGGAGAAGATGCAGGGAGTGCGCCTGCAGCCCTGGAGGGCCGAGATCAGGACCTCCGCGACCGCCCCGCTTGCCGAGGAGGCATGGACCACCTTGCAGCGGCAGGTAAGTATTTTCCTTAAATTAATGGGCAAACTGTGGCATATTTTAATAGACAAACTGGCTGTTGCATATGTTAATGGCAAAGTGAATGTGTCATTTTAATTGATACCTGATACCTTATTTTAATTAGCAAAGTGACACAGTGGCTTGTTCTGATGGGGCAGTTCTGTGAGGCAAATTGACACTATGGTATGTTCTCTGAGCCAAATTGACACTGTGGCATGCCAAATCATGTGGGTGCAATATGAGTGCAAGCCAAGTGCTGTGGGTGCAATATAGGTGCATGACAAGTGCTGTGGGTACTGTATGGTGCCGTGCTAAGTCCTTAGGTTCAATGTGGGTGCAGAGGAAGGCAATAAAAACAAGAAATGGAATTTAAAAAAAAATATTTTTATTATATTTTGAACCCTCTGTGTGGCTCTCCTCTGGGGTTCTTCAGTTGAGCGATTTGCTCCCTCAGGGCAACCTACTCCCCTTCCCTGAACTAAAGATCCTTTACAAATTGCAAGACTCTGAGAGTTTCAACTATATACGGATAAGGAGCTATCTCGAAGTCAACCCATTAGTAGAACTTCCCCCCCTTGATAAATTAGTATCCTCTTCTGGCAACACTAAGATTATCACTAAATTGCAGGTCATCGTTGATAACTTGTCTACTCATGATAAGATCGACCATTTTAAACACTGGGAATTGGACCTTGGTAAGGTCTTCACGGTAGAGGCATGGTCGGCCGACAGTAGGAGTACCAGAGTAGCACTACACGTTATCAGCCTACAGGAATTATTCTATAAAATACTATTTCGTTGGTATATGGTCCCTTCACGCCTTAATAGAATATCCCCTAGTTTTTCAAATCAGTGCTGGAGATGCGGAAGGGGAGAAGGCACTCACCATCATATATGGTGGTCTTGTAACCGCCTGACCCCTATTAAGGAAAAATTGTCCATCCTCACCGACTTCATTTTACAAAAAAGTGTTACTTTCTCACCCCAGTCTTTCCTTTTCCATTTTAATTTGGGTCTTATGCGCTCACCAAAATCAATCTTGGCGATAAATATCTACATGGCAACCAAATTATCTCTGTCACGTTTCTGGAGGAGGCAAGAAATCCCAAATTGGGATGAGATCCAAAAACAGATAGATCTCCAATTAGTGCTGGAAAGCGGATTCTATTCTGGGGGTTCAGAGTCCAGATTTAGTGAGATAGAAGAACTCTGGAACGCAGCTAAAAATTTAGGCCCAGGGATTTGACACGACATAAGATACCTATACACGAAATTTGGGTTCCTTTCGGTGAAGGGGGGCCGGTTTTCGTGTTCCCGAGGGTTCCTGGGGGGGCTGTTCTGACGGAAATTTTGATTGTGGGTGTGATTGACAATTGCCATAAGGTTACGACATTGATTCAAGGATTTCTTAACCAAGCTTATTGAGTGTCCTTCCCTTTCCTTTTTTTCCCCCCTCTTTTTTTTCTCCCTTTCTGCTCTCTCCTTTTTCAATCATTACGATATACACTGCCTAAATGCACAGAATATAACTAGTAATATTTAATAATAGGTACAATTTTTGAGAGGGAGGGATTGAGGCAGGGGGAGGGGAAGGAAGGAAGGAAGGTCGTATTTGTATTTGTATGTATTGTCTTTATTTATATATGATAATAAAAATTAATACGTAGAGACACCAGGATGTGTTAAATAAAATTAGGGATGTTCAATCCCATCACAACATTTGAACTGAGTGTCTATAAAAAAACAAATAAAAAAAAATATATATATTTATTACATATAAAAATAGTTGAATATAACACAAAAAAGTTCATGTAAGTATAAATGCAACAAGTTTATATATATATATATATAGAGAGAGAGAGAGATGTATGTATGTGTGTGTATAAATAGGCTTGCGATATGTATGACCATATATATATATATATATATATATATATATATATATTTATTGTTTCAAAATTGTACAATAGATGAATGTACCAACCCTAGTGTCGCCTCTAAGGCTGCATACCATTCAAACATAATGAACATCAATACATTAGGGATGTAATAAAATAGAGCTAACAGCATGCTGGGGAGCCAGGAGAGGGGGGACAAAGGCATTATATTCCTGTGTAGATGACAGTCTCCTGTTATCTATGCTAGTCCAAAAATTCAAGTTTTATGTTGGTACTGAGTGTAATTGGATTATTCCCATTTTACTCAAGATAACTGCTGGTGACATTTTCTTATATTAACCATTAAAAATGTCTGACTAAGGAATGCTAATGCAATGATTTTAATACATTTTAGTGAATAGAACCCGGTACATATGGTTGCCACTTTTTCTTCAGAAAACTACCGACCATGCCATTGCCTCCAAAGATTTGACGTTGGCCCCAAGCCTACCTGTAGATATTAAATAGGTATTAAATATGCTACAAGATTTCAAAGAGACACATGGCAATTAGAAGTCAAAGGTTTTTTTTTTTGCCTTTGCTTTTCACAACATTTATTTACCAGGATTAGTTAAAATGCATAATGAATTCTCAAAAATGTTGTATGGAATTCAAACGTTTTCACTAATTCATATTTATCTATTTAAAAAGCTATGTCTCATTTTCCTGAGAGTATATTGCTACAGAGAATTCTAGACATTATACTTGGGGAGATGTCTTTTCCACTATTACCATAGAAACCGATGAAAGGAAGAGGAGATCTGTAAAAAGAGAACAGTTTAATCCCCATTGTGCCTGCTAAATTTATCATATGGTATGCTGTACATGTATCTTCTGTAGTCTGCTCATTAAAAAATAAAAAAGGAACATAATTAATAAAATATAGATGACCGTATTTCCATTTGGACACTTTTATTATTTCCAAGGCCAATTAATTGTAGATTATCATTATCTCTGCCACAGAAGTACCACTACTAAAAAGGGGATATGAGTAAAGAGCAATTCTGGAGCAAAATGTTAAGATGGGAATAATTACCAGGGAAGCAAATGGAATGTTCTGATTTCTAGAGTTTTGTTATTTATGGAATAAAGAACATATTTTGGTGTGTTTGTATCAAGCCAATAGTTGGAGAGCCCACATACTCGGACTAGAATAAACTTAGAAGGTAAAACGTACCTAGCTCCCACTGTTCCCAAATATTTCCCCTTTCACCTATGTATTCACCTTATGTGTCCTCTGACCCCACTCCCACTACTATTTTAAGCTTGCAAGCAGGGCTCTCTCTGTCTCTGTTGGTCTAACTTGGTGTATAATTCCCTTCTATGCTCAATACCAAGTGCTATGTAATTGTTGGAGTTATATAAATACATGTTGATGTAATGACTATAACTCCCAATATGATCTACAAGCCTGTCGAAGTAGAGGGCTCAAGACTTCTTAACCCCTTCATGACAGGACATTTTGGCCATGTTGTATTCGTGACAATGGCTGTTTTAATACTTCTGAAGTGCTTGTGTTTAGATGTCACTTTATTTTTTCTTATTTACTGTACACACACATTATATGTTTTTTTTTTGGGGGGGGGGGGGGGGGTAAGAAAGGCTTTCTTTAGAAACCATTAGTTTGAGAATATCATATAATTACTTTAAAAAAATTATAAAATGATTTTGGCAAATTGAACCCCCCACCACTTTTTCTAACTTTTACTTGTAGAATCTTTTACACATCTACAAATGCTAATAAAAAAAAAACCCATGCTAAATAGGGTCTACTATGTGTCATGAGTTTAGGAACAGGCCCCCCCCCCCCAAGTTTTAAGACTATAAGTACCGTATTTTCCGGCGTATAAGACGACTGGGCGTATAAGACGACCCCCCAACTAAGTCGTCTTATAAGCCGGAAAAATCGCATCTATATTTTAACTTTTTAGGTTAAAATATAGAGTTTGCCACCCTCCTCCCCCCTTCCCCAATCCCCAGTACTTACCTATTTTCTGCTCTGTCTCCCGTTGTTAAGCCGGTCCGTGGCTGTGAGGGAAGTGTTGTGAGCTCCCCTCAGGCCACGCGGTCAATAAAGTTTGTTTAAAAAAAACAAACTTTATTGAAGCCGCGCGGCCTGAGGGGGACTCACAACGCTTCCCTCACAGCCACGGACCGGCTTAACAGCGAGAGAGGAGACAGAGCAGAAAATAGGTAAGTAAATCCCAGTATCCGGCGCATAAGACGACCCCCCAACTTTTGAGAAGATTTTCAGGGGTTAAGAAGTCGTCTTATATTCCGGAAAATATTGTACAAATAGCACAGTGCTTTTTACTAACCAATTGTTTTCAGGATTAATAACAGTGACATTTTAGCCCTTACCCTATCCTAAGGCCCTGAGGCTGATGGGTTTTGGGGACATGGTCAAGCTTCCTGTACTGTAATTATTCTCTCCCTGCCCCACAGGCCTGGACTGGCCATTGGGCACACCGGGCATTTGCTCCGGGCCAACACTTTAACCCCTTGCCAACACTAGTCCGTCCTGCAGCAAAACGAGCACTGAAAGCTATTTTTTTCTCTTTCAGTGCTCCAGTGGTATTGCTATGATGCTTCCATTATGCAATACAAAACAAAACGCCCGTCAGCATTTCGATCGCTCCAGAGAGCCGGTTTTAAAGGCACAGTGCCTTTAAATCGACGGGTGTTAATCACATTTACACACACAGACTCACACACCCTCACAAAATATATTACCGTTCTGCGGGCTTCATGCTGTCCCTTGGTCCTGTTTACCCGCTCTCTGACATTAGCGCATGTCACGCGCAGGGTAGAGGAGGGAGGGATTATGCAGCATTGTGGAAGCTTAGTTTCCCGACACTGTTACAGGTGTGGGGGGGCGGGGGGGGGGGGGGTTTGGGGGTGCTGTTACAGCTGCCAGACCTCCATGTCTGCATTAGAGACCTCCAGGCTGCATTAGAGGGGTGCCATTGGCACCAATGCCCAGGGTCTAAAACAGTTTATTAGGCAGGATTTAGCCACTCAATATGCCAGGATTTAGCCACTCAATATGCCAGGATGTAGCTATTCAATATGACAGGATTTAGCCACTCAATATGACAGGATTTAGCCACTCGGTATGCCAGGATTTAGCCATTTACTATGCCAGGATTCAGCCAGTCAGTATGCCAGGATTTAGCCATTTAATATGCCAGGATTTAGCCACTCAATATGCCAGGATTTATCCATTTAATATGCCAGGATTTAGCCACTCAATATGCCAGGATTTGTCACTCAATATGCCAGGATTTAGCCCCTCAATATGCCAGGATTTAGCCATTTAATATGCCAGGATTTAGCCACTCAATATGCCAGGATTTAGCAATTTAATATGCCAGGATTTAGCCCCTCAATATGCCAGGATCTAGCCACTTAATATGCCAGGATTTCCCCCCCTCAATATGCCAGGATTTAGCCACTCAATATGCCAGGATTTAGCCACTCAATATGCCAGGTTTTGTCACTCAATATGCCAGGATTTGCTTGTTTTGTGCCACCCCCCCACCCCCCCTTCCCTTGTACTTACCTCTTTGTTGCTGTATCTCGGGTCGTTTGCTCTGTGTTGCTGCCCCATTTGCTCTTGCTTTTTTTTTTTTTTTACAGTTTATTTTTTAAGGGTTCCCAGTATGCACCCACCACTGCTTACACCCTGTTCCAAATTATTATGCAAATTCTATATTAATATTTTGTTTTTCAGTTTAACTCATGGATGGCATTGTGTCTCAGGGCTATTTTGATCACTGAAAACAATCTCGGACACCTGTGATAATTAGATTGCCAGGTGAGCCCAATTTAAGGAAAAACTACTAAAGGAGGGTGTTCCACATTATTAAGCAGAGCACCATTTTCATGCAATATGGGGAAGAAAAAGGATCTCTCTGCTGCCGAAAAGAGTGAAATAGTTCAATGCCTTGGATGAGGTATAAAAACATTAGATATTTCACGAAAACTTAAGCGTGATCATCGCACTATTAAGAGATTTGTGGCTGATTCAGAGCACAGACGGGTTCGTGCAGATAAAGGCACATTGAGGAAGATTTCTGCCAGATCCATGCATCGGATCAAGAGAGCAGCTGCTAAAATTCCATTACATAGCAGCAAACAGATATTTGAAGCTGCTGGTGCCTCTGGAGTCCCACGGACATCAAGGTGTAGAGCAGAGGCATTGCTAGGTTTCCAAAATATCTGGGGCAATAGCCCATATGACTTTTTAATTTTTTTTAAATGGAACCATACGGGCACTTACCAATAAATGCTCACCGCTCTAAGCTTCATGCCTGTTTCGTAATTTAGGAGCCTTCACAGGTCTGGCCCTTTAATGGGGCAGAGTGGGGCAGCAGCCCCAGGCAGCACACTGGCAGGGGCGGCACTGTGCTGCTCCATGCAGCAGGCAGTCTTTTTCTATTTTTTTGTTTTTTTTTTCTGTGTCCAAGGGAGCTTGATTGAAGGAGGTCTCAGCCAATCAGGTGAGACTTCTCAACTCTCCTGATCGGCTGAGAGTTCAGAAGCCTCCCTTGATTGGCTGAGACCTCCTTCACACGGAGCTCAAAGCAAAGAGATGCCTGCAGCAGGTAAGTTAAAAACTGACAGTGTGTGAGTGAGTGTGTGCATGTCAGTGTGAGTGTGTCCATGTCAGTGTGAGCGAGAGCGTGTGCATGTCAGTGTGAGCGAGAGCGTGTGCATGTCAGTGTGAGCGAGAGCGTGTGCATGTCAGTGTGAGCGAGAGCGTGTGCATGTCAAAGTGAGCGAGAGCGTGTGCATGTCAGTGTGAGCGAGAGCGTGTGCATGTCAGTGTGAGCGAGAGCGTGTGCATGTCAGTGTGAGCGAGAGCGTGTGCATGTCAGTGTGAGCGAGAGCGTGTGCATGTCAGTGTGAGCGAGAGCGTGTGCATGTCAGTGTGAGCGAGAGCGTGTGCATGTCAGTGTGAGCGAGAGCGTGTGCATGTCAGTGTGAGCGAGAGCGTGTGCATGTCAGTGCGAGCGAGAGCGTGTGCATGTCAGTGCGAGCGAGAGCGTGTGCATGTCAGTGCGAGCGAGAGCGTGTGCATGTCAGTGCGAGCGAGAGCGTGTGTATGTCAGTGCGAGCGAGAGCGTGTGTATGTTAGTGCGAGCGAGAGTGTGTGTTTGTGTCAGTGTGAGTGAATGTATGTGTGTGTGTGTGTGTCAGATATCACGTGGCACTCAGACAGAAGATAAATAAAGATCCGTCTGCAGCAGAAATGTCCCCCTCCCCTACTGAGGTAAAGCGTTGTGCGCTCCCCTCCAGCCAATGCAGCTTCAATAAAGTTTGTTGAAAAAAAAAGGGTGGCAACCCTATAAACAGCATAGCAATGATTTATGTTATATAGCAATGGCTGCTATGGGGATAAAAGGAGAGAAAGTCATGGTGTGGCCTCCATCCTCCCCTGACCTCAATCCTATTGAGAACCTTTGGAGCATCCTCAAGCAAAAAATCTATGAGGGTGGAAGGCAGTTTACATCCAAACAGCAGCTAAGAGAGGCTATTCTGACATCTTGCAAACAAATTCAAGCAGAAACTGTCCAAAAACTCACAAGTTCAATGGATGCAAGACTTGTGAAGCTGCTATCAAATAAGGGGTCCTATGTTAAACTGTAATGTGACCTGTTAAAATGTTTAAAAAGTTAAAATGTTGTTATAAGTTTGATTGAAATAGCTTTTGATTTCAGTAAATATGCTGCAAACACAACAAATGACAATTTTCAGTTTTACAACCTATAAAGTGTTTTGAAACTTACTGTGCATAATAATTTGGAACAGTGCATTGGAAGTTTTTTATGTTAAAAAAAAAATACTGTTATCATTAGGAGGTTTGTTCAATAAAATTTGAATTGTACTCTTAATAGTGGATAACATGAGAATTATGCTAACTGTTATTTACATTTTTAAACCTAATTATTTAGGTAAATGAGAAAAATATAATTTGCATAATAATTTGGAACAGGGTATAAATACCTTCCTTTAGATTCGTCATATCCGAAAATCCTTATGTTGAAATATGCCAAAAACGGGCATGAATGAAGTTCGTATGTCTTCAAAATGAAATAGTCTGTTTGAACGTAGTCTCTTAATTCCGAGTTCGGCTTAATTTGTCTAACCTTGAGTGAATGAAGTTCGTATGTCTTCAAAACGAAATCGTCTGTTTGAACGAAATCTCTTCGGCTTAATTCGTCTAAGCTTATAAGACTAAATGTAACCACATCTCATGATTTTAGTGTTCATATAGATGGTCCAAAAGCACCATGAATGTACAAGCCTTCTGGATCTATCCCCCCTCTTCCATGTTGCAGAAATCGATTCTATCCCCATGAACTTAATCTCTTCTATTTTTCTTCTGGGACAGTTATGACAGTGGTTAGGCAAACTATATTTGAACCTATCTTTTCCCATCAATCCTAAATGTTCCAGGATTCTCACTTGTAAGAGCCTTTTAGTTTGTCCTACATATTGTGCGCCACACTCAACTAGAAAGATTACATATGTGGTGATGCAATTGATAAAACTTTTCACTTTGTAGGTTTTGCCTGTACTTTTAGATGTGCATTTTTTTTTTTTCTGATTTGGTGGATGCATGCTTTGCAATTCCCACATTTAAAGAATCCATTGACTTTACCGCTCTTAAGCCAGCTGCAGTGTCAGTTGTCAAATTGGAGTTTTGGGCATGATATAGACTAGCTAATAATGCTGAAACAGTAGCAGAGACCAAGCTATGAGTTCACCATAGGTGTTGCAGGGGACCCTGCACTTACACATAAAGTACAGTTTATTTTAACCCTTCTTTTTTATAGGCAGTAAAGGTTAAGAATAGTGCTCTCTTCCCCCTAGTAAACCCGACGCATATCTTTGGAGGGGGTTTACTCTCAACTCTGCCTCAGTCTGGAGGCTGGCGAGTGCTGAAAGTATAAGTGCACACAGCCAATCAGAGCACGTGCTCTGATCAAGGTCTGGATTCAAGGGGGTCTCTACTGATGAAGGGAATCAACAGAGTGGAATGAGTTAAGGTCACAGGATAAACCGGCATGTGCTGTCTAAGTACATGTCAGTTTATCCTCATACGAGGGACAATAAACAAAAAAAATTAGTTGTACTTTAACCACCATAATTTGTTGCTGGGCTGAAGTTGCTTGGAGATGAGCCAGAACATCTTTGTGTGACTCAACATGTGCTAATATAGGTTGGGTATCCCTTATCCAAAATGCCTGGGACCAGAGGTATTTGGGATAACTGGTCATTTCATATAATGGATCATTTTCACCAATAAGATATATTAAAGCCTCTCAGCACTCCACACATGGAATACGTCCGTATCAATGCAAATACTGTACAAAGCAAATAAATCACTTTTATTGTGATGTAGCTGCAGGGGCGGGCTGGGCCGGGGGGCAGGGTAGCAATTGCCCCCCAGGCCGCCCTAAGCTTTGTAAAACACGGCCGCTGGGCCAGTGTTTTAAAAAAAAAAAAAAAAAAAAACTCGCTTGCAGGCAGAGACTGAGGTGAGAAGGGATCAGAAGATCCCCTCTCACCTCCGCTCTGCTTGCAAAGCTGCACGGGGAGCCGAACAGGCAGCACAGAGAAACCTCCGTGCTGCCTGTTCGGCTCCCCGTGCAGTGTGACACGGAAGTGCCGACAGTCACGTGATCGGCGCTCTGACGTCAGACGCGCGCCGATCACGTGACCTGTCGGCCCAACCGCCAGGAGGCCGAACAGGCAGCATGGAGGGACCATGCTGCCTGCCACCAGGGAAGTCCTACTGCCACTAGCCACCAGGGAAGTCCTGCCACTAGCCACCAGGGAAAAAGGTAAGGGGGGCAAAAAACACTGGCATATTATTGGGCAAATTGGCTGGGGATTATTACATGGCAAATAAGACTGGCATATTATTGGGCAAATTGGCTGGGGCATATTACATGGCAAATAAGACTGGCATATTATTGGGCAAATTGGCTGGGGAATATTACATGGCAAATAAGACTGGCATATTATTGGGCAAATTGGCTAGTGCATATTACATGGCAAATAAGACTGGCATATTATTGGGCAAATTGGCTGGGGAATATTACATGGCAAATAAGACTGGCATATTATTGGGCAAATTGGCTGGGGCATATTACATGGCAAATAAGACTGGCATATTATTGGGCAAATTGGCTGGGGCATATTACATGGCAAATAAGACTGGCATATTATTGGGCAAATTGGCTGGGGCATATTACATGGCAAATAAGACTGGCATATTATTGGGCAAATTGGCTGGGGCATATTACATGGCAAATAAGACTGGCATATTATTGGACAAATTGGCTGGGGCATATTACATGGCAAATAAGACTGGCATATTATTGGGCAAATTGGCTGGGGCATATTACATGGCAAATAAGACTGGCATATTATTGGGCAAATTGGCTGGGGAATATTAAATGGCAGAATAACACTGGCATATTATTGGACAAATCGTCTGGGGAATATTAAATGGCAGAATAAGACTGGCATATTATTGGGCAAAATGGCTGGGGAATATTAAATGGCAATTAACACTGGCATATTGGGCAAATTAGCAGGGGCATATTAAATTGCAGATAACCTTGGAATATTATTGGGCAAATTTACTGAGTCATATTAAATTGCAGAATAACACTGGCATATTATGGGACAAATTGGCTGGGGAATATTAATGGCAAATAATATTGGAAATGTGTATGTAATGGGGTGATGGAGGCATGTAAATGTGGTGATGGGGCATGTCCTGGTGTGCAACATGGGTTATGGGTCATGTCGTAGGTGTGCAACGTGGGTAGGGGGGGGGGGGTGCCCAAATTTTGGGATATTGGGTGTCTAAATCCTGGCATATTGAGGGGCATAATCCTGGCATATTGAGGGGAAAATCCTGGCATATTGAGGGGGCATCATCTTGGCATATTGAGGGGAAAATCCTGGCATATTGGGTGTCTAAATCCTGGCATATTGAGGGGCATAATCCTGGCATATTGAGGGGCATAATCCTGGCATATTTAGGGGAAAATCCTGGCATATTGAGGGGGCATCATCTTGGCATATTGAGGAGAAAATCCTGGCATATTGAGGGGCATAATCCTGGCATATTCAGGGGCATAATCCTGGCATATTGAGGGGCATAATCCTGGCATACTGAGGGGCATAATCCTGGCATTTTGTAAGGGAAAATTCTAGCATATTAAATGGCAAATCCTGGCATATTGTGGGGGAAAATCCTGGCAATATTCGTTATAAAACAAGGAAAAGATGGCCGTGGATGGGGAGGCGATTCGATGGTGCAATGGGCCACTTGACTGGATTTGCCCCCCAGGCCTAAGGCTGCCAGCCTTCCCCTGTGTAGCTGTGATGTGAGACATCGTTGGGAACCTGCCATCGGTGCGTCAGGCCTGCACACGTCTATCACCTATCACAGTTTAATGGGGCTGGACACTGAATGAACTGTTGTGCGCTTGCATTATGACAGGTGTGTGTGGAATCTGAAACTTGTGGAAAAATATGAAACAAATGTTTGGATAACTAATCATTTTAGTTAACTGATGTCTGGATAAGGGATACTCAACCTGTACATGCTAGAATACACTCACAGCGGAGACATGGCCTTTTGGTATACTGAGGCAAGATTCTCACTCCTTGAAACTGAGCAGACCCCCTGGAGATACCTGCATTGTAAACGCCTTTGTAAGGGGACCCTGATAGCCATCAGGGAAGTGGTCAAATTGAGAACTGTAGAACAAAGCCTGTTACATTTGCAATAATGTAAAAGCCATGTGGTTCCTTTAAAGCTTAAAGAGCATAAACTGTGAGAAATTCACCGTATTACTCCTGAAATAAATGTTCAAACAGCTACTCTCCATGTTATCACTTTAACACTTTTGAACTTAAAACAAATGAGTCCTTCTTTAGTAAGCACTGGTTCCCATGCAGTAGGAAGGAGTGGATGAACTGGCCCTTCCCTAGTCACTGTGCATGCAATCAGAGAGTTTATTATTCATGTTCTGTTGCCTATTTAATCCCATTTCTACTCTGTAAGAATGCAGCCTCTACACTCCATTGACATGTTGTCCTGCCATTATTGTGATTTTTGTTGTTTTCATTTCATGCTTACTTCACTTCATCTGATTGTTTAAGATGTTTAATTACAGATCAAAAGCCTGACACATTATGCAAAATTTTATCACAAGCTTTAATGTTTTCTTTATAATCAGACATAATTATCCTGAAGTATTTTGTCATATTTATGTATGACATATTTTTATATAAAGTATGAATGCCATATTTTAATGACACCTTTTATTTAATTACACCTTTATGTTTTACTGGTGCTAGGGAGATGTGAATGTTATTTTATTTCTGCATTGCTCTTACAAGTATTTATAGATTGATAGCTGAGAAATAAACACATTAATTCATTACGACGCTGAACCTTAACCCCTTAGTGATATGACTTTTTTGGCTTGTCCGACGCTTGGTGACATGGGCTGTTTTAACATTTCTGAGGTGTTTGTGTTTTGCTGTAATTTATTTCTGTCTCATTTAGTGTACCCGCACAAACTATATATCGTTTTTATCGTTATAAGAAGGGCTTTCTTTTGATACCATTTTTTTGATAATAGCATATAATTTGATGTAAAAAAAATAATAAAATATGGCAAAAAAATTTAAAAAATTATTTTTTTATGACTTTTATTTGAAAAATCGTATACTCATGTACAAGAGACAACAAAAAAACACTGCTAAAAAGTTTCTAATATATGTCCTGAGTTCAGAAATAGCCCATGTTTTTATGTTTTTGTGCTTTTTTATTCATGTTACAGGGCCAGAACCATAAGTGGTGCAAAGCTATTTTAAAATCCTTTCTTTCAAAATTAGCGATAGTGACATTGTAACACTGATTTCTGTACTAAATCCATGAATGACCCCCAACATGTACATATTTTTGAAAACTAGACAACTCAGGGCATTTAACTTGGGGTATTTTGACACATTTCATGTAGCCATTTTACCACCAATCTATGCCAAAGTTTGCAGAAAAAAATCTTTTTTTTTAATTTTTCACATATATTGCAATTTAGGCAAACATTACCTTAAAATGTGAAGGGGTATTTCCAAATAACACCTCAATATGTGTTCAGCAATATCTCCTGAGTACAGGGATACCACCCATGCATAGGTTTGTTGGTTTGTTTTGGGGCTAAAAGGCCACATTTAGGGGGTGCGCATTTTGGTTTTCCAACTTGGAATTCTGATGTGCAGAAAACTTGTGCCCATGTCCCATTTGGGACATTTTTGAAGCCAGAAAGTGTATTCTACCCCACAAAACCATATATTTTTTTAAACTAGACACCCTAGGGTATTTCAAATGGTAGTATTTTAACACTTTCCATGCACTAATTATACTACCAGCCTATGTCAATGTTTTGGGTAGTAATTTTTTTTCACATACATTGTACTTTGGGCATGAATTCACAGATCCTGTTATATGTCAGTGCCAAACAACACCTCAATATGTGTTCAGCAACATCTCCTGAGTACAGGGATACCACCCATGTATAGGTTGGTTAGGTTATTTGGGGGTTAAAAGGCCACATTTGAGAGGTGCACTTTTTGGTTTTCCAACTTGGAATTCTGACGTGCAGAAAACCTGCGCCCATGTCCCATTTGGGACATTTTTGAAGCCAAAAAGTGTATTCTACCCCACAAAACCATATATTTTTGAAAACTAGACACCCTAGGGTATTTCAAATGGTAGTATTTTAACACTTTTCATGCACTAATTCTACCACCAGCCTATGTCAATGTTATGGATAGTAATTTGTTTTTCACATTCATTGTACATCGGGCATGAATTCACAGATCCTATTATGTGTCAGTGCCAAACAACACCTTAATATGTGTTCAGCAACATCTCCTGAGTACAGGGATACCACCCATGTGTAGGTTAGTTAGATTATTTGGGGGCTAAAAGGCCACGTTTAGGGGGGGTGCATTTCCAACTTGGAATTTTGACATGTAGTCAGCCTGCGCCCATGTTCCATTTGGGACACTTTTGAAGCCTGTCAAAGTATTTTACCCCATAAAACCATATATTTTGGAAAACTAGACATCCTAGGGTATTTAAAATTGTGGTATTTTAACACTTTCCAAGTGCTAATTCTACCACCAACCTATGTCAAAAGGTTGGGATGTCATTTTTTCCCCACACACATTGTAGTTCAGGCAGGAATTTTCAGATTCTGATATTTGCCACTGCCAACCAACACCTCAATATGTGTTCAGCAACATCTCCTGAGTACAGGGATACCCCCCATGCATAGGTTTGTTGGTTTGTATTGGGTCTAAAATTCCACATTTAGGGGGTGCGCAATTCCAACCTGGAATTTTGACATGTAGTCAGCCTGCGCCCATGTTCCATTTGGAACATTTTTGAAGCCGTCCAATGAATTTTACCCCATCAAACCATATATTTTTGGAAAATAGACATCCTAAGGTATTTCAAATGGTGGTATTTTAATACTGTATAGGTACTAATTCTACCACCAGCCTTTGTAAAAGTTTGTGGTAGTACTTTTTTGGGAGTTTTTTTTCCACATGCATTGTACTTCAGGCATGAATTCACAGATTCTGGTATATATCACTGCCAAACCACAACCCAATATGTGTTCAGCAACATCTCCCGAGTACAGGGATAGCACCCATGCATAGGTTTGTTGGTTTGTTTTTGGCTAGAAGGCAACATTTGTGAGAGGCGCATCTCAAAATTCCAACTTGGAATTTTGACATGTAGTCAACCTGCGTCCGTGTCCTTTATGGGATATATCTTTGAAGCCAGCCAATGTAATTTACCCCCACCAAACCATATATTTTTTTATCGGTAGACCCCCATCACTACTTGTGGCAAGGGCTCAGCAGCCATCGATACATCGCTAGATGATGTATCAGAAAGCTGAATAGGGTCAAAATCAAACCCTGAGTCCGCGGCCTCAGAATCAGTGCGTAAGCATACATACATACATTACAGTACAAAGAAATTAATCCATAAAACAGTGCAGACAGCAAAACATACTGTTGCTGTGCAAGATTACTGCTTACACAGTGATGAATGGCAGGGAAGGGGTTAATACACAGTGAAAGACTTTCATAAAACCTGACAATTTTATAAAATGTTATTTTATATCACTAATACTGATCTGTCTCTTTCCGTCACAAAAATGTAAGTGAGGAGAGGGAGGCAGATCAATATTTGTAAATATTGATCGGATTAATTTTGATCTGACCAGGGCGAATGGTGAGCTTAATTGAGAAATCACCAAACCGCCTTTGCCACTAATTCGCTGTTACTGATCGCTATGCGCTCAGGCAGCTTAAAAAAAAAAAACTCAAATATTTTTACTTTACATGTAATCCACTAGCGGGTATGTGTAAAAAAAAAAAAAAAATATGCAGACAGATAAAAATTGCTTTGGCGTCAATATCATTGCGTAAGCAGTGATCGACGGCAAATAAGGGGTTAATAACTCTTAGAAGAGCCTTTTTAGTACTGTAATAAATTACAGTACAAAAAAAATTAACCCCTAAAAAATGCACAAACAGCAAAAATAAATGCGCTGATGTGCACGATCACTGCTTATGCAAGATCAGTGGCAGAGAAGGGGTTAAACGCAGGGAATTGCTTTAATAACATTTTTTTTATTGTTTTATTATTTGTGTGTTGTGTATTTATTGTTTTTTTTACTTTTACTAAAAAAAATGTGAGGAGAGGGAGGCAGATCATAACTGGTCAGATCAATATAGAGTTAATATTGATCTGACCAGTCAGTGGGGATGTTCAGGAGAGCATCCCCACTGCCTGTCAGTGTGCCTGGCAGTCACTGATTGCCTCTGTGAAGAGGCAATCGTGTGACAGCCAGAGAGCACAGGAAGCAGGTACTTCCTGCCTCCTGTGCTCTTGCCCTTAGAAGGGCAGCGCCATCTTGGTCACTCAGTGACCAAGATCGTGCATTTTTTTTTGTGTTTCTGATTGCCTCGACTTGCGAGGCAATCAGAAACACTTTCTGAGCATAGGAGGCGAAAAATTCGCTTCCTATGCTCACTTTTTTAATGCACGTGTTTTAAAGGCTCTGTGCCTTTAAAACCGGCATTTCGATCGCTCTCCGGAAGCATCGTTACAATGCCCTTAGAGCACTGAAAGCGGAAAAACTCCGCTTTCAGTGCTCGTTTTGACACAGGACGGACTAGGTCCGTCCTGTGTCACTAACGCCTCGGCACACAGGACGGACCTAGTCCGTCCTGTGTCGCCAAGGGGTTAAATGGATTAAATATAATCTGAATGTGTATCATTTGCCATTTACTAGTTACAATTTTCTTGTAAGTTAAATGCTTCCCTGATGCCCCTCAGTTCTTTATATTTAACAAAAGCATATAAATGAAATCATATTCTGTTCAATTTTATTAGAAACCCCAACACAGTAAAAGTATATTGAGTGGCAGCTTATTTGGATTCTAAGCCTTAAAGTGGATTTAACAACAATATTTACAGTTTACAAACATAGAGACTTAGAATGTGTCGGCAGATAAGAACGATTCGGTCCATCTAGTCTGCCCATTTTTCTAAATACTTTTATTAGTCCCAGAGGTGTCACTAGGGTTGGTGTCACCCGGTGCAGTAACTCATGGTGTCACCCCCCTGGATTTCCTCCAATACCATGCCAAACAGATTCCTAAGTAATGCCAGTCAGATGGCCCATTAAATATGCCAAACAGAAGCCCCACAAACTATGCCTCACACAGGAGCCCCCTAAATTATGCCTCACACAGGAGCCCCCTAAATTATGCCTCACACAGGAGCCCCATTAATTATCCCTCACACAGGAGCATTGTTATGCTACACTCAAGAGCCCCATCATTATACCACACACAAGAGCCCCATAGTTATGCCATACACAAGGCTGCAAGGTGACAAATGTTCAATTCTAAAACATTAAATACCTATACACATCTTTCTCACTAGTTGCATTTATACTTATATGAACCTTTTAATATTATATTCAACTATTTAAAATATGCCATAGCCAGCTTGCCAATTAATAAGCCACAGCCAATTTGCCCAGTAATATGGCAGTATTATTTTGCCATTATTATGCCGCAGTCAATTTGCCCAGTAATATGCCAGTATTATTTTATAATTTAATATGGCGGTATTATTTTTCCATTATTATGCCCAAGACAATTTGCCCAGTAAAATGCCAGTATTATTTTGCCATTATTATGCCACAGCCAATATTCCAGTATTATTTTACCATTTAATACGCCCCAGCCAATTTGCCAAGTAATATGCCAGTATTATTTTACTATTTAATATGCCCCAGCCAATTTGTCCATTAATATGCCAGTATTATTTTACCATTTAATATGCCCCAGCCAATTTACCCAGTAATATGCCAGTATTATTTTACCATATAATATGCCTCAGCCAATTTGCCCAGTAATATGCCAGTGTTATTTTACTATTTAATATGCCCCAGCCAATTTGCCCAGTAATATGCCAGTGTTATTTTGCCATTATTATGCCCCAGCCAATTTGCCCAGTAATATGCCAGTATTATTTTGCCATTATTATGCCCCAGCCAATTTGCCCAGTAATATGCCAATGTTATTTTGCCATTATTATGCCCCAGCCAATTTGCCCAGTAATATGCCACTTTTTTTTTTGCCATTATAATGCCCCAGACAATTTGCCCAGTAATATGCCAGTGTTATTTTGCCATTATTATGCCCCAGACAAACTGGGTGTAATGCTGGTACAGAGTAGTAAGTAAATGAAAACAATAAATGCATTTTTAAATAACATTTTGATTATTAATATAAAAAGTTGGTACGAGTTTAGTAAGGCCCAGGGCAGCACAAAACCAAAACACACCACTTAGATATATTTGGATGTCAGCTTATTTACACTGAGCTGAAAGTGTATTTATTGAAACACTGAAAGGTCACTGAGGTATAGGCAACATAACAATCAAGCAAACTTTTTTTTTTTTAATGGAGCCTGTCATTAGAAATAAGTGCTTAAATATAAAGTGAATATCGTACTAACAGAAACTCAAAAATTCTAAGGCCTTTTATTTGTATTACTATTCCAAATTATTTAATATAACATTTTTTGACTTTGTTCACACTTTAATTAAACGTAAAGCAAATGCCTCTCAACAGGCCCCCAATTCTCCACACTAGCCCAAAATGACATTAAAATATCCAACATGCTTTCCCGTTCCCAACCGTCAAAGAAACCACCATAACCAATTTAACACAAAATAGTGCATTGTCTGGATCCTTAGAGCAGGAAACAGATTCTAGACAAACAGCAAAGGTTATAATGCAGTGGTTTACAAATAAGAACGCAAATGTTTTAGGATGGCCCAGTCATAGACTATATCCTATAGAGAATCTGTGCCAAGCAATGGCTTCTATCCTCTCTCACATAGACTGAATAATTGTGGCAACAATAAAGGGCAAACAATGCAGGATTTAGACATAGAGAGATGATACAGACATCTAACATGTGACCCGTGGGCCATATACTCCCATCTAACAGCAAGGTGTGGCCCATGTTCTCATTAGCCTTTATAAATGTAAAATTGTGTTTGAATAAAGGTGGTTTAAATTATTTTTGGATTGCTAAATAACCAAAGATGTTTTTTCTATAGCTAATCTATTGTTCACCATCACTGTAAATAATGAAATGTAATCAGCCTAAATCAAATATGCATTTCTGATTATGTGGTTCAGCAAAAACCTTGCCATAGGTAGAATACTTATTAATTTTATTATCTTTTGTGATGTAAGAAAAAATACTTAGCATTTTAAAAGTGGCAAATATGTAACACAATAAAGTATAGAAAAGCACATACAACCTGCATTTTAATTTCATTTAGTAACTTTTGTGTTACAACAAAAATATTACGATTACTTCCGGAATGTAAATCAAATGATTAGAAGTCAAAGTTGATAAGACTGAATACTTTTGAAAGGTTCTGAATATGCGATAGTATTACTGTCAGTGTGTTAGGGGAGACTAGGCAGTTTTTATAAAATCTGATGATAAAGGTAAAAATGGAAAATTCAGAAACCATCTGTCTAAAGACTTTTCTGAAGAGGATACACATCAAACGGGTTCACAGTCTAATTAGTAGAATAAAACAACTCCCTTGGAATATGTAATATGCCTGGCTGCTATTGAATGATGGTTTTCTAGGATTGCTACGGCTTCAGAAACCAGAACGCTTTCACCCTATATGCTTATGACGTAACAATTTAAAAAGATATTGCTGAATTTTGTGAAGGGCTGGCATATAGATGCACACAACAGATTTATAAAATTTGGAGTGATATCATCAGCAAAATCATGATTCAAAACTAACATCACATAACTGCCGAGTTAGTGACCAGAAATCAGATCGAGACAGAAAGAAAGATGGAAAAACTTCAATTAATAATAAATAGAAATTAGTAAAAAAAAATATCCAAAAACTAAATCCAAGAGGTAAGCTGGGATCAGGAACCAAAGCGGGTAATCAGACAAGCCGGAATCAGGAGACCAGAGATCAGTGAAGCCGTGTTAATTTTGACTGCAAATTTTGATTTAGTTTTAGTCAGACTTTTGACTAAATTGCCATTTTTGTTTTAGTCATATTTTAGTCATCTGAATTGTTTTATGTTTAGTCCAGTTTTAGTCTACTAAATCTCCAGTTGTGAGACAGGGAATAGGTCTGAGAAGGCTACTACACAGTGTTAAAGGGACTGTCTAGTGCCCAAAATTCATTTAATTAATTAATTAATGCATATTAATGTGCTTTCAAAGTTCTTTAAAATGCATGGTTCACATTTTGCATTGCTTAAAATAGAAAATATTTACAGCTAGATGAAACTTTGAAATTGCAGCAGTTTGCAAGAAACCAGGACTGCCCACACTAGCTGAGTAAAAGTCAAATTTTTTCTTGTTTTTTTGCTGCAAGAACCAATGAGAATAATTTAATTAAAATGAATGGAAATTCCTGTCTCTCGAGTGATAGCATCATACAATGTGTTGCACTCTTAAGAGATCCTACTGTGTACAAGAACAAGGTCACTGACAGTCCACACAATTTATTCAATTTGAGGAGCACATGAAGTGACTAAATTAAACAAAAAGTTATATCCTCAGTGACTATATAATCAGTGCTGTCACACCTGCAGTAAACATGCAGAATAATCACTGGGGAGGGCTTGAGTCAAATATAAAAAATGGGATTTATGTAGAATTCCTGCATCAAATCACACTGGGAAAAAAAGCCTGTGCACTATACAAGCAGTAATCTTCATATTGCACCATAGTGAGTTTGAGAACTAGACTGTCCCTTTAAGTGAACTTGCTGGGCAGATGGAAGGGAAAACACTCAAGTGACAGTAGCCGGCCAATCAGATGGAGGAGAATCCTTTTCCTCTGCGGTTTGCAGGGCATTGTTCCAGGGGGCAAGCCAATCCAGATAGAGATAGAGCAGATAGTCAGTGGACTGAGCTTTGGCAGAAATCCATGGAAAGCAGAACCAGAAGTCCAAATAGGTAAATGCAATAGTCCCTCCCTAACATAATCAGTTGATGAAAATTTCAATGGATTTTAGTCATAGTTTAGTACTATTAACTTAGTTTTTATTTAGTTATTGTTTAGTTTAGGTCAGTTGTTTAGGTTAAGTCAATGAAATTAACATTGCAGTGAAGCCAGGTTCAAAGCCAAAAGACATGAACTAGAAGGAAAATCAGTGAAGCAGGTAAAACACAGGAAATGCACTTGGTAACTGGAAACAACATAAGGGCAAAGGAGATGATGAGTCTTGCTGCTTAAATAGCCTGGAATGAGTAGAAAAGGGAATGCTTCAAAACCTTGATAACAGGAGGACAAACACTGAAGGTAGGGTACTGGGGACTAAGCAGGGGAACCCAGCTTAATATCCAAACAATGAATGAAGTGTGTGTTGGGGGTTTATATAGCACACACTTCATTCAATAGCTTGGATTCAATTCCAGACTAAAAAATATACACACAGGACTTGCACCAGACTGGAAAAAAAAACGCCAATATGGCATTTATTCACATTGTGTGGTGTATTATCACTATTATGATAATTACATATTTTTGCCTATCCTGAGTTCACTATATATATACATTTTGGTTTAATTCCTTTGAATTGCATATGTATCTTTTTGGATTGTTACATTATTATGATGTGAATTGCATATACTTTTTTTTTATATGATTTGATACTTCATCACTTTGTTTGTTTGTTTGTTTTTAAGTGTACTTTGATACACCTTAGAGGGTCACACTTTCTGAGTTCGTGGTCTTTTGGTTTCTTTTTGCCTACAAGACTGTTTAAGAACAGGCAAGAAAACCTGACATGCCCCCACCAGTCACAATGTCAGTTCAGAAGCATTGTCACTCACAATGCAAATAAAAGCAAAGGGAAAGACTATGGCAGAAACTTAAATAACAAAGCTAAAAGCTAATGTTCTTCTTCTTCATAACTAAAACTACTTCTCCAACATTTATCATTATAAATTATGAAATTTGCTTATCTCCATTTTACAATTTTTTCATTCATACATTTTACTGGGTGATTGAAATCATATATTAAGATATTTTAATGCTACACCTACCCAAATGTAATTTGGGAAAGGCAGATGGTAGAAATGGATAGTTCTTCTTGTACTCCCAAGCTGAAAAACAGTATCCAACCTCATGAGTTGAGGACACAGTTCAATCCATGAGTGGTTATCTGGCTCTGTCTTAGCTGTGTTTAAATTGATTCTATCAATCTAAACAATGCTCACAATGTGAATGTAGAGAATAAAAATGTATGAAACATTATCTGTACACTGTGTAAGTATATTTGTAATGCATTATAAAGTAAGAGAAAAATATGAGGTTTAGGCCCTCCAAAATCTCACGGACCAAAAAGAGAGACACTCTGTACCCAGGTATTTTCAATTTTGCACTTAAGCCAGTTCATCTTTTCTTATGGGTATTGATAAAATTGTAACAGGGTGGAAGAGAGGTGATAAACGTAGACAACTATGTCAATTTGGAATCAAATGGATATTTCATATGCAGACACTGACCAAATCATAGATTTAGAGACTGCTGCTTTTTTTTGTCATGGTTTTTACTATACACAGCCTGGGTTCTGTGCAGTCATCTTTATTCTTTATTCTGACAAACATTATTATTGGATGTTTGGATACTTAAGTGTTTATTTGTATAATATTTCTACATTTCACATCCAGTAGCATTTCCTTATTATCAGGTTCTCAGGCCCTATCACCCTCAGCACAGGGTCCCCCGTTTCTCCTGCATCCCAACGTGTGGCAATGCCATCGCGCAGTAAGCTGCATCCTTGGCCTGCTATTTCTTTTTGCACTTCTGTGCGGATACTACTAGCCCTAACCGACTCAGGTGCCATCCTGCAATTGGGTTACTCCATCCTATCCGGAATGCTGTGCATTGTACATCATATTTGTACAATGTACATATATCAAGATTTTCAGCAGGGTTGATATTCATGGAGGGATAAGCCAAATGTCAAATGATTTAGCTAAACTAGAAAAATGGTCAGAGCAGTGGCAACTGACATTTAATGTGGACAAGTGCAAGATTATGCACCTTGGGCGTAAAAACCCAAAAGCAGACTATAGACTATTTGGTACAGTCCTGACCTCAACATCTGAGGAAAGGGATTTAGGAGTAAGAATTTCAGAGGACTTGAAGGTAGGTAGGCAATGCAATAGAGCAGCAGGAAATGCTAGCAGAATGCTTGGTTGCATAGGGAGAGGTATTAGCAGTAGGAAGAGGGAAGTGCTCATGTCATTGTACAGAGCACTGGTGAGACCTCACTTGGAGTATTGTACGCAGTACTGGAGACCGTATCTCCGGAAGGATATTGATACTTTGGAGAGAGTTCAGAGAAGGGCTACTAAACTGGTTCATGGGTTGAAGGATAAAACTTCCAGGAAAGGTTAAAGCATCTTAACATGTATAGCTTGGAGGAAAGACATAACAGGGGGGATATGATAGAAACATTTAAATACATAAAGGGAATCAACACAGTAAAGGAAGAGAGACTATTTAAAAGAAGAAAAACTACCACAACTAGAGGACATAGTCTTAAATTAGAGGGGCAACGATTTAAAAGTAATATCAGGAAGTATTAGACACAAGGCTATCCTAGCTATAAGACCGGGAACGGGGGACTCAAAAAAATACTCAAAAAAAATTGGGCAGACTAGATGGACCGAATGGTTCTTATCTGCCGACACATTCTATGTTTCTATGTTTCTATATAACCAAACTTCATATAGCATTTATTCATGTTAAAATGTCCATTCATTCAATAATAGGATCATTTTGCCTTAACTGCCAAAAGCCCTGGCAGCATTGTCACATAATAATTTGAACATAAATGTAATCACATCCGTTGAATGGTTATTTCATATTAAGGATCAGTCATGTTTTGGCTCCATGAAAAATTGGATCAACAAAAATGTGATATAGAAAGACTGAGGTTATTAGACTTTGTCTTTTTTTTAAGTCAAATTAACAAAGAAACAACAGATCTATAAGCAGCACAGTAATAAATCCAGATATGGAGCAGGGCTGCATTCAGTCAAAATTTTCAGATACTTTATAAGAAAGAACATATTTGTGGAATATAGGTTTACTAAATGCACATATTTGTTTCCCCCGAGAACAACATCAATATGAGAACAAGTATGGGTCTCTATATGAACAAATATATCTGGCGGAAACCAGAAATTGCACACTGACCCAATAAGGCGGATGAGAACTGTTGTCTTTACAGGAATTAAAGGAAACAGAGAATGTTCGATGCCACTTCAGGAAGCTATCATTAGAGGAGTGATTGAAGGATTTCATCTATTGGACACTTGTTTTTAATGCTTTTGTATTTATATAAATGTAATGAATTTGCTTATGTGTTCTGGGAGCCTGGGAGAAGGCAAAACACATTGCAGAAAATACAAGCATATCAATTCCTTTATTGTTTAGATTGCAAGTCTTGAGTCTAACTGCTGACCCTTATTCCACATGTAAGACTCTTATTGCATTAAAGTTTTGTCTTTCTATACATGCAGTCTACATACATACAGTCTACATTGTTTTACCCTGAGGTCTGATACTGCATTCTGTATAGGTAGCCATACCATCCCCTAAGAAAAATACTCAAAGCTCTGATTAACATCAAAGTCAGTGCAAAGTCAGTGCATACAATCACCACTGGGGTACTGGTTTTGGTATTCGCAAGATTGCACTCTTGTATGTCTTCATTTTCTTTTTTACATCCCACAATGGAATGATTCTATATGATGGAATATCTTACTTTCTGGGACAGGGACCTGAAGACACAGGACACAGAGCGCCCATTGATGGTATACAGGAGTTTATTGGCAGGAACGTGGTCACAGGGCCTAGTGCAGACCGACTTCACTCCCCCGAATGCTTGAGGCCCCAGGTTGGTGCAGCCACATTCCAGGACCCTGTGGTAACAACTGTTGGAATACAGAATAGGCCGAGGTAGGAACTGAAGATAAATTTCAGACATCCTGGAACAGGCATGGAAAATAACTCTCACAGGTCAAACAGGATGCTGCAGGCTGAGACAAATAGATCAAGCATAGATCGAGACAGAACAGAATACAGAGCTCAGAAGGAACTTTAACAGAGCTGAAACAGTAAGACAATACACAAAGAACAAATGCAAAGTACTAGAGCAAAAGCAGAATTAAAAACAAACATGAGCAAGGTAAAGTAGAAATCAAACTGAAGATAAGTAATACAGAGCACAGGGTTTATGATAAAGCAAGAATACTGAACAGAAATAGATAATACAGAAACAAAAACAATTGCCACAGAACTAAATACATACATAGGTACAGACATAAAATAAAACAGGTACAGACATAAAATAACTGTCAAAAGGGCTAATGAATAAGAAAAGCATGGGACAGAGTGAAGAGCCAGGGGGCCCCCAGATGCTTCCAAAGGGTTATCAGGACTGGGACATGAGGAAAGGATAAGTGGAGCTGGAATCCTCAGGTGCTTCAGGAGAAGAGGTTAAGGGAACATAGAAACATAAACAGAGAACAGAGAACAGGGCTTAGGACTAAGTAAAGTAAGGGACAGAGTGAGGAGCTGGGATCCTCACACACTTCAGAGAAAGAGGATAAGGGAACATAGAAACATCCAGACATAAATACAGGAACCAGCCTAGTACTCTGATATGGTAATGATGAGGATGTAGTTCACCTGATGGTAATAAGATGTAAGCTTGCCAACCAGTATAAAGGTACCTCACAATATGTCAAGTCCCCAATTCTAAGCTAAATAACTAACTAAGTAACTGAATTTAGAGACTGAATCTTTTAATGGAAACACAGACACCAAGACATATAACATACCTGTAGACTGAAAAGCTGCATAGACTGAACGCTTAAACAAACCAAACTGGTGTGACAGCATATAAATAAAGGAACAGAGAAAAGCAGAAAGGAAACAAGAAAATTCCATAAGATATCTGAACAAAACAACAGTCAGCAAGGAAACCAGAAGTGGATCAGAATAAGAAAAAAATGAAACAAGGAAACATAGAACAATCCAGAATACTAAGAGGGCTACAGGATACAGGACATAACTATAATGGGACTTCAGAACAGGACTCAGGATAGCCCACTAACAGGTTTCAGGACAGGACTCAGGATAGCCCACTACCATGGTTCAGGACAGGACTCAGGAAAGCCCACTAGCAGGACTCAAGGCAGTCCCATTATAGGGATTCAGGACACAGACACAGGGATACAGGAACACAAAGAAGAGGACAGGGACATGAATAATACATGAGCAGGAAAGCAAAGAAATATAGAAGAAAGGAAATTACTGAACACAACTTATACCAGCCTGGATGAGGCTGACATGTACCATCTGTGGAGCGCACTTATACGTTTTCTCTTTTCTTTTATATTTTCCATTTTCTGTGATTTTGGGTTGTCACGGTATTTGCTGATGCTCTGATATTTTTTTTTAGCACTGTAGTCACTATCGTTTTTCAATTTTATATCTTCTTCATTACACTTTAATTCTTAGGATACATATTGACAATTAGAAGCAAAAACGGATACATACATTTAAAGCTAAGTATCATTCAGTGGTTTAATGAACACTTAGCTTTTGTTCCTGTTCTGTGCAATTAGTTTAATGGTTTTTAACTATGTAACAGACTGCATCATTTACTGATGTATTGCAGAAAGGAGATAGATTATTTATTACATTAACATTTACTTAAACTGCGCCGACAATTTGTGAAGCTCTTGGTATCACATTTTAGAGATATTGAAAACTCAACTAGATTAACCAAAACAAAACAATACACAAGGTGGAGAGAGAACTGTTACATTCATCCCAAAACTAATACAATCTATTGTAACAAACACTCTAACTAGGATTAAATCTTTTTCCTGTATAGGCTGAAAAACTGTAAGATGCAGAGATCAAAATAAATGAGCTTTAACCTATTTTCAAATATACTGTATGTTAGCCTCTCATCTTTGGCACTAGGTCCTTTTCAATACTGACTTCCCCCTTTCTATCACCTGTCTTTATAGTCCTTTCTTTACAGTGCTTTCCATGGTCATTTGTGGACCCTAGTCTTCCTGCCTTGTTCAACCTGGGAGAATGTTGTAGTCTAGAGATTGGATGGTCTGCTCCATAAAGAGAGAATTATAGGGAACTCATAGTGAATTTCAAACTTCTGGCCAAGATATGGAAAAATTCACACAATGAAAACATTTACAGAAATATTTTTATATTCTTCATACAAGAGATTGTATTGTAGGCTTCACTTCTCATAAAGATGTTATTTACTTTAAGCAGTCAATAAAAACGATCAGTACAGAAGAACAAAAGGCTGCTATTACCATTCTACACATCCATTTGAAGCCAGTTATCCAATGCATCCTGTACTTGACAGATAGGGTCACATGACCACATTCATAAGGCAAGAAACGTGAGCAGGTGTGATGGGAAAATGAATTGATAGCTTGCATGATAAAATCATTGTGATTGAGTTGGAATATAGTGTAATGCAGGAGTTGGCTTCATGCCATTTAAATATTGCCCTAAGAGATATTTTACAGTACTTTGAAAAAAAATGATATTCCCTGAACATCACCTGAAATGCTTTCAGCACTCGGAATGGCAAAATTCTGATTATCAGACATGTGCCTCTAATAGTAGGAGAGTTAATGGATATAGATACCACAGTATAGTTTTAAACTTACCACTCCCAGGAGGCAGTCATTATAGAGTTTGATTTCAATCATTCCAATGATTTCCTTTCTTAACAACAAGCAGACTTAGGCTGCATACCGAATAGTATTTCTTACGCTAGCAAGGAAGAATGGCCTGGGAAAACAAACTGGTGCTGAAATCTATACAGTGAAACCCTTATAATATGCTTCTTAATCTCACCAATATAGCTATACATTGTGCAAGGACAATCCTGGTGAGTTCTGTTTAGTGGGGGAAACTCACCAGCTTTGTATCTGCATAATGTATAGTTACAATGGTGAGATGGAATGTACATCTCATCTCACCTGCAACTCACCTTTTAGTGAATAGACCCAACTGTTCTGGGAAGACTTTCCACAAGATTTTGTAGTGTTTGTGGGAATTGTTCCCATTCATCCAATAGAACATTTGTGAGGTCAGGCACTGATGTGGGACGAGATGACATGGCTCACAATATCCATTGCAGCTCATCCCAAAGGTGTTTGATGGGGTTGAGGTCAGTACAAGTTCTTCTATACGAAAGGTATCCAACCATGTCTTTATGGACCTTGCTTTGTGCCCTGGGCACAGTCATGCTGGAATAGGAAAGGGCCTTCCCCAAACTGTTCCCACAAAGTTAGAAGCATAGCATTGTCCAAAATGTCTTGATATGCTAAAGTATTATAATTTCCCTTCACTGGAAGTAAAGCACCTTGTCCGACCCCTGAAAAACAGCCCCATACAATTATCACTTCTTAACCAACCTTTACAGTTGTCACCATGGGCGCCCACAAGGAGGGAGGGTAAGGGGAGGGGGGGCACTTGCTCTTCCCCATTGGAAATTGGACCTGCAGGAAGTGAGAAGCAGTAGGTTAGGTTAACAAGATATATAAAAGACAAATTGAGGTGGGACAACTGGAAATAGCACAATGTAGCTGGATGCAGACCATAAGGTAATCCCAAAACACAAAACTGAAATCACCCTCCCCGTGCAAAACAAAGTGATAAAGCAAAATAAAAAACAATACTCTCCAGTGAAAATGCAGCTTCACACAAAATACTCCTCGGGTATTCTTAAAAAGCGACACAACAAATAAGGGAGTGCAAAAACATGGAAGAGAAAAAACAAATAGATACATAGTAGTTTAGGTTATAAAAAAGAGTTGCGTCCATCAAGTTCAACCCTTTTCCTATCCCATGTTTACCGTCATTTGTGCAAAAGAAGGCAAATAAAAACCCCTTCAGCCATTTCGAATTCTGCTTTCAGTGGTTGAAAAAAATTCCTTTTTGACTCCAAATGGCAATCAGATTTCTCCTTGGCTCAACATTGCTAAATAATTATTAATGCCTGTACTAACATGCATATCCCTCTATGCTCTGGTTCCTTAAAAAAGTATCCAGGCCGCTCATAAAGGCATCTATCGTACCCAAAATGCATAATTTTACACTTGAATCGAATTCAGTGGCGTCCCGAGGGGGGTGCAGGGGGTGTGCACCGCACCGGGTGACACCTCCAGCTGGAGTGACACCCGTGCTGCTGGCATCCTCCCGCACCGCATCGCGCTGCTTTACTTTTTTCTTTTTCAGACAGCCGCATCCGCTGGACGTTACATCACATCCGGTGACTGTGTTTCCCTCCTCCGTGCCGAGGACACGGAGCAGCAGCCAGGCGGTAAGTGATGGGGAAAGGGGGAGGAGGGAGGAAGAAAACGAGCACTGGAATGACACAATATTACTGGGCTCTGACTGGCACAATATTGCTGGGCTATGAATGGCACAATATTACTGAGCTCTGAATGGCACAATATTCCTGGTATCCGACTGGCACAATATCACTGGGCTCTGAATGGCACAATATCACTGGGCTCTGAATGGCATAATATTACTGGTATCTGAATGGCACAATATTCCTGGTATCTGACTGGCACAATATTACTGGGCTCTGAATGGCACACTATTACTGGTATCTGAATGGCACAATATTCCTAGTATCTGACTGGCACAATATTACTGGGCTCTGAATGGCATAATATTACTGGGCTCTGAATGGCACAATATTACTGGGCTCTGAATGGCACACTATTACTGGTCTCTGAAGGGCACAATATTCCTGGTATCTGAATGGCATAATATTACTGGGCTCTGAATGACACAATATTCCTGGTATCTGACTGGCACAATATCACTGGGCTCTGAATGGCACAATATCACTGGGCTCTGAATGGCATAATATTACTGGTATCTGAATGGCACAATATTCCTGGTATCTGACTGGCACAATATTACTGGGCTCTGAATGGCACACTATTACTGGTATCTGAATGGCACAATATTCCTAGTATCTGACTGGCACAAAATTACTGGGCTCTGAATGGCATAATATTACTGGGCTCTGAATGGCACAATATTACTGGGCTCTGAATGGCACACTATTACTGGTCTCTGAAGGGCACAATATTCCTGGTATCTGAATGGCATAATATTACTGGGCTCTGAATGGCACAATATTCCTGGTATCTGACTGGCACAATATCACTGGGCTCTGAATGGCACAATATCACTGGGCTCTGAATGGCACAATATCACTGGGCTCTGAATGGCATAATATTACTGGTATCTGAATGGCACAATATTCCTGGTATCTGACTGGCACAATATTACTGGGCTCTGAATGGCACACTATTACTGGTATCTGAATTGCACAATATTCCTAGTATCTGACTGGCACAATATTACTATGCTCTGAATGGCATAATATTACTGGGCTCTGAATGGCACAATATTACTGGGCTCTAAATGGCACACTATTACTGGTCTCTGAAGGGCACAATAGTCCTGGTATCTGAATGGCATAATATTACTGGGCTCTGAATGGCACAATATTACTGGGCTCTGAATGGCACACTATTACTGGTCTCTGAAGGGCACAATGGTCCTGGTATCTGAATGGCATAATATTACTGGGCTCTGAATGGCACAATATTACTGGGCTCTGAATGGCACACTATTACTGGTCTCTGAAGTGCACAATGGTCCTGGTATCTGAATGGCATAATATTACTGGGCTCTGAATGGCACAATATTACTGGGCGCTGAATGGCACACTATCACTGGTCTCTGAAGGGCACAATATTCCTGGTATCTGAATGGCATAATATTACTGGGCTCTGAATGGCACAATATTACTGGGCTCTGAATGGCACAATATTACTGGGCTCTGAATGGCACACTATTCCTGGTATCTGAATGGCACAATATTACTGGCATCTGAATGGCACAATATTACTGGGCTCTGAATGGCACAATATTACTGAGCTCTGAATGGCACAATATTACTGGGCTCTGAATGGCACAATATTACTAGTATCTGAATGGCACACTATTCCTGGTATCTGAATGGCACAATATTACTGGCATCTGAATGGCACAATATTACTGGCATCTGAATGGCACAATATTCCTGGTATCTGAATGGCACAATATTCCTGGTATCTGAATGGCACAATATTACTGGGCTCTGAATGGCATAATATTACTGGGCTCTGAATGGCACAATATTACTGGGCTCTGAATGGCACACTATTACTGGTCTCTGAAGGGCACAATATTCCTGGTATCTGAATGGCATAATATTACTGGGCTCTGAATGGCACAATATTCCTGGTATCTGACTGGCACAATATCACTGGGCTCTGAATGGCACAATATCACTGGGCTCTGAATGGCATAATATTACTGGTATCTGAATGGCACAATATTCCTGGTATCTGACTGGCACAATATTACTGGGCTCTGAATGGCACACTATTACTGGTATCTGAATTGCACAATATTCCTAGTTTCTGACTGGCACAATATTACTATGCTCTGAATGGCATAATATTACTGGGCTCTGAATGGCACAATATTACTGGGCTCTAAATGGCACACTATTACTGGTCTCTGAAGGGCACAATAGTCCTGGTATCTGAAGGGCATAATATTACTGGGCTCTGAATGGCACACTATTACTGGTCTCTGAAGGGCACAATGGTCCTGGTATCTGAATGGCATAATATTACTGGGCTCTGAATGGCACAATATTACTGGGCTCTGAATGGCACACTATTACTGGGCTCTGAATGGCACAATATTACTGAGCTCTGAATGGCACAATATTACTGGGCTCTGAATGGCACAATATTACCAGTATCTGAATGGCACACTATTCCTGGTATCTGAATGGCACAATATTACTGGCATCTGAATGGCACAATATTACTGGCATCTGAATGGCACAATATTCCTGGTATCTGAATGGCACAATATTCCTGGTAACTGAATGGCACAATATTACTGGTATTTGAATGGCACAATATTCCTGGTATCTGAATGGCACAGTATTACTGGTATTTGAATGGCACAATAATACTGGCATCTTAATGGCACAATGGTATTGACATCTGGCACAATAATACTGGCATATTAATGGGCAAATTGGCTGTGGCTTATTAATGACAAGATGATACTGGCATATAAATGGGCATATTGGCTGTTATAGAGAAAGAGAGAGATTTCTGTATGTATAGATATGTATTGTTTTAGAATTGTACAATTGTCACCTCGTGGGGCTCCTTTGTTTTGCATAATTAATGGAGGTCCTGGTGTGGCATAATTTATGGGATTCTGGTGTGGCATAATTTATGGGGCTCTGGTGTGGCATAATTTATGGGGCTCCTGTATGTGGCATAGTTATGGGGTTAATGGTATCTGAATGGCACACTATTCCTGGTATCTGAATGGCACAATATTACTGGCATCTGAATGGCACAATATTACTGGGCTCTGAATGGCACAGTATTACTGAGCTCTGAATGGCACAATATTACTGGGCTCTGAATGGAACAATATTCCTGGTATCTGACTGGAACAATATCACTGGGCTCTGAATGGCATAATATTACTGGTATCTGAATGGCACAATATTCCTGGTATCTGACTGACACAATATTACTGGGCTCTGAATGGCACACTATTACTGGTATCTGACTGGCACAATATTCCTAGTATCTGACTGGCACAATATTACTGGGCTCTGAATGGCATAATATTACTGGGCTGTGAATGGCACAATAATACTGGGCTCTGAATGGCACACTATTACTGGTCTCTGAAGGGCACAATATTCCTGGTATCTGAATGGCATAATATTACTGGGCTCTGAATGGCACAATATTCCTGGTATCTGAATGGCACAATATTCCTGGTATCTGAATGGCACACTATTCCTGGTATCTGAATGGCACAATATTCCTGGTATCTGAATGGCACACTATTCCTGGTATCTGAATGGCACAATGTTACTGGCATCTGAATGGCACAATATTACTGGCATCTGAATGGCACAATATTACTTGCATCTGAATGGCACAATATTCCTGGTAACTGAATGGCACAATATTACTGGTATTTGAATGGCACAATATTACTGGTATTTGAATGGCACAATATTCCTGGTATCTGAATGGCACAATATTCCTGGTATCTGAATGGCACACTATTCCTGGTATCTGAATGGCACAATATTCCTGGTATCTGAATGGCACACTATTTCTGGTATCTGAATGGCACAATATTACTGGCATCTGAATGGCACAATATTACTGGCATCTGAATGGCACAATATTCCTGGTAACTGAATGGCACAATATTACTAGTATTTGAATGGCACAATATTACTGGTATTTGAATGGCACAATATTCCTGGTATCTGAATGGCACAATATTCCTGGTATCTGAATGGCACAATATTACTGGTATCTGAATTGTACAATATTACTTGTATTTGAATTGCACAATAATACTGGCATCTTAATGGCACAATGGTATTGGCATCTGGCACAATAATACTGGCATATTAATGGGCAAATTGGCTGTGGCTTATTAATGACAAAATGATACTGGCATATAATTGGGCAAATTGGCTGTTATAGAGAAAGAGAGAGATTTCTGTATGTATAGATATGTATTGTTTTAGAATTGTACAATTGTCACCTAGTGGGGCTCCTGTGTGTAGCATAATTAATGGTGGTCCAGGTGTGGCATAATTTATGGGATTCTGGTGTGGCGTAATTTATGGGGCTCTGGTGTGGCATAATTTATGGGGCTCCTGTATGTGGCATAGTTATGGGGCTCCTGTGTGTGGCATAGTTAATAGGCCATCTAACTGGCATTACTAAGGAATCTGTTTGGCATTGTATTGGAGGAAATCCAGGGGGGTGACACCATGAGTTTCCGCACCGAGTGACACCAACCGTAGTGACGTCCCTGATCACATTTGCCATTTATCTGCCCAATTACCCAATTTTACCAAATCCTCTTGCAGTGGCAAACACTGAGACATGGCTCCCTGTGCCCTCTGGGAGATCACTAATAAACAAATTAAAAATAAGAGGACCCAGAACCTTGGACAGAACCTTGAGGTACTCCACTTATCGCATCTGTCCAAATTGAGAACTTCCCATTCACCACTAGACGTGTGCAAAACTAACATTTTTGTTTCATTTTCGTCAATTCGGACGAAAATGTTATTTATTTAGTCTAAAATGAATTTCGTTCATTACTGCATTCGTTTCAGACGAAATTCGTTCATTATTTTCGTTTCGTTTCGTTTTATTCGTTCGTTTTATAGAATACGTGTAATACTTTTGGCTTTCTATAAACCGAACGAGAGCCCCATTCATAAGAAATTCTTATGAATGGGGCTCTCGTTCGGTTCATAGAAAGGCAATAGTACTACATGTTTTCTATAAGCCGAAAGTCTATAAACTGAACGTTCGGTTTATGGACTTTCGGCTTATGGAATACATGTAATCCTATTGCTATTCTATAAACCGAACGTTCGGTTTATAGAATGCCAATAGACTTACATGCATTCCATAAACCGAAAGTAGTTCATTATGTCGGTTTATGGAATGTAAGTGTACTATGCTATTGTATTCTATAAACCGACTCTATTTCGGCTTATAGAATGCAATATTACTACGAATGGACGAATGAATGAATGATTTTCGTTTATTAACCATTCGTTCATTCGGCTTTCGTTAGCTTAGCATTTTCGTTATTCGTTTTTCGGACGAATGGACGAAAATGCTATTTTCGGACGAAAATGCATTCGTCCAAAAACGAATGCACATGTCTATTGACCACCACCCTTTGCATTCTGTCTTTCAACCAATTGCCAATCCACAAACAAACCATTAGCCCTAAGCCTAATTCAGTCAGTTTGTAAAGTTACTTTTTTTTGTGGAACTGTATCAAATGCCTTAGCAAAGACTAAATATATCACATCCAGCGCAGCACCCATATCTATATTTTTACTCACCTCTTCATAGAATGTAATTGTTAGTTTGACACAAAGCCATGTTGGCTCCTGCTAATGAGATTTGTGTTCAATATGGAATTCTGAATATATTCCCTTAGCAACCCTTCAAACAGTTTCCCCACCATAGATGTCAAGCTAACAGGTCTATAATTGCCTGACTGGGATTTTGAACCCTTTTAAATATGGGCACCACATCAGCTTTACACCAGTCTGTGTTCACCATGCCTGAAATAAAAGAATCGCCGGAACGCTTAAGGCTGGCCCTGATCACAGTGCTCCACAGCAATACAACTTACAGTAATGTGCGATGTGGGAGTGTATCACAGACTCCACAGCAATAAAACTCACAGCAATCTGGAGCATATCAGTGTATTACAGACTCCACAGCAATACAAATTACAGTAATGTGTGGTGTGGGAGTGTATCCAGAGCTTCATAGTTATACAAAACACAGGAATGTGCAGTGGATCACAGAGCTCTACAGCAATACAACTTACACTAATGTGCAGCAAATCATTGAATATATACACATATATGGTTGGGTTGGCTAATTTCCATTATTTTTTAAATTACTTTTATTGGCATGTGCATGACAAACAAAATTACTCACGTAATAATTTTCTTTCTTTTTTTCATAATGAATGTAAGAGTTCTCATTTAAAATTTTGCCCATTTAAAGCAGGTACTTCTGAAAATAGTGGCAGACAGTCACTGACAACCACCAATTCTGGCCTGTCTAGCTTTTCAATTTGGTATACCTGCAAACTGGGATTTATTAAGAGCCATTCTGGTGCAAGATTCTCAAAGTGCAGCAATTACCATGGAAAGCAATGGAATGTTCCTGTAGATTGCTCCACTTTGAGGACTTTGGCACATAATTTATCTATATAAATTATCCACAGTTTATCCAATCATATAGCTTATAGAATAACCCTTTTTTTGCAAGGCAAACATCTGGCAATCAGAGAGTTATTACCGTATTTGCTAGAATATAAGACGACCCCCCCCAAAACTTTGGATATTCCTTTAGGAAAAAAACTAAAAGCCGGAATATAAGACTACCCTATAGGAAAAAAAGTTTAACTGGTATATATTCACATGTAAATTGATTTTTAATATTTAATAAAAATTATGATATAAAATAAATGCATTTCTTGTTTTTATTTCCTTTTATGTGCCAATGCTGGATCTCTCTGCCCCTCCCCGCAGCTTTGTCTCTCTCTACCCCCTTAGTGTTGTGTCTGTCTCCCCCCCCAAGTGTTATCTCTCTCCCCCTCCCTTCCACGTTGTCTCTCCCTCCCCCAAACTTTTCTCTTTCTCCCCCAAACTTTTCTCTCTCCCCCTCCCTCCCCCCAACCTTTTCTCTCTCTCTCTCTCCCTAGCCCCTCACCTTGTCTCTCTCCCCCCTCCCCTTGTCTCTCTCTCCCCCCTCTCACCCCCTCCCCTTGTCTCTCTCTCCCCTTCCCTCCCCCTCACCTTGTCTCTCTCTCTCCCAGCCTCCCTCACCCTCACCTCATCTCTCTCTGCCTGGTGGTTAGTGGGGGCAGCCTGGGGATGCCTGCACGATACGTGCAGACATCCTCCATGCTGACCGACACTTCCGTCTATTATGACTGACAGCTGGTCAGTCATAATAGACGGAAGTGTTGGGCAGCATGGAGGACATCTTGCAGACATCCCCTGGCTGCCCAAATATCTCTGGTGGCTAGTGGGGGCAGCCGGAGGATGTCTGCACGATACGCGCAGACATCCTCCGCTGCTGCCCGGCACTTCCGCCTGGACTTCTATGATGAAGCAGAAAGGTCCCGGCTGTTGGCAAGGGGGATCCAGGTCCCCTGCAGCTCTGCAGGGGACCTGGATCCCAGTCCTATAGTCTGACCTCGATTTAGAAACATAGAAACATAGAATGTGTCGGCAGATAAGAACCATTCGGTCCATCCAGTCTGCCCAAGATTTGAGGTCAGACTATAAGACGACCTTGTATATAAGACCTTAAAACATTGTCTTATATTCGAGCAAATCCGGTACTATTTCCCAAAGAATTCTGCAATGTATATGTCTTCTTTCTAGCCTAGCATATGGGATTGAACATAGAATGTGTCCCCGGCAGAAAAAAACCATTTGGCCCATCTAGTCTGCCCTATTTTCTGAATACTGTAATTAGTCCCTGGTCCAATCTTTTATCTAGGATAGAGTTACGCATATCCAATTATTAACCTCTACCAGTTCTACTGGAAGGCAATTCCATGCATCCACTACCATCTCAGTAAAGTAATATGGGAAGTAATACAGGATGTAGGGATTAATTAGCATGTAATAGTTTCAAGCAGTTATGTTAATAATGTATTTTACCTTAACTTGGAGAATCATTTGTTTTAATCAGATTCCATTTATAATGAGCTTTACTCATGAGATTAGTTCTTCGTCTGCATTTTAAATGATTCCTGTTAAATTAAATATACAGATGTTACTTGAGTTTTCAGTCTATTAACTATTAAGTATTAAAGCCATCACAAATTGTAAATAGTGTTATACATGCAGGAGACGCTTCAGTTGGGATAGCACCCTATAATCCCATAATAATCACATAAAAATAGAAGTTATGAAGTCACTTTAGAAAAAGTTTAAAACCTAACTTTTATTACTATCTTGATAAAAGGATCAGTATACATATGTATTCAAAACAATTGTGAAGAAAAACAATATGATAATTGCAGTGATTTTAAAAGAAACTAGCGTTTAATATTTATTATGGTAGAAAAATTTTAACCATCCAAAGGTATTTTTGGATTTAAGACTTTAACGACCTTATCTAAGGGGTAACTATGGCAAGGAAATGGAAGATAAGAGGGGCAATAAATTGGGGAGAAGTTCAATCTCAGGTAAACTTTATTTGTAGAATGGAGGAAGGCTTCTATAAAAAAGAAGACCAAATGCACAGATACAACGAGATGTGGTCCCCGTGGAAAAATAGATCGAGTGTTGATTGGTGAGATAAATTAAGATTAAAATATCCCACATAAATGTGAGTAATACTTCGTAATCCAGGAGAAGTCATAGATCTGGCATCACCATTGTCTGTATGTCTGTGTTTGTCAATTTTTAGTACTAACTGCCTGTTAGTTAATCATCCTTTTTTGTGGCATCAAACTAATTAACACATTATATCTATATTCAATTTATCCACTTAAACAAGTACGATTTGGTAGAGCATGTTGGTGTGAGGAAGATCTCCTCACACAAATTTTTGTATTTTTTTTATGTCTTTCTTTTTTGTTTTGTTTTTTTCTTTTTGTTTCTCCCTGTTATTGTTGTATGTCTTTTTTGATATTTTCATAATAAAAAAAAAAAAATAAATAAATAAGGGGTAACTCTGCAAGATAACTTCCTAGATAAGGTCTTTAATGTCTTTGGAGTAGTACATAAAAAATCCTTATTGTACATCTGTACCCCATTTATTATAACAGCTTGTATACCATTGGATGGTTATTATTTTTTCTACCATAATACACATTTCATGCTAGTTTCTTTTAAAATCACTGCATTTATCACATTGCTTTTCTTCACAATTGTTTTGTATAAATGTGTATACTGATCCTTTTATGACAATACTAATAAAAGTTAGGTTTTAAATGTTTTTTAAAGTGATTTCATACATTCTCTTTTTCTGTGATCATCTAAACTTTTACCCTACAAAAATGGCTGATAGTATCTCCTCCACCCAACTAAATTATGCTCCTGATCCTGAAAATGGTGCCGTGCAGCACAGGGGGACATTTCCCTGCATTTAAACACTTTCTGGTTCTGGCTGTGTCAGGATTCCACAGAACAGAGTACATAACGTTTTGGATTTCCATTTCTTCATTCAGTAGCCTGTCAGCGTGGTCTTCCCTCCTTATAATCCTAGTGTGACCCTGTGTGAGGATGTCTCAACGCACAGACTGACAGGTCCTGACTGATGAACTGGAGAGGAGGAAATGCAGGGCAGATGAGGAGTTCTATGCTGATCACATAGTAAGTGCTGCAGCCATGTCAGGGCGCGTTAAGGACGGCTCTGCGGACCTCTGTATAGGCTTTTTTTAAAAAAGAAACTTTATTAGCAAGCCCACTGAGCTGGGCCTATTTTCATGGATGGGCCTGGAGCTACAGCTCCAATAGCCCTATGTTAAGCCCTGATCATGCCTCTGAGTGACAGGTGTGCTCCGGAATGGCAGCACGCCCATCACTCAGGGACACGATATACCTTTGCCCTCCATCTCTCTTGTTTGACCTATCTTTTCTAAACAACATTTCACAACCCTTCAAATTGATTGACCAATCATGTGTGTCATCACACCATGTTTCTGTTATACCAATTAAGTCATAATTTTCATTTCCTGCTACCAGCTCCAATTCCCCTATTTTACCAGTTAAACTGCTGTCAATTGCAAGCATACACTTAATGCCACTGGCATAATCCATTTGTGATTTTAATTTGTAAGTTGTTTATAGGTTGCTCCCTACAATTCATTCTAACCATACCCCCAGATCCACCCACGGGTACTTACTAAGTCACCTTCCCTTCCTATACTGTCTAGTCCCCCACTGCCCATTCCTAGTTTAAACACTCCTCCAGCTTTCTAGCCATCCTATCCCCTAGCACATGAGCCCCTCTTGCATTTAATGAGGATTTAGTTAAATTATGGCCTTACGATGAAGCTTGCCAACCACGTCAAGGCAGTGGCGGATCCAGGGGGGGGGGGCAACGGGGCAATTGCCCCCCCCCCCTCCCCCGAGAAGAGAAAGAAAAAAAAACGCTTTAAAAAAAAAAACGACACGCTTGCAGGCAGAGACAGAGGTGAGAAGGGATCGGAAGATCCCCCTCACCTTCTCTGCCTGCTTGCCAGGCTGCACGGGGAGCCGAACAGGCAGCACAGAGAAAGCTCCGTGCTGCCTGTTCGGCTCCCCGTGCAGTCTGACACGGAAGTGCCGACAGGTCACGTGACCGGCGCGCAGATGTCATACGCGCGCCGGGTCACGTGACCTGTCGGCACAACCGCCTGGGAGCCGAACAGGCAGCATGGGGGAGACCATGCTGCCTGCCACTAGCCACCAGGGGATAAGGTAAGTGCTGGGAAGATGGGGGGCAAATAGTCTGGGGCTTAATAAATGGCTAATAACACTGCATATTGGGCAAATTTGAAGGGGCATATAAAATGGCAACTAACAGTGGCATATTACTGGGCAAATTAGAAAAGGGGCTTATAAAATGGCAACTAACACTGGCATATTACTGGGCAAATTGGAAGGGGCTTATAAAATGGCAACTAACACTGGCATATTACTGGGCAAATTGGAAGGGGCATATAAAATGGCAACTAGCACTGGCATATTACTGGGCAAATTGAAAAGGGCTTATAAAATGGCAACTAGCACTGGCATATTATTGGGCAAATTGTAAGGGGCATATAAAATGGCAACTAGCACTGGCATATTACTGGGCAAATTGGAAAGGGCTTATAAAATGGCAACGAACACTGGCATATTACTGGGCAAATTGGAAGGGGGTTATAAAATGGCAACTAGCACTGGCATATTATTGGGCAAATTGGCAGGGGCATATAAAATGGCAACTAGCACTGGCATATTATTGGGCAAATTGGAAGGGGCATATAAAATGGCAACTAACACTGGCATATTACTGGGCAAATTGGAAGGGGCTTTTAAAATGGCAACTAACACTGGCATATTACTGGGCAAATTGGAAGGGGCTTATAAAATGGCAACTAACACTGGCATATTACTGGGAAAATTGGCTGGGGCATAAAAAATGGCAACTAGTACTGGCATATTATTGGGCAAATTGGAAGGGGCATATTAAATGGCAAATAACACTGGTATATTACTGGGCAAATTGGAAGGGGCATATTAAATGGCAAATAACACTTGCATATTACTGGGAAAATTGGCTGGGGCATATTAAATGGCAAATAACACTGGCATATTATTGGGCAAATTGGCTGGGGCATATTAAATGGCAACTAACACTGGCATATTATTGGGCAAATTGGCTGAGAGAGCCATAAATGGGAAGGGAGAAGAGAGAGACATAAATGGGATGGTAGAGGAGAGACGGACAGACATGGGTTGGCAGAGGAGAGACAGACAAACATGGGATGGCAGAGGAGAGACAGACAGATATGGGATGGCAGAGGTGAGTGTAGCGGATGGCACCAGGCAACCCTACAAAAATACTGTATAAAGCTGCATCCGTGTATCTGCTGTATTTTCTGTGTATTAAAGCCTTCCATTGTTTAGTTATGTCAGCCACCCAGTCTGACTACCTTGCTTCTGGCTCCAGATTAAAGTGGCTAGATTCTGCTTTACTGGTGATGTGTTTAAGGTTTCTATTGTTTAATCAAGTGTTATCTGATTGCAGTTTGGTGTATATAAGTCTGTGTTGTTTGTCAAATAAAGTAGTTCAATCTTGCTGTAAAAGGCTTGTCAGTTATGCTCCTGAAACTGTGTGTCGTCCAGTTATTGGGATTGCTGTTGGGATATTGCTGTATTTGACCTGCTGGAAACCCTGCCTTTGGATTTACTATTTACTTGTTCCTGAGTCTCACTTGGATTATAAGCGGAGATAACCTGGGTAATATTGCATCTCCGCTACATTGGTTGGCAGCGCTGGGATCCAGACTCACAGAGGAACAAGCCTAAATGGAGTACGGATGGAGATTGATTTTGCCACACTAAAACGCTCCACGCTAAAAGACCTTCTGGAGGCAAAGGGTATACAAGCCAGCAATAAGACAAAAGCGGCACTTATCACTGAACTGATGGCGGAGTACCAAATGGAAGGCGATTCGGTTCCCGAACAGGGGAATTCGGGAGAAACACCGGAACAAAGGGAGTTCCAGAGGCAGGTACAATTTCGGCTGTCTTTCTATGGGGAACACCCTCCAACAGAGATTGTTTCCAAAACAATAACGGAGGTCCAGGAATTTATACTGAGGAGTCAAACAGCGGCCCCGGAACGCAGCTCTGCAGTAAATATGCCACATGAAGGTAAGCCGAAAATACCGTACCAGGCTTTTAAAACATATGTGGAGGCAGAGGAAGATATAGACGCTTTCCTGCAAGATTTCGAGAGACTGTGTGCACTGCATAGAATCAGCACAGAGGACTGGGTACCTATTTTGGCAGGGAGGTTAACTGGGAGGGCAGCTAAGGCATATCGGACTGTACCGAATGATGAAATACGGAATTACCACAAAGTGAAAGAAATTATATTGGCCAGGTATGCTATAACACCAGAAGCATACCGACGGAGATTCAGGGATTTAAAGAAGGTGGAGAAAGACTCACATGCTGAGTGGGCATGCAGACTGCAACGAGCAGTCTTGGGGTGGGTGCAAGCGAGCAAGGCACGGTCTATGGAGGATGTATTGCAAATGGTACTGCTGGAGCAATTTTATGAAGGAGTAAACAGCGAGGTACAGGATTGGGTAAGAGACAGAAACCCTACCTCCCTTACCGAAGCAGCCAGGAAGGCGGACGAGTACCTGGATGCACGCAGGCAGCAAAAACCTGCAGCTCCAAAAGTACCTTTTAAAACCTTTGGGGGAAATAACTACACGCCAGCTCTACCAAGGTCACTGCCACCACCACCACCACCCGCTGCACAGCCACGTTTCCGCCAGCCCACGTCGGGCCCTTGCCACCACTGCCAGAAGTGGGGACATTATAAAAGGGAATGCCCCCAGCTGCGGGACCGTTCCACCTGGATTCGACCCGGTCCGCCACCACCACCGAGAGCCGCCGCAGCCCATCACTACCAGGACATCGTGGCCACACCACAGTAGAGCAGTGGGAGGTACTGCACGAGGCAGATCCCGTCCAGGCTAACGCAGACAACCGCCAGCATCACAGGCAGACCGTGTATCTGGAGGGTAAAGCGGTTCAGGGGCTACGTGACTCAGGAGCCACCATCACCCTGGTAAAAAGTCACCTGGTCTCAGACCAAGCTAAACTTAATAAGACTGTGGCCGTCAGGGTAGCCGGGGGAGCAGTATACCGGCTACCCACAGCAAGGGTACATTTGCATTGGGGAGCGGGGGCAGGGCATGTGGAGGTGGGGTTGATGCCGCAGTTACCGGCGGAGGTTTTATTGGGGAACGATCTGGCGAGGCTCACATCTGCTTTTGAGCCCCAGACACCCACCACAGGAGAAGCTCACCCTGTGGTCACTCGACAACAGGCCCGCACCCAGGACTACAACACACTCCCGGAGGTTCAGGTAAGAGATCCTTCCCCTTCCCCTGACTGTGTCCCCTGGGCCCCTCCTAACGAATTTGCAGCTGAGGTAGTGACTGACCCCACCTTGCAGGTGTATAGGGACAAGGTGACAGCAGACACGCCTGGGGGGGAGGGCGAAAGGTTTATTTGGGACAACCAGCTGTTATATCGGGAGACGGATAAGCAGGTATCCGGGTCAGACCCGATTGTGATGAGGCAGTTGGTGGTACCTCAGCGGTACCGGGCGGAGTTACTACGGATAGCCCATGACATTCCGCTATCTGGACATTTAGGGGTCAGCAGGACCCGATACAGGTTAACCCAAAGTTTCTTTTGGCCGGGAATTAGCCAGGAGGTGCGCAGGTATTGCAACACGTGCGATACCTGTCAAAGGGTGGGGAAAAGGGGGGACCGGCGCAAGGCCAAGTTACATCCCCTCCCCATAATCGAGGAACCCTTTAGCAGGGTAGCAGTTGACCTAATAGGACCCCTCAACAAAGCAAGCCCGTCAGGTAAAAGATTTATCCTGACAGTAGTAGATTATGCCACCAGATATCCAGAGGCGGTGGCCCTGACGAATATACAGGCTGAGATGAAGATATTCTCCCGGGTGGGACTCCCCAGGGAGATTGTCTCCGATCAGGGCACCCAGTTCACCGCCGAAGTCACGCAGCGCCTCTGGAAGTTTTGTGACATTAAGCCGGTCATTAGTTCCCCTTACCACCCCCAGACGAATGGGCTCTGCGAACGTTTCAACGGTACATTGAAACAAATGCTCCGAACCTTCGCAGAGACCCACAAGGACTGGGAGAAGTTCCTGCCACACCTCCTCTTTGCTTACCGGGAGGTGCCGCAGGAATCCACTGGGTTCTCCCCATTTGAACTATTGTTTGGCCGCAGGGTACGAGGGCCTTTAGATTTGATCAGAGAGCATTGGGAGGGAGAACGGAGCACTGACGGCACCCCCATCATACCCTATGTGTTGGCATTCCGAGACCGCCTTGAGGCCTTAACTCAGACGGTACGCAAGAATTTGCAGGCGGCTCAGACACGCCAACGCACATGGTATGATCGGGGCGCCAGGGACCGTAGCTTTAAGGTCGGGCAGAAGGTGTTAATCTTAAAACCTGTCCGACACGATAAGCTGCAGGCCGCCTGGCAGGGCCCTTATAAGGTGGTGGAACAACGGTGTGACACCACTTATATAATCGGCTCGTGCGTTGGTACTGGGGGGCGACGCATGCTCCATGTGAACATGATGAAGCCCTACCAGGAGCGCTCGGAGGAAGTGACCGCTATATGTGCGCCTAACTCCGAGGAGTTTGACAGTTTACCTCTCCCGGATCTGCTGGGAGAGGGTCAGTTATCCGGGGACTTAGGGGAGGTCACCCTGGGGGATCGGTTGAGCCCACAGGAGCGGAGCGAGGTACAACAGCTGTTGAGGGAGAAGCAGGATATCTTCTCTAATGTACCTGGTTACACTCCTCTGGCCACTCACCGAGTAGACACCCCAGGGCAACTTCCCATGCGTCAGACCCCGTACCGCATCCCAGAAGCGGTACGGGCGAACATGCGCAAGGAGATAGATGAGATGCTCCAGCTGGGGGTGATTGAGCCCTCTGACAGCCCCTGGGCATCTCCGGTAGTGCTAGTGCCAAAGCGGGACGGCACGACCCGGTTCTGTGTAGACTACCGGAGATTAAATGAGAAGACGGTATCGGACGCCTATCCTATGCCCAGGATAGACGAACTCCTGGATCGGATGGCGAGGGGGCACTATCTCACCACAATTGACTTGTGTAAAGGGTATTGGCAAATACCCTTGGCACAAGACGCCATCCCTAAGTCGGCCTTTGTCACCCCATTCGGCTTGTACCAATTTAAGGTCATGCCGTTTGGGATGAAAAACGCCCCGGCTACTTTTCAGCGGATGGTGGACCGCCTCCTAGATGGGTTCCAGGATTATACCTGCGCATACCTCGACGATATTGCCATTTTCAGCAATACCTGGCAGGAACACCTGACCCATATAGGATCCTAGACAGGATTAGGGCCGCTGGTTTAACGCTGAAACCAGCCAAATGCAGCATAGGAATGGCTGAAGTACAGTACCTAGGTCATCGGGTAGGATGTGGCAAGCAAAAGCCGGAACCAGCCAAAGTAGAGGCTGTAGCTCAATGGCCCACCCCTAGGACTAAGACCCAAGTGTTAGCGTTCTTAGGAACGGCCGGATACTACCGGAAATTTGTCCCGAATTACAGTGCCCTGGCCAAACCTCTCACCGACTTGACACGTAAAAACCTACCCCGCCAAGTAACCTGGACCCCGGAGTGTGAACAGGCATTTCAGTTGTTAAAAGATGCATTGACAAATGCCCCTGTCTTGGCAGCTCCCAATCCAACTAAACGTTTTCTTGTCCACACAGACGCTTCTATGTTTGGATTGGGAGCAGTATTAAGCCAAGTCGGGGCCGATGGCGGAGAACATCCCGTGGCTTACATCAGCCGGAAACTGTTACCTCGAGAAGTAAGCTACGCCGCCATCGAGAAAGAATGCCTGGCTGTGGTGTGGGCCCTGAAGAAATTACAGCCATATTTGTACGGACAAGCTTTTTCCCTGCTCACGGATCACAACCCGTTAGTATGGCTAAACCGGGTGGCTGGGGACAATGCCCGGCTGCTGCGCTGGAGTCTGGCGCTGCAGCCCTTTGACTTTAATATCCAGTACCGCCCGGGTAAACAGAATGGAAATGCGGATGGGTTGTCTCGGCAAACGGACCTAGAGAAATGATCCGTGAGCCTCCCCGGACATCCCCAAGCCGATCCGTGTTGGATCAGACTGTGTATGCCGGCTTGTGGGCAAGGGGGAGCAGTGTAGCGGATGGCACCAGGCAACCCTACAAAAATACTGTATAAAGCTGCATCCGTGTATCTGCTGTATTTTCTGTGTATTAAAGCCTTCCATTGTTTAGTTATGTCAGCCACCCAGTCTGACTACCTTGCTTCTGGCTCCAGATTAAAGTGGCTAGATACTGCTTTACTGGTGATGTGTTTAAGGTTTCTATTGTTTAATCAAGTGTTATCTGATTGCAGTTTGGTGTATATAAGTCTGTGTTGTTTGTCAAATAAAGTAGTTCAATCTTGCTGTAAAAGGCTTGTCAGTTATGCTCCTGAAACTGTGTGTCGTCCAGTTATTGGGATTGCTGTTGGGATATTGCTGTATTTGACCTGCTGGAAACCCTGCCTTTGGATTTACTATTTACTTGTTCCTGAGTCTCACTTGGATTATAAGCGGAGATAACCTGGGTAATATTGCATCTCCGCTACAGTGAGACAGACACATATGGGGAGAGGAGACAGACAGACATGGGAAGGGAGAGGAAAGAGACATAAATGGGAAGGGAGAAGAGAGAGACATTTATGGGATAGTAGAGGAGAGACAGAGAGATGGGAAATGAGAGGAGAGACAGACGGACATGGGAAAGAAGAGGATACATAGACGGACATGGAAGGGAAGAGGAGAGAAACGGATATGGAAGGAAGAGAGACAGAGGGACACGGGGAGTGAGAGGAGTGTGACAGACATGGGAGAGAGGATAAGACAGACGGACATGGCAGAGAGGAAAAGACAGACGGACATGGGAGAGAGGAAAATACAGACTGACATGGGAGAGAGGAAAAGACAGACTGACATGGGAGAGAGGAAAAGACAGACGGACATGTGCCCCTCCCGAGATCAGACTCTGGATCCGCCCCTGCATCAAGGTACCTCATAATTAGGTCACTAATAAGTTCCTATGATCTAATAATACACTGGCTATACAAACACACAGACACTTACCAATAGTAGAACTGGAGAGCTGCAAAAACTGACAACCTGAGACACAAAACGAGTGTGGCTGGATTTAAATAGAGGAACAGAGAAAAGCAAGAGGAGAGAACAAAAACCTGGAATGGAAGATAGGAAAATATAGCAGTAAAACCAGAATGAATCAAGACAAGCAAACAAAGGAACCAGAAGCATGAAACAGGGAAACCTGGAAACAAGGCAGAACACTAAGACAGGCCTGGACTATAGGGCTTAGCTGAGACAGGGCTGAGCTAATACAGGGCTGACCCATTACAGGGCTGCAGGATCCAGGAACAGGGCAGGATCCAGACTGTAGGTGGATTTGGCAGGTGCCAGAAAATAGCAAGACTCAGGCAGATACCGGTATATGGCTAGGATTCGGCAGGTACCGGAATAGCTAAATTTAGGCAGGTGCACGTTGGGGGTTAGACTAGCCAGGTACTGGACGATTGTTAGGCTTAGGCAGGTTCCGAACTGATGCCAAACAGGCAAAGAATGTAAACTATGGCCAAGCTAGACGAGGATGCCACTTTGTGAGGAATACAATATGTGGCCGAGCAAGGAACAATGATGCGAACCAAAGGCAGGAGCAAGCATAAGTAATAATCAAAACAAAAGAGCAAAACAAAAGCAGAACAAGCATAGATAATTAGCGAGCGAAGCAAAACGATACAGAAATCACTGGAACAGCTTGTATGAGTTTGCCAGCGGGTTGAGGCCTGACACCACAATGGCTGGATCCATTTAAACCTGCCACCTGTTCATCCCTGTCCACCAATGACTGACACCATTTAGGTAAGGAATGGGGGCTATAGACACTATGGCAGTGGTGTATCTTGGTTTTGTGCTGCCCTAGGCAGACAAAATTCGGGCACCCCCCTACCCACGTTGCACGCTCACGACTGCCCTATAACCCACGCTGCACACCCACGACATGCCCCATCACCCCATTACATGCCTTCATGATCCTCATTACATCCCTCCATCACCCCATTACTTCCCTCCATCACCTGCCTCCATCACCCATTGCATGCCTCTATCACCCCATTGCATGCCTCCATCATTCCATTGCATGCCTCCATCACCCCATTACATGACCCCCATCACCCTATTACATGCCTCCATCACTACCATTACATGCCCCCATCTCCCCAGCACCCCAGGACTTACCCTGGTGGCTAGTGACAGGCAGCATGGTGTCCTACCACGGTGAGTACAGATAGGTCAAGTGATCCGGCGCATTTCTGACACCAGGGAGCCACGTGACCTGTCAGCACTTCCCCCGTCGAACAGGCAGAATGGAGGTTTCTCTGTTCGGCTCCCCATGCTGGCTGCTTGCAAGCAGAGTTGTGACGAGGGGATATTCTGCATTCCTCTGTGCAAGCCTTTATTCTTTGATTAATTAGACTGTTCTTTGATCTTCAACTTCAAAGAATTCACTGTAAGTACCATTGTAAGGTTCAAACACAAATATCTATCATTCCTAGGTGAGAAAGGAAAGGCGTGATATAAATGTATAAGATTTAATGAGGCTAACAGAAGGAATCTACATGAACCTCTAGCACTGTTATTGATGGTATGGATGGGGAATAAACATGGAAATCCATAGTCCCTAAATACTTCTTTAACCATCAACAAGAGCAACCAATTCCAAATCAAACAGGCATCTGGGGATAAACTGTCTATGTTTAACTGTTCTATATAGCAGTGTATTTTTATTGTGCTGTCTCCCCACATAGAACCCAATAGACATAGATAGAAGTATATGAATAGAGAAAAAATACTCTCCTTAGGGATAACTTTAAGGACTCCTCAAATCCCAAAAACAGAAATGTAGACAAAATAAGATATCCCTCTTAGTGCAGCAGCAAGGTAAAAGCACCGTTGTCTCTTTAAGAGACCAGGATGGACATGTGGACAATAAAAAAGAGAAACATATAGGGTTTACAAATGTATAAAACACACTTTTACTTTTAAGAGCCAGATCAAGTGCAGTTACAGCAGAAGTAAAAGACCAGGTGTGTGGAATCTTCAGCATCAAATATGCGTAAAGTGCAGGACAGGGCACCCACCAACCTGGATAATAAACAGCAGCAGTTAACAAATACAGCTAAGCGCTTCTTCGGTCTGTAGCCAACTTTCTCAGGGGTAGCACGGATTTTACCTTAATCCCCACATAGAAACATAGAATGTGCAGATAAGAACCATTCAGCCCATATAGTCTTAATATCTAAATTATCTGAAGACCGTCATTGCGCCCTGGCCCTATCCAGAGGTGGACTGACAACTTATGGGGACCCTGGACAATAGATGCTCATTGGGCCCTCCTTGTGTTTGTCCCACATATATAGAAGCCCTGCCCACATGCTGCCCATGTGCACCCCCCCCCCCCCCCCCCCCAATGAATGGTTCTATTTATTGACCTTTTTTTATTTGAATTCTGAAAAGGTGCTTCCAATATCAGTGCTGAGCCAAAAGTAAAACCCCATGTATCTTACTCCTCTGAGGTAGGGTTAAAATAAAATATAATTGTCCTTTAAAACTATTTCCATTACTTTCCCCATTACTGATGTAAGACTTACTGGCCTATAGTTGCCTGACTCCTCCCTATTACCTTTCTTGTGAATGGGCACAACATTCGCTAATTTTCCCACTTCTAGATACTACTTAATAATAATTAATTAAATTAATCTGTTAATGCTCTTGCTAGTACACCACTAAGTTATTTTAATAACTTTGGGTGTATCCCATCCAGCCCCATTGACTTATTTGTCTTTACTTGAGACAGCTGTAGTAGAACCTCTTCTTCTGTAAACTCACATGTATCAAGTGACTCATTAGTAGTTTTTCCTAACCTTTCCTTCATTTTCATCTGTAAAAACTGAACAAAAATATACATATTTAACATATTTTTTGTTTTACTTTGTGAAGTACAGACTGGGCTGTTTGATCTTCTGCGTTCTTTGGAAGCTCTTATAACTTGCTTTGCCTCTTTCTGGCTAATCATTTAGATCTGCCAATATTCTTAAATTTTGTTTCTTTATTTATAATTACTAAATTTAGACTATTTCGGCCACAAAAAGCTGAATACAATTTTCTGTTGCCTTCAATAATGGAACTTTTAAATAATCCCATTTCTCTTGCACTCTATTTAAACTGATCCAGTCTGCTAGTGACTAAAACCTCACTAGTTCCCAGTATTATGATAACAAAATCTCCATTTGTGAACACTAAATCTAATATGGTCGCCCTACTAGATGGCTCCTCAACTACTCGTTTTAGAGATAAGCCATGATGTCAACTTCCCCCTTCAATGTAATTTTAGGTATTTCCTCAAATAGTTTATTATCTGACGGGGAGGCTGGACATCTGTTTAATCAGTGGGCAGTTAGAGTGTTCTCCTCTATTAGACATTCTTTATGTGTCTCACGGAGGAAAATATTATTGCTGGCCACCCTCTGGGAGAAGTTCCCAGACCTCCCGATCCTAGCCCTCAGTTACCCCCTAGATACGAAGCTTATACTTAAACTATTTTCTAAATTCACAACAAACACATGGGATAACTCCTGACAAGGTCTAATTGGGAGAGCTCCCAAGGGGGATTATCATACACCAGTTATTTGCAGAAGGATCTTTGCTCCCATTGATTTTGCCAGAACCTCTATGGGTCTGTCTAAATGGCCATCTCTGTTGCAGGGTCTCGACATAGAAGACATTGTTAAGGCAAACTTGACTTTGTGCCAGAGAATCATGTACAGGGACATGTTTTTGAAAATACTTCATAAGGCATATGTTCCCCCGTGAAGACAAGTCTACCCTTCCAGGAGAATTGTCTCAAATGCAACATGCCAGGGGTGGACTTTTTCCATTGGTGATGCAAACGAATCTGCAATTCCAGAACCACTGTAAAAAAAACTACATCAACACCACATTTGGTAGTAGGCTACTATTAACCCCAGATTCTCCCTCCCCCACTCACAAGCCAGATTTACAAGAATGTGACCCTGAGTTACCATGCCGTCATTGTAGATCAACCTTTATTACATTTTGTGAATCTAAGGTTCAATCCCCTTTTTTTTAAGGTTAAGGCTTATTAGGTATCCAGGACTATTTACTATTGCCTCATCAATGCTCTTTAAAATTTATGGATTCATTTAGATGCAACAAACAGAATAAATATATTGTTGGTTTGTCACTTATCTGCCAAATCTGCACATGGATATTGTTAGTATATTCACATTGTCAGCAGTTTGTATTTTGCTACAACACACATATGTATAACGTTTATATATAATAAAAGCTGTATCAAAATAAAAAAATACAAAAAAATAGATTAACTCTTCTATTTGTCTAGGAGGGGCCTATAAATCACACCTACATGAGTCTGCTCATCAAATTCTAAACATAACCCAAACTGACTATACGTGCGCCTTACTAACTTGTATCAGGTTAGATTTTAATCTAACCCTCACATACAGGACCACCCCTCCCCTTTCTTGTCTTCTCTATCTTTTCTACATAAAGAGTACCCTCGTATTAAAATGTCCCAGTTATTCCTCTCATTATACCATGTCTCAGTTACAGCAACTAAATCTACATTCTCACTTGCCATTATTGCCGCAAGTTCATGGATCTTTTTCCCTAAACTACGAACATTAACATAATTTTTCTCTTAGCAAACTCTCTGCTTGTAAAAAATCGGAAACACTGTTCTATTGAAGCAAATATTTCATGCGTGGTGATATGCAGCAGTTCTGAAAGGGCATGCTACATCCTGCTAGCATTCTAATTGGTTTTTCTGTGTCATTTTCCCTATAATATTACAGACTGCCCCATCATTCATTAAAACTAGCTATTGCAGATCATCCATCATTTATTAACCCCATAGTGACAGAGTTCTTTGCTGCATTTGATGTGCCTTGAAGACCAGAATTCCATTATTTTTGTCTTACATTTGCCTAACTCTGATTTCTTTGTGTTCAGTCCACCCACACAAATTATATATCATTTTTTAAAGGACAGATTGTGCTTTCTTTTGATCCTATTATTTTCAACATATGATATCATTTACTATGAAAAAATATATAAAGTATGAGGAAAATATGGCAAAAAATTTTTTTTCTAACTTTCACCTGATTTTTTTTACACAATTACAAACTGTAAAAAACACCCCATCTATATAGTTTCTAATATTTGTCCTGAGTTTATAAAAACCACGTCTCCATGTTTTTCTGGTGTTTTTTTCAAGTAATAGCGCAATAACCAATACTAGTGTTTTTTTGTTTCCTAACCATTTTCTCCTACAGTGACCTTAAGACCCCAACCCTAACCCTAAATCTACCCCATCCCATAATCTAACCCTAACTCTAACCCTAACCCACCTGTACCCATAACCCTAACTGTAACCATAACCCTAGATCTAGGGTTAGTAGATCTAAGGTTAGCATTTTCCTTTTATTTATTTAAAAAAAAAACATGCTAACTGTAATGTTGCTGACTGCCTCTAGGGGAAGAGTTTTTTTGTTTGTTTTACTTCTTCCGTCGCTCTCTACTGGGTATGTTGTATTGGAGGAGCATGCTCCTCTTCAATTCGGCACCCGTGATCACTGGGTGATGCGGTGCCCATGGGTGCAGAAAAGAGTGTTGCATGATGCAACACCGATCATGCAACACCTTTAACACATAGACAGTGATCTGCTTTCACTGCCTATGTGTGTTTGAAAGCATACAATCACATTCGTGGGAGGGTGGGGGGACTGAGGGCACACTCAGAGGCTGCTTAGGATCCGAAGTAGCCTCTGGGAATAGCTACCCGAATGTAGCATTGCACTAAGGCGCGAAACGCTATATTTAAACTCAGTACGTATATATACATCCTCATGGTCCTCAAGGACCATGTTTTTCAGGACGTATATATACGTCCATATGCGTTAAGGGGTTAACAATGAATTATTTCCACAACCTCCTGCAGCAGCAATTTCTGATGGGAAATAATAATAATAATTATATAAACCAGGTATATCATGGCAATAAAAACAAAAAACTCAGCAGTAATGTATAAACCAGGCATACCATGGCAATAAAAAAAACAGAAGTAATGTATAAACAAGGCACGTCATGCCAACCAACCAACCCCCCCAGCAGTAATGTATAAACCATCATCCACATTGCACACCCAGGACTTACCACAGTATACTCCTTATCACCCACACTGCACCACAATACATGCCCCCATCACCAAAATTGCACCCCAGAACTTAATCTAGTCAGCAGTCAGAGCTCCCTGGTCTCTAGTGGCAGGCAGCATGAAGTTTGTGCACTGCCATGCTACCTGCTCGCCGACAGGGAGCTGGTCAGGGGAGATCTTGTAATCTCCCCAGAGAGCACCTATGCAGGCAAGCAGTTTTCCTTTTTTAAAGGGCCATGTGCCATTAAGACAGGGGGTGTGGAGCTGCAGCCCCCTGTGGAGGTCCCCATCTGGCAGAGGCCCCTGGGTTGCAGCCAATAAAGCACATGCCTTCAGCCCTAAAGCCCATTCTTTTTAGATGAAGCAGAAAATTGAGATCTATGTATATTAGTATAAGCATTATTATTTAATGCTCGTTGATCTAAGTATAAATCTGATTGCCATATATAAGCACGGCCGGCGCTACCTGTGGACGAACTAGGTGAAGCACCAGCTTCATGTGGACGGCTGCTGTCTGATGTCTGGGATGCATGAATCCTGGCGCCCGGTTGTCGCAATGTTAAAAAACAATAAATGCCCGTCCCAAGGGGGGGGGGCGTGGACCGCAAAGTGTGACAACCCCAGTGGGGGTGACACCCGTGCTGTTGTCATCCTCCTCGTGGCACATAACGCTGGTGAATTTTTTTGTTTTTTTCAGAAGCCACATCTGCTAAAAAAAAGTAAAAATAAAAATCAGCCACCAGATATGACAGTATCCAGTGAAGGGGAATGGCATATTAATGGCAGAAACACTGACATACTAATGGGCCAATTTGCTGTGGAATATTAATGGGAAAATAATACTAGCATACTAATGGGAAAATTTACTGTGGCATATTAATGGCAAAATAATACTGGCATACTAATGGCAAAATAATACTGGCATAAAATTGGCTGTGGCATATTAATGGCAAAATAATACTGGCATACGAATGGGCAAATTGGCTATGGCATAATAATGAAAAATAATACTGGCATATGAATTGGCAAATTTGCTGTGGCATATTAATGGCAAAATAATACTGGCATATTAATGGCAAAATTGGCTGTGGCATAATAATGGCAAAATAATACTGGCATATTAATGGGCACATTGACTGTGGCATATTAATGGCAAATAATACTGACATATTAATGGCAAAGTTGGCTGTGGCATAATAATGGCAAAATAATACTGGCATATTAATGGGCACATTGGCTGTGGCATATTAATGGGAAAATAATACTGGCATACTAATGGGCAAATTAGCTGTGGAATAGTAATAGCAAAATAATACTGGCATTCTAAAGGGCAAATTGGCTGTGGCATATTAATGGCAAAACAATACTGGCATATTAATGGACAAATTGGCTATGGCATATTAATGGACAAATAATACTGGCATATTAATGGGGATATTGAATGTGGCATTTTAATGGAAAAATAATACTGGCATATTAATGGACAAATTGGCTGTGGTATATTAATTGGCAAGCTGGCTGTGGCATATTTATGGGCAAACTGTAGCATATTTTAAAGTGACTGTGGCATGTTAACTGGCACCTGACAGTGGCTTCTTTTAATTGGCTTTAAGTGATGCTGTGGCATGTTCTGTGGGGCAAAATAACATATACTTTGGGGAAAAGTGACACTGTGGCTTATTCTGCAGGGGCAGTTCTGTGGGGCTATGTTACACCGTGGCATCTTCTGTGGGTCAAATTGATACTGTGGCATGCCAAATCGTATGGGTGCAATATAAGTTCAAGCCAATTGCTGTGGGTGAAATACAGGGCCGGACTGGGAACAAAAACCAGCCCTGGAAATATTTGTATTCAGCCCTATAGCATTGAGTCAATAGATTATTGTTTAGAAAAGCAAAAAACATGCATTTTTAAGCACATTTGAAGTTATAGATAAGACTGATATATACACATGCACAGGGCAATACATAGCCCCCAGTATGTACACAAGGTTACATGTATTGCCCTGTGAAGGGGTATATATCAGTGCATGAGCTATAACCTTGCTTACATGCTGCGTGTAAATATAGACTTATCTCCGCATCCAAATTGCACTGACATGGTGTGCCCCAGTACCCAGATTGAACTCACAGCACTTGCCCCAGAATCCAGAATTTGACCCAGTACTAATATTGCACTCACAGGACTTGCCCTAGCACCCAGGAGGAATTACCCTAGCACGCAGATGGACACCCAATCAATGGTGCATGCAGGAAAGAAAAGGTGCCAGATATGACATATTGTGCCGTGCATATTTTGCCACCATTGGCTGATCCTACCCTCAACAACAGATACAGTGTCTCACACACATACACAGTCACATACATACACCGACACACACAAACATTCACAGTTGTCATAACAGAGCTACAAAATCAATAGAGCTTTCAAGAGCGAGTCCCCTGCCATACATTTTCTTTCCCCACCCCTGTTATCTCTTACCCCCTGTATATATATTTTTCTCCCCCCACCCCTGTCATCTCTTACCCCCTGTATGTATATTTTTCTTTCCCTACGCCTGTCCTCTCTTACTTCCTGTATATTTTCCTTCCCCCACCCCTGTCATCTCTAACCCCCTTGCATATATAATTTTATCCCCCCACCCCTGTCATCTCTTACCAGCTGTATATATTTTTTTCTTCCCCCACCCCTGTCATTTCTTACCCCCTGTATATATATCCCCCTGTCATATCTTACCCCCTGTATATATATTTTTCTTCCCCCACCCCTGTCATCTCTTACTTCCTGTATATTTATTTTTCTTCCCCCACCCCTGTCATCTCTTACCCCCTGTATATATTTTTTTCTTTTCCACCCTTGTCATCTCTTACCAGCTGTATATATTTTTCTTCCCCCACCCCTGTCATCTCTTACCCTGTATATATATTGTTCTTTCCTGTATATATATTTTTCTCCCCCCACCAGTCATCTCTTACCCCCTTGTATGTATAATTTTATTCCCCCACCCATGTCATCTCTTACCCCTTGTATATATAATTTTATTCCCCCACCCCTGTCATCTCTTACCCCCTGTATATATATTTTTCTTCCCCCACCCCTGTCATCCCTTACCCCGTTTATATATTTTTCTTCCCCCACCCCAGTCATCAATTTTCCATTTGGCTCTTTGTATTTTATTCCCCTTTAATCCTCCTTGCCCTTCTTCCTAAACTCCCAACCCCCCGTTATATCGTCTTACCTTCTATTTCATGCATCACAGGCTGTGGATGTACGTGAAGAGTGGTGCTCCTGCCGAAGCGTGACAGAACGTCGTAAAGGGCCCATGGCTGAACATCTTAAAGCGGCTGCGGCCTTACAGCGGCTGCATACTTAAAGCAGGCCCAGGGCTGGCGGCCCACCGGGAAATTTCCCGGCCAGTCCGGCCCTGGTGAAATATATGTGCATAGGTGCATTTGACCCCCGAAGCTCTGACTTCCACAGACAAGCAGGGAGCGCTAGAGCCGGAGAAGATTACTGACATCAAACTGCATGCTTGCCCACCTGCAGTACCCACGTACCCAGGGGCGTACCTAGAGAATTTGGCACCCGGGGCGGACCCTGAGTGTGGCACCCCCCCCAAATAAGAAAACACCCACAATTTTTTCAATGTTTTCCGTAATATTTATTGCACAAATTTGTAAACTGTATATCAACTTGAAAAAAAATGGAACTATGAAAAATAAATTAACTTAGAAATAAATAAAATGTAATTAATCCACCCCCTTTAATTAATCCATCCCCCTTAATTAATCCACCTCCTTAATTAATCCACACACCCCTTAACTAATCCACCCCCCTTAATTAATCCACCCCCTTTAATTAATCCACCCCCTTTAATTAATCCACACCCCCCTTAATTAATCCACACCCCCCTTTAATTAATCCACCCCCTTTAATTAATCCATTCCTTAATTAATCCACCCCCCTTAATTAATCCACTCCCTTTAATTAATCCACCCCCCTTAATTAATCCACCTCCCCTTAATTAATCCACCCCCCCCCCTTTAATTAATCAGATACCAGTAATATTGTGCCAGTCAGAGTCCAGGAATATTGTGCCAGTCAGATACCAGGAATATTGTGCCAGTCAGAGCCCAGTAATATTGTGCCAGTCAGAGCCCAGGAATAGTGTGCCACTCAGAGCCCAGTAATAGTGTGCCAGTCAGAGCCCAGGAATATTGTGCCAGTCAGAGCCCAGTAATAGTGTGCCACTCAGAGCCCAGGAATATTGTGTCAGTCAGAACCCAGTAATAGTGTGCCAGTCAGAGCCCAGTAATAGTGTGCCAGTCAGAACCCAGTAATAGTGTGCCACTCAGAGCCCAGTAATAGTGTGCCAGTCAGAGCCCAGTAATATTGTGCCACTCAGAGCCCAGTAATATTGTGCCAGTCAGAACCCAGTAATAGTGTGCCAGTCAGATGCCTGTAATATTGTGCCACTCAGAGCCCAGGAATATTGTGCCAGTCAGAGCCCAGTAATAGTGTGCCACTCAGAGCCCAGGAATATTGTGTCAGTCAGAACCCAGTAATAGTGTGTCAGTCAGAGCCCAGTAATAGTGTGCCAGTCAGAACCCAGTAATAGTGTGCCACTCAGAGCCCAGTAATAGTGTGCCAGTCAGAGCCCAGTAATAGTGTGCCAGTCAGAGCCCAGTAATATTGTGCCAGTCAGAACCCAGTAATAGTGTGCCACTCAGAGCCCAGGAATATTGTGCCATTAAAGTGCTTGTTTCAATTGCCATATAAAGGGCTTTCTTTCGATGCCATTATTTTAATCATATCCTATAATTTACTTTTACAAAAACAAAAAATGTTATGAAAAAAATTGAAAAACACAAACTTTCTATCTTTTACATGAAAAATCTTTTACACATCTACAAACGCAATAAAAACTCCCCGCTAAATCTAGATTCTTGGATTTCTTCTGAGTTTACATGTTTTCTGCATGTTATAGTGCAATAACCAAAAGTAGCATATTTGGTATTGTCTCTGGTGACACGTTCCCATATGGGGCATTTTGTCTACTAGTTTTTTTATTTCCCTCTTCTATACTTCCTGTTCACCTCCCCTTCTTATTTCCTTCTTTCCCCTTCCCTTTCTCCTATTTTCCTATAATCTTCTTCTTATAGTCTTCCCATTGTTGCCATATATTTAGATTTTTTTTTTTTTTTTTGCCCTTTGGATTTATAAAATCTTTCTTCCATTTTATGTTGGTAATCAATCTGGGAGATAATGTCTCATCATTTTATCGAGTCTTCTGCTTTCCATTGTTTTGCTATACAAAGTTTAGTGGCTAAAAGTATGTAAATCAATACATATTTGTTTTCTTTTTTACAAATTAAGATATCTAGATGAAAAATAAATATTTGCGGGGTTTAATATTTTTCGCTCCATAAGGCGCCCCTGACCATAAGACGAACCTAGTTTTTAGAGGAGGAAAACAAGAAAACTACATATAGAACAGATCTTTACTAAATTCTTATCTCCCCAAAAGTAGTGGTAATGAGCAAAGATAGAGACAAAACTAATACAGCTAACCTTGGTCACACCATTCTGCACCATGAGAAATGTAGTGTGCACCAGCCAAACATTAGCAAACCCTGTGATAGTCATAAGACTGCAGTGGTGAGTAACCTTTAGCATCCCAGATACTTTGGACTATAATATTTTCCATTATGCACAATATGCCAGTATTTAGCCACTCAATATACCAGGATTTAGCCATTAAAAATGTTAGGATTTAGCCACTCAAAATGCCAGGATTTAGCCACTCAATATGCCAGGATTTAGCCATTTAATTTGCAGGATTTTGCTTGTTTTATGCCACCCTCCTGCCCCCTTCCCCAGTACTTACCTCCTTGTTGCTCTCCGGTCATTTCCTCCATGCAGTCTTCCCTCCTGCTCGGAGGAGGGAAACTTCGGTCTCATTTTCTTTTTAAAATTTTTTTATTAAAGCTGTGCGGCTTTGATAAAGTAAAAAAAAAAAAAAATGCGACCAGAGTTTCCCTCCTTTGTGCAGGAGGGAAGACTGAACGGAGGAGACGACCGGCGAGCAACAAGGAGGTAAGTACTGGGGAAGGGGGGAGGAGGGTGGCATAAAATGAGCACGATCTCTGCGCTCTTCGCTCCATAAGACGCACAGACATTTCCCCTTACTTTTGAGGAGGAAAAAAGTGCGTCTTATGGAGCGAAAAATATGGTAGATGTGGATTTTGAAAATGTATTTATTTTAATTGGTGTTAAATACCATCTAGAGAGTATTTTATAATATGTTTTGTATAGTGTTAGATTATGGGAGCATTTTTTAATTGTCATATTTACTGCTATCCATTCTTGTAGGGGAAAGCTACAGCCCATTTCTTCTTCCCATTTTGAAATTTTATATTCTTTAGTATCTGGCTCCAATTTTTCTAGGAATTTTGTGATTTTAGTAATTATTTGGATATTATGTTGTTCTGGTTCTCAATTATTCCCACACATTTTATTATATCTCTAATCCTCATGTATGAGAATATTTCGGACTGAGGGAGATTGTATTTTAATTGTAAGTCTGGGAATGATAAGATGTGATCTTCTTGAATTATTTGTGAAATGTTTACTATGCCACAGGTCTCCCAACTTTTAGTATTTAGATTTTCAGTATACCAGGGAATTGTATTAAAAGGGGAGGTTCGTAGGATGCCCCTTGGGATTTCCATTAGTTTTTTTACTTTTTGTAAGGGTAACTATTCTATCGCTTATTATTGGGTTGTTAAGGTATAATTTATTTATATATTTTGGGTCAATCCAAAAGATATGATATGGGTCGAATCCTTTAAGGAAACTTCTTTCTATATTATACCATGCTGTTTCTTGTGAGGTCTGCCTATTCAATTTCAAAAAATGTGAAAGCATGCATATCTCATGCAATAGTTCTATATTTGTAACAGACAGGCCCCCTTTTTGTTGTCTTTTACCTAGGGTTTTTACCTAGGGTTCTTTCTGTTCCATATATAGTTTAAGATCAGTCTTATGCATTCCATTACTATTGTATATGGGACTCTCAGTGGAATCGATCTCAGCAGATATATTAATTTGGGAAGAAGATAGGAATTTAAAACATTTATTCACCCAAGCCATGAGATTTCCAGATTTTTCCATTTTAATAGGGTTTCTTTAAATTGTAATAGCATGGATTGGTAATTTTCAGTGATCATAGCTTTTAAATCCAAATGTAGCTTAATTCCCAGATATTCTATTGTCTCTCCTCCCCAAGTCCAATAAAAGTTTTTTTTGAGGTTGTATGATAATTTCTTCATTAAGTTAGCGTTTATAATTTGGGTTTTATTGATATTTAGTTTGTAATTAGAATATTTGCCATATATTTTAATTAAAACATATAACCCAAAAGAATAGGTGTGATTGGTGCGCTGAGTAGAATCCACCAACAGAAAAATATATAAAATTATATAAAGGGAAATATAATATTTGCCTGAGAAAACTGGTATTTCAGTGAAGTATAATGTAGGTCTTCAATGTCTCACATTATATATATAAGGAGACAGAAAAAGACAAACAAACATAGTGTAATACAGTAAATATATACAATGATGGTGCAGTGTGGGTAATTACACTCACAAACAGTGTAGATTAAAATGGCTCATCTATCTCTTGTAAAGATGTCTTCTCTCTTCTTAATATCCCGCTCTCAGGCAGTAAAACAAGATGAAGAGGTGGTATGTTAGACATTAAAAGATAGAAGTTTAATAAAAAAAACACAATAGCATCTTACATATGTGGTTATAGATGTCAGATGTTTTTCTGTGACAGCAGAGATCCAAATGGAGAACAAAGTCCAAAGGGCCAGTTCAGCAGAAGTAAATCCAGAAGGAATCCAAAAGTTTGTGATATGAATAAAATATGGCAGTATAGGTAAGCACGCTACGCGTTTCGCCGCTATTTGGGCTTCCTCTTGGCGTGTGCTTACCATACAGCTCTTAGGTCCTTTTAAATGCTGTGATCTTCGCGCGTGTGTGTACTTCCGGGTTCCTCCCATGGTGATGTCATCGCGACTTCGTCGCATCATGTTGTTTGCTTATTCTCGCGAGACTTGCCTTGCTGAGATCTGTCCAGCCTCGTAATTCTTACGAGGTATAGCAGCTCAATGGATATAATATATCATGGGGGATATGAAAGCAGGGTACAATGTTTTAACAAATGGAGCCCAACAGAACATCTGTATACAGTGCTATTCTTTAAAGCAGCAGTATCCAATATTCATATATGTTTGTATGCATGTTTAAAAAGAGAACAAATATGTTTCTAAAAACGAGGGAAATAAAAAAATATTTTTAAAAAATGTATATATCCAAGAATGTATTTTAATAAAAAACATGTATATATTGAAAAAGAGGTTTTTATTTTATTATTTTTAAAAACCAACATATATGATATTGAACTATTGCACATAATCTATATATATTTTAAATTTTTTAATTTTTTTTAAGCTTATAAACATACAAAGTGCCCAGAGATAAAAAAATATATATGCTGGTATGTAAGAAAGATAGATGAGGCTAATCATAAAAAAATAAATAAATCAAATTCTGCATTATGGCCCCTAGGCTGTAGGGTGTCTGCTTCGAATACCCATTTCATTTCTATTTCCCCATTTCTTTTATATTGTCTCCACCCCTCCAATACTTTTGCACTTTGTCTATTGCCCAAAATGTCATACCTCTTGGGTCCATATTATGTTTTTCTAAGAAATGTTTGGAGAGAGAATGTTGCGTGAAGCCTTTTTTGATGTTTCTGACATGCTCCCCCACTCGCTTTTTTAAAGTTCTTGATGTCCTTCCAATATAATGTAGGCCACATGGGTACTCTATAAGATAAATTACGTTGGTGGAGGAGCATGTCAGAAACTGTTCAATGGAAAACTGTCTACCATTGGCAAAGGAGCTATATTTGGTGATGGGATATTTTTGGATCGCAGACACCCTACATGGTTCACAGTTTTTGCATCCATAAAAGCCTGCTTTTTGTGTTAAGAAGTTATGTACAGTTTTCTTTTTTTGTTGGGAGAAATAGCTTTTAGTTAACTTATTCTTCAGGTTCTGGGCTCCCCGAAATATAAGTTTTGGTTTTTCTGGTATTAGTTGTTTTAATGTTTCATCCTTCAAGAGGACATTCCAATGTTTGTTAACTATTTTTCTGATTTCTGTAGATTTGTTATTAAAATCAAATACCAGAGGTATTTGGTATGTTTTATTTGTATCTTCCAATTTATTTTTTGGCTGTAATAGAGTGTTTCTATCCATAGTTTCTATATCTTTTATGGTTTTGTGTAAAGCTAACGAATCATATCCCTTTTCTTCAAATCTGTTTTTAAGTATGTTTGACTGTTGTTGATACATTTCCACATCTGTACAATTTCTTCTTAACCTCATACATTGGCTCTTTGGTATCCCTTTAAGTCACGGCAGCTATGAAAATTTATGAACCCATTTGTGTCTACTTTTTAAAAAAAGGTTTTTGTCTTAAGGGAACCATTTTCTACAAACACCATCAGATCTAGAAATTGGATGTCTGTTTTACTGTACACCGTGTTTAAGACAATATTTTTGTCATTTTTATTGAGGGAAGCAAGAAAGATATCTAGACTGTCTTGATTGCCTTTCCAGATAAAGAAGAGGTCGTCTATATATCTTTTATAGACCACCAAATTTGTTTCCCAGCCATGTTGATTCCACACAGATAGATCTTCCCAATCCCCCATAAAGATATTAGCATAACTGGGGGCAACTTTTGTCCCATGGCTGTTCCTGTCTTTTGAAGATAGAAAATTTCTTCGAACCAAAAGAAATTGTGTTCTAGGATAATCTTTAGGCCTTCGAGGATATATTCTATCTGTGCGGATGTCATTTTGCTATTTGTTAAAAGATTTCTGACCGCTTGGTATCCTTGGTGATGCTCTATGATGGTATATAGAGAAGACACATCACTAGAGACCAGAAAATAGTCCTCCTTTTCGGTTTATATATTTTTATTAGTTCCATCATTGTCTGTGTAGAATTTAATGGATCTGAAAATGTTAATAAGTTAATAAGACCTTGTCCACATTGTCCGTGTTATTTTTAATTCATCCTTATTTATCTTTATACCCTTAATCGATGTTGCTTGTCTTTTCGGCTAGAGGTTCAATAGTTAGCAGGTACAATAGGGGTGACAAGGGACATCCCTGTCTTGTACCATTACGAATATCGAACCATGCAGAGTCTAGCCCGTATCCCACCACTTTGGCTTGAGGGGTTGTATATAATGCCATGGTGTTTTGTTTAAATAAGCCTGTGAATCCAAATGACCTCTCCTAGGAAGTTCCAGCTCACCCTGTGAAATGCTTTCTCTGCATCTCATGCTAATAATTATAGATGTTATTTTGTTTTTGTTTGTATGGTCAATTAGATTTATAATTTTATGAATATTATCGGCCAAATCTCTTCCTTGGATAAACCCTGCTTGGTCATGATGTATTATGTCAGGAATTACTTCTTTCAGGCGGTCTGCTAAAATTTTGGAATAGATCTGCATATCCAGGGTGGCTGGATCCTTTCCTGGTTTGGAAATGGGGGATATAGTTGCTCTTATCATCTCTGGGGGGATATGATTTTTTTTCTGAAATTTGTTGCAAGGACCTAAGGAGGAGAGGCGAGACAATCTCCTGAAAGGACTGATAGAATCCCGATGAAAAGCCATCTGGCCCGGGGCCTTTCCTTTTTTTGAGATCTTTTAAAACCTGTTGTATTTATTGGATATTAAATGGTTCATTCAATAATTTTTGTGTTTCATCATTTATTTTTTGTAATTTTAATGTTTGAAGAAATTTGCAAATGTCTAGAGTTTCATAGATTTGTTCTGGATGCTATAGAGTGAGTGGTAGTATTCTTGGAATGCCTTTGAAATCTGTCTTGGGGATAGTAAGATTTTCGATTTTTGAATAATTTCAATTTAATTTTTAATATATTCATTCTTTCTTTTAGCTTTTATTTTGTTAGAGAGCATTTTTATTCACTCTATTATTGCTATGATACCATTTCTGTTTCAAAATACGAATGTTTTTTTTCGATTTTATTTGCTGAGGTTTCTTTTTTATCTGATCTTGTATTTTTATTAAATGAACCTGTGTAATATTATTGGGAGAAAGTTTATTTATTCTTTCTTATTTTGCTAATTGATAAAATAGATCTGACAGTGGCATTCCTCTTTTTCTATTTAAATTACTCCCCAGTTTAATTAAAAGGCCTCTCATATAGCATTTAAAGGTACACCATAATGTGGTGTCTGAAACGTCTTTTTTATCATTAATCTCCATAAATTCCACCACCTGTTTTTGAAGCTCCAAGACATCCTGCTCCCGTGACAGAAGGTAATCATTCAATCTCCATCTAGTTCGACTACCGTATTCATCGTTATTTTGTATGGTATATATTAACGTAGCATGGTCTGCCCATGTAATTGAATCAACCTTTGATGATTTGAAGTAATCCAAATAGTGTTTTTTTGTTAATAACAAATCTATTCTTGAGTACGAGAAGGGACCTAGGAGTAGAATGAATAATCTCTATCTGATGGATGCTGTATTCTCCATATGTCGTAGAGCTGTTTTTCAAAAATAAAATTTTGAAATGCTTTTGAGGTTGATTGAGTTGTTAGATCAATTTTATAACTGGTTGGCATACTTTTGTCAAGATTTACGTCAACCACGCAATTCATATCTCCTCCAAACAACAGGGTGCCTTTGTCAGGGTAGCTGTGACTTTAAGAATATTTGGAAACTCAACTGCAGAAATAAATGACAATCCACACAAGGTGTATCGTTTAAGCAATTCTTGTATTAAAGTTTAGCAGCAAAAAGAAGAAAAACTGACTGATATTGATTGCAGAGAAAAAAAATAAATGGTTTGAAGTAATATGGAAAAATATATGTAACTTGATTGAAGTATAAAGTAAAAAATATGATGGAACACTTGATTGAAGATATGGAAGGTACTTGCGATTAGGTGATAGAGAAAAATGCAGGATAACAGGGACGGTCCGTATTCAGAGGATTGGAGAAGTACACAATTCGATTCAGGAAGCCAAAAGTCAGGATTGGAGAAATCAGAATGGTCGAGGATATCCAGGTCAGGAACAGGTAATCAAAGATGAAAGTAGCAAGGTACTCTAAGGTAGCTTGGAGCTAAGGAGTCAGGAACAACAGCTGCTAGAGACAATACTCAGCGATTTGTGTCTGTTGCAGACTGTTATTTATAGTCACAGGAAGATCGCGTCATTGAAAGGGACGTGGCCTAATTTAGGGGGCGTTGCCTAATGAAGGGGCGTGGCCTAATGACGCCATCGCGAGTAAAAAAAAATGAAAGCCTGACAGGACCCCCCGCCAAAAGGAGCAACCACAGGGTGATTAGGGCCGAGGCTTCTCAGGAAATCGCTTATGGAATGAGGCCACGAGATTAGGAGCATGTACCTCGGTTGCATCTTCCCACGTGTCCTCCTCAGGTGAATAACCCTTCCATCGGGTTAAGTATTGAAGTTTTCGTCTGAACACTCTGGAATCTAGTAATTTGTCAATTTCGTATTCAAGTTGTCCTTCGACACTCACAGGATCAGGGTTTACATATACTTTCCTGGAGAAAGGATAGGGAACGTGTGGTTTTAGGAAGGAGGTATGAAAAACGGGATGAAGACGAAGTGAAGAGGGTAAGGTGAGTTTGACTGCATTTTCGTTAATGATTTTCTCGATTAGGAAAGGTCCCATGTATAATTGGTCCAATTTCTTGGAAGGTCGAGAAGTACGAATATTCTTAGTAGAGAGAAGTACAGCATCACCAATCTGATATGAAGGACTTGGTCGTCTTCTAAGATCATAACATTTTTTATGGCTTTGGAGAGAATTGTTGAGGTTAGTTTGCAGTTGTTCGAATAACTTTTCCATTTCTGAAATTTGGTGTGTAACGGTGGGGTTTCTTTGTAGTGACGGAATGGATGGGAAGGAAAAAGGATGGAACCCGTAATTGGAGTAGAAGGGGGTCATCTTTGTCCTGGAATGGAGAGTATTATTATACGAAAATTCAGCAAGGGCCAGGAAGGAAGACCAGTCATCCTGAAGATGAGAACAGTAGCACCGTAGGAACTGTTCTAAACATTGATTGACACGCTCAGTTTGTCCATTTGACTGAGGGTGATATGCTGAGGAGAATTTGGGTGATATCTAAAGAGTTGAGCAGAGTTCGCTCCAAAAATGAGAAGTAAATTGAGTTCCTCTGTCAGAGATAATTTTGGTAGGTAATCCGTGTAATTTGAAGATGTTATTAATAAATAGTGAGGATAATTCTTTGGAAGAGGGTAGTTTATTTGTCGGAATGAAATGAGCCATTTTTGTAAATCTATCTACAACAACTAGGATAGTGGTAAATGTATCGGAAGGAGGTAGTTCGACTATGAAGTCCATGGATATGGAACTCCATGGAGTATTGGGTGTAGGTAGATTCATTAATAACCCAAAGGGTTGTTGGTGACTTGGTTTATTCTTTTGGCATGTCGGACAGCAAGATACATAATCCTTGATGGTTTTTCCTTGACACCAAAATTGTCTTTTTAATAACTCATTTGTTTTCTTTACTCCAGGATGTCCTGCTGTAGGAGAATCATGGAACAAATGGAGTATGTCTACTCGTAAAGAAGGAGGTATATAAAGTTTGGTATCTTTGAAATAAAGTCCCTCTTCCTGTTGTAAATCAGATAGGTCATCCTTGGTTGCTTCATTTTTTGTGAAGGTTTTGAGTTGATTGATGAAGGTGGAAGAAAGGACACCAATAAATCGTGAGGGTGGTAGAATGTCTGAAGAGGTAAGATTTTCTGGTTTGACTCCTGGGATTCGGGATAAGGAATCAGCCTTTTTATTACGAGATCCAGGTCGATATACAATCTGGAAATTGAACCTATCGAAGAATAGACTCCAACGAACCTGTCTGGCGGTGAGTGTTCTGCTCTTGTGAAGGAATTCGAGATTTCTATGATCAGTGTAGACAACGATAGGTACCTCTGTTCCTTCTAATAAATGCCTCCAATTTTCAAAAGCTCACTTTATAGCGAGTAACTCTTTTTCCCCTATAGGATAGTTGACTTCCGCAGAGGTCAATGTACGGGAGAAAAAGGCGACAGGATGAAGGACTGATTGGGGAGTGTTCTGTTGAGATAGAACAGCACAAAGAGTGAAATCAGAGGCATCAACTTCGAGAACGTAGGGCAAAGAAGGATTGGGCATCTTGAGGATGGGAGAGGAAGTGAACTTTGTTTTTAAAACTTCAAAAGCCTCTTGAGCTTGGGGGTTCTAGATGAAAGAAGTATTTTTCTTGGTGAGAAGAGTAAGAGGTTGGACTATAGAAGACATTTTTTTAATAAACTTTCTATAAAAATTGGCAAATCCAAGAAAACTTTGAACTTCTTTCCCATTTGAAGGTATGGGCCAATCGAGTATACATTGAATCTTGGAATTGTCCATATGTACTTGTTGGGGTGTAATGACGTATCCGAGGAATGAGATTTTTGTCACCTCGAAAAGACATTTTTCTGGTTTGGCGTACAAACTATGAGTCCGTAACCTTGACAACACCCATCGTACATGTTTCTGATGTTCTTCTAGATTGTCTGAATAGATTAAAATGTCGTCAAGGTATATAATGACACACACATCTAGAAGATCCCGGAATATGTAATTTATGAAGTGCTGGAATGTAGCAGGGGCGTTGCACAATCCGAATGGCATAACTAAATATTCAAATAACCCGTATCTGGTGCGAAAAGCAGTTTTCCATTCGTGATCTTTCTTTATCCTTATAAGATTCTATGCTCCTCTAATCAATCTTGGTGTAGATGGTTGCGGTACGTAATCGTTCAAGAAGTTCAGGGATTAGCGGTAGAGGATAACGATTTTTTACAGTGATTTTATTAAGTTGTCTGTAGTCAATAATGGGTCTGATGGTTTTGTCTTTATTTGTGACAAAGAACATCCCAGAGGCTGAAGGAGAGGTTGACGGACGGATAAATCCTTTGCGTAGATTTTCATCCAAATACTCCTTGAGGGTGACTAATTCTTTATCAGACAGAGGATAGATATGCCCGAATGGAATGGGAGCCCCAGGAATCAGATCGATAAGGCAATCATATATCCTGTGTGGTGGTAAAGTTTCGGCTTCTTTTTTACAGAAGACTTCCTTAAAATCAGAATAGCATGGAGGAATGAGTTGTTCTTCTGTAATTTGTAGAAGTGGAGTATGGAGGAAACAGGTCTTTTGACAGTAATGGGAATCGAGCTGTATTTCAAGATTTTCCCAGTTGATAGTAGGGTTATGTAGATGCAACCAATTCATTCCAAGGATTACAGGGTATAACGGTGAAGAGATGACATCAAATTTGATGTATTCTATGTGATGATGATTTACTGTCATCTTTAGAGGAATCGTTTCGAAGGTAGTGGGTCCTTAGGATAACATGGATCCATCAACAAGTCGGATAGATACAGGGGAAATCTTCTTTATTAGAGGTATATTCTTTTCTTGATCTATGAAGAGACCAGCAGCCCCGGAGTCCAGAATGGCCTCAGTATGTATCCTTTCTTTGTCCCACTGTAAGAGGAGAGAGAGGGAAAGATGAGGAAGAGATTTCTGGGGTATGTAGAGAAGGTTTCTGTAAGAGAGGTGCTTACCACTCTTATTTCTGGAGAGAATAGGACAATTTTCCACAGAATGTTCAGGGGAAGCACAGTACATGCAGAGGTTTAATGTTCTCCTCCTTATCTTTTCATCCTGTGAAAGGGGACCACGAATAACTCCCAGCTCCATAGGTTCAGGCGGGGAAGTCTTGTCGGTTTGTTTCACAGGAGTTATAGCTCTCTTCCAAGGATTGTTAGTAGAGGACCGTTCGGCTTTCCTCTCTCTAATACGTCTGTCGATGTTGATGGACAATTGCATTGTAGCGTCTAGAGTAGGAGGAAGAACAGTCATGGCTAATTCATCCTTTACAGCTTCAGATAGTCCGAGACGGAATTGATTCCTTAAGGAAATATCGTTCCATTCAGTGTCTACGGCCCATCTCTTAAATTCAGCAATATAATCCTCAACAGGACGTTTCCCTTGAGACAAGGAGCGGATGGTCATATCTGCTGTGGCCTGTTTGTTTTGATCCTCATATAAAAGAGACATTTCGGTGAGGAACCGGTCTAATGAATCGATGATAGGGTCATCTCTTTCCAAAAAAGTATGAGCCCAGGACATGGGTTCACCTCTTAAAAATTAGATAATTGTACACACCTTTATCCTGTCTGTTGAATAAGATCTGGGTTTCAGGGAAAATAGAAGGGTGCAGGAATTTATAAACTCTTTGTATTTGGATCTGTCTCCAAAGAATTTTTCAGGGGTACACACAGAAGGTTCTGGATATTCCCTTGGGGGAGCAGAGAGGGGAGTGGTGAAACTTCTGCTTTGCAATTCAGTGGTGTATGAAAGTAGGCGGTCGTGTGCCACACGTAAATCCTGAACACTTTGAGTGAGATGATCCACTCTTTGAGTTAATGAATGAATTTGGGATGCCATTTCTGCTGGTTCCTTTTTGTAGGCTGAGTATTTTGTCAGGGTAGCTGTGACTTTAAGAATATTTGGAAACTCAACTGCAGAAATAAATGACAATCCACACAAGGTATATCGTTTAAGCAATTCTTGTATTAAAGTTTAGCAGCAAAAAGAAGAAAAACTGACTGATATTGATTGCAGAGAAAAAAATAAATGGTTTGAAGTAATATGGAAAAATATATGTAACTTGATTGAAGTATAAAGTAAAAAATATGATGGAACACTTGATTGAAGATATGGAAGGTACTTGCGATTAGGTGATAGAGAAAAATGCAGGATAACAGGGACGGTCCGTATTCAGAGGATTGGAGAAGTACACAATTCGATTCAGGAAGCCAAAAGTCAGGATTGGAGAAATCAGAATGGTCGAGGATATCCAGGTCAGCAACAGGTAATCAAAGATGAAAGTAGCAAGGTACTCTAAGGTAGCTTGGAGCTAAGGAGTCAGGAACAACAGCTGCTAGAGACAATACTCAGCGATTTGTGTCTGTTGCAGACTGTTATTTATAGTCACAGGAAGATCGCGTCATTGAAAGGGGCGTGGCATAATTAAGGGGGCGTGGTCTAATGACGCGATCGCTAGTAAAAAAAAAAAAAAAAGTAAAAATGAAAGCCTGACAGCCTTTTTGTATTTTTTCCACTCTATTATACAGTTTCCGGTAAAACCTTACAGGGGATTTGTTTGGGCCATATATGTTAACCAGTGTATACATGACATCATTCAACTTACATATTAATATTAGGTATCGACCACTTCTGTCTTTTTATTCATGGATATATTCGAATTTGATTTTATTGGATATTATTATTGCTACTCCTCTTTTTCTTTTCCTGGAAGTTTGATTGAAAGACGTTTTGAAATCTAGTATATTTCCAGATTGTCTTATATGGAACTACCCAGTGGGTATCTCAATATTTTTTTGTTCTAGAGTATAATATAAATATCCCCTTTTCTGAGGTGAATTAAGGCCCTGGGCATTTATTAATAGTAGATTGAGTGTCATCTTTTGCCCCTATCCTGTCCCCAAAGACCTTCTCCAATAATTTTTACTATCCTAAGGGGGATATCGGGGGTAGGGACACAACCAGCCACTATCATAACAAACCCATTCATCCAAAACATAAAATATTCTGTATTCTGATTCATTCCAGGGATTGAGATCAAATCTTTTGGGCTGTCGAGGAATTAGCTCGAGAGAATCTATCCCAAAATAAATACATGAGTTTCTACCTTGTTTATTGTAATGTATTTTAGTTCCCCAGTAGTGATTCTTGCGTCAGGGGGAGGGAGATGAGGTTTTGCCATTGCCCATGTCCAGACCGACCCTTAAAAAAAGGGTAGCCATGACAGAGGGGCTTAGGGTATCCTCATCTCCGGCCCCCCGGCGACGATCTATTTTTGTTAACAAGCCGGACATATATAAAGACATTTTATTTTACCACCGATTTAATATTTCTCTTAAGCTCCAATACCATGCGTTTTTGTCTTTTCTCTCTTTTTTATATCTGTGGTTTAATATTATAGGATATTTTCTAATGTTTCTCTTAAGCATTGTTTTGAATTATCATTCCTTCTATCTTAATTTACTAGTTACCATCCCACATTTGTATTTTATCAAAACTCCCCGTCCTATATCTGGGGAGGAGAGCCGCCAGAGGGGCCGGCCTAATCGTCACCCATGCCCCTCCCCTGTCCCTCATGGGGCTACCAGGCGGGTCATGCACCAGGGTGCCGGCCCAGCCCATGCCTCCATCCCCCACTTTCCTTCTCTACCTCTTCCTCACCCCTCCACTTGGTCATAACTATAACGTTCAATATACAACGCTCAACCCCATAAACCCCGTAACCACCTTTCTTCTTTATTACTTGTGTATATAATATTTGATTTATTAAGTGAAGCATTATTTCTATCTTTTTATATCCTTTCCCTTTTATGTTTCCCTTTATCAATTTAAGTGTTTCTTCTATCTATCCAGTTTAGTGTCCTTTGTATCATAGTATATTACTCTGTGCATGTTTCTCTGTTTGACCTATAGTGACTCATTCTATTTGTTATTATTCCTATTGAGTTTAATCTCTGCCCCCCTTTTACCCTTCCCTTCATTTCCCCATCTTCTTAAGTGATTTGTCTATTTATTTATTTATATTCCCTAAAATTGTATTGTGTTCTAATTGGATTCCCTTATTAAGTGCCTAGTGAAAAAAAAAGGTTTTTTTACCTCCTTCTCCGTATCCCCAAAATGTTTTTTTTTCTTTTTTTCCCTACTCTATTAACACAATAATTGAGTTAATTATAAACCACATATAAATAAAGTGCAATACCTTTAAACAATAAGCACATACAAGATATATGGCTGTCCCAGATAATCAGTACGAAAGGCAGATAAATAGACTGGGACAACATATTTAAAAATATATCTATAACACAGGAATAAACATTTAATTTAACGTCACAGTATATTGTGAAATAGAAAACCCTGTAACATGAATAAATAGGAACTCAAACTTTGAGAAAATTTATTGCACAATTTCAAACAATGATTTTTTAAAAGGATAAATACAAAGCTTGAACTCTTAAAGTTGATTCTTATAATAAGGGGATTTATGGAAATATTTTATATGTGAAAGACTGCAGCACAAATCAGAGTATTCATCTCTCCTACAATTCAGAACTGTTTTCAGATGTCTGGTTATAAATTATGCACACATTTTCCAAGACTAATGAGCTCTGAATTTGGGATTACAGAAAAATAAGCTTCCACACATCTGATTGATTTTCCATCTCTTAAAGAAATTGTCGGTATCATATTCCTGTAGACATCATCTGCTCTTATCAACGTTTTACTTTGTTCTTCTCTTCGGTCTATTTTCAGAAACATTGAATTGCTCAATGTTCAGATGCACACAATAAGTTATTTAGCTTCCTAAGAGAGGTGAATAGTAGTTATTAAAATTAATTAAAAGGCTTATTATGCTTTCGTTTTTGCAGTACCTGCCTGAAATCTTACATTTTGCAGGTTTTAGTGAAACTGATTAACTGAACCAGGCTAACTGATGGTGGCATTCGACAAATACAGTACACAAAATGTTAGGGGTGCCTCAGACAGTAAGTAATATGTAAACCTCAAGAAGTGTCATGTGGCACCAGTATACCGTCTTTGACAGGAAGAAGTCTTATAATAAATGTTCTTTCAGTGTGCGATGCATCTAAGATACCATTCGTACACAGGGTCACCAGAAGTCCCGGGTTTGGACATTTTGTCCTTGCAGATGAGTAGATATAAATATCTCATCTCAACTGGCCCTGCATACTGCACAGTTAAACCTTGAATAACTCTCATAATGCACTCAGCAGGGCCAACTCTGTTGTTCTTACATGATAAACTGACAGCAGATAATTAGATAACTTGATAATCTCACATGCAAAAATGAAAGCATGCATAATGCAGAGCAGGGGCGTTGCTAGGTCTCCAAATGATCTGGGGCCAGAGGAAACAGACACAAGGATGATCTGAAAACACATCAAAGCAGAAAATAAACAAATTTACATACATTGGATATAAAAAGTCTACACACCTCTGTTAAAATGTCAGGTTTCTGTGCTGTAACAAAATGAGACAAAGATAAATCATTTCAGAACTTTTTCCACCTTTATTGTGACCTATAAACTGTACAACTTAATTGGGAAAAAAAAAACTGACATCTTTTAGGTAGAGGGAAGAAAAAATATAAAAATAAAACAATGTGGTTGCATACGTGTGCACTCCCTTAAACTAATACTTTGTTGAAGCACCTTTTGATTTTATTACAGCACTCAGTCTTTTTGGGTATGAGTCTATCAGCATGGCACATTTTGAATTGACAAGATTTGCCTACTCTTCTTTGCAAAAACACTCCAAATCTGTCAGATTGCGAGGGCATCTCCTGTGCACAGCCCTCTTCAGATCACCCCACAGATTTTCAATCGGATTCAGGTCTGGGCTCTGGCTGGGCCATTCCAAAACTTTAATCTTCTTCTGGTGAAGCCATTCCTTTGTTGATTTGGATGTATGCTTTGGGTCGTTGTCATGCTGAGAGATGAAGTTCCTCTTCATGTTCAGCTTTCTAGCAGAAGCCTGAAGGTTTTGTGCCAATATTGACTGGTATTTGGAACTGTTCATAATTCCCTCTATCTTAACTAAGGCCCCAGTTCCAGCTGAAGAAAAACAGCCCCAAAGCATGATGCTGCCACCAATGGTGACCAGTGTCAAATGGTCACTGTAGAAGAAAATTGTTAGGAAACAAAAAAACACTAATATTGAGTATCGCCCTATTACTTGAAATAAAACATAGACAAACATGGAAACAATGGTATTTCTAAACTCAGGACAATTATTAGAAATATATAGATGGGGTCTTTTTTACCATTTGTAATTGCTTAAAAAAAAATCAAGTCAAAGTTAGAAAAAGTGTATTATTTTTTTTATGGCATATTTTAGATATTTTTTAATAGTAAATTATATCATATGATGAAAATGATAGTATTAAACCTGTCCTAACAGTCCAGGATTTAGGGATTACTCAGTTGTGTTTTAAAAAGAATATGTATAACACCTGGTATGGTTCCTTAATGGTTAGGGAACCACACCACTTATAATAGATATTCTTAAACACAAGTGGGTAATGCTTTAATCCTGGACCGTTATGAGAGTCTTGGGGAAAAGAAGCACTGCTCTAAAATATGCACATATATAATTTTGAATTGTGCATAATACATAATGGCAGATGATTTTGGCACTACATGTGTTTGGAAACTACATATCCCATGATGATGTTCAGTCAGTTACAGTTGAAGGAATATCATGTAGCTCCCACACATATCATATGCAGTGGAAGATTAGCGATCACGGTTTGCGTTGGGCGATGTCTGATGTTTAGGTGGCATGAGACCCTGTGTGAGAATTATAATTAAAGTCGGTCACTACAAGAACTGTTCCTGCGCACGTCTTCACAAATATTCTGACTGTGCATATCAAACTGCGGGTGACAAGGATCACTTCTCATATCACAGTACACACACAAGCAGCCTCCCTGAATCATGTTACTACTGCGGCAGCAGAATGGGGGAAGGGTTTCCGGACGGACTTTGTGCTCCTCCGTTTTACTTCCCCAGTAGCACATGAGCCGGTCATAACAAGACAGGTGGAGGACACGGAAAGTGACAAAGTAAGAACAGATTTATAAAGCTAACAGCTGTAATCCCAGCATAACGCAGTCATTCTAAATATGGAATTGTGTGTATAAATTTGACAATGTCGCGCACACAGTGAGTGACAGACAAATCTTATACACACCACCTTAGGTTACACAGGAGAATTACACAGCCAAACATGCTGACAACATTGCATGGTTTACTAAATACCACACAGTCATTACATGTGTTACTGTCACATTGTTTCTATATAGCAGTGCCTCTGCCCTGCAACAGTAACAGTAGTTATAAAAAGTGTCGCCGTCATGGATAGTGACAGCTTTTCTGCCCACACAGTGACAGCAGTGTCATTGTCCATTGCTTGTTCATTTATAATGTCTCTTATTTGTGTTTTTTGAAATACATTAAATACATTGGATTTCCATCTCATTATGACAATGAAAAGATCACTATTAGAAGGTGAAAGGAAGCTGTAAATTGTTATGTTACCTAACACGTTCTGCTATTTGAACCAAAGGGAATCAACACACTAAAGGAGGAGAGTATATTTAAAAGAAGAAAAACTACCACAACATTCTTATGTCTTAAATTAGAGGAGAAAATGTTTAAAATTAATATCAGGAAGTATTACTTTACTGAGTGGGTAGTGGATGAATGGAACAGCCTTCCAGCAGAAATGGTTAACACAGTGAAGGAGCATTCATGGGATAAGGCTATCCTATGTATAAATTGAAGCAGGGCTCGACAAATCCCAGGGGCCATGACAACTAGAAAATTAGACCTCATGGCGCCCCTAGGGTTGTCACCTTTTCTTAAAAAAAAAAAAAATACCGGCCTTGGTACTGTCTCCCTAGACTTAACATTGGCATTATGCCAATTTTTTACTGGCCTGCCAGTAAAATACCGGCCAGGTGGCAACCCTAGGCGCCCCTCACCCTGGGATCAGATTAAAAAATGAATTTACCATTGCAGCGCAAGGGAGCAGAGTGCGCTGCACAGTCTTCCTGCTGCTCCCCCTCTTGCTTTAGTGTCGGAAAGGCGGGTGTCACGTGACATCCTGCCACTCACCAGTAGTGTGAAGATGGTCTGTGCCTGTGTAACAGGCATAAACTGGGCTGCAGCAGAAATCTCCCCTCTCGTGCAATGAGGTAAAGCAGCAGGGCGGTCCCCTGCAGTCCCTGTAGTACTTTGGCTGACTGTGTATGTATGTATGTATGTATGTATGTATGTATGTATGTGACTGACTGACTGTCTGTGTATATATGTGACTAACTGTCTCTGTGCGTATGTGACTAACTGTCTCTCTGTGTGTGTGTATGTATGTATATGACTGACTGTCTCTGTGTATGTCTGTATATGTGTGACTGACTGTCTCTGTCTGTGTGTATATGTATGACTGTGTGTATATATGTGACTGACAGTCTCTGTGTGTGTGTGTATGTGACTGTGTGTGTGCATGTATGTGACTGTCTCTGTGTGTATGTGTACATGACTGATTCTATGTGTGTGTGTGGTTGCATGATTGTGCCATTGTCTGGCTCCTAAAACGAAATTACATTTGTCAAGCACTGAAATAAAGCTAGGGACTAATGAAAGTATTATGAAAATTGGGCATACTATATGATCATTCTATGTTTCAAAGAGACAAGGCGTTTAAGCCTTTTGTGGCCACATTATTTTGGCCATGTTTTACTGTTCGTGTCAATAGATGTTAACACTTCTGCAGTGTTTGTAATAAGTAAAAAGTGATAATAGGCGCTGTGAGAAAACAAATAAATTAGAACAGTAAAAACTGCTGCAGACACTGGTGCAATCCCCCAAAAGGGCACAAAGTGATAAACAAGTAAAACTTGTAACACAGATATACTTATCTAAACAGAGATATTCTCCAGTAGGGTATATATAAAATAAGAACAACAGTATTGCTTGTAGGGAAGTGGACCCAAAATATGTCCCCCAAAGGAAACACACTCACTCAGAAGAAAGCCTAAAACCGGCCCTAGGTGTGAATCGTGAATGGACTCCAAGTCCTATAATCCACAATGGTGCAAGGTTATATTGGTATTCTGAGGAATCTCTCAGCTCATTCACCAGGGGGATGATATATAGTAAGGAGAAATAGAGTGAGCCACAAATGGTGAAGTATGTAGGAAATAATTTAATGGCCCCTTAAACATTTGGAGGTTTACATAAAAATTAAGCAGTTTAGCACATAAAATCAAGTTCTAAAATCACCAGTCTTTCCGATTTGCTGCTCGATTAGTAGTGGAAACGGAGTGCTACTTGGTCCGACAGCGGCGATACAAGAAACAAGCAGACAGAAGCTTTCGTGTACTGGTCTCAGAAAAACGTCACTAATCCTGCAACACGTTTCGCCCAATAGGGCTTCTTCTGAGTGAGTTTATTCATTGATCCTGTGATGTCAGGAGAAGTTTATTTTGCATCAGTGTCTTACACACTATTTCTGTGCAGCAACGTATCACTGAGCACTCTATGTTTGTGCTTTTACTCAGTTTCCTACCAAATGCAGTCCCTTCTTCGTTTACCACCGGGAACTCTCCCACTCTCATCTCTGAAAAGGGTCCGATGTCTGCTGAACCAGGTGCTGAGCCATCGGGGAGCTGCCGTCCAAGTCCTACTCCGAAGCCATAGCACATCTTCAGGTACAGTCAGCAAGATGGCTCAGTGGGCTAATGCAATGTCTCTAGAGTGTTTAATACTGAGGGTTACATTATTGATTCCTGGCAAGGTCAGCACACTTTTCATTCTTTTGTAGTTCATAAAATGAGGATATTTAATTGGGTAAAAGCCAAATCACCAGTATGACAACGTTATCATTACATCTAACAAATGGAAGTAGGCAAATCCTTTACCAGACAAAATAGACCTCAGCTTCATATATATAAAAGTCACACCTTTATCATTTAAACATGTAGAAAATAAAAACAACAGAAATGTACAAACCAAGGAGAGAGAGAGAGAGAGAGACAAGGTAGAAACGCTTATTGTGATTCACACTTTTAGTAGCACTAAATAATAGTATTTCCTGGTATCATTATTACAAGTTAGATAATGTATCATTCATTACACTGTCCACTGGTATAATATCAGTTTTGTGGTGCATTGTCCACACAGAGTATAGTAATTCCCACACATATAATGCTTCTTAGGCCAAACTCTTTCTCTCTCACACAGTGTGTACCACCAATGACCACTTTCTATAACAAGGTACTTCACCATAATGCATACTTACCTTCTTTCTTTTCTGAGGTCCTGAAAAGGTAAAGGGGTGCAGGGGAGTGCAGTGACATCCCACAGGTATCCTGCCCCTCTAATTATGAGTGTCAACCACCTAATCCCACAAACAAAACAGGAAGGCAGTTACCAGCTTCTGGAAAATGTTGTTACTGCACATGCTCATGAACTGATGACCCAGTACAACTGTACTGATCTTCTTGCAAGTACCTTTGCTACAGATGTCTAAGGAACGACTGTATGCATTTCTATGCAAAATACCTGTAAAATGTACAGGTTAAACACTAACAGATAAACCAAAAGTTGGTGTGATGCCTCTTTAATGGATGCATTTGCTTGCACTTCAACTAACACAATGCATGTTTAACCATTCTATATTCTCTACAAAGTGTACAAACATGACTTACCTGTGCTTATTATCTGCTAGGTGACACTGTGAATATTGGAGACGTGTCCTATAAATTGAAAACCCCAAGGAACCCAGAACTAGTGCCTCAGAATTACAGTAAGCATTGACTGCTTTTTTTCTAATGGCTTAAGTGTATTTAAGCTGATATACTAACAGTTTCTCTTACAATTGAGTGTCTAGTATGTTAATACGTTGTGAATCTAACTTATCCTCTCATTGCTATAGTTGTGGTATAAATATAAAAAAATACATACACTACTATTCAAATGTTTGAGGTCACTTCGAAATTTTATTGTTTTCCATGAAAACATTCATTATATACATCATGAGTTACAAAACATTAAAAACGTTGACAAGGTTATAAATAAAGTGTCATTGTAACGTTGCTTTCATTGCAGTCTTGTAGACCTTTGGCATTCTAGTTGTCAATTTGTTCTGGTAATCTGAAGAGACTTTTCCCAATACTTCCCGATGCTCCTTCCACAAGTTGGATTGGCTTCAGTTGCAATTTTTATGTACCATATGGTCAAGCTGCTCCCACAACAGCTCAATAGGCTTGAGATCTGGTGATGTGTAGGCCACTCTATTATAGACAGTATACCAGCTGACAGCTTCTGTCCTTAATTGTAATTGCATTGGCTTGTCTAAATCGAATTGTATAGTTCGGAGCTGTGCTTTGGCTCATTGTCCTATTTAGAGAGAAAAAAAATAAAAAACAAACAAACAAACAAGCCGGCTCCACTGAAATGCTGATAAATTTCTTTCATTCAGCGAGTATAAATCACCGGGTGCTCCGTCCGTGCTGTAATCCAATGAAATGAGCAACAAAAGGACATGCACCCGGAATAGGTTGAATGATAAAGGATTGTATTAAATCAAGGAAACATCACGAACATCAGGGATAACAAACAGATAAAACAGATGCCTTACTCGTTTCACGTGTCTCCACGCTTATTCATAGCCTATGAATAAGCGTGGAGACACGTGAAACGTGTAAGGCATCTGTTTTATCTGTTTGTTATCCCTGATGTTCGTGATGTTTCCTTGATTTAATACAATCCTCATTGTCCTATTGTAGGAGGAAAGTGACTCCAATGAAGCACTGTCCACAAGGTATGGCATGGCGTTGCAAAATGGAGTGACAGCCTTCTCCCACAGGAGATATGGAGGGATAGTCAAAGAAAGAATATAAAAGGCAGAACAGGGGAGAGTCTGCCTGCAGCTCTGGAGGAGGGCTGCAAAAAATTGTCCAACCGGTCAAGGTTATGACCAACCCACTGCTTGACCACAAAATATGGATGGTTAACCCCTTCACGACAAAGGACGTGTCAGGCACGTCGAAGTCGAGGCAACAGCCAGCACAGAAATTTCTTCTCTGGGGCACCCACGATCGCCCCACGGAGTATGCTGCTCCGTCAATATGGCTATGCCCTCTGCCGGTCTGAGCTTCGGAAGTGAAAGTAACTTCACTTCCGTCGCTCTGAAAATGCTACTTGACTGCCCTTAGTGGTAGTTAAGTAGCATAGCAATGGAAAAAATTTAAAATAAATATTTAATTAATTAAAAACTGGTTATATAGTTAGATTAGCCTATAGGGTTAAAATTAAATAATTTTTGGCATAAGGGATAGGGTTAAAATTTAATTTAAATTAAAACATATTAAGGGATATAATAAGGATTAGAGTTGGGGTTAAATTTAGTGTTAGGGATACATTTTTGGTTTGGGTTGGGGTCAAAAGGTCAATAAAGGAAAAAAACAAAAAACACTATTTTTGGTTTTTGTCCCATAACTCGCTAAAAAAATACCGAAAAATATGGAAACATGCATATTTCTGAACTCGGGACAACATTTAGAAACTATTTAGACTGGGTCTTTTTTAATGATTTTATTTGTGTAAATTATATTTTAGGTCAAAGTTAGAAAAAGTGGGTTTTTAAAAAATGTTCATCATATTTTATGATTTTTTTGTAGTAAATTATAAAATATGATGAACATAATGGTATCTAATGAAAGCCCTTCTTATGATGATAAAAACAACATACAATTTGTGTGGGTACTGTATGTGAGAAAGAATAAAATTGCAGCTAAATACAAACACCCCAGAAATGTCAAAACAGCCATTGTCACCAAGGGAAAGTCAAGGTGAAAATGTCTTGTCACTAAGGGGTTAAAACATGTAAAATAATACTTTGGCTTGTGAATAAAGGTAGTAGTCTTTAATAATAATAATAAGTGACACTCAAAAAGAAAATCAGCGCTAACAAAAAGCAAACACTAATGTGGAGAAAGTGAACAGCTCCACCCAGAAATTGGGGATAACCTCCCAACCCTTCTTAAAACAAGTGCACAACATACACAAAAGGTGTGCTGTGTTCACATATCTATACTAAAAGTGTGAAATCACACATGAATAAAATAATAAAGAAAAATGCGTTCTGATGGCAGTAAACATAACCCCATTACAATCAGACTGAGAGTCGCATTGTCCTCTGAGGGAGAAGAGATCGGACCCCTCTGCTTCAATTTAGACTCATTGCATGCCTGATTCAGTGGTGCCTTCTGTTCCTGAACTGATGGATACGATCATCAACACATCTGTAGAAGGCAGATTAAAATGTCTCAGCACTTGGATTATACTTAATCCAAGTTCTGAGACATTGGATTATACTTTATCCAGCACTTGAATTATACTTGGCATTTACAGACTTCCTGGAGGATAGCTACTAAAAAGAAAATTGCAAATACGCCTTGATATAAACATTCAACATAGCAAGTTTATGTTCCCCTATATGAATTTTCAACAGTAGCTATTGTGCCTGTATATTTGTAGATTAATTTAATATACTACACTATATTGTTTTTTTAGTGTCATATTTGTTCTTATGTTTTTTATATATTTGAGACATTGTATTTGGAAGAACAAAGTATTGTACTTTATTGTTTTATTCAAGTGTGATGTCACACTTTTACTATGGATATGTGAAGACAGTGCACCTTTTGTGTATTTTGTGCACTTTTTGTCCATAATAATAAGTTTGCATCTTGAAAAAAGGACCATCCCAAACTAGTAGAAGGAAAAGAGAGGATCACAAAAAATCATGGGAGTCAAATATATCAAGGCATATATGCAATTTTCTTTTTAGGAGCTGTCCTCCAGGAAGTCAGTAAATGGTAAGTGCTGAGACATTTTAATCTGATGGATATGATCATATGTCGATGATCATATCCATCAGTTTGAGAACAGAAGCCACCACTGAACCAGACATGCAATGAGTCTAAATTGAAGCTGAGGGGTCCGATCTCCCCACTCCATTGTAGGACAATTTGACTCTTAGTCTGACTGTATTGTTTACTGCCATCAGAAATGCCGATTCAGTCCTTCAGATTCTCCACAGTGACCTGTCTGTCATCCTCTTGGGCTGCAAGGGATAGGGGGAGTCCCCACCTGTATTTAACCTCCTGCGATCACAGATGGGCTTTCAGAATCAGAAATCTCCTTTTTGACACAGAAGTGGTCAACTATCTGTGGAGGATCAAGGTCTGGCCAAAGGTGATAAAAATTCCTGGAGGACAATGGACCCAACTGCTTCTGTTATGAACCTGACCCGTAGGTTCATCTGTTGTGTACTGACTTCCAAACAGAACCTCTAGAGCCTTCACCCTAGTGGGGGGCATTGTCAGAGTTTGTCACTCTTGACTGCATAGTTGCGACTTCTGTATGGCAGGTTTGACTCTTCAGAGGAGTCTTCAGAGGCTGTCCTAGTGATTCCAGGTGCCATCAGTAGCGTCGCTATGTCATTCAGTCCTAAAGTCAGCTTTAGGGAGCTAGGTCTGACATTCTTTTCCGGTGTGGCCATCGATTTGTGGCTTTAGTCCACCATGAGCTCTTGTGATATGAGACAATCCAGGTACTCAGCTGACTCCGTCCAGAAGATTATTCCGATTGAATGTTTATGATACTTTTTAAACACAGTTACACAACTGAACATGAAATGCTTTCTTTTGTAAGCTGTAGCAGTGTCCTGCTTCCCTCTTGCATTGCATGCATTTATGGGTCAGTTGTATGAAAGGGGCAATCATCAAAGTTTGGTTAGCGCACATTTTCACTTCTATATACGTTTGTCTTTCTGTACCAGTAGTGAAACACTGGTTGATTTTGCTGCTACTACACCAGTCACATTTTGGCACAGTGTGTTGTTCGCACCAGTTGTATAACTTCCCTCCATGACTTATTTTAAGAAATAACCTCATCTTTCAAAAAGAACTGAGAATATGAAGAAAACATTTGTGTGATTTTGATACCTGGAAAAGGGTGGAACACTGTGCCGTGTAATTTATTTCCTATCTTCTCTTTGTTTAAGAAAATATCTTCTAGTTAATACATGATTTTAATCTTTTAAGCTCACCTATCGTGGATTTTTCAATCAGGTCTGATGTTTGCCTGCCGATTAAACCTTGGAAGCTACACCTACGAAATCGATTGAAAGCTGATTTAAACCCTTTCCTTATAGATCTTGTCAAAATTATAGCCATTTGTTTGAACCTCACAGTTAATCTTGATCTCTGTCATATAATGCTGAGTTTAAAAACAAATTTGTGTGATTTTATGGATGTAATTGCATGTGGCATTATTGACATGGAGCATCTGACAATTAGGTTAATTTAATTAATATGGTTACATTTCACATTATATTAGTTTAGCCAAACTTGAATTGTTGTTTAATTATGCTGATCAATATGATTTTAAAATCACTATATGATGTGCTTGGTTTCTTCTAATCTAATATAATCTGTTCATATAAAGACTAGATGAGTGTAAGACTGACTTAATCTGGTTAGATATTAAATGTACAATTTATATCAGGTTTACTTATAATAATACATATTATAGTACTTGTTACTTGTTTCATAACAGGTAAAAATTTGATTTATTGTAAAAGAGGTAAATTCAACATATGCCCAATTGTATAGTTTATTGATTTTCAACATGGATACAAAAATAAAGTCACTTATCTTTTATATTCCTTCTCTTTTTATTAATCTTACAGATTGTTGTGTTAATAGCATTAAAGCTGGAGTTAACATTTCTTTTTCTTAAATAAAAGGTCACTTTATTATTGGTAAAATGCTTTCACAATTTTCTTTCTTTAATTGATGATTGCTGATTTATTAAACTTCTTTTATTGGAGTGAATAATTTATCAGATTGATGTACAATGCTGCTCTGTCAGTAAATTGTGAATATGTCAATTTTCACAACTTCAGCTATAGGTACATTTGCATCTCAAAGGATGATTTTTTTTTACATGATATACATTGATCATCCATAACATTATTGTGTGATGCTATGGGCAATGTTCTGCTTGGAAGTTGTAAATATTGAAAAATTGTAAAAGGTCACTGAGGGATCAGGAAATTCTCTAAGCAAGCGAAACTTTTTTTTTAAATGGAAGCTCTGACAATGGTAAGTGCTTGAATAAAAAGATAATGTCAAAAAGCTGCACAACAATCACCACTGCCAGGTCATGGAGAACCTTCACTGTGACATGGCAGCCTGGAAGTCTTTAACTCCATAGGAATGATTCTTCCATAGGAGCATTGATCGAAAAGCCTTTTTAATCACACAGTGTGATTAAAAGATAACATGGAGGGGAATTTGAGCTTTCATTCCATAAGGTTTTAAGTTATAATCAAAAAAAAAAAGAAGAAAACTACTGGTTTCACTTAAGCTCATTAGGGATGACAGAAAGTAAAAATGTTCTGTATACTGTATTTCAGGGTTATTACTTTTCAGTTTTTGACAAATAGCCATATTTTAAATGGGCATGTTTTATTTTATAGTTCCAGAGCCCTTGTGCCAGGCAGTAGTACAACATCTGAGATGGATTATGCAAAAAGACCTCCTAGGGCAAGATATATTTCTCATCGGACCTCCTGGGCCATTGAGACGCTCCATTGCTATGCAGTATTTGGTAAGTGTGTGATGATTACACGCAAACTATTTCCGTTAGTAGATGTACATATTACATGGGGGAAAAAATAATGGGTATGACAGAACATAGTAGGGTGCATGATAAATAACGGTAAATCTCTGCTTTAGATGTTGTCCAGCCAATCCACAACTTCCAGAGCAGACCATGTAAAAACATAGCCCTCAAACTCTTGTAGTACCACAACTTATATGATGCCTTTACGGCACATACAGACTTATGTAGATACAGAGAGGCAGCTACAGAGACATTAGATAAATAGTACATTCTCCCAGACAGCCATGTTTGTGGATCAACAACTGAACTGGCAAAAGTTAATAGAGATTTTTTTTTTAATAGAGAGATTCCACAACACAAGGCCTGAATATAGATATAAATACATATGGAGACAGACAGTGAACATAAAGATATACCATATTTATCGGCGTATAACACGTGCCGGCGTATAACACGCACCTCATTTTAAGAAGGAAATTTTAGGAAAAAAAACTTAAATTTCAAATAAAGAACTTTGAAGCCCAATATGCCATTTTAATATGCCAGGATATTGCCCCCAATATGCCATTTTAATATGCCAGATATTGCCCCCAATATGCCATTTTAATATGCCAGATATTGCCCCCAATATGCCATTTTAATATGCCAGATATTGCCCCCAATATGCCATTTAATATGCCAGGATATTGCCCCCAATATGCCAGGATATTGCCCCCAATATGCCATTTTAATATGCCAGATATTGCCCCCAATATGCCATTTTAATATGCCATGATATTGCCCCCAATATGCCAGGATATTGCCCCTTAGTATGCTCGTTATGCCACCCTCCTCCCCCAGACCCCATTGTGAGCTTCCCTCCAGCTGCGCGGTCAATAAAGTTTGTTTAAAAAAAAAACACACTTTATTGACCGCGCTGCTGTAAGGAAGCTCACAACGCTTCCCTCACAGCCACGCAGCTTCAGAGCACCGTGGGACAGAGCAGGAACGAGGTAAGTTTTAGATTATTTTTTTTTCGGCGTATAACACGCACACACCATTTCCCCCCTATTTTCAGGGAGAAAAAGTGCGTGTTATACGCCGATAAATACGGTACATTTATACATACAGTATAATGGAAGAAGTTGCATTAAGTAAGCAGCACACTTAGGAGGGGAAATAATTAGACTGGTTTTATCACTATGATCTAAGTGCACTGCGATCTGATGTGTGAGCTGCTGTCACAGTGACATCAGCTCTTCTTTTGATCAGTAAGTGGAGAAGTTCCATATCCTTTACAGTGATGATTTAAAGCAGGGTAGTCAGGTCACACAGAAAAGCTTCGCTGCCAGTCCTCCAATCTTCTGCCCTAGGCCTGGGTCTAGTCGGCCTATGCAGAAATACAACATTGCGTGGAAGGGTAGAGTAGCTTAGGCTATCTATCAGTTATTGCTGTGCTCTTGTGACTAGGAGCTGTTTTGGATTTTTCACCCAACTTGATTTGTCACCCAAATCGAAAACATGCCAATGTTCTTAAAAATTAAAAAGAAAGCTTCGGTTATGGTGTTTGGAAAAAGTTAGAAATAATTTGGCTTAAAAAGATGCATAAACAAATCTTCTAGGGGCCTTTTCTTTGTAACATGTTTTCAGTAATAAAGAAGACTGTAATATTAGTAATTTTCACGAGTTGACATTTTTGTAATTTGTGTAGTAAATCAGTAAATAAGAAGAAAATCATAATTGAAAATAATAGAAATGTTAATGTAAAAACCTTTTATAAATCAGTAAAAATTACTCACAAAGATTAGATGTATAATGTTATATGATGTGTCAAATGAAGTTCTCCCAACTATTAGTAGATGCTTTGATCTTCAATCCGGCCTCCTTCTATACTCATGTTTGATAAACTACATGTATTTATACTGTGAATCTAAAGAGTAAAGAAATGATCCATATGATCTATGAGTTGCATGGAAATGGTTTCTCCTGTTTACGATCTCACCTGTGGCTTGATATGCAGATTACATATTTCCCTTTGAAATAAAGTTATTTTGCATATAAAGACAAAGGTGATAATGTCATAAACAGAAGACACTACCCAGAACACATTTTTTCTAAAACATGTTTAATCGAATGATTGCATAAGGTTCTCGCTTCTTAAATAGAAATGTTTTAATGAAAGAATAAAAATAACATAATGCTTGATATCATGAAATGGCTTTTAATTCTCTTAACACAATGTATAGATCATGTTTTATTCAGTATAGTCACACTATAAGCAATATACCGTATTTGCTCGAATATAATACAAGGTTTTTTTCAAATGCTCTGAAAAATACCCCTCGTCTTATATTCGAGGTCGTTTTATAATCTGACCTCAAATCGAGGTCAGATTATAAGACAGGGATCCAGGTCCCCCACAGAGCCTCAGGGGACCTGGATCCCCCTCTCTAACAGCCGGGGGATGTCTGCGCGATGAGCGAAGAACAGCCGGGGGATGTCTGCGCGATGAGCGAAGACTCCCTCTGCTGCTGCCCTGCATGACCGCCGGGACTTCTATGATGAAGACAAGGGGAGGGGGGGCAGAGAAAGACAAAGGGAGGGGGGCAGAGAAAGACAAGGGGAGGGGGGGCAGAGAAAGATGAGGGGGGCAGAGAAAGACAAGGGGAGGGGGTGTCAGAGAAAGAAAAGGGGAGGGAGGGGGAGAGAAAGACAAGGGGGGAGAGAGAGAGAACATTTTGGGGGGGGGGGTGGAGAGAGAGGCAGCATTGGCACAATAAATACAAGAAATGCATTTGTTTAATATCATTTTTATTGAATATTAAAAAGTAATTTACATGTTAATATATACAAGTTAAACTTTTTTGGTGTGTATGACTACTTAAAGTTTGTAGTACTAGGGCTTGGTGCATAAATATTATATATTACAACTCTGCATGTGTTTCACAATAGTAAATTTATCACAACAGTAGCAAGGTTGTATTTTTTTTTATCACAGATAATGGTTACATAATAATGTTGCAGATCTAATTACAGGAGCTCACAAAGCGGGAAGTGGAATACATTGCTTTGTCCAGAGATACCACTGAAGCCGACCTCAAACAAAGAAGAGAAATACGTGCCGGCACAGCTTTTTACATTGATCAGGCAAGTTGCTGTCATAACATACATTATTAATCACATTTCTTCTCTTTCTAATGTATTTACTGATGGGAAAGCTGTTGGGGGGGGGGGGGGATTAAAAACAACAGGGCGAGAGGGAGGCGTCTAGGACAGTTCTTCGCGGCTGTTTCACCGCTTTGAACGCTGAACTGTCAACAGTGAAAAGCAATGTGGCCACTTCATCACAGCAATGTAAGCGCTGACAATTCAGCGCTGAACTTTCAGCGCTTACAAACATCCACCCCTCAATAAATTAACCCCCCCAAAAAGTTCCCCTGGAGCCCCATACTAACCCCCATACCAACCGTAAAACTAATCCCGCGAACCCAAACACTAATACCCCTAATACTAACACTACCCCCGAAGCCTTATACTAACACTACCCCTCGAACCCTTACACTAACACTACCCCCCGAACCCTTATACTAACACTACCCCCAAACCCTTATACTAACACTACCCCCCAAACCCTTATACTAACACTACCCCTCGAACCCTTACACTAACACTACCCCCGAACCCTTATACTCACACTACCCCTCGAACCCTTACACTAACACTACCCCCCGAACCTTTATACTAACACTACCCCCCAAACCCTTATACTAACACAACCCCCCAAACACTTATACTAACACTACCCCCGAACCATTACACTAACACTACCCCTACCCCCCGAACCCTTATACTAATACTACCCCCCAAACCCTTATACTAACACTACCCCCCGAACCCTTATACTAACACTACCCCCCAAACCCTTATACTAACACTACCCCCCAAACCCTTATACTAACACTACCCCCCAAACCCTTATACTAACACTACCCCCCAAACCCTTATACTAACACTACCCCCCGAACCCTCATACTAACACTACCCCCCGAACCCTTATGCTAACACTACCCCCCAAACCCTTATACTAACACTACCTCACGAACCCTAACACTAACACTACCCCCCGAACCCTAATACTAATGCTAACCACCCTGAATCCTAATACTAATACCTAATCCCCCCGAACCCTAATACTAATACCAAACCCCTAATAATACTTACCTTGTGCGATCCCTCGATGAACTTTCCCGTGAAGAAAGGTCCGGCGATGACCTCTTGCACGACGAGCTGGCGAGAGGTCATGGTGAGGCGGCTGCATTTAAGCAGCCGCGATGAACCGTCCCATCCCCTGAGGGAGAATATATCTAAAGAAAAAGAAATTCAGAAGTTCTATGAATATTTTGAAGAGAAAGTTAAATTAATAAATAACGGTGTTTTTGAAGAAGTAGACTGACAGAATACTATAGTATATTTTATCTTTAAAAAAGGAAAGCAAAAATGATTTCTAAATTATAGCAGGAGTCCAAAAAATCTGATATACTACCTGTAAAATAAATGATAATTTATCACTTGGCCTTTGTGTTCCAGCTCTAGAATCAAACACTTGCTTGATGTTGGACCTTCATCTGTAATTTGACAGCCACAGAAATGTATTTTTAATATATTGTCACATAATGTACGCTACCCATAAGTGTGTCCATCCAGCTAATTATAACATTGGAGTAGATGACAGCTACTTAAAACAAAATAATAATTAGTTTACAGTAGTGACAGATGAATTGTTTCAATGACAGGTTAAAAACTGAAAGCCAAAATAATAAAAGCAATTGTTGTTGGGCAAGTATCTAGTAAAGTAAAAAAAAGTATCTAGTAAAGTATTTTACGTGGAAGAATACACTAAGATTTCTCTCATTTTAAAGTATGTCCTGGGTCTACAAACATTACATTGTTACAACGGGGTAGAAAATAATGTTAAAAATATAAAATAATATTAAAAAACAAACATACAAATTTAACACAGAACACAGACAGGTAAACATATTAACAACCTTGCTTATCAAGGTGCATTCTGTATTGAGTTATATTGACAGAGATCTCTTAAGGGATTTTAGACTGGGAGAATTGGTGTTTGTAAGGCTATTCCATAATTTTGGTACTCTGTTGGAAAATGAGGATTGGACCATTTTCTTTTTGGAATATGGTATAGGAAATAAAGTCCTGGTACTGGTTCAGAGGTTATAGGAGGTGGAAACAGCTGGGGAGAGCATTCTACTCAGGTAGGGTGGTAGCTTCCTAGAAAAGCTGTTAAACACCAGTTTAGCTCTTTTAACATGTCACAATGGTGGACATTGTAGCACACAGTGGCAGAATTCCATTACATTAACATTTATTTATCTAGCGCCAACAATTTACAGAGCATAGAAGGGAACTACATGCTAAGTTAGACAAACTAGAAGAGACATAAGGTAGAGAGCCCTGCTTGCACGCTTACAATCTAGAGGGAATAGGGTCCATAAAACACATAAGGGATTGAAGAGCTCAGAGGGATCAAAGTTGTAGTAACAGTAGTGTGGATGGGTGGCAATAGATGGGATAAGCCAAAGATGAATTGTGTATGTTCCAGCTAGGTGGGATCAGCTAGAGGTAAAGTGACCGGTATTCTAGTGGGTTGAGTAGTAAGCTTCTTTAAAGAGATGAGTTTTGGATGCTGTGAGGAAGGGTGCTCCAGCGAGAGGGGGCAGCTCGGGCGAAATCTTGGAGACGCGAGTGATAAGTGGTGATGAGGTTGGAGGAGAGTTTTGGTCCCATTGAGCACAAAGGTCGTGCAGGGAGGTATCGGTTAACAAGGGAGGCAATGTACGGAGGGGCGGAGGAGTGGACCTCTTTGTAGGTTAAAGACAGAATTTGACATTTTATCCTTGAGCATATGGGGAGCCGCTGGAGGGCATAGCAGAGAGGAGCTGCCGAATCAGACGGACGTGCAAGAAAGATGAGTCTGGCAGCTGCGTTTTGGATAGATTGCAGGGGAGACAGACGAGTCAGAGTTAGTCCAGTCTGGAGGCTGTTACAGTATCCAAGGCAAGAGATCACAAGCGAGTGCAGAATGAGTTATTGTAGTAAGTTTATGAAGGTGGGGTTGCGGTGTAGGTGTATACACTACGTCCTTACTGTGGGGCTTTATGGTTTAGTTATTATATCATTGTCTGGTCTTCTTGTATTCACCCATATTTCTGTGCTGAGGATTTTCATGCTTATCTAGTCTCCTATTTTAGTGTCAGTATGTAGGACTGTCCACCTTAAAGAGGGAACCCACAAGTTTATATATATATATACATACATATATAAATAATATATATAATTTTATTGTTTAAATACTGTATTTATCGGCGTATAACACACACTTTTTCTCTCTGAAAATAGGGGGGAAATGATGTGTGCGTGTTATACGCCGAAAAAAAAAAAAATCTAAAACTTACCTCGTTCCTGCTCTGTCCCCCGGTGCTCTGAAGGTGCGTGGCTGTGAGGGAAGCGATGTGAGCTTCCCTCCAGCCGCGCGGTCAATAAAGTGTGTTTTTTTTAAAACAAACTTTATTGTTCCGCGCGGCTGGAGGGAAGCTCACAACGCTTCCCTCACAGCCATGCAGCTTCAGAGCACCGGGGGACAGAGCAGGAACGAGGTAAGTGCTGGGGTCTGGGGGAGGAGGGTGGCATAACGAGCATACTAAGGGGCAATATCCTGGCATATTGGGTGCAATATCATGGCATATTAAATGGCATATTGGGGGCAATATCATGGCATATTAAATGGCATATTGGGGGCAATATCCTGGCATATTAAATGGCATATTGGGGGCAATATCCTGGCATATTAAAATGGCATATTGGGGGCAATATCCTGGCATATTAAAATGGCATATTGGGGGCAATATCCTGGCATATTAAAATGGCATATTGGGGGCAATATCCTGGCATATTAAATGGCATATTGGGGGCAATATCCTGGCATATTGAATGGCATATTGGGGGCAATATCCTGGCATATTAAAATGGCATATTGGGGGCAATATCCTGGCATATTAAAATGGCAAATTGGGGGCAATATCCTGGCATATTAAAATGGCATATTGGGGGCAATATCCTGGCATATTAAAATGGCATATTGGGGGCAATATCTGGCATATTAAAATGGCGTATTGGGGGCAATATCCTGCATATTAAATGGCATATTGGGGGCAATATCCTCATATTAAATGGCATATTGGGGGCAATATCCTGGCATATTAAAATGGCATATTGGGGGCAATATCCTGGCATATTAAAATGGCATATTGGGGGCAATATCTGGCATATTAAAATGGCGTATTGGGGGCAATATCCTGCATATTAAATGGCATATTGGGGGCAATATCCTCATATTAAATGGCATATTGGGGGCAATATCCTGGCATATTAAAATGGCATATTGGGCTTCAAAGTTCTTTATTTGAAATGTAAGTTTTTTTTCCTGAAATTTCCTTCTTAAAATGAGGTGCGTGTTATACGCCGATAAATATGGTAACTACTGTATAATGTGTAGCAATTGGAACAGATCTGCCTTTTCAGTTTTAGGAGATAGGTAGTGTTGAGGAAAAATGATAATAAGGTGTAATAGATTTCTTGTTGTTGCTGTAGCAACTGTCCTAGCTCTCCAAGACCCCTTCTTGTGTTACAGCACACAGAGTTGGATGAAAGCACGCACTTTGCAATCCAAGGATTTGAGAGAAAAAAGAGGGAAGTTGATTCCACAGTAATGGCTAATGACGACACTTTCTCGGAAGAGAACATGAAAACTGCTGCAGCAGAGGAAGCATGTCACTGAATTTAGGGCCCCTTTGAAATTATTTTCAGTGCAACCATAGGAGAGTTGTAATATGTCCTAAAGTAAAAATAAGTACATTTCACATGTACTAAAACATACAGAAAATGTGTTAGACCAGTCCCTTTAAAAACATGCAACCATTGGTATATAGTCTTGTATTTACATCTTTATTACATGCAGTAATTTCTCAATGACTTGGTTTTCTTTACTTTGTGTTTAAATGTACATTAATATCAGCTTTTCACTTATGCCCCCAATCCCCCCCCCCCCCCCCACACTTCTATTTTTTGTCCAGCTACACCCCACATTTTTTCAGGTCTTATTTAAGGTCTGACTTCTGTGTTGAAGTTTCCAATTAATGACCTATTCCTCATACTGTTGACTTTAATCTGTACTTAACTCCTGTAAATCCTTACCATTATATGCTAGTACTATTTGTTTCCACTAGCTTCCTTATACATTTTATTGTGGCTGGGAAACATGATTTATTCCCCACTTGTACGGTGACATATAGGTATAATAAAATCCAGCATTTGGAGAATTTCATCTAATTCTGTCAAAACGCCAGCTGGGAGCACTGCTAGTCATTCCCAATGGAACACATTTATGTTATTTTCCATTTTAACATGTTCAGTGTGCAGATGGTAGGTAGGTGTATTGGGATATAACTAAGTAAATATTTTCTAATTAGCGAGATGGAAATCATGTTCTGTGTGTTGGACATGACTCACCGAGAATTAATTTCCCTGTATGCTGTCTGCTCGTAAAGAAGTTAAAAGCCATTTGACCTTTTCGATTGCCATTGTTCTTATCGTCGATTTGATTTGATTTGATTGGATTGAATGTCACTGCTGGGAATTAAAAAGGAATATATATATATATATTGTTGGTAAAGGTTGTACAGGCTGTAAATGTTCATTTTTACGCTAGCGCAATGTTTACCCATTTTCTAGAATTTCATTTCAAGATTGTAATTTTCATTTGGGACAAACAGGATGTCCATTTTATATGGAAGATGATATTACTGCAACTGATTGATAATGAATTCATGATGAAAGAGGTCTTTTTTCTGTTAATTGGTGTGTTGGTTATATTTTTGGTCATTCGTGTGCAAAGTGTACTACTCCCCTTGTGCGGTGTCTCCTGTTCAAAAAATGTCACTGTTTCTGATAACGTTTGTTACTCAGGTTTTGTTTGGTTGGATATGAAAAACATCAAATCAAAGGTTTTCATTGGAACAATACATCTCAATCCTGTCTCAATCAGCGTGAATTGCATCCCAGCATGTACTTTTGCTCCTGAGTTCAGTTACTCAATGACGTCTAATTTTAAACCTGACATTTCCACATACAGTCTGGATTTTCATTCTCATATGTTTTGGACAATGGAGAATAAATATTGTGCATGTGCAGTAGCTTTGACACTCCCAAGCAACTAATCCCCCGACCTCCCGCATCCAATGTGTGGCATGCTCGGAGGTATGGAAATTTGGTATATTGACCACTGAGCTCACAATCCACATACATGAACACTCCTACTCTGGAGTAGCTGCAATGTTGAAACAGACCCTTCAAAACTACACTGGTCCTACTATCCTGGTTAAATCAACAGCAAGTTATGTAATTACTCTTCAGTTAACTTTTGTTTTGATTACACCATAGAAAATCATTGAAGATTAAATATATGACTTCCTGTTCATTTTAATCATCATTGACTGCAGGGACCATTCTTGTTGGATTTATGACTGCAGTATACTGTATAACTGCTCTGACATTTAGTTAACACTTGTTTTTATTTAAAGTGCGCAGTCCGTGCAGCCACAGAAGGAAGAATATTGGTGCTGGAAGGATTGGAGAAAGCAGAAAGGAATGTTTTACCCGTGCTCAATAACTTGCTAGAGAATAGAGAAATGCAGCTAGAGGATGGAAGATTCTTAATGTCTGCAGAACGTTACGATAAACTGCTTCAGGTAAATATCAGTAATCAATAAAACTATAACAAGTAATAACATACTAACTCTATGTTTATACACGGCTGGACAAATCCCAGGAGGCAATTCTCCATGTATATTGTTATCACACTGTTGGGATGTGCTTATTACATTACATTAACATTTATTTATATAGCCCCAACAATTTACATAGCGCTAGATATAGAGTACAGAACTGTACTTCATAGTAAGTAATAAACAAGAACAGACTTCGTGCTTACAATCTAGTGAGAACTGAGACACATAAGGGAGTGATGAGGTCAAGGGAAGGTGGTGGTAGTACAATATTAGGGATGGTAGGTGGGTTTGGACAGAGATTAGTTATGTCTGTTCTGGGTGGAGGAGTTGAGATTCGATTAATTATGGGTGTTCTAATGGGATGAGCTGTAAGCTTCCTAGTTCTAACAGTGTTTGAGGACAGTTCATATTTATTTTAAGAAGTTTATTTTCTCCTCTGTAGCATGCCTGAACATGGGCTCTAGGTGTTGAAAACTTGAACTTTTCAGTTAGCCAATAAAGATATGTTAGCTTATTTCCAGGGTTTGCACACCTAGCACTGTACTGCCTTTTTAATTATTATAAATAGGAATACCGTATTGACTTGAACAACAAATGTTTACTTTGATTGATCAAAGAGCGTCATGTAATGCTGTAATTTGGTACTGAGACTGACTTAAAATAATGTTTTTTTTTGTGTGTGCATACTGTAGGTAACAATATTTGCCAAATGCGTTGTGATTTTAGATTAATCTTTCGTAAAAATGTTTACTGCTCAGCTGGTTAATAGTATATGCTTATGAGAGTTGTATTTAGAAGGCATAATAATGAGAACAAAAGAGTTTTGGCGATGTTCTCCATATTTATCTGTGTATCAAAATAAATAGAACAATGAGAAATGTCATATTGGGAAATTAATACAACTGTATAATAAATACCGGTAGTAGCAAAAAATCTACATTTATAAACATGAACTGCTAACACTCAAGAGGTGAGAGCTGAATTAAAACTTTTCAGTACAGTGGAATATTCTCAAGTTAGTTTAAGCAACTGAACTATACCAATTACACATCTTGACGTGTCTGTCCAACTCGATTATTTTCCTGTGAAATTATTTCTTAAAAAGTGTACACAGGAGCCAGTAAGAGAGCAGGGGTGCATCTTATGACATCATCATGCAGGCTCTGGCCACAATTGTAAAATTATACTTGCTGGAAGATTCTGGAGAATGTTGCATCATTGATAAAATTCACAAAATGGATGCAGGGAGATATACACCTAATTTTATTTTTAATTTTACATGCAATTAATTCAAACAGGAAAAGAAAACAGTGGCATATGTCTTACAGGTAATCTAGTTACATCTTATGTGTCCCTTCAAGTACATTGTAAGCAGCTCCCTGCACATCACTGCACAACGGCCACTGACTGATTACTACACAGCCCCCTTCACTGCCTCACACTTTACTGTGATAATACCACAGGAGATAATCCTTTAATGTCAGACAGAGCCCACTGCAGATCACCCTTCTCTGTCACACTCGGCATCCTTCACTGTAATGCACTAGTATTGTTGTTTATAATGAATATGACGTAAAAATACAAATTGGTCCCCAACATTAAAAATGATCTACCACTTTATTAAATGTTTGTCAGAGAAGCCAACTCCACTCCCCCTAGTATACATTTCACTTATGGGACTTTAAAATCACTACTGCTACTATGTAAGGCGATGGATCCTTGATCGTACTGGTGTTACACTTAGCACTGAGATCCTAGTGATATCTTGTATATCCCCAACACCTTGTTCTTATTTCATTTGGGGATTACAAGATCCAAAACTATATTTAAAAGCATTCACAATGATAGATCTCCTGAACATAAACTGTGGTTTCACCTCTAAAAGGACCGAATCTCAAAAATGAAGCAGTATTTTAAGATGATTTGGCCATCTGGAGCATGTGATTCAGTTTATTATATAGGATAAATTGCTTTCTCTACCTCACAAGTAACTTATTGAATTACTTTTTCAAAGGCAATAAGAATAGATTTCCATCTATGCCTTCTTATACAATGCGTTTAATTTAATATAATGTAATTTAAATCAGCTTCCCTAGATTCAACTTTAAAATAATAATCAATTACCACTAAATGGTAATGTGAATAGAGAAATGAGCTTTTAACTTTGTTAAGATTAAAAATTATAGTGTGAAATGTGATACCAATAAGTTGCCTGGGATATGCACAGAACAACATTTGCTTCTAGCTAATTGGAAGACATCAATCTGTTATGTTTGGGGTCTCTCTCTCTCCTCTCTTCTCTCTTCTCTCTCTCATGAGTAGTATAATGTAAGAATAAAATAGGATAACACGGGAAACAATTAGCAATGTGAGCATCAGGGCCGTCTTTAACATTGATTGGACACTCGGCAAACATTTGCTTCGGCCCCCTGGACCCTGCCTCCGGCATGCAATCACACCCTCCACCCTAATACCTCCCCACAAAAAAATAAAAACACACTTGCACTGAGTAAATAAAATGTGAGAGAGACAGTTTAGATAAAGGTGTAGACCGAAACGTCTATTATATACTCATGCGATTTCATTTCGCTAATGGGTGATTAAAAACATCGACTTTTTTTCTACTAAAGCCCCGTGAGTAGACTGTTAGCTGAGTGTATCATATTTTGGATTTGTTATATATATATATATATATATACACCGATATATAATATAAATATTATATAAGCCACCCATTTATATATAGCTTTATTTAATATTTACATAATATATATATTTATATATATAAATGGGTGGCTTATATAATATTTATATTGTATATCTATATAAATATATTGTGGTTTATTCAATATTTACATAATATATATATTTATATATAAATGGGTGGCTTATATAATATTTATATTATATATCTATATAAATATATTTGGCTTTATTTAATATTTACATAATATATATATTTATATATAAATGGGTGGCCTATATAATATTTATATTATATATCTATATCTATATCTATCTATCTATATATATATATATATATATATATATATATATATGGCTTTATTTAATATTTACATAATATATATATTTATATAAAAATTGATTTATATGAAATATTATATAAACCAGCCATACGATATATATTATGTAAATATTATATAATTATACAAAACCATCCATATATAGATATATCATATAAATATTACAATATATAATATAGGTGGTTTATTTAATATTTTATTATATATATATATATATATATATATATATATATATATATATATATATATATATATAAATTAATAGACTGAATTATATGAAATATTATATAAACTAGCCATATGACATATTATATATATATAAATATATATATATATATATATATATATATATATATATATATATATATATCAGGTTCTTAATATTTATATAATATTATGTATATAATATTATGGATATATATTTATATATATTTATATAATATAGCTGGCTTGGGAGGTGGGGCTGTACAATTGCACACAGATAGACACACTTACACACTCACACAGACACACAGTCAGACTTACACAGTATCATTACACAGTCAGATAGACACATTTACACACACAGTCAGACTTACACAGATAGACACACTTACACACTCTAGGATCTTTGTCCCCCTCCCTGCTCGTTTACATTATATTTGCAGGGAAGGGGTTGTTTCATTTGTGCATGGCTCCCTGTCTTCTGAGCACCAAGATGACATGGACATCCGAGTGCTCTAACATGCTCAGTGTGTGAGGGGGCAGAGCTTTCACACCTCGCGTGACACAGACAGATGCGCCCACACGTCAAACACAGAGTTTGCAAGTTGATCCACCATTGTCTGGAGACAGAAAAGTGTTCCCAAAAAGTGATTGTTAGCACAGTACTCAAGAGACTGTCCAGTAATGTAGCTCCAGAGGTCAGGAGATGCTCATTTTCTGCCAGCTGGAGGTATGCGGCATATCACAAGTTAACACACCAATCAGGTTTGCCATATAAAAGTTGTTGAGGATGGGGAGTTATTTCCTTTTTAATGATAAAGTAGTTAGTAGCGATGTTGCTTTTCCAGCACAACATAAGCTTGAGAGCACATTTTGTATTTCTGTCCTTAATCTGATGTTACTAATATGACCCAGTTTTCTGTTTGGTACCAGGTTGTCAAACAGTAGCTGTGTTACTCTATTACTGGAGCTTATTACATATCCTAATGTTAAATGCTTGTTTGCATTGCCATACAATGTTATTCCTGTGTTTTCTTTTGGCTTGCGAGCAGGGCTCTTTACCTCATTTATCAGTCTGTTGCTATTGTCTAATTTAATATGTAGTCCCCCTCAATTATCTGTACCTAGCAGTATGTACAATGTTGGCGCAATAGAAATAAATGTTAATGTAATGTATAAGATTAATTCATTTTTTTTAGCAGAGAATTAGCCCAAAAAAACAAAAGGGTCAGTCTAAATGGTTCTAAACGCAAACCGAACCTGTAGTAATCCGTGCATGCAATATTCTTCTATCATCCCTCTGAAATGACCTCACTTTATAGCGGCGCTATGGACACATTGTGCTTGAGTGTTTACAATCAATTATTTAAATGGTCAGCTCTAAACATTGCTTCCATCTTTCGCTCATAGGCTTAATGCTCTGTGCTGCCATCCTGCCCCTGTAGATACTATTCATATAGGGTGTGAATGATATTGAAATCAATAATCCTTCTGGATTTCAAGCATATTTCCAGAAGATTAAAATATAAACACTATAAACATTAATCTTGAGATATTTAATGCTTAAACTGCGAGCCGTTACTGATCTCCATGGCAACAGATTTATCAAAGTGTTGGCAAAAAATAGGCTTACATTAATTTGCTCTCATATAGCATCTCATAAATAAATTGTGATGAGCATGTTTACTAGTAGCGAATGCACCAAAGAGGGATTATTTATGGCTAATGGGAAATGGATTTGAACAGTTCCCAGCATTTCAAAAATGAAAACCCTTGTCTAGACTTTAGTGTTTAGTTAATGAGGAATGAGATTTGTTGTGATAAGTAAGGATGTATACACTTTCAAAGGAATGTGGCCAGTTAAAATGTAACTCTCTTAAACATTATCCCTTGAAATGTCTTATTATATGTATTTTAATAAGTGCATTGTTAAAAAGGTTGAATGTAGTTTATCACGTTCAACCTTTCTACATGCAATGAAGTGACTTTTATTGCACTTGAGAAACGTTCACAAGTACTGCCTCCTTGAAAAACACTGCCTACCTCCTAAAACAGAATAATACATGTTAATCATTTGCAATCTTATAATGTGTGTATATATCTATATGCACATGTGTTTTTTTTTTTTGTATTGCTGTATGCGCGCTTAACAACTTACTTGTATAGATATGAATGCATTATTGTCAGGCTCCTTCCCAAATGCAGAATCATCTCATATTCAATATGTTTCCAGGTCTTATGATTTCCTTCTGTCCTGTATGGTTCTGTTTCTTTGTTATGCTTGTTCCTGGGTTTTTCTTTGTATCCCTTGTGTGTTCCACCCTTCCCTTGTTCTGGCCACAGAGTGTCGCACCTACTTAGCCCGGCTCCTACCCAAAGCGGCACCGCCCAGTTGGCCCCTAGAGTGGTATCTGCCCAGTTGGTCCCCTGATTGACATTTGCCCGATCAGGCTATAGTCTGGTTCCTGCCCTGAAGCTCTTTAATATCTCTAAATTGACACAGTAGACAGGCCGCAGCAGTTTTCATGCTTGCCTTTAAGAAAGTGCTGTCATTCGTTATTACTGTGAAATCAGCCTCTCTTTGTTGTGCTTAGCAGTATAAAGAGGGGTGTTGTTTCAGTCATCTCTGACTGAGATATAACACAAGAAGGAGGGCTTGGTGAGGAGTGCTGTGATAGTAAAAGCAATAACTTTGATGTTATATGCATTTTCTATGGTATAGGATGGGTTGAGGAAAAAACTGAAAACACAGATCTGTTTCCCTGTCTTTACTTTACATAATGCAGAATAAATCTAATGATAGGATAGTGGAACTCCATGTGTTTTCCATTTATTTGAAGGTCACATTTTCTAATCTCTCTCTAAAGAAGTCTAGAAAAGTACTATAACTCCATTCCTATCTCAAAAATGATAGTTGATTTTATTTTATCATATTGAGAACACAGAGGCCACATTTTTCTTTTTCTCACATTATCTAAAAGGAGACACATTGTTTCTAGTCAGCCCATGTTCTAAGCCAGGGGTCTCCCATCTATTCAGTACATGGTCCACATTGTACATTTTTCACATATTTGTAGGCCAAAGAAAAAAATTATTATAATTATTATTATAATTCCACTTTTTACATACATAGACCCAAGTCTTACCCCAGCACCTGGGTTGTACCCATAATTTACACCAGCACTCAGATTATACTGGACTTTACCCCAACACCCAGATTTGCTCTCACGGAACTTGCCCCAGCACCCAGATTTGCACTCAGGTTTTTGCCCCAGCACCTAAATATGCACTCAGGACTTTCCCCAGCACCCACGTACAGGCCCCAGTGACCAGCACTTAGCACTTGATCTGGCACTCTTACTCTTCATGTCCCGCACCGACTTTTCACTGAGCGCCAACTTGTCATGTGCATGGTGCATGAGAAGGGAAATATCTGCAGGCTGGATAAAAAATGCCTGCGGGCTGGTTCTGGCCAGTGGGCCATAGTTTGGAGAACCATGTTCTAAACTCTGACTTGATCCAACACTCCTTTGCAACCGAAAACGTATATGCATTTAATTTCCTTCTGGTTTTTGATAGAATCGTAAAATATAATTCAGTGCTTCCAAAGTGCTTCTGGACTTGCTTCAGTCATACGGTCACTCGCCACATTACATTAGATTTCATTTGAAAAGCCAATTATCTCAGGAAAGCTGAATTAAATGAATTTCTTTACCCATTGCTGAAATTTCAGGATATTTCTGCTCTTGCAGTACTGTTGCATATTCCACACCACTACATAATACCACTTTACATAGTAATTTAGATTGAAAAAAGACTGAAATCCCTCACGTTCAAACTATTACACATCCTCATACCTGATGTTCATTTAAAGAAGTGAAAAACCTACATTGAAGTGTTTTCCAGGGAGAATATTCCTTCTCGTCTCCAAATTGCTAGTTGAATTTCTCTATGGGTTAGCATACTATATATTTAAGAATTCTTAGTTATTATAGCTTTGCAAATCCTGCTTGCTTAATAAGAATGCATGCATTGTGCCTGCCTGGACGAACTCCAAGTTTGTTCTGCAATGGGCCACTTCACTGTAAAGGTATTTGTGCATGGGCCGCATTCATGTTTCATTGAAAGAAAATGTATATATATATATTGAAGTATACAAAAACGTGTTGCACAATAAAGTGAAATACTTATCTCACACTCTGGTGGACAATATTTAGCCGGCTTGTCAGTGAATACATAAAATGAAAAAAAAAAAAAAAAAATACAATGTGTGACACTGTAACAATTTGCAATGGTGATATATGCCCCCAAAGGAGATTCACTCACATTTACTAGAGCCCTTATACTGGTTCTAGTGTAGGGGTGTAGTGGGACTACAATTCCCAATATGTTTTTGGAGATACTCCCAGCTGCACACAAAACTTCCGGATACACCCCCTAACGTCACATACGCCCCCTGACGTCACTTACGTAAGAATGGGAAAGGGGAGAGAACATAGTTGGAGGAGAAGAGGGAGAGGACAGAGATGGAGGAGGAGGGGGAGAGAATGGAGATGGAGGAGGAGGGGGAGAGAACAGAGATGGAGGTGGGAAAAGAGTACAGAGATGGAGGAGGAAGGTGAGAGAGAAAAGAGATGGGGGAGGAGGGGTAGAGAGAACAAAGATGGATGAGGAAGGTGAGAGAGAACAGAGATGGGGAGGAGGGGGAGAGAGATATGTGGAGGGGAAGGAGAGATATGGGGAGAGGCAAAGAGATATGGGCAGGGGATGGAGAGGAAAAGAAATATGGGGAGGGAAAGGAGTGGGAAAGAGATATGGGGAGAAGGAAAGAGATATGGGGAGGAGAGCTAACAGATATCGGGGAGGAGAACAGATAGGAGAAAGAGATAAGAACAGATTTAGGGAGGAGGAAAGAGAACAGCTATGGGGGGTAGATGAGAGACAGACAGACATGGGGGTTGGGGAGAGGAGAGACATACATGGGAAGGGAGAGAGATATAAAATGGGGGGTTTGAGAGAGGCAGACATGGCAAGGAAGAGGAAAGGGACAAACATGGGAAGGGAGAGAGACATACATGAAGGGAGAGCAAAGAGACAGGCATGAGGAGGGAGAGGAGACAGACAGACATGAGGGTAGAGAGGGAGGAGCACTACGGGGGTGGTCCGCACAGGTCGACAAAACTTAAGGCTGGCCCTGCTTCCATACACACACCGAGTTACACTTCCACACACTGAGTCACACACACACACACACACAGACATTGCTTCTTTTTAAAGAAAAAGAAAAAACACAAAATTGTATTTGTTTCCCCTCCCTGCTCGTTTGTCTGCAGGGAGAGGGATTGTTCCATCTGAGCACCAGGATGTCACTGACACCCAGTGCTCCAACAGGGTCAGAGTGCGAGGGGGCAGAGCTTTTTCCCCTGCACGAGGGGAGAATGATCCGCCCCCTTGCGCTATTACCGTGTTCGAGCACCGGGTGTCTGTGATATCTCGGTGCACACTTTGTTGAAGCGGCTCAGAGAGCTATATTTTTGTTAAGGTTTTCCTTTATTAGTTCAAATCAACACCATCCCTACTAAAGTACATTTGTTGTAAAATAAATGGGTAGGGGGCTATAAAACAAGAAAGCATTTTAAACCTTCACTTCCTAAACCGTAGGTCATCAATTTAGGGCTTTCCTTAATCTTTTCTACCAGTATGCCTAGATTTGTGTTGTAATGACACAAACTATATGTAAAGCTCTAGTGAATATATTGACACTTATATCTAAACTAATAAGAATATGTTAATTTCTAAATACATCAACAATATTTGTATGTTATGCATATAACAAATATTATATAAATAAGCTGTGGACCTGATTAAGTGGCTCACAAAGAAATATTGTACTTGTGTGTAAAATAACCAGAGTTATTGATACATGTTTGTGTGTTATGACAGGAACATAGTAGGAATGAGCTGGATGCGTGGAAGATTGTACGTGTCAGTGAAGACTTCCGAGTGATTGCGTTGGGTCTGCCGGTACCCAAGTATTCTGGCAATCCTCTTGACCCCCCATTACGCTCCAGATTTCAAGCCAGGGATATTTACTACATTCCATTTAAGGTCAGCTGTGTACAATTTGTAGAGATATATGTATATATATATATATATATATATATATATGTATAAAGTTTTACTATAATACAAGTTTATGAATGTTATCTGAAGGGAATGGGCATTGCTTGTAGTTAATACTGGCTGTGAACGGATAAAATTGACCTTTTGTGTTTTCTGTACAACAGGATCAGCTTCAGTTATTATACGCTGCTGGGTCAAATGTTCCTCCAGAAAGGTAATTTGTGGAATAAAAAGATGATCTTTTGCACCGGTAATATAATAATTTCGTGGTGATGTACCAGATTTCTTGAATCACTTTTGCAATTACTTTTAAATTTCTGTGATTCTGGGAATCCCTAGCACCATGCTGTAGCAGGGCTTAGCTGTATTTTTACTGTCAGAAAGTTGTGTTGTTATGATTTATCAAAACTTATGGTTGGTTGTTTAGTATAATTATGAAAATCACCTACAACTGACTTCAAGTGGCAATAGATATGTATTCCTTCTAAAATATATTGCACAATTCTCTTGTTTTTAATGTTGATATAAAATAAAATTACTAAAGTCTACGTTAAAAATCGATAATCTTTATGTGATAGAAAATTTCTTTACAGTAAAAGCGACAAGGACATCTCCATCAAGCTGAATGTGACAAGATGTAAATAAGTCCACTTTTTTTCTTTTTCAGAATTTCTAAGCTCTTGTCTTTTGCTACCACCCTCTGCTCCCAAGAATCTTCTACCCTGGGTCTGCCTGATTTCCCAGCAGACAACCTGGCAGCAGTCATTGGCATTTTGGTAAATCTCAGTCTTGTACAATTACAGAAAAGTCTTTACATAATTAATCTATGACTTGTCCTCTTATAAATAAACATTGTTTTGTTCTCTTAACGGTTTGAGGCCCTGATTGTATTGTGAGGATCAAACACTGTACTGCCTTACATGATCATTTATTTTTATAGAGCCAATATTTTACACTGCACATGGTCCAAAAAAATTGACTACAGACCATGTTAGATGAAACAAGACTGATTGATATATGAAGTACTCCTGTGAGTAGAATGGGTGCTGAGGCAAGTCCTATGTGTGCAATCTTGGTGCTCTGGCAAGACGAGTGGGTGCAGCGTGGGCACAACAAGGCCCTAGGTGCAATCTGGGTGCTGGGGCAAGTTCTGGTGCAAGTCCTGTGAGAAGTATGGGTGCAATCAGATGCTGTGGGTGCAATGGCAAGGGATGCGGGTGTGTGTTTTCTAGTCCTAGTATGGTCGTCACTAGGCCATGGGAACCCTAAGCTTGCAGCAGCCCAGTTGTTAACATTGTTTTTCTACTGTAATACTTTAACATTAAACGTTTCACTGACACTTTGCGGTATGTCTAAAAATATATCTGTAAGTATTTACAGGGGCAGATTCCTTGCTAAATCATTATGGCTACATTTGTTTAATCTGTGGATATACAAATACTATAAATACAATGGTTTGACTGAGTCTCAGTTAGGCTTTCCAGAATACAGCTGCACTGTGTTTTCCTAGTAAAAATGTTGGACTATGTTTATGCCTTTATTGTTAACAGTTACCAAGCATGGTACTGTAAAAGCAGGTTATAACAGATGGCCAACATGGTATGATAATAATTTATTTGGATTTTAGGGCGCTCTGTCATAACTATGTTCATGAACATAAATTTAAAATGTGTGTCATCACTTGAAGCCTTTTGCTCTGTTTATGTGGTTATAAAGTGCCTGTTTTTCAAATTAGGATGTTTTTCCTATGATGTCATCGCATAATGTCATTCAAAGACTCTATCCATACAATGCTTTATTGGGGAAAGAAGGTAGAACGGCTGTAGAAGATGCGCTGAAAGTAAGTATGTGTTGTACATTGTTTAAGTAAATATTTTAGTTCGATATATGTGGTACAATGGGAAAAACATTTTTTATTTATCACTTTTCATGTAGGTTTAGGCCTCTCTACATAAAAATACACATGAGGCAGGTCAGGTCACGTATAGAACCTCTGTCCATATCATCGCCTAAGAACCTACCACCCTGAGTGACTGTTAGGGGAATCCAGGACATACCAAAGCCAATCTGCAGTTAGGGCAGTCATGTGTTTCTATTAAAATAATATATATAAATCAGGGCTTGACAAATTTAATTAAGTTTTAGGAGCCAGCTAAAAAATTTAGGAGCCAGACAACGGCACATCACAAAATCATAAACGCACGGAGACAGTCACATACACCAACCATACACAGCCAGTTACATTCACACGCCACATACACAGCCAGTTACATTCATACACAGCCAGTTACATTCATACACAGCCAGTTACATTCATACACAGCCAGTTACATTCACACACACACGCCACATACACGGCCAGTTACATTCACACACACACAAACCACATACACGGCCAGTTACATTTACACACACACACACACACACACACACACACACACACACACACACACACAGCCAGTTACATTCACTCATACATACACACAGACCACATAGACAGCCAGTTACATTCACTCATACATACACACAGACCACATAGACAGCCAGTTACATTCACTCATACATACACACAGACCACATAGACAGCCAGTTACATTCACTCATACATACACACAGACCACATAGACAGCCAGTTACATTCACTCATACATACACACAGACCACATAGACAGCCAGTTACATTCACTCATACATACACACAGACCACATAGACAGCCAGTTACATTCACTCATACATACACACAGACCACATAGACAGCCAGTTACATTCACTCATACATACACACAGACCACATAGACAGCCAGTTACATTCACTCATACATACACACAGACCACATAGACAGCCAGTTACATTCACTCATACATACACACAGACCACATAGACAGCCAGTTACATTCACTCATACATACACACAGACCACATAGACAGCCAGTTACATTCACTCATACATACACACAGACCACATAGACAGCCAGTTACATTCACTCATACATACACACAGACCACATAGACAGCCAGTTACATTCACTCATACATACACACAGACCACATAGACAGCCAGTTACATTCACTCATACATACACACAGACCACATAGACAGCCAGTTACATTCACTCATACATACACACAGACCACATAGACAGCCAGTTACATTCACTCATACATACACACAGACCACATAGACAGCCAGTTACATTCACTCATACATACACACAGACCACATAGACAGCCAGTTACATTCACTCATACATACACACAGACCACATAGACAGCCAGTTACATTCACTCATACATACACACAGACCACATAGACAGCCAGTTACATTCACTCATACATACACACAGACCACATAGACAGCCAGTTACATTCACTCATACATACACACAGACCACATAGACAGCCAGTTACATTCACTCATACATACACACAGACCACATAGACAGCCAGTTACATTCACTCATACATACACACAGACCACATAGACAGCCAGTTACATTCACTCATACATACACAAAGACCACATACACAGCCAGTTACATTCACTCATACATACACACAGACCACATACACAGCCAGTTACCTTCACACATTTTTGCTCTTTAAAAAAAAAAAAAACACAAAAATTGTATTTTTTACGGTGTCCTCCCTCCCTGCTGCTTACCTCATTGCAGGGGAGGGGGACATTTATGCTGGAGCCCGATCCTCTTTCGGTTTCTGCTAAGTGCCGAGTTGTCACGTGACACTCGGCACTACAACGTGTTGCGCGAGGGGGCGGAGCTTACAGTCTGTGTGATCCGAACAGACTTTCTCCCCTCGCGCTGCGTGTAACGGATGGCAGCCGGCAAGGGCTCCCTGTGACAAACAGCACCCGGGCGCCAGGTCTGATTTCCTGGTCGCCATGGCGACCTGGCGCCCGGGGTTTGTCGAGCCCTGATATAAATGATTATTTTTTTTGATGCAAGATTTGTGCAGCAGTATTCTCTCATTAGTGGGAAAATAATAGTATACAAATAAGAGTTTTCTGTAATCTTATCATATAGTTACAAGCAGACCTGTTATTGCGTTGGAAATGTTATATTATTTCGTGTTTTTAGGCAGCTTTGTGTCAGTATTTTTGGAATATTTCAGAATTCTTTGGTTTTGTTTTACTTACTATTAAACATTTTCAGCCATGCAGTTAATCAAATTAACCATGTATAATATGATAGTAACATACTAAGCTACCATATGTTGTTGTTTCTGGGTTTCTATTTTTGCGAATCTTCAATAAATGATTGCTTTTTACAGCGTAATGTACAACAGATCAAGCTATGTTTCCAATGAGATTGTCACTGTACACTTCATTTTCGTAACAAAAAATGTTTTTTCACAGTTGTCTTTTAAATAATGCCATAGAAAACAAAACTGTAGCACAAATTGGGTTGATGTATAAAACCCAGGTGATATAGTTATAAAAGGTGCTGTTACTGAGGTCTATTCCGTTTTATCCTCATTAATACCTGAGCAACTTGGTCTTAAACGTTTGCAATCAAATTCTCAGTTAGCCTATAAACGGTATGATTTTAACTATACTGGTTTCCTGTTTCTCCACGTCTAACATGGTACTACTCTTTTTACTTTTTTTTTAGTATTATAAATCCCAAAATACAACTTTTGGGACAGCTGCTAAAAAGCACCTCTGCCAGTCGCAGCCTCATTTCTGTGCCTGTTTATATACATGGGCTATACTAGTGCGTTTCAGCGCACATGACTAAAACGTCTGACTTTCGTTGTAATATCACCAATATTTGACACTGTTTCTTCGCCTATATTATACATAACTTCTATATTGTGTTGATGTTTCACATAGGTGAATAAGTTGAATCAAGCAGAGAAGAAAAACATGGATAAACACTTGGATCTTTTACTTTTAAATTCACTTTAGTAATGTGTGTCACTGGAAGTTCTCAGAAACATCATTCCACTTAAACTTGGCTCATGGAAGATGAAGAACAGGGACAGACCTATAAAGAGCTCTATCATTTGTTTATAATTCAGATCCAAACATAACAAGTAGAGCTGATCATATAATCTTAAAAGCTTATTTTGCTTCTTATTGAATGTGCATAGGTTATGTACTCCCTGTGTAAGCATCTCACCACTTTGTAATGTCTGTGCCATTATTAACACTAAGCTTGATCTCCAACCACGAACATACTCACCCCCCCCCCCCCTTCTTGTATGCCTCATCTCGACCTCGCAAAAAAAGTATTCACTAACATTTTTGGTTTGCCTGGTTTAGATGAGGGTAGAGGAGGTCAAACTCGAACTCCAAGATAAAAAAAAAATTTAAATTCCCTCCTCCCCTGACCAAACTTAACACTTATGGGGGGGGGAGTCATACTGATTTGTCATCTCCCATTTGTTTGTGATAGACCCACTTTAAACCAGGGCTTGGAATTGCGCTTCAGAGTCAGAGTGCCAGGTGTCACATGCCATCCCGACACTGGCACAGCTCAAGACGTTCTGTGCCCGTGTAAGAGGCAAAGACCATGTCAGAACAGAAGTGATCCGGTCCGCTGCAATGAAGTTGAGCATTTCATCTCACCAGTTTAGATATACATTGTTTCAGTTTTAGTCAACTAAATCTCCAGCAGTGAGGGAGGGAACAGTCATGGGAAGGCACTGAGAAGACATAGTGTTACACTGAAACAATCACTTACACAGTCATAATGAGCCAGAGCTCGCCCCGCTTGTCTGATCAGGGTCTGCAGAGCAGAGGTCCCCCTGCTGATCCCATGCAAAAAAGATGGTCTCTCTCTGCTCCATCAGAGAGAGCGGGTTGCCTGCTTCCCAAGGAAGCTTGGCAGCTGCTGGTCAGAGGATAGACTGGCATGTACTATCAAAAGTACAGTTTATCCTCAGACTAGGGACAACTACTTTTTAACTTCAGCTTGTGTATTAGAAGCACAAGTGAAGAATAAAGTAAAACAAATATTTAAGGAAATCATGTATAATGAAAAATAAGTAATGCACGACGGAGCTCTCGGATGCGTATAAGTACAGTCCACGATGTAGTAAAATCACCAACCGTCCAAAAGTGCCACCACTATATTCACTGAATTATTCTTTCATGAATTGGGAAAAAATAAATGGCAGAAAATGAAGCCCTGGAAGTCTAATGCTATGAGCTCACTTCTTGGTGGCACTTTTGGACTGTTGGTCATTTTACTTCGTTGTGGACCATACCCATCCAAGAGGTCCAGCGTGCATCACTTATTTTTCATTATACATTTTTCAAAGTAATTTGTCAAAGCTCTAGCGGAACATTGATCCTTCAAGGAAATACCTTCTGCTCTTTATCATGACAAATACTTCATCACCCATTACCTCACCATGGGTTAAACTTTTGACCACCTTCCTGAAAACATCCTTTGACACGTCCATGTGTCAAATGTCAACTGGTCTAATTATCAAAGACTGATCAAAGAACTCTATTTCTAACTCTTATTCCTTGTGGTATGTGTCTCTATGTACTTTAGCCTCTTTTTATTAACATGCCTGAAAAATAGATTTGAACTCAAGTTCTTATTTTAGCTCCAATGAGCCTTAGTACTGTCAGGTAAAAATCTCCAATTATTTTGCCGGCGATTGTGTTTGTAGCTGGACACAGCTTCATTGTAGAGCCATGCATAGCCTATGTGGCCAACCCTGAACCTCCAACTGCTGTTCCACTTCAACTCCCATTTTTCCTGGCCAGTCTTCCAGCATAGAAGACATTTATTTTAATTGCAATACAGTAACAGATGGAAGCCAACAGTTGGATGGTTAGGGTATTGGGAAATCTGAAGACAAAATATTCAGGTTGAAGGATTGTGTTAGCACTAATTATGAATACAAGTTGTACACGGCCCGGTGCAAGTTAACCCTTTTCAGTCACTGTGTATTCCATACATATTGCATTCTTGTTATTTTCCTTTAAACCTGTTTGATGACTTGATCTGTTGGTTTGTGGTTGCTATTTGAATATCATTGTGTCCAAATGATGCCTTTGTTTTTGTTGACGGAAACATATCATGTTTTGCAGAGATTTGAGTTGTCCGACTCTGGATCATCTACCGTTCCCCTGAGAATTGCCAATGTGGAAGAAGCACAGGATGCTAGAGGTTCACTTGCCAGAGTGACGATACATGCGGCTGAAAAGAACATTCCTATTGAGGTTACAATATTATCTTTTTACATGATGGGCAATACTGTCTTGGAATGTAGGATTCAACAATGTTATATAGAGGATGCATTGATCCTTATAGCTTCACATTTTGAGTAACTTAACTAGTCCTTTAATGGCTAAGCTTTAGCACTCCAGCTGCCATTGACTTTGGTTCTTATAATGTACAAAATATTAGAGAGGCACACCAAAAAAAAGGAAATATACTATACTCAATGGTCCATCAACCCAAGGGTTATTTACCCATCACTTATAAGGTCCATATTATGAAATGGCTACAATTCGGGAAGTTCCATACCTTTCATAGCACGTTTGCTTATTATTGGATATTTTTCCATGATCTGATTTTTACATTGGCTTTCATGCCGATAGCAGTAATGAGTTATTTCTAGTGTATGTTAATAGGAATTGTGATGATGAGTTATATTTTGACATTACTTCTCAATTTTAAATGTGATTTATGTTTTTTGGGATGACACATGTTTTTATTAATATATATATATATATATATATATATATATATTTTTTTTTTTTTTTTTTTTTCAGGTACCTACTATTCTGAGAAATGCCTAATAGCACACGTGTATTTAATTTACCTCCGGGTAGTGTCTGTTCATTCTAAGTGTTGCATAAAGCACTGTTCTTTGAATGATAAGGGTTCATACATACTTTACATGTTTATTCCTTGCATTCCATTTAATAGGAAGAGGGAAATTACATACAGGAGATGTGTTTGGGGTCCATGTTTTGATACATATAGCATAAAGGTTGCTCTTTAGTAGGTAGCATTATATCTGTATTATACCTTCCCAGGTCCCAAGAGGAACAAAGTCACTGCAGCATGATCCAGGACCTCGGGACTTCATAAGAACCCAGAATCATGAAATGCTGCTTGCAGAGATGATGCAGTCACATATGGTGAAAGACATGTGCTTGATTGGTGGAAAGGTAAGATTCTCTCTCATTTTCTTCCATCGCTTCATAAATGCTCTATTTAGTGCACTTTAGGGTTACACAAGTTATTTCAAACTTTGTAAGTTTTCCAATATGTATTATAAGGGTTCAACAAACATTTCATCCACCATTGTGTAAAGGTAATCTATTGTTAATTCAAAGTTTTCGTCTATAAATAAAAAAATGTGTAACATTTAACCAAAGATATAAATGGAAATTTGAGGTTTTGATGATTTGATGTGGGAAGTGTTCCATTTCAAGATTATGTTAGCTGATTTACTTTTTAATTCATCATTTATTGCTGTTCATTAGCGCAGGGCTTGACAAATGTAATTTTGTTTTAGGAGCCAGCAAAACAAATCTAGGAGCCAGACAACCGCGCACACACACAATCACATTGTCATGTACACAGATACACAGAGGCAGTCACATAGACAGACAGAGACAGTCACATCGACAGACAGAGACAGTCAGGCACATAGACAGAGATAGATAGACAGAGACAGTCACATAGACAGAGATAGTAGGTTGATGATCACATTAACATACAGACCGTGACAAGTCAGCAGTTTAGAAAAAAAAAAGGCGAGTGATTCAAAGTGTCCCTGTCCCTGGTGCTTTGCTTGATTGCAGGGGAGGGGATCACTTCCATTTCAGCCTAGTCTGCAAGGCACAGACCATATTCCATTCCCACCCTGCTGAGCACCGGGATGTCATATGACAATGCAGTGCGGTGTGCGAGGGGCCAGAGCTGGCAGTGTATGCAAAACGGAACTCATAGGTGAGAGGCACCAAATAGAGGATGCCAATTGAAGGACATCAGGTCTAATTTCCTGAGATTTCTCGAGCCCTGCATTAGTGCAATTAGGCGGAGGAAAGCCACGTGCATGGACATTTGTGGTGCCTTGCTGTTTTATGTTTATTTAATAACACAATACTTGTTACTTTAACTCTTTTACATGGACAATAGTGCGGAGTATATATTATGATATCCAAGTGGCCTCATCTAGTGCTACACATGACTGATCTGAATCCCCTGCAATTCTTTCTTTTATGTATTTCATGTATGAAGCCCTTAGTGTTTGTGCTGTTGACTTACTGTAGCCACTGTCCCACAGCCCCATCAATAGTTATGTACTATTCCCTTAGTAATCATCTTGCAACGTTGTATGCTCAACATCATGGGAGTTGCAGTCAACAAAATGTAATGTTGTGTAGTGTAGTGCAGCTCTGTGATACACAGCAAACATTGGGGAATATTACAAAAAAGAGAGTAGTAAAAGGGGACAGAACAGCTTGGATGCAAAATGGGGAACTTGGTGGTTATGCGGCAGTGGTGACTAACCTTCAGCACTCCTGGTGCTGTTATGACTTTTCTTATATTTTCAGGCAACCAATTGTATGGCTGAAAACCAAAGGATTTGCATTCAGCTGCATAATGATATTATAGCTATCTTTTGGCAATTCAGTTGTTTAGTACTGACTTTCTCTCTGGCCACGTGGGGACTCTATGCATGTAAAGGAGATCAGCTAGAGGAAGAGAACAGACCAAACGACTCTAACAGCAAGGGGGTGCATATAATTAAATAAATTACTGCCCCCTGGCGTTTTTTTTCTGCTCTCTGTTTCTAGTTAACCCAAAATAAACAGTTTACTGATTCTTCCTCCCTTGCTGCTGCTGTTCCAGTGGGCATGTTTTATTTTCCAGGGGACACAAGTGTCTCCTCTTGCCCCCCTATGGATGCCCATGGTTAAGGCAGAAAAGGGACTTTTCTTCACAGCCGCTTCATCGTGGCTGTTTCATTGTGGCATTTACAGTGGCTGACAGTTCAGCATGGTTAGGTTAGTTGTAGGGTTAGTATTAGTGGGGGCATGTAAGACAGACAAGGGGGATGAACAGACATGGAAGCAGAGACACAGACATGGGGGTATAGGAAAAGAGATGAATACATTGGGCAGAGACAGACATGGAGAGCATGGAGAAGAGACATATAGGGAGTATTAGGTGAAAGAGACAGACATGGGGAAATCATGGAGAGCATGGAAGAGAGAAACAGGGAGAATTGGGTGAGAGAGACACACACATTGGTTAGAGATAGACACACATGGGTGGTATTGGGGGAGAGAGAAACACATGGGGTATGAAGAGAGAGAGACACACATTGGGGGGTATGGGGAGAGGGAGATGCGCATTGTGGGGTATAGTGAAAGAGAGATAGACATTGGGTATGAGGGGAGGGAGAGAGACATGGGGATATGAGGTTATGAGGGGAGAGACAGACAGACATGGAGAGCATAGGGAAAAAGAGAGAGTGACCGACATGGTGAGCATTAAGGAAAGACAAAGGTATAATCTGATGCTGTGTGTACAATATGTAGTGCAGTAAATGCTATATCTGTTGCTGTGGGTGAAATCTGGTGCAGTGGGTGCAATACATGTCATAATGGGTGCTATATCTGGTGCAGTGGGCACTCTCTGGAGCTGTAATTGCCATCTGGTGCTGTGGGAAGAGCTGTGGCTGCAATTTGCTACTGTGGTTGAAATATGGAGTAGTGGGTGCAGATTAGTGAAATGGGTACTATAGCTGGGACTATTAATGAAGCAAAAGTTGAAAAAAACTTTAGCGCCATTTTAAATCGGTGCTGTTGCAGTTTCTTCATGCAGAAGCATATTTCAGTGAGCTACAGAGACTGTATGCCTGACTGTATTAAATGAATGAAAAGAAACTGTCTTTTTTTGTTTTGCTTTTACTCAGATGACTTAATGTATGTGCTTTTTTCTTAGGGATGTGGAAAAACAGTGATTGCTAAAGAGTTTGCCGACATGCTGGGGTATGAAATAGAACCTATAATGCTGTACCAGGTAATACTCGACTAACAAAAATGGAGTTACAATTTCTCAAAACAATGTAAAATTAGCACCCAAAACTGCAGCAACTTTATATCTATCTATCTATCTATCTATCTATCTATCTATCAATCAATCAATCAATCAATCAATCAATCTGTCTAGTAAAAGATAAAAATCAGAGATTATGGCTAACCGGGATTGCTTCTGTTAAAATTCCTGTGATGCTCAGTCAACCAGCACTCTGAAGTTTGTCCCGGCAGTCTGACCTAATGCTGAGATTGCCTTAGTAAATAATTGAATTGATAATGGATAAATTATCATTTCTAACGGGTAGTCAGAGCATTCTAAATACCACTTGCAAATTACACTTTGTAAGTAATAGTAATAGTAAATGTTTCATTCAGTACTGAAATGAAACAGGCATTGCATTAGCCTCTGGCTCTGCCTATAGAAAGTAACTGAAACTGAGAAATGCTGGGCCACGGTTACTAAACAAGCGGATGGTTCTGATGGAAGTTAAAGAGACACTCCCACTAAAAAATTAAAAGGGTTTATTTTTTTTATTGTGCATTGTTGATTTCATATATGAAAGATTTTGGAATGTTGCATCGTGGGTAAAATTCTCAAAATGGATGCGGGAGATAGACACCTAATTTTATTTTTACTTTTATATGCAATTAATTCAAAAATATATAAAAAAAAAAACAACCTAGTGGCATATGTTTTATATATGTGTTTGTTTTAAATGCACTAGTAATCTAGTTACATCTTATGTAAGTGGTAGTGTCCCTTTAAGAATGTTCTATTACATTACAAACCTAACATGCTTTTCTCATTACAGTATGCTTTTCATAGTTCTTTTAGACTATTTCAGCGTAAAGTACCTGTAATCTGCCAACTCGTTCAATTTTTTACTCAGGACATTTCTATATTTCGACTCCTAATGAGCAATAAGATGTAAGATGTTTCATTACAAGAGGCCGCTTAGATAGCACAGCGGCTATTATTTTAGACCCTGACCCCAGCTGGATAAAATCTCAGGTTAAAGTTAAATGCAAAAGAATAGATAATTGAAAAATGTACGTAACCTCGCTCAGCAGTTTTGAACTGTTTGCAGATTGTACAGGACAATTGCTAAGTAAATACGGTATATAGCTAAATGCATCTCCTCTTATCATGTATTAGATGTTGGTCTGAAAAAATGATAGACAAAATATGTTGGAAATCATAAATTACGTTTAAAACATAATTATAAAATGACCCAGATTGCTAAACCTAATTAACATAATCAACCAAACAAGAAGCATGGTTTATGTAAACAACCTATTTTAAGCAGTGCAAATGACTTGAGTCCTGTGTAAAGGAACCACTTGGTGGTCCATGGGTCAGTCCTGTACAAAATGTAATTGACTCTCTTTCTACTCTGTATGCTATGCTAGGTTTCTTTTTTTTATCATCTGTCCGACATTTGTTGTTGTGCTTTGCAGTTTCTGCAATCTGTAAATGGTGATACTCTAACAATAAAGTGTGATTTAAGGTATGATATGTCTGCCTTGAGTACTACAATGCATTGTATGATTGGATGTTATCTTCAAATACTGCATTGCCATTAATTGCTCCCATCCTTGCACAAATTATTACACAGTATTACAGTACTGGTTACAAAAATGGATGTGTAAAAACCAAATCAAGCAATTTACTAGAAATAAATCACACCATATAGTGGAGCTCCGTGTTTGTGTTGCTGCAACACTGGCTTTAGATCCCAGGCACCCATGTCAGCTTTCCAGCCAGCCTTGTGCTTTAGTGGTTTCTGTGATTTTTGTTTAATATATTGGAACAAAATAGCAGCTTTTATTGGTTTTTTAAACCTTAACTTTGTGTTTTCCTTTCCTTTTCACACAAACTGGATGTCATGTGGCATTTCAAATGATAGCATCTTTATTACTTTGACGCATCCTGCTATAACTGAAGTGGGTACATTGTTCAGTGTGCATAGAGAGACATCAACTGTGAAACATACTTATTGGGTTACTAAAACCCTTGTGCAGAACCGTCTTGCCAGGGTGTACCCTATGTTTAGGTACAGAATTAGTCTGATATGTGCATGGAAATATCTCCTCTGTACCTGTGCACTATTCCTTAGTGGGTACCCTCCCAAAAGCCACTCCATTTCAACATTGGCCTTGGCAATCCATTTTGAGCTTGTATCAAACCAGGGGTGGCTTGTCCTGCCCCTAGATCACTCTGTAATGATTTGCAAGTTATTGTGTTTATTATATGGTGTTTTATACTTTTGTGTTGTCCATGTTGCGGCTATTATGTAAGTTTCTTACGACTTTATAGTCTATTCATTACAGCTTTTTACTTGGTAAATAAACCCCTCAATGCAGTTGCAATTTTCACCAGGTTTAGAGCAGTGTCTTCAGCTGTAGGCTTTTTCTAAATGATTTATGGTACAATTTATACAAAGCATTTTTTCCATTGTTTGAAATAATATAGGACATGACAGCAAGGGATTTACTGCAGCAGAGATACACTCTCCCTAATGGTGACACTGCCTGGCGACAATCTCCACTGGTCAGTGCTGCATTGGAAGGGAAACTTGTCATCCTTGATGGTATCCACCGTGTCAATCCAGGAACCCTAGCCATTCTGCAAAGGTCAGTAAAAGAATAAACGTTATGGCAAAAGGGGCTGTAATTAAAAGCTTTACAAAGAGCCAGAAGGTTTTATCCCACATTTTGAAGTTAGAAGATAATAGGACAAGTTTTTGTAGTGTAATTTTCTATGTAAAGACATATAGACATACATGGGCATGTGGATATGAACATATAGAATATGTCTGTCACTTATGATCAGTAGCTAATGGAGTAAAGAAGAAGGGTACTGCAAAATTCAGGTCATTCTAAAGTGAAGGAGCAGACGGGTTTTTTTTTTGGAACTCCAGTCCAAAATATAGACACCTGAAAGAAGTCCCTCTCTTTCCTCCTGCTAATATTGTTGTCTATCTTTTATACGCATGATGCTCTTGGTATATCTCTATTGAGTGTTTGGTGGAAGTATTAACTGATCTTTACTTTGTTCAACATTTTCACTCATTTCATTATTCTTATCAATGTTAATAGTATAGGAACTAGGAAATACATGGTTTTGTGCCTTGATGAATTTATTTGATACAATGAAACGTTGTTTAAAATATAAAAAAAAACATTTGTATTCAGTCAAATAATATTCATTACACTTTTGATTATTTAGTAAAAAACCCAGACATCAAACTGTCTTTGATCCATATGTTAGTGTTCACACATAAGAATACATGTAAAATGTCTTGCTCTGGGCCTCATTTCTTTACATTTGCTTGTATTTACATTGCATGAGAATCAGTGCAGTTGAGCTTGGTACTTTTGCACTTAGCATATGCACTCATTCTGAACTTAGTAACTGCCCCACTGGTGACATCACTGACCGTATACACATCTTAGTACAGTGGGCAACCTATGCATCTCTATGGGTTACTTCTGATTGGCTTCCAGGTAATGCCAAGGTTGCTCCGTTGTTTTGCCATGCTAAAGATCCCTAAGAAAAACATTGAATTTAGACACAGATAAATGTTCCATAAAACATTTGCTTGAAACAAAACATGTATTCTTCCAATGCATGACTGAATTCCCTTTTTATAGCTATTGTATACAGATCACATTTTCTACTTTCTTTACCCAAAGTGTTTGCGTTAAAGAAGGCAATTAGTTTAAAGTGATTTAATGATGAAGACAGATTGTATTGTAATTAAACAATTGAATTTCCTTTTCTGCCTCTCCCTCAGACTAATCCATGACAGAGAACTGACTCTTTATGATGGCACCAGGTTACTTAGAGAAGACAGGTATCAATATTTAAAGGATGAATTACAGCTTTCTCATGAAAAGCTACAAGAGAGGTAATTTGCTATAAAGTGTATTGAATTATTGAAGATGCCCTTTGGCTCTCAGTAGCGAGTCTGTGTTGACAGTGTTTCATTAAACTCTTTTTAGTGCCTTCTTACCTTAATATTTAATTTGTAAGTATTTTGTTATTATTACTTGTTTGGGGGATACGTTCTTATAAAGTGTCCAAATTTAAATAATATAAACCAAGAATATACAATTTGTTTGTATTAGACGTAGCATTTAATCATTTTGCCTGGCGTAAAGGAGACATAATAATTATTAACACTGATATTAATAGTAATATTACCGTTAATCAATATGCAAAAGTAAAATATGCTAATGGTATATCATACATATTCACACACAGGAATGAGTTCTCGCAAGTGAATTATTCTGTGAAACAGTTTGTTTCAGTCAAGTATTACTGCTAATATATTTGGAAAGTATGTGTTGCTATAGATACAATTAAAGTGCTTGTATTTTTTTTTCAATTATTTATTAAGTGGTAAAGTAGAAGGTGTAATTAATGTTACTCGGTCACAAAACCATTCAAAAGAAGAATGCTGGAGCAAACAGGGATACTGTTTTAAAGTCCCACTAATCAGTTGGTGGATGATAGATATTTAAATCAATCAGATTGAGAATTTTTCTCACAGGTAGAGCTATGCTAGATCTTGAATTGATGGACATTAACTGCTAACAATCTATATACATTGCTGGCCAAAACAAGTTGCCACCTGGATTCAACTACGCAAATAGGTCTGGGGTTGCTGCAGTTGGTCAAGTCTAGGTTCAGCAACATTATGTGCTCAAAGAATGAGGTCAGCTGACTAACTGAATATACTGAATGACCAGGTTATCCCATCAATGGATTTTTTTATTCCCTGATGGCATGGGCATATTCCAAGATGACAATGCCAGGATTCATCGGGCTCAAATTGTGAAAGAGTCCAGATATTATTAACCCCATTGAGAAATCTTTGGGATGTGCTGGAGAAGGTTTTGCTTTACAAGATCTTGGTGAACAATTAATGCAACACTGGACAGAAATAAAACATGATTGTATTAAATGGCAATGTTATAATCGAGGGTTTCTAATGAAGGCTACGTGAAAATCCTTAATATCCCCTACTTTCCGGATCACATGCTTAAAACATTGTGTACATTCCTTATTTTAATTTCACCATCCTGTTACAGCATCTGTTTTGTGGGTTTTCCTTGGAGATTCCAGGAAATGTATTGCTACTATATTTAGCTTTTCATAGACATACATATTTAGATATTTTACCCAGTGCCAACATTTAGCTTGGCAGCTGGTTTCCTTCACTGATATTTGTCTCAGCACATGTTATATGTTATCATAAATACAGAGATCTGGCCTTTTTCTCATTAACTGTTGCACAATCACACATATAATCCAGGTTCATTGAGGACAAGTGAATATTCTGCAGTACAGACAGCTTCAATAATGGTATTGCGGTCTGTCCTTCTGTATTTTAATATGATGTGAAACCATTAATAAAATGGGGATTGTAGAATTGACCAAAGTGCGTGGAGTAGACAGATAGGTGGGAAACCAGGGAAGCCTTTTAAACAGTTTTAGTGCCATATAGTGTGACAAGTAATCATGTACTTGTTTATTCCTCTCTTTTTAATAAGTAAGAGTCTATACAATGGTGACACAGCCGGTTTGATCTAGCTGGATGTTCTAAATATAAATATTACACAGCACAATACATCACTGTACATAGTGAAGCTTATAGTTGTATAAGAAAGTTAGTTTTATGTTGAATGAAAGAATTTACACATTATAAATTAAATCTATTACCAGTTGTTGGTGGATTAACTCCATATTCTGCCATTGTTAAAAATGTTTAATATGAATACTGTTTTACATACAATAATGATATGTTAAATATGGGGCATATTCCTTGTCCTCCTCCATAAGCCTGGAACGCTGACCTGTCCGGATGTATTACTTTTATCTGATGCCACCTGCTTGTGGACAAGATACTGTGTTGGCAAGCCCACTATCATGTCAAGAATACACTAATTCTAATGCATTAATTGTTCACTCTGTGATGACGCTTAATGTAATCCTTTTTAATACTTTATAGTATGTAATAGGAATCTCCAATTAGCATGTATTTTGGGGTTTTGTGACTTAAACTATTTGATTACAGAGAAGGTTGCAGTACTGTGGATTGCTCTGCATATCACTGTGACACTCAAGTTAATTAGGTGTAGGATAAATTCATGTATATAGTGAAAACTAAATAGATAAACGTGACTGATGAAGAGTTTGTTTTTTGACAGCAACTTTTTAGTTTACTTGTGTAATTTGTCATTGATTACTGAAGGACATGTTATAACATGTGGTAATCAATATTGTTTTGTTATTTAATTGCTTTGTTATTTAATTGGAATTTGTAATGCCTTGCATCTCACTGTATTGCATGCCTGTATTTTTCTGTAGGTGTATACTTCCCATTCACCCATCTTTTAGGATTATTGCTTTATCTGAACCTCCTGCGATAGGTGGTAACACCCAGCAATGGCTGGGGCCAGAACTTCTAACCATGTTTATGTACCATGAAATGAAACCTTCAACCAGAAAAGAAGAAATTCAGATAATTAGAGAGATGGTGAGGAACAATGTGGTCTTTGTTGATCTTATTTTCCGGGTGGCATTCAACTCGATGCATTTTCAAAGAATACAAATTTCTAGCTGCAATATGCAAAACATGGTTTGACAAAATGAATGTTTAGTCTATTTGCTGCTATCCAGACAAGTATGTGCTGTCAGCAGTAATTTACATATACATGTTTATCACATCTTAATAGGCACTTTAAATGCAGTACTATAATACTCTAAATCCAGGCTGTTGGTGGCCTAGCACTGTACTGTGCATGGAACCTACGATGAGATTCCCTCAGGACACAATTTACTAAGCTCTACATTTTAGCTACCAAGTTAGACAGCTACAACTAGGCTTAGCTTGGGCAGAAGCCAGTTGAACTGGACAAAAAATATACTAAAGTCAGCCAAATCGGGTCCCATTGCGCAATGGCTTCCAGCTGACCCTGACACAAGACAGACTTTTGCTTTGTCTAAGCTTAATTGACTTTTTTTTTTCAACCTAAATTATTATGTTACATGCTGCCAAACCATCTTGCTGAATTTAGTCTCCCAAAGAAGAGTTTAGTAAATAGTAATTATTGAATATTCATGTGACTTTTAGTGACCCAGGATGTAACCAGGGAGAATTTTAGGTTTTACAAACAGACATGCAGTTAACACCTGTACTATGTATTTGCTAACTGAAGAACTATCAACAGGACACCAATTTCTTCCTCAAATACTTTGGCTTGCCTTGTATCTGTCGGAGCAGCCTAAAACTAATGTTCCTTAATGTTGGACAGATTTGCTAGAAAACCTAATACGTTTTAGCATGAGCAGTCCGACTGCCCCTGCCTTCCCATTTTGTATGTAGCATGGAGGCAGAACATTGGGCGTTATATATAAAGGGCATTGGTAGGACACACTTCACCATGAAAATCTTTGGAATGTTCCTGCTAATTGTGCCCTTTTACAAAGAATCCCCTTGTTCAAATAAAATAAAACACTCAACGGTAGGCAGCAAATATCCTTTAAATTGCCTTTGTTAGCATTTGTACTTCTGCTCCATTTCCCAGACTCCATTTTTGAAGCTCTCAGCCTTTCTAGCAATTCATTAGACTATGTTATTAGCAATGGGATTAAAGCTAATAATTTATTTAAGAGGCCAGTCAAGCAGAGCAGAAATTAATAGTGGCACATTTTATCAGTTGAAGGAACTGTTAAATGCAAAACACGTCAGTGGAACAATAGGAATGAAAGATTTAATGTGCAAAGTAATATCTTGTATAATAATTTGTAGAATTGGGAATATTTCATGGTGAGGATATTGATTGGATTATCTACTTATAAATGTCACGATCCCTGCCAGTAGCTTCTCATATAAATGTCATCTTGTAATGTAGTAATGCTCATGTTTGTACCTCTGCACTGTGTTATTCTGAAATTAAATACATTTACCTACAATGCTAAGCCCTACCTATATATATTACATAATGTGCTTCCAATAGGTTCCAAATGTCCCAAAAGATGCCGCTGAGCAACTCCTGACATTAACACACAAGCTGCGTGACATGAAAGACCCCACGGTGAGTCATCCTAAACACGCTATGTTTGTGTGCAAACCACACACCAGTTTGCTGCAAGCTGTTATGACACTGAATGCTTTCAAATGTGTATCTCCCATTATCACTGATCTTTGCGTTTCGTAACTGGAAGTGTTTGATTCCAGAGAGATGTTGTTGGCACTGCTCATCCCTATGGCACTCAGATTCTTAAGTGTATGCAGTTTAATTTTTAAGTGTCTGGTTTGCTGTTTTCCAATATTTATTGATCCTGAGGAAGTTGTATATTAGCAAGAAACCTGCTCATGATGTAATCTGTCCAGCAGCCCAGAAAATAAATAATAAAGGCAATGTCGGATGATCCAAAAACGGGGGCAACATTTAGCCATGTCCAATATGGGTAAATGTCTGTTGTGCCTTGTGTGGATTCTAGATTAATTCCTTACACTTTTTGTAAAAAGATTTTATATATGCATTTGAATATTGTGTTTTCCAAATGCATATCTAGATTCAGAGAGAGAATGGCATTCAATTAAAAAAAATACTTAGATCACTTCCTGTTCAGTGGTCTACGGAAAAGATTGCAATTACATTTCAGGACTATTTGCTTACCAGCCAGAGGTATCATCTTTCCGAAACATGATTTTCTATTAAAATGGAAGCTTTCTTTTTAAAAAACAATATAAATTTTCACACAACAAAAGTCTAAAACAAACAAACAAAAATAATATACAAAAAAAATTGCTGTTGGGATGAAAGGATGAGGACATTATACAACCACACATTCACTGCTCATTAAGGGAAATAGGGTGGAGTATATATATATATATATATATATATATATATATACATCCAAAGCACTGTAATCTCCCCCTAAATTAGGACTGTCCGGGCAAGTATCAAATTTTTGCATTGAACAAGGACAAAGGGCAAAACAGAAACGTACGGTAGACCACTGTACGAGTCAGGTTTCTTCCATCTGAATTATTACTTTACATCACTCTCTATAAACTTTGTTTTTTAAAGTATTTTATACATTTTGCCAATTGTATGGTTTTACTATAATTCAATTTTGCATTGATGTATCTGCTCGATATTCATATATTCATCATACATTTTACAATGATACCATCCTATTTTCTTTTATTCTTTCTTTTTTTTTCTATATATATCCTTTTATCACTGCAAAATTATCAACCCTTTCACATAATCCTAGTAGACAAACTGCAACTCAGTGTTACTGCATTGTGTCCTGATTTTTTTAAACAATAGAATGACAAAAGTATACACTGAATAAAAGTGTTACTTTAACCCTCAACTTCTTTCTCATGTTCTGTTATCAAGAGAGTCCTAAGTGGGTTCTGATATCATTAAGCTTGGACATGTCAACATTACCATGGAAACAATGGAATAGAAAAGCGTGCAATTCATTCTAAAAAAAGTAAAGCTCAAAAATGAAAAAATAGTATAATTGTAAAAATAGATATTCTGGGAAATAAATTTTTTTTTTTTAATTTAAGGTTGGGAATGCAATTATTAATATATATATATATATATATATATATATATATATATACATACACACACACATCTTTTATTTTTATCAGATATACAAGCACAAAGTAGCATAGATATGTATAAATACAGATAAAAATGAGAACATACAACCTCTTGGCAGAGAAATAATACATGTATAGTAAATCAGATAAAGAAATATCCCAATACCCTCTGCCAAATGAAGAGACAATACAGTTACATACGACATAACCTTGACCGGTAAGATACTGAACACCCTCTACCTAGGTGACTTTCCAAAAAATAATTCTTATAAAAGACTCGTAGTGTATAAGAGGATATAAGAGAAGAGGAGGCATGATCTCCCATAAGACCTGAGTTTTGCGGCTATATTACCTTCTCATCCTCTACTCCCAATTCCAGTCATCTTCCCAAGATTCCTTCAAACTTCTCGGAATGATCGTAGATCTGATAAAAAAATCCTTCTCCATCCTGCACTGAATTTGTATTTGACTAGCCCCCTGTCTCCAGGTTATTTCATCCTCCCCTCTCCAATTTCTAGCAATCACTATCTTCATCGCTAAGAACACCTGGATGGCCAAAGCTCTCCCGGCCAACCCAGATATTCCATCTCTAAATATAGGAGTGCCTTAGGCAAAGACGGGGGGGGGGGGGGGGGGGGGATGATCTTTTTACATATATCTGAGAGGACAGAAAAAATTCTCTCCCAAGTCTGTATGATCTTATTATTAGACCATCATATGTGTTCAAAAGTTCCCAGGCCCGCTTTACATCTCCAGCATTCATTTTGTATCGATTGATCCATCCTGTGAAGCTTTTGTGGGACCATGTACCATCTATTCATAAGTTTGAAAGCTAGCTCCTGGAAGTTTAAACTATGAGTAACCCTATGAATCTGTGACCAGTTTTTATTCCATGCCTTCCCCTCAGTCCTGATGTTCAACTCTTTTTCCCACCTCTGCAACGCAGTAGGATATTTAGCTGGGTATATAATATCATATAGCTCTTTCCATCTACCTATTATGCCCATCTTGGGACCATTATCCAACATCTTATCACAATTTAACATTGTATTTTTCTGCATTAAAAAGGTAGTTTGCCAGATAGTTACCTACCCTATATGTTTATCTCTCCAGTTAAACCTGTTCTGCTGTCAATGTCGCAATTGGTTTTATTCCACCATTAGCAGCATACATTCTATCCTTGTTTTCTCTCTATCCCCCCAGTCCCCAAGTCTCAGATCCTGAATATTAACTTCAACTACATACAGAGGGGCGGTTGATATTACACAATGCTTCATTTTTAATTGTCTTTTAAGAGCCAGCCAATCCGGTATAATGTTTTTCCATATAAAAGATGAGGTATTGTTTAGAGGTTTATAAGCTGCCCCCTCCTTTAACCAAAGGATGAATGCTAAACTTTATATATCATATGAGTTTCTATAAAGTACCAGTCTAATTGATTCAAGCCTGTTATCTGAATCTGGTGAACATGGGTCAGTTGGCTTGAATGCAAATATTGCCCCAGGTTCGGGAGGCCCGGTCCTCCATTCTCCTAGATTTAAAAAGCATATGTTTGGAGATTCTCGGCTTCTTGCCGTGCCATATATATTTCATAAATACTTCTTGCATTTCTTTTATCATGCTTGGCTTAGACTGAAATGGTATTATACGAAACAAATAAAGAACTCTAGGGAGTATTTATGATACCAAGAAAGTCCTAAATGGGTTCTGATATCATTAAACTTGGACATGTCAACATTACCATGGAAACAATGGAATAGAGAAGTGTGTAATTCATTCTAAAAAAAAGGAAAGCTCAAAAATGAAAAAATAGATTAATTATAAAAAAAGATATTCTGGGAAAAACATTTTGAAATCCTTGCTATCAGTAGACTATATTGTCTGCTCTTGATCAGCTTTAGTTATTACAACATTAAATTACTTATGGCTGCATTTACTGTCCCACATTTCTAATCATGAACCTCGCTTGAATGTCGCTTCTACTGTGACGTCTGTATCTTTTATTTTTAGCTCAGCACCTGTTTCTGTCCTGATTCTGGGACTAATAACTTATTTCATGTCTGACAAATCTGAGCAAGCGCCTTATTAGCATTTCAAATGACTTTAACTGACTGTGTTTCTGAGACAGCATGTTAAAAGTAATGGACAAATTGTTTATAAGCATCTATATTTGTTTTGTTGGGCAAAATAATTATATGAAGCTCTGTAATTTTCCATGACATGTAATATTTCTCTTACAGGGTTTTTTTTTTTAATACATACCAATAAGAGAAGAGTGCGTCACCATTTTTTTTTTTTTTTTTACTTTCTGGGTTTTGTTAATTAGATGGTTTTACCTGTTTATTTTCTGCATACTTCACATTTAGTGTTTCCATTGGCTTTGTGTTTCACTGCTAGTATTTATTGTGTTCCATTTTAATATATGCGCCTTGACTTCATAATTCTCTGACGGAATTTCTCTCTGCACCTTGCCACTTCTTTTATCATTTTTGAAGTATTTAGGCCAACCTGAAAGTGTGTTTGCATACCAAACTTAAAAGTTACTGTAAGCCTGCTAAACATGCTTTACTGGGCCTTTGAACTCCCCCTGCAATAGTTATTAAGTTTCGCACATTTTCCAGTGTTTTGGAGATAATTCAGTACTGCTAGTTCTTGCTTTGATCTCTAGACTTCACAAATTCACATTTTCTTATATTTTTAGAAGCTGCAGTAGGGTAAAATAGTTTGCTTAGTTTTCTGTGTATTTACAGACTTATTTAGAGACCGTTATGAGCAGCTTGGGTTTTGCTAAAACAGATCCACATTGATTATGCTCCAATAATTATATATTTAAATAGTTGATTTACCATTATGTTTAATGTTAATAGGGCCCCCTTTCTTACAGATCCCCACTTATCCATCGATTTCATCACTTTCTTTAATGATCGTCAGTATCCCGTCTTTAGCACCCCTTGTGCACTCTAACTCCTTAGTGCCCATAACAGCTCACTATCTTCATCTCCACACCCCTGCCACCCATAGCATTCACTCAATGACTTAAACACCCATTCTCTCCCCTCCGCATGTCTTTTTGTCTTTTTTCTACAATCCTAGAAACTCGTTGTTGTGCATTACTTGTCGCAGTATGGCTAGCCCAAAAGGGAAGTTATAAAGACACATATAAAACAATTTCTGATTAGATCGGTCCACTGTAATTGCTGAATGCTCAAGTCTGTAGATATCTTTATTGTGACACAAAATAGCAACATATTTATCTTTATTGTGTTATTTCATGAAGAGCTGATATAAACAAAGCTCTTGAAAACAGTGAAAAACTATATACATACGAGCAATGTTATGGAGCCCTACAAATAAGGGAAAAAAAGTTTTCTCAAACTCAGAACTTGGTGATAGAAAATGGTAAGCACTGCAGCTGGTTTGGACTACAACTCTCAAGATGCCTTTGTGTCTCTACCATAAATGTCCCATTCATTACCTATTAAATAATAATATTTTCTCTTTTTGACAGGCACAATCCTTGGCCTCCTCATTATCTACTAGACAGTTACTTCGGATCTGCCGCCGTTTATCTCAGTATCCAGAGGAGAGTCTCTTTCATGCTATAAATAAAGCCTGCCTTTCCAGGTATGTATATACATTGAGTACTATCTTAACATTCTGTTACTGTCATGAAAGGTCACATCACAGCCACCCCCAATTCCATCAGTTCTCTCTCAATCAAGAGTTTCCCTATCCCCCAGAAGTGCCTGTTTCAATTACCCAATCTCTGTTAATCTCCCTCTCCTACATATTTCTTTATCTCACATTACTGCCAGACTTAATGCTCCCAACTAGGTCTTTCCACCAAAAACCTCTCCATTTTGTCCACCATCCCCTTTTCCATTATCAGCCCATGAACCCCATTAATGCCCTTATTCTTTCTTCTGCATGCCTTGTTCCGACTCCCTCCTCCATTTTCCTGACCACAATTAACTGTTTAATGGATACATTTTTCTGCATCGAAAATGAGGTCCTCCACATCAGGCTGGAGATAAATACTTTTTACATTTTGGCAAACCTGCTCCAACTATACGAGCTAACCAAATATGATAAATCACCTGACCTGTTGTGGTCAGAATCTGGTTCTCTAACATCCATCTTCTGAACTCAGCTACATTACTAATTTTGAAATCTTTGAAACAAATGCACACCTTCTCTGGAGTCTATCTGAACAGTTGGTCTAAACCACCAATATGGCTTTCCTATTCCAACATATAGACAGTGAAGCATGCACACAAGTCTTGCAAGGTGATCGAGATTCAGCAGCAATAGATATAATAACATAACATTCCTTTAAGAGTAAAATCATTTTATCTATGCTTTTCCCTCAGTGTGCTAACTGTATACTTTTCATATACAAAGTTATACCAGTGTGACTACACGCTGAAGGAAGATATCATCATGCCCTCCCCATCCTTTACGTTCTACATTGAACCCAAGTTACTTCCTATGTGTGTTTTTTTAATTTTTTTTATCCTGTAGGCACTGGAGCTGATCTTGAATATTACGCCTCCATAACAACTGCACATGACTGTATGCTTGTATACCTAATTTACTGTGGGTTTTTTAGATGTTATTTGACTTTAAATATTTTATATATATATATATATATAAAAAATCAGATGTTTGCAAAAGAAACTAACAATGACTCTCAGTACGTGTTTTGTAATATTAGATTTCTACCAAGTCTGGCAAGATCAGCATTACAGAAAAACTTGCAAGATTCCGGTATAGAAGAAACCAATGCAGATCTGGAAAGGGCGCTGGACAAAGACTACACATGTGAGATATTTTCTTTACAGTTATTGTTGGCCACAGAGAGGTTGCATTTCCAGAGTGAAGCAGGCATATAAGATTTGCAGACAGCAAAAAAGGGATATGTGCTGAGACCTTTGAGTTTGTCACAGGGGTGGACTGACAACTCATGGGGCACCGAGCAATAGAAAATCATGGGGCCCCTTCTGCCTGCCCATGTGCAAGCCCCACCTTTACAGGCTTTGCACACCTAAGACATGTCCCAGTACCCACATTGCAGACCCAGGACTTGCCCCATAACCCACATTGCACACCCAGGTTATGCCCCATTGCCCATTAATATGCCATAGCCAATCTGCCCATTAATATGTCACTATTAGTTTGCCCTGTAATATGCCACAGCCAATATGCCCATTAATATGCCACTGTTAGTTTGCCCATTAATATACCACAACCATCACTCCTGTGTTCCAATGGCACATTGTGTTAGCTAATCCAGGTTTATCATTTTAAAAGGTTTATTGATCATGAGATCATAATTAGATAATCTTTTTCAATTATGTTAGCACAGCTGAAAACTATTGTGCTGTTTTAAAGAACCAATAAAGCTGGTCTTCTTTAAACTAGTTGAGTATCTGAAGCATCAGAATTTGTGGGTTTTATTACAAGTTTAGAATGTCCAGAAACAAAGAACTTTCTTCTGAAACTCATCAGTCTATTCTTGTTCAGAGAAATGAAGGCTATTCCATGCATTAAATTGCCAAGAAACGGAAGATCTTTTACAATGCTGTGTACTACTCCCTTCGCAGAACCGTGGAAAGTGGTTCTAACCAGAATATAAATAGTAGTGGGAAGCAAGAGGACAAGTACATGAGTGTCTAGTTTAAGAAACAGACGCATCACAAGTCCTTGACTTGCAGCTTCATTAACTGGTCTCATTGTCAACAATGACAGTTTTGTAATGCAAAACCCATAAATCAGGCTGGCCAGTAAAAAGAAAAGATTGAGATGGGTAAAACAACACCAACACTGGACAGAGGAAGATTGAAAAAATATTATAGACAGACAAATTTTGCGGCGGTGTTCCTATCACAAAATAGAACTTTCGTGAAATGCAAGCAAAGTGAAAAGATGTTGGAGGAGTGCTTTCAAGCATGGTGGAGACAATGTGATAGTCTGTGAGCTCTTTGGTGGTGGTAATTGGTAGATTTGTACAGGGTAGAAGGTACCTTGAAGAAGGAAGAGTGTCACTCTATTTTACAATGCCTTGCCATACAATGTGGATGGCAATTTAATGGAGACAATTTTCTCCTCAAAAAGGACAATGACCCAAAACACAACTCCAAACTAGGCAAGCACCGTTTAGGGAAGAAGCAGTCAGTTGGTATTAGGTTGATAATAGAGAGGCAAGCAGAGTCACCAGATCTCAGCCCTCTTAAGCTGTTGTGTAAGCAGTTTGACCATATGGTACATAAGAAGTGAAGTGCCCATCAAGCCGGTCCAACTTTTGGGAGGTGTTTCAGGAAGCATGGAGTGAAATCTCTTTAGATTACCTTAACATATGGACAACTAGAATGCCAAAGGCCTGCAAGGCTGTAATTCCTGGAAATGGAGGATTCTTTGACGAAAGTAAAGTTTTATTTAAATAAAAGATCATTATTCTAAACTTGTCAACGTGCTCTTCATTCTCTGTGAAAGAATTGTTCTAGTCCCTTTAGGCAAGAAATCTTACTAGAAATATAGATCCTTTAGAACCATTCTCCAATCTTTTCCATGTAGCTGTTGAGTTCACCTGTTAGTGAATAGACCACATTTTGATAGGTATTAAATATATTTTAGTGTTCAAGCAAGATAAGTGAAATGCTTATTATCTAGCTTAAATTCCTTTATTATTCATTTGAACTGGCTAAATGACAACGTACCAATATGAAAAAAAGTGCCCTCTTCACTCTCTGTAAAGCTAATTATTATTATTTTCTGTAGGTGAAATCAGTTCTGGCATGCTGAGGGTTGGCAGTGTTACAGTACCAGTATTTAATCCTGATGAGAAGATAAAAGTGCCAGATGTTCTGTTTTATGAAAACACGCAGGTAGCTATGAAAGTCTTAGACATTACATGCTGCTCCCGACCTTGACCACAAGCTCCATAGATTACACTGTTCCCAGGCAAAGATACTAATTGAACATATTAATCAAAGTTGCATCCAGTTCCCATCAGGATTTATAATTTGGCTAATGATGTATTAGCAAGATAAAGGATGCTTTTGTAAAGTACTGCATTTGTCATTGTAAAACCAGCTTACTTCAGTATACGTAATTCTTTCATTTAACCTTGTTTACATTGAATAGTATATTTGGTTTATGGGTCACCTGAGACGTACATCTCTCTGAGTTATGTTTATTAACAGAGGAGCATCAAGTGGCCTTTTACTAGAGATCGTATTTTATGTCCTCACTTAACCAGTATCTACTGACAATGTGCCATCCCATTGAAAGTTGTACTTATACAGTAAGCCCTCTTTTTTCTTCCACTCCTATAGCAACAACCATAGCACATTTTTGTAAGGAATTTCAACATATTGTTATGTTATTCAAATAACTATCAACAAAAGTCGACTGCGCTCAATGTATATAGTGCAACTAACACAAAATAATTTATTTGAATATAAATGATGGCAGCTTTGCTTGGTTGGGAGTAATGTTGCTAGTGCGTAAGCAAAGAAAAGGGACAAATTTAGTTAAAGTAATATCTGGATGATAAATTCACAGGGTAACTGAAGTCAAACCCCTTCTATAAAATGGCAGGGAAAAAAAGCGATCTGTTTCCATGCCAGAGGCGGACCTTTTTGAATAATTTGCATAATTATTAATTTCCACTCATTTTTTTTCTAAAATCCTTTCATGGATGTAGGTGTATGTGCTCAAGGCAGGTAAGTAAATTATTATGCAGGAGCAAAGCTTTTCAAAATTTGTTATGTAATATGTATAAACATATTACATTTAAAATACCATTTCTTTGATCATTTATTTATAGTCTCTAATTTAAAAAAAACACATTTCTTCTTCCAAATGGATTTAGCTGTTTGGGGTGTATTAGTCCTTACTGTCTTTGTGAATAAATGGATTTTTCTATCATCTTACTGAATTGTGGTTAGAAAGTTCAGCTTTAAAAATATGTTTATGATCTATCAAGACAACCATGGAAAACAAAATATGCTTTATAATGGAAATTATAATAATTTCTTCATGTGGTTACTTAGCTGTGACTGTCCATCATAGAAACATAGAATGTGTCGGCAGATAAGAACCATTCGGTCCATCTAGTCTGCCCAATCATCTATTGCATGGTAGGACCATTTTCAGTACATACCGTATTATTGTCTAGTTTGTAGTCGTTAACAGAGCAGACATGTAGGCTCCTTTTAAAACAACTTTGTTACCCCTTGAAATAAGCAGTGGAGCTAATTTTAAAAAATATCTGGCGCTATAAATACAAGGCTGGCTGGTTCAGTAAAATGCAACTTGAATCATTAATCATCACTGGCTACAACCAAAGACTTTATCTATTTATGTTTGTATTTATATCTTGTGTTCTAGGGCTCATCTCACTGGCTTTTATTTTATCGTAACGAGATGCAGAAAGGAGGTCAGAGTTATTGTTGGCAGAAGTAGGAAGTTTTGCACAAATATAGATGATAGTTTATTGATTGCTCTGAGGATAGCTATGTCTATTGTCTGCACTGACAAGTATTATTTTTCTAAGGACTTTGGCTGACCTACTTCCACATGACCTGTTTCCTGTTTCTCTGCTCAAAGCACTACTTGGTTTGAGACGAAAAAGAGAGGGGAAAAAAATCATGTACCAATACCAAATCACTATATTTTGTGCATCAGCCTGACTCATTTTCGAATATGCATGCAGCTACTAATGTGTTTATCTGAGCGTGATATTGTCCTCAAGGTAATAAAATGATCAGAAGGGAAAGAGAAGTGGGTCAGCACACATTTTTTAAATGCAGAACATGGAAGAGGAATCGTCGCTAGTTTTAATTGGTGAAAGAATCTAGACCTCTGTATGCAGAGAAAATAAAGACCTTCATTTTTTTTTTACTTTTTTTTGATCGCAGAAATCTGATGATTAATGGGTTAAAATAAAACGATCACTCAAAATTAAGCACTCTAACGGTCAACGTTGCATCTTTTGTCTTCTGGTAATTGATTTACCACAGATCACAGTCCATGTATTACATGAATGCGACCTTGCAGCAGTGACAATTTTGCAATCAAACTCTGTAAGCCAATAAATGGCATCATTTTAACTCTACTTGTTTCCTTTTTTAACACGGTACTATACTATTTATTGTTTCTATACATGCTCATTGTATTATTATTGTTTTTAGCACATGATGGTGATGGAGGACATGTTAAAAGATTTCTTACTTGGAGAACATCTCTTGCTAGTTGGAAATCAGGTGAGACAAGCTTCAAACCTATTCCTCCTATATGAAAAATCATTGTTCCAATATTTATTCAGCAGGATTGCAACGTTTGAAGTTGTATTTGCTCAATTGTTATTTTTATAAAGGCTCAAAACATCTTATCTATGATTTCTTTATAATTTTAACATAGATAATCATGTGTGATTCCATCAGTACATTTTGTAACTATCAGCAGAAAATAAGTTCTGTTTAATTGCAATATGTTAATGCATTTCAAGTAGAAATACAAATAAAAGAATGCAAATAAAGTACCTTGTTGGGTCCTCTTTGCAAGTTGTTTAGAATCCTGAGTCAGATAAAGGAAGATCTGACCCATCTAACTCAAGATGTCCATCCTCTGATCTACAAGAAAAGAGGACACAATAAGGAGCTTTGTTTGTATTCTTTCATTAAAACATTTTAATTTAAAATGCCTCCACATGATTTCATTTAAATATTACTTGATATTTTTTTCCTGACAGTTGTTCTTCAAGCTTTGGAAAACGAACATTATTTATCACCACCATGAAAATCTAATGTCTAAATCTAACTTTACACTACCAGATGTGATGTAGAAAAAAAAAAGAGACCAATCATCTTCAATTATGGGTTTAAAGTAACAACCAACTTATTCTTTAGCTATTTCTAAATAAAATATCAGTTTCTTTGCTCCTCCCCTTCTATGACGTAGGCCTCAGATATGTGTACGTGGGTGAATTTCCTTTTCCTGAACTAGATTCCTGAACCAGATTAATTTACCAAACCATTGATGGATAAGGAAGCAGACCAATGAGCTGTAATTTGATGATGTTTCTGTGTTTGACAGTACAAACTATTGTTACTATTGTCACAGTTAGTACTTGTATGTTACATTTTTAAAAAGTATTGGTTTATTAGGTTGGTTAAAGAGCTGCAGATTACGTACCACTACTCTACAAAATCTGTCTTAACTACTGTGGTCTTCATTTGCAAAATGGAAAATCACTAATTTTCCTACTCACTGTAAAGTTAATGATCTCTGGTCTCCAGGCATTTCTCTAAAGATCATGTTTGGCTATTAAACTTTAATTATGGAACAATGTAACCGCTTATCAGTGCTATTACAAACAAATTATTTACAAGTACTAAATAGCCTTTCTAATGTTGTTATTATGTTTCCATTATGCTATTTCCGGTCCAGTTTGTATGTCCAATATCCTGATTCCATTCTGTAATCTTATGTGATGTTCTCAGTCAGAATGAAGGGAGCAATTAAAATGCATTTTTTTTATTTATTAACAGGGTGTTGGGAAAAACAAAATAGTGGACAGGTTTCTACATCTCTTAAATAGACCACGGGAATATTTGCAGCTTCACAGGTAAGCCCCAGCACGCTTTATCAGCTGTGTGCACAGGTAATGTTCTGCATAGAAGTCACTGACCTTTAAACATTGAGTATACATATCATAAAGCAACAATATCCACAGCATCCACATGCACATCCATGACTTCCTCTAACACCCACATAGCACACCCATGACTAGGACCCACTTTGCATCCATGGGACAGCCTTGGTGTCTAGCAGTGTGCATCTGGATGTCTGTGCGCTACCCAGGAGCACAGACATCCTCCCATACTACCTCTCATGCTCCTTGCGAGTCTCTGGAGTCTGATCATCGGCAGGACACATGACTCCCGACCCTCTGGCTTCAGAACACTTGCCTTGTGTGGGCCCCTTACAACTGTGCAGACATCCCCTGGCGGCCCCCACTAGCCACCAGGGAGAGTGGGTACATTGGAGAGGGACTGAGGGGGGAGAGAGCCAGCATTGGACAAGTCTGGGGGGGTAGGGGCAGCATTGGCCCATAAAAGGAAATAAAAACAAGAAATGCATTTCTATATCATAATTTTTTATTAAATATGAAAAAGCAATTTACATGTGAATATATACAAGTCAAACTTTTTTCCTATAGGGTAGTCTTATATTCAGGCTTTTAGTTTTTTATCTAAACGAATATCCAAAGTTTTGGGGGTCGTCTTATTATTAGAGTCGTCTTATATTCGAGCAAATACTGTAATATATATTTACTCCCAATCCCAAAGCAGATGAGTTAGAGGAAATAAACAGAAATGATCATGGGTTAACTGGTGGTTCTCTATATTCACCCTCACAGTATGAGGAGACCAACACCAGTTCCTGTTAAAAAGGTCTTGCGCCTATATACATATATAAAAATCACCTGCTGTATGTACAGAATATATATTCTGTGTATATTTATATATTTATAAATTCTATTTATGGTTACAGCAGGGGAGGTTCACATTTGTGCCGTGCAAAATGTTTCTAGTGGGCAAGTACATCTAGTTCTAATATGTTTGTAATTTTACACAGCATGCCATATTATTATTTTTTGTATTTCATGTTTATAGAATATGCCACAGTTCTTAATATGTACAATAAAAAATTAAAAGGGTGACCTGTTAACATCTAAGCTGGTTACAGAGTTATGTATTTTTCAGTTCATTGTATTTGTATTCCTTGGCCCTCTGCTGTGAAAAGTGTATTTTTAGTCATTGACAGTCTTCATCATTTGTTAACGTCATAGATGTGAGATAACGAAATGATATATAGCTTACCTAAATCTCCTGAAAGCAGTACCAGAGCGGCCTGTGGTGAATGCAGCAGAACAAAAATAGAGTTTCAAGCTTCTGGGACTAAGTACTTTTCATACTGAGCACATAGCTCAAAATAATTTGTTTATTGATTGCATGCTGCTATATGTTTTAAAGGGGCAACAGGGGGGTTTTACAGATAAACAGGTGTTTTGTGTGAATTGTAGGCAGAGAAGTAAGACTTGCAACATGCAGTATCCATTTAGGTGCTAGACATCTCGACTGAAGGCTGCAAATACAATGACTGAATACTGAATGATGTTATTGGTTTTCTATTAGTAATGTATTTTGTCCTATTTTAAATAGCTAATTCCAGATCTTTTAAAATAAAATTAAACCCTAACTAGTTTTTTTATCTTCTTACTAGCCACTGTCACTGCAAATTGTGCTTATTCTTGAGACGTTAATTCATTAAATTCATTATGTTACCAAATAAGTTCTATTAGATTAACCCTTTTGAATCCAAGTAGATTTTTACAACTGTTCTCATCGTGACTCTTATCTTGCTTGGATTGCTTTGCTGAGTTTTTAAATTCTTCAATGTTTCTTGTTAGTATCTGACATGTTTTCTGAATTCATTTCATAAAGTTAGTAGTAATACTTACTGTGTTGCACTTTTCAGTGATGCAGAAGTATGCAGTATGCTATGATATAGCTATACTTTGAAATCAATATGCTACATGCGCACACACACATTTAGCAAGCAGCAATAAATGTTATTTAAGTGTGGCACAAACAGTTATTTGCACAAGGCATTCTTGGTTTTTGAGTTTGCACAGACTCAGAAGTAAAATAATTGTAAAATAATGCATACAAGATGTTACAAACCATACAATGATTTGTTCAATTTCACTTTACCTTAATGGCTGTCAGCACAGAGCAGTCATGTTATTTCTGTAACAGATTGCAAATACAGCTAGCCAAGTCTGTATTTTTAAATTCTTAAATTGAATGTCAAATATAAATACAGATGGACAAGAATCTCATTGGAATTAAAAGCCTAAAATGCTGTGTAGATCATTTCCCATCTGTTTATGGAGCAGTGTGCCAAGAAATAGATTGGAAACATGGAATAACTCAATATTTGTGCTGTATTTTAACTCAGCAGAAAATGCACATTAGTTTTACCTGAATAATTAGTCCAGAATATATTCGTGGTAATTCCTCTTTGCGAAGGCCTGAAGAAGATGCAATTAAGCTGTTATGTGGCTGTTAGACACTTTCTTGCCTTTTTGTTTATCTGCATAAATAATACCACACAAGTGTCTGTATTTTGGATGGACTACCTATCTGGTACACAAATCTGAATTTGTCCCCCTTTCCTATGTCCTTCTTCCCTAGGAGCTCAGACTGTTTGGTGTATCACAAAAGTAGAGCTCACAGTAGTGTATGTTTAAGTTGCAATGCATGTGTATGCAATTGTAGTTTGTATTAATAAATCTTTATTCATAATAATGACTTACTCAGTTTACTTAAATATCTACCATCTTCTTATAGTTGTACTTCTAAAGCAAAATAGGTCCCTCTTTTGAATTGTTAGGAACTATGATAACATTAGTTGTTGCTCTTGATGATGTTACGAGTTCACAAGGATTACACTTCTGTTTTCCTTTTGCTTCAGTCTATAAGCTATATTTATTACCTTAACTTTGTTACCAAAATAATGAAGTCTACCTAATTAAGGCTGTTAGTGAAATTTATAATGTTCAAACTATCCATCTGAATCTTGGTCTCTAACAAAAAAAGATATACCTGATAATCCTGTAAAACCTATTGTGAAGCGTAAGTAATGGCCTTCATTTTGATTGTGTTGTTTCAGATTGCCTGACTGGTCATATAGATATAGAGTATTTTCAGAAAGTGAGCATCTTTCCTTGGTATTCCATACATCATGATATGTTTTCTTTTACAGAGACACCACAGTGCAGAGTCTCACTTTACAGCCATCTGTGAAGGAAGGCTTAATCGTATATGAAGACTCCCCACTGGTACGTATAAAATGTGGTAACTAGAACTACATGTCCTTCTCAAATCTGGTAACAGGTGACCTCAGAAGACAAACCCGGGACATAAGGAAGGCAGTCAAAAAACAGGCCTGGACGTTAAAACTAGTTATTTTTTTAAGTACACAAATATAGATTTATAGGGAATTCTTGCTCTGAGTTATTACTATGAAAACATATGAGGTATTTATATTTAACGATATGCACCCAATCCCATCAAGGGTATTCTTAATTATTTAGTAAAAGCAGGATATCATTTGGTGATGCAAAACTTTCTATGCAGACAATAATGCTTTGAAAATAAAAACTTCAAACACTTGGTTATAATAAAATAAACCATTCCATTGGTGTCCATGCACAGAGTGCAATCTTTCACTATTTAAATCGAAACCCTTTTTACTGACCATTGGTTTTATGATGCTGCCTTAGCATGATGTTGCTCTTATTGCACATCTCATACTTCACCAGTATTGGCTTTAATATATTATAAATCTTCATATTTTATTAATAACATTTGTTTGAAAGTTTTTCTGGCACTTTCTGCACCAGATTGTGACAACGGCTTGTATATCGAAGTGTAAACATCTAAAACCTCTCACTTGCTATATGCACAAAATCATACTGTGTTGAACTTCAGTTAATACAAGCCCCCTTACTGTTAATCACATATGCAATAGATCTAAAAGTAATAAAACAAACATTTTCTTCAAATAATAGTAAAAACATCTAGATATATTAATGTATTTAGGTTTTCTTGTTTGTCTCGAGCAGACTTAAAGGACAGAAGTAAGCAAAAAAAAAATTTCTCATTCAAAGATGGTAGGTTTTTTAAGTAGAATACTTGAATATACTCGAATAAATTGAACCCTCTTTGCTTGTATAGCTCTATTATGTCGTGAAGATTATTTGTCAGATGGTATAGAATATAGATGTCACTTCATCTGACCAGTGGCGTAGCGTGGGTTGTCAGCACCCGGGGCAAGGCAAGTAATTTGCGCCCCCTAACCCGTGGATTTTAGCACTCGAGTCTCTTCTACTAGATTAGTTAAAGAAACCCTTACCCCCCCAAGCACATGTATTGTTTGTTATGAAAATACTTATGTAATTAAAGTAAAATGCATCTAAATACAAGTTTTTTTTCCAACACTTTATTGAGTGCGAACATGCATTACACACATTCTCCACATTTTCAGCAGGTCTATGAATACAAATATACACATGTAGTAACCTAGCATGGGCCATGCTATTATATGTCGTCTCACAACCATCGTAAACGACAAACAATATCAAGAACAAAAACTAAACATCAAAATGGAACCATACCCTGGAGATGATCCAAGACTGGGCTAGATGGAGCCAACTTCCTCAATCCTGTACCTCTAATGTTACCCCCCCCTCCCCCCCACACACACACACACATATGCCATAATTGTTGTGCCATTCAGATGCCAGTAATATTGTAACTTTCGGATGCCAGTAATATTGTGCCAGTCAGAGCCCAGTAATATTGTGCCAGTCAGAGCCTAGTAATATTGTGCCAGTCAGATGCCTGCAATATTGTGCCAGTCAGATGCCTGCAATATTGTGCCAGTCAGAGCCCAGTAATAATGTGCCAGTCAGATACCAGTAATATTGTGCCAGTCAGATACCAATAATATTGTGCCAGTCAGATACCAGGAATATTGTGCCTGTCAGAGCCCAGGAATATTGTGCCTGTCAGAGCCCAGGAATATGGTGCCTGTCAGATGCCTGTAATATTATGCCAGTCAGATGCCTGTAATAGTGTGCAGTCAGAGGCCAGGAATATTGTGCCAGTCAGATGCCTGTAATATTGTGCCAGTCAGATGCCTGTAATATTATGCCAGTCAGATGCCTGTAATATTATGCCAGTCAGATGCTTGTAATAGTGTGCCAGTCAGAGGCCAGGAATATTGTGCCAGTCAGATGCCTGTAATATTATGCCAGTCAGATGCCTGTAATATTGTGCCAGTCAGAGCCCAGTAATATAGTGCCAGCCAGATGCCTGTAATATTATGCCAGCCAGATGCCCAGTATTATTGTGCCAGCCAGATGCCCAGTAATATAGTGCCAGTCAGATGCCCAGTATTATTGTGCCAGTCAGATGCCCAGTATTATTGTGCCAGCCAGATGCCCAGTAATATAGTGCCAGTCAGATGCCCAGTATTATTGTGCCAGTCAGATGCCCAGTATTATTGTGCCAGCCAGATGCCCAGTAATATAGTGCCAGTCAGATGCCCAGTAATATAGTGCCAATCAGATGCCAAGTAATATAGTGCCAATCAGATACCCAGTAATATAGTGCCAATCAGATGCCCAGTAATATAGTGCCAATCAGATGCCAAGTAATATAGTGCCAATCAGATACCCAGTAATATAGTGCCAATCAGATGCCCAGTAATATAGTGCCAATCAGATGCCAAGTAATATAGTGCCAATCAGATGCCCAGTAATATTGTGCCAATCAGATACCCAGTAATATAGTGCCATTCAGATACCCAGTAATATAGTGCCAATCAGATACCCAGTAATATTGTGCCAATCAGATACCCAGTAATATAGTGCCAATCAGATACCCAGTAATATTGTGCCAATCAGATACCCAGTAATATAGTGCCAGTCAGATACCCAGTAATATTGTGCCAATCAGATGCCCAGTAATATAGTGCCATTCAGATACCCAGTAATATTGTGCCAATCAGATACCCAGTAATATAGTGCCAGTCAGATACCCAGTAATATTGTGCCAATCAGATGCCCAGTAATATTGTGCCAATCAGATACCCAGTAATATAGTGCCAATCAGATACCCAGTAATATTGTGCCAATCAGATACCCAGTAATATAGTGCCAGTCAGATACCCAGTAATATTGTGCCAATCAGATGCCCAGTAATATAGTGCCATTCAGATACCCAGTAATATTGTGCCAATCAGATACCCAGTAATATAGTGCCAGTCAGATACCCAGTAATATTGTGCCAATCAGATGCCCAGTAATATTGTGCCAATCAGATACCCAGTAATATAGTGCCAGTCAGATACCCAGTAATATTGTGCCAATCAGATGCCCAGTAATATTGTGCCAATCAGATACCCAGTAATATAGTGCCATTCAGATACCCAGTAATATTGTGCCAATCAGATACCCAGTAATATAGTGCCAGTCAGATACCCAGTAATATTGTGCCAATCAGATGCCCAGTAATATTGTGCCAATCAGATACCCAGTAATATAGTGCCATTCAGATACCCAGTAATATAGTGCCAATCAGATACCCAGTAATATTGTGCCAATCAGATACCCAGTAATATAGTGCCAATCAGATACCCAGTAATATTGTGCCAATCAGATACCCAGTAATATAGTGCCAATCAGATACCCAGTAATATTGTGCCAATCAGATACCCAGTAATATAGTGCCAATCAGATGCCCAGTAATATAGTGCCAATCAGATACCCAGTAATATTGTGCCAATCAGATACCCAGTAATATAGTGCCAGTCAGATACCCAGTAATATTGTGCCAATCAGATGCCCAGTAATATTGTGCCAATCAGATACCCAGTAATATAGTGCCATTCAGATACCCAGTAATATAGTGCCAATCAGATACCCAGTAATATTGTGCCAATCAGATACCCAGTAATATAGTGCCAATCAGATACCCAGTAATATAGTGCCAGTCAGATACCAGGAATATTGTGCCAGCCAGCCCCCCCCCCCCCTACTTACATGAAGCGGCTCCGTGTCCCCCGCCGGATGTCTCCTCCGTGCAGTCTTCCCTCCTGCACGGAGGAGGGAAGCAGACACCGGATGTGACGCGACGTCACATCCGGCGTCAGTTTTTTTTTTTGTTTTTTTTCCGGCAGTCGCATCCATCGGATGCGGCTTGCCGGAAAAAAGCGTTCACAAGCGCAATGCGCTGTGAACGCGGCAGCAGGGGCTGGGGGCCCACGGGACAGCTGCCTTGGGGCCCCCCAGGAGTAAATGGGCCCAGGGCAGCTGCCCCGTTTGCCCCGCGTTAAAGACGGCCCTGGCGGCCACGCGGCCGCATAGGGCTAGTGCGCCCCCCCAGATATTGCGCCCGGCCCCCCCTGCACCCCCCACGCTACGCCACTGCATCTGACCCAAGATTCTAAACATGTCCACCCACTGATAGAACTACGCAAGCAAAGAGGGCTCAGTAAGCTACTTTATCTGTATTCTTTCATTAAATCATTTTTACACTTGATGCAATCTTTTAACTCAATTGTTTGTACTGTCCTCTGATTGCATTATATGTGAGCAGAGCATTGGCACCCAGATGGTTAGTAAGAGCTGTGAGGTCCATTACGGGATTTCTAGCTACTAGTTAATGTTCACTGATATCTGTTACTATGAGTGAATTAAAGTGAATAGGGAAACTTTGCCAGAGATGTTAACTTCATTTTTTTTCCTAGGTTAAAGCTGTTAAAAAGGGACATGTTCTGGTTATCGATGAGGCAGACAAAGCACCCACTAATGTCACCTGTATTTTAAAAACACTGGTGGAAAGTGGGGAAATGATCCTTTCAGATGGCAGGCGACTAGTAGCCAGTAAGTAACAAGCACCTGTGATATCTTGGTTTATTAAAGAAAACCTTAGACTGCAAACAGCAATAAATATTTCCTGGGTGAATGTTCTGTACAAAAATCACTTCCAACTTTTTAGCATCCAGCCACTCCCAGACTGTCTTTTCTGTTGTTTTCCTTAAAAATATGAATCTTTTGTTGGATTACATTTATTAAAAAACATAGGACAATGCTAATCTTGGTGGCTCTGTAGCATTCCAGTTGAGTTAGAGAAACTGTTTTGTCAACAGTTCATCTACAAGTCATATTTGTGTTGCAAGAGAAAATATATTCATTCTACATGGACATTATCAAGCCTGAGGAAGGAGATGGCCCCACGCAGAACATAACTGACATGTGGTAGCTGAATAGTAGCAAGACACTAAGATAGAAATTAGAGTATAGTAGATTGATGTAGCAAGTTAATTATTAAGCAGAGCAGAAGGTCAGGACAGGCAGCATATAACTAGTAATGGCAAACAGAATCAGTGGTCATGGCAGGTGGCAACAGAAGCCAGAATGCAGGCAAAAAGTCAGTACTTGAATAGCAGCACACCACACATGAAAGGCCTCAACCCATTGGCAGACTCATCCAAGCTGTTCCAGGGATTCCTGTATCTTTTTGCTTTGCTTGCTTGCTTATTTTCAATGCGTTCAATGTGTTCATGCCTTTGCTTTTCTATCTTGTTTTTCTTATGGCTCTTTCCTATATTTGTTCCTTGTCCTTGCATAGGGTGTCCCCCAACAGAGTGGCATCCTCTCTTAGCTCGGCCACATAGTGCTTCCCCCAGAGAGTGGCATTCCTCCTTAGCTCGACCACATAGTCTATCCCTCACAGAGTTGCATCCCTCCTTATATCGGCCACAGAATGTATCTCTACAGAGTGATATCCCTTCTTAGCTTGGCCTCATAGTGTATCCCTCACAGAGTGGCATCCCTCCTTAGCTTGGCCACGGATCCCCCACAGAGTGGCATCCCTCCTTAACTCACCCACATAGTGGCATGCTACTCTAGTTCGACCATAGCTGGCACACATTCCATGTTTCGCCCCAGAGCGCCACCTGCCTTAGCCTAGCCATGACCGGCACCTGCCTGAGTCTGGCTATAGTGCGGCATCTACCGAAACCTAGCAATAGTCCAGTACCTGCCAAATCTAACCCACGATTGACACCTGCCTAAGTCTAGCTAGTCCGGTACATTCCCAAGCCTAGCCATAGACCGATACCTGTTTGAGTATGGCTATTGTTTAGCACCTTCTCTGTTCCTCGTAGCCTTGTACTGGGTCTGCTTTGTATCCTGAATCCCTGTACACTAAGCCCTGTTATAGTGCAGCCCTGCCTTAGTGTTCTGCCCTGTTTCATGCTTCTGGTCCTTTGTTCCCTTTGATTCATTTTTGTCTTTATCTGCTACTAGTTCCAATGTTCCATTCCAGGTTTTTGTTCTTGCCTATTGCTTTGCTCAGTTTCTCTGATGCTCTACTTAAATCAAACCACACCTGTTTTGTGTCTCAACTTGTCAGTTTGTGCAGCTCTGCAACCCTGCTACTGGTAAGTATCTGTATAGTCAGTTTATTGTTAGTTCATAGTTAGAGACTTGGCTAATTGTGAGATATCTTGTCGTGGTTGCAAGCCTCATCTTATGGCCATAATTTAACTAATTCCTCATTGTTTATTATCTATGAGTTTAATGTTGATTCTCATATTCTTTTTGTATGTTCCCTAACACTCTTTTCCTGGAGCACCTGAGGATCTCTGCTACTCTCTCTTATCCCTGTGTCCAGCTTGGTTCCCCTTTGAAAGTGTTTGAGGATCTCTGCTCCTTACTCCATTACTTGTGTCCCTTTAGCCCTTACCCTGTCCTCTGTATGTTGTCCTGTGTTATTTATATATATTTGTTTGTCTCCTTAGTTCTGTAGTTATGTCAAGCTTTGCCCTGCCCTTGTATGCTTTATTTCTGCCTTTGCTTCTTGGTCTGTCCTGCAGCTCTACACTCTGCATTGCATTTATCTTGTTTCAGCTCTGTCAACATCTGCTCAGCTAGCTGTATTCACCCTATTCACCCTCAGCCTGCAGTCATCACACTACCCTATCAAGGTTTTGTCTTATGCTTGCTCCAGATTGTCTGCAGTGCTTCTTCAGCACCTGATTTCGGCACTGGAGACAGCAGCTGCTATCACGGGGCCTGGGAATGTGGCTGAACAAACCTGGGGCCCCAAGCCACCGGGGAGTGCAGTTACACATTATTTTTAATTGGACTTTTATTTTGGACTTAGTCTCATATACCGCTTCTCCCACTGAAAATAATTTGAGGCAGAGTGCAATTCTGACCTCCTTAGCATACCTCACTCGACCTGTCTTGACCTGCCTTCACCACATCGCGATCATGAAAATATGCTTTGTGAATAAAAAAATGTGAGGTCAAGATGGGGGGCATAATGGGAATGTTGACTCTGTCCAGATTCGGTTGTTAGAGCTTTGATCTCTAACAACAAACTCAGACTTTCATGAAAAGTATCCTTAGTCTCTAAACTCACTTCTTTCAACTTGCCCTCCATTAAGGTCAGTGGAGAAGAAATAGCACGTGTGGACTTGACAGAGTCATAATGGGACCCAACTGCCTCATAAGAGATGAGTTGGAAGGAGTGATTAATGAGACTAAAACCAATGCCCATGCTTTCTGTTGAGGGTCAAGTTGTAGATGGGGGAGGGGGGGGGGGTTGAGTTTGTTCTAGTGAATATCTCAAACTTGACCACCTTCCACCAAACTCACATATTATTGAATAGACCCCTAACTGATTATTAAATGAAAAGGTGCAACTTTTCTTACCAAGTTACCTACATGAGCCTACAGGGAGTGCAGAATTATTAGGCAAGTTGTATTTTTGAGGATTAATTTTATTATTGAACAACAACCATGTTCTCAATGAACCCAAAAAACTCATTAATATCAAAGCTGAATATTTTTGGAAGTAGTTTTTAGTTTGTTTTTAGTTTTAGCTATTTTAGGGGAATATCTGTGTGTGCAGGTGACTATTACTGTGCATAATTATTAGGCAACTTAACAAAAAACAAATATATACCCATTTCAATTATTTATTTTTACCAGTGAAACCACTATAACATCTCAACATTCACAAATATACATTTCTGACATTCAAAAACAAAACAAAAACAAATCAGTGACCAATATAGCCACCTTTCTTTGCAAGGACACTCAAAAGCCTGCCATCCATGGATTCTGTCAGTGTTTTGATCTGTTCACCATCAACATTGCGTGCAGCAGCAACCACAGCCTCCCAGACACTGTTCAGAGAGGTGTACTGTTTTCCCTCCTTGTAAATCTCACATTTGATGATGGACCACAGGTTCTCAATGGGGTTCAGATCAGGTGAACAAGGAGGCCATGTCATTAGATTTTCTTCTTATATACCCTTTCTTGCCAGCCACGCTGTGGAGTACTTGGACACGTGTGATGGAGCATTGTCCTGCATGAAAATCATGTTTTTCTTGAAGGATGCAGACTTCTTCCTGTACCACTGCTTGAAAAAGGTGTCTTCCAGGAACTGGCAGTAGGACTGGGAGTTGAGCTTGACTCCATCCTCAACCCGAAAAGGTCCCACAAGCTCATCTTTGATGATACCAGCCCAAACCAGTACTCCACCTCCACCTTGCTGGCGTCTGAGTCGGACTTTAGCTCTCTGCCCTTTACCAATCCAGCCATGGGCCCATCCATCTGGCCCATCAAGACTCACTCTCATTTCATCAGTCCATAAAACCTTAGAAAAATCAGTCTTGAGATATTTCTTGGCCCAGTCTTGACGTTTCAGGTTGTGTGTCTTGTTCAGTGGTGGTCGTCTTTCAGCCTTTCTTACCTTGGCCATGTCTCTGAGTATTGCACACCTTGTGCTTTTGGGCACTCCAGTGATGTTGCAGCTCTGAAATATGGGCAAACTGGTGGCAAGTGGCATCGTGGCAGCTGCACGCTTGACTTTTCTCAGTTCATGGGCAGTTATTTTGCGCCTTGGTTTTTCCACACGCTTCTTGCGACCCTGTTGACTATTTGGAATGATACGCTTGATTGTTCGATGATCACGCTTCAGAAGCTTTGCAATTTTAAGAGTGCTGCATCCCTCTGCAAGATATATCACTATTTTTAACTTTTATGAGCCTGTCAAGTCCTTCTTTTGACCCATTTTGCCAAAGGAAAGGAAGTTGCCTAATAATTATGCACACCTGATATAGGGTGTTGATGTCATTAGACCACACCCCTTCTCATTACAGAGATGCACATCACCTAATATGCTTAATTGGTAGTAGGCTTTCGAGCCTATACAGCTTGGAGTAAGACAACATGAATAAAGAGGATGATGTGGTCAAAATACTCATTTGCCTAATAATTCTGCACTCCCTGTAAAGGCAGCAGTCAATGTTTATTTTCTGTAAGAGGGTTTCACCTCTTGTGATGATATGTAAAATGATCTATAATCACATCACCAAGATTACTTAGATCCCATTTTTACTTAGACCCCAGATTATATAATCTGGGATCTAATTCATTACATGTAATGAAAAATTGATTAACTGACTTGTAACAACAACAGCCGTAAGCCCACTTTAATCTTCTAGAAAGCAACATTTATGGCTCCCTGCACCCATAGCTGACGCTACATATTATCTAAGGGTATTTATTCTTATCTATATTATAACGTGCTGTAAAAGATGTGTGCAAAATCTGTTCTGTTCTTTCGACTAGTTTTCATATTTGTTTTCACAGGGGGTGTAAATTAGAATCATAAATGGGATTTATATATATTGAAAGATTTAAAGCGAAGTTAAACATTGTTTAACCCTTGCTTCCTTGAAGGAAGCAAGGGTTAAACAAAACATGTCCCGGTACAATTAAGTAAACCCGATGTGGATCTTAATAGATACACGCGGGTTTACTATCTGCATGTGAGACACAGCAGTACGAAAATGAGAGTCTCTCGCTGCTAGCGCAGATAGAGACCCTAGTTTTTGCATGGGATAAGCAGGGGGCGTCCTAGTTAAGGCTGCCTGCTTCCTATGGAAGCATGGCAGCTGTCAGTCAGAGGATAAACTGGCGTTTACTATCAAAAGTACACACCAGTTTATCCTCATACTAGGGCCAATAGACCTCATGGGCTTCATTATTAGAAGCACAAGTGAAAAATAACATTTAGGGTCCCTTTAAATTAGATTTAAATTAATTGGAGATTTCTTGTGTTTATTCCTGTCATCAAGTAAACCTGGCTTCCATAGAACTATATTTAGTTATGTGAAGTTATCACCTTTCCTGATGTGTCCCATTTAAAACCATGTAATTCTCTGTTTAACGCATAAGAGAGTAGTTATTAAACTTACCTCTGAGCTTCCACATAGATCTTGACCAGTGGAAGGTCCTTCGAAGGAAGAAATGTATATATATTTCCCAAATAAACAAGTCTTCTTTAGGCCTGGATATGAAGAGAATCACTAACTTCACTAACTTGCTTTTCTCAAGGAATATTTTTTAGTGCAGTCCAATTTTACAAATATATATTAGTGGTATGAAATCATCTTCATGGAACAGGGCTTGTATTTTATATTGTTTCTTTCAGATGTATTTTCATTTTTATCTGATACCTGCATGTCTGCTTATATGTGTAATACTCTTTTTTTATAACTATTATTTGCCTTGTGACATCTATTTGTATTATTACATTTTTGTGTTCCACCTTGCAGCCATTAAATCAAGGTCTGTAACGCACTTTGAAATACATTTTAGAATTGAGATTATCTTGTCCTGTGTGGACACCATGACTTATTTATGTAAAATGCCATGTCTGGTAGAATAACTTTACATTTTTTGCTTAGTTTTACTATTTACCCAAAAACCATAACCAGAAACAACATTATTTCCTAGATCCTTCCCATACCGATGGAAGACAAAATGTGATAGCCATTAATCCTAATTTCAGGATGATTGTGTTGGCAAATAGGCCAGGATTTCCATTTCTGGGAAATGACTTTTTTGGTGCACTAGGTAAGTTGTAACTCGTACTTCACTTTCATTTCATTTATGTTTTGGCTGTTTGCATAAAATCCTCTTTCATCATCTCATGCAAAGCTTTTGTAAATGCCTGGCCAGGAAACACAGCCATGTAAGTTTTGGCCTAAATGATAGCTTTCATGTTGTATAATTGTATTTTAATATTATATATGTGGGAAGGTTTAATATTATATATATGTGGAACGGTTCATCGCGGCTGCAGGAACACAGCCGCCTCAGCGTCACCTCTCGCACGATGGCCAGTTCATCGCACCAGTGGTCAACGCCGGACTTTTATTGGCGGGACTGTTCATAGTGGGATTGCTGAAGGTGAGTATTATTAGGCGATAGGTATTAGAATTAGGGTTTAGGGGGATTAGTATTACGGTTCGGGAGGGTAGGATTAGTATTTGGGTTTAGAGGGGTTAATGTTAGTATTAGGGCTCGAGAGGTTAGGTATTATTGTTCGGGGGAGTATTAGGGCTCGGGGGGTTAATGTTAGTATTGGGGTTCGGGGGTAGTGTTAGTATTACAGTTTGGGGTAGTGTTAGTATTAGTGTTTGGGTTGTGGGGCTCAGTATGGGGGTTTGGGTCACTTTTAGGGAGGGTTGATTTATTAGGGGGGGGTGTATGTTTGTAAGTGCTGAACTGTCAGCGCGTACATTGCCGTGATGAAGTGGCCACGTTGCTATTCACTGCTGACAGTTCAGCGTTCAAACTGCCGCGCTGAACTGTCAGCGGTGAAGCAGCCGTGAAGAACTTTCGTAGACGCATATTGAACACTATTGTAGTTTTTATTGAGTCACAAATGAGTATTTGTAAAATACAGCAAAATGCAATACAGTGTATATTAATACAGAAATAAGAGTAATTTAAATACATACATCAATTAGGCATTTGCACAAATTTGTATTGAAAGGCTTTTGCCTGAAAAATAACGTTGTGTGAAAAATCAGAGAAATTTAACAATAGAAAAACAATCCTAGATCATAATAACACAGCATAAACATATGAGAAATAAGTGCTGACATCTTAATGAAATGAGCAGTATCCCGAACAGTACAAGACATATAAAATATGTAACTAAAATGAGTGATTATAGAAGTAAATCCGGGTACCAAGATCTGTATATTAGCATTAGCCCTAGTATAGGTAGGGTCATAACAGTAAAAAATATTGAGTATAAGATCTCAATGACCTATAATGGCCAAAATAAAATAAACAAGTAAAGAAGCGATTCAAATTGTGGAGAAACATAGTTAAGACAGCGCTCTAGACATACAGCAACTCCATTGCACTCTATAGATAACGCAGGTATATAAGTGACAGGTAACTGAGAAAAAAAAAACATTATATATCGACACATCACTCCTATATTGGTAACCAAAGCACAAATTGGAGGCTGAAATATGGAAAAAAACGGCGTGAAAGATAAGAGAAGAACAGCAGTAGAGAACTATGATTCATTGCAAGAAAATCCTCTTCAATTATATTATGCTGTTTTTGATTTAAATAATACAACACTAGTCCTCTGCAGGTTATACATGTCTCAAGTAAAGTATATGACTTACATTTTAATAGACAAGCATGACATTATTCATTGGGTAGCAAATAGCAAGGAAGAGTCTAATACAAGTGAACACTAATTAAAACAGCTCAAGAGAATCCCACTCCCTCAGGATCAGCCTGTTTGAGATTTTGCCTTCCTTTCCATTTTCATCAAAGTCTCAGACCCACCATAATGGCTTTTAGTCGTTGGTGACTTAGGTGTTACATAGATGCCACCTCTTTTCGTGAGCTTGTTACTGGAACATTAAAGTTTATTGAATATAACTGCAGGCACTTGCTACCTGCTCTGTGTCTCCATCACCGCTGAGACATCACACATGAACCCAGGTTGGGAAGCACTTCTCTACATTGTAAGCTTGTGATTAGAACTCTGTGTACGTTATGTATCTTTTTGACAAATATACCTTATAAATAAGACATGTTACACTTTATATATCGTTTTGGATAGCACTTTATACTGTAACATCAAATCTCTTCATTTTTCAGGTGATATCTTTAGTTGTCATGCTGTGGACAATCCATTGCCCCAGTCTGAACTAGCGATGCTCAGACAGTATGGGCCTAATGTTCCTGATGCCGTGCTGCAGAAACTTGTTGCTGCCTTTGGAGAATTAAGAAGCATGGCAGACCAGGGGATTATCACATACCCGTATTCCACTAGAGAAGTGGTCAATATTGTAAAACATTTACAGGTAATGTGTGTATTTAGAAAACAAATAAATTGTATATAAGCAATGGTGTTTTGGGGGGGTTACCATATTTTTCCTTTCATAAGATGCCCCGAGGTATAAGATGAACCCTACTTTTTTAACCCGAAATTAAGAAATCATTATATTTTTTAAAATCTCTTTTTATTGAATTATTATTTGCCCCAAAACCCACTTTGCACTCAGGAATTGCCACAGAAGCCACTTTGAACTCAGGAATTGTGCCATAAGCTACTTTGCACTCAGGAACTTGCCTCCAGGTCTCACTCCAGCTTATTAGATTGGACTCACATGACTTACCCCAGCAATAAGATTACACTCAACGAACGTCCCAGCATGTATCAGCCTGCAGCCAGGGGAGAAAATGCGTCAACATAACATTGGCCGCGAGAGTCCTCTGTCACACTCTAGCTGTCTCAACTGCCTCTAAAAACTTAAAAGCCACATCCAGTGGCCCATTAGCAGGTGGCCTACTGGGATTTTTACCACTATATCATTAGACCAGTCCAGCCGTGCCTCCATATGTAAGACCCCCAACTTTTGGTCTAGAAATTTTTGAAAAAAACGTTGTCTTTAACACGGATGTTTAACAAATTTGTTTTTTTAAAGGTGTCATACTGATGATATGACCATAACAAATCAACCATGTCATTACTCATCATACTCTTATAAACATATGAGTTTAAATTTGACAGAACAGGTACACTTTCAAATAAAAAAGAACAATAATAAAGTTTGCTTATAGTGTGAAGCTGTATATGTAAACTTTTGGTATTTCTGAGTAATTGGGTCACACAAAGAATAAGACTTTAATATGAAACGCATACCTCAAATAAAACTTGAATTTTAATTCTTAGTGTATATGTGAGACGTTTATATCTAGCAAGGCAAGTCTCTTGTGAATTTTAATAAGCACTCTATTATCCTTAACACATGTTAATTCAAACCTATTGTTAAGTAATGCCTGTCTGCAGGAATCCACACTGTTCAAACGTGATCATGATCTGTGAATTACATAAAAACCTTCTGTAATGTATTTTTACATCCCTGATTGTCACTTGAGATAATGATATAGTTACCATTGGTCTTATCCACATCTCTTAAACCAGTCAGCTTTCATAACTGTTTTATACAAACTAGCTTTCTCTATGGTGAAGGTGTGGATGTTTTGCTGATCCTGTATCTGTGCCATTTCTTTTTGTTATATTCAGTAGTGTGTGCTGGATATCACCTATGTAGATGCCATGTATGATTTGTAGTAGCAGTCCATGCATGATGAACCCAATCCTTGGCAACTTTAGTAATCATGTTAACTTTCAACTCTAGTGATGGCCGCCCTGTAGCTTCACTGGATTAAAGTAGAAATAAGATGCATAGGAGAGAGATTTGGCATTTGGCTGCAAGCAAATCCTTCATTGATTGTTTAAAAAAAAAAAAAAGTTTTTTTTATCAATTATTCTCATTGATAACTACATTATAAAAGCAAATTGACTTTTACTCAGCTAGTGTGGGCAGTGCTGGTTTCTTGCAAACTGCTGTAATTTCACAAATTCAACTAACTGTAAGTTGTTTTAAGCATTATTGTTTTGTTTTTGTTTATATTATTTATTTGTTTATATATTTAAACTCACAATTTACATAACATTACACACACACACACACACACATGTGTGTGTGTATTTATATATATATATATATTTAAAGAATCAATGTGCCAAGGAACAAAAAACATTATTTTATTATTCTCTTTTTTTATTCAGACATTTCCAAATGAGGGTTTGGCTAATGTAGTCCGAAATGTTTTTGATTTTGATTCCTACAATCAAGAAATGCGTGAAATTTTGATCAGTTCTTTACACAAGCATGGAATACCGATTGGAGCCAAACCAACAAGTATCCAGTTGGCTAAGGAGTAAGGAAAATGTTATTGTCATAATCTTAATTTTTGAAGATGCATGTGTACACATTTTATCTTAAAAAATAAGGTCATTTGTGTAAATTCTAGGTATTATAAACAAAAAAATAATTATTATTTACCTGACTTACCTAAATTCTAGGTATTATGAACAATAAAAGATAATAATTATTTACCTGATTTGTAGTTTTCATTTTTGTTTTCTTTACTTAATAAATTAATTTATATTTTTATACATGGCCATTATTATATAGATATATTCTAAAGAACAAAATCAATAATTTCAAAGTATTTTAAGACATATTTGGGTAAACAGTGCCATTAAAATGCCTTATATTCCAAATAAATGTTGATTAAACATAGCCTAAATGCTGCTTCTAAATATTTTGTATGAATTATATTTCAAAATACATGGCATATTTAATAACCAGCTATAACCAACTGAACATTTTAGCCAGGTCTTTATATATCATGCTGAGGTTTAAATGCATAAAACTATGTATATGATGTCAATAAGGTTTAAATGTACTACAGGACATGCCCCAACACCCACATTGCACATCCAGGACTTACCCCTGCACCACAGAACATGCCCCATCACCCCACATTGCACATCCATGACTTACCCCTGCATCCAGGACATGCCCCATCACCACATTGCACATCCAGGACTTACCCCTGCACCCCAGGTCTTATCCCTGAACCCCAGGATTTGCCCCCTCACTCACATTGCATATCCAGGACTTAAACCTGCATGCCAGAACATCGCTCCCTGGTGTCTAATGGAGGCAACTGGCTATATGTGCAGCCGCACAGACATTCCCATGCTGTCTCTCACGCTGCCCGGAGTTGTGGGGAGTGCGGGAGGAGCTCGTCAAAGAGCTTCCTGCTCACCACAGAGAGGCTAATGGTGGCCCTGGACCTATGTTACCTGTCTCCTCCCATTTTTATCACATGTCTGTCTAGCAGGCTTCCAGGCCATTGTATGGATAGGAGTCACAGCTAATTCCACTGACCAAAGACTAAAGGATAGATTTGGAGCTTGTCAATAACTACTGCATGTGCACACTTTTCCCATCTGTATTTCATTCACTCAAATTATAATGTATTGGGAAGCAGTCCGGTAAGTGACTGATCATGACTGATCCAAGGAATACAATATAAATGTCATTGCCCCTTTAAGCCAGCATTGTTATTATTTTAATACTGGAGTCCTCTGCAAATAGATTTTATTTATTTTTAAATATTAATTTTCCAAACTTTTTCTACAATACCAGAATGTTTTACTATATAAGTTTACCTGTCATCAGAAATGTAATTGTCATCCTCATGTAGCACTTTAAAAACTGCTGTTTTAACAGTTTTGGAATAAAGTTAAGCAACCGATTTGTATCAAACCTTTGCTTTCTGTATTTTTTCCTTTGGGCACAGGGGGCATATTGCATCATTTCCCCCATTTGAAAATTAGAATGCTGAGTACACTTCATTCTGATGAGAAAATTGCAGGTCCTAAGTGGCTGCAGACAGATTTTTTTTTTAACAGTGTTTCTAATGGGATGACAATTCCACCTAAAGAATGAGCAGGAGATAACTAGAAATTCACATAACATAATTATGTACAATTAAGGCCCATATTTCTTCAAGTACACCACTCTAGAGATTGTGAAAACCCATTATCTCAATACATGAACAGTTATTGAGTATAGCTGCACATTTTGACGCCATAGAAACAAATGGAATACACAGACTGTTCCAAAGCTAGCATTTTACCAATTGTTTTTTAGCTGACATACAAAGAATAAACATGCCAATACTTTGTGCCAGTGTGCCATTATTGCCAACAGATCACCAGATTTGGCATCAGCAAGGCTTGCCCCCAAATCACCAGGAAATAGTGGTTGATTTTGGTTCCTACCTATTTAACCTGTTAATGGCTTGTTGGAATTGACCACGTCCGTATAAGTGTTCACTGATGTGGCTGACTGTTAACACTCCTGTTGTCTTCTTGAGACAGGTATTAAATCTGTTGGCAGCTAATGGTTCACATGGTAAAAACTGTGATTGTGCTGATATATGTTTGAGCTACTGATGTTAGCCATGAACAGGTGGAGAATCATTTCGTGCTAAATATTAAATTCCAAAATTGATAGAAAGAATGCTTTACGTGAAAAAAAACTCTTTTCACAAGATATACCTCAAAACCATCTCTTAGAACAACCCGGTGTTCTGTCAAATTTCTGGAGCAAATTCTCCTGCGCAATCGCAGGAGAATTTGCTCACCGCGCATGCGCCAGCTGCGCAACCCACATCCCGCCCCCCGCACACCGCCCGCACACCCCTTCTTACCAGATGCATGCGCGCGGCTATGAAGCCGTGTGGGAATGCGCGCGTCCATTGAATTAAAAACGCTGGTAAGTAACACGGGGCGGGGGGGACATAAGGAGCCAACAGAGAGGTAAGCACCCTGGTGAGGGCTGCCTCATCTTGATAGGAGTTGTGATCCCCCTGCTGCATCAATAATACAGCAGGAGGATCACAACTCCCATGAAGATGAGGCAGCCCTCACCAGGGTGCTTACCTCTCTGTTGGCTCCTTATGTCCCCCCCCCCCCGTCCCCGTATTACTTACCAGCGTTTTTAATTCAATGGACGCGCATTCCCACACGGCTTCATAGCCGCGCGCATGTGCTGTGTACCGCCGTTGTCCGATCATCTGGTAAGAAGGGGTGTGCGGGGGGCAGGATGTGGGTTGTGCAGCTGGCGCATGCGCGGTGGGCACAAAGTTACAGCTGAGTGATCAGCTGTAACTTTATGCGCATGCGCAGTGAGCAAATTCTCCTGCGATTGCACAGGAGAATTTGCTCCAGTAATTTGTCAGAACACACGGTATAACGTACATTAATTATAAAAATGTATCTTTAATTTATGAATGTAATTATTTCAGTGGTTACACATGTGATTATTATTCAGACTACATGAAATTTGATGCACTAGGTGGAACTACACAACTTGCTATTTTTATGGGAGAGATTAGGTGACAATGGACCTCAGAATCTACACTACAAAATCTATTGGAACAATTTGAAAGTTTAATAAGTAATACAAAAGTTAATTGTGTGGCCTAAACCCTGTAGTAGGAAAGCTGAAGAATTCACAGCTTCTGTCTCATATTTATAATCCCTTTGTGCTTCTGAGGATGTAATACATCAATAGCAGCAGTTTAGCATATTTTTGTCATAGATGCTTATCCATGTATTTCTAAAACACTAATAAGCAGGAAGAATTTAGCAAAACAAGTTGACTGGATAAATAATTATCCTTATACCTTCTGGAAATCAAACAGTTGTTTATTTTGTAAAGATTCCCATTGCTCCTGACGGTATTGTCACAGTACACTGAACATCTCTTATGAAATTGGGTCAAACCTCTGAAACCCGTTTACATTACTTACATGAGATTTACACAAATAATAATAATAGTTTATTCATCCATCTGGAGTATGGGGCATGTTATATTACCTCCTCACTCTTCCTTTTTGTTTTTGTTTGGTGTCCTCCAAACCGCCATTTTGCATTTACTTTCACTGGTAAATAAATGAGGTGTTATGTACTATTGTTCTCTTCCAATTCCTTATTGGACAGTTCAGACCTCTGTACAGCTATCTGTCTGGGATGCACATGACGGGTCTTTTCAATAAATAGTGGACTTTGGACCAATTTGCGAGCCAGCATACTAAAACCTAGGATGGGTGGTACTTCTGAAGGGTTCAAGGTAAAATAATCAAAAAACTTAGGAGCCCACATAAGGGATTCTATGAGCTATGGCTTTGTGCTCCTGTAATTTCTCAAGCCTTGAGTTAAGTCATTGCAGGGTAGCACACAATCATTTCAGGTGCACAAGTAAAGTCGGCTCTCATTTAAAGAACAAAACAAACCAACACTAACTCAACACTGTGTGTGCATGGGTTTATTCCATCAGAGATCGCCCCTTTTTTCTTCCTCTGAGATCAGGAAGTAGGTGGTCCTGGGCAGTAAGGAAATGCCCCACCGCCAAAAATGGGTAGGGTATGACACATTTTTTAAAATTTGCATTAAACTGAAATTTGTGATTGTATCCTATCAGTAACAAACTTGTATTACTATCCTTCAGGTTGCCACTTACAGATGTCAGTTTTGTTGGCCACTGGACCGTCTCTCAGTCAGGAAATGCCCATCGGAAACTTATGTGCCCAACAGAATCCCAGCATCTTATTATAAAGGTAAATTTTACCTGCAGTCCAAGTTGAAGTAAACTAGTAACTTTTAGATTATTGTTGCCTGCATTCTTGAATACTTAGACCCTCACTTAACGTTAATGATTGCATGCACACATATATATTGGGTGGTTTGTTTATTCACTGTATTGGAAATTGGTTTCATATTTGTTAAATAAATATTTAGAGACAGCATGTCTGTTAAATCTGGAGTCTGGTATAACGTAAAAGATAACTAAATTGATTGACCCAGCCCACCACGATATCTGTAGCTCAAACAATAAATGAGAGATGAATTTATCTCCTAGCGGTCATCCCATATAGATGCTTGGGGATGCTTACTTCACACAACAGTTTGGTCGCTGTCCTATCACGGTCAAAAAATGAAACAGGAATTTGTTATTGTACATGCTTATGAACTGATGACCCAGTGCATCTGCACTGATCCTCTTGTAAGTAAGCAAAAGCAGAGAGATTCCCAAGGAAAAAGTAAATTGTGAGGTATGCTGTGACACCAATGGAAGAACTGTATTTTTATAATTTATATATATTTACTTTGTTTAGTAGACATGCTTTGCTTGTCATTATTATATTGCTTTGCTTTTAATTAATTTAAATAAACCAAATTTGCATATTGTTGCCCAGTGAAGATTTTCACCATTCCATACAGAGGTGAGATACTGAATTCTTTGGTCATCTGAGTCTACAATTTCTCCTAACAGATGAAATAAAGTTATTCAGGTGGCAGGAGGGTATTCAGCAGTTCATTAAACATGAACTACATTAAGAAACTAGGACATGTGCAATGAGCTGAAAACTGCCATCCAAAAACCTAATACTAGGAATGGGGATAAGAAAAAAGGTCTCCATAGACCTTACCCTGAAAAAAATAGAAGCATGCAAATCCAGTATTATTAATGTGTGTTTAAGTAGCACAGATACAAAATCATGTGGAGTCTAATAGCATTCCATAGAGCAAAACTGAAAGCATCATTTAGTGAGCCACAGGTTGCAGTCTGATGCTGTTGGCTTCCATCCCTCACTTTACTGGTTTATATGTTCAAGCAGGGTTAGTATTTTGTTGCATTTCAAACTTTTTGTATATTTGCAAACCTTTCCTTGCAGGAAATGCTAGGTTTGCTAGGGGCACTGATTTAAAGTGTACATGCCACATTAGTGGAAAACAAAATTAAATTAAATTTTTGTTAAAATATTTCCAATAATTAACCCTCCACCTACAATTGAACAGTTTGTGGCAAGGCATAAATAAAGCAAATGTTTTACCTATACACTCTCCTTATTGGCAAACAGGTCAGCAGTGAGTTTATTTTATTGTTCAGCTTTTCTTAACTTTTAGTTCACATGTTTTACTCTTTACTCCTATCAGAAGGTTCTGTGTAAGGCTGCTAGAAATATTTAATTTATCAAGACTGGGAAAGTAATTCTACCTACAATATAGTCTAACTGCTTGGTACAGTCCAATGAACAAAGGAAAAAGATTAATCATTGATACAAAAGTACATTCTCCCCCACAGTTTAATAACACTTAGTCATCCTTCAAAGTTACATGGTTAATAAGGTTGTAAAAAGTCATTAAAAAACATTATCTTATACACAAGCTGCCCTTTTTTCATTGCATTATTTACTCATACATCAGCCGACTGTACCCCAAGATTCATCTTTATTGGATTACAAATTTGATTCGCAATATTCTTGTTTTGCACTACTCTTCGATTTTATGTTTAACATTGTTATTTCAATTTATTGTGAAGTATGTTTTACACATGAAATATGAGCTTACAGCTCACTCACATGTTAACTGTCATTAAAAACTGAAAATGTCTAAAAATAAAGAATTTAAAAAAAAACAAAAAAAAAACAAACATAGTCCATCAAGTTAAACCCGTCCAAACACCTTTATGTGTTGTAGACCAAGAAGAAAAAAAGAAAATAAATTGAATGAGGCATTTCTAATTTCATCTCAAAGGGAAAAAAAATCCTTCTTGACAGGAAGGCAGTAGGATTCTCCCTTGATCAACATTATTTCAGCTAATTTTAATTGATGTAGCCTTGATTGATGTAGGCCAAATATGAATTGTGTTTATTCCAGCTAGGTGGGATCAGCTGGAGGTAAAGTGACCGGTGTTCTAGAGGGTTGAGTATTAAGCTTCTTTAAAGAGATTAGTTTTGAGGGAGGAGGGAGAGAGCTGGATGCTCCACGGAAGGGAGTTTCAGAGAGAGGGGACAGCTTGGGTGAAATCTTGGAGACGCGAATGTGAAGTGGTGATGAGGTCGGAGGAGAGTTTTAGTCCCATTGAGGAGCGCAAAGGTTGTGCAGGGAGGTATTGGTTAACAAGGGACGCAATGTATGGAGGGGCGGAAGAGTGAAGGGCTTTGTAGGTTGAAGACAGAATTTTAAATTTTATCCTTGAGCAGACAGAAAGCCAGTGGAGGGTGTTGCAGAGTGGGGCTGCCAAATCAGACCGACGTGCAAGAAAGATGAGTTTGGCAGCTGAGTTGCAGGGGAGACAGACGAGCTAGAGGTAGTCCAGTCAGGAGGCTGTTACAGTAGTCCAGACGAGAGATCACAAGCAAGTGCATTAGTATTTTGGCGGTCTCTTCGCTGAGGAACGGGCGAATGCGTGCAATGTTCCTTAGGTGCAGCGACTGGATTTGGCTAAAGATTGAATATGAGGAACAAAGGAGAGAGCAGAGTCAAAAGTTACCCCAAGAACTCGGACATGGTCAGCCGGTACGATTGTAGCATTTTTAACGGTGACTGTGAACCCAGGTGAAGGGACAGAGTTTGAGGGAGGGAAGATAATCAGTTCTGTTTTGGAAAGGTTAAGTTTCAGGTTAAAGGGGCAGTCTAGTCACCCTTTTAACTTTGGTGCAATTTGTAGGCAGCACACTGTAGACTAGACTGTCACTTTTGTTTTGTTTTTTAGTTCGCTGAAAAAAAGATATTATACTTAGCATTGAAAGAGTAGCCACCAGTGGCCGTTTTCGCGTACTACATCGGTACGTCCGTATGCCCTAATGCAAGCGCAGTTGCTTCTTCTCCCATCAATCACTGGACTGTCTGAAGGATTTACCAGCATCCCCCAGGCCCCCTCTAATCTCCTGCTCTCAGACGCGAGCATCTCCATGAAAACAGGCCGGTCTGTGCTTCCTGCAGAGTGAGCTGGATGGGGGAAGGCATCACAGAGGAACTTTTATTATCACAAAAAGGACCTCTTCTCCGTGGAGCACAATAAATCATGGTTTGTCGGCAAGGCAGTAAGTATTATATTGTATTTACTGCCTTGCTACAGCTGACACCTAGCCTGTGATTTATTGTGCAAGTCATGGAGAATGAGTCCTTTTTCTGATAATAAAAGTTCCTTTCTGTTTACTCCCCTGGGTGTCCTGCTCACTCATGAAGGGGCCATGTAGTATAATATTAATCTAAGCAAAAAAGCACCAGTATCTACATTTTAATAATTAAATTCCAATCGCACTATAACTATAATTCCTATCATACTCACACAGGCTCTGAACTTACCATCATAATCATATTGGTATTAAATAAACTGTAATTTGTTCAGCCATGCTGAATTTAGGGGGGGGGGGACTGCAGTGCCTATCATGCTCATCCAGGTGGAATTTATGATGGGGACTGCAGTGCCTATCATGCTCCGCCACACTGCCTATCACAGCCAAGCTGGCATTTATGAGAGGGCTGCACTGCCTATCATGCTCAGCCAAGTTGGCATTTAGGGGGGACTGCACTGCCGATCATGCTCAGCCAAGCTGACATGTTAGGCAGTGTTGGATGACATGACTGCCATTATAAATTGAGAAGGCACTAACTTATAATGCTTTTGTATACAGTAGGATCTTTAATGCAACACATTGCCTGATTACATCACTAAACAGGAAATCATATTCCAATTCTTATTGGCTGCTGCTGGGAAAATTAACTCCCTTAGAAGCCTAAGGGAGACGCCCATTGAGTGGGCCGCCCTGAACCTCTGCAATTTTCATCTAAGTGTAAAATCTTCATTTTTTAAGTAATGCAAAATATAAAATATGCATTTTAAAGTACTTTGAAAGTACTTTAATATGCATTAAAATGTTGAGGATGCATTTTGGGTACTAGACAGTCCCTTTAAGGTTAAGTTCCACTACACGTGACAATAGAGAGGGAGTGAGGTCAGGGGAGGAGCGGTAGATCTGAGTATCATCCGCGTCCAGGTGGTATTGGAAACCAAAAGAGCGGATGAGTTCTCCCAGAGAGGTGGTTTACAGGGAAAACAATCGATCCAAAAGAGTGCCGTACCACTTATGCCAAACGAGGATAATCTGTTAAGAAGGAGGCAGTGGTCAACGGCAGCAGAGAGATCTAACAGGATCATCACTGAGAAGTGGCCTTTAGATTTGGCAGAAAGGACCAAACTTATATAGATGAAAATATACTTCCTGCTGTATTGTTGTTTTATAATAACATAATTTCTTCATCGGGTAATATTTTTGCTTGTAAATACCCTGTGGTAAATAAGTTATTTAAATTTTCTTATGTTATTGTAAAATATGCTACTGTTATATTGTTATTTATTTTAGTGCATGTAAAGCAAAAGTCCTTTTTCAATTTAGGGCCCAGTATACCTCAATATACAGGAATATGCATTGGATCGCCATGAAGCACGGTCTGTGAGTTTCAGTGAGGAAATGGCCCACTGGCGTCTTCCTCTTAATGAAGTGGATATTGTGTGTGATGCCACTGTTACCTCGGGTAATAACATTTCAATTTGCATTGTAGTGTATTCCAAACACAATGTATATTACATTTACCAAAGAAAGTAAATGAATAACAGAAAGGGTGCACTTACAGTGTTTAAAATAAAAAAAAGTAATGTTATGACTTTTTGAGAATATATATCTTTTTAAATTAAAATTTGGTATTAGGCTGTGTGATCTCTGACCATTGGTGTTATTTCAAAATGTTCTATTGCAGTCTATGGTATTAAATAACCTGAGATTAAATAGCTAATTTAACGATTATGTTGTATATAAGTGTTATAATGATGTTGTTGTTTAATATTTGGAGCCACTGAGATACTTCAATGATTTATTTCTTTGTTTTTACTTGTTTTTTGTTTTTGTCAGTGTTATCCCAGTATCTATACAAAAGCTGCACAAGGCGAATTCTCCACTACTAGAATGGCTGCCCATTTAAACATAAGCCTCCGCTCGAACTGTTTAGGTGAAATTGTTATCCTGCCAACTCTGATTAGGATGGGTAGTGCCAGCTACACCTAGTAAATCGCCAACACTTTGTAGAACTCAGTTGGTATGTTTATGTAATAAGCATAGCATTTTCCCTCCAGTTTGTCAAATGGCTCAGATCTTACAGTAACACTGTCTAAAGCTGATGTTGTGATTGAATTAAAAAGTCCACTATCAGAAGACCTCGTTAGTTAAAGGAATTCATTAAAACATGATGTTATTATAATTATATGTTATTTATTTTAGAAAGTGAAACAGAAAGCATACTCTATGTGGTTACATGCAATCCAGTATCATTGCACTCAGCCAAAATAAATGGCAATAAAGGCTCCTATGTGGATTTATATGATATCTTCCCAAGGACTGTTGGCAATATATGGCAGCCATTTGTGACTGCAGCACCACTGGGACACCCCCTTACTGGTCAAGTTATTCTTCATGAAGAACAGGTAGGTTATTTGCTAGGTGGAATACATTGTTGCACTCTTAGATTAAATGTTATTTTTATTTAATTATTATTAACCCCTACATTATGAGTGGTGCATGCTGGACCCTATGCTTTCATGCATTATTCTTCTTCACATCAGCATTTCTATAAAGCACTATAGTTTTGAAATGGTGTAGGGCCTTTAAAAAATACATTGTTATGAGGACTTTGACTATCATTCAGTAACATTAAGTCAGTACCAAAGCCCCAACACCACTTGTTTTTTCAATATCAACCATTGAAACAAATATTGGTATTGGATATGCTGCCTTCTTCAGGGAAGATACATTTGGAAGTGCAAACCTGTATACTGCAGTACCGGGAACTGCTATGTTAGTGTAAGCAAAAAGGGAAGTGAGATCTGTAACAGCTGGGGTACAGATATCCTGCTCCCCCTTGAGACTAAAAGAAAACATACTTTGGCAGGCAGATCGAGATCTATGTAGTCCAGAATGGTGTGTTCTAATATGTTATACACTCAAGCCATAACAACCAGTTCTTGTTTTTATCTCTAATGTCCCAGTTAAGATAGTGATTTTAGAAACATCTTGTATGGCCCTGGACTCTTTTTCTGTGAATACTGTGGGTATAACAGGAATCTGTTCCTACTTTGTAATAAAAACCAAAACGTAAAGGAAATGCTACTTATTACATGTACTCAGTGCTTGGAATTCCAGACATGAGGACAATGAAGTCATCCAAAGGTTACTGTGCTCCCAGAAAAGAACAAATGTGCAGATACCCTGTTTCCCAAACCACCTTAAGTGTCTGGATTTAACTTGCACAGAACCAAAGAAGTGGGATCCCTATCAGCGAGAACGGGCAAAAGCTCAAATAGCCGGCCCTATAGGATGTAACCTACTCGGGAGAAGAATCACCATTATTAGCTCTCTTGCACCATTACAGAGGAAACCTCTCCATTAGCATATCAGACTGGTCCCACCCATTATGGCAGTCCAGATCCAAAATGCTCGGCAGCAACCACATATGTACGTTTCGGCCTTCATTGGCATGGTCAGTGTGGTACACAACTAACATATTAGTCATTTCTGTAGAAAGGAAGTACTAACTTCAGTAAAAGTGAGTATTGCAGCAAACAGTGGAAAGGATGGTAATACCATAGTCCATCAGCAACATGCTAATCATGTCTGGATACAGCAGCTGCAGTTGTGTAATATCCTGCATAAATAGTATTTAGATAAAGTATTATTTTAAAAAAGTCACTAATTAAGCAAAGTGATGTGCTTTTCATTGATATTATTCACATAATGAATTGTTTCCAATACATCCAAATTTCCTGGCTTTTATAGTGATTGGATAATTGATAGTGATGTGAATGCCTTATTCCAGGCCTGTCCAATTTACAGCCCTCCAGCTTTTCATGTACAGCTACACCTGTATAATTCTCTGTCTCTGCTGAGTTGGAATAAGGAATATTGGAATTGTAGCTAATGGGCTGAACAATCCAGTCTCATTGTATTGTTCTATTCATGTAATCTGGAGACCTAATTGTGAAACAGAAAGGTCTACTCAGTAGATTGCAGGGAGTTGAGACAGGAATGTTTAAAATTCTCCCATTTAGCAGCAATGGAGAATTTTTCTAACTCGGCTACCTTGGCCTAAACTTTCAAATTCTCATCTCAATTCCCTGCAGTTCTTTCTTTCTTTAGTAGACCCTAGAGTGTATTCCTTCATTTAATGTTCCCACACCACTGTTAAATATGTCACATATGACTATCATACATGCTACTATACACGCCAAAGAATTTTGCAGATAGATTTCTAACAATAATGTTGTCTACTGCCACAAACCAAAATGTTTCTTTTTTTGAGTTATGCAGACATATTTTTTACAGACACTTTAGTATACTAATGTTTGCTAAGGCAAACAACGGTCATTGCAAAGAGGTGATGACGTTAGGTGAACTGTCTGCTTTCGCTCCATGAAAGTCCAAGCAAGTAGACTAAAATTTCATTTTGGTGTGGATCACACATAAAGTTTTCGGTTTGTATATTTTTGATTGGTATGCTAAGGTTTAAATCTCAATAAAATAAAAAAAATGTAAAAAAATTTTTTGAAATAAAATGACATTTCTCTCATACATTAGCAAATCCCCCGCCCAATTAACTTTTCTTGGATTTTACAACATTTATTATCATTAAAACAAAGTTATGAATACCATTCATTGGCCTGTTCAACCAACCTAACACAAATGCTGCATTTTAAAGCTCTCTTCTGTATATTATTTTATATTTTGGAGATTCTCCGTTAAGGTTGTAGCACATAAACGTCTATTCTTTTTTATTTTTAGAGTAACGTCATTCTCTTGTTGGACACAAATAATGGAAGCCTTCGTCGAATCATGCTCTCACATGAAGAAAAGGAGCCTTCAAGGCGATCATCCTGGTGGGGTAGCAAAGAAGTGCAGGTAAAGGTTGAAGTTGGAGGAATGAGAATCGTTTTTTTTGTTCATATACATTTTGTAGTAGCACAAAAGGTCTTATGATGGTGTGAGCTTGTTCTTCTTGGTTGCAGAGCACTGCCATAGAACACAATCCATTCTGCAAATCAAAAAGTCTAGCCATTTTTGTATGAAATTTCTGAATGCCTGAAGCTATTTCCACTCCCAGGGATATCCGTTGTGATGGTAAAGCAATAGCTTTCTAACGGTCCCAAAGGCAGCTCAGTAGTGTACTTACAGAGAATCTGTAGATAAGTCAAACTCAAGGAGCTGAAAGAAATCACAAACCTGTGCTTACAGCGTTTGAGCAATGGCATAATTACTTTACAAACATGACATTTCTAAGATTTTTACAGTTTTAGATAGATTTATTCTCCTTTGGCAGTGAAACATTTTTTTCAAAATATATATTTTCAAGTTATTAAAGATGTCAGAGAAAAGGATTGTGTTCAGAGTGGCACATCGTGTCACAGTTACACTGTGAGATTAAACATTTTTTTCTTCGTTGTCATTACAAACGAGAGTCTCACTAATAAATATACTCTATCTTTTTAGGATAGCCACAAAATGTGCCGAGAGTTTTCACATAAAAACTGGCTTGTGTTCTACAAGGAAAATGGGTAAGTGTGCTATGTTACAAAAGTTAGGCCTACTAAGACCCACCTGCATAACCCTTACCCCGCCTACTATAAAATTACCATCCACTTCCGTGCCTGACTGGAATAGAGCTGTCATTCCAAATCTTCATGGTCCACACCGCTGTTATTTTGCAGTGATTCACTCAGTGTTCTCGATGTTCTGGAGGGAACTTCCCATACTATCTCACTACCTATCAACCTCAAGTCAGTTTTCCTCGTTGCAGAAGATAGATGGCTCTTGACTGAGAGGAAAACTAACAAGTAAGTTCACTGTTTGTTTTGATTCCTTACACAGTATCACATATATCCAGGGTGAAAATATAATACCTAAAGCATGTTTTTGGGGAAGTATATAGTGATACAACTAATCTCAAAATGTGTTTACTTCCCCTGGTTGGTGTAACTGAATTTAGTAACATCCTGAGGTGAAATGTGCAGGGGAACACCATTTGAAAGTGAAAGAGGGACAATTTTGTACACAGAGGTGGACTGGCAGCATTTGACCCTTGGGTCAAAAACAGATTAATATCCCATGGTACAATTTAATCAGTCCATTCATTATGAAGAGAGAGAGAAGCAAATAGGTAGGCAAGACAGATCTGTTGACAAATAAGATACAGAGATTTGTACAAATCAATTGGATAAAAAGATAGACAAGGCACATAAATAGAGCAGTGTTTTGACCCAAATGCATTTTTTACCGACTTTTCACTGGTCTTTTATCTTTCAATCTCTCCTTCAGATCCAGAAATGTAGAGGGGTGAGAGAGGTTGTGAAGGTGAGGATAGTGGGCTCTCCTCTCATACAAGTACATGCATACAGGGTCTGTGTGGAAGGCCAAAGTACTGAGCATACCTGAACTGTATGCTTTCTATCCTAACCTATTGATCCCAGCCAGAGCCTCATCTGAGGAATATGGCCACATAGACTGCACATGCAGACGTGCAACCCCAGCCCATTAAGTCAGATTAGAGAGCAGCCCAGAGGGCAATTTCCCCCCTGACCCTTTGCCAGCTCTCCCTTAATTCTTTCCATGTAAGTGTTTTGCTAAAATTTAAAAATAAATCAGTTGTCAGTTTCTGTATGCATTACCAAAAAGATTTGTGGTGCATTAATAAGAGTTCCTTATTAAGCATTAGAAGAGTCTTTTAGATATAGAGTTTCACTTGGATGAAATCAGTGCCATAACTAAAGAGAGAGGAAAATGTTTTGCTACCCAGACATTACTATGACTAATGACTGGATGGCATCCCTTGCCAGGCAGCCATTTGTGTGATGTTCATCTTGCTGGCAGCTTTTTGAGAATAATGGCTGTGAACTTTAGGAATAAGTGACGAGTTCTGAGCTATTTCCATTAGGAGCCTTTCTGTGGCTCTTCTGGAAATAAGAGGACACCAAAGTGCTGCTGGATAATTGTACATCTTTATTCATACGTCTATGTTTATGTGACCTTATGAACTGTGTGGTTATTCATTGCCCAAGTAATACAAACAACGTCCACGCTAAATCCATGTAGTGTGGAACCAGTACTTCTATTACTAGTAAGTGACACTCAACGCTGTATAAAACAACAAATAGAATTAGTGCACCATGTATCCTCATGTCACATTTATACATTTGTCTTCCTCCCAGTGTCATTTACAGATTTTATATAATTACTCACCTACGTATCTTATTGTTACCTCAATGTACCTAAGTGTTCACAGTAGCAGTGAAATGCTTCTTTTTCCTTGGCGTCTTGATCTTATAAATCCCTCATATTAATGTCCCTGTTCTCTTTTTAAACATGTAAAACCTACCCTTTTACTCATATTCCCTCCATTCTAACTGCAAATTAGACACTTTTCCCATTATGCTAGTAATTCACCTTTTACTCCATTATAATATGACTTGACTACCCCTTATCCCGTCAGCTTGTACTTCCGTTACACCTTGCTTCAATTCACAGTAATGCGATCCCTCAAGATCATTATTAAATGTAACATGTAATAACTATTTTAACAACTGCCTTCTTTTTTCCCCTTTCCTTAGTGCCATGTGACTTACTTCTTACCTCATTATAACATCACCTGTTTAATATCACATATTGACATATTATATATATATATATATATATATATATATATATATATATATATATATATATATATATATATATATATATATATATATATATATATATATATATATATATAATATGACATATTAGTTTCCATAGCCCTGTTATCCCTCACTGCCGTATCAGCTCTTCCTTCTAAACCCAGAACAGTTAATGAAGTATTAGTGTGTGTCCCGTGGATTTGTCTACAAGAATTAATGGGGTCTGTTCACTAAACAGCAAACTGTGCGGAATTAGCGAGGAGTTAATTTGGGAGCAAAACGCAGACATTAATAGCCAACTTGGAAAAATAGAGCGGTTGAAGAATTTTGCCAAATCAGAGATTTTGTCAGTTCACCATAGTTCACTTGTCCATAAATATATATTTATGGACAAGAAAAAGGAGAAAACATGTTAGAGGGTGTTGTTTGTTTTCTTGACAATTGTTTTATAAAACAAAATATGCCTTATGCTGTACCTAACGATCATTCAAAAAATGTAACGTGTTGCACTGGTTTATTTGAATTCTGAAGGATGAAAGCAACACATCTAAACTGCATCTGGATGGAGTTTACATAATGATAATAACTAATATTTATATTTACTATGCTCATCTGTAGGAAGTTCTTTCTGACCAAGCCTCTGCACATGGATGGAGGTTGCATAATGTTTTAAACTGTAATATTAATATCTTCTTTGCTCATCTATAGGAAGTTCCTTCTGACCAAGCCTCTGCACATGGATGCTGAAGACACTGGGGTTTGTCAGCTGCATGCGTTAAATGAGGAACCTGTGGATACAGGGTTTGGCATAACAGCAGGTATTAAATATCACCATAGAAGAAAATCAATGTGTTCTGTATTATTGAAGGTTGTGTGTCAGAACTCTAACTAAGAACTTTAACGAAGTCCCCTTGGCTGAATGAAATAAATTATCACCAAAGGCAAACAGATAGTTACTTTAAAAAAGGGTAGTCCCGCTGGCAGCAAAGTAAAGAAAGAAAATTCTCCAAGACTGAACCTTCTTAAAATTCCAAGTTTATACCAAAAATCCCATTTTTGGAGCAACTACGTGTTTGTCTGTGTTTCCAGTTTCTGGCTGAGGATCATGAATTTCTGCTCCGAAATTAATAAGTTTAATAAAGGCAAACTGCATATTGTCAAACAAAGCTTCCATAGAGGGTAAAAAAATAAAACACCTTAATAAGTGATGACCAGTTAAACCTTATACAGTATTCAGTTTGTTTTAATATAGTATGTATGTGACAAAATCATTTTACAGCGCCATATTTCAAAGTGTTGAGTAAAATTTCCCCTCTGCTGAATCGTGTGCTATATGCTATAGATTCAATGATAGCCAATGTATGTGGATCAGCATCACAGACCTTCTGCCTTTTCATCTCCCCCTAGCATCACAGAACCCTCCCATCAGCATCACAGGGCTGATCAGATAGCAGTGCATGCAGTAGAGATGGTGCATCACTGCTTATTTAGTGGAATCTCACCTGACCAGCCTCTCCTGTATACTCATGCTGTGACACTCATGGCTGAATAAATGTTCAACCCAGAGCTATTACAATTGGGCTTTTTAGCACAGCACTTGAGGCTTTAACCCCTGTAGTCCCCCTAGTGATGCTTCTGTTGTTATATGATTTTTATATGTTCTATTGCAGTAAAATATATGCAGTATAGTGCAGATTCCATGTATTAGGGTTGCTATCTCCTTGGTCCTTCAGTCAATGTTGTAATAGTTAGTGCTACATATTCGGAGCCTCTGGATGTAAAGATTGAACTATATGGGTTTTGTTTATTAGGAACTTAACAGGAGGTCTAGGTAAATGTATTTCATTACTTGTGAATGCAGTGGTTTAAATAAAGTATTAAAATAACTGCATGCATCATGTTATATTTTGTCTCAGCCTCAGAACCATGTAACCTGCATATGATTTCCAAAGACCAGTTGCCATCTGAAAATTTAAGTGCAGCTATTGGACAGAAGATAATTTCCCCTAATAGAATCTTTTCTGATGAGAGTAACTATGCCTCAATAGTTGTGGGCTTTCCAGATCTTCTGGTAGGTACCCTGCGGGAAATGGCTTTCAATAACTTTACTGAATACTGTATTTATTATTATCAAATATTTGTACAGCGGCAACAGTATACGCAGCACTTAATACCTTGCATTCTCAGCATAAATTTGGCCTAATGCATCTCTATGATATCTCTCTACTGTGGGTGTTGCTTGAAAGTCTCCAATAAATAAAATTATTAAGTCCCAAAATATATTCATAAATACATGAACAAACATGATTACAACCTGATGTGATCACCTTTTGATTATTTGATGTACAGTGTCTACATCACAATACATTTTATGAGCAATATTATCCTGTTTAATGTGCTTTTCCGGTTTGGAGGTATATTTTAGGGATTACACGAGAATGTGGAACAGTGCTTTTGGAAACTGAGAAAAATTGTGATACACTCAAGGCTTTATAACACAAGTCATAGTAACATAGTAATTTAGGTTGAAAAAAGACACAAGTCCATCAAGTTCAACCCATCTACCTATCATTCCAGTGTTTTGATCCAAAAGAAGGAAAAAAACCCTAAGGAAGCTATTTTGAATTTTGCCTCCTAGGGGGAAAAATTCCTTCTTGACTCCAAAAGGGAAATCAGATTTCTCCTTGGATCAATAAGCTCTATTATTAAGGCTTATTCTATTATTAATAGCCATGTATGTTCTGCTTTTCTAAAAAAAACATCCAGACCATTTTTAAATGCATCTATTGTGGTTGATTGCACTACCTCTCTTGGCAGTGAGTTCCATAACTTTATTGTCCTTACCGTAAAGAATCCCTTCCTTTGCTGTCTATGAAATCTTTGCTCTTCCAGTCTCAGGGAGTGACCTCTTGTTCTTTGTACATTTCTGTTAATGAACAGGTCCCTGGAGAGCTCTTTATATTGGCCCTGCACATATATACATAATGTTATCATATCCCCTCTAAGACGCCTTTTTTCTAAAGTAAATAAATGCAATTTTTTAAGTCTCTCTTCATAACTAAGATCCTCCAATCCCCTTATTAATTTTTTAGCTCTCCTTTGCACTTTTTCTAGTTCCTTAATATCCTTTTAAAGGACTGGTGCCCAGAAATGTACTGCATATTCAAGGTGAGGTCTTACCATTGATTTGTAAAGAGGCAAGATGATGTCCTCCTCCCGTGAATCTATACCTCGTTTTATACATGCCAATATCTTATTGGCCCTTGCAGCTGCTGACTGGCATTGGGCACTGTTGCCAAGTTTGTTATCTACAATGATTCCTAAATCCTTTTCGTTAGTAGTTTTTCCCAGGGAAATACCATTTAACATATATGTTGCTTTGTTATTATTTTTCCCATAATGCATAACTTTACATTTGTCTATATTGAACCTCATTTGCCACTTTCTTGCCCAGTCCCCCACTCTGTCCAAATCTTCCTGTAAAGAAAAAACATTGAGATTAGTCTTTATTACCTTACTTAATTTTGTGTCATCAGCAAACACTGAGACATGGCTCTCAGCACAACGTGGGAGATCATTAATAAACATATTAAAAAGAAGAGGTCCTAAAACAGACCCCTGAGATACTCCGCTCAATACCCTGGTCCAATTTGAGGCTTTTCCATTTACAACAACAGCCAATTTTCAATCCAAATACATACATTTGCCCCCAATCCTATTTCTCTCAATTTGTAGAGTAACCTTTTTTGTGGAACTGTATCAAATGCTTTAGCAAAATCCAAATAGATCACATCAACTGCCACACCTAGATCTATATTTTTACTGACCTCTTCATAGAATGGTATTACGTTTGTTTGACAAGACCTATCTTTCACAAAACCATGTTGACTTTTACTAATTATATTCTGATTCAAGATGTATTCTTGAGTGTACACCTTTAGCAATCCTTCAAATAATTTCCCCACTACAGATGTCAAGCTCACTGACCTATAATTACCAGGCAGAGATTTTGATCCCTAGTCAGTGTATCTAAATATATTTAGCATATATGTTTGTAAAACACACTACATTTCTAGTATAGTACCACCCCACCAGCTTCTTATATTACATGCCAGTCTACCCACTGACCAGCAACTGCCATCCTTTTCTTTTCTCTGTCTGATGGGCGACTGTCTTTCTCTGCTACTGCAGAAAGAGACATACATTTTCAAAGTTGATCAACAGAGGGGACCTAGTGGAATATTAATGGAATAACTGTAAGAAAAAAGAAAACTAAAACAGTTGTTCTTACTTTTGAACTTTCCAAAATCGATCACAATTCCTGCACAGTACTGACTAATATGTGGGGGCTTTATAAATAATCTTTACCAGTAATGGGCCCAATTAAATTATGCAAAATATCACTTATTACTGGGTTTTAACTCATTTTTGTATTGCAATTTATGGGATTCAATGACGTGATAAATTAACTCAGGTCATTGAATAGACCCCAATGTTTGAAAACTTCACCAATTTTATCAATATTTCAGCAATATGGTTTGTTCCTTTTCTTTTTTACTGTGACTTTTTATTTCCTTATCCTGTGCTTTGCAGTGCTATCCCGTAGGATAAAACATTGCTATACAGCAACAATGAACTTTAATTGCGGTCTTTCCAATGACCTGAGTTAATTTATCTCATGTCACTGAATTTGTGTAGACGTTTTGAATAGGAATAGTTAATAAACGAATATAAATAACGTATTTTATTGTGCAAGCTTTGCTCTATAGCTCTATCAGGGAGCTAACATGTTGTTTAGAATCTGGGGTCAGATGGTTCATATCTCACTTAATCTGACCCAAGATGTCAGCCTCCTGAAACAACTATGCAATAAAGTACTTTATTTGCATTTTTAAAATGCATACTCTTGATGCAATCTTTCAATTAAGGTTTTTTTCCCCGGTGTTTTTTCCGTGTGCCTATGTCAGTTTTTTGTAACCATCACTTATGTACACACACACATATATATAGATATTTATTTTTATATATATATATATATATATATATATATATATATATATATATATATATATACACACAACATAAAAAAGATAATGTTGATGCATTTTGCAATAACTAATCTCTTAGAATGGCATGAAAGCCTGGTATCAGCACATGGTTTGGACTATGTGCTTCCAAACTATTTCCAGAGTGAACCAGAATACATGAAAAAATATCCAATAAAAAACAACTTCATCCTGGCACTCCTGTAATAGAAAGATTAGGAGGAGTCTATTAATCTTACACTGGAGAGCTACTCTACCCAAGACGTCTAACAATCAATCATGGTTCACTTTGGCTAATAATAACTCCATGTCTCACTGTGTCTACAGCCAATGAATTTTAATAGTATCCTAACTTGATACAGACTTAGATTTTTACCGTAATTCTCTCCTTCTTGAAAATGGAATCCATATGAGTATGAAATATACCAAGTGTAATAGCAGTGACTGCTCATCAGCTTACGTGATGAAATTATATTGGTTTTATTATATTTTCAGTCTCCTAGTGAAGTTTACAGTTGGAAGAGAGGATCTTCACTGAGCAATCATGGTGCCCTGTCTCCCGGCCAGCTTTTCCAGCCAGGGCAAAGCAAATTTGGAAGTATGAAGCAGAACAATTGTGTGACATTGCTTTCTGCCAACCAGGTTATCAGGGTCATATCATCAACCAATGTGCCTTTAAAAGACATATATGCCAAAGGTAAGGCAAAATATTTTAATATATATGTTAATGTTTTATTTGGCATATTTTATTTTGGCTTTTTTGTGTGAAAATCTCACAGGTCACACCCCCCTAAGGCCAGTCCTGCTGGCACCAGGGCAGCCTAACCGTCCCCCCATGTGTGCTACTGATCAGTGTGTCCTCAAGTCCCCTGGTGTATTTAATGCTAGCAGATCCATAGAATTTTGCACATTATGTATGTGTCTTGAATTTGAATGGTCGTTATTATTTCTAGTTAATGCTCGAAGCTGGATAGATCACTGGCTGCTGCTATAGTTACAAGAGACAGATCTGTAAACCACCTGACTTTATACATCTGAGAAGAGTGTGAATATTAGGTGACAAATCCATTTCACATGTTACGTGTGGAGAATGTGAGAATACAGTTGTATATTTTTGGGTTGCGAATGACTCATTTATTAACAGTGAGACTAAGGTTGCTGTTACCACAGTATTTGTTATAGCACATATGTAACTGGTTTATTTATAGTGGAGATTTAAGAAATGCAGGAGAAAATGTTCTTGTTTTTGTTTATTTATCTAATGCTTGCCATGTAACAAACACGCTTCCAAACTGAAGGAATATCAGATGCGCGGCAGACCTGGGAAAGACAAGTGCCTGGATTTTATGTTACTATTTATTTATAAAGCTTCATCATTTTTCTCTGCATTGTACAATGGACGAGCAAACCACTGACCTTCAACTTTTTGCAGTGGATGGGTGGAGTTCTTTTAATAGGATACGGCCTACCAAACTACTGATGTACCTAATTATTACTACACATAAGTCTAACTATTACCCTTACTGACGTATGAATGGTGAATCACATAACAAATTAGAAACGTAAGGAGAGAATTCTTTGAGACTTTGCCATGGTGTTGACTGAGTTACAGAGAGGAAATAATAAGCTTGACTCCTGGAGTTTGAACACAGAGCGCAATACATGCCACTTTGCATGTGACTGTGACAATGATTGAATTGCCTGTCTTGACCGGGTCATGTGTTTCTGCCTCCGGAACCTAATGTGTATCTGATTTGTTTCCTGATTCTTCAACCAAATCACTCCCTGTTTTGAAAACGGAGTCTCTTGTCTCTTAGCCAGTTCCACAATCTTACTTTAGGCAAGACGGTGATTGTTCCAACAAGACTTGAATCTGCTCCTGTGTTTAACAGACTGTACACCTGACATTAGCTGCTTGTAGCTCATATATGTAAACTGAACCAAGAAAAGAATGAACTTTCACTGGAGTCAATGACCTGCACCCGTCAGACTACTTCTGGTGTGGGTAATATTTTAATTGGACACAAATTTTAGTTGATCTATCTGAAAATGAGAAGCACTTTTCATCATATAGGCCAAAGGAGTTTATACAAGCACAGATTACAAGGAAAGAGCCATGCATGGCAGGATTCCAATACTATCTCTGGAACAACAGCGGGATGGCAATAAGCCAGAAAGGAGTAGCTTGTGTGACAACATTCAGGAAGTTGTGAGAACAAAAGGGATCTATTCACTAGTAGATATGACTGTCTAATAAACTGGCCTGCAATGTTCTTTAAATACTTACCCAATTTAAATTATACAGCTCTATGTAAATAAATGGTAATACCAGAATAGAAAGAAAGTTTAAACACAAATTTGCTTCCTTGCCAAGTCGTCTTTTCTTAGTTACAGTAAACATTTCTCAGCCAATGCAAATATAAGAAGCATGCCAAGCCATGTAGCAGACCATGTCACTAGGGCTGGTGCAATACTTTTTTCCACCATAGACAAAACTTATATTTTGCTGCCCCTTACTGATACTGCCACGTACACAGACAGTCCCACATGCAGTGTCACATATACATGCAGGCACATCTACCTACACAGTCACACATGCAATGTCACATGCACACACACACACAGTTCCCAGCACCCATACTACATCCACAGGACTTGCCTAGGACCCAGATTGTATTGACATTACTTGCCCATCACCCAGATTACACACACAGGTCATTGCTTACCACCCAGATTGCACACACAGGACATGGCTTAACACCCATATTGCACACACAGGACATGACTCAGCACCCAGATTGCACACACAGGACATAGCTTAGCACCCAGATAGCACACGCTGGACATGCCCCCACAACCAGATAGCATCAACAGGACTAACATCAGCACCTAGATTGCATCCTCAGGGTGGTGGTGGACAGTTTGATGCCTGTGCGCTGCCCAGGTGCACAGACATTCGCTCAGGCTGACTCTTGCACAATCTGCACATCTCTGGAGTCTGAGGTTGAATAGAATCCTTAGGCCTATATGATGTAAAGTGCCTCCTATTTTCAGATGCATCAACTAAAGTGTTCAATTAAAATATTACTCATACCAGAAGTAGTCTGACAGGATGTCTGGGCAGTGCAAATACATCCACCTGCCTGCGCTTCCCAACTCAAATGGGGCTGCCTGTTTTTGCGCTCCCTGCTTCCAGGATACACCAACCAAAATTAACATTAACCAAAAGGTTAACTGTTTTGCATACTTTTTGCAAATACAAATCACAGTCGCAGGCTTTTGAAAGCAGCTAGAGGGTTTGACTGTGCAATTAAAAGTTCAATAGTCTTAATCAGGGCTGAAACTTCTCAAGCTACCAATTCCAATTTTAAACAAAACCTGCCATAACTGTTGTGTAAAGCTCTTATAGGAGCCTTAACCATTGTGTTAGTGAAATGTAAGTAGCGGTGGTAGGTATAAAGGGTTTCTATTTAGCCAGAGTTCCCTTTGAATCCCTTAGGATGGTAATCATTGATTGAATAAATCATATAAATGACCTCACACATTTATCAATAACTCAGTATCCATGTGTGACAAGGTATGTGAACATATAGATTCAGTAGTTGGTAATACCTGTTCATAAGCAATGGCCATATTTGAAACTGTTGTTTTTGAGAACATTGTCCCAAAAGGCTTATGTATCATCTTTGATGATGGTAAACATAGCACACAATGTACTTTTGGAGACCAGTCTCCTGACTATTCTGTTATGATCTTGGTATTGCTCAGTCTTCATCTGTCATTAGCCACATCATTAGTGGCATGCAGATTCTTATATGCAAAAACACCTTTATGAAGTCTTCAGAGAACATAACAGGTCCATGCATATCCTGATCCTTTTCTACAAGGCACGGCTTCCTAATCTGCTGATATGCCAAGTTATACAAACATCTGATTCTAATGATTCCCTTAATTGAGCTGATAGAACTAGTGGTGTGTTGATCTCATAAGCAGAGTTCCCCACCAGGGAAGACTTGACACCTTTTGTCCCAGAGGGGCAAAAGGCCATTTAGTGGCTCATTTTGCAATTTCATCAGACTACCTGTTATCATCAGAGACAGACACAAATAGGTAGAGCAGATATAGACAGACAAGGAGATAGATGGATACAGGTATACAGGCAGGACATGTATATTGACATATAAGGTACAGAGATTGATTCACAGACAAAACAACTATATTGAAAGTACTACACAGTATGGCCTAGGCATCCAACTGCAGTCCTCCAGCGGTTTCTATTCTAGAAAGCTAGTGGGGACTTATGGGATTTGTCGTTCTGTAGCAGCTGAAGGGCCAAAGTTGGGCACCTAGGCACCAGCACATTTAGAAGTGAAAAGTGGTGCAGACCCAGTCCATTATGTTAGGATAGAGGGCAGCCTAAGGGGCAATGGCCACCTGTAATGGAATGTACTCGGGAACACTAATATGCTAGCCACCACAACATAATAGGAAACAGAACAGTGCCATTCACCTGAATGCTATTATACCCTATGCTTGAGCATCAGACAAATGACCACCCAAGATTTTGACTAACTGAAACCGCACGCTGAAGCAGGGTAGAGCGTAGTTAGCAGGCCAGGTCATGCACAGATCAGTGCGAAATACTGCAGAGGTAGACAAAAATACCATGGCAGGCAGTGATCAGGATAGTCAAATAGGGTCAGAATCCAAGAAATCAATAGACAAGAATATAAATGCTAGGTTAAGTCACAGGGCCCATCACTGGCAGAGGTTTCAGGCAGAGTAACGGTTTCAATATCCCTCTGTATTAACCCAGACACAGACCAAAAAAGTGGATTTTTTGTAAATTATATGATTTGATGAAATTAATGTTATCTTAAAAAAAAAAACCTGGTGGTAAAAACAATATGTGTGGGTATATTATTAGATGAGAAAGAGGAAAATGACAGCTAAACACAAACACCACATTGTCATGAACGGTACAACATTTTCAAAACAGTCCGGTTACTTAGGAGTCAATCAAAATAAAACACATACTTATCCTTATACTTAGGATGTGTGAAATAAAATCCCCTATGTGTGTAGTTAGGTGGGTAAACTTAATAATTTAGAGAGGTTCCGAAAAAAGCCACCCATGAGCATTTTTGTAATACAATCTTTCCAGTTACAATACTGCTGTTATAAATGCTGCCATATCCTACTTATTAAAAATGTATATTTCAAATTTCTTATTGTCATAATTTTGATCTTTAGTTTGTTATTTTAGCAATACTTTGGTATTGTTAAAAATGGCATGAAAGGTTGAGATAAAATATAACCTTCCACAGATTGTTTAAGAAACATTTCCACTCCTACCCAATTAATGACCCACGAACCAAGGATGACAAACATTTTTTTTTTCAGAGGTATCCCAAAAAGTAACAATTTAAGGAAAATCTAACCTAACAATGTCAGTGTCATTTGTATGCTTGTCTGGCCTCTCTTTCTTTCCAACTAACTAATGTAAGTATTCTTTAAAGACATACGTACATCCCATTCTATAAATAAGTGTGCGTCAACTGTACTCTCATAGCAGGAGGAATGTCAACAATTATATACAGTGCACTCTTTTAAAAAGATCTGCTTAATGTGGAGCCAGCAAACCCCCCAGTGCACTTTATGAGACCCATTCTCTTTCCTAATACAGTTCCACTGGCCTGTCTAAAGTAAATGAAGTGGAGGGTCAGTTTAAGTTACATTACTTTTTATCCAAATATACTTAATTGCATAAAAACTGGCAACATCTCTTATTTAATTTTTTTGTTTTATGACTGGCTTCATTAAAACATTATATTTTATTTCTCGCCATAGATGTCACCCCTCCAAACTCCACCGGGTATCTGGAAGTTACAGACCTGAATTCAAAAAAAGTGAAATATATTCCAATACCAAGGTAAGAATTTATTGAACATGCAAGTTACACTCACATTCATGTTTTGTAATATTCCTGTGAATCAATATCTACAGGTCATGTCTGAATTGAGAAGTGCTAAAATATGTTACCCTGCAATGCCAGGGACCATGAGTACAAAACACACCACCACAACTTCAAGTTAACGTCAATATAAAATACATTGACAAATAGACTGAACTGCACCAGACTTCAATGGAGACAAACTCGGTTCTCCAACCAACCCACGTTTGTCCTGCTTTAACCAGGACGCTCTCAATCACACCTGTAGATGACAGAAATATGCTGGAACAATTGTCCCCAAAGTAGGTTTATTAATTCAGGTTCCTACATGGATTTCTTAATTAGACTGTGCTGCTGTAACCATGGGGTGATAATACAATACAGGGGTTGGAAAAATAAAATAGAATATTGTTAATTATGTTGCCTCACTGAGAAGGGCAAATATATATGTATATAACAATCGCAGTTAGCTGTGCAGCTTCTCATGTATAATGTGGATTAGTACTGAGTAAACCACCAACTTAATTATTCTAACTGAAGTGGCACAATGATACCAGCCTGCGTTACAGCTCATTTATATACGGTGTTGCCAATCGCTGGGCTCTCAGAATTGAGGCTAACTTAATAGCCATACAACTTTCTGCACAGAGAGAAAACCGAGTTTTAGATTTAGACGCTAGTGGTGATGCTAAGAAGCTCCCCTCTAATGCTGAGGGTCACTACTGAGCAGTGAGAAAAATCCCCTGCCATCAGTCATGGGCCACAGCTGATTGGCTGCAGGCAGTGTGCTGATAACATCATTTTGATGTTTGGCAGAAGTTAGGGGAGTAGCTGCATTTACCTCTTATAGTACATGGCACTACTCCCTCAGAATGCAGACAATCTAAAAATAACTTCTATAGTACAAGCAAAAGTTATTTTTAAAGTTCAGTGTAAACTCTGGGGGAGGTAAGAATAGATGCTGCTCCAGCATTGGGAAATTTCAGTTTCCTAATACAAAACCAGCGGATTAGAATAATGTTTTGGAGTAATTGCTTTCACTGTTATTTTATTATTCTGAAGAAAAGCCTTGCAGGCTCTATTTCTTTCTTTTCACCATTGCTGGAGAACATATGGCGTGTTGAAGTGTTAACTGGTAAAATCTTCCTGCAGCTGCATATTTAATTGTTATTTCTTGCTGTAGTTATCTGCAAAGTCAAGGCTGCAAAAGATAAGGCTGTCAGGACTGCTTGGAATATTTCCACCTACAGGGCTTAGAAAATATTGCTTTTATTTTTGTAACCAAGCTTTGAACCCAGCCTGATGTTTGTACTCAATAACCAAAGGATCAACACATACCTTTAAACAGGATTATATCCTCGTTGGAAAAGAAGAAGGTTTTATTCTGCTAGGATTTGCATGTGCATTTCAAATCTCGGTCTAAGAAGCAGACCTACGTCTTTAGACTCACATGTGTAATAGGCCATATTTAAAGGGGTTTTGTTTAATCTGAATATCTCACAAACTCTCTAACTTTAAATCTATGCTATTATCAAAACCAATACTGTGTCATTACGTTGGATGTGTCCCTGCAGTTTTTTTTGTAATGTTTGTTAATCGGTGTAATAAATATTACAGAATTGTAGATACTCACACTTTAGCGAATGGCCCATATTGGGTTAATGTACCCATAAAAAGCCAATGACCACTTAACCCTTTGAGTACCTAGGAAACACATAAGCTGCTGTGCTGCACACACACTGGCTCTCAAAGACTTAAAACAAATTGATGAACGGGATTACCAGAGCACAGGTAGACAAGAACAGATATGCTTCCTGTTGGAAGTTTAATGAGTACTGCCGGATCCCTTCATATATTACTCTGTGATGAGCTTTTCTGTCAGTGTACAGCCTAATTGGCTTTCTTTGGATGACCCAAATATCTGTGTCTGAACATCATCTTCCCTGGAGTGAGACAAACACACTTGACAGTCTCTTATAAATGTTCTTCTTTTGATTAACGCCCTGTAGCGATTGGTCACTGTCATATTGTATTGTGTGCAGTGGCACGTCAAGTCTAAAAATTCATCTTTTCTCTGTGGAACTCAAATACTGTAAGGCCAAGCACAGCAATCAGCAAGTCTAAAATAAGAGCATCTTATTAACCTACAGGATATGTGCCACAGGAATCATTCCAACTCGTTCAGGGCAGGAGAATGACTTTCAAACCCTGATAATGTTTTCATATGATGGATGATAATCCTGAATACAGGTAAGGAGGTGTCATTGATTAGTAGCCTCCTACAGATCATCTCATTATTATTTCATGTAAAGCCCTGTCTAATTTGATCTGCCATAATTATTATGTGCGACACGCAGGTGCCAGAGAACGGGAAAAACAGCTAATTAAAATACAAGGAACGCATATTTTATATTATATTGGTATATTATCTTATGACGATATTTTGCACCAGTCGTCTTCCAAAAAATATTGTCACACACCAGCACTCTCTGTCATTGTCACACATCAGCACTCTCTGTCATTGTCACACACCAGCACTCTCTGTCATTGTCACACACCAGCACTCTCTGTCATTGGAACACACCAGCACTCTGTGTCATTTGCACGCACCAGCACTCTCTGTCATTGGCACGCACCAGTACTCTGTGTCTTTGGCGCACACCAGCACTCTGTGTCATTGGCGCACACCAGCACTCTGTGTCATTGGCGCACACCAGCACTCTGTGTCTTTGGCGCACACCAGCACTCTGTGTCATTGGCGCACACCAGCACTCTGTGTCATTGGCGCACACCAGCACTCTGTGTCTTTGGCGCACACCAGCACTCTGTGTCATTGGCGCACATCAGCACTCTGTGTCTTTGGCGCACACCAGCACTCTGTGTCATTGGCGCACACCAGCACTCTGTGTCATTGGCGCACACCAGCACTCTGTGTCTTTGGTGCACTCCAGCACTCTGTGTCATTGTCACACACCAGCACTCTGTGTCATTGGCACACAACAGCACTCTGTGTCATTGTCACACACCAGCACTCTGTATCATTGGCACACAACAGCACTCTGTGTCATTGGCACACACCAGCACTCTGTGTCATTGTCACACACCAGCACTCTGTGTCATTGGCACACACCAGCACTCTGTGTCATTGGCACACACCAGCCCTCTGTGTCATTGGCACACACCAGCACTCTGTGTCATTGGCACACACCAGCACTCTGTGTCATTGGCACACACCAGCCCTCTGTGTCATTGGCACACACCAGCACTCTGTGTGTGTGTGTGCATTTAAAACATATTGTTATCTTAATTTCTGCAATTCTGCCAGCTACACAACTATTTAATGTGGACAGCCACATACCATGCGGAGGCTTACGTTGAGGGCCAGGTTATTATTCATTTTATGAGGTAATATAATAGAATTTAGCCAGGATGGGAATTGCACAAAAAACTTTGAGGGCCACATCTGCTCAGTGAGCCACAGTTTGGACATAAACTCTCTATATTCACAGTATAAACAAGGTTTAGGTGACAAAATCTAAAGGGTTAAAGGGAACCCTATCAGTCTTGGTCCTCTCCTGATGCTTATATACTTGAGAATTTTACCTGACTTACTCATGCCTTATTCCCGATTGTGACCCACTGTTACAGTATTTTACTTTGACCACACCTGTTCTGCCCGGCTTGGTGTCCTCTTTGACCTGGCTCAGTTCCTTGATTATGTTTTGTCCAACTTATGTAATTAAAACCTTATTTCTTTTTCTCTTTTTAAACAAGTGGTGCCAAGTTCAATAAGGATTCTCTGTACTTGCAGCCTCCTCTTTGGTAAATAATAAAATATACAAGTGTAGTATTTGAGCTTAGCTTAGCATACCAGTATTTGTACCTGGATACACAAATGACCAGCCAATGACCAGGAGAATGTGAGATGCATGCTGGTAACAAGACAACTTTATGTTTTATTTGTATTATCTTCACAGTAACGACAATATGTGAAAATGAGGTCAATGTACTTATTAGAGTTCTGTTAATATTTTGATTAGTACTTAAAGGACAACAAAACGTTTTTTCACTTGTGCTTCCAATGTAGAAACACAAGTGAAAATGTAACGTTCTCTAGTATGAGAATAAACTGACATGTACTTTTGACATGTTTATTCTCTAACCGGAGAGTGCTCTGCGTCAATGGGGAACAGACAGCCCGGTCAGTTTGGAGAGAGAGCCTCATTTTTACATGGGATCAGCAGAGGGCAAATTAACTAGGTCCCCTCTGCTGATCCCATTCAAAAACAAACTTCAGTCAGACCCGGTTCGGGGGAGGGTAGCAATAGCAATGTTCCACTCTCTGCATGTCTCTGAAATTTCTGAGTGTACAGCTGTATGCTTAGAGTGGCCAGCACTTTCCCCCTTTAAAAATAATGGAAGAATCAATATGTCTCCATGCCTCTCATTAAAGATGCATATGGACATACAATGCTACAATGTGTAGGTCAATGATATTTATCATAGATGCACTGGGAATGCCCATTGATCTAAGAGCCCTCTGATTGGCTCTCAAGTGGTGTCTTTCAGGAGAAGCAAAGGAGGATTATCAGGAAAAGGTAAATGTTGCAGAAACAGATGGAAACGATTATGAAGGATAATGGGCATGTTTAATAACAACTTTAACAAGCATTAATTAGTTCCCTTTAAAGAGGAAGTCTCACTTACAGTGCCAAAATAAGTATTTTTAGATAAGTACTGAAGTGTAATAAGTTTATTGCTACAGCAACAGTCCTTCCTATCTCTCAAAACCCTTCTTATTGGATGCCACTGAATATAGAGGACCCTGGGAAATTATTTTCAAAGTAAAAATAATGTACTTCCATATATTAAACACATGTACAGTATGCAGTAAATAAGATAGGTGTAACTGCTGTCCCTTCATCTGTAAAAGCCATGCTTATTTCAGTTCTAAAGTAGTAATCCAATTTACTCCTGATCTTTCTATTTTGGTTTCAGGGACCTATTTTATTCATGATATTTACCTCATTTAAATATGTTTTTCATTAATTAGTTGTGTATATTGTTTGTTTCAATGTTTTAGGTAATTGCTATGACAGGTTGCTTCTCTTGGCTTTGATTTTATTGTGCAGTTAATTGCGTGATTGTGTCTGTTTCAGACCAGCGTCTGTGTCCCCGTACACATCATGGCTGTCAAAGATTTCAGACACCGATATCCTGCTCGCAGCCCTGGGAAGTAGAGGTGTTGTTACTGTTGATATGGGAGGCAGTGTCCGCCTGTGGGAGACTGGATTTGACAGCCTTCAGCGTTCATTGATTGAATGGAGGAACATGATTGGACAAGATGATGGGCGTCCAGTGCAGGTAGGTCCTCCTCGATCTATGGGTAAAGTTATTTTGCCTATATTTTACTTTAACAATTGAGAGAGGATAGTAACTAACATGGATAATATATATATATATATATATATATATATATATATATATATATATATATATATATATATATACATATATACACACAATATATACACACACACACAGTATATAGCATTATATGTGTGCTAAAAATTATTATTGGGTAAACCAGCATTCTGCCTATGGAGACGAGAGTTGTTTTTAAATTTTATATAAGTGTATTTTCTGTGTCAATAATCCCATTCATAGCTGTATGAAAACATCCCACTGAGCAAGTAAGAGTGAGCACTAAACTAAGAAGAAATTGCATAGAAAACTGTGACGACTACAAAGGCTTAGCTGTTCACTATAAACTGGAGAGATGTGTTGGGAAGTCTGTGATACAACCAAATCTAATCACAAAATGGATGATTCGACATCACATGTTAGCAGCATCTTGATAAATCTGTCCACTGCAGTACTTGGAAATATGTGTTGAACCAATACACGGAACTAAAAAAAGGCTACAGAAGCTAATATATTTGTGCATCTTGATCTTTAGGAAGAAAAAACCCTGCTAATGTAGCTAAGACTCGCATGCTGTTACACTGACTAAGTCAGGTTTTTGTGTATATTTTTTTGTGTGTGTATATTTTGTTTATGTATGGTAACTGTGGAATAGTTGTGAAGAAATTGGTCTCACTGGAAAACTATCTGCTTCCTCCAAAAAAGGCAGAAATAAATGATTACAAGCCATTATCATGCAAATTAGCTACCACAGATCCCCTGTAAGGTGAACATTTGTAAAGTGAACATGTCCATTTTAAGGGATAAGTTGAATATCTACACTCAAGATGACTAATAGCTAAATTGTTAAAAAGTAATAGACATGAGCTTTGATTTAAAACTGAAAAATATGTTTAAAGATAAACAAACATTTCAGATTAGAGGTTAGCAATAGCAATGGCACCACCTAGTGGCCAAAGCTTAACTCATTTATTTAATCTCATAATGTTTCTTTTATTTCCCATTTTTACATCTAGGCTCCCCCCCCCCCCCCCCCCCCCCAATGTATTTATGTTTCTAATATAATAAAATGATCATGTTTTAAAATATATCTAGCGGTTTTATGGGGATACTATAAAAAATAAAAATGTGAACATATGAAATCATAAATGTGTAGTTCTATTTAAATTGAGACTGTATATACAAGATTAATTATGGCAATACGAACAAAATAATAAAAAGAGGATGAACGTGGGGGTAAGAATCGCCCTTAGCATGGTGTCTGGTGAACACCATATGCATTCAGGGACTTTTAGTTTATATGTTATTTATTTTTCAATTACTTAGTAGTGACCAAAATACTGGGCACCAGGGGAGGGCTGGCAGCCTTAGGCCTGGGGGGCAAATCCAGTCAAGTGGCCCATTGCATCATCGAATCGCCTCCCCATCCACGGCCATCTTTTCCTTGTTTTATAACGAATATTGCCAGGATTTTCCCCCTCAATATGCCAGGATTATGCCCCTCAAAATGCCAGGATTTTCTCCTCAATATGCCAAGATGATGCCCCCTCAATATGCCAGGATTATGCCCCTCAATATGCCAGGATTATGCCCCTCAATATGCCAGGATTTAGACACCCAATATGCCAGGATTTTCCCCTCAATATGCCAAGATGATGCCCCCTCAATATGCCAGGATTTCCCCCTCAATATGCCAGGATTTAGACACCCAATATCCCAAAATTTGGGCACCCCCCCCCCCCTACCCACGTTGCACACCTACGACATGACCCATAACCCATGTTGCACACCAGGACATGCCCCATCACCACATTTACATGCCTCCATCATCCCATTACATACACATTTCCAATAATATTTGCCATTAATATTCCCCAGCCAATTTGTCCCATAATATGCCAGTGTTATTCTGCAATTTAATATGACTCAGTAAATTTGCCCAATAATATTCCAAGGTTATCTGCAATTTAATATGCCCCTGCTAATTTGCCCAATATGCCAGTGTTAATCGCCATGTAATATTCCCCAGCCAATTTGCCCAATAATATGCCAGTGTTATTTGCCATGTAATATGCCCCAGCCAATTTGCCCAATAATATGCCAGTCTTATTTGCCATGTAATATGCCCCAGCCAATTTTCCCAATAATATGCCAGTCTTATTTGCCATGTGATATGCCCCAGCCAATTTTCCCAATAATATGCCAGTCTTATTTGCCATGTGATATGCCCCTGCCAATTTGCCCAATATGCCAGTCTTATTTGCCATGTAATATGCCCCAGCCAATTTTCCCAATAATATGCCAGTCTTATTTGCCATTTAATATTCCCCATCCAATTTGCCCAATAATATGCCAGTGTTATTCTGCCATTTAATATTCCCCAGCCAATTTGCCCAATATTATGCCAGTCTTATTTGCCATGTAATATGCCCCAGCCAATTTGCCCAATAATATGCCAGTCTTATTTGCCAGCCAATTTGTCCAATAATATGCCAGTGTTTAAAAGCCCCCCCCCCCCCCCCCTTACCTTTTTCTCTGGTGGCTAGTGGCAGGACTTCCCTGGTGGCTAGTGGCAGGAGGACTTCCCTGGTGTCAGGCAGCATGGTCCCTCCATGCTGCCTGTTCGGCCTCCCGGCGGTTGTGCCGACAGGTCACGTGATCGGCGCGCGTCTGACGTCAGAGCGCCGATCACGTGACTGTCGGCACTTCCGTCTCAGACTGCACAGGGAGCCGAACAGGCAGCACGGAGGTTTCTCTGTGCTGCCTGTTCGGCTCCCCGTGCAGCCTTGCAGGCAGAGCGGAGGTGAGAGGGGATCTTCCGATCCCTTCTCAGTCTCTGCCTGCAAGCACGTTTTTTTTTTTTTTTTTTTTTTTTTTTTAAACACTGGCCCAGCGGCCGTGTTTTAAATAGCTTAGGGCGGCCTGGGGGGCAATTGCCACCCTGCCCCCCGGCCCAGCCCGCCCCTGCTGGGCACCCCCCATAGACACATGATTATGGCAAAGAGGTCAAGGTACCCCCTGGTTAATAATGATAGTGGGGCTATTTAATGGTTAATGGTATCTTTTCATCATGGGAGCTGCAGTTCACAGATGTAGGATGTATAGAAACCTACACCAGAAATTATTATTTGACACCTCCTGACCCACATTATTATATATTCCTCCCCTCCAGTGTTTAGTGGATAAGGTTAAGATGAAAGAGCTGTTGCCAGTGGCTTGTGGACCACCACATTTTGGATGACCTGATCTCTTGCTCAGATATGGGGGGTTGGTGAGGGGGCTGAGCATGCATTGGTTCTCTTCTGACTCTTAAATGGGTCTGTGGTACCCACTATATTATTTATATTGAGATTTGTCCCTTGACAGTACAGGCTGTCATAAGTTAATAAAAGTATTAGGTACCCTTCCTGTTTTTCCCCTTTTATCTGTTTTTTTTCTGCTGGAGGATATGATTTAGGTGCATCATTAACCAGCATGATTTATTGCAGAAGAGCACTGTAGAGTAATGCAGCAGCTCTGAACGGAATATTTACATACACTGATCAGCCATAACAATAGACGGTGTGATTCTTTGGGCAATGATCTGTCGGGAAACCTTTGGTCCTGACCATGGACTAGTGGAGTCCATGCCTCGACGGTTCAGGGCTATTTTGGCATCAAAAGACCTACACAATATTAGGCAGATGGTCATAATATTATAGCTGATCGGTATAAATTATATATATAAAGTCAACTGACCATTATATATATAAAGTCAACTGACCATTATATATATAAAGTCAACTGACCATTTTACCACTGTGCCATGAACCCAGCCCCTGATGTTATAAGTCAGCAAGAAAAAAAACAATTATCATCTTTATTACTGGGTATTCTACTTACCTATGTAAACACACTTACATAATTATTTAACCCCTTAGTGACAAGACATTCACCTTGACTTTCCCTTGGGGACAATGCCTGTTTTGGGGTTTTTGTGTTTAGCTGCAATTTTCTTCTTTCTCACATACTGTACCCAAACAAATTATATGTTGTATTTATCATCATAAGAAGGGCTTTCATTAGATACCATTATGTTCATCATATCTTATAATTTACTACCAAAAAAATCATAAAATACCATGACATTTTTTTAAATTTGACCTAAAATATAATTTACACAAATACAATCATAAAAAAAGACCCCGTCTAAATAGTTTCTAAATGTTGTCCCGAATTCAGAAATATGCATGTTTCCATGTTTTTCTGGGTTTTTTTGCGAGTTATGGGGCAAAAAAAAAAAATAATAGTGTTTTTTCCTATATTGACCTTTTGACATCAACCCGAACCCAAAATGTAACCCTAACACTAAATTTAACCCCAACTCTAACCCTTATGCTATCCCTTAATATATTTTAATTTTACTTTAATTTTAACCCTAACCCTTATGCTAAAAATGATTTTATTTTAACCCTATAGGCTAATCTAACTATATAACCAGTTTTTAGCTAATTAAATATTTTTTTACATTTTTTTACATTGCTATGCTGCTTAGCTACCTCTAGGGGCAGTCAAGTAGCATATTCAGAGCGACGTAATTGAATTTGCTTTCACTACCGAAGATCAGACCACCAGAGGGCATAGCCATATTGACGGAGCATGCTGCTCTGTTAATATGTCTCCCATGATCGCTCCGTGGGGCGATCATGGGTGCCCCAGAAAAGAAATTTCGGTGCTGGCTATTGCCTCGACATCGAGGCAATAGACCAGCACCGTTAAAGTGGTTTTCGCGATCAACGATTCAAACCGCTTGATTCACCACAGGACGTGCCAGGCACATCCATTGTCGGGAACATAGTTCCCGGCAGGACGTGTCTGACACGTCCATTGTCGCAAAGGGGTTAAGGGGATGGATCACATAAACTGTTTTTACTGACTGAGTATGTAGCGAATAAAAATGATTGAAAATGATCTATACATTGTGTTAGCAGAATTGTATGCAAATGCATAAATTAGGAGACAAATGTGTTTTAAATGTCTGTGGTGTCTCCTGTTTATGACATCACCTGTGGCCTGCTATGCAAATGCACTTGTTTTCAACAAAGAATGTGTCATTTGAATATCAAGCCACAGATGATGTCATAAACAGTTGACTACAAAGACGAATTTAAAACACATTGTTCTCCTAATACAGTACATACAATATTTACCTATTTCCAAATATCACTACATTTAAGCAATGTGTTCATACAACAGAAAGTAATGCCTATGTGACCCAGAAGCATCCACTGGTTTGATACCATTTAAATATTGATCTGAAAATTCAATAAAATATTTTCCTTTTGTTCTGCTCGCTATAGTGAGGGGGGATTTTGGGGCAATGTGTTTTTTTTACAATTCATATAATTTGCTATAATTTGTGATCTCGAGACATCATACTGATGATACTCACATCCATATATGTATTTCTAGATAAAGAAATACCTATTAACTTGTACATTGTGTAAAATAAATAAATAATTAATGTGAATTTATAATCATTAGAATGCCGATCCTGTTTCCACTGCTGTCAAAACTCCTGATTAATGTTGCATTCTGTATGCAGTCCTCACTAGGAATACATATTCCTTCATTAGTTGCATAAGTCGAGGTCACACAGTGTCAGATGAATAGTTACAAATAGAGCAGTACAAATTCCTACACCACAGAAATGTCTACTGTAACTCTGCAGCAAGAAGCTTTTATCTGTGTAACAAACCCAAGCTAAAAAAAAAGAGAGAGAATGAGAATATCTGAATGGGGACTATTACCTGTCACTAAACTGTAAGTTAACTACAAGCAACAGGCATTAAAGGGACAGTCTACTCCCCAAACTCACTTTTGCAAGATGTTTGTTTAGTGCACAGGCTTCTTTCCATCATTTTGCATAAATCACATTTTTAATATTTGACTCAAGCCCTCCCCGGTGATTACTCTGTATGTTTACTGCAGACACTGATGATATAAAGTTTTGTTTAATTTAGTCACTTCCTGTGCTCTTCGAATGTAATACATTTTGTGGACTCTTAGTGATCTTGCTCTTGTACACAGTTGGATCTATTAACAGTGCAACACATTGTCTGATGACATCACTAGAGAAACAGCATATTCTATTATTTTCATTGGTTCTTGCAGCAAAACATAAAGGGAAGAAAATTACTTTTACTCAGCTAGTGTGGGCAGTCCTGTTTTTTTGCAAACTGCTGTAATTTCACGATTTCATCTATCTGTAAGTATTTTATATTTTAAGCAATGGAAAATGGAAAACATGCATTTTAAAGTACTTTGCATTTTGGGCACCGGACAGTCCCTTTAATAGCAAAGATGGGCAAGATTATTCCACACTCGGCTATTTATGCCTGATGTTTGCAGATCACTTGTCAGCTCATGTAACAGCTCGGTTTTAGTGAACAGCCCGGAATATATCCTTCCTGGTTATTATTGCTAATTAACCTGCATGCCCCTTATAGATAGAGAAGAGAGCCCAAATCACTTAAAGAATGACCAACTCTCAAAGTAATTGGGGTTGAAAAAAGTATGTGATTTCAAATCTAATGATGTGAATGGGGGATTTGTGTGGAGAATACAATAAAAAGGGGGAAGAGGATAAAATGATACAGTTTCAATAAAGGTAAAGCAATTAAGATGAAATGGGAAAAAGGAATACATTGGTGGGAGGAGGTCTGTGTAATTACAGGCCTGCTCCACGTGCAGCATCGTCCTGTGTGGGCCACCCCCATGGCGCCACCTTCCCCCCATTTCTTAAACGGGTCCAACACTCTGCCTCATCTGTCTCCTCTCCTTCCTCATGCCTGTCTCTTTTCTTCTCCTTCAATGTATATCTCTCTCCTTCCTCATGTTTGTCTCTTTTCTTCTCCTTCAATGTATATCTCTCTCCTTTCCCATGTTTGTCTCTTTTCTTCTCCTTTCGCTCTCCCCTCCTCACCATCTCTGTTCTCTCTTCCCCTCCTCCCTGATCTCTGTTATCTCTCCCCCTCCTCCCCAATCTCTGTTCTCCCCCCACTCCTCCCCCAATCTCTATTCTCCCCCCTCCTCCCCAATTTCTATTCTCTCCCCTCATCTCTGTACTCTCACCCTCCTCCCCCAACATCTGTTCTCTCTCCCCTTCCTCCCTATGTTTGTTCTTTCTCCCCCTCCTCCCCATCTCTGTTCTCTCTCCCCCATCTCTCTCCCCCCACTCCCCCATCTCTGTCCCCCCCTCCCCCATCTCTTTTCTCTCTCAACCTCCTCCCCATCTATGTTTTTTCTCCCCCTCCTCCCCATCTCTGTTCTCTCTCCTCCTCCCCCCCATATCGGCTCTAAAGAACACAAGAGAAACATACAAAAGAACAAACATAAATACAGGAACTAGCCTAACACTAAGGATGGTAGAATGGCCAACCACGTCAAGGTACCCCACATTAGGCAAGTCCCTAACTAAGACAGAATATAGAAAATGAATGACATGAGTTTACAGATCAACATTACACAAAAACAGAATACCTATAGTAGCTGCAATGGACAGAACAGAAACGGGTGTGGTTTAAATAGAAGAAAACTAACAAGGTAGAGGGAAGCAGAGAAAACCTGGAATGGAACGTAATGACAGGCAGAAAGGAAAACATAATAGGATTCAAAGGCAGGGCTGGGATACAAGGCGGGGCAACAGGTAGACAGAAAGGGAATAAATAATAAACAAGAGACCAAAGCAAGAAGGATACTGGATTTCCTGGTTGCGCCTGCACACCTCATCAGCGTGTCTCCTCCAGCCGAACGGAGCGCGGATAGCGTGTCCTGTGCATGTGCAATTCAGTTTTAAGACCTCCTTTCTCCAATAAACTGTCATTGGCCCGCCAATTTCCTGGAGAGATATTTAAACCGCCAGTATCCACTGGTACCTTGTCTCTGAGCCACTAATATTGTACCAAAGTTTTTGCCTGATTCCTGTTGCTGATTTTTGCCTGCATTTGACCATCTTGTTTTCTACCTGTCTTTGCCTATCTGCCTGTCTTTGGCTGTGCCATTTTTGTTTTTTAAATAACGTTTTTATTGAGTCAGGATTTTATGAAATATATATATATATATATATATATATATATATATATATATTAAATACAGATTTATTATTTTATAAATAAATTAATCAAAATTGCATATTTCTCTATTACAAAAATATGTATTGTTCAAATATATAATTGAAAATACACACAAAAAATAAATACATAAATATCCTAATTCACATGCTAAGATACCATGATAAAAAAAAGTGCTAATATAGGTAAACATTATTATAGTATGCTTTAACTTTGGTGAATCTTTTTTGATTCAATATTTGCTGTACTCTCAGCCCAGGTATGTAATACTTCATCCACACATACAATCATACAACTCAATCACTCAAGCCTCAGGTGTGGCATGGCAGCGAAGGGAGGAGCACGGAAAGAGTCCCAGGAGGACTAGTCGACAGGTCTATACTACTCAACCCAAGAACACTATGCCATTTTGCTGTCAGCCCTGACTTATTACCTGCCTGACTTTTCTCTTTTGAAAACACACCTGTTACCCTAAAATGAATATTCGGGGATTAGGCTCCCTATGACGATATTGGTATTTTCAATGGAAAGCATTGACATTTTAGAAAATCTACTTCAAAGTATTAAATACTGTATTATAAAAAGGTTAAGAATTTAGGCGGGTTACTACTTATTTCCAAACAACGTTTCTAATGAGGCTAGTTTATTCTTTGGAACTATATATTTATAAATATGTAAGTAAAAAATAAATGTGAAATTTTATGGGTCCGCCCGCCAGAGTGAATACAAAGCAGTGTCCAAACTTTTTGCAGCAAATATTTTGTTAACTATTCTACCAACTGTCTTGCTGGGGACAGGAACTGGAATCCCTGCTGTTCAGCCTCATTTTAAGGAGTATTGGTTTTTCCCAATGTGATATTTGTTGGATAAATGATTTAGAATTTTGCATTCCCTGTACTGGAAAAAGAATGCACATGATGGCAGTGGCGAGTCATCAGAAAAATATAACAAGGTTGAAGAATACCATATTATTTTCATTTGATAGCTAAAGTAAATAATATATTCTTAAAGGAACTTTATCACCTAAATATTGTTTTTACTGCAAATGTAGAGAATAAAAAATGATTGACTTTGCCATATAATTTGGATGTTATTGTGGTGATCGAGTGATCACCACGATCACATGCCCAAAAACCCGCCGATCGGGTCCAGGATCTCTGCTTTGGGTGTGAGGCAGAGTTCTGGACCCATTTCAGACCGTCTGGCACTGCGCACGGAGTGCACCGCCAGCCTAACTACATGATAAGGTCACTAACGATGCGGCTCTTATGACAAGTTAACATAGACATGGATGAAGATATTTTTTTTAAATTACGCACTTTAGGAAATTTCCTTGTAAATGTCATTGTCCATCATGAGTCCATCACGTATCATATTAAGAAGAAAAACATTTTCAGTTTAATAATCTCTGTAAAAGTAATTTGTTGTGGTATGTTTTACTATAGTCTGGGTTTGTTGCTAATGATTCACATGATTAGTTATTATTAAATTGGGAGTAGGGCCCACTTCCTTATTTTATTTCCTGTTCCACTCGTTGTTTAACAGCAAACACGATACATATGTTTCATCAGCTAAATGAGTCTGACTGTCGCTGAGTGTTGGGAGTATTTGAGGATATTTGGAACTGGTCAGGGCCATCTGATAATTCTGGAGAAAGTTGGGTAGCATTCACACTGCCAGTGCCAACCCAGTACAATGACTTGTGTTTACATGGCACACAGAAAAGCACGGATTTTGCATGACAGAGAGAGTTTTGCCAGATTTCAGATTTTTTTTCCCCCAAAAAAACCTCAATGAAAGAAAATGTGCAAAAATGTACAATCGGTGTTTGTGAACATTTTTGAACTTGAGTATCCGATCTTCTACAGGAAGCCAAGATATTAAAGTGCCCTCTCATTTTAGCCATTTTTCTGCCTATCAGTATATGCCACCCTGCTCATTCTTGCTCTCCTCCCATTTCTAGAATTTCTCTTACAACAGTGAAAACTGTTCTCTAATATGTCTAATGTCCCCTAATCATAACATTTACTGTATCCTCCATAACTGATGATGATCCGGTAAGCACATGCTGAGTGCCGTCTCAGAGTTCCACCCATAACACCTGTGCCATAGGTTCGCCATCATTGCCCTAAATATTTGTAAGAGGTTTTTTCGTCCTGTGTGACACAAGATTTATTTTCTTTGCATTATTTCAGTGGAGAGACAGAAAAAATTGAGGCGCATGTACCGGGAAGAGAAACAGGAAAAAAGAATAGTGCAACACAGTAAATTCAATTGGATATAATTATAAGTGCTAAGGGGATACACTCACAAACGAGAAATAAATTCGGGCTCATCAAAGAAGTATGGTCATTCTGTTTAATCCATCATCTAAAAAACATATTAAAAGACCATTGCGCAGTGGCTAACAAAACCAAATACACGTACAAAATATTAAAGCACAAAAAGTGCAACTTGCGTAAAAAAAACTTACCTGGAATGTTTTAAGATTATATTACTTTGATTTATGTATTTTGGTACAATATTTACAATAAAACCATTTTCCAGATATAAACTGAATATATAAACATATTTACTATATCTGTGATACACTTATACACATCAAACATACAGAGTGCATGAAAAAGAGGACATCAGTGTAGCAAAAGGGGGAATAATGTTGCATAATAGGGACTGTTCCTTTTAAATCAGAGCATTTGAAAGGTATGACAATTTCTATTTCCCACTGAGGTAGTTAGAGGGAGTAATCCATACATATCAACATATAATCAGACAGAAAACTAGCTCAGTCTGATTAAAAAGGCTTTTGAATAATGTTGCTATGGAGCACAGTTCAGAAGCAATACCCATTTGTTTCTTTAAGTATCTGTGAGACGTCCAGACTGCCATGTCGCTGAGCTGCTGCTTAATGACCCAGCAGTGCTGATTGGTGAGTTGCAATTAATGTGCGCGCACGGCAATGATGGAAGGAGATATTCTCTCATGGCTGCCATAGAGCCGTGCTCTGTGAGAGTGAAGCAATCTGCCTTATTAAAAGAAAAATTTGGGGCTGAACCTAAAGGCAAAAAGATGTATTTGTTTATGCTAATCCACTCCTGGGTCTGTGCAATAGGAATTTTGATTTGCTTAATTCAAGCTGGACTGCAGATTTTGACCTAGCGGGTTTGTTCAGAACCCCAGAATGGGAGTAAACAATCTTCCTTAGCTCCCAGCTGTGTGTTTCTCTCTTACCTAATGAGGAGTACACCCCTGTTATTGGCTTTTCCTATACTATGAATAGTTCTGGACATGGTGGGGTGCATGTATAAACACGGTGTATGAGCAGATTATGCCAAATACTGGCACAATCGGCGTGTGCGGCAATGTATGAAGCATTTCAGCAGTTTGCATCATCAGCGGCAAATGTGTAGATTTAGGTTGTATCGGCACTCGTTGAACCGGCGCAGAAAACCGTCTGATTTGTGTCAGGGAACGGTCCCTTACCCATGCTGCAACGTGGCGGATGTTCTAAAAAAACGCAATCGCTGTTATACATAACAATCAGCAATTGTGCATTTTTTATAAAACTCCTGATGCTTTGCAGGAGTTTTTATACATAAGCCCCGACGTGTGAGACAAAGCCCCCCCGGGATATATTATAATGTAAGTATGGCATTGGAAAATAGCAAGATGATATCCATTAAGAGTAGATTCATTTGATGAGTTGGTTGTGCTCAAACCTGTCTGTTCAAAGATGTCAGTCAGTGACTCAGTGTGTAAAATGGTCTAATTTGTAATGATCAGATAATGTTATTATCAAATGTACAAATGTCTTTCTTTAGAAAAAAAAACATAGTCCTTGGTGTCTGGGTTTTGGCAGGCGCTATAGGTAACTTGAGAGATGAGACAGAGACACAGTCAGCCAGGAAATGTCCTAGTGGTTTAAATTGTGGCAGAGATTCATTTTTTGTGAGTGAAAGCATAGGAAAAGGATTGGTGGAATAATGTGGTTATGTATCATGCATCCATGATAAAAGGTCACAGCTGGGACAGCATCTGTTTAGTTCCAGGCATGGTAAAATGATATGTAGGAACTATTGTCATATTAATGTGAGTTATTAAATGTAGAACACTGTGACTATGTCCAGATGTAAGTTGGAAAGTTCTCAATAATTTGGGGACATAAGCCGAAGTATAGTTTTGGCAGGATTAACCTATATTTGTGGCTGGAAAATATACAGTAATGATACAAACTACTCAGCATCCCGCAGTGCAGCTTCAGGGGGATGTGTAGGCACTATGTATTAATAAATACAAGGCCTTTGCAAATCATTTTCATCTGGTTTCAGAAAAAAAAGCATAGGCAATGAGACAACGAATGCCCTGTTAGGATTTCTACACAAAGTATTACCCTGTCCTAGCATACCCCTACTGGGATGAGAAGGCTTACAGGGGCATTAACCCTTTTGTTGCCAGGGTACTTATAAATGATTAAATGTTGCTAGGCAAAAATCCTAGTTAACATTAAGCTACTTTTTCTAAAGATGTAAGCCTTCCGGTACTACTCTGATGCCAGACGTGTCTTTGTGAGTCTTGAAAGGATGCCTTTTGAATTGCTTCAGGAGTTCCATAACAGCAGCAATTGCTTGTGATAGCAGGATAAGTTTTACCTTTTTCTACTTGCCACTCATTTTTTTATTTTCTTGTATTTGGTGAATCATGCTGCATTAAGCATGCGTCATTTTTATTTTTGCACATTTCAGTATGCATAGTGTTGCATATTTGAGAATGCAATATAATAAGCATGCTCCTCCCACAGTCCTATTTTGAAAATACTGAGTGTACAGCAGTACTAGACTGAAATGATCCTTTAATTCAGAACAATCCAAGCACCAAACACCACCCTGTGCAATTGTCTGTTATTCCCTGTCAAGTAGTAAAATAATAACTTTTTCCTGTTCTAAAACTTTAACTTATTAATAAGAATCTGCTGGTAATGCTTGATCTTTATAACGTGTGAATGACTAACCAAATAACTGAAGGCCTCTTTATCCTAACTGAGGCATGTAGGGTAATCTTATTATTTACAGTGGATTAAACAAATGTGCTACACCTGGTGTATTGTGGGCAGCTCACAGATCCTCAAAGCAACTTTTAGTTAAGCATTTTGTCTTTCAAAACAATGAAATACTGATCCCTTACTCAAGCTTTATGCCCAATCTGCATGGCGTGACTGGCATAAGCATTTCCATTGCCAGTGGGACTTCTACATAAAAATACATAAACCATTGACATCACTAACCAAGAAGGTCACATGACTATGTTAGCACAGACAACAAAGGTTCTTTTGTCATGTTACCTTTCTGAAGATAAACAGCCTGCAGGGGCTACCTCATCATTAGGTCATTTTATATAATTTACCAGTGTATCAGGGATGTGCAGGCACAAAAGCATTCAGAAAGGCATTCTCATTTTTTACAAAGAATTTGGTTATTGCTTTTTTTTTTATATTCTGCTTTTAAGAGACTCACGTAACTCTACACAATACCTAACAAGCGCACCTAATGGAAATTCCATCGCGCACAATCAAACAGCTGCTGGCAGACGGCTCTTATTCCTCATTGAAGGTCCAGATTGAATTGAAAGATTTCCAGTACGGCTAGAGATTTACTCAGCTAATTTAGACATAACTACTGCATTCCAATATCCTGATGTCACTAAGCTTAGTGACGGAACATATGGATCCCTTGCCAAACCCTTAAGTCTCTAATGCAGCACCTGAGTTAGTAGCATCGTCCAGACAGACTGAATATTAGCCGGGGACTTTTTGTCTGTGCAGAACTTAAACCATTGCAAGAGATACCAGTTATTCACTGGAAACAAACTGTAGAATTCTTGTCACGTAATTAATAAATGGTTTATATGCTTAAAGTGTCCAGATGTGAGGTCCAAGTGTTCTACAAAATGACTACAAAATAAATAATAAAACAAAATTAAACCTTGCTGTATAAATCTGCCAGGGTTTTTTTTTTTTAAATATTCTCTCATTGGGGTCTATTCAATTTATCTAACCACTGAATGACTGGCTTAATAGATAATTTTTTAAAATAAATATCATTTTACAGGGGATAGCAATTGAGCTTTGGTAATTAGAATTTATAGTACATTGTACAGTTATTTGATCTTCACATTAACCACAAATAGAGAAATCAACAGTGTTTGTGCCATTATTTATTTGTACTGGCAAAGCGAGCACAGCAACGTTTTTAGTGGACATGGGTGATTGCAAAAGTGGACATACCACGTGTGGGTCATTACCAAAGAGATAAAGTCGCATTCTTTCAGAATGTTCGATGGCTTGTACTGGTACTTCACTCTGTGAATTACGGATTTCTGGTTGTATAAATTTGCATAGTCCTGTATACATTACTTGATACAGCCTGAAAGATCCTTTCTACCAGCGTGATTTTCATAGGAATACTTGATTCCGAGTAATTACTCAGAAGATTTCTCTAATAATCAGAAGACACAGACTATAATGTGATTAATGGGATAAAGAAAATAATCTTACCTATACTACTTAAATCCATCTCTCTCTCTTGATGAAAGTTGTGACAGTAAGTCACGTCTAGTGGGTCACATGATTTTTGGTTATTTATAGCCTTCCAGCAGAAGTGGTAGAGGTAAACACAGTCAAGGATTTTAAACATGCGTGGGATAGACACAAGGCTATCCTAGCTATAAGACCGGGAACGGGGGACTAATAAAAGTATTGAAAAAAAATTGGGCATACTAGATGGACCGAATGGTTCTTATCTGCCGACACATTCTATGTTTCTATGTTATAAGAGATGCAGAATAGATTGTTAGCCACATAAAATGTGTGGTTATAAGAACAAAACCATTTTAATTAATTGGGCAAAAAAATATGGGTAGTAAAGTCATTCTGTCTGTTGGCCTGGTGACAGCACTTAAAAAATTTGGACTTTATCATGTACTTTATTACTATTAAATAATCTTGTATTTTCTTTCAATAGAAATGTGTTTTAATTTAAATGGCTAGAAAGAAGTATTCTTTTTTTCAGTAGTTGATTCCTACATCTCACTCATTTTGCTAGGTCAACAATGGATACAGCATTAATCCATTATCTGTTAAGCTGTAAAACAATACACAATACAAACTCTTAGGCACATATTGCCATCGGAGGCCGGCTTTGCCCATACAATACTTTCAAAGCAAACCACTGATTCACACTACAAAACAAAGACATCTTTCTTTGTGCAAATTTGCATGCCTAATTAACAAATTGTACACAGAGCCTCTGTTCAGCTTTAGTTGTTTTTGCCAACTTTGCAATGCACTATGATCCCATCTTGTATGGGAATTTTCAGAGGCAATGTGATGCAGACATGATTATTTTATATTTTTCAGCATCTTTCTCTATTAAATGACTAAAGTGAGCAATGCAACCAGAAAGCACAAGATTCATTATAAAGAAAAATACATTATGCAACGTTGCTTGCTACTTTTCGCATGATCTAAACATTTGAACAGCACCCCACAGTGTTTTCAAGTTGATACCCATAGTAAGTTGGGTGACTTGCAGGTTGGACAGACTGCCACATTCCAGCTTTGGTGTCAGTGTCCACTTCAATGATCTGATCAAGGGCAGATACCTAATGGACTTGGTTATCTCTCCTCACTCTTTTCTCCTATTGTTGTTTGATAGCGGGGTCCCTCTGGATGCGCTTCATCAGATATGTGGCATACCAAGCGATCTTATCGCGCAGCTTTTTGCTTGGTATGATGGGCATCTCCTCCCACACCTGCTTGTTGGTGTGGAATTCATTACCCAGTGTCCCATGTTGGTTGAGTTTGTTGAAGAGGTCAATGGTTTATGGGAGCGAAGGTATCAGTAGGGATATAGCTAAATCTCACATCCACTTGTTGGTGTGAAAGTCATTACTTAGCCAGGTGTACAATTTTTCAGTGACCACCTGAGTGGCCTCTCTCACCCTCTTTTTCTGATGTGTCTCATGTTGAACGAGTTGGTAGAAGAGGGCAAAGGATTATGGGAGCAAAGATATCAGTACTGACCTCTGTAGTGTGTGCAGTCTCCATGGTTTGTGTATGGTGACCTACAGATAAGCATCTATGGCTAAATTAAGATAAGGATCAAGAATTCATAGAGTGATCAGTGCTCCTACTAAAGTGAGCAATGCAGCATCCTATCACAATGTTCCTTGTTTATTTTTTTAAATACATTATATGGGGTTTCTATGTAAACTGCTCTAATAGCTTAGCAAGATGTTATACCCTTCCTTTAATTTAGTTCAGATTCTAGAATTGAATGGCATCTGGCTTCAAATAGATAGGAAAATCTGTTACATTTAAACTGGTTTCACAAAAATCTTCCATTGTAGTGGTCCCAACTGTTTCTGGTTTCACCAGTTACCCAGATTGATAGTGTTTGTTTATTTATTATTTTATTGTCATACATTGGTTGCTGATGGGGGTGTTTCTCTGCAGATTTCACCAGCCCCCAAAAAATATATATATAGTATAGTCCAGTGGTGATCTGTTTCTGATGATGGTGCACTGTTACAACTTGATATATTTTACATATTTCATTGAAACATAGGGCTCTAAAGAGCAATTATGGGGCACAGTTACAAATGTAGAGCAACATGCAAACAACTGCCCCCTGCTGTTTGCTCCATTGTTAGAAATTTGCCCCAGGATTATCACTTTATATAACTCCTATAGTGTAAATCAGTGTGTCTGTTTCTACACAAATTGAAAACATTCTGTTAGATGCTATATTGGGATATGTGCCAGACCCCAAACTGCTGACACAAAATATAATGGAACATGTGATTATTTAACCAAACTGATGTTATTTATTTAATTTTAGGATAAGTTACCTGTAAGAAATATTTGTGAGAATATACATTTGGAGCCTAATACCCACAGGCTACAGTGATTTAATTTATAATATTATCTAAAGTATGCTGCATCTTGACTAAAGATCTTTTAAACATAATATTATTCAACCTCCAAATCCATATTGTTGTATTTCAATAAACCATCTGTGGATACAGTGACCAGCTAAATAGTTTGTATCCCATTTTGCTGGAAAGTGATCTTGTTATGTTGAATTATCCAATCATAAGACCAGATGAGAATCTAGAATTCTAGGAATGCTCTCTTTCACAAACAAGATGAATGGTATGATTATTTGGCTAATAGCACTACTGTTTATGCCTAACAGAACTCAGTCTGGCAATGGGCCAAGCGAAAATCACAATCATTCATTTCAGGATTTTTTAATTTTTTTTTGTAACTGCTTTAATCCAAGGCTAACAGGAAAAATTCACCACATTCCTAAGTCGTCTTCACTCTAATTCTAGGAATAAATAGAGATCTCTAATTTTCAGACTGATTTAAGTAGATCTTAAAAAAATCTTAAAAATGTGATTGAAATCCCCCAAAGTAATAAATGATGTATGTATATGTCTTATTGGCTTGTGAAAGTTAATAGAAGTTGAAACCCCAATATTAGTGTGTAATTTAAACATATTTTCAATACAGATTTTTTAATTTTAATGAATGCATACATTTTTATAATTGATTTACTTTTAGTATGCATCAAAAAAGGTAACACACCATATAAATGTTCACCGCACCTTTTATATGATCCTGCAAACACCCTAAACCCTTTGTTTTTCAAAATCTTCTTCTGTGTCATGATGTATGCAAAAACTCTGGGGAAGATTATCAAGACGGCAATATGCCTAAAAATGGCTGCCGCCTCTGCTACATATGTTTTTTTTGTTCATGGGCAGCGACCTCAATTGGTAAGGTTGCATAAAATAGGTTGTCAATAAGACCTCAGCAATTGCCCCCTTTTTATTTAACATATTTGCTTAGCGCCTTCTTTATAAATATCCCCCACTGTTAGGTAAACCTGTGATACTAGGAAGAGTGCAGGTAAGCAGTCACAACAAAAATGCTATATAAACCATAGATAGGAAATGAAGTAAAGTTTGATTTACTTTTCCATTAATATTTTGAGGTGTACTATTTTTATTTAATTATTACAATCCTGGTTAACACATCCTTAACTGCTACACCAAGGTTTTTCTGTTTCTATTTGATACTGGTATCATTTACATGTTAGTGTATATTTTCTGCATATTGTTTTGTGTAGGGAATAGAGTATTGTTTCACACAAAGCTTTATATAGTATTTATAGTTTCTGCAGGATTTATTTTTTTAATTCTTGTTTTTATTAGTTTTCAAGAAAAGCATGGTTATCATAAACTACATGTTAACAAATGTGCTGTTAAGTTTGAGCCAAAATAAGCATAAATCAATGGCAAATACAGATATGTAGTAATTTTTAATATTGTAGAGAAATAGGATGGAGTTATAAAACATATTGTTGTAGCAGCTGTAATATCCATTTCCTCTACTTATTATTTATTTCTTTTTAGAAAAGAGAAGGAAAAGAAGAGAGAGGGGGAATAGACCAAAAGGAGGGGGGGGGAGCCCTTTTAAGGTTACAATAGGGGAGTATAGACCTGTGAGAGTTGTGGTTCTTTTATTTGGATAGTTCATGTTAAAAGAGTATAGGTGGTTATTTTGTCCATTAAAATTACTTATTCATTAAGTTTCTTCACTTTGCAAAAGTTGTTAGCATGGGTTGGGCCAATGACCTTCTGGAGAACATGGTGATTGTAGCTTGTAGCATGGTTTTGTAGGCTCGCTCCATATGTGTAGCACAGATAGACATTTTAACTGTGGCCTCCCAGATATCCACCCAGTCTTCTGCATCTAGTATCTCGCCAATGTCTCCCTCCCAATTCTGAATATATGGTAAAAGTAGAGATGAGTTTCCAGAGCCTGGAGTCAAACCACCAGTAGTGGCCGCTGAAGAAATTTGTGGATAAGTCCCTCAGCTGCAGATATCTAAAAATAGATTTTATTTTTTAATGTTTGTTTTTAATGTGTTCTAATACCAAAGCACCGCATTTGCTAAATATTCCCATTTTAACACAATATAGGGTATTCCCAAAATCTTGGACTGATGGGACTCCTTGGGGAGCACCACTCTAGAGCCAACTGCAGCTGTAAGTCCTATCATGGAATAAGGCTATATCCATGGGTACAGCCAAATTTATCATGCCATGCTTAAAGGGAATTGGGGAAGATGAAGTTTTGTTTAATTAAAAGATTGCATGATTGCAAGTGTAGGCTTTTTAAGTATAAATGCTTTAATGAAATAATACAAATAAAGTATTTTATTAAGCTCTTTGCTCTGTATATGACTATGATTCTAAACAGCATGGAGCTAAACAAGGTATCAATAAGGTAATTTATGTGTTTTTTTCAGTAAAGCATTTCTATTTAAAAGGCCTACACTTGATGCAATCTTACAATTAAATATAAGTTAAGTTAGGATTACTGTTCTGTATATTACTATATAACTAATAACTACTTATAACAATCCAGAACTCTGTATACACTTACCGTATTTATCGGCGTATAACACGCGCCGGCGTATAATACGCACCTCATTTTAAGAAGGAAATTTCACGGAAAAAAAACTTACATTTCAAATAAAGAACTTTGAAGCCCAATATGCCATTTTAATATGCCAGGATATTGCCGCCAATATGCCATTTTATATGCCAGGATATTGCCCCCAATATGCCATTTAATATGCCAGGATTTTGCCCCCAATATGCCATTTAATATGCCAGGATATTGCCCCCAATATGCCATTTAATATGCCAGGATTTTGCCCCCAATATGCCATTTAATATGCCAGGATTTTGCCCCCAATATGCTATTTAATATGCCAGGATATTGCCCCCAATATGCCATTTAATATGCCAGGATATTGCCCCCAATATGGTATTTAATATGCCAGGATATTGCCCCCAATATGCCATGTAATATTCCAGGTAATATGCTAGGATATTGCCCCTTAGTATGCTCGTTATGCCACCCTCCTCCCCCCCTTCCCCAGACCCCAGTACTTACCTCGTTCCTGCTCTGTCCCCCGGTGCTCTGAAGCTGCGTGGCTGTGAGGGAAGCGTTGTGAGCTTCCCTCCAGCCGCGCGGAACAATAAAGTTTGTTTAAAAAAAACACACTTTGTTGACCGCGCGACTGGAGGGGAGCTCACAACGCTTCCCTCACAGCCACACAGCTTCAGAGCACCGGGGGACAGAGCAGGAAATATCTTGCCATGAGTTCCAGGCAATTTGTATGTAGGTGTGTCTCTGTCAGAGACCATTTCCCCCCCATGGAATTTACTCTGCAATGGGCACCCCAACCCATCTGACTCACATCGGATTCTATTATTAGATCTGGAAACTATGTGAAAATGGCTTTCCCATTCCATGTTTGAACATGATCTAGCCACCAGAACAGTTCTGTTCTTGTATCTGCGGTCAAGGCAATTTAGTCTGAGTAACACAGACCATTGTGTAAGTGTTCTCTTTTTAGCCTTTGGAGGGCTCTGTAATGTAGAGGGGCCAGAAATATTGCTTGAATGGAAGCCGATAATAGGTCTATAATCCAAGGCAGAGATCCGATGGAAATCAAGTCCTTGTTCAAAATTGATCTGATCTCTTTCTGTATGGTCTTTAATTTCCTCGATGGAAGACTGAGAGTTGCCAATGTGGAGTTGACTAGAAACCCCAGAAATTGTATCTCTTGTAAGGGGGTTCAAATGGATTTTTCACAATTTATTACGAAATCTAGGCTTGTTAACAGGTTCAATGTCCATTGAGCATGTATCTGAAAAGTATATAAATTCTGTGACATGATAAAATAAAAAGTATATTATCATTCTTACTCCCCTGCTCTGAAGAAGGGATACTTCTGGTTTGAGTAATTTGGTAAAACACCAAGGTGCAGAGGATAAACCAAATGGCAATGATTTGAATTGCCATTTCTTCCCTTCCCATATGAATTGTAAGTAACTCTGACAAGAGTGGTGAATAGGTACTGTGAGCTACCCATCTTTCAAATCTATTTTTATCAACCAATCATTGATTATTGACAAATCTTTTAGATAATAAATACCCTTCATCTTGAAATCTTGGTATCTGACAAAACTGTTTAGGTATTTCAAATTTATGACAGGTCAGTGACAAGCATCTTACTTTTTTTTTTTTTTGTCATGGCAACTTAGAAAATGGCATTTTTAAAAAAAAAACAAATTTAATATTTCTTGATGTATCAGAGTCTGGTCTTGACTAGTGTTGAGCGAACCCGAACCGCACGGTTCGGGTTCGTACTGAACATTACGGTGTTCGGACCCCGAACCAGAACACTCCACTGTATGTTCGTGTTGGAGTTCGGGGTTCGGCTATAAATCGAAAGTCTATAAACCGAAAGACATTCGGTTTATAGACTTTCGGTTTATAGAATAGCAATAGCATTGCATGTATTCCATAAACCGAAAGTCTAAAAAACCGAATGTCTTTCGGTTTATGGAATACATGTAATGCTATTGGCTTTCTATAAACCGAAATAGAGTCCCCATTCTTTAGAATTTTTTATGAATGGGGACTCTATTTCGGTTTATAGAAAGCCAATAGCATTACCTGTATTCCATAAACCGAAAGTCTATAAACCGAACGAATGTATTTCGGTTTATAGACTTTCGGTTTATAGAATACATGTAATGCTATTGCTATTCTATAAACCGAAATAGAGTCCCCATTCATACGAATACGTCAATTGACCTATTCGTATGAATGGGGACTCTATTTCGGTTTATAGAATAGCAATAGCATTACATGTATTACATCTGAGAGTCAAATAGAACCGTCAAATACTGTGCTTACAGCGCACTTTGAAAAATTCTAATAGTTTTGGGTGGTAAATAATACATTTGCGTCTTGCGGTGCACTTCATATTTGAGAGTCAAATAGAACTGTCAAATACTGTGCTTACAGCGCACTTTGAAAAATTCTAATAGTTTTGGGTGGTAAATAGTACATTTGCGTCTTGCGGTGCACTTCATATCTGAGAGTCAAATAGAACCGTCCAATACTGTGCTTACAGCGCACTTTGATAAATGCTTATTGTTTTGGGTGCTAAATAGTACATTTGTGTCTTGTGGTGCACTTCATATCTGAGAGTCAAATAGAATAGTCCATTACTGTGCTTAAAGCGCATTTTGAAAAATTCTGGCTACCTCCTCCAGCGCTGCTTCCACCTACACCGCCACGGTCACCACCTCCTCAACCTATGGGTCACTTAGTATAGCATTAAATACTGCTTACTACTGAATAGCGACTATTAAAACTATAGATAGCTCAGTGGGCTAATGCACCATCTGTAGAAATCATTCAACCCATAGTGTTGCAGGTTCAATTCCTGGCAGGGTTGTTTGAACCTTTCATTCTTTCTAGCCAGATAAAATGAGTACTCAAGTTGTATCTGAATGTTACACACTTTGGTGGCCATGTATAAACACAGGACAAATTCTGTGTGTGCCTATGTATAAGACCGGCTCCTGACAAATTTTGTGACTCTCTGATGCTTTCATCTGTTATGTAGTTTTTGGTTGTGCTGGCAGTTATTGCACTGGCACAGCAAATATATTCAAAATCAAGTGCTTAAATATCCGAATGGGAGTGACAAAGAATGGCACCTCTATATACCTGCAGCTCCCTCCCCCCGCTGGTTCACTGCCGCCCAACTCGGTACAGACACCTTTGTTTCCCCCCCTCAGATCACACACCTTGCTCCCCCATCTCCAGCCACCAGCCGCTACCCAGTCCTCCCCCAGAGTGCTTGAAGCACTCGTGCTCACTGGTGTTTGCCTTCCTCAATGCAACAACAGGTAGGAGGATAAAACAAAAGCTGTTGTTGTGTGACTGACTCTGAGTGTTTGTGATTGAGTGTGAGAGTCTGTACGTGAGTGTGTGACTGAGTGTGATGCGTGTGAGTTTGATAAGCAGTACATGACTGACTGTGACAGTGTGTGCAAGTAACTGACTGTGACAGTGTGTGTGACAAGCACTTTGTGCACAAATATTGCACTGGTCAGCTGCATGGGGACAAATGTGTCAGCGATAAGCTGTATGGGCAAAAAAGATGGGGGGAGAAGGGATGCCAAAACATAGATTCTGTCCGAGGTGCCAAATACTCCAGGTATGCCCCTTCCCCCTCCCCATTGTTCTCATAGATGGTGCCGAATACAGTGGGTGACCTTGGCATGAAGGGGTGGACACATTTCAGTTAGGGGTGTGTGTAGCATAAGTTTAGTCATGCCTAGGGCAGGACAAAACCAAAAAAACACCACTGTTTTGACGGGATTTATAAAAAGGCGCAATCAAAATTATACATAATAAACAGCGGCTTCACCTTTCTATACCTATCGTGGCACTTAACAGTGTGGGAGTTTTTATACATGACCCCCTTTGTTACTATTAATCTGTAGGGTCATGGTTAAATATATACAAAAGAACTCCATAATGTGAAACATGTTTTTAAATGTAACCAGAGTGGATTTCACATTGATTTTATTTACTATGTTAATATAATTTCACTTGATGGCAGTCCACATGGCAGGTTTGTAGCAAGGCGACTGGGAGAATTTATGGCATGTTATGACAATAGTGAGCTTTCAGATTAGGGAACTCATTCAAACTTTCTTTTTCTGTTTTATGAGCCATATAATTCGGAGGAGAACAAAAGTTGTCTGGGTCTCCACTGCTCAGCTGTGAAACGGTCATTAGTGCAGCTGAGGGAATCCTTGATTTAGAGATAAGCTTAGCAAAGGTCAGATTTTTATTTGACTGGTTTATTTGACTGGTTATTGCTAGCGAACCACTTCTGCAAAAAGACAGAATTATGTTGTCCGGTAAAATTGCCTAGAGCAAGTGCATAATTCATCATGAACTTACAGGGGTCTTGTCTTAGCTTTCCGAGAAAATGCCATGACTAAATATTTTTAGGTGGAATTAAAAAATTATTTATTACATTTCAAAGATTTTCACAGCTTTTTACTTTTAGAAGTAGTCCCCACAGAAAAACACAAGTGAGATCACGCTTCACATGTAAACAGTGATAAATAAAAACTGATACTCCCCCACACATCTGCAGCTTCCCCAAAGAGCACTCCTCCAGTACCTTTTACATACAATGCACAGAGAAATGGAAGTGCAGGTACATGGAAAGGAGAAGAACACAATATAGTGTAATACAAAAAGAACAGTGCATACATCGCAAGTAAAACGGCGAAATCCCGAAAAATCTTGATATATATAGCACCCATCAATATTTGTAGACTACAGCAAGAGCTCCGGTTCAGTGAGAATTTTTTTGTAGTCCATAAACGCCAGTGGCAACGCTTCGACCTGTCGGTCTTTCTCAGGCCATTAGTTTCAGTCTGGCATTCTGGTGGATCTTTCGCTTAAACGTGTAGCGTGGCCCCTTCCGCGATCCTAGTACTAGTACTGACACATACGACCTCTCCTCCTGTTGGATAGGGACTGATGAGATTAAGCCCTCAATATAAGTTATACATTGCCATGTTTTGGTTTATAGTCCAGCGACACACTTATGTTTTAGTTAAGTGAACTTGAAGGTCATACACCGCCCAGCGATAGCCGAATAACGAGGACGCTGAACGGATGTTAATAAAATCTTGCAAACTCATACTTTATTTGATGAACAGACACAGACTGAAGAGAGAGACTACAAATACTATAGTTCTTTGTTACAGGGTTTTTACTGGTACATGAATTTCAAACCTTTCTATTTCCAAACATTTTTCTACTTTGTAAAGTTAAGTGCTGTAAATTCCTCTATCACCAGGGGGTTGACTCTAAAAATAAAAGAGAACTTTTGCAGGAAAAAAGGCCCTCCTGGAGCCAATTTGAAGGTGAAAAAAAGTTATTTTTATTCCATAAAATTGTGATAAATCCACAACGGTAGTGCAGGTATAAGAAAAGAAATAGCTTGACGTGTTTCGCGCTTCAGGGCGCTTAATCATAAGCTGATTTGTGAAAAAAACAGTGACATTTAAATAATGAAGTGTGTAACAACACAAACCAATCAGTTTCATGCTCCACCCTTTTGCAGATGTAAATGAGTAATTTAATTAATTCAACAGACCCGTGAGTGCAGCACGAAAATAAATAGTGTTTCTAGGGGAAGAGGGATATGAATCCCTAAATTAAACAGTGTTAGTGAGATTTCTAGTGATCAGTTATATATTAAGTAAAAAACAATCAGATGGCAAAGGAGATATAGTTGAAATGGGCTAGTAATTGGAATAAATGAAAGAAAGGGTACATTAAATATACTTTTGATGATGAAATAGTACAATAACCTCCAGAAGTTATAAGTGCCCATATTTGTATAGTTAATACTATGATACTGGGATTAGTAATAGATCCACCTGGGTAGCTCGGAACTATCTGTTGTGAACTTTTTTTGTTACCTTATAAAATATTGTTTGGATCCCCATGTTAGACAGTTTCACAGCTAACATGTCTTTCCCCAGCAGGGTAAAGTTCACAAAACAGAATACATTTCTCAATTAGCCCAATAATTCCAAAGCATTGACACAGGATCCTCCTTCCCACTACCAATGGAAAGCAGGCTTGAAATTGGTTTTTATTAGACACACTCTAAATATGTTACTCTCCATACCAGCTACATTACAATATTCCTCTCTTGGTAAATAATTCCTAAATATAGATGTAATAAACATCAGTCTGGTATATATTACAAAATATATTCCCAAAATGAGATCCCAAGTGGAGTTCTCAAATTCACAACCTGACTGCCAAACCCAGCATTTAATCCATTTCTTCTTTACGTTTTTAGAGAGAGAAAAAAAATAGATTTACCATATGTAACTATCCATTGAAGTTAAATGGGCATTAATGTATAGTACAGCTGTTTTATGTAGTACATTTTATGTGCATTGGCTTTTCACTGATATTTTATATACCAGGTTTGTTTCCCCTCCTGTGAAGGCATGCCAGTTACCATCAATGTAAACTTTAACCTCTTGTTCACTGACTGATCAGCTGGTGTAGCTTTAGAAATATACTGTTAAATGCAAGTAACGTGTGTCAGGTAACAGAACAGAATGCTGATGGAGTCACTTCCTGCCATGCAACATTGATGTCAAATTTGTATTCTCTTCTCTACTTTCAATGCATAGTGGTTGGAAGATGCTAGAAAAACATTCTCTTTACTGTTTACTTTAGAAGATATGGGAAATGATAGAGATCTGCATATATTATTTGTCAAATAGAAACTTGGGGATGTACAGGATATTTTTATTTTGTCTCCATTTGCTTTTTTAGTAATATTATATGATTAATCACAATTTGATAATAATATGAATAAGCACAAAGTGATGGATATGTAGGATTAGGTATGTTTAATTTGATATAAAGAAACAAATTTAAATTATTATTAGGTAAGGGTTCTGGTAAACATTGCTCCCTCTCTCTCTCTTGCTCAATCTCTCTCTCGCGCGCGCTCTCGCTCTCTTTGGATTCGGCTACTAAATATAGCTGATTACTGAGCTAACTAAGTCGACCTTTATATAAGATAAATTCCACTTTAACATTAGTTAATGAAATAAAAAGGACTCCAGCTAAAATTAACAACAAACTGAATTAAGTAAGTAAAGCTATTTTTTTAATTACAGAAACAAAAAACAGGTGGCATTAGACTGCCAATTATCCTAGTTAATAGAGGGAATCGGGGATAAACCGTGGTTAATAAATAAAACAAACGAACATGAATAGGTCCCTTCCATGGACCAAGTTAAGACGTAACTTTTAATAAAGACATTATTAAAGAAAATTTATACAGTGAAAATGTACAAGCTCTGTCTATAGAGTTTAATATTTTTCCCCTTTTCTTCGTCAATGCAGAAGCCCCAACACTCTCTGGTAATTACCGTATTTGCTCGATTATAAGACGACCCTGATTATAAGACGACCCCCCAAACTTTGGATATTCCTTTAGGAAAAAAACGAAAAGCCTGAATATAAGACTACCCTATAGGAAAAAAGTTAAACTTGTATATATTCACATGTAAATTGCTTTTTTAATAAAAAATTATGATATCAAAAAATGTATTTCTAGTTTTTATTTCTTTTTATGTGCCAATGCTGCCTTTCTCTTTCCCTTGCCCCCATTTTTCTCTCTCTCCCCCCTCCCCTTGTCTGTCTCTTAACCCCCTCACTCCCCTTGTCTCTGTCTCTTAACCCCTTCCCTCCCCTTGTCTGTCTCTTAACTCCTTCCCTCCCCTTGTCTCTGTCTCTTAACCCCCTCCCTCCCCTTGACTCTGTCTCTGTCTCCCTCCCTCCTCCTGTCTCTCTGTCCCCCCTGTCTCTCTGTCCCCCACCCCCTGTCTCTCTGTCCCCCCTGTCTCTCTGCCCCCCTCCCTCCCTTCCCCTTACCTTGATCCCTGGTGGCTAGTGGGGGCAGCCGGGGGATGTCTGCACGATACGTGCAGATATCCTCCATGCTGCCCGACACGGCAGTCTATTATGACGGACAGCTGTCCATCATAATAGTCTGCCGTGTCGGGCAGCATGGAGGATATCTGCACGTATAGTGCAGACATCCCCCAGCTGCCCGATTGTCCCTGGTGCCTAGTGGGGCAGCAGAGAAAGTCTGCGCGATGAGCGCAGACCTCCCCTGCTGCCGCCCGGCACGCTCGCCGGGACTTCTGTGACGAAAGCAGAAGTTCCCGGCTTCTTCACAGAAGCCCCGGCGGTCGTGCCGGGCGGAAGCAGGGGAGTCTGCGCTCGTTGCGCAGACATCCCCTGCTGCTAGAGAGGGGGATCCAGGTCCCCTGCAGCTCTGCTGGGGACCTGGATCCATGTCTTATAATCTGACCTCAATTTGAGGTCAGATTATAAGAGACCTCGATTATAAGACGAGGGGGATTTTTCAGAGCATTTGCTCTGAAAAAAACCTCGTCTTATAATCGAGCAAATACGGTAATGTCCGGACAAAATAATTAGCCCTTAATTATCTTGCGCTACAATAAAGGTGTAAATAGTAGGTATACAGTTACAGGAGGGCAATGTGTAAATACTGAAGGACACCAGATTGAGGATTTAAGAGACTGTATGTACTTAATTGCTGTGTGCATGTCATCCTTACTGTGGCTTAACGATGCTATCGGAATAACGTTTTAATTATTTGCATGGTTTCTCCATAATAATAAACTGTACTATCTACTGTATACCTCCTTTCACACCACATATATATGAATACGGATGCGCTGATTAAAGAACCAATAAAACTGGTCTTCTTTGGACTAGTTGAGCATCTGGAGAACCAGGGTTCGATTTCAGGCTAGGAATGGCCAGAAGCAAAGAACTATCTTCTGAAACCTATCAGTCTATTCTTGTTCTGAAACAAGCTATTCAATGCATGAAAATGCCAAGAAACCCAAGATTGCGGACAACACTGACCAAATTAAAAGATATTAGATGCGTGCTTGACACCATCTGTGATGCATGGTGGAGACAGTAAGATGGTCTGGGGGTGCTTTGATGACGGTAAAGTGGGAGATATGTACAGGGTAAAGGGTACCAAAACTTAAAGAAGGAAATCTATGCAACACCATAAAGTAAAGTTTGAAAGACATAATTATTTTTTAAATGTAAAATTATTATTTCTAAACTTGTCAACATTTGACTGTATTTTCTATTCATTGTGCAACACATGTTTTCAAGGAACATAAGGAAATTTCTAAGTGGCCCCAAACATTTGAACGGTAGTGTATATATGAATCCTGTGAAGACCATAATAATATAGTAATTTCGTTTAAAAAAGACTCATGCCCATCTAGTTCAAACTAGAACTAGATGCGCATGAGTCCCATCTTTTGATGCTGTTGATCCAAAAGAAGTAGAGAAGAAAAAACAAAAACAAATGAAAGCAGTACCAAATGTAGTTAAAGTGAAAAACATCCTTCTTGACAACGGGGTTTCTCTCTCTACTAACAAGCTACTAATTAAAAGAATACTTGAATGAAGAAAATCGTATAAGCATTTTAAAGAAAAAGCAATTTTATGTGCTAGCTCAACCACTTTAGGCTTTGACATCCAAATCTTTACTTCTCTTACTTAAAAAAACAGTTTCAACTGCCTATGTACCTAACAAATTTACATAACTGTCTGGTTTGGTTTATATCTGATTTCCACTGAATAGTAATTCATGCCATGTTCCATTGATGCTGTTTCCTGTCAAATTCCACTTTCTTGACCATACCATGTTGCATTGATGTCTAGCTTGAGGCCTAAGCGCAGGATAGAGCCCTCTAGGATTTTTGTGCATCACTCTCAGGCCAGATGATCATGTTGGATAACAAAGCTCACACAAGCTCAAATGCTAATTTAAGAAATTCCTTGTTATATGCTTGAGGTCAGGGGACGCTGCAGACATGTTAAGGGTTTGCTTAACTAGTGAAAAGCCAAGAATGTTTCCCTAAGGTAGTTACTGTTTTGCAAGTTTTTAACACATATAAAACTAGCCAGCAAAAGATAATATAATTTTAAAGCATTTACACGGGTTAAAATAATGGGACCACACAAATATTTAACACAATGTCTAGTATCATATGCAAATAATTACTGTCCTTAACACTTCAAGTAAGCACAAGTACATTTGGCATACCACAATAGAAATGTTAAATAAAACATATATTTTCATTCAAGCCTTGAAGTGAAATAATGTGATATCATAATGCTATAATACCTCATTTAAGTAATTCAACCAATGGACAGCATACAATCAAAATGACAGATAGGGCTGCAAACCTAGGCACTCTGTCCACAAACCCCGGGGGTAAACAGGTGAGGAATGGAATGATGACATACATAAAGGGTAGATGTAAATAAAATGTATGAAATAACAGGGTATTAACATAGAATGAAAGAAAGGGGAATAATATGTATAAGTTTCGTGAAAGTGGTAGAGGAAAAAAGAAGAGATGAAACCTTTCTATAAACTTAAACAGCGCATAAACGGGTATACCTTGCATCTATTCTCTTAGCGAGGGTCTGTGGAGGGGAATGGAGCAGGTATAAGCAAGGGATGTTACAGAATAATTAGGAACGTCTCCTTGCTGAATGATTCTACTTGTTTTGAGGACAGTTGAGTATGAGCAAAGGTCCCCTTTGGAAGGTTGTGATCTGGAGTGAGATAAACAAGTAGAGCTGCATCTCATGATGCAATGTATGCCTTATGTCTTTAACTGTTGAAATAAAATAAAAAAACACAATAAATCAAAGCTATAGTATTGCATTTGGAGAATTGACCTCAATTTTAAACCAAAATGTGTTTATTTGGTTTATCATGTTTTGATGTCTTAGCTTTCGTCTAGCAGTGAATAGCATCGCTGCTGCTTTATCGTGGCAATGTAAGCACTGCCAGTTCAGTGTTGAACTGTCAGCGCTTACAAACATTCACCCCCCAATAAACCAACCCCCCCCCCCAAAAGTGACCCTGAACCCCCATGCTAACACCCAAACACTAAAACACTACCCCTGAACTCTAATACTAACATTAACCCCCCGAACCCTAATACTGACATTAACCCCCGAACTCTAATACTAATATTAACTTACCCAAACCCTAATACAACTATCCGAACCCTAATACTAATCCCTAACACCCTTGTTCCCTAATACTAACATTAATCCCCCGAACCCTAATAATAAGATTAATCCCTATTAAGCAATCCCGCAATGAACTATCCCACGAACAAAGGTCCGGGGATGACCTGTCGTCCCATCCCCCTCAGTGCACCCCAGACGGAAGTTTCACACCCTAAATCAAGAGCAACATAAAGTACAGTAAGAAACACAAGATCTACATTGTTAATTGGTAAACTGTGGGACCAAAACCCAGTGCTCCAAGTTGGCAAAGAGCTATATTAACCAACTAAATGGGAACAATACACAGCAGTGGAAAAAATAGACCATGTGAGTTGTAAGGTGCAGGGCTGGGGGCGCAACACCCTGGGGATGCCGGAGGTGCTGGCTGGGAAGATCAAAGGATCTCCCTTCACCAGTCCTCTTTTTACAGGGTGCATGCAGCCAACATCTGTGCACTTCCCAGGCGCACAGACATCCTCTGAGGCTGCCTCTCCTGCTCTTCACACTTCGGAGCTGGTGCTGAGGGCGAGTCATGAGTCCAATGTGGGCAATAGGGTATATCCTGAGATATATGTGGGTGCTGGGGTAAGTCCTTGAGTCCAATGTGGGTGCTGGGATAAGACCTTTGGTCCAATATGGGTGCTGGAGTAAGTCTTGTGAGTTGAAATTCAGGTGCTATGGTAAATCCTGAGTGCTGAGGCAAGTCCTCAGTGCAAAGTGACTGCTGGGGTAAATCCTGAGTACAAGTCTGGGTTCTGGGGTAAGTCCTGAGTGTGAATTGGATGCAGGGGAAAGTCCTGAGTGCAAAGTGGGTGCTGAGGTAAGTCATGTGAGTGCAGTCTGGGTGCAACAATATTATTATCTGATAACTAATATCTTACCACCGCCTGTGACCTGCAGGGGGTGAGGTTGTCCACACAGGGTAGTGGTCCACACAGGGCGCCTGAACACCAAGTGCACCTCTTTGATTCAGCATGCTCTGTGTCTGAATGATTTAGCCTGCTAATCTAGGCAGTGCTATTATATCACTGGCGTGTGCTGGTCTTTCTCTATCTTTAGTGTTTGTGGGAGGTCAAGAATCTCTCCTGGATTGATACACTCAATAACTGCTTATAAAATACTGCATGTTTTTCAGTACTGAACAAAAGCAGCTGCAATATGGTATTTGTATCAACCAACACAGAGACTACAAATGATTTTTAATCGCAGTTAGTGGGTAGGTAACAGTATAACACCTAAATATATAGTAATTTTATATGAACAATTTATGTTTCTTTCATTACATTACATTGACATTTATTTACATAGCGCCAACAGTTTACATAGCATTTTGTACAGAGCACTGAAGGAAGCTACATACTAGACAAACAGAGACAGACTGATACATGAGGAAGAGTACCCTGCTGGCAAGCTTACAATCTACAGGACTCTCTTACTCCTGGATAAAAAAATTTTTTTTATTAAACTTCACAAATCACATGAAAAGCACCACTATGTCTGATTTAAATCTTCAGTTATTTAATAAGCCTAACCCCTTCTCGACAAAGGACGTGCCAGGCACGTCCTGCCAGCATGCTCCTCCCATATGAATGCTGCCCTCTTGTTGGAAGAGTGTCTGAAGTGAAAAAAGTTTCACTTCCGTCACTCTGATGCTGTTGCTAGACTGCCCCTAAAAGCAGTCAGCAACGTTGCATTGAAGAAAAAAAAAAAGAATTAGCTAAAATCTAGGGTTCGGGTTACAATTAAATTAGGATTAGCATAAGGGATAGGGTTACAATTAGAATAAATTAAGGGTTAGAGTCAGGGTTAAATTTAGGGTTCGGGTTGGGGTAAAAAGGGGAAAATAGTTAAAATACAAAATAACACTTTTTAGTTTTTACCCTAAAACTCACAAAAAACAGCAGAAAAAACATGGAAATAATCATATTTCTAAACTTGTGACAACAATGTTAAACTCTTTACACAGGTTTTTTTTATACTGATTATATTTGTAAAAACAATATATAATTTGTGTGGGTATAGTATGTGAGAAAGAAGGTAATTACAGCTAAACATAAACACCCCAGAAATGTCAAAACAGCCCATGTCACTAAGTACATGTGTGTGTATGTAAATATATATATATATATATATATATATATATATATATATATTTTACACTAATGTGTAGTGGTCACATTAACTACAAACACACATATGCATACACAGTCACACTTACCCCCCCTCCCCCCTCCAACACACACAGTCACAATTACCCCACACACACATACACATTTATACACACATACTCACATACATACACTTACCCCACACACATACACATTTATACACACACACACACTCACATACAAACATACACTTACCCCACACCCACTTAACATGCACTCACATAGATACACATTTATACACATACTCGCATACATACACTTACCCCACTCACACACATACACATTTATACACACACTAACATACATACATACATACATACATACATACAGTTACCTCACATACATACATACACTTAACCCACACACATTGATACACACACTCAATACATACATACACTTACCCCCACACACATACACATTTATACAGACACTCACAAACATACATAAACTTAACCCCCACACACATCCACATTTATATACACACTCACATACATACACTTACCCCACTCACACACATACACATTTATACACACACACTCACATACATACAGTTACCCCACACACACACTCACATACACTTACCCCACACACTAATACACATTTATACACACTCACATACATACATACACTTAACCCACACACACATTGATACACACACTCACATACATACATACACTTACCCCACACACTAATACACATTTATACACACTCACATACATACATACACTTAACCCACACACACATTGATACACACACTCACATACATACATACACTTACCCCACACACTAATACACATTTATACACACTCACATACATACATACACTTAACCCACACACATTGATACACACACTCACATACATACATACACTTACCCCACACACTAATACACATTTATACACACACACACTCACATACATACATACATACACTTAATCCACACACACATTGATACACACACTCACATACATACATACACTTACCCCACACACGTGGCTGTGGACTCCCGGTGCACTTCTTCCCTCCCTCTGACAGTAGAGGAGGGGATTTGTGCACTGCACACCTCACGGGAAGCTGTATCGGGGAACGAAGTTCCCTACACAGAGCGTGTAGGGAACTTCGTTACCGACACAGCTTCTCGTGTGGTGTGCAGTTCGAGGTGCGGCTACCGGAGCAGAGCTCAGGCGGGCCCAGGGCCGTCTTTAACGCGGGGCAAGCGGGGCAGCTGCCCTGGGCCCAGTTACTCCTGGGGGCCCCAAGGCAGCTGTCCCGTGGGATGCGACGGCCGGAAAAAAAAAAAAAAACTGACGCCGGATGTGACATCGCGTCACATCCGGTGACTGTTTCCCTCCTCCGTGCAAGAGGGAAGACTGCACGGAGGAGACATCCGGCGGGGGACACGGAGCAGTGAAGTGTAAGTACTAGGGAAGGGGGGGGGGGCGGGGGGCTGACTGGCACAGTATCACAGGCATCTGGCTGGCACTATATTACTGGGCATTCATGGGGAATGTGAGTAGGTGGTACATTATCCAAGATATATATCTGCACCAACCTCTCATTCTTTTTTCGTTGTCCAGATTACAGTTCAAAAGGAGAGTTCAGAGGATGTGAGTTCACCAAAACATGGAAAGCTGGATCCCAATAACACACCCCACGTTGGAGGAAACACATGGGCGGGAGGAACTGGTGAGCATTTTACATCTTCATTCAATTATATAGCGAGTGTAAAGCTAAGTACAAAACAGAAAATCAATTAAAGAAAGACCTGTAGATTGGTTGATAAGATCAGACAGTAAAAAAACATACAAGTGTAGAGGTTTATTTAAGTAATCTAACACATAACCACAGCAGGTCTGTTTGTTTACTAGGATTTTTGATATGTGGTTGTTGAAACATAATTTTCCGCACCCATACAAGTTATATGTTGTTTTTTTAAAGGACAGTTAGATCTTTCGTTTGATACCCTATATATAAAAAATAATCTACAATTTAGTATTAAAAAATACATATAAAATGGGAAAAATTGGGGGGAAAATGTTTTTTCCATTATTTTCCCAATAATAAGCTACACAACTAATGCATCACTAACCCACTTATCCCAACTAATTAACCTACAAAAAAAAAGAAAAATATTGGTCCCCAAACCCCCCTTAACAAAAAAGCCAGAAAAAAAACTCTGAAGATTGCGATGTCAGATGACAGTAACAAACTGTGATCAGCAAGGAAAAGGTTACTACACCTGCAAAAAATGTCAGTTTTTAATGGATTCAAATCCATTTTTTTTTTTTTTTTTACAATAAAAACAAATTATACAAACAAATTATAGGCAGAGTACCTATTATACTTTATAGCATCTCTCTACAATACATTTCACTGCACTTGTGAAACACTACTTTATTTAATATTGCATTTTTATGTAAATAGATATAACTTCTGCATGATGTTAATGTACAGGATTGTCCTTGTCTACATTTCAACAGTTCTGTACTTTCCATGACTTTTTTATTATTCTGCAATCCAAATATTGATACATTGTTTTGACGTTATGCCTTATAATTATTTTGCTTTTGCATCTCCAAAATCCCTTTCCTGGTTCAATTAAACTATAAAGAATGGGACGGAGTGCATATGTTTTGCACATGTGTTTCCTGTAGCGGTACTGACGGGCTGTCAGTTTGGTTTTTTGAGGATTCCTTCCAACAATTTCATGGCATTTATGTCTCTGATCTTAACTAGCGTTACAAATGTTAATCCCAGGTTTTCCCAGATTGCACACCTGTGATGGCTGCAGCTTGAGGGCAATCGAGTTCGTGGGTAGATAAAGAATCTAGGGTCCCTAGTGTGATCATCTGTGTTATACAAGAAATCACTTTTGGAATGCCTTCATTTTAGTGACAGCTCTGAAAGGTAACCTTTCCACAGGGTCAGTGCCTCCTCGTTCACTGATATAAGGGAGGACAATCAGTAGAATGTAAATATTGTCGGGTAGATTATCCATAAACATACCAAAGTCATTCCATTTTGGAGGTTAGAATGTAACTTCTATTTTCACTCATTCATCTCAATTTTGTGTTGCTCTCCACACTCAAACTGAAAGAAACATCACTTGTAATTTCTTGTTCATAAGAAACAATTGGTCCATCCAGTCTTCCCATAGTGAAACATCATTTATTTTCACTTAAAAGTAATTCAAGAATACACAAGGCAAATATGAAGAACATCTTTTTATTTTATTTTAGACTTTACTACTTCCACTGGAAGATTATTCCATGTATCTACTACTTTTCATTTAAAGTATTATTTTCTTAAATGTCCATTTCGTCTTCTACCATTTCTAACTTCACAGTGTTCACTCTTTTATTTATGACATATTTAGCAGAAAGAATATACATATATATGTGTATATTCATATATATATATATATATATATATATATATATATATGTGACACGTCTTCATATAAATACATCCAAATGCTAGTAAAATCGCACTCTCAGGACTTTGTAACGTATATCAAAAAGTTGTTTTAATCAATTATTTCTTTATTGCTTTCTTTTGTGCATATGGCAGAGTCTACCATGTCATAAAAACCTTTCCTGTTCTTCAAGATCAATTTGATCTTCCATCTCAAGTCCTTTTTAAATACCTTTGAGTAAAGGGTTTTTTAGGGAAATATCTATGTTATGTAGATTCCAACACTTTAGGCCTGGTATCGTTACTAAGCAGACTAATCCTAGAAACAGCATCATAGAAAGCTTGTAGCAAACTCATTGGAACTTCTCGAACTCACAAAGAGACTTGGGACTTCTGCTGCTATTGTGAATTGGCAAAAAGAGCTCCAGATACAAATAGATGAAAAACAATGGTGTCTGGCGCTGGATAGATGTTACAGGGCTGTCCACTGTTTAAATTGAAATGAAACCAGTTTAAGGTGAGTAATCAATGGTATCTGGCCCCTCAATGATTAGTATGATATACCCGGCCCTGTCGCTCCTGTTTTGGAGGTGCCACAAAGCACAAGGAGATTATATGCATATTTGGTGGTTATGTCCGACCATTTCTAGATTCTGGCAAGATATTTCCCACCGTTTGATGGCCAAATTTGGTGAAAAATTGGACTTAAAACCAGAAATGGCACTTTTGCACCTAAATTTCCCTGAGTATACAAAAGAATATAAGATAATTATTCACATACTAACTGCCTGTAAGCTGGAGATAGCTAGGAACTGGAAAGACCTGAAGGCACCAGAATGGGCGAAGCTAAAAATACAAATAATTCATCAATGTAGGATGGAGAGTAGAAGGGCTTATTACAATTTAGGGAACCTCACAGAAGCACAGTATTGGAATGGGTGGACGAGTGAATTGGAATCGGGGGCCTTTTAATTAAATTAAATGCTATATTGGACAGGAAAGATGCCCCCAGCCCCCCACCCCTCCCTCCGCCAAGGGGAAGAATTAGTGTAAATGTTGTTTATTGTATGTATTAAATGTTGTGTTTCTTAATGAGTGTTATTCCACAAATTCTTAGTAGAATATACTCATATACAAAAAAAATGGGGTTATTATACACATTTGTCTTCAGTGGACACCTTGGAATTTGTGTAAACTTGTAAAAATCAAAGTTTACTTAGTTTGCCAAGATATAATCTCTTCATTTAGAAGTAATTTTCCGTTCAGAGATAGAAGCAGCTTGACAGGCCACAAACAAACCAGAAGTGAAATTGTTTTAAGTCACTTTTCACATTACCCATAACGTTTTTGGACAAGTTCTTTGATCAAGAAATTAGTGTCAGCCTGAATTGATCGTTAAATCTGTGTGGAATGCATTTGTTAACAGACATGGCTGGTTTAAAGAATAAACCATATTTGTAACTGGTGTGTGAATCACATTAAAAAAACAGCATGCAAATGATAACATCACCAAATTGTTGCTTCTGCTTACTTCGGTTCTAAATGCTATATATATCCTAGTAAATTGTGACTGACTTTAATAAGATTTTCCATGGGTAGTTATCACAAATAATAGTGTCAGTCTTAGTGATACCCAAGTCTGCATGAAAATACCCAATAACAAGTTTTTTAAAGACTACTTGCATGGAAAGGTGTTTGAAATGTGTTTTAGCTATTTAGCTGGATATATATTATAACCTTATTATTCTGTATGCATGGAAATTGCCCATAGGCCTTAGTAAATAGTGTAGAGCTATTCAGGCTGCACCCATAATCACTATTGAATATTGAATTTAAGTGTGTAAGGATTGAGGTATGGTGGCAGGTTTGGATGTATAGAGTTCCATGGATATCTACGTAATCATAGCACAAAAGTTGTGTATAATACTTTTACATACGTTAACTTAAAACACAGGAAATAAACAAAAGTGTAACCATTATAAATGCATAAGAACACTGGTTAGATTCTTTTTTTTTTGCTGCCTAATAGGATCCTACCAAGAAATCCTGTGATGTGCTGCCACTACATTCTTATACTATAATAAACATTTTCAGTAATATAAGTTTTAGTTTGGTAATAGTATGAAAAACACAACTCGCCTAAATAATTTTTTAAATGTCTATACATTTCCTTCTGCCATAACGGTTTGTGTCAATTTTGTGCTCTGCATTCATACCGCAACCCTGATTAGGTGACCAAGTCCCTTTAATAAATGTTTATTGATGGTGCAAATACATGGGAGTATTATAATAATTCATTATTTGGATGAGGGGTTCCATATTTATAAATGTATGTAAATTTACGTTTCCCCTTAGATTTGTTTCATCTTTATATATTGTTATTCATTATGGTCTGTTATGATTTCAAAATAGCTTTCCAGCTGTTTGTCAGAAACTTCAAACTGTGTCAGCAAGTGACATTGGCTAATCAACTAAGACACCACAGTCAGCAAAGCAATCATCTCTCCTTACGTCTGCTGGATGCCTCCAAAAGGAAAGTTGGAACCGTGTAATAGCGGTTTTCATCCAGACTCTGCCTGTTTGCCTATGCTTACATTTTGGCCGATTCTGAGGTGTGCTCTGCCCACTATATAGTAAGGCCCGAAATTAATTTAAAAAGTTTACATAGTGGCATCTGTCAGAGTGGCATGATGTAGATTCATATTGCAAGGCCCTGCACTGAATAGTTAACCTTTATAGGTTTCTATTTTTATTTTATTTGGAGAACGATTAATGTGCCTTAATTAGGGTTGCCACCTAGCCAAGCCAATTTTTTTGCAGGCCTGCCGGTAAAATACCAGCCAAGTGGCAACCCTAACCTTAATAGATCTATAGGACATATTCCTTCAAGAGCCATTAAACTTATTTTTTACTTGAGCTTCTAATATAGATGCATAAGATAAAGAATGGGCAGACAAGATGGACCTAAAGGTTCTTATATGCCAACACATTATATGTTTCTATGAATTGCCCTGGTATGAGGATAACCTGGCATGTACTTTTTAAAGTACAGGCCAGTTTATTCTCTAACCGGCAGCCATGATCTTCCCTAGGAAGCACAGCTCTGCGTCTGTCGCCGACAGTCTCTCACGTTTAGTGCAGTGAAAGACCTCCGTTTTCACATGCCACCAACAGAGCTCCCATGGTAATTGGCTGAGCACATACTGACATTGTCTGCATGTGCCAGAATCAGCAAAGCTTTGCCTCAGTTAAGAGGCAGGGCTCAGAGTAAACCACTGTGTATCTGCAAATATAAATGTCAGGTTTACTCCAGACTATTAGTGAAGCAAGTTAAAAACAAAGTTTACTAACACTTTAAATAATGGTATTGGAATACAAAATGTTCACATGTGTAGATATGGTGTGACCTAGTGACCAGGAATGTTTTGGAAAATATTTTATTGACATGAAGAAACTATATTCCAAATATAAATGGCTGATTGTAAACTTTATAAATCTTACCTCTTATCATCAAGCTGCATCTTTTTTCACAATCAAAATTATTTTACTTCTTCCGAGCTTTTTTGGCCACATAAAACTGATCATCGGTTAGTTTTCACATGTTAAATGGCTTTTGCTTGTGAAAAGCTAACTCCCCGATTATAAATATTTACACAATAAGTGACTGATATATATTTTGTAACTAGTGGTTTATGTGCTGTTCTGTTTCACGAACTGTGCTTCTAAATATTGGCTACATAACATTAATGATATGTTTGCATACCTAAATATTTATATGAAGCTTGGTTGTTGGAAGCTGATTTCAAAAGTACTGTGAAGCCAAAGCCTGTACTTCGGTTGGTATATACATATATATATAGTTAAAATTACAATTTACAAAAGTATTAATTCTTTTAGTTAAAGTTGGAAATTGTTTAGGGATTTTGTAAACATATAGTCAGATGTATGATTAAACAATTTTACCAAACAGGTGCTAATGATCATCAATTTAATATGTTGGTTTAAAAACAACCATTAAATGAAACCGCTGTGTAGGAGGAATAAAACTGGAACAGCCAAACTCAGCCAACAAGCTGAGGTTGCTGAAGACAGTTTAATGTCATACATCCTGGCAAGACTGATCACAGCAACAAGATACAATGCATCATGTCTTTCCCAGGCAGAAATTTGAAGGCATACAGGGGTTTCCAGATGTGCTGTCCGAACACAAAGCAATGGGCAACGTTGAAGACCATAGACATAGTGGTCAGCCAAAAAACTTAGTGCAACTTATATATTTGTCTGTAGCAGAAGGCAATTTGTTCTCTGAAGGCCTGGAGAGTGGTACAAGAATGAGTGTCTGCAGGTAATAGTGAAGCATGGTGGAGGTTCCTTGCAAGTTTGGGTCTGCATTTTTGCAAACACAGTTGGGGTTTTAGTCAGAATCAGTGGTGTCCTCAATACTGTGAAATACAGGCCGATATCTATCATGCATTATCATCAGGGAGGCATCTGATTGGAGAGAAAATACACCACGGTTTGACCCACATATACAGTTTGTATGTCTGGGCTTACACTTTCTGTATGCCATGTGGACCTGTGACCAGCATCCACTACTCCATAGATGACCTGGTGCCTTGACAAATGCAATAGAAAATATTAGCTAAGTTCCAGCAAGATGTGATGTAATGTTGAAAGAGAAAATTCAAAAATCCAGAGTAATCCAATTGCCAAGTGATTTATTATAAATCCAAAGCCAAAAGAGATGGCAAAAACAATGTTTCCCTCTTAACAAGGTTTGGGAAAACCTCCCTTAGTCATAAGGCATCAAACTGGCCCCAAATGACAACAACTCCAAACATACATTCAAAGTGATTAAGAACTATCCACAACGTAATGAAGAGCAACGAGTTTGGAACAACTTACATACTGCGTTCCTCCAAAAAACATGTGCAAGTATGCCTAGAAAATTGATGATGTTTTGAAGACAAAAGGAGGTCATACCAAATATTGATTTAATGTAGATTTGTCTTCTGTTCACTTACTTTGCATTTTGTTAATTGAAAATAATAAACTATTACAATTTCTATTTTTCAAAGCATTCATATTTTACAGCATTTTTTCACACATGCATGTTGAACAGTACTGTATATATTTGTGTGTATGTGTATATTTATACATTCATAAACAAGTATATATGGATTTAACGGATCTACAATTTAAACAGGCTAGATAAATGATAGCTCTGCCGTCCACCCAAAAGGTTCTGAATACTTTGTGAATTCCATATAACCTATCCTGGAGAGCTGGAAAGGTTGGACTGAATGCACTATAACCAGGGGAGGGCTGGCAGCCTTAGGCCTGGGGGGCAAATCCAGTCAAGTGGCCCATTGCACCATCGAATCGCCTCTCCATCCACGGCCATCTTTTCCTTGTTTTATAATGAATATTGCCAGGATTTTCCCCCACAATATGCCAGGATTTGCCATTTAATATGCTATAATTTTCCCTTACAAAATGCCAGGATTATGCCCCTCAGTATGCCAGGATTATGTCCCTCAATATGCCAGGATTATGCCCCTCAATATGCCAGGATTATGCCCCTCAATATGCCAGGATTTTCTCCTCAATATGCCAAGATGATGCCCCCTCAATATGCCAGGATTTTCCCCTAAATATGCCAGGATTATGCCCCTCAATATGCCAGGATAATGCCCCTCAATATGCCAGGATTATGCCCCTCAATATGCCAGGATTTAGACACCCAATATGCCAGGATTTTCCCCTCAATATGCCAAGATGATGCCCCCTCAATATGCCAGGATTTTCCCCTCAATATGAAGGATTATGCCCCTCAACATGCCAGGATTTAGACACCCAATATCCCAAAATTTGGGCACCCCCCCCCCTACCCACGTTGCACACCTACGACATGACCCATAACCCACGTTGCACACCAGGACATGCCCCATCACCACATTTACATGCCTCCATCACCCCATTACATACACATTTCCAATATTATTTGCCATTAATATTCCCCAGCCAATTTGTCCCATAATATGCCAGTGTTATTCTGCAATTTAATATAAATTTGTCCAATAATATTCCAAGGTTATCTGCAATTTAATATGCCCCTGCTAATTTGCCCAATATGCCAGTGTTAATTGCCATTTAATATTCCCCAGCCATTTTGCCCAATAATATGCCAGTCTTATTTGCCATGTAATATTCCCCAGCAAATTTGCCCAATAATATGCCAGTGTTATTTGCCATGTAATATGCCCCAGCCAATTTGCACAATAATATGCCAGTCTTATTTGCCATGTAATATGCCCCAGCCAATTTGCCCAATAATATGCCAGTCTTATTTGCCATGTAATATTCCCCAGCCAATTTGCCTAATAATATGCCAGTCTTATTTGCCATGTAATATTCCCCAGCCAATTTGCCCAATAATATGCCAGTCTTATTTGCCATGTAATATTCCCCAGCCAATTTGCCCAATAATATGCCAGTCTTATTTGCCATGTAATATTCCCCAGCCAATTTGCCCAATAATATGCCAGTGTTATTAGCCATGTAATATTCCCCAGCCAATTTGCCCAATAATATGCCAGTCTTATTTGCCATGTAATATTCCCCAGCCAATTTGCCCAATAATATGCCAGTCTTATTTGCCATGTAATATTCCCCAGCCAATTTGCCCAATAATATGCCAGTGTTTTTTGCCCCCCCCCCCCCCCCCCATCTCTTACCCTTTTCCTTGGTGGCTAGTGGCAGGACTTCCCTGGTGGCTAGTGGCAGGAGGACTTCCCTGGTGGCTAGTGGCAGGCAGCATGGTCCCTCCATGCTGCCTGTTCGGCCTCCCAGCGGTTGTGCCGACAGGTCACGTGATCGGCGCGCGTCTGACGTCAGAGCGCCGATCACGTGACTGTCGGCACTTCCGCGTCGGCACACTGCACGGGGAGCCGAACAGGCAGCACGGAGGTTTCTCTGTGCTGCCTGTTCGGCTCCCCGTGCAGCTTTGCAGGCAGAGCGGAGGTGAGAGGGGATCTTCCGATCCCTTCTCACCTCCGTCTCTGCCTGCAAGCGCGTTTTTTTTTTTTTTTTTTTATAACACTGGCCCAGCGGCCGTGTTTTAAAAACCTTAGGGCGGCCTGGGGGGCAATTGCCACCCTGCCCCCCGGCCCAGCCCGCCCCTGACTATAACATTCTCTCACAGTGTCACATTTCACACTAGCCATCTTTTTCTTGTTAGTATGTTAATAATTTCAGTCCACAAACTGCTAAAATGAAAATGCTGTATTTTGTCTGTGCAGGAAACTTACTGGTGTGGGATGCTCAAATTACCTCATAATGCAGACTAGCATAACCTTTTCAAATTGCAATCTTAAAGTTCTCGCAGATCTGCCATTTTCTGCCATCAGCTGTGCTAACATCACTTATTTAAAAGGCTATATTAATGTAGACACTTCTCATTTGCTGTTTATTCATAGTTATAATTTAGTTGTTATGACACTGATGGAAGCCCACTGTAAGAGGGGCCAGGTTTCACTCCCTGGAGGGCATGTTGACATATGCTTAGTATTAGTGATCACATTGTCAGGATCAACAGAAAGCTCAATGATTCATTTTCTTTGGAGGTTTTTCTGCTTCATCCAAAGATGCATACAGTTAACACTGTACAATGTACCTTTCGCTGGATACGGTTGTCAGTCGTGTCCTGGGTGATCATTAAATCATAAATGCCGGATCTTTCTTCACAGGAAATGTAATTACTCATTTTTGAAGATGATCCCCAAAGTATCTGTAATAGGCTAATTCTAATGTATAGGAATGGATTTAGATGTTGATGTACAGGACATAATGTGTGTAAATATCTGTGAAGAGGAAATTGGTGCTAAATGTAAAAAGTGTAAAATACAAGGAAAACCTGTATAAACTAGCATATCATCTTTACAATAATTTCATAAGTGATAATGCAGCATTCTACCTATGGCCACACAATCAATATAGTCTAGATGACTGCATTTTCATAAGAACACAGATTATATTTCCAGTTGTGAGAAACTGTCATTTGGAATTCTGACACACAACGCTATGAATACATCAAGATTTTTTTATCTAAGCTAATTATGCTTACTTCACTACTTTTATTTTCCTCTCTATGCCTCTACCACGCTTTGTTGTAGAGAGAAGTTAGCAATCTAGAGAGGTGTTTCTTAAATGTGTCCTCAAGGACCTCCAACGGTCCAGGATTCAGTTGTGTTTAAATAAATATATGCATAATACCTTTTGGGGTTCCCTAAATGTTAGGGAACCATGCCACCTTATTCTTATTTAAACACAACTGGGTAATCTCTAAATTCTGGGCCACTGAAGGTCTTTGAGGACAAGATTAAGACGAAGTGGTCTAGAGCCGTGTCCTTTAACGTTGAAGTAGCTCAGGGTTGCCGCTATTTCTTAAAAAATATACTGGCTTTGCTTTTGCCTCAATTGGCATAAAAAAAATGTTTTCCCAGTCTACCAGTAGTAACCCTAATGCAACTAAAATGTATACAATTCAGTTTTCAGTCTCAGAATATATTAATGCGACACTAAACTTTATTTTTCACATGTGCTTCTAATGTCATTAACAGAACAGGTTGAGTATCCCTTATCCAAAATAATTGGGACCAGAAGTATTTTGGATAACGGGTCATTCGGCATAATGGATCATTTTCACCAATAAGATATAATAAAGCCTCTCAGGACTCATGGAATACAGTAGTATCTATGGAAATACTATATAGCGCAAATAAATTACATTTACTGTGATGTGAGGCATCGTTGGGAACCTGCCGTTGGCGCATCATACCTGCACATGTGCCATTGTATTACACGTTGTGGGCATGCATGGAAAGGCTATATCACAGCTTAGGGGGCTGGATACAGGATACACTGTTGCGTGCTTACATTCTGAGAGGTGTGTGTGGAATTTGCAACTTGTGGCAAAATTCGAAAAACTTTTTGGATAACGGATTGCTGGATAAGGGTTGCCTTCCACATAAGAAACCTTCTACAAATAACTCTAAAAAGTAGTGTTGCTGTATGTATGTGACACAAATGTTATCTATACAAGAGCTGCTCCTTTGTAGTTTCTCTTATAAAATCATCACACTTGGGTGTTATCTAATTAAATGCTGTCTTTTGCTTATTTTGTATTCAGAATACTGACACACCAAGACAGACAGAAAACTTTCTCAACCCTATCAGTTGCCATTGATTAGGCTTTACTACTATTATGTAATATACTGATCAAAGAGGTGTTGGGCTGGGTTGGGGGAGATAAGAATTGTAAACCTACCCTTAGATGTCCCATGAAAGGGTGTTTTGGAAAAGCATTGCACACACTGACAAACATTATAAAGTGGTTTCTTAATATAATTATAGCTTAAAGCTCTCCCCTGTAGAAGTAATATTTAGCTAACGCTACTGAAATTAATGCCATAAATATACTATGTAAATTAAGGATCATTTATACATGCTGCTTTAATCTTTGTCATGAAAAAACTATTTAGAAAAAAATATATGTATTGTGCTAAAACCAATGCATAATTGGGTATTTAAGAATATATTAATTTCATTATTTATTCATTTTTTCTTCTTTTTCCTTTTCTTTTCCTTCTTTTTTTCCTTCCGACACTCAGACACCTACACACATTTGTACTTGAGAATATAGTCATTTCATTATTTATTTATTTTTTCTTCTTTTTCCTTTTCTTTTCCTTCTTTTTTTCCTTCCGACACTCAGACACCTACACACATTTGTACTTGAGAATATAGTCATTTCATTATTTATTTATTTTTTCTTCTTTTTCCTTTTCTTTTCCTTCTTTTTTTCCTTCCGACACTCAGACACCTACACACATTTGTACTTGAGAATATAGTCATTTCAACCTTAACATACAGCTGTACATTCAGGAGGACTCAGCATTCAAATTAATGGGGAAGGTGCTTGCTAAATGCAGAATTGATATCAAATGCTCAGCAGGCAGCACTAAGGACATGTTTTGTAATGCTTCAAATATTTGAATGGGATGGCAGCATCCAGTGTGTTCATGATATGGCTCTTTGGTAGTCCCCATTCATTTCTAAGGGAACCAACTGATTAGAGTATACATCCATTTCACAAGAGTCTTAAGGTAGATTTCATCCCTGCGAGAAACCCTGCAAATGAAAGAAGAAAAAGAAAAAATTTGTGGTTTTTCAATTTTCAGTGGTCCTTTAATCACATGGACAGAATAATCACAAGGAAATTACATTGTTTAATAGTATTTGCAAAAACATAGAAACTGGTTAGTTGAGCCAACAAAGTAAGAACAAATATAAAAAGAACCATTAATACTTAAAATAGCATGGTTAGTGTAAGATTTTTACAAATGTGAGTGTCATAGATTACAGAATGATGAACGATTAGGTAGATATTTGTTGAACTAACGGTTATGTTTTATCACAAGTTACATGGATAACAGATATTTACATGTACTTCTATAGGGGGCCGAGACACTGCTGGACTGGGTGGTAAGGGTGGTCCATACCGTTTGGATGCAGGACATACAGTCCACCAAGTCTCACAGGCTGAAAAAGATGCAGTGCCGGAGGAAGTTAAGAGAGCGGCCAGAGAAATGGCAGAAAAGGCCTTTAAGCAAAGGTAACATCACACTGTCCAAAATAAACTGATACAGAGACAAATTACCCTTTTCTTCCGGAGATGTTAAACAAACATAGCAGTACCCCCAACCCAACTGAACTCATTGACAATAAATTAATATTATAAACACAGGCTATTAGGAAAGCAGTGGTTCCCATAAAGCAGACAAAGCTACCTCCTGAAGTAAGAAGGAAGAAAATTGCAATTTTCATGAGCACTGCTTCACAAGATGAACAGAACTTTTTTCTACAGTTTTTGGTACATGAGGGTATTTTTATCGATCCCTGCTAGTAACCCACTCCCCAATAAAAGACTGGCAATAGCCAGAGACATTGTGTCGCAGGGACATCATTGTGAAACATACAGAAGGTTTATAGTGTACACTCTCCCTAAAGCAGGAGAAGTTATTTGGTCTAAACCAGTAGTAGTAGACTCCCTACAATCATTATAAAGTCCCCTACGTGGGCTACCCGTACCTAACATCTTGAGTCCATGACATGCCAGAGGAAGCATTGTTACATTTAGGATCTTTAGCTTATCATACCCTCAGTTGCAAATACAAAAACATGTTAAATATTGAATCCAATGTATTTTACATAAGTGACTAATTTTTGTGCGGCCCACCAGAGGGAATTCCATATAGCTTAGTCTTAAGACCCTACCATCATGGGATTCACATCTGTGTTCTCTAGGGAATGACAACTTAACTCATCCTTTAAGTTCTTTATCTTTCAAGTGTTTGAAACATTACCTGAGTCTTTGTTTTAAATACAATGCACTATAAATCATCCTGGCATTCGGCAATTTCTAAGGGCTGACTTCTTTCTTTTTGGAGTATTTGCAAAGTGGGAAGAGAGAACATTTTTTTCCTCCATTTATCATTGCCTTTAAGAATGATAAATGAGAGGTTCCAGGAATATTTTAAGTTACATTTTCTGCTAAAAATAATTTTGACAAATGAGAGTACACCAAAATGTCAGTGTCGTTCTTAGTCTTTTTTTTTTATATTGTGAAAGGTGCAACGGCACTGGGCCAAACCACTCGGTGGGCCACCGGTAGAATTTTGCCAATGAATGGTCTGTGAAATATGCATAAAGGGTGATGTAGAAAGGCAGTCATGGGTTAGTCTATTCAGCAATGATTCTGAGCATCATTGACATATGTAAATAGGATACTATTTATTTGTAATGGAGTGGATCCACTTGGTACGTTTTACCTAACCCTGTCATTGGGGCTGGTCCATTTCCAAGACATTGTGGGTAAACCCCTGAAAAATTGCCACTTACTGTATAGTTAGATACACGCCGCGCGAAACGCGTCAGGTGGTCCTCCCCCTGTGTTTTGACTTACCAGTCCATGGATGTTATTCATCTCGTCTGTATGCATAATTTTTAAAGATAATAAAGCACCTTATTTTTCACCATCCTGGAGCATGGAGTGCACACCTTTTCACTACTTCTGTGTCTACATATTGCGTCTGTTCAGCGCTGTGGAAGCACCCACTCTTCATGTGTTGGATTGTGTGGAGTGGAGCCAGATTGTGAGCCTTTTTTCTTCAAATTATAGTTAGATATGGTACTTTATGTGAATATGTACTAATGAAACCCACACTATTAGAAATTCATAGTGACAAGACTTTTTGGAAGTCCAATATCTCATCACCCCATTAAAAATACCCACCTTCGCCACTTTAGTCTATCCACTAAAAGGTGAGCTGCAGATGAGATGAGCATTTCATTGCACTGTGCAGTCCTGGTTACTTCCTTCTGCACAAAGAACAGAGTTAACCATGTATCATTCATTGTTTAAAAAAAAGTAAGTTTTTAACAATTTAGTTATGCATCATGCATGGCCAGCTGAATATATGTACAATGTAAGAAAATAGGGCTCTTTTAGTAATTACACATTATATGTATATATGACAGAGATGTATTTTCATCTATTTGATGCTGACAGATTACTTTTTTTCAGACTAAAGGAAATTCAAATGAGCGAATATGATGCAAATACGTACGAGCGATTCTCCAGCTCAGTCCGACGACAAGTTCAGTCTCTCCTTGTTATCCTGGACAGCCTGCAGGTAATCTGATACCAAACAGTAACTCACCGTATATTAATGCATTATACAATGAGAAGGTTGGAAACATTTTGTAAACTGATATATCACCTTTGTTTCCTTTATAAGAAACAGATTTAAAAGAAAAATATAATAATATGTTTTTAAATCTTAAAATGCAGTGTGGTAGACCAGTGAGAGATATGTCCTGGGGTCCTATCCCCTAAACACTGAGGGCCCAGAGTTTATAATAGTCTGATAACGAATTGAACAATGATTAACTTATATATTCGGTAACATGTAAGTTCCCTAAACCCTGCAGGATACATGTGTGTTCAGCTCACATCTAAATCCATAATAAGTAGATAACCCAAAGGCCAAGTGTAGAGGGCCGTATAGGACATGACATATGCAATCCAGTATTTCCAAGTTGATGAGCTTTGAGTTTCATCCTAATCAGATCATCAAAATATAGTTTCTTGTTGTATAATTGAGTTTAATAGAGAAATGTTTGATGTAAGGATAACCTATGTGAAAAGACCATAAAAACTGTGGTACAGAGTGAAAATCAACGTTAATGCATAATTTCTACACGTGGCATGACGGCGGGAGGGTATATATAACCTAACAGCTGTTGTCGGTAAGAAGTAACCAATGATTTGATGACAACCAGTAACTGACATTACAGCACCGGTATTGTTATACCACAAGAGCTGTTATGGCAGTGTGTCGAATAGTATATGTTACTGTATATTCTGATACATTTGTGGCAACTGCCTATCTTACATTGGCTTTACTAATTAGCAAATGGGAAATATATGTTGGTATTAATTGTACTATATTTATTATATGCAATATATACTTGTATTATATGTGATATACACAATCAGCCATAACATTATGACCACTGGCAGGTGGCAAGCCAGCAGAGGCAGTGGCAAGCCGGCAGAGGCAAGCCGGCAGAGGCAGAAGCAAGCCGGCAGAGGCAGTGTGATGCATTGGGTCTTGCCATTCATGTGGATGTTACTTTGACCTACCACCTACTTAAGCATTGTTGCAGACCATATACTCCCTCTCATAAACAGCATTCCCTGATGGCATTGGCCTCCTTATGCAGGATAATATGCCCTGCCACTAAGCAAAAATGGTTCAGGAATGGTTTAAGGAACACAACACTGAGTTTAAGGTGTTCACTTGCTCCAAAATCCCCATATCCTAATCCAATCGAGCATCTGTGGGATGTGCTGGACAAACAAGCCCGATCCATGGAGGTTCCACCTCTCAACTTACAGGGCTTAAAGTATCTGCTGCTAATAACTTGGTGCCAGATACCACAGCACACCTTCAGAGGACTAGGGGAGTCCATGCCTCAACAGGTCAGGGATGTCTTGGCATCAAAATGGATCTACACAATATTAGGCAGGTGGCCATTATGTTATGGTTGATCGGTGCATGTATATTTATTAATGTGTTACCTTATATTATTGTACTTATAAGTAATAAGTATTTTATATTTATATACTTACAATAAAAATATGAATTTATTTCATCATGATATTATTGTAAATATTTTATAATGTATATTATTATGTAGCATATATATATAATATATTTGTTTTAGATTATTTAAACATTTATTAATATTATTTATTTAATAAAATATTACTTTTTTTTCTTCTCGTCGGATATTTGAGAGGATTTCGGAACTTTCTTGTATTGAAAAGGTAGCTTCAAATGCCCTATTGGAAATAATCTATTTGAATTCAGCCCCCATTCAACTATATTTAGTAAATTTCAGACGAATTCGGGCTCTTTTTGGGGATACATGAAAGTGCAGTTTCTATGATATTGTATTTAATTGTACACTGGGAATTATAGTTAATTGTACACTGAGGTAGGGGTGGCTAGTCTGTACCACCCCAGCTTTTGTAAATTAAACTTCCCATGATGCTCAGGATTATACTAGCTGAGCGTCTTCGGAACGGTTAACCACTACCACCACACCAAAAGGTTAAAGCATTTGTCCAGAGGCAACGGATATATTGCTAACCTTGATGTAAGACAACATCAAGAACCAAATATGATTTTTAAATATTGAATTGGGCATATAAGATGTGCCTTCTAATTCTAATTATATGTACTCTTAGTAAAGCTTTTTTGTATCGTATGCCCTGTAGCCATAGAATCTTATATGTGCCAGTGCATAGGGTAGACTTACTAAGTGATCATTTTCAAAAGCCTCATTTTAAAAAGATATGAAGAACTGTTTGATCTACAGGATCTCCTTCCAAAACGAGTCGCTTCTTAGTAAAACCATCCCATGTAATACGCTTATTTCGTTCTCATCCCAATTAGACCAAATTTGCTGGAGACAGACCTGCTGCTTTTTGTAAGGTTGCTAAATGCACCGTTTCCCACTACTGGAATATGTTGTTTTAGTTAAATCAATGAAACTAGCCCTGAGTCGCACAAATTAGCCTCTTCTCACTCCATGTCAGGGATACGTTTACAATACATCTTTAGAGCAATTGTTATTGCTATATAGTGTAATGAGTACATCCATTTACTTCATTCCAGATCCTTTCACCAGTCTAGTTCACCGCAGTGCTTCTCATTACTCAAAAGACTTCAGCACCTCTTTGTGATCCGTGCACATGAGCAGCTCATATCCAGCATGGCATGATGTCATTTTCAAGACATGCTTTTGAAGCCATACTTTGTTCATTTGAGAGCTGGCCAGCACGGAGATGCTAACTACAACAAGATTGTATCATCTCTCTGAAAAGGCAAACAGCCAGCTCTGCATGAAAGGAGCACTCACATACTGGCAGAGCTAAAGCACCAGTTGATAAGCGAGAAAGCAAAGGATGTAGGAAATACACACATTCATTCATCTTAAAGGCACAGCAGGAATTTAGAAGGGTATTGTAATAAGTAAAAGTACTTTGTGGAGGTTACGTGAACAGGAACCTCTAACAATTAGGACATTTTCACCATAACATTGATGTTTTCCTGGAATATTTTCAATGAAATTAGACCTTTTTTAACTCTCGTTTTACCATCTGCCTGACAACGCCTTGGAAATGTTCAGCATTCAGATGTAATCTTCATGCTTTTAGTTTGTGGGTTTGGCTACATTCACAACTACTCTTAATAGCCTCAATATGATCTGTTCCTTAGCAAGTGATAGCCAAATAGTATTGCTTTGGTCTAGTGCTCAAGTAATGCTGTAGGAATAAGGCTACATTTTACCTGGTCATCCTTTTCTTTCTTTGTTTTTTGAACAGGGCTGATTATAGCTAGATTCTCCAACTCTGTTCTTTTGGCCAGATTCAAGCAACTGATTTTTATTCATTCATCACAAATGACTGTTTACAAGCTGAGCCATTATTAGAATTACGGTTAGTCACTGTGCTATAACATTCCCATGTTATATTCCCTAACTGCACAGCTATATTAAAATTAAATGAATGAAATGATAAATAGTAAAAAAGAAATTAACATGGTGCAGAGCAAACAACAGAAAAAAGGGAAAACATTTTCTTTAGTCATTGCATTCTGACTTTCTTGCGGTCATTCCCTGTTTAGAGACCGGAAGATGATTATAACATTCAATATGTCCCACGCCTATATTCTAATGATATATATTGTTACAGAAAACAGGTGCTAATCGCTAACAACAGATGTAATTATTGTGCAACTTGATCCAGTTGGATGTAATATGCATAGCAATGCTTCAGATGACAATTAATGTGAATGATTAAGATTCACAAAGGCATGAAAGCTCAGAATCATTTGATTAACCTGGCTTTTGTTTGCAGGTGAAAGAATGTGAATTCAATCTATAGAGACACCTGATCTTTACAGGAAGGTTATGGTGTACATAACCCTGTGATTCATTCCAAAACATATTCCACATGTGCAGGGGAGGGCTGGCAGCCTTAGGCCTGGGGGGCAAATCCAGTCAAGTGGCCCATTGCATCATCGAATCGCCTCCCCATCCACGGCCATCTTTTCCTTGTTTTATAACGAATATTGCCAGGATTTTCCCCCTCAATATGCCAGGATTATGCCCCTCAAAATGCCAGGATTTTCTCCTCAATATGCCAAGATGATGCCCCCTCAATATGCCAGGATTATGCCCCTCAATATGCCAGGATTATGCCCCTCAATATGCCAGGATTTAGACACCCAATATGCCAGGATTTTCCCCTCAATATGCCAAGATGATGCCCCCTCAATATGCCAGGATTTCCCCCTCAATATGCCAGGATTTAGACACCCAATATCCCAAAATTTGGGCACCCCCCCCCCCCTACCCACGTTGCACACCTACGACATGACCCATAACCCATGTTGCACACCAGGACATGCCCCATCACCACATTTACATGCCTCCATCATCCCATTACATACACATTTCCAATAATATTTGCCATTAATATTCCCCAGCCAATTTGTCCCATAATATGCCAGTGTTATTCTGCAATTTAATATGACTCAGTAAATTTGCCCAATAATATTCCAAGGTTATCTGCAATTTAATATGCCCCTGCTAATTTGCCCAATATGCCAGTGTTAATCGCCATGTAATATTCCCCAGCCAATTTGCCCAATAATATGCCAGTGTTATTTGCCATGTAATATGCCCCAGCCAATTTGCCCAATAATATGCCAGTCTTATTTGCCATGTAATATGCCCCAGCCAATTTTCCCAATAATATGCCAGTCTTATTTGCCATGTGATATGCCCCAGCCAATTTTCCCAATAATATGCCAGTCTTATTTGCCATGTGATATGCCCCTGCCAATTTGCCCAATATGCCAGTCTTATTTGCCATGTAATATGCCCCAGCCAATTTTCCCAATAATATGCCAGTCTTATTTGCCATTTAATATTCCCCATCCAATTTGCCCAATAATATGCCAGTGTTATTCTGCCATTTAATATTCCCCAGCCAATTTGCCCAATATTATGCCAGTCTTATTTGCCATGTAATATGCCCCAGCCAATTTGCCCAATAATATGCCAGTCTTATTTGCCAGCCAATTTGTCCAATAATATGCCAGTGTTTAAAAGCCCCCCCCCCCCCCCCCTTACCTTTTTCTCTGGTGGCTAGTGGCAGGACTTCCCTGGTGGCTAGTGGCAGGAGGACTTCCCTGGTGTCAGGCAGCATGGTCCCTCCATGCTGCCTGTTCGGCCTCCCGGCGGTTGTGCCGACAGGTCACGTGATCGGCGCGCGTCTGACGTCAGAGCGCCGATCACGTGACTGTCGGCACTTCCGTCTCAGACTGCACAGGGAGCCGAACAGGCAGCACGGAGGTTTCTCTGTGCTGCCTGTTCGGCTCCCCGTGCAGCCTTGCAGGCAGAGCGGAGGTGAGAGGGGATCTTCCGATCCCTTCTCAGTCTCTGCCTGCAAGCACGTTTTTTTTTTTTTTTTTTTTTTTTTTTTAAACACTGGCCCAGCGGCCGTGTTTTAAATAGCTTAGGGCGGCCTGGGGGGCAATTGCCACCCTGCCCCCCGGCCCAGCCCGCCCCTGCACATGTGCAATGTCTGCTAGAAAGAGTTCATCCACTCTTTTTAAAATATGGTGGTTTTTTAAATAAAGAAGTTTAGTTATTTCATTGACCTCAGAGGATTTGAGTTCACCAAAACTATTATAGTTACACTGGTTCTGCTCAAACAAAGTTTTATGTTTAAGGATAAATAAGCACACCAATGAACCTAGATACAGGATGTGGCCCATCTGACAGCATGTGCCAATGCATCTGAATTAAAGGGACTGTCTGGTGTCCAAAATACACCTTGCAAACGTTAATGCATATTAATGTGCTTTAAAAGTACTTTAAAATGCATGTTTTACATTTTGCATTGCTTTTAATATATAAAACGTACAGTTAGAGGAACTTGTGAAATTACAGCAGATTGGAAGAAACCAGGACTGCCCATACTAGCTGAGTAAAAGTAAATTTCCTTTTTTTTTTTTGCTGCAGCAACCAATTAGATTAATTTAATTCAAATAAATGAAATATCCTTTTTCTCTAGGGATGTCATCAGACAATGGGCTGCACTGTTAAGAGATTCTACAAGAGCAATGATAATTTGCCCAATATTCATTTGCATTTCTGATAATTGGGCCAAGTTCAGAAAACACTTGGCTGTCCTTGGCCCAGAGGATATGTTATGATATTCAGGTGTTTGCAAGAAGTGACAAGCATGTTGCAACTGGTCACAACACAGGATGTTAAGATTTGTTATGAATCTTGTGGACCCGAAGACGCAGTCATTTTAAAAGTATATATATTTTTTTATTAAGGAATAAACCATGCTAAGGCACACAAAATTTTGAAGATTAATTTGTGCTGCAATGACCTTATTTGATTTAAAGGAGCAATGTAAATTTCTCAACACAGGAACTGGAAGCTCCAATTTAGCACTTGTATACAAACACCATACCCAGAGGGGCAATGCAACTGGGTTTCCAACTCATTAGCAATAAGCTGCTAAGTCAGCAGAAGTTAATTAATAACAAAGTGCTAATGAAAATATTTGCCTGGTAAATGCATGCCGTGACCTAAAGTTTTTTTCACATGTGCTTCAAATATAGTACAAGTAAAACATCTCATGGACCCAGTTTGAGGATAAACTGTCAAGTACTGTTTAATGCACCGCCATGCTTTCCAGTGAAGAAGGAAGGGAAAAACTGTCACCGGCCGTCTCAGTGAGAGACCCTATTTTTGTATGCCATCAATAGGGGACATGAAGCAGGAAAACAACATCGGATCTGACAGGCCTTTGATAATTGCAAGCGGTGGTCCGCCATACGGATTGGTTGCATGTGCACTACCATCCAGATAGATCTGCCTCAGCTAACAGGCAGAGCTGAATGTAAATACACAGGTACTGCAAAGATGCACATCAGTTTTTCTCCGGGAAGGTGGCACTTTTTTTCAAAACTTTTTCTTCTATTAGTGGAATCAAAATGTAAAAATCCTTTCAGTGCCACTTAAATCTGAATCTGCTTCACAACTCCACGTACAAAGTCAGTGCAATAATTGTGTGGGGAACTCTTGACCCAAATTAGGCTGTCTGGTTTTTCTTGACTGTAGGTGAACATAGCTGGTTAAGCAATGCACCCTTTTATAAGCCTTACTCAGCTCTCCTGTCTAGTGGCATCTGCCACCCCTTGTGAAGTGGCTTAAAACCCTTAAAACCCTAACTCCAAATTTAGCTACTTCCCCTGTATTCCTGTAGCCTAGAGGTGATTGTGAGGATACTATGACAGATCCAGAAGCTCAGTTCAGGTAATAAACCCACCCTATGATGGGTTAAGTGTTAATGTGCTGGTCCCAAAACTTTAACGACCCAGGGTGACTGGATCTGACTGCCATATGACAGTAAAGTAAAATTTCACTGGAAGTTTTTTTTTGTCTTCTTTTGGATGTGTGTAAGGCAGAACTTGATATAACAGTGTCTTTTTAAATCTTACATTACTATGTCCTGTGTAGAGGATAGATCATGTTCTGCTGCCAATGTTGATGGTATGTTCTAAATAATTGAGTAGTGTGCCCACTTTGATTTGTAATCTAATACTGGGAAATATTTAATATTTAAACAAAGTTAGGGCAGGTAATGTTGACTTTCATCACGTTTCATTCTGTGAATATTCTGTTATTTTGAAAAGATTGCCACTATTTCGAAAGTCTAGTTAGTAATAAATCATTGCAATAATTATGTTAGTGTTTGTTTCTGTATTTTCTGAAAAAAGTATCTTGGTAAAGATCCATTCTTTAACAATTTTATATTTTGTTTGTTTAGGCCAAGGGTAAAGAAAGACAGTGGTTAAGACACCAGGCTATTGGAGAGCTGGATGATACCAAAATCATTGACGGCCTAGCTGGAGAGAAAGCAATATACAAGAGACGAGGAGAACAGGAGCCTGAGGTAAGAAACCAGGAAATGAGTATATAAATGGGGGGATTTATAAAAGTGACACAATCAGTGCATGTGCCAATCTATAACTCTAACTAGCTGCTTTGGTCTACAATTTACAGATTGCTCTGGCGCTGTTTCCACCAGCTCAACTCATTTATTTAAAAACAGAATGCCTAAAATGTTTCTGGTAAAGGGGTTTGATTTACAGAGCTCCCATTCTGACTTCCTCCTCTCCTCCTCGGCGGTCTCTTCCTGCTCAGCACACTTTTAGCTGGGAGGAAGTGACAGCTTCCTCCCAGCGCTGACGATATCACTGGGGCCCGGCCGCACTCTTAAAGCGCCGCAACACTGACCAGGCCTCAGGACAACCATGGCCACCAGGTGGCCCAAAGAACATGGGCCATCCGATGTGCCCCTTCAATGTGGCGGGGCCGCACCAAAATGCTGGCTGCACCCCGTTCGCAGGGTAGCTGGGCCCCTAGAGTGACGGGCCCGGTCGCACGGTAGTTCCGCTACTGGATTGGGTGGATAATGTTGAACAATAATGGAGGAGCGTATGTACTCAACAAAAGGACAACTAACAAAATCTATGGTCTCCTTGGCTAGAGTGCATTAACTCTAAAAATATAAAACTTGTTTGTGGTATAATTTAAACATCTGCAGTGACTGACCTAGACTGTCCTCTTTTTTCTTCTCAGCTTGTCTTCTTCTTTCTTCCTTCTCTTCTCCTGTTTTCTTATTTATGGTAAAGCCTTATAAATTGATTATTATTTTGAAGATATGATTAGGATATGTAAGCTTTGTATATTATATGGCAACTGGTTATATTACAAAAATGTGCTTAAAATCTTTAACAACCCATGAGTGGTAGAAGTGCAATTTTGGCTGCTAGAATTGACGGGATATAGAAAAAATATGATCTCTGCAAATGCACTTTATAAATATGTTATAAAAATGATCTCTGCAACTGCACCTTATTTTATTTTTACTTTTCCAACACTTGCATATGCATCTTATAAATCCTCCCATTGTACCTATTATTTAAAAAAGCACATCTTTTCCCTTCCAGCTTTAATATAATGTAAGTGCTTCATGTGTCTACTCTTTGATCATATACATTTTCACTATAGGAGCACTGGTTTTTATTTCCATCTTATTTTGTTTGTGTTTTAAATTCTGCACCACATGTTACCGTTGAGTTATAATGCAAAATGTTACCTTGGGTATTGAACACGCTTTAAAAAAATGTGGCTATGGACATGTGTGCAGTATGCTTTATGTGACTCACTAAAATGGGAGCAGCTCTGTAATGAATCATTGTGAAATCATATGTTTTCTTGGTGTCCTATGATAATGTAACACCCCATGAGGTGGTGTAAGGCTCTGATTTATGTGATATACACACAATTTCCTAGTACAGATTACCCTGTCAGTACCATTTCTAGACCACATGTTGATGTTTTCATGAATGGAAGAAATGATGCAAGTGTCAGTGCTGCATGACAACATGGATCTCGGAAGGATGCAAGACTGAGTTTGAATCTTCCAATGTGTAAAATAAATATTGTATCTTTTATTTTATACTAGTGGATGATTTAGCAGTAACTGGAAGGCTATTACACATATGAGCAGCATACAAGTAGGAGTAGTGAGTGTGCTGGGTGTAGTAGTATTTATCACACTGGAGGGCAATGGGGATTAGGACAGACGTAAGTTGAGAACTTTCCAGAATTTTCCGGCACAGTCCAGTTTTTTGTGGTTCTGTCACATCATATTCGGATATGTCCTAGCCTTACTAATTTCTATGCACAGTGATTTGCACTGTGTACAGAAAGCATGATGTTCGAAGGGCTCACAGATATTCAAAGCCTAAATACCGACAAATGAGCTCCACAGCAATGTGACGCTACGTCACATAACCCCGCCTACTTTAGAGCAACAAAGGGATGAGGTAAATTACATGTGATTTGTATGCATAATGCATGTGTATATTTATGTATCAGTCTAGAGATGTATTCTGTAAAAATAATGGTACACACATTATATTCTCTTTCACACTACTGACCCATAGGATAAATTACTTACTGTTTTCCGACCCATATGATAAATTACCTACTGTTTTCCGACCCATATGATAAATTACTTACTGTTTTCCGACCCATATGATAAATTACTTACTGTTTTCTGCACAGATTGGAAGCCCTCAACAGAAACCCAAAAGACTACGCTTGTTGGTAGATGTGTCTGGCAGCATGTATCGCTTTAACGGAGTGGACGGACGACTAGAGCGCTCCATGGAGGCCGCGTGCATGGTCATGGAAGCATTTGAAAATTACGAGCATAAGTTTAAGGTAATGACAAAGGCAAAATAATACAGTAATGATTTCTTTCCCTGGCTCCCATACAGTAGTGGAAAAATATAAGCTGTTCCAAAGAGAATTATTCATGTAGGGGAAATGCTTCAGTCTGTCTGTTGCTAGGATAAAGAAAATACTTAGCAGGCCTTGTATCTTCAAAATACATTTGCGTGTAAAGTGAGGCTCATTTTAAACAATACAAACCAGTTAAAGGTCAATTACAAAGGTTTTAAGAGCAGCACTGACTGTAGTGCACAGTGGAGGGGGAGACTAGACTGGCTGGTAGGGGACATTCAATGTGATTTTAATTAATCTTGGCTGATTAACTTTGCAGTAAAACGTCTGTCCTCTGCAGGACTGTAAATCTGTGTTTGGTTCATTTGCACTTTTTTTTCTTGACAAAACATCTAAAACGTTCACTAGCAAGCATTCAACACAACACACAGGAAGATAAGAAAATGTCTACTCTAAATAGATATAGCATGAAAGCATCTGTAAACATGAAAAAATAGTATCACTACACGTGTGATTTATTTGCTGCCACAGTATGATATTATATCTAATTACAATGATTACTTGTTCTTTGGACTTCACTTTAAACTATGTCAACCATTTCACTCCTACTATAAACTGTCCTGGGTTATGTTATGTCTTATCCTTGCCTACTTACTCATTCTTTGTTTTACCGCTACATAACTTAAATTTCTCTTTTCTGAGCTACTATATATATTGTGTTCTAGGCCACTTGTTATATCCTGTCTATACCTGGACACATCTTATGAAATTGCTAGGAGTTCTGTACCACCAATGTATTGATCATTCCCAGACTTTTGTTTTGTCTGTTCCTAGATGGCTCATCATATTTAAAGCATAACACTGCATAAACCAAGCAGGTATTTTTATACTTTTGATATTCTCCACCTTAATCACTGACCTGTAAAAATTATATTGCTTTAATTTACTTTCCATGTCCCCACATAGCTAGACACAGCACCCACATTACAACCACAGGATTTGACACTGCACCCACATGGTATCCCCAGTACTTGCCATTGTACCCACAAGGACCTGTAATGCACCGATAATGCAACCACAAGGCCTTGTGACTGCACTTATATTACACCCCCATGGACTTGCCACTGCACCCATGCTGTACCCATATGGACTTCCATTTAGCACTTACATGGATTGCACCCATAAGGATTTGCCACTGCACCTATACAGCACACATATAGACTTACCACTGCAATCCTGCAGACTTGTCACTGCACCTCGGAGGACTAGGCAATTTCCCTGGTGTCTAGTGGCAGTAACGTGATGTCTGTGCACTGCTCAGGTGCACAGACATCCTCGGAGGCTGCCCTCACTGCTCTGGACATTGGTGTGTCGGGGTCACATGGCCCCCAACACTCCAGGAAAATGTAGGGCAGCCTCAGACGATGTCTGACATTGCGCTGCTGCTTACAAATAAGTGTTATTTATAAAGCAGATGAGTTGCTGTATTCTCCAAAACCTACAGAAATGGGCACTTACTGTTGTAGAACTGAACCTACATTTAAAACTACCTTCTGAAGACTGTTAAAAGAGAAAAAAAAATAAGAAAAAATAAGGGGAAAACAAAAAGGAAGAAGAAATAGGGGAAAAAAATGTAAACTGCAAGGAACGGGAAAGAGAGAAAGAAATGTAGCATTAGTTTGTGAGATGTTAACTTTACATTTTACATATCAAAATGAAAAACATGAGTTGTCTTTCTATAGTACTGTTTCAGTCCAGAGAATGTTACTTCTTTGGAGCAAGAGAATTCTGGATTTATAATCACTGCATCGCAATCCTTTTCAAAGGCCCAGTATAAAACATTTGCTTCTGTCCTCCACTTCTGAAGAGAGTCAGACAGAGAAGGGTTTATGACCCCCCAGTCATTAAATGGGAGAACAAACTTGGAATAATGTATTCCGAAGATGAAGATCCACTAAAAAAAGGATACATTCCTTGAATCTATTGGAAACGTATCATAAGATTAAACTTAGATGGTACCTCACACCTAACAGGCTATATAAATATATATATAATATATAAAATATATATATAAATAAAAACAATTCCGATATATGTGGGCGATGTATGTCTAATATTGAAACAATAAAACACGTATGGTGGGACTGCCCAAAGTTGAACAACATCAAAACTTCCCTAAATGAATTGGTAAAAGCACTCTCCCTTGGTATAGCGCCAGTTCTGCCACAATCATTTCTTTTCCACCTTCATCTGTCCCTTCTTAAGGACCATCAAAGAAGCTTAATCATCCATCTTTTTACAGCAGCAAAAATTTCCATTGCTAGGAATTGGGAAAAAAAGGCCCTATTTTATGGACAGATGTAATTAATCAGATTGGCTTCCAAAATGCAGTGGAAAAGGGTTTATACTCGCGATTAGACAAGCTGGAGGACTTTGGGAAGATATGGGCTCCTTGGGAGAGATATAATTAGAGACCTGATGTTGCTATAGTCGGTGGGGCGGAGTGCCCTGGGCATTCCATATAATAACACTTTGGGTCCAATCCATGTCCTGTGCATTACGTTAACGAAAAAAATGTAAAAAAAAAAGTAGTATTTTACAATCAATCCTTGAAGAATGACTGTAGTATGAATGTGTATGTATGGGTGTTTAGAATTTTTCTTTTTTCTTTTCACATTATATGCAGAGCATAGTTAAATTGGAAAACAGTGGATTATATTAATTAACGTAAGGCTTGATATAACATATAAGTTATAATTTAAGTTCGATATAGAAGAAGTATGTTGTTAGATTTCAATTTTCTATGATATGGGTTCTGTTTTGGTTTTATTTCTTTGTCCCATTTCTCTTTTCTCACCCCTGAGCCTATGGGAGACGGATATTGCTAAGTTTAGTGTAACCCATACCTGATGTGAAAATTATCTACCTCCACTGTTATTCGATTCTGATAAAGTGTAAAGAAAAGAAAACAAATAATTATTTCAATAAAGAATGATAAATGAAAAAAAGAGAAGGGTTGTATGCATAATAGCAAGTTGCAAATGTAAAAAAAAAAAATAAGAGAGAAGAAGAAAGTAAAATATTGGAAATGTTACAGTGTTGGCATCAGTGAACTGATTAGTGCTACTTTAAGGAATGTTGTGAAAACATCGGCATGTCTTGAACCCAGATTAAAAGCTAAACCATTTTAATAATGTCTCTGAGGTTTAACATAACATTTGCTTTGTGATAAATATAGAGAATCGTTTTAAAGCCACAGCAGTAACAAGTGAGTCATTTCAGATTAGCAGGTGTTTCACTGATCCTGCTTACTTTCTTTGGTCTGGAGTCCTTATCATGCAAACGAAAATTGGGGTCTTAAGTCAATGATGATATTCTCTTTTCTTTTAACATCGACTTGTAATAAAAAAAAAAATACAACAGAATGACACACAAAGACAATATGGTTCCATATGGTTAGTTTTTTTAGCTGGCCTATTGCACGTTTATGTGTGTTTGGTTTGTAATTTCCTTTACATATTCCCAACCCCAATTATAATGCCAATTTAATATATTTGGGTTTGGTTCCAAATTGCATATGTTTTGTAAAAACAATGGAAATTTAAGAAAGGCGCCAAACACAGCTTGATTTGATGTTACTAGCGGTTTAGTACAACACTGACATATTATTATAGCATTTGAATCAATTGGAATGCATAAAAGCAAAACTATAATGTGAATTTGCACACATTTATTGTTATTTTTATCATATTGCACAGTGCTGTATAATGGATTAAACAAAGCATGCAAATATTAGAGGATATAACAAATTGAGAGACTTGCACATATGATGAGGTACAGTTACTATTTCTCCTTATTACAGTATGTACCCATTGCCTCCACCAGTTCCTTTGTACACAAGACAGTTTCAGATTGGGACTGCTGCCTCGACATCCTGACTTTATACCTGAATCCCTTGCACTGTTAATGTGAGATTTCTGTGGGAAAAGCAACTCTTTTTGACTTGTCTGATATGTTTAGATTTGTGTTACTAATGCCTCTATAACCATTAAACTGCACGTGGAGCGACTTCCACCTCCTTCACCCTATAACTAATGTTATGATAATATAGGTATCCAGGTGTAAAATAGTTGAGATTGGAGGAATGTGCAGAAAATGGTATAAAATCCTTGGGAAGTTGATGAGCTGGGGGAGAGAGATTAAGAACTGTTAGTAAAAAGATTAGACAAATACTGTTTGTGTAGGGGACTCAGAAATGCAAAATATGTTGTTTTGTAACTCAAGATAACCGTGCTTCTGTATATTTTCACATGACTAACCCATTAATACATAGTTATACACAACACATGGTAAATGGAGAATGTATAAGAAAAACAAAACATTACTTGCTGTACAAATACCTGAGTCACTTTGATATATACAAGGTTCATGCCATCTTCTCACAGCATTCATAAAAAGCTATGTCCTCCAGTGAAATATATTTAAAAGATTTATCATTTCTCTATCAACAGTTTATACACTGGAACTACCAGCTGGCCCCTGAAAGCCACAATATTCAATTGGACTCAACTTCTGACAGGCCAAGAGTGCTTCTAAAAACTCAACAATTGGTGCACTTGCTAAGCCAAAATTTAAACCCAAATTGCTGTGTCCCTCTTTTTCTAGGAGCTCAGAATTTTTATTTTATTTGAGTGTATCACAGAGCTCCACAGCAATAAAAATCTTAATAAAGTGTGTTTAACCCCTTCCTGACTGGGCTATTCTAATACATATTATTCTCTTTTAGTATGATATCGTTGGGCATTCTGGTGATGGTTTTAACATCGAACTTATAAAAAAGGATGTCATCCCCAGGAACAATAAGCAAAGATTACAGATTATAAAGGTAAGGCTTTCTGTTACATAGCGCTGAATAACATGCAGGCAGGATTGGGATTCATTTACTCTCAGTCATTTGCAACTGTATTGAAATTAAAGAGGGAAAGTAACCTGCACTGATCTCCTATCAGTTTATGGTGCCATTAACAAAGGTATGATATCGGAATATGGAAAAGGAGGGCATTGCAAGCAAATGCCTAAATTAGTAGAAAGAATGTGTTTTAAATGTGTACGTGGCATCTCCTGTTTATGACATCACCTCTGGCAACATCCCACATCTCAGTGTGCAAAAAGTCAGCAACTGCCTATGAAGTAACACAGCCTTCTCATAAGGGGCATCTCTCACGATGTTAAAACATAGTGTAGCTGCTTATATAGTAAGGCACCTTTTAAAGATGCAGTAAAAATGGTTTTCAAATAGTGGCTGAGGGCCCTTGTGTTGGCAGCCATTCTTGACCAGGAAATGGTGAGGAAAGAGACTTTACACATATGATTACACTGAGTGGGCTCAAATGAATTATCAGGCAGCTAATAAATGGAACAATGAGATTGCTCCATGCTAGGTTAACAGGTGTACGATCATACAATAAATGGACTCCCATGTATGGTGGCATGACCCAGTCTTTGTCACAATATCATGTTCAATACTTTGTGTATAATTAAAGGTTTGTGTTTCATGAAACATCTCTAACTTTAGTCAGTAATAGTAATTCAATATGCTTTTGAGTCACCAAGGAAATATGACTTAACATGAAATGTTCACTCTTGCCAGAGTAATGTGGGTGTAATAAGAAATCTATTGTGTAAGAAACTGATACATTTGGAGAGTTTGCCCAGAAAAATATTATATCCCACTTAAAAGGCTCTGGGCATGTTGGGTGTAAGTGACAGTAATATTCATTGAAAACAATCAGTGTAATTAAATAAAGCGGCTCATGCACATAATATGTAATGTGTACCATGTTTCTTGATTGATTAATTCGTTTGATGTGTTTAAAAGGAAAAACTGCATTACCATTTAAGGGATTCTGTCACATAAACTGTTTTTGTACTGTGAATGTAGAGAATAAAAATCTATTGATTTGTTTGGAATTCTGCTAATGCAATGTAACGATTATTAAGTTAAATATGAGTTTTAAATATATCTATGGTGTTTACTACTGTTTAAGACATCATGTTGTGGCTTAAAGGGACAGTCTGGTCCCCAAACTCACTTTAATGCAAGTTGAAGACTACTGCCCAGATGACTCGCCCAGTATTTACTCTGCATGTATGCTACAGGTGCGGCAGCACTGATTATATAGACACTGAGCATATAATGTTTTGTTTCATTTAGTCACTTCCTGTGCTGCTGGAATAAAATACATTGTGTGGAATCTAAGTGACCTTGCTCTTGTAAACAGTAGTATCTCTTTACAGTGCAACACATTGCCAGATAACATCACTAGAGAGACAGAAAATTCCATTCATTCGAATTAAATTATTCTCATTTGGTTACTGCAAAAAAATGGGACAATGACTTTTACTCAGCTAGTATGGGCAGTCCTGGTTTCTTGCAAATTGCTGTAATTACACAATTTCATCTAGCTGTAAGTATGTTATATTTTAAGCAAAGCAAAATGTAAAACAAGCATTTTAAAGTACCATGAAAGCAAATTCATATGCATTAACATTTGGAAGATACATTTTGGACACTAGACAGTCCCTTTATTCAATGGAACTGCTTTAAATGAATGAGATATGTGTAATTTGCATACTGAGCCACAAGGTGATGTCATAAACACAAGGTACCACAGACACAATTAAAATACATTTTCTCTTTAGGTATGCATTTGCTAGATTATATACTTCTTTTATTTTACTTTCCATTTACAAAAGACATGCTTAACAAATAAATTTAGTTCCAGAATGTAAAATATAAAGATTATCAGCCAGAAAGTATTTATTTTTAATACTAAAGTTAAAATATATCAACACAAAACAAGACAAAGACATTGCTGCTGTGATCAAGAATTATTATTCAATGTATAGCTTCTTGAAATCTTAGGAGGATTATTTAGTTCTAGTATGATATAATTTTCTGAAATGTTACCTAAATGCATTATCTGTAGATAATTCAGATTCTCTACAGTGTCAATATAAAGCATTGTTTAGGTGACAGAGTCCCTTTAGTTATGATTCAATTACATGCACAAAAATCCTTCCGAGTTTAGATTAAGTAAACTGTTTTGTAACATACTAGTGCGTACTCAAGTTACAATGTTATGTATGATGTAGCATGAAGGTCGTATATTTGAGATATCAATAAAATTATTCATGTTAGCCAAAGATTGTCTAGCATTATTAAGAATTGTAGTGCAGTTGATCCAGTGGTGTTGACATGTTTGCTGTTATTTTATGGCAGACCATGCATGCTCACTCTCAATTCTGTATGAGTGGAGACTACACCTTGGAAGCAACAGAGCATGCCATACGGGATATTGCCAAGGAGGAAGCCGATGAATACTTTGTTATAGTGTTGAGTGATGCCAACTTAGAGCGATACGGCATACCACCATCACGGTTTGCCCAGGCCTTGACGGTTAACCCACAAGTCAATGCATTTGCTATATTCATTGGATCTTTGGGAGACCAAGCTGAAAGGTGAGTAATGAGTATTAACATTTAGGCATAACCATTGAGGGTGCAGTGGCAAGTGGACCTGAATCCATGGGCTTTTCACCATCTGGTGGCTCCAGCTACACATGGTGACCTAGTAGAGTCAACACAAGATCTTATTTCCCTTCTACATCTCTGCCATATCTTCTCTGCCCTCTAAGGAGGGTTAGGAGAAAAGTACCAGCAGGAGCCTCTCTTCTGCTCTAGATCACAAGGGTTTGCACCCTTCACTCAAAGCGGGTAGAGGCATTTTTATAAGATTCTCTAAATAAACCAGCAACGTGGTCACTGTATCCTCACGAATCTAGCTTCAAGAGTGAACTTGTTGTGTACCTAACAACTTATATAACATACATGTGTACTGCCACCTGGCTGTTAAAGAAAATGGTTTGAGGCCAATGTTACGTCTATGGAGGCAGTGGCATGGCCGGTATTTTTCTGGAGAAAAGCCCTAGTACTATTGCAACATAAAGGGCTGGACTATAGACCCAGAGTCCATACAGGAATTCTGGAAAAATACCACTAAGTCTAACTTATGTATAAGTTTCTTTCACTTGGTTACATACAATGATATAATGATATAATCCTTCAGATGAATAAATTGGCCTCTGTGCAATAGACCAGTTGTATCCTTGTGTGGGCTTCTAGGATGTATCAGTTTGTGTTAGTACATCCTCCTTTAGACTGTTCCCAGGCTTGTATTCAGGGGATAATAGCAGAATGAATAACATGTATCTTCGTTATTCAGTAGTGAAAGAGTTTTTTTTTCTTCACCATCTGTAGTAAATTGATTTGCATTGCTAATGCCCTTCTCCCTTCCTTTCTGAACTGCAGGCTCCAGAGGACACTTCCAGCGGGCCGATCCTTTGTTGCTATGGATACAAAGCAGATCCCACAAATATTGCAGCAAATCTTCACATCCACCTTGCTGTCGAGTGTTTAGACAGCAGATGTGGAACTGAGACCCTGAAGAATATCAACTTAGAAAGCAGAATAGGAATTTTTAAAAAAAGATGTATAATTTAATTTCACATCAACTTACCGTATTTGCTCGAATATAAGACGAGGTTTTTTTCAGAGCAAATGCTCTGAAAAATCCTCCTCGTCTTACATTCGAGGTCTTCTTATAATCTGACCTCAAATTGAGGTCAGATTATAAGACATGGATCCAGGTCCCCAGCAGAGCTGCAGGGGACCTGGATCCCCCTCTCTAACAGCAGGGGATGTCTGGACACAGACAGAAAAAGGGGGGGAGACACAGACAAGGGAAGGGAGGGGGGATAGATAGACTCAAGAGAGAGAGGTTTTGGGGGGAGAGAGAAACAACGCTGGGGGGGAAAGACAGCTGGGGGAGCGGGAGAGAGGCCGCATTGGCACATAAAAGCAAATAAAAACAAGAAATGCATTTGTATAATATAATTTTTTTATTAAATATTAAAAAGCAATTTACATATATACAAGTTAAACTTTTTTCCTATAGGGTAGTCTTATATTCAGGCTTTTAGTTTTTTTCCTAAAGGAATGTACAAATTTGGGGGGGTCGTCTTATAATCAGGGTCGTCTTATAATCGAGCAAATACGGTAGTTACTTAATCTTTTTCTATTTAAGAATAATTTTGTAACTTTTTCAGAGTTTTACTTTCTAAAGACTGAGCTTCTGAATTGTAGCTTTTTAATGTGAGTGAGCATGAGGAGTCTAATGGGTATTGTGTATCTCTAACATTCAGTGAGTTATGCTGTGACCCGATGGAAGTATAGCTTAGCAGCACTGTTGTCTTTGAGTAAGGGTTAGCTGGCTTCATTCACAGTAGATAGTACAGTACAGCTGGGTCAAATTAAGGCCTTGCTAGCTTAATATATTTAAAATAAAAATACATCTGATGACTCTGTACATTCTTGGTTTAGCATACAACATATTGTAAATGGTATTAGAATATATATACTATATTAAACTAATCTCTGCAGGATGCGGAATTTATCTTGATTCTCAGTGATGATTTGACCCCCCCACTATGGGCAGTTCTGTATGACCTTTTTGGTAGGTTTGTTGAAGTGTCTTTCAAATATTAAACACTTTATGATCTCACTACACACAGATATACTGAGGACTCCAGTTGATGTTTGCATAAAAATAATTTGTCTGATCACTGTGCATTTAATACAAATCTTAATGCGTGGGACCAGGTACAACAGGATTTTATCATACTGAAAAATGCTTTTTAAATATTATAGTTTGGATCCTACATTATTAGGGCACTTGTTCAGCTGAATTTATTTGAAATGGAATAAGTCTTATCTCAACCGACAGAGTAATTAACTATTATCCAACCTGTTATTTCTATAGACACCTCTATGACAACGCAATAAATAATGTTACAAATGGTGTGTGCTGAGTGGCCATAGATTTGCATAGTGCAGTGCATAACACGCAGCTGTTCATGTTATAATAGCCTCGGGCTAAATTAAAGCCAGACAGATCTCTTGTGATCCGTGTCTGTACATCGTGCACATGGACTTTGCGTACGTTTAGGGGAAGTTCCTAGATACACTGGCATTTTATAAAGTAAAATATTTGACAATTCTGTTTAATGGGTAATGGAAGTTATTCCCACCACTCTGCATGTTATAACATGTTATACAGACTCACACAGTTACCAAATGCCTCCTGTTATCACCGTGCCATGTGTAATGCTCCGTCCATTAACTCTCTGCATGCCAGAGAGGCGCACTTAAAGTGACAGTTTGTTTTTTTACACAATAGTAATTCCAGAGGGAGGTTAAACAAGAATCATACTTTTATCATTAAATCTCTCAAAGGGTTGGGTGCATTGTAATAGCAAACTTAAAAAGCATACCATGTTACAGTGTTTACCCAGGACTGTAGTCAATGCTGGTATTGATTTAAGGTTTGATTGTCGTATTTACACTTCCTTCATGCCCTACATCACAGCGGGAAAAACAAATTCAGCTCCCCTTCTGGAGATAAATCCTTTAATGCTAATGATACTCTGTATTCTCTGATGCCTGTACATTTCATTCTAATCTATTCCCAGCCATTCATAATAGTATAGTGCAGGAGTGTCTAAGTTTTTTCTGAAGAGGGCCACTTCACCAGAAATGTATGTGTGCCTGGGCTGCATTCATCCTTCAATGTGGAAAAATGATATGTATTTATTATCACAGTAATGTGCAGTGTGAGTGAAACACAGCAATACAACACATACATACACAAATACACACACCGAGTCACTCACACTTACAAATACAGAGACACAGACAAACACACACACACACACACACACACACACAGTCAAACAGACATACCTACACATACACAGAGACACACACACACACACAGTCAGACAGACTTACACACACAAACACATCACACACAGAGTCACACAGACTTACACACACACAAAACACACTTACACATGCAGTCACACTTGTACACATACAGAGTTACACTTATACACAGATACATACACAGTGCCACACTTACACACACATGCACCAGTTTCTCTGATACTTAGACACCTATATACACAGCCAATCTTCAACACACAATCACAGACACTTAAACATGCAGACAGACACTTACACTCGCAGACAGACACAATCAGGCAGACACATACACACACTTTTTTTTTTTTTTTAAAGGGTTATGGGTTCCCGGTGTTCCTCCACACACCTTACGTCACCCAGTGCTCTTCTGACTTCCCTCCCTCTGACCCTTGCGCTTGACCCCACGAGCAGGGTAGAGGAGGGATAATTTGCACTGCACTGCAGAAGTCAGTTTCCCGGTGTTTTAACACTGGCGGGGGGTCAATTTCCACGCTGCAGATTGCACGCGAGCCGCAGCTTCATGTCCAGTGGGCCGAATGTTGGTCGCCCTGGGTATAGTGTTTTTAGTTTGGCAAGTGTGTCCATATAATGTGAAATGTATGTCTCAAACATGAAAATTCAGAGAAACTGCAGATACTATCACCCAACATATATTTGTGGAAAACTAATGGTTAGTAGTGCATAGTTGCCAACATCGGCCATATTTCCAGGGACACATCTTTGTTCCACATGCTGCAAAAAGAGCATGCAAAGTGCAGCCCGGCAGTATGTAGGTTGGATATACACACAGACACAATACAATTAATTAATCAGGGTGGAGATCTCATAGAACCTACCATGATTAATTAATTGTATTGTATCTGTGCAAATATGCATAAGACAGATTGCAGGGCTGCACTTTGCATGCCCTTTCTGCAGCATGTGGAACACATATGTGTCCCATGAAACATGGCCGATGTTGGCAACTATGGTAGTGTGCAACAATCATCTGCAACTATAGAAGGTGGCACTCTAGAGAAGTGTCTTATGGGAAATGTAGGCGGGAGAATGACAGTGTGGATGACGTAGAAGTAATGTACTGTCTTTAAGCAGTATCCAACTAACATACAAGCGCAAAGGCAAAAAAATAATGTTCAACAATTCTTTGTTTTACAACTGAACACAACGTTTTTATTATCTTGTTGTGACTTTTTGTGCACAGTACATGTAATAGAAGCATAGAATAGTGGATGGTTTTACATTTTGTATTACTTTGAATACCCTGACCATGGTTATACTTAAATAATAACTAGATCAGTCTCTTGATTTGTTACAGCTCTTGTTTATGAGTTGTATTTATTATTGTTCAAACTAAATTTCTAAAATGACAAATGTGTCATATTATTTGTTATTTTGCCATGCTTCCTTTCTATTGCATTAGCCTGCCCGGTCCTAAGCCTGGTTCGGTGTTGCTTAACAGCTAAATGGAAACAGTTCTATACTTTCAAACTTTACCTTCAAAGTTAATGCATCTGGTAGTGTCTAACCTGCACATTATAGATTTTGCTTCACCCAAATGCATCCTCTTTCAAATGTTTCTGCTCTTGTCCCTCTTCCTGCTTTAGTTTGCATTGCAAGATGATCCATTCAGATTAACAGTTCACATTAACAGTGGAGTAGGTATCTTTATTTTGGTTAAACACGTTACTTATCCAGGCCAACACTTGATTGGAATATGCCATAAACATATATTATATGGACATAAGTATTGGGACACACCACTTACATATTGAATTCAGGTGTTTCATACTGTGATTGGATGCCACCCTCACATCACCAAGTACAATAAGAAAGTGTCAGATCGAGTGGTGTAAAGCACACCGGCACTGGACACTAGAGTAGTCGAAACGTGTGCTGTGCAGTAGCCTGATATGTGAGCATGGGCCTTTTGATTCCAGTTAATGAAAATGTGAATGCTTCAGCATACCAAGACATATTAGACAATGCTATGCTTCGAACTTTGTGGGAACCTTTTTGGGAAGGCCCTTTTTTATTCCGGCATGACTGGGGCCCAGTGAACAAAACAGGGTCTATAAAGACATGGTTGGATGAGTTTGGTGTGGAAGAACTTCACTAGCCAGCATGGAGCCCTGACCTCAACCCATCAAACACCTTTTAGATGAACTGGAGTGGAGATTGCGAGCCAGGAATTCTTGTCCAACAGTACCTGACCTCACAAATGCTCTACTGGATGAATGGGCAAAAATTCCCACAGAAACACAAATCTTGTGTAAAGCCTTCCCAGACGAGTGGAAGCTGTTAGAGCTGCAAAGAGAGACCAACTATAAGTTTTATTTAGTATGCAGTATCATAATTCCCTGTTGGTGTAATGGTCAGGTGTCACAATACGTTTGTCCATATAGTTTATGCACTTGTACTTTTGTCAGCCTTTTCAAACTAGCTTGATTTTAATTATATTCTTACCAGTAGATTTGTCCACCGTTTTTTTTATCACAGTTTAAAATCTAACCTTGCAGTATATGGAAACAATTTATAATATGCAACTCTCAGCTAATAACATTAAGTACAGCAGCCCAAAAGTTGTCTTTTTGTATTTACACTGCTGGGGCTTGTTCATTCCCCCCTACCTTGTTATTAGGGTCTACGAGTCATGTCTAGTATAATCTGGGCACCCAGGCAGGTCCTATGTTTGGCTCCAACTTCTCCCACTTTTTTAAACATAAAAACAGTGCCATCATGGTCCCCAAACAGCTTGCCAGTGCCATCTCTTTCATAAAAAAGCTTGCCAGCTCCATTTATGTCCCCAAACATCTTGCCAGTTCCATCTTTTTCCCCAAACAGCTTGCAGGACAAAACAACTGTCCATGTGTGATTATCTGGTCCGGCTCTTCCATCCCAGGCTTTGTTTAAAGGCTGCCCAGTACAGCTGGCATTTGCTCCAAGGTCCATGTACAGATATAGAGATAAAAAGGTGATCATTGTTAACCTTATTTGCATATGCCTTCCCAGAAACCCTTACAGTGCAAATTTAGTATTTCTGTAGGAAAAGCAAGTCTTGTGTAGATTTGTTTAATAATGCCTATTCTCTCATTCACTAATTTTTCACTTTCAGCTCCCTGCTACACTGCTGTATATATTTTCAAATATACAAGTGCATATTTTTTTTACAAACTAGCTGTGTATTGCAGTTCTAGCAACTAGAATAAATCTTTTCCTTCATCACCTTCCAAATGACCTCCCACTTAACCTTTGGAGAACACGTTTATGAATGAAAGTCTGTCTGAGTGCAATAACTCAGCCACTCTCCCGAAATACTGCCTCTTGGGCATGTTCTGCTAATGTACACTAAGAGACTTGTCTTTCACTACACAGGTACTGAGATGGCCAATCCTATCCTGATAAAGTCACCCACCCCTTTTAAGCTCAGGTTGTGTGTGTGTGTGTTTTCACCCAGGGCTAAACAGAGTTAATGACTGGGGTTCCATGAGCAGCTTATGGTGAATGATACCTTTTTATTTTACAAAACAAAAATAAACAAATGTTAAGAAAGAAAGTCTGTTTCAATATTGGTGCCCATATATAAAAAAGGGGCTTGTCACGAGCACCAACGATTAATATGAACTACAGGCAAACTTCAGAGATATATCTTGTCCCGCACTTCACTTCTACCTCACTATCATCCTTCATAACTGATCACACTAGCATTTACATACTGGTTCTCATTCCCATTCACAGATGCATTCCTTCCTCCCAGGTGACATGACTGACATACCGACACACCAAAAGGAGCAACTACGTTACCAGACTGTCTCCGTCTCTGTATAAAACAGGGAGAAATTACCTTTTTCATATAGAAAATAATAAAGGACATACTTAAGTGGACATATGGTTAAAAATTATTGATAACCAACTTTTGCAGTTTTGCTTCCAGTGCTTTTTGGCTATAACTGGTCATCCCAGTTACCATAGAGATGCACGCAGAGTACAAATTCTCATCATTGAAAGGGGATGGGACACTTCATCGCTGCTGCTTCCGCGCAGCCGCTTCACCGCCGACAGTACAGCACAAGACAGATCGTCGCTGGAGATTTCATCGCGGGACATTTCATCGCTAAAGTTAAGTATTTTACCGATTTTTGTTGGTTTAGAATTAGGGTTTAGGGGGTTAGAATTAGGTTTAGTGTTTAGTGTTAGGGGTTAATTTTACTATTAGGGGTCGGGGGTTAGTATTAGGTTTTAGGGGGTTAATTTTAGTATTAGGGGTCGGGGGTTAGTATTAGGGTTAGTATTGGGGTTTAGGGGGTTAACTTTAGTATTAGGGTTAGTATTGGGGTTTAGGGGGTTAACTTTAGTATTAGGGGTCGGGGATTAGTATTAGGGTTAGTATTAGGGGTCGGGGTTAGTATTAGGGGTCGGGGGTTAGTATTGGGGTTTAGGGGGTTAATTTTAGTATTAGGGGTCGGGGTTAGTATTAGGGTTAGAATTAGGGTTTAGGGGGTTAACTTTAGTATTAGGGGTCGGGGGTTAGTATTAGGGTTAGTATTGGGGTTTAGGGGGTTAATTTTAGTATTAGGGGTCGGGGATTAGTATTAGGGTTAGTATTAGGGGTCGGGGTTAGTATTAGGGGTCGGGGGTTAGTATTAGGGTTTAGGGGGTTAATTTTAGTATTGGGGTTAATTTTAGTGTTAGTATTGGGGTTTAGTGTTACTATTGGGGGGGGAATCATTTATTAGGGGGGGGTTATTTTAGTTTTATGTTTAGATTTGTTAGAGCTGACAGTTCAGCGCTGAACTGTCAGCTCTTACATAGCTGCAGCCGCGGTGAAACGGCCGCGTTATACTTCATTGCTGACAGTTCAGCGTTCTAACTGCCGCGCTGAACTGTCAGCGATGAAGATGCGGCGAAGAAGTGTCCTAGACCCCATTGAAAAGGGTCAACCACATCAGTATGAATTGATAACGTTGAGATAATGTGAAGTACTCTGTAATGAGCAGCAGGTTTTACACAATGATGCACTTGAGAATAGCTGTTGTACTCTGAATGAAGGGAACAATACACCTTCATAAGTTTTTGTGACAAAAGCTCTTTTTAAAAAAAAAAAGTAGCATTGGACTGTGTATATATCACTAAACAGTAAAGCTGCATGGCACACAGGCCGCAACTGGACAGCTCATATTGCAGGCCCTACGGGCAGCACAGATATAGAGCTTAGCGGGATTATTGATATTCCTTTACTTAAGTAATTATATAAGACCCCATCCTGCTTAATGTGTACGATTATCTCATGTGCAGAGGTATTCAACCAATGGATGTCACATCACTAGCCAGGGATACAACTAAAATAATTTTTGTTTAAAGGATGTATGCAGTTCTACAGGCCCTCAGTAAACAGTTACACACAGCAAGGCTGATACAGTGCAGGCTGTAGTCTATTTTGTAACTAAAGCATGCAGTTTTTAGTTTGCAATTCAAAGTCAAAATGTCACATTTGAGCCCGATTGTAATGAAAGTAGTTTGACTTACAGATCATTTACTTCAGTCAATTATAGACTTTTAAGAATCAAACAATACCACAGAGACGCCCATTGTGTGAAACTGAATAATACAATAATAGATTTTATTGCACATGTTATCTTATATGATAAAAGGAACAAACATTCTGATTATGTACAAACTTCAGGTTCAGGTCAGATCTTCTGAGTAACAGATCAGCAGAGCATGGAGAAGCAAGATCACTATGAGGGACCTTCTAAACCAATGCTATGCAACGTTTTAGTGTTCAAGCCGAATACCATTAAGAAATAGAGGGACAAACTTTAGGGTCATGTACTAATAAATGAATAGCGTGATACAACATCTGTTATTTGGGTCGGCTACAGATAGAACTGGATTTAAGGGCAACATTCTGCCTAGGGGCTCCTCTTGGACAACTAATATTATTAAATATATAATTTGCCATGCCTTGCATGTGCTGATTTTTTTAATTTATTTTTTATCCTGTCTGGGTAGCCACTTAACATAAGGTGTTAAGGGGGGCGCTGGTCTGCCCCCGATTGCCATGCAGTGGTGGGGTGCCAGATCAATACCCCCACTCAGGAGAGGCGATGCTCCATGTGTGCTAGGTGTGCATATAATTCCCCACCGTTATAATACAAATGAAACAATGTTTGCTTCATGCATACTTTATTAACACTTCTTAAAAATGTTTTTGTTATTTATTTATCATAATTAATGCTTACAATACTGTACTTTTATAATGTCTACTTTATACATATCAATAAATAAAGTATGGAATATTATTTAGTGAAGAGGATTAAAAAAAAGGTAAAATGAAGGGACTCATAGATTGATATCTATGGATTATAACAACATATATATACAAATCATTAACAACAAAACACAAAGTAAGTGGCGCTAATGACATGCTGTAGGTGCCTTAAGCTAATTCACTTATATGGTAAAACCACAATTGGCTGAGCAATATATTGAGATCCCTAAGGATGTACCTTCCATTTTTGGGGAGGTACTGGTCTTTTATAATGTGTGTTTTCTGTTTTATAAATATATCTTCCAAATGGCAGCCATGATTAACTCCCATCATATAAACACGGCTAGAATACAAATCTCTATAACCCATTTGTTTCAAGATATGCAGCATTATCCAGATTATAATAGCTACCAATTATACTATGGCTGTGTCACAATACATTGTGAGTACATGTATAGAAAGTAAAATGGATCGATAAAACACTCCATACATGCAATGTTATTCAACAAAATTCTATGCTGTTATTCTATGAATATTGAATTTTAATGGATATTGACACCAGAATATCTAAACAAACCTCTAGTTATTTATCCAGTGAAATGTATCACACATCTGGCATCCACTATACCACACCATATCACATATTTTCCACATCACCACTTACTCCATTAAGACTTCATTCAATTAAAAACCAGAAGGAACATACTTAAAAAAACACCCTAACATGCAAGTGTTGTGATGTGCTATGCCAGCACACGAGTAGAGCCAAGAGCCCTAACTGGAGATGTGGGCAAAATGGTAATGTTAAAATAGTGACTCAACAGAAGAAATATTTTATACACAGTCATAAAGAAAATACACTGCCAAGATATGTTTCACCAAGAGCTGAAGAAATAAATGAGTGAGTTAATACTCACTGTCTCTGTTAGGAAGCTGAGTTTAGAATCAGCTCCCTGCCACCCCACACCCAATCTGCTCTCCAGTGTCACCCATGTCCCCGCTCTGCTCCCCAGTATCACCTCTGTCCCCACTAAGCTCCCCACTGTCTCCAGTTAGATCCCCAGTGTCACTTCTGTTCGTGCTCAGCTCCCTTGTGTCACCCCTGTCCCTGCTCCCTGTTGTCACCCCTGTCCCTGCTCAGCTAACCAGTGTCACCCCGGACTCCACTAAGGGCCTCACTGTCACTTCTGTCTCCAATCAGCTCCGAGGTGTCAATTCTGTTCCCGCTCAGCTTCCTAGTGTCACCCCTGTCCCCACTCTGCTCCCTAGTGTTACCCCTGTCCCCACTAAGCTCCCCAGTGTTACCCCAGTCCCCACGCTTACCCGTCCCCACTCTGTTCCCCAGTGTCTCCACTTTTTTACCTCTGTCCCTGCTCAGCTCCCCATATTTTCCACATCACCACTTGCTCCATTAAGACATCATCCCATTAATAACCAGGAGGCACATACTTAAAACACACCCTAACACACAAGTGTTAGTATTTGCTATGCCAGCATATGAGTAGAGCCAAAGGTGTCCCATCCATAACTGGAGTGGGCAGAAGGGTAATGTTTGAACAGTGACTCAACAGAAGAAATATTTCATGCACAGTCATAAAGAAAATTCATAAAACAAAGAGCTCAATTCTGCAGCAAGAAAATAATGTGAGAAAACGTAATATTTGGTATCGGGAAAACTTTCCAAGTCTTCTAGTTGGAAAAACATGTTGACAATTAACTGTTTATTTTAGTGAAACAATTTCACTTACTGGTTGAATTGAACAAGATAAAATATAAAGAAAATATAGGAAACATACACGGTACACAAGTAACAATTTAATCCGTGACTTGTAAAACCTTAAAATGTGGCCGTTTTAATAATAAGAGAAATAAATACATCACGCAAAAACATTATACTTAAAAATGTACCTGTAGCCTTAATTTAAGGCTACGTTGACAAGAATTTCAGCCATGGCTCCTGGCTCTTCCAAAATAGCTCAAGTATTCCATTACGTCTGGTTAAAGATGTCCCATGAAATCTCCCATAAGCACTTGAGAGAACCTCCCTACTATTAAGATGTATCTCATAGATAACATCTCATTTAAAGCATTTAGGTAACATCTCTAACAGAGCCTTAAACAGCTCTAGCAAAACAAATAAGTGTATTCCCCTTCCCACACCCATGGGTGTAGCTGTGAGGGGACCAGGACCTTTGGTGACACCCTGCCCAGTAGAATGAGATGAGACTGACAGTCCTGACCTTTAATAGTAGTTTCCTGCAAACTGGGCCAGCCCAAAATTTTTTAGTGCCTTAGGCAAAGTGTAATTTTATTGTCCCTTCCCCCAGCAGTGTTCATTAAAATAACTTTAGTATGGATAGGATTGACGCAAGAAGGGCCGGTGGAAAGATTATTTTCTACACAGGCGAAGGTGCATTTTGGTGTGTGTCCCCCCCCCCCCCGTCTCTGTTCTCTCCCCCCGTCTCTGTTGTCTCCCCCCTCCTCCCCATCTCGGTTGTCTCCCCCCCTCCTCCCCCACCCCATCTTGGTTGTCTCCCCCACTCCTCCCCCGCCCCATCTTGGTTGTCTCCCCCCTCCTCCCCTACCCCAACTCTGTTGTGTCCCCCTTCCCTGTTCTGCTCCCACTCGCCTGTTTTCTCCCCTTCCCATTCTTACTCTGTTATGTCCATCCCCACCCTGTGAAGCAGAGCGGCGTCTGCTTCATGAGGGAGCCACGGGCAGCATGAGCTCTGTGTGTTAAACACACGTGGAGCAGTAAGTGCTGGACCGCATTTCAGATAACGGACACTTACGGATGATAGATCAGTTCGGCAGCACCAGCCCTCTAAATGATCTACATTACCTAGATTCAGTGTGAGAAACTTGCTCCCATTGTATTTAGGTAATATAGACTATTTCCAGCAGTGGATCTGGTCACCTTACCTGGTCCACGCTGCTGCCGAGATGATCTGTCCTTCATGTGTAGTCCCTCCCTCCCATCACAGAGCTCTGGCAAGGGATACTCAATCTGTGGAAGGCAGCAATTCAATTTAAAATACAGCTATGTTACTATGATAGATAGCACTGATATTACACAGGGCAAATATTATACAGTAGGGGATAACCATATTACCATATAAAACACATCCCCATGAGACAGACGGTAGGAATGATAAGGATAACTTGCGGGAGTCGTCATGACGTGAAGCACGCTGACGTCGGAGGAGGAGTGTCCGAGAGTTGGAGCTGGAGGCAACTTGGCGAGACGAGGAAGCGACCGATAGAGACCTGGCTTTAACAGAGCCTGAAAAGACCTCACGGAAAGACACAGTCAGCACGGTGCACACTGCCTGCAGAGAATCGGCTTTGTTGTCCCATCCGTCCCCCCCGCTCCCCCCAGCGCAACTCCTAAGAGGCTCATCCTTAAAAATACCAAGACAAAGCTGCAGGACGCTGACGGCTGAAGAGCGGAAGGCTGAAAGCAGCGGTCGGTGGAGGAGGAAAGAGCAACACGTGAATAGAGGTACAGGGTGCTGGGGGTTTGAGCTGAAAAGTACTGGAGAGTCAAGCAAAAAGGGGGTGAGATGAAGAGTCAGTGAAGGCAAAGGACAAAAAAACACAGCACAAGACAATAAGACTAACCCATGAGACAAAGCATATTTTGAGAGATATTGAACAGATTCAAATAAAGGGAAGGGGAAAGAAAAAAAAAAAAAAAAAAAAAGATATATATAAAAAAAAAAAAAAAGTATGGCCACAAGCAGAATTAACGAAAAAACTAGTCTAAGGAAAGATAAGAAAAAGGAGCAAAAAATTGAAAAAACATCTGCAGACTTTTTCTCACCTACCGGCAGAATGAATAAAGGGAAAAAGGGGTTAGATCAGTCCCCTAATGAATCACGAATGGAGGACTCCCTAGGGAGCTCAGCAGGGGGAGAAACCCCACTAATTACGGGGGAATTTCTTAAAAAATGTCTGGACGATCAACTTAAGGCTATTACTTCTCAAATTAACAATAACTTCATAGAAATAAAGACACAGATAGAAGAAATGGTAGAAAAAATTCATAAAGTAGAACAAAAGACTGAGACACTGGAATACGACGGAAACTTATTAAGGACACAAAATAAAAACCTGGAAAAAAAAATAGAGGACATAGAAGTAAAAATGAGCGAGCTTGAGAACCGCTCAAGGAGAAATAATATAAGATTTAGGAATATCCCCGAAAAAATATCTCAAGAAGAAATCCCTGAATTCCTGAAAAAACTGTGGCAAGCCTGGGAGATAGAAACAGACAAGTACTGCTGTGGAATGGAAAGATTCCACAGAGTGTTCAAACCGAAAAATATCCCAGAGAAGAACAGTAGGGATGTTATCGTCAATTTCCAGTCTTTCCAATTTAAAGAAGCAATATATAAAGCCAGCAGGATAAAACCTGCGAAAGAGGAAGACTTTAGAAATATAGTAGCCCTGCAAGATCTATCTTTCCATACCAGAGCACAGAGGAAAAATTATGCATCAATTACCAACATCTTAAGAGCTCAGAATATAAAATACTCCTGGGGCTTCCCTACAGCATTAAGGATTTATAAAGAGGACAAATTGAACGTGCTAGATTCCGTGGAAAAAGCCAATCAGTGGTTGAGAGAGAACAAGTTGGTGTAAATAGAGGCTATGGGACGGGGTGGGAAGAGGGAAATGAGGAATCCAGAGAAAATTGGTAAAGGAACTATCATGGTGATTGATTGATATGCTGTCCCCTCTCTTCTTGGTTGCCCCCATTCCCAAGGGAAAAGAGAAGGAAAGGGGAAGGGAAGGAAAAGAGAAAAAAGAAGAAATATATATAATTTCTAACACTCTCACACTGCTAATAAAATTAAGGTTAACTTAGAGTGATACACTAAAGATAGAATAGTTATTACCACTAACGAAGTAGGACACTTCTCAGTAGAGTACTTGTGGGGGGGTGGGGGGTAGGTATAGGGGAACATAAACACGAAAGCCGTTCACGGTTTAGTAGATTGATATATTAAACACTAAAAGCACATAGATATAGAATAATTTTCCTAATAGAGTAAAATACACAAAATAAAGATACCTAGACAATAACAAGAAGGGGAGAAGGAGAGGAAGGGAGAAAAGAGGGGAAAAAAGAAGGAAAGAAGGGGGAAGATAAATTATTACAAACACTTCTTACACACATATACAAGCTAATAAAATAAGTATAATTAAGTATGCGACACAAAAGATAGAAAATTATCACTATTAAAAGTATGGAAAGTTTTTTTTTTTTTTTTTTTTGTTATAGTAGTTAAAGCTGGGTGAGAGGGGTAGATATAGAGAAATATAAACAAGAAAACAGATTATGGTTCAGCTGCTTGTTTATTAAACAATAAAAAACACATAGATATAGAGCAATCCTCCATGTAATAAAACTTACAAAGCAGAGATGGTGAAGGAAGGAAGAGAAGAAAAAAAAAAAAGAAAAAAAAAGAGATAAATGGGGGAAGAAAGGAAAGGGAAGGAAGGGACAAAAAGGAAAGGGAGGGGTCTCCTGTTTTTTACGCCTTTAATGCCTGAATTCCCACATTTTACATGTAAAAATAGGGAGGGTAAAGAGAGGGGGATGGTAGAGAGTGGGATTCCCAGAGAGGAGGATAAGACAGGGAGGATATGAATCCAAAGGGAAAAGATAGGGAAAAGACGGAATTACTCAGAGAGAAGAGAGGGGAATATAATGATAAAAGAGAAAAAGAGAAGGAAAATGGAATAAACGGATGTTTTTTTTTTTTTTTTTTTTTTTTTGAGAGAGTATTTCAATTAAGAGAATGAAAGAGCAGGAAAGTACCCCTCTCAATCCCTATCTCTTACAACTTCCTCCCCCCCATTGTTGTCATCCCCACACGCCCATACAGTCAGGAGTATCACCACATGTGCGGCCCCAAGCGATTGGGATCTATCTAGGTCACAATTCAGGAAATCAAATGAGAGAGAACCCCCCAGTATCCACTCTCAGGACACTCCAACATAAGTTCTGAATAGAACTTAGAAAGGTCGAATAAGAGACCAAGTATGAATGAAGAGAGTACAAAGAAAGGTACTCTAGATGTTTTTATGTCTTGTAAATGTTTTCACTTGTGTATGTCAGTTGTGGTGGCTCAGAGACTCCCCCCGACACAAAGAAATAGAGGGATAGACGATGGTTAGATTCGCATCTATAAATATCCAAGGTTTAAATATCCCACAAAAAAGAATGGCACTCGATAGATATTTGGAGAAAGAGAGGATTCAGGTGGTAATGGTGCAGGAGACCCACTGGCGACAAATGGATGAAGTCAGATGGACAAGTAGACAATATTCCCAGATAATAAGAGCTTCAAGGATTACAGAAAAGAAATGTGGAGTGGCAATATACTTCCACAAATCAATTCGTATAGAGATTAAACATCAAGAATTGGATCCCGAAGGAAGATTTATAATCTTAGTGTGTACGATTAATGAAGAACTCTTCACTTTGATAAATGTATATCTGCCCAATGTCAATCCAGTGGGCCTCCTGAACCATATTATGGAGAGGGTGGAGAAAGTCAGAATGGGAACACAGTTGATAGCGGGAGACTTTAATTGTGTAGCCGACATTACAATAGATAAAATGAGCCTTATGAATAAGGAAAAAGACAAGAGGAGTGCCAAATGTTCCAAATCCCTCAATACATGCCTAAAGAGGAATGATTTGTTTGATGTCTGGAGAGTAAAAAATCCGACAGAGAGAGAGTATACTTTTTATTCATGTCCCCACAAGTCTAAATCCCGAATCGATATGGTAATAGGTGATTTAGCACTGATAAAAAGAGTAAAAAAAATAGAGATTAAACCTTTCATATGGTCCGATCATGACATAATTTGTATGGAATTGTCAGATGCTAAAGTAAGACACCCTATGACAACATGGAAATTAAACGATGCAATCTTAAAAGATAAAGAAAACTGTGAATACTTAAAAAAAATGACAGAATGCTATTTTAAAGAGAATAATATTATCGAAGTCAGTAAAGCCATGATCTGGTGTGCTTATAAAGCAGTGATAAGAGGCCATTGCATAAAAATAAAGAAGAGAATGATACAAAAATCAGGCCCACAGCTATCAGAGCTGTATATACAACTTTATAGCACACTTAGAGAAAATAAGGAAAATCCAACAATAGAAAGGCAAAATAAAATAGGGGATATAAAAAAACTAATTAAAGAAAGGAATGAATGATAAGGTGAGAGAGTATTTATAGAATATATATATATGGCTGTTTTATAAAATATTAATATTATGTGTTTATATAGACTATAATATATATATATATATATATATATATATATATATATATATATATATATATATATATAAGAACTTTTTTTTAACCCTCTTCTGCTGCTTTACCTTATTGTGCAACAGAGAAAATCAAAAATCAATTCCAGAGGCAAGAAGCGCCATGTAGACAGCAATATCCGGGCGCCAGGTCTAATTTCCTGGTTGCCATGGTGCCCGGGATTTGTCAATCCCTCATATTTAATATATCTGGTTTAATTAATATTTATATACTATATATATATATCTATATATCTATATCTATATATATATATATATATATATATATATATATATAAGATGGTTTTATAATATTTATATAACACATATTATATAAAACCAGATATATATAATAGCTGGTTTTATAAAATATTTGTTATATAAATATTATAAAATCAGCCATATATATATATTAAATAAATATTATATAAACAAGTCATATGATATATTTAAAACATATGGCTCGGGTTTATATAATATTTATATAATATATATATGGCTGGTTTCATATTTATATAACAAATATTATATAAAACAAGCCATATATATTATATAAATATTATATCAACCAGCTATATATATAATTTAAATATTATATAAACCAGCCATATGATTATATATTTCAGGTTTAATTAATATTTCTATATATTATAAAAATATATATGGCTAGAGCACTGTATGGCTGGGGGGGGGGGGGGGGGGGTATACAGTCAGACTTACACAGGCAACCTCACAGACTTATACATAACAGTCGCATAGACACACTTACACACACAGTCAGACTTGCACTTACATACACACACAGTCAGACTTAAACTTACATACACACAGACAGTCAGACTTACACTTACATACACACATACAGTCAGACTTACATACATGCACACACACAAACGCTAACGCAGAGAGATTTATTTATTTTTTACATTTTGTTTGTCCCCCTCCCTGCACCGTTACCTTCCATTTGCAGGGAGAGGAGTTGATCCACTTCCGCTTTTCTTCTGAGTGCCCTGAATGTCACGGATATCCGGGTGCTCAACTAGGCTCAGAGCGCGAGGGGATGGAGCTTTCACCCCTCGCACGGGACACTGATAGATGTGGCTCGAAAGTGCGGCTACTGGTGGCACTGTCACGTGGGCCGCACCTCTGTGTCCGGAGGGCCTGTACTATGCAATCAGTGCTGATCACATAGTACAGGTTTCAATGCAAGTGACAAATAATGGCTTGACGCGTTTCACTCTAATAGCTCTTACTCATGCGCCTTTCGACATATCGCCATGTGCCTTTATTTACATCCCCCCTTCAAAAGCCTTGGTTTAATATGGATTCTATTGAAGCACTAAACACTTTGCTATTTAGAAACAAAGGTAGTGATGTGTGCAAGCAACGGGTATGCTGTTATATCAGTTAATAAGAACTTGTCAGTATTTGATTTTCAGAACAGCTCTGCACCACAAGGGACTTTCCTTTCAAAGTCACATTTCTCTTGATTTTGACTCATAACTAGATGTCATAGCAATAACTCCCTGTCAACTCTTTGTGTTGATCTGTGTTTACCAGGCTCTAGGTAACCTTACTTTGGATTAACCACTGTTATTCCAATATTTACAGTGATGAATTTACCAACAAAAGAATTTCCCTTTTTAGAAAAACCCTGCAAACTTCCCCTTTTCAGTGTAAAGGCATGTTTTCTTCTCCGTACAGAAAAAGGCAGGTCAAATAGGTTTTTGATTACGTGTTAAAAAATCTCTGTAGATGAGGCGTAATATTCAAATGTTTGAGTTATGATCCTATAAAATAAACATCAGTGGGGTCTATTCAATGAGTTCATTTATCTCATGTCATTGAATCCTATATACTGCTATAGCAATTTTGAGCTAAAAAAAAAACCAGTAATAAGTGATATTTTGCATCAATGAATTGGCCCAATATGTGCTTGTTTGATCCTTGAGAAGCTATTTTTTTTGATTGTTTTCATGTATTTTCTAGACTACAAAACAGCACAGCTCATAATTGTGTCCTGAAATACAGTTTGATATACCGTATTTGCTCGATTATAAGACGACCCTGATTATAAGACGACCCCCCAAACTTTGTATATTCCTTTAGGAAAAAAACTAAAAGCCTGAATATAAGACTACCCTATAGGAAAAAAAGTTTAACTTGTATATATGTAAATTGCTTTTTAATATTTAATAAAAAATTGATATTATACAAATGCATTTGTTGTTTTTATTTCCTTTTATGTGCCAATGTGGCCCCTCTCTCCCCCTCCCCTTGTCTGTCTAGCTCCCCCCTCCCTTTGTCTGTCTATTTCCCCTCTCCCTCCCTCCCCTTGTCTATCTATCTCCCTCCTCCCTCCCTTTGTCTGTCTATTTCCCCCCTCCCCTTGTCTGTCTATTTCCCCCCTCCCTCCCCTTGTCTGTCTAATTCCCCCCTCCCTCCCCTTGTCTGTCTAATTCCCCCTCCCCTTGTCTGTCTAATTCCCCCTCACCTTGATTCTCTCCCTGGTGGCTAGTGGGGGCAGCTGGGGGATGTCTGCACGATACGTGCAGACATCCTCCATGCTGCCTGACACGGCAGTCTATTATGACGGACAGCTGGTATGACGTATCGTGCAGACATCCCCCAGCTGCCCGATTCTCCCTGGTGCCTAGTGGGGCAGCAGAGGATGTCTGCGCCACGAGCGCAGACTCCCCTGCTGCCGCCCGGCACGCTAGCCGGGACTTCTGTGACGAAAGCAGAAGTACCCGGCTTCTTCACAGAAGCCCCGGCGGTCGTGCCGGGCGGAAGCAGGGGAGTCTGCGCTCATCGCGCAGGCATCCCCTGCTGTTAGAGAGGGGGATCCAGGTCCCCTGCAGCTCTGCTGGGGACCTGGATCCATGTCTTATACTCTGACCTCAATTTGAGGTCAGATTATAAAACGACCTTGAATATAAGACGAGGGGTATTTTTCAGAGCATTTGCTCTTAAAAAAACCTCGTCTTATATTCGAGCAAATACGGTATATCTAACTACAAGATTTTGGTATATGCATCCCTTAATTCTGTTTATGTTCACTGTATGTGAGTGTAATAAAGGTTGAGTATCCCTGTAATTTGAGTAATCCCAGAAGTATACTAATAAGATATATTAAAACGTCTCAGTACAGTAGCATCAATGCAAATACTGTATAGAGCAAATCATTTTTACTGTGATGTAGCTAGGGTTGCCACCTTTTCTTCAGAAAAATACCGGCCTTGCTACTGTCTCCATAGACTTAACATTGGCGCGATGACAATTTTTTACTGGCTTGCCGGTAAAATACCGGCCATGTGGCAACCCTAGATGTAGCTGAGATGTGAGGCATCATTGGAATCCTGCCTTTGGCATGTCAGTCCTGTACACATGCCATTGTATTTCCCTTTGTAGGAGTGGGGGAATCTGAGTGTGTATGGAAAGGCTATATCACAGCTAGATGGTGAATGACAGGTGTGTGTGGAATTTGAAACTTGTGGGCAAAATGTTTTTTTAGATAACTGATCATTTTGGATAACGGATTTCTGGATAATGTGTGTGCATAGATGGGGGGGGGGGGGGTTTAAGATTCAAGAGCACAAATTTATTTCTGAAGTGGATTCATACTTCCATGCTGTGGACTGCCTGTTGGCTGAGCATAATAGGAATCATAGTTCTTTCCAGCGAACGTGCTGAAGGCTGTCTCTATTTTGTTTGCGGGATACATATAATTTTTACAGCAAAATGATAGAATTCAGTGAGAGGATCCCATAGAAACTACATTGATTAAATAACTGATTTCCCTCTGAACACATGTGAATAACACATTTTGCAGTACGGCATGGAAACATTATATATGTCCTTCAAAAATAGCTGATCTAGGCCTGGAAGTAGCTAACTATGCTGAAAAGCTTCTAGGTGTTACTTCAGCTGATCAATTTCAACCCAGTAGAAACAAGGATTGTGACTAGGCTTGCCATCCAGCTGATATTTTATAGGTAGGCTGGGGAAAAAAATCAACTTGAGGCCACTGTCTATGGAAACAGTTTCTTGGCTGAATTGTTTTGTTGAAAAACACTAATTAATAAAGACATGGAGGCTCCTGTTATGCTGACTCTTTCTTTAATTCCCCTCAGCAGCAAAGTAATGAGTAATGGAATAACATAGAAAAATTTCAACCAATCAATGATAACACAATATGCATAACCCCTCCCCCTCCCTATAATAGAATAATTAGAATCCCAAAACTCCTCCTCTTTCTTTGCTGCTTCCCTCAGTTAAGTACATAATCCTTTATGCTGTGATTATTTACATTTATATTCAGCTTATTTATGTCATGTTTAGTCATAAATGTATTTATTGTTGGTTACTGATTCCTTCATGGTATATTATGACCTTGTTTTTACAGGTTGATTTTATTTTGCATTAATTTACCCTCATTGAAACGAGCACAATATTCCTGGGCTCTGAGTGGCACAATATTACTGGGCTCTGACTGTTTGGCACAATATTCCTGGGCACTGACTGGCACACTCTTACTGGGCACTGACTGGCACACTATTACTGGGCACTGACTGGCACAATATTCCTGGGCACTAACTGGCACAATATTACTGGGCACTGACTGGCATACTATTACTGGGCTCTGACTGGCACAATATTACTGGGCTCTGACTGGCACCATATTACTGGGTTCTGAGTGGCACACTATTACTGGGCTCTGACTGGCACATTACTGGGTTCTGAGTGGCACTATATTCCTGGGCTCTGACTGTCACACTATTACTGGGCTCTGAGTGGCACAATATTCCTGGGCTCTGACTGACACAATATTACTGGGTTCTGACTGGCACAATATTACTGGGCTCTGACTGGCACACTATTACTGGGTTCTGACTGGCACAATATTACTGGGCTCTGACTGGCACACTATTACTGGGCTCTGAGTGGCACACTATTACTGGGCTCTGAGTGGCACACTATTACTGGGCTCTGACTGGCACAATATTACTGGGTGCTGACTGGCACAATATTACTGGGCTCTGACTGGCACAATATTCCTGGTATCTGACTGGCACAATATTACTGGGCTCTGACTGACACACTATTACTGGGTTCTGAGTGGGACACTATTACTGGGCTCTGACTGGCACATTACTGGGTTCTGAGTGGCACTATATTCCTGGGCTCTGACTGGCACACTATTACTGGGCTCTGAGTGGCACAATATTCCTGGGCTCTGACTGGCACAATATTACCGGGTTCTGACTGGCGCAATATTACTGGGCTCTGACTGGCACAATATTCCTGGTACAAAAAAACACGGGAGGGCTGCTCCCAGTCGCGGATAGAGGAGTCCCAGACGCTAGCAAAGAACTTCAGAACCAGGTGAGTATCCAGTTAAAATGTTGTTTATTAGGACAAAAGTTTAAAAAACAGTGTTGAGGAGCTGGGTGAGAGGGTCACCCGGTGAGGGAAAAGATACTGATTAGCCTAACTGGATACTCACCTGGTTCTGAAGCTCTTTGCTAGCGTCTGGGACTCCTCTATCCACGACTGGGAGCAGCCCTCCGGTGTTTTTTTGTATCCTGTATTCGACTGGAGCGCCGAGAGGAGTAACCCACGCCGGCATCCGACTGCAGTTTTCAGCTACTCGCTCTTGACCTTCTACAATATTCCTGGTATCTGACGGGCACAATATTACTGGGCTCTGAGTGGCACAATATTACTAGTATCTGACTGGCACAATATTACTGGTATCTGACTGGCACAATAATACTAGTATCTGACTGGCACAATATTACTGGTATCTGAATGGCACACTATTCTTGGTATCTATAATTGTACAATTTTCAAACATTGAAAAAATTGTGGGTGTTTTCTTACATTTTTATTATGGGGGGGTCCGCCCCGGGTGCCAAATGCTCTAGGTACGCCCCGGCCAGGCCGTAAGGCTAAAGCTAATTTCAAACACACCTCCAACTGACATGGTTCATCATGTCCCAGATGGCACGGTTAATTCGTGCAAAAGAGCCTCTCACCGGGCAAAATCGGTGAGGAGATGGAAGAGGGCAAAAGCTCTACCTGATTCGGATTCTGAATCCATTTCTGAGGAGGTATCAGAGAGCTGAGATGATCATGAGCATTTTGATTTAGCAGGTTTTAATCCGCCACATGATTTGGCTAACACAGCTACGGAGATTGATCCTACACAATCAGGGCTGGCCTGTTCAGTGTTCCGGCGCCCTGTGCGAACCTCCCCCGTGGCGCCCCCCGTCTCTTTCCTCTCCCTCCATGTATGTGTCTCTCCCTTCCCATGTTTGTACTTTTGGACTTCCTTGCTATGTCTGTCTCTCCCCCTCTTTCCCCATATCTGTTCTCTCTCCCCCTCCCCCCATATCTGTTCTCTCTCCCCCTCCTCCCCATATCTGTTCTCTCTGCCGCTCCTCCCCATTTCTGTTCTCTCTCCACCTCCTCCCCATATCTGTTCTCTCTCCCCTCTCCCCTGTTCTGTCTCTCCCCCCTCCCCTGTTCTATCTGTCTCCCCCTCACCTGTTCTGTCTCTCTCCCCCTCACCTGTTCTGTCTCTTCCCCCCTCCCCTGTTCTGTCTCTTCCCCCTCCCCTTGTTCTTTTCTGTCCGTGAGGGGGTGGAGCTCACCAGTGAGAGGTGTAGCTCCGCCCCCACACTGCTTCACGGGGAGCCGCGGGCAGCATGAGAATGTGCTTCTCGTGCTCCCCATGCTCAGTGATAATGCAGGGTATCGGATTTCCTTTGCTAGAAGCAAACTAAGGGCTGAATGCTCGTGTCCCACAGTTCAAAATTCCGCCTGTGCTACCCCAGATGTAGACCCGAAAATTATACAGTTTCTTTGTAAAACTGACTGGAAGCCTAAAAAAGGCTTAGAATTTGCTCTCAGAAATCGTCAGGATAAGATCCTCTACATTATGGGGCCCCTCACACAGATCTTTGAAATGGAGGAGACTGCGGTCTCAGGGGGTACTCCAGTAGACCCTAATGTCCTTAGAGGTTGGGCACAAAGAGCAATATGTCTCCTGGGGAATGCCAATACGGCAGTAGCTACCGAGAGGCGTAAGGCGATATTATTAAAAATTGAACCAAAATTGGTGAACATGGCCACCTCACTACCAGGTCCAAGTACCAAAGGCATGTTATTTGGAGACTCCTTTGTGAAGGAACTAGGCACATTTGTACAACCTTTTACAGCGATTGATAAAGCGCAATCCAATATGAGGAAAGTGTTCTCACAAAAGGTTTTTTATGGGGCCGGCAGAACCAGAGGCCGCCTGTCCGGCCACGCCACTAGAGGCGCCTATAGAGGACCTCGAGGCCTTGCCTCCACCAGACCCACGATCCCTAATGCCAGAACGGCAACTCCCGCGTTCTTCCAACAAAAAGGTCACTCCTGGCAGAGTAGGAGCTCTAGAGGGTCCTCCATGTCGCAACGACCATACGGTAAGTCCCCTTCTATTTCCCCATTTTTCCCCTCCAAGGGTCGGGGGCAGACTACGTTTCTTTTACAACGCTTGGCTAGCTGTCACTCGAGATATATGGGTCCTAGACACTGTGTCAGGTTACCGGATAGACTTTTTTTGCCTCCCCAATACAGGTGTTACCACCTCGGGAAATACATTTCTCCCTGCAAGACAGACAAATGATCGCTGCAGAGGTCAGAGTAATGTTAGAGAAGGGAGCCATATGCCCAGTCCTGGACCAGCCTACCGGCTTTATCAGCAACATATTTATTGTCCCCAAAAAGGGCGGTGGTTCCAGACCGGTTATGTACGCTACCATCATTTCAAAATGGAAGGGATTCATTGCCTTCGGGATCTCCTCCTTTCGGGGGATTGGATGGTCAAGCTGGACCTTCAAGATTCCTACCTCACGGTACCCATCGCTCGAGAGCATCATTACTGGCTTCAATTCAGATGGGATCATCAAACTTGGAGGTTCACTTGCCTCCCGTTCGGCCTTTTATCAGCCCCATGGTGTTTTACCAAACTTCTGAAGCCCGTGGTAAGTTTTCTCTGACACAAAGGTGTACGACTGATCATTTATCTGGACCATTTGCTTATCATATCACAAGATGTGACCTTACTGAATCTCCATCTGAAGTGGTCCATGGACCTCCTTCAAAGTCTGGGCTTCCTCATCAACTGGGACAAGTCGATGTTGGTTCCATCACAGAAAATTGAGTTCCTAGGCTTCTTGATAGACTCCAATCTGGGCTCCCTACACCTGCCACCAGACAAGGTAAAGTTAATTAAAAAGGATATCAGAAAGGTGTTGGCAAACCTAGTCGTACAAGTTCGACAACTCGCTCGGATAATAGGTCTCCTTTCGGCCTCTATACAGGCGATTTTCCCAGGCCCCCTACATTACTGGGCACTTCAACGGCTGAAGACTCGATCCCTTCATCAAGGTCTCTCTTACGATCAAAATGTTCCGCTAGACTACGAAGCAAGAGAGGAACTCTCATGGTGGCTCCATCATATGGAAGCGTGGAACGGCAGAGCAATTTTTGGGGTGTCTCCAGAAATCGTGATTCAAGCAAACGCAAGCTTGTACGGATGGGGCACACAATGCGGGTCATCCGCAACCGGAGGAAGATGGTCCAGTTCGATACAACTCTTACATATCAACTGTCTAGAGCTCTTAGCGGGTACGTTCGCGATCCGCAGTTTTCTGCAGGATTCTCCGAATTGTTCAATTTTACTTTGCATGGACAATGTGTCAGCGGTTCGGTACATCAACCGCTTAGGAGGAACGAGATCACAGACTCTAACTACCTTGGCAACAGACTTTTGGAGATTTTGTCTTGCATACAACATCTCGGTGCAAGCCATGCACATTCCGGGTCTATCGAACATCCAGGCGGATTGGAACTCCCGTTATCTCACGGATTCCAGCGATTGGCACCTACTACCTTCAATCTTCCAAAGACTGATGAGTTTGTGGAGCCCATTGGACCTGGATCTCTTTGCGTCCTGGATAAACACCCAGCTTCCTCGCTTCTTCAGCTGAAGGCCGGACGCTGTGGCAACAGATGCATTTCTTCAGACATGGCCAAGGCACAGACACTTCGCTTTCCCTCCTTTCTGCATGATTGCACGCACGTTGGTACATCTTCGTCGATACAAAAATTCAATAGTGATGGTCACCCCCTGGTGGGACTCCCAACCTTGGTTTCCCACCCTACTGGAGTTGTCAATAGATTTTCCCTTAGTCCTCCCATCTCTCGCGCAACTGTTGACAGATCCAGAAGGGAATCCTCACCCTCTTTTACTCAGAGAACAGCTCTCTCTCCTTGCTTGGCTACATTCGGGTGATCCTGGATCCCATCAGACCTTCCGCAATAAACTATGGACCTCTTGGCAGGAGCTTGGGCTCCCGGCACTAGACGAGCATACCGGCATGCCTGGAACGGATGGTCTCATTGGTGCGTGGAATGGAGTGTGGATCCCCTATCAGCTCCTTTCACAAGTGGAAATGCCAATCGGTCAATTAATGTTTTACGGTCGGCTATCTCTGCGGGCCACTCAGGCGTGGACGGTGCCCCTGTTGGAAGACACATCTTGGTTTGTCGTTTACTCAAAGGGATAAGGCTCAAGAGACCTCCTAAACCTAGATACTCCTCAACGTGTGATGTCAACCTGGTTCCACGACAACTTTCAGCCAAGCTTGTCTCTTTGTTCTGCCTTATCTCTTGCAAAAGAGTGTCGGATGTCAGGGCATTGAATGTTTCTGCCAAGTCTTTTACTCCAGACGGCTTATTGTTTGACATCTCTCGACGTACCAAGACCTCGATCAGATCAATTTTCTACCCTGCCTTTCCATCACATTCACAGCTATGTCCGGTGTTGTCTTTTAAGGAATATGAAGCCAGAACCTTGGCCTTCAGAAAGCCATCAGATCACAAATTATTTCTACACCTCCGCATCAACCGGTTTCCTCTTCATCCTTGGCTAGATGGATGAAATGGGTCTTACAAGAAGCAGGAGTTGATACTTCTATCTTCGGTGCCACACCGTTAGAGGGGCTATGGCATCCAAAGCGGTTGTCATGGGTTGTCGCTTAGAGGATGTCCTCAAAGCAGCAGACTGTTCTAGGGAATCAACTTTTAGAGAATTTTATTTTCGTACTACTGTTCATTTTTCCTCTAATGTTATGGATAAGCTTTAAACTAGCATAATAGGAGCCTCCGTGTCTTTATTAATTCCTAGATTTTGCTAATACATGACATAAAGTCATGATTAATAAAGACACGGAGGCGAGTATTATACCCACCCTACTGTTTGTCTTTTTCCCTTCCCTGGGATATTACTGATTTTAATTTTTCTATTGTTTTATTACCATCTGATTAATACATTGTTTTATATGTTAATCGTAAACTTTATTGTGATACCTGGAATCTTATATTCCTTAAATATTCTACCATTTCGTAGGTTATGACTTACCATATTTTCACCTTGTATATCACAAGTTTCTCATCAACGTTACACCTTTTCTCTTTCCTTATAGTGTGAACTTCGGTATTTTCTTCAGGAGCCAGCCTTCTCCAGAGTTTCCTGTTTTTTATCCCGGACGTTGAAATTCGGGGTTCCCAGGTTCGTCATAGGATTGTAGAACTTTTAATGGATTTTGACCTGTTTGTTTATCACCAAAGAAAGAGGAGGAGTTTTGGGATTCTAAGACTGTTATAGGGAGGGGGAGGGGTTATGCATATTGTGTTATCATTGATTGGTTGAAATGTTTCTATGTTATTCCATTACTCATTACTTTGCTGCTGAGGGGAATTAAAGAAAGAGTCAGCATAATACTCGCCTCTGTGTCTTTATTAATCATGACTTTACGTCATGTATTAGCAAAATCTAGGAATTATTATGGATTTGATTCCAGGTATCCGTTACTTTTTCTGTTAAATTATATCTTCTCATATTTACATGCAGTGAGAATACATAGAACTGTCTTTACTAATGCAGGCAGGGATTAAATTCCAGCAGCAACTAATAATAGGCACAAACCAACCAATTTCTTTGTGGAGACATTGACTCATCACAGCAGTAATGGGCGGTATTTGGTTTGAACTACATTAATTATGAGTTCCATGTCTAGAAAAATAAAGCCACGTGTCTAATGTGCCTTGCTTGAAAGCTGGACATCTCAAGTTATACACAGTTTATAATGCCACATTTGCACTAATTTGATTACTTCCAGTGCTGGCCACTTGAGCTAGATGCATGGTGGCTCATTCCACAGATAGAAATAACTGAGACACATCCAATGGCTATACAAATTATTTTATTGAAACAACATTAAAATGTATATGTCAATACATAATACAACAATCCTTCATACAAAGTATGTACATGTGTGCCCCAACACTAGACCAAAATGGCAATACTGCTAAATGTTCATTATTTTGTTTTATATACCAGCAATGTGGTAACTGTTTGTTATATAGATGTATAGTCTCTACTGGTAAAAACACAATTACCTTCATCTGGAAATATTATTCAACAGTGTGCACAATTTCCAGAAATGTATGTATGTGACTCACACCTCTAGCACTGGTGGGCCATTTTAGCGTAAAGGATAAATGCTTTTAGGAGTTATATGTAAGTCATGACCTTTAGTGGCTGTAGCCCAGGTGCTTCAGCAAACTAGGGGCCTCGAGGACTGCAGCTCAAAGCCCATGCCTTAATCCGGCCGATGAAAAGAAAAAAAGAAAAAGCTTACCACAAAGGCACTGGCTGGAGAGATCAGAAGATCTCCCCTCACCAGCTCCCTGTCGGCAAGCAGGCAGTGTGGAGTCTGTGCGCTGCCCAGGCACACAAACAAATCTCCATGCTGCCTGTATTGCGCACCCTGTTGCTGTCAAAGGAGCAGATCATGTGATCGATGCAGGTCACGTGACCTGCCAGCGATCTCATGACCTCCCCTGATGAGAGTAGCGGGGAGTGCAGGAGACGACTAGAGACAGAGCAGCAGGAAGGTGAGTACTTGTGAGGGGGGTAAAAGTGTTTTTTTGAGCAGACTAATAGTGCATATTATTGGGCATATTAATTGTGGTCTATTATTGGGCATTTTAGTGGGCATATTCATTGTGACATATTAGTGGGCTTACCAATAGTGGCATATTATTGGGCGTATTAATTGTGACTTATAAGTGGGCATACCAATAGTGGCATATGTGTGGGAATACTTATAGTGCCATATTAGTGGGCATATTAATTGTGAATATTAGTGGGGAAAATGGTTGTGGCATAATAATGGGCAAATAGGGGCATATTCATTGGCAAACTAACAGTGCCATATTAATTGGAATATTGGCTGTGACATATTAATGGGCAGTCAGTGGCATATTAATGTGCATATTAGCGGTGGAATATTAATGAGCAAATAGTGGCATATTAATGGCCAAACTGGCTGTGGGAATAAATTGGCAAGACTGATTGTAGAATGTAAAGTCTGAGGGTGTATTAACATGTCTGAGGTGTAGATTGACAGGTCAGAGGGGCATAGTCAATGGTATATCTTAGTTTCGTGCTGCCCTAGGCAGACAAAATTCGGGCACCCACTCACCCTCGTTGTACACCCACGACATGCTCCATCACCCCATTACATTCCCCATCACCCACATTGCACACACATCAAATGCCCAATCATCCCATTACATGCCCCATCACCAACATTGCATACACACTAAATTCCACATCACCCCCATTACATGCCACCATCACCCCCATTACATACCCCCACCACGTCCATTACATGCCCCTGTCACCCTGAATTTGAAGGAGCTAAAGCTTGCTGAATGGTGGGGGAGGGAACAAAAATGCACGGAGGAGGGAAACACAGTCACCGGATGTGACGTAACGTATCAGTGATTTTTTTCTTTTCTTTCTGGCGGCTGAATCCAGTGGAACAGCACGTGGAACAAATATGTGTCCCTGGAAACATGGCCAATGTTGGCAACTATGCATGGTGGGGGAGTTTAATTATGCTTTGGCCAATTCATATAACCAAAACCTCTCATCTATTTTATGTTTATATATTTGTTGCCAACTTTATTATGGTAGAAGCGCAGACAGTTTTTGTTGTTTTTTGCATACATTGTACAGCCACATTGTATTTGCAGCATGCTCTCACCTGTTTGGTAGGTTTAATTTTATACATTTATATTAGTCTGTGACTACTTAGCAGGCTATTGCAGGCTCCTCATCAGGAGCACTATTAGGAATAGAGCTTTGATTGTACTTTAATATCAGTTAATATCACTTTATGTGCTATTTCCTATAATAATGAAGAGATTTAAAGAATGTGGCAATGGAAAATGAAAACTGTTATTAAGAATCCACCTCGATGGGGAAATGGGGGCATCCGGCTCAAGTTTGAGTGGCGACCATTGTGAAAAAATCTTAGAAACCAATAGCTAATGCAGAAGTAGTACTGTGACACTTAAATGTCAAGACCCATCATTCTTCAAGAACATGCACCTGGAGATTCATACTACACACAGATGATCATTAATGTAAATGGTGAGGTTTTCATAAGACCTTTTTTTTGTTTGTTTGTTTTTTAAAGAAATTCCTACTTTAATTACCAGCACATTCCCTTTCACCCAGTAGCTGTCGTTAAAATAGTGTGTACACAATAAAACCAAAATGGCGCGAGATAGTGGGTACCTTAAATTAGATGGAAAACACATACAGTGATAGTGCATTATTATACAGTGATAGTGAGTTATTGTTAATAACCTTGTGTACAAAGTGGATAACTGGTAATGGATGCACTCACAAACATACGTGAAAAAAGGACATCATCTAACTTGATATCTTCTAAAATTGTAATCGTGTCTGAAATAGACAAGGACTAAAAACATACACAGGACCAAAGTAGCGGAACACAAATATATATTGGCCCCTGATGGAAAATGATTCACAGGATAGTAAAAACGAAAGGACAATGTAGAAGTCCACTAGAGCTGGTAACATCCGTGGAGCTCGCCAAAAGCAGGACCAGAGGTGGCAAGGGAAGCGTAGAAAAGCAGGATCTGAAGAAAGATATATAGCTGCCGGAACTTCTATCTCGGGAGAAGACTAATCCATTAACCCCTTAGTGACATGACTTTTTTGGCTTGTCCGACGCTTGGTGACATGGGCTGTTTTAACATTTCTGAGGTGTTTGTGTTTTGCTGTAATTTATTTCTGTCTCATTTAGTGTACCCGCACAAACTATATATTGTTTTTATCGTTATAAGAAGGGCTTTCTTTTGATACCATTATTTTGATAATAGCATATAATTTGATGTAAAAAAAATAATAAAATATGGCAAAAAAATTGAAAAAATACTTTTTTTATGACTTTTATTTGAAAAATCGTATACTCATGTACAAGAGACAACAAAAAAACACTGCTAAAAAGTTTCTAATATATGTCCTGAGTTCAGAAATAGACCATGTTTTTATGTTTTTGTGCTTTTTTATTCATGTTACAGGGCCAGAACTATAAGTGGTGCAAAGCTATTTTAAAATCCTTTCTTTCAAAATTAGCGATAGTGACATTGTAACACTGATTTCTGTACTAAATCCATGAATGACCCCCAACATGTACATATTTTTGAAAACTAGACAACTCAGGGCATTTAACTTGGGGTATTTTGACACATTTCATGTAGCCATTTTGCCACCAATCTATGCCAAAGTTTGCAGCAAAAAATCTTTTTTTTTAAATTTTTCACATATATTGCAATTTAGGTAAACATTACCTTAAAATGTGAAGGGATATTTCCAAATAACACCTCAATATGTGTTCAGCAACATCTCCTGAGTACAGGGATACCACCCATGCATAGGTTTGTTGGTTTGTTTTGGGGCTAAAAGGCCACATTTAGGGGGTGCGCATTTTGGTTTTCCAACTTGGAATTCTGACATGCAGAAAACTTGTGCCCATGTCCCATTTGGGACATTTTTGAAGCCAGAAAGTGTATTCTACCCCACAAAACCATATATATTTTTAAACTAGACACCCTAGGGTATTTCAAATGGTAGTATTTTAACACTTTCCATGCACTAATTATACTACCAGCCTATGTCAATGTTTTGGGTAGTAATTTTTTTTCACATACATTGTACTTTGGGCATGAATTCACAGATCCTGTTATATGTCAGTGCCAAACAACACCTCAATATGTGTTCAGCAACATCTCCTGAGTACAGGGATACCCCCCATGTATAGGTTGGTTAGGTTATTTGGGGGTTAAAAGGCCACATTTGAGAGGTGCGCTTTTTGGTTTTCCAACTTGGAATTCTGACGTGCAGAAAACCTGCTCCCATGTCCCATTTGGGACATTTTTGAAGCCAAAAAGTGTATTCTATCCCACAAAACCATATATTTTTGAAAACTAGACACCTAGGGTATTTCAAATGGTAGTATTTTAACACTTTCCATGCACTAATTATACTACCAGCCTATGTCAATGTTATGGAATTGTAATTTTTTTTCACATACATAGTACTTTGGGCATGAATTCACAGATCCTGTTATATGTCAGTGCCAAACAACACCTCAATATGTGTTTAGCAACATCTCCTGAGTACAGGGATACCACCCATGTATAGGTTGGTTAGGTTATTTGGGGGTTAAAAGGCCACATTTGAGAGGTGCGCTTTTTGGTTTTCCAACTTGGAATTCTGACGTGCAGAAAACCTGCGCCGATGTCCCATTTGGGACATTTTTGAAGCCAAAAAGTGTATTCTATCCCACAAAACCATATATTTTTGAAAACTAGACACCCTAGGGTATTTCAAATGGTAGTATTTTAACACTTTCCATGCACTAATTCTACCACCAGCCTATGTCAATGTTATGGATAGTAATTTGTTTTTCACATTCATTGTACATCGGGCATGAATTCATAGATCCTATTATGTGTCACTGCCACAAAACACATTAATATGTGTTCAGCAACATCTCCTGAGTACAGGGATACCACCCATGTGTAGGTTAGTTAGATTATTTGGGGGCTAAAAGGCCATGTTTAGGGGGGGTGCATTTCCAACTTGGAATTTTGACATGTAGTCAGCCTGCGCCCATGTTCCATTTGGGACACTTTTGAAGCCTGTCAAAGTATTTTACCCCATAAAACCATATATTTTGGAAAACTAGACATCCTATGGTTTTTAAAATTGTGGTATTTTAACACTTTCCAAGTGCTAATTCTACCACCAACCTATGTCAAAGGGTTGGGATGTTATTTTTTCCCCACACACATTGTAGTTCAGGCAGGAATTTTCAGATTCTGTTATTTGCCACTGCCAACCAACACCTCAATATGTGTTCAGCAACATCTCCTGAGTACAGGGATACCCCCCATGCATAGGTTTGTTGGTTTGTATTGGGTCTAAAATTCCACATTTAGGGGGTGCGCAATTCCAACCTGGAATTTTGACATGTAGTCAGCCTGCGCCCATGTTCCATTTGGAACATTTTTGAAGCCGTCCAATGAATTTTACCCCATCAAACCATATATTTTTGGAAAATAGACATCCTAAGGTATTTCAAATGGTGGTATTTTAATACTGTATAGGTACTAATTCTACCACCAGCCTTTGTAAAAGTTTGTGGTAGTACTTTTTTGGGAGGTTTTTTTCCACATGCATTGTACTTCAGGCATGAATTCACAGATTCTGGTATATGTCACTGCCAAACAACAACCCAATATGTGTTCAGCAACATCTCCCGAGTACAGGGATAGCACCCATGCATAGGTTTGTTGGTTTGTTTTTGGCTAGAAGGCAACATTTGTGAGATGCGCATCTCAAAATTCCAACTTGGAATTTTGACATGTAGTCAACCTGCGTACGTGTCCTTTATGGGATATATCTTTGAAGCCAGCCAATGTAATTTACCCCCACCAAACCATATATTTTTTTATCGGTAGACCCCCATCACTACTTGTGGCAAGGGCTCAGCAGCCACCGATACATCGCTAGATGATGTATCAGAAAGCTGAATAGGGTCAAAATCGAACCCTGAGTCCGCGGCCTCAGAATCAGTGCGTAAGCAGTGATCTCGAGCAAAGAAGGGGTTAATAGCTCTTAGAAGAGCCTATCTAGTACTGTAATACATTACAGTACAAAGAAATTAATCCATAAAACAGTGCAGACAGAAAAACATACTGTTGCTGTGCAAGATTACTGCTTACACAGTGATGAATGGCAGGGAAGGGGTTAATACACAGTGAAAGACTTTCATAAAACCTGACAATTTTATAAAATGTTATTTTATATCACTAATACTGATCTGTCTCTTTCCGTCACAAAAATGTAAGTGAGGAGAGGGAGGCAGATCAATATTTGTGAATATTGATCCGACCAATTTTGATCTGACCAGGGCGAATGGTGAGCTTAATTGAGAAATCACCAAACCGCCTTTGCCACTAATTCGCTCTTACTGATCGCTATGCGCTCAGGCAGCTTAAAAAAAAAAAACTCAAATATTTTTACTTTACATGTAATCCCCTAGCGGGTATGTGTAAAAAAAATAAAATAAAAATATGCAGACAGATAAAAATTGCTTTGGCGTCAATATCATTGCGTAAGCAGTGATCGACGGCAAAGAAGGGGTTAATAACTCTTAGAAGAGCCTTTTTAGTACTGTAATAAATTACAGTACAAAAAAAATTAACCCCTAAAAATTGCACAAACGTCAAAAATAAATGCGCTGATGTGCACGATCACTGCTTATGCAAGATCAGTGGCAGGGAAGGGGTTAAACGCAGGGAATTGCTTTAATAAATTTTTTTTTATTGTTTTAATATTTGTGTGTTGTGTGTTTATTGTTTTTTTTTATTTTTAGAACTTTGATCTGTCTCTCTCCCTCACTAAAAAAATGTGAGGAGAGGGAGGCAGATCATAACTGGTCAGATCAATATAGGGTTAATATTGATCTGACCAGTCAGTGGGGATGTTCAGCAGAACATCCCCACTGCCTGTCAGTGTGCCTGGCAGTCACTGATTGCCTCTGTGAAGAGGCAATCGTGTGACAGCCAGAGAGCACAGGAAGCAGGTACTTCCTGCCTCCTGTGCTCTTGCCCTTAGAAGGGCAGCGCCATCTTGGTCACTCAGTGACCAAGATCGTGCATTTTTTTTTGTGTTCCTGATTGCCTCGACTTGCGAGGCAATCAGGAACACTTTCTGAGCATAGGAAGCGAAAAATTCGCTTCCTATGCTCATTTTTTAATGCCCGTCGTTTTAAAGGCACTGTGCCTTTAAAACCGGCATTTCGATCGCTCTCCGGAGCGATCGAAATGCCGACGGGCATTTTTTTTAGCATTGTACGATGCTTCCACACGGAAGCATCGTTACAATACCATCAGAGCACTGAAAGCGGAAAAACTCCGCTTTCAGTGCTCGTTTTGACACAGGACGGACTAGGTCCGTCCTGTGTCACTAACGCTTCGCCACACAGGACGGACCTAGTCCGTCCTGTGTCGCGAAGGGGTTAAAATAGTGTGATCAGACATACCATGTGTGAAGTATGCATTTTAAATATAAGCATCCATTAAAACATGCAAACTAGGATAACATGTTATACACTCTTATTTGTTTTTTTTTTTTTATATAAATATTTATTATTCAAGGAATAGGTTTCTTTTCTTTAACTAAACTAAAATAATTCAACACGTCAGGATAGCACAAAAGTGTGTTAACCTAATGGACTATCAACCTAAGGAAACTTAAATGTCAACATAATGTGTTATTAATCATTCAGTTTAGTTGCCCATCCTACTGGGTATGGTATGGATATTCATGAGCATTGGCCTCTGAGCTGACATTAAGGAGCTGCATACAGGGAGTGCAGAATTATTAGGCAAATGAGTATTTTGACCACATCATCCTCTTTATGCATGTTGTCTTACTCCAAGCTGTATAGGCTCGAAAGCCTACTACCAATTAAGCATATTAGGTGATGTGCATCTCTGTAATGAGAAGGGGTGTGGTCTAATGACATCAACACCCTATATCAGGTGTGCATAATTATTAGGCAACTTCCTTTCCTTTGGCAAAATGGGTCAAAAGAAGGACTTGACAGGCTCAGAAAAGTCAAAAATAGTGAGATATCTTGCAGAGGGATGCAGCACTCTTAAAATGGCAAAGCTTCTGAAGGGTGATCATCGAACAATCAAGCGTTTCATTCAAAATAGTCAACAGGGTCGCAAGAAGCGTGTGGAAAAACCAAGGCGCAAAATAACTGCCCATGAACTGAGAAAAGTCAAGCGTGCAGCTGCCACGATGCCACTTGCCACCAGTTTGGCCATATTTCAGAGCTGCAACATCACTGGAGTGCCCAAAAGCACAAGGTGTGCAATACTCAGAGACATGGCCAAGGTAAGAAAGGCTGAAAGACAACCACCACTGAACAAGACACACAATCTGAAACGTCTAGACTGGGCCAAGAAATATCTCAAGACTGATTTTTCTAAGGTTTTATGGACTGATGAAATGAGAGTGAGTCTTGATGGGCCAGATGGATGGGCCCGTGGCTGGATTGGTAAAGGGCAGAGAGCTCCAGTCCGACTCAGACGCCAGCAAGGTGGAGGTGGAGGACTGGTTTGGGCTGGTATCATCAAAGATGAGCTTGTGGGACCTTTTCGGGTTGAGGATGGAGTCAAGCTCAACTCCCAGTCCTACTGCCAGTTCCTGGAAGACACCTTCTTCAAGCAGTGGTACAGGAAGAAGTCTGCATCCTTCAAGAAAAACATGATTTTCATGCAGGACAATGCTCCATCACACGCGTCCAAGTACTCCACAGCGTGGCTGGCAAGAAAGGGTATAAAAGAAGAAAATCTAATGACATGGCCTCCTTGTTCACCTGATGTGAACCCCATTGAGAACATGTGGTCCATCATCAAATGTGAGATTTACAAGGAGGGAAAACAGTACACCTCTCTGAACAGTGTCTGGGAGGCTGTGGTTGCTGCTGCACGCAATGTTGATGGTGAACAGATCAAAACACTGACAGTATCCATGGATGGCAGGCTTTTGAGTGTCCTTGCAAAGAAAGGTGGCTATATTGGTCACTGTTTTGTTTTTGTTTTGTTTTTGAATGTCAGAAATGTATATTTGTGAATGTTGAGATGTTATATTGGTTTCACTGGTAAAAATAAATAATTGAAATGGGTATATATTTGTTTTTTGTTAAGTTGCCTAATAATTATGCACAGTAATAGTCACCTGCACACACAGATATCCCCCTAAAATAGCTAAAACTAAAAACAAACTAAAAACTACTTCCAAAAATATTCAGCTTTGATATTAATGAGTTTTTTGGGTTCATTGAGAACATGGTTGTTGTTCAATAATAAAATTAATCTTTAAAAATACAACTTGCCTAATAATTCTGCACTCCCTGTAGAGCTGCACACTATATTAGACTATTTAGCCACTTTCTGAGGAACACATATAGCTTTGACATGCCACCCTGCAGAAGAAAGTGTTCAGAGGAAAAATCAATGAATTAATCAAGGTATTTCACATGCATAATGAATTGCCCCCTACACCCCCCGCCCCCCACCCGACATTGTGTACAGCATGTGAATATAAGACTTTGACCCAGAACCTTATTACCGTATTGTATCTTTAGTATAATCTCAATATAAACATCATGTGGACAACCAATTGTATAGTTGAAAGTCCTTATTGGTTTTATTTGCACAGAATTAAAGCACATATCAACCATAACATTATGGCCCCCTGACTAATATTGTGTAGGTCCCATTTTGCCACCAAAACAGCCCTGACCAATTCAGGCATGGACTTCACTAGACCTTTGAAGGTGTGCTGTGGTATCTGGCACCAAGACGATGCCAGCAAATCCTTTAAGTCATGTAAGTTGTGAGGTGAGGCTTCCATGGATCAGACTTGTTTGTCCAGCAAATCCCACAAATGCTCGATTGAGATCTGGGGAATTTGGAAGCCAAGTCAACACCTTGAACTCGTTGTGTTCCTCAAACCATTCCTGAACAATGCTTGCTTCGTGGCAGGGTGCATTATCCTGCGGCCAATGTCACCAGAGAATAAAGGGTGTACATACACGGCTCCAACAATGCTTATGTAGGTGGTACGTGTCAGAGTAACATCCACACGAATGGCAGGTTTCCCAGCAGAACATTGCCCAAAGCATCACACTGCCTCCGTCTACTTGCCCCCTGTCAGATGTCATAATGTTATTACTGACTAGTGTATGTTTGTATATATATGTATATATGTGTAATACTGTGGGAGTCATATTGGTTTATGCTTTATAAATTTGGAACCCGTTGTCAGTAGCATGGTCAGAGTCTTTAAAATTCAGAAGAATACTGCTATTAACAATCACTGTGCTAAGCAAATACAGTCATTTTGCATAAACAAAACTAGCACAAAAATAACAGATTCACTAAATAGTGAACAGTGGTGAATTGAAAACCTAGATTGCAAAAAGACAATGGGAAAAATTCAACCCAGCTGTTTTGCTCTGAGATTTGCAGTTCAGTTGTTAGTTCCCCATAGCCCATTGTTTCAAATCTATAAACTAGTGTCCCTTTTTGGTAATTTGAAATGCTGTGAGCTATGCTGAAGTGGATTTGTCACCTAAAATGTATATTACACAAATCAGTTTGAAACACTATTACAAACAGATTAATATTATTCCCATTTGGCGCTGGTTTAATATTGTCTTAGTATGCAATAATTGTGTCAGATCTTGGTTAATGTGTTATTGTATACAATGTTTTAGTTTATAAATGTCTTGTCTGCGGAGAGAACATTCAAATCCATGTGTCAAACAAATTCGAATTGTGTTACGTCACATAGCCTGGATAATAGAGGACATAATTAAGGCATTTTATACACCATTTAGGCCTGAAATATTTGATCCAATGGAGCTCTGAAGACTGCATATTTATTCAACCATCCATGAAAAAGATGGTTATGTGGTTACAATAGTTATAATATATATGGAAAATTAAGCATTAATCAAGATTTTTATGTTCACACAAATATTAAAAAACATTTAAGGGTCTACTCAGGTAGTTTGAATAGCCCCTTAAATTCACGCTACTCAGAAAGCACACAAGTGCTCTCAAATTGGCATCAAAATCAGCTATTGTGGCATATTTCTGTGACAAAATTTCAGCAGCCGAAAAATAAAAACCACTATCCTCCCCATGAACTTCTATGTAAAGAATTTAGACTCATATTGGGAGGACTTCGGCTATTTCTAAAAATAAACGATAGCTCCCCAAAGCCCCCCAAAACCCATAATAACCCCTCACTGGGGTCTGTAGGCTGGTCCGAGGCCCCATAACAATATAATAATAACCCTTCAAAAAATATATATTAAATTATTCCCTACCTACCCCTAGCCCCGCTCAGCTAGAGGAGGTAGTTATCAATAAAATTGGATTCCAGAGGGTGGGGAGTGATAAGCAATGGGTGTAATGGGTGTCCCATGACATCCACGATGCCCTCAATCTGTCAGTCAATCAGAAGCCTTCTTTTCATCACGCATCCATTCTCTGTCACGTTTTTTTTTTTTTTTATCTTATAGTGTTCAGGGGCCTGAATCCGGGGTGGGGGTGGGGGATTCCAGTGAGCCACTGGAATCCGGGGGGGGGGGGGGGGTTAATGATATGTATTATGTGGTTTGGGGGCCTCTGGCTAGTCCCTGAAATCTGTAGATGGGGTTATGATATTTACTATGTGGCCTTTGGCTTGCCCCCAAACCCCATGGGGATATATTTATATATTATAGTACCAGGAAAACTTGCCCAGCTCCCAGCTAAATTTCATAAAGGATGGGGGTACATTTATTTATGGGCCAGAGGCATTTTGCCAGCCCCAGGCCCCATGGTGCTATTAATTTAAATTATGGGGCTAGCAGCAAAACATTTTTACTTTTCATATCAAATCAGCAGTTATTAACTGCTCAAAATTCAGCTGCTTTAGCTGATTTCAGGTTAATTTTGGGAAATTTTGCCCTATATTGGGTACAATGATTTCCCAGAGCAGAATAAATTTTAAAAAAACAGCCCCAAATTGGCAGAAATTGCTGTTTTCCTGCCTGAATTTCGGTATATTGGTAGTTTTGGGAATTTGGCTATTTTGTCCAATTTACTATGTTTTAGGCTAGTTTGGTCTATATTGATTAGGCCCTTTAATATTTAATTGCATAGGGGGAAATTGGAGGAAAAAGACATTTCCTTCTCTTAATAGCAGCAGACAGTCTAATACTCCGATGTGTGCTAGAGGAATCTGTAGCATATTTGGGATGTGTTGTAGATTTACTATTGTTTGTTCTGAGGTTGTGGATGTTTGTCCTAGCAATTCCAACTATGGACTCACCTCTTTGGAGAATTCCACAGGAACAAGATTCAGGAAAAGGGAAATTATAGAAAGAATAACCCAAACCTCCTTTCTTTTTCCTGAATTATTCATGTCTTAGTAATTTCTGTTAGTATGTTTGGAATGTATGTTAGAACAATTTATTGTATAACATCCTATTGAAGGCTTGTCCTATACCTGGTGGAAGTTAGCGCCACGGTTGCCTCATCTATTGGGCAATGTGGACATTTGCCCAGGGCGCACAATCAGGGCCCACAATGGTGATGGTGTCCTACAGCCAAGTTATTTTCTCCCAAATACTAAGACAAGAAATATTTGGGAAAAAGAACATGGAAAGAGGCATTAGAGGGATAAGGACCACACATATGTTTTATCTTGGCTCCCGGCTCCCACCACTGGCCAGTCATAGGACTTGGTAGGAAGTAGAGGAGACGAAAAAAAGGAGAAAAATTAAATATGTGAATAATGTATTACTTTTATAACTTTTTGATATTGTAATATTATATGGGTGGGATTCAGAAGAGAAGGGGATCCTGTATTAAAGGCTATGCGCACGACCCACCATTGCTTTAAAGCAGCTATTGTTAGCATGATTCCTGCTTTCATTTACACATGAAGAAACAAATCTATTATAAAAGACTGCTCAGCCATCCGACATTCAAATGGTTAACAGACTGGGCTGAGTTGGAGTCCTCTCCAGCCCAAGTAATAACATTGGAACAGTAAAATAACATGACATTTGTCTGGAAATGTCATGCTTTTAATGCAACTGAATTAATTGCAGTATGTGTTTTGTGCTGTTGGCCAAGAGTCGTATGCTTCACTCTCTTTCTATTATACTAAACAACTTTAGTTTCATTTTACATGATGCAGTACTTACCTAAACATACTTTTGTCAGACACTATTGGTGCAACTGCCCCTTTAAGGATCTGTGTTTGAACACAGGTGAATTCGATAGCCAATCACTAATGCTGATTCACATGTGTTCTTGTCTATTAGTGACAGCTGATTGAGAACTGAAATTCTCAGCCACATCCCTGAATAAAACACCTATATGATAAACCTACCGTATTTAGCAGTATATTTATGCATTGGTCTGCTAATCCTACTAAGAAAAATATTCTCCTTGTCAGTTTTGTACTCAACACTTCCTATGTCCTAAAAACTGTAAATAAAGTAGAATAGATCCTGTCTAGATCTCCAAGCGCTTATTGGATGTCACTGAAATTATTTTAAATGTAAAGTACAGTAGAACTGGTAAAAGTGTAAATAAGTTCATTTCATATATACTAAGCACATGTAGTACACTATAGAGATAATAAGCTAGGTGGAACTGCCTTTAAGGCTTAACCTAAGCTCTGTTGAAAATGTAGCCAATAAGTTCTTAAAAGGCTTTTAAAGGAACACTGCCCCTTTTTTTAACCCATGCTTCCTTGAAGGAAGCAAGATTAAAAAAAAACTTGTCCCGAGAGTTTGGTGTAATCCCGATGTGTATCTTATATACACGCAGGTTTACTATCTGCTGTGTTTCATATCTGGTCAGCGTGCGCACAGCCAATCAGAGTGGGGGTTCGTCCCACTCCGACTGCTGAATGGGAGGGTCTCTCACGTCTATATTAGAAGCCAAAGTGAAATGTCACTTTTAATGTTCCTTTAATGAATTTAGCATTGAATTTTCTGAGGCGCTTTGTCTTCTTTGGGTGTAACTGAACTTAGTCTCTATTTTCCAAATGTTCGACTTATATATGGAGGCACTGTTAATGTAGAAAATAAAAAATGGTGAAGAATGAGCTATACAGTGTCTAAGCAAAATTGCAAGCAAATGCATAAAGTGAGAGGAAAATCTGTTTTAATTGTGTCTTCTGCTTATGCCATCAACTTGTGGCTTGATATGCAAATTAGACATTTACCATGGAAACCATGGAAAATAGTTAATTTGCATATGAAGCCATAGGTGACACCACAGACATATTGTTCTAGGGCAGAGCTAGCCACTGGATGAGAACGGTCGCATTATAGCCAATCTCTGATACCCTTCAAAAGGTCATTCTGCCTACTCGGTTTGACCTCCTGACACTATGGGGCACCGAATTAAAAAAGTCCAAATATCCTTATATGACTGATGTAAATACTTATTTGTATTACATTTTATTTCTCACCGTATCTATCACATGGTTGAAACATTGTTTGTAAATCCATTGTATGTTTATAACTGTTCCCTTGGTCGTATAATCATCAACATTATATCATATTTGAAATGTAGTCTTCTGTTCTCTATACTCCCCCTGTCTTGTCCCATTATCATTCCTATACTCCCCACCCATCTTATGCAATCTGATACTTTCTCCCCCTTAATTACTTTTATGATGATGATAAAAGGCCATTAATATTATTTGGGATGTCAAATAAAAAAAAACGTAATTATAAAACAAACATATTTTTCTCCTAATTTATGCATGTACTTTAAATTCTGCTAATATAATGTATATATATATATATATATAATTTGTTATTCTCTACAGTCACAGTATAAGCAGTGTTGAGTCCCTTTGATAAACAATCTCCATTATCTCGCCGGTGTGATCTTTGTTAGCCTGGACAGATATCATAAACACTAAGTACTCTATTCAGGAATGAGGGGAATTAACAAGGCAATTGCAAACCTAAGGCCATAGTAGCCAATTTTTAATAACTCCCCAAATTAGCTATCCGTTAAACTCTGCTGTTTTGACCTGAATCTTTTGTCAACTCCCTACCATTCCCTCTTCATGAATAAAGCCCTACCTATAGCTACATCTGGATGTAATGTATAACCCATACTTCCTCCTATACAGTTACATCACAAACTATATTTACATTTTAAACAACTAAAACGTCCTCTAATATTATTTAGATTTTAAACATATTTTAATAATGTTGAAAACATTAACTTTTCATATGTGCATAGTAATGTTTATTATTGTCAATCTAATGACTATTTGTCCACATAAACTACACCTTGGACAATATGGAATCACATTTCAATAATTAACTATTACGATTTATTTATCATCATATTCTGCTGCTCTGTTTATTGAATGTTATAAGCATGGAAAGCAGGGCTGTAGACACTGAATGAAAAAACTCTTAATTTCTCCATGCAGTTTTAGATAACGTTGTAGCTTTAATTTAACTTGGGGGTAATAAGGATAAACAATGTAACTGTAAGGTAAATATGACATACATTAGTAACTGACCTCTAGATTCCTTATTACAAAGCCTTCAACTGATAAAAAACAATCTTCTCAGCTTTCATATTCATATTTGATCTGCTTTGTAGCTTGATTTTCAAAGGCAATCAAGTAATAAAAAAAATAAAAACACGTGTTGAATTTCCCCTACTACCCACCCCCTGACATGAAGGCATTGTTTTGAGGTCACATTGGTTGCCGCTTTCCTATTCAGCTTTTGTGGTTAAAAAGGGGAATTTTTTTTATATCTCAGAGAAATTAAAATGAAGCATTCATTATTGTGCTGCCCACTATCATAGAGAAAAAAATGTGTACCTGATAGAGATAAATAAATCAAAAGATATACTTGACAAATTTTCAATACTCTGCAAAAAACCCCGACATTTTCTCATATTCCCTGTATCTGCATAGTAGACAAATCAGTTGTCATGCTTTACATTTGCACTGTAAATATTATTTAGATGATGAGGCCCTTTAAAAGTAATATTAAGGAACCACAAGCATAACAAAAACTATAATTTTCTCACTCTCCTCACACATCAATGTGTGTGCTATGAATCATGATGACAATTATTCAGTGGCTGGGTCCTTTTTGTGTTTCTTCACTATATTTTCTGTTAAGCCATTATTACTAGTCTGAGGCTAGCATAACGCTAGATAGACATGTTTTTGGTTGCCCACATTCCTAGGCCATGGATTATATTATATACTTGCCAGCCTATTTATAAACACAGATAGATCCAACTCCAGCTTAAAGATACTTTCCTTCTCCCACCACAGTTTGTGTGCTATGTACTATTATCCCACCTGTTTTCTCTGACAGGAAACAAATAACACTTTCATATGGTGACAAGCACTGTGTTTAGTGTTGCAAATGTTTTCGTATATGTATCGTGTGGCTGAGATGTAGCCTCTTCACCTGACAGTTGCATGGTTCAATAGCAACGCAGCCACTTCACGTTCTCTTGTTCTACAAGCATCCTGAGCTGTATCTGCCACATAGATCAGAGTTCAGAACAATAGACCTTTACGTCTTGACAGGAAACTAATCAATAGATACAAAAAGCCTCTCTGACAAGGTCCTCTGAGCAACCCACAACAGAAGAGAGGGGAAGGAAATAGAGAAGCCCATTGTTCCTGCATGAAAGGAATATTGACAGACAGAAATTACGCCAAATGTAGGGCTGTTTTTTTTATTATGGCTCCAGGTGCCCAGCCCAATCCTCAGTGTATCATATGCATGTTGCATTTTTTTTTTTTTTTGCATTGTGAAATTCCTTGTGTTAAATTTAACCATTTGAGTGCCGAAGGAGAATGCTTGCCTATCAGGAACTAAAATATAATTTAAAAAAGAAAATAAATTGTTTAATACTATATTTTCTGGGTGGGTAGTGATGTACAGGGCCAGCCTTAGGGGTGTGCGACCTATGCGACCGCACAGGGCGCAGCACCCCAGGGGGTGCCCCACCGCCAGCCACTAAAAAAAAGAATAAAATAAAAGTTTTCCGGTAGAGGCACTGGATAGGGAGATCAGAACATCTCCCCTGACCAGCCCTCTGCTCAGCTAAACTGAAGGATCCGGGGAGGGGGCGGAGCTTACCAGGTAAGAGGTATACCCTGCATTATCACTGTGTGTGGGGAGCCCAAGCAGCACTTACTTATACTGCCTACAGCTCCCAGTCCTATGGGGGAGGAGGGGTGGCCCGCACAGAGCGCTGGAACACTTAAGGCCGGCCCTGGTGATGTAACCAAACTATTGGTCTTATAGTCAGAGCCAGCCCAGAGTCATTGTCTGGGTCAGGGCCAATACTCCTGACTAGGCCCGCCATCAGGGGTGACGGCGATACTTGCGTCCTGGGCCCGGCAGGTCCAGGGGGCCTGGCTGGCCCAGGTCATGCCAGAAGAAGAAAAAAAGATTCCCTCCTACACGGAGGAGGGAAACTCCGCGCGGCTTCAATAAAGTTTAAAAAAAATGGCATATTGAATGGCAAAATCCTGGCATACTGAGTGGCTAAATCCTGGCATACTGAACGGCTAAAACGTGGCATATTGAGTGGCAACATCCTGGCATAGATTTAGCCATATTGAGTGGAAAAATCCTGGCATATTGAGTGACTAAATCCTGGCATATTGAATGGCTAAATCCTTGCCAATTAAAATGCCAGTATTTTGGACCTCAATATGCCAGTATTTTGGCCCTCAATATGCCAGGATTTTGCCAATTAATATGCCATGATTTTACTAATTAATATGCCAGGATTTTGCCAATTAATATGCCAGGATTTTACCAATTAATATGCCAGGATTTTGCCCCTCAATATGCCAGGATTATGCCATTTAATATGCCAGGATTTTGCCCCTCAAAATGCCAGGATTTTGCCCCTCAATATGCCAGGATTTTGCCAATTAATATGCCAGGATTTTACCAATTAATATGCCAGGATTATGCCATTTAATATGCCAGGATAATGCCAATTAATATGCCAGGATTATGCCAATTAATATGCCAGGATAATACCAATATGTAAGGATTATGCCTCTCAATGTGCCAGGATTTAGCCACTCAATATGCTAGGATTTTGCCCCTCAGTATGCTCGTTATCTACCACCCTTCTCCCCCCTTCCCCAGTACTTACCTCCTTGCTGCTGTCTCCCGGTGCTCTGCTCTGCAGGTCCGTGGCTGTGAGGGAAGCGTTATGCAACTTCAATAAAGTTTGTTAAAAAAAAAAAATGCAACCTGAGTAACTCCGGTCGCATTTTTTTTTTTTTTAAGAGACGGGGAATTTTTTTTTTTTTTTTTCCTAGCGTCAGTATTGCCCGTCACCCCCTGATGGCGGGCCTGGCCACAATATGTACTGGGGACTCCAGACAAATGGCACTTGACATCTTGTCACAAAGTTGCAGGGGGTAGTTATAATGCTCCAGAAAGCGTGATACAAGCAGGGCCAGAATACAGGTACTGTGAGGTCCCCAGTAATATCAGATTGGGTGTAAGTCACTTGACAAATGTTCCAGCACTTAGAATGCACTCACAGGACTTAACCCCGCTATTAGATTTCACTTAACATTACAGTACATACCCCATCACCCCCACTGCACTCCAGTACATGCCTCATAACCCACAGTGCACTCCAGTACATGCCTCATCACCCACAGTGCACACCCAGGATTTACCCCAATATATGCCCCATTACCCACATTGCCCCATCACCCACATTGAACACCAGGACTTACGCTGGTCATCATCCACAGCTCCCTGGGGTCTAGTGGCAGGCAGCATGGAGTCCGTGCCCTGCCATGATGAGAGCTGTGGGGAGTGTGAGAGAGATAGCATGGAAACTTGTTTGTGCGCCTGGGCGTAACACAGACTCCATGCTGCCTCTTTGCTGACAGGGAGCTGATGACGGGAGATCTTCTGATTCTTTTTTTTTTCCAACTGCCAGATTAAGGAAGGAGAGCTGCAGCCCTCAAGGCCCCCATTTTGTCGAGGCCCCCTGGGCTTCACTCCCTAAAGCCCATGCCTTAATCCAGCCCTGGATACAGGTGTGGAGATGGTGGGATGACCTCGTTTTGTGCCCAACAGCCCTATAAATTCCCCCTTGGCTAACCTGCCAGTACTAAGTTGTTCAGGTGCTCTCTCAAGTGTGTTCCTGCATTGATTATGTTTACCCATTACAAGTTTGTTTATCTGCATTACCGTTTCTTGACTTTGTTTTGTTCTCCTGACCATCCTTGTTTGTCGACTGCCCCTGGACAGGAATCGGCAACCAGAAAATAAGGAGCCGACAACCTCAACCATGAGCAAGCTGGAAAAAGAAAGATGTCGGTACTAACAGTCACAGTGTCAAATAATATAAATATGTAACATGAAGTCAATACCAAATATGTGTGAGCATGCTGCAAATACAGAGTAATTGGCTATACAGCGATCAAAAATGTATATTTTAGGTACATTAATAAATTAAATGGTAATTTTTTAAGTGAGACCTTATTTTACTTTTGGTTTAGTAAGTGTTGAATGAGTGGAGCTTTGTGTCTTGTCTGACCCTTTCATTTCTACCATGTAAAGAGTTCATATGTCTGCATGTAATAGTAGAAGACTTAGCTAACATTAGATATCTGTTGTCTTCACAGTTTGTGTAGCCAAGTGTTGAGCAGCAGCATGTGAGTCAAAGATAAATAGAAAGTCTAGTATGTTATATCCAGAAATGGGGGGTGAGAAAATATGGGGGGGGGGGGGGAGGGTATGGAAAATGGTGGCCCAGTTAGAAAAATGGTATAACTCACAATTAGTGACTGCACTAAATGCATAATAGGTTCCTGACAAGAAACAAATAGAATGAATGCACACACTTGGAACATGAGAAGCTAAATGTTCATTGTATCCATGGATGAAAATTCCCATCCCTTGGAGCCCTCCAAACTATGGGACAGTTAATAGTGACAAGATAATATTTTGAATTTACTTAATGTGAAGAAGAACTTTATTTTCTAAAAACAATATTTATTTTTTTATCTTGCCAAGCATACAAATACAACACATTATCAGAACAGAAAGTAAATGTGTAGATTACAAAAAAAATCTATCTAAAGGTTTGTCTGTGTTATCTCCCTTTTATGTAATTTGCTAATGACCTACTCCAATAGTGAACATATTGGGGGATATGTAGAAAAATCCCTGTAATGCAAAGTGTTGGGAGTTTTATAAAAAGGCGCAATTACAGTTTGTCATGTATAACGGTTATTGTGGCTTTTTCTAACTCCCAACAGTTTGCAGTGAGGGCAAAAGACCACTGGCAAACTGTGTTCTCCGACACTAATCAGGTTTATACATGGGGTGTACTGGTGCGCTGAGTGCCAGCACACCCCAGAAGTATTTTCCTGGCGCACACAGTGCAGACTCTTTGTCAGGATTCTGCTTTATTCATAGGCGCCCGCTGATATTTGGCATTATCTGCATTTGCTATTATATGGTATTAGTTAGCACCAACTTATGAAAAAATTTAGAAAGCATTTGCGCAGTGGTTTTACATAGCCCCCATTATGTCTGTGTGGTTCCACAAAGTGATGTCATAAACTGCAACCAAATAATTGATAAGGTAGGTGCAAAAATTATTTTAAATTATTTTTATCCATTAGTAGAAGTTATATTTTAATTTAAGATGAAGCACTATCAAGAATTTGTATTTTCCTTGAGTTAGCCTCATCACCAGGTTCTTCGTCATCAGTAGTATGGACGCACAAGCTATATTTGGTTTCATGAACTGAAGCCAGCACAAAAATGTAAAATAATCTATGAAGTTTTGTGTGATTCTGCTAATACAAAGGTGTCTATTAACTAAACGGTGGGGAACTGGCAAGGGAACAAGTATTAGACCAACATTTTTGAACTGGAAAAATTCCCCACGTTGCGTATGGTTTCAACTTGGCTATAATCTGTGTAATTGCCAAGCAAGGTTAACGCTTTACATTAGTATTGTTGATCTTAGTAATGTGGAGGGCCACATACCATAATGGGGCTCGATGAGGCCCGTTAGTAGTAATTTAATGAGGTAATGTAATGAAAACTTTAAGCTCTAATTAGTTTACAGAGTATGAATATACACACACACACACATATATATATATATATATCTATATTTCTTCTAAGGAGAATACAACGTCAGCCAGGAAGTCAGCATCAGTAATGCTTTTTTCTCTTTATGATGCATAATTGGCAAACATTACACAAGATCATATATCTTTTCTTTTACCTACTCTGTTAAATTGCCTCATACTGCTTACACTGCAGTTTTAATTTGGCATATATTATTATTATTATTTACTGACACATTGCAGCTGATATACATATAACCTTGTGATTTGGATGCTTTTTTCTGTGTTGGTCTGTCAAGATGTATATAGCTGCCAACTTCAATGCAGCATTCCTCTGACATTAGAGCACTTTGTAGTGGGTGTCTGTGTGATATGTTAAAAATCAATGGTTTAAGCAGCCAAGATTGTGAGCAAGCATTAAAGTGACTTGAATTAGTGTGATTTTAAAACATGAACATCAACTTAAAGGAACATTAAGCATTGTTTAACCCTTGCTTCCTTGAAGGAAGCAAGGATTAAACAAAACATGTCCCAGGAAATTTAAGTAAACCTGACGTGTGTCTTAATAGATACACGCAGGTTTACTATCTGCTGTGTCTCACATGCGAGACACAGCAGTTCCTGGTTGTTGCGTGCTGACAAACGTCAGCATGCGCACAGCCAATCAGAGCTCACCCCACTCTGACAAACGAGGGTCTCTCTCTGCACTAGCAGCGATAAAAACCTTGCATTAGGCTGTCAGAGTGGGGCGAGCTCTGATTGGCTGTGCGCATGCTGACGTTTACTATGGAAGTTGTCGGTCATAGGATAAAATGGTGTGTATTATAAAAAAAACAATTTATCAATCAGAAAATATGCGTATAATGTAATGGTTCAGATGAGATCTGCATATCCAATAAATAAAATTCTTTCTATTATTTATAAGAGCAAGCACTTTCCTATTAATGTACCTAGCAGAGAGAAACAGCACTGATGGAGACCCAAGTATTAGTTGGCACCGTACTAATGGAGTACAGGTAGTACCGGTCAGGTCAGCGACGGTCTCTCTCTCTTTGTACAATGACTCCATTAGGAGGTAGCTATAAGTACTGTCAATTGTAAGTACTGATAAGTTGCTACAGTGAATATTCAAGACTAGACATCAGGCTGTTAATATTTGCCGGAAAGGAGGTTTTCAGGGTCTGCTAATTCTGAAAGTCAAAAAAAGAATTAAAATTACACCTTAAAGGGACTTTTTACTTAACTCCAGGGGCGTACCGAGAAGTATTTGTCACCCAGGGAGAATCTTTTATTTGACACACCCCATTTTAAAATGTAAAACGTCCCCCCCAAATTTAATGTTTACAAGAATTGCTCCACCAGACTTTTGACACCACCGGTCATTTGCACCCAAAGTTTTTAAGACTTCTTCTCTAGCCTTCTATTCACCTAGCCTTAAGTCCTGACATTTCTGATTTACCACCAAGTCTGCTTTCCCCTTACCTCACCTTCTGTGCCCTTCTTGTCTGTTTCTTCTCAGTGGAGCCTCCTCCATAACTAGCCTGCTGGATGTGTCACAATGTCCCATCCCTGCTCTCCCTGTCTGGTCTCCCTGTGCAGATACAGAGAAAGTACAGCCTAGTGCATCCAAAGCACGTGCTCCCTACCACCACCAGCACCCGCCAAGTCCGCCACTGCACCCAGTAACTTGTAATTTGCACCCAGAGACTTGCCATTTGCACCCTGATTTCCTGGAAGCCCTTAATTTTGCCTTTTATACGCCTAGCCTTGGGTCCTGCCATTTCTGATATAATACCCAGTCTTCTTCTCCCTCAACAAACCATCTGTCATCTCCTTCTCAATTATTGAGCTTTAATATGCATGTAAAAAGATTGTTAGTTTACAAGTTGGAGTCCTTTATAGTATGTCATATCAAATCTATGTCACAGTTTGACATAGTACAAAATATTCAAACTGTTTAACTGTAGAAAATATATTTTTTTATCGTAATTTAGGTTGAAAAAAGACACAAATCCATCAAGTTCAAACCTTCTACCTAGCATTCCAGCTTTTGATCCAAAAGAAGGCAAAAAACCCTAAGGAAGCTATTTTTAATTTTGCCTTCTTGACTTCAAAGAGCTATCAGATTACTCCTTGGATCAATAAACTCTATTACTAATGCTTATTCTATAGCCCTGTATGTTCTGCTTTTTAAAAAAAAAAAACAAACATCCAGACCATTTTTAAATGCATCCATTGTGGTTGATAGCACTACCTCACTTGGCAGTGAGTTCCATATCTTTATTGTCCTTATAGTAAAGAATCCCTTCCTTTGCTGTCAATGACATCTTTGCTCTTCCAGTCCCAGGTTGTTCTTTGTACATTTCTGTTAATGAACAGGTCACTGGAGAGCTCTTTATGTTGGCTTTGCACATATTTATATAATGTTATCATATCCCCTCTGAGATGCCTTTTTTCTAACACATATAAATGCAATTTTGTAAGTCTCTCCTCATAACTAAGATCCTCCAATCCCCTCCTTTGCACTTTTTCTAGTTCCATAATATCCTTTTTGAGGACTGGTGCCCAGAATTGTACTGCATATTCAATGATTTATTAATCACTTTTTGGCTGCTTCTCAGAAAAAAATATAAATATAAAACAATACCAATAGGACTTCTAATTACATGCAATACACTGTGAATATCTTGTAAAGAAGGGGTTAAAACGTTGGGACACGTCAGTACTGTATGTCTGCTTCAATGAACCTTTGGGGATCTGACTTTACAAATGATGCTGTGTCTGGAAAAAAATCATGCTAAATCAAATCCAGATAGCCATTTTATTTTCTGCCAAGTACACATAGATTGTGTGGAACTTCTGCTAAGAGTACAGAAAGCGATATTTTAACTGTTGCAGTACTAGATGATTTATTAGAAACGTTATTTATTTTATGTGCATCTAACATTAGTAATCAGCTTCCAAGTCTAAGAGCATGCGCTAAAGCACTTTGAGTGACATCGGAGAGAAAAGCTATATAAAAATAGTTATTATTACTACTATTAGAAATGTTTATTTATAGTACATAAATATATATATATATATATATATATATATATATATATATATATATATATATATATGTATATATATATATATATATATATATCGAAATAATACAAATATACTTACCTTGGGTCATTTAGTAATAGGGGGTCTATTCACAAAAAATGTTGGTGAGAGAGGGTTGAAATCGGAGTTTGAATGTGGCCATAGGTTCTACTCAGGTAGCTCTGATCTGACCCAAAATGGGACATATGTTAACATATGTTAAATTTTAAAAAAATATATACAATATTGTATTTTAATGTTATATATTATAATAGTATATATACATTAATATATGCATTTTTACATTTTATATATAAAAAAAAATAGGTCCCAATAGTTGAGTATCAAAAATATTTACAGCTTTGCTACTTTGGTCATGATTTTTGCAACTTGGTGGTCAGTTCACTCTTTCATGAATAGATCCCATATATATCAGTTACCACCTTACAATTCTGTAGTTTATATTGACAGTATATAATCCAAAAGGTGTTTTAGGGTTGATGTATCCATGTTAAATTCAATATAATTATTTTCAGCATGTTCACATGAAGCACATTCTTATTCTGGACTCAATAGAAGGTCAAACCTTCTAGTGACTGGAAAAGAAACTAAGGAAACCAATGGAACAAAAACAACATATACAAATGTAATAGTTCATTCATGGCACAGCCAACTTTAGTTTAATTTGAAATAAAAGTCAGAGTGTCAGGGCATATGGCAGGAATATCTCATAATTAAACAAAGACATGCTTCTAAGCCCAAAGAAGCCAGAGTACAGAACAAAGATGGGGATTGTTATCTGAGCATGAGAAACACCAGATAAACATGCAAAATATTTTTGGGAGAAATATTCCATCGCCCATGACAGCATTGTGGTCTAAAAATGGTTCCATACAAGGCCAGTTTAATGTCAATGGAAGCAATTTCTCAAGTGCACAGTTGTAGTAGACAAGCACATTTAGTTCCTTTCTGTGGAAGAATCCCAAGTGCGCTAGGAAAGTTCTGAGATTCAAGGGTATTTAATTCTCCTGTGAAAGAGTTAGAAGAGACCTCCCATATCGTTTCTATCGTTTTAAAGCTGTCTGTCCTTTTGGCTTATCAAGAAACCACGAAAGGTGGTTTCTTGATAAGCCAAAAGGACAGACAGCTTTAAAACGATGGAGACGATATGGGAGGTCTCTTCTAACTCTTTCATTTGAGAAGATCTCAATCATTACTTTGGTCATATATGACTCAACTTTTCAATATGCACAGGGTCCCTACTGACTTGCATTGTAAAATATATGGTTAAAGTTAAACTTATTTAATCCATCTGCTTGGGAGCACTTTGTTTTGCATTGAGCCATTTCAAAAAAGATCTTGGTTTTATCAATTTTAAGGTGTAAGGTGTTACAAGCTTTGAAAATAAGAAAGTGCATGAATTGGCTGCTTCATATGCCACTGAAAATTTGCTGCTTATTATGCCACTGACAATTTTCTGCTTAATATGTCACTGACAATTTGCTGCTTAATATGCCACTGATAATTACCGTATTTGCTCGATTATAAGACGACCCTGATTATAAGACGACCCCACAAACTTTGTATATTCCTTTAGGAAAAAAACTAAAAGCCTGAATATAAGACTACCCTATAGGAAAAAAAGTTTAACTTGTATATATGTAAATTGCTTTTTTTTTTTTTCATCTTTAGTGAATTTTTTCATAGTTTATAAAACGAAATACATTCACATCAAATAGGTAAGTAATGATAATGGTTATGGGTAAAGAATGGGTTTCCCTCTATATATAGATATTCTTCTCCTCTGTTCCTTCCCCTCCTTCCCGTCCCATATAAGACCTTCATAAATATTTCCCCCGACTCCCAGCCCCGACTAGTCATATCTGGTACCAAGAGTCAAGATTATAAAGAGGGGAAGAGAGAGAGAGAAATGTCTCTCTCCCCCTCCCATCCCCCCCACATTCATCTCTTCATGCATTCGCACATTCACCTTAACTATATTCATACTGACATTCATTCTGTTCCCCCGGAACCGGTGATCCATTCATATATATTTATTTATTTTCCTTTTTCTTTAATTAGATCTTAAATATTTGTCTGTCCAACCAAGGTGACCACACCCCATAGTATTTTCCGATTCTGTCGTAGTTGTTTAGATAGTAACCTTTCTCCATTTGGGCTTGGTAGTCAATTTGATCAATTAAATTCGCTATGTCCAAGTGGCCTGGTGTTTTCCAAGATCTCGCAATAATAAGTTTTGCTGCCAATAGAATTTGTACAAGAAGCATTCTTTTTTTCCTATCCCAGATCTCCATGCCCATATGGAATAGCATCATTCCTGGGTTGCATACAACCTCTACTCCCATGACATTGGAGGCTAATAGGGATACTTGACTCCAGAACATTTTTACCAACTGACATTCCCACCATTGATGTACTAAAGTTCCCTTATTATTTAGGCATCTCCAACATTTATCACTATGATTAATATACATTTTTTTAAGCTTGACTGGTGACAGATGCCATCTATATATAACTTTATAATAAGTCTCTAGTAGGTTTAGGGAGTATGTGGATCTTCTTGTTGTCTGTATAGCTTTATACCATTCTTTCTCTAACGCAACTATACTAAGCTCGCTACACCATTTATTTATTATTGTTAAGCTTGTAAAGTCCTCCACACAGTCTAATGCTGCATATGCTCTTTTGCCCCATTTGTTTTTCCATGCTGCCAAGAAAAAGTCATCCATATCCACGTTGGTTTTATGTGGCATAGGGAATATCTCTTTTTCATAGAGATGTTTTATTCTTAGATAGGGATACAATTCCCTTGGCCGCAGAGGAAATCTACTCATTATAACGGGGAATTGTTGGATTGTTTCATCCTCAATTATCTGGCTTATTGATCTTATCCCTGCTTCTTTCCATGATTTTAAATTAATGTCCTTAATCCTATCTTCCACCGCACCCAGCGATAAGAATCTTCCCACCACATAGAGAGGTAGGTATTTTTTCTTGATTTTTTTCCAGATATCACGCAGCTGATCTACTATTGGATTATTATTATTTTTCGTATCATAGAATAGGTTATCTACTAATAATGAGCCACTTTGTTCCATTAACATCCAGGGATGTTTTTCTATATCTATATGGGTCCATTTTGCAAGGTGGGTAAGCATAACTGTGTGGTATATCTTCACTATGTCTGGCATCTTAATTCCTCCTTGTGTCTGTGTTCTGGATAATATTTTAAAAGAGACTCTCGGTGTTTTGCCCCCCGATGCGAATTCGTTAAATCTCCTTTGGAACTGGCTCAGATTATTAAGGTCTACCTTAAGTGGGATTGAACGGAACAAGAAATATAGCCGTGGGAGGACATAGTAGTTCAGGACATTAATCCTGCCAAACCAAGATATATATAGTTTTTTCCATTGGCTGAGTTTATTTGTTATGTCCTTCAAAATTGGGAGATAATTTGCAGAGATAATTTTTTGGGGATCGTGAGATATTCTTATTCCTAAATATTCTATGTGTTCTGTATTCCATAGAAAATTGTATTTTTCTTTAAGTGTATTTATTTCGAGGCTGTTTTGATCACACACTAGCACTTGACACTTCTCTACATTCAGTTTGTAATAAGATACACTTGCAAATTGATCTATTTCCTTCATCAAGCATTCAATTGATGTTTCAGGTTTTTCTAAAGTCAGCATTATATCATCTGCGAAAAGTGATATTTTAAATTCCTCTCCTTTCATTCTAATCCCCTCTATATTTTTGTTCTTTCTAATACTTTGTGCCAATGGTTCCAATGATATTACATAAAGCAAGGGTGACAGTGGGCATCCCTGACGCGTGCCATTATGGATCTCAAACCAGGATGATTGGATGCCTGATCCCATAATTCTTGCACTTGGGTGTTTATACAAAGCCCATATTGCATCCAAATATGCGCCTCCAATTCCGAATGCTCCAAGGGCGAGCTCGAGGTAGGTCCAGCTGACCCTGTCGAAGGCTTTCTCAGCATCCAACGACAGGGCCAGCGGTCGCCCACCCCGAGCCCAAGCCGTGAATAGGGCATCTAGATTGCGTCTGATATTATCTGTGGCTGATCTTGCTGGGATGAAGCCTGACTGGTCCTCATGTATTAATCGGTGGATTACTTTTTTGAGCCTGCCCGCCAGGACTGCCGAGTATATCTTTAAGTCCGTATTGATCAAGGAGATTGGTCTATAATTTTTTATTTCCGTTTTCTCCTTACCTTCTTTTAATATTGGGCTTATGTTGGCATTAAGCATTTCCCTCGGCATCTCTTTTTTTTTTTAATCTCCTCAAACAGTCCTAGCAGGCAGGGCAAAATTTCCTCCTCGAACGTTCTGTAGAATAGATTAGAGTATCCATCAGGGCCCGGCGATTTATTCCTTTTTAAATTTCTTATTACATCCCTCATCTCTTTCACAGAGAATGGGGCATTTAGGATTCCCTGTTCTTCCACAGTCAGTTTTGGGAGGTTTAGTTTGTTTAGATATCTAACGGCATTAGCTCTTTCTTCTTCTTTTGATATATTTTTTTTGTTTTTATTCAGATGGTATAATCCCTGGTAGAAATCTATAAATGCATTTCCTATTTTTTCTGGGTCAAGCAGTGTTTCTCCCTTATATATCATTTTATTTATTGTGTTTCTAGCCCTTTGTTTCTTTAAGAGATTTGACAGGAGTTTATCCGCTTTATTTCCCCTTGTGTACCATTTTTGTTTTAGAAAAAGTAGGTTTTTATTTGTTCTCTCTATGGCTTTTAATTTGATTTTAGATTTAACCTCTTTTATCTTTTCTAATATATTTCCTTGTAACGTTTGCTTATGTTTTCTTTCTAAATTGTACAGCTCAACTTGGAGTTGTTGATAGGACAGGCCTTGTTTTTTTTTTTCTACCGCACCTATTTTGATTAGGCTTCCCCTAATTACTGCCTTTAATGTGCACCAGAGTGTTGCTCTGGATAATGAAGGGGTTTCATTTTCTAAAAAAAAGTTTTTTATGTCAGTTTGTAATTTTCCCCTAATTATATCCTGGGTTAGTAGTGACTCATTTAATTTCCAATTAAAGTTTTTTTTGACATTTCCTTCTTCTATCACGATGGTAACAAGAGAATGGTCTGACCACGACGAATTTCCAATATCACATTTAATTTCACCTCTAAAGGTGTCTCTATTAGTGAAAAATAAATCTATACGAGAATAAGAGCTATGAGGTATTGAGTAGTGGGTATAATCTTTAGAAATCGGATTTAATGCTCTCCATATATCTATTAAGTTGTTCTTGATAATCAATTCCTCAAATTTTTTGGCTAATTGTATTTGTTTATGGCTTATTTTTTTCCCCGGCTGTGTTTTTTTATCTAAATCAATATCTGATATAATATTAAAATCTCCCCCCATAATAAGTTGTCCTTGTGTTACCTTTTCAACCTGTGACCACATTTTTTCTAAAAAGCTTATGGTATTTTCATTTGGTGCATAAACATTAGCAAGAATGAATAAGATATTATTTAATTTACAAACTAAAATAATGTATCTGCCGTGTTTGTCTATAACTTTGTGAATTATTTCTGGAGCCAGGATGTCTTTTATTATTATCATGACACCTCTACTTTTCTTTGTGCTGTGATAATTAGATGTGAATATGTGTGTGTATTTCCTATTATATATCATTTTTTTTGTGGATTTCACCCAATGAGTTTCTTGTGCAATGGCTATATCAATTTTTTCGTGGTATAACATATCCATAAACATTTTTCTTTTATATGGGGAGTTCAATCCCTGCGTGTTAATTGTGCCAAACTTGATCACCATATTAGGATGTATAGTGAATTTCTCTCACCGGTCCGGGGGGGCCATTCACACTCACAATCATACCAGATTGAATGCCCGAGTCCCATTCGGGCCCGGGCACCGTCCTGTCCTGATATAAGGAGTATCTCCTTATTCGGTTTTCCTCTGCTCTACATGAGCTGGCTCGACTTGGGCTAGGAGTGGGGAAGACCCCAATTTTAGGCGGTATACCATTATTAGTTAATTCTTTCTCATTCCCATATTCAGACCTATGGAGTGGGTTAGGATATCCAATATACCTCCTCCCACTTCCATACCTCCTATCCAGTAGAATTCCAAGTCCTCCCCCGTCACCGCGACTCTGCCCCCCACTGTCACTTCGGGGGGAGCCCAGTCGTGGGAGAGGGGATGACTATGGCCATGAATCCAACTTCTCCCCTTATCACCTAACCTCATACTCAAATTTCTAGGTTGTCCCTACCTCCCCGACCCGAGTCCCCCCCCCACCATGACGGAGTGATCGGGGCGGAGACGGGGGAACACCCCATCCACCGACACCAACACCAAGCACGTGGCGGAGACACCACATATCACACATCTTCCCCTAGTTTCCGGACGTCCTCCACAGTCACCCCAACTATGCCCCCCAACAATATATGGGGGGCCCAGATGGGGGGGAGAGCGGACGATACCACAGGTCATTGCTCTCAATCAACACATGAAGGCCGCACCACAAAATTACTTGGATTCAGATTTTATCTCTCCATTTCCCCAACCCGCTCACCCTCCCGCCAGGGGAGGGGACACGGGGAGGGGAGTAGAGTGGTACCCCCATAACCATGCATGCTTCAAAATTACTTTATACACCATGTGATCCCTTCATACATGGGGTCATCAACCTGTTTCCACCGTGTTCCTTATTTCCTATATGAGTAAGATTAGCCGTGCATACTATATATATACCTCCAGATCACTTCTTACTATTTCTACACCCCTCACCTCCCCCCACAATTTGTATATGTATTATTTATCCAGTCGAAATGTTCCATTTCTTGAACAGCTCTAAGGCTTGTTCTCTAGAGTCAATTGTGTATCTCACATCTTTGTAAGTAAGCAGTATCTTTGCTGGGTAACCCCAAGCAAATCTTATGTTTTCCCTATGCAGTATATCTGTGATGTTTCTTAGTTTCAATCTTTGTTGTCTAGTATGTAAAGATATGTCCTGCAAGATCCTCAGTTCTTTAAATCTTTCAGGGAGATTTTCTCTTTTGTTCCTTGTTTTCCAAATCTCCTCTTTGTGAGCATAATTGTTGATACGAACCAACACATCCCTTGGGAATTGGCTCTTACTGCTTGGGCGAGGGCCGAATGTTCTATGAATCCTTTCAATCCTGATTTCTTTTGCGGTCGTATCACTTACTAATTTTTGGAAATATTCCTGCACAAACGGTAGGAGCTTCTCATTAGTGGTATCCTCTGAGATTCCCCGGATCCTCATATTTTTCCGTCTTGATCTGTTCTCCGCATCTGCCACTTTATTTTGAAGTTCTTCTATTTTGCTATGCAGTTCTTTGTTTATTTCCTGTTGTTTTTCTACTTCAAATCTTAGGGATTCTACTTTGTCCATAGTTGCTTGTAGCTCTTTATTTATATTTCGTACCTCGAATGTCAGTTCGTTTATATTTTTTTGAAGATCTTCTCTGATTTTATCTCTGTGTTCCTCTAAAAGGTTCATCAGCATTCTTTGCATTTCAGCTATTGTTGATTGAGTTTCCAGATTTTCCTCCTGGCTGGCACCACTACAGGTGATCGGGGAGCCATCTTCTCTTTCCATTTTATCATCTCTTATCTGTGAGCTTGCTGTATTTGTTTCCCTCCCTACTCTGGGTTCATGCAGGTCTGGAGGAAAAGAATAGGATACACAGCTTCCTTTTAGCTGGTATTTGTTCTATTTAGAAGGGGTCTGTATTTGTTGCGCCAGCAATTCTTTAATATTTGGTGCTCAGGTTTGTATTCTTAAATCCTGCTTAGTATTTCTAATCAGCACTCTAGTTCTAACCACCACTCTGTATTTGCCCCTTTGCAATATGTAGTTTCATGTGTGGTGGATATTATACATCATTAGTAAACCATCATATTCAGCTTTCCAGTTTTGTCTTGATATGACTAACTTCCCGTATTCATTAACAGCAGCCTGTTTTCTGTCATGAGTTTGCTGGAGATTTTCCCAAACTCCGCCCTTCTATATTTATCCCTTTGCAGTATGAAGTTCACTTAGGAAAGATGATATTCACAGGTGGTATACAGTCATGAGCCCTTTTCAGGTTTCGTTAATAGTTGTCTGTCTCATTTGTTTGTTGAAGGTTATGCTGCGTTTTTTATTTATTTTTTTTATTTAATTTTTTTTAATTTTTTTGGTAGTACTCAGCTGCGTTCAACAGAGTCCTGTATTTACTATTCACTTTCGTACAATACTTTGATATTCACTTCACCGGTCCGTACAATACCCCCTTTACCGTAAAAGGTTCATCTATGGTGGTCCTGCGGGGAGTATAGTGTTGTACACATGTGGTATATTAGATTATCGATATTGTTTTTGATGATCTGTCCCAGCAATCGGCAACATATATCAATTATTTCCTTCACATGCATTTACCATTCATTTTGATTTTTTTTTCTTGATGTTTGATCTGCTCTATACCAGTTTGAAAGTCTTATAGGAATATCCCTGCCCAAGTATATACGGTGCCCCTTGTAATAAGGAGTTCTTCCGAAAGGGCTATTTGTGAATGTATAATATAATCAGTTCAATCAATTATTTTATGTGGTATGTCACACAATTGGTAACCTTATATCAGTTATCCCTTCATATACATATAAATTCACTTTATAGGTTCTTATAAGTTCTTTCTTTCTTGCTAGGGAACAGTTCTATCCACGCTCACAGGGATTGCAGGCAGTATGCATATGCATTTACTCAATAGGTTATTTCTCAATAGGTTATTTCTTTCTTGATGGGAGACCAGTCTACACAAGCTCAAAGGGGGTTGCAGGCAGTATACATGTGTATTCACTTAATATATTATTTCTTTTTTGATGGGAGACAGTCTTATACAAGCTCAACGGGATTGCAGGCAGTACATAAAGGGGTTTTGTTTCTCATTTATACAGCATATCCTATGACATATTTTTAGTAATTTCCCACTGTACTTATCTTGTGCCGTTTGTATTGATCTTGCGTCTTTCAGCCTGCAGTTTTTCAGCTTCAGCTGTGTGATCAGCCTACTGGTCCCCCGTCCTTGCTCAGCTGCCGCCAATTGTCCAGCCTGCTGAATCTCAGTTTCGGGAAGTCGTTTTTTTTTTTTTTCCTCGTTAATATAGGGGTGAAGATAGTGGTATAATCTTCGTTTTTGCGTGTCCCCACTCTAGTCCGTTTAGGGTTTATCTCTTCGTCCCGGCATTACTGACCGCCATCCACATGGAGCCTCTCCACTCCTCCCCTTCGCGAGCACACGCACTCGCGTGATTACGTCATCACGCACCGCATTGTAAAGATGCTGTAAATTGCTTTTTAATATTTAATAAAAAAATTATATTATACAAATGCATTTGTTGTTTTTATTTCCTTTTATGTGCCAATGCGGCCCCTCTCTCCCCATCCCCTTGTCTGTCTATTTCCCCTCTCCCTCCCCTTGTCTGTCTATCTCCCCCCTCCCTCCTCTTGTCTAATTCCTCCCTCCCTCCCCTTGTCTGTCTAATCCCCCCCTCCCTCCCTCCCCTTGTCTGTCTAATTCCCCCTCACCTTGATTTTTTTCTCTGGTGGCTAGTGGGGGCAGCTGGGGGATGTCTGCATGATACGTGCATACATCCTCCATGCTGCCCGACACCTCCGTCTATTATGACGGACAGCTGGTCCATCATAATAGACAGAGGTGTCGGGCAGCATGGAGGATGTCGTGCCGGGCGGAAGCAGGGGAGTCTGCGCTCATTGCGCAGACTTCCCCTGCTGTCAGAGAGGGGGATCCAGGTCCCCTGCAGCTCTGCTGGGGACCTGGATCCATGTCTTATAGTTTGACCTCAATTTGAGGTCAGATTATAAGAAGAACTCGATTATAAGACGAGGGGTATTTTTCAGAGCATTTGCTCTGAAAAAACCCTCGTCTTATATTCGAGCAAATACGGTAGTTGCTTAATATGCCACTTATAATAAGCTGCTTAATATGCCACTAACAATAGTTGCTTATTATGCCAGTGATAATTTGCTGCGTATTATGCCACTGATAATTTGCCTCTACTTTCTGCTGCTTACTATGCTATTGACAATGTTTTGCTTAATTTGCTGCTTATTATGCCACTGATAATTTGCTGCGTATTATGCCACTGATAATTTGCTGCTTAATATGCCACTGATAATTAGTTGCAGCTTAATGTGCCACTAATAATGTTCTGGTTAATTTGCCACTGATAATTTGCTCGTTAATATGTCACAGCCAATCCCTCCTCCTCCCCCCTTCCCCAGTACTTACCTTGATGCTGCTCGTCAGCTGTCTCCTCCGTAGGATTTCTTCCTGCATGCACGGCTGCGTGCAGGAAATACAGCCACCGGATATGACATATGTCATTTCCAGCAGCTGTGACTAAAAGCCACTGATCCGATGGATGCGAGACAGTCACATGGGTAGCAGGGGCCCACGGGGCAGCTGCCTTGGAGCCCCTGGAATGAATGGGCCCTGGGCAGCTGCACTGTTTGCTGGTACTTTTTTTTTTTTTTAATTAGTTTTTGGGTTTTTTAAGGGATCTCCGGCTTGCACCAGTTCGGCAAACTTGTAACATTTTAGTAACAGGTTAGCACAAACTGGTGCAAACCGGCTGAATCCCACCACTGTATATACACAGATAGCAGGTTTTTGGCCATGTCATGTGCCCTTTCTCCTTTTTAAAATCCCACCCAGCTGCCCTGTATATCTTGACGGCAAACTTCCATGAGTGTTATACAATAAGAAATGGACCTCAGAAGCTTTTTTGGCTCTTTAGCCAGTGGGCCTATTTATTTTCTGGGGACCTCTTCAACAGCATGTGCTGAAGGCAACTTAATAGCTGGGCAATTATATTAATCTTCAGTACATGGACACTAGTCTCGATTTCCCAGTCACAATTCATATTTTAGCACTGTATGTCAATTACATATATGTGAGAGGGACTAAAACTTAAAATAAGTTTTCAACAGGCAAAAGACAACTTTTGCTTGATTAAATTAGTTTTGTCAATGGTTCTCCAATAAGGCACTCTTTGAAAGTTGTTTCTTTACCGAAGCTAATTGGCTAATACCATTTTATGGAGCCCTCCTCCGAGACGCTGCAAGAGTCACTCATACATCTCCATCATTTGTGTGTGAGTAAGCCAATCACGTCCCACACAACCAATACCTGTAGAGGAGATCAGCAACCAATACCTGTGGAGGAGATCACCAACCAATACCTGTGGAGGATATCAGCAACCAATACCTGTGGAGGAGATCACCAACCAATACCTGTGGAGGAGATCAGTAACCAATACCTGTGAAGGAGATCAGCAACCAATACCTGTGGAGGAGATCAGCAACCAATACCTGTGAAGAAGTTCATCAACTTCTCCTAGGTGTGTTTGGCTCTGTGACATGGGAGCCTAAAAATCTGACTTTCATAACAGTTTGAAATCATTTTGGAACTGTGCAACTGGGCAGACTAAATAGGCTGAATGGTTCTTATCTGCCAAAAGATCTATTTTGCATTGTTCAAAAGGTGTTTTAACCCCTTTGTGACACATGGTGTTTGCGTCTCAGAATACATAAGCACCAAAATTGCACCCGCACAATTTTTTATAACATAGACATAACATAGAGGTCGGTAGCCAGGGACACAGTTGCAGAGACCGTATCAGGGTCTTAATAGACCCTGTGTATCCCTGCCCAAAAATTGTGAGACCTCCCGACATCACTTGTGACATCACGGAGGCATGCCTGAATCGGGCACTGCACGATGTAGTAAAATATTTCCAGTGCTGTGAACGTCAACTACATAGAAACCTAGAATGTGTCGGCAGATAAGAACCATTCGGTCCATCTAGTCTGCCCAATTTTTCTGAATACTTTTATTAGTCCCCAGTTCCCGGTGTTATAGCTAGGATAGCCTTGTGTCTATCCCACGCATGCTTAAACTGCTTCACTGTGTTTACCTCTACCACTTCTGCTGGAAGGCTATTCCATACATCCACTACCCTCTCAGTAAAGTAATACTTCCTGATATTACTTTTAAATCGTTGCCCCTCTAATTTAAATTATTACTCCTAAATCCCTTTCCTCAGATGTTGAGGTTAGAACTGTACCAAATAGTCTATATTCTGCTTTTGGGTTTTTACGTCCAAGGTACATAATCTTGCACATTAAATGTCAGTTGCCACAGCTCTGACCATTTTTTCTAGTTTAGCTAAATCATTTGCCATTTGGCTTATCCCTCCATGAATATGAACCCTGCTGCAAATCTTTGTATCATCAGCAAAAATAAATACTTTGCCAACAAGACCTTCTGCAATATCGCTAATAAAAATATTTATTATTATTGAGGTACCCCACTAGTAACAAGACCTTGCATCGAATATACCCCATTGACTACAACCCTCAGTTGCCTGTCATTCAGCCATTGTCTAATCCATTCAACAATATTGAAATCCAAACTTAAAGATTTCAGTTTATTGATAAGCCTGATTATTGATTATTCCTGTTAGTCTGAGTCCTCATTGGGGATCCGCTATGAACTGTTTATTGAAGGACGTTCCATGCCGTCTTAGCACCTTTTGGGACCAGAGAAATAGTACGGCATAGAAAGTCCTTACATCACGGAGGGGTTAATCAGAAAGTAAGGTTGGGTGTTTCGTTTTACTTTATCTTCTATTTTATATCTCTGTGTTACCGCTTGATATAAATCTCATGGCAACAAAATGTATGCTTCCATTTACTCTCTAAAGAGATGCCAAAAGGACAATTTGATTAGTAGGTTAAAATATATACTTGGCCAATATATGGCCTTCTTGTAGAAGTCTTCCAACAGACTGAATCAATAAAAGGCGGCTATACTTAAAGATTAGAAGAACAGCCATTCCAGTTTACAAAGAGTAAGGACTGGAAAGTGCTGGAATGCATTGCCTGGGGAGGTTTTCACTCCAGTTTTCATGGACATCTCTCACCCTCTTTTTTAGTGAATTGTACGCTTTCATTCTTCTTTCACAGATCACAAAATAACAATCATCTTTTATTCATTCTTGTAGGTGCTATTTTTTTCACAACTGGGTACCATTTAAGTATTTTATCCCTAATAAATTCTTCCCATTTTAACTAATGTATCTGCTAAAAAAAAAAAAAGAACCCAACCATTGTGTAAAATTGCTTGTCCAATAAAATGCAAGCTATGCGTTGTGGTAGCAAAATATACAGCAAATGTATAGATTAAATTATATTTTTCTCTAAGGTTTGCTTCCTTGTAGAAACAAAGAATGTGTCAGTGGATAAGAACCATTTGGCCCACCTAGTCTGCGCTATTTTCTAAATATTTTATAAGTCCCTACCCTATGTTATATCTAGGATAGCCTTGTGCCTATCCCACAGGTGCAAACTCCTTCACTATGTTTACGTCTACCACTTCCGCTGGAAGGCTATTCCATACATCCACTACCCTTTCAGTAAAGTAACACTTTCTGATATTACTTTTAAATCTATGTGTGTTATTTCATAATGCCAAACATACAACCAGGTGTATTACATTGTGGGCGTACCTGTATCTATGGCATAGCTGATTTATCTCAATGCTGTTTTTTTTTCTATTAATTATATATGACATTTTCTTTTCCATACCATCATCTACATTGTGAATTTGAAGGACTGATTGCCTTCCTCTGGTTCAATAAAATATATAATCTTGGTGATTGCTGCTGCTACTTTGTATTATGAGCTGGTAAAAGAGATATGTTATGCCATCCTAAGGAGTTTTGAGTCCTGTATTGTAGGACAGAATAGAAGAACATCTTTATAGAGGAAGGGGTTAAACACACATGATTGAATTGTATTGCTGTGGAGCTCTATAATACATAAATGTAAGACACATTCTGAGCCCCCTCAAAAGTAGGAAAAAAGGGACAAAGGGATTAAAAGAGACAATTTGTAGGAATGCAAGAACGTTTGGAATAAAAACCTTATGGAGAGAGGATTTATGAAAATACTGCATCACAAATAATAACCACATGCAGAATGCCCTTATTAAAGGGAATATTGCATTATATAGTATTAGGAAATTACAATTAATATATGACAACTTGTGGAACTAGAAATCATGGCATTTCATATTTCCAGATGTTCTTTAGAGCACGGGTCCCCAACCCCCGGGCCGCGGCATCTGTTCAGCCGGGGCGTGTGCTGTGAGGGAAGTGTTCAGCGCTCCCCTCCAGCCAGTTACTTTATGAAACGTGGCTTCAAAAAAAATAAAATAATAATAATTGCGACCGAATATGACCTTACGTCATTTACGGTGGCTGTTTCCCTCCTCCGTGCAGGAGGGAAGACTGCACGGAGGAGATGACCGGGGAGACGGAGCAGCAAGGAGGTAAGTACTGGGAAACGTGGGGAGAAGGGTGGCATATAACAAGCAAAATACTGCCATTTTGAATGGCAAAATTTTGGCTTACTTATTTAATCCATACATTTCGGTCACTACTGCAAACAGGTGTGTTATTGTATATTTGCAAACACACTGCAATGTTCACACAACAGCCCTGCTACAGCATTTACTGTGCATATGTAGAATAGCAAAATATATTTAATTCAAAGTGTCTGCTTTGCTATAACAAGTAATAAAAAGATAATCAATGGTGTATCAGGAAATGAACTCAAGAGAGGAACTAAAACTCAGTAAACTTTTTATTTGTATACAAAAATATAGATATATTATAAATGGAAATGACTTAATTACATTTTTTTCAACTATATAACATTACAGATTATCTCCATAAAAGCATTTTAAATTACAAATGAAGCAATATTTAAACAAAAAATATACAGCACAAGTGTATTCACTTCAGTATTAAAAATATCCGTTGTTAGATCATGCAGTGAACAGCATTAGCAGAATTGTCTTCAGCTGGTAGTCTGTTTTATGTAATACTATATACTTCATGAGTATGTACAGGCTTCGGTGTCGCTGCAGAGATCATTTCAGAGGGAAGTCATTCTTCACATGCCTGCAAATGTTACATGGTCAAAAGGTTACAACTGGTTCACAATGTAAAAATACATTTTACACAGGGAGAAAAAAATAATAATACAGTTCTGTGGAATCCCAGACCTACTTGGACAAGGTATGAAATGAGCAAAAATAGAAATAATATAGAAAGTTTATACAAAAATTTATAAAGTTGCAAAGTCAGAGTTAAAAGTACAAAACACTCTTGACCTGGATCACTGAATGCAGATACTGTACCCGTATTCACACATTGCATGCAGAAATATATGTATCCACACACAGCCACGGTAACCAGTGATTTTACACAAGTGTGAGATACCGGGGGAGGTTCTCTCTACACTTGTGATGTATCACATGCAGTTTGGTAGGTCTTATTTCAGTCACTCATACAAAGTGATAAGAAAATTCGAAATTTGTGTACTCACTTTCTAGTGTTCTGTCGAGATCAGCAATAAAGTCTTCTAGCTCTTTTGTATCTCCCAATTTAGCTGTAAAGAGAATTATAACTTTAATAACCAGTTACTGCAGGGACACAAACATAGCAAATACTCCTGAAACTGGAAACATCCAGAGAATTTTTTTTATTTTTTTAAAGTGTACGCATTATTGGGCCTATACATTTTTAGATGGATGCATTATTAATATCATGTGTGATTTAATCAAGCATTCATAGTAGTGTTATAAAAAAAATAGTAAAAATAGGCAACTTGGAGATTTTCTTTCGACTGAACTATTAGGGTTTTATTCATTGAAGGGAACTCAATCTTAAGGCCAAGCTGCAAAAAGTTCTACAAATTCAGCTTTATACTTTTATACTTGTTCGAACCCCTGCGGTTCACTGTGTCATCAATAAAGCCCATAGGCCTGCCAATGACCAGGACTCAAACTTGGGGGGGGGGGGGGGGGGGGGGGGACGACAATTCTAGACAATTTGGTACCATACCTTTTCTGGGGGTGTCCACTGGAGATGACAATGTTGGTGAAGAAAGTGTTGGAGAGTTCAGTTTTTCATCACTAAAGCTTAAACTGTTTCTGAAAAGCGAATCTGCACCTACAAAACATACAAGAAAGGCTAATGAGCAAGAAGTTTGGATATGGAGATTCCAGAACAAATACTTTGGCTACAACTCAGAAAATCCTACGCATACCACAATCATGCAAGCCAAGGATAACCATCATCCCTCACAGACTGGGTTCTCCTTGTAGGTGGCTAAATTATAGATCATTAAGGGATTATGCAAGATTGTGACTACCACATTCTAGACTCCACACATCTAAGCATTCAGACATACCATACAATTAATCTACTTCTCCCTTTAAACAGAAACCTAAAGCAATGTATAGGATAGCTGGATTGGTGGGTAGTTTCCTCAATGGCATTGCCATTTCTAAACCCCATTTTGTAACCTCTTCCATTCTCCAACCCTTGTTATTACCCAACATCACTGACACTTCAAGTTTTGGTTTTATCAGTCCTTTTTTCCCAGTTTAACTCCCTTTTTTTTTTTTAGAAATTACCATTTCCCAACCTTCATTCTTAGCATGTACCTATGTGTACCGCTTATGATCCAAAAGAAGGCAACTAAACACCCCTTTCAGCAAATTCTGATTTCAGTGGGGAAAAGATCCTTCCTGACTCCAAATGGCAGATTTCCCCTTGGATCAACAAGCAATAAAGGAATATTAATGCCTATACTAACATGCATATCCCTCTATGCTCATTAAAAAAAAGTATCCAGGTCGCTTTTAAAGGCATTTAACGTATTTGCTAGATTTACTTCAGGCAGTGAATTCCATATCTTAATTGCCCTTACTGTAATTTGCCAGACATTAGCATACCACTTTTATTTCAGAGAGGATTAGAACCTAACCTACTAACAAATATTTTCTTGGGAATTTAATACAGTCACTCAGCAGCTAATGTGGTACAGTTAAAGTGGTTAGTGGTAGATGCACGAATATTACCCTTCACCCTTGGGCCCTAAAGTTCCCTGCAGACAGGCAACACTTTGCTTGAAATCTATTCACAAGTAGATTGTTTTGCAACTTACAGCGTACAAGTCTTATGCTAAGGCATAAAAAAGAAAGAAAAAAAACCCCACCACATCCTCAATTATACTACTATATCAGTCAAAATGTGGGCAGCCTCATAGCCATCTGTACTATATCACTTATAGTAAACATATCCTTGTTTTCCTTTGATTTAAATCTTTCTTATTTAAAAGTGAGAGCAATATAAGCCTGAATGAGAAAGCGTACACTACAAACAATAAGGAAGACGTGGATATATACCGATCATCTTTTCACCCTTTGGCAAACTGTAATGATATGGACATGTGTAACCAATTGTCTGAAAGCTGCTGTCCCAGGGTTCAAAACAATTCTAGTGTGACTATAAAGTCAAAATACCAAGACATCTGAACAGTTACCAGACAGATGGTTTATTTTCACAAGCAAATATTCTTTCAATTTTCAGCTCAGTAGGTTTTGAGTCTGTACTACTGTGTTATATTAAAACACAGTGAGTTATTCCGAAGCTGTACATTATGCTTTATATTCAGAGGCATTTCTGACCTGCCATGTATTGAAAGATCAGGTTGTAAATGCTCAGCTAATTAATCTTCTAAAATTACACACAAACAAAGGAGTCATTTATACAGCAAAGAGGCCCAAAGCCAAACTATTCGCCTTTTTTTTTTTTTAAGATGGGACATACTGAAGGCCCTCATCGTATTCCAAAACATCACCAATCACCGTTAAATACCATTAAACAGTATTGTGTTGTACCCATCCTGTCCAAGTGTATATACTTCATTTTGTGTTAAGAAGAATTAGGATAATCAGTTTTACAGCAAATTTTAGCTCCTAGAATCTTTAAGAATGGTTTTATAAAGAATGCTATGGAAGTACCATTTACCTGCCCCCTAAAAAAATACATATATTTTTTAAAATAGGCTGGCTCCTAGATTTCTGTGTTTCTCCACGGAAGTCTACAAATACATAATTAAAAAGTAGTGCACTATAAAATGGATCATAAATTTAACTGCAAGAAGACCTCATTTTTTTTGCTGAATAAGCTTTATACACTATATGGACAAAAAGTCCACCACTTAGATGATGCATTCAGGTCTCATTAAGACTCACTGCCACAGGTATATAAATCTAGCACCTAGCCATACAGTCTGCTTTTACAATCATTTGGGGGTAAAATGGGTCTTTCTGAAGAGCTCAGTGAATTCAAGCGTGGTACTGTGATAGGATGGCAACTTTGCAATAAGTCATATTATCACATCATACCAGCTCATATTATTGGAAAGTCAAAGTGATTAGGAACAGCAGGTACAGTCACAAGGCGCTGCCATTGAGTGCAGAGGTGCATGGTGCCTAAAAGTCGCCAATGCTCTGCTAATTCCATAGCTGAACGTTTCCAAACTTCCATTGGCATTAATATCAGAAAAAAAAAAAAACCTGTGCGGAGGGAGTTGCATGGAATGGGTTTCCATGGCTGAGCAGCTGCATGCAAGCCTCACAGCACCAAGTACAATGCCAAGTATCAGATCTAGCTGTGCAAAGCACGCCCCCACTGGACTCCGGAGCAGTGGAAATGTGTTCTGTGGAGTGATGGTTTGGCAGTCTGATGGGTCATTCTAGCTTTGGCAGATACCAAGAGAACATTACTTGCCTGACTGCACTAGCAGTAAAGTTTGGTGGAGGAGGGATAATGGTATGGGGCTGTTTTTCAGGGGTTGGGTTTAGGCCCCTTACTTCCAATGAAGGGAAATGTTAATGCTTCTGTATACTAAGACATTTTGAACATTACCAAGCTTCCTACTTTGTGGGAACAGTTTGGGGAAGACCAATTTCTAGTGCATGACTGTGGACAAAGTAAGGTACATAAAGATATGGTTTGATGAGTTTGGTGTGGAAGAACTGGCCCACATAGAGCCCTGTTTTAAACTCCATAGATCACCTTTGGGATGAACTGGAATGGAATTTGTGAGCAAGACCTTCTCATCCAATATGAATGCCTGGCCTCACATAGTCTCTACTGGATAAATGGGCAAATATTCCCACAGAAACACTACAACATTTTGTGGAAAGCCTTCCCAGAAGAGATCCAAAGGGGTGGACCAAGTACATATTAATATATATGTGCTTAGAATGTGAGGTCATAAAATTCCCTGTTGGTGTAATGGTCAGGTGTCCATAATATTTTTGTCCTAATAGTGTAGTTTAAAAAGACTTGCATGTATATATTTTAGTCAGTTGTGTAGGTCAATGCATGCATTTGTATCACGGTTAATTTTTTTGTAGCTTTTTCTACACAGTGTTAAATACCCTTGCATGTTTGTGTTGCAAAAATGCTAAATATAAAATAAACCACAGAAGCAACGATATACTTAAGGAAAAAAAAGGCACAGCTATATAATTACAACTGGAAAAAAGTATTTCCTGTAATTTCAGGATCTAGAGAAGAAAGTTTAATAAGGGTACAGCAGTATAGAGATGGGCAGAACTACTGGCTACACTATTTTATAAAGGGGGTCTTGTGATGTTACACACACACAGCTAATTTTCTAAAATGCTCTCCTCAAAACCATATAATTAAAACACTGTTTAACAGGACATCAAAGGGATTGAGTTAGTGTAGGTAGGAGGCAATGGGTTTGTTTCTTATAGGTTTCCTTGTGCTGGCAATAGTCTACCAGTACTGGTCAGATTACATTTTAAAAGCACAATGGCATTTGAGTGCAACCCACTCAGGGACACCTTAAAGCACAGGTGTGTGACCCTCAGTACTTTTGGTTCCACTCAATTATTCAAAAATATCAATGTGTAAGTGTATTGCATTCTTATTACTGATTTAGAGGAAGAGAAATTAGACTTATTGTAAGCAAAATTGTTTTCTGTACATGTGAACCGTGTTATGGCAAACATTAATGAACGTGTTGAAGCTAACAATTTCCTGTCCCAATGAATTTAGCAAGACACAGGAACACAAAGATTTTTTTTTTTAGAAAGAACTGTATTGGAACTCCTATGGAATGCATATATCTATAATATATTTACTCATTTAATGTAGGTTAATCTAAATTAAAATCAAGCATTTCCATGCAGTTCTATAAATAGTCTGTGAGGAAGTGGAACAAACTAAAACTGAAACCGCCTATACTGATAGTAGCTTCAGACCGTTCTAATGTATACTTGCATAAAGAGGGTACTCACCTGGCAGGAACACTATTATGAGAAGATTTATGATGCTCCAGTGTGCATTTGAAAACAGTGAGTAATTTCTTAGAAATAAGAAATTATAAAATGTGAAGCAACTATCAAACATTATTCAATAAAAAGGTGAATTGATGAGAGATGAGCATTTTATCTCATGGACATAATTCTGCATTGTGCCTGGTGATTTTATCTTGCAAGTAGAACACAGCTGCCCAGTGGACCCTGCACAATGCATTGCTAAAAACATACCAGAGTTGTATTTAAAGATTTGACTATGCGCCATTCATGACCAACTGAGCTCTTTTAGCAGGAGTAGCTCAGCAACTTTGGCCCTGCACACTGTATTATTGAGAAGGTGAGTTGGAATCTTCATCTCACCTTAACTGTTAGTGGATGGACCTTAATGTGTTTCATGCATTCATAATCAACACAATTATATGAAATCTTTGCTAATAGTTTTACAAGATATAACTAGCACATGACCAGGCTGATTTTAGTAAACACAACAAGACAGAGCGCGTGTTCACTTCACAATAATGGCACAGCTAAATTCACTCCATATGTATGAAACCAGCCCAACTAAAAGCAATGCACAGTGTAACCAGATGATCTGTCAACCATCTGTTTACTGTCTCAATGACAGTGCTGATTGTGGCCTACGGATTACCTGGACAGTGTTTAATAACATTTTATCAGTCACTGTTACATTTTTTTGTTAGTCACTTCACCTAGGTTGTCATACTCTTCATGAAGTTTCTTTTAGGTTTCCCATAAGTCCCCAAAAGCCTCAGCAGATAGTTAGGATCTTAATCTTACTTTCTGAGTCGCTGATCCCACTGTCACTGATGCTAGCACTGCTCCTCCTCTTCATAGTCTGGAGATGTTCATCATAACGGAATCGCCGTTTGTTGAAAGGAGAAGAAAAATCTGCTATCACGGCATCAAATTCGCACAGCACCTCATTTAAATCATCATCTTCAATGAAAGCTGCTGATGAGAAAACCAGGAATATAAGAACAAATGATGCTCTCAAGACTTATCAATGCTGACAATGTATACTGTTACAAAATAAATCCCTAATTAGTGAACAGCGTTAAGACAGGGCATGACAAATTTATCTAGACTTTAGGAGCCAGACAGACCAAATCAGGAGCCAGTCTGGTTATTTTTAGGAGCCAGGAAAATGGAACTTCCATAAACGTCTGTGTAAAACAGTCAAAAGAGTTAGGAGCCAGCATTAGGTATTTTATGAGCCATGGCTCCCAGGATTTGTCAAGCTCTGCATTAAGTTATTAGTGATTTTAAGAGTATTTATTAATCCAATATTTCTAAATGAGCTATGCCATCACGCACTAATAAACTGTGGTCTCTCCTGTGAAGGTGAGGGTTCAGATGACTCGACTAGGTTTTGATATACAAGACGCAATCCAACTACAGCCTGGGGTACACATTCAAAACAATTGATCTGCAGTTTATTTTTGATGTTGTTATACATGGGTTGTTGGTAGGAGACTACACCTAGCTTATTTTCTGTATCGTGTAGAAGTCTCTAATGATGTGCACTTATTTTTACTTAAAAAAAAAAAAACTTTACAGTTCTCCTGTACAGCAATAGCAATAAATCTATTATAATTGATGAGACAGAAACAGTTGAGAAAGAAAAATTGATAGATTTGTCTTTTTGTTCACATGATGCAGTACTTATCTAAACATTGTTTTTTAGTACACTGTAGGTGGACCTTTCCCTTCAAAAGAAAACTACACTAATGATGAACACTAACCATTTATTTTGATAATATATAAAAGGTCAACAAAAAGAATTTGAAAGTATGGAAAGAAATACCAATATCTAGAAGAAATATGTATGCAAACTAAGTTAAATTGTGGTTTTGTGTAGAAAGGAACACAGCATCTGGAACCAATGCAAATATTAAACCACTATGAGTCACTGTCTCAGTAAGTGCAGATATTTGTGACAAGTTGTTCAAGTCTGAGTAAGTGGAGAAAAGATTCAAAAACTCCCTCAAATTTTGTTTTAGTGACAACTTGTGACAGAGTACCAGTGGAGCAGAAGCAGGCAAAAAACTATTTTGGTACAATCAGAAAGACTTTCTATACTGGAGGCTTTTAGAATGATAAATAAAGTAGGAATAGATAAGAAGGTCTATTTTTCAAATGATGATCAACTACATGTTGAGCATCATGGGAAATGCAGCCTACAACATCTGGAGTGGCAAAGGTTATCCATCACTGAATAAGCAGAAGGAAGAAACAAAGGCAGAGAAAGCCTCTATAACAAAAACACAATTCAATACGGTTGTGAGCTCAGTTCAATAGGCCAAGACATTCACCCATTTAGGCACAGCAAAATGAAAAGCCCAGAATGTCTCTTCACACACAGTATTATTACAAATAAATCTTATCTAATGAATTCTATTTTATGGCATAACTGGTGGGCGGCAATTTAAAAAGAAAGTCTAACTACCATCAGTGCACATGACAGAAGGTGTCTAGTTTAATTAGTAAAGTCCTTGTACATTTAAAGTATACAAAACATGTTTAATAAGTGAACTCATATTGCAACAAAAAATAGACTTATTAGAACACACTGTGAGTGACCCATTCATTACTAGCTACAGTACTCTGCCCTCAAATTCAGTGACCAAACTTTATACGATTCTGTTCATTATAATCCAATCATCCATCTCTTTAAAACCCTTTAATTAGGCATTAGGTTATTTAGAATGATAGCTTTTCGTGATACTAGTGCAGGCCAGCAAAGAAGAGGTTAGCCCAATAGCGATAGAAGGGAACTCCATTATCTAGATGTAATAGACTATATTTCCTATGATGCTCAGTCAAATGGGAAACATTGTACACAAGAGCTGGCGTAACAAAGGCCAGGCATCAATGGTATAGCTTTTATCCCACCATTAGCCCATACTTGATGACTACAATATCGGCCAGCTAATTGTTGACAGAGGATTAGGTACTAAATAGCCAGGAGAGACCTTTTAGCACATAGGTGACAAGTGCACACAGAGCGAAGTGCAGTGCAATCATGAGAGCAATAACTCCCATCATACCTAGAGAAAGTCCGACACATCAGAGTATGCTTCTCTGGTTACTTACCTCTTCCAGATGACTTGACTTTGGGGGACTTCATAACTTCAAACCAGCAATAAAAATTCCTTGTCAAATAAATGCACGGATAAAGAAACGTTAAGTAGAGCACGCGGTATAGAAAACTATATAGATAACACAGTATCAAGTGTTCCTGTATCTCTGCCTCTCTACTATATCCCAAGTCTAGCAGTTCTACTGGAGCCCCCTCAGTCACCGCAGTGCTTTTTATTAAAGCTGGTGACGTCATGGGGGAGTGGTCTCGAAAGAACGTTCCATTCATCAATGTAACCGGATTGTGTTGCTGCTGTGTTATAGTGACACACACGTGCACAGCTAGAGGGGGCTATGCATCTTCCCACAAAGAACAGAGCTTTCTCTCCACTTCTTAACTTGAAGTATTTATATCCCGTACTTAAGATACGTTTACAGTACGGGATAAATGTCAAATATCTTGAAGGTAGTAATGTAATACTAAAATATTTACTTTGATCTGAATAGGAACTGTAGGTTTAGATGTTATATATTCCAACACATTCGGAACTGTTAGCAACTATGGTAACTGCAGCCTGTAATTTACCCAATGCAGTCCTGGATTAACATGCGTTTTCCTTAGTTGTCACTGAATAAAACAGCACTGTGCCTGTCCTGGTCTGCACCTTTGCATTTTTCTGCTCATTTTAGCTTGCCACTTGCTAGAAGTTCTCTTGCAATAATTAGTAAAAACAGTGCACTAAAGTGCCTAATATTACTCAATGTCTGTCTTAGATCACAACATTTATTGGGTCCTCCATAATGGCTGGTGATACTGTAGGCATGTGCTGAGCAGGACAGGCACACCACTGATTGACAGGCATGCTGCCAGCCGGGAGCATGCCTGTCACTCGGGCACAATGTATCTCATGTATTTCCAGGGGTTTGTGTGCTGCGAACAGCCAGCCCACAAGTCCTCGGAAATACACAAGATACATCCGAGGGGCTGACAGCAGCTGCAAATTCGGCAAAAGATTCGCTCACTCGTATACTTTTAGTGCTTGTCGATTTGGCAACAGATTGAGTGACTGACTCTGTTACTGAATTTCCAGCTGCCGCCTGTCTCCCAGATATATTTCGGGGGTTTGTGTGCTCTCCATTCGGAGCGCACACCTAGCTCATATGGAGCATCCACCACTTGTGCGGACTGTCACCTCAGAAGTCTGCTAGTGCCACTTGTGGCAGCTTTGCTATAGGTTCGCCATCACTGCTCTAAACCAAAACAGGCTTCTAACTACCTCAACCACACTGCGTTAAAGTGCAAAGTGGAGCAAAAATCCGAGTCAGGCATTGCAAAGAGGTGTCCCAATGGTGATGTTACTCAAGGTTCAGTCCACAATATGTGTCCAAACATCTTTGTAGCTGCCTGCTCACTATGCTGTGACAAGGCAAAGTCTTTAGAACTGTATCCTTTTCGTTTTTCTTATTTGTTGTTTTTCAGTAATGTATTATACCATTATGTTTCTGCTGCTGACCTTTAATCTCAATGTGAGTACATTTGTCCTCTTGGAGGTACACCAAACCTTTACAAATATGTGTGGTCTTTATAGCAAACAATTATTTATATCTGATATATAGGAGTAAATGTTTCTTAAAAGGGTCACAGAGAAAACTGGAAGCAGCCATCTTGCTTTCCTGCCAGACGACCTGTAACACAGTTTCTATGATAACACTTGAGTGATCTCAAATTGTGGATTCACACATATTACAGTAACCGTCTTTTCCGCTGATCCCATGTAAAAAAGAGGGTCTCACTCTGCGCACAGTTCAAATGAGCGGAGCAATCCCCTGCTGTGATTGGCTGAGTGTCTCTAAATATACACAAATATACAAATAGTGGCACCTAGTAATATAGAATCAAAAATAGCTTTTATTTATTGGGGGGGGGGGGGGGGGGGGCTGTTTTGGTATACTTTCCCTGTTTAAAAAAAAAACTGTTTTTTAGTCTATATTACTAGGTGTGCAGCCACTATTTGTATATTTCTGTAACCTTTTTGTAGTTTGGGACTGCCTTGTGGTTTGCACCCAGCTACAGTGTTGTTTTTATGTAGCTTTTGTATTGTTTCTAGTTGTCCTGCCTCACTCTGTCTAATTTCTCTTAAGATGCACATGTTACATGTGGGAAAGGGACACAATCTTTAACACTTGCTTCCTCCATTAAAACTAATGTTTCTCTCCATTTATGCATTTGCTTGCAGGTCTGCGAACACAATAGATAGATCATTTTTAATACGTTTTTATTATGTACATTCATAGTATAAATCATATTTCAGTAACAGAGTGCCTTTAGAGTTATTTGGTATGGACAAAGGTTTTCATATTACATCTTTTAACACTGTACTATAATGGTGAATTGAGAACTGGCATTGATTTCATTATTTCAGTACACTGTTAGAATTTGCATAGCTTGTGTTGATGCATTTCTTTTTAAATGCATAGTAAGTTTTGTCTACAGTACAATAGCAGTGTTCATTAGCACATTTTTAAGTGTACACTGTCTTCATTTACATAGGGAGGCAGCAATGTTATTTATTAGAGTTTAATGATTATAAAGTTCTGAATTGTGTTTTGTTTTTGTTTTAAAAAAAAAAAAACCAGTCTCTCCAAAATGTTCATTATCCTGCCATCAAACTGTTTGAGATAGGCCTCAGCACATGTTTTATGTCATTGGAAATGAGAACAACTAGTTGTATACAAGACTTTCACCAAAATGAGGACAATAGCAGCTACCAAAAGAACACTAAGATGTGGTTCCTCAACACACAAAGTAATACAAGTTAAAATATTGGTGAGAGCGCTGATTGGAAAGACAGAAAAAAAAGGTGAAAAATTCGGCTGGAATTCTCAAAATTTCAAAAAGTTGAAAAACACAAGTTTAATATTGATATTGCCGTTTCTGAGCATAATGTATAAAAACATTACATTAAAAACACAGTATGCACAACATCAACACTTGTTTGTACAATAACGGGGTCTTCCTCTATGATTTGAAATACGTCTGCATCAGTAGATGCAATAAAAAGAGAGTCCTGTTAAATATATATAACAACAGTGTCAGATTTTAACCATAGAGGGGAAACAAAAGAATCACACACACATAATCAGTTATCTTTTTTTAAAAATGCAATGTTTCGATTGAGATTACAAGAACACGTGTAAGCTTGCCACATATAAGAATAGGTCGAGGAGGTCGACTTTCATTTTGAGACAAAATTTGGCACCCGAGATTGAGATGGGGAAAAAAACAGGTTTGAATATTCCCCATTGAAAGTAATGGGAGGGGAAATGATCAAAGCTATTTTTGAGACTAAGTCAAATTCTGTATAACTTTGAATCAATCTATAAAAAAACATTCAATAAATAAATAAATATACAGTGATAATGAAACAATAATATGGCATAATCCAAGCCATATTTGAATGTATACAAAAAAATGCAAAAATTGGAAAAACGATAATCAGAAAAAAAAACCAGCAAAACAACTTACAGAAATAGCCAAGACCAAGAGAGTATGTACCCAGCAAAATAGCATCCCAACGTTTCAGATTAATGCCTTCTACCGGAGGAGCTATCATATATCAGGGGTGGTTTTTTTTTTAAATGTTTTTTTTTCTTTAACTTTGTGCCGCCCCCAGGGGCAAATAAGGCAAGTGCCGCCCTAGGCACTTGCCTTGTTTGTCTTGCGCTTAATACAGCACTGCCTAAGCCTAATGAGTTTCTTTTCTTTTGTGATTATAGAAGGGGCTATAAAGCGTGCACACTACCAAGGTGAATGCAACTTTATGTATTTTTAATTTTACAGAATTTACCTGTTCATGCACACAGTTAATCTGGTATTTCCTTCTAGGTGATATAGCGCCAGTCATCGGTAGCCTTTATAAAAGGGCCATTCATGGTGTGATAAGAAATAAGGCGTTGCTCAGATTAGCACAGTGGCAATGCGTGGTGATCATATAACAGAAAAGCAAATATTCCTTTTTGCAAAGAAACATTAGTTAACATTCTGTTAGCATAATATCACAAATACTGCGGAGAATACACTTTGTATAATTGATTTGTTATTTATTTAATGTAATGTTTGGATGAACAATGACTATATAACATATTCAGTGAGGTTAAATCCTAAACAGTCACCACTTTAAACAATTTAAACAGGGGGAAGGAGCCATCACTGGGACTAGGGTGGAGAAATTGGGAAATTATTGTTAATGAAATGGAGGTAGGAAAAGTTTAGGGACTAAGATGCAAAGGGGGGGGGGGGGGGAATGAGGACCGGGATATAGACGAGGGAGGTGAATATAGTTAAGTTAAAGTAGAAGCATAATGTGAAACAAGATGGGAACAGGGGTATGTGTACTTTGAGTAAGGACTATGGTGAAATGAGGGACAGGGAACATGGGTACTATAATGGCGAGGGGAATGTATTGGAACTAAGATGTAAAGATGGGGAAAGGAAGCATGGCATTGTGATGGAAAGTCCCCATAAGGAAATGTAAAGGTATCTTGTTGAATCATTGAATTACATGATAACATGGTTTGGTTACAGAGATAGAAAGGGGACTGACATGGAGGGATTAGAGGGACTATGGTGACTGAGATGAAATACAGAGAAGAAGTAATATGGATAAGTGAAATGGAGGCAGAGGCAGTGGGATAGGAAATAAATGGAGGATAAGATAGATGAAGGAAATCCCATTGTCAGTCCCAGTGCCCGACTTTGAATTCCTCTTTGTTTGGATCCAGATGATGCAAAAGCACCCCAACAAGGCAATTGGCAATGTGGTCCACTGTGAGCAAATGATTATTACATAAAAAAAAGTTTTTTGTAAACATCAAGCTGATACTACTAGTTTTTAAATGTGGTTCAGTCCTTAATATGAAGAGGTCACTGGTGATGGCCTTTTCCTAACCGCGTAAAAAAGGAGAACTGTGTCAGTGTTTCTAAAGAAATAGCGAAGTGATGTTTATTTATAATATGTGACGATTCATTTCTAAAATTAGGATTTTTTGCAAGACATGAAATATGCTTAATTTTGGAAAATGTTGTCACCTTTTCCCCATAGTGCAGACGCACACCAATTTCTGTTATTTTGTTTCCTGTCCTCTTGGTAACAATATGGTCTAATTTATAACTTGAAACCTAGATCAGTTAAATCCTGTATTTCTGAAGGCTGATAGAAAGCCTCCAATAGTTGGCTGTACCATTGTGGTCTTGTGCACTATTATTCAATGCATTTACCTGGGCAAGGTAGAGATGGGGGGGGGGGGGGGGGGGTAACTGGGAGAAGAATGCTTTTATATAGTTGCAGGGGGCCTGCATCATTTTATTTTCATTGGGGTCACAGGCATACATTACAAAACGATAAGAAAATATATACTGTACTCAAACGGAGGAAAATTATTTACAGCTAACTCACCACCAAACCCAGGTCTGGGCCTTCCATCCAGCGAGGTCCAGGCATGCAAACAGAAACAATGTTGACTTCAGCTGCTCGGCAGCACACATGTTGCTCGCCACACCAGCCAATGAAATAAAAGTTAATTTACTTTATTGAAATAGTTTAAAACCAAGGCACCAGTGTGTGTGTGGGGGGGGGGGGGGGGGGGGACATATATGTACAAGCGCTACACCTAACACGTTTCGTGTGGGCTGCGCTTAATCATAGGTCTGTGGCCCCGGGGAGCCACTATGTATTTATATTCGAGTCTACTGCTTGTGGGGGGGGGGGGGGCTCTATGTACGTTTTTTGAGACCACAGGCATGCACCGGCCTGCAGCACTGCGGGCCCAATAACTATTTATTTAAGAGGCCGCAGATAAGCAACGGCCGGCAGTCAATCATTTATTGGGCCTCCAGGTGGGAAATTAATCGTCAGTTCCTGTTAATTTACTCCTAACACCACTTTTCAAATAATGCACAATTTCTGATTTGGATACAACATAATTGCTATAGTTTTCTATCATATTTTTTTTTTAAAGCATGATTGATTGGTGTTTCCTTTATGGCAGTTATGTCACTGTGACTGGAGGTCATTAATGTGTTAGTGTGTGCATTCTTATTTCATTATGTCAGTATGTTGTAGTGAGTTTTATCACTTGGTATGTCATTTTTTAAAGAAATGTGCCTGTACCTTCTTACGTTGAACCTCGCAATGCTATATGTTATCACAACTGTTGCTGTATTTGTTTTAATGTATGTGTACCAAAACAATATGTTAATGTCATATATATATATATATTAAACACACATACATGTTACAGTGTAATTGATTGATTGCATAATGCATTTCAGCATTGCACTGACTCAGTCAGTCTGCATGATGCATCATTACTTCCCAGATCTCTTCTCTCATAGCTGACACACAGGAGTTAGTGATCTTATCTGGGGGATCATGTTACCGGCCACATATGGTTTGTAGAATCTGTATTTACCTATTAGTAAGTGTTTAGTAAGTAAGTTTAGATATGAACTGAGTCTAGACAATGGGGGCCCTCCCGTGACCTTAAGCAATGGGTAGCCAAATGATTTATCTATGGCTAAGAATTGAAGGCGTTATAGTTTATTAAGAGCTGGAGAAACCCTAATGTCACATACTATGACTTTACTGAACAAAAATCATAATATATTATATACACATGTCACAGGAACACTATGAACCTACTGTCAGAAATATGTCCAAATTCTGTTTATAAGGTCATTTGTCACACTCTCTTATATTCCTTTTTGCTCTGTAAATACTTGTATATGTCTTACTGTACCGCATAGTGCTGGGAACTTGTTGATCCTCAAATTTGTTATTATGAGTGTGTTTGAAATATAACTTCGCGCTGGAAATTAATATGCAATCAAACCAGTCTTACTAATGTTATCCCCTTCTGTAGCTTGCAATATTTGAAATAGGGGAGAGATAGGAGGGTCTTGTCTAATGCCCTTACAGGTACCACTAAACCATTTCTACAAACAATTTAACCATTCAAAGGTACATTTGGTTTTAGGGGAGAAGGCTAGGTGTGAGGCCAGGAGATTGGGCAATTCCAAGAATTTTAGGTGACTTTCTAACCTATAATTAACTGTTTACACAATTTACATTAATTAAAGTTAGCCAGAGTAAGAGAACCTGAAGAATCTGTTTCATATAACTCTGCTTTCTGCTACCATGATCCAATATGTTTTAGACACCTTTTGCTTGAGACTGGGGGGAATATGATAACTATACTTGTAATGTGTATATATATATATTGCATAGGAGCCTGTACAGAAGGTTTTACTAGTTGTACAGGTTGCCAGGTCAGCCAGTTTTTTTGCTGGTCACTTATTACTTTTACATGCTCCTCTGCAGAGGGAAATGGATAATTGCTCAGGGAGTGAATAGACGCAGTGGTGTCTCCAGCAATCATATACTATATATATATATATATATACTTCTATGAACTTTTTAATGTTATATTAAACTTTTCACCCAGGATTTGGCCCAGCACCCAGATGGCACCCAGGACTTGCCCCAGAACCAAGATTGTGCCCAAGATTTCCTCCCGCCACCATATTGCAACCAGGATTTGTCCCAGAATCCAGAATTTACCCCAGGATGCAGGACACACCCAGGATTTGCCCAACACCTAGGATTTGCCCCAGCATGCTGACCGCACTCACAGGTAGAAGTGTTTGAAGCCATTTCACCAGTTTGTGGGCAGTCCTCTGCAAGTGTCATCACTTCCCCTGAAAAATGGTCATGCACTACATTCATGCCACACTGTCCTATTGGTGGCCACAGTTATGCAAATTTATGACATCATCTCATTAATATTTTTGCCTGAAAATATCTTACTTACAGTATTTGTATCAGTGTTAAAAGGACAGATACCTTCAATTTTCTCCATTACCTGCTCATATGTTGTGTGTTCAGTGATGGAGCCTCTTTACGTTTCATTATAAAAACAAGAAAACACTTTTATTCCTTTAATAATAATAATTCCAGAGCTTGCCTTAGCTAGCTGTTTGTGGACGGATCACATTCTTCTGCTATCTGCTCAGTGCTCTTTAAACTCTGTGGCTATTTTCAAACAGTATTATGTCAGGAGTTCAGTTTAGCATGTGCACTTTGGGACACAATCACAGACTAACAGTCTCCCCTGAGAATGTTATAATTATTTTAAAGTGACATGTGACCAGAGGATTGTAACTGCAAGTGTCTCAATTATTTCCCCTTTCTCCTTTTACCCACGACATGTGGTAGGTAGCGTAATGAAACAAGCTGTTGGATTAGTAACTTAATATTTATATGCAAAGTGAGCTTACTCTATTAAAGTCCCATTTTGACCTCAGATTTGGACTGGTAAAAAGATAAATTGTTTTATTTATAAAGTGCTGACTTATTCACTGGCTCTATACACAGCATTATCATGGTTTATTTATTGATCTATTGCCATACTCCATTTTTCAAACTGATGTCAATCTACAGAGTTGGATCCAGCTCTGATAATTATAGAGCTCAGGAACCCCTTAAGGGTAGTTCTTCCTACCTATGTTTCTGTATATGGAACTGACATGTTATTAATATGTGTGAAATGTACTTATTTATGGTTCTCCACCAAAAACTTCCCCTAAGACTCTTCTTTTTAGTCTGTATTCTTCTTTCCAGTTCCTTAAAAAATGTATCAGAGGTACTAAGGTTAGGAGATAGTTGGTTGGGATTTGCTCATGGTAGAATTCACAAATGTATACACATTTTGCTTTTTGCTAGATAATCTGCTGCAGAAAAATGGCAAATATGTCAATAATAGTTACATTACAAATATAATTTCTTTATATGTGAAACATTAACTTTTTGCAGAATTTTAAGTTTAAAAATCAATATTTAATTATATGTTTAGACATTTCTGTACACATCTGCTACATACGTAAATATGCAAAAGTGCATGTTAATGAGTTACTAATGCATCCAGATGATGGAGAGTTTTTTCCACTAAGTGAAACTCAGGTGGCCAGTAATGAGTCAAAAACATATAGTAATTGCATTATAAGTATCGGCTCACACCAGACATCAATTTAGGACACATTGCTTGTACACATTGAGATGTATTTCTATCATTTGTTTGGGAGTTAAAATGATATACTTGTATTTAGGAAACTCTGACGACCCTACAATAAAAAACAAAACAGTAAATCAGCAGCTGCCACCTCAAGTCATTGTGCACCTTGGAAAATGACCATCTGTCCTCTACCGCTAGCAATAGTTACAGACTCCGCTCTGGTTATTACAATTTGTGATAAAGTTCATCACCCTTCGACCTTAATTCTACACTAAACACAACACAAGAAATGCACAGTAATCATCATTGCTTGCAGCCTCAGGGTCTGCAACCTGTTTGCATGTATACCCAACTGCATACATATTGTCTGTGAGCATCTGCCTCCATCTGGGCTCTCCAGATAAGTTGTGGTTTATTCTCTAAAAAGGCATTAAAGGCAGATAATTATTTTTTGCATGTTCCAATGTGCATAGTTTTTGCCTACTGGAGCATGCATTGTAGTTTTATTCTGCCCATCATTTCCCTCATTGAATATACCTGGGGAATTATAAGGTGACAGTGACCTCACTCTTATGTGCAGTATGATTACCATGATTGCACAGAGAAGCATGGAGTCACTAATGTGCTACTCTGACATCACACATACAGCTCCCGTGAGATGCTTAGGAAGTCCAACATTCCAGTTAGCATTAATTGTGGAAGAGGACCTCCACCAGCTAAAAAACCTACAGTATACAATAAGCCTTTTAGTAATTAAACATGCAATTAACATCATTAACACATATTTCTAGTTTAGGATTTAGCTTTAATATGCAGTAATTATTCTGTTTGCAAACAATTTGCTTAGCAATTAAGGCTTTGTTTTAGCCTTACACTTGTCTGATCTCTACAATTAACTTTTCAATCTGTGATACCATTGTGTGACTTTCAGATCAGAGAGTAAGTATTACATAAACATTGATTTTTAAAAATAAAAATTTGGAGAGCAGAAATGGACACAGAGGGCGCTGGGAGGCTGAGGGCAGACACAGTACTGGGAAGCTGGATAACAGAGAGGGTACTGGGAGGCTGAGGGCAGACATGGTGCCGGGAAGCTGGGGGCAGAGAGGGTACTGGGAGGCTGAGGGCAGAGAGGGTCCTGGGAGACTGAGGGCAGACAGGGTACTGGGAGACTGTGGGCAGACACGGTACTGGGAAGCTGGGGGCAGAGAGGGTCCTGGGAGACTGAGGGCAGACACGGTACTGGGAAGCTGGGGGCAGAGAGGGTACTGGGAGGCTTAGGGCAGACAGGGTACTGAGATGCTTAGGGCAGAGAGGGTACTGGGAGGCTTAGGGCAGAGAGGGAACTGGGAAGCTGTGGGCAGACAGGGTACTGGGAAGTTGTGGGCAGAGAGGGTCCTGGGAGACTAAGGACAGACAGGGTACTGGGAGACTGAGGGCAGAGAGGGTACTGGGAAACTGTGGGCAGACAGGGTACTGGGAGACTCAGGGCAGACAGGGTACTGGGAGACTGAGGGCAGACAGGGTACTGGGAAGTTGTGGGCAGAGAGGGTACTGGGAGACTGAGGGCAGACAGGGTACTGGGAAGCTGGGGGCAGAGAGGATTGAGCAATTAATGAAGTAATTGTGAAACATATAATAATTTATCAGCCTTGTTGAACCCAGTTTGTAATTTATTTGTGCTGAAAGGATTAACCATGTACTTAGCATGGAGATAGCTGCTATCCTGGTGTTATCCAGACAGCTGGTTACATAATATTAATCCCTTGACAAGTAACCCATATCTCATGACAACATTCAAGTTAATTCCTTTTTTGTAAAGATCCTTTAAGAAAACTTACTGGCTATTTATCCGTTTCTGTTATTTCTGAATTAACCTCATTTTGAAAATTAAGTTATTTTGAATAATGCTGCCGTTTTCAGCAAAAATAAAATCTCTCCAAACTTTCAGTACATTGGACTTGGGCCTTATGTTTCATAGAATGATTGACAGAGGTACTTGCACAATAAGCTTATAAACACTTTTATTTAAGGGATAAGTTAAACATCATTTATACTGTGAAAGTAGAACATATTAACTAATCTAAAAGGATTTGTATATTGTGTTAGCATAATTACAGGCAAATGAGTAGATTAAGAGAAAATTGAATTTTAAAGGAGTCTGCGGAGTCTCTTGATTATGACATTGACTTATGGATTGATATTACGCATTTTCCATATTTCATTGGATATCAAGTAAAGTGTATCTTCTCTCTGGAATTGGTGAAATTGGGGAGGGGGCAGAGCTAGCTTTGTCTTGATGGCAGTAACGCTTTACAGAAACTCCTCAGTACCAAAACAAACCCGCAAACCCCTTTAAGTCACTGGTTGTAGCGGCCTCATCTAATATGGGAAGTCACTCTTCTTGCCAGCACTCCTTGGAAAGGGTTTAGTCTCCTACCCACCAAAAGGCACTTTGCCAATATTATTGATGGGCTGCTAGGGCATCAGGATCTCAAAAACAGAGACTCCTGGAAGATAGGGGACCTGCCAAGAGACAGTTAATGCTTTAAATTGTCACATCCAAATCCAGGAATATCAAATATATTCCCTTCAGCCGCAAGTGTCAGAATTGGTTGCCGAAAGCTGCAGAAATAACGTAATGTTCCGCGTGGTCCCTGAAGCGATCAAAGAGGCAGACCAGACCACAGACTTTTTTTTACTATATTTTACAAAGAACCCCTGTTGCCAGGTTCCCCATCTAGGGTTGTCCCGTGATGCCGGCACTGCTTGGAGTGGTGGAGATCCTCCATCTTTCTGGCTCCATCCATTACATGATCCATATTCTGAGACTTTCTTTGAAAAATAGAGTCGAAAAGACTGAGATCTGCCTCTGGGATTGCTTCAGAGACCCATGGATCCTTAAGTTATTTCTGCAGCTTTTGTTACCCAATTCCTCCACTTGCTGCTGAAGGGAGTATATTTGATGCGTCTGGGTTTGTTTTTGTGGCAGAGAGAGGACCCTGCTTTTTACAAGTTATACCTCTTATTCCCATTTTTGATGCCGTCATCAGCATTCCATGCGTACATTTGACCAAGACATCACAACTTGGAGAGGGCTCACTATTTCAGCTTATTACCTGAGATGCGCTCTAACAATAATGATCTTGTGATTCCATTGAACCTCTAATGAAAACTTTGACCAATTATACTTTAATGACTGCAGCTATAGCGTAGCTATAACCTACACACAGGATAATGATTTTAGCACATAGTTATTTTCATACTGTTGGGCCATCAGAGCCCAAGTTTTCCTCACACCCCAGGGCACCTCAGCCTGCTCTGTTTAAGGCCCGTTTGCTCTCATGCAGCAGCTGTACCATCTTCCTTTTTATTTCCTTTTTATGTTTCTTCCCTCTTTATCCCCTTCTTCCTTCCCCCTCTTCTCTTTTTCCCTCTTTTTCTCTCACACTCTTTTGCTATCTCCACTTTATCATTTTTTACTTCTTTATTTTTTGTTTTATTTTTAGCTTATTGTTTGATGCTGTTATATTAGTATACTTGACAACTTTTTGCCTTGCCTATGCTGGCTTGATATAAATACATCTATTATAACTTATTACTGAGAAATCTCATAAAACATAACATACAAAAAGAATGTCTTAAATTGTATGTATTTTTTGTTATTTAGAAAACATGCTTTTTTTCTTTTAAAGGTTGTACAATGTTTTCTTCAACACAAAAACACAATCTCTTTGCAGAAGTTAATTTCAGGATTACAAGGAGGTGACAGGATAAGGTTATTTTTTTTTACCTTGGACAGAAATACCTGTAACTCCTGTCTCTCTATTCTCAACACTTTTCGCTGCTGTCAACTGATGGATGACATTACACTCACACGATGATCAATGGCTTTACAATAGTTTTAAAGGAATATGGAAAATAAGAGGTGGTGTTTCCTGTGAGCCAAAGTATACATAACGTTTGTAGGGATCAATTTGCTGCATCTAAAAAAAAGCACTGTGAAAGTGAGATGTGGTGAACGAAATCCATCTATTGAATGCTTTGTAACCTTTTTTCAAAACAAAAGGAATTATATAAAAATACCCAGTGTCAGTAAACTGACCTGTCAGGGGATTAAATAATGCATGTTATACCACACAATCTCCGGATTCAAATTCTCTAGGATTAAATAAATTTACCAAGCGTATCCAATTACTTGAAAAATGTCTAAAATACTGTATATTAAAAAAAAAAAATAACGGAAGGAGGGTGGCATTTTCCGACAGAATTTTGTCTGAGATAAAAAGTTGTATTACATCCTAATCCAGCCACAAATTTCCTCAGAAAACATTTGTGGCTGGCAAAAACAGTTGAGAAGTGGTAAAAACAAATTGCAATAATCCTATAGGTATCAAAGGCCTAACAAATTAGTAAAAGATTCTAAGAATGATATTTTATATAATATTTATTCTATTCAGTAAATGTTTGAGCCAATCTAGTCTGTACAATTTTCTAAATACTGTCATTAGTCCATGACCTTATTTTATATCTAAGATACACTTATGCCTATCCCACGCATACTTAACTCCATCACTGTGTTAACCTATGCCACTTCAGATGGAAAGCTATTCCATGCATCCACTACCCTCTCAGTAAATTAATACTTCCTGATATTACTTTTAAACTTTTGCCCCTTTCATTTACAATTTTGTCCTCTTGTTGTGGCAATTTTTCATCTTTTAAATATACTCTCATTTTATGTATTTAAATGTTTCTTTCATATACCCTCTGGCCTCATCTTCCTGCCAAGTTATACATGTTAAGCCTTTCCTGGTGAGTTTTATCCTGCAGTCCATGAACCCGTTTAGTAGCCCTTCTCTTAATTCTCTCCAAATATCAATATCCTTCTGGAGATACGGTCTCCAGTACTGCGTACAATACTCCAAGTGAGGTCTCACCAGTGCTCTGTACAATGGCATGAGCACTTCCCTCTTCCTACTGCCAATACCTCTCTCTATGCAACCAAGCATTCTGCTAGCATTTCCTGCTGCTCTATTACATTATCTACCTACCTTTAAGTCCTCTGAAATTATTGCTCCTAAATCTCTTTCCTCAGATGATGATGTTAGGACAGTATCACATATTGTATACCCTGCGCTTGGGTTTTTACGCCCAAGGTGCATAATCTTGCACTTATCCACATTTAATGTCAGTTGCCACAGCTCTGACAATTTTTCTAGTTCACCTAAATCATTTTCCTTTTGGCTTATCCCTCCAGGAACACCAACCCTGTTGCAAATCTTTGTATCATCAGATAAAGACATAACTTACTCTCAAGACCTTCTGCAATGTCAAGAAATAAAAACATTAAAGAGAATTGGTCCAAGTGCAGATCCCTAAGGTACCAGACTGGTAACATTGCTTTTAATATACGAAACTGACTACACCCCTCTGCTGTCTATAACTCAGCCAGTGCCTAATCCATTCAACAATATTGGAAACCAAATTCAAAGATTTCCAAGTGCAGTTTATTGATAAGCCTTCTATGTGCGACAGTTTCAAAGCTGAAATCTCACTGAAATCTAGGTAAGCAAAGTCTACTGCATCACCTTAATCTATTATTTTAGTCACCCAATCATATAAATTAATAAGATTAGTGTGACATCATCTCCCTGAAGTAAACTCATGTCTCTAATCTTGAAATCCAGGTGATTTTAGATGTTCATCAATTCTATCCTTTAACATGGTTTCCATTACTTCCCCCACTACTGATGTAAGACTTACTGACCTTTATTTGCCTGACTCCTCCCTAGTACTTTCCTTGTGAAGGGGCACATTCGCTAATTTCCAGTCTTCTGGGACTACTCCCATTAACAATGATTGGTTAAAAAATGTTCAACCTTCCTTTCATTTCAGCTTAGCTATAAAATCTGTAGTATTTCTGTTTACTTGTCATGTCACTTTTTATGAATAGGCACCTTAAGAAAGCATTTTATATATTTTTGGAACAGTGGAAGATACATGTTAAACTGATGTTGCACTTTTTTCCTTTAAGTCCGGCAAAGTTTTGATGGGAAATTTTCCTTCATTTTTATCGATAAAAACATGGTTGTGGAAAGTGTAAATTCAAACACAATTAAGGAGCATTAACTGCTAAGCAGTAAGATGACATATCAAAGTATCTGATGTATACAATTATTATCAACATGTAACATCTGTGTATAACACACAATAATAATTGATTTTAGTTCAGTATGGGTGGTGGAAGTGTTGGATATGGAGGAAATGGTGGGGGGAGAGGGGCTTAGTCCTAGTCCATCTGGAAGGAGATGGTGGGGAGGTCAGGAGTATTTTTATACTTTTAACTGTTGCATATTCAATTATGGGTTCAAAAACATAACATTCAGCTAATTGGACAAAGTTACATTACATTACATTAACATTTATCTTTATAGCGCCAAAAATGTATGTAGCGCTAAGTACAGAGCATAGAGGGGGTAAACATACTAACCAAGACCAACAAGAACAAACTGATCCATGACGGAGAGAGCCATCTCGCAAGCTTAGTGTACTATTCGCATCTGTCTTGTGAGGATAAGATCATTTCCTTTATTTCATTTATGGATCCAACCTGTTGGACCCAAAGTTCCAGTGAATGAGTTGGCTTATCACATGTTTGGTTGTGTTCAGTGGATAAATTGCGACTGATCTTTTATAGCAGGTAGTGCATGGTTTTATGATGTATCTTAAAACCAATGCAATTAATCAACCTCCAAAAGGATTTTATTTTACCACAGGACCACCATATGTGGATGAAGCTTCCGGTTCTTCTTTACACACTTATGATTGAACGTTCCTTAACCTTTTCATTGCTTTTTTGCACTTATTTTTGGATTTACCCTCACGTTATTAAACAATACTGCTTTATCTTTTGAAGCATTCCGGAGTGCCGCTTTTCTTTTTGTTCATATCTTCCTTATCCCTTCAACAATGATTGGACACTATCAGGAAGATACCATGTTGGACCTCTCTGTACCAGCTGGCCATTAGTTAGTGCGCGAAATTTAGAAACATTTTAACAAGGGTTATTGTTACCTGAAGTTCTGATTCCCATTTGGTGACATAAAGGGGACATTTAAAGTGGGTGGGTTCTCTCCTGGGCAGGTGTCTATTGGGGAGAGAGATGACAAAATGTGTAAGTTGTTTGTATCCAGACCAGTGACGAGTAAGTGGATAAAACCATTTCGTTTTTAATTGTAATATGTAGCATAACGCATTGTTCTCTGCAAGAGCACTAGTAAGGTTAACATTTTTTAGTTTTTAAAATGGGCCATGAACACTTAGAGCAACAAAAGGTACATTGCCAAATTGGATGCTGCTGTTAATACAATGCAGAGTGTAATGTTAACTAACAAAATTATATTATGACAGGGCATATAGAAAAAGTGGCCAAAGGATGGCCAAAAATAGGCTGGATAAGAGCAAACTTGGGTGTGGGTTTGTACATAGTGTGCAGGAATCTACTAAGCCACACCCACTTAGTACCCGACAGTACCATATATTATTCTAATAACCTAAATGGGAATTTACTTCATGTGTTTATCACAATCCTATGTATACCGGTTTAGAGCTAGGAATATTTTGTTCAGGTCATTCAGATAGGTCTTGTTTCTGGAACAGATCCCAAGTATCCTAAGATAGACCACACAGTGTCTACAAATACATGTCTGCAATGATGCAATGTTTACAGTTCATATGATGCTTCATTTTTAAATTTGACAAGCTGACTGCATATCCAGACGGGAATTTGAAGTCGTCACATTGACGTGTCCAGGTCTATTAATGTAAGTGGACTGGTGTCTGTATGTAAGAGCACCGGTGTCTATATGTAAGTTTAAGTTTGCCCGTCTCACATTCTTTGTGGATTCAGAGCACAATGCAAAAAAAAGTAAAGAGGATCTAAAAAATGTTTAAAAAATCTGATAATGGGTTGATACAGATACATAAACCATATTATACTAGAGACACTACAAACTCTTTAGCACTATCGTGTAGATGCTACGGCAGACAAACTAGCTTCCATAACACTACCTTTTTAATTCTGTCCTGTGTCATCTTCCAATGCCTTGGATTATTTCAACATTAAAGGATGATTATTAGTGCCACAGTTTCTTTCACGTAGAAAGTGGGTCCTGCTGAGGATTCTTGAGGGTCTACTCAATAAAGAGAGAAATGCAGGGAATTGAGATGCAGGTAAAAAAAAATCCCCTATACAACTGAATAGGAGAATTTTCTCAGTTCTCTGCAATTTTCTCTTTTTTCTTTTACTGAGTAGACCTTTTGGTGTAATGTAGTAATAAAGGGTACCAGAGGTTTTAAGGTTCAACTCAATAAAGAGAACATTTTCAAGGAATTTAAAAACTTTAGGCCGAAGTAGCTGAGTTAGAACAATTCTCCAATGCAGCTGAATGAGGGAATTTTTCCAACTCAGCTACTTTGGACTTAAGTTTAAAATTCCCATCTCAATTCTCTGCAATTCTCTCTTTATTGAGTAGACCCTCATATCTGTCACTCTGGAAATGTGGGAAATGTGTCACATTGACAAATATTTTTTATATAATATTTGAATAAATATTTTTTTATAATGCTTAGTCCCTTAAAAATAGAATATCTCCAGTGAACTGGTCAATGTAGTGGTTTTCAAATCTGGTCTCAGGAACCACTAATTATGTTAAAATCTTGAGACTTCCCATTCTAGTATAGTCCCAGTCTATACACGCAGGTCGTGGGGCTTGTAACTAACAGGGACCTGCAAAAATTCTCCAACTTTCCTGTCTTTCCAACTCGACTACTACTGACATTTTTTCAGTTCACTTTTAGTGAATAGCATTGGGTTAAAAGATGTTATGATCTTTACCTGATCTTCAGAAGAAGGTGTTGAAATGCTTCTGTCACCTAATATCCTTTAGTGACTTGCACCCAGTGAGGTCTAAATGTGTCATGACATATAATATGGGGCATAATTAGATCACTTCTGTCATGACCAAAGTGTCATGCATTTCTGAGTGTTGTGTCTCTGTACACTATACTTGTCTTGTTTTTCTATCACTGGACAGAGGGATCACATGCAAAGCATTTTAAATCCTCTGCATTCATTTATTATAAGATAGTATATATATCAGTGTGTCCCTGAGGGATAACTGTCTGTCCAAAACTGAATAATATCCTACATTTTTTTTTCTGAACAATTTCATTTTCCTTTTGAAGCATAGTTTTCAACAAAACAAATATATCATTAACAGTTATGGGTCATATAGGTCATAGCCAGGCACTGAAATTATTAAAAGCTAAATATGGAAAACACTGTCCAACATGTTATAATAGACAAGTCCTGGGACTGCAATCTGGTGTGCTGGGACAAGTCCTGGGAGTGCAATCTGGTGTGCTGGGACAAGTCCTGGGACTGCAATCTGGTGTGCTGAGACATGTCCAGGGACTGCAATCTGGTGTGCTAGGACAAGTCCTGGGACCTCAATCTGGTGTGCTGGGACAAGTCATGGGACTGCAATCTGGTGTGCTGGGACAAGATCTGGGACTGCAATCTGGTGTGCTGGGACAAGTCCTGGGACTGCAATCTGGTGTGCTGGGCAAGTCCTGGGAGTGCAATCTGGTGTGCTAGTACAAGTCCTGGGACTGCAATCTGGTGTGCTGGTACAACTCCTGGGAGTAAAATCTGGTGTACTGGGACAAGTCTTTGGAGAGAAATCTGTTGTGCTGGGACAAGTCCTGGGAGTGCAATCTGGTGTGCTGGGCAAGTCCTGGGAGTGCAATCTGGTGTGCTAGTACAAGTCCTGGGACTGCAATCTGGTGTGCTGGTACAACTCCTGGGAGTAAAATCTGGTGTGCTGGGACAAGTCTTTGGAGAGAAATCTGTTGTGCTGGGACAAGTCCTGGGAGTGCAATCTGGTGTGCTGGGACAAGTCCTGGGACTGCAATCTGGTGTGCTGGGACAAGTCCTTGGAGAGCAACCTGGTGTGCTGGGACAAGCAGGGGCTTATAGTGCCCCTGAGTGACAGGTGTGCTGCCTGTCCGGAGCACACCTGTCTCTCAGAGGCCAAATGTATCTCGAGTATTTCCAGGGGTTTGTGTCTGCGAACAGCCAGCACACAAACCCCCGGAAATACACAAGATACATCCAAGGGGCCGACGGTATCTGGGAATTCGGCAACAGAGTCACTCACTCTGGGGCTAATTCGACCAGCACTAAAATTATACAAATGTTCGACTCTGTTGCCAAATTCACAGCTGCTGTCTGTCTCCCGGATGTATTTCCGGAGTTTGTGTGCTCTCTATTCTGAGCACACAAACCCCAGAAATACACTTCGTGGCTCCGTGCTAGGTATGCGGCGCTCACCTAGCAGCCACGTCTGGGGTCAAGTCTGGGAGTGCAACCTGGTGTGCTGGGACAAGTCCTTGGAGAGCAATCTGGTGGGTAGGGGCAAGAACCGGGAGTGCAATCAGGGGCTGTGGGTGCAATGGCAAGGGACATGGAAGCAATAATTAAAGGAGGGCAGCATAAATGGAGTGAACGGGCAGAGGAAGGAATTGAAAACAAGTAATAATTTTTTTTACCACCTCTTGTGATTGGCAGTGAGAGTGGCACCTCAGGGAGGGTAATGATATACTGCTTTCTAACTGAACCATGGAAATACCATTTTTATTTTCTACAAGAGGCTGACATTCAATATGTTATATTAAGATGGGTTTTCATAAAATGGTTTAGATTTTGTTGGCCCCATAATTAAATTTAAAACAGCTTACTTGCTTTCAATATATATCTTTGCTTATAGTGTGCAGAACTCTGGGAAAAACGTGGTGTGCTGTGGGTGAGAAAAGGTTGAGGAGCACTGCTTTAAAGCACTTTCAACTATTTGAGTTGGAGAGTTAATTGTTAAAAAAATATATGTTCCATCAATTCTCTCTTCTGTGTAGTTTCCCCTCCACCTCAAGCTCTGCAACATGCAGCCTGGGAGCTTCAAGGAGACTACCACAAAATGGGTGTCACTTCTGAATGAACGGCCAAAAGCTAGTTTAATCAGACAGAGGGTTTAGTCTATGTTTAATGTTGCATGCTGTACCAAATTCTAAAAAAAAAAAAGCTGAAATGGACTTTAAACCAGCTCTTTGATGCTATGTGGGAGCCAGCAATGTAGGACATTCCTAGGAGTCTCACTGGTAGATCCCAGGGCTCAGGAATGGCATTAAACGACAGCACATTGTAATTGACTAATAAACGTGGCAAATCTAACACCTCCATTGCAGAGTAACCGCCAGGTAAAATATTTTGCAGTCATAAAATCAATGCATTAGCCTAGCAATGTGTTTACAGCTGCGCCTCTGTGTTATTTCAGATCACAAAATCATAACAATTCTTCACCAAAGGTCTCTTTTCTACCACACTTTAAGGCCACAAGTGGCATTCCCATCCTCCTCTTCACACCTCTGTGTTTACACATGTGGCACAGGAGTCATTTACTGGTAAAGTTAACAGCTGGGTTGTTTTCTAATCATAGAATGATTACCATTAATTATCTTTTGGAATACACAGCACAAAGTTGGGACTTCTCAGCTATAGTCACAGAAGCTGGTGTGATGATATTCTACAAGATCCTATGGCACAATTGATTTATTTATTTATTTTTATAATAGTTTTCTTGTTTTTATTCTATGTATGATACACACACAATACACATGGTTTACCGTTAACTTTCTCACACAATCACCTGGTCACTTGGTATACCCCACAGCCTGCTTTTAGCAGTTCAAGCAGATTCCTATGGTACAGTCCCTTCGTGGACTAAAAGGTTCAGGACCTTAAACTATATAAGGGAGAAAGTGATGGTTTGTATAAAAACAGGTGCGTAGGAAAGTGCCAATTGCTCTAATTTTATGCATCTCAGCAATTGAATCTTTTTATACATTCTGATCTTTTTTCTGCCTGAAATAGGTCTTTCATTAGCCATTGGGTGGTGGTTGTTGTCAGTGCAGCTGTCCTGGAAGTTTGGGACCACTGCATGAAGCTCAAACTCCTGTCCTTTGTCAGAAGGAATACAAACATTGCCCACTATTTCCACATTCGCCACTTTTATTCATCTCCCTCAGTGTATCCAGTCAGTGTGTGTGTGTTCAGTGCTCATTGATTCCCTGCCAACAGCAAAAATGAGCCAAGATACAGTGGCTGATTTTCTAGTTAGAGTGAAAAACCATTACAGTTACAAAAGAAAAAAGTAATACGCTAACTGAAAACAGATGTCTGAGGTACAACTCCAGTATCACTTAATGTGCATGCGGATACAAACGTTCAAATTATAAACGAATTAACAATGATTCATTCATGTGTATGGCTGTGAGTAGATTGTGTAAAGCAAGTAGTAAAATCCCATTGTGTCATAATACACACACTTAGTGAAATAATTGCTGGATTATGCTTTTCCTGATTCCCTATTAGCTGTGATTACACTAATGAGCACTGTTACACAGAATACATGTGAATACATTGAGCACAGAATACATTACATTGCTCAGAGGCCTAACTGGCTGCTTAATTTGACTTAATATATCCAGTTTAACATACTAGTCTCGATTCAGTGATCTATCACTTATCAATCAATTTTAACTCAAAATGTTGCAGTCTACGGTATTCAATGACCTAAGATATAATAACTTACATCAGTGAACAGAGTCCACTATAGCTACTATAGAGACTTAAAACATACATATATTTTAAGTTATGCATTTGAATGCAATTTTACTAATACAATGTGTGTATAATTCATCATTTTTCTATTCTCTGCCGTCAACAATGTTTGGGTAGAGTCCCTTAAACAAAAGCAGATCACCTTGCTAATTTCATTATTATACTACATCCGAAAGATGTAATCATTTTAATTAGGTTACAAGGTTGGGATCTGATTTGTTTGTTTGAGTGGTAGGAGGTACTACAGAATAAGGTGTACTATGGAAAATTCAAATTCATCTGTCTCTCATTTTTGAATCACACTTCAGGCCCGGATTCAGTGACCCCCCCCCCCCCCCCCCCCCGCGCATTAATGAGGGGAATTTACCAGGCAGTTGTGATTCTATGCCTACTGATAACAGGTGAGCTACAATCAGTTAAAAAAAAAACTACCACACCTGTCACAAAAAAGCCATATAAACACAATGAGATTACCTCAACCGTTAACCTCGAAACCATGAAAAAAGCCGGGAACATGTTAATCACTGCACTATAAGTGATCCTATCCTTCCACTCAGAGGCTCCTGGTATAAATCCAGGATGGCCACACAGGACAACCTAAAATGCTTGAGAATGTGGTGGTTAGAGTACCTTTTCAAGATGTTCTTGGCAAGCAATTCTACCTGGTTGTCATCCCTCTGGGTCTCCCTTTACCTAGGGAGGATATGCAGGTAGATGGCATACAATATATATATATATATATATATATATATTCCCTCTAACAGTGGGTGTGCTTGTGCGTCTTTTTTGTTATACTGATCCTGATTGGGCTCTGTGAATCATGTGTCTGTAGATCTGATTAATTTATTGCTTTTTCACCGCTCTATTATTTGGTGCAAGTTTTTACTTCCTTTAGCTGTGTTAATGTGCTTTTTTTCTCCTTGCACTGACACTTCGCTTACGGATCCGTTAACATTTAGCCATTGTTAGTTCGCCACTCGCCGTTGAATTGTACACTATTCCACAAGGAATGTCGTGTGGTAGATTAAATGCCCCAGAGGCCATTTAAATTAGGCCATTACCTGCAAATTCATTCAGGAACTGTGATTTCAGTAATTAGTGGACTGATGAAAGAATACAATTTGGACTGTAATTTTCTAAAACGTATTATCATTGTGGAATATTAGGTATTCTGACTTGAGTGAGATCTTATCTAATATTCATTTTTTTATCATTATTACACAAAAGATCAAAGCCTTGCTGTAAAACTATAGAATAAAGCAAACTGCAAGAAGCAGTTCTGATGGATTATTGATAATCTGAATTTGTTGAGTGCTGTTGGAACCCTGCATATGGTGGATGAACTGTAAGCTAAAATGTATCATTCAGTTTTCTGTTCCAGAAATTGAGCAGCCAAAGGATGACCAAGGAGAGGCGATAAATAGAGGAACTCAGGGAAAGTTACTATAATACATGAGGCGTTTGGTTTTCTCTTCCATCCTTGGCCTAAACCTCAGTGCCCAGACTATTTTCATCCATTAAGAGTGTTCTAATGAGATAAATGGTCCTTCTTGTAGAATAAGAAAGGGATTTTAAAGTATTAAAGTATTAGAAATGATAAATCAAGAGTCTTTTTTTTTGTTGGTGCCACAATTTCCCACCAGCCAGGAAAATAACTGATAATAATAAAAACTAATGGGGCTTGTTGTACCTCAAGAGTTGTTAAGAGAAAATTTGCAAAAGTAATTATAGAATTTCAGTATGTTCCCATCTCTAACACAACTATACTAGCTATAAAAGGAAACAATGATCAGAGACCGAGGGTCTTGATGGGGCCTGATCACAATACAAAATATACTTATCATCATCTTCATGATTTACCACTCGAGTGTGTTTCCACCCTGGTGCTCTGAGGGAAATAGAGGCTTTCTTTATACCTGGGGCTCAACCATAAAGTATATTTGCTTGAGACTGAAACCATTAGTATTAATTCCTGAGGCCTTGCATCGTAGATCCTTACTTGGACATCACACACACACAGTTGATACGCATGATGCCAAGGGCCAGGCGGCTTACTGTTGTCTTAACTACTGTTTAAAGTTTCACTAAATTACAGTTCTCTTTTTATAGTATACCTCCCTCACTGATCACAATCCAGGAGTGCTAGCAGCATGCGGATACAGTTCAAATAAATATAGCGGTGGAAACACTTTGGAATGCAGTCCAGAAAAATGAGGACATGGTCAATTATGGTTTAGTTGGTGAGTCAGATGTAGGGCTGGCCGCTTTACGAGGGGGGCTCTTGTGTTGTGTGTCACTGAACCATATCATTTCACCACTAACGACATGGACTCATTGTGGATGAGGTCATGGGAATAATTCTAGGTGACAATTGCAGTGTAATGAGATGCACAGAAGGTTGGTATCTGTTCATAAAAATGATTGAAAAGGGCTATCCAGTTTTCTTTCCTGTTTCCATTCTATGAGCCTCACTGTGTTATTTGAGAACGCAGTTGCTTTCATTTGGGGTATGGTTACAGCAGTGAAATGCTGTGGAAAGCTCGAACTTGCATGTTATGTTTTTTATAAATTGAGTAATAACCTGTCTGAGCAGTTGTTTGGGTAAATGGGAGCATCTTAATATTGCTGACTGGGAATGTTTGCTGTTTGGTTTTGAGGACGTTTTTCCACAATGAAGTTATTATTATATATGTTTTAAACTCAGGTTTAAAATTATTTATAAAGGAAAACAATTCTAAATATGAGTCTATGCATCAGTCTGCAAGGGTAATGTTTCATTTTTTTTTACAGGCACATACAAAGGCAGTCATGGAAAGACTATGATGTGTATTACATAACATTACATTAACATTTATTTATAGCATAGAAGGGAACTACATACTAAGGTAGACAAACTAGAACAGACTGATACATGAGGTAGAGAACCCTGCTCGCAAGCTTACAATCTAGAGGGAATGGGGTCCATGAGACACAAGGGATTGAAGATGTCAGAGGGATCGAAGTTGTAGTAACAGTAGTGTGGATGGGTGGCACAAGGAGGGATTGGCCAAAAATGAATTGTGTATGTTCCAGCTAGGTGGGATCAGCTAGAGTGGGTTGGGTAGTAAGCTTCTTTAGAGAGATGAGTTTTGAGGGACTTTTCAAAGTTTGAAAAGGAGGAAGAAAGCTGGATGCTCTGTGGAAGGGAGTTCTAGAGAGAAGGGGCAGCTTGGGCGAAATCTTGGAGATGTGAGTGAGAAGTGTTGATGAGGTTGGAGGAGAGTTTTAGTCCCATTGAGGAGCGCAAAGCTCTTGCAGGGAGGTATCGTTTAACAAGGTATCAGGTAATAATTTTATCATGTGAAAAAATAGGGAATAGCAGGTATCAGAATACATGATATTGCATTTCAAAGGAAATGTATTAAAACTGTATTAAGAAAGGTATATATGTAACAAATATATATGCTAACATGCTAAACACGTTATTTATTAAATGAATTGCTTGGACATTATTATTCAGTATCATGGACAGTAGATTTCCATATTGCATGGTGCAGCATTTGGACTGGTTTGGAAGCACTACGCCATGATTGCACAATGAGTCAGCTGTCAGCACTATATTCCTGTAAACACAAACCTCTGATTGTGACCTGATTACCTAAGTCCTAAAGTTATGTGTTCATGGATTAAGTCAAATGAGAAGCATTTTGCCTGTGGGCCACCCACGTATTACCAAATACAGTTGGAGAATGGCGTGTAGGAGTGTTTCCAGGCGCTGATATCCAGTAGACATCTAATTAAACATAATCAGCTGCTACATACATCCAAGATGTCGGCCCCCTTAAACACTTCTTGAAATGGAAACAGGAAAAAGAAAAGGACAGAGCGCTGCATACAAAAATATCACCACAATACACTACGTGTTATGATCACAAGAGTGATACTTATATTCTACTGTTGTGGAAATCCTCCTGCGGCCTTTTCAAAACTTATATTTCCAGAATGATGCTCAGGAAAAAAAGGGGTATAAAACCAGTGTATGTATACACCTTGACATTAAATGTGCACTTATACACTCACTTGGTCTGGAGCAGAAATGCACTGCTCAATATAATATTTGTTACCAAATACAGTATGTGGGACTGAAGATGTAACTGAAATATATATTATCACTGAATTTTTATTGTGGAAAGTTATCTATCTGTGTTTACTTTTTGGAGCAGTCTGCCTCTAACGGCACCCCAGGCCCATATGCATTTGTTTATTTAAATGACAGAGGTCTCCACGAAAAAGGTATAGCATATAACACAAGTACACAGCTGACAAGTGGCTTCATTAGCATCAGTTAAGAAGTTTAATCAGATGTGTATGCTAATCACGGAGCCTTTTCTTTAATGCAAATAGTCCTACAAACTAAAGATAGTGCTAGCAGCATCATTCACCCAGACAGACTACTTATATTATAGAGGAAATGTCCATGTCTTGTTGTCTTACTGAGAAAAACATAGCTCCAGGGAATCAACTAGTCTTTTAACCACCTGAGCTCTGATCAGGATTTAACAGTTTAACACATAGATCTTCTTTAATTTCACTCAAGTACAATCAGGAAAGGTCACTTTATATATTTATTGATTATTCTACCTGCAAAATACAGTTGGATCTATTCAAGAAAGAGTGAACTGACAACCAAAGTAAAAATTCATTCATTGCAGAGCTGGACAGATGTAACTAATTGCTTATCTTTCCAGCTGATTTTTTTTGTCTTTTGTTTGTTCATTACAGGTCACTATTTTCATTTATAAACCTTAATGTAATTATGTATCATGTATAGCTTGGAAGAAAGACAAGACCGGGGTGATATGATAGAAACATTTACACACATAAAGGAAATCAACATGGTTATGGAGGAGAATGTATTTCAAAGAAGAAAAACAGACCCCTTACAAAAGTGGAGACCCCAATAACTAATCAGTGGTCCACAGTTACCTCTTTCCACCAATCAGGTCAACTAAAAGTCTCCTCTTTTTTTGTCTGAGATATTATTCTACTTCTGATTGTCAGGTGTAACTAGCTTGCAATCCATAGCCAATTACATATAACCTGTATGATTGACCATTTAAATGTTATTTTAAGAAAATGTTGACTGTTGTATTTGTAAAGAATACCTTTCTATTTTATGCCACTAAGTTTGAAAACTATATTACAAAAACAAAAACCAACCACAATATAATAAAAAAAAAAAAAAGAAAAACTACCACAACAAGAGGACAAAGTCTTAAATTAGAGGGGCAAAGGTTTAAAAGTAATATGAAAATAAATTCATTGGATGCAGACATTGCTCAACCATAATCAATCATAATCATATCTTTTATTCTGATATAGAAAATCCAATGCCAGCAATAAAAAATATTATAGTATGACTAATTCAGTTCTGACCAAAGGAGAGACCTGCTTAGCTGATTTTTACTTTTCTAATGTATGAATGTGTGCAGATTGTTATATTAAAACCTAGATTTTATTTACCTCAGATATAGACCTTACTTTTCATGGCACGAAAAGGCATGCTTTAAAAAAAAATAATATTGTCTACCATTCTGTACTTTTCTTTCCCAAACACCTATATGCAGTGTACATAGTTAATGGGGAAAAAAGAAGGCTCAGACTACTCCCACAAATATACTGTTATGCAAAGTATAACCAAGAATTAACCTTTGTTTTTGTAATAGTTTGGGATAATGCAATGGCTTAAAGGGAAATGTAGACCATTTCTTGCAGGGAGGAACCTCCTCCTCTGTTTGTGATAAAGAGGACACAAACAAGATTTTAATAGAGATTAATGGGAACACCTCATGCTCCAGCACACACATATACACTGGAAGAATATCTATTATTTCCAAAGGGAGATTCTGTGTACACAACTGTAAATGAGCAACTAATTGTGGTGTGCATTTGCACATCTTTCTGGCTTTTTATTACACAGGATTTAATATAGCCTCGGGATCTGTGAAGCTCAGACTTCGCTGCATAGAAAGTGATTCACACTGTCTATTTGTTACATTTAGGTAACTGTCTCATGCTAAAATGATCACCCCGGCATGTCTACAGGTCAAAATCAGCCTCATTCCTTGTAGAGTCAGCTTCTAATTTGCATATGTTTGTCTTTAGATTAGTGCAAACTGGTGACATCTTGTTTGATAACAAAACTCTAAATTGTGTTAACCCTGCACTTGATCCCATATGATTAGCAACAAAGGAGTGAGAGGTAGAGACAGCAAGACTAGAACTGCACTGATAATGGTAATGCTATTGTGAACACATTGAGCTACAAATTGTATGTGGCATGGATTGCCTTTGGGGTGTGAATGCAGAGCTCATTACAGCTGGGAGGATGGTGTGTTCAATATTGTCTCCTAATGTGTATAAAATGAAGTGTCTGTCTGTCATAGGAAATACTCTAATTAGGGAAAGGGCGCTTCAACCAGTGGGTTAAGGGGGGCCCAAAGCAGCTAGCCCATGGGCCCCAGCTGGCCACAACATGGTAGCACTGCCCGCATGGAGACAGTCACTCTAGGGCAGCAGCCGGCTGTCCGTATCCATAGGATGTGGTCCAGCATGACAGCAAGTCATATCCGGCAGCTGTGTTTCCCTCCTCCATGCATGCAGCGTGTATGTAGGGAAGAATGCGCGATGGAGATAGCCCGGGACACGAGAGAGCAGCAGCAAGGTGAGTACCGAGGAAGGAGGTAGAGGGGGTAATGCTTTTATTTGGCAAACGGGCAGTGGTATATTAATGGACAAACTAACAGTGGCATATTAATGTGCAAACTAACAGTGGCTTATTAATGGGCATCTTAACAGTAGCATATTCATGGGCAAACTAACAGTTTCATATTAATGGCCAACTTAACAGTAGCATATTAATGGGCAAAATAACAGTTGCATATTAAAGGGCAAACTAAAAGTGGCCCATTAATGGACAAACTAACAGTGGCATACCAATGGACAAACTAACAGTGGCATATTAATGGGCAAACTGTCTGTGGCATACTATTGGGCAAATTGGCTATGGCATATTAATGGGAAAACTAACAGTGGCATATTAATGGGCAAACCAACAGTGACCTATTAATGAGCAAACTGGCTGTGGCATATTAATGGACAAACTAACAGTGACATATTAATGTGCAAACTGTCTGTGGCATATTAATGGACAAACTAATAGTGGCATATTAATGGGCAAATTGGATGTGGCATATTCATGGGCAAACTAACAGTGACCTATTAATGAGCAAACTGGCTGTGGCATATGAATGGCCAAATTGGCTATGGCATATTAATGGGCAAACTAACAGTGGCATGTTAATGGGCAAACTAACAGTGACATATTAATGGGCAAATTGACTGTGGCATGTTAATGGCCAAACTAACAGTGACATATTAATGGGCACACTAACATTGGTATATTAATGGTCAATGTAACAGTAGCATATTATTGTGCAAACTGGCTGTGGCATATTAATGGGCAAATTGGCTGTGGCCTATTAATGGGCAAATTGACTGTGGCCTATTAATGGGCAAACTAGCAGTGGCATGTTAATGGGCAAACTAAAAGTGGCATATTAATGGACAAACTAACAGTGTCATATTAATAGACTAACTAAGTGCCATATTAATGGGCAAACTGGATGTGGAATACTAATGGACAAATTGGCTGTGACATATTAATGGACAAATGGACGGTGGCATATTAATGGACCAACTAACAGTGGCATATTAATGGGCAAATTGGATGTGGCATATCAATGAGCAAACTAACAATGACCTATTAATACACAAACTGGCTGTGGCATATTAATGGGCAAACTGGCTGTGGCATATTATGGGACAAATTGGCTGTGGCATATTAATGGGCAAACTAATAGTGGCATATTAATAGGCACACCAACAGTGGAATATTAATGGGCAATGTAACAGTAGCATATTATTGGGCAAACTGGCTGTGGCATATTAATAGACAAACTAACAATGCCATATTAATGGGCAAACTGGCTGGGGCATACTAATGGGCAAATTGGCTATGGCATATTAATGGCCAAACTAAAAGTGGTATATTAATAGACAAACTAACAGTGTCATATTACTAGACTAACTAACAGTGCCATATTAATGGGCAAACTGGATATGGCATACTAATGGACAGATTGGCTGAGGCATATTAATAGGCAAATTAACAGTGACATATTAATGGACAAACTGACTGTGGCATATTAATATACCAACTAACAGTGGCATATTAATGGGCAAATTGGATGTGGCATATCAATGAGCAAACTAACAATGACCTATTAATACGCAAACTGGCTGTGGCATATTAATGGACAAACTGGCTGTGGCATATTAAGGGACAAATTGGCTGTGGCATATTAATGGGAAAACTAACAATGGCATATTAATAGGCACACTAACAGTGGCATATTAATGGGCAACGTAACAGTAGCATATTATTGGGCAAACTAAAAGTGGCATATTAATAGAGAAACTAACTGTGGCATATCAATAGACAAACTAACAGTGCCATATTAATGTGCAAAGTGGCTGTGGCATACTGATGTGCAAATTGGCTGTGGCATATTAATTGGAAAACTAAAAGTGACTTATTAATGGACAAACTAACAATGCAATATTAATGGGCAAACTGGCTGTGGCATACTAATGGGCAAATTGGCTGTGGCGTATTAATGGGCAAACTAGCAGTGGCATGTTAATGGGCAAACTAAAAGTGGCATATTATTAGAGAAACTAACCGTGGCATATCAATAGACAAACTAACAGTGCCATATTAATGGGCAAAGTGGCTGTGGCATACTAATGTGCAAATTGGCTGTGGCATATTAATTGGAAAACGAAAAGTGACTTATTAATGGACAAACTAACAGTGGCATATTAATGGGCAAATTGATTGTGGCATGTTAATGGGCAAATTATCAGTGGAATATTAATGGGAAAACTGGCTGTGGTATATTAATGGCAAACTAGCAGTGGAAATTTAATGGGCAAATTAACAGTGGCATATTAATTGGCAAACTAACAATGGCAAATTAATGGACAACGTGACTATGGTTCATTTTAGTTGGTGTGGCATTTTCTGCGGGGAAAAATAACATGTACTGTGGGACAAAGTCCCACTGTGGTATGTTCTGAGGGGCACACTGAAACTGTGGCATGCCAAATCATGGTGAGTGAAAGCCAAGTGCTGTGGGTACTGTATGGTGCTGTGTTAAGGCCTTTAGGTGCAAGAAATGCAATTTTTCAATAACATTTTTATTACATACAGAAATAGTTGAATATAAAATGAAAATAGTTGCATATAATATTAAAAAGTTTACATTTACACACAGTTTTACATTGTGGCTTTAGAAAAATTGGGTAGAGGGGGCCATACTGCCAATGACTTTTCTCAGGGCCCACTAAGGCCTTAAAGCAGTCCTAATCAGGGTAACGGTGAAATATAAGTGATAAAACTATAATGATAAATACAGTTTTAAGTGTTCTCCCTTATAGAACAAAAAAGAATCTACAGATCAGTAAGTAAATGAGAAGCACAAAAAGCAGCAGAACCTGCAAGTCTTAGTGAATATACATATATAGACTCTTTTTCATAGAGGTGTCATGAAAAGGGACACATAAGATTGGCTCGTAGTTTAATGCTCTAAACAGTACTGAACGTGTGCTGTCTTTATTTTCTATGCTACTGGAGGAGTGGATACGTTTGCTCCTTAACTTAATCTAAATCCTGTTAATACCAGAAACATGTGCAGATGCATTTCTTTCTACATGCAGACCACAATTCTTTGCTTATTTACAGTTTTTATGTATTGTGTTTGGTCAAACCAACAGCACACTGTATTAAATATGCTGTTTTACAGTATTCCCTTGTATTTGTATGTAGATTGAAGCCTGACCAGCTTTTGGGTGTACAACACAGGTGCTCAATATATTGCTTTCCAGTGTATTGCAATGCTTTCCACCATATTGGAATACTTTGATGAAGTGGTGAGGTAAGCATGAATGCACACATTTGGAAATTAACTGCATCCCTTTGTGGACATTAAAATGAGTTCTACGATATGGTCCAAATGAGCATGGAAATTCTCATATGATGAAGACACTGCATTGATGAGTGAATTGGCCAACTCTTATCATCAGGTAATTGGAGCCACAGCAAGAAATACCAGCCTGGGTATCAGAAAAATGGCCAAGGTCACCCGCTTGGTAGCCAAAATCAAAAAGAGTTAGTACATTTATAAACCCATAGATAAGGAACATACACACCTGTAGTTCATTATAACATCATGCTCAGCTGTCATATTGCAGGTACTCAGATATTAACCACATCGCGACAATGGACGTGTCAGGCACGTCCTGCCGGAACATCTGTTCCCGACAATGGAAGTTCCTGGCATGTCCTGTGGAGAAACAAGTGGTTTTCGCGATCAATGATCGCGAAAACCGCTTTCACAGTGCTGGTCTATTGCCTGGTCAAAAAGGTCAATATAGGAAAGATATTGGTTTTTGTTTTTTTGCCCCATAACTCGCAAACAAATACCGAAAAATATGGAAACATGCATATTTCTGAACTCTGGACAACATTTAGAAACTATTTAGACGGGGTCTTTTTTAATGATTGTATTTGTGTAAGTTATATTTTAGGTCAAAGTTAGAAAAGGTGTTTTTAAAAAAAATATCATCACATTTTATGATTTTGTAGTAAATTATAAGATATGATGAACATAATGGTATCTAATGAAAGCCCATCTTATGACGATAAAAACAACATATCATTTGTGTGGGTACAGTATGTGAGAGAGTAACTCTGGTGGCATTTTTTTTTTAAAACAAACTTTATTGAATCCGCGCTGCTGGAGGGGAGCGTGGTTAATTATACTAACTATAGATTTTAATTGTTCAAGACTAATGGCCAATGATATTTTATTAGTGGAGCAAGACTAACAGGCCTAGTAACAGTTACATTTGATTGACTGTACCCCACATGCACTACAAGAGTATATAGCTATATATGACATATAGCTATATCATATAATAGAAACATAGAAACATAGAATGTGTCGGCAGATAAGAACCATTCGGTCCATCTAGTCTGCCCAAAATGTATGCAACCCCTCATGTGAGCCATTTGTCAGAATAGACAATAGAAAGATTGTTTCTTCTTAGTTCCCACATGATGTCAGAAGCTGTGGAGTCTTCCCCCAGACACACCCCATAAATGCCGGCGACACCACCTACAGCTACCATGGCATCAAGCAGGATGGGACAATACAGCTAAGCTGGACCAGTAACAGAACCCTCCTCAAATGTACCATCTCCTCGCTTTAGCGAATCCTCGGCTTTGCCACCTCCTGAACTGGACCCTGCTGTCACATCTCAACCGGCTGCTGTGGCATCTGCTCCTGCATCTACTGCTGCTTCTCATGTTCCTACCAATCCAACTCAATGGACACTCAGCCTGCCCCTTCTACTATTGCTGCTCCTGGCTCCGCTGCACCTGAGGCTCCATTCCGCCAATGTGCCAGTGAAGATGTGTATCAGTACCGGCACAGAACACAGGCAATTTCAGAGGAACGTGTTGTTAACGAATGTTGTAATAATCACTTTAAGTATAGGGGTTATTTAACAAGTGTGATCATTTTTAAAGAGTGTGTTAAAATGAAATGATTTTACCACACCCGTTAACTGGCTAAGTGGCGGGTATTGAATTAAAAATGTCTGTTAATTTACAGCTATCGGCATGTTGTACACTTAGTGGGGACTATTAAATGTGGACCACTGTTTATTACATGTACCTACTTTCAATGGATAATGTGTAATGTATTATCACACCAGTGGTGTATCTTGGTTTTGTGCTGCCCTAGGCAGACAAATTTTGGGCACCCCCCTACCCACGATGCACACCCATGACATGACCCATAACCCACGTTGCACACCAAGGACATGCCCCATCACCCCATTTACATGCCTCCATCACCCCATTAGATACACATTGCCAATATTATTTGCCCTTAATATTCCCCAGGTAATTTGTCCAATAATAAACCAGTATCATTTGCCATTAATGTGCCCCAGCCAATTTGCCCAATATTATGCCAGTATAATTTGCCATTAATATTCCCCAGCCAATTTGTCTAATAATATGCCAGTGTTATTCTGCCATTTACCGGTAATTTGCCCCAGCCAATTTGCCCAATATTAACCCAGTATTATTTGCCATTTAATATGCCCCTGCCAATTTGCCCAATAATATGCCAGTGTTATTTGCCATTAATAATCCCCAGCCAATTTGCTCAATAATATGCCAATGTTATTTGCCATTGAATATGCCCCTGACAATTTGCCCAACAATATTCCAGTGTTATTTGCCATTTAATATCCCCCAGTCAATTTGCCTAATAATATACCAGTCTTATTTGCTATTTAATATGCCCCTGCTAATTTGCCAAATAATATGCTAGTGTTATTTGCCATTTAATATGCCCCTGCTAATTTGCCCAATAATATGCCAGTGATATTTGCCATTTAATGTGCCCCTGACAATTTGCCCAATAATATGCCAGTGTTATTTGCCATTTAATGTGCCCCTGCTAATTTGCCCAATAATATGCCAGTGTTATTTGCCATTTAATATGCCCCTGCTAATTTGCCCAATAATATGCCAGTGTTATTTGCCATTTAATATGCCCCTGCTAATTTGCCCAATAATATGCCAGTGTGATTTGCCATTTAATATGCCCAGCTAATTTGCCCAATAATATGTCAGTGTTATTTGTCATTTAATATGCCCCTGCTAATTTGCCCAATATGCCAGTGTTATTTGCTATTTAATAAGCCCCAGCCAATTTGCCCCCCATCTCCCCAGCACTTACCTTTCCCTGGTGGCTAGTAGCATGCAGCATGGTGTCCTCCATGCTGCCTGTTCAGCTCCCAGGCGGTTGTGCCAACAGGTCACGTGACCCGGCGCGCGTATGACGTCAGCGCGCTGGTCACGTGACTGTCGGCACTTCCGTGTCACACTGCACGGGGAGCCGAACAGACAGCATGGAGGTTTTTCTGTGCTGCCTGTTTGCCTCCCCGTGCAACCCCGGGGATCTTCTGAACCCCTCTCACCTCCGTCTCTGCCTGCAAGTGAGGCCTTTTTTTATTTTTTTTTCAGTGCTGGGGGGCGCTGCCGCCCCCCCCAAATTTGCCGTCCAGGCATCCGCCTAGGATGCCTCGCGGTAAATACATCACTGTATCACACCACAGGTGATGTCATAATCAGGAGACACCACAGACACATTTTTTAAAAAATCGCCTAATTTCTGCATTTGCTGCAATTCTACTAATTGGTATTTGTTTATTCTCTACATTCACAGTGTTAATGTGAAGGTGATGAAATTCCTATAAAGGAGAACTGCAGTTCCTACTAGAGTTGTAGTTTCCTGTTCACACTGCTCTTTTCAGATAATTCTACTTGTGGTTTCATTTTAAAGTACGTTCGTGGAATTAAAGCCAATGAGTAGAAGAATGTCCCCTCTCTCCAACTTTACTCAATAGTTATTTTTGGAATTTTTTTTTTTTTTTTTTTTTTTTTTTTTTTTTTAAACGTAAAATCTTTAACACAGAACCACAGCTGATACATAAAACTGCATATGAAAATTCCAAATACCCCCACCCATTACTAATGTTAAACTGAAATCTTGACAATAAGGGTCATGTACTAAACAAGCAGGAATAAAAAATTGGGAAAAAGGTGTATGCAGCAATTTGTGAATATTTGTAACATTTGTTTTACACCTCTTCCGTTTCTTTTTATTTAGCGTGCATTTTTCCAATTACGGTAATATACTGTGACTCTATTTTCGCACGCTAAAGACTTTTGCGTATATTTTGAGAAACATGATTCTTATTCTGCTTGTGAAAATTCCACCAGCTTTTAGTAAGTGCTAATCAAAAAGGCAGAAAAATATTTTCAAACATGGTTTTTTTTATTCGCAAAATATGCCCTTTTTTACTCACAGTTTGCTCATATTTACAAAAAAAAAAATAGTTTTTCACATAAAATATTTTTGCCTTTTTAGTACATGTCCCCATTAAACTCTTTCTTTGGAATCTTTTGACAGAAACCAGGAGCGCCCACTGACTTGAGTCCCTAGACATAAGAATAGAACATCTATGAAATGACCCCTATAGTTTCCTTTTAAAATATAACTTATACCTTATAAATCATCTTCTGAAGCGAACAAAGCAGTAGTGGTGGGTTTTTTCTTGAAGCAGACTATGCGACTTGAATGTTTGTATTTCTTTGTTGCAGTCTTTATATTGAGGAGATAGATTATCAGGGGCTTTGCAATCCATTTGCTGTAACCTTGAACTTCTACCCCAAAAAAACTCAACTCACCAGTAGAACAGAAAGCTAAATGGGAGGTAAATATGGTCATGTATTTGGTTTTAAAGTGCCTGCTTCAATATGCATTAATTAGATTTTTTTTAGGTTGCTGTAATCCTTTAAGTATATTGCCTTGTATTTCTAGCTTTCTTACAGGTTCTGCCTATACCGTGAAGCAGATCATGTTTGTCAGTGTCATGTGATGTTAAGAGTTCACTCACTTAACTGTATGATAGATCAGTGTGCATCCTCCCAATACATCCTGCGTGGCTGTATGGTTCAGCTACAAACAGTAGCAGCTCCCATTCTTTTGGTGCCACCAAAAGGAGAGTCAGGGACTTTGTGGTCTTTCATTCAGAAATAAAAGATAATCCATTGTAATAGATATTAGTCACGCTCAAGGTGCACAGACCCTTTAAATATGCTTGTGAATTATACATATTCACCAATGTGCCTTGAAATGTTACACTCCCTGTAAAATGTGCATATAACAAATACTACAATAAAACTTGCTCTGTTAGACGGGTGTGGTGCAGCTTTTAAATATAATACAGCCTTGATATGGCTTTATCTCACAGACACATTCTGGAGGCTCCACTTTCTACGAATTTTTTCAACATGCATCTTAAAGTGGCAGTAAAATAATTTTTTAAAACATTAGCATCTTTAGTAGAATGAAAAGTTGAAAATCCTGTGTGCCTTCTCCAGGGTAAACCCAACCTGTTCCTAAGGCAGAGCTGGATTGGATGTTTGTTCATGCTGACATGGTAGGCCACCTTAACCATCAGGTGCAAAGTTCAGGTCTCCCTTTGCTTATTACATGTCTCACAATGTGCTAGCACTAAGTGAGTTGGTCACAGATCAGTCACAGTGCTTAGCACTGAAGCATGCCTTATTGACCCCATATTAGGCCAAAATAGTTTTCAAAAAGGAAAGACATTTATTATCAGGAGGATTGGTTTTAAAATTCCAAATCTGATGTTATAAGCTCTTATGTCAACTATAATTGGATCGAAATAAGAGATCTGTGAAGTTCAACTCTTCTTACATCCCTGCATTGCTAATCTGGTACCCCATTTAATTAATGGCTAATTGTCACTAAAATACATTCCATGTCATCAAATGCGGCTGAGGGTCCAGAAATCAGTAGCTCCACAGCTGAAAAACCATATCCTGCCTGTGTAAGTTACTTGGGACTTGTAGAACACTTGGATGAGCGTAGTTTGAATATTGCATACTCCTGCTCTTATGCATATTCTAGAAAGACAAGATAATACATCCATACTCAACTCTAATAATAACACAGTAACTAACTTACCATTCTGTGATGTGAAATTCCCTATACAATCCACTTACATGAAAAAGTGTTAAGTTCTTTGTTTTCTCCTGGTAGCAAATGTCCAGGAGGTTAAGAAGATTTTACTTGTAAATCCTCATCACATGGATTCATTAGAAGCATTGTGATGGAACACAAAAGATCTTACTCAAGAATGTACAACTTATGTAACCATTTTCCAGAGATCAAAAACACATTCATAACTAGTGTACAGACCAATCAGAGTAAACAGCCGATATGCTATAAACACAACACTAGAAAAATGATTATAAAATGTGGACCTTCTTATTAATATTGATTAATCACATTTTGTATATTAAATACATAGTATAAAAAAAAAACCAGACACATCCGGATACATCACAAACAGACTATCAATAAAATACATGCAGAATATACATTATGCCAAAAAATTTTTTTTTGTAGATTTGTCTTGCTGGTTAATTCTAAGGTTAGAATTCTTATTTTTCCTCCCCCCCAGGAAAAAATGTGGGGGGGCAGGTAGGGTGAAATCCCCCCCAGCAACGCGGGGCAAAGCCCCAGCCCCTGCTTGTGAACGCTTTTTTCCGGCAAGCCGCATCCGATGGATGCGACGGCCGAAAAAAAAAAAAAAAAAAAAGCCGGTGACTGTTTCCCTCCTCCGTGCAAGAGGGAAGACTGCACGGAGGAGACATCCGGCGGGGGACACGGAGCAGTGAAGTGTGAGTACCAGGGAAGGGGGGGGGGGGGGGGGCGGGAGGCTGACTGGCACAGTATTACAGGCATCTGACTGGCACTATATTACTGGGCTCTGGCTGGCACAATATTACTGGGCATCTGGCTGGCACAATATTACTGGGCATCTGGCTGGCACAATATTACTGGACATCTGACTGGCACAATATTACAGGCATCTGACTGGCACAATATTACTGGGCATCTGGCTGGCACAATATTACTGGGCATCTGGCTGGCACAATATTACAGGCATCTGACTGGCACAATAATACTGGGCATCTGGCTGGCACAATATTACAGGCATCTGGCTGGCACTATATTACAGGCATCTGGCTGGCACTATATTACTGGGCATCTGGTTGGCGTAATATTACTGGGCATCTGGCTGGCACAATATTACTGGGCATCTGGCTGGCACAATATTACTGGGCTCTGCCTGGCACAATAATACTAGGCATCTGACTGGCACAATAATACTGGGCATCTGGCTGGCATAATATTACAGGCATCTGGCTGGCACTATATTACTGTGCTCTGACTGGCATAATATTACAGGCATCTGGCTGGCACTATATTACTGGGCATCTGGCTGGCACAATTTACTGGGCATCTAGCTGGCACAATATTACTGGGCATCTGGCTGGCACAATATTACTGGGCTCTGACTGGCACAATAATACTGGGCATCTGACTGGCACAATATTACTGGGCATCTGACTGGCACAATATTACTGGGCATCTGGCTGGCACAATATTACTGGGCATCTGGCTGGCACAATATTACTGGGCTCTCACTGGCACAATATTACAGGCATCTGACTGGCACAATATTCCTGGGCTCTGACTGGCACAATATTACAGGCATCTGACTGGCACAATATTACAGGCATCTGACTGGCATAATATTACAGGCATCTGACTGGCACACTATTACAGGCATCTGACTGGCACAATATTACAGGCATCTGACTGGCATAATATTACAGGCATCTGACTGGCACAATATTACAGGCATCTGACTGGCACAATATTCATGGGCTCTGATTGGCACAATATTCCTGGTATCTGACTGGCACAATATTCCTGGGCTCTGACTGGCACAATATTACTGGGCTCTGAATGGCACTATTACAGGCATCTGACTGGCACAATATTACTGGGCTCTGAATGGTACAATATTACTTGGCTCTGAATGGCACAATATTACTGGGCTCTGACTGGCACAATAATACTGCGCTCTGAATGGCACAATATTACTGGCATCTGAATGGCACAACAATTATGGCATATGTGTGTGGGGGGGGGGGGGGGGGTTAACATCGCGATGGATGGCGGGATTGCATGCAGGGGAGGGGGCAGGGTCCAGGGGGCCCAAGCAAATGCTTGCTCAGGGTCCAATCACTATTAAAGACGGCCCTGAGCATACTTGCCAACCCGGGACAGTCCCGCAACGTTTTCGATCCTGGGACTGTACCGGGAGAATCAGTTCTGCAGCGATCACGGAGGTCACCTGATCACGTGACTTCATCGCACGACGTCATGTGATCATGCGCACGGCTTGTGCGCGTCCTCCACAAGTCACACAGCCCCACACTGGGAGATACGAGGTAGGAACAGTGACTGTGTCACTGCCAATAATGTACCGTTTTTCTTTTTATCATGGCAGCTTCGGAACGTGATTGATTATTGCAGCTCTTAGGGGCATTTAAAAAATGTCTCTTAGAGCTGCAATAATCAATGACTTCCGAAGCTGCCATAATAACATGTCTCTTAAATCTGCCAATGACTTCTACTAATGATGAGATGATCAAAAAATTAGGGCAAAAAAAAACCCCTGGCAAATGAATGTGGGCAACAAAAAACCTGGCAAATGAATGTGGGCAAAAAAAAACCCTGGTAAATGAATGTGGGCAAAAAAAAAAACCCTGGCAAATGAATGTGGGCAAAAAAAAAAACCCTGGCAAATGAATGTGGGCAAAAAAAACCAAAACCCTGGCAAATGAATGTGGGAAAAAAAAACCATGGCAAATGAATGTGGGCCAAAAAAAAACCCTGACAAATGAATTTGGGCAAAAAAAAAACACTGGCAAATGAATGTGGGCAAAATAAAACTGACAAATGAATGGGCAAAATAATGTAATTAATAAGTAATGATTGTAAGAGGCACAGACAAACCTGGAACGGAAATGCCCACCTTCCCTGCAATGAGATATAGCTTTGATCCCTGCTATTGATCTACATTTTTTTTAAATGTATTTTTTAAGATAAAAAAAAACTGCTCACTTGAATGTGTGTATGTATGAGTGTTTGTGACAGACTGTGTGTATGTATGAGTATATGTGATAGACTGTATGTATGTATGTATGAGTGTATGTGACAGACTATGTATGTATGTATGTATGAGTGTGTGTGTGACAGACTGTATGAGGGAGTGTGACAGACTGTATGAGTGTGTGTGACTGACTGTGTGAGTTTGTGTGTCTGTGACTGACTGTATGAGTTTGTGTGTCTGTAACTGACTGTATGAGTTTGTGTGTATATGTGACTGACTATGAGTGTGTGTGTCTTCCATGTTAATAGATTATTTTTCAATGCTGTATAATAGCGGTGCTTGCCTCAGTCTGAATTACTGGGAAGCCTATCCCTCCATCTTTTATTCTTTGTGATAATTGATTTAGACCTATACGGGGGTGTTTGTCCTTCCACACAAAGTTTGTGAATCCTGCTTGGATCATTTGGAGCCAGGAAGGTGGAACTCTTAATGGTATCATCCTCAGAAGGTATGTCAAGCTAGGCATCACAAATGACTTTATAATATTGATTTTCCACCACCATGATATGTTATTGACTTGCCAACTTTTCATATTTTTATTGGTAGACTTCATAACTATTAAGCAGTTATTCTCCATTAATCTGTCTATATCAGTGGGGATAATAATCCCTAGATATTCACACTGCTTCTGTGAGCAATCACAATGGCATTTTATTTGTATATACTGTTTGATTGTATTACCTATATTTAAGGCCAATACCACTGTTTTATTGAAATATAGTGAATAAACTGGACTAAACCTTGTAAAATAAAGAACAAGGAAAAAATATAAATAAATGATATATCAGACTAAAATATCTGTGCAACTAGTGCTAAATAGGCAGTGTAAGCAAAATGTGAATACAGTAAAACAATATTAAAGGGACAGTGTGGCAACGATGGGGTTCCAACAAACACATATGCGAAAAGTGATTAGGAAGCTAACAAGACAGCAGTAAAATATAGCAGCAGTGAAAAATATATCTGTGCTATTAATGCAAAAAACTAGATAAGCAGTGCAAGCAAAGTGTGAATACAGTAAAACAATGTTGCAGAGATAGTGCAGCAACAATGTAGATGCAACAAACACATAAATAATAAGTGATTAGGAACCTAAGAAAGCACCAGTTTTATGTAGGTTTAATTTAGAATTTGAAATATTGCTATACGTTTCTATTTGAACCATAAGTTAGTATAAAGATCTATATGGATCTGTCAAAGTTATTAAGATTTTATCTGCGTAGAGGGACAACTTATATTGCTCTGTTCCCTGGATAAATCTCCTTATATTATGTTTTTATCTGATGTTTATTGCTAAGCGTTCTGAGGCTAGGATATATAGGACCAGTGACGGGGACAACCCTGTCTGGTGCCATTCCCTAACTTGAACCAATCAGAACATAGATCTGTTCCTACCACTCTTGCTGATGATTCCCTGTATAGAGACCTTATGGCCATCAGCAGCCATCCCCCCAGACCAAAAGTGTGCAATGTCTGAAACATTCACCCACACCAGACCCTGTCAAAGGCTTTCTCTGCATCCAATGACATGATCAGGAGGGGAATGCCACCACTTCGTGCTCCATCCAAGATGTTAATGACTTGTCTAATATTGTCAGATTGTAGGCGGCCCGATACAAATCCCACCTGGTCTGGGTGGACAATAGAGGGGATCAATAGTTTCAATCTATCTGCCAATATCACGGCATAATTTTCAAGTCTACACTTATCAGCGATATCGTCCTATAGTTCAACATATCAGATGCAACCTTACTTGGCTTTAGTATTGGAATAATATTTGTTCTCAGCATTTTGGCTGGAAAACTGTCTCTCTGAGATGAATCATTAAATACATTCAACAAATACTCCCCAATATTTTTTTTATTATAGATGTTAAAAAAGGTCCCCAATATTTTTATTATAGATGTTATAAAAAGCCATCCAGCCCTGAGGTTTTCCCTCCTATAAGTCTATTAATCGCAGTCTCTACCTCTTTTTTTGAAAAGAGTGATATTTACTTGGTTTATATTGATTAATAAATTAACCTACAAAACATGCTATTCCATTGATCATGCTGTAGTGTGAAATTTGTACAATTGGTGCATTAAAGGTTCACTCCAAGCAGTATTTATATTGTGCATGTGGTGGAGCATGTTGGATAAAGCATGTATGGTTTGTACATACTCAATAAATATGTGTAGGCTTTGCATACATTATGCAGCATAAAGTACATGTTTGACCCACAATGGCTGGCTATTCAAATCAATATCTCTGGGTCACTTGATGGTAATGCATGCCAATTGTGCACTCAGCAGCATGTACATAAACAGAGTTGGCATGTCTCTTTGTAGAGAACCATGAGGACTCCTGTGTGTCATGCTGATATGATGCATGTACAGTGGGGGAGCACCATGCTTCTGTATGTGAACACATGTGAGTGGATGAATCCCTGGGAGAAAGCCTGCCAAAGGTAAGCATTGCAGAAAATAAATTATATAATGCATATAGATAAAGAGTTAGATTTCATTTGGCTTATTGTATTTTTGTTTAAAAACTGTAATTGTATAAAGTGTTTCTACTCTCTGATGCAGTGTATTCTCTTATCATATTAGCTATATTACTACTTCCCCATATTCTAACTGTACATAAAACAGTGGACATCTACCTATTTAACACATAATCAGGTTTGACAAGTGGTTTGTTAAAGAAAAAAAAACATACTTGAATGGATTAATAATTTCAACAAATGAAAATACATATATAAACTAATGCTGAGTTGGGCTAAAAGTAATCTTAAGATATCACAGAAACATGATGAGTTATACCAATTTTCTGCGAAAAGAAAACTTACAAAGCTATGTATGAAATCTTTTATTTCAGCATTACATAAGTTGGCAATATTGTTACATTGAGCTTTTTCAGTACAAAAGTATTTTAACAGACGGCCTAATATTATATGTGTAGCAGTTTGTTTTTTAACCTGGAGTTCTCATTAGAAGACTAAGCAGCTATACCGGCTCCAAACACTTATGACAGATATGCTTGAGGTGGTGGGTGCTCCACAGCACTGATCAGGTGCTAAAATCAGACATGAAATGAGAAAACAACTGTGCACTCCACTCACCGGGTAGATGTAAAATGAGATGCTTTAATAGTGGAAAAAGTGTTCCAGAACAGACAAAAAAGGATAAATCCACGGATGATAGAGTCCACAGGAAGGCAGCCTAACGCGTTTCGCGTGAAAAACACGCTTAATCATAGGTTTTTCACGCGAAACGATTTGGGAAAGGATTGTTACAAAGTATAGAGTAGTGATGGATAACTTTGAACTGGCAGTGTTTGCCATCACACCAACAAGAGTGGTCAAATAGCACTTGTAATGAACGGTGCGCAAACTGTGCTCCACCCGGTCCTAAACTGGCAAAAACATACAGAATGGCTCATCACTTGGTAGGAATGAGGTAAATATTTTATATCTGCCAGTGGCAACGTTTTGGACAAAAAGGTCTTTGTCAACACATAGTTTGACAAAGACCCTTTGGTCAAAACGTTGCCACTGGCAATGGTACAGAACATGGCAGAGACATAGGAAAGGCATGTTTCTCACACAGCAAGTACTGGTGAAGGGAAAATGTGCTTTAACAGGCTGGTTAACACAAAAATAAGCACTGCAGCATCATAAAAAACACCATAGTAGGTAAGGTCTTACAATCCTTTCTTGACATAACAATTTCCCTTCAGGCCTAGCAGTTTTATCTATAAGCCACTCAGTATTAGATGGGAAAATAAAGTCTTACATGCACCATATATACTCAAAGCAGACATCTTGCTATGCCAGCAGACCTTCTATGAGGCAAGTTGGGGTGATCTGTTTCTTCTCAATCAAATCTTAGATTGCCAATAATAAAATTCATTGGCACAAATAATACAACAAGAATGGCATTTCAAAAAGTGTTGAAAAAGACTGAAGACCTCACACATTTTATCAAATTAATTCTGCCTTTCTCACAAGCAGTTTGAAGATAAGGATGTGTTATTCAACTATCCTATATCTACATTAGTTTTAGAAACCCAGTTATGTAACTTAAAATTATTTCCAGCAGCAAATGCACAGATTACAGAATTTAGAGTTGTATTTTAGGGGAGATTTCCAGGATACCACACATTACACATTGCTCTTAGAATTAATTTATTTTTAAATCCAGAACATAAGAATTACATAAAGGTGCTTTGTAGCAATTCAAAAATGACAAAGGGTACTACACAAATGTAGAGCTGTTCATTTACATAACCCAGCTTTACTTCTAAGAGTCGATGCATTTAAGTTTTTTTCATGGGTGAACAAAAAGTTTGTGAAGTTCTGTAAAAGACTGAACAAAACAAAGCAGAATGTACAGACCATGACAACACTTTATGGAGCAAGAAACAGGATCCATATTAGAGAGACAGTAATGCATTAGTCCTAGCACTTTTAGAGACTTCAAATACATGTGCAAATATTATGAAACATGCTTACTTTTTATATTCAATTGCCCCTGGAACTCTGTATGTTACAGCAGCTAGGACAGTCATTAGTTTATTTTCATCTGTGTATTTTCTAGATGTTGATCCCAGTTTAAATTGTATTGCTGCCCTCAAAATGGTTCAGACCACCAAGAAAGCGATCACAATGAAGTTTTTGTTGACGTATGTATCAGTTTTTTATATTAGTATTTCTTCTGTGTTCTTTTTAATGGGGATCTTATTTAAGCAATATAAAACAGAAACACGCAAGTCCCAGAACTTTTACATACATGTTTTGCAATTTTATTTATTTATTGCACATACAATTGTACATTAAGCGTTACTGCCTAAATATTCATGGAGCCATCTGATCATGGCTAATATTACCCTGATAACTACACTGGAAAGACAACATTTTCAATAAAATTCCATAAATGTTATTTAATACCATGGCAGCCAGCTTGGAACCAATGTACACCCCTGTAACAGCTAATATAATCTCTCTACCTTTGATGAGTTTGTTCCTTCACCATCGCACATACCCAGAAAGAAAAAGAAATCACCTGACCAGAAACCAACACATAATTCAGTATCTATGCACTATTCCTGGGAGTTACTGTTTCCTATTTTAGCCATGATTCAAGTATGACGTTGTGGCAGAAACAGGTAACATAGTAGATGGATGTGGCTGTGCCAATTCAAGTGATTGAGGATAGGTGGTGCAAATTAATTTGACATAGCTATCATCCAAAAGAGGGAAGGGGTAGTTTGCTTGCACTTAATATAACAAACAATACTCTGCCCAAACTAAACACCTAGACATGATACGCACACAAAACGCAACAGCCACAACTGCTTGTAAATGGTAAATGTTCAAAACTCACGCTAATCTTTCTTGCAGCAAAACAAGGCATCCGAAAGGGAATAGTTAGAATTACAAGACACTGTTTTTTCATATTGCTTCTTTGAGATTTAATGGTACTTTAAAAGATGAAAAATCCACCTGTTTTTTTGAAAATGGTCATTTAAGAACATATAAACCAACAGGTAATGCAATAATGTGCTCCCTGCATGGGCCAGCGACATAGAGATATGTAACAAACAGTATATTTTACACAACTGAATGCATTTTTAAAAAAAACAAACCCATCCACAAACAACAATAAAAAACAATAACTAAAAGGTATTGATTTTCCTACAAGAACAGCTACGTTAGATATTGTTAACCATTTTGTCTCTAGTTGCAATATTCTAAAAATTCATTTGCTTCACTAAAATTCTTGTATTGCAAAGGAAGGAATCAGGTAATAGCACCTTCAGTATAGAGGATACAAGAACAAACTGTCCAATTACTACAAACATGACTCAAGCCGATCAGTGATGTGATCAATTGGCCTTTCTTTGGGTGGCTCAGAAAGAAAGGATTCTTTTCTGGTCAGTGAAGAAATCACTGATTATTGTAACGCATGTAAACCCTCATAGCGTAAGACTTCCCAAGTTGTAACAGTTCTAGAGTTCATTGCACATCACATTGTGGTTCAGAACAGAATGGTTTATGGGTTTGGAGCTACACTCCTCTTCATTCGCTGACAGGATAAAGGCAGGTGTAAATGGAAAGAGCTTGTGGCAGGCTGTCCGGTATTCCTCATATTGCGTATTGAGACTTCCGAAGCTCCCGTCCAGAAGGGCTTCCAAGACTTCTGTCAGACTCTGCACAAGATAAAGGAATAATCATGGTCTCATGTGAAGGAGAACATCACAGAACTTCTTATTTTGATTTTTTGTAAGGTTATTACTTAGTTTTGGCTCTCACAGTAAATATCATATGGGTATTAGTAAAAAGACAGCAGGGAAGCACTTAATGGTGACAAACCCACTGTCACTAGAGTTGCCACCTGGCCGGTATTTTACCAGCAGGCCGGTAAAAAATTTGCATCAGGCCAATGTTAAGTCTATGGAGACAGTGCCAAGGCCGAGATTTTTCTGAAGAAAAGGTGGCAACCCAGTCTCCCACAATGGCATTAATGGTAAATTTGAGGCACTGTGATATAGACCTTTAACATTCTTCATATCAAATGATAATCCAACAATAGTTAGGTTTATTTATTATGTGTAATAATAGACTACTCAAAACTTGTGCAAAAAACATCCCTCAAAAGGCCACATGATGAGTAAACACAGGACTGAAATCTGGGTTTATTAATCTTACCACCACAGGATAAAAAAAATGTAATTCTAAGCTCCTCAATAATAATATATAATAAAATAGAACGTGTGTGTGAAGGTGTTTCTTTTAAACTTACTTATGTTGTCTGTCTCTGTCAATGTCATGGTTTTGTCAACTATGCCCTCTAGTGGTCAGTAGTGAGAACAGGTTGGTTTGACAAACTCTTTTTAGAACCTGTTGTTCGATGTTACTATTTTGTACTATTTGATATTTTGTATGACAATAAAGCATATATTGGTTGGTAGACTGGCCTATACTTATTGAGCGATAAATATTATAACATTGATGTTTATAATAACAAACTGAATTCCACATGAAATTCTATTAAGTTCTTTAAATTAGGCATTCCTCAACATTTCCCCCCATCTTAAGTGGCTAAGGAAACCTAAATTAAGCTTGCAAAGAGCAGTATATACTTTGCACATTAACTTGGACATATTAAAAGGCAACTAATTCTAGCAGTTTCCAAGACTTATACATTTTTTTTATTTCCAAATACCACTTCTGGCAGGTGAGCTTAATAATGCTTTGGCCAATTCATTTAACCAAAACCTCTCATTTGTATTATGTTTATATCCTTGTTGGCAAATTTATTATGGTGAGAAGTAAAGTATGATTTTTTTGTATACATTGTACAGCCGATCACATTGTATTTGCAGCATGCTCTCACACCTGTTTTGTAGGCTTCACTTTATATTATTTGAGCCTGTGGCTGGTTTAGCACACCAACATTTTTCATTTCCATGTTCTGGAAAAATGTTGTAGTTATCTACCTCTATTCCATGCCAAATTACCAAGGTCTACACCATATTCACGCTAGATCCATACTTAAGTTGTGTTGATTTCTTAGAGAACCTATATACAAATACAATTTACTGTTATGAGTCCACCTTTATTATATCTGCAACTGTATCAGTACACAGTAAAAAAAATACTTTAAATGCCCTTATTGCCAGAAATAGTGTGCTTATAAAATGTATGATATTAATTTAAACCAAAGCAGTCGTCACGGTTCCTCTTTAAAATTGAGAACTGTTTGAAAAATATTCTATACCAGACATTGTCTATTGCTTTTTATTAAAAAGGAGATTGGACCATATTTTCTCTTTACAGTGAAACTTTTCAAACCTTGAAGTGGAATTCAAATTTTTATTTTTTAAATATGTTTCCTTCTTAAATTGAATTGGTACGTGTCTGGTGTTAACCATTAACAGGACCTAGATTTAACATTTATACAAAGCCCTCTATTGATTGTATTACATTATGAGTGACAGTCAGCCACTGGCAACTTGGAGTCAGCTGGTCAGAGTATATGCCATTTTATCCTTTGATATTAAACATTCCTTTTGTTAAGAAGAACATCAGACAAGAATCCAGTACCAGCCTGTGACAATGAAACCCATAGACATGTGAGCTCACTCCTAGGAGTGACTTGGCTTACCCGAACATTCCTATCAGTTAATGAACCATCCAATCTAGTAGCACTGACAATTGCCTTCTCCTGTCTCGACTTATCCAAATAATACACCATTTTTGCACCTATGAAAGATACAGTTATAATTAAAGAACAAATACAATTCTGAGTCCAGAGATAATAACATATTAAAGTAATTACACTAAGCTAGATTTAAAATAGTAATTCAAAAAGCACACAGTGCTTTATACAGATAGAAATATGCGATGAAACTACTTTTCCATCCACATTGCAATGTTTTTCCCTCCAGAATGCACTGCACACAATGCATTCTTGAATGGCACTGGCACACAATACAATGCTGATAGTCAAATGAGAAATAGGACAAGGCTTTATATGAACATAGAAATCTATCTGTACCATACTGAAAACTGCTTTTGCTCAAGTAATGCAAATATTTTGTTTGGCGACAGGCTATTTTAATTTGACTCTAGGGTCTATTCACTAAAAGGTGAGATGAGGTGAGATGAACATTTCATCTCCCCAACTTATCTGGGGAGTTTGCTTAGCAGGAGAAATTCACCAGGTTTGTACCTGTACAATGTATAGTTAAAATGGTAAGATGCATTTTTCATTAAACCTAATATGCCTACAACTCACCTTTTAGTGAATACAGCCTGTTATAAGTGTATTAACTGCCTTTATTCTCAGAGAGGTGACCAGCAGCATTGCATCAATACATCCTGAGCAGTAAACCATACACTACCAAAAGCTCACCTGAAAGCAAATGCTGAATGGAGGTAGAATTGTTGTTGAGGAACTCTTCATTTAAACTTGTCATATCCTTGTTAACAAACATGCTCTTCATTTCACACACAAGCTTTATTCACAATTTCTGGGAGATTACTATGATCTGAAACTGGAGGCACAGAATCAAGAAGAAATCCCACTGTTATTAAACATCCATACTTGATGCAGTTGTGCCAGATATGATTTCTAATATCTTCTGTTCCACCACCCTTTCCATGGTGCTTTCTACAAAGTGTTGGATGGAATAATCATATTCTTTACCTAATAATGTACACGTACAAAGCTATTTAGACACTCTCATGTATATAACCTCTCATATATCTTTGTGAAATAGGAGATTATGTAGGAAGAACAAAGTTCTAAATGTGAAGCCATCTGCTGGAACATTCCGTTGGTTTTCATGGTGTCTGCTAGAACTTTGCTCCATAATATTCTCTTGTTAAACATAAGCAGTGAAGTGCATTACTTTTCCATTGTCCCTTAGCATGTATTATGGTAAACACATGTATGCAAAAACCAAAAATATTTAGCACAAATATACTTAAGAATTTGTTGATTACTTGAAATACATCAGCATTTACCTTACTTTGAGAAGCGAAGTAAACACTAATGCAGCCAAGGATTATTGCGATCGATGGAAAAAGCTCTTTTGATGGACATCAAGAGAAATTTCCCTGTATTAAGAAAAAACAAATAAATCAGTAATTGTATGTGTGTGTACTGGAAAAATGTACTGATAAAACAGGACTAGATGAAAAATAATAATAATCACCAGGATTTATTTAGTGCCTTTCTCCCAGTGGGATTCAGCGCACTCTCAGAATTAACCAAATCGACAGCTGAATGTTGCCAATGCTCAAAAAATAGTACGCATTTATCTACTACAGAAGAATGAGTTGACCCTGCCGAGTTCTTAGTAGTATCGGTCGAAAGCCTGCTAGCTTGCTGTGCACGCTCACTCATATGACATGCATAAAGCCGGCTCACACAGAGTGCTTTACAGAATATTATGTAGTTTCTCAATGGCGCACCAGAAATGTGGCCACTCGCAGCAGGGGCAGTGGGTTACTATCAGGACAACCCCACTAAACCTTGGTGGTTGTCTAAACGATACAATGTGAGAATAAGTTACAAAATGCTGCCATTTCATAGTTCCCTTTGTACCCAGCCTATCACCTGTGCAGAAAAGTATTTATTGACCTGTAGTTTTAAAGTACAATAGTCCAAATAAACATTGGTGGTCATTATGAAATACTATACTAGAATAAATAAAATCTAAATCTCCAAGGCATTGGGAGCTCTGGAAAACGACATGTGTAACATTTTTAAAGTATAACGGTCAGTGGAGAAATACCGTATGTTTCATTGAGAGATTGAAAAGAAACACTTTTTAAAAATATAAATAATGTACCTTATTTAACCATGTTTACTCCATGTAGATTTGTCAGGGGGCAGACATATTGTTTAGAATCTTAGGTCCAATAGGTCCTTCATCTAACCCAAAATTCCCTCCCCTGATAGAACTATATAAGCGAAGAGGGCTCAATAAGGTACTTTATTTATATTCTTTCATTAAAGCATTTCTATTTAAAATAACCTACATAGTTAAATATGTTAAAAAAAAAAATGTTGTCCAACCCTTCCACAAACCTAGAAAAAGGCAGAAAAAAATCCTGGGCCAGAGCTTTCAGTACATTCTTCTACGTCATTAATAAATAAATTAAAAAAGAATAGGTCCAGAACTAAAATCTGAGAATCTCCACGTAACACCCCTGTCCAGCTGAAAATTGCACCATTTGTAACCACCCTCTGTATTCTACCATTCAACCAGCTCAATATCTAATTATAATTATATTTTTTCAATCCAATTTGACTTAATTTACCCAGTAGCAGAATATGTGTCACAGTATCAAAAGTCTTTGCAAAATCTAGGTATATTGTGTCCGCAGCGTTACCGTGCTCTATAATTAAACTTACCTTTTCAATGAAAGCCAGTACACAGGAAGCTACACTTAATGAAATCTTTCAAGTAAAAATAACTTCATTTTTTGATGACAGTCGTCCTTTAATGAACTGGAATTGGCACTCCGCTTGGTTCACTTGGCTTATAACACAGCAATATCACAGAAACACAGTGATATACAATATGATGTGTGAGAGTTAGATCTTTGGACTTATACTTATTAAATATTATCGATATAATCATAATGTAATCTGGATGTTTAAATCGAAAAACATTTAGAAAAAGCTAAAATACTATTTGGAACTTAAAAAAATCTAAAACCCAAAAAAATTGTTTTGTTAATGACTGTGAATGGGAATCAAACATGACCAATGACCTTTAATCAAACAGGTCCAATGACCTTTAATGTTAAATATTAATACAATGAGATCTTCAGGAATAGTCAACCTTACTTTTTTTTTTTTTATATGCGATTTTAGATGGATGGAGAAAAATGGCAGACAGTTTTTATGTAATCTGCAAATGTAGAAGCTGTAACCTAACAAGCTTCATGCCATTGGCATGGATGAGTGACAGCAATGTTTCAGTGCCAAACTCTGCAACCATAGGTAATGCACTGGGAGAGAATTTCTAATGCACAGAGCATGTGGATCCACCATTGTAGGCACTTGGGGAAGGCACTGCTTTCCTCTTCCTCCACTGGGCTCAAGCTGAGCTGCAGGAAAAATGTGCCAATTATGCGGTTATAGAAGATATGCCAGTCAAGCACACATGGAAAAGAGTGTACAGAGAGCTGAGACTGGGCACGAGAGGGATTATGATTTGCCTCTCTGATCCGACCAAAATAAAAAAACCTTTGCTAATAAAAAAAAAATCAAGTAGGAAATGGCTTGTTATACCTTTTCTAAAATATATCTCAACTGCCAGGAAATGTGTGTTTATGTTAGACGCTGCAAGACTTCAGTGGTGAGAGGAATTTGATTGCTTCTTCAAGGGGGGTTTCAACCTGTATAAAACAATACGTGCTTACAGTAAATAATTACAAACAAAACAAAAACACTCCATAAACAAAATAACAAAAGTACAAAATAAGACCCTCCAGGTCTAAATAACAATATCTTATTTATGGAAGACAATTAGTCAATCATTACTATTATTACTACGAGTATCATGTGTATGTAGCAATGTACAAGGTACAGTTGGTATTTGCCTTGGCAAACTACTCATTCATGAAACAACACTGTATCACATTGAGTATCCTCGGGTAAAATTCGGGACCCCATGTGCCATGGCTATTAAATATTTTTTATATATTTTCTTGACAATGTAGTAGGCTTGAGAGATACACACAACAGATTTGTTTTGATACAGACATTAAAATAGGCAAGTTTTTTTTACATATTATGTAAAAATGATGAATGTCACTGGACGGCAGTGTTCTCTTAGGGCAGCAGTTTCCTGTGTGCCCTTTGCGAAGATTCAGTCCTTGCACGCTACCCACTAACTTTCCACATTAACATATAGCGCTAAGACCAGCAGGTGCCAGAATAAATACAATCAAGAAAAGCAGATGTCAGTCAATAAAGAAATGGCAGAAACAGACATGACGAAATCCGTAAAGATTTAATGGGTCATCTGCATTTCACATTAGTCCCCAGTAAGCATCTTACTGTAGATTTGGATTTTGTTTTATTTATTTAAACAATTTAATGTCTAATTATCTAGATATATATTGCAAAAATAAAACGCAATAAGGCCATAATAAAACTGCATACCTATGTTAATTCTGTGAACATTATACTGCACAATAACACATTCCAAAACTAACAATGCTATTACTTACACTCTTGTGAATAGAATTCTATGCAGCAAATATTTTCCCTACAGAAAACCTAAATTATAAATATTTTCCGATTTTCCAAACTCGCATGACCAAGGTGGAGGATAGATAAATTAATATAATGAATGTTTTCACTGATGTTCATATTTCAATGCAAAGTACATGTGGATTTCATTGCATGTCTCCGACCTATGCATTTGAAAGTGATTGGACTAAACTTACCAATAGGTTATATGCACTTTTACGTCATATATATTATTGCAGCTGCTCACTGATAATAAAACCATCACAAGCCTTCCAAAACAAGGGAAGGATCAATTACCCAGGGTACCCTGGTCTGAATGTATGAAATGTATACGGAGAGTACAATCTGGATTCAACCCATATTTCTTTTGTGGACAGACTAATTAAGTCATGTTGAATAGGTTTTGTCATTTAATGATTTGAGACAAAGTACCCTGGATTGATGCTTATTTGAATCACCCCGTGAATACATGGCTAACACACAGAAATTGATTTACAGGATTATTTGCAACGTTTGAGTAAGGTCAAGACTATACATTTAATAGTACAGAGACATCTATCACAGTCCCAGTGTCACTATGACTACTGCTGTCAGCCAGTCCTGCTGAGAGATGTACTTACCAGTTTTCCAGGGAGCAATTCTTCATTAAGCCCACTTGTTTCCTCCTCTTCTTCGTCCCGTTTCTTCTTTTGGTTCTTCTGCGGACGCTCTCTCTCGGCGTGCTTCCTCTCCTTCTCCACTTTAGCTTTTTTCTGTGCTCTCCTCTGTTTACTTAACATTTTCTTTAATTATTTTGCTGAAAAGTTTTCTAAACAGACAAGATAAAAGTTAATCATTCAGTTAGTGGGACAAAAAATAAGCCTTCAATTTCGTTTTCTCAGTGCAGTGTTGATCAATGGTTAGATTAATTGTGTCATTTACAACTGTGGATGACAGGTTCAGTTTCACGTAGGTAATAATCTATACATTTGCCAATGAAAATAAACGCAACCTTGCACATTAAAAACCTCCATCAATATGGCATATAAAAACACATGCTAAGGATTATGGGAGGCTGATATCACCAGTTGCAGATGTATGCATATTTGTTTAAGGAGCCATAAACCCTTTATGTCAATAGCATAGAAGTAGAGTTTATTCTGATTAAGGTGAATCTGGAAAAACAAGTGTTAAAAATGTCTTTATAAATTTCCTAGTAAAAAAACATAGCGTATTTGCTATAAGACTATAAGATAACTCTGATAATAAGACGACCCCTCAAACTTTGAATATTCATTTAGGAAAAAAAGTCTGTATATAAGACTACCCTATAAGACTACTTAGTCAATGTATCTCCCAACATAGCCATCTGCACCCAGACTTAGCCAATGCATCCCTCACACTGCCATCTCCCACAGACTTAGCCAGTGCATCTCCCCACACAGCTATCTGCCCCCCCCAGACTTAGCCAATGCATCCCCCACACAGCTATCTGCCCCCCTGTAGACTGACCCAATGCTGCCCCTCCCAGACTTAGCCAATTCTGCAAAAATACACAGCCATCTGCCCCCCCAGACTAAGCCAATGCTGCCCTCCTAGACTAAGCCAGTGCTGCCCCCCAATTCCCCCCAGACTTAACGCTCCCCTCCCCAGACTCCCGCATGCTGCTCCAGTATCCCTGGTGTCCAATGGGGACAGCTGGTGGATGTGTGCACGATGCATGCAGACATCCTCCGATGCTGCCCGACACTTCCGGGTTTTCTATGACAGTCTGCCGGAAGTTCATGTGATACTCTTCCATCATAGAAGTCCCGGGCTGCATCGCGCAGACATCCATCGGCTGCTTGCTCTGTTTTTTTTACCTCTATTTGAGGTCTGATTATAAGACACAACTTTTTTAAGAGCATTTACTCTGAAAAAAACCTTGTCTTATATTCGAACAAATACGGTATTATCAATAAAGTGACATTGTATCATATTTGCATGTTAGGCATATGTTAAATTTGCTTGCATATTACTAAGATGAATATGTGTGCAGTCAGATGCCAATAAGGCAGCAGTTTTATATAAATGAAAGTAGAGGCTTTTCAGACAGACTGTGGCAAGCATAACATTCCTTGCATGCTATATCTGGAACATATATAACACATTCATTTACAGACATAATAAATGGAAGTGATTGAGACAGTGTCAGTAGGCAAATGTGGCATTCACCTGAATTGACTTCCTGCTCCTTGTTTTCATTGGTTAATGGGTTGTCATGTTATCTCAAGTAGATTCCGATGGCAGAGTGAGCAGCTTTAAAATAAAATGCATATTGGTGCAGTACATTCTCAAGTCGCAGAAGATCTACATAGGCACACAGTGTCATTTTCCTCAAACAGTATGTGTGAAATCAAACTGATCATCTGTGATCTCGAAAAAATGCTGAAAAACAAGCAGAATGACACACTGGTTGATGAATAGAACATCTAATCTTTTTCTAGAAACCATGTGTACCCATAGAACCCATCAAATAGCCAAAATGCAGGATAGGAACATATGGAAATGCTTTTAAATTTGGGCCTGGGTAAATGATTGGTGCTGGTCTGGATTTGACAGTACAGTATTTCTAAGCCACATATTGCAGAAGTATTTATTGATAGAAGTGGTAGTACAGAGTCCTACAAATCTTATTCTTTATATATAGCCAATCAATGTACCAAAGCACTGCCACGAGCACATTAACAAGAAATTCGATCCTATCTCACAAATCTAACCAAGAAAGGACGGCACATGCTCTGTGGTTAAAACAGCAGTGCACAACAAGACGAGTAAGCACAAAGCCCAAATCCAATAGTTTGGCAGTTAATGTGGTCTATTTTTCACAGAGAAATAGTATCCCAGTGATCTATCCTGTTTTGCACATACCCTTTAAATTTCATGGCACTTCTTCAGAGCTTCCCCATAATCCCCTTGTTTTTGAAAGGCTGTGGCGCATTCTGTCTGGAACCACATGCACTGCATCTCATTTAGATTTTCCATTGCAGACGTTCCTTCCTGAAACAGAGAAAGCAATGCATAAAATAAGAAACAAACTCTTGAAGAGGGACAAACAATTATGTTTAATCCCGCATCCTGCCATTAATGAATTTAAAGTTGTATTTAGTTGTATTTCCAATAAAAAAAAAGATGGATATACTGGATACATATAAAATGAAAATATTTGGAGTGGTTCCAAGATCAATTAACTTCCAGATTAATATGATTAATGTGAATGCATTACCTTTATAATATATTCAGATGTACTACAGTATTATACTATATGTTGGCTCTATGTTTTTCCCCATGTTAATGCGACCTCATTATTTTTTTTTTTTTTTTTTAATTCTTTATTTTTAGACATTTTCAGTTTTTAATGACAGTTAACATGTGAGTGAGCTGTAAGCTCATATTTCATGTGTAAAACATACTTCACAATAAATTGAAATAACAATGTTAAACATAAAATCGAAGAGTAGTGCAAAACAAGAATATTGCGAATCAACTTTGTAATCCAATAAAGATGAATCTTGGGGTACAGTCGGCTGATGTATGAGTAAATAATGCAATGAAAAAAGGACAGCTTGTGTATAAGATAGCTATAGTATACTGTACCGCTATATATTGAAATATTTGTATATGGGCTAGATGCAAAGTGATATATATGATATGTAAGTATCAGGTGAGAACCTGAACAAAAACAAACAACAAATAACAAATAGCGACATGGACGTGGTGACATTCCATATGTAGCCAAAAACAAATACAACAAACAAACAAAAAGAGAGCGAGGAAAAAAAAAGAAAAAGAAAAAAGAGAAGAAGAAGAGAAGAAAAAAAAAAAAAAAAGGGGGAGAGGGGGTGAGAATGAGGTGAAGAGAAAAGTGGAAAAGAGGGAAAAAGGAGAAGGGAGTGGTGTTTCTTGTAGTCAGTAGAGATCAGTGGGTAGGGAAGAATATCTCAGTTCTATTCCAGAGACCTTTGGGTGATCTCAGTGGGGGAAGGCAGCAATCCACGGGTCCCAAACTTTATGGAAACTTTTAGAGGTATCAATATCAGGTATATTTATTTTAAATGGTTGTAAGTTGTATACGGTGTCAGATTACACAAAGTCTACTGATTTACATACTTTCACTATTTTGCTGAGTGTATACATCAGAATAGTCAAATTTGATCTGCTGTGTTGCTGGTATGTTGCACTTGTTTATTTTGGGCTTAATTCATGAAAGAGGGAGTTGCAGGGAATTGACAAGGGGAATTCAAACTTAAGTCCAAAGTAGCAGAGATTCTCCAATTCAGCGATACTTCATGGCTAATTTGACTAAGTTTAAATTTTTCCTGATCAATTCCCTATTTCCTGATTAAAGGGACACACAGCAAAAACTGAAACATTTCTTTATATTGTTGATTTCAGATATGTCCTTTGTTTTTGTTATGTGACTGAATTTAATAATATATGTAACTAAACAAGTGTGCCTGGGCACTGCCATTTTGTGAAATATAGTGTTTTTGCGTCCCACCCCCAGTGACTTTACAGCACTAGTATCTCACTTTGGTGTTGGGGACACAGAACACAGTCTATAAGTCAGAATTCTGATCACAGACTTGCATTGAATGGGAGGGTAATGTAACTATTACATCACAAGGGGGTGGAGTTATGATCCTGTTTGATCAGGTAAATCTCCTCTCTTTGTGTTGGAAGGCAGGTAAAAAAAAGTTGTCATCATGCATGCTTTGGCCAAAGTTGTAAAGTGAGACTGGCTGGAAGATTTTGGACAATGGTGCATCATGGGAAATATTCACAAAATGGAGCCTGGACATTAACACCTAATTTTATTTTTCCTTTTATATGCACTATTCTATCATATAAAAAAATATGATTTATATCTGTGTTTATTTTAAATGACCAGGTTATCTAGTTACATCTTATGTTAGTGGTAGTGTCCCTTTAAAGACATGTTTTCTAAAATCTAAGAACAGTATTTATGAGCATTTTGTTAAGGAAAACTACAAGTTTCCCTACCCTTGTGAACTTGGTGCACATCTCATCTGCTTGTTTAATAATCTTGGCTGTCAACATGTATTTTGCACATTTGGAGTTGATGAAGCGATCTGCAGTATCCAAAGATTGGGCTTCCTCCATCCACTTTGCAGCTTCTTTAAGGTTTTTTCTTTGTTAAAAAAAAAAAAAAAAATATTCATAGGTTAAAAGGTTAGATTATTGTATCCAGTCTAAAAACAGAGCCCAATGATCCCAGCATATGTTTTCAAGACACACATTAAAAATGTAATGACTGGATATAAAATGTCACAGTGTCTTTTGTGCAATCCATCATTACAAGGACAATACATCAGCAGAAAAACCAGGTAAGCTATTTGGGCACCTGTGCATTTATACACTTGCTGTACATGAAACAAGATCTTGGACAATGTTGTGTTTATATATAAAAAGGGCTATATACATTATTACATTTCATTAACATTTATGTGTATAGAGCCAACAATATACAGAGCATAGAATGGAACTATATAGACGTTACAAGCAGAGACAGATAAATACATGAGGTAGAGAGCACTGCTCGAAGGCTTACAATCTATAGGTGAACAAAATCCCCATTCAGTTTACTTTAAACTCAGCTTCTTTGACTTTAATTTTGCAATTCCCTTCTCAATTCCCTGTAATTACCTTTTTTCATTAAAAAAGCCAATCATTACAGACGATTTCATTCCTGAACTGAACTCTAGTTTATAAATGCAAATATACATATAGATTTGAGTGTCCGTAACTGTAACACAGTTAGATCAGCTACACTAGTGCTTGTCAATCTGGGGGGCATGAATAACCCATGCAAAGCATCAGTGTCTATAAATATTTTATTGTTTCAAATAACATATTTTTAAGACACTCTTTTAATAGCCTACTTCTATAACATTATTTGCAGCTAGGCATTAACAGCAGCATCAAATTCACAGTTGTGATGTATTGTCCCAGTTATAGGGATATGAAATCACAGACTGTCACAAGGCAGAGTCCAGGAGAGCAGTACCACCAGACACTCGGGCCCTATTACATCGCCTGCCAACAGGACAAATTAGTCAATAGAGGCAAGCGGCAGTGAAGGTTAATTACTGGAGAGTACTTTTGCCACTATGAGTTACACACTAAGCTTGGCCTGGCACAATATATAGCAATATGAATTGTTTAGCTAACCTTAACTTCCCTGCACCTCATTTTTGGGAACAGCTGCCAATAGGTGGGTAAAAAGAATAACAGAGCACCTTGCTATTTTAACTCGCCTGTAACAAAGTTTAACGGTAACCTTCTTGGCATAACAGCCCGGGGGTGTCTTTTACTGATTTCTTCATAGAATTGGAGACGTTCTTCTACAGTAGCTACAATTATAAAGCACGTTGTATAATGATATTAAAGTTTGTTAAAATGTCACTTTCTAGGCAGCAGATGGGCACATTAGAATTTCATTTAGCTCACCCCACTGTTTACTGAGCCAACCTGTACATCACATTTCTCTCCCCTTCACTGTTACTGGTTGATTTGATTAACATTAGAGGACAGCTAAGTAGCCTGCTATGCACAGTGCACTTTGTACGGTCCATGGCTAACCTGCTGAAGGTATATGCTAATGGCAAGCACAGACGAATGATGGTTTAAACATCTTAATCAGTATCTTAAATATAAAAAAGTGGTTAGTAAAAGTGGATAATACTGATAACATGTATATAATATTAATGTGTATTTAGATAGCACCCAGAATTTACTCACTGATTGATACAGAATTTAAATGTGTCTTACACACACACAATCCATCTTGCAAGCTGACAATCTAGAATAAATGAGAGATGGGAAACAAAAGGAAATAAAAAGGAAACTATAGAAGTTTGGCAGGTGCAATTGGGGGATTATATCAACTATACATGCAGGACCAGCAGTTATGTTGTAGTTAAAGGGCCCTGTCATATATAACTCCTACTGTCAGCGATGTATTTTCTACCCTTGTAGTTTGTATTTTCCAGCTGTTCTGGGCTCACCACCCTTTCTCCTCCTGATAAATCCATGGCCCAGCTAATTATAAGGATGGAATAATCATGCACGTATCCTGTAAGGATGAGGTTTGGTGACAACCAAAATAATAGATAATGTATATTAAGCTGATTATTTACCTCTGGCAACTAGAAAATGTCAGAACTAATACAATGCTCCATCCATCAATTTTAGCCATAGCACTGAATAGCTGTGACTAACCTGAATACTCTATAAGACAGTGTTAGACAGCATGAGAGCAATGTACCTGGCTCCAGAGCTTTCTCTAGGTGTTCATAGTAATTCCAGTTCTCTGGGTTCCTGTCTGTCAGATCCCTGTATACTTCAGCAGGTTCCTTCAATCTACCCAGACATAAAAACATTTCTCCTGCACACACAATACAAAAATGTTATAAAGGGTGGATGTATAGACAGCACATGTAGCAGTGACATTAGGCCAACAATAATAAGGCCAACTTCAGAGACTAAATACTGTATGATTTAGGTTGACCACATTTGTTATATTAAAGATGTAAATACAGGTCTATGATCAGTAAAATGTAGAATGGTTCTATAGTATAAATGCATTGTGGATTATGTTTTTACCTTGGTGTCCCTGAATAAAACAGTGATGTGATCACGCTAATTAGGATATTTAAAAGAAATATGGGAACCTGAAGGATCATAAGGATATGATTAAATAAAGATACGACATGTAATATGTACTTTATTAATCTGATCATGCAACAACGGATGTTCATACTATTGTCTTAATATCCAAATTTACCAAGAATTATCCATATAATTGTAGCCATATTGTTACTTATTATAGTGCCTGTACATCCCACAGAATTAGTACTTCCCCTATCCTGTAATGTTAGGTGTAAATAGAAGAATGGATGTGTTGGCATGTTATAAATAACAAGTCAGGCCACAGAGATAATTTATACGAAAATGCTAATAAATTCTTAATAAATGTCACTTAATTTCTCTCCACTATCCACATTGACATCTACAAACTCTATGTCTGTGCGGTGGATATTCCATGAAGAACGTAACCTCTCTTTGTACCTTGTCAGTATGAATGTGATCCAAGAACTCATGAAACAAACTTGCTTCTCTCATCACTTGGTTCTGGTGGAGAATGAGTTCACTGTATTCATAGTCTATCTTATGAGGAGGAACCTGGAATACAAGGCTCAGTTGTTTCAGTAAATCCCATTCCAGCAGCATTTCCACTCTGACACTGTCTCCATGGTAACCCATGAGGAGGTGATGATGTGGATTGGACCAATATTCATCTTATCAAAAAATGACATTATGGAGAGGAGAACGTGAACATAGTAAGATTGACAATAGGGAATATAAAGATGTGGCAATAACAAGAGATTTCATTGTGTTACAGAGGAACTAAAAAGTATAGTTTGCAGAGTTAAAACTGTAACATTAAACTATAAAGCATATTTCCTGCACTCTTTTCCAAAACACCTAGATGATAATTTAAAAAAATGTTGGCATTGTATTTAGAATATAACCTATCAACAAATTAAACGAAAACAGCATATATTAAACTTTGACGCAATACATCAATAAGAAACAGAATTTTGTTATAAATAGAAATAAAATTACATTTAGAGATGTATTCAGCTAGAAGATAATTAGAATGATTTAACAAACATTTATCTCAAAAATAACAAACCTTTTATCAAAAGATAGAAAGTACATTAAAATTGTAAAACTCCAAATGATAAAAAACTAATAATTACTCCTCTCCTCCAAAAATACATTAGTGGACACCAAGTTGTGTGCATATTAAACAAGTATATATATCTGTATTTTACCTGCTGAGTCTTCCTGAATTCGTCCAACAATTTTAAGGCCATTTCATAGCCTTTCAACAAATGATAAGCAATGGCGTAACCAATCCATGAAGCTCGCTGTGTTGGGCGCAACTGGAGAAGCCGATACCTTGTTTCCTACAATACATACAACAAATAAGCTTCTTTTAAATTATCTTAAACATTCACATTGAATGAATATTTGTAGCAATAAAGCTGTACACCTCCACACACTGCTAAGAAATTTACCATGGTAATAGGCTGGGATTTAAGCTCCCAGAACATCAGTTTAACAATATTTTAATAATAAAGTTCAACCTACATAATGCGTAATTTATTCTGTTATAGATGTATACCTAGAAAGTTGATAATAATGTTACATTTACATTCTACTGGTTCACATACAATTTGTGTGCCTTTCCAGCTCTATGTTCCAAAATGGAAATAAAATGGTAATGTTCAAAACTATTTCTTATATTAAAAATGTAATCTGTAGCATCCTTCATCAGGGTATCCACAGATCCAAAATATACATGCCATTGTATGACTATGCAATTAACAGAGCTCAATCAGCGTTTAGGTGCCAAATCATGTTACTAGCCATTAGAGAGTATAGGGTCAATCTGTTTATGGGCTATAGCCCAGCATGCAGCTGCTCATTTTACATTAGTTGCATACAATGTATATGTATACAATATCGTAGTTATAACGTGGACATGGTAGATGAAGTGGAAAATTTCTATAACTAACCTACATAGATTAAATAATACTTACAATATGGGACAGGAGGGGTAATTTTCCATTTTTATAAAATACATAGATTATATAATGCAGAGCTCGACAAATCCAGGGTACCAGGTTGCCCTGGCAACCAGGAAATTAGATCTGGCATCTGGTTTTGCTGTCCCTGCAGCTATCGTTGGTGCTATCTGCGATGGAAAATGGATCTGTGCTCACACCACAACAGATCCGATTCCACATGGGCCATCAGACGCTGCTCCACTCAGGCCAGCCCCTGAGGCCAATTCTTAATCCTCCCCCCTCATCTTCTCACCTGACTCAGGTGTGATACCAGCACTCTGATTGAAACAGACGTGGGTCTGTAGCTGAGCATAACAATAGATTCCCTCCCTGCAGTAAAAGGTAAACAGCAGGGAGAGACAAAAAGTAAAATGTTATTAAAAGCCTCTTCTGGCAGATTGTGTGTATATGTGACAGTGCGTATGTTCCACTGTATGTTGAACTTTGTTTATATGACTGTGAGTGTATTTGACTCTGAGTGACACTGTGTGACTGCATGTGTATGTGACACCGTTTTTATGACTTTGCGTGTATGTGCATGTGTGGCCGTGTGAATGTGTGTGTCATTTTGTGTTTGCCAATTAAACTCATGCAAACAGCACATTGCTGTGAGCTTTAATGTTTAGGGTGCTCTATTATACACTCATCTACACCACACATTAGTGTAGAACAGAGCCTGGATATTGCCAGCCACATAGCAATGCCAATCCACGTCCCTGGAAGAGGTGATTTTTCTCTCTCTCCTAGTGTGTGGTCCCACAATCTAATGATAGCAGGGAGGGCAGCAGAAGGTGGCAAAGTCTGTGATGACTGCTCCCCCTGTGTGTGTGATTGGGTACATGTATGTACACAATGTATAATAGGTGCTCTGTGAGAAAAATAGTTTTTTTTTGCAGTTTTTCTAAAATATATAGAACACGTAATGGACTAGATTCAATGCTGCAGTTAAGTGGCATCAGATGTAAATTGAGGGGCATTTGCAATTTAGTGCCCACCACTAACGCATGCAGTCAAATCATTACCGCACCCCTTACATAAACTCTATACTTGTTATTGAACGTTATCGTACCAGTTAAAAAAAACCCTTATGATACACTGTTCTGCGCAGTACCATACAGAGTGACGGTAAAAATAAACAGGAATAAAAAACAAATAGCTTTAACAACCCGTCAATAGTAAGACTGGGACCAAGGAGTCTTCTGATTGAATGACAGAGAGTGGGGGATAATATTTATACATTTTACATGGTTAGAGGTTAGGGGAATTTTCCAATGGGCCCTTTGCAACCCCTGGTCCAGGGGGAGGGTTATTTGGAATATTTTAGGGCTCAGGGGGCATTTTGCTGACCACCGCGTGGGCTATTCATTTTTTTTATTTGAAGAGGCCAGGAGCATTTCCCCAGCCCCCCATATTAGTGTTTGAGGGGATGCCAGGGGTACTGGGTGACTTTTATAACCCCTAATTAACGTTTTTCCCATACCACTAAACTAATGGTTTACCATAGCGATCCACTGCCATTGTATCACTCCAATCATTCCAATTGTAATAATACGTTTTAAAATCTTTGACTTCTGCAGACGTTAACGGCATTGAATCCAGGTCAATATCTACTATAATAGAGAGGATGGATCTTTTGCAGTTTTTATTACATAATCCCTCAAGAAATTGTACTGCTGTTAGAAAAGAAAAGATTGTCATGTTTACACGTTCTATTATTTACCCTGTATCCTTCCAGGTCTCTCATTTGTATCTGTAACAATAACAGATCTTTGAGAATCTGCAAGTTATCTTTGTCTAGCTTTAGTGCTTTCCGGTATCACTTGATTGCTTCGTCATATTTTTTGTCAGACCGCTGTAGAAGACATAAACAAGCCAGCCTGTCTGGAGTTAAGGAACACTAACAGAACAATATTTGAGACAAAAAAATACTAAAATGTAAAACCCAAGAGATAACAGAGGTGTGGAGTGAGATTTGTAAATGTATGCGAATAAGACACAGGTGAGCACCCCTAATCTGAAAACCCAAAACTTATGAACATTGAAATGTTGACACAAGTGTACAATTCCACCTTTGCTTTCTGAAGGTTAAATGTAAAAACTTTCTTTTATGTACAAAATTATTACGTATTTTGTAGAACATTAGCTTTATGCAATTTTTATAAGGTGGATGGGAAACGATGAATTTAATTTTTGAGTGTTCGGTTCCATCTCCAAAATATATCATTATGTATATGCAAATATTCCAAAATCTAAAAAAAAATCTGCATTCTGGTCCCAAGCCTTTCGGATACTCAACCTTTATAAGCAAACTGAAAGTAAGTAGTTCCTTGTCTAGATGTGCAATACATGCTGTCATGTGCCTACAATTACAAGCCTTCAAGGTGGTTACTTTTTATTTCACTACTGACAAGCTCCAGCCTACCACTTGAGATGCATATCCAAGCCTAGCACTTGAGTGGTAACTACTTGCTTTTAGTTTAACAGAGTCTAACAAAAGAATCACACCATAGATTTTTAGTTCTATCACACACCAGCACAAACCAGTAAAACCAGGACACTGGTTATTTGGCAGGACAGTGCCTAATAAATAGAAGGTCAGGAATCACCATAATGTTTCTTACAAGGATACAAACATGACTATTAACATCATTGCAAAGTCCTTTTCATACAAATTCATATGCTTCATCTTTCTTCCCTAAACAGTTAAGTGTCAGTCCCTTCATAGCCAGTGTTTCTGTAGAATAAGACAGAAGAAGAGATAAAAAAAAAAAAGCTTGAAAACAATTAGAATGTATTTTATTATAAGGCAGACAGTTAACTGGTACATTATGTCACTTAGAATGTATGATATGCAAAGATCAGAGGCGTAACTAGAAACCATGGGCCCCGGTGTAAAAATTGCCCAGGTGCCCCCTCAACCCCACCATGCAACTCCACCCCAGAAATGCCACTTACATGCCTCCCAACTGTTCTGCTTTGTGCGGGACAGTACTCATGTTGGTAGGCTAGCCTGCTGTCCTGCCAACCTGTATTAGTTGTTGTTAGAAATCAACATCAGTATTATGCATAATTGATTTTAAAACAAAAACACTTTATTAGTCTCTTATATTAAAAAAAATATAGTGAAAAACAAGATATTGTGTATAATATACAAGTAAAAAAAAATCATGAGGGGACAAATAATCAATGTTAGGACAGCCTAGCTCAACCTGGTGCTAAACAGGCACAATAGTTATATGATGTTATACACACCCCAGGAATAGGTGGCATTGGTATATCACAATAAGGGATTAATCAGTCTGGGGATCATCATAACCAAGACTCATAGTTGCCAACACATTTATAAATTATTTTCCCTTCATTTGCCAGTGTTATTTTGCCCTTCATTTGCCAGTGTTATTTTGTCCATCATTTGCCATTATTATTTTGCCATTCATTTGCCAGCGTTATTTGCTCGTTAATATGCCTATTAAAAATCCCCCCCTCCTCCAGTACTTACCTGGATGCTGCTCATGCCCGGCCGTCTCCTCCAAAGTGTTTCCTGGACACACGCTGTGTGCAGGAAATACAGCCACCGGATATGACATAATGTTATTTCCGGCGGCTGTGACTAAATGCCGGGTCCGATGGATGTGGACTGACGGCTGCTACCCGATCATGGCTGTCACACGAGCAGCTGCTTTGGGCCCCAAGAATGAATGGGCCCTGGGCAGCTGCCCCGTTTGGCCACCCTGCACCAACGCTAGTACCGGCACTGGCAAAGATACACATGAACATCCCCACATACAAGACCAGACATACCAAAACTGATGTACACTGAAGTTATATAAATTCATAGCATTTGAATTGTCTGGTTGCTAGGAGATGAAGTAAAATCATTTCCCCTGCTGGAAGGAAGTGCTTGAAGCCATTTCGCCAGTTTGAGTGTAATTGGATTGTGTCTGTGTATATATCCATCCTACATACTGCCGGGTTGCATTTTGCATGCTCTGTCTGCAGCATGTGGAACAAATATGTGTCCCTGGAAACATGGCCGATGTTGGCAACTATGGTATAGCACCTTTCATTCTCTACACTCAAAGAATAAGCAATGTTGAGGTTGACAGAATCCCTTTAATTTATACATTTGTTTGTAGTTCTGAAAACACTATGTATAGATCATGTTGATATTTTTATTCTCTACATTCGCAATAACAGGAATTTGATGATTATACAGCTCTGGCACTCCAGCAGCTGTGAAATACAGTTCCAATTATGTGTAGCCATTCCTGTTCTAAGAGATATTTGTACAGCAGTGTACTGTGACTGTGAGCATAACATCAGATTTAAAACACAGGTATTTGGAACCATAACCGCAGATATCAATTGGTATTAAAAGTTTAATGTACAATATTGTTTTTATGCCATGTTAGTGTACCCGATGTCAGATACACTGTGCTGCAGACTGCGCACTAGATTGTGAGCTCTGTGGGTCAGGCGATGCATGCCCTCTCACCAGGATTCTCTTGAAGAGATTGTACTCCTTGGCAGGCGGGCAGGCTCGCGCACAGCATGGTGCTGCCCCGCGTGGGGGTCTCGCAGGAAAAGCCGCCACAACTCGGAGGCCGCACTGCAAGCAGAACGCACGCGCATATGCCAACGTCTACACTTGATGACAAATAGCGCAGGACGATGACGTTTTAGTTCTACTTCCAGCCGTCAATGTATTGTGTTGTGATATCGCTGAACGTTGCACCAGTGTTAGCAGATTTTGCTACCAGTCCATTGATATATAATATTTTCATAAACCCAAATGATCTTTCACTATTTCTTACTCCACTGATATGTTTTTGACACATCCCGCACACCGTAGTAGCGGCGAATTATTGGCGTTGCATGTCGGGAGATGTAGTATTATTGTCAGTGACCCACAGGTAACCAGTAAACAGCAGGTGGGTCATCCTTGCAGTCTCCAACTTATAGATATCCTTCCTTCATTCTACATTGATTTATCGTTAGCTTTGCAATTACTGATACTTTGATTGGGTTAAAGGTATATTTCAGGTTTGTGAAGGACCTCCATTGAAATTTCGGTGATGCTCAGTGAATTCGCAAAGACTATAAATCACTGATCTAGACACACAAAACTGGTGCATCCATACATACATGTGTAATACTGGTCCCTGCATGTATAAGTACTGTTGTATGCACAATAGAATGGTGCTATTGCCAGAGATAGGCTAAGTGTCTGTGGCAAGGCACGTGAAGGTCTATAGAACACCATGACATTTGCCCTCCGGTGTCCAGTAAAAGTCCACCATGAGCAATGTTGTTGCCTAATGCTGGTTCATGTCCAGGGCTGTCTTTTGAACTGTGTGGCCCCCTGGGCAAAACAAGCCAATGGGGCCCCCCATGGACCCGCCCATAACAAGACTCCACCCATAACAACAAGACCATGCCCATAACAACACGACCCCGCCCACAATGGATGTGCATCACTGAAAAATCACCCAAAACTATGTAGTTTAATTGTTAAATTATAATTATTTATTAATTGCATATATTAAACAATCAATCATCAGAAAGTTGGTTTAGAAACAAACATTTCAACATATATATGGCAATGACAACTGCTGGCCTATAATGAAGTTCTGTTACATTGAAAGATTGCATAAAGCTAAGAATTTTAAAATAGAATGTTGTAATGAAAGAATATAAAGAAAGCACCAAGACCTCTTTGCTCCATTTAGTGCCATTAGGGAGCAGGCATGTTAGGGCAACTAGAAATCTGTCTCAAAATATTCTAACATGGCTGCTCCCTAATGGCACTAAATGGAGCAAAGAGGTCTTGGTGCTTTCTGCCGGATTTTGCCACTCACTATGTCAGAATTTTGCCACTCACTATGCCAGGATTTTGCCACTCACTATGCCAGGATTTTGCCACTCACTATGCCAGGATTTAGCCACTCACTATGCCAGGATTTATCCCCTCAACATGCCAGGATTTTGCCCCTCACTATGCCAGGATTTTGCCCCTCACTATGCCAGGATTTTTTCCCCCCAATATGCCAGGATTTTGCCACTCACTATGCCAGGATTTTGCCACTAACTATGCCAGAATTTTGCCACTCACTATGCCAGAATTTTGGCACTCACTATGCCAGGATTTTGCCCCTCAATATGCCAGTATTTTGCCACTCACTATGCCAGGATTTAGCCACTCAATATGCCCGGATTTAGCCCCTCAATATGCCAGGATTTAGCCACTCACTATGCCAGGATTTTGACACTTAATATGCCAGGATTTAGCTACTCTATGCCAGGATTTTGCCCCTCAATGTGCAAGGATTTAGCCACATAATATGCCAGGATTTTGCCCCTCAATATGCCAGAATTTAGCCACTCAATATGCCCCGATTTTGCCACTCACTATGCCCGGATTTTGCCCCTCAATATGCCAGGATTTTGCCCCTCAATGTTCAAGGACTTTGCCACTTAATATGCCAGGATTTTTCCCATCAATATGCCAGGATTTAGCCACTAACTATGCCACGAGTTAGCCACTTAATATGCCAAGATTTTGCCCCTCAATATGGCAGGATTTTGCCGCTCAATATGCCCGGATTTTGCCCCTCAATATGCCCCGAGTTACACACTTAATATGCCAGGATTTTGCCACTCAGTATGCCCAGCTTGTTTTGTGCCACCCTCCTAACCCTTCCCTAGTACTTACCTGCTTGTTGCTTGCTCTCCGTTGTTTCCTCCGTACAGTCTAACCTCCTGCACTGGGGAAGGAAGATCGCGCGATTTCAATAAAGTTTAAAAAAAAAAAAAAAAAAGCGACCGGATCTTCCTTCCTCCGTGCAGGAGGTTAGACTGCACGGCGGAAACAACGGAGAGCAACAACAAGCAGGTCAGTATGCAACTACCTTCGCTCCGTAAGACACACAGGGAGGGGGAAAAAAGTGCGTCTTATGGAGCGAAAAATAAGAAAAAGACATTTATTTATTTTTTTGCAACAATTCGGACGGGCCCCCTAAAACACGCTCTATCCATCACTGCAAAGCATGCAAACTGATGTGGTCACCAACTGTGTGCAGTGAGAGACCCTCCATTTGGGGAATGTACACCTGCAGCCAGGTCACGTCTGCTCAGCAGACCACAATTCACTTTTTAAGGAATAAACCAAATCATTTAAAATCAACTATCACTATAGAAACATTGTAATAATACCAGAGCCTAAAGATTCAAGGTATGTGTATAAATAAATCCTTTCTTGCAAACCGGATTTTAGGATTTACATGAAGATGAAACATCCCCATCACTTTGGGCTGTGGAAGTACTGTTTTGGTTATTTACATTCTTGGATTCCTATTGCTGCTCCACAACGAATACACGCTAGATGTTTTACAAATCGGCTGGTGTATCTATCACACTTACTGAGAAGATGTAGTATTCAGCAACAACCAAATTATTTCCAAAGGAGATGTTACTCTAAGGACTCGCATTCACTATGGCAAAGTGAGATATTGCAAAATTACCTGAATTCCTTAAACAAAGAGTATGAACAGCTAAATGAAATGTTGAGTCTTTCATCGGTTAGAGAGGAGGATCGCAGGGCTCTGGGAAAGAGGCATGCTGAACTATCCCCACTCACCACCATTCTGCAGGACATAAGGGATGCTGAACAAGAAGCCACAGAGCTGGAATCTATGTGCGCTGGTAAGACTAGAGGCATTTTCTATCAGAGTGTTCACATTACTACTTGTTATCAGTGCAATGAATACACAGTGAAGCTGGTATTGGACAAGGCTGTAGTGGGAACAGCATGTGGCCGAAGCAGGCTTCTGGAAGCCTGGATAAAACTGGGTATGGCTGAAGTAGCTTAGTTAGGCTGTGAATTGGGAAAGATGGAGGTAAGTACTGGCTGTGGATTAAACTACTTGGGTAGAAGTAGCATTATCAACCGGCTAGTAATTTACCAGCAGAACTGAAATGAGGCCAATTTTAAATCCATGGAGGCAAAGAAGGTAAACGGTGACAACTTCTTGGTAAAGGTTCTAGATTACTTTTCTTATATAATGAATACAAGGTCAGGTGTTGTGTATTCAATCACTTTTTAAATCATCTTTCTATAACATCATGCTTCATTTTGAACTTGGATGTCAAACTTTGGCTCTATAGCTCTCATAATACAGCTGGCTGACAGCGGAGTATGGTACATGTAATTCTCCAACAGCCAGATGGCCCACAGTTTGATACCCCTGATTTAGAAGATTTTATTAGTTAAGTAGGGGGGCAACTCAAGACCTATGTCTCCATGCTTCCCTTAAACGTACTCATGTGACAATGGTCTTTTTACAAAAGGAGTGTGTGTTTTGTTGCAGGATAATGTCCACTGAAATTCTCTGTTTTTTCAGATCTCAACAGCAAGGAGAAGGAGGAGCTGCTAGAGCTTGCACTGAAAGAAAAGGATGAGATGAACCAAAACATTGAAACATTACATGGAAAGGTAATGCACTATGCCTCAAAATAAAAAGTGTAGTGGGGTTAGACCAGAAAATGAGCAAAATGAGATAATATATTAATTTTAATTGATGCACTTACTTCGAGAAGTAGTTTCTTAGGATTTTTTTTTTAAATGGCAGGGCAGGAAAGTTCTGAGTGGGTGGTTTAAATCAGAATTTAAGACAGGAGAATGTCATCAGTAACTCAGAGAAACCAACTTGTAATGCACTTTTTAATGAGAGATTACATTTAGTTTAGTGAACTAAATTGTGAAGTTCTTTGTCGTTAAGAACACATTGCAAGAGTTAACTCAAGGCCATTGTGAAATCCAGGCATTTGCTGCTTGTTTTAAGTATCAAAGCCAGTTCTGTATTTGTTCTGTATAAAGCAGCGTATATAACTTTGCTAGGTTTGTGTATTCACAGCTGTTGCAGATTCTCGTGCCGCCGGAGAAGTACGATATGAGTGATGCAATATTGGAAGTGGTATCTGGCAGAACTACTGGAGGTTAATATACTTTATGATTTATAAATGATAAAAGAATACTAGGGCTCTCCAAATCATGTCTCTGTTTTGTCCAGGGCAGTCTTTAATGTCGCCCAAATTACTATCCAAAAGTGAATTGTCCACACAAAGTTTATTTTTTTTAATGTGTCGTAAGCCTTAAACATCACCCAAATCTTGAAATATGTCACAAAAATCCAGTCTCATTCAAAACCCCATTCTGTCTCACACAGAATAGGCCACCAATGGCCACTTCCTGTAATAAAATAAACCTAACATTCACATCACCCAACTGTGCCACACAAACATCGCTCTTTATCCCATGTTCCTTAATTCAATGTGCTGCATAAACATTTGACCTCAACGTAAAATATCACCTACCCTAATGTACCTACAACCAGGCAAATCATCCCCCAGGTACATCACTCATTAGCCTGAAATGTCCCCACTTAAAACTTGAACATTGAACCCTGCCACCTGCATCCCCTCCACACTCACAAAACCAGAGACAAATCTCCCTGACAATGTGCAGTGCATAGTAATGGCTTTATTCAGGGAATTTCAAACATTGCAAAAGCTGCCAAGTTGGAAAAATTCTCCCATGCAGCTATACTACAAACTCTGCTAATTGGTAATTCTCCTGTCTCAAATACCTGTTATTCCCTCTCTCTTGAATAAAGCCATACATCTCCACTCCACTGTCATCACGACAGGGGAGCACGCACAGCACTACTTTTCACATTGGTGCTAATCAAACATGCTGATCAGGCACTACCAACAGACACATGTTGCATTGAAAGGGTTAAAAATAATTACCAATAGCTTGCTGGTGAGTGTAACATAAGAAGAGAGAAACTAAATACTCTGCATAGGCAGAGGAAAAGGAATAACAATAAACTGTATGTCCATGTGTAAAGTGGATTTAGAGGCAGAAAGGTGACCATTGTTAAGTTTATTTTCATATGCCTGTCCAGAATCCCTTGCAGTGGTGGTAGCACTGCAAGTTTAGGATTTCTGTGGTAAAAGCCTTCTGGCCTGGCTGGTGTGTGTAGATTTTTGTTTAACAATGCCTCTTCTAGAACCCTGATTTTTAAGTTTTACCTCCACCATAACTTATGTTATGTGTGCTTGTCATACTGCTCCAAGCCTCAAGCAAAAGGCCAGTGACAAACCTCATGCTGACAAATTCATATTAAGGATGAAACATATGTCCACTAGATATTATCTGGCTCTGTCCTTGGCTGTGTTTAAAGGCTGTGTAATAATATACCAGCTGCATGTTAGGAACTTTGGGGTAGGGATCTGGTGACATCTACTGGAAAAGTATAAAACTGCACATCATTGGCCCTATTTAATATATTGCTACTTCTAGAACCTAGGTAATGACAATTAATGACAACTGTAAATTACTCATTGCATGTCTCTCTTGTTTCAGGTGACATTTGCCAACAGTTTACCAAAGAGATTTTTGATATGTATCAAAATTATGCTGGGTACAAGTCTTGGGTCTTTGAAATTCTGAATTATTCTCCTTGTGAATACGGTAAAGTATACTATTACTATCATCCTTGTAAATGTTAGCTGAAATAGGCCCATTAAACTATAATAAAATATCACTTACAAAAGTATTTGTCTGAGCGGACTGAACTATATTAATCAATTATGCAGCAAAACACAAGAAGCATTGTTTTCCTTCTCCTTCATTATATTAAGACATATAGCATGCTCTTGTTATTTGCTTTACAGGTGGTTTGCACCATGCAGCGGCACGGATTTCAGGAGAAGGAGTATATAAGCTTTTGAAATATGAAGGAGGCACTCATCGAGTGCAGAGGATTCCTGAGGTGGGCCTGTCATCTAGGATGCAGAGGATCCACACGGGGACCATGTCAGTAATTGTACTTCCACAAGTAGATGAGGTAAAGCATACATAATGAGACTTTCCACACAAACTACCTTGATTAATTATTCCCCTCTGCATTTATATGAATTATGCAATCTGCCGGGCTTCATGTAAAAGTTATTTCTCCATCAAAAATATGGCTGAGCTTGCAAAAATAGGCATGGAATTAAAAGTAGGAGGAGTTAATAACTGTGCAGGTTAACCTCTCGTCTTACATCGCGGCCCCCCTGCAGAGGGTTCCCTTCTGTCAGGTGAGGCATCTGTCTGACAAATTAAATGGAACCGACATTCAAAGTGAGCACTGGTTACGTTTAACATAATCAGTCCCATGCCCAGACTTCTGTGTTCATGCACTCCTCCATGACATCACGATTGAGGTTGCTAAATCTTGTAATATTTTGGAAGACACTTACAGACGTAAAGACCATGTTCAGATCTGTTCACAATACCTGTGCGTTCCTGGCTCTTGATCACAGAGCACTTTTGGTCCAAAATGACCAAAGGGATATGCTGGTCATTCAGGGGTTAATAGCAAGAAAACCATAACAATTCAGAGAAATGGCTGCTTTGGGTACAAGTAAAAAAAAACTGGGGGAAAGTTTGTTTTCTTGGAGTGAGCCTTGGGCTATAGCTTCATCAATTTCCTAAGCAAGATAAGTAGGCGCTAAATGATAACAATTTATGTTTTATAGCACTTTTCTCTCTTCCTGTCAGTCATATGTACTAACTGAGTAATGGATAAAACAGGTGGGTCCTGAGTTTTATTAAGACGCCTGAAGCGATAGCACATCTCTGTTTGAGCAAGAGTTCAGCTTACCAATGTGTTTACACAGTAGCAACATGCAAGGCTCCCAAGAATGCTCATACAAAGATCAAACGTTAAATATAGAAAAGAAGATAATTCAGCAATGTTATAATTTTATTTTCTACATTACTTTCCTTATTTATGTATGTACAATTATGGGAAACAAACCAACTTTATTTAAAAAAAACAAGAAGAAAATTTGTAGCTGACAGCAGTCCATTAAGGCTTTAAAATCCATATTACTAAATACCCCACTTAAGTGTATGGTTTGTAAATGTAGCATTTGGCTGTTTCCATGTTCACCAGATTGATATTAGAATTGAGTCCAAGGACCTGCGCATAGATACATTCCGAGCCAAAGGAGCGGGGGGACAGCATGTCAATACAACAGACAGTGCCGTGAGGATTGTGCACATACCTACAGGTAAAACCTAAAGATAAAACAGGCTGCTTTATGTAAAAAGTGTATACAAAAAACTGTGTGCACTTCTCACCCTACACACAACAATTTCATAAACCTAATATAAATGGGAAGTTTTGGTTATATGAATTGGCTAAAGCATAACTGAGCTCGCCCGCCACATCAAAGCATTCTCTCAGTAGGGTGAGAACCTAACCTCACAAACTATATAGTGGACACATGGACCTTATTAATGTGTTAGAAGCAGTAGGCCTCATTTACACATGTATATTATTTGAGCCTGTGACAAGCTTGGCACACCAACACTGTTTGCACATCGTTGAAGTTGTTGGCTCCTCATTGTCTGGTTGCAGCTTGCTGTCCAGGGGTTAATTGGGAGGAGTTTAATTGCAGGTCCTCCAGCACATTAATAAGGTTTTGGTAGCAGTATAAAGTGCTTTGTGTGCCCACTATACAGTAGGTGAGGTTAGGCTCTCACCCTATTGCAAGTATGGCTTGACGTGGCAGGTGAGTTTAATTATGCTTTAGCCAGTTCGTATAACCAAAAGCTCTCATTTATATTATGTTTATATATCATGATTGCCATATTTATTAGGGTGAAACGCGCAGGCCAATACACTCGCACCTCTTGCTTACACATATTATTATTTGAGTCGGAGACAAGGTTAGCACTCCAACATGTTTCTTTTCCCTGCTTTATTTAAAAGTCTGATCTTATCAGTAACAGAAAGATGGCCTATTTAGGTAAGCTTAACTTTAATGTAGTGTGAAACCAAGTCCATATAAAATAGATAACAATGTCCCTTCAGGCCATCATCGGGGGGTGACAGGTTACACACTTGTCACTGGCCCGTGATCCTGAATGGGAAGATCAAAAGATAAGCTTGATGTCTGTGCAGTATGAGTGCTGGGGCGTGTCATGGGTGTGCAATATGGTTTCTGGGGCATTTCATGAGTGTGCAGTGTTGGTGATGGGGCAAGTCCTGGTCTGCGGGCATTTCTAAGGTCTGCAAAGTTGGTGATGGAACATGTCCTGGGACTGCAATATTGGTGTTGAGTCCTGGGTGTGCAATGTTGGTGATATGGCATGCCCTGGGTGAGTTTCCAATCATGCGTTCCTACATTTTCTTGGTGCAAAATGCATTGTGTCAGCACATGCACCCAAATACACAGCCCTTATTACATCTGTTTGGTAATGTTTTACCAGACGTTCCTGTCTTCTAACTAATGTTTACATATACATTTGCAATAGATATAATATTATTATTAATGTAAATCTATGCCATGTTTGTATGGTAGGTGCACTAACTTTGAAGAGTTGCATGTTCATGATGTGACAAGGAAAATAGGTCATATATTTATTCTCCATCACCTTGTCAGCTCTGTGTCAAGGTTTGGCAGTCCCACAAACTAAAAATGTTTCCAAGGTATGAGTCATTTTGTTTCTCCCATTTGTTTTACTTTTTATCACACACAAATCACTTTACTTTTCACACTGACATACCCACCAATCAAATCACACATGCAGGTATCCTACTGGTGTAAGAAACGTTGTAGTATTTAATAATATGATGTTATTGTAAATATAATAAAGTAGCATGTCTGCAAGTGTACTTTGGTGGGTAGGTCAGGATGACAAGTTAAGTTATTTGTGATTGAAATTAACAGGCCGTGAAAAAACGTAAATTAATAACAGACAAACCCGGGAGAAACATAACATTGGGGTGATGTAAAAAAAATAGAACACACACTATTAGCACAAAAAAACAGACAGATCTGCTCTTAAAAACCTCTGCCGAAATGGGTTTGGCTATCCCAGCTAAAGCAAAAGATTTGTGATCCATAAAAAGGTAAATTAAATTATACAGATCTCAGCGATTGCACCTTTTTATCAATTCCCGAGACTTTGCTGTATGGTACTTTTATAAATAACTCCCACTGTGTTTTAAGAAGAGCAGTTTTATTAGGGTAAAGAAGGGTTTGCATCATAGAAGTCTGTTGATTTTTGATTTGAACATTTTGTCTTGGCAGCACAATGTTTGGGAGTTTACCTGCTTATGTTTTAAGACTTCCCAATGTACTCGTTCATTTCATGCAGGGATTTCAGTGGAGTGCCAGCAAGAGCGCTCCCAGATTTCAAACAAGGACAAAGCGATGAAAATGCTAAGAGCTAAACTCCATCAACAGACATTAGAAAAGGAACTGTCTCAAAGACAAAGTGCTAGGAAATTACAGGTGATAAAATGAACTTATTAATAAAGAATGTCTAAGGGAACTGGAAAAGATGGATTCAATTATTTATTTACTTTTGGGAAATTAGGCCTTCTACTGTGTTTGTGTTTTAGTGTTTTATCATCAATTAAAAACCATAGTATAAGCCTTAGAAAACATTGTAGTATTTAAAAAGATGATGTTATTGTAAGTAAATGGATTGAAGTTTATAAAATCTTATTGTGTTCAACTTGTAGGTAGGAACAAGAGCTCAGTCTGACAGAATTCGTACATACAATTTCACTCAGGACAGATTGAGTGATCACAGAATATCCTATGAAGTCCGCAATATCAAGGTATCTTGTCCATAAATACCAAGAAACTGTTGATTAGATCATTTGTTTTTTTTCCCCAGAAATGACAAATGTCATACGAAGCAAAACTTAAAAGGGCTGCTATCATAAATTTTGGGGCCCCATACGTAAAATAATTTAATAAATAAGATATTTACTTTGTCCCTCTTGATTACAGTTCCTCTATCTAGCTTTCATTATAGTCCCCAAAGCACAATATTGCACCCACAGGACATGCCCTCCCATAACATTGAAGCACCCATTGGACTTGAACCCTCACCACACTGCAGCACCCATTGGACTTGAACCCTCACCACACTGCAGCACCCACTGAACTTATCCCCGCACCACACTGCAGCACTCACTGAACTTGTCCCCGCACCACAATGCAGCACTCACTGAACTTGTCCCCGCACCACAATGCAGCACCCACTAAACTTGTCCCCGTACCACACTGCAGCACCCACTAAACTTGCCATTGCACTCCCAGGACTTTACATTGCACCCCCAGACTTGCCATTACACACATAACATACATTACTATGAGTAATTATTGCTGTGGACTACCATTCCTAGTGTGCTCAGCTAGCATGGGAGACTTTTAGCTGGCTGGGAATCATGGGTAACAGGTAACGTCTATCACTGTACAATTCCCATGAGTCTCAGCCAAACTGCTAACATCATGCTGGTAGATATTGGTTAGCATTTCCATGAGGCTCAGCCAGCTCATTGTCCACAAGATGCTGGCAGGGGAGGGATACTCTTCCACCCTGAGGCAGAAGGAACATTCTTGTAGATAGCAGGTCCAGAATCTTCATTTGTACAGACCAGGAGCCTTCCTGTTCATCCCTGGTGTCCTGTGCCCTTCCATTAGACAGAGCACCAGCAGGTCATGTGATTGGTGAATGCCTTCTTGGGGGCAGGAGGAGTCTGTGTGTCCTCTCTTGAGCACCTCTCTCAGCCAGGCCAGAGCACCATGCGGCCCATCAGGGCAGGTTGTACTACCTGTGCCCCCCTGATGGCGGCCCTCTCGGCTTTGCACAAAACTACCACGTTGGTGGTTCAGGTAGGCTAGTGGGGATTTATGAACCTTGCGACTAAATGAGAATTCAGTTTGGCAAAACAAAATGGGATCAATGCTTGGTGAATAGATCCTTTAGACTGACTGAATTGTTTTGTTTATATACATTTTTTTCCATGGTAACTGAAATATAGTTTGGTTTCATTTTGCAGGAATTTCTCAGTGGAGAGAATCTGCTGGATGAGTTAATACACAAGTTACAAGAATCGGCTGACCTAGAAACACTCCTTGAAGTTATAGAAATCTATTTCTCAAATCTGAAAAGATGATATTTTTAAATGTTTTAGTGGACTTTTTCTTCAATTTCGGGCTTTATAAAATGTTGATACAACCGCGTGTGGGCAAAAATATCCAGTGTGTCTGAAAACTGTCTCATCTGAACAAGGACTGGCTTGCGTGATAAACACTGACTAGCTGAGTTCAGCACTCCGTGAATAGCAATTTATTCAAACGAAAGATGATGTTTCAACTCTGTAAAAAGTTATTTTCAAGCCTCATTTATGATTAAAAACTCTGTTGTGGTATTGCCCGTTCACTGCTGTTGTTTTCTGTGTGCGGACTCAAACAAGCTATTAAATCTTATTTGTAAGTTTATATCAACGAGCAACAATGTGCCAATCAACACTAAAAAAAATCACTCGAGACTGTAAGAAAAAATGTTTGAGTGAACAGAGTAAAGTGCTGCACAGTTACTTGTTGTTAACCGCAGACCAATAGAGAATGATGTAATCGCCGAATTTTGTGGAGAATCCCTTTTCCGTGTTATTGAGCTGCATTTATTTATTTTTTGTTGTATGGATGTTTTGTGTGTTTTTATTAGTTGCAGTGTATTTGTTCATGTTTTCTTATGGGGACCATGCAAAGGAACACTGAAAACTAAATAATACTAGCATTTTAAATCTATACAGGATATTGTATGTAAGGATACTGTATACAATTATGAGAGAAAAAATATTTTATGCAGTATTGTGCCCATTATTGTTAGTAGGGCAAGACAGTTCATACATAATTCTTCATGAGAGAAGAACAGTTCAGGTGCATGCTCTGTGTATAGCAGCACACCTTGTATGTTTTCATTAAATATATCTATTCTATTTTTTTTAGTTTAAATGTGAACGTAAATAATTAACAGTAGATGTCAAAGCATTAACAATTACAGCTGTGTATCAAAATATTATATTCCCTCATTAAATAGCCTCAAAAATTGCTGACATGATTCTCTTGCCACAATAACCGTATATATAGCTTAATCTACCCAATGTTATTACACATAGATCAGCCATAACATTATGACCACTGACAGGTGCCAAGCCGGCAGCGGCAGTGTGATGCTTTGGGAAATGTTACTTTGGCATGTACCACCTACCTAAACATTGTTGCAGACCATGTGCACCCTTTCATGGACGACTTTGGCTTCCTTAAGCAGGATAATGCGCCCTACCACAAAGGAAAAATTGTTCATGAATGGTTTGAGGCAGGGCTCGACAAACCCCGGTCGCCATGGCGACCAGGAAATCAGACCTGGCGCCCAGGTATCGTGAGCCCCGCGAGGTGTCCTCGGCAATGGGATCGGGTTTTTTTTTCTTTCTATTTCAGCAGCGGTGCGCGAGAGAGCAGAGTGAGTGCACCGGCTGCACAGACTTCCTGCTCCGCCCCCTCGCGCACCGCTTTCTAGCGCTGATCCAGTACTGGGGAGCATAGCATGGAAGTTGCTCTGAGCCACCGGGCTGCAATGGAAACCGCGCCCCCCCTCTCTGCATTGAGGTGTAATCGCAGGGAGGGGGGACATTGATAGGTTAACTTTTTTTTTTTCTCTTATAAAAAAAACGACAACCCACAAAAAAAAAAAAAAACCTGCTGTCTTGTGTATGTCTGCGTGGATGTGTTTGTGTATATGTGTGTGTGACTGGATGTGTTTGTGTATATGTGTGTGTGCCTGGATGTGTTTGTGTATATGTGTGTGTGCCTGGATGTGTTTGTGTATATGTGTTTGTGACTGGATGTGTTTGTGTGTGTGTGTATATGTGTGTGCCTGGATGTGTTTGTGTATATGTGTGTGTGACTGGATGTGTTTGTGTGTGTGTGTATATGTATGTGCCTGGATGTGTTTGTGTATATGTGTGTGCCTGGATGTGTATATGTGTGTGCCTGGATGTGTTTTGTGTGTGTATATATGTGTGTGACTGGATGCGTTTTGTGTGTGTATATATGTGTCTGACTGGATGCGTTTTGTGTATATGTGTGTGTGACTGGATGTGTTTGTGTGTGTGTATATGTGTGTGCCTGGATGTGTTTGTATATGTGTCTGCCTGGATGTGTTTTGTGTGTGTATATATGTGTGTGACTGGATGCGTTTTGTGTGTGTATATATGTGTCTGACTGGATGCGTTTTGTGTGTATGTATATATGTGTCTGACTGGATGTGTTTGTGTGTATGTATATATGTGTCTGACTGGATGTGTTTGTGTGTATGTATATATGTGTCTGACTGGATGTGTTTGTGTGTATGTATATATGTGTCTGACTGGATGTGTTTGTGTGTATGTATATATGTGTCTGACTGGATGTGTTTGTGTGTATGTATATATGTGTCTGACTGGATGTGTTTGTGTGTATGTATATATGTGTCTGACTGGATGTGTTTGTGTGTATGTATATATGTGTCTGACTGGATGTGTTTGTGTGTATGTATATATGTGTCTGACTGGATGTGTTTGTGTGTATGTATATATGTGTCTGACTGGATGTGTTTGTGTGTATGTATATATGTGTCTGACTGGATGTGTTTGTGTGTATGTATATATGTGTCTGACTGGATGTGTTTGTGTGTATGTATATATGTGTCTGACTGGATGTGTTTGTGTGTATGTATATATGTGTCTGACTGGATGTGTTGGTGTGTATGTATATATGTGTCTGACTGGATGTGTTGGTGTGTATGTATATATGTGTCTGACTGGATGTGTTTGTGTGTATGTATATATGTGTCTGACTGGATGTGTTTGTGTGTATGTATATATGTGTCTGACTGGATGTGTTTGTGTGTATGTATATATGTGTCTGACTGGACGTGTTTGTGTGTATGTATATATGTGTCTGACTGGACGTGTTTGTGTGTATGTATATATGTGTCTGACTGGACGTGTTTGTGTGTATGTATATATGTGTCTGACTGGACGTGTTTGTGTGTATGTATATATGTGTCTGACTGGACGTGTTTGTGTGTATGTATATATGTGTCTGACTGGACGTGTTTGTGTGTATGTATATATGTGTCTGACTGGACGTGTTTGTGTGTATGTATATATGTGTCTGACTGGACGTGTTTGTGTGTATGTATATATGTGTCTGACTGGACGTGTTTGTGTGTATGTATATATGTGTCTGACTGGATGTGTTTGTGTGTATGTATATATGTGTCTGACTGGATGTGTTTGTTTGTGTGTATGTATGTGTCTGACTGGATGTGTTTGTGTGGATGTATGTGTGACTGGATGTGTGTGTGTGGGGGGGGGGGGGGTGTTTTGCGTTCAGAAGTGGAGGGTGCACGGAGAGGACTTTCACCCTAGTCCTCCAAATCAGAATAAAGGATCCTTTATTCTGTATGTATATGTGACAGACTATGTGTCTGTGTGTGTGACTGCGTGTGTTTGTGTTTATGTGCAGTTGTCTGGCTCCTAGATTTTTTAGCTGGCTCCTAAAACTCAGATAAATTTGTCAAGCCCTGGTTTGAGGAACACAAGAGTTCAGGGTGCTGACTTGGCCTCCAAACCCCCAGATCTCAATCGAGCATCTGAAGGGATGTGCTGGACAAACAAGTTCCATCCATGGAGGCCCCACCTTGCAACTTAAAGGATTTGCTGATAATTTTTTGATGCCAGATACTATTATTCAACTTGTACTCTAAGTCGTCATCCTCATCAACTGAACTTTCTGAAGTTGTATAATTTACTGAGTTGACTTGAATTCTTACACTAGAGAGAACTATGCATTTAGTGAATCTACACTGTTTTCATCTGCTTTTTTGGTTAGCTAAGTTTAAAAGAAGAATAATGTGAAGGTGAGAAAATAACTTAATTGTGTAATATTGGCGTGTATTCAACCATGATGGCCAAATTGCAATGTTATTCGGAGGTCACATCAGGGCACATTGTGCACCTCTAATTTTGGTCATGCACACCGATTGTTGTGTAAGCAGATTACTTCTTTGTGCAGGAGGACACTCTATTGCATCTTCAAATGAATGGCCCAAGTGAACAGTCACTATAGCACATACTCCTAAAAACAGTTTGGGGTGACCCCCAATATATTGCATATCGTGATGCAGGGAACCGCAGCGGGGTCTCCTCTGTCACATGAGGGTGGCATTTAAAGGACAACAACTTTTTTCCCACTTGTGCTTCTAAAATAGACACATAATAGAAAAAAATCAGTAACTCTAGTACAAGGATGAGGCAGCCCTGTGTGTTTGGCGATTTTAGAGAGACACTTGTTTTCAAAAGGGATCAACAGAGGGGACGTTAACTAGTTTAACCTGCTGCAGTCAGACCCCAGTCAGAGGAGTGGGGCAAGCTCTGATTACCATTGTGTGTGCTGCCAGTTCTGAGGCAGAGCCACGAGTAAAGATTTACAAGATTTGCAGCAGGGTTGATATTCATGGAGGGATAAGCCAAATGGCAAATGATTTAGCTAAACTAGAAAAATGGTCAGAGCAGTGGCAACTGACATTTAATGTGGACAAGTGTACGATTATGCACCTTGGGCGTAAAAACCCAAAAGCAGACTATAGACTATTTGGTACAGTCCTAACCTCAACATCTGAGGAAAGGGATTTAGGAGTAATAATTTCAGAGGACCTGAAGGTAGGTAGGCAATGCAATAGAGCAGCAGGAAATGCTAGCAGAATGCTTTGTTGCATAGGGAGAGGTATTAGCAGTAGGAAGAGGGAAGTGCTCATGCCATTGTACAGAGCACTGGTGAGACCTCACTTGGAGTATTGTACGCAGTACTGGAGACCGTATCTCCAGAAGGATATTGATACTTTGGAGAGAGTTCAGAGAAGGGCTACTAAACTGGTTCATGGGTTGAAGGATAAAACTTACCAGGAAAGGTTAAAGCATCTTAACATGTATAGCTTGGAGGAAAGACGTAACAGGGGGGATATGATAGAAACATTTAAATATATAAAGGGAATCAACACAGTAAAGGAAGAGAGTATATTTAAAAGAAGAAAAACTACCACAACTAGAGGACATAGTCTTAAATTAGAGGGGCAACGATTTAAAAGTAATATCAGGAAGTATTACTTTACTAAGAGGGTAGTGGATATATGGAATAGCCTGCCAGCAGAAGCGGTAGAGGTAAACACAGTCAAGGATTTTAAGCATGTGTGGGATAGACACAAGGCTATCCTAGCTATAAGACCTGGAACGGGGGACTAATAAAAGTACTCAAAAAAAAATTGGGCAGACTAGATGGACCGAATGGTTCTTATCTGCCCACACATTCTATGTTTCTATCTATCTGTAAATATACTCAGGTTTACTAGGGGACATCGTTTTTAACCCTCTCTTGCCTCTTTAAAAGTTCAATTGCCCTATAATGGCCTCATGCTGACAACCTAGATGTAAATGATGTTCAAGTTGAGCACCTGTTCCTTTCAGTATAATTACTGCGTGCCTGAGCTTTGGATGTTTGGGCACTGCACCAGTGACTTTGTGGGACACTTTCTAAAAAACCTGAAAGGTGCTACGGTGTACTCTGCCCTATGTGATCAGATCCAGGAACACACAATAGCAGATTTTTTGTACTTAAAAGCAGAATAGAAATGATTAAAATACATTGTGTTAACAGAATTGCAAGCAAATTCATAAGATAAGAAAATTTCAAAATATATGTTTTCATGTGTTGGTGGCATCTCCTGCTTATGACATCACCATGTGGCTCGATAAGCAAATACCACATTTCCCGCTGAAAATAAGTTAATTTGCATATCAAGCCAATGATTTCATAAACAGGAGACACCACAGACACATTTAAAACATATACGTTTCTTAGCAGAATTGCTTAATTTAGTATTTTTTTTATTCTCCACACTCACTGTATAAGAAATGTTTCGCTTCACAGAGTCCCTTTAATTAATTTAGGGGTTAAGACACTAGTGGTATTTGCATAACAGGAATGTTTTTTCTACCCTGAGTACCTTGTCACATTTTGTTTACTGTACATTTTATTTACACGTGCTCAATACATGTATTTTTTATAGTGAGAACAATGTGTGCTGAATAGCTACAGCCTGCCTGGTGGAGATCAGTGTTCACATAACAGTGAAGATGTCACTTCCTGTCATCGCGCTCACCACCTTCCTTATTACAATCATTCCAGCCTCGCATTGCCCAAACCAGGCATGGCTACCGTGCGTTCTTATTACGCACATACAAGTGGCGCTCCACCTTTCCATAGAATGAGTGCCGTGCGTCACACTTGGCCGTGTGCGCTCTGTCGTCATTCCGTCTTGCTCGCAGGAAGGAAGCCCAGGGGTACGACAACAGGGGATTCGCCGCCCAAATAAGCCCGCGGCAGTACAGTCTAGTATTACGAGTTTTTTTTCTGTCATCCTATCATGTCTGGATACGCGGTATCAGGATTCTTTTCCGGTCCGGAGTTGCTGGAGGACCCGGCTCATGCCTCCGCGCTTCTAGCACAGCTCAAAGCCTTCTACGATGCTCGGCTGTTGTGTGATGTCACCATCCGTGTGTTGGGAGGAGAAGGCCCCGCAGAGCCCGGGGGAGGAGGCCCGGACAGCGGCCGTAGCTTCAACTGTAACCGCAATGTATTGTCAGCGGCCTGCCCCTACTTCAAGAGCATGTTCACGGGCGGCCTGTATGAGAGCAAGCAGCAGCAGGTCACCCTGCACGACATGGACCCCGAGTCCATGGCCCTAATCATTGACTACTGCTACACCGGTAGGGTGACTGTGACCGAGTCTAATGTACAGCGCCTCTATGCTGCTGCTGATATGCTCCAGCTGGAATATGTGCGCCAAGCTTGTGCTGGCTACCTAGCCCGCCGCCTTGACCTACATAACTGTGCTAGTATCCTGCGCTTTGCTGATGCCTTTGACCACCCAGAGCTTAGATCCCGCTCTCTTGCCTTCATGGCACGTCACTTCGAGCAGCTAGCTGTGGGAGATGAACTGTGTGAGCTAAGCCTGGCCCAGCTGAAAGAGGTTCTCACTATGGATAACTTGGATGTGGCCAGTGAGAGAGTTGTGTGCAATGCAGCCTTGCGTTGGCTAGAGGCTAATCCTAAAGACAGGGCCGGTGGGTGCCTGGAGGTCCTGCGGTGTGTGCGCTGGCAACATTTTACTGATAAGGACCGTGTCTACCTGGAAGGACTAAGGGCCAAGCCATTCTTGCGCAAACATTGCTTGCAATATTTGGATGCGGTGCTGCAAGACAAAGATGGCAAGTTTGCATTATCTGCCTTACCATGTCAAGAGGGGAGTCCCCTGCGAAGGATTGGCATGCTGGCTAAGGAGATGGTCATTTTCTTTGGTCACCGCAAGGAACCTTTCCTCTGCTATGATCCATATTCCGGTGACATATACACAATGCCTTCTCCACTAACCAATTTGGCCCATGGCAAGTCTGTGACATCTTCTGCTGTATGTGTCTCACCAGAGAATGACTTGTACCTGGCCACTCAACCTATGAAGCAGCTGTGGCTGTATAGCCCTGTTCAGAACAGCTGGCAGCTGCTAGCAGAGCGACTACTGTGTAGAGAAGGCATGGATGTTGCTTACCTCAATGGGTATGTCTATATTGTTGGGGGTCGTGACCCATCTACAGGTGCCAAGATTAAAGATGTGGAATGCTACAGTGTGCAAAGGAACCAGTGGGCTTTAGTAGCTCCTCTGCCTCACTCCTTCTTTTCATTTGAGCTGGTGACTGTAAATGACCACCTGTATGCCGTCAGTAACAAAAGGATGCTGTGTTATGATCCGGCGTGCAATCAGTGGCTTAACTGTGCCTCTTTAAAACGTTGTGATTTCCAGGAAGCTTGTGTTTTTAATGATGAAATCTACTGCATTTGTGACATCCCTGTGGTTAAGGTCTACAACCCAGCTCGTGGAGAATGGAGGCGTATCTGCCAAATCCCAACTGAAGGGAACACAAACAACTACCAGATTGTACGCCATGGATCCAAACTACTTCTCATAACCTGTACTACTGTGCAATGGAAGAAGAACCGTGTGACTGTGCATGAGTATGATGTGACTAATGACCGCTGGATCAATATCGGAACCATGCTTGGTCTTCTGCACTATGACTGTGGTTCCATCTGTCTCTCTGCTCGTGTCTATCCATCCTGCCTGGAGCCAGGGCAGAGTTTCATTACAGAAGAGGATGATATACGCAGTGAATCAAGCACTGACTGGATGGATGGATTCAGTGAGTTGGACTCAGAGTCTGACAGCCTCAGCTCTTTTTCCGAAGATGAGTGGCCAAGGGTCTCTGTCGCAAGGCATCGGATATACGTTGAAGGTTCTTTCTAATGGCTTTGTCAGATTTTTTTGTCTTGCTCTCAAACAACATTTTGTATATATATTTTTCTGTTTTTTCTTTTTTTTTTTTTTTTTTTTGATGGAGCTCTCCATAGGTTCCTGGGGCAAACTCTTGTGTCTGAAAATGAACATGCTGCACTTGTTCCGCATCCCTTTGTATACCTAGCCTGTCCAACTGCTCCTCCTTAACGAAAACTGCAACGTATTTAAAATATATACTGTAAATGCATACCATACAGAGACTTGCTTGTTATGTTTATTTCAGTATTGCTATCTGCCTATAGTGATTCTGTCCCATAAATTATATAGACTGTAAAAAAAAAATCTATACATTGTTCTTGCACAATTGCATTCACGGGATAAGAGAGGGTCTGTGCGGTCTCCTATCTATGACATTACTTTCTGATACTACTACAGTAGAAAATAAGCAATGTGCTTATGATGCCACAAGATGCTAGCACAAATGGGAAACGGCACAGACACCTCAAAAACACTGTCATATTAGTCTATTCATTTAACAGTCTATTTTAGTTGCATAATGGGTAGTGTATTTTTGATTCTCTTCATTTCTACTGTGAATATTATTCGGGCAACTAAGTCTATAACATACATTTTAATACCATGGTGGTGGCATTTACAGCAGCTAGTGTTTTGGGAGTGAGTTTATACAGATGAACTGCCTTTTACTATTCAGGCTGCCAAAAACAAAAGGAAAACCTTTTTGGCACCTCACAGCCATTTTATAAATATAGTATTTGAACATGTGAAGTAAACTGGCAATATTTGAATTATCTAAGGGTTAGTTGTTGTTTTTTTTTTTTACTTTTTAAACTGCCTTTTGTACGGGATGCAAAAAATAGGCTTGATTACTGTATCACAGTGTTGAGAGCTCTGAGGGGTGTATTTGTGTGGTGGTCTTTAATGAGCGGCAGCTGCTTGGCAAAGCCATACTAACAGCCCCAAAATCTTGGAGGTTGGTTTCCGATTAGTGAATTTCACAGCATGCCGAATGTTATATACAAGCGGGTGTCCTTTTTATCTTGGCAAATGTAATGCATTAAACTTTCCGTATTATGTTCATTTACCAATTTATACTGTTACCTTGAGCATTTTACAAATCATTGTCTGAAAATGTGACTTTTTTGTGGGGGTCGTTTAGTTCATATATTCTTGATTTAACTCAAGTGAATTATTTTTTTTTTTTTGTGTGTGTAATCTGCATATTAATGCACTAGACGTTTAAAACATTGCCAAGTAGATGTGTAGCAGATGCCTTATATCAGTTTATGTATAATGTATTAAGCCACTGTGACTTTTTCACATACCTGTGTTTAGTTCTGTTATAACACGGATATCATTTTCTTGCAGGAAAGCTTTACTGATCAGTGAGTTTGTAAGCGTCAAGTTAAGAGTAAATTGTAAACCAGATCTTTGTAATTCCACTAGATGCAAACTGTTTGTTTAACCCCTAAAGATGATTTTTCTTGATTATTTAATTGTAATTTAATGTGTCCTTAAGGGGTTAAGTAGCTAGTTCTCTCTTAAAATTTCAGTTCTGACCCATTTTTCCAGTGGAATTTCCCCTGCCCTCCCCTACTATTTTGGATAGGCAATCTGCCACACGTTCTTCTGTGCACAGTTGGTCTGCAATGCTCTATATTGGCTTATCTAACCGAGCTGGGACATGTGTAATAGTACCGTTTTGCTGTGCAAGAATAGATTTAAAAGATGGCTTTAGTTTAGAACGTAGTTTTGATTTTGAGTTGTTAAATTTGCAACTTTAAATGTGCTATACTTTGTGTGTTCATTTTCAGATAAGGAACATGTTTCACCAAAAGCTATATCTTTTTGAATGTTTTAAAATGATAGTTGCTGTTAAGAGTTTTATGAAAGGTTCTGGAAAATGTAATAAATAGACTTTTTCATTGAAAAAGCAATTTATTGGAAAGTCTGACTTATGTTTGTTTTTATTCTGTTGCATTTTCATTTTCCTTGTCGACATATCCAGTGTGCCACTTAACCAGATATATGTGTTGCCTAAGAAATAAATCTAGTGTTTAAAAAACATTTAGTTTTAAAGGATCCAGTCGTGTGGCAGATCTACAGATATTAATGTCATCGTCAGTGTTCCTGAATTTTTAACAAGCCTTGCCGACTGCACTTAAACACAGGTGAGAGGGAGAGTGTTTAAAAAGACCACTGGTCTGGTACCAAGAGCACGCTATAGGCGCAAAACACGTAAGACATTTGACAGCACGTTTTTCTTCCCCACTCTGCTCTAGCTTCATATACAATAAAGGGGACACTGCTAAGTCTATAGAGATCTTTATCTGGAAAATGAATATTCTGCTCTTTGTTTAAAGGACCACCCAGCCTGAAAAAACAAACCCATAAAAACTGACATTTTAAATAATATGTAAACATTAACTATAGATTTTTTTTTATCAAACCCTCCTGCATTATCCCTTCCACATCAAGTCCCTTTGAAATGGGAATACTTAACACCCATTGGGAACCAATTGGCATAGTCCCATCCTGCGTGTAGAGCTATTTTTCAGGTTCATATTCTAAATGTATCCATATTGCTCCTAGAGACTGTATAATAGATTTGTTAAACTTGGAACCTTTGGCACATGATCCAAATTGTTACTGCCTGTCATGGTTTACACACAGGAATATCTAGGAACATCTTTCTGTATGGGTAAATGAGTACATATGGTTTAAACTCCTTTCAATTGGAATTCCATGTTTGCTTTTAATGTCAGAGGCAATAGTGACTACTCAATAAAGAGAGAATTGGCTCGGGTCCTTTGGCTTAATGCTTTGAAATTCCCATCACAATTCCCTTTTTATTGAGAAGACCTAAATGTTTTAGTGTATCTATTAGGTTTTCAATTCACAACGTTTGTATAAACAGTGTAAAATATGTATGTTGTAGAAATATAGGCGCATCAGTCATACGAAATAAGAAATGGTTGTTACTTCACACATCTACTGCACCACTTATATAAAATTACAAAAACAATCCCATAGAAAGTAAAAAAAAAACTCCATAGCCGTACCTTCATATTCTATGTATAGATTTATATTGGGTTATAAGACTGGCAACACACAGCCATCATTTCAATCATAAAAAATAAACTTATTTAACGGGGGTGGGGGAAGGTGGGAGGCGCGTGCATCACACACATACAGTCCCTTTTTGCAAATTTTGTATCCCCTAAATATATATCACTGTTAATATAGAGAATAACAAATGTTTAAAATAAAAACATTTCAAATCTATACTTTGTGTTAGCAAAATTGCAACTAAACGTCTAATTTAGTAGAAAAATGTGTTTTAAATGTGTCTGTGGAGTCTGTCATTACCTGTGACTTGATATGCAAATTACAAATTCTGCATTAAAAACAGTTCATTAGCATGTCAAGCCACAAATTTTCATAGCCAGGAGACTCCAGACTTCTCGGGGGGAGCTATGACACACTATGATTGTAAATAGCATATCGGTCAAATATATCCACCAGCTAGCTATAATTACAACAGAGTACTTGGTTACCAGCATAAAACTCAAGTTGCAGGTTAGAATTTTTTTTTGATACTATGGTGAACTATCCTTATCTGTGCCAATAGTGCCCTCCTGTGTTCACATGTGGTTACAAAAGATGAAAAATAAAGACTGGAACCAAGGAAAAAACATTTAAAGAATAATGAAACGTACGAAAAGAATAAATGTGAGTGGAAAAAAACGTCCACTTGCAGAGCCATAGAGCTCTGTAAAATTGGTCCTTTATACCACAAAGAGTGGATCAAAATATAAATTACCCCACTCTCTGAGTACCGGTGCCACCAGGTTGTCGATGGGTAAATAAAATCAAATGTCCCAATGACTTCTCCAGAATGGGGGTCTCAGGTGATTTTACTCTAAGTGCGAATGGTCCTCCACACGGTCATCCATAGCTACCGGCGTATCTGCTGTCTACTTTCAGTATGGTTTGCAGGTCCAGACAGGTACAAGTTAGTATCCCGTATCCAGACATAAGTTATCCAAAATGATCCGTTATTCAAAAACATTTTTGTGATTTTGCCACAGGTTGCGAATTCCACATAAACCTGTCATAATTCAGCAAACACCAGTTTATCCAGTATCTAGCCCTTTTAAGCTGCTATATAGATTCATGCATGTTTACCGGCCTGACACGCCAAAGGCAGGATCCCAATGATGCCTCACATCACAGTAACATTATTTGTTCTATACAGTATTTGCATTGATACTACTGTATTTCATGAGTTCTGAAAGGCTTTAATATATATCTTATTGGTGGAAATGATCAGTTATCCAAAATTATCCATTATACAAAATATGTATGGCCCCAAGCATTTTGGATAAGGGATACTCAACCTGTATCTGTTGCAGGGACTTGTTGTAGGTTTTGGCTGTGTGTTTTGCGCTCCTGTGTGGCTTTGTGTCTGGTGAACCTGCTGTGAGGATGTCTGCACCAAACCTGAGGTAAACAGGTACCATACATCACCCTCCATCCTTTATTTTATTTTTTATTTTTTTATGTTGTCTTGGCTTTTTATTTCTTTTGACCCATGTCTGTGAAAAGCTATTGGGCATTTGTTTTGGGGAAAATCATCCAAAATCACAGGTTCTTAAACCTTTGCTGACTACTGAGCTTATGGAAAGCATGTCTGCTTGTGACCATTCGTTATTTCCTTCACCCAATCTGCTGTTTGATAATAGATGAAAAGATTTGAACTCCCATTTTCTACTTATTCCTTCTTCTTTTTTCTTTCCACCTGTTTTTAGATGATAAGTACTTTTGATGGAATGAGAGACGAGGACAGAGAATTAGTTTGGTATTAAGGTTTTGCCCAGACATACTACTGATTAACTTACACTAAACACCTCTTAAAACAATTTCACAAATTCAAGATTAAAGACAAAAGTGATAATTAGTTTATATTTTTAATGATTCTTTGCAGGCCAAACATAACTAAATCGTGGATGCAATCATTAGCGGAGAATGGTTTTGGTCCATTCTGAACAAATATTTCTAGCAAACAATAGTAACCAGAATGTGTGTTTCTGTTTATTAAGTCCATGTTTGTGCCTGCACTTATACGATCCACAATTAAAGATACTTAAGACAGCTTAAACATCACGAACAAGCAAAACATGAAGTGTGGTTTGGAAATAACACATTATGCTGTAGACATGAGAAGTTGAGACAGATTTAATGGCCCCTGCTTTGTAACAAACGATGGGATATAGTGGGAAATACATTAACATTCAGCTGCTGCGAGTACGCTCCTAGGTGTACTTGCGACTTAGTTCATTTATTTTCTTTAGACCCTCTTTGTTATTGATTGTTTTATGGACTGTAATGAGAAAGGGAAAAGCTGAAGGCAGCTCCACTCTACTGCTTAACTTTTGGTGTCCCCAGTGCAGGCACCGAAGCTTGTCTGCTAGGTCCTTTCTTCCTGCTCGTTCCATAGCATCCTGAAGAATTTTTGTCTTGTTCAATTTATTCCATGCTCTTTCATACCTGCAACAATCAAATATGCTGTTTTAATTCAAACATGGCTTGTGCAATCTTGGGTCGGATCTCCCTCTGTCTTGGATCAGATAAAGATCTGAGCCAAGATTCTGAACAACATATCCATCCCCTGACAGAGATAGGTGGAACAAAGAGGGCTCAGTAAGGTACTTATGGATTTTTTTTTCCATTAAAACATGTCTGTGATGCAAGGTTTATTTCTGTGCATATAGGGCTTGCATTGGGTGCGTTAATGAGAACTAATGCACTGTGCATATGCACACAACACTGCACATCTGGTAAATTTATTTTAGTGAGGACTATAGATTTTAAAGAGGCAGTAATGTTACATTGTTTTTTTTTTATTTCAGAGATCAAGGATCCAAACTTGCAATTGCTGTCCCCATGCTCACACCGGTCCTGATGTCACTTGGTTTAGTAACAGTCACAGCTGGCAGGCCTAAAATAAAATAACTGAATCTCTGCAGCATGGTTCATTTATAAGCATTCCAAGTTAAAGGGTGAAATTATAAAATAAAAACAAACTCAGACTTTTTGTTAACTTTTTTTCAAAAAGATTTTGATACAGTTGTGTGTGGTCTTTTTATATGGTTATAAAACATTTTCACCCCTTTTATCGGTCTGTGCAAGTTTATTAGTCAGTTCATCTATTTGGCTGTCCATGTTTCTGAATAGTTTTTTTCAGTTATAAATACCGGTAAATAAAGCACCTTAAGGTTTTATGCAAGAAAAAAAATATAATCACTACTCTTTCGTTTGAATTAAGTGCAAGAATCTTTAAAAGTTGCCATGTAAAAACATCCCCATCATTCGGCATTGTTAGATTGGTACATTACATTAAACGTGAGTTAAAAGATGCTTGGAAAATAGTTTGACCCTCTTCTGTAGGAAAATTGGCAGAGTTAGTCAGCCAAGCAGTCCTTATCTTCCACCACATGCTGTGTCTCCAGCAGCCTGAGAACCAGTGATAATATTCAAATTGTAATTACCAACATTCCAGCATTTTCTGAGCCTGCACCTTCTTCTCTACCGAGGCTGTCTGGAACTGTCTGATTTCAGGTCGACTGAAACCAAGTTCGCTAGCAACTATAGTCCACTCAAAACCCAGTTGGACACCCAGCTCCTTTACAGATTTAAGGTTAATTACAGCATCCTGTAAAGCACAAAACATCAGTACATTAAACTCTGTTATGTGACCCAACATGCGCAAGTATGCTGGAGTATTTACTACAATAGGGTGAGATTTGTCACAGTGGGACATATAGAGGCAGACTATAGTACCCTATAGCGGTGAAATCACTGCACTGGCCAATGCATACAATGCTAACTCCTGACAAAAGATGGGATTTTGGGCCAATCTGTGTTCTTCTTGTATCTCTGTCACTAGGGAACCTGGTTTAACATAAGCAAAGTGTGAAGGTTTTCACTCACGCAAATGAGTTAAGTGGTTAAATAAGTGTTTGAGGCTCATTGTAATAATTGTGACAATCAGGTGTCGCCAATTAAATTCTGTCATCTTTATCTGGTGCTATATTATCCGAAATTGATGTGAAAATGGGAGGTTATTTATATTGTGTAAAACCATGCTACTTTCACTTTACAAGGATATTATCATAACTGCTTTATATCTTGTGACAATATCAGGCCATAGTTCTGGTCTGATAGCAAACCAATATGGCTGATTTTATTTGCAAACTATGAATATTGCAATCGTAACGTAATGGTGACATTCACTGAGATCCGCAGATTAGCCTGGCGTTGTTATATCAACCATGGGTTTGAGGAGGTATCGAACATCCTGTTACTAAGCAGAGACTTTACCTTGGTTTCCATGGTGATCCCCATCCCTTTTTATGTGCCAAATGTGTTATTGATAGATTATCTTTTTTTTTTTTTTCCATTTTGAATTGATTATTGATTGCTTACCTCTTGGGCTTTATTTGGCATTTTAATCACTGTGCCTTGTGTCAGCTGTTGTCTGTAATAAAAACAAAGCAAGATCTTAGAGTTAGAATTGTAGCAGTTCCATGAAGAAGGTAAGCCAATATTAACTAGAGGAAAGAAATAGTCCAATGTGCAGGAGGTCATAAGGTAGCGCCAGATCCTTAAAACATAACATTTATTTAGTCAAAAATGTAATAAAAAGTGATACATAGAAGCCTATACTCGATGGAACCACCTTATTCGTTTTGTCAGGAAGGAGTCCTAAGATTAAGTCCTTCCTGGACGAAACGTGTAAGGTGGTTTCATATAAGCAAACCTTCACTGTGATATTTTAGTCAAGTCCTCTGCTCATTGTTAATGTTAGTGTACTAGATTCACTTGTGCATAAATGGGCTGTCTGGTGTCATCTCCAAATATTGATGCATATTAATGTGCTTTCAAAGTACTTTAAAATCCATGTTTTCTATTTTGCATTGCTTAAAATGTAAAATACTTACAGCTAGATGAAATTGTAAAATTACACCAGTTTGCAAGAGACCAAGTCAGTTGCCTTTTTTTTGGTGCTGCAGGAACCAATAAGAATAACGCCATTCAAATTAATGGAATTTCCTGTCTCTCTAGTGATGTCATCAGACAATGTGTTGCACTGTTAAGAGATACTGCTGTACAAGAGCAAGTCTATTACATTCCACACAATGCAATATATTCCAGCAGCACAGGATGTGATTAAATGAAACCAAACTTTATATGCTCAGTGTCTATATAATCAGTGCTGCCGCACCTGCAGTAAACATACAGAGTAATCACTGGGGAGGGCTTGAGTCAAATATTAAAAATGTGGTTAATGCCGAATGCCTGCATCAAATCACACTGGATAAAAGCCTATGCACTATGCAAGCAGTAATCTTCATCCTGCACTAAAGTGAGTTTGGAGACTAGACTGTCTCTTTAACATATTTCTATCGGCCCACAGAATATATCTTTCTTGCCCTCCCTAATCACTAGTTATTTTAACAATGTTTTCAGAGGTTTCAGTTTTACGGGTTTTTAGTGTGAAATACATCTGCATAATAGATTTGGCGATCTATTAATGTACTTCTTAAATATACAGTTCAACTTGTCTTGTTTTCCTTATGTTTCATATTTTAATATATATGAAATGCACTCTTCAGCCCTAGCACAGATATATATCTAATAGATTCAGTTGCTCAACACATCCAAGTTGCAGGTCCCCTCAAACACTCTTTGGAGAACAGAAAGTATATATGCAGGATGGAGCGCTATAAAGTATTTTTTTTCAACTATATACCCAGTGTCAAAAATGACTTAAATTCATATTATCTGATGTATATGCAGATGTCCTTTCCAAATGAGTCATACTCTCGAAGTATTATCCCAGAAACAAAAGACTATAGTTTAGTAGTTCTCACTACCCCAAAATGAATGCACTAACTTGTGCTGCAGATGAAAGGTTACTTCTCCATCTTAATGCATCTGTTACACATATTCAGCCTCCACAGATAGAGATAAGTGGCGTATGCTCCATATGTGCGAGGTGTGCACTGCACACCTAACACGGAGCAGCCGCGCTGTGTATTTCTGGGAATACATCTGGGAGACAAACGGCAGCTTCGAATTCAGCAACAGAGTCACTAACTCTGTTGCCAATTCGACAAGAACTAAAAGTATAAGAATTTAAGAAGTTACTCTGCTGCTGAATTTGTAGCCGCCGCCGCCGCCGCCCCCTCAGATGTAGATCATGGATTTCCGGGGGTTTGGGTGCAGGTTATTCGCAGCACACAAACCCCTGGAAATACACAGGATACATCGTGCCTCCTAGTGACAGGCGTATTCCAGACTGGCAGCATGCCTGTCACTCATGGGTACGATACGTCCCGATAGAGATATTCATAGTTTAAAAGCTTAAATTAGTATACAAACAAAAGGCTTAAAATCTAACATAAAATTGTGGCAACCTGTGTCACAAAAGCATTCTACTTATAGATCACTGTATACATTAGATTAATTGAATGTAAGTAATTTTTTATATTTTTGACATTGGTTTTTTTGACATATATATTAAAAATGTACTGTACAGCACTCCATCCTGTATACATACATCCAGTGTAGCATTATTGTTCTTCTTTTTATAACTAGGCAATATAACATTGTAGGGATCAGTAGGAGTAATATAGAACACAATGACCCAAGAAAAGCTGCTCCAAACTCTCCATTGTAGCACAAAGTATGTAAAGTATCGGCCGCCACTTCCAAAATGTTCTTGTGATTAGTGCAAAACACATGAAGCTATTGTGCTGGTATTATGGTGCTAATCGCCCCAAAAATAGAAAGTTCTCAACTTTCCTGCACCCAAATGGAAGTTAAAAAGGTGCAATTGCCATTTCTTGAAAAAAAAAATGAAATTGTGCCTTTCCTATAAATCGGGAAAACCAAACAGGGCTTGGCGGAGCTTCTCCAAACCTTTGAGGCACTGAAAGTTTCAATAAAACAGTCTGTTTCTTTATACATTTATATCATGTAGTGTAACCTCCCAGCACCCTATGCCTGCATGTGCCTCTTTTATACAAAACCCTTTACCAGAAATAGTTGCCATTTGTCATTTAGTGGTGCATACTAAGGCCTCATTGACTGAGCTGGTTTTTTTTTTTTTTTTTGTTGGTAGCATGGGCTTCCACAGGATATCAAAGCAGGAATGGACTCGCGTTGTGTGTCCATGGTTGGTAGGGGAGATCTTGGGTGATTTAAGGAGCCAAACTAGATGATATGGCATTCCTGGGATCTCTCATTCTTTGATCTGCGTTCCAAGGATGTTACTCCAATCTCAGGGTGACGGGCAGATTCAAAGTTCACTCTGTCTGGAGTTTATTTGGCAGTGCCCTGCAAAGTTATGTTTCCAACTCCTGCTTTGATCCCTGCATGTGACTCAGTGTGGGAAATAAGGGTCTACTCAGCTCTGATTTTGGATCATTTCAGTGATCCAAAAAGCTCATGAATTAGAGCTTCTCGCGAAGCACCGAACTGGCACGAAAATCGACCATTGCGGACGGATTTCTAGAGATTCTTTTAGCATTAGTTGGATTATATTTTATCTTCTGATGGACCCTTTTATAGGGCCAAAGATGAGGGTCGCGGAGGATGTGTGATAATAGGTAATATTTATTTTGCAGGGCACCCTTTGGGTGGGATTTTCAGTGCCCACCACCTTTGCATCCAAGTGTGGGATTTTTACAGGTGACTTGACCTCCCCACCCGGGCAAGTTAGAAATAGAACCTGGGTTATTTATTTGATTAGGGGGTCCATGAGCACATGGAAAGCCTCTGGACCCAGGGGTATTTTTTATTGTGGGGTGGGGTCTGGAGGCATTTGCTTTTTAATTTTATTATATTGGGGGCCAAGCAAATAGACCTGGCCCCTAATGTGTTATTCTGGGGACTGGAAGCAATTTGGGCAGCTTTCAGCCCCATTAAGCTACTTGCCCTGGCCCCCCATGATTTTAATAAGGCCAAGTATTTTTCTTTTTATTTATGGGTCCAGCAAAGTCTGCTAGTCCCAAGGGGACTTAAATCATTAACAACATTTTTTTTTTTTTTTTTTTTTACATTTCAATTCTCCAGTCTCTATCTTGTTGTTAAATGCTGGCTGGCTGGCTGCCAGCCAACTCTAGTAGTGATGGGTTAAGATGGGGTTAATGTTGTGATTTATTCTCAGGGTCAGGTTCCCAGGCATGGACATCTGAGAGCAGCCATTCGTAATGTTGGTTCAATAGAGCCACAGCATGGTGAGCAGGGTCAGTTAATGACCCAAGGTGATGCTTAGCAACCAGACATGCTTGAGCAGAGGCCCTGTAAATAATTCAGAACAGTAAGCTGATATTAAGAGATTTGAAGTGATGTTCTCCAAGATCAAAGTAATATTTGCATAAAACATTATTAGCATGCCGGTAATAAAGCCAGACCGATTCCACCATGGCCTCTAGGAATCGGATGTGTTGCCAAGTATCCAATGGAAGATGGGAAAAGGTAAATAGGAGTAAACAATGATAGCTCTGTGCAACAACTAGAGACAAGTTTAATGTATCAGATGTTATTAAATCCATTGTGATTCACCCCAAGCTGGTCTCCTCCACTGCAATACACATCCACCTCACAGATATAAACGATCCATCACAACTAAGCTGCTCTGCTCAGACTGACTGCTTATTCCCCAATACTGGAAGCTAACATGGGTCCCCACGATGACAGATTGGTTGAGATCTGTAGGTGAAATCAAAGCAGCTGAAGACACTCGTATATGCAACCCTGGGCGCTAACCAGAAACAGACTGGATTGTGGCTCACATGGCTAGAGTTCCTTAACAGTCCGGTCTGGGATGCATGGCTCTTCTGCAAAACCATCTGGTATAGAGTTCTCTCATAGTGAATGTTCTTATTCACTTTGTAAATGTATAGCTGGTTATGCAAACATGTTTACCCACCCTTGCTTAAACAGCCATATGGTGCCTAATGCCGGTTCACACTCCTCCCCCACTTAAAACAATGTCTTGCCCCTTTGGACCCCCCCCCTTTTTTTTTTCTTTCCCCATGTAATGTTTTGACTTTTTGCCCGCTGTTTTACCTATGGAAATAATAAACTAATAAACAAATATTAAGAAAAAAAAATCCATTGTGTTTATAAACTGTGCTTTAATATTTTGTGCAGTGAATAATAGAAATAGAAAGCAAATTAACAGTGGTAGCACCCAGGTGAATCTTCCTCGCCAAAGCTCTCTCCCTCTACCCAACAGTCCTATGGGATGTTATGTCACATGCAACTGGTTTGTGCCATTCCTGGCATGCTTTAAAAGCTTGTTTGGCCCATGGTCTCTTTAATGTGTAGAATAGATTTATACCGTGTGTATTGTGAGAACATTGCTCATAGTGGGGGCCTGTAGCCCTCTACCTGAGTACTCACATTGGGAACAGTCTGTAGGCTCTTTACAACTGACATACTGGATCTTCCCTGCATCTCTTGCACAGTAATTGACAGATGTCACATGCCCATTGAGTGTAACAATCTGCTAATCTCTAAACTTAAAGGAACATATTTTAAACCTTGCTCCTTTAGAGAAAACAAGGCTTAAAATGATAGTTTTCCTGATTCTGGGTAATCCGACATGCCGTGTGAGAACTCTGTTTTCAAAAGCAATGTTAAACCCCTCGGTTGATCCTTTTTGAAAATGGAAGACTTTCACTGCAGTAGCAGTGAGAACCAATGGACCCGACCATCCCAGATCAGATGAGCAGGGCGATTTACCTCTCAGATTGGCTGTGCGCACGCTGGCACTATCAGCGTGCACCAGCCTCCTGACCGGCTCTGCCTCAGCTCTTGGCAGAGCCAAGAGTAAATTATATTCTAAGCACAAGTGAGGAAAAGAAAAAACATTTATTCTCAGGACTGTTTTGAAATATTTATACCCTTCATGACATTTCTGCAGTGTTTGTGTTTAGCTGTACATTTCCTCTTTCTCGTTTGCTATACCCCCACATATTACAACCTTTTTTTTATCGCTATAAAAAGAGCTTTCTTTACATACCATTATTTTCACCATATCATATAATTTACTATAAAATGAAAAAAAATGAAAAAAACACTTTCATTTTCTTTGACCTGAAAAATCTATTACACAATTACAAACAGTAAAAAAGACCTTGTCTAAATAGTTTCTATATGTTGTCCATTAGTCTAGAAATATGCATGTTTAGACGCTTTTCTGTTTCTTGTTTCCTAACCATTTTCTCCTAAAGTGACCTTTTGACCCCAACCTTAATCATCACCCTAACTGTAAGCCTAAATCTAACCCTAATAATGACTCTAAACCATCTGTTAGCCTCAGTGGAACTCTAGATCTAGGGTTAGTTTTGTCTTTTTTTTTTTTTTTTTAAATGCATGTGCCTCTCCAATATGGCACCCGTGATCAATGTGTGGGGTGATCACAGTGCCCGGGGGAGGTGGGGCAAATTTTGGTGCTGCATGATTAGTGCATCATAGTAAATCCAGCACAGCATAGGTGATCGTTAATCACTGCCTCTGCGGATTCTACTGCAGGATGTACCAGGTACATACATTGTCAGGAAGGGGTTAAAGGACAAGTATTAGCCAAAAAATGTACTCATGTTTATTAAAGCACTTATATTTAAAGTGCAAAACACTTGATTCAATCTTTCAAATAACTATATCACAATTTTGGACCAACAGTTGCTGTGGACGCTGAGTGTTTAGAAACCTAAACTTGCAGATTTTGTAACAGTGACAAATATTTAGACAAACATTTCTAGAATCGGACAGCATGTATAATCACTAAAAAGTTCAAAAATCAGGCATGAATAGCCGAGTTGGATACATTCGAACCTGCCTTTCCAACTCCACTAGTAAGTCCTAAATTTGAACTTCAATTGTCCATTGTTCATTGGTGGTTGGGAGACATTCATTCACAAAGTGAACTGCAAATAAAAAAAGGAGTTGGGAAAACCTGCCTTTCTTTCCAGGCTCTCTCTTAATGTCTGATATTTGCATTTCACTTGTCTTGTAGTGAATAGCCCCATTAATTTGACTCCAAACACCTAAATCAGCACAGTTATAACATAACATTAACTTTTATTTACATAGTGCCAACAATTTACATAGCGCTTGGTCCAGAGCATTGAGGGGGACTACATACTAAGTTAGACAAACTAGAACAGACTGATCGATGAGGTAGAGAGACCTGCTCGCAAGCTTACAATCTAGAGGACGGGAAATGTCTTGCTCTAAACACTACATATCCAGAATACAAAACTGTCCAATACTGACAACATTTCCTGTACCTACCTCTTACACTCAGTGCAGCATCTGCGCAAGATGAAGTATATTATCTACCACGTAAGATAAATGGTGTGTTATATCCGTGGGTGTTGCTACAAAGTAACTACAACAAAAGCCCCAAATCACACAGTTAAAAATTAAAAGAATCTGTTAGTATTAAGTGTTCTTCATGACTAGATATGATGAAGGCTTAGAGACTCTGTTTCCATCTTGTTTTATTCTGTGCGATAAATATGAATTCTGTTTACTTAAGAGTCGTAACTTATCAACTGCAATATGATTTTATCTTGTATTAAAAGTAATGCACCATTTTGTACTAATAAATCTATCTTAGATTGGACCAGTGTCGGCAAAAGGTTTGATCCTTCTCAGTCATATCTCAGCAGATTCCAGTCCATTTCCAGGCCTGTTAGGATTTTACAAACCTGGCAAAACTGCATTGAAGTCACAAGGTTATTTTCCATTGGGAAACGTCCCCAGATTAATGTATTCTAAAGCAATTTAAGATCAAATCAGGTGCACAGTACTGTTGAATATTTGGGTAACAGGTAGGGTTGCCACCTGGCTGGTATTTTACTGGCAGGCCGGTAAAAAAACTGGCATCAGGCCAATGTTAAATCTATGGAGACAGTACCAAAGCAGGTATTTTTTTCAAGAAAAGGTGGCAACCCCAGTAACAGGGCACTTGTTCTGAAACCTTGTTCGCTTTCTGGTCTCATGGCAGCTCTTACATAGATTTTGGGATTGGAAATATCTCCCCTCCCTTGCCCAACTCTCAGGGAGCCTGTTGATGTTCCTTCATCTGACCCAAGATGACCACCTCCTGATAGAGCTATACAAGCAAAGAGCTCTCAGTAAGCAACTATACGTATACTCGTTCATTAAAGCATTGCTATTTAAAATGCCTAACATTACAGTTAGCCTTCATTCCATCCTAAATTTGTGGGCTCAAACGTCAGTAAGGCCGCGTAAAATTTCCCTGCATTGAGCGGTACTTTGGATCCTGCTGTGGGATTTCACCTCTGTCTGGCAGGGAAAGCGTCAGCCATGCTCAAAGTGAGCGACGGATACATTTATCTAAATCGCGATGTGCCTAAACTTCTGGGTCTCGCAAGCTTTTGAAAACCACCCACTGGGTCTATTAAGACCCTGATCGGGTCTTTGCCACTGTGTCCCTGGCTGCCAGTCACTTCGTATTCAAGGCCGGAAAAACAATAATGCAGTTTTGGTGCTTTCGTCACTCAGGATGAAAGTACCATAGTGTGCTAAGGGGTTAACAGACCAACGGGAGCATCAATTTAAATGGTGGTTTGAAATAGATGCAGGGAATATGGTCTTGGTATATGCATCCTACATACTGCTGGGCTGCACTTTGAATGTTCTTACTATAGCATGTGAAACACTTATGCATCCATGGAACTATGGCAACTATGAATTTGTGCTCTGCAAGATAGTATGGCTTTTATAGGGAGCAGATACTGCATGGAGATGACCTATTCAATTAGTAGCTTCTTAAAGGGGAAAGAAAGGGAATATTCACATTCAATGAGGAGATCCACATATGAATAAACACGCACACTTCATCACTTTAATATAACCAGAGCGATCTGTCAATTTTTGATATGTGGTTGTTGAAACATAATTTTCCTCTGTCATTTAGTGCACCCATACAAGTTATATGTTGTTTTTTAAAGGACAGTTCGAGCTTTCTGTTGATACCCTATACATAAAAATAATCTACAATTTAGTATTAAAAAAGGGGAAAATCTGGGGAGGGGGAGGATTATTTCTCCAATAATAATCTACACAACTAGTGCAACACTAACCCACTTATCCCAACTAATTAAAATAAAAATATATAGGTTCCCAAACCCCCCCCCCCCCCCCCCAACAGTGCAATGTCAGCGTCATAAAAATTACAGAACAGGCATGCAGGGGTTAACTGTAATTAAATTATTACAATAAAAAAAATTAAAAAACAAAACTTTAAAATTGCAAAAATAAAAGTTTGGAAAAAACAACAAAAATGAGGGCCATAAAGAAGGAAGGAAACTGATCACAGTAACAAACTGTGATCAGCAAGGACGGAGTTAACTTTTTAAAAACTTTTTTACAGGAAATGTAGCCGAGTTAGAAAAATTCTCCAATGCAGCTGAACAAGATCATTTTTCCAGCTCAGCTACTTTAGCCTTAAGTTTGAAATTCCTGTTTCAATTCCCTGCAATTCATATTTGGGGTTATATAAAAAGATCCCTGTACACAAAAGTGTTGGCAAGCAGCTAAAAAATTAATTAAAAAAAAAATGGTGAATTATTTTTTAATGTATAATGTTTATTGTGGCATTTTTATGTTACAGGCTGAGTTTGTTGGACCTTCTTCTACATTTTAGCAGGGGCTGAAAAGCAGCTTATTATTTACACGTGGTCTGTGCGTGAGTCCACGTCATACACAGGCTCACACAAGGATAGTGTCAGCATTAGTGGAGATTGTTGGGTGGGGAGGGGGGGTGTTTGTTTGTAACAAACCGTTACTTCCGTATTTGCTTACTTACCGTATTTTTCGCCTCATAATACGCACTTTTTTCCTCATCAAAAGTGAGGGGGAATGTCTGTGCGTCTTATGGAGCGAATGTAGTACTTACCTGCTTGTTGCTGCTCTCTGTCGTTTCCGCCATGCAGTCTAACCTCCTGCACGGAGGATGGAAGCTCCGGTCGCGATTTTTCTTCTTCTTAACTTCATTGAAGTCACGCTGCTTCCATAAAGTTAAGAAGAAAAGAAATCGGGACCAGAGCTTCCTTCCTCTGTGCAGAAGGTTAGACTGCACGGCGGAAACGACAGAGAGCAGCATGGAGGAAAATACTAGGGAAGGGGGGAGGAGGGTGGCACAAACTAGCAAATCCTGGCATAATAAGGGACAAAATCCTGGCATAGTGAGGGACAAAATCCTGGCATAGTGAGGGGCAAAAGACTGGCATAGTGAGGGGCTAAAGCCTGGCATAGTGAGGGGCAAAAGACTGGCATAGTGGGGGGCATAATCCTGGCATATTGAATGGCTAAATCCTGGCATAGTGAGGGGAAGAATTCTGGCATATTGAATGGCTAAATCCTGGCATATTGAGTTTTTTTTCTCTTGTTTTCCTCCTCTAAAAACTGGGTGCGTCTTATGGTCAGGTGCGTCTTAGGAGGCGAAAAATACGGTACTTTATATTCATACTATTGGAAGTTCCTGCAATAACATTTTTGTTTGCTGTCCGTGTGTAGCTCCTGTTTGGCAGCTCTGCTTACCCGTCAGCGCTGGGGAGTGATCTATTATCATTAATCCCTAGCAAACTAGCCCCAGCTGTTAGCTTTGTATGTACAAGAGAATAAGAATCCATAAAAATAGGTTAGCATAAGACTGCTTTTCACACATCAACTCCAGCCAGTATTCAAATAACAGGCAATACATTTACATTACAGGTGTATTTGTGAGGAGAAAACTAAAATCAGAAGAAAACTAAATTTTTTTTATTATATAATCACACAAAGCATAGTTTTTTAAGAAATCACAAAACAAACTTCTTCCGCAGACATAGTTTGCAAATGTATTTTGCCATAAGTCCTTTACTGATCATTTGCTCTTTGACGTATGTTTCGGGACTTGCCATTTTCAAGCTTCCTTTTCTTGAAGACAGAAGCTCCAGTTATGGTGTCTCCCAGAGAGGTGATTTCTTTTTCCTTAAACTTCACTTTGGGCTCTTGTTGAAGTTCAGGCACACAGACAACAGGAAGGTCGTACTCCACATTTGGAAGCTCTAAATCTACATTGTCACTACGTGGAGAAAAAAAAATATTTTAGTGATTTTATAATTATTACCTTGATCAATTGTATAGAGTCACACCCCACATTAAAATACACAATGGGTCCAAAGCATGTATGCAAAACCAAAATACACTAGCGTCACGCACTACCTTTTTTTTTTTTTTTTTTTACTTTTTCACTTATGTTAAAAACAGGATTGGATACAAGGGCCGAACTAATTAAACTACAATGACCAACGCCTGTTGCATGCACAACAGATAAACAGATTACAGCACTCAATAGTGTGATTTATCTGTGATAAAACTACTTACGTTAACAGTACACACAATTTAAAAAAATAAGAGCAGCATTCAAAGCTAAAAGTAGTGCCAATTTTATTCAACAAATGTAAATTGTGGGCTGAATGTCTACACTATTAACCCTATCAATGTTTATTGCTTCAAATTAAAGCAATGTATTATTCACAGTATGTGCATTGACTATTCATGTTTAATGAAAATTAAGTGAAATTATAGATTTGTAATAAAAAGTGACTGCCAGATAAAATAGCTGTTTAATAAATAATAATAATAATAATAAATAAAATTTGTTCCATTATTCATAAATTTAGTTTTTCTGTTTTCCTACTTGTTTGTGGCACAAGGATTTTAGAGTTCCGAAACAAAAAGAAAAAACAAAACAATTTTTTCTTCGGGATGACTGTATACACATCCCTTGGCATTATTTATTTAGTTTACAGTGTTAGCCTCTACTACTTCCACTGGAAGGTTACTCTAACATAATCCTTCTGACACAATGGATAGTCTATTTATGATCTCTTTTTACTTTCATGTCTCTTCCCTTGGAAAGCAAGTGCTGTATGTGTCTAATCCCTGCTTGTGTTGGGACTGTGATTGCAGTGTGTATCTAATCCAATTTTGTGTTGGGAGTGTTACTTCAGTGCGTGTATGGTCATAGCGTGAGTTGGAGTGAGTGCAGTGTGTCTGAACCCTGCTTGTGTTGAGTGTGAATGCAGTGAGTGTTGCTGCGTGAACCTGTACACAGTGGGATCCCACAGTGCTGTACTGATGATGACATCACTACGGAAACAAAAAATCCCATTAACCCTTTATAGACATGACATTTTGACCAGGTCTTTCCATTGGTAACAAGTGCTGTTTTCTGGGGTGTTTGTGTTTAGCTGTAATTTTCTTCTCTCTCACATACTGTACCTATACAAATTATACATTGTTTTTATCATCATGATAAGGGCATGTTCATCATATCTGATAATTTACTACAAAAAAAGTCATAAAATATGATGAACCCCCCCCCCCCACACACTTTTTCTAACTGACCTAAAAAAGGGTTAAAGTGATTAAAATAATGATTTCTATTGGTTCTGGCTGCTTGAATAAAAAAATAAAATAAAAAAAAAGAACCCATCCTGTCCCATTCTCATAGCCAGAAAGAGGGCGTTCGTTTAATATATGCAAAAGCCAAAATATTCTAAATTTCTTCTAACTAAAGATTTCTTATATTAACCAAGTCAAAATGTAAAATGTGCATTTTATAGTCCTTTAATATGCATTAACATTTGGAGGATGCATTTTGGGCACCAGACAGTACCTTTAAATGATTTATTTAGCCTAATGCATGCAATGTTACTTACTACGGATCTTCCTCTTCTTTTATTTCTTCCCAAACTCCATAGGGATTTGGTTTTCTTGGCTTTGGCCTACGGACCGCAGGAGTGGGTTGTGTTTGTTCAGTGGGTTTCTCTTCAATGGCTTCTTTTTGTTCAGAATCCAATTCTTTTACTTCAGACACTGGTTCTTTAAGTTCAGATTCTTTTTGTTCAGATCCAGATTCAGCTTCTCCGTCACTCTCTGATTTTGCTTCCTTTTTGGTCTGTAAGATAGAACTATTATTATTGATCTGAACCAAACACATTACTTTGTTTAAAGATATGAGCTTCAGACATGAAATCTGAACAGATTTCAAAGAAATTCTGATCATAATACGACAAATACTAACATTATTTTAAATAATATTAACTTAGAAAAAAAGAATCAAACAGGCATCATGTTTTACTGGATAATGTTTAAAATCAATCTTCAGGCACAGAAACCATGTCCAGCAGTGTGTGATAGTCACAGGGTTTATAATTTATTTAAACAATGACAGGCATGTTACATATTATGTTATATATTCAGTTATACAGCCACAACCAATGTGCTTCTTTCTCCAGTATAGTGATAAAGGGACTTTCTGAAATGCTGTCGACCTCACTTGATTAAACAAAATATCAAGGAAAAATGGGGCTCAATGCTAAACTTCCAGCAAATAGATATAAAACCATGTTTCTATTCAGTATTCACAGCAGTATGTCCAAGAATTGCTTTGGCCCTGCCTTGTTAATGGGATGCTGTCACTTACACATTTGTTTATACTGTGACCATAGTGCCAAAAAATACATTTCATTAGAGCATTGCAAGCAGAGAAATATGTATTTTAAATGTGTGCATGGTATCTCCTTGTGGCTCAATATGCAAATTACACATTTGTTCGTTAATTTGCACATCACCAAATACACATTTTCCTCTTGATCTATGAATTTGCATTCAATTCTCTAATGCGATATACAGATCATTTGTTTTATTCACTACTTTATTTCCAACATTCACAGTGCGAGTAATGTGTCAGAGACCCTTTAAATAAGAGCGACAACACTTTGTCTTTAGTATTTTTCATTAACTCGATCGATATCTCACCCTGAAACTTATTTTAGTTTTTTGTGTAACAGCAGGTGCTTCGGCTGTATTTTCCTTTGATGATTCTGTGACATGATCTCCATCTGTGTCTGTAGAAGTGCTTTCCTTGGTGATCTCCCCCTCCACCTTGGTTTCTTTAACTGGTAGATTTGTGTCCATTTCCTCTGGTTTTTCCCATCTGGATTCTGCTCATAAGAAAAAAAAAAATGTTAGTTAATGGCTTCAGTACTTAGTTCAATCATTAAGCCTATAAAAATGTTTCTTACCTCCGGTTTCAGAGTTATAATAATAAGTGAAGCCTTCTTCAGAGACCCCTTCTACCCACACAGAACTGGTTGATGTCTGATAAAAAAAAATCAAAAGTATAATTACAAGAAATCAAAGTAATAGACAGAGGGGATAAGTAGAAACCACTGGGCCCTGGGCTAAAATTGACCCTACAAAACCTTGCCATCTACCTCCCACTTCCTCAGTAGTTCTTTATACCTCCAAAATGAAACCGTGTAGACAAAAATCCTTGAACCGGCCCTGGGGGCAGATTGGTAAGGCTGTGGATGCATTTGGAGCGCTAATAGGAAAAGGTGAAGCCTAAAGAGGAAGGGTAAAGTTTAAAGATGTGGTGGGTCTTAACCAGGAAAAGGTCGTGCCTTGACAAGAAGGGGCGGGGCAAATTTAAATTAGGGGGTGCAAGAGTTTAGCCAGGCCTAGGGCAGCACAAAACCAAAATATACCACCGGTGATAACTGCCTTCACAGAAGGCACTGGCTAAGAGGCACGTAATTCAAATTAGCTTAACCTTTCCTTTTTTAGTTTTAGATAAACCCACTGAGCAGACTCCCCACATACATCAACGTGGACTCATCTCAGGCAAACAAGCGAGTACGTGCATTTATTCAAAATGGTGATGCACATCTGCTTGCTTTTTGACATAACCATTGAGTGTGTTTTCTTGGATGAATTCAATGTACACATCCTATGGAGAAACAGGACAGTTCCTCTTTAACTGGGTCTTTAAGAGCAGTTTTTCTTTAAGTTACCAAGTTTAAATATGCAATATAAATTAGTAGTCTCATTTAATCAAATGATCCTAAGATTAAGAAATGCAGGTTAAATGCACCTTACAGGTTTGTAGTGCACTAATTTCTAAATTGTCATAAATTACCTTTTCTGATGCATGGTTTTTTTCCTGGAATCCCTCGGGAGCTTCCCATTTCGATTCTTAAAGCAGAACAAAAACATTGTTGAAGTTTTACATTTTTTGCATTGTAAGCCAATCCAAATAAAAAGGAACAGATTAAACTCCGCTGTCTATTAACTGCAAACCAAGCTGATGTTCCTTAAAGGGCCACTTTACTGTTATTTCTTCTAGGCCAATAGTGTAGTAAGTGACTACATTCATGCCCCATATGCGCATACTCAAATATACATAGTTTTTTTTTGCATGTGTGAACATGAAATCGGGTATAGCTTAAATTTGAAGATTATGCATGTACATCTATACACACACAGAGCTGCATGCACATTGAATATAACGTGGGAAGCACTGAACAGGTGATGTTACCCATCCTCCAGATGACACCAGCTCGGTTTGATGGCCCTTACTGATCGGTCACTTCCTCGTATTATGGGATATGCAGTCATATGTAGCTGAACATTTGCATTCATGCAGTACCTCCTGTCAATAGATTGTAGTAGTATGGGTATCCCTCTGGAGAAACTCCTTTCTTCCACTGCTTCTTAGCATGATGTCTTTCTAAATCTTCAATCTCTTTCCACTTCTTCTCATCACGCTGCTTATTATGCTGAACACTTGGACCTGCAGGTGCTGTAAAGACTGCAAGGTAAGTGATAACGTTCCTCTGCTGATGGAATGTGCACTCCTAGTATACTTTATCAATAAACAGGGGCTAACCCTAAAAATACAACAACTTCATCAACAGAGGGCAACATTGGTTCCAAGATACAATGCTCAGTTTTTGCCTTGAAGGAAGCAAGGGTTAAAAAACATGTTACAATTTAATAAAAATGAGAAAACAACATTACAAAGGCTTACATAAGCATAAATAAGCCTTTTTAATCTTGTTTTCTCCTTTTTATTAAATTGTAACAACTTTTATACGATGATGTTTTCTACATTGAGTCACACTGATCAGAAGATTATTAAGCGGTTTTGCACATTTTGAAGAATCCTAAGGCAAGATTCATTTAACCTATTACCAAGCTTTAAATATAAGTATATATTTATAAAAGATTTCTTTTCACTGTGGTGACTATTTACTTTGCGCTCCTTTTTTCGTTTATTTTATTGCTTGTATTACATGTAAAGGTGTATTTTAGGTGGTACCCTTTAAATTTGGTTGCACCTCATGTTAAGGTATATTGTTTTCACTAATAGAAGCAAATGTTAAAGGGACATTCCAACTTGTTTAACCCTTGTTTCCTTCAAAGAAGCAAGGGTTAAACAAAACATGTCCCGGTCTTTGAAAGTAAACCCGACGTGTATCTTAATAGATACACGCGGGTTTACCATCTGCTGTGTCTCACATGCGAGACACAGCAGTACCCAGTTGTCGCATGCCGAATGTGAGGGTCTCTTGCTGCTAGCACAGAGAGAGACCCTCATTTTGCATGGGATCAGCAGCGGGGACCTAGTTAAGTGCCCCCCTGCTGATCCCATGCAAAAACGAGGGGCTCTCTGCGCTAGCAGAGAGAGACAGTCGCTGACCAGACGGCTGCCTGCTTCCTATGGAAACATGGCAGCAGTCGGTCATAGGATGTACTATCAAAAGTACACGCTAGTTCATCCTCATCCTAGGGACAATGTCCCTTTAAAAGACTTTTGCTACTTGAATAAATCCCAACTTGTACCTTATCAGATACACACACAGGTTTAATCTGAGCTCTGCCTCTTAGCGAAGGCAGAGCTCATAGGATGCTGGCGCACGCTGACACAGCCAATTAGAGCGGAGGCTAACCCTGCTCCGTTTGATCTACTGGAGCCGACAGAGACCTTCATTTTCACATGCCACCATCACAAGGGTTAGTCAAGGATGCTGAATCAAAATGGTAGGTAAACGGCTTAAAAAAACATCACTTAACTGGACACAGGATATACACTGATTCACTGTACCTGGCTGTGTGCCTTCCAACCTTTTAAGGTCTTCCTCATAGGCCTTTAGAGCCGCTTCTTCCATGGCTGCAAATTCCTTTGACTTCTTTTCATCTTCTTTTGCTTTGTCCATGCTTCTCTGTTTAATCTGCAATGCAATTTTAGTATAGTGAAAGCTGGAGAGTTTTACATGAAACCCGTTACCGAGAGTATACTTCCTGGATTGTGAGTATACTATCCAATACATGGGAGGAAATGCAAGGATGAGAACCATCTAGTTTTCATCATTTATGGACAGAAATGTCAACTCTGGTCAGTCTACACAATAATTGAATTTCTAGTTTATATTGATTTTTGTTTTATAAGTGCAAGCTTGACAAATCTCCGAGTAGCAATGTAACATGTATGATTGTTTTACATGAATTCTATGGAAATACAATGTCTTATGAATCCTGAATTGATCTGTTTGTCTCCTAAAGCCTGCAATAGTTGTCAAAGTGAACTTTAAAGAAATTTGATTTTTTTTTTTTTTCTTCAAAACTGGATGTATGCCTAGCTTTATTACATGTTTATTTAGACTAGAGTGGCCATTTTTGTTATGCTATTCTATTATTAGAATGATAACAGTAAGGTCACACAAAGCTCAGTAAAACATACACAGAGAAAATATTATGTTTTTGTCTGTACACTGATTGAGAGAATCTATTAAAGGGCAACTAAGCTTGTAAATTAGAAGCACAAATTAAAAATTCAGTTATAAAAAATATCCTCTGCCATGTTTCCCTAGGAAGCAAGCAGTCTGGTCTGGTTGGCGACTGTCTCTACTGGCACAGAATGAGTCCCTCATTTCAAAGGGGGTCTTAATAAAGTCCCTCTGTTGATCCCCCTCTGCATTAGCTCTATACAGACCCTGATCAGGTGAGCCCATAAAGATACACATCGGGTTTACTTGGGAGAAGGGGAATACTATTTCTTAACAGGTAGCAAGGGTTTAAAAAAAGTTTAGCTTTTTTAAGTACAGAAGGTTTTGTGACTTCTATTGCAAGGATATTTAAACTATATTTACTCTGCTTATTTTCTAGACTTTTACATTTATAAACACACATACATATGTCTAATCTTGTACTCTCAGTATCCTTAGTGAACAAAAACCTGTGCTACCTGGATAATATGGTAACTAAGATAACTGCATTATTAGCCCTGCTAATTAACACATTATAAGGAAAAGAGGTAAACCCCAAAATTGTTTAACGACATGCAGTGAATCAGAATGAACTCTACACAAATGGTAACATTTACTGTGCAAAGCAGCAAACTTGCTATTGACTTGTACATTGACATTTTAACGTCTAATGCAGACATGACGGCCCATTCGTCAGGGAATAAATTCTAAATAAAAAAAAATATAAATACTCAACCTCACTGATTTTCTTTGTGACATTTTCTTTATGGTTTTTTCCCCTCTCGTGAAATTCAACACTCTAGAGAGAAAAAGTAGACAATAAAAAGGTTTATGATAATAAACTCATCATTTAGCAAATAATGATACCATACTGTACATGTTTACAGCCTACCTATCATTTTATTGATGTATATTGTGTGCTAGTCTATTCTGGGAAAGAATAGTTTGAAAATCTCTACTAGGATAAGCAGTGGTACTTCATCAGTTGAAAAGATGCTATCTATGGTACAATGCTCCCCAGTAATATCTTACAGGCTTGTTGTCTGCAATCCAACACTTGCAGTAAGTACAAAACTTCTTTGGCTGTGATTTCCAGTAGTCTGCCCTATAAGGATGAAGAACAAAAAACAAAATCAGCTAATAATAAAACTAAAAAGAAGAAATTGTATAAACTTTCTATTATATAAACTTGTGCAATTTTGGAGTTTTTGTGTTACCTACATCTCATATAATCTTAGCACTCTACTTGCCATTCCACATACAAAAAAACAAACAGTGAGCTGCCACTGGCAATGCTAAAGTTTAATAAACTTCCAGAAATAATTAAGTCTTCCACCAGCATAAAATCCCTGAATATATCTGTCCCACTACATCTACAATAAAATGTTCCTGTTAACATGTAATCTTTCATGTTCATGCTCCCCAACTGTCCTACACATCACTATATTTTAAAGAGGGACAAAACCCTATTTTTTCCCCCCATAATGAGGCAAACTGCAAAGGCTATGGGGCTGCCATTTGTCAAATCGTGCCACACACAGCCAATAGCAGAGAGGTAATGAGCATCTCCTCTCCAGCAGCAGCTGTACACTAATCAGTGCAGCAAGCAGCAGCAGCCTTATTTTAGTGAGCTTTCCAAATGAAATGTGAATGGCACTCCCTTAGCGCATCATTTAAAATCCCTATTAATCAAGCAGAAATTGTATTTTGTCTGATTAAAAGTTACTAAGGAACTTCCATATTGATCTATCAAATCTCAAACTTGGTTATTTCATTGTGCAAAAAAAAAAAGAAAGAAAAGAAAGAAAGAAATGAAAGATGCTACTTACATGTTGGTATTATTACTTATAAACTGTGCCTGAAAGAAGGGGGGGGGGGGGAGAAGTTAGCAATTTCACTTAAAATTTAAAGAAGCTCATATTACATTTATATTCTGCATGCCGATACTCTAAACAGGTGAGTTTCATAAATAATAATTACTGTAATTGTGCACAAAAAAAACAAGCATCTTATGGATCATGCAATTATTAAATTTTGTTTAACCAGTCATTACATTTTACTACAAGTTTTGGGGCATTGCTTAGTTTCAAATGGTCAAATAGAGTCACTTCCATTAATGAAGACATATTACATTATGTTTGTTATTATGCCATTTACTGTAAAATAGCAATTCATTATGAGTAGATTAAGTTAGTTTCCTTGATTACTATCCAGTTACCATTTGCTGGGGATTAAGCATACACATGATTAATGAACCAGCCACCAAGGGACCATGCTTAAACGTGGAGCAATCAAATGGAACGTTCCGTAGTTTCCATAACGATTGCTCCACTTTTACAAAAGAAAGGCATTTCTAGATATAAACTTACCACCGACCGCCAGCCTCACAACAGCACACAGCTCATCCTGGAAATACCAGCTCCAAGTGCTGCAGGAAGAACATACTGATTGTAAACAGCCAGTCTTTTAGGTGTAAATATGTTTAGCTGGAGAAGCCGTGTCTGTAAGATATAGATTATAGAGCCGCGCTAGATCAGATCTCTCTATCAGCCCTTCACAACTCACACTCGATTTCCCAGCATAGCCGCATCTCTCCAGTACGGAAAGAGCGCAGGGCCATTCACTGCACGGTGGCTGCAAAAGATCATTCCGCGTTTGTATATTACTGCGCCTCCTCCCGCCCCTTGGTGCTGGGTGGAGGAGTAACTTGGCATGAGAAGTGGTACAGTTAACTCGTCCTGTTCACGGATACGCACGGATTGTCATCCACAGTCCGGGCAGGGCGGAGGAGGCCGCCCGCGGCTTCCACTCAGGTAAGTGTCCATACCGGGGCTAGATTTGAGTTACTTTTCGAAGTTGTTGCGATGTTGTCATACTGTGTGTACACCCCGTGCTCCCGCTGCTTGTGTCAGAGACCGTGACAAAAAAAAAACCAACACTCCGCGGATGACATGTCGTGACAGTTATACAGAGTATGTGTAGCACCCTATTTGAAATGTATGATTCAGCGACAGTTATGGATGGTCGTGAAGTGATAAGAAAACACTGTGTTTTGGATCCTACCTCTCCTCACAATATACTGCTCCTTTTGGTAGTTAAAGGGTTTAATGCAAATTATAATTTCTTCTACTTCCCCTTTCAGTGTTTAGACTCGAAGTTTACAATGTATGTCTTTATCTGCTAACACGGTTAGGAAATGTGCAGCTAGCATGTTGTGTGCTGTTGACATGCAGTAATGGGGTCAGTATAGCGAACCCACTTGACAGAAAAAGAGGGACCAAATGCCTAAATATTTTTATTAGTCCCTGGCCTTATCTTATATCTAGCCTTGTGCCTATCCCACGCATGCTTAAACTCCCTTCACTGTGTTAACTTCTACCACTTCCTCTGGAAGGCTGTTCCATACATCCACTACCCTCTCAGTAAACTAATACTTCCCTGATATTGTCCCCCTCCAATGTAGGACTATGTCCTCTTGTTGTGATATTCTTTCTACATATGATCTTATGGGTAGTGAACTGGTTAACAGTGGGAGACTTGCACTATCCACCACAATTGTGCCTTGCATAGATCTGTTACCTCCCTTTTCCTGGTATGTTTGTATCAATAACTCCACTACTATAAAAAATATAATTCTGCAAATTGTCAGCACTGTATAGACATAAACAGCTGTGAGTGTCTGGAGTGATGAGAGATGGAAATGGACAGTGTTGGGCAGCATGCACAATATTTGGCGCAATCAGTGTTATTTGGGGGGAGAGTGTTTGTGTGTATACGTCAGTACTCTGAAATCAGGTAGTAAAAAACCTTTTTTCAGTATGCAAACACACCCCCCCCCCCCCTGCTTCTGCCAAAGCAGTAAATGCTTTTATTTTTACAAAACACATTTTCCAGTATGATCTATTTTTTATGGTGAAATGCACTCTTTCGCAGCATTTTCTGATTAATATGCTTGTATACTTTGGAGATATCACATTGCTGAAAGGTTTTCAGATCTTGGAAAAGTTCTGCTGACTGGGGGCTTTTGGATCACTTTGCTTTGTCATATGTTTCACATGACTTGCTTGATTGGGGTTGTATCCTCCCAGTTTGGGATTTCCCTGGAAGATGACCACAGCTGCCCCCACGATTGCTGGGAATAGTTATCATAGTGTTCCCTAGGAAAATGCAGCATGTGACTGTGGGAGAGGTGCTAGTGTGGGCTGGGGCTTAATTGTAAATAGACATGGCAGCAATTGATTGGCTGCCTTAATATTGACTTGACAATTCCTAGCTATTGCACAACAACCACTAAGCTGGACTAGAAAAGATATGTAAGCTGCCCTAAAAGAGAGAAATGTGTTTTTGTAGTGAAAAGAACAGACTCAGTCTATTTATTCTAAGTACTCCTTATTGCATAATGACAATTTATAATGCTTTCCCGTTGAAACTGGAATGGGCAATGCTATCGGTTCCATTTATGTAGTTAACGTTTTTTGGCTTCAATTTTCTACTTTGTATAAAAGTCAAGGTTGACATTTAAAAAGGAATTTCTTTTTGAGACTGTGTTAAGCTATGTATTTTCATACATAAGGATTTTATTAATACCACATGAGTCACACTTGGATGTCTGTCTAATGCATTTACTCATTCAAAGTCAACCTTATAATGCAATTCCATACCTGTAAAATAAATTTTATGTAAGCACAATCAGGCCAGAAGGGAAAAAGTTGTTAGTAAGAGTGCTTCCACAGCAACCCATTTTTCTAAACTGAATGTAAAGTTTATGCTCTCCATTCACACCGCGGAAAAGAGCAGTGAGGTTGGTGTGTATCTTTGGAAATTGGGCATACTGGGTTCTTATCTGCCGACACATTCTATGTTTCTATATTGCTGAGCCGAAAACAAAACCCATTGCAGTTAATTAACTTCACTAATTACTGTTATATTGTTTTCCCTTTTTTCATTCATATTATTTGTAAGCATGAACACTCTGTAGGCTGTTTTATAATACTCAGTTCTAAAAGTCTAAACAGTGGGACCCTTGCATTGCTTTCCAGGGTTGATTGCTTGCATTTATAGAACTTTGCCCCAGAGTTGTTTTTTTGTTTTTGTTTTACATTTTTTTTTAGTAAAACATGATTTTTTTTAAAATAAAGTTATTTGCATCATGTTCATGATCTGGAGAATGAGTGCACTTTCTCTCTGCTTGGATTGGCACAGAAACAATCGGGACATCAATGACTCACACGTGGGCTGACTTTACTCTTGTTTCCTGTTACTCACTTATTTGTATTGATTTAGTTAGAAATCATTATTTCCTGCTGGTTTTCTGGGTGAGGAATACATATTTATTAATTGCTACAAAGAAAGCTATCTTTATTCATGGCCCTTCTAGTGTTAGCTTTAAGTAACCTTGATTTATGTCTATGGGTGTCCTGCAGAGGGATTAAATAGAAACCAGAGGGCCCTGATGTGAAAATTGTCCTGGGACTTCCCACTTCACCAATCAACTTTGCCCTCAAACAGTTTGCTTGTGCCATCTTTGCCCCCAAACAGCTTGCCCCAACTCTGCTACTTTGGCCTTAAGTTTGAAATCTCCACCTCAATTCCCTGCAATTAACATAGTAACATAGTAATTTTAGGTTGGAAAAAAAGTCAATCTGTAATTCCTGTTTTGGGCCAAAAGAAGGCAAAAACCCTTAAGGAAATCCTTCTTGACTTCAAAAGGGCAAGCTATTCCCTCTTTCATGAATAAAGCCCTTTTGGAAGTTTAGCGTGTTTTTAAAAAAAAGATATTTTATAAATAGTTTTTTTAAATTACTTTTTAAAGGAGGAAAACAATTAAGCTTTAAAAAAATAGATGGAAGGGTAGGTGGGGAGGATAGAATAAGCCGGGGGGATGCTGTACAAAAATCCCTGTTGCAGCATTCCAAAGCATATATATGTAAGAAATGCAATATACATTTTACTGGTGACATGGGGAAAACATCTAAAATTGTAATTTTCAAACAGACCAGATAGTGAAAAACTGTGATGTTGTCTGTACGTTATAAAATCCAACAATATGAAACAAACTGATCTACTATACGAAACACAGGCATTGACTTAGGGCCCCCTAATCTGCCCTCCACGGTTATGTTTCCCAGTTGAAAATCACGTACACTGTGTTCTAATCAACATGTGTGCTCTGTGACTTATCACGTTCCAGTTTGTATTTACCTGTTTTGCTATGTGGGAAAAAAAACAATTATCAACAAAAAAAATGCTTGTCACATTAAAAGTAAGGAATTCTTTACGGTAAGGACAATAAAAATATGGAACTCACTGCAAGAAGTGGTGCTATCAAATACATTAGATGCATTCAAAAAGGGTCTGGATATTTGTTGTAGAAAATCAGGATATACAGGGCTATTAATAAGCATAAGCATTAGTAATAGAGCATCTCTTGATTGCCTTTTGGAGTCAAGATGGCATTTCTTGAGGATCTTCAATGTAAGCTAAACCAATCTTCCTGTATGTGCTGTGTTGTTGTGTTGCCAATTATTCTACAGTGCATATGCTCTCTACCTATAAGATCCAGTCTCGAAAAGAGGTGGGTGAGGGATTTTTCCAATGTATTGGAATTGGGGCCTTTGCTGCGTTTATTACACACCAATTAGCATTCGCGATTTCTTGTAGTTGGAGATGAGACGTGTAGTGTTAAGTATCAACTACTGGCCTGGTAGGAACGATGGCACCCAGAATGGGCTGATCTTTGGGCAGTCTTACCAGATATGTGATAGTATCCTGAGAGCAGTGCCACACCTCCAACACGTAGTGGTCTTGAATTTTGGTGCTGAGGGAACAGTTGTGTGCCAGTATGAATATTTTTTTCCCAGTCTGTTTGTTCCAATGTGATATGTTAAACCTGTTCCCAATGGCCCTTAAATCTCAACGGTCTCATCTTGTTCTTGTAGTAGGAGCTTATATAGTCTCAAGCCCCATGTGCCGGTAGATGAGACCTGGTGCATATTCGTTTGTAGCTAGTGAGGTCTCTGGTTAAGGTGTGCTTCCTAGGGAGAGTATTAAAAATAACTCTTAAACTGGTAATGATGGAATCAATCCAAAAGGGTAGGGCTTTTATCTTCTAGGATTCCAGGGCATTAAGTTTTGCCCTGTTCAAGAAGTTTGAAATTGGGGCGCAGTCAGTTGGGTTAGTCATCAGAAATAGGCATGTCCCTTGCCCTGGGGCGGAATCAGCGGTGTTTCTTATGTGGGTGGTGTGACCATTCCAGCATCCTCAGGAGCGTAGAAGCTTGGTTATAAGTGCATGAGTTTGGTAATCCTAGCTGTTCTTTAACCTATCAAAACAATTCCATGTAATGGATTTGACTAAAAAAAAATCCCATCCACTGTTCAATACGGTATTTAGGCCTGTGTCTTTTTATTTTTTGCGTTTTATTTAAATGACTCCCCAGGCTGGTGGAAATTTCCATGCCTGTTGACTATATGAAAGGTAAACATCCAGATGTTGGCTAACCATGCTCTAACAGTTGTTGACATCATTCATGGGGAATGCAGAGCTCTTGGAGTCAGCCCTGATACATTCCCACCCATGATCAACAGTGTGTTCTAGGATGAGTTTACATGGGTATGTATGGATACTGTGAGAGACTGAAATCACATCACCGTCTGCGTTCTACGAGGAATTTTAGAAGTGAAATAAGCTGTAGATTGTGTGTGTGTGTGTGTGTGTGTGTGTGTGTGTGTGTGTGTAATGTTATTTATATTTATTATATATGCAATTTAAAGGACTACTGTTTAATTGAAGGGTTGTATCAAGTGTGTGTGTGTATGGTTTTTATATATATATATATATATATATATAAAACCAATGTGTATATGTATATATCCATACTTTAATGGGAGAATAGTAATTGAGCCCTCTTTGCTTTGTATTGTATATTGTGGATCTCACATTTTGGGTCACATGAAGAAAGTTCTGACCCTAAACATGTGCCCCCAACCCCCCCCCCCCCCCCCAAGCGACCTATAGAAGCAAAGCGGGATCAATAAGATTCTTTATTTGTATTCTTTCATCTCCTTAAACTATTTTCGAGCATGTGTGTGGTGAGCATTGTTTTGTGCTTCTTCCGTGGCAGTGAAAGGGTTACTTTCATTTTCATACTACTGAGCTGGTTTTTGTTCCTTGTGAGATTTCTGGTTAATGTGTCTGTAATCAGAAATGGTATGTGTCTCTGAAAACAATGAATACAGGACTTTGATTCCTCACAGGAAAACCTGTTTATACAGTACATAGCAACTGAAAGAAACAATAACTAGACCCTGAGTTTGTCTAAACACTAAAATGTCCAATATGGAAAAACAAAAGTAAAACAGAACTAAAATGAGAAGAAGAGAGTGAGATAGAGAGAGAACAAGTGGTTTCCATAATGTGCTGAGGGAAAATACAGTTGTGAGATAAAAGTCCAAGGTTCATCAGGGCAGTAGTGCACAGAGCAGAGTCAGTCTGTACCATGCTGCAGATAGGCCTCACATTGATCTGAGAGGATAGAGCTAGTGCTTGTATGGTGCTCTCCATGTATATTTCATGACAACTATGTTTACATTAGGCCCCTTGTAGCCCCTGTTTTTCAGTCTGATGATGCACTCTTTATTAACCCTCCAAGTGCCAGGATCTATAGGCCACACTTTTAAAATGCTTAGCGGTTGTGCTAATTATTATATGAAGCAAAATATAGAGGGTATAAACCCAAAAATACTTTTTTTTAAATTTTTTTTTAAATGAAGCAGAAAACCCATGAATGCCGTTTGATGGCAGCAGTGAGAGCCAACTCTCTGTCTTTGGTGTGTTCTTGTGTCAAACAGTCTTCAAATGGCTAATAGCAGGGGAGGAGAAAAGTAGTGGAAGTATATTCCCTCTATAGAGTCTGTGTTTTTTTTTGTGCATATTGAGGATACCAAAGAATACTTTCCTCATCATTTAATGTACTTCCTACATCATTTGTATAAATCTCTCTATACAGCTCTCGTTATATGTGTGATTAAGTGCTTTTTTTTACGTTTTTTTTTTCTTTCTCCTTATTAAAATATAATCAATATACAGTTGCAAGACAAAAGTATGTGAACCCTTTGGAATGATATGGATTTCTGCACAAATTGGTCATAAAATGTGATCTGATCTTCATCTAAGTCACAACAATAGACAATCACAGTCTGCTTAAACTAATAACGCACAAAGAATGAAATGTTACCATGTTTTTATTGAACACACCATGTAAACATTCACAGTGCAGGTGGAAAAAGTATGTGAACCCTTGGATTTAATAACTGGTTGAACCTCCTTTGGCAGCAATAACTTCAACCAAACGTTTCCTGTAGTTTCAGATTAGATGTGCACAACGGTCAGGAGTACTTCTTGACCATTCCTCTTTACAGAACTGTTTCACTTCAGCAATATTCTTGGCATGTCTGGTGTGAATCGCTTTCTTGAGGTCATGCCACAGCATCGGGGTGAGGTCAGGACTCCCTGCACAATGTATACTTAATTAAGGCCTTGACAAATCTTTTTAGACTTTAGGAATCAGCCTAGTTAATTTTTCCCTACATATATTATAAATACACATGGGTATATTCATCATATGGACTAGTAGCATGAAAGACACCATTTTTAAAACTTCTCCCCTTAAAATGCTAACGAACCTGAGTACCTCAGTTGTTCTTGTTCCTTCCCAGGGATAGACTGTAGCTGGTGGTGAGCAAAAGCTTCTGGCCCCACCCCTCCGTGGAGGTTACAGACGGGGCCGGCCCTTGCAGGGGTCACAGTGGAGCAATTGCCTCAAGCAGCACTCATGCAGGGGGCGGCACTTTGACGTCACATGAAATAGGACTTTTTTATTCAGTGATTTTCCCCCTGACATGCAGAGCTTTCCTCCGTCCAGCACACTGTCCCGCAATTGAAGGTTAAAGCTCTCACGGGACCGTATTTATAGAATACGTGTAATACTATTGGCTTTCTTTAAACCGAACGAGAGCCCCATTCATAAGAAATTCTTATGAATGGGGCTCTCGTTCGGTTCATAGAAATGCAATACTACTATACGTTTTCTATAAGCCGAAAGTCTATAAACCGAAGGTCGTTCGGTTTATAGATTTTTGGTTTATAGAATATATAGAATTACATGTAATGGGGAGTCCCCATTCATAAGAATTTCTTATGAATGGGGCTCTCGTTCGGTTTATAGAAAGCCAATAGTATTACAAGTTTTCTATAAGCCGAAAGTTTATAAACCGAAGGTCGGTCGGTTTATAGACTTTCGGCTTATAGAATACATGTAATACTATTGGCTTTCTATAAACTGAACTAGAGTCCCCATTCATAAGAAATTCTTATGAATGGGGACTCTAGTTCGGTTTATAGAAAGCCAATAGTATTACATGCATTCCATAAACCGAAAGTCGTTCATTATGTCGGTTTATGGAATGTATATGTAATGCTATTAGTATTCTATAAACCGACTCTATTTCGGTTTATAGAATGCCAATAGCACGAATGGACGGATGATTTTAACCATTCGTTCATTCGTCTTTCGTTAGTTTAGCATTTTCGTTATTCGTTTTTCGGACGAATGGACGAAAATGCATTCGTCCGAAAACGAATGCACATTCCTACTAATGACTTTCATTTGTGGCTATAACAGTTGGTGAAGCCGTTTGTATTGTCAATATTATAAATTCTTTGATGTAACATCCTTCACGTTTGAAATGCACTGTATGCTCTGTCTCCATCATATTGTTCTTGTCTTTGACTACATGTCATGTGATGTATGCTGTTATTGAAAATTAATAAAACCAAGAATTAAAAAACCAAAAAGCTCTAACCATGTGCTACAACACTGTACAATACAATTACAAACAGGGGAACTTTCTAAAAAAAAAAATAAGGCTCTTGTGTCCGACCAAGGTAAGAATGTGATTTTTAAGTCAGGGTTAAAAGGATTGTCTTGTGCCCAAAATGCATCTTCCAAATATTAACCCCTTCACGACCTTACAACGAGTTAACTTGTCATGTAGTTAAGCGGCACTGCCAGCCGTTCTGAAAGGGGTCCAGGACTCTGCCTCGCCCCCGAGGCAAAGCTACTGGACCCGATCGGCGGGTTTTCGGGAATGTGATAGACTGATCAACATTCAAAATTAGATCTTTGCCTCTAATTCATCTAGTTTTTTTTTTTATACACATTTTATTGTAATGTAATTTAATTTAATTACAGTTAACCCCTACATGCCTGTGCTGTGATTCTTCTGGTATCACTGACATCGCACTGGTCAGAGTTTTTTGGAACCTATATTTATATATTATTTTTTTCTCTGTTAATATGTATATATATATATATTTTTTTATATACTAAATTTTGTATATTATTTTTATGTATAGTGCAGGAATCGACAAACCCCGGCGCCAGGACACCATGGGGACCAGGAAATTAGACCTGGCTTCTGGGTATAGTTATTCCTGTTGCCCTCGCTGCTGGGATAATTTTTTTCCCCTCTTGCTTTTTAACAGCGGTGTGAGAAGAGTGTGTGTGTGTGCACCGGCTGCATAGTCTTCCTGCGCACTGCTCTATGGTGTCTGAGTACCGGAGGGTCAGAAGCAAAGACGGTCTGTGCACAGACCAATCTGGAATATAAACATCCCCCCTTCACTATTAAGGGGGGGGGGGGGGTTATGGGGGATGGCATATTGATGAACCTTTTCTTTTTTCTTTCTTAAAAAAACTAAAACCTGCTGACTTTGTATATGACAGGCTGACTAGCCCTGGTATAGGGTATAAAAAGAAAGCTCTAACTGTCCTTTAAAAAAACAACATATAACTTGTATAGGTGTATTAAATGAGATTATGTTACAACAACCACATATCAAAAATTTAAAAATCACTTTGGTCATTGGCCCAGAAAATCCCTTAAGTAATATTTAAAACATGTTTTTCATTTCGCATTGCTTTAAATACTTAGAGTTAAAGTAAATTGGAAAATTACAGCGTTTTGCAAAAACAGCGTTTTTGCTGCGGTAGCCAATGAGAATAATGCCCATCAAATGAATGGATTTTCCTGTCACTCTAGTGATGTCATCAGATAATGTGTTGCACTGTTAAGTGATCCTACTGTGTACAAGAGCAAGTCTATTACAGTCCACACTATATTCAATTTGAAAAGCACAGGAAGTGACTAAATAAAACAAAATCTTCATTGTCTATATTATCAGCGCTGTTGCTGCTGTGGTATACATGCAGAGTAATAGGGGAGGCCTTGAGTAAAATATAAAAATGGGATTTATGCAGAATGCCTGGATCAAACCACACTGGAAAAAGTGTGCACTATACAAGCAGTAATCTTCATCTTGCACCATAGTGTGTTTGGGGACTATACTGTCCCTTTAAGTCTTTACTTGTGCTACAAAGTAGGTAGGGCTATTTAGCACATTATCACATCTTATCTAAAACTTGCATTTCCAAAAAGTTTATTTCATGTGTTGAGGTCAATGTTGCAATGTAATTTGTTCAATATGCTATTTGCATTGCATGTAGGAGATCTGGTAACCTGATTAGCCGAGTAGTTTAGTTTTATTTATTTATGGGGTAGTCTGGGAGTCATTTTCTGTGTCTGTACTTAACTGAATTACTAATGTCTATGATGATATGGACTTCTAGTTAAACTGGACAAGGTTATTTTTGTAAACACTGAATTTTTTTTTTTTTTTACACAATGGTTTCCATATATTAATACTCTTGCTCAAACGATACAGAACGCATTGCTGCGGACTTTTCTATATACGGTTTTCATCACATGTTCTGAAAGGCCGACATCTTTTTACTAATATAGCGCCCCCTAACTAAAGACACGATTCCAAATGCTAATATAACATTATAGATGATAAATATTGTTTATTGGATATATGTGAACCTTACTTATAAATGCAAAGGAAGTGGTCTACATTGTGATGTATAATGTTGAACGGTAATGTGTGAGTCAATTGGATTCTAATTGTAAGATTGCTGTATCATCTTTGTATTTTACATGCCACATTGTGTGCTACTTGTGAATGTCTTCTTATATTTTCAGAATACCTTTCCTTCCAAGGTTAATAAAAAGATTTAGAATTCTGATAGAGCACAATCTTAAAATGTTTGACTAGCTTTTAGTTAGGGCTGTGCCACTAAGATGAGTTTTTCTGCAGCACTCCAATGTTCAAGTTGATACATTTATTGTGATTAAAAAAACAGCACTTACGAATAAGCGTTAGTAGAACACGAAATGTGTCAAGTGTGTTTTGTTTTCTGTCTTCCTCATGTACTGTCACAATAAATTTATCAACTTGAACATTAGAGTGCTGCATAAAAACTAATTTTTGATGATTACTACTGCTCTGATTACTACCAGGCACTCAGTTCTCCTCTATTACATTGCAGAGCCCGCATGCCGTTTCTTTTTTGTCCTGTGCCACTAAGACTTACTTTTTGTTTTATCCACCATAGTGTTGCTTTGGCAGTGAGTTGGGTAACCGTTTTGTTGATAGGTGAACTTCTTCTTCTTTTCCACTAGGTTTACCAGCAGAGGGCAGCATATTTTCCCTCAAGAACACTCCTGATTAGTTTGCCTGTTAATGACAATAACCCCACTATGTAATTCTTCTTTTTAGGGTGATAATGAAATGTTACTCTCCATTTATGCCTGTCACGAACGCGGGCTATTGGCCCGGCTGAGACAGTGGAGAGAGTGTGGGAGTCAAGGGGTTAATGACACCAGATCCCTGGTTACCTGTTGCTAGTCCCAGCAACCACTAAATTAACCCTTGCAATACGGCCTACACTATTACCCTAGTACACAATTTGCTGCCACCACCAAGACTTTATATGCGGGCGTCTCTGGTTACCCCAAACACAGTACAATATAGTATCACAACCTTACTTTACTGATCAGACATGTATATAATTAACCCTCTGGTAACGTGTTCTACCTGAGCTATCCTCAGAAGAGTGAGTTCATATTAGAGAACAAAGACAAGAGCTGATTAAGTAAACATTTAATCTGAAAAAAGGCTTCACAGTGCTATGTAGAAAAATACTTGTGTGTTAAAGAGACACTAAATGTTTAAACGTGTGTGTGTGTGGGTGTGGGTGTGGGTGTGGGTGTGTGTGTGGGTGTGGAGAGAGAGAGAGGTGTGTGTATAGATTATTTATTATTTTAGAATTGTACAATTGTCACCTTGCGGGGCTCCTGTGTGTCACATAATTAATAGGGGTCCCATGTATGGCATATTTATTGGGCCCCCATGTGTGGTATAATAAAAGGGCTCTTGTGTGTGGCATAATTAAGGGGCTCTTGTGGTATAACTATGGGTCTTTTGTGTGTGGCATAGTTAATGGGCTCCTGTATGTGGTATATTTTGTGAGGCTCCTGTATGTGGCATATTTTGTGGGCCATCTGACTGACATTACTAAGGAATATGTTTGGCATGGTATTGGAGGAAATCTAGGGGGTGACGCCATGAGTTACCGCACCGGGTGACACCAACCCTGACGCCTCTGGTGAGAAGCAGTTGCTGAACAATCCTGCACTGAACCTTGTTTGGAGTGCACAGTGAAACACTAAAGGGAATTGCAGGCAATTGAAGTGGGAATTTCAAACGGTAGGCCAAAGCAGAGCCTATTGATTTTTATATTGCTGCCACATGCAAATATTGTCCATTCTAGAACCATGTAAGCCTTTATCTCTTGTCTTCACTGTCCTATAGATACACATAGGGTTGCCACCTGGCCGGTATTTTACCGGCAGGCCGGTAAAAATTTGGCATCAGGCCAATGTTAAGTCTATGGAGACCGTACCGAGGCCGGTATTTTTCTGAAGAAAAGGTGGCAACCCTAGATACACACTGTCCATATTACAGAGCTTGACATATATCAAATCCCTTCTGCTGGCTCCGATCTTCCTATCTATTTTTGTTTCTTATATAGAACTCTATGGAAGTAACACTGTGCACAATATATGGGCTAGATTCTCTCTGAATACAGTTTAACCTCTTGAGGACAGAGATTGTTTTTAGACTAATGCAGTTTTTTTGTTTAGCTGTATTTTTTATTTTTTTCTTGTTTTAATGTACCCACACATTATATATAGTATAATATATGTATAAAGATTGGTTGGGGTACCTGTCAATACTGATGCTGCCACACTGTCAGCCTATTGAGCATAGCGGTATCCCTGAATACACTGGCACTGGAGTAAACGTACACCATAGGTTCAGGTTCCAGGGCAGCCAGGTCTAGTGAGTTCATGACATCACTCCATCCGTATATCTGGATTAGGAGTTCATAGATCTCCTTGTTGGGGCATTTGGCACTTTTGGATCTGTAGTTCTCACCAGAGGTCACAAGGTATGTCGAGTAAGAAACCACAGTAATAAATAGAAAATTGGTTCAAATATTGAGACTTACTAGATAAAATATGAATCTCTCCATTGAAACAGACCTTTTTAAAATGTTTCCTAAATTTACTGTACAGTCAGGGCTATATGCAACGTATTCTTATGGAATTTCTGCTACATGTGAAAGATGATCCTATAATCACCTGCTGTATACACTTCATACCCTGCAGCAGATGAACTCCATAGACATTACACATGCAGTGCAAATACAGAACTACTGGTGGGGAAGACATGCTGTGGTTGGATTAGTTAATTTATGTCTTCAAATAACGTCACTACTTCTGAACCAGTGTTCTGTAAATATATGCATAGTGCTCCTTATTTTTGAAAAGTATACCTGTTGTACAAAATTAGCATAATATTTTCTTTGTACATTATTTTAACTAAATTGGAGGAGCATGAATACTCAAAATACAATTTGCTTGTAAACAGCCACTGTTCCTGTGAGTTGTCTGTATTGTGCATTCTTGGTGTGACTGCAAATGCATGTGCAACGCAACCTTTCCCCTGTCACTCAGGGGTTTGGAGCTGGTAGTTTTGACCACCCCTTTAAAAAAATTGGGCTCTGAGCTGGGAAATTGCTCCCAGCTCCCTATACAACACATAGAGAGTCAGGGATACTTGCCCCCAGCTACCATAAAATCTAGATTTCCCCCAAAGGCCCCCAGACCTAACCCAATAATTTAAAATAAAATGATTGCCACTACCTCTATTTTGCCTAGATAGGGTGGACTGATTCGCCTGGAAAAATAAAAAATGCCTTTTGGGGAAAACTCACTGCCCACTCCCCTGGCGCAAAGGGTGCCCTGGGAATAAAATAATTACCTGTTCCTGAAGTCCATCACTGATGCACGATGCCCTCGAGCGCTCATATTCGACCCCTCCCATCGACAGGTTGTGATGCTTCGGTTTCCAAACAGCCAATTTGGAGCAGAATTCATGGATATTGAGTAGCCGCATTTCAGGAATTAGTTTAGTTTGGCTATTATGCCCAATCCGAATCCAATTGGGGCAGGTTGTGCACTGGTTTTTACACATTACATTTGTGTGCAGGAGATAGTGGCATCTGTGGCTAGTGCTAGTGGGAAACGTTTGATATGATACATTAGAGAGACTGTAAGAATGCATAAATTAGGAGAAAATGTGTCTGTGGAGTGTCTTGTTTGTGACAGCACCTGTGGCTTGATATGCAAATTACACCTTGCCTATTGAAAATCAGTTCATTGTTTTTTCTTTCTTTTAATTCACTGTAAAAACAATGTTTAGGTGACAGTCTCTTTTCGTGCCAATCTTTTCTTTCATGTGAAATATATCATTTGACTTTCTCTTGGAGTTCTTATTTCTCACTATGATAAAATATTGCTTGTACCTAGACTGTCAGCTCTTTGTGCATCATTTCACAGAGGACACTGCAAAGATCCCATTCCTGGGCCTAAGAAGGAGGTAGACAGCAGAGCGCTATACAAACAACATTCACATGCATCAGGAACACTATATACAATTGTGATCCCAGTGCATTCTCTGCTGGCAGTGTTCAGCTTTGAACCTTTGTGGGCATCCATCCATACAACCATGTATGCCCATGTCATAGAGAGGAGCCCAGCACGACTTGGCATTGCTGGGAATTAAAGTCATTTTATTTTCCTGGGGTGCCTTCCCTTTATCAAAATCTCACACTTGCAATGTTTTTGGTCCACGCCAAATCATTAATTCATATTAGTTTTATTCAAATATTCCTAACTTTATCTACAGTTCTGACTTAAAAAATGGTTTTATATAAAAGAATCTGAGGCACTGCATGCTTATTTGTTTGTCTGGGTGGGGAAATAAATCTATTTGTTTATCTGTAACATAAGCACTTGTGTGTCCCTCTAACTTCTCCATTTTTACTTTCAGCAGATCTGTCTAGATAGAAGAAGGTTCTCTACTAGCTGATTTTTGTCTGATTACCCGTTACATTTGGTTAGTTTTAGTCTTTGCTCGGTTTGTTATTGTAAAGTGGTGCGTAGAGCATTATTAAATATATAACCGATCTGTTAGGTTTCTTCAATGCGTGCTGTCTCCTGCACATAACGTGTAATAGATTTCTTGCTGATACTACAGCAACAACCCACAAAATTATTTTCAATGTAAAACCAAAGGAGAACTGTACATTTGTTAAAGTAAACATTTTATTAAGATATATAAAAATTCCCCTTTGAGAACTGAACATTACTCTTTAATGACCTCTGGTTTTGTCCTGTTAAATCATGACACCTGTTCACAAAGGCCACCTGATTACATCTTCCGATCCTCCACGAGTGGGTTAAAGTGTGATTAAGAAACTCGTAGTGATGGCATGTGAGATGAGCTATTGTGGAAGGAGTCCACCCACTCAAATAATTGTATGTATATGCGGGTGTCTGCTCCAGCCCTCACCAATAACCTGTTTGACTTGTGCTGTAACTTTAACAACACAAAGGCAGGTTTGCACTGTATTGTGTGCTGCAGCTGGAAGGGTGTCTCTATTCTCCATGTGCCGTGTTTAGGTTGACCACATTGCTTTTCTATTCAGGGATAAGGATAAAGACCTGCAGACCAGTCTGCATTTTACCTGTTACAGCCCTAGTTTATACATTTTACATAAACCTCCCTGAACGATCACCCTAGCAGTAAGGCTATCAGGATATACATTGCAAATTGCTACAAAAACTGTTAGTTTTTTTGCCTTTTAAATCTATAGTGAGGTAGGGGATCAAATAAACTTTGGCATCAGTAAAACATTTTTTTTAAAAAGGAATTTTAAATGTTTTCTAGTAAATCATTCATGGAAATCTTTACTTTTCTTAATTGCCTCACATTTGTATTTGTGTGATTGTTAGCCTTGTTTTCTTTTAATTGGAGCTGCAGTTGTTTGCCTTCTCCTTTTACCAGTGCCCAACCCACCTTGTAACACAGCATTCTCATTTGCCTGCTCCAAGAAACACATGCACTTTGCTCTGTGCGTGGCTAAGGTGGGGCAGGGCGTTCCTCTTCCCATCCTGCACTGTGTCTATGTGTGTTGTCTTACCTACACATTTGCATGTTTGACCTGGCAGGATAATTGGGCCCCAAGCAACATGGGCGTTCCCTGCCTCAGAAACACTTGGTTTCATGTATGACTCATAGAGCAGAGGCAAAGATACCACTTCCCCATATCTGTCGTAGCCATTTTAAAACTCTGCTGCTATTCATATATATCATTTTTATGTACTGTGCTACTGCGGACCCCAGCAGGCAGGATCTTAAACCAAGGTAAACTTGTGCACTTTCTTACCCTTTTTCCCCCCCCCCACTCACAGAAAACTGGATATGGGAGGGGAGGGGGGGGGGGGGGGGATCAGGCCAGGTAAACATGTGAGTGCATGTTAAATGTCACATCTTATTGCATGCAGTGCATTGTGTCCTCAAAATATATGTACATTTCCGGCCGCAAAGTTTAATTAAAGTCAAGTATATCTGAGGATATTGTTGATTTTTACATCTTTGTGTTATGTGTTGAAAAGAAGCTTTCTCGTTCGGTTGATATTATTTATACTGATAAAAAACAAATTCAGCAGTTTTTCTCCTTTTCTCCGTAGCTTGTTGCTTTACAGTTTGCATGCTGATCTGTTATCGATGTTCACTTTTAAATTAAAAACAAAAAGAAACGGTTGCCGCATAGTAGTTGCTGGGAATGGGTGTTACCCAAAGAATAGAAGTCGGGGGTACATATTTCATATAATCTGGCAATTCAGCACCTGGAAGGTATTTCCGATTCTTCGGTATCCGGGAATATCGTACAAATGGTTTAATTTTCTTTAAATATATGGAACGTTGCTTTCCTACGGTTTTTGTAAAGAGACAATGTTATGCAATCACTCTGTACATCAATACCCTGTTATATACATCTGTACAGCAGGTTCCTGTTTTTGATAAGTTACCCAAAATTATACCAAGTTATCAGTTGTTTAAACGTGTAGGTTAAGCTTTTTCTTTTTACCTTTTTCATAGTCTGGCAGAGAAATTTTAACATAGGAAATTTAACTAAAAAAAAAAAAACTTTTTAAAATCTTAGCTCTGTGTTGTCCAAATGTTTAATGTGGAGTGCTGCATAACATAAACATAAGATGGAGGATGGCAAGGCATATTCTAAAGAAATCAAATGGACTTGGTTTTTCAGGGTTTATATGGGGCTGGTCAGTTCTTTGGGACTTTAGATGGTCGTCAATTTCTACAGAATCTCTCCTCTTAGTGTTTACTCAGTATTTGAAGATACTTATTAAAATATAGACTGTGTGTGTATGTCATTGATTCAGTTCAATCCAGTCACACAAGTTTGTTTAGAAGCCAGCCAGGATTAGGGAAGATATGAATGTATGGAGTTACATACGTTGGCTACCAGCACTAATATGGTTGGCAGCTCTTGCTGCTTAATTTTGTCGGCTCTCCTTTACCACATGTCCCTGTGTAGCTCAACTGATAAGCTAATGATTATTGCATACATGAACCTCTTGTTAATGATTATAACCTTGCATGCATTATGTCATAGTTATAAAAACAGAGCATTACTTTTATCTGTTTAATCATTCACTTATATAGAAGGTAGTTTACACAACTTTTTAAATTAAAATATGAAAAAAATGTAATCCAATGTAATTTGGAAAAAGTGGAAATAAACTTCCAATTTTTTTTTTTTTTACAAATTCATCATAATCAAACTAACGAAAGCTTAGAATAATTAAAAATGATAGACATGACCTGCCCACCAGCCATAGCATCAAGAATAAAGAGGTACGTAAAAGTTCGACACCGCACTATGGGGGCTATTTATATAGGGCGATCCACACACGCATTACAATGGGGAATTATACTACAGAACTGACCTTTTATTTATATGTAACCCTCAATTCATTTTTTGCAAATGTCTCCATAAATTGGTGCTGTGGTTTCTAACTATATTGCGTAATGATTGCAGAAAGACATATTTTAAATAAATTCTATATTCTGGTGTGTATCATTGTTTGTAACAAAGACTGGCATCTGTTTTGGTTTCCTATTAACGTCATGCTGGTTAGTTCTTCATGCCTCTGTTGTTCTGGTTGGACTACATTTCCTCAAAATGCATCTTCCAAATATTAATGCATAGTAGTGTGCTTTCAAAGTACTTTAAAATGCATGTTTTACATTTTGCATTGCTTAAAATAAAAAATACTTACAGCTAGATGAGCACTGCCCACTGCCCTGAGAAAAAGTATTTTTTTTTTCCTGCAGGAAGCAATGAGAATAATTTCATTCAAATGAATGTAATTTCCGGTCTGTGATGTGTTGCGCTGTTAAGAGATCCCTACTGTGTACAAGAGCAAGGTCACTTAGAGGCCATACAATGTATTAAATTCCAGGAGCACCGGAAGTGACGAAATTAAGCAAAACTTTATATCCTCAGTATCTTTATAATCAGTGCTGCCGCACCTGCAGTAAACATGCATAGTAATCACTGGGGAGGACTTGTGTCAAATATTAAAAATGTGACTTATGCACAATGCCTGCATAAAATCATACTGGAAAAAAGCGTGTGCGCTATACAAGCCGTAATCTTTATCTTGAAAGTGAGTTAGTTGGTGAGACTGTCCCTTTAATGCTGAGTGAGCACAAAAATAATTGTCGTGCACAATTGAGTGGTAAAAGATTAACGGTTTCTAATATGCCATTAGAAACTTAGTGAAGGAATATTTCTCATGTTTCTTAATAGACTGGAACCTTATTTCAAAGAAATAGGTGATGATTATACGAATAATTGTGTTTTGGAATCTCCCCTTTTCTGTTTCTATCTGTGTAACTCAATAGGTTAGCTGCTATTTGTAGATTTAGTTTTCTCATTGTATTGAAATGTGGTGGCACTTTATAAACCAATGATTCCCTCACAGAATGAAACGTGCAGTGTCAACTCAGAACAGGCCATGATGACTAGAACTTTCAATGGTCATATCAGGACCACACAAAATTCAGTGACACCCATGAGTAATATTTAATAATAGTGGAACATATGGAAGAATATATATTTTTTTTAAACGGACCGCTATAAAAAATACACTCTGCAGGGCTCCAGGACACTCAATATGATACTGCACTGAGCATTTCCTGTGAATGTGTTCTTTTAAAGAGGAAGTATAAACCACAGACGAGCACTTGGAATAGCATGTGCATTATTAGTTTCAGTAAGTACAGAAGGCACAGTACGTTTCAAAAGAGAGAATTAATTTGAAATTTTAAATAGCTGGACATATGAAGTGTAAATGATCATTTTGGTCCACTAAGTTTAAATGCTTTTTATGTAAACAAGTTTCTCTTGCCTTTTATAGGAGGCTATTCACTAACATATGAGTAGTAGGTTATATGAACATTTCATCTCACCAGTTCACCTAGCAGGGAAAACTAACCAGGTTTGTCCCTGCACCATGTATAACTAAATTGTTGAAGTGAAATGTTCATCTCACCTGCAACTCGCCTTTTAGTGACTAGCCCCCATACTCATTGGTTCCATCTTCATTTGGTAGCATACTGATTTTACAAGTCTTTGCTAAATATTTAATTTGTTACCTTGACTGGAATAGGTATTATGTTCGAATGGATAGGAGAGTTGATCTTGGTCAGTCATGAATATGATAAAATAATAAATATTATTACATTATATTATTATTTAAACAAAGAGAACAAGAGATCATTTTTTTCATATATATATATTTTTTGTCCTTTATCACTATTTATATTTATTTTTTATTCCTTTTGTATGTGTGTGTTTTTGGTTTCCTTTGTGATATATGATTTAATATATCCTTTGTATCTATTTATGATTTAATATATCCTTTGTATCTATTAGTATTAATTTGGGTATATATCTGGTATAACCTCTTGCCGGTTTACCCTTTCACTGTCCCCCTATTTTTCAACTATTTATGGTGATTTTTCACCTTTTAATATATATTGAAAATAAAATTTGTTCTTTTATATGTTCTCTTTGTTTAAATTTCATTATTTCGGGTTACCCCCGGCTTTCTCTATTGTGTAGCTTTGCTTCGCTTATGGATTATATTATTATTACATAGATTATTACATTAACATTTATTGCAATAGCGCCAACAATTTACATAGGTACAGATTATTGGAGGGGGACTACATACTAAGTTAGACAAACGAACAGACTACGTACAATCTAGAGGTTGTAGGTGGAGAGCCCTGCTCTCTAGCTTACAATCTAGAGGGAGTAGGTAGAGAGCCCTGCTCTCTAGCTTACAATCTAGTGGGAGTAGGTGGAGAGCCCTGTTCGCAGGCTTACAATCTAGAGGGAGTAGATGGAGAGCCCTGCTCTCTAGCTTACAATCTAGAGGGAGTAGGCGGAGAGCACTGCTCTCTAGCTTACAATCTAGAAAGGAATAGGTGGAGAGCCCTGCTCTCTAGTTTACAATCTAAAAGGGAGTAGGTGGAGAGCCCTGCTCGCAGGCTTACAATCTAAAGGGAGTAGGTGGAGAGTCCTTGAGCAACAAAACCGCTTCATTGTCAGTCTAGTTGCCTGGAAGAGGTGCTACCACACTGGTTACTTACAATATAACTTTCTAGTATTCCAATACCTAAACACCGTTCTTGAATGTTATAAATACTAATATAGGACTGCATAATTTGTGGTACTTTGCCACAAACCTTTTAAAATTTTTATAGGGTAGTTCCACATTGAATCTGTATTGAGACTGTTTCGATGAAATGGAGATTTCTTAATATCACTGGACTCTATGGCTGAGTATGAGATTTTAATGTTTGAAGCAGTGATTCTTGGCTTTGGGCATACTTATTCATAAACCTGTGCATCACGAATATCAAGCAATGTTTTGTCCCTGTTATTTTGAGCATCACTCTTTTCCTCTATGGATCTGTACTACACTCCTATGCAAATGTTCAGTTACTTTCTAGGCACTTTTTGTTTCCAGTTTATTTTCCATTGAATACTATAAATCTTCGAAAAGAAAGGATGCTCAGGTGGGAGCTGGTAACAAGTGCACTATAAATGCTGCATGCGTAGCTGAGCAAAGCCAATTATCATTCTATCGTAGAGCAACGTTTTTAACCTGTGAACATTTACAGCCCAAGGGATTTGATCAGATGAGCAACCTCTGTGGAGAAGAATAACAGCAGATTCATGTTGTATTCTTTTTGACCCCGCTGCCACATGTTTACTGTGCTCTATTCTTTCCTATATTCCCACTGTGCCTATCTGTAGGATAACGTTTACAAATCCAGTGTGGGCATATACGTTTTTTTTATGTCTTTTCATAGATAAATTCCGCTAATTTATGATTTTCATCATATTCTAATTTGTTTGCTATAATTACCACCCTTGTGTGGCCACACTTCCAGTGCATTGGCCTTGCCAGCAGGGTTCAGGAACTTCTAATATAAATAAGAGTGGATATGGGGTTTTTATTAAATTTCTTCCTCTAAAGAGAATAATAAAGGAAGAGATATAGATAGATCATAATTTCAGGATTCAAAAGGGCGTATAAAAAAAAAAAAAAAAAAAAATATATATATATATATACGCCCTTTTGAATCCTTAAAATGTTGGAAATTGAATTATTCATCTTATAAAATAAGTGCAGGGACAAACCCAGTGAATTTGTCTAACAGGAGAAATGTTCATCTAGCCTCAATTTACCTGCACCTCACTTTTCTTTGAATAGCTACCCAAATGTCTGTTTTACACTTGGTTTCTGTAAAAAAAAAAAAAATAATAAAAAACAAATCTATATATATTTTAGACTGTATTTCTGTGCTTTTCTGAGAAGTTTGTTTTGTGGTGACATTTATTCTTACATCACGTATATAAAAGAAAGTAAAAGCACACACATAAGGGGAAACCGAAATGAACATTTATTTAGAAATAGATGTCTGTTCAGAATTACAATTAAAAGTCTGCTCAAAATGAAACAAACTGGTCTTTTATATAAATTTTGTTTTTATTTTATTTATTTTTTTAGGTTTGAATAGAACTTTTTTGTTGTGGAGGGTTGTATACCATGCAAATTTTCAGTTTGTTGGAGGTAATGAGGTTAAACCAATGTTTTGCTTTTCAACCAGGACAAGGGCAGAACAAAAAAATTTGGCCCATGGGTTGCCAGTTTGACATGAGTAGCATAGAAAGTAAAATCAAATCCTCTTGGCATTTTGAAAAAGATGGAGTGGAGGGATGCTGGTGGCATGTCTGTAGTTGTGATTATTATAGTTTTTTTTTTTAAATATAATTGGGATGCGGCACAATGAACTTTTGATACCTACATTTGACCCAGTTTGCTATTCACTAGCAAGAAAGTGAAATGTGTAGAAAGGTGGTGCCAAATATTAAATAAAGATTATTTAACCCCAAAAAAGTGAAAATGTAAAATAATATGTAAATATAAATGCTGCAAACACCTATGTGAACCATAAAAACACAATAAAAAATACAGTGAAAGCAAAAAGTGTTGCGCAACAAAACTTAATACTTGTTCTTTCTTTCTTTTCTTTTCTTTTTTACATGTATTTACTGCCAAGTCCATATGATAAGTATTAAGTTTTGTTGCACAACTTTGCTTTTATTGCTATTCACTAGCCTCCGTTTCAACCTTTACCAATCATCATGCCTTAAAAAAACTAAAAAAACTAGAGTTTTATAGTTCCACATGGTTATGTAGGAGACCTCATACAGGACAGCATTATACAGGTTTCCATGAGCTTCCCTAAATAAATGGTCACTATGGAAATGCACTTTGTCTCCTTCTCAGGCTGGATGTGTTACTCTCACATTAAGTATCCCCTATGCAGTGGACAGATCCTTTATTATATTATACTGGGATTACTGACACGGTGTCCTGTTTGTTTGATTAATAAATGAGGTTTTGATGAGTGGTTGGTTGGTACATTGTGTACTGCACATACCATTCTGCATTGAGGAAAGGAGCCAGGGACCATCCAGCATTTGTGTCAGAAATGCCACATATTCTACTGGCAAAATTGATTTACTCAAAGACTTTACATAAGGGTCGACTCAGGTAGTTCTGATTTATCTTTGAGAAAATCTGAGCTCTGCGTTTCGGATCACTTTGGTGATCCAAATAGCTCATGAATTTAGGCTACTCAGGAAGCGCCAAAAGGCTTCCAAAGTGTCACCAAAAATTGGTCATTGTGGCCAATATTTCTCATGCTGAAATTTCTGGGTACGAACTCCTCTAGAGTTCAGATTGCCGAAATAGCAGCCATTCTAATTGGGAGGGTGGGCAGGGCAAGGCCATTTATTATACTTAATGATGTGAGCATTTGCCCAGCTCGTAGACCTATTTATTATAGGGGATCTCAGGACTATTAGCCCTGGCCCCCAATGTGTATAACCTGGGGCTTGGAGCATTTAAACAGCTCCCTGTCCCATTTGTTATAATAGGGGAGGCAGGTAGCCATCTGGACGGCTCCCAGCCCTGTTTATCATTAGCGGGGACCAGACAAATTTGGCTCAAGAGGAGGCAGTTTTGAGGCATAGGATTCCAGGGCTGAATATGGCCAGAAATCTGTGGAAATTGGTCTATTTTGAGTAGACCGGTTATACATGCATTGATTTTTTACATTTTTTTATTTTTTTATTATCTCTTGGTACGGTCTATATCTAAGTTTCTAAACATACATAGCGCTGTATCATAAATACTGATGCATTTTTTTCTTTCAGGTTTTTTTGTTTTGTTTAGATATGCATCTTTGAACCATCATTGTAGTTTAATAGTAGTGCTATTCAGGTAGTGACAAGAATTTATTAAACTTATTTAAGTGTTTTTAGTGTCTAATTTACCATGTATATGTTTCCATCCCTTTTTTAAATGTAAGTAGACGAAAGGCAGCAGTATGGGAGCTGAGGCCCTTCCCACACTGAATAATTCATCTTTTTTTATTTTTCAATTGTCTATTATCTTGGATGTCAATGAACCAGCTAATAGGTGTGTACAGCCAGGGCTAGATTATTCGATTACAATAGACAAGTGTGTCCAGTCATATGATCGACTGATTTCTTTGTGATGATGTAAGAGGGCAGGCCTCTTGAATCCAAAGGCCAGGGAGCAGTTATTCCAGGGCAGGGATAAAGCAAACAAACTGCTGAGGTGTATTTGCATTGCTGAAGCAGCTAGTGTTGGTGTCTTGCTTCAGTAGTCTTTATTCCTTGTTATGGGAGTGTTTACTGCTTGTGTATATTTTTAGGTAAGGTCCCAATGGTTACTTGCCACAGTGCTCTTTTCTGTTCTCTTATTGTTCTAGTATGTACACTCGGTTTGGAACATTCACTTTGCTTTATTGAATAATTGATATTTCATTTAACCCTTTAATGGGCAAAGCAGTGAGCTGCACTTGCCTTGCAGGAATGTTATCATCCGCTTGTGTAGTTAGTACACCTGCTCGTCAAGGTGTGTTGAGCTGTGTTTATTGCCAGCTTGTGATTACAATCCATTGGGTCAATATATATATATATATATATATATATGAATCATTTTGTTTGTGGATAGAAATATGTGAAAGGCCATTCAGATAGTACAGCGCCTTGTGGCCGCCTTTGCACCATAAGTTTGAATACCTTATAGTGTCTGTGTGCATTATGGGCCTGGCTTGAAGGTCTTATGAAACAGAAGCCTAGGCATTTGTTTAATGGTATAACTAAATATACCAGATTTCATGTCATTGGACTTCAGTTTTTGTCTATTCTAGTAAAGAGCTCATGGAGCCTTGTTCTGTTTTGATATTACAAATAAATACAGTGTTTGCTTTATAATTCCATGTGTTTTTATATACATCATTATTTTACAAACCACCTATTCTTTCATTACAGTGAACACCTACCTTTAGTGGCTGGACCAGTGGATAATCGGGCATGTGTGCAGTCCAAGGTAAGGTGAAATAAAATTTATTTTTATCCTTTTCTGTTATTTTCTATTTTTGTCTGTGCTTATTTTCCATCTTTTGAGGCCAAACCATCAACTTCATTTTTTTTGTTTTAATAAATGTGTGTAGTTTATAGATAAACATTAAATTCTACCTATTTGTTTATACTGTAAAATACTTTGGGTGGATTTATAAATGGATGTGTCGGGGGGAGGGAGAAACGTTCAACTACTATGACCATATATATATATAACCAGCATTGCTTTGGGTTTATACATCCCAAAACTATTTGTGACATTTTAGATGCACTTTTGCATTTTTTTTTTTTTTGATCCTTAAAACAGTTTCCTTTATTATAAAAACTGTAAGATAACCATATTAAAACACTTATTTTTTTTACTGTTCATTTTTTTTATTTTTTTATTAGAAATGTATCTTTTATTCACATAAGACATAGATACTCTTACAAACAATGGGAAATCGAACCAATACCTTCATGGGTAGCAAACGTTTCAATGTATAATAATACAATTCTTGATTGTACCAATGGTACAACAAATAACTAACTTAAAGACTAATAATTTTGAAGTAGATGGAATCAGAGAGGGGGGAATATATTTGGAGTTCGGAAGATGAGGCTTTGGATAAGTAGAGAAAGATAGAAAGGAAAGGAGAAGGGGGGGGGGGGCGACTAATAATGATCCTTTAATGCTCTGAATGAGAGCCATTGGACCAAATTTCATGGATGGAGTTATAAAATTTTAGGGAGCCATTGTCGATATAGTGGAGACGTTCCATTCGTAGATTATAGTCTATCAGTCCATAAAGATCTTGGGCTGATGGAAAGTTAGCGGATTTCCAATTGCGTGCTAGGAGTGTTTTTGCCGCTATAAGTATATGTCCAATTAGGATTTTTTGTTGTTTCTTGAGGTTCTGCGGAAAAATATGGAGTAGAGCTATCTCTGGTGTTAGTGGTAGGCAAATATGAATTGTCTCTTATCAATGCAAAAGTAAGTTTCCAATATTGGGTTACATTTGGACATGCACACCAAATGTGTAATAGACTTCCGGAGATATTGCAAGAGCGCCAACATAATTCTGAAACTCCTGGGTATATTTTTGCTAATTTGGTTGGGACTAGGTACCAACGTAGTAGAATTTTTTTTTGCTAATTCTATGTGGTTGCTGCAATGAGAAATATAGGACATATTCTTTGTTGCTTGGTTCCAATCCTGTGGAGAGAATTCATGGCCCATGTCTTTCTCCCAGGCTTTTTGGAAGGGAGCTTTCTGTAAAGATGGAGGTTGTAAAATAGCAGAATAGCAAGTTGAAAGCAATTTTTTTCGCTGTGCTCGCTTTTAGGCATTCCTGGGTGATTTTGTGGGGGATATGGGAGGGACATGTAATTGTGTTCAGTGATGTTTTTATTATATGTGAGATTTGCATATGCTGCTTAGGTAAATTGTATTTAATCCTCAACTGAGGGAATGGTAGTAATGCTTGGTCTGAGGTAAGATCTTTGAGCATTTGTATTCCTGCCCCAACCCACGAGGAAAGAGACAACTCCGGTGATAGTAATTCCAAGCCTCGCAAAGGTCTAGCTTGTGTAAGATATTCTAATTCTGGAATAGTTTTTGCGAAAAGTTTCCATATCTTCAGAGATAGTGAGGATCTTGGAAGAGAGATTTGGACAGGATTTGTGTTGAGTTTTTGCGTCACAAAGTCACAAGGTCACAAAGTCTACGAGGATGAGTCAAGCTATCCACCATGTCTACCCAGGCTAAAGTACCTTTCGGGACATGTAGCAAAACATTTTGCGCCATTTGAGCTGCTTGATAGTACATAGTAATAGAGGGGAGACCCAGTCCTCCTTGTTTTTTAGGCATGGCTAACCACTTTAGGGATAATCTAGGTGGTTTGTTTTGATTTATAAATTTATGGAGACCAGATTGAATCTCAAGCAATAGGTGATGGGGAATTGAAATGGGGAGCGTTCTAAAAATATATAACAATTTTGATAAAATGGACATCTTAACTGCTGCGGCGTGGCCAAGCCAGGATAAAAACATAGGTATCCATTTAAACAAATCTTGCTTAATTTGTTTCCAAAGTTTAATTAGGTTTTGGTCTAACATTTTATCACAGTTTTTTTTGTAAGAGCTATACCTAAATACGATATAGATTCTTTCCTCCTATCAAACGAATATTTCTGCTTTAAGGCTGACAGAGAGGTGCTTGGTATGTTGATTAAGAGGGCCTGCGTTTTTGCCTCATTAACTTTGTGATATGATATCTGACTATATTCCTTCAGAGTTAGCTGAAGATGGGGCAGTGATATTTTTGGTTCTGTCAGCAAATAAACTTAACTTGGTATCTTTATCTTGTGAGTAATGGAATCCTTTGATATTGGGGTTTTGTCTTATGGCCGCACCTAGAGGTTCCAAGGCTAAAACATACAAAATTGGAGAAAGGGGACAGCCTTGTCACGAACCATTTGTGATAGGGAATGCATTAGAGAAAAACCCAGCGTAGTTTACCTTGGCTGCAGGGACTGAGTATAAAGCTAGGGCCGCTTTTATGAACTCACTAGAGAAGTTCAACTTTTTAAGGACTGCTTCTAAGAAAATCCAATGGTGATGGTCAAATGCCTTTTCGGCCTCTATAGCTAACAAAAGGGTGGGAGTTTTAGATTTTTTTTTGCTAATGAGATATTACACATTTTCCTCGTATTATCCGAAGCTTGTCGTCCTGATACGAACCCAACTTGGTCGTAGTTAAGTAGAGTTGGAAGGTAGGATTTGAGTCTATTTGCTAATATTTGTGCATAGAGCTTGATACCCGTGTTCAGTAAGGATATAGGTCTGAAATTTGGACACAAGTTGGCTGGTTTGCCTGGTTTTGGTAATGTAATTATGTGGGCAGTTAACATGGATTGCGGGAATTGTCCTAAGGAACTGCATGAATTGAAGACGTTTGTTAAATATGGGGTTAAAATGTTCTTATAAATTTTATAATATGAGGTAGAATAACCATCAGGTCCGGGAGCTTTGTTACTTGGAAGATGTGGTAAATGGGGTCTGTAAACTGTCTCTCTGCTCGTGAGTCAGGGAAGGAAGAGAAAGGTTATGGGGGAAGGTGTCTATATGATCTTGCTGTAGTTGGCATTTTTTTTTTTTAATGGGTTACGCTGGCTTAAAACGAGCTGGAGCAACACAGACGTTTGGGAAAGGTGCAGGTAGCTCAGAGTCTCAATATAGGGAGTTAGTGTTACACAGTGGCACACACTGAGATTGCCTCACTAATAGACCACCATTTATAAATCTCCCCATTTATTTGTCTAGCGCTGCACTCACTAAAAAGTTAAAACATTGCTTTTGTAAGAACAGCTATCTGTGAATTAGTGATATTTATTAATTGTAATGTAACCAGTTATGAAAACTCCTGTAAATGAACTCTAACCTATATCAGCAGTGATTTATACTTTACAGCATTAACCTGTGTTTCAATACACCATGAATACATTACCATTATAGTCTGTAATGATGGATTCTAGGTGACCATGCCTGGCAAGTCAATACATTATCTAACTTCTGGCATTCATATGGTTACAGAAATATATCTATTTGTTGTTTTTGTTAGAATAGTCTGTAAAACTATCTTTTGTCTGGGATACAATTTGCTAACCTTGGCTAAAATAGAAATATTGGGCTCATTCGGAAGCATGAATGTACTTGCAAACAGATTATATCAACTAAAAATATATATATATTTGTGTTTGTGTTATGATTCTGTCTTTAAACCACAACATGTTTGATCAAATAGTAACGATGTAGTAGAACAATGTCTTCTCATTCATCCCACCCTCTTGGTGCTGTGTGGCAATATAGGAGCTCATTATAACTATGAGTTATGACTATTAACCCTTTTACAAGTTGGTCTCCAAAAACGATGCTCTTCTGAAGTCTTCAGAGGAGGAAGGGAAGGGATAAGGTGGTGTGTGTGTTTGTGTGTGTGTGTGTGTGTGTGTGTGTGTGTATATACAGTCATACCTTTTAGAGTAATTGCGGGTTTGGTTCCTGACCACTGCAATCAGTTGGATACTTCAATAAAGACATTGCAGGTCATTAATTGGTCTAATTTTTATGAAAGATTGTTGTGTCTGCATAAATAGGGGCATGGAATAGTAAGAGACTTAAAGAAAGTGGCGCTGTAAGACTTGCGACGGATGGTTAACACATCGTGTCAGAAATAACTGCAAAGTGCAATAAACGAGGTACATCTGTAGTATAATTCTAAAGACCTCTTGGGACAGTCTGCATTCAAGTTTTGCATTTTTTGTTTTAATACAAATATTTTTATTTCTGTACATGTCTGTCTTTCCAGAGATTTTCTGCCTGGAGGTGTGTTAAGTGGGTTGCACAATCTGGGGTGGCGACCCAAAAACACTTCTATTTATTATAAAATAAACTTTCATAAGAAAACCAAAAGAAATATCTGAAATCAACAGTGCAAAATAAACCCCTTTTCAGTGTCCCTTTAAGGAATTTTGATTGGAAAGAAAATATTTTTTGTAGGATAAAGGGTTAGTGGCCAAGACTGCAAACATTTCTTCTGATAAGAATGTGTCAATACATTTTTTTTCTTTGTGAAAAGGTCTGTAGCAAGAATATACAATAAAGCAGAGATCTTTTATTTGGTCCTTGGCCTTTCCCCAAGGGAAGAACCTGCTAACACCTGGGAGATTCACAGGTGCAGAAGGGCATTTCTTTTGGCAGACTTTGGGGACTTTTTTGGTAGATTATATCCTTATATCCTTACTCCACTGGTTTTATATTTCCACACCCACTGAATTGCATTTTGTATTTTCTCCGTACAACTCCTATGATTCTCATCAGACAGACTGTTTGTTTGTTTTTTTTTTGAGATTTGTTGGAGTTGTACTTTAGATGGGAAAACTACCTGTTGGATATCGCTGCTCCTAGTCAATCTTTTTTTTTTTATTCGCTTTTCAGTGTAATGCTGATATTGAGTTGTTAATATTAATCATTTATTTACAAAGCACAGTTTTACACATAACCGTTCAGTGTTAAAAAGTATTGAGCGAACCCGAACCGCACTGTTCGGGTTCGTACCGAACTTTACGGTTTTTGGACCCCGAACACGGACATTTCACTGTATGTCCGTGTTGGAGTTCGGGGTTCGGCGATTACATTGTAATGCTATTGGCTTTCTATAAACCGAACTAGAGTCCCCATTCATAAGAATTTCTTATGAATGGGGACTCTAGTTCGGTTTATAGAAAGCCAATAGTATTACATGTATTCCATAAGCCGAAAGTCTATAAACCGAAAGACATTCTGTTTATAGACTTTCTTTTTATTTTAGTGTTGAGCGAACGTAAATAGAGTCCCCATTCATAAGAATAGGTCAATTGATGGGGACTCTATTTCGGTTTATAGAATGCCAATAGCATTACATGGCTATTGGCTTTCTATAAACCGAAATAGAGTCCCCATTCATACGAATAGGTCAATTGACCTATTCGTATGAGTGGGTACACTCTTACCCACATTTTACTTCATTTTGCAGCCCTCTAGCCCTTTCCAGGACTTTTTTAGAGGCATTTTGGTGGCCAAAAGTTCGGGTCCCCAACCCTGAACTTTTTTCCGAAGTTCGGCCAAAACCGAACATCCAGGTGTCCGCTCAACTCTAGTGTTAAACAAATGTAACTTTTTTAAGAAGGGGGGGGGGGGAGTAGCATCGCACCAAAGCAGGCTTATTGTCTAAAAGACTTTCTAAAAATGTGGACAGCTGGATTGTACTCGTTATGTTTAGTTGTGTGTTAAATTGTTTTAATAATATTGTGTACTGTAACCATGCAATGTTCGTGAATCCAGGACATACTAGGGAAATCTCAATGTATCCTTCCTGGTAAAATTCTTTATAAATAAATAGATTTCAGAAAGGCAGGGAATGCTGGTTTGTCATTGTAAAACCTTGGTCATAAAATGGTTTCCAGCTGCTTTTATTTTTGCAATAAGTGATTTTTTTCTTACCGTAAATTGAACAAATTTGAACTTGAATTGGTGAGCAAGACGAGTTCTTGAATTGGTCTTGGTTCCAATTACACACTTGGACTGTGAGTTAGTACAGCAGATGCAGTAAATTCATTGTTTAGTGTGTGAGCAACAGCAAAATCCCATGGTATTACATAACTAATTTCACTCTGATCTCCCACTTTTATCTCTGATCCCGAGGTATTAATTTGATTCACTTTTCTGTCAGTTTCAAATTTCACTATATAAAACCATGGGACGTCATGAGACCATCTTTTCTGATACTGAAAGGGGCTGTAAAGCATTGTTGCACAAGTTGAATCCAGTAAGCGAATAACAAGTCAGTTTGGTTTTCGACAATTTGCTCTTTGTGTCTTTTATGTGATAACATGACTAGTGTATAAAAGATGACAGAATGTGGAAATGCTGTTTTATAGTGGCACAATCTCCATGTGTGAAAAGTAGTGAGTATATATGGCAGATACAATTTTAATGGTGTGTTATATTAATACAATGGGCCAGATGCAATGCCAGCCGGCAAAAGTTTAAATACTGCACTTTATTCCTAAAGGAAGTTAACTGAAACAGGCACTGCAGAAATCCTGTGAGTTAAAGAACTGGTACCGCGGCCTTTATTTACTTACTTTGGCCTTCATTCATGAAATAAAGAATTGCAGGGATTTTCAAACTTAAAGCAGCAGAGTTGGAAAAATTCCCCTATTTACTTGAATAGGAGAGTTTTTTTTTTTTTCCCTCCCCCAACTTGGCTACTTTGGTCTTAAGCTTGAAATTCTCTTCTCAATTCTCTTTCATATGTAAGTAAAAGGCATATTGTGCTAATGGCTAGTTTTCCCCCACATAAGTCCGCTGCAAGGCCTACGATGTAGAATCCAATGTAACCTGATCATGCTGCCTTTTTAGCAAGTCCTGAGGATCCATTTGCAGAAAGGGGTGCATTTTGTGAATATTTCTGTAGTCTAATGTGTTTATAGATTGCTTGGTTATGATTTATCTAGGAGATGTAAAATGTTTAGTTGAGTAGGCTTCCATGGTGTTGGTAGTGAGCGGTACACTGCTGTAGAGAATGCATTGGGAATGACCCCGCAACATGTCAAGCAAGTACCTAAATTAGGGGGAATTTTTTTTCTGTTTTTAAATGTTTCTGTGGAATGTCCTGCTTATGACCTGTGTTGCGTATGACCTCACCTGTTGCCTAAAATTCAAATTACACATTTCCCATTGAAAAGCAGTTAATTTGCATAGTGGGCAACAGGTGATGTTAGAAGCAGGACCCTCCACAGACACATTTCAAAAAAGAATTCTCCTAATTTAGGCATTTGCATGCAAGTTTGCCAACACAATGTATAGATACAGTTAAAACCATGTTTAGGTGATATAGTCCCTTTTAAGTGATGTTTAGGATCTGTGAAAATTTAAATTTTTCCAACAACATTATGCAACTTAGTCTGTGCAGTGCAACATTGAGTGTGTGTATTCACAACTGATCCTGGCATACTGTAACCTGGTTAAACTCTGATCACATATAAGCTGTACCTCTTGTTTTTATGGTGAGATTACTTCAGATATATTGTTTTACTTTCTAATTGTTCTCGTGATATTGACAGTTTATCTGCTTTAAGGTATAGGGAGCTTTGTTCTCTGAGGGCTTCAGGAACATATTCTCATATTTACACAACATAAGGATCTGTACTGGTAAATATACTCAGCCATGTGTATTAGCTGGCCATGTCTGAATGTGACTCTTGGTATACCATCTGCACAAATCTGACACACTTGCTCAATACAGAGATGGTTTCTAACCACCATGTAAGCTTTCAATGGATGCAACACAAACACTATTCTGCTTTAACTAAAAGCAGAGACTAAAGTGTTACATTCAAATGAGTAAAAAGGGAAGTTTACAGCTTACAGCAGAGGAAGTGCAACCGTTTTCTCAGTTTTTGCAGTGGCTACTTGTGTAAATATTTATATAGTTCATTTCTTGTGTGTGTGTGTGTGTGTGTGTGTGTGTATATATATATATATATATATATTATAAAGATTGGAAAATAACTCGTTTCTGCTGTCTCTGTGTTTAATAGAAGGTGATTAGCAATGTATACTGTGTATCCTTTTTGTGTTATTTGTGTTGTCCAATTGATTTATAGTATTGTGTTTTGATCAGTGATAGGGCAACAAAAATATTCATAGTGGACATTACTGGCCTCCTCCAGACTATTTAATGATGTCACTGGTGTCCTTGTGTGGTACCTGCCTATCCCTGCAGATGATCTGTTTAATAATTAGACTTTCTCACAGACTGCTGGCCATGATAAGTCATAACATGGCTGACTTCAGCATAGGTAGCATTTTACCATGAATGTAATTTATAATCCCATATCAAGCAAGTGATTTTTAAAGTAACCAATCACACATTTTTTGATGGTCATTGATTACACTGGGTGTAATTATATTTAATATGATTTCAACACCCTTCTCTTCAAGTTATGTGGTGAAGTTGCACTTAATAATGTGATCAAAGGTTTGTCCCATTCAAATTGTTTTTCATTTATCTCCACCTTCAACAATGCATTTCCTTTCCACACTTTTATACCCCCTCCCCCCCCATTACTTCCATCTCTTTTCCTATCATGCATTTGTCCTATATATCATATGTAAAGATTTTTTTTTCACCCTTTCGCCCCATATTCTTATTACCCCCCACACAGTGGTTTTTAAGAAGATCATTTTTAATGTTTCTCACCTGGAAAAGAGCATGTATTTCTGACACTGCAGACTAGGTAAGCATATTAATATTTTTGTGTTTTGTTTTATGGAAAGCGTTTTATTTTTAAGTCTCCATAGTTAAACATTACACATGTACACAAAGAGGAAACGGTAATTTTGAAATGGTAGATGTGGAGTAACATGACCAGTTGGCTAATGGTGCGGTATACTTTGTGTGGAGTTGTGCTGCTGTGTCTAATGCACAAGGGTTTGCATGCAGACAGTGTTCCTGACACATCATGTGATGTGCTGCCAACTGGAAAAGATCTGAGGAAGCTGAGGATATCCTCATCTGTTTAAGACAGAAGCCAGGGACATGTGACTGGAACAGAGAGCAAATCAGCTGATGCTGCAAACAGTATTGAAAATGTGTCCATTGCAGCTACTTATCATACTCCTTCCTCACAGGAATAGAAATGGCTAAAGAAAAACATTTTATTTTTAAAAGCAAAGCATTTTCTCCACCTCTAGTAGAAATTTTTGTGTTTTTGTAAAATGTGCAAAAAAAAAAAAAAATACATATTAGATCTTAAAAGTTGTCAACAGCCTAGAAACTCTTATTGGCTGTCAATGTGACATCACCACAGCCAATCAGAAGCTGGCTCTGCAGCTGATTGCCTGTTAGTGTGACATCACCACTGCCAATCGGACGCCGAAGCTGTTGCTCTGCTTCCTTGTCCTATTATACTGCAGGAAACTAGAACTCAAATCCACAGAGCTGTGAATGTTAGCAGTACTAATGGAAGAAGAATAGTATAGGGCGTCTGTGATGTTTTCTTGTACACAAATAGACCTGATGTACGTTGAAGCTGTGCTTGTAATAACTGATGCAGCGGTTGCTTAAAAAGTTGTCAAAAATAATGTGTGCCTGTGTGAAGGCAAGTCAGATTCCATAAAACTAATATGACCTGTGCTTTGATGACCTAAGCAGTCAATTTGATGCTAAACGAAGGGGTGGAGAATGCAACAGTCACATTTTCCACTTAAAGGATCACTCCAGTCTGAAAACTGTACACATTTTTGTGAAATGGTGTCTAATTTAGTTTATGCTGTAAACTTGTCTTTTGCATGTACATCGTGTACAATCCACAGGCTGAACACTGCTTGATGGATGAAAGTTAGTTTGATGCCTGGCATGTCCATTTAAAGACTAAGCTAAAATAATTGAAAAAGGGGCTTGCTCTAAAAAGGATATTAAACCGTAGAGTATGTTCTTTAGCATGTGAGAATTCTTACGGTCAAGTATAGTTTATAGGACATGCAATGCACTGTGTCTAGGCAGCAGGCAAACTGGGACAGACCCAGATATAATGAGACAGGACTAAAATAAAAAAATAAAAAAAAGACTATCCCAGCAAATATGGGACTGTTGGCAACTATATTCCACGTGAAACACTGCACTGATGAAACCTCTCTTGTGATACTTCTTTTCACATAGGTTATAAAGTCAATAGAGACCAGAGTTATGTTACATGCACATTTAATGCACATGAACATGCTCCCAAATATATTCTCTATGGTGGACTGAAACCTTACAGCACCCATTATTTATTGTCATTTTTAACTTAATTGTGTGGGGAAAAAGGTAAAGCTGGTGCTTTAAAGCAATATAATTATTATTTAGCCAGTCAGAATGGACTGTACCATAAGAGAGTGTGAGTTGTGTTGGCTAATTCAGGACAAAGCATAAAATAAGAATATTTTGCTGTTGCTTTACACATATTGTACAGGTTGTAAATTTATTTTACAGTTATAGCTGCATTTCTTTGATATCCGTTGATTTTAATGCACATCTGAATAGCAGATGCAATTTTATTGAATTTGTGTTGTAAAATAATAGCAAGGAACCTTTTGAATATTATCTTATTTTAGGAGAACCATGATAGTAAATATTTTCTTAACATCCTTCTGTAGATTAATGATTCAAATCTAAGAAAATGGGATCCGGCCCTGTAAAGAAGGTTGTTAAATGCTACGTCATAAAGGATTATTTTTTCCATTCTGCATATATCCTCTTACAATTTACTCTTGTTTCTACAAAACCATCCATCTAATCTAAATACATATCCGTATACTCTCCTGAAAGTTGATCTTTGTATGTGCAAGATCTTTACATTGCCGATTCTATGGGATCACTATCCCATAACACGCAATGTATGTATATGTAGTGGAAAAAAATAATACTCCACTTGAGAACTGCAACTGTCACCTCTATCATATTATCAATGAGCAGTAGAGAAATCGGGTAAAATCCATGGTACACCGTAAAGTACACTGAACAAAAAAAACTGTATAGAAAACTTCTAATGTGTGCTGCATAGGCTAAAATAAATGTAATTTACATTGCCTGTGTAAGTGGTGTATAAAACATGTAGCATTCACAGGCTAAGTTTGCTTCACATTTAGAATTTAAATGGCAATAAAATGGTAAGGTTCTTCTGTGTCCAACTGATTTTATCTTCGATCAGGCAGTCTCTTGTAAATTGGCTTTATGTACAGGGATCTCACACAGACCTCCTCCTTATTGCCTTAGTCTTCCTGCTTTGGGTTTATGAAGTGCCTGACTTACCTCAGCTGCACATGTGTTAGAGGACACATGTGCTTTTCCTCCCATCTATATTTATCTATGGTAAGTGTGACTTTCTGCCTTACAGTCAGTGTTCAGCAACCTACCATGTTTGTGTAATTGTCTCGACTTTACCAGTGATTCTTAGTTGCAATTAGTATGCTACTGGCTTGGCCATCTGTTTATAGGTAGAATACTGGGCAAAAAGAAAGCAAATGGTAGGAATAAGGGGGCTAGAGCGCTGCCAACGCCATTAAAAACTTAAAGCACTTGGGCGTCACATACTCTATATGATCCATTCTACCAACAGGAACTTTTGTGACTGCTTTCTAAATTAATATGTAGTTGGTCTCCCTTTTCCATGTATTACAGCTTCCACTCTTTGGGAAGGCTTTACACAATATTTTGTAATGTTTCTGTGGGAATTTTTGACCATTTATCCAGTAGAGCATTTGTGAGGACCAACATTGATGTTGGACAAGAAGGTCTGGCATGCAATCTCCATTCTAGTTAATCTAAAGGTGTTCGATGGGGTTGGGGTCAGAGTTCTGTGTGGTCAAGTTCTTCTACAACAGACTCATCCAACCATCTCTTCATGGACAATGCTTTTGTTCACTGGGCCCCAGTCATGCTGAATTAAATAAGTAAGAGGTGTCCCTATAGTGTATGTGTGATCATCCTGAATATCATGGATCAGGTTAGGAGGTATGACTGCTCTCCCTATTTTGCAGAGAAAAGACCAGCTGGAACAAGCTTCTAAAAAATGCTATTTGTGAATCTAGAAATAACTGGGGGGGGGGAGGAGAGAAAGAAAAATGGCTTTTGGGTTTAAAACTTATATTTATAATAAAATAAATATTAGTGTAATGTATGAGAAGTATAGAAAGGAATAAACACGAGATACTAGAAGCCTAAACATATTACCAAGGTCTGCTGTCTAACTTCAGTTACTTCTTCTGTAAGTTATTGATAGTTACAATTTTGTTTGACGGGATTTTTAACTTCTCAAAGTTCTGGCTTAATAGTTTTAAACTTGTTTGATTTTTTTTCTTGTGTACTTCTTCAGGTCCAATAGTCTTAATGAAGAAACAAAACTGATGGCTGAAAGGCAGGAAATATGTGTCACTTCTACTGCATATCTCAATTTGTGCTTCCTGTCAGTTGAACCACCAGTAACGTAACAGATGTGCAAATAGTCTATTTAATTCCATTGCAAAACACTCTTCAGTTGCGAGCATCCTACACTAGGTCTTGGTGTGAAACCCAAGCATGATCCCCAATGCATCTATTCTATTCATAGTCACTGCCACAAAATCTGCTTACATGTACACAACTTGTCTGGTTGTGAAGAAGTGGTGACTCTGGGAGCTATTCACTAAAACCATTGTTGACAACCGTCATGGATTTGACAGGACAGTCCTGTTTTTTGGGGGTCTTGTATGGCATCACTACACTCTATGCACAAGCAGCGTTTCATTCAATAAACTATGTATGTCTATGACCTAAAGCTCCTACAGACACCCGGTCCCTGTACTGGGTAAGACGGAGCTCACAGGGTTATAAAACATCACGGAACCCCATTCACTTTTGGCTCTGTCGCAGTCATGTCCCGTAACCCCAATGTGTTTTAAACAGTAAGGATACATCTGGATAACACCTGAAATGAAGCATGGTAAGAAGCCGTGTACTGCTTGTGTGATTGGGGTGAAGTCTACTTTCTGGTAGCTTGTTTGTTGTCTCATTATCTGTGCTGCAGTGATGACGGTTTATGGTAATATACATTGCTTTTATGGTTTGTTAATACCATTTGAAACACTAAGTGATTTACACATGATTCCACCTCCTCAAGTAATAAAAAACCCAAAACATTTGACCTTATACCCCTATGCATGGGTATGAATGAACCCAAAATATATTGGCTAAAGATGTATATTACTATAGTTCCTTGTGGTCCTGTTAGTTGTGGCCTTGAAAGATCATGCATTATACTGTCACACACACGCTGCAGGAACTGACTAGATATTTACTGGGTGTTTATTAAAGTGATAAAGTTGGAAGTAACTTTTAAAGACTTCCATTAAAATTGGTGAACGATGTTACTGTTTTAAAAACCTATCATACCGGTCTTTAGTGTTAAAACGGTCATCCGGTTTCTTGTAAAATGGTTTGTTTTAGTCACTGCCCTGTCCTTCACCCCTCTCCTTTCTTCTTAATCATCAGGTGCAGCTACAACAAAACTATTGTATATTTTGTGTGTGTGTAAAAAAAAAAAAATGTGTGTGTGTGTATATATAGATATAGATAGATAGATATAGATATATATATATAGATAGATAGATATAATTAGACACATACACACACCTCTCCTCATAAAGATCTGGTCAAAATGTTTTCCCCCCACTGCATCAAGTTAAGTAACCAAATTCACTTGTTCTGCGTATGTTGATCTTTGCTAAATCTTAGAAGAACACCTGTCCTTAAATTTGCAGCCTTTCATAAATTTTAATCTTTATTCAGAGAAAAGCTTGTAGCATATTTTTCCAGCTTCCATTATGATAATTGAGGAAGATAGGATGTGGCCTACATACAGTTATTGGAACATTTTTCATTATTTAGTGAATCAAATTTCCCATTTCTTATTCAGAGTGGATTTCATCATAGTTATAATAGCTGTAATTAAATTGTTCTTCAACATACTGATGACTTGCATGATTAGTTTTTAAAATCCATTAGTAAAAATATAGACCAAATACATGCAGACTTTCTTAGTAACAGTCACTGTTGTCCATAGCTGACCCCTTATGAGCAACTATTATCTCAGGCGAGAAATACATTGGATAATGACCTCTCTGGAACAGGATTAATATCTTCAGAAAATATTGGAATTTGTTTTTACTAAACTAATAACCAAGTACCCTAATGTTTTGTGTTTACCACAAGGATTATTGAGACTTTTTGAACAGGTGAATAATATAAGACAAATATCTTGGTTTTAATTATTTTTTTTAATTAAAGAACAAACTAGGAAATCTGTGCACATATCTGAATAAAACATGATTGGTTCCACATGCTAGAAGATTACAATATACAATACTAAGAAAAATAGATTGTCTAAGTGAATGATAACCTGTAAGACTAATGCCATTCACAATTTGGTCATTTACCTTGCGGCTTTTCTTTATAAATGAAAAGTATAGTTACGATTTTTAAACATACAAAACTCTCATTCTAAACGTCCATATCGTATGTGTTCTTTTAATATGGATTTCATGTTCATGGCTTTTAATAGTTATAGTTACGACGGCCTCCCAAAACATGAGAAAATAATTCAAGTCTTTTCTGAAATTCTTGAAAAATATTCCAGGAATTGAATATGGGTTTCTGTTGTGCTCCCTTTATCAGGACACAATGGTTCTCCCGAGAAGAAATTATGGGGATTCTGGTCTATTGAACAATAATCATTTCCAACTGGAGATAATCTTGCTTGGCTGGGCATTGTTAAATGACAAAACCTTGGTATTAGGTAAGAAACATCTCTTTTCAATAATCATTTTTCTGCAAACCAGACCAGTTATCAATGGTAGAAACGTGAAGAGTACAGGATTCCTGCAGTGTAAATAGTCATTTCACACAAAGAAAGATACCTTTTTTCTTCATATTCTTGCAAACTCCTATATGGATTAAATACCTTGTGTTGTATTTTAAAGGTTCTTTTATTATCTTATGTCGGTCTTTAATCAGACATTAACGTCTATTCTGATTTTGAGCGATGTGCAGTAGCACGTCAATATTGTCTTCTGAACTGATCCTGAAACCATTTACATGCTGCCTTTCCTATTCTCTTTTATGAGCTTTGAAAGAAGAAAGTTAGTCTAGTTCCATAGATATAATTTTGTATGTTATAGTCTGTTGCTTTAGTGCCGAGGTCAGCTGTCAGTTTGGTAGTGTTGTTTTGACAATAAGACACTACAGCCTGCTCTTCATCAGTAATGTACACTGCTTTTTGCTTTCCCTGTCTGCAAATTCCACTAGAGTTTTAAAAGCAGCTGGTGGGTGTAAATGTTTGTTTTTAGGAGGAGCCGTTGTTCTGGGAGATTGATGGCAGAAATGGACAGAAAGTGGTGTTGAATGCGTGTGAATAGAACTGCGCATGCACAAAATCCCATCCCTGATTTCATGCGTATGCTCATATCCTGTCCACTTTCTGCACACCGGCCTGTTGGTTTCCAGCTGCTGCTGAACTTTAACTGCAGAGTTGGATTGATCTATTCAATATTTGCCTTTTTTTTGTAAAACTCAACTTATGAGACTTGTACTGTGCATTTTGCTCTGTTTATAATGAAATCTTCTTTATTCTTTGGGTTTTGTGTGTGTAACGGACCGTCTACCGGACGAAGTAGACCCTCTGTCCGTTGTGGGAAATCACCTCCTTAGCCCCCAATTACAGCTCAGCATTCACCCAGCAAGTCTTTCCTGGACCCTTGCTCTTTGTACCCAAATAGACAGGACATCTAGCAGTTGGGTACAGCAAGATTGAACTACTCTTTATTTGTGATTTACACAGCACATATACACCAAACTGCAATCAGATAACACTTGATTAAACAATAGAAAACTTAAACACATCACCAGTAAAGCAGTATCTAGCCACTTTAATCTGGAGCCAGAAGCAAGGTAGTCAGACTAGGTGTCTGACATAATTAAACAATGGAAGGCTTAAACACATTACAGACAGGGTCCATAATCTACAGGGAGGTGTTTGGCCCTCAGGCCCCTCCAAGAACCCCAGTCAGGCAGGCTGTCAGAATTCACTTCGTGACAGTGTGTTCTTTTTTCTGAACTGTATTTCAAATCAGGATATAAATTACCTTAGAAAACAATTCTTTAAGTAGAACTGCCACCAAAGAAATAAAATAAGAGTAAAATGGCTCCCTTTGATAATAAGTGTAGTTTTAACGGTTTATTACAGTAAATTCTTTTTTTTTTAAAATTTACTTTAGTTACATGACAGAGTTCCTTCCAGTTGTGAAATACATGCTTGAAGGTGTTTTTTGAGGCATATATTTTGTGTTTATAGTGAAAAAACGAAAATGTTTGCGTGTAGCTCTCCATATAACAAAAATTTCATGTTATCTCCACTAGTTGAAAACTGATATTCCCTAGTCAAAAAGCAATATGTTTGATATAGTATCGGCTCTAGTAAGAGTACTTACTGCTTTGGTCACACTTAGGGAATACAATTTCTTTGCAGTGTTTTCTGCTAATATATTATCTAAATTTGATAAAAGGCCAACTTAAAACAACTTACAAAATTAAAGTTGTTTTTTTTTTGGCATGTAAAGATATTTTTGCCCCAGCACGACATAAAGCCGACCATATTCAGGATTTTACGACGCTGAAAAAAACCTGTTGGCTCTGCGAAGATGTATTTTTGATGTATGTGGAGCAGGGACTGGAATAGTGTTCATGTTAAGGTATGTGAAGGTCAGTAGACCTTGTCCATCACAAAGTCCAATATATGTTCACCATGAACAATGTGATTATTGACCCAGGTGTCAAGCTCGGTTCGGAAAATTGAATTAAACTTTACAATCTTACCTTTTATAAAGGAAATACAGGTGAGCCTCGCTATAATGGCAGTGCTCAGGATTCATGAACTCGCATTGAGATGTGAACCCCAAGAGCTCTCTAAACTTCCGAAGGCTCAATGGGGAGTATATCATTATAACTGGGTTTACCTGTATTGTTTCTTTCCTTTTGTTAATTTAAAACATGTTGTGTCATCTGAGCTACTAATATCCAGAAATCAAGAATATTGCTGAATAGCACAGGCATAATAGCAGGTCTCCCAAGATATGTGAATTTTATAAAACCCTCTAACTCCCAGGTGCTGCTGCATCCCTCCTGGTCTAGTTTTATACAATCATTTTGTTTCATAATATAGGTTAACAATAGCTGCTCACTGCATTAATATGCACTTTTTTTTTTAATTACATCTATAGTACCTCTCTTTGATGAACCCCCATTTTAGCACAGTTGGGATGCTTATTGACTTCAGCACTGTTGGGTATCCATGAGGTCTGGTTTGTGATCTACTATTGGAAAAACCAACACATTGCTCTGTGCTGCCCTTTCTAGAAAGTGACAAGGGAAGTTGAACTTCATTAGTTACTCATGGCTGAGTGAGATAACCAACTTCTCAGTAAAGATATATTAAAGCCTTTATCTTTGTTGTCTCCTACTCTAATTGTACTATAGGGCCAGTGTTTTGTGGTCTTGCTTGACCCCATTTTAGCCAATGACCCATACCCTTTACCTTCTCATTGAAATGTTTCATTATCATCCAGATTACTGTGTGCTCATTAATTAGGTAACCTAGAATCTATTAAACATGTCATTGTGTAGGATACCCTCAGGGGTAATGTAAAATACCAGGCTGTTTGATGTTTTTTGGCAGTGCTAAAGATGCATCACATTAGAGAATATTTTTGTGTGTATTGCATTTTGAATGGTCTTTCTTGGTCCTTCTGATACCTGAGGAGCAAAGGGTGTGGAGACTAGAACTAGTTCTTAATGCGCCTATTGTGGCTTTCATCAAATCAAAAAAATCATTTTGAAAACCAGCTGCCATCTTTTTGTTGAGCTACAACTCCTGTCATGCACAGTCAGTCCATGCCAGGTAAGTGAATTCAAACCATGCATTACCCTCCCACATTGTCTCTCATGTCACCAGATATTTAAAAAAAGAAGCAAAAGATCAGCCATTAACATCCCGGCGTAGTGAGCAAACCGCAATGGTTCTTATTTGCGCATCTGACTGAGATGATGTGAAGAGTTGGAAATAATTACTGGTCTTTAAGATGTGATGTGCTGAATAACCACCTTTCTTACCACTGATTTGATGCTGTAGTCTTTGCCCCTCCTAGACTGCAAGTAGGAAGGATTTTGACCATAGGTAGGGACATTTGTGTGACATTTCTGTGAATGACACATGTGCAGTGATGACCCACATGCATCTCTCTGGAAACTAGTTTTGATTTGCTCCCAGGACCTGCTGCAGATGCCCATTTTTTTGAACACTGCAAGATATATTGACAAAACCGAGCTGAAAGTCGGCAAAAGGTAAATTTTGAAGTTAAATATTGTAAAGCTATTAAAAACATAAAAGATACACACCCATAAAAAAAAATCTGAAAAAGTCACGCAGGGATTTAAAGGATAACTGTTGGCAAACAGATTCTGTTTAACTGAAAGATTGTATCAAGTATAGGCACTTTTATATAGAAGTTCTTTAATGAAAGAATATAAATAAAGAAAATGACTGAGCCCTCTTGTATAGCTCCAGGGCTGCCATTCGAAATTGTGGGTTTCCTTAGAGAACAAATCGTCTGGGACCCACTTCCCCCCACTCAATTTCTCCTGCACTCCTTTCATTATTGCCCCTACATCCTTTGCCAAAGCACTACCTTACACACCCAGGGCATGCCCCAGCACACCACTGACTTACCCCAGCCAGCACCTACAGTTGTTTCCAGATCCTTGGTGTCTATCAGTAGGTAGATGGGTGTCTGTGCACTGACCATACGCACAGACATGCAGCCTCTCGCACAATCCATGTGGCCTGAAGTCTGAGCATCGGCAGGTCACGTGACTCTGACCTCCGAACACATGTGGGGAACGTGAGAGGCAACATGTGAAGCTGTCTGGGCAGCGTACAATCACACAGCTAGCTGCTCATATGCAGAGAGGCTGGCGATGGGAAGATCTTTCAATCGTCCATGGCAGCAAGCCTTTTTATTTTTTTTATGGGGCCCTAACTTGGCCCCCCAGGACCGCTGTTTGTGTGACAGGTGTATTGTCTGTTACCACCTAATGGCAGCCCTATATAGTTCTATCAGGGGCAGACATCTTGGATCAGAAACTTTGTCCATCTGAACAAAATGTCAGCCACCTGATAGACCAAAAAAGGTACAGAAGGCTCAATATTCTTTCATTCAAGGACAGCTGGCGGCAAAAAATGGAGTTCTGCTTAAATGAAAGATTGCATCAAATGTAGGCATTTTAAATAGAAATGCTTTAATGAAAGAAAGGCAGACTGTGCTTTGTTTGTATTCTTTCATTAAAGCATTTCTATTTAAAATGCCTACATTTGATGCAATCTTTCAAGTAAACAGAACTTCATTTTTTGCCGACCGTTGTCCTTTAAGTTAAAGTATATCACTATTTAAGACCATTCTCAGAAGATTCAGCAAGATTTTATAAAGGTCCGTTGGAGGAACTGATTTTCTTTTACTTTTAAATATGAATACATGGTAATTTTAAGCATTATACTCAAGTTTTTTTCCTCTATGCCCAGCTTGGGAGATGTTTTTATATTTTATAACCAAGACAAGGGGCCATGTTGTGTTTGTACCTTTTTGTCTCTGTCTATAATATTATTTATGCAGAAATGCACATGTTTTCTGACCTCAGTATTACAATATAACAATGTGTAAGCTCAGGGCATCATGCTGATGGAACATCTCACCAAGTGAATGAATTTAGGCGTCACACATTTCATCTTTTTTTTAAAAAGCAGAAAATAGAAGTCAATACACTTTTACTGGTTCTTCCCGGATTTTCAAAATACGGTTCATAAAAGAATACCATTTAAAGTGTTTTTTTTTTTTTTAAATTAACATGTTTTTAGCTTAATACTAAATACATATATTATTACTCTGGGGCTATTCACTGAAAGGCGTGTTGTAGGTGAGTTAAACACTACAGAAACTCCTACATTAACAAAGTATAGCTAAAAACAAGGCTATCCTCTTGCAAAAATGATTCCACATAATCGTACACCACTGTAATAAAATTGTATTGTCACAATTCCTTGTACACATTCTTTGTTCCACCTTGTGGAATATTTTGGCACCTTGCACACAGAGATACAGTACAATTTGATGTTTTTGTATTTACTCTTCATGGATGCATATGTACATTTTAAGCATGTGGACTTTTGTTTTGGGATGGGGGAAGGGAAGAGTTAACTATGAAGTCAACAGGTATAGACAGATCCAGGTATGTGATATGTTTGTTTTGCAAGGTGCTACAAATGCTCACTCCATGTAACCTGATATCATGTAGGCCGGGCTAGCTAGCCTAGGAGAGCAGGCAGCAATGTAAGAGAACTGGAATTTCTGGTCCTGGTGGGTAATTGCAGCCGGCCCTCCCAGGGCTGTGACTGCTCTGATTGCTGTCAGTACTCCCTGAAAACAGGCATGAAGGACAGAGGATGTGATCTGCTAACAAACTGCATTAATATGAATTTTATCTAAGGTATTGTACTACTTTAATTCCTTCATACGTGCAGGTCATACCAGGCCAGAGGCCTAACCACAGCATAGACAGGTACTCGGGTACATGGCCCCATTTATATTGTTAATAATGAAATGATAAGTCGCTGCTATCTTATTGTTTATCGGTGAAAGAAAATATGCATCCATTTTCTGATCCTGAATCTATTGCATGCTTCTACAAAAACCCTGCATTGACGTGTGCTTTGAAGAGTGCACTCTGTGGTTTCAGCACTGTGTTTTGCTCTGAGGACCTTCTGATTTGTTTGAGAAATCTGTAAGATCGTTCCTGGCACGTCTTCACAAAAAATGAGTAATAAAAACCTTGTTTTGGATTTCACAATGGAGGCTATTCACTACTAGGGGAGTTGCAGGTGAATGGAGGAGAGATGAACATTTCCGATCACCGATTAGCTATACATTGTGCAGGGATAAATCTAATGCATTTTCTCCATTAAACAAACTGACCAGGATTGTCTCTGCAATATGTATAGTTAAATCAGGGAAATGTTCATCTCTCCTCAATTCACCTGCAACTCCCCTTTTAGTGCATAGTCCTCTATAACTTTTATATAAAGATGGGGTTAATACATTGTGTGAGTGTGTGCTGTGTTTTTCTTTACTTACCCTGGCTGACGATTTTATATTTATTTCTCTGCTGTATGACCAAACGGACATAGTCCTTAGTCTTGACTCTAGCCTTTCTGATGGTTTGGACATTATGCACTGTACATTGTGGTAAGATTAGATCAAAGTGTCAATACAGTGTTTAATTATGTAAAGGGGCTCGCTTGCATACATGAAGATCTGTAACTTTCGGCTAGCTCGCTGGCTTGATTTCCTGGTGTATAGACTATGTATGGGCAGTGTTTAGTTTTAGAAAAACTTTAATTTCTATTTTGCTTATGACCCAACCCTGTTTTAAGAAATCCTGCCACAGATCTCCCTGTGTTCATTGTGCAAAGCTATGTGTAGCTAGTTACAAGTGGTGTTAAGCCCAGAGACCTTCCATTAAGCCAGCCATTCAACTGACATGAGCAGTGCAGGGTGACTGTGCGTTACAGGAGTTATAGCCAACAGCGACCCCATATTCCTTTTTAAGGGAACACATTACCAGTTTTAGACTATAGGATATGGTAGAGCATGTCCTGGGTTTGCAGACAAATGTTATCATTTTTATTTTAGGATAGCTCATACTTAAAGTTTGGTGATAACCTATATTTTATAGATAAACTCGCAAAGTATTCTGAGCAATGCTTTCACCAAAATCGGGTTTATTTTTTCATTGTTCTCTTAAGGAGCTTATATTCATACATACAAGAGCAATGACAAAAATGTAATTATATATTTTACAATTAGAATGATGCCAGATTCGAGCTATATGTACCTTACATAGAGTTCAGACGGCTTGTCATGTGTAACTAAATTCCATGTTAGAGTGACATATATATTAAATGTGGCTGTCTGTTAATATTACTTGTCAGCATTTTATATGATTACCTTTATAACTTACATTTACTTTCACTGGCACTATTGCTATTTATTTCATTAAAACAAAAAATGTTTGTTCATAAGGTTATTTCCTATACTAACCTATTGGAATGAATGCTGCATATTGAAATGAGTACAGCTGCCTTTAGCTGCATTTAAACAGCAGTACACACACGTGGGGTTTTAAGGGTTAACTGTTATTCAAATTAATTATTTGCTTTACTATACTATGACGGTAGTGTAAGATTACCTTCTTGGTAAAATGACATGATCACAATGACGCAATGTTATGGTAGGACGGTGCACTGAATCCTTTTAGCCAATGAGCTGCAATAACATTAGGTGACATCACATGGAAAGGAGAAGTATAAGTATTAGACTCCTCCCAGTTAGAGAAACCAAATATTATACAGCACTGAGAGGCAGCTATATGGCTATAAGGTTTACTACAGAGCACAAACTAAATCCAAACCATGTTGAGGGAATTTAGACTCATTTTACAGCTTTTGTTGGTGCATTTATCAGTAAACTATGTATGTAATATCTGTTCATAATTGTGCCTACAAGGGTCCCTAATTTACCCCCCAGTCTCACCTGACTGGCATCTCTTCCTCTCCTAGCTGCCATATGTTATCATGCCACTGACGGACTTTACTCTTGAAGTGGATTATTAATTTCAGAGCCTGCTGTGGCTCTATTTAAGGTGTTGTGTCTCTGGCTGACTCGCTGAAATGCTGCTGTTCATTACTTGCCCTTTTAGCAAACCCTTGTTACCACAAGCACTCCCGCTAGCTTTTTGTGGCAGTAGTCAGGATTAAAAATGATCTATACATTGTTAGCAGAATCGCACATGTATATGGAGACTCCTGTTTATGACATCACCTTGTGGAATTACCATATTTGCTCGAATATAAGTCACGGTTTTTTTCAGAGCAAATGCTCTGAAAAAGACCCCTCGTCTTCGAGGTCGTCTTATGATCTGACCTCAAAACGAGGTCAGATTATAAGACTGGGATCCAGGTCCCCCCAGTGAATGATGGGTGTTGCCATCAAGTAGCAGTTGGTGAGCTACCTTTTGGCTCTGTTTTGTTTTTGGGGCTGACATTTCCCCTGGTTTCCTCTTTTTATTCATATTCATTTGATCCTTCTTTGTAAACATTATTATATTTTAAATGCATTTCACTCGGACTTTGCTCAGCTGCCTGCTCATCCCTCCCTCACCTTAAACACATTTCTATTCTCTGCCTGTTCTTGTGTATGCTTAGCTAATGTTATTACCATCACAGTGAATGAAAAGCTTGTCAAAGAACCACTACAGTACTCATATTTGTATGTTCATTTGGGCATTCTTTAGCTTATTGACCATGTTTTTAGTTCTTTTAAAGCAGCAGTTTCCCCTACAGTGCCTGAAAATGTTTTGATAAGTATTACATCATTATTAGATATTGTTTAATATAGCCTGTGAAATTATTATTTTCAGTTTAAAACTACAGGAGAATTGTACATAGCTTTTAATTTAAAAGCTAAGGTGCATTTCATGTACCTTAAACACATACACCTATTAGACATTACATTAAGACTACTGACAGGTGGCAAGCCTGCAGAGGCGGTGTGATGCTTTGGTTTATGTTCTGCTGTTAAACCTTGGGCCCTGCCATTCATGTGGATGTTACTTTTAGACGTACCACCTACCTAAGCATTGTTGCAGACCATGTACACCCTTTCATGGAAGCTGTACACCGTGATGGCATTGGCCTTTTTCAGCAGGATAATGCCACAAAGCAAAAATGGTTCAGAAATGGTTTGAGGAACACAACAATGAGTTCAAGGTGTTGACTTGGCCTCCAAATTCCCCAGATGGAAATCCAATCGAACATCTGTGCGATGTGCAGGACAAACAAGTCTGATCCATGGAGACCCAACCTCGCAACTTACAGGACACTCATTCATAGGTCTAGTAGAGTCCATGCCTTGACGGTTCAGGGCTGTTTTGGCATCAAAAGGGGACCTACACAATATTAGGCAGGTGGTCATAATGTTATGGCTGATCAGTGTATATAACAAATAGAAAATTAGCTGCCCCTTTTAAATGTAACAAAGCGGTATTTATTTCATAGGAAAGAAGTGGTGCAATCTTTGTGTGCGACAGTTGTATGATGCCAAGTCCTTAAAGAAGTCGAGGGTTTGCTCAGCCTGCATCGGTTCCAAACGTCTTGGTTGCTATGACGCAGCTCATTTAAAGAGGAAGAAAAATGCAGCAAAATTAGAAATTGCGCTAAAAGATTATGTACGTTTAAAAAAAAAAAAAAAATGTATTTAATAACTTTTTATTGTGAAGGCATTTCAAAAATATTGACTGCATTAATAATAGACTTTTGACTAGAATTAATCAACGTGCAGTGTGAAGGTAAAAATAAAAGATGAGTGGTGGGTTAGGAATAGGTATAGGCAACGTATCCATGGAAAGGTCCATGGATGATCAAAAAAAACTATTAAATTGTCAATCACAAAATCCAGTAAAAGTCCATCATGTACTATGTTTAGGAATGGGGGAAGGGAAATGTGATGCGCAGTCAACTTCTAATTGCTCTACTCCAGTTATCCAGCCTTACCCCGAGGGTAACTGCAGATAATGGGAATAGGGTAGACAAGAGTTTACGCGTCTTCATGTTAAACCTGAGCTTCTCAACAATGTTCAGAATTAACAACTGGAATACACACAGTTTGGACACGTGCAAGAGTATAGATTTACTATTTGCACAAATATCCTGATGAAAGGTACAGTCATACAGCACTGTAAAAAAGGAAAGAAAACCTATGGAGCCCCTTTTGTAAATAAAATGTTAGAAAATGATTTTTAACATCTTTACTCAACGTTAGTATATTTTAGGGCACAGGCAATTGTGTAACTTCCCACATTAGGGGCGGGATGCAAGGGGCAGTCATTTGTTTTTAAAACCTAACTAGATTTGTGCATTTTATTCATTATATAACACAATGTGGTGTCCATTCAAATTAGTGGTTGCTAATGACTAATTGGCCTTACATTAGGGTTCATTGGCTTCTGGTTTACCACTTTAACCATTGTACCTTTTTATAGAGTGCCAGCATCTCGTGTTAGTATATGCTGGGTACAATCAAAACACACATTAAACAATACAACTGATATGATTGGTAAGAAGAGAATTGTGGGACTGCTTGAAGCATGGTTGGATGATTGGAAGGTCCAAATCATGACCTAAGAAGAAGTTACGTTGGCAAAGATGTAAGATGAAAATTGGTGACCCGTAGGGTTGCCACCTTTTCTTTAGAAAAATACCGGCCTTGGTACTGTCTCCATAGACTTAACATTGCCCTGAAGCCAATTTTTTACCGGCCAGGTGGCAACCCTAGTGACCCGTTAGAGAAGTTGGGGGCCATGTGGCAATATGCAGATCTACCCATCCTTGTAGGTAAGATAGGATAGAATTTGTTGATGGGTTTTAGGTGAAAAGGTTCTATGTAGTCCTGAGTTCAGAATCACAATCAACATATCCATAGTGCATCACTGAGCTCTAGAGCAGTTACTGAATCACTGGCGAGTAAATGAATGATGCTTCAATACTTTTTGTGTTTTTATTTTTGACCTATATAAAATAGTTTTATACACGGATGTAGATCTGTTACCTAAACATTGTGTATTTATATTAGAAATGTACTAAATAAAAAAAATATCTATACATCGATACATTTTGTTAACAAAATTGCAACCGAATACTTAAATTAAGAGAACATTGTGTGTGTGTGGTGTTTTGACATTACCTGTGGCTTGATATGCAAATCAATGTTTACAATGGGAAATGTGCAATTTGCATAGCAAGCCACAAAAATGTGTAATCTACATACTGTTATACAATATATAACCTCCTGTTACACTATACCATACATATTAATCATCATTTGACTATTATAAATAACTTATCAGATTCAGAGCAGTAAATGTGTGTTACATATTGCTTTTATTATATGTTCGTGCATAGCCAACAGTAATGTAATGCTGTAGTCATTGGAAATTCCTGTGAACAGAGAAACCTTTTCTTGTGTATTGTGCAATACTTCAGCACATATGAACTGCAAGTACATAGCACAGTCAAACAACATACTTGACCTGAGAAGCCATCTTAAAACATCATCATATATTGAAACCAGCACATGATCTCATCTACTTTTGGCTGCTATACGGATGCAAAATGCAAGCACATAAAGGGACAGTGTCACAACATTTGTTCACTTGTATTTTAAGCACCATTTTGAGAGCAATATTAACCCCTTAACACCCAAAGGTAGTTTGGTGCTTTTGTCCTTAAGGTTCCCAAGCACCCAATGACAATTTTGTGTTTCTGGCCCCGATCGCACAGTGATTAGGAGTCAGGAACACAGAGCGTAGACAGTCGAAAATGGTCTTTACAGACCCAGTATGTCCCTGCCGAAATATTCCAGGCCAACACAGCGGAAGTGTGTCTGAACCCGGATGTTTAGGCACTGTGCTCAGTGGCGTAGCTACCTGGTGGGTTTATGCCCATACATTTCCAAGCATTTAGTGTTTTCCATGTGTTTTTAGTACATTTCTGTTCTTGGCCCGCCATTCATTGTGTGTGTACTACATGAAGACAGTATTACAAAGTATTTTCTGCCCAGTTGTGCTTGTGAAAGTACTGCTAATGATACCTCATACCTACGTAGTAAATTTTTAAAAAAACTCTGGCATTTTGTAGAAGTTTTAAAAAACACTTTTAGTTTCTCTTTCATCTTTAACGTTTTAGACTTTGCTAAGCCATGTAACAACGCTGAGTCAGTCCTTTTTAAAGAAGATAAGGTTTCGAGAGGATTCATTTTTTTTGTTAGACATGATAAATATGTTGGCAATATAAACATTTTTCATAAATATGGCACTCATTACGCTGGCGCAGCCAATGTATGGAAGAAGAAAAAGGTGCTGAGAAGCCTCTGATTAGTGTTGGTGAAGCTCCATCAAACACTGTTTGGGGAAGGTCCTTCTCCCATACAGAAAAATGTCCGGATTTATTAAAATGGCGCAATTAATGTTAAACATAACAAATGGCGATTGTGCCTTTTTTTTCGCTCTTACTTACCTCTCCTGACACTGTAAAATGTTGGAGTTTTTATACATATCCCCTTAAATGTTTGAGTGGTTTAAAAAAAAAAAAAAAAAAAAAAAAAAAAAGACTTTTTAACACTGACTATATCACTTGCTTTTTACATCGATCCAACATTCTGGCTTGTTTTTTTCCTCTGTAAATTTTACATGTATTCTCACATGGAACTGTAATTCTGCAAACTTACTCAATAGCCGCTCTATATTATTTAAAAGCCTGTGGCTTGCACTCTTTTTAATGGAGCAATTACTGTATTTTTCGCCAAGAAAAAAAACCTCAATATGCCAGGATTTAGCCATTCAATATGCCAGGATTTTCCCCCTCACTATGCCAGGATTTAGCCATTCAATATGCCAGGATTATGCCCCCCACTATGCCAGGATTTTGCCCCTCACTATGTTAGGCTTTAGCCATTCAATATGCCAGGATTTTCCCCCTCACTATGCCAGGATTATGCCCCCCACTATGCCAGGATTTTGCCCCCCACTATGCCAGGATTTTGCCCCTCACTATGTTAGGCTTTAGCCACTCACTATGCCAGGCTTTTGCCCCTCACTGTGCCAGGATTTTGCCCCCTCACTATGCCAGGATTTTGCCCCCTCACTGCCAGGCTTTTGCCCCTCACTATGCCAGGATTTTCCCCCTCACTATGCCAGGCTTTTGCCCCTCACTATGCCAGGCTTTTTCCCCTCACTATGCCAGGCTTTTTCCCCTCACTATGCCAGTCTTTTGCCCCTCACTATGCCATGATTTTCCCCCTCACAATGCCAGGCTTTTGCCCCTCACTATGCCAGGATTTTCCCCCTTACAATGCCAGGATTTGCTCGTCCAACAGATATTATTAGTTAAGCTCTCCATCTGGTAAAGTAAATTATTTTTGTGGAGAAGGTCCTGCTTCCGTTCACAAACTCTCCTTATGACATCACATAACCACAGGGCCGCAATCAGAAATTTCAGGGCCCCTTACTGAAAAAAATTCTGACATACACACACTCTCACTCACACTGACGTACACACACTCTCACTCACACTGACGTACACACACACTCACTCACACTGACGTACACACTCACTCTGACGTACTCACACTGACGTGTACACACACTCACTCACACTGACGTACACACACACACACACACACACACTCTCACTCACACTGACGTACACACACACACTCTCACTCACACTGACGTACACGCACACTCTCACTGCTTTGAGCTCCTTGTGTGAAGGAGGTCTCAGCCAATCATGGGGGACTTCTGAACTCTCAGCCAATCAGGAGAGTTGAGAGGTCTCACCTGATTGGCTGAGACCTCTTTCTCTTTCAGAAAAAAAGAAAGAAATCGAAAGCTGCACTGAGCAGCAAAGTGCCAATTGGGGCAGCTGCCCCATTAAACGGCCGGCCTTTTTTTTTTTTTAAAGGGCCGGGGCCTGAGAGGGCACCTGGGCCCGCGACAGGTGTCATAATAATGTCATTGGACTTAGAGGCCCTGGTTAAAGAATTATTTTCAATGTAAAATTAGAGGAGTATTACAAATTATTTTATTAAGGAAAAATAAGCTCATTTTGCCCAACTTTTTACCAAAATCATCACCACACACAAAAAATAAGAAACATCTTGTATGTGGAACAGATGCATATTTTAAGAAGGGGGGGGGGGAGTTTGTTTGTTTGTTCCTGAGCCCTCCATGCTCCTGGAAAACACCACAGGTCATTTTGCATTCCACCTTTATATAGGAATTTATTCCCAATGCTTTAAAAAAAGACCACTGGGGTCAGAATCATTGTTTGCTCTGTGTGGTCTAACCGTGTACAGGCCTCGGTTACAGCTGTGAAGAACCAATGCAGAAAACTGCTATTGGATATCGGCTTTCAGCAATTGTAAAACAATCTTTAAGTTGCTTTCCAAGGATGAGTGGCATGGAGTTCAAACTACCTTTAAGTAGCAGTAGCAATAGTGTGACATAGGTTGATGTACTAAACAATGTTTTGCCTATAAGCTGCTCGAGGCTGTGTGCAAACACTGTCCAGGGTATTGACAGTCCCTTCTCTCATCAACCCAAACAGCTCTGTGTGCAGTGCAGCTGTTTCCATTCCTACACTTTTTTTGTGTCTGGGGTGGAGGGTTTGTGGTGTACAGATCTTTGCATGTTCTCATTTGCCATGACGTGGTCACTGCAGTTTCCTTCCTGTAGTTCACAGGCTTGTTCTTGCGATAAGAATAAGTTCACAGTGCAGACAACAGAGGCAAAGGAATAATTCTGACTGTTTGCAGTGGTTTTTATCTGTATTTGTTGTCAATACTATTTTCGATTATTTTAAGTGCATTTTAGCTGCTTTTCACATGTAAACTATTTTAATCTAGTACTTGTTTCAGAATGTGGCTCTAATACACTATTGTCAAATGTTCCCCCATAGTATACACTGATCGTGGTAAAGGATGACTAAATATATTAAGTGTTTCATGAATTTCTGAATTGGTTTGACCCATATTTTTCATATACAGATGAGAGCACGAACTTGTGTGGGTGAAGTCAAGTACTCTGAAGTTTTGACAAAAAAGTTGCTTCACTTAAGTTTTTTCTCTCCATCTTTTCAGATTTCAAGTGTCCTATGCAAAGTGCCTCTAGTGAACATCCATCTCTGCTCTGTATGAAAAAGGAAGCCCTCTGAGGAAGTTGAAAGGTTCTCGATCCTGTCTGGACTGTTGCATAACCCAACCACAAAGCACTGGCAGATCATTGCTTTGTTTCTGTTTCCAAATACCAAGTCCAGTTCTCCCCTTTTCTCATGCGGAGCTGAAGACAGGGTGATGATTTAGAATGGCTACAGCCGTACAACCCAATGAACTGGTGTTCGAATTTGCAAGCAATGTCATGGAGGACGAGCACCAGGTAAGTCCCATGTTCATGGTTTGTGTGTTGTCCAAAGAGTTTCCTATGAAAAGGTCCACTTGTTCAATATTCAAAGAAATACATTATACAGGGCCATATGAGTTCCTCTAGAAGAAAAACCCATCAGGTGTGTCTCCGTGACGTGCAAATTCCCCTCTACTCATCTGCCCTTCACTTTTAGTAGCTGGAACATAATACATAAAGAAATCACTTTTTTGCATATTTATGAATACAAATGAACCCCTAAGGTGCGGAAGATAATGGGGCAATCACTGGACTTGTTTGATGGGAAGGTTACATGAAAAGGCAGCGAGTCCAATCCAATGCCTCTCTGTAGGGAAGCTTGAGAACTCATTGAAATGTCTTTGCTGTCACTTTTTATCTTTATTTGGATCATCTGATTGGTTCATGTTTTAAACCAGTTTTGGAAAAACTGAAGAGAAGAGAAGGAAAGTTTTGCTAAAACTAATTTTAAAAAGGCACCCGCTTTTATATGCATTTTCTTTAACTCACAATGGTACTTTAATTGTGGAATGTAAGACGGCCTCACTTGCTAGACTAACCCAAAAGGCTCATTATATATTAACAGCTGGTAACAAAACCAGACTTTCAACTCTGATCCTATTTTCATATGCGCAGACGTGTAGCTAGCCACGAGCCGTTTTATCCAAAATGCACTGTGATTTCTATTTACACTAGAACTGGACTAATATGAGAATACAATGGTACTGCACAGTATGGAAATAAACAAACCCATGATGTAATGCAGAGCTTTTCCTAATTAGGTTTTAGTCTCCACCCTACTTAAAAGGTCATCTGCTCTATAGAGTAGGCATCATTTGTAACTGAGATCATAACCTAGGAGCCTTCTCCGTTTTCTTCTGTCCAATGTAACGGCTTGATTGGAGTAACATATTGTAGCGAATAGGCACATTCACCAGGTGTATATTCAAATGGACTAGTAATCCACAGATCGGATGATGCTTCAGGAAGAATAAAAAAATATGAATCTATACTAGGGGTACCCAAACCATTTCTCAAGGAACCCCAACAGACCAGGTTTTATAGATAACGCCATTTAAACACATCGGCCTGGTTTGGGAACCACTGATCTATACATAATAATAATACAATAAGGGTTCACCAGCTCTAGTAACATTTGAGCATGAATCTGTGAAAACTGGTGCAAACATTGTGTATACATAGCAGATACAGGGAATACACATACCGGTACAGGGTGTATACATAGCCGATACAGGGTGTTTACATAGCGGATACAGGGTGTGTACATAGTGGATACAGGGAATACACATAGCGCATACAGGGTGTGTACATAGTGGATACAGGGAATACACATAGCTCATACAGGGTGTGTACATAGTGGATACAGGGAATACGCATAGCGCATACAGGGTGTGTACATAGTGGATACAGGGAATACGCATAGCGCATACAGGGTGTGTACATAGTGGATACAGGGAATACGCATAGCGCATACAGGGTGTGTACATAGTGGGTACAGGGAATACACATAGCGCATACAGGGTGTGTACATAGTGGATACAGGGAATACACATAGCGCATACAGGGTGTGTACATAGTGGATACAGCGAATACACATAGTGCATACAGGGTGTGTACATAGCGGATACAGGGAATACACATAGCGGGTACAGGGTGTATACATAGCGGAGACAGGGAATACACATAGCGGAGACAGGGAATACACATAGCGGAGACAGGGAATACACATAGCGGAGACAGGGAATACACATAGCGGAGATAGGGAATACACATAGCGGAGACAGGGAATACACATAGCGGAGACAGGGAATACACATAGCGGAGACAGGGTGTATACATAGCGGATAAAGGGAATACACATAGCGGGTATAGGGTGTACATAGCAGATACAGGGTGTGTTCATAGCGGATACAGAGTGTATACACTGGGCCAATGGGAGGATTAATGTCCCGGGTGAGACCATGTGATATTTCAGCCAGTTATATGAAACCTTTGGGGGGGAGCCAGCATGGTGGGAAGGAGGGGTAGAGCTAGCATTGGGCAAGTCATTTTTTTTTTTTTTTATATCATTTTTATTAAATATGAAAAAGCTATTTACATGTGAATATATACAAGTTAAACTTTATTCCTAAAGGGTAGTCTTATATTCAGGCTTTTAGTTTTTTTTCCTAAAGGAATATCCAAAGTTTTGGGGGTTGTCTTATAATCAGGGTCGTCTTATATCCGAGCAAATATGGTATACATGATAGTGAGGTTCCTTGTGATGGAAGTGGTCATTGGTGGCCCATTCTGTATGAGAGCGAATGGGGTTTGAAAAAGAGAGGTTTTTATGTGACATGTTTCAAGGTTTTTTGGCACTTGTAGTCTAGCTGTTGACAATGCACTACAATACTGAAACCATTTCTAGTGTAAATGCAATGTTATGTTTCATTTCAAACCAACAGTGAGTAATAAGGGGGCCCACATATAGATGCGTGCCCTCAATGCCATTAACATTAATTGCGGCTCTGACCATACTTATAACCTCATGTGCATAAATGAAGTACAATTCATTCCTATTAGCTACCAGTGATTATATTTTGATAAAAGCATGTTTCCAAATGTGAAATGGAAATTATAAGACAAAAAAAATGAATGGAGGAGATAAAATTAAAAAATGCCTCGAAGTAGATGAATTGGCAGCCAATTGTACAACATAAGCCAAGAGCTGAACTGTAAATATTCCCACGTTCTAAATCTTCAACACCGCTGATTGGTTACAAGAGATGGAGATATATAGAGAGATGGGAATATTAACCCCTTAACGCATCTAGACGTATATATACACGTCCTGCAAATCATGGTCCTTGAGGACCATGAGGATGTATATAAAAGTCCTGACATTTCATGTAGCGTTGCGCTCCTTAGCGGGCAGAGGGGAGCAGCTTGGTGAATACAAACCTGGCAGCAAACTCCTCTGCCCTGCTCCATCACCAAAATGGCTCCTAACCAATTTGAATGTGGAGCTCTGCCCTGCCCCCTGGTGATATCTCAATGTCTACATCAGAATCAGAATTCCAACTTATAGACTACATTGTGTGTCCCCCAGACCCAAAGTGAGATTTTACTGCTGTAAAATCTCTGGGGGGGTGGCACCCAAAAAAACACTATATTACACAAAATGGCGGCGCCCAGTCACACTTGTTTAATATCATATTTTATTAAATAAACTGACCTTAAAAAAAAGACATCTAAAATCCGCAATATAAAAAATAAAACCTTTTTATTTTTTGGTGGGAGTGTCCCTTTAACACATTTCATGCCTACTGGCGCTTAATCATAGGAATGGGATTTAGCTTCTTCTATATGATAAATATTTTTAGCCCCTGTGTTGATTTCACTGCTGACTACCCACCTGAGATCAGATACACTTGACATATTGATCTTTCCCACGAGACCGATGTATGGATGATGGATGATTGTAGGAATGTATGTAAAAGAGATGGGTTTTTATATTGAAGACTGCAAAAATTGAAACCTGTAATAACACTTATATCTTATAAAACTTATCCAATGTGAAATATGCACATTACTGCACTGTATTTAGTGCACAAATGTTTTTTGTACCGATAAAATATTTTTTGGTGATTTCACTGCTGACTGTACTTGTATGTGGCCTGCTGTTGCAGGTAGTGTATGCTTAATTACTTTACAGAAGGAATATTGGTGGGGATTTCCATAATGATGATTAGGCTATTTTCACTACATTAGGTAATTGAATAGCAATGAAACTACAAATCCACAGATGTATGAGTCATTCATAAGGGGCATTCAGAATGCTTGTGTTCTGTCAGTACTAATGCTGGGCTGGGCACCTTGACCTAACTGTAAGGAATGACTCTTATCTCACCGGTTACATTACAGGTACAAAGAAAATGGAGATTATAGTTCACCAACCATGTGATGTCTGACTAATTACCCCAGATTTCTCAATTAGTCAAAATCAAACCGGTTTCATTTGCCAGTTTAATGAGAGTTTATTCACCAGCCAGCTTGTGGGAGCTGTGAAGGCAGACATTTGGCACTTTTTCAGGGAACCTTAATATAATTAAAGCCTGGCATACTAGGCTGATCTGTCCTATTTGCAGCTGGCAGTTTATACAACTCCAAACAGCAGACATGTTACTAGTCCTCTCTGTCTGCTATCCAATCATAAGGAACGTTATTTATATACAGCTACATCCTCTACAATAATGTGATATTGACTTCAGAGCATGAAACTTTCCTTCCAGATGGTTTTAATACCATTTTAACAGGTGCAAGTGAAATTCTTAAATATATATATATTTTTTTTAGTAGCTTTGTCTGTGTCTTTAAATAATAACTACAATTAAGTACAACTTAATTTAAATACACAGAACAGTGGTAAGCTGCAAAATCTGGTATTAAAATCAAAGTTGAAAAGATAGGCAAGTTGGGAAACTTTTCCAACCGGATTATCCATCCTTATTGTTGGCATTCATTTGGAATAGACCCCTCTAGGCTCTCGAACAGGCTATAATAATAACCCATACTGTCTCACATCTACAATGTTATACACAGTGCAAAGAAATCTGGAACTATTTTTCTTCACAAAGACCAATAAACAATTTATGGCTTCTCCTCTGGTTATGTTTTTGGTCACATGACTGTGAATGTCTCTTTCTGATTTGTAGACATTCATATTCCAGTTATTCCCCATTGGACCAGTATTTACTTTATTTGTGCGTGATGGTTCTACCCAGAATCATGCTCTTTATCCTATTTCTGATCAAATAGGAGATTTATCGATTTGCTTGCAAGGCATGTTTTTAAGGTCCAGAATGCCAGGCCACTTCCTATCTACATGAGAGATGCAGAACCCTCTACCAGTGAACTATGGCTTAGATCTCTTCAGACATGTTTGGATTACCCTTAAACATTCAGAACACTCTCTAAGAATCGCCAAATGAACAAAACAAATACACAAATGGGCAGAGCTAAATAACGGCTTGTTCTGTGGGTTGGCACACACTTAGACGTGTCTGCTATGATGATCATGGCAATATATAATATCACAAGGGAACTCTGATTCAAATGCCCGTGAGTGGGCACTGTACAACAAACTGTGTATTTGATTTTATTTTGTGTTCTCAGCAGAGCATCTATTATATTTTGTGGCAATAAAACGTATTATTCATGTATGCAGTAACCACACTAGACTTGTAGTCAAGACTTGACAAATATCAGTAGACTTTAGGAACCAAACAGACGAATTCAGGAGCCTTGGCAATGGTACTTCAATAGGGCACTATGTAAAACGGTCAAAAAAGCTAGGAGCCAGATTTGGGGATTTTTGAAAGTCCTGGAATTTGACGAACCCTGATATAGTCTGTCAAGGAGAATACCTAACTAATCAAATCACAATGATGCTGTTTTAGTGGAACCTATCCAGTCACTTTCAAGGAATTCCCTTTAGTGAGGACGTGGGTTGGTGGTTAGGGTTGCCACCTGGCCGGTAAAAAATTGGCTTGAGACTAATGTTAAGTCTGTGGAGGCAGGAGCAGGGCTGGTATTTTCTGGAAGAAAAGGTGGCAACCCTATTGCTGGTGGGTATTAATATGTCTATACATCACGGCTTGCAAAATGTATTTAGCCTTTAGGAGCCAGCCCGACCAATTCAGGAGCCAGCCCGGTTATTTTTAAGAGCCAAGAGAAGCAACATCCATAGAGTTCTAGGTTCTATGTCAAACAATCAGGTGCCAAAAGTAGGGATTTATGAGTCAATGCTCACTAGCTCCTGGGATATTTTTTTGAATGTGCATGTGATAATACTTTATATTGGACCCTAGTGAGACTTTGATATGTGGATTTAGCCAGGATTTTCCCCCGAGAGTTGCTTAGAACAATCTAGTAAAGTGACTTTAACCAGCTGGTATGTGAATTGAATATAGATAAAATACACTAATATTTCCAAAAAGAGTTATGATTAAGCGTGCTAGTCACGCAAAACGCGTCAAGTCTTTTTCCCACTACCTTGCTGTATTTACTTTATATTATTTTTTCTGCCATTAAATTAGTTTTTCACAATCATTCACAGTGCCATTCCCATTTCCTTTTCATTCATCTTCCTATTTGTGCTGTGCTGGGTCGGCATATTTGGGAGGCACCTGTTTGAAGGGGTGTTGTCCAGGTAGTGCTTCCAGAGTTGGATTATTTTGCTCTGGTCTCAGTTGAAGCCCGGTGGATTCTCCTGTGAATACAGTTTTTTCCTCTTTCCAAAAAGACTGCATATTAGAATCTTTCAGAAGTGTATTGTTATTTGCTGATCCCTTCTATCCTGGAAATTGGTCATTTTTAGTTGATTGAATTTCAGATTATGTTTTAGCGGATCTAAAGCCAGAAGTAGTAGATGGCGGTATGGGAATACTTAAATAAGAAGAACATGGGAAACTAGTCATGTCAGATAGCAAGTAAAGTAGTATCGGGACATACTATATTGGATTGGAAACCAGACAATTTTGCAGGGTGCTGTACTCGTGTTATAGAACTGTTCTAGTTGGAAAAATGAACAAAACAAATGAATGTTAAAGCTGCAATTAAACAAATGCATGTTTGTTTAATACAGGGCTTGACAAATTTAATTTGACTTTAGGAGCCAGAATTTTTTTTTAGGAGCCAGACAATCACGCAAACAAACGCAATTCATAAACACACACGCCTGCTTCACATATATACAAACAAACCTACTTTACATATACACATATATCCAAACACCTCACACACACACCCCTACTTTACATATACACATATATCCAAACACCTCACACACACACCAACTTTACATATACACATATATCCAAACACCTCACACGCACCTACTTTACATATACACATATATCCAAACACCTCACACACGCCTACTTTACAAATACACATATATACACTTACTTTATATATACACAAATATACAAACACCTCACACACACCTACTTTACATATACACATATATACACCTACTTTACATATACACAAATATACAAACACCTCACACACACCTACTTAACAAATACACATATATACAAACACCTCACACATACCAACTTTACATATACACATATATACAAACACCTCACACATACCAACTTTACATATACACATATATACAAACACCTCACACACACCAACTTTACATATACCCATATATACAAACACCTCACACATACCTACTTAACATATACCCAAATATACAAACACCTTACACACACTTACTTAACATATACACATATATATCCAAACACACACCCACCTCACACAGTCTTTTCTTGGGTTTTTTTTTCTTAACAAGTCCCCCCTCCCTGCTGCTTTACCTCACTGCAGGTGAGGGGGACATTCGTGCTGCTGCTGATCTCCGTTGGTCGGCCTGCTGAGTGCCAGGATGTCACGTGACGACAACCGACACTCAGACACGCGTTGCGCGAGGGGGCAGTGCTTGCAGTCTGTGCTATACGCACAGACTTTACTCCCTCGCGCTGCGAAAAAAATTACAAAAAATAGGATGGCAGCGGCAAGGGAACCATGAGGCTGACTGCACCTGGGGTTTGTCGAGCCCTGGTTTAATGTTTATGTAGTTTTTGCAATTCTTAAAAATGTATCTTTGCAGGCTTTCAGTAACAATCTATATGGGAGAGATGCTGTTTTAGGCAAATGAGGGGCACATAGGTGACCATTCCCCCTATCTGGGTACTAACAATACACAAAATACACATTTTGTAGTTTATATATATCTATCTATCCAAATCCAATAGTGGAGCACTCAGCCCAAATAAGAGCCAACTACTAAGAAATACCTGGGTGCTGTGTTGCTATAATACAAAATTTTTATATATTATATATATATAAGTCCAAAAACGTCTGCCCTACTACTGAAAGAAAACAAAATCACGCACTCACAGGGTTAAATAAATGATATAAAGGTCGATATATTTAGGAAACAAGCATATCCAGCATCACAAATTCGACGTTTCGGAACCGTTATCAAGACTGGGATTTTGTTTGCTTTCAGTAGTAGGGCAGACGTTTTTGGACTATATATATATATATAAACTGGAATCACATGGAGGAGCCGTAATGTGGCTCCCAGAAATTCAAGGAATACTCCTGAACAGAGGGGGACTGCTCCTGAGAATATGGATTTCACTTTAATACATGGCTTTGAGATCGATAGAGATAGCTAATATATATAAATATATATATATATATATATATATATATATATATAAGCTATTAATCGATAAAAATTAAGATGGTATATAAACAAGTTGGTTCGAGGTACTGGCAGTGAATTCACCAATGTTTTGACGGATGCTTTGTCGAGATCCTTTTTGTTATATTTTAGACGCCTTTAGTGAACATCAGTCATTGCACTGATGGAACCTTATTAGCAAACTTGTTAAAAGTGGATCTGTTATCGCAAGTGTGTGAGCACAGGTTCTCCTTCAGCTAAGTAATTTAATTTACAGATTTCCTGACTAAAGTACCAGCAAATATAGATTAATTTCTATTTAATCGAGGTGTCCGGTGTTGTCAACAGAAGGGCCGTCTTGCAATGTAAATTAAAAACAAGAGGGGGACTAGAGAACCAGACTAAATAATCTTTGCATGAGAAAGTCTGTATGCAGTACAGGTTGGGCATCAGTCTGCTTGTAAAACAGCACAAAACCTGGTCTTTCACAAAGGCTAAAACATATAATAAAGCAACCAGGTGAGCCTACCCTTCCCGTGGATCCAAGTCGAGTGTCTGCAGTTGGATGAATTGGCCAGTTGGATCTTTTGTCCCTTAGGTATTTTGTCATGTCCCCCCCCTCCGTGTCGCGTGTGTTTTGTAGTCCATGAAGGACTTATTTTTGTTTGGCCGTGGCAGCATATATGTTCCAAGATTTAGTTCCCTTCCAAGGAACTAGTGAAATTCACCAGACTGTGGACACATGATCAAAGTCTGCTTCTCTTTAAATTGTATGACTATAAAGTATATCCTTTTACAAGGTAATTTTTTTTTTTTAGTGGTCTCTTTAACAAAATCAAGTTGAGTACAGGTTTGGTTTCTAAATTCTACAAACAGTTGTCCGTTTCTGACATACAGCAAGGGAACACAAGTATCCTGCTTGCACTAACAGAGTATCTTTATTTTATATCCAGTGACTAGTGGTAGGAAATTGGCTCTGGTATTTTGGGATGTACAGTCCCTTTCTGCAAATTGAATATTACACTTTACTGCTCTTCATTGTTACTGAGGACAAAGAAGAGGGCGGGACTCATTATTTGTAGGATTGCATGTATTGGAGAAAAGAATATTTCACCGAAACAAGAGATAAAGCAAAAGTCTTCCCCGCCCTGTGACCAGGGGCACTATATAATCTTTACCTTCAGACACACCCAAACAAAGTCCTGAATCATCCTGTGGTTACAGAGCAGTGATTCCAGCCCACCTTTGTTTTTTTCCCACTCTGTCAAGTGATCTCTTATTACCATTACTCACACAATAAGGTCACTGTCCTAATTTTCAGCCTTGTCATCACTTCTTATGTGGTGGTTTATATTTTACTACTAAGCAGCTAAAGAAAACCCTGTTTATTAATGAACGTGGAAAACCTGCTCTTCTCCCTAAGGCTAGCACACTGTTGCACAACAACATGGCCTCCATTATCCTGCCTTATTTGTTTACCCATATGCCGTCTGATCACTTTCCTGATATTATTGCTAGCTGTAACAATGTGTTTGGAGTAGTATTGTGTCTGTTATGAACAACTTCTTCTTTTTTTATGAAAGGAGTGGATCAAAACACAGGGCAAAGCTATTATTGAAAAATAATTATTCCATTAATTAATTTCTGTTAATATAATAGGCATCTAATTTTTTAAAAAGTTTTATTATACTTTTTTTTTTTTTTTTTTATATTATACTCTCTTTTGCAGCCCAGATTGTCCCATGTGTACTATCCAAAATGTTAGCATTTTTTTTTTTGCATGGAGTTTTTATTTTTTCAAGTCATATATTGAACATGCATACAAAGCTAGAACATTGTTCACATTTTCCAAATGATTGTGCAGTGCACAGTACCCAGCTATCAGGATCTCACAATCTAGATCCTTGGTCCAGGTATTGACAATCCGAGAGCAGGTTTGGCCTCAGTCCCAAAGCTTATTTTTACGCTCTATTAATTACATCCCCTTTAAATCTGGAAAGTACCTGTGAGTTCTTAAAGAAAAAAAAAGTGATCCAACAAAGATTGCTCCTGTTTTTGTGTTGGTCATTAAAATGTATGACTTGTGTATAAAAAGAAAAAAAAAAAAAGAAAAATGTATGACTTGTTACCACTTCCATTTTATTTTGTTTCTTATTTTACTAACTAGTATCAGAAATCATTTACCTTTTAGTGTGCTGCTTAGGAATTACATCACATAGTTACATTACAACCAGTACCTTAATTCAGAAATTGCTCATATTGGGACAGGCCTAATCTATTTGTTAGGCAGAATTTAAAATCACACAAAAAGATTGTGTAGAGTTTTTTTAAGTGCATTCAATGTGTCCACTCATTTGACTTCTGAAAATGGTCAGTTTGCTGGAGTGTAGCCAAGTCATTACTGCCTATGATGCTTAAGGATTGCTGTTGCTTGTACTAGGAAACTGTAGTGACTCCCCTATATAATGTTTTCTAGCATATTTTAGTCTGCACATGCAGTCAATCATGGCCTGACGAGATCCAGGGTCCTCCCTCTTATAAATGTCACTCATGACCCCCCCATGCCTTCCCCTGCCTCTAAAGTAGTCATCCAAAACATATGGATAATAATCAATATAGCATAATTGGCTTTTCTGTATGAATAATTGCTTTAAGAGCTTCTGATAGCCAAGCGTAATAAGTCTTTAGCACAAGCTTGAGGCTTTGGCACATCCAGACAGCTTTTAAGCTGCTCTTATTCCATACACAGAAAAACGTTGTACTCTTGTTACTTCAAGTTGCTTCAATATACATTCAGTGATACAGAGCACTGGTTCACCCAATCAAGTCTTCATGGCCCACCCAACAGTCCAGGGTTTAGTGATTACCTAGTTGTGGCAAAGGCATTTAAAAATAGGAAAGAAACCTTAGACACAACTGGGTAATCCCTAAACCCTGGACTGTTGGGTGGGCCTTGACGACTGGTTTGGGAATCACTGCCATAGAGGATACAACACATTAGAAAAAATCCAGAAAGGATAAAGCTTTTTCCTTGTTGGATTGTTTGCATGTGTGTTGTATCCTCTATGGCAGTGATGATTTATTAAAGCACCGTGAAGTAACATGAGTGCAAAACTTCTCCGGATGTGTATGTGTGGTTGTTTTGTGTGAGCACATTACTTCAGCACCTCTCTTCTCAGTAACTGCAGCCTCTTCAGGTACCTAGCCACTGAGGTTTATCTGATCACCTGCCCAGTGTAGCCTTGTAGACTGTTTGCTATTGTTTTTTTCATTTCAGAGTCTTTTGATTGTTCCTGGACTATGCAATATTTTAAATAAATTACTCTGTTGTTCTCTGCAGCTCGGAGACCCCTCTATATTCCCCGCTGTTATTGTTGAACACATTCCAAACGCAGACCTTCTACACAGCTACTCAGGGTTAACCTGCGTCAATGAACCAAATGACATGATCACTGAAAACTCCTTGGATGTAGCAGAGGAACAGATCATAGAAGATGATGACCTCACTCTTACAGGTAAGCTGTTTTTAGTGGCTGGGATAAAAACTGTCCTCATATTATCTACACTGAGGTTTTTATTTTATCAATAAGTCTCTGTAGCATGCAGTGGTTAATTTACTTTCACATTAATAAGAATAATTGTTTGCACTACCTTAACAGCGACTAGGCTCTATGATCCCCAATGAGTTTCTGATTAATTAAACATTGTTATGGCATAGTCCCTCTTTAAGAACATCTGTGTAATGTGGTAATTTTTCCAAAGAGCCAATATGTACAAGAGCAGAGTACACATGATCCGTTACAGACAAACATCTGAACTAAATGCTACTTTCTGCCATCCAGTCAATTTATTGCTCTTATAAATTTCCTAAAGATACCCATTAGCATATGGAGTTTTTTAAGAAAGAAATGGTCATGGGCACTTTGAAATCACATGTTGGTGTGCGTCTAGGCCTGAATGGTACTGTGTGGAATTCAGAATAGAGAGATCATCAGAATGCACACACTAAATCGTACAAGAAAAGTCTAAATCCCCCCCCCCAAAAAAGCCCTTCTCTTTTCCAGTTGAAGCCTGTAGCAAGAAGAAGAGACTTAAGGCTACTGGATGATGCTGTTGTCCTCAAAGACATTCTTAGATATGTGTTTGAAACGGCATACTACAGCATTGTGTACAGTCAAATAAACATATAATATAAATCTACTTTACATTAATCACTGCTCAGGCTGCGGTATGTTATATACTGGGTTATATTTACAAAGGGTGACCATCAATTGCAAGAGTTAAAAAAAATAAAAATTAAAGGCCTGTCCATTTCTATTCATGTGGTTATATCACAGGTTATGTGATCTGTGTTATCTGCGTGAATTATGCTCAAACACATAAATTAATCTCACAACATAAAATGAGATTTCTTTCAATCCAAACAGAAAAAAAAAAATATAAATTGAGCAAACAGAATCAACCCACAAAATGCCGCTCCCGTGAGACATGAGTGAGCACAGCGTGCAGGGAGAGGCCCGACTAATTCCAATAATGGATGCTGGTCAAATCCAAAGTAAACCTCTCTTGTTTAAAATCCCTCAGGAAATGAACACACCAAGAATCGAGGACATCCAGAAAGCAGATTTATTTAGACAACTTTATGCTGCTCCACACCAATGTGTAAATCTCTGTTCGGATATTAGTCCCTTGACAATTATTTTTTTGGATGTCCTCATTTCTTGGTGTGTTCATTTCCCACAGGATTTTCAACACTAGCGGTTAACTTTGTATTTGACCAACATCCATTATTGGAATCTGTGTGGCCATGAGTAACGTTTTGTGGGTAGATTCTATCTATCTATCTGTCTGTCTATCTATCTGTCTATCTATCTATCTATCTATCTATCTATCTATCTATATATATATATATATATATATAAATCTATATATATATATATATATATATATATATATATATATATATAACATAGTCTACCCACATAACGTTACTTATATAAATAAAAAATAAAAAATATATATATATATATTGTCATTCTAATATACTGCACTAGTCCTTGTGTGATTTTCCTTTTTCGCAAGCTATTTTTTTGGACTTATCCATGCCTGTAAGATAGTATTGTTTTTTCTCTCTTACTTAAATGACTCCACTTATTGTATAGAGTGGATTATCAGTAAGGGTCAAAAATCACAATATATATATATATTTTCTTTATGTAAATTGTGTGTTGTTTTTATGCCACTTGTATTTGTGTGTGTGTGTGTGTGTGTTGTTTTTTATTTTTTACACACATTTTTCTTGTCATATTTCTTGTCATAAGGGGATCAGATGTTTTGATGCAGATTATATCATGTGTGCATTATAAATATTTGAATATTTCACTATGATCACTATATGATTTTTCACTTCACAGCGCTTATTTATGTTTTAATAGTTATTTATTTTTATTTTTTTAAAATTTAGTCAGCCTGAAAGTGTATAGAGACAGCAGCACCATCTACTGACGAACGATGGTCCATGCACTTGTATAACATATTTGGGTTACTAAAAAGCCAGTCAGGTTGAGTGCAATTTCCAAGTTGTAACCTACCAAGAAGCATGCTAAAAGTCAACTAAGTGGCATTACTTGACATGTTGTTAATAGCGTGGTTAAAGACGCACCGATGAATACTTTGACGCAAACTGCTTGCACTTCTTTATATTTAGGGAGGTTAAAAAAAGAGGCTTTCAGTGTATACATTTTGTATTTCAGTTGAAGCATCTTGTCACAATGGAGATGAAACTATGGAAACTATTGAAGCGGCTGAGGCACTTCTGAACATGGACTCTCCTGATCCTTTATTGGATGAAAAACGATTAGGTAAATTTACAAAGCACCAATTTCAGTTGGGCAATTGATTTCCTAAAAATAAGAGTGACCATTGATTTTTATTATGATGTGAATCTGCATTAGTTCATAGTTTGTAACACTGTGGGTATCTTAACGTGTGGTCAAAGTCATGTAACGTTCTATAATGTAGCCTTCAGGAGGAGATGCAAGTGTAACAGCACATGGAGGTTCTTTTCACAGTTTTTACTGAGACTTGTAGAAACCACACTAGGTGTAATGAGAGAATAAGGTAGATAAATCGGACAGCAGCCATAATTGGAGCAAGCCTACTCGGGACAGGCAGCACATGATCAATTGTGAACCGATAGCACAGGTTCTAGACCAGGAACAACCCAGGCATAGAAAAAACAAATACAAAGCATAACCTATTCTAAAGTTATGTGACTCTTTAACTCAAGTTAACACCAAAGGATATGATTTACCGGTGTGTCCCTTTCACGCTTGCGAATGCCAGCAAAATATGAAGTCTCCTGTAAGGAGAAAGCAGAAAAAACTGCAGCACCAGCAGAGAAGGAGAACCTAGAAACAAGTGGGACCCTCTGACAAACCGGACTGTGCCAGTTCACCGAATCACTGCAGGGATGGTCCCACGATGAGCGGTTCTCTACTGTCTTGTGTTTAAGGGATTAGGTCTGATTAATTTGCTTTTGACAGTCACCTGACATTAGGTGCTATGCTTGCTTAGCAGATTTAAGCTTAAAAGATATTTTGCTTGAGGTCATTCGGTCTGGATTAGGTATTTTATCATTGTATCACGCTGCTTCTGTGAACATGAAGAAAGGCAATATAAGATTGTGATTAGTATAGAATTTACAGATCTAAATCACCATTACTTGTATTGATACATAGATGAATATGGTTATTTACTGGGTACAAAAACATGCTGATTCCGCCCAAGGCCGAACATTTTCATTCATTTTAGTCAAAATACTGCCATTTTCCTCCCAAACGGTAGCCATTTCAGTCAGGCACCTGTGGTTCCCCCCCCCCCCCCCCCCTTCCTTTTATAAATCTGCACAGTTCCACAAGCTCTGCATTACAAAAACAATGTGGTTAGAGTCTGGCCTTTTCACCCCCGTTCCAGTATTTGTGTGAATCTGTGTTTAAATACTTGTCTGCGTAATATTAACCAACCACAATTGGATTTGCTTGTCATGTGACAAACAGTTGGGCTCTGTCTTTGCTCATGTAAATGTTGTGTATCATCATAGTGTGTGGCTCCATTTACGGTTACATTTTTTATTTTTTTTCAATTTATGATGGTTTTCTCTTTGCTAAATTTATTTTATGGCTTTCCTTTTGTGTACAATGGATGTGTATTCATCTCTACAGAGATGTTTGCATTTACAGCAATGTACAATAGTCCTATACATTTTGATGATTGATAGAACGTGAGCTAAACACAATATCCAGACAAACATAATTCAAGAAGTTACAGTTTTCTGAAATTCAGCATCTGCAGTGATATGAAAATTGTTATAAATAATAACGAATGTAAAAATATTTCTTGATTGTGCAATGCTTTAAAATAACTCCACAGGGACTTTGAAAGACCAGATATTTGTTAAATGTACTTTTAGTTTACTGGATTATCATGTGCAAATACAGTTTTAACCCTTGCACACGGTTAATGTACATGATGGCCATACCAACTAGCATGGATCAGGCATAAGATATATAGTATAGTTGTGGTTATATTGTAATAAGTTATGTTTAAAACCCTCTTGCAGTGTCTGTAGCCCATGTAACCAGGGGTTTATTCTTGACAGTTTACAGGACTGTCTCTGTAACATTCTGGATGACTGAGTCATACATCACACATAAAACAACTTGACCTTGTAACACACTGGAAAAACCCAGTCTTTATAATCTTATTTTCAAGGGAAGTGAAATTAAACAGTGTGAATGGCGGATAAAGCGTCAGTGCCCTGAGAATATCCGGTTATGCTGCCACCAGTGACGTCTTTAACACAGGACCAAAGGGGCAGCTGTCCTGGGTCCAAGCACACCGTAGGGGCACACTGAGCCTGCCACCTGAATTTTATACTTTCTACCTCTTGTACTTTGCATGCTCACTTGCCAGAATGGACGATATGATGTTGATTTACATTATTATTGATTATCTTATTTTCCTCACTTACCGTTTCACCGCTGTCCATATTGCCCATGTCCCCTTAGCTTCTTCCAACTTCCATTGTTTCTCTTTCAAATTATTGGCCTTTAAATCTGTCTGTCTGTCACCCTATTGGCAAAAACCTGGCTACAGAGTTAAGTCTATAGAGGCAATAGCATGGCCAGAATTTTTTGGAAGAAAGGTGGCATTTCTGTCTGCTCTGTGGTGCTGTGTGTGATTAGCACTAATGTGCTATATGGTGCAGTACGTGCCCCTCCGATGAGAGGTTGTGATGACACATTTTGGTGAGTCTGTACGGCACATTGGCAGGGGAGTTTATTAGGCACATTTGGTTTTTGTGGTTTTGGGAGGATGAAGTGGTGCACGTGGCACAGTTCAATGCAATGATGGCAGGGGTGACACTGGCTACATGCTTGTTTGTGCATCACATTGCACTTTGTGGTATTGTGATATTTTGCTTGGAGTACATTGAATTAGGGTGAAGGTTTTGTTGGTGCATGGAGCAAGGTTTGTTTTTGGGGCACAGTTAAGTGAGGTGCATGTTATTGTTACTGTGGTGTAGGCTGTGGCCATTGGTGGCCCATTTTGTATGATATAGAATGGGGTTGTGTGTGGCATATATCATGGTTGCATGGAACCTATGGCCTAGCATGTATTAAAAAATATACTCAAGCCTCAAATTGGCTTGAGGACAATGTTAATTCTGGAGACTTATAGACCGATATTGTTCTGAAACAAAATGTGACAATCCTATATAGAATATACTATAATACTGAAACCATTTATAGTGTCCGTGCAATATTATAATGGTTCATGTCAAACCAACCAGTGGCCTGGAACCAAAAATATAAAAATGCACATGATTCACTAAGAATGGTAAGCTACGGGACCCACACATAGGGGGGTAATATAGGGTGCCCACGTAATTATTGTGTGTTATTGTTTAAATAAACATTAGTTTTTATTTATACATGAATATGCCAGGGGATATGCTGTTCTTTGTCCACATTCCCTTCATAGGTGTGGGGGGAGGTGTCGGGTTCCAGACAAAAATTATGTTGCAGGGTCAACACTAAATTTCAAGATTGCTGCTAATTGAGCATCTAACTGAACAATATAATGTAAATTAAATTTGGATTGTGACTTGATGTACATTTCAACATCTATAGACCCCAATGTCTATATTGTATTAAAATATTGATACTAAAGGGATGGGCTTTTGAATTTTTTGTGCATTGAAGTTCATTCCTTTTCAAAGTAGTTTTAGTTTAATTTGTTTGGTTTGTGTTATACTGCTTTACCAGCAAACACTGCTGTGACTGCTTCTATTTTTCTCATCCTGGTAAAACTGCTTTATAGTGATTTGTGCACAAGGTAAAAACACTGTATGAACACAATTGGCAAGATGCTACGCCATGTAAAATAGCAAACTAATGAGTGGGGTTTGGCCACATCATTTCATGACTTTGTGTTGTGTTTGTGCTGAGGTTTGTTTTTCATTTCTCTTTTAGCGAGCATTTTTGGCACATGTGGTGATGACCTGATTATCACTCCGATCACGCATGTCTCGGTAACGGTTGATGGGATACCAGAGGTAATGGAAATCCACCAGAATATGTATGGAGAGCCCATAGACTCTAATCCACTTGAGCAACCCAAGAAAAAGAAAGGTATGGAGTGTTCTTCATTTGAATTGCATCTATATATATAGGGACTACCACAAACTATAATACAGTCCTCAATGGCATATTACATATCCAATATGTTTCTTAGAGGCCTTCTGTCTTTGTTTGTAATTCAAAGAACCAATTGTCTGTTGAGTCAATCTTAAAATATCCGTGTTATGGTTTAGGGAGAAAACCTAAAACTCCTCGGCCTGAATCTCCGACGACACCACCAAATATATCCGTGAAGAAGAAAAACAAAGATGGGAAAGGTAACAGCATCACCTTTATGTCTGTTTAAAGAGGTGTGATCTGAAAACATATTTTATTTATTGATAGGTGGATTCGGGGGCTTCGCTATTCACAAAACAAACAAGTGAATTTGTGCGCTTCCCAAAACACTACACACTGTTATTTACCCTTTTTGGAGGCAATATTCTCCGTATAGTGGAAAGGGCAGAAAAAACTAAAATTAATAATATAGGGCGTCACTATTCGTTGGTTGACATTTTAAACCAGTATATTCTTTTATAAGGCACCTTCTGTGTGCCATGAGGTGGGCATTGATTTTTTTTCCCCACTTCCCAGCCTTATTGCACACAAAGGGAGTGATTTTTTAAACTTTTTTTTTTTTTTACAGTTCTGTAAATTTTATTGAATCGTCCTCCATATAATTTATTTGATTTAAGTAAATGTATGGGGCCACGGAGACTTGGGCACAGGCCATTTCATTTAATGCTTGTTATGACCTTGGGAGAGGGGTGTTACAGTTTTATTTAATAATGGAGCTAGGGGCATGAATCTCAGCAATAAGTCAAACTTAAACTTTTTTCTTGAAGGGAACACAATTTACCTGTGGGAGTTCTTGCTGGCGCTGCTTCAAGACAAGGCAACGTGTCCAAAATACATCAAGTGGACACAAAGGGAAAAGGGCATCTTCAAGCTGGTAGATTCCAAAGCTGTATCGAAACTGTGGGGAAAGCACAAGAACAAGCCCGACATGAATTATGAGACCATGGGAAGAGCTCTCAGGTAAGTTCAATCACAGCTATGCACACAAAACCATAAATGACCCTTGCACGGACATCATTGCACAAATCTGCCAGATCAGCAGCCGTATGTATGTGTGATCAACATCTAGCCCAGAGAGAGAGCCAGCATGACAGATAAAGAATGACTGTTGGCTAGATGGGTCATATAGGTGAGGAATTAGATGAGCTAGTTAAATACATTGTAGCGTTTTTAAAGGTGATATTTTTTTTATCGATTTCTTGCAACTTCAGAGAGAGAGAGTGAACTGGAGGTTATCCAGAGATGTGGGTCCACTAAAGACATATACAAAATAATAAAGGATAATCAAAGACACAGGCCTTGTAAAGCGGCTTAGTATTCACTTGTGCAATCTGCCATGATGAGTCCTTGTGTAGCATGAGGACAAATAACGAAACCTTTTTCACAGTAAAAAAAAACCCCAAGGATTAACCAATTAACAAATAAAAACACATATATACGTATAATGTTAGGTATAGCAAATGTGGCACATAGTTGGCTAATTTGTTTACATGTACCCCAAGTTCCCAGTCATGGATTGACATAGATTTTTTTTTTTCTGCATACATGTGCAGATGTAATGAGCTCAATACAAGTTATTTTAAAGAGATACAGCCGTGACCTTTTGTTATCCTATTTTTTTTACTCCCACTTTAAGTACATTTTACATTTTTGCTAAATACTTTTTGGACCAATATAGATGTCACAGTTCATTGGAGTGAGATATTCATTACAACATTATCAGTGTTTAGATCTATTTGCCACTTGTTATCTGTTAAAAAAGCAATTCACAACTAAATTGTGTTGATCTTAGTGACACTGAGTGAAATAGTCAGTCAGCCAGCTATCTAACTCTTGGGCATCTGCTTTAAATCTTAAAAAAGTAAAAAAAATGTTTATATTTTTTTTAAGGCAGCGTGTAAGAAAGTTCTAAAGACAGTCAACAATGAATAATGTTTCATAATGGGGCTTTTTATATAGGTTTATGAAATCTGACATCTACATTTCTGAATAAAATATTTTACATTTAACTAGACTGTTCTTAAAATTAGAGAATTAAAAATGCTCGTAATTGTGTTGTGTACCTTTAATGAGATGTTAGACAAGTTGCCTGCCATTGTGCATTGAATTTGAATGTGCATGTGTTTTTTTCCAGGTACTATTACCAAAGAGGCATTCTGGCTAAAGTAGAAGGTCAACGCCTTGTTTATCAGTTCAAAGAAATGCCAAAGGATCTTATATTCATAGATGAGGATGACACAAATTCTGGCACAGAATACTCTGGTAGCTTGTCTTCTGATCTCTCCTGTCACTCTTCAGCCTCTACTCCCAGCCGAAATCAGACAAGGGCCTCCAAGACACCCTCAAACTCTGGGACAAGAAGTGCTTCATCCACTGTTCTTAAAAATGGTGCCTCAAGATCTTCAAAAGTGAAGGAACAAGTGGAAACTTCTCAGCAACAAGTGTCCTTGTTGCCATCAGACTTATTGAGGACAATGCACACTGCCCAATCTCCACAACCGCACCCAACCCAGCTTTTCCGGACAGTGCATTTAATGCAGACTGAACAAGCTGTGCCAGAGCAAGCATTAACATGTACCATTCAGAATGATGCCATGCCTCCTGCACAGACTATAAGGTGAGCACTGAAACAAGTTTATTTATAAAAATGTATTTGTCATTGCTATGCTGTGGTCACACACCGTTCAGTTATTTTAACAAAAGATGAGGACCTTTATATAATCTCATGATGACTATTCTAGACACTGCAAACAAGGATCTTCCTGTGATCACATTTTGAAATTACTGTTCCATATTTTAAAAAATATATAATGATTAAAAATGCACATGCTGCATGAATAGTTTTTGTATAGTTGAGCATGGAGTAAAATTTAACAGTGTTTAAAGGGACACTCCCACTAAAAAATGTAAAGTTTTTTTTAAATTTTATTTTGTATTGTTATTTCAGATGTCTTTGGTTTTATGTGACTGTATTTAATAAAATATTTAACTAAACAAAGGTGACGGGTGGCGCCATTTTTGTGAAATATAGTGTTTTTGTGTGCCACCCCCTTGTGATTTTACAGCACAAATTTCACACTTTGGGGCTGGGAACACAGAATGCAGTCTATAAGTCAGCATTCTGATAATAAACTTGCATTGAATGGGAGGGTAATGTAACTATTACATCACAAGGGGGCGGAGTTATGATCCTGTTTGATCATATTAATCTCCTCTCTTTGTGTTGGAAGGCAGGTAAAACAAAGTTGTACACAGCCACCTAGTCTTGCCCGCTATGATGCACAGGAGCTAGTAAGAGAGCAGGGGAGTATCTTATGACATCATGCAGGCTTTGGCCACAGTTGTAAAGTGAAACTGGCTGAAAGATTTTGGATGATGTTGCATCATGAGAAATATTCACAAAATGGAGCCAGGAGATAAAAACCTCATTGAATTAATTGCAAATAAAAGGAAAAATAAAAACATATATAAAAAAAAAAAGTGGCAAATGATTTCTATAGGTGTTTGTTTTAAATGACCAGGTTATCTAGTTACATCTTATGTAAGAGGTAAAGTACATAACAACTTATGTATGTTATGTAAAATGTCCCTTTAAATCCTAAGAATAAAGTTGTACGCTCAAAATTGCGCATCTGTAAAGCTTATCCATAGAAACACATGAGGAACAGTGAATATACATGCTGCTCCATACAGATGTATGGGCTATATGTGCACATTTTTCATGCTATGCATAAGCTCATTGGGCCCCATGTATCTCAAAAAGAGCCCTCTGATTGGCTTGGATACTAGGGATGCCCATAGACGGCAAATATTTTAAAATTGAAGACACTGCATAATTTTAAGTGTCTGCTTTATTTATTTTTTTGTTTCCAGGCAGAGTGTCTATTTTTTTTTTTTAACATACATATAATTAACTAGTTAAACAATAATACCATTTTGTTTCTCCTTAAAAAAAATCAATGATCATTTTCTATTAGTATTTAGCCGTTTTGATACTTCTTGTTGATATATTTGCTGATCAATCCAGTGCTTTGCTGCTACTTTTGCATTTGTTGATGTACTTTATTTCTCTATAGAGATTAATCCTAGCATTGTGTGATGCCTTCTGGAATTATATAACTTGTAATTAGTGATTATTTGCGGCTGCGGACATGTTGCATTCTTCCACCTTGACTTTCTAACAACACTTATAAAGTCAGTGTGAAATAAAGATGATGTATAAATCAAAAAACTTCTGGATGATTAAGTTAAATGGTTAATGACTCTGATCTTGTTTCTTCATAGGACTATCCAGCCTCCAGGACAAGTGCCTGTAGTAGTTTCGTCTGGGAATCCGCAGCTGCATGCAGTAACGCTCCAAACATTGCCGCTCACCACTGTCATAACAAGTACAGATCCAGCAACAGGAGCAGGGCCACATAAATTTATACTCCAAGCCATTCCTTCTTCCCAGTCCATGACACTGCTCAAAGAGGACATGGTGCTTCAGGCTTCAACAGGCTCCCCTCCACCATCCATTGTCTGGAGCTCAAACCAAGTCCAGCAGGTGCTCAACAGCAGTGTCCAGAGCCTTTGCAATGGAACAGTCAGTGTGCCTTCATCCCCAACCTTCAGTGTGACCTCTCCAGTAATGACTTTGTCAACCTGCACTTCACCATTCACTCAACCTACAGGCACAGTCATCACATCTGTAATCAAGTCTCCCGAAGCCAGACAGACTCTTAATCAGACATCATCTAGCCAATGTTTACTGGAAAGCACCACTTTGGAGACTTCTGACCAATCTGAGCAGAAATTCCAATCTCCATGTGTCTTGGTGGTAACCAGTCCGAATGGATTTCAAACACAGATGCAAATCAAACAGGAAAATGACCAATGGGCCTTTGACTCAAATTAATGAAACATTTATATTTAATTTTGTTTTTTATTTTTAAAGAAATGTGATGGGCTCTTCCTTAATGATGTAATTTAAAAACAAAATCTAACAAATCTATATATATATTTTTTTTTTCAACTTCTACGCATAGGGAGTAAAAAAGAAAGTTTAATGTTCAGTAGGTTTAGGTTTTAAGATTTATTTTGTTTTTTCTTTGTTCCCGTAATTACAGGAACCTTAAATTTGAATTCCAGTTTGCGTTTAAATTGTTTCAGGCCCCTCTTACCGTGAAGGAACATGCATTTTGTGCTATGAAGACTTTTTTTTGTTTGTTTGTTTTCTTTCTCTAATGAAAATATTTTTCTACACGTATGTTTGTCAGTCTTTTAATCTACGCCTTTAAAATGTGCTTTCTGTAAATACTTTACATCCAACACAGCTATGCTTTTTAGAGTACTATTATCCGTTATGCAAACATGATTACTTGAGATACCACAATAACCACAATTTCTTGTTTGTATGTACCATGTAAAAGAAAAGGAAACAAAATCTATATATAAATCAAAACACAACTTAACTGTTGTTTTGCACTGTTCCAAAGGCATTGTTTTTCCCTTTCAAACTGCATTTACCAATTTATATAAAAAAAAACAATCAACTTATCTAGTTAATAGATCTTTAGCAATAACTACTGTGCCTTATTTCAAACTATATGATGCATTAAAATATTTCAGGTGTTGTACAAGTGATGTTTTGGTATAAAGGAACATATTTTTTTTTACTTGTAAATAATGTATATTATCTACTTCTACAAAAGTTTCAACAATACATACTTAATACAGTTTGTTTCTATTTCTTCAAACCGATTTAAAGGAAAGAAAATCAATTTTTATAGACTCGAGAGCAATATATGTTTAGCATTCCAATGTTGTATGTATTGATAGAGATGATATTTGTATTTAAAGAAAATTGAAGTTGTTAAAAACATCCTCTTTCAACTTGTTTTTTTTTTTTGTATTTTTAATTGGTTTCTAAAAAAAATAAATCACATGTGCCCATAATGTATAAATATATTTATATATATATTGTATGAAAAGCGCACACAAGCAAATTTCCATTTAACAAAAATATGCTCGACCTTTCTTGAAATTTAGAAGTGTGTGTGTGTGTGTGTGTGTGCATATGTACTGTATTTGGTCATTACTCCAGGTAATTAACTTGGAGTGCATTTTCATACCAATGAAACTGAATTTCTAAAATATTTTTGTGTTTTTCCTAGAGAGCTGTGTGGACCTAAACTGAATAGCATTTAATATTACAGGTTTATCAATGTTTTTTGTTTGTTTTTTTTAATAGCTTTTTTTTTTTTTTTTTTAACCTAGTGGATAAAAATGTTTTATTTTAAGTTTTGATATTTTTATTTTGCATAGTTTACCTTTTTGCTAAGGTATTTTCATAGGTGGTCTTACAGCCCTTGGCTCCCTAGTCGCTGTGCAATACAGTTTCCATAAAATTGATTGGGCCCCCCGTGACAGATTGTAGACAAGCCGTCTGGGGATGGAGAGAACATTGGCAAGCTGAGTGGTGGCTCTCCCTGACCAGCGCAGGGTCCTGTGACCCCGCATAAGTCAGGGAGAACTGCTCCACACAGACACTCTTTGATGGTATCCTGCGAGTGGCTAAAGGTTGTTGCAGACTTAAGGGACAACTGTTTTGGGCCCCCTAGGAATGACTGGACCTGGGGTAGTTGCCCCTTTTGCCCTACATTAAATAACGCCCTGGCCAAATGGTTGGATTGGCATCATATGAACTTTTTTCTTAGTGAGGATCAAAAGGATAACTATTTCAATATTCAAAAGATAAAAGCTTTAATATTCATTACTGCGCACAATGCATGATGCTTGTGTTTTTTGGTTCTGTGTGTGGTGTGACGATTAGAAAACAAGGTTTTTTTTTTTTTTTGAACAATGGATTCAACATAATAAGTGGTCAGCATCTAATTACTCAGGCTTACAAGAGTGCACCCAATTATTCTTAAATCATGGGAACCACAGTTTGTAACAACTTAGACATCACTGGATTAGGAGATGAGGGAATGGGGTTGCCTGATGGTGCTTTGTGTGAATAACAGGAGAGCCTGACTGGTACATGATGGGTTTTGTGGGTGTGTATGTCTGTGCTAGAGTTAAAACACCTCTTTGACTGCCCTCCTCCTCCTCTGCTGTCATTCTTTCTGTTTACATTCCGAAATGCTCTTCTTACTGCCAATTGGCTTAGTCGGTACAGACACACATGTTCAAGGTCATAAAATAGCATAATTGGAATTGGTGGAGGATGGTTGAGTAAGGAGCCCTTGTTCCCCCTACATAATGATTTGTCCCCCAACAAGATATTGTTTTATTTTTTTCCTGTCGCAAGAATGCACTGGTCTAATTTTACAAACACGCCCTCAAGGTTCACTAGTGTTTGTTTGTCAAATTAGACCAGTGCATTCTACCTCAAGGTTCACGGGTGTTCTGTACTCAGGCGTTCATAACAGTCTGTGTGCTGTGAAGGACTCTGAGTGTAGGAGGCAACCCGCCCGGAACTGGGGTGGGGGAGCAATATAGATTCATGGCAAGTCCTCAGGCTGCAATATAACTGAAATGGCAAATCTTCTGGGTGTATTATAGGTGCAGTGGCAAGTTTTGCTGGCGCAGTGCCAGGTCCTGTGAGTGTTGTGGCATGTTTTGTGGGCACAGTGCTGTGACCAGATCTGTGGGTACAATGGAACAAGGGCTGAAGAACAGGAACAAAAGTAGGTGAAGGAAGGAATCCGATACAACAAATGACTATTTTCAGTATCTTTCTTTTAAATATGAAAACAGTTTACATTTGAACCAATATTTACTAGCAACATTTTTATTACAACAAATGCATATTTTCAGTATCTTTCTTTTAAATATGAAAACAGTTTACATTTGAACCAATATTTACTAGCAACATTTTTATTCCAATCCTTAAGATCCAAAGTTTAGAGGGTTGCCTTCTTAGACTTGGTTACATATTTCACAGAGTTAGTAGATTTCTAGAAGTTTTGCAAATGGATAAGAGTTTATTGAGTTATGGGTACAGGGTATGATAAATCAATTGGCATGGGGGGGGGGGGGGATTGAAAATCAAGGGTAATGCGCCGGACACCGCAGGACACACAAATATTAAACATATCCCAGTAATATTGTGCGATTCAGATACCAGGAATATTGTGCCATTCAGATACCTGTAATATTGTGCCATTCAGATACCTGTAATATTGTGCCATTCAGATACCAGGAATAGTATGCCATTCAGAGCCCAGTAATGTTGTGCCATACAGAGCACAGGAATATTGTGCCAGTCAGATACCAGGAATATTGTGCCATTCAGATACCAGTAATATTGTGCCATTCAGAGCCCAGTAATATGGTGCCAGTCAGATACCAGGAATATTGTGCCATTCAGAGCCCAGTAATATTGTGCCACTCAGAGCCCAGTAATATTGTGCCAGTCAGAGCCCAGTAATATTGTGCCATTCAGATACCAGGATAAAACGTACCAGGAAAGGTTAAAGCATCTTAGCATGTATAGCTTGAAGGTAAGAAGTAACATGGTGGATATGATAGAAACATTTAAATACATAAAGGGAATCAACACAGTAAAGGAAGAGAGTATATTTAAAAGAAGAAAAACTACCACAACTAGATGACATAGTCTTAAATTAGAGGGGCAACGATTTAAAAGTAATATCAGGAAGTATTACTTTACTGAGAGGGTAGTGGATGTATGGAATAGCCTGCCAGCAGAAGTGTTAGAGGTAAACACAGTCAAGGATTTTAAGCATGCGTCGGATATACACAAGGCTGTCTTAGCTATAAGACCGGGAACGGGGGACTAATAAAAGTATTCAGAAAATTTGGGCAGACTAGATGGACCGAATGGTTCTTATCTGCCGACACATTCTATGTTTCTATTGTGCTGTTCCAGTGCTCGTTTTCTTCCTCCCTCCTCCCCCCTTCCCCATCACTTACCGCCTGGCTGCTGCTCCGTGTCCCCGGTCGGACGTCTGAGGAGGGAAACGCAGTCACCGCAACGTCACATCCGGTCGTGGTGATTTTTTTTTTTCGGCGGCTAAATCCAGCGGATGCGGCTGCCAGAATAAAAAAAAAAAAAAAAAGTTAAGCAGCGCGGTGCGGGCGGATGCCGGCAGCACGGGTGTCACCCCCGCTGGAGGTGTCACCCGATGCGGTCTGCACCTCCCGCACGACGCAACTGAGGCTATCCTAAATATAAGATAAGACCAGGGACTAATGAAAGTATTACTTTACTGAGAGGGTAGTGGATGCATTGAATAGTCTTCCAGCAGAAGTGGTAGTGGTTAATACAGTGAATGAGTTTAAGCAGGCATGGGATAGGTATAAAGCTACCCTAGATATAAGATAAGGCCAATGGATACATGGAATGGCCTTCCTGCTGAAGTTGTAGGTTCATACTAATGTATGTTTTATGGTGTACACACAGCTCTCTGACTGAAGCACATCTGCACAAAGTCTTACTATATTTCATGTAAAGGTGATAATATCCATATGCCTGATATAGATGTTGTGCTGTGAATGTATCTGTTGTATACCAAGGATGCATGGTAATGATGGTGGGAACTTGGTGATATAATCTACACTGGGACAAGAAGGTGGAGTTACATTATGCTAATTATGTGGAATGGGCTGAGCTTTGGGCATTTTTTTTCAAATGTTGAAAGCTATGCAGGTTGCAACTACAATTGGTCATTACAGCTACTGCAGGACTTCAATTCCGGCAACATTTAATCTGAGCATCATCGGAATTGTAGTTCTCATCAGACCTTTTATTATATTCTTTACAACTGTCAAAAACTGGGGTTTGTACAGCCCTACTATATTGCTGTGTGCAAAGCTGAAAATGCAATATTGGGATGGAGATTTTTTTTTTTTTTGCAGGACTGATTGTTAGAGTAGGGTGTCTGTATACAATGTGTGCTCAGTGTAAATCAGCTGAATTATCAATCAGTTTAAGATCAAAGGGTCTACTCAATAAAGAGATAATTGCAGGGAATTGAGATTGGAATTTTAAACTTTAGGCCAGAGTAGAGGCAATGGAAAAATTCTCTGAGTGGGAGAATTTTACCAACACAGTTACTTTGGCCTTAGGTTTAAAATTCCTGTGTCAACTCCCTGCAGTACTGTCTTTATTTAGTAGACCCTCAAGTGTGCCTGACATCTGCCTTCATCTTCTATTTCCTACAGGACAACGCTAGGGGTAGAAATTGGATGTTGTGATGGGAGTCTCTATGCTCAGGAGGGTGCCATGGTCAATCACATCTGACATAAAAAAACACTATAAATCCATAGGATAAATAGTAGGAAATTCCAATTTTAAAGGGACACTAAACTAGGCCCCCTTGTTAATCCCATGCATAAACGTGGGTCTCTCTCTGCGCTAGCAGCGAGAGACATTCACTTTCAGCTGTCAGAGCGGGGCGAACCCCTCACTCTGATTGGCTCTTTGTCAGCACACGACAACCAGGAACTGCTGTGTCTCGCATGTGAAACACAGCAGTTAGTAAACCCGCGTGTATGTATTAAGATACACGTCGGGTTCACTTAATTGACGCAGGACATGTTTTGTTTAACCCTTGCTTCCTTCGAGGACGCAAGGGTTGAACAACGTTTAATGCTCCTTTAAATCTTGTATAAAAATTCCAACATGACTTCATTGAAACTTCATAGTGGAAAAAGCACCAACCCAGGACAAACTGTGAGAACCACTGCTCTATTGTCTGTGTTCTGAATATTCCATCCTTGCTGGCAGGCCCGCCATCAGGGGGTGACGGGCGATACTGGCATCCCGTTTTAATTCCCCCGTTTAAGCCGGTCCGTGGCTGTGAGGGAAGTTGTATGCGTTCCCCTCCAGCCGCGCGGCTTCAATAAAGTTTTTTTTTTTTAAAAAATGCGACCAGAGTAACTCCTGTCGCATTTTTTTTTTTTTTACAAACTTTATTGAATCCGAGCGGCTGGAGGGGAGCGCACAACGCTTCCCTCACAGCCGCGGACCTGCACAGGGAGACAGACAGAGCAGGAAAGAGTTAAGTACTGGGGAAGGCGGGAGTAAGGGCAAACGAGCATAACACTGGCATACTGAGGGGCAAAATCCTGGCATATTGAGGAGCAGAATCCTGGCATATTGAGGAGCAGAATCCTGGCATATTGAGAGGCAGAATCCTGGCATATTGAGGGGCAGAAGCCTGGCATATTGAGGGCCAAAATCCTGGCATATTGAGGGCAAAAAGAATGGCATATTAATTGGAAAAATCCTGGCATATTGAGGGGCAATATCCTAGCATATTGAGAGGCAATATTCTGGCATATTGAGGGGCAATATCCTGGCATATTGAGGGGAAAAATACTGGCATATTGAGGGGCAGTTGCCTGGCATATAAAATGGCATATTGAGGGGAAAAATACTGGCACATTAAATGGCAAAAGAATGGAATATTGAGGGGCAAAAGACTGACATATTGAGGGACAAAATACTGGCATATTAAATGGCAAAAGAATGGAATATTGAGGGGCAAAATAATGTCATATTGAGGGAAAAAATACTGGCATATTAAATGGCAAAAGAATGGCATATTGAGGGGCAGAGGCGTCGCTAGGGGTGGGCTACTGGGGCTATAGCCCCGAGTCCCCCCTTCATAGCCCCGAATGGAGACTCTGGGGCTAAAGTATACTTTAGCCCCGAGACTCCAGGGCTATAATTGTTTTAAAAAAATGTTAAAATAATCCCCCGGTGAGCTTCCCTCCGTCTGGGACATGGTCCCAGAATCGGAGGATTAAGCTCATGCGGGGGTGAGGGCCGATCGGGAGGAGAGGCTGCTATAGGGAGCTCTCTCCCTAGCCTCTCCTCCTCGAGGTGCGGCCCACAGGCATGTGCCTGCGGTGACCGCACCTCCTGGCCATAGAGACCACAGCACGACGGGTGCAAGCTCCGCCCCCGTTGCGCTGTGACAGCTGCTCGCCGGATGTCAGGTGACATCCGGCAGAAGATCCTGGATAACGGACCAACTGTGAGGTAAGTAAAAAATAAAAAAAATAGAAGAAATGTGTGACTGTGTGTGGGTGTCTAGGTGTGTGTGTCAGGGTGTCTCAGTGTGTGGGTGTCTCAATGTGTGTAAGTGTGTGTCTGGGTGTCTCAATGTGTGTGGGAACCTCAGTGTGTGTGAATGTGTGTGGGTGACTCAATGTGTGTGTGTGGGTGTCTCAATCTGTCCGTCTGGGTGTCTCAATGTGTGCGTCTGGGTGTTTACGTAAGTGTATGTGTGTGACTATGTCTCAGGGTGTCTGTGTGTGAGAAAGAGAGAGACGTGTGTGTGAGAGAGAGAAAGTGTGAGTGTGTGAGAGAGAGACAGTGCGAGTGTGTGAGAGAGAGAGAGAGAGGCGGTGTGTGTAAGAAAAAGAGAGGCGGTGTGTGTGAGAAAGACGGTATGTGTGAGAAAGAGACGAAATGTCTGAGAAAGAGAGAGACGGCGTGTGTGAGAGAAAGACGGCATGTGTGAGAAAGAGAGACAGAGAGAGACGGCATTTGTGAGAAAGAGAGATGGCGTGTGTGAGAAAGTGAGAAAGAGAGATGGCGTGTGTGAGAAAGAGAGACAGAGAGAGACGGCGTGTGTGTGACCAAGATCATCTGGGCTCTAGCCCCAGATAATCCGAAGACCTAGCAATGCCCCTGTTGAGGGGCATATTAAATGGATAAATACTGACTGACCCAGAAAATTTGTTCAGTAAGGGGCCCTGAAATTCCTGGTGGCGGCCCTGTTTGCTGGCATAACTGATCAGTCATGTTTGCATTTATCATTGGAGACAACACTCTGGGGTCTATTCACTAAAAATGGACTTGCAAGTGAGATGAACATTTCATCTCATCATTTTAGCTTTATATTGTGCAGGTACAAACCTGGCAAGCAAACGCACCAAACTGCATAATATATTGATGAATTGGTGAGATGGAATATTCGTCTTACATAACTTGCCATATGTGAGCAAGTCTGTATTCCGAATGGGTGTTACACTCCTGTACAGCTGATGTCGCTGTTGCACTCTGGTTACCGCACTATGCACTTCCTCATCTCGTTGGTCGCTGTAGTAAGTACCCAGCCAGTCCAGAACTTTCCTGGCGGAAAACGGGCACTGGGTAACTGTTGTCAACCAAGGGTAACATCCACCTTGCGCGGCCACACGGTGCGAGCGGCAGGTATGTTAACACTTGACATATGTAATGTGTAAACAAATCCCCAGCTCACGCTAGTGTCCTCCATTAGCAATACATTCTGATATACACATCTGTAGAAGTCTGTGCACACACGTATGGCCATATCTTGTCTGTTTATATAGACTTTTTAAAATAACCTGTGCGTGTAACACTGTTCAGTACTAATTATTAACGTCTAGTTTTTCCTGGTATTCTGGTTCAAATATTTAGCAAGTGCTGCAGACCGTATGTGACTGCATAATTAATTGAAAGGAAGCTGAAATCCAAAGGGAATGTTTCATTTGTATATTTTGCAGAAAATGTATTGTTTAAATCTATAGAAACTGTAAGGTAAACTGTCTTGGCAATGGAAGGATTTGTTTACCAAAATATGAAAGGATGGAAAGATCAGATGGGGATCCAACCCAAACTATTTATAAATACTGGTAATTTAGTATTTCAGTGTAATTCATTAAACTGACATCAGGGCACCAACTAGAAGCATTTGGCTCTTTTGTGAAGGTTGCCTATGGGACCCCCTTTACTTCACCATGCAGCACATTTCCATCACCAGATATCAACACATTCCATAGTGGCCGCCCTGTCGTTACATCAACCCTTGCCACAGTGCCCGCCCTGTCCTTACATAAACACTTGCCACAGTGGCCGCCCTGTCCTTACATCAACCCTTGCCACAGTGCCCACCCTGTCCTTACATAAACACTTGCCACAGTGGCCGCCCTGTCCTTACATCAACCCTTGCCACAGTGCCCGCCCTGTCCTTACATCAACACTTGCCACAGTGCCCGCCCTGTACTTACATCATTTGCCACAGTGCCCGCTCTGTCCTTACATCAACACTTTCCACAGTGCCCGCCCTGTCCTTACATCAACACTTGCCACAGTGCCCGCCCTGTCCTTACATCAACACTTGCCACAGTGCCCGCCCTGTCCTTACATCAACACTTGCCACAGTGCCCGCCCTGTCCTTACATCAACACTTGCCACAGTGCCCGCCCTGTCCTTACATCAACACTTGCCACAGTGCCCGCCCTGTCCTTACATCAACAGTCTGTCTCTCCTTTACCACTTGCCACCGTCTGTCTCTCCTTTACCACTTGCCACCGTCTGTCTCTCCTTTACCACTTGCCACCGCCTGTCCCTCCTTTACCATTTGCCACAGGGCCCGCTCTGTCCCTCCTACAACACTCCCCACAGGGCCCGCTCTGTGTTCAGTGTACAGGAAGTGGATGCAATGTCTTTTGCAGTGCTCTTCATCAATGACACAGGGCAAGGATAAAACGTGCAATCTGAATGGATGATTTTCCTACTTGAGCAGACAGACTGGGGCTCCTTGTGTGGCTATTCTAGTAGCAAACCCTGCAACCACTATTGTTATACCCCTGACTTCCGTAAACTGAGTAATTGGACTAAGAAACCTCAAATATATTTATATGTAAAAAAGTTATTCTAATATACAGAATTACTGTAATGCTTTCATTAACTTCCTGTACTCTTTATTTACAGTCTGAATACTGAGCTGTGGTAACGCACATCATACCCCAAGCATCATGACTAGTGCACCCAACAGTGCATTGTGAGTATATTCTTCACTGTGTATTTAAGCAGGTACTAAACACCCAAATGTATATAACCTGGGACATTTCACCCTGTTTTAAATGGTTTTAGTAACATTCAAAAGAAACTCCAGCTTCACTGAGGTGGTTGAGTGCCCATTGGTTGCTGGACAGGAAGAAAGTATAGGTGAACTCTGCTGTGTGTCATAAAATGGTTCCCATGAATCCAGCGAGGTACTGGATCTCGCCTTTGCTTCCGCAATAAAATGGAAGTTTAGAGACATCTCAGGACTTACACCATGATCCTGCTAGTATTGTTATTTATAAATGTGAATGCAAACAGTTAGGAAGAATGACAATGATGTAGGAGAGAGCAGACAAATGGTTAGAATAATAAAAATGTTTACAGTGTCTGAAAAATATTTGTAGATCAAAAGTACAAGTTTACAAATGGGTGGCATACACCTGCAGTCTCCAAAGATTTTAATATCTATGTGGCTGGAGTCTGTAGGCTTACAATGCACCCACTTAGATCAGCAATTTAGTAACCTCTGGAGTGACTCGCTAAACTGTCACAGTCCCCCACTATGTTCCATTGTCACTTTTTACTTTTATTTTTCCCTCCCCCACTCTTTCTCCTGCATCTTCACTGTAACCATTCACCCATGTGCAGGCTGACCCAGGCTATGTCTAGTCATTTCAGTATCCTTTTTGCTTTGCTTTCTTGTGTATTATTTATTATCCTTAGTTTAGTTCCTCCTCTGTCCTGCTCTAGTCTGTCATTAGCCCTGCACTCTATTTTCAGTTCTGCTCTGCCTCAGTTGCTTTTCTGCTTTTGCTCTGCTTGGTTTGTCCTTTAGTTTATTCTGTTCTAACCTGCAACATCCTATTTTTCTGTTATTATCCATGCCTGCTCCAGGATGTCTACAGGGTTTTTCCAGCCCTAGCCATGTTATACTGAATACAGCAGCTGCCGCCACAGTGCCTCTTTATGTTGCTACACAAACCTGTAGCCTCAATCTACCCGATAAGTGTAGTTACCCAGCACCGTAGCGCTGCATGGTCCCATACCACCTGGACCCTGTACGTTACATTTACTCACCTTATGTCTCAAGTTACCCATCCCCTCTAGATTGTAAACTTGCGAGCAGTGCCCTCTACCCCATATTTAATCTGAATATGTTTGTCTAATTTTGTTTGTAACTCCCTTTTTATGCTCTGTTAAAGAGCTGCATACATTTTTGGTGCAATATAAAATATTTGGTAATGTAGGGTGCTTATAAAAATAATATGCATCCTGTAATGATGTGATTTTAGAACAGCTGTGCAGCATACATTTTTGGTATATGCCCCCTGCTAAAGGAAAGGATCAATCAATGCTTCATTATTATATGCCCCCAAAAAAGATTAATATTCATTATCTTTAAAAATATGACCCACAGTATATGTAAAACGAGTATAACGAATGCAGCCATCATTCTAGAATTAACTCATCCCATATGTCCGTGATGCAAATGTTTTTGGACCTGAGTGCCCAATCTTCTAACAACATGCAAGTAATGCACTACAACGTGCCAATAATGCTAACATGAACTCACACAATTATTTTATCTGTGTGTGTGTGCTCATGCATTGTACAGAGGTCTTCCCAGAATACCCAGATTGCACCCACAGCTCTTTCTAGAGAACCCAAATTGTAAACGCAGTGCTTGTATATCTGCTTTATTATCTATACATATATTTGTTTGCTGCATACATAGCCCTTGGGTTGTCCTGTTATTTCTTAACGTGTATGTACCCTTTATTTTAATTTCTGTTACTGATTACTGTTCAGTCTTTTTTTTTGGCATATTCTATTACTGGCCTACCTTGGTTTGCTTCAAATATTTAAACTTGAATTCAGGTTATATTGACTAAACTGAATTGTGTCCAGTTTTCATAAATTATATAACTGTGTGTTTATTTTTTTCATTCATCCCTCATGTCTTAATTGTTTTCCTACAGGTCTTTTCCTGATAGCTACATTGATGAAAATCCTCAAAAATCTCTGGAGGTCAGTTCTGTTGTTTAACATTACTCACTCTGGCCACTGGGTGGCCTTGTTCTTGGTTCATTATAAATTCAGCATCACAAGTTTATCTTACAAAAAATAAATGTAAAACAAGTTTGTTAGCTATGATCTTTTTTAACTGTATAATAAACATTTTTTTAATAATAAATCATCTTGTTTTAATCAGAACCTTTTCATGAAAGTTATTTAGAAATGGTTTGTGGTTGCAAATCTTTGGTAGTGTTCGGTTGTGCAGCATGAACAAATATTCTGTCTTTTTACTAAAATTGTGATCTGGAGTTTCGCCTTGAAACTTTGATTAGTGTGGACGCAATGACTACTTGTGGCTTTTCAAGTGTGACAAGTAGACATGTGGATTGTAGAGTCCATTAACACTGTATTGAAGGCACTCTTAATACTATATCAGTTAATCACATGGTCCCCTAGTATTTTTGGGAAATTGGCAAGTAAAATAGCTCAATCTCCAGACAATTTTTCTATTGCATTTTTAAAAATGTGTTTTTCATATCTACAATCTTTGGGTCTTCTGATAAAATAAGATTTAAGTATCTGATATTTTATTTAGCTACATTCATACATATCAACATCAGTAACTCTTATCGCCTTGCTTATAAACTTGACCGTAATGCTCGCACCTCTTAGTTGTACAATGCCAGAGGAAAGGAAGGAGACAAGTAGAATCAATTTGATTGGTTAACTGAGTAGGTTTAGAGTGCAAGTGTTCAAGAACTTTTAGGTCTCCATCAGGCCTCTTCATTATATGGAGACACAGGATGTGATGCACGGTAACAGCAGTCCTGCAGAAGCTTGAGGCCCCAGGTTGGGGCAATCACATTCCAGGGCATTGTGCTAGCAACTGCTGTAAACAATATAACCAAGGCTGAAGTTGAAGTGACCCTGCAGACATCCTGGAACAGGCGTGGCACACAACACACAAAGGCAAACTGAATACAGTGTCCTGGGCCAAGCAGGGCACAGCAAAGCGCATGGCAACAGACCTTAAATGCATAAACGTGCACACATCCAAACAGAACAAACCACAAAAATAAGAAAACATACAGGCATAAATACAGGAGCTAGTCTAGGAGTGTTTTGTTGCCTGAGAGCCATAAGATTCTAGCTTGCCAACCCGCATCAAGGTACCTCACAATAAGTCCATAACATAACAATAAACTAGTAATTGGATATAATAACTAAAACTACACATACACACAGACACCAAAACATACCTGCTGCAGGACTGAGGAATGAAACAGAGAAGATAGGTGGAGTACATTGAAATAGAAGCAAGGAAACAAGGCAGAGGAAAACCAGGAATGGAACTGAACAATAAACAGCAGAAAAAAACTGAAATGGATTGAACAGAACAAAGAAGCATGGAAAGGGAAAATCTTAAAACAGGCATCTAGAAAGGCTCCTAACAGGGCAGGGCAATACTATAATAGGCAGGACCTTCCCCTTATGGGGCTCTAAGGCAGGACCTTCCATTATGGGACTCTAAGACAGGACAGGGCAGGTTCCAGACTATAGTTAGACTTGGGCAGATGCCATTCTAAAGCTAGACTTGGGCAGATGCCAGACAATAGCTAGAAATGGGCAGGTGCCAGACAATATCTAGAAATGGGCAGGTGCCACTCTGTGGCCGAACTACAGAAGGTGCCACTGTGGCCGAACTAGGAAAGATATCAAGAAAACAAAGAAAAGACAGGAACAAACATAATTCATTAACAAGAGAGCAAATAAAAAAGGATACATGAATGACTGGATACAGCCAGGATGAGCCTCTACATGGGCTGACACGTATCAATCTCTCTTAATACAAGTACTGTATTTTCTTTACATACAGGGCTATTAATAATAGAATACTCATTAATAATAGAGCTTATTGATCCAAGGTTTAATCTGATTGCCCCTTTGGAGTCAAGAAGGAATTTTTCCCCCTAGGAGGAAAAATTCGAAATGGCTTTCTTAGGGTTTTTTTGCCTTCTTTTGGATCAAAAGCTGGAATGATGGGTAGAAGGGTTGAACTTGATGGACTTGTGTCTTTTTATAACCTAAATTACTATGTTACACCTCACATTGGTAAGAATGGAAAGCAGATTAGATCAACAGAGTCAGAGGCGTAACTAAACAGCACCGGGCCCCGGTGCAAAAATAGCCCTGTGGCCCCCCGACCCCACCATGCAACTCCACCCCAGATGCCTAGCTGTTCTGCTTGTGCTTGGCCTTGTCTTATATCTAGGGTAGCTTTATGCCTATCCCATTCATGATTAAACTCATTAACTCTATTAACCTATACCACTTCTTAAGGAAAACTATTCCATTCATCCACCAACCTCTCAGTAAAGTAATATTCCTTTTCTGACCGCAAAAAAACATTAAAATATTTCCAGCCTTTTCAAAAGCTTGAGGTGGACCCCAAATATATGTATATAACTAGCTGCATGTATACTTATATGAACTTTTTAATATTCAACTATTGTCACCTGTAATGGAACTGTTATTGACAAATTGTTAATTTCTTATTTTTATTGCGTTCCTCTGCACCCACATTGCACCTAAAGGTCTTAACACAGCACTATACAGTACCCACAGCACTTGGCTTGTTGTCATATTGCACCCACATGATTTAACATCCTCTGCAGGTGTCATAAGGGATTCAGTCTTCTAGCGGCATCTGGATGTCTGGTTTGTAGGCCGATCTATAATGTAATTATGGGACAGAAAGTACCCCTGACCTCAGAGGCGGCTCTCTAATTAGGAAAGTTATTAGGCGTCGCGTTAACGGGCCTTGCGGCTGCCTAACTCGCCTAATTTTTTTTGATCTGACATGGGAGCTTAACGCAGCCGTTAAGCTCCCTGTCATACTAACGTTGGCAGGTTATGAGTGATTTTTTTTTTTTCATTCTTGTTGTGCACGATCGCGAGGCTTGCCCCCACTGTCAGCATCCAGCTCACTTAGAAAGAAGCAATGGGCAGCGGAGAAGGCATCACCACGTGGTCTGTAAGACCACTTTTAACTTGTAGACCCTCTCCTTCTGGCTGGAGTAGTGAGTTTCTGCTGGCTGAGTGTGTCTGTGCTGTCTGTGAGTGTTCTGGCTGAGTGTTAGTGTGTGCTGGCTGAGTGAGTCTGTGAGTGTTAGTGTGTGCTGGCTGAGTGAGTCTGTGAGTGCTAGTGTGTGCTGGCTGAGTGTGTCTGTGAGTGCTAGTGTGCTGGCTGAGTGTGTCTGTGAGTGCCAGTGTGTTGGCCGATTGCGTCTGTGGTCTGTGCTGGCCGATTGCGTTTGTGGTCTGTGCTGGCTGAGTCCCTCTGTGGTCTCTGCTGGCTGAATGTGTCTGTGAGTGAATGTGTGCTGGCTGTCAGTTCGGCTGAGTGTGTCTGTGAGTGAATGCGTGCTGGCTGAGTGTCTAGGAGTGAATGCGTGCTGGCTGAGTGTGTCTGTGAGTGAATGCGTGCTGGCTGAGTGTGTCTAGGAGTGAATGCGTGCTGGCTGAGTGTGTCTAGGAGTGAATGTGTGCTGGCTGAGTCTGTCTATGAGTGAATGTGTGCTGGCTGAGTCTGTCTATGAGTGAATGTGTGCTGGCTGAGCCTGTCTAGGAGTGAATGTGTGCTGGCTGAGTCTGTCTATGAGTGAATGTGTGCTGGCTGAGTCTGTCTATGAGTGAATGTGTGCTGGCTGAGTCTGTCTATGAGTGAATGTGTGCTGGCTGAGTCTGTCTATGAGTGAATGTGTGCTGGCTGAGTCTGTCTATGAGTTAATGTGTGCTGGCTGAGTCTGTCTATGAGTGAATGTGTGCTGGCTGAGTCTATAAGTAAAGGTGTGCTGGCTGAGTGAGTGGGTGCTGACCGAGTGGGTCTGTAAGTTAGTGGGTGCTGACCAAGTGGGTCTGTGAGTGAGTGGGTGCTGACCGAGTGGGTCTGTGAGTGAGTGGGTCTGTGAGTGAGTGGGTGCTGACCGAGTGGGTCTGTGAGTGAGTGGGTGCTGACCGAGTGGGTCTGTGAGTGAGTGGGTGCTGACCGAGTGGGTCTGTGAGTGAGTGGGTGCTGACTGAGTGGGTCTGTGAGTGAGTGGGTGCTGACCGAGTGGGTCTGTGAATGAGTGGGTCTGTGAGTGAGTGGGTGCTGACTGAGTGGGTCTGTGTGTGAGTGGGTGCTGACTGAGTGGGTCTGTGTGTGAGTGGGTGCTGACTGAGTGGGTCTGTGTGTGAGTGGGTGCTGACTGAGTGGGTCTGTGTGTGAGTAGGTGCTGACTGAGTGGGTCTGTGTGTGAGTGTGTCACTTTATCAGTATATAAAGGTGTTTATTTATGTCTCAGATGTCTACTAAATGTGACACTAACACACATATTCTAACACTCGTATGCTGATCAGATACACACACTGTGAGCATGCTAATGTATGCATTTGATCAGCCAATGAGTGTGTGTGTGTACTCGTGTGTGTACACGATCAGCATATGAATGTGTATATATTTGTTAGTGATCACATTTTGGAGATATCAATAGTTACAACTATTTCATGAATTTTATTTAATTATGAGTGTCTGTGAGGGCCTCATTTTCAAGATTTGCCTAAGGCCTCACAAAGTCCTAGAGCCGCCTCTGCCTGACCTAAGAGCAGTTCTGGGTTTTAATGAATCCATGATATTTGTGTGTGTATTATCTAAATCTGTGATCTAGAATCATTTAATGCACTTCTTATTGCTCTGCATGTGTGGCTTTAAGCATGTTTTTTTTTTTTTTAATGAATGAAATCTAGAATTGTTGTATCTCCTCATTCTAGGAGCTGACAAAGGCTTTGGAGGAGAAGTCTGATGATGCAGAATGTTTCTGCCAAAGAGCATATGCTCACATACGTCTCCAGAATTACAATGGTAAGCGCTTACTTGCTTGTAATTATTTTTCACACTTTCAATTCAGCATCTTCTAATACTGTTTGGAGCACTTTTTAGCTTGTTAACATTCAACATTCTCTTCTGCTCCTGACTCTGGCTGGGCAATAAATAAATGAGATATGGAAAGAACATTTAAACATTTCTAATACAAGGCATACTTTGAATCTACTTATTTCTGTTTATTGTGCAGTAAACTTACATATGAGCCATTTCTCTTGTAGCCAGTTTGCATTTAGAAAGCAGTTGAATAGTAGATGAGATTACTTAGTCAGCCAAGTAATGGCTATCATTAAAGCGTACAATGAAATGTCACTCAAAGCACTTTTCCAGCATCATGCCCTGCCTTCCACCATACAAAGTCCAAAAACTCACATAAACATTTATTTATTTCGTCTTGTGAGTCAGCTTATCTACACAGACCCATTTTATTTTGTCAGATTCTGCACAATTTTTTTTTTAAACCACATTAATTCTTTCATGTTTTGTTCCACACAGCAATTTTTTTTTTGTACTCCATCTTTTGTGGTGATGTTGTTTTCTAAATGCTTCCTATTAGTAATTTATTTTTTCTAAACCTAATAATACTTCAATATATTGTATATGAATGAGTATGTGTACAGTTTAAAGCAAAGTATGGGGTAGATAAACAGAAGTTATGATCCTTACATAACTTAAGTGATAATTGAACATGACCTCTCCAGACTTGCATAAAGAAATGCTTTCTTCACTGCCCTGTATAATAAACCTTGTTTGAATCATTAGACATATTATGTTTTTTTTAATATTATATAGAAAGCACTATTCTATTTTACATGACACAACTGATACACTGGGTCCAAAGTGAGAAGGGACCAGCTTCAAACAAGCTTATTGTCATAGGTTCACATTTTAATTGATCTTAGTTCTGTCCTGTTTTTATCTAGACTAGATAAGGTAAAAAATAAAGTGACCACCATTACTTCTAGAGTATTTATATATCTAAGATCGGTGCAGGTCTTTTTATTTTATCTTTTATTTTCCCTAGTTGAGGTTAAACCACAATCGACGGGCTTCACTACCATAAATCTATGCCCGACTAAAGCTATTGTATTATTAAAGTGGTGTGCTGTGATTGTCTCTGTTTTCAGGGATCTGCCGTTTTCCCCACATTTAAGGTGATTTGGGATAATGTGTAAAGGTTGCCTGCACCTGTATCTGTTCATGTTCCATTGCAGATCTAGTTTGCAGTTAGAGCAAAGCTTCTCGTAATTCAGGAATGTGTTTGAATTCTCAATGCTTTTGGTTTAATGCAGATGCTGTTTTGGATGCGAAGAGGTCCCTGGAGCTCCAGCCTAACAATGTGAATGCTTTCCTCAGGAAGGGGTATGTGTCAGTACTAGTTTCCAATTACATTTATTACCGTCTGCAAACCTCTGGCCATGCAGCGTTAAATTGGATATTCATCAGTGCTGCTCTAATATGGATGAAGTTGTCCCATGAAAAGACCAGGAATACCAATGAGAAACCTTGACAGTTGTATATACAATATATTACTTTGCGTTATAGCATTGATTGTAAACTACAGCAAGTAGTTCTTGACGTCATTCCGGCTTGTAGAAAGATCTCTATATACCAAACACTTTCGGTACTGAAAGGAACAGGAATTTTGACTGTATTAGAAAAAAATCCACTTTTTGAAATCATTATCATAGATGGATAAATTGCATTTCTAATCCTTCAAAAATACTTTAGTATAATTATTTTTCTTCCTTCTAATTAAGTTTTTTTTGATCCTGGAAGTATGTGGCTCAGAAGAGCATCAATATACATTTAATGAGCTTGTTTGATGTATTCTCCCCCTCCAACCAGGCACATTTGTATTTTTTTTGGTTTTGTTCAGACTTACACTGGATTAGTTTGTTTCCATAGCAACAGCAGTGTGAAAGTTTGTTTCCCTGTTTGAGTCTTCCCTTTTACATGGTTTCATTGTTTTGGGCAGTATATATAATCTCTGTGCCGATGCCTGCCCAGCTCCTGTTTATTCCAGAGGTACACAGCAAGGTACCTGCAGGCAGACTAAAAAAACCCCAGTCGGTTTTTGCCACCCGGCAGCACAAGACATTAATTCAGGCTCTACCTCCTCATGCAAATCACAACAACTATTGTAAAGGCAGCCCTCAAACCCAAACAGATTGTGTGTGTGTTCCCATGCACGTAAACACTCCGGCAGTAGAGATACCGCTTATGACATGAATAAGTATCCAATGCAGTTAAATCCTTCTCTACTCATAGTAACCAGGTTTGGAAAGATCTATAATTTTATATTTGAAATTGAAATGAGAATGTCTGTATTTAGGAGAAGTTTGCAGGCCCATTGTTTGTGTATACAATATGCGTTGTATACATACACTTACGGGGCGGACTGGCAAGACTCCTCTCTAATCTGACTCAATGTGCTGGGGTCACACTTCATTTCAGTTCTAAATGCCCCAGGACGCCATCCAATTGTCTTGATTATCTATTTACTTTATCTGTCATATCTGTTTTTGCCTGTCTATCTGTGTCGATCTCAGATGATAATGGGTGGGCTGATAGTTGCACTGTAAGCCATGAAAATGGTTTTGTTCCTGGGCCAAAAGTTGCAAGCCCTCCCGTGTGAACTTATATATAGAGATTTATACACGATGCCCACCATGAACAATGTTGGTGCCTAAACTGTTATATGTAGTTATAACCACAATTTCCTGTTGTTAATATACTGAACATTGTGCCCAGGGGCTGTTTCAAACTTCAGATATTTGTGAGTTGCACGACATGAACAAATAATACACACATATTTATTGTTACATACACCATTTGTTGCAAAATTTTATTTAATATTAAATACATCTACATAATATTTTTCATGTATTTAATTTTTGAATTGATTAGTTTCATTATTACAAAGTACACATATATACCAAATGTTTTCAAGATTATTATTTTCATTTGTTTTAATCCAGTGGACTCTCTGTTTATACCTGGTTAATATTATAAAGCTTGAAACATTAATATTTACCTTTTTATTTAATGCAAAAAATGACTTGACCATCATAGGTCGCACTTTATATGTCAGAGTCGCATTTGCTTCGTAAGCCACTGTTTGGCTATTTAATATGATGGAAAATTAAAAAAACAAAAACCCCACATTCTAACAACATTTTTTACAGTATTAGCAGATTTTTTTAAAGAGAAAAAAATCTGCTAATACTGTAATTAGTCTCTCCTTTCCCCACAATTGCTGTGGGGCAGGGAGAGACTAAAGCTGTCAATGCTAGGCATCGCTAAAAACATCCAGTCACTGATTGTCTGTCACAGTAACCAGATGTGATAAGGCCTCCACAAACATGGCGTCACTCAACCATGTCTGTTAGTCAGATTGTGGTATGCCAGTGGGCATCGTGCGATCGGACCTGCAAGACGTGCCAGGCACAAAGGGGTTAAACCTTTGCCCCTCTAATGAAATACAATGTCCTCTTGTTGTGGTAGATTTTCTTCTTTTACTCATGAGACTTACGTAAACATCATTGGATATATTGCTAAGTCACAAGTAGGATTGATTTTTATCAAATACGTGGTATGTACGGAAATTCTGATCCCACTTCTGACAAAGCAATAAATCACTTGAGGTTTTGTTATTCTGTGATCAGAACTTCCATGATCCTTATTCTCCAAGTAATTTTGCTTGATGGGTGTAGGTGCCTTTGTAATCTTGATTTCTACAGTACCAGATTTGCGTACCACTCGTATAGATAACATTTTGATTGTCTTTTCATTCTGTTTTACAAAAATCATCTACATTTATTCGCTGAAACACTGATTCCTTTTTAGTCCTTGTACGTTGTACAATATATTCACTGGCTTATACTAGTGCATTACTGCTTTAATAACAGTTTTGTCTGTCTGACGGTGATATAAATGTTGAGTTACAGCTTTCATTTACTGCTATATTAATATTGTGCAGGATGATTCATGTCTTTACTGCACTGGTATAAAGGAAGGATATTTCTAATAAAGATTTCTATATTTATTTACTTTTTTTTTATCATCAATGCTGTTTGCTCAGTTTTCAGAGCTTCGATTTGATAGTGTCAGGTATTGGGGGGGGATACCTTCTTGCATCTGTATTCAAAAAAATCTGTATGCAGTGGCTCCTGACATAACATTTCTTCATTCTAGTAACTTTTAATTTACCATCCTCTTTTCTTTACAGGGAGGCCGAATTCCATTTACAAAATTATATGTCTGCTGAAGATACATTTAGACAAGGACAGGAATTATGCCGTATGTATCAATGTTTACATTTCTTAAAGATTCATAATGATTGTCAAAAACGTGGCTCTTGTAAAATGTACATTTCTAATCTATGTTTGTTTTTTAATAAAGCACTGTTTCTCATATCTGATCCTAACAAATATTCTTGACTTCATCATGTTCTAATGTACAATCATAGGAAAAAGAAAGTACAGCCTCTTTGAATTCTATAGCTTTACAAATCAGGACATAATAACAATCATCTATCTGTTCTAGATGAAAAATTAGGCCTCAGATGAACAATAACGCATAACATATTACACCGTGTCATGATTTATATAACAAAAATAAAGCCAAAATGGAGAAGCCATGTGTGAAAAACTAAGTACGTCCTTACTGCTTCCATAGGAGTTAAGAGGCTAAGTAGCAGACAGGTAGTGCTAATGCCCTTGATTAATTGATCGTCCACAAGTGTGAACACCTCTACAAAAGCCAAAGATTTAGGAGTTTGGTTGTTTGGAGCATTCAGCTGTGTGTAACACAATACCAAAGAGGAAAGAAATCGGCAATGATCTTAGAGAAGCAATTGTTGATTTCAATGAAACTAGGAAGCGTTATACAGCCATTTCCAAACAATTTAAAGTCTATCTTTCTACAGTGAGAGATTATTCAAAAGTGGAAAGCAAAGTATTCTAGAGTCAAATGTGAGGCCATCTGTCCGACATCTAAAGCTTGGCTGAAACAGGACAATTATCCCAAGCACATCAGCAAATCTACAACAGAATGTCTGAAAAAGAAAAAAAATATCAAGGTTTTGCGGTGGCCCAGTCAAAGTCCAGACCTCAAATGGTGTGGTAGGACCTTGAGAGCTGTGTATAAATAAAATGCCAGCAAATCTTAATGAACCGAAGCAACGTTGTAAAGAAGAGTGGGCCAACATTCCTTCACAACTATTTATTTATTTAGAAAGTGTTTTACCAGGAAAAATACATTGAGATTTCTCTCGTTTTCAAGTATGTCCTGGGGACATACTATGAGACTGATAGTCCTATAGAAAACTTTTATTTTAAGTTATTGTTGCTAAATGTGGTTCTACAAGCTATTGAATCATAAGGTATACTTCTGCTGTTCACACGTATCTTCTCCCTTTTGGCTTTAATTTTGTTAAATAAATCATGACATAGTTTAATATGTCATGTGTTGTTCATCTGAGGTTGTACTAAATTTAAGACCTGTTAAGAAACAGACGATTGTTATTATGCCCTGATACATAAAACCATAGAGGGCGTACTTTCTTTTACCATGAATGTATAACATGGAGAAACTTGCTAAAGTCATTGAAGCCTTTGCCAAGTTCATCTCCCTGCCTCATTACTGTTGAGGGTAATATGGACACCATGGACTTAGATCCCTTCATCAATCAGGGTCGTTTTCTCATTATAAGGGTTCAAAATTTTAACCCATATAAAACTCATCCTTTTGTTCCCATGGAAACAATACGGTACTTTTCTATTCACAGTCAGTGACTAGTTTCAACACTGAAGATTTGGATGGTGGTAAACTAACTCTTGAGGTGAAATATATTACCACATATCTGTGGCCATCAAAACTTAGCTCTTCATCACTCCGAAGTAGATAAAATGAGTACTGTTAAATTGGGTACCCTGGATGTTGGGTAATAGTAACACCCCCAATATACATGTTATGGTTTAATACGTTGTTGTTATTACAAATAATAAAAACGTACATGTCTATGATTTTAAGCCCAGACAGTGCAGTATCAGCCGCATAATACTTGAGGAAATGAGAACCAACCGCCATGAAGCTTCAGTATTTAATTACGAATATAATTGACTTCTCTTTTTGTAGGAAAGTGTATTTATCAGCTTCAAACGACTGAAAAAAAACACCTATTTAAACAAATGCATTTAATTTGCGACTGTGGGTGTGTGATTTTCATATTATCTGAAGCTAATGGTTTGTAGCATGCATTCAGTGCTTTCACCAGCCAATAAGATAACTCTTAGGTGTTTGGCTAACACAAGTATGGATTAGATTATGGATTTCCCTATTTACTCTATTGTGGGTTACTAGCCCACTTTATAGAGCCAGTAAACTTTTATAAATAACCTTTTTTTCATCTTTAACAAATTCTTTCCAGCATGTGTTTATAATCAGAGCCGGAAGCTACTGCAGTTAGTTATCATTCCCTTTATTGATTTGATAAAACAGGGAGTGAAAGACTGCAACCCGGTAAGCCAGTATACAGGTTCTGGGTGCGGATAGTCTTATCTTTTAAAGTAAATGCCATTTTAGTCTACATATAAAACAATAATAAACGAAAATGTGGACATAAATTAGACAATGCTCTTCAAGTAGAAATGCGCATTGGCAACGTATATACTGGGGGTTGTGGTCAGAGCTACGCTTATAACGTGTAAATAGTACAAAAATAGAAAAGATGGTAATGGCCTTGCATGCTTCAACAATTAAGTGTTGACACCGGGCTGCAGTAGACATTAAAAAATAGTTTATTTACTTACAATTGTGGCAAACAGCAGAGTGCAGACATCCCTGGGACAAAGACAGCAGCCTTACACATTTCACGTCATGACAGGGTGCTGGTGCAAAACGCGTAAGGCTGTAGCTTTTTCCAAGGGATGTCTGCACTCTGCTGTTTGCGACAGTTGTAAGTAAATAAACTTTTTTTTACTGTTTACTGCAGCTTGGTGTCAAATCTGAATTTTTGGAGCATGCCAGCATTTGTGTTCATGTAACAACTCTTGCTTCTAATACTAAAATCACCTACACATTGTTTATACTGTGAGTGTAGATAATAAATAATTATGAAAAATATGTTGGCAAAATTGCAACCAAATGCATAAATTAAGTGAAAAATATGTTTTAAATGTGTCCATGGTGCCACCTGCTTATGACATCATCCTGTGATATGACATGTAAATTACACGTCTCATGATCCCAAGACACTTATAAAAAAGAACCATGTTCCTGTACTTTATGCATTTGTTTTCAAACCTGCTAATACAATGTATAGATAATTGTTTCTATTTTCTTCTTCTCTACAATCCCAGTATAAACAATATTTTTGAAAGTTTGAGTTAACTCTTTTTTTACACCTTCACACTGCCTTGAGAGATGCTTTGTTATTGCCAACTTTATTTCATTCTTCCTTCTCAAACTTTTAATTGATGGGGTTTGCTTAGCAGTAGAGTGTAAAGAATGATTTAATCTGATTGTAACATGATGCTGTAATGTTCCAGGTGTTGCACACACAGCCCCAACATGTGCACTAGATGTTCAAATCTGCATTATTAGAACCCTTTCCTGCCCCATGCAGCCATGCTATACAAAGCTGTAAAGCTTTATTGACTGCATGGAAATTATTCTGTAATAGCAGGGGTTAAATCAGATTATTTAACTATAGCCAAGCAAATTTACAGTTTGCTAAACTGATATTAAACACATGTCAACAATGTAGCCATCCTTGTCTGTTTGAATGAGAATTGGCCACCAGGTGTCACTATTTATCTAAATTCCATCCTTCACCTTCAATAATGGAATCAGTTTTAAAGGAAATCTTTAATGAAAGATATGGCTCCTTATTCCATGCTTTTGTAGCTTTTTATATCATAATTTGATTGTTGTTCACGGGAGGCAGTGTTGGGGACTGGGGGTTTCTCACATTTTGGCAGTATGGCCACTCACTTTATAAGATCTCTGTATCAAGATTTCACTGTGACTTGGCTATGTTATATTTCCGTGTAAAATGCCTGAAAAAGATTAGTAATACTAACCTTTTAATATGTATTAGTGTTATTGTATAATACATATTTATAGTTTCTTTGTTATACTTATACATAAAACTTATATGCTTTTCATAGCACTTGAAAAGCATGTGACCATCACAAGGAAAGCAGGTACAGCCACCCAGCTGGTATTTTACTGGCAAGCCAGTAAAAAGTGGGTTTGAAGCAAATGATAAATCTGTGGAGGTGTAAATGGTCAATGGACAAACATGGAAGTTGGCATACAAAATGGAGTCTGTATAGCAAATGGCTGCCAAGACTAAAATGACTTCCAAGGAAATTTCATCATCCACAGAGGCAATAGCATGGCTGTTTTTATTTTTTGAAGAAAAGTTGGCAACTCTAACTATATAAAATAATTCACAGTGCTCTTATTTCATTTTAGCAACGGATTCTACATTTTCTATATGGATTAAGAAATGTGAAGAAAAATTAAATGGTGAGTAGTAGTAATACTATTTATAAAGTGCTATCATACTCTATAGTATAGAGCATTACAATGGTCACAAACACAGGTGTAGTTACATAGTGGAAGGGAGAAGATAGGGTATAAAATATCTGGAGTATCTTCCAATTTTAAGTCTGAGTATAATTATTATGTTGTATTCTTTGTCTATTTACTTATCTGTATTTAATTATTATTTCTGATGATTGAGTTTTTTCCAGTTTTTAAAAAAAAATTATTGTTTTTTTTCTAAGTGCGATAATTAGGTTGTTATTCAGAGCAGCCTCTTCATTTATGCATAGTTAAGTTGCGGCATTCACCTTTCACAGTTATCTTATAATTAAACAAGGGTTAAAGGAACAGTATGATCAAATATTCCACCCCCCTTAAATCATTTCTATGTTTCTACAAAATGACCTCTATTTCAAATAGTGGGTGTAAATTGAAGCCTGAACTGGAAAAGGGTTTTTATTTTGTATAATTTATCTAATAGGAATTAACTGAATTGGCCATAACAGAGTGGAACTGTTTCTATTCAGCCTATAGAGCAAATGTTTTAATTTTTTAAGTGAATTTAGGAGGTTACAGAACAAACAGTTGGGAGTGATTATTTGCTGGTAGGGATTACATGCTGGTAATTTAACATACCATTTCTGAATGTTTACAATGTAACTTATAATCAGCAATTCACCCAATGTTATGACCCTTAGTCATTTATCAATTTATGCTATTTTAAAATGCTTGAAAAGCAGATCTAAAGTGTGGGTTTGCAGTATATTGTACCCTTATCATTGTTCACTGTATTGAGCATTGTAGAACAAGGGTAAACAAATCCCAGGAGCCAGGGAGTCCTGTCTCCTAAAATCCTTACTAGCGGCTGCTAAGGGTATTACATAGAACTTTATAGAAGCATTACATTCTTGACCCCTACATTGGTATGTTTAGCGCTGCAACTATTTGTCAAGCCTTGTTACAAAATACATGTACATTTATGGCTATTTTTACTAATCTTTGTATTTTACTTTGCATCTTCAGTATACTCAAAAGCTGAACTGGTAAGTGTATTTTGTGAACCTTATTATAACAATATATTCTGCATAAAATGTTGAAGACCTTGTCATTTGTTTTTTTTTGTATGCATGTGTAGCTTAAAAAAACAGTTCAACACATTTTTTACTCTAAAAAACAACGTGAAAGGAAAAATACAGTGTATATCATTGGGATTCTGATGAAATCGCTGCACATTATATACAGTACACAAGGGAATCTGTATGCCTACTTATGAAACCTAGTACAGATTTGTTTTAAATGAATAACAATAATGTATTACACACTTTAATTCACCATAAGTGTGAGGATAGAAAATGTATCACTTGAATTGATTTAAAATTATGCATAGTTCCATTTACAATGCTTTAAAGTTTGCATGTAGAACGTCCCAAAAAACCGACCCGGACACACCTCTGAGCCTTTGGTGCTACCCACAGGAAATAAATTGAGAGGAGAATTTTAAAGGGGCTGTCTGGTGCACAAAATTCATCTTCCAAATAGTAATGCATTAATATTGCATTGCTTAAAAGATTACAGCTAGATCAAATTGTTAAATGGCAGCAGTTTGCAAGAAGCCAGGACTGCCTTCTAAGTAACTTCTAAGACTAAAAGTAAATTACCTTTTATTTTTTTTTGTGCTACAGGAATCAATGAGAATAATTTAATTCAAATGAATAGAATATCCTCTCTCTCTAGTGATGTCATCAGACAATTTGTTGCACTGTTAAGAGATCCTACTGTGTACAACAGAAAGTCTATTACTGTACATACAATGTATACTATTCCAGCAGCACAGGAAGTGACTAAATGAAACAAAACTTTTTATGCTCAGGGTCTATGTAATCAGTGCTGCCGTAAACATGCAGAGTAATCACTGGGGAAGGGCTTGAGTAAAATATTAAAAATGTGATTTATGCAGAATACCTGCATCAAATCACACTGGAAAAAAAGCCTGTGCTCTATACAAGCAGTAATCTTCATATTGCAGCAAAGTGAATTTGGGCACTAGACTGTCCCTTTAAAGGACAATTTCCAGAATCCTCAAGAACAACTGTCTGTGTTTTAATGGATAAAATGCACCATATTATTAAATAAAACTATTAGTATAACCATCATGTTATTTTCTAAAAGCACTATGATGTTTTTTCCCCTTTTACATTTGTTTGTTGTTTCTTCAAAGTTCCATTGAAATAAGCTTTAGGAAATGACTGGAAAATAAATCATTTCAACAATTGCTCTATTTTCATTTATGATGGAATGCTATATATTTATTTTTTTATGATTAATTTAAGATGTATTTTTTTTTTTACACATTATATTTGGTTAGCAAAGAAAAGAAAAATCTTCCTCAGATAAACATATCTCTTTATTCAAGTTCTGCGTTTCTAGCATAGCTTACATGGCAGTGGAATATTCTTATTCCTAATTACTTTGTACTTCAAAAACACAGAGCCTCATTTAAAGTACATGTACATCGGAGAGTGCAAAGACCCCTTCACTGACACACCCATACATATACACAACTATATCTAGATCTATATGTGTATGTATTGTGATCAATTCCGCGACTCCCTGATATATGTATTGCTTTGGTGGAACACTTATCCATAATTTGTTTGACTGCTGCAGAATAAAATAAGTTTAAAGCCCCTTTAAAAATGCTACATTGAATCATTGCCTATACATAGCAACACAAGTAGAGTTTCAGTGCCCACTTTACCAGATGACTCCAGTCAGGAGTGATTGTGATATCCAACTTTACACTATGTGTCTATTCAGTAAGATAGTATATTATTGTCCTGTCATTGTTTGCTTGTGGGGAGTCATACATCTCTAATTAGAATGAATACATGTTCTTCATTGCTCCAGTTATTTTTTAGAACAATGGAACCAAAATCTATAGTTTTCCATTTAAATAAACTAGGATGCAAAAGGAAGCATTGCATATTATTTTAATCTGAATAATAAAAATGCATTTACTTCCTATCCAAACTGAACAAGGTGACGTTAGAAAACCTAAAACAGAGCTCAACCAGAGAGCATGGATTAAAGAGGAATTAATCAGTGTCAGTGCAGGTAATCCACCTGTACTGATCAAGAGATATCTAGAAAGTGTGTGCAGTACTCTGCCCTAGGGACGGCAGCCTGGGAAACACAGCTCTATAGGATTAACTTGGCACCTGCCAGACACTATCTCAGAAATATAACTGCTGATTACACTTATCAGACTAACAGTGGACAAACCATGTATCAAAATTGGCACTTACAAAAAATGTACATTTTCCCTTTAAAACGGCATAACATATTGGATGTATTTTTGGTAAGATCACTTTTTGGTCCTTAATAATTATATCTTGTCGTTTTGTTTTGTTCATGAGATAAGAAAAAAAGATTTAAAATCATCTATACAATATTTGCAAAACTGCAAGAAAATACAAGAATATAAGCCCTCTAAATGGATGGTGTCTCATGTTTATGACATCACTTGTGACTTGATATGCAAATAAACTACTTTTCAATGGGAAATGTGTGATCTGCATATCAAGCCACAATGTGGTATCATAAACAGGAAATACCACTGCCATGTATAAGACATATTTGAATTCACGATTTCTATAAGTTCAGGCTAGTGGTAATGTCACTGCAGAAAAATTGATTTGTTACAGCGCTAAGGTAATGACTAATGTGCATAAGTCTTATTATATTGCATCTATTGAGCGGAGATTGTATGGGGATATTCTATCTGACAATTACAGTTGTATGCGACTAGGGATCTTGTTCAAGAAAAGGAAAAAAAGATACATATAAATAAAAAGATATGACAAAATATTCAACTTTGTATGGGGACATGCACTACTTAAACACTATGCACTATAAACCTTGTGCTATTTGTATTTGCTTGTTGTAGTTTAAATGAATACTATGCTCATTTATTAAAATTTTATTTGGATTATTGTGAAGTTTTATATATATATATATATATATATATATATATATAAATCAGGGCTTGACAAACCCCAGGCGGCAGGTTGCCATGGCGACTAGGAAATCAGACCTGACGCCCGGGTAGCATGAGCCCTGCATGGTGCTCTCGTCGCCCTGCTCACCAGATGCACACACTTCCTGCTCTGCCCCCTCTCGCACCGCCTGTAGTGCCTGAGTGAGTGCACAGACCAACGTGGACTTAACATGCCCCCCCTTCCCTGCAGTCACACCCCGCCAGCCAATCCGCGTGCTGGTGGGCAGTTCCAGAGGAAGGGATACACCCACCTGCATTCTTTATTCCCCCCGTCAACTCTGCCCAGCTAGGTGCAGTAGGGTCAGTTGCGAGACGTCATGAGCCAGAGAGTGCAGACTCGCTAAATAAATCAAATGTCTCACAGGCTCATGGGTGCAGGACTGAAAGGGATAACAACAGCTCCCTATGCTGTGGTTCGCTCTGCATAAGAAAAGTCACCCCTGAATGGCTTCCATCCCCCCCTAGAGACACCATGCATGGTAGTCTGGGCATTGCAACCTCTGTCACTGGTCAGGTTTCTAGCACTTTAGGCCTGTGACTCACTTGTATGTCTGACATTGTGTGTGTGTGTAGGAGTGACTGACTATGCTGTGTGTATGTGTGTGTGTGTGAGACTGACTATGCTGTGTGTATGTATATTTGTGTGTGTATGTATGTTTGTGTGTGTATGTGACTGACTATGTTTTTTTTTTTTTTTTACCAGTGCGTACATAATGATGCCTAAGCACCACTTAACCACAGTGTTAACATTCTCTTGCATGCTAAGCACTGTGCGATGCAGATTTCATCTTTTGGGGACAGCTGAATATGCTTGTAACTGCGTCCACTAGCATGTTAGAGGAAGTGGTAGATCCATGTAGGAAAATATATCTCTAAATCTATAAATAGATTAGGTGCATATACTAACTGAATCTGAACCGGTCATCCATACTTTTGTGGTTGACCGAAACATTGAAACTTAGAATGTGTCAGCAGATGAGAACCATTCAGTCCATCTAGTCTGCCTAAAACATAAATCTTATATCTAGGATAGGCTTATGTCTATTCCATGCATACTTAAACTCCATCACTGTGTTAACTTCTACCACGTCTGCTGTTAGGCATCCTCTAAGATCAATTTAAAGATAAATATAAGAACAGAACTTTAATAGCAGTATAATGTACTTTTAATTTTGTTCCTCTTGGTCTTCTTAAATGGACACTGTCACTTATATAAGATGTAACTAGATAACATGGTCATTTAAAACAAACACATATATAAATCATATGCAACTGTTTTTTTTATGATTGAATTAATTGCACATAAAAGGAAAAATAAAATGAAGTGATTATCTCCAGCATCCATTTTGAGAATATTTACCATTATGCAACATCATCCAAAATATTCCAGCCAGTCTCACTTTACAACTGTTGCCAAAGCCTGCATGATGATGTCAGAAGATACCCCCCTACTCTCTTACTGGTTCCTGTGTATCAAAGTGGGCAGGACTAGGTGGCTTTGTACAACTTTTTTTTACCTGCCTTCCAACACAAAAAGAGAGGAGATTAACCTAATCAAACAGGATTATAACTCTGTCCCCTTGTGATGTAATAGTTACATTACCCTGCCATTCAATGCATGTCTATGATCAGAATTCTGCATTCTGTGTCCCCAGCCCCAAAGTGAGAAATTGGTGCTGTAAAGTCTCAGGGTGGCACCCATTGACACTATATTTCACAAAATGGAAACGCTTAGTCAGTCACACTTGTTTAGTTACATATTTTATTAAATACAGTCACATAAAAAAAAAACAAAGGACATATTTGAAATCAACAATACAAAATAAAAAAAAGGAAAACCTTTTCATTTTTTGGTGGGAGTGTCCCTTTAAAATATTGAGTTTTTAAATTGAGCATGTATTTCAAATGTCTGGCTCTGTTTCAAAAACCTTGCTTGCTTAGAGACTTTGATGATACCAGTAACCACTCAAAGTGTCACTACAGGTTGAGTGTCCTTTTTCCAAAACGATCCGTTATCCAAACATATTTTGGGATTTTGCAACAAGTTACAAGTTCCCAACAATATTTATTTGCTCTAAGTCTGTATAGTATTTTCATCAATACTACTGGGTTTTATGTGTGGCTTTTAATAAATCTTACTGGTGAAAATGTTCCACTATCCAAAACACTTCTGGTCCCAAGCATTTTGGATAAGGGATACTCAACCTGTATTTACATCACATTAGGACCTAAAAGTCCAGTACAATGTGTTGTGTGGAAAAAAAGCCAGTCATTCATTAAAAGGAAAATATCCCTCGAGCTTAAAGGAACATTATACATTGTTTAACTATTGCTTCCTTGAAGGAAGCAAGGGTTAAACAAAACATGTCGCCTAAAATTTAAGTAAACCCGACGTGTATCTTAATCTATACACGCAGGTACTAACTGCTGTGTCTCACATGTGAGACACAGCAGTTCCCGGTTGTCGCGTGTTGACAATTGTCAGCACAAGCACAGCCAGTGCGGGGGCTCGCCCCGCTGTGACAGCCGAACACGAGGGCCTAGTTAAGGTCTCTCTCTGCACTTCCTATGGAAGCATGGCAGCTGTCAAAAGTACACACCAGTTTATCCTCATACTAGGGACAACTAAAATTATGTTTAGAGTCTCTTTAAGTGATGAATTGTGAGTTGAGAGGTCACTGGGAGCCACAATCCAAGTATCCCTAACCAATAGCTCCTTTTTCTGTTGAAATGTTTGACTTTCTGTAGTAAACAAATCAGTGCAACAACAAAATGTCTGATCTGAAAATGTCTAAGTATTTTTCTTTTTCTTTAATATGCAGCTCACAAACCAACAGGCATCATCAAAATACAAGTAAGTGTATGTTTAAGGTTTGATCTGTTTGTGTGTAAGTGTAGTGTACATATATTAGAAACTTTAATACATGAAAGATGTGTATATGATCTTTGGAAATTTTGGAAAAATACTTAAATTGTATTTTTACAAGGATGGAAAACTGCCTAGAAAATTGTTCAAATCTATATGTACTATAATACAAGGTTTTTAACCAATCAATGTGCATCTTCTGCAAATTCTCTGCATGACAAAGTGCTCTCCACAGCTTGCCTTCTAATATCTAACTTGTTTGGCTTCCATAGGGTTAAGCATGGACATGTTATCTAAAGTTAAAATCTTCTAGTTTTACTTTACTTGCAAGAATTGAGAAAGGGATTCTGTTACCTACATACATGAAGAGATGTGTCTGTGGTATGTCCTATTCATGACATCGCCAATTACTCAGTATGCAAAATACCTACTTTTCAGTGGGAAATGTGTAATTCGTATATCAAGCCAAAGGTGATAAACAGGAGACTCCACAGTTGCATTTAAAACCCTTTATTCTCTTTAACTATATATACATGTGTGTATAGGAAGCACATACATGCCTATGTGGGTTGCAATGCAATATATATATATATATATATATATATATATATATATATGCTACTGTTATGGACAATGGAAGCTGCTGAAGTGGTATATTTAGAAATTCAATTCAAATACACTTTGCTTTTCCCTGTATTCCAATCCATTTTTGAAAGTGTATGTTAATGTCTAGTTCTTCTTCTTTAAATAGTGTATTACTTTGAATAATGCACTTTCTTCCACATTTACCTCTGCAGACTACATGCCATATTCCTAACCAACTGCAGGTTATTACATATCCCTGCAGAGATCACATGAAATATATTTATATAGCATGAAACTGCTGAGTTTAATAAACCTGCATGTTATCTGACTGATAATAAAGGACAATTATATTAGCCAATGGGCATTTTCAAAGTGAGGCTCTACCATTAACGATTTATGCGTGTATATTCTTTATAGCAGGTATTATGTGTGAACATTATTTGTAGGTTAGATGCCAATTCTCAGCTGCTTATAATAACCCTTTTGGCTGAAAGTTAAAGTGCATTGTTTGTACCAATAACTGCCAAATGTCCTACAAACCCATTTTAGCATAAAGTGCACGCTATATAATAGAGAACAAGTAATCTTATTTCTGAAGGAAATTACCTGAATTTAATGTTCCAGGTTTCATACGTACATGGGTTCTAGAACACAATATTTGACCTGGGAACAGGGGTAGAGGGAGAGGGAAATATATAATAACAAAGATTGTTTACGTGTGTGTGTGTTTATACACTTTCACACAAAACACATCCACCAATACGTTTCGGCATTGAGTTTGTGAAATTTGACACGCATGTGTGTATAAGTTTTTATACATAATCCCCATAGTATGTTGTTAATTGTATTGTGTCATATGATAGATTCCTGACTGTATATTACCTCTTTAATGAGTATACGGGCTCAGATTTGTTACACTCCCAATGTTTAAAGGGACTGTATCAACTGAACATGGTTTTTATTGTGCATGTAGAGTATGAAAAATGATTCAAAATTATCTATACTTTATATTAGCAAAACTGCACACAAACACCTAAATTAGGAGAAAAAAAATGTGTTTTAATTGTGTCTGTGGTGTCTCTTGTTTATGATGTCACCTGTGGCCTTTTTTTTAATTCTCTGATACAGACCCTTTAATATATTTCTCCCTTCCATGTTGTCCTATCTTGTTTGCTCCTTCATTAACATTTTGTGTGGCACCTCTCACCTGGTGTCATCTCGCTGTGACATCTGCTCCCTGCACCTCGCTGCGGTATTCGCCTCTCTTGACCCCGCTTTTATTACGACATGCAGTGATTGTCCTCTCGCTAGTCTACCAAACATAAGGCTAAATCCTGTTCTGTGGCACATCAATGTCATTTCACCTCACAAGTAACAGATAGGATTGCCACCTGGCAGGTATTGTACTGTCAGGCCGGTAAAAAATAGGTTTGAGGCCAGTGTTAAGTCTATGGAGGCAGTGGCTTGGCCGGTATTTTTCTAGAGAAAAGGTAGCAATCCTACTAACAGACTAATAGTATTTCATTTGGTAGAGGTTAGAAAGATCTTTTTTTGTGATGTGCTTAAGGGGTTTATTTGTAGAAGTTCCTAGCAGAAGGCATAGAGTATGTATGTCTGGGAAAATGAGGGGTACTGTTGGCCAACATCACACTTTATTTATTTGACTAATACTTCCCTTTTAAATTATACAATACTGTGCCTGAGGACTGGAGGTTGGAAAAACGTTTGTGTTGTGTAGATAATTCAGTGGCCCGTGTCAGGAGTATAATTACATTTTCTGTAATTTAACTTGTGCACATTGCTACTTCTTAAGGCAATGTTTTTCCAGGTTCAGTCCATGTGCAAATGAATATTGTACTATTTTATCTCTATATTTGGTGACTTCCTTATGTGTGCCTTTAGCAAGCATCATTACTGTTTAATGACTTCTTTATTTGAAGAGATAAGAACTTATTTACTACAAATGACAAATTTGTCACTGTTTGTTTAAGCTTTGTATTTCCCGCATCTTGTTCTATTGAGGATATTCTTATGTACCTTCTGTGGTAATTGCCGCAAAATGTACGTGTGGTGATGTTGCTTGCATGACCACTAGTCTGCATTGTTGATCTATTTTATCTTAATGCCTTTTGCACAGAATGTTAATATTTTTTTTTTCATTTTATTCCAATTTATAAATTCAAAGACATAAAATATACATAGATACACATACGAGATAAATAATTACATAAATGATAAGAATATTTCGATGTTATTATACAGACAGTAAATACATTTAGATATATGTTTTAGATCTATTATAAACATTGCTATAAAGTGCAACAATTTTTAAACATTATTTTCTAAATATGGATATTAGGATAATAAGTAATATTACATAACATAAACAGTATATACACAGTAGAGTATTTAAAGGTTATATATATATATATATATATATATATATATATATATAACCTTATATATGTTATATATAACATAATTTATTTCTTATAATATATTGGTAAGGTTATATATATGTTGATTCTTCCTTTAATGGAAATCAATTCTGATTTGTTTGTGTTTAATTCAGAATTATTTATGTTCATATTAAATGGTGGAATTTCAATTTATATAAATCTAAACTTGAAATGTTTCTAGGATTTCTTCAGGCTCTTGTTTAGTATAATATAGAGCAAACCTTCAGAAGTTTCATAAGTAAAATTGTACCTATTGGATGTAATAAGTCTTGGCTTCGCATAAAATGGACCTATTGGATGTAATAAGTCTTGGCTTCTCACAAAATGGACCTATTTAAAGCAAGATGCAAGCAGGTGCTATCTGTCTTCTTTTTTGAATAAGACAGCTCATTGCCCATTAAGTTGTAATTATACCAATTACAAATCATCTACATGTATATGTTTTGTCACATTGTGCTAATTGACTTGTCTGTTTAACAATTTGTTGTGTAAGAGAAATTGTATTTTGTATCTCTTTTGCAACACATGTTTCTCTCTGCTTTTATATGAGAAGAATGTATGGTAATAGAAAAATGTCAGCCAGTATTTTCCCACCATTTAGAGCACATGTTTGGACTTATTTGAAACTGCTGTGGACTGCCCACTACTTAAGATAACCCAGAATTCTTACATGTATAAATTCTCAGTATTGCTTATATTTAAATAACTTGTGAAAATAATTACCATAGTTTGGTGACTAAAAGAAATCAGTACACGTTATGTAGAATGGAGAGTGTTTTTGTGTCGACCTGCAGTTAATATGCAGGGTAATCACTGGGGAGGGCTTGAGTAAAATATAAAAAATGTGATTTATGCAGAATGCCTGCATCATATCACACTGGGAGAAAGCCTGTGCACTATACAAGCAGTGATCTTCATCTTGCACCAAAGTGACTAGACTGTCCCTTTAACACTAATAACCTAATTCTTCTTGACTGAGTTTGCACCTGTAATGGAAGTTGGCAGTCTCAGAAGGCATCCTCAGGGCAGGTTACCCATTAATGACTTTGCCTTTGCACAAGAAGGTTTGAAGCAGAGTTTTCCAGAGGTAGAATTGTTCCCAATATTGATCCACTCCTGGAAAAAGAAAAGTGTTATGAAGACTTAGCACCTAAACAGCATTTCAAGTGTGAATGCAGAATTTACCTTGTGGTGTCAGTATTGTATCAACCTGCCCAAAAAATTGATTTGAAAGTATTTGCATACCTCCCAGCATGCCCCACAAACAATAATGAGCAGTGACTGTGCTACTGTGCACGTGTAGTATTAGAACTCTGGAGAATGAAATCAGGACTGCATGTAAAGGTTTGAATTGTGGCAGGACAGTAGAAGGGTATGTGATTGTGCTCTCTCACATATAAAGTATGATGCTGCACCATAGGCATTAAATGGTCTGCTTAGTGAAGAATGATGTATTTTGCATAGGCTGCACAGACACATTTTTAAACATTTTTTAAAAATTAGTACATGTGTTTGCTTGCAATACTGATTACACAATGTATCATTTATTGTTTATGAGCTACATCCCCACTGTCATTTTTAATAGGTTTCAGAGTATTTGTTCAATTTGTAAAGGTAATTTGAGATACATCTATCCTTTTTAGGGACACAGTTTTGATGATAGGCATATATCCCACTGAAATATTCACTACCAGACATGTACTGTGAGTCTTGGCAAACTATGATAAAAATGCAAAACCTCCAATACTATTGGAACCCATCAAAGCCAAACATTGCTGATTTGTGGTTTTTCTTTAATTTGAAGGTATGACTGGTATCAAACAGAATCTCAAGTCATCATTACGTTAATGATTAAGAACGTACAGAAGAATAATGTTCATGTGCAATTTTCGGAGCGAGAGGTAAGATGTTATTTCCAAATAGCAGATGTCTTTTGTTGTTCGTCTTCTTCACCATACTTTGTACACCTTTGTTTATCCATGTGTTATTTCTAAACCTTAATGTGATATCAGTGGGTTTGTTTTATAGGACCTCTGTCACCTGAACATGTGTTTATACTGTTAATGAAGAGACTAAAACTCCACCATTGATGTCTCATGTGTATCTATTGCTTAATCCATGCATTTGTTTACATACTGCTACTCAAGGGGCTATTCACTAAAATGTGAGATGAACATTTCATCTCAACATTTAAACTATGCATTTGGCAGGTACTAACCTGGTGAGTTCCCCCTGCTAACCAAACTAACCAGGATTTCTCCTGCACAATCTATAGATAAATTGGTGAAATGTTCATCTCACCTCAACTCACCTGTAGGTGAATAGATCCCAGAGTGGCAGAATTTAAACAAATGCATAGCTTAAGTGATAGATACACATTATATGCCACCGTGGATGTCTGTGGCAGCATGGTATGCAAATAATGCCCCATGCAGTGCAGTTAATTAGCATATCAACCCAAAGCATTATACAATAAACAGGAGACATCCATAGTGGAGTATAATCTCACCTACAACTCACCTTTTACTGAATAGACCCCTCTGTTTGGATCATTTTCATTATCTGCATTCAGTGTTTAGGTGATGTAGTCCTTTTGAAATAGCTTTGTAAATTAATAAAATATGAATTAAAAAACAAACCCACAAGCCATACCATTCATCTCTAATACATTTTGTGTGTGTCAAAGGGCTAAGCAATGTAATGTTTTTGTATTGCTCATTTCCTAGCTTTCTTAAGGTACTTTAGATTTTTTTTTATTCATTTAATTGTGAGCTTTGTTTGCAAACTTGCTGCCACTACAAAGGAACTGCCTGGTGATGTGATTCTCTTGTATGGAGCTGTGATGTCTGTAGGCATATACTACCTTGTCATATAGGTCAGCTTTCTCAGAGGAAGCCAGTGGCTTTCCCTCAATCCCACCTTCAAGGAGGTAGAACAGTAAGTTCCTTTGTAAGGTTTAAAAGATTGGCATGGGGGCAGGAAAGGTGCATTTTAAGGGTTTAAGCTAATTAGACATACCCTTTCAGCTTGGCACTACAAAACACCCCCCCTGCTGAGTACCACTGGTTTTCACGCCGCTCTGCTACTGTGATTGTAACATACAGTGTAGTTATAATGCAATGCTCTTGAATAGATGAGCAGGAGAGGGACCCAAGCCCTGATCTAACATTACATACAGCAGATAGGCCAACAATGCTAAATCCATGCATTAAGGTAAATATTGGAGTGTCTTCTGTGCATTCATAAATTATTAATGAAAGCATTTTAGACTTTGTTAGCAAATGTGAGAGGCCTGTGTGTTTGCAGTTGGTCTTTTCTACCAGGAATCTATGCTAGTAGGGACACATTTCTCATTACAGGCATATATCCCTCTATCATGAAAGCATTATTGCTTGATAGCAGTCTTAGCTTGCTGGAATCCGAGTAGTTGAATTAAATGGAGATACCTTGCAGATCGTACACGCAGCCATTCTGTACTGTTATGTGATACTAAGAAGGGGTTTATTGAGGAAATAAGTAGGGATAAAAATAGCAAATGTGATAATAGAGGATTTGATCCCAAGAATATAAGTTTAAACCACAGAATTTTGTCAACCGATATTAACCAAATCTTTCAGTGCCGCAGGCAGTGTTTACATTCGAATAGATTTTAATGATAGAATGCCTTTAATGTTGTACAGCTCTGTGTTCCGATTCATTAGCCTGTGTGGCACACTCGCTGAACCAATATATTTTCTGGCCCTTATCTTTTAAACGAGGCGCAGCAAGTCCGCAGTATATTACACTGACAGTTATGGGATGTATGACTTGGCATTGATATAATAGTAATAAGTGACATAACAACTGTGGAAACAAATGACACTGTGAAGCAAAATTGAGAAAATAACATTTTAAGAAAAAATAATCCATAAAGGCTGGCCCAAAACTTCACATGCCGTATCTGTTATATTTAAAAAAAAAAAAAAAAAAAAAAAATGAAACTTTATTAGTGAGGCTCCAGAAGTAAAGGGTTTGTTACAAATACCAACATTGGACAGGAACAAGTAAAGTACAATTATAGCAGAGTTATAGTTAAAACTGTACATTAAAAGAAATGATAACTAGCTCTCTTTCAGAGGCTTTAGCTGAGTAAGCTTGTCCTAGGTACCCCAAGTTAGTGGACTTTCTGTTCCAGTGAACAGCTGTGTGAATGTGCTAGCAGGTTTCACACTTTCTGTTATGGCAGGGGTCAGCAACCATTCCACTCAGGGGCCAGAAGCAAAGTCTGTGAGGTGATAGAATTCCACATTCATCTATTGTACAATTCTCAAACTGTACACTATATATAAATACAAACCCAGTTATACAAAACTCAAAGATCAGCGCACTCACATCAAAGCAGGTAGGAGAAAAACTCTTAAAGCTAAACTCTTAAAGTTTCATTAAGCTATTTAAAAACACCCGTCTTTCTAAGATAAAATTGGAGATTTAGTTACATATATGGCCATATTATGCTAAGCCCACCACTACGTCAAAGTACTCCAATAATTGTGGGTCCTAACACTAAATACTGTTGCTTATTGGGCTTAATCTCTTTATATATATATTACTTACCAGGGACCAAAAGGCCTTCCTATTGTATAATACAGAGACACTCCTGCAATTTATAGGTATGGACACCACTTATGGAGCACCTGTGATGGGGAGGGTTTTGTATATATATGTCTTTTCTTTTTTTTTTTTTTTTACTGCTCACCTAGTCAGGAGGAGGGAAATAGCCACCAGAATGACCGCAAGGCATAAAGTGCACAGTTGCAAGCTGGATAAATAACTTTATTTAAGTTGGGACTTTCGGATCTGATAATTTTGGCCAGCAGGCCGTAGGTTGCCGACCCATGTCTTATGGTTTATTCATTACACGTGAGGAAACAGCTGTTCTGGTTTTGCTGATTAGAAATACTGCTTGCTGCCTGACTGCTTGCTGCCTGACTGCTTGCTGCCTGTCTAGACCTATGATAGGTAACCTTAGTACTGCAAATGTTTGGGAGCTACTTAGCATCATATAGGGAGAACTGTTGAATTCATTTAAACAGGATAGGTAAATGTATTTACTATCTTGGGATATGTAATTCTCAAACATATGCGGTGCCAAGATTATCCATCACTGAGTGATGCAGAACTGGTTAGAAAATGCTACTTTCTCCCATGGACACCTGAGTAGCCAAGTTATCATTCATGAACATGAACAAGTATTGGACAGTTTTTCCTGTGTTTGTGCTACTAAACCCAAGGCTTAGTGAGTATATAATTTTGATATTTGTCTTTATACCTACCGTACTTACTTTTTCTCCCAGTTAAGTTAAACAATGAAGCACATCTTCCTTTGTCTTCAAGGCCGAAATTTCTAATTAATCACTGTAAGTACAAATTTTGTGGCAATAAAAAGAAGAATGGTGAAAAAGTACAACAAATCACAAAACACACACAAAAAAAAATCAGAATTCTGAAATGAGGCAGCCGTAATAGGGTTGGTAAAATGTCTGCAACATGAGCTCTTCCGCGTGTGTTAAATGTTAATCTATTCTAGGAACCTTCTATTAGCAGACAACTGGGCTCCCTAAGAAAGAACATCAAGCAACTTGATTAGAGTGGTTTTGGGCAGCAATTTAAAAGACAGGAACATTGTTATGCAAACTGCTCACTTGTGGGAGTTTAAAATTAACGTTAGCAAGCTTGATTTAAAAAAACCCATTTAACTTTTCATTAATTTTTTTATATTGTTAACCAGGAACAATTTTTCCTAAAGTGGTCCAATTTAGAAGCGTGTCACGATGTAGCTTTTGCTAAGCATTTGACAATTTATTTCAAGTGTAATTTATTTATCTATTTTATTTTCTTAACACTTTGGAGAAGCTACAATTCTGGTCAAATCGGTTTGATTCTTGCGCAGTCACCTTTGACTGTTTGTTGTTGATCTTAAAAGTGGTTGTTCAACAACAATTTTTTCTCTCCACTATATTGTCACTTGTGCTCCTGCCTTCTGCCGTAATCTAAATTTATCTTGCACCAGCTTTAGTCACTTTGTGTATGTGAATAATTCTAGGCATACAACTATATTGGGCGGACAATCCTCTGGGTCTCTGCTCTGTACAGGCTCCTGGGGAGTGCCGCCACCAGGAATTTCAGGGCCCCTTACTGAACAAATTTGGCCCCCCCTACCCCCCGCCGACAATATCTCCCACTCGCCCCTCCTACCCTCACAGGCATGTTATCCCGGTCTAATGTAATATGGAGGGTGGTTGGGAGCAGTTGGTCAATATGCCAGTAATATTTTGCCACTCAATAAGTCAGTATTTTCCCCCTCAATATGACATTCTTTTGCCATTTAATATGCCAGGATTTTGCCCATCAATATGCCATTCGTTTCCCATTTAATATGCCAGGATTTTCCCCCTCAATGTGTGATTTAATATGCCAGGATTTTCCCCCTCAAAATGCAATTTAATAAGCCAGGACTTTCCCCCTCAATATGCCATTCTTTTGCCAGTTAATATGCCAGTATTTTGCCAATTAATATGCCAGTATTTTGCCAATTAATATGCCAGTATTTTGCCAATTAATATGCCAGTATTTTGCCCCTCAATATTCCATTCTTTTGACAATTAATATGCCAGGATTTTGCCCCTCAATATGTCAGGATTTTGAGCAATTAATATGCCATGATTTTGCCCCTCAATATGCCAGGATTTTGCTCCTCAATATGCCAGGATTTTGCCAATTAATATGCCAGGATTTTGCCCTCAGTATGCCAGAATTTTGCCCTCAGTATGCCAGGATTTTGCCACTCAATATACCAGGTTTGCCCCTCACTATGCTTGTTATGTGCCACCCTCCTCCCCCTTCCCCAGTACTTACCTCTGCTGTCCCCCGGTGTTCTGCAGGTCCGCGGCTGTGAGTAATTCCGGTCGCATTTTATTTTTAACAAACTTTATTGAAGCTGCGCAGCTGGAGGGGAGCGCAGAACGCTTCCCTCAAAGCCGCGGACCGGCTTAACAGAGGGGGTGATTGGAATTTTTGTTTCCTGGTGTGCCCTGGGCCCGCCGGACCCGCTGGGCCCGGGACGCCAGTATCGCCCGTCACCCCCTGATGGCGGGCCTGCTCCTGAGTGGCGTAGTTCCACATTGCAAAGACTCTTTGATTGTTGCTTTGGTCCTCCCAGATTCAAACAAAATGCTGGAGAGCTGAGTGGAATGATCCATAAAAGCTGCAAACCTAATATTTGTGAGTGAACTGAAAATAATTACAGTTACAGATATGCAATACAAATGCAAATACATACGTAATTTTCATGTTTCAGTTTGAAGGGGAAACCAATGAATCTAGGAGGGATTCCGTTAAGTAATTCCTTCTAAATACAAATGAATCATACAGTTTGCAAAGCAGCGTCTAAAAGTTAGATGTGCCCTACAAAAAAAAAAATGGCTGATCATCCAGCTGTATGCTGTATCCAAGCATACAGTTGGATGATCAGCCATTTTTTTTGAAGGACACTAGGTGGAATTGACACTAGGTGGAATTGAGGTAAGATATATTAAGGTTAATAGCAGTGCAGAAAGTGTGATTGAGAGGGATGGATGCTTAAGGGAGCAAGTAATAAAACAGTGGGAAAAAATCCAGTGTAAAGAGTGATGGGGAAATGATCTATCTATGTGAATAACTATCCAGATACCAGAACTGCCTGAACTTACTGTAATGATTTAATCAATTGAGCGTTCAAACTGAATCTAATGAATTCTTAAGTAAAATGTAATGACAGGATGATAAAACATTAAGATATTATACTTTTTTGTCCCATTGCGGTTTTACCATTGTTTTCCTGTAAATGTAAAAAGAACTTATGAGCAGACAGAAGTATAGCTAGCTAATGGTGTAACATAGAAAACATCCCTCCATATAAAGATAGCCGTTTTATTTTGAAAGCTGTCTTAAAGAAATGCCATTTTCTTTTCGTGCATGTGCAAAGGTTATGCTGCCAGCGGATAAATAAAATGCAGTTTAACTGCACAGTGAATTGTATGTACTACTGATTACTAACCAGTGTTACATTTGCTATATAGCAAAATTGGCCTCTTGCCTACCTTGCCAGCCCTCCCCGGTGTGTAAAGTGTAGATGCATAATACACAGGTGGACATGATTGATGTACAGGATCTTACTTTACTGATGCACTGGTTTTGGAATAATGGAAGCAGGGGAGGGCTGGGGGCAAAAATAATTTAGTTGCCCTTGGTGTCACTTCATGATCCCACTTGATATCACCAGAGATAGACACACATACACATGCTAGATGGGTTTTCTGACAGATAACATACTGATTGATAGGCAGACAAGACAAATGGGTAGAAAGATGGAAAGTGTTATTGACTGGGGAATTTAAAAGTGAAAAGTGAAGCAGCTCCAGCCCAATGAGTAAGATAGGAGTGCACCCCAGGAGGCAATTGCCCCCTTTCCAGCTGTCCCCTGGATGGAAGTCTAGAAGCGTACCAAGAACATCCATTTGCCCCTAACGGCAGGTATTTCTGTTATTTCGCACCTGTAATTTGTAATCATTGTCATGTAATCATTTTTAAGACCAAGACATTTTCTTCCATTTAGCGTGACTGGCTGTTTAAAAAAAATAATAACTCTCATGATTCTCAGCTAGTTTTAGTCAAACTCGGAATGATGATCCGGAGATTTGTCTTTATTTGGTAGCCCTGCTGTAGAGATTTTGCTTTTGTTCTTCTAATCACAGTCATTGCGAGTAGGCATGTGCTTGTTCTTTGCTAGCTAGCAGTATAATCATTCCATAGAGCTCTTTACGTAGATTACATTTTCTGTCTTTCATACATTGCAGTAACTGCATGGTTCGTATTCACTTCTATACCCTCCATTCTTTTAACATGGCAGTAGTGTTACATTTGAAAAGAAGCACCTGCTCATAGTCCCTGTGTGTGAATGCTCATCCGCTCTGGCTGTCCAAATGCTTTATATTGCGCCAATTAAAACACCATTTTATTCAAAGCACTTTCCTTAAAGAGTAAAATAAAGACGATTTTTGAATAAGGAACCAAAATATGTTTCTCATTGTTAACCCTTTCCTTACCAGAGATCCCAGAGCTCGGCCATCCAGCACTGAAGATTAACATGCATATACATGCATCTTATTAGAATATCACTATGCTAATCATCAGCATTTTAAAACCAAAATGTTTCTTTTCTCACAGTTACAAGCACATGTTGTACTACCATCTGAGGAAGATTACAGCTTAAACCTGTTCCTTCTCCATGCCATTGCACCAGAACAATGTACATTCAAGGTTCTTTCAACAAAGGTTAGTCCATGTTCTGTCATGGTAGCATCCTTACTCTAATATGTTCCTTACTGTAATATGTACAAATAATTTCCTAAAGCTAGAGTGGGTAGGTCTAGGAAAATGAACAGTGAGCATGGGTGGAAAACTGTATTTTTTTTTTTTTTTTACATTATCTTTCTCCAATGCCTTAATTCTAAGAAAAAAAATGTATAGTATATGAAATATATTCTTTAGGAATGAGTCACATTTCTCAGACATTGCATGCAAAATGTTGACTAGAAACTACATGTTAGGAAGATTTATAGATGACTGGCTAAAGTATTAGATCCTTATAATTGAATGAAAAAATGGAATCTTGGACGAGACATTAATTTATTTGTTTACTAAATTTACTAAAACAAATATATATATATATATATATTTTTTTTGCCTGTCCCTCACAAGGTGGTAAAAAGCACAGAGGTTCCTTATCGTTAAACCATTTCTGTAAAAAAGAAATAAAAACATAAATTCCGTTTGGAATGGTTGTATGAATAAACAGATACATTTATGCCAGATCAAGTTTTTTAGTGTAGCAAGGTAAAGTACATAGAAACATTTGCAATACAAGATGACTGCTTTAGTGACAAGTTAACACTTGAACAGTTCTGGGATCACAATGCTTCGTCAGAGTCTGCAGAGCCTGTTCAAACCTCACGGTTGCAGCTTCGAGTCAGCTCTTCATCCCTCCGAGGTCAATAAATGAGTACCATCGATTGGGTAATACAATCTATCATGGTTAATTGTGAGAACCCACTGGGAGTATGGCAATATATATATATATATATATATATATATATATATATATATATATATATATATATATATATATATATATATATATATATACAAGGTCCAAAGAAGTGTGTCGAGGATGCACTCACAGGTCTTAGCAATATCAAATTTTAATGATTAAAAATAACCAACAACACGACGTTTCAGGCTAGCAAGCCTTTTGTCAAGTGTCATCAACAGTGTGAAACAAACACATAAATACACCCCCAATCAATCACTTACCAGCCGCAGCTGCAGAGACCTGCTCCACTAACATAAAGAGGCGCGGTTTACAGCTTCCGGAAGTCGAAGGGAAAAGAAGCTTGCGTGTCACCGTGCGTTTCAACAAAACCAGCGTCTCCACGACAACGGTGAGGACGGCTAAATCTATAGGGGCGTGTCTACAACAACCCATAATAGAGCATGTCACTGGATCATGCTGTGGGGATAACGTGCAAGGATAAACACAGCATATAGTGCGAATGCCCCAAATATCACCGCAGTTCCACACACATAGGAGGGCATCACCCATATGTGTGTCAGTGTCAGTTATCCATGAGCCAGATATTTACAATAACGGTTGTATTAATGTATATGTGAAACCAAACAAACAAAACTATTATATAGACACAAACGTCCACCTGAGAACAAATATGACCCTACTCCGTAAATAACCAAAAGAGGACAAATAAGAGCCGCTCCATGTCACTGTGTAAAGAGAGGGGTAATCCACACATATCACTACAAAAATGAGTTATTATGTTAATATTCATGAGAGTCGGACAACGGGTCAAAAGGTGTCCCAGGTACACGTAATGTGTGTTGTGTGTATGTTGAACCAAAAGCAATATCAACTTAGAATAAGTCTACATATATAACAAAAACCACCAGAATAAGTGAGAACTTATGATAAAAAGACACAATAAAAAACTATACAAAGGATATACCACGTAAAAAAACAAAACCAGACGAAAAAAATTAATAAGAAAAAAAGGAAAAAATGAAAAAGTAAAAAAACAACAACAAAATATACAAAATGTACAGTCTGAATGCACAGAATAAACCACATAACGAAGCGTGGAAGACCATCACCAAAGAAAAGAGCAAGGAGAAACAAGAGATGAGAAGAAAGACATAACGAGGCTTAATAATCTCCTAATGTATAGATGTGGCATTCCTGTGTAGCACCAGGATCACCACATCCAAAATAGGAACTAACCCAAACCACAACTCTAAATGTATTATTAATGCTGAACGTATTTCTACGACCGTAAGGTAGTAATTAGGTGTTGACGCTACAGCATATGCTCAGAAACCAGTCTGTCCGAAAAAGTCAGCCAATGAGGCGATCAAGGCGACCCAATATAGAGGCACAGTCCATGTTACAAGTTCTTTATACAGGCCAGAGCTTCCAGGCAATGGGAATCCTATGTTCTGGATGGCAGAAAAGAGTTGTACAGTAGTTGTTCGTTCAGACCCCGTGGTGACACTGTATCTAATGTGAAGATCCATCTGCATTCTCGTTGGAGTAACATTCTTGCCCTATCGCCGCCTCTTGATAGGGGGGGTATATGGTCAATCGCGATGAATCTCAATTGTGCTAATGAGTGACGTTTCTCATAGAAGTGTTTGGCCACGGGTTTGTCTGTGACTTTATCCCGATATGCTGTGCGTATGGACGATCTGTGTCCCCTAATACGGTCGCGTACAGTCATGGTTGTTTTTCCCACATATGATAGGCCACAGGGACATGTTATCAAATATACGACAAATTCTGTTGTACATGTAATACGATGGTTAATTCTATATTGTCGTCCTGTGTGTGGATGTGAAAAATGGGTACCAGATGTCATGTGCGAGCAGGTCACACACCCCAAGCACCGGTAACAGCCCGTTCGTTGATATTGACTGTTATCTGTATAACAGTGTCTCGGATCTGATCTGACAAGTCTGTCACGTAAATTCATGCCTCTTTTATAGCACACCATGGGAGGTTGATCTACTATTCGAGGTAAGTTTTTATCCTCTGCTATGATGTTCCAATTCTGTGTAATAGCATCTTTTACAGCTGGAGAAGCTACGTGAAATCTAGTTGGAAAGACTACCCGAGGATGTTTAATGTGTTTCTGTTGTTGCTGTTGGTATTTAAGAGCTTTAGATAATGCGCACTGTACTGACTCGCGCTGGTAGCCTCTATCATAGAATCTTACGGCCATTTGATCCAATTGTTGTTTCATCTTTATAGGGTCAGAATTATTCCGAATGACTCTGAGAAATTGTGAGTAAGGTAATGCTTTCTTTAGAGATGCTGGATGGAAACTATTAGCGTGCAATATGGTATTCCGGTCAGTGGCTGACTTTTTCGGACAGACTGGTTTCTGAGCATATGCTGTAGCGTCAACACCTAATTACTACCTTACGGTCGTAGAAATACGTTCAGCATTAATAATACATTTAGAGTTGTGGTTTGGGTTAGTTCCTATTTTGGATGTGGTGATCCTGGTGCTACACAGGAATGCCACATCTATACATTAGGAGATTATTAAGCCTCGTTATGTCTTTCTTCTCGTCTCTTGTTTCTCCTTGCTCTTTTCTTTGGTGATGGTCTTCCACGGTTCGCTATGTGGTTTATTCTGTGCATTCAGACTGTACATTTTGTATATTTTGTTGTTGTTTTTTTACTTTTTCATTTTTTCCTTTTTTTCTTATTAATTTTTTTCGTCTGGTTTTGTTTTTTTACGTGGTATATCCTTTGTATAGTTTTTTATTGTGTCTTTTTATCATAAGTTCTCACTTATTCTGGTGGTTTTTGTTATATATGTAGACTTATTCTAAGTTGATATTGCTTTTGGTTCAACATACACACAACACACATTACGTGTACCTGGGACACCTTTTGACCCGTTGTCCGACTCTCAAGAATATTAACATAATAACTCATTTTTGTAGTGGTATGTGTGGATTACCCCTCTCTTTACACAGTGACATGGAGCGGCTCTTATTTGTCCTCTTTTGGTTATTTACGGAGTAGGGTCATATTTGTTCTCAGGTGGACGTTTGTGTCTATATAATAGTTTTGTTTGTTTGGTTTCACATATACATTAATACAACCGTTATTGTAAATATCTGGCTCATGGATCACTGACACTGACACACATATGGGTGATGCCCTCCTATGTGTGTGGAACTGCGGTGATATTTGGGGCATTCGCACTATATGCTGTGTTTATCCTTGCACGTTATCCCCACAGCATGATCCAGTGACATGCTCTATTATGGGTTGTTGTAGACACGCCCCTATAGATTTAGCCGTCCTCACCGTTGTCGTGGAGACGCTGGTTTTGTTGAAACGCACGGTGACACGCAAGCTTCTTTTCCCTTCGACTTCCGGAAGCTGTAAACCGCGCCTCTTTATGTTAGTGGAGCAGGTCTCTGCAGCTGCGGCTGGTAAGTGATTGATTGGGGGTGTATTTATGTGTTTATTTGACACTGTTGATGACACTTGACAAAAGGCTTGCTAGCCTGAAACGTCGTGTTGTTGGTTATTTTTAATCATTAAAATTTGATATTGCTAAGACCTGTGAGTGCATCCTCGACACACTTCTTTGGACCTTGTTTATTTGGATGAGAGCTGCACCCAGGCATTTCGAAGGATTTATGACGGATGTTACGCTGAGTGCGAGTACCTTGGATTAGTATATATATATATATATATATACACACTAGTTATTATATTATTATTATAACATTGCCAACATAGGACTTTGGAGGGGTATTGTCCGTGCTATTGTGCATGAATTGCAGTGCTGTGCACTATTATCCCACGATGATGATCAGTACGATGACCTCTGTGCCTGATTATAATGCAAATGGAGTTAAAATTTAGCTTTAAAAACTGTTTTTTATTTTGCAGCACAAAAACCTTTGACATTTAAGCCTGAGTTTCTTGGATTTAATTACATTATTAATTGGTATTTTGGAATAGTTAAACACATGGATTTTGCATTATTAAAGTTTATTGCTAATTGGGTGCCAGAAGAGTATATAAAAGCACGGAAAGCAAGCGGCAGTGGTAATGCAAATTGCTCAGTTTAATACTGATAATTTAGGTATTGACTTTGTTTTGAAGGCCAAGTAACTATTACATAACATGTATGGAGGATGAATATGGCACACACCGTTCTTCAGGAAGCTCACTATGTCACATGGTCACTTATACACAGTTGTTATTTTGTTGCTGTATTTTAAGTGCTAATTGTTGACTGTATCTGAAACATCATTTTTTTTTAATTTACGTTTTCGTACAAAGCAAATTACTTTTTCTGTCATTAGGGTGTCAGTAACATCAACAGTAGCATCAATTACATAACAAAAATTGCTGTGACAATCCTGGAATATATGAGGGGGTGTCTCCCCTGTAGAAATGGACTCATCCACTTACATTACACCAACAATATGCAACACCACTCAGCTCGCATGTCTAGGATATATGCTGTGGTGGTCCGGTGTAGGGATCTGGATGTTTTTATGTTTCCCGAGTGCACAGACCTCCTCCCTTGCTCCCATGCTCTCTTTCATGCGGAATCAGAGGACCAGGAGTTCATTTATCATTGGACAGTGGATGAAGAACACACTGACAGTCTGTGAAGGACACTAGGCACACGCTGTGAAGGAGGAATGCACAGGCATTCTATAATGGATACTAGGCAGTGAAGGAGAAACACACAGACATGCTGTGAAGGACACTAGGCAGTGAAGGAGGAACGCACAGATATGCTGTGAAGGACACTGGGCAGTGAAGGAGGGACGCACAGACAAGCTGTGAAGGACACTAGGCAGTGAAGGAGGAACGCACAGACAAGCTGTGACGGACACTGGGCAATGAAGGAGGAACGCACAGACAAGCTGTGAAGGAGGAATGCACAGACATGCTGTAATGGACACTGGGTACTGAAGGAGGAACGCACAGACAAGCTGTGAAGTAGGAATGCACAGACATGCTGTAATGGACTCTGGGTACTGAAGGAGGATTGCACAGACAAGCTGCGAAGGAGGAATGCACAGACATGCTGTAATGGACACTGGGTACTGAAGGAGGAACGCACAGACAAGCTGTGAAGGAGGAATGCACAGACATGCTGTAATGGACACTGGGTACTGAAGGAGGAACGCACAGACAAGCTGTGAAGGAGGAATGCACAGACAAGCTGTAATGGACACTGGGTACTGAAGGAGGAACGCACAGACATGCTGTGAAGGAGGAACGCACAGACAAGCTGTGAAGGAGAAACGCACAGACAAGCTGTGAAGGAGGAACGCACAGACAAGCTGTGAAGGAGGAACGCACAGACAAGCTGTAAAGGAGGAATGCACAGACATGCTGTAATGGACTCTGGGTACTGAAGGAGGAACGCACAGACAAGCTGTGAAGAAGGAATGCACAGACATGCTGTAATGGACACTGGGTACTGAAGGAGGAATGCACAGACATGCTGTAATAGACCGGGCACTGAAGAAGGAACGCACAGACATGCTGTAATGGACACTGGGCACTGAAAGAGGAACGCACAGACATGCTGTAATGGACTCCCCTGATGAAGTCCTATGTGGGACGAAACGCGTTGGGCAATTTTTGACCTCTGGAAGCCACCGTACTCATAGTGTTCACACACCTGGAAGTCCCAATTAGCCCCGAAGTGCAAGGCCAGCTGATAGTCGAGAGGTCTGGGTGATAAACTATTTTTTCTGTTCATGTATATTTTTTTTTTTCTGTTCATTTATTTTTTAAAATAGTGTGTTTTTATATGAGAAAGCATATCCCTATTGTGGTGGTTCTTTCATTTTTGTCTGGTTTTAATAAACCCATGGATTTCTAATGAAGTGACCGGGTACTGCAGTTTATTTCCTCCCACCATTCATCTGTCCTCAGAAAGAGGGAACTGCCATCACTGTCTCAGAAGCGATATTTCCACGCTCCTAGGATTTAGGAGCTGTGTTTGTGAGTTTATTCCTCAATTATCACCTTACCTGTGCCATTCATCAGTATATATTGCACTAGGTGTCTGTGTTATTTTTGTTTCAGACTCACAGAGCACAAGAAGGATTCACATGTGCTAAGTATTTTTAATCATACCACTAAGAATTGGTGTGTTTATCACATTTGTGCTTTATTCAACATTGTCCATGGACTAGTTATGCACTAGTCCATGGCCATCTCCACCTGCCTGCTTGACAGAGAAGCATGGCGACTGCCTGTCGCAGGCATGCACGTTTATCCTTTTATTAGGGCCATTGATAGTTTCACTTGAAGCATCAAGATTACTGGCTCTTTTACTTTCTCATAATTGGAGTACAACCTGTTGTTGAAGTAGAATATCTAATGATTTGATGTCTATTGCTAAGTGTAGTGAACATGATAGGCCTCCAGTTGTGTAGGACAGTTGCTCGCAGCTGTTTCATGACACTTAAAACTATGAACCGTCAGCGCCAAATACTAACCCCCTCCTAATAAAATAACCCTAACCCTAAGTCTCAAATGAATCCCTAATAATAACCTAATATTAACCCTACCATCCTAAAAGGAACCTTAAACGAGCCCTAAAACTGATATGGCTCCCCTAATAATAACCTGCATAACCTGACGGAGATGAACGGTCACACGCTTGAACTCCCATGATGAAGGGGCCACGAATAACTGTCCCATTCTGCCATTGTGTCTGCCATAGTGCCCTCTAACAGTATTACTGTACAATGAGTGGGGTAGATGGGTGGTGGATCTGCTGTCTTCCCCTTGTGTCAGTGTCTGCTGCAGAGAACACTACAAAAGCTATGTGGGGTAAATTCAGAGTGGATTGCTACTCTACCGCATTAATAGAGTGTTTGTTTGAGGATTGCTTGGTTTCCCTCCTCTTTGTGAATTAGCTCATTGGGTGCTGTTTGCAGTGTATAATGTGAACAAACACAGTGCTGTATAATTGCCATGTTTGAATGCATTTGCTTTAAATGAAGCACTAAGTGGCCTGCTAGATTAAGAACTGCACTTCTTTTCATTTCACATGACAGCGAGTCTCACAGGTGTTTATAATAAGATCTGCACCTGTGAATGTGCTGCATTATGAAGTCTGGAAGGGAATTCATAATGCATTCAAACATTCGTTGATGAGATACTGCGCTGTCATTACCTTGATGGTTCAGACATTGCTTGTATTAGTGTAAGAAATGATCATGCTTTATACCTTTGGGAATGCTTGAGACAACACAATGTTTTTAAATATATATTTATATCATATTGAGCTGTACATTTAGTGTAAATGTATCTAATTGACATATTAATACGCTCATGCATAATTTCAGTGAAATTATTTTTATTGTAATACAATACATTATATGGCTTCTTTCTCTTAAATCCTGTAGCCCCAAAACACTCTGCAAGATAGCATTATTTTATATATGGGGTGGGCTGATTCCACTCTTAAAGTTACATATCAGGTTCACGTAATATTTATTTTGTGCATGATTTGTTTAAAATGGCGGTAAACAATTTCACTTGAAGAGATTTTTTATGTTAATGAGACATAACACTTAATAAATGTGCACCATTTAAAAAAATATTCATCCACTTGTCTTTTGCAAATTAAATATGAAGTGGTCTCCATCTAGCATAGCATTACTCCATGGCAGCAGAGAGAGATGGCTGACAAAGAATCAATTTCTGTTCTTGATGGACTGCTGATAGATAAAGGACTAGTAGCCCTTTGGATGCTGGTTCCTGCTCTGTTGTGTGCTCGGCAGCACAAGCAATTAAATTTAAGTTCAAAGTAACACCGATGTGACACTTTTTTTGTTTATTACCGTATTTGCTTGAAAATAAGACAAGGTTTTTTTCAGAACATATGCTCTGAAAAAGCCCCCTCGTCTTATATTCGAGGTCGTTTTATAATCTGACGTCAATTCGAGGTCAGATTATAAGACATGGATCCAGGTCCCCCACAGAGCTGCAATGCGCACAGACATCCTCTGCTGCCGCCCGGCACGACCGCCGGGACTTTTATGATGCCTTCCGTCTTCATCATAAAAGTCCCGGCGGAAGTGCCGGGCAGCAGCGGAGGATGCCTGCGCGTATCGTGCAGACATCCTCCGGCTGCCTCCACTAGGCACCAGGGATATCTGGGCAGCCTCACCTTGTTTCTCCTTCCCTGGTGGCTAGTGGGGGCAGCATCCTCCATGCTGCCAGACACTTCCGTCTATTATGACGGACCGGCTGTCATTCATAATGGACGGAAGTGCCGGGCAGCATGGAGGATGTCTGCACGTATCCACCAGGGAAGGAGAAACAAGGTAAGGGAGAGGAAGGGAGTGGGGAGAGAAAGACAAGGGGAGGAGGGGGGAGAGAAAGACAAGGGGAGGAGGGGGGAGAGAAAGACAAGGGGAGGAGGGGGGAGAGAGACAAGGGGAGGGAGGGGGAGAGAAAAGTTTGGGAGGGGGAGAGAGAGAGACAACGCGGGGACGGGGAGAGAGAGGCAGCATTCCCACATAAAAGGAAATAAAAACAAGAAATGCATTTGTTTAATATCATAATTTTTATTAAATATTAAAAAGCAATTTACATGCTAATATATACAAGTTAAACTTTTTTCTTATAGGGTAGTCTTATATTTAGGCTTTTAGTTTTTTTCCTAAAGGAATATCCAAAGTTTCAGGGGTCGCCTTATAATCGGGGTCGTCTTATATTCGAGCAAATACGGTAATCAAAATAAAATTCAGGTGAATAACAAATATTTACAGCAACAAAAATCAGAGGCAAGGTTAATCTTGGCTAAAAAGCTTTTTCCAGGGTCTTAATAATAATAATCCGGTCACCTTCTCTTCCTGTAATTGGCGTGATTTGAGTAGTCTGATTTGAAGAACATTTGAAATTAGTGAATGTGTGCCCATTAACAAGAAAGGTGGTAGGGAGGAGGACGGGCAACTACAGGCCAGTAAGTCTTCCATCAGTGGTGGAGAAAATAATGGAAAGCGTGTTAAAGGATAGGTTTGTTGAGCATCTAAAATCACATGGATTTCAAGAACAGAGACAACATGAGTTTACTTCAGGGAGATCATGCCAAGCTAGTCTTATTTTTTGTTTTTTGTTTGGGTGACTAAAATAATAGATCAGGGTGGTGCAGTAGACATTGCCAACCTAGATTTCACTAAGGCTTATGACACCACTACATAAATAAGACTTATCAATAAACTGCAATCTTTGATTTTGGATTCCAGTATTGTTGAATGTATTAGGCAGTGGCTGTAGTAGGTCTTTTAACAGCGAAGGTACGTTAGGTATCTGTACTTGGACCCATTCGCTGTAAACGTTTTATTAATGATGTAACAGTAGGTCTTGATGGTAAGGGATGTCTTTATAATGATACACAGATTTGCAATATGACTTGATATTCCTGGAGAGACAAGCCAAATGGCAAATGATTAGGTAAACTATAAAAATGGTCAGAACTGTGGCAATTTAATGTGGATAAGTATAAGATAATGCAGCTTGGGCACCTGAGGTAACGGATTTAGGGGTAATTATTTTAGAGGTCTTATAAGTAGGTAGACAATGTAATAGAGCAGCAGGAAACTGATGTTGAGGCATCGAGCAACACTGAAATTTGTTGCTGGATTGCCTTTCGGGGCAGTCAGCAACATTACACATAAAAAATAAAATAGGCTGTTGGGTTAGGGTTAGTGCTAGGGCTAGGATGATGATTAGGGCTGGGGTCAAAAGGTTCAGTTATTGCCCTATAACTTTCAAAAAACAACAGAAAAACATGTAAACATTGGATATTTCTAAACTCAGTACAAATATTAGAATCTAGTTAGCAGATATTTTATTAGTGTTTTGTAGATGTGTAGATCGATCAGTCACCAGAGGATTTAGTACATATTTAAAAACTTGGCTTTCATGGAAACAAATTTAGACTTCGCTGAACATTTTACTCATACCGTTTGGCTACTTAAATCTACAGATAGTCGATCCCTGGTCTAGGTCGTATAGGTTTCTGTAAAAGAATAAACGAACCTGGTAAGTATCAACTTTGGTCAGGACTCCAAAAATCCCCAGGGGCAGGCAACCATTGCTTCTAAAATCTATACTTTTGGCTCCTCATTCTTTTAGATTGATTTACTTCAAATACTATGGAAGTACCATTTCTTGTCTTACTCCTGAATTGGTTTGTTTGTCAAGTTCTGACAGAAGCAGTCATTTTAAGAAATATTTAGTGAGCACTCTGTATGCCAAGGTAATAATGAAAGTTAATCAAAATCTTCATTAGGAAGAATTGTTCAGTTTTTTTTTTTTTTTGGAGGGTGACGTTAGGATTGGGGAGTTAGGTTTGACTGTTCTTTCAAACATTTAATGTCATTAATCTGTTTAGATGTCGCATTGTGAGAAGTATATATATGGCTGTAAAAAGCTTACAATTTATATTATGATGATAATACTGTGATCTGATTACATGCTGGATAAAACTGCAAGTGATTATTGTATTATTATTGTAAAGTCGCCCCCCCCCCCCCCCTTCTAAATCCTAATCTTACACAAGCATGAATATAGGCTAAGGCACATCCCGTAGGAATGCTTCATTTGAATCTGCTCATGGAAGTTGAAATGCTTTAGGTTAAAAAACATAGTTCTTAGGAAATGACACAATAAAATAGAAAATAGATGGAATTTTGTATTCAACGAAGGTTGGTTTTATGAAGAATATTCTGTTGAAGACAGATCTTATGCCCTTAAGGCATTAGCATTCTCGGCATAACTGAGATGGAAACAGAATGTTATTGAAAATCTAGCCGATGAAAGAAATTGTCTATGTGAGAATATCTATTCTTATGGATGGCAGTAAATAAAGCTCTGATGTGCAAGGGAACACAAGCCTTAATTGCTTGCACTGTTTGACAGAAGCACAGGCTTAGTAGCATAACTAATTAGTTTAGGGCACAGTAGTTTCTAATTAGTCAGAATATGTGGTGGCCTGCATGCAACTTGAGGTTTAGGTGGGGCATTTCTCATATAGCTCACATCTGAAAATATGGATATATGCAAATGAAACATTTTATTAGATTGATAGCTAAAACAAAGTATAAGAATACCAATTAGCTACGTGCCCTTGTGTGACAGACGACAGCCTACGTACAGAAAGCTAGAAGATGTTCCGTTTACGCAGCCCCCAATCAAAGCATCAGATTCATGTGCTGCAGTGGGATTTCTGTTTCCAGGCACATTTTATACATTATACAAGGCAATCCCATCTATTCATGTATTTTATTTGTTTAGATACCAAGAGTTTTATTCTTGAAATACCGCAGATCCGTTTGCAGCCTCTTAGCTTGATGTAACAATGTTATATTGACTAGCTAATTTACATTTTGGAGAGAGAAAGATATTTCCTAAAAATAAGCTCAGCACAGTCACCTTTTTTAAGGGTAATACATAGGAATAAAAATAAATGATGTGAAGGTCCAGGGGGAGGTCATCTTGTGCTCCTTTCACATGCCTCCTCACTTTAAAGTGACTATCTGGTGCATATTAATGTGCTTTCAAAACATTATAAAATGCATGGTTTACATTTTGCAATTCTAAAAATAAAATACTTATATAATACTAGCTAGATGAAATTGTGAAATCACAACAGTTTGCAAGGAACCAGGATTGCCTATACTAGCTGAGTAAAAGTAATTTCATTTTTTTTGTGCTGCAGGAACCAATAAAAATAATTTTCATTCAAATGAATGGAATTTCCTGTCTCTCTGGTGATGTCATCATACAATGTGTTGCACTGTTAAGAAAGCCTACTGTGAGCAAGTCTATTACAGTCCACACAATGTATTGTATTCTATCAGCACAGGAAGTGACCAAGTTAAACAAAACTTTATATGCTCAGTGTCTTAATAATCAGTGCCGAACCTGCAGTAAACACACAGACGAATCACCGGTGGAGTCAAATATTAAAAATATGATTTATGCACAATGCCTGCATCAAAACACACTGGAAATAAAGCCTGTGCGGTATACAAGCAGTAATCTTCATCTTTCACCAAAGTGAGCTTGGGGACTAGACTGTCCCTTTGAGGGCACCCACTTATGGTGGTATCAGACAGTTGTGCAAATATGGTTGTGCGGACATATCTAGTGCCAGCTAACCACGCAACTCTGTAGAAACTAGAATTTGGACAGCACCCCATAACCGGCATATAATAAAGTTCCATGTAAGTTAGCTATAGAGATAGAACTCACCAAGTTAAGGACAGAAATGCAAGCTACTTTTGACCTGGTTAAGACCCACACAGCTCTTATTCAGGCTCCGTCACCTGTGCTCCCTTCTATTCAGTCCTCTCTGCCTGACCATGGTGACTTGGTTACTCAGTCTGGAGAGCATTTGTCTGACTCGGTCCAGGACACCTTGGAATCTGTCCTCTGTGGAGGAAGGCCAGGTGTCTGAAGATATGGAGGAAATAGACACAGTTATTACCAAAGTGAAATCTCATGAACCTTGTATATGATCAACCAAAAAAGAAAGGAGATCTGTTTCAAGGTTTTAAAGAGAAGATCTTCACTATGCATCATGTAGTATCCAGAATTATTCATGACAATTGGAGTCATTCCGAGCGCAAACTGAATCTGTCCAGACGCAAGAGAAGAGTCTTAGCTTTTTGATGAAGAGGTTTTTCCGACATGGGATAATACTAAAGTCAATGTTGCATTGTCAAAGGTAACTGTGATAAAACTATCTTTCTTTGGAAGATGGCTCCCACTTTTTGCCTTATATGGAAACTACTACAGTCTGTTTTTGACTTGGAGGCATCTGCCACAGTTGCCAGGTGGATCAGTGCGTAACTTTGTCAAATTGGGATTATCTGGCCATCAAAGCTAGCAGGGAACAGTTGATGAATAAACTTGCAGTTGATTTCCTATGTGACGCCTCAGTGGAATTCATTCATTTGAATGGAAGGGCGTCTGCTCTTGCAATTACTTCCAGATTGGCCTCTTGGTTAAAAACGAGGTTTACTAACAACGCTCCTAAAGGCAGGCTCCTTAATTTTACATTTAGTGGAAAACAGCTGTTTACGAGTGAATTGGAGCGCCTTCTTGAAAGTGCTGTTTAGAAACTCTCCTATTCCTTTCCACAGTCCTTTGCAAGTCAGTACAGGGATTCTGATAAAAGGTGATTTGCAGATGAGGGAGTTCCAGCAGAAGAAGATCTCACAAGCATTGTGAAAGAAGACCGAAATAAATGCTCCCAAGATACCATTCAGCCAAACAAACTGACAATGTTGGGGCATGTCTGGCACAGTTCTCAAGTGCTCGAAATTCCCACAAAACCATGGGTGAGAAGAATTATTTCTCCCAGGGTAATCGCTAGAATTTTCCATCAGACCCCACAATGTTTTTTGAGGTCTTGTCTTTCCATAGACGCAGAGTAGACAATTGTGCACTTCAGACATATGACAATGTTGATTCCTTTTCCTCCAGGAGAAGGTTGGGTCTCTGCATCCCAGTATTCCTTGTCCCAGAAGTTACAGGATGGTTCAAATTGATCATCGATCTATGGTTCCTGAACACCTATCTGTGACAAACCTGTTTCAAAATGGAAATTGTAAAATTCACTCTGGATAATCAACATTACAAGGCTACTGTAGACTGAAAGGATGTGCATCTCCATGTCACCCTTCATCTGGAACACTAAAAATATCTAAGAGTGGAGCACGCTCGGGATGTCAGTATTGTTGTTCCACCTTCAGGGCTCCACATATTTGGTTTTGATCGAGTCGGCATTGCCACTGAGCATTTTACTTGAAGTGATTCTATCAACCTAAACATTGTTTTTACTATGAATGCAGAGAATAAAAAATGCTGAAAAATGATACATAGCATTGTATTAGCAGAACTGCATGCAAATGCATACAATAAGTAAAATATATGTTGTACATGTGTCTATGGTGTCTCCTGTTTATGATGTTACCTTTTATGGCTTGATATATAAAGTCATAGACGAGGTCATAAGCAAGATACACAACAGACACATTTGAAATATGTTTCTCTTGTTTAATGCATTTGCATGCAATGTATAGATCATTTTCATCATTTTTATTCTGTACATTCAAGCAATGGTCCTTTTAAAATGAACATGTGCAAAAGAAGGTGCTAGTATAAGAAAAAGCAATTGTACAATATGTCATGCAGGCAGTGGTGTGTTTTGGATTTGTGCTGCCCTAGGCACTACAAAATTCGGTCACCCCTCCTCCACCCACTTTGCACATCCGGGACATGCCTCATCGCCCACACTGCACATGCGGGACATGTCACATTGCCCACAGTGCAAATCCAGGACATGGCCCAGTGCCCACACTACACACCAGGACCTGGCCCAGCTCCCTTAATACACAGCAGGGACATGACCCAGCTCCCAAACTACACACCAGGGACATGGCCCAGCGCCCATACTACACACCTGGGACATGGCTCAACGCCTATACTACACACCCGGGACATGCTTTCCTGCCCAAAGCAAATCAAGTTGGTTCATCTTTGTCACCATCTTCGTTTGGCAAAGAAAGTCCCATTCAGAAAATGGATGTCTCTCATTGGTTTAATGGTTGTGGCAAGACATGGTGTCCTTTCAACTCTGACTCATGAGATTTCTTTTTCATTCCTGTGACAGTGCTCTTACCTGCCACTTGTGCTAATACCCACACTCTACCAGAGCGGTTGGTATTTCTTAGGCCGAGAAAGCACTAGCTACTCCAGAACAAATATGCAAATCCGCAACTTGGGTAGCTTGCATATATTTGTGAGGTATTCTAGAATGCAGGATATGTTTGATGAAGATGCGTCCATCTGCAATAAGGTTTTTATGGCAGCCTGATCTTGATATATTGCTCTTCCCTTGCCATGTTCTCTTTCCTTTGATATATCTAGTGTGCCACCAAGACTTCCTTTCCAGTAAATCCTTGGTGGCACCCACCAAAGGCCTCCCAATTTAGTTATGTTGCATTATGATTTTGGTCTGTTTGTGGTCTTTATAATAACACTGACAGTGTCTGGGGGGCAGAGAGTTTATATACTTGATAGTCCTGCTTTACTACAGGTGAGGAGGAGGAGTCTCCCTCTCTAATGTGCCACCACAAATCTGTAGGGAAAAGGAGCTCTCTGTAAGCATAACTCTGCTTCCTGCCTCTTACAGCTATTTACATTTTTGCAAATAATGTGTCCCCCCCAATGCAATTACTCTGCTGTAAAAAGTGATATTAATGATCTGGGTTTGCTCATCATCTTGTAACAATGATGTTTCACAAACATGCCTTTTATAAGGTTATACGTATATATATAATTAAATGTAAATCAGACTTGTTGAATTACAGTCAAGAGATAATCATATTAAAAGTTTTAAGAATGTAATTACATTTTTCATTGATTCATTTGTTGATACATAAGCACAACAAGGAAGCCTATGTCTGTCTCTTCTTACTCTGTTCTCTTTGCTTAAATAAATAAGGCAATATTTCAAATGCAGCAGGTGTAATGCAAATCCCTTATCAATTGCTTTTCAGAGGTGGGTGCTGCGGAGCTCCAGCTGCTAACTGGTTTCTTTCTTCTTTCAGAATCAAGCTGTAATGTTTTTTCTTTCAAAGCAAAATAAAGATATTAGAATATAACACAATTTCAGGGAAAAATTTAATGTTATATTTTCATTTTACTGGCCCAAGCATATGACATTTGGCCAGTTGACCAATATACAATACAGTTTATCTGATTTTATACATACACACAAACAAGCATAGGGCATGACCGCACACAAGGATTTTGAATTCTAGGAGCTAGCAATGTCTTAGATGAGAGACCGTTTTAATAAATTGTGTTTAAAGTCAATATGCTGGGATTCTTTGTTTACATGTACGTAAATGAAATCTAAATGTAAACTGCACATCATTATCTGTCCTTGTAAAAGAACCATTGACTTAAATATTAAAAACATGGGTTAGTGTGGACATGGCTTAGGGTGGCTGAACCCTTAAGTGTTCAATGAAAAGTAGGTGACCAGGATAGAAAGCTGATGTATGAGCTGGTTCTGAAAGAGGAGTGAGAGGAAGAGTTACATAACAGAATCGTGTTAATAACATTGCTTTATTACAACACTTAAAATACCAAATGGATTCTCTTACTAATGCAAACAATAGTAAAATGGTGTGTACTAACAAGAAGCAGTTGTCCCCAAAAGACCCCCTCAATATGCTATGTGAGGAAACACCAAATGCGTTTTGCCCAGTAGGGGCTTCTTCAGAGGTAAGAGATTGTAACAATTCTTATGGAAACTTTGCCTCTAGAGGCAGTCAGCAACATTACAATGGGGAAAAAAAAGACTCAATTAGCTTAAAACTGTTATTATGGTTAGATTAGTTTATAGGGTTAAAATTAAATTAGGGTTAGCATAAGGTATAGGGTTAAAATGTAATTTAAATGAAAATATATTAAGGGCTAGCATAAGGGTTAGAGTTGGGGTTAAATTTTGGGTTAGGGTTAAATTTACGGTTCAGGTTGTGGTCAAAAGGCCAGTGTAGGAAGAAAAAACACTTTTTGGTTTTTGCCCCATAAAAATGCAGAAAAGCATGGAAACATGCATATTTCGGAACTCGGGACAACATTTAGAAACTATTTAGATGGGGTCTTTTTTAATGAACATACTTGTGTAAATTATATCTTAGGTCAAAGTTAGAAAAAGTGTTTTATTTTTTCATCATATTTTATGATTTTTTGTTGTAAATTAAAGATATGATGAACATAATGGTATCTAATGAAAGCCCTTCTTATGACGATAAAAACAACATATAATTTGTGTGGGTACAGTATGTGAGAAAGAAGAAAATTACAGCTAAACACAAACACCCCAGAAATGTAAATTCCAAGGGAAAGTCAAGGTCAAAATGTCTTGTCACTAAGTTTTTAAACTTAATGCAACCCCCCTCCCCCCCCCCCCCAACATAGTACCTATGTACATTAATCCTAAACAGGCTGACCTAGACAAGTGTTAATAATTATGTTCAAACACATAGAATGTTTCTCTTAAAACATATAAAATTCTAATATCCATTTTGATTAAATAAATAATCGATATCCTTGGCATGCTTAGTTGTTGTGCTTACCCTGCTGATTGTGTAATGCTTTTAAATATTAAATTATTTGTGTGTAATGCTTTTAAATATTTCGGCAGTGATTGGTATGTGTATTCCCCAGACATTTCAGCTGCTCACGTTTTTATTTTGTTTTCTGCGTTTCCCCTACCCTCAGTAATAACTATGTCAGTGCCTGTGCACTAAGAAAAGCTGATAGCACACAGGGGCCTGTGGATCGTACCTTTCATTGAATTACCACATAATGTGATCCAAGTCAATTAGGTTCGTCACAATAATGAAGATTTACAGTGGAAAATTGTTTCTTGCCGAAACTTGAGTAGGTTTTGAATTGCAATTTCAAGTTAAATTCCAGAATGTGTTAAAGTGACATCTTTGTGTCTACTAAAACCATTACCGCGAATTGTGACATACAAGACAGCAGATTTGTAGCTACACATAGACAACGATATAAAATCTACAATTCTTTTCTCTGTTTTTATTGAGTTATACATCAATAACTTAAAACAGCATTATAGAACGGTCCTGCACACCGTAAAATTGGTAGCAGCAATACTGAGCCGAGTTTAAGGTAATCTGCTTCAGATCTGCAGAAGATGTTGGTGCCTGATGATTAAATGAAAAGCTCTAGTGACGCAGTTAAATATTACCTTTGGTTCATAGTGAAAGCCTGAGCATATGTAACATGGGAAGAGAGCATGACTCGTATAAGCAAGTCACTGACGATCTACAAAGGACTTTTTGTTGCAGGGTCTAGAGGGCTCCCCAGGAATTCGGGGCTGTAGCTGATGTTTCTGTTTGTTATTCGTGACATACTTCTCTAAATAGTGGTCCTTTGCTAGAGGAACTGTAAAAATCTTTCACAGCAGCACACCTTTAAAGCAAAGCACCTCTGGGATATATACACCTTTACTGCTGCAGTGATGGAAATTGCTGAAGAAATCCACTTATGGGCTGACCAGGTCAACTAGGAAATCATTGACGGTCTTATATTTGATTTGGACTACAGTGTATGCCATCCATGGTATAACAGTGCGGTCATAACCCTGCTTGATGGTAACTGAAGCCGTAGTAAGTTTATGGGCAACAAAAAAGGGCACGATTTTAAAGACGTGATTCCAATAAAAATCATGTGCCAGAGGTGTTAGTGAAAGTCTTATAGTGTTATTCCACTTCTGTTACTTGTGCAAGGTTATGTTTGGTCATGTTGCCCTCGTAATCTTAGAAAAATGATATCTGCAGAGATATATAGATATATAGCTTGATGTCATAAAGGAATTTGGCACACACTAAATGTGACTTCTATATATTATTATTTACCTTTGCATTTTACCAGCTTCTATCTGGACCTATATATTGTATTGCAGAGTACAAGCAGTGCACTCAAATGTACTGCATACACACACACATACACTTGTTTGCGCTTAAATAGATTGTATTGGTAGCTATCTCTTAGCCACTCCAAGCAGTTTGAAGTAGCTTAATACTCATCTGTACAGATTTGTCTCATACACATGCTATGATTTCTCTTCTAAAAAATGATTAAAATGTTTTAAAGAACCAGATGGGTTGACCTGGAGAACGACCTGATGTTCCCAGACACCCTTCTGTTTTATACACGGACCCCTAAGCCACACAGACTTCTCTTCCATGCACTTTACACTTCCAAACTTACTGAGAATTTTGGAAAAAAAAAACAGGTGTTGAAATTTTGACTGACCTCCCTGATGCCACTTCATCGGAATACACTCCTACCTCCAGGCATGTCCCAAACATGTTTCAAGGAACTAGATCAAGCTCTAGAATACAGGATGTGTTCACAGATGGGAATACACTATCTTTTGAACAAATGATTGACTACTTAACATAAGACAACAGATTATTTTAGATATCTGTGGCTGAGGGTCTTTTGTAGCAATCTACAAATTTCTTTAGCAGCTACTACTCATAAGACGTAGTTTGGACGCATTTGCCTGGCAGACACATCCACAAAAGGTTTGAGTTTCAGTGTTTATTTATGATTAGCTCTAGAAAGCTCATCTCTACTTTACCATATGTTCAGCTCCGGGAGAGGGACATTGGAGAGATACTGGAGGCAGAGGACTGAGCCGATATTGGGATGCCAAGGCTAAAATCTCTATCTGTACAACTCACAAGCCTACAAAACCCTGCTGAGATGGTACAACACACCAGGCAACATATGGCCTGAAGTGTCCTCTCTTTTCTGGAAGCATGGGGAGTGGAGTTCTCCGGAGCATCAAACAAAATCACTGCCTATCTCAATGATTCTCCAAAGACATTTAAAAAACTATGGCTGCCATAGAACTCACTTTTCTCTTAAGGAAGCTTATCTCAAACATGCATTATCCAAATAAAACAACCAAGATCCACATGTGTCTGTACTCCTATATTATAAAATACAGCTGGTATTGTAAAATGCTAAGGTTATCTTGAAAACTACATATAACATATGCTTTTAGGTGTCTAACCCTATCCTTCAAATTCCATATAGACAACACAACTGTCTACTTTAAACCGTTCACTTTTTAATTGTTACCATTTAAAATAAATATATATAAATAATATAGATTCACACATATTTTTAAAATATTTTTGTGTGATATCTTATGATGAATTTTTTCTTTTCACTTGTGTATATCTATTCCATTTTTATCTCTCACCAATAATAGTGCCTGTAGAGGACACTAATGAATGTGAAGCAATACAACATCTGTAGAAGCCTTGACGTTTGTGTATTTGATAATGAGAAGTGTCTCTGGATTCCAGTAAAACCTATTCCATTCATTCTATTTAACATGGGGTATACTTTGAACTTTGTATGGAATGTTTTGAACCCTTTGCAGCTTTTATTGATAGCTTTTTCAGATTTAAGTTATAGGATTTTGGCATCTATAAGGAATACAATAAAGGTTGGGTAGTTTTCCTTCTAATGTAGATTACTATGGTGTGACCATTCATTTGTAAGAAAGGCAGTGATTCCATTCCTATGGTGGAAATAAGTTTGTAATCCCCACAAGCTGTATGCTCTTGTAAATCTGCTTCTAACACACTCTGCAGGGATTTGTTCTTTATTGACGGTTACCCACTGGAGTATTGACTTTGAAGTATGATTTTTCTGCCGTTTCCTGATGGTATATATAACTTTTCTTATACTGCTTGGAATACAGCCATTCATTCAATGCAAATTGATTTGCAATTACCTTAAAATGTTGCATGAACTCTGCTTATAAACATATTTTTAAACTGCAGGTTTACCTTGTTCATTCACAGGATCAGGTTTATATGATGGGGGAATGACAGCTTAAGAGAGCACTGCCTCTATATGACAAATTAAATGTTGAAAGATCCATTCAGCTTGCCTTTGTCTTCCTCGTATTCTAGATTGAGATAAAAATGAAGAAAACGGAGGCGATACGGTGGGAAAAATTAGAGGGCTTGGAGGAGTGTCGTATAAAACACTTTGCAGCGGGTAAGCTGTCATTTTGCAATGTATTGTGCAGAGAAACAATGTGTCTGGCTAATTCCTCCTTTACCTACATATAAAATATTCCTTAGAACACTCACAACAACCACTCAGAAACATAAGGAAATTAAATAATTTTGTCCAATTTCCAACATGTTTGTATAAAGAAGCTCTAAAATATGAAAAAATATACACTGTACGGACAAAAGTATCGGTACACCTGACCATTACACAAACAGGGACTTTTATGACCTAACATTATAAATACATAGCTTTTGGAGTGTTTCTGTAGAAATATTTGCCTATTCATCCAGTAGAGCATTTGTGAGGTCAGGCACTGATGTTGGACAGGAAGGCCTGGATCGCATTCTTAGTTCCAGTTCACCCCAAAGGTGTTTGATGGGGTTGAGGTCAGGGCTCCGTGTGAGCCAGCCAAGTTCTTCCACACCAAACTCAGCCAAAAAGGTCTTTATGGACTTGGCTTTGTGCACTGGGGCACAGTCATGTTGGCATAGAAAAAGGTCTTTCCACAAACTGTTCCCAAAAAGTTGGGAGCATAGCATTGTCCAAAATGTTTTTGTATGCTGAAGAATTAAGATTTCCCTTCACTGGAACTAAGGGGCCTAGCCCAACCCCTGGAAAACAGTGGCATACATTACACCACTTGATTCAATGCTTGGTATTGTACTTGGTGATGTTAGACTTGCATGCAGCTGCTCGGCCATGGAAACATGGCCGAGCAGCCATGCATTGCCTTACACACCATGCGCCTCAACACTTGGTGACCCCACTCTGTTACTTTATGTGATCTTCAGCTTAGTGGCTGAATTGCTTCTGTTCCTAAATGCTCCCACTTCCCAATAATATCATTTATAACTGACAGTGGAATATCTAGCAGGGATGAATTTTCACAAACTGAATTATTGCAAAGGTGCCATCCTATCACAGAACTATGATTGAATTCACTGAGCTCTTCAGAATGACCATTTTTTTCACAAATGTTTGTAAATGCAGACGTGGTTAGGTGCTTAATACCTGTGACAATGGGTCTGATTGATACACATGAATTTAATAATTAAGCGGTGTGTCCCAATACCTTTGTGCATATAGTGTATATCTATGGGCAGGGCCGGGTAGATTCCCATGGATTAAGTCACCTGAAAATGTACTCTTTGTGCTATTTTATTTTATTCATCTTTGTGGGATGCTCATTTCTAGAATTCTCTAAAAAACAAAACAAGCTTGCTCCTTTTATTCTGTTCCATTGACTATTCAAATGTATAGGGTAATTGCACATCAGTAAACACAGACTTGTGACTTGGAAATTTAGTATTCAGTTTTTGTACACGTTGAAGGAAAATAATTGATGAAAGATAACTAGTGTTAGCCGTCTGAAGACACCATTAGTGGTCATGTAGTAGAACAACCTCTCTAGATGTCTTGGGGTGTGTATTTGATCATTAGATATGTGTAAGTTTAGTTTATTGTAATGAAAACTTACAATAGGTTACATTTGGAACTCATGGGTATAGATGGTGTATCAATGTCTTAACCCACTGTTCTAGTCACTGGCTGACGAGAAGGCCTCTGTATCCCAATTACTGGTTTGAGGTCAGAATATAGGACAAGTTTGCTTTTTGAGTTTTGATTTGAGCAAATACATTACTTCTATCATTGCATAACAATTTCATGACACAGTGATCACACAATTGCTGTTTTTCCAGTACATTTAATATTACAATCCCTGATCTCTTTTAACTTCCTTAACTTATATTTGTTCTGCTTTGATATCACAGTACTTAATAGAACTGTACCTGAACAGAGGACATGCATGAGTAACATCCACTTTGGTGTAGTTTAGAGGGCAAACTCGGGTCTATTTACAAAGAGGTGAGATGAACATTTAATTTCCCCAATTTAGCTATACATTGTGCAGGGACAAACCTTATGAGTTGGCATAGTATGGGTAATGCATTCATAATTAGTGAGGTGGAATGCTCATCTCACCTCAATTCACTTTTTTTTTTAAGTGACTAGTCCCCACTTTCAAGTGCAATGGATTTCAAGTATTTGTATTACATTTACACTGTTGGTGGGAATAAATCACCTTTTAGCAGAAGGAATATAGGGTTTGACACTGATCCTCGGGATCAAGCTTTGCAATTATCAGGGCCATTCAGTCTGGAATTGCTTCCTCCATAGTGAATAACTGAAACCTCACAATTGTAGTTTTTTTTAAGCCCCAACATAAAACTATGACTGACAAGCACTTTGTTAAAACAAGTGACAACTTCTCATGGGAAGTTTTCTGATGAGCTGTCTAAAGGGTTATTATTTTTGTCAGCTGTTTTGAAAGTTCTCAGCTAGGAAACTTCAGTGCATGTTATTTTCAAAGTTAATTATAAAGTTGTTTTCTTTTTATTTCTGGGACGTTACATTCTAATCCAGAATCTCTTCACAAATACCCATCATCCTCTCATTATACAAAAAACTGGGATAAACTGGTGGTCGAAATCAAAGAAGAGGAGAAAAAGGAAAAACTGGAGGGAGATGCAGCATTAAACCAATTGTTTCAGCAGATTTATTCAGATGGAAGCGACGAAGTGAGACGGGCCATGAACAAATCATTTGTAAGTAAAACAACAGCCTGATAATAATAGTAATTGTATTTATAATGTGTAAGGCACACAGTATAACACAACAGAAAAAAAAAAAAAAAAATATATATATATTCTTGCAAATTCTTAACACAGTTTGTAGATTTTATTTTATTAAATAGATATGTCTGTAACAATAAAACAAGCTGGAAAAGTTCTCGGAAAAGGCTACTTTGCCCTGATTTTTGTAGCTTAGTGTGGGCCTGTTTTTAAGTAGACTTTATGATATATGCGTGCTCTGTTCTGTGTGTGTGTGTGTGTGTGTGTGTGTGTGTGTGTGTGTATATTAGTAAAACAGACTGCAACTTTTTGAATCCTAAAATAAAAGGGTCACCTTAAGGGGTTGCTGTCCTAGCCTTTGGACAACACAACCTATTAGTTCAGTGCTTTGTCATAGATTGTGTTTGTTATCTAAATATATAAACAAAAAATGGAGAAGACTGGCTGAGAACCTAAAAAATCTACAAATATTAGATTATCCTCTCTTTCCAAAAGGCTTTCTAAAAATGACTTGTTTCAGTTACATGACCATTTGAAAGCTAGTGATTTTGCCAGGAAGGCCATTCCTGTGAACAGTTATTATCAAGAGAAATGGATAAAACGTGGGATGTATCTAGCAGTTTGGAAAGTGACAGCCAGTAACTGGTTTATAAATAGACTGAAGTTTCTATATACATATTTTGTTATATTCACTTATCTGAAAGTTGCTGAACAGGTCTAACCATTGATTAGAAAATTATGCTTGGAAATGGTAGTCATGTTTACGGATTACAGGTTATATATTTGTTTTATGATCTCTTCTGTGCTCTCATATTTCACCGTGTTTGTGTGTTTTTTTCTTCTACCAAGAAATCCTGTGGTTGCTGTTAAAAATAAAATATGTAAAATTGTGTCAAGTTTGTTAAATGGGTGAAAATAAATGTTATACAGGACTGCAGTTTTACCAGCTTCAGGGCTAAAAAAAAAAATGACTTATGCAGAAAAAATTAAAATTAACATAATCTTCCTTTGCAGTAAAAATCGTGCACGTTTAATGAAAATTGAATGAAACTAATAGTCATTCAAGAGTGCTTCCATTTTAGCAGCATGAGTCAGAAATCTAGGAATTAATGCAATATACTTTCTGTATTGGTGATTTGTATGGCTTCTCGTGTAATGGTCATTTATGTGGTGATTTAAAAATGGAATAACAGTCACTTCTTTTCATAGCATAAACCTGTTGTAATAAGTCAGTGGATTTGGTCTTTTTATTATTAAGGCTCCTAGTGCATAGAGGTTGTCAGTTGTAGCCCTTCAAATGCTTTAATCTCAGTTGATATTGGAAGTCTTACAGTCCATACCACTACCTTGTGGGTTACTTATATAGGTCACTTCTGGAGCAAGGTTCTGAAAATGGAGTATTTGTTGGTAAATCAGTGGAATGTTTCTGCTTATTGCTCCACTTTTAGACTTTTGATCCAGATTTGTCTGTTATAAAAAAAAACACATTGTGTCTTTGAAGATCTCAAACAAAACTAACAGTTGCACTCAAAATACTCTAAAACACACCGCGTCAGTCCCACATAGAGTAGGAATGGGATCCCCTTGTGATGCCTCAGTAGCTTTAAGGGAGAAAACGAATTAGAAAAGGCATGATTTGACTCTGAAGGAAGAATTGAATTGAGGTCTACTTGACTCTAGTCTCACTATATTTCTGTTTGCAATAGTATAGGTTAGAGGTTTCCCCTACGTGAGAAGTTACTTTGTGAGCAGCTGCCAAAACACCAGTATGTGATATAAAGAACTAATAAAGATAATGGTGGAATGAAATACATTTTCACAGATTTTGCAAATATTGGCATAAACTGGTCTAAAAAAAAAAAAACAACCTTCTATATATCCATATATGATGATAATAAAAAAAAAACAATTTCTAATAAATATCTAAATATACACATGTTCTGTGAGGTGAACATCATTTAATTACCAATCTAGAAAACGTGTTTTCAAGGTTATTGTAACATCCTAATCATCATATCGTAGACCACAAAACTTGTTAAAACACTGAAGGAACACATCCGTCTGACTGAATGACCCGAAGCCTCTTCTGTTTCTTCAATTCTTTATACCTCTGAAGAAACCATCTGTGAATGGCATCATGCTTTCCCTTTTTGGGGGGGGGGGGGGGGGGGACAGAAGATGGGGGGCAAATAAAGGGCTAAACAAAGAAGAGTGTAGTGCAGGGAAGGATATGATGGAGGAATGGTTAGGTGAGGGTAAAGCAGACTGGGTGTGCAAATAGCAAGTTTAGGGTTGCAACTCTTGTAAATATATTTTTTGGGAGTGTTTTTATATTTTAGAAGAGGCAGGTGCCAAATAAAAGATCTGTCCTGAGTGACAAATACTCTAGGTATGCCCCAATAGCACATTTGTTTATGCCTTGCATTCAGTGGAGGTGACTGAGTATATGCGTATTGGTTGTAAGCACCAGGTTGTATGTATAATGTCAATATATGTAACAGAAAATGGAGCACCTCGGTCACATGGGTCCAAACTAGAGATGATTTGTTTTTTCTGTCTGTCTGCCATCATGTGTAAAAAGGAAAGCCTATAATTATCTAAAAATCATATTAAGCATTACTGCTTGGACTACATTAATTCTGTGATTTGGGACTTTTAAAACTACTTCCCTATGTCTACAGAGTATGCATGACCTGCCCATCACTGTACCACCCACTGTAATGGTTAGAGGATATTATAATAAAGTGAGATACGTCATCACATTGCGGCTGACAATGATTTCATTCCTGTTTTATAGACGGAATCTGGAGGTACAGTTTTGAGCACCAACTGGACAGATGTGGGAAAAAAGAAAGTGGATGTTAATCCTCCAGATGATATGGAGTGGAAGAAATTCTAATGTTCATCACGGAGTGAATACAAATTGCAATCTGCATCGAGCAAAGCAATCTCCGGTTCAGACTTCCATTTCCTTCTACCCATTGTGTGCTTTCACAGCCCCTTTCTTTATCCAGAATGCAGTGTGTTCACTGCTCCAATAAAAAGTTTCAGAGTATTGAATCAATTGTCTACCTTATCCATTATTTCTGTGCTGTGGGAAACAGCCAGACCAGTACCATGTACAATCATTTCTAATGTGCATGGAACCAGCTATTTTATTAGAGATATGAGTGTTAAAGTTAATCACTTTTGACAGTCACCTGTAAATCTTTCCCAATGACCTACTGTTTGCTCTTTTATGAATTGCAAAATATAAATATACTTTTTTTCCAATAAAATGTGGCTTGCTTTATTATTATTATTATTATTATTCTCAGTCTGAAATGGTTAGATTTCTCTTGTTGAACTCCAGTCAGTTTCCACTTTATTTCTTTGTAATTCATACATTAGCAATGTGAGTTCATGTCATGTTTCATTTACATATTAAGTTGGAAACTGACTGCTGATTGACGTTACAGGAAATGGGTTACACGTCTCTTATCATTCATGCATTTGTCAAACAATAAACTGGATGGACTGGACAGGTATAATCAGACATGAACAAGGCAGATTCTAAAATGATCTGTTTTCTCTCCGTATACCCTAGTGTTAATGCCTTCTGGAGTATATATTTAAGTACAAATCATTTTTTCCCTAGGATTACAATACAATCAGAGTTGTATTTATTCTAGATCTAACTTATTTAAACGATTGCTTAAAATATCCCATTATTCAGTCTAGTCCCCAAACTCACTTTGGTGCACTATGAAGATTACTACTTGTATAGTGCACAGGCTTTTATCCAGTGTGATTTTGATGCAGGCATTCTATTTCCTTCCTATTTAGCTCCTCCCACTCTGCTGCGCTATGAAGTTGACGCATTTTGTCTGATCTGTCCCCTTCCGGGCATGGAAGTATTATTATACTAGGTGTATCTGAGGTTTTTATACTTGAATGGCTTGCAGCAAACTATATACATGTGTGAGTGCCAACAATTCACCATTTGTTTTTATTCTATATTTATGGTGCGAACATTGGCACTGAATCCATGCCAAATAGTGTGTAGATTGTGGACGATACATTCAAAAAGGTGCATATTACTTCCAAAAATAAAGCACCTGGTTACACCTTTTTTCTAGCGTTCATTGATGGTGAGAGATTAAACACACTCCCATTACTCTGTATGTGTGCACATCTCTGAAGGCACTTAAAAAACTAAAAGATATCAGCAGATAAGGGGGGGTGTGGTGGTGGTGGTATTGTTCTTTTAAGTCGAGACTATTATTTGAAAAGATGAGAAAACTTACAAAAAAACTTCAGGGAGACCCCACCCTTAAGTTTACCTCTATATAACAGGGCATATGGATAAAGGAAGTAAGGAAGGAATTTTAACCACTCAAAAATATGATTTTCTGTTCCCTTCCAATCCAGCAGTACCATATTTTTATTTCCTCCCTAAAATACACAAAAATTTAGAAACGCCTGATTATTTCAGGCATATACTCCGTCATGTAACCTTTCACATTTTGTCAACACTTTTTTTACAACCTTAAATGATATTCGTCCCCTCATATCTTAAAGATAGCGTGGCCATTTTGAACCAATTAATAGAACTAACATGTGAACAGAATTTCATTTTAGTCACAGCAGACTTTATTTCCCGAGCCTCCTTGTGATCCGGTGTTCATCAATTCATAGAAACGAGTTTCACCATTACGCATACGGGAGAATCCGGAGTCTGAGCTATTATCAATGTTCCTATGCTTTTAGGAGCGGCGTTTGTGAGTGTTTACGTCCAGTCTGATTCTGTTAGTTGTATTACTTGTTGATATACTGCACCAGATTTCAGGTTACTATCTTTGCCACATGAGCCAAGACTGCATACACAGTGAGCTCTACTTGGTTGCAATTCACCTGTATTTTCACTTTCAGTGTGTTAATATTTGTGCCAACACATGGTGGTTTTCATTGCACTTTTTTTAATGTTATAAACATTTATATTTATCAACTTTATATATATATATATATATATATATATATATATATTTTTTTTTTTTTTTTTTCCAAGATTTACTGGGATCTGCCATTATTTTTCTTGTATGACCTACACTCAGGACTTTGCACTTCGGTGCATAATAATATAAATTCATTATTTTTATCTGTGTTTTGTGTATTTTAACTTCTATCATTAAATGTATTGAAAAGCACTCGGACAAGTGATGTACACAATTCATAGAGTTGTAGCACCCATGCGCCATATTAACTCCTTTATGAACTGCATTTGTTTGGTGCTTGTGTCCAAAACTGTGATTTTGGTTTTCTGGCCCGACCACTTAGCCCCTGGGTGTCCCTGCAACACACTGCAATGTCACCCGGCCGCCCTTAGGCCACTGAAGCCACTCAGTGTCCTCATCAGGGTTCTACCCTGACTTCCTAAACCATGTATATAAAGTGTTATAGTGTTTTATTCCCTGGTCTTAGGTTGGAATTATTATTGTAACTTTGTAACTCATGGTGTCACCCCCCCCCCCCCCCATTTAATATGCCACAAACAGAAGCCACATTAATTATGCCACACGCGGGAGCCCTTTAATTATGCCGACCGGAGCCCCATAAATATGCCACACACATGCGACCCCTATTAATTATGCCACCCACGGGAGCACCTGAATTATGCTACACATGGTGGCCCAGTAAATATGCCACACATAGGCTCCCCATTAATTATGCCACACACGGGAGCCCCGAGAGGTGACCGCAGGCCACATTGATCTATTGTACAATTATAAAATAATAAATACCGTATTTGCTCGATTATAAGACGACCCTGATTATAAGACGACCCCCCAAACTTTGGATATTCCATTAGGAAAAAAACTAAAAGCCTGAATATAAGACTACCCTATAGGAAAAAAGTTCAACTTGTATATATTCATATGTAAATTGCTTTTTTAATAAAAAATTATGATATCAAAAAATGTATTTCTAGTTTTTATTTCTTTTTATGTGCCAATGCTGCCTTTCTCTTTCCCTTGCCCCCATTTTTCTCTCTCTCCCCCTCCCCTTGTCTGTCTCTTAACCCCCTCACTCCCCTTGTCTCTGTCTCTTAACCCCTTCCCTCCCCTTGTCTCTGTCTCTTAACCCCCTCCCTCCCCTTGTCTCTGTCTCTTAACCCCTTCCCTCCCCTTGTCTCTGTCTCTTAACCCCCTCACTCCCCTTGTCTCTGTCTCTTAACCCCTTCCCTCCCCTTGTCTCTGTCTCTTAACCCCCTCACTCCCCTTGTCTCTGTCTCTTAACCCCTTCCCTCCCCTTGTCTCTGTCTCTTAACCCCCTCCCTCCCCCCTGTCTCTCTGTCCCCCTCCCTCCCTCCCCCCCTGTCTCTCTGCCCCCCTCCCTCCCTCCCCCTGTCTCTCTGCCCCCCCTCCCTCCCTTCCCCTTACCTTGATCCGTGGGGGCAGCCGGGGGATGTCTGCACGATACTTGCAGACATCCTCCATGCTGCCCGACACGGCAGTCTATTATGACGGACAGCTGTCCGTCATAATAGTCTGCCGTGTCGGGCAGCATGGAGGATATCTGCACGTATAGTGCAGACATCCCCCAACTGCCCGATTGTCCCTGGTGCCTAGTGGGGCAGCAGAGGAAGTCTGCGCGATGAGCGCAGACCTCCCCTGCTGCCGCCCGGCACGCTCGCCGGGACTTCTGTGACGAAAGCGGAAGTACCCGGCTTCTTCACAGAAGCCCCGGCGGTCGTGCCGGGCGGAAGCAGGGGAGTCTGCGCTCGTTGCGCAGACATCCCCTGCTGTTAGAGAGGGGGATCCAGGTCCCCTGCAGCTCTGCTAGGGACCTGGATCCATGTCTTATAATCTGACCTCAATTTGAGGTCAAATTATAAGAAGACCTCGATTATAAGACGAGGGGTAGCTTTCAGATTTTTTTTTTCTGAAAAAAACCTCGTCTTATAATCGAGCAAATACGGTATATTTATAAACACACACATATCACAAGCCTTTCTATACACACAGACATCTCTCTCTATATGTATATAATTAGTTGCATTTATACGTGTATGAAATTTTTAATATTTAACCTATGTAATAAAATTTTAGAGAAAAATTGCATTTCTTGTTTTTATTCTCTTACTCTGCACCCACATTGCACCTAAAGGACTTAACACAGCACTATACAGTACCCACAGCACTTGCCATGCACTTTTATTGCACCCGTAGCACTTGGCTTGCACTCAAATTGCACCCACACGATTTGGCATGCCACAGTGTCAATTTGCCCCACAGAAAATACCACATTACTGCCCCTGCAGAACAAGCCACAGTGTCACTTTCTCCCATAATACATGATATTTTGCCCCACAGCACAGGCGTCACTAGGGTTGGTGTCACCCGGTGTGGAAACTCATGGTGTCACCCCCCTGGATTTCCTCCAATACAATACCAAACAGATTCCTTAGTAATGCCAGTTACATGGCCTATTAACTATGCCACACACAGGAGCCCCATAAATTATGCCACACCAGAGCCCCACTATTTATGCCTCACCTCTGCACAATTAATTATGCTACACACACACAGGTGCCCCATAATTATGCCACACACACAGGTGCCCCATAATTATGCCACACAAAAGAGCATCTCAATTATGCCACACATGGAGCCCAATAAAAATGCCACACATAAGCGCCCCATAATTATGCCACACATGGGGCCGCCATTAATTATGCAACACACAGGAGCCCCATGAGGTGACAATTGTACAATTCTAAAACAATACATATCTATACATATAGACATCCAATTTGCCCAATTATATGCCAGAATCATTTTGTCATTAATAAGCCACAGCCAATTTGCCCATTAATATCCCAGTATTATTGTGCCATTCAGATGCCAATACCATTGTGCCATTAAGATGCCAGTATTATTGTGCCATTCAGATGCCAATACCATTGTGCCATTAAGATGCCAGTAATATTGTGCAACTCAGATACCAGTAATATTGTTCCATTCAAATACCAGTAATATTGTGCCATTCAAATACCAGTAATATTGTGCCATTCAGATACCAGTAGTATTGTGCCATTCAGATGCCAGTAATATTGTGCCATTCAGAAACCAGTAATATTGTACCATTCAGATGTCACATCCGGTCGCAGTGTTTTTTTTTTTAAATCCCGGCGGCCGAATCCAGCAGATGCGTCTGCTGGAAAGAAAAAAAAGTTATGCTGCGCGATACGGTTCATGGGGATGCCGGCGGTCCGCACCCCTCTCGGGACGCCACTGCCCCACAGAACATGCCACATCATCACTTTGCCAATAAAAGTAAGCCACAGTCGGGTACCAGTTAACATACCATAGTCACTTTGCCATTAACATACGCAACAGCTTGTTGCCTATTAAAATATGCCACAGTTTGCCCATAAATATGCTACAGCCAACTTGCCAATTAATATGCCACAGCCAATTTGCCAATTAATATGCCACTGGTTGCATGCCACAGTCACTTTGCCATAAACATATGCAACAACCAGTTTGCCTATTAAAATATGCCAGTTTGCAATATGCCACAGCCAGCTTGCTAATTAATGTTACTGCCAATTAATATGCCAGAGTTCATTTCTCCATTAATATGCCACTGTTAGTTTGCCCATTAATATGCAGTTTCATTTTGCCCATTAACACCTTAAGGACAGATTCTTTGAAAGATTTTGGGTCATTCTGGACAATGGCTATTTTAACATTTCTGTGCTGTTTGTGTTTAGCTATGATTATCTTCTTTGTCATTTGCTGTACCCACACAAATTATTAATTGTTTTTTAACGGGACAAGAAGGGCATTCTTTAGATACCATCATTTTGATCATATCTTATAATATACTATAAAAGATAATAAAATATGGTGTAGAAAACAACACAAACAATATTTTCTGACTTTTGTTTGAAAAATCATTTTGTTATCTACAAAAGCTAATGAAAAAACTGCATTACTTTGTAGGGTTGTTCGGGGGCTAAAAGGCCACTTTTGCGAGGTGCAACAAACTGCTTCCATGTCCCATTTTGGACATTTTTTAAGCTAACCAGTGTTTTTTACCCCATCAAACCATATATTTTTTTTTAAAGTAGACACGCTAGGCTATTTCAAATGGTGGTATTTTAACACTTTCATTCCACTAAGCCTACCACCAGCCTTTGTCAAAATTTGTGGTAGTAATTTTGTAGAGTTTTTGTTTTCACATACATTGTATTTCAGACATGAATTCACAGATTGTGGCATGTGTCACTGCCAAACAACACCCCAAAATGTGTTCAAAAACATCTCCTGAGTACAGGGATACCACTTATGCATAGGTTTGTCATCTTTTTTGGGGATTAAAAGGCCACATTTGAGAGGTGAGCTTTTTGATTTTCCAACTTGGAATGTTGACATGTAGACCAAGGAAGGGGTTAATTGCTCTTATAAGAGCCTTTGTAGTACTGTAATAAATTACAGTACAAAACAATTAACCCTTAAAAATGCACAGACAAGAAAAAATGCATTTTCCCATTAATATGCCACAGCCCATTGGCACATTAATATGCCACAGCCCATTGGCACATCAATATGCCACAGCCCATTGGCACATTAATATGCCACAGCCCATTGGCACATTTATATGCCACAGCCAATTTGCCCATTAATACGCCACAACCAATTTGCCCTTTAATATGCGAGTGATCATTTGTCCATTAATATGCCACAGTTAATGTTCCCATTAATAAGCCACAGCCCATTGGCACATTAATATGCCACAGCCAATTTGCCCATTAATATGCCAGTGTTAGTTTTTACATTAATATGCCACAACCAATTTGCTAATGTTCATTTGTCCATTAATATGCCACAGCCAATTTGCCCATTAATATGCCACTGCCAAATTGCCCATTAATATGCCAGTGTTATTTGTCCCATTACTATGCCACAGCCAAATAGATATAGTAAAATCCGTTCCGTGTGGACACTTATAGGGAAGGCGGACGGAGGATTTTAAAATTGGTAAATCACATGCGGGTTGAAATTGTATTATTGTGGGAGTTGAGCTTTGGACGGCGTGTTGCACACTTGTTTTCTTTGTTTGTACACACAAGCCAGGGTTACCTGCCAAGCTGCCCTTCCTGTGGACCTGCCTATCTAGGGGTACCTGCTAAATTGCCCTATCCAGGGGCATTGGAAGACTCCCAGCCAAGAGCTGTGTCTAGGTACTTCCTTGGTTCTTATTTCAATCCTTAGTCCTGTTTCCTATACCCTGTCCATGCTACTATTTTTGCTTAAGTCCGTTGACTAGTCCACTGTTATTTGTCCCTGCACTGAGACTCTTACCAGGCCTAATGAGGACCCTGTCACCTCATCTGACAGGTAGGATACTGCTGCAAGTCTCTGCAGCAGGATCTGGTCCGCAAATCATCACAGGAGCTGTTATTCAAAGGATGGTATATTCACATTGTTGTTTGGACCATTTCTGTTAGGACGGCATAGAAGTCATTATGCATTAAGAGGTAAATAGATCTTTATTATTAGATAGCACATTATAAACTATGTTACAATATTTTTTTTAATTGGAAAAGAACCAGCCATGATATTAAAACTATTGCCAAAAATCGGACAATCAATTTATTAATGTTATCTTTTGTAATAGACCCACTTTCTATATATTTATATAATGCATTTATAGAGTTTTTCCCCTTTATGTGATGGCAGCTCTTATACCCATTAGCATCTACAGGAAGTGCAGAATTATTAGGCAAATTAGTATTTTGACCACATCATCCTCTTTATGCATGTTGTCTTACTCCAAGCTGTATAGGCTCGAAAGCCTACTACCAATTAAGCATATTAGGTGATGTGCATCTCTGTAATGAGAAGGGGTGTGGTCTAATGACATCAACACCCTATATCAGGTGTGCATAATTATTAGGCAACTTCCTTTCCTTTGGCAAAATGGGTCAAAAGAAGGACTTGACAGGCTCAGAAAAGTCAAAAATAGTGAGATATCTTGCAGAGGGATGCAGCACTCTTAAAATTGCAAAGCTTCTGAAGCGTGATCATCGAGCAATCAAGCGTTTCATTCAAAATAGTCAACAGGGTCGCAAGAAGCGTGTGGAAAAACCAAGGCGCAAAATAACTGCCCATGAACTGAGAAAAGTCAAGCGTGCAGCTGCCACGATGCCACTTGCCACCAGTTTGGCCATATTTCAGAGCTGCAACATCACTGGAGTGCCCAAAAGCACAAGGTGTGCAATACTCAGAGACATGGCCAAGGTAAGAAAGGCTGAAAGACAACCACCACTGAACAAGACACACAAGCTTAAACGTCAAGACTGGGCCAAGAAATATCTCAAGACTGATTTTTCTAAGGTTTTATGGACTGATGAAATGAGAGTGAGTCTTGATGGGCCAGATGGATGGGCCCGTGGCTGGATTGGTAAAGGGCAGAGAGCTCCAGTCCGACTCAGACGCCAGCAAGGTGGAGGTGGAGTACTGGTTTGGGCTGGTATCATCAAAGATGAGCTTGTGGGGCCTTTTCGGGTTGAGGATGGAGTCAAGCTCAACTCCCAGTCCTACTGCCAGTTCCTGGAAGACACCTTCTTCAAGCAGTGGTACAGGAAGAGGTCTGCATCCTTCAAGAAAAACATGATTTTCATGCAGGACAATGCTCCATCACACGCGTCCAAGTACTCCACAGCGTGGCTGGCAAGAAAGGGTATAAAAGAAGAAAATCTAATGACATGGCCTCCTTGTTCACCTGATCTGAACCCCATTGAGAACCTGTGGTCCATCATCAAATGTGAGATTTACAAGGAGGGAAAACAGTACACCTCTCTGAACAGTGTCTGGGAGGCTGTGGTTGCTGCTGCACGCAATGTTGATGGTGAACAGATCAAAACACTGACAGAATCCATGGATGGCAGGCTTTTGAGTGTCCTTGCAAAGAAAGGTGGCTATATTGGTCACTGATTTGTTTTTGTTTTGTTTTTGAATGTCAGAAATGTATATTTGTGAATGTTGAGATGTTATATTGGTTTCACTGGTAAAAAGAAATAATTGAAATGGGTATATATTTGTTTTTTGTTAAGTTGCCTAATAATTATGCACAGTAATAGTCACCTGCACACACAGATATCCCCCTAAAATAGCTAAAACAAAAAACAAACTAAAAACTACTTCCAAAAATATTCAGCTTTGATATTAATTAGTTTTTTGGGTTCATTGAGAACATGGTTGTTGTTCAATAATAAAATTAATCCTCAAAAATACAACTTGCCTAATAATTCTGCACTCCCTGTATGTCATTTGTAATGCCACTAATGAATGTGTTAAAGGGACAGTCTAGGCATCAAATTCACTTTTTTTTTCAGTGAAATTTGATGCAGGGATTCTATTAAAAGCACATCTATCATTTTTTGCTCACGTTTTCCAGCAGAGGTCTTTCTTTGTCCATCCCCATGCATCTGCATTTTGGCACTTGCCTTGCAGCCCCAGAGAGAGCACTCCAAGGCAAGACCAGCTTAATATGCATTTAATACATAAATGTTTGGTGGATGCATTTTGCATTCCAGACCATCCATTTAAGGCGTTGTGGGGTTTGCCTTAAATCACTAACTTTTTTTATGATCTTGCTACATATTACAAATTGCACACATACCTGTTAGAATGCAAGCAGTTTATTCAGTGTCTAGCTGTGATTCTAGCCTTTCCATGCATGCTCAAATTCCCCCAAACCCACAAACATTGATACCCTGACCTCGTGTGTAGGGCTGATGCGCCAACTGCAGGTTCCCAATGATGCCTTACTAACAGTAAAAGTTCAGTACACCCACACAAATTACATATCATTTTTACAAGAGAGAAAGAAGCACACTGCAGCTAGATGTGATGGCAATAGCAGCAACAAAATCTACCAGTGTCTCACTGGTAACAAACAAAACAAAACAAACACGTGAAAAAGTGCGCTGTAGCCCAACACTCTAATACACACACACTAAAGTAAAAATCATACTTGAAAAAGCCCTATCGTTTGGGCGAAACGCGTTGTGGAGGAGAGGAGACCTTTTGGGACTGGCTTTGTGTACTTTTATGCTGAATCCTATGATATGGAATGTAAGATTTTTATGTACCTTTTTTATATTAAATTTATTCACACTAATAAGCCTCCTCTTCACTCTCTCTTACTGTTACCTGGAGACCTGCTGGATCATTATCCCCTTGTAGGCTCCCTGGACGCTATTGTCAGAGTTATTGATCAGTAATCTCGAGACTGGTACATATGAATAAAGCAGAAGCAAAGTATAACAAGACAGATGCAAGCAGCCTCCATTTTGTGACAGTTGTTGGACATCATTCTGGTGTTAAAATCTTATTCTGTGTCCTTGAGGATAAAAGGAAAGTCTTCCACATTCCTAACTCTGTTATCTGTAACCAAATATTTTACTGATAAGTTCATAGTATCACCTGAACAGATAAGGTGGCCATTGTTGTGCAAGGTTTATTACATCTCATTGTACTGATGCAGACACAGCTGTGTACATACTAGAGGAGAAGGGGGGCTTCTCTGCAACTTGCTAGCCCACCCAAACTGGCAGAAACTTACAAACACAGACACACTGAGATTATTGGGATTTTTGACTTGTAGAATCTAATAAGGGTTATTATAAATAAACCTAGTTGATTCAAATCACCCATTAAAATATATAATGATATCACACCTTCACTAATAAATATGTAAAGTATAATTAATCCTACATATTAATTAGAATATTGTTTTGATTGTTTTATTAGTGTGGTATACATTTTATTATACATTTTTATGTAATGTGCAATGATAAGAATATGATAAATATTTACTATAATTTGAAATTGTATTAACACTTCTATATATTGCAACATATATATTGTATTACATTATACTCACAATCCAGGTATAGCTATAAATCATGACATCATCTCATTTACATAAACACACCCATCCATTCAATTGGCTAGAAGTCACAGAAACAGGGTGTGAATCTGAGATAAGGTTTGGTTGATAAGTGGATACTGGGGGTGTAGAGGAGGACCTGAGACACCTGTAAAAGACCTGGGAGAGCTGCGACTAGTGGGGTGAGAGATGGGAATGTTTTAGAAATGGGCTGAGTCTCTCTCCTTTTGGGGAGAACTCAGGAATATGAGGCTTTTAATAGCACATGTTCACTATAACAATAGAAATCTCCATAGCCATAGTATTGAGCTAAGTCCCAGGAGTAACTCCCATCACTCAATTCTTCAATGGAAGGAGTTTCAACTGTAAACCAACCTCTGCCGGTAATGTATAAATGTGGTAATTTGTTTCTAGCATAATCTCATTTTTTATGGATGTCATTAATATATATATTTGGGTAAATTAAACTTAAATCCCACACTTTCTGGGATCTATATGTTTTAGCCTGGTGTTTATCTGTCATCCTTTCTGCAGAAGGAAGCCAGAGGAATATCCTATAGATATTAACAAAAGAACCATACGTTCTTATAGTCTAGCTATTTACCCAAATATGTCATATCTAATCTCCAGAGATTATCTAAGATTCTCATTCTTAAAGTCTGAGCTAGGATACATACATTATCATTTACCGAGCAGATTAAGAAATAGCCACCTTGAGTAGTGATTGATTTAGTAATATTACCTTACCTAAGCAGAGTATATGTTGGTAATTTGTAGGTAATTATGGTGTACTATCATTAACCATTTTAAATACTAATCATAAACATTGTAAGTTGTATCTAAATAAAATGCATGGCCATCATACGGTTAGAAATGTACTGCATAATAAAGTATTCTACATGTATGTTGATATAGGGACAGAGCTGCATATTTAATGTTTTGTCCTACTTACTTATGTTATAAGTCATATATGTGAATTATGATTAACATCTCTTGATATTGTATTTTGTTGTTACGCTATTTTGCTTACCGTTTGATCTTTATTCTATATTCAATAAATTCATTATTATTTTATTAACAATTGTTGCATTATATTTACTTTTGTAAAAACGTCATCCAAACTCTCACATACATAACGAATTCTTGATATGGGTATTTTTAGTCGGACCCATATATATGAATCATCAGTTTTCATATTTTTTATGATTCATAATTAATAACTCATATTCATATTTTTATGGTTATTAATAATCCGACACTATACAGACTTTGCAGAACTCTGCTCAGTAAAATGTGAGTGTGTTCTCACTTATTTATGAATATTGGCACTTTTTATTTAAGTACTACACTATATTATTATTGTTTTCTGTTTTATACTTTCTGGTTCAAATTGAGCTGATTACGCCACATTTAAGGGTAATACCTGATTTTTACTTTATTGTGTGTGTATTAGAGTGTTGGGCTACAGCGCACTTTTTCACGTGTTTGTTTTATATATATCATTTTTAACCTCTTAGTGATAAGACATTCCCTTGGTGACGAGGGCTGTTTTTAAATTTCTGCGGTGTTTGTGGTTAGCTGTAATTTTCTTCTTTTTCACATACTGTACCCACACAAACTATATGTTCTTTTTATCGCCATAAGAAGAGCTTTCACTTGACACCATTATGTCCATCATATCTTATAATTTACTACAATAAAATCATAAAATATGATGGAAAAAAAACAAAACACTTTTTCTAACTTTGACCTAAAATGTAATTTACACAAATACAATCATTAAAAAAGACCCTGTCAAGATTGTAGACCTACACAAGGATGGAATGGGCTACAAGACCATCACCAAGCAGCTTGGTGAGAAGGTGACAGCAGTTGCTGCGATTATTTGCAAATGGAAGAAACACAATATAACTATCAGTCTTCCTTGGTCTGGTGGTCCATGTAAGACCTTACCTCGTGGAGTTTCAATGATCATGAGACCGATGAGGAATCAGCCCAGAACTACACGGGAGGATCTTGTTAATGATCTCAAGGCAGCAGGGACCATAGTCACCAAGAAAACAATTGGTAACACACTACACCGTGAAGGAATGAAATCCTGCAGCACACGCAAGGTCCCCCTGCTTAAGAAAGCACATGTACAAGCCTGTCTGAAGTTTGCCAATGAACATCTGAATGATTCAGAGGAGAACTAGCTGAAAGTGTTGTGGTCAGATGAGACCAAAATCGAGTTCGCCGTGTTTGGAGGAGGAATACTCCTATGACCCCATGACCCCAAGAACACCATCCCCACCGTCAAACATGGAGATGGAAACATTATGCTTTGGGGGTATTTTTCTGCTAAGGGGACAGGACAACTGCACCGCTTCAAAAGGACGGTGGATGGGACCATGTACCGTCAAATCTTGGGTGAGAACCTCCTTCCCTCAGCCAGGGCATTGAAAATGGGTTGAGGATTGGTATTCCACCATTACAATGCACCAAAACACACAGCCAAGGCAACAAAGGCGTGGCGAAAGAAGAAGTGGCCTAGCCAGACCAGACCTTAATCCCACAGAAAATCTGTAGAGGGAGCTGAAGTTTCAAGTTGCCAAACATCAGCCTCGAAACCTTAATAACTTGGAGATGATCTGCAAAGAGGAGTGGGACAAAATCCCTTCTGAGTTGTGTGCAAACCTGGTGGCCTACTACAAGAAATGTCTGACCTCTGTGATTGCCAACAAGGGTTTTGCCACCAAGTACTAAGTTGAAGGGGTCAAATACTTATTTCACTCATTGACTTGCAAATCAATTTATAACTTTTTGGACATGCGATTTTCTGAATTTTTTGTTATTCTGCCTCTCACTGTTAAAATACACCTACCATTAAAATGATAGACTTATCATTTCTTTGTCAGTGGACACACGTTCAAAATCAGCAGGGGATCAAATACTTTTTTCCCTCACTGTAAGAGAATAGAGCAGAGCACTGAGTTTATCTGTTTGAGCAATGCATATTGTTCACTGGCTCAATACTCCATGAAATAATGATAATAAAGGCACATTATATTCCTAGTCGTCGAAACATCCTAAGAATTAATGAAACGGACCAAATTTGGAAGCAGATACAAATTAAAGAATTGGTGGTGAGCCCTGGATGATCTGTTTGTTGTTCTGGACATAAACCAATCCAACAAGCCCAGTGTGCTGGGCAGGATTGTTTTACCGTTATTCATTGTCCGAATCCTCGGGGACATCAGGGCCTGGGTCAGCAGAGTCGTCATGTGTTGTAGGTGTGGGGGTGATACGCAAATCCATAAAAAAAGGCAACTTTGGTTACGTCTTCAATGGACAACTGCTTATTTGTCACATACCGCAGTCAGTGAAGTTGGTAAACCCCACTGCTATTTCTCTCTAAGGGTGTGCAAGCGAGTTCTTAGTAGAGTCATCAATTTCCACCATAACATCTGATGGCAAGTCTTTATAGATTTGCATTGTGTCATCTCCATATAACAGTTATCTAGATCATTTTTGGTGCACTGAATATATAATTCTCTATTGAGATATTTAGATGCAGGGCCAGCACTACCATAAGGCTGTCTAGGCAGCCGCCTTAGGGCACCAGCGGGGAGAGGCATTGGCTGGGGAGATGATCTCCCCTCACCAGCCCTCTACATGGCTGGAGTGGAGGACCCTGGGAGGGGCGAATCTCGCCAGGTGCGAGGTCCCATGAAGTAGTGCGGAAATCTGATGCCCTGCATCTTCACTAAGCATGGGGAGCGCGATCAGTACTTACTGAGCTCTGTGTGATCTCACCCGGTGAGATCCGCCCCCTTCCAGGGTTCATCCATTAGAATGGGAAGGGGAACATAAATTGGGAGAGGAGGGAACATAAATTGGGAGAGGAGGGAGGGATAAAATGGGGGGGAGAACAGAGGAAGAGGGGGAGAAAACAGAAATGGGGGCAGAACAGAGATGGGGGTAGGAGGGGGAGAACAGAGATGGGGGTAGGAGGGAGAGAGAATGGAGGAAGAGGGGGAGAAAACAGATGAGAGGGAAACAGATATGGGGAGAGGGAGAGTCGTGGGATTGTAGTGGGGGGGGGGGGGGGCACTTTCGCCTTTGTAGCAAAAAAAACACCGGCCCTGTTTAGATGAGTGGATGAGTGTTTGTTTGCAGCTCACTCACAAGCCAGTTACAAATCAGACATTGTAATTATTAGCAATATTTCTGTTACCACAGTACAAAAGGTTACACATGTAAGCCACTGATTACTTTCATTACAAAACAATTCCTATAAAAAAAAAGTTTGCTTTGGAAATAAATTTATCTGATGGGATTAGTGGCACCCAGCAATTCTGGGGTTAAATATACCTCATGTGCAGCAAATGGTTTATCTGAAGTGATATATGGCTCGGAGAGTAAGATGAGCAGAACATGAGACTTCATTCAACCTCTTGAGAGACAGAGAATTAATACATTACTGAATGATGGGCTGGAGCCCAGTACGGCACAGAAGGGTTTAAACACAGATTGAAGGTTGACAGGAAAAATGTGGCTTTTCTTTTCAAAGGTTATGCTGACTACGTCAAGGCTGCTTTCATTTTTACTTCTAGGTGTATATGGTGTGGACATGCTGAGCATCACTTGCTCCTTAGTTATTGATCACTCTGGTGTTGGAAAATATTAAAGACCTCTGCTCTGTGATCTTGACTGGTCTGGTATTTGGGGGATATACTGTCCAAATGAACACTGCACATGTGCAGAATTTTGTGGATTGTTATAATGGCACTTATGGAAGTGCATGAAATGTACTATATAGAGTGCTTTGGTGGTGTTAAGATGAAGTGAGTATTCATCAAAAGCAAAAAACTTGAACCAATTAAGTATTTTGTACCATCTTTCATGCCAAGGATAGCACAATGATGGCTAACCTTGTCACTGCAGAGGTTGGGAACTACAAATCCTATTATGCTTCATCTGAATTATGACTGACTAAGCATCATGGCTTATTTATTTCCCAAGGATCTGCATTGCCAAGGTTTGCCATCACTGGGTTAGCATGATTGCAAATTATTCCAAATGAAGGGGAACTTTCCATCTACTGACATTCTTTATGATAACACTCATAGGGATAGACCACAGCTTGATGAACAGCAATTGGTTTCCTTTCACAAATAAAGAAGAAAATAGGATTTTTTTGAGGGGCAGACTGGAGGGGGCAGCAGCAGAGCCAGTATTACCATTGTTACTGATACATGCTCCTTCACTTCCCTGCGCTTTCTGCACAGACATCCCCAGCTAGATAACCAGAGAGCAACCTGGTGCCGTGCAATAGGAAGTGGGGGTAAACTGGTGTAGTGGAAAGGATATCTGAAGAAAGGGTGCAACCTAAAGAGGAAGAGTGTGACCAATGACGGTTGGGGGGGGGGGGGGGGTTGGAGGTGCATGGGCCTAGTCAGACCCAAGGCATGCCAAAGCCTAAATACACCACTGATTGAAACCCACTGCTTACCATGGGCAAAACCAATGATTTTTGTGATCAGCAACTCCTGGTGTCCTACTCATGGCGTAGTGTTGATATGTTCTGGACCGTAGTGCGCGATGCCAGCTTCCCAATTTTCAAACTGCCAGGCTATAAACACTATGACAAACTGAGGAATCCTTGTCTGAATCCCCGTAGCAACAAGGTCGATATGCTCTAGTTAAATGGAGGCAGCGAACACGAGACTATCAGGGGAAAGCTTAAATCATTATCGACACTGTAAACGGCATCTTTCCAATGTCAATTACCTTATAAACATGGAGTTCATATACATGTGATGGTCAAGTGCGGAGGTTGATATCAGGATGCCCATAGTTATGTAGCATTCATGCAGAACCTTGTTGATTTAGCCCACACTTTGTATGTTCATTTTTATTTTAGACTTATGTCCTCCATACTAATGTGTAATAAATGTTCAGGAAACTACCTGCTAATTACCTATGTTTATGCAGCACTATTTTCCATGCTGGCTTTCTCCAACAATTAATATGGCAATTATCTTTGTACACAGAAAAAACACATTTTGCTTATTCTACTGCATTATAATTACTGAATTAGACCCTGAACTAAAGTCTTGAACATGATTTCAAAGCGAACAGGAAATTACTTTATTCATTCAACTTGCTATTTGTTTTGTAAACATGAACCTATTTTTGCATCATATTGGCTCTTATAAAATAATCCACATATTGTTTTCTACATTACCTGGTCTTACATTTTATGTATTACAGATAACGATGTCTCAAATAGTTTTCTTCAATTAATGTGCTCATTACAATGCGAGGAATACCATTCTTTCATTTTTATTAAACTAAATAATTCTCAGTCTTGTCATTTTATTTTAAATTTGGACATAATTTGAATAGATAATAAATGCAACCTGTAGAGTGACAATGACTTTAATGCAGCCTTAGAATCATTTTCCCTGAGTGTACTAAGTCTGATGTGAATGTGCCATTCCCTTCTAGCCAAACAAGCCCATTGGTTACGTGAAGTGACAACTACTGGCTTTGTGCATAAGGCTTTTGTCATACTGAAACAGGAAAGGGCCTTCCCACAGCTATCGGTACAGAACCACGTCCACGTAGTATTTATTATTTTCTCTCTCTACCAAACTTGACAGAACTCTGTGTCTGGGCAGGTTACTTCTACCTAACCAAGATTTGTCCTTTGTAGGTGAAACTTGATTCATCACCTTAGAGAGCAAGTTTTCAGTGCTCCATAATCCAGTTTAGCATTGCACATGGCGATCTTAGGCCGGTGTGCAGCTGCTTGGCCATGGAAACCTGTTTAATGTAGCTTCCAGTGAACGGTTCTTGTGTTGAAGCATTTATTGACTTCTCAATAACAGCAGTGATAGGTGACCAGGGCAATTCTAGTAACGTAACAATTTGATAATGACAGCTTATGCCAGTGTCATATTAAAAGTGAGTTTTGTACAGGCCAGTCTACTGCCAATGTTTGTCTGTGGAGATTGCATGATTTTGTGCTTAATTTTGTACAGCAATGGGTGTAGTTATATTTAAAGAAATAGCATGCACACACATGTACAGACAGTGGTTCTATGAGCGTACAAGGAGTTGTGATCATAGTTAAGACAAAAGTTGTGGAAATATGGTTCTATCTCAAGATTACAGCAAGGTAATAGGATGTGAAGTGACAGGGTTTTTATGAAAGTATATTCCAGCAGGAACAGATTACTCAATGACAGAGTGTAATGAAGAACAGGTGATCTGTGGACTCAATTTCTGCCATATCCATCTTCTTTAATCAAAGTCGCTGCTGCATGAAGCAAGAAATTAATATGTAAAAGCCACTTCAGACTTGTTACATGATGCTGGTAAATGAAAAAGTTCATTAACAAACATTTTGGTTCAACACGTAGAGTGATCAGTGAATGGTTTATGTTATATAGCTGTCTATGCAGTGGAAAGATAATTATTTGTAGAAAGATAGTGGATTAGCTATATAGATAAATTCTGGCACAAAGAAAGTGCAGCCATCACCATGGAAACCATGCACTGTTCCTGCCGATTGTTTCACGTATAGCACTTTGCCCATAATTGTCCCTTATCCATAACCCCCATGCAATGTGACAGCAGTTAAGTTTACCCCCACTTTATTCCTACAGGAAAAATGTAACCTCATTTTTTGTCTAGTGCAGACCTCTCAGGAATTTAGGGATGGATTTTACCATTATCCTTATCTGGCTATTTGGGCTGCTCCCATTGCACAGTTATTGCTGTGCTATCAACTACTGGTACAGTCTGATTATATCCAGTTCCGGCATACCTGCCACATCCTGGGGCTTTACAAGGGCTGAGTGTTAGAAGGGGTCAATGTTACATGACTCCACATCATTGAAATCCAGCCTTCCCTGCAGGTAATTGGTGTCTGGAGCTTTCCTATGCTTCTACACTATAATATATCTCATAGAACGGAGAGTGCCGTTTGTATGACTAGCTTTGAGTCAGTGTTGCAGTCTGGGAAGATGGTGGGACAAGATTCGACAGCCTCTCCTTTTTGTGCTTTCTTGACTTATTGTGATAAGACAGCTGGCAGCCATAGTAAATCCAATGGGAGTGCTTCTGGGGGCTCTCCCAATACATTGTGCATGAAAATGTAATGTCCTTAATGTCAGTAACATCTAATATCTAGTAACTTTATTATAATCCCCTTGTTTTACCGGTGGAAAGTATCTTAAGAAAAATCGAATCTAGTTTCATCAACGTTATTGCAGCAAAAATGTAAAAAAGACATTTAAAAAGCAATGTTTAAAATAATTTGATAATTTAAAATGCTTATTCAGTTATCAAGAAAGATATACAGGGTTATTTACTCTGCCAAATACTAGGTTCATTTTTAATTTGGACCAGAAGCGGCTCAGGTGGTAAAACCAAAATTTTGATAATGAGACAGGGTAACATAATCTGATCTTGGCTGTTACTTTTCCAAAAATCATACAGCACCGAGGTGTATAAAGTGAGAGCATTTACCTAGGTATAATATTAACAGCAGCATTCAATACAGCATCATCTGTCATCATTTGTGTCATACTATTATGAACCTATCATTTTAACACACATGACTGACAACACCCATTATTCAAAAGAGTTAATAAAATAGATTTTCAATTTATATATATATTCAAAGCATGGAGAATGAAACAGGTTTAACCCATGAGGTGATCCTGCTGGTGTTAGCTCAGGTGTTCAGTAAATATCTTATTTCTAGATGGGCTATAGATGTGTATGCTGAGTCTCAGGGGCTGAGAGCTGCTTCAACAAGAGCCCAGATTAATACAAATTGAGAAGCCACCAGGTCTGACTCTATTATACATTCATCTTTTATACAATCTAACAATATTGGATCCTTTGTGTTTTGTTTCATTTTGATTCTTTTTATCTGACCAACAATTAAATTACAAGAGGAATGTTATGGACTTTCAATTTATTTTTTATTAGCACTATTTAATTTTTAGTGTCAGGGTGATCTATATTACATTGTATTTCCAGTCTGTAAATAAGCTAGAAATACTGTAAGTGAATTGGGTATAAAAAACAGAGTAACATTTGTGTTACTGGGCTTTTATACCCTGTCATACGCTCTGTGTGTCTGGAAGGATTTAAAGGGGCCAAGAAACCTCTTGTTTGTGCTGACAGTAAAGGAATATTATTCCTACTCAATACATAAACATGTATGAGTCTGTTTGTTTAAGGCTCTTTATCCTGTGAGTAAGTTTCTATAGGGGAGCTATATACCCAATTATAGATCAAATTACTTCACAGTGGGAAAGTCATTTTTGCTCATTATAGCTCCCTTATTTAGCTTTATGAAAGTCAACAATATTCCTCTCCAGCATCAGAGAAGTCACAATTTGTTTTTGCACTTGCACACCCTCCATTATTCTAGTGGCAAGGCTAATAGTTCACACGGTATTCAGACATGACACAAGGGGTGGTAGAACCATTCTACATGTGTTACAAAATGATTTGAAGGACACATTGAATTGAAGCAATGGTTTCACCTTCCAGAAACCAACAGCTATGCACAAAACTGAATGCATGTTCCTCCTCCAATAGGAAGTGTCTAGATGTCTGCTATCTACATGTATAGAAGACATTCAGTTCCACTTGGCTATATATTTCTAGTTGTGCAGGATCCTGGCTTAGTCTCTCCGGCCATGTGATCTACTAATGTGCAAGAAGCTTTCTAAATCGGGTACAGTTTATCGTCCAGTTCTTTTGAGATTGTATCATTATATTTATTGAATTATTCCATATAAAATGAACTATATTTGAAAATGCTATAATATGTTACATATTAACAAAATATAAATAGCTTCTGAAAAATCTCTCTCCCCATATAATTACCTGGATGTTTTAAAATGACATTAAATGGATTCCGTCTATATAAAATCTGTCTGTTTCAAAAAAAACAGGGAGCAACTTAACTTCAGATTTATTTACGCCACGCTACAGAAATTTTAAAAACCATAAAGAGTAAAGTTAACCTTTAGAAATGAAAAGTGTCTCTAAATTATGTCAGCAAATATGTCACGTTAAACATGAATTCAAAAATGGAAAATGTTAAAATATTTATATAAAGGATATTGCACATTCAGTACGTGTTTCATACCTATTACACAGTACACATTTCACTCGACTATACTGGGTATTAATTATTAATTTATGTCTTTTTATTTACAACAAATGATTTGTCAATCACATTTCTCATACATTTATTCTCTTCACTGGCATTCTTTGGTGGCGCAACGCTTACATTTCCTGATCATATTGTGGCCATCACACTACGCCAAGGATGCGGGCAACCCACCAGCTGCAGGGCATGACGATTCTACATGCGGAACGGCAGCCATGGTAGTTGTATGGCCATGGGTAGTAACCACCTAGAGGTTCACAGATTCTCTGGCAGTGAGTGTAACTTCTCCGGCATTCAATACAGCAGATACCTTGGTGATCCAACATGGGGTCAAATGTCATACCACCTTCACCTTCCAACTAGTGATATATAAAACAAGAAAGAATGTGTTATGCTGGTAATATTGCCCCTCATTGTTACACTGCTGTTCCAGAACAACTCCTAATCTGCTAGAAAGTAGAACTGGCTCCGCTATTTACCACATCTTCAGAGAACCCAACAAAATCATGGTGTCTGCAGTGCAAAATCATACATTTGAACAATATCAGACAGTTTCTATAAAATGTCTGATCGCGTGATTAAGTATACATGGATTATAACAGAATCCTTATTCACATGGGTGTATAAATAGGTACACACGATACTTACATATCACTGACTGTTTGGAAAACTTAAAATTAACTGATGTCAAGAATCTTCAGTATATTGACCGTTTGATGTCAAACACAAGTAGTGACATAAATAAATGGTGGTAAAATATATTCCATAAAACCTGTTTTCAAGAAGGAATTTCATTGATAGCATGTTAAAGTTCCATCAAAGTAGCTCAAGGCCTGTTAACCTTGAGAGTAAAGTAATAATATATAGATATATTTTAGTATTAAAAAATAAAAAAAAAAGTATTTCCAATGAATTCCTAGTGTCCTGTATCTGACAGGATGTATGTTGTCTAAACAAGTAACTATTTCAGTTCTCATAGAAGTAGCAGTGCGGCTTCACACAGGTAATTCGTACGTGCTGTTTGAGGAAAAAGTCTTCTAGCGGAAAATGTGGCTGCTGCGTTAATTTGTTCTGTGGACCTGTCAGTACATGGGAAGGTAGGTGGTGTGAGAACAATACCTCATTGAAAGAACTGACAGCAATCTCAAGGATTACTGATGAGTAGAACACTTTGTGGGCATGAGAAAATGAGAGCGGGATTTAAACCTTTCAGTGCCAGAGCACGAGCATGAACCATAGCCAAGCAAGACACTGCTCGCCCTGATGCACCTAAAGTGTTAAAATCCCAGATGTTAAATGACACTAATTACAATGATTGAAATGCCAAGCTTTCTCTACACTCATTTTGCAGAAGGTACACTTACTTTACATTTTTTTCAGCTGGCAATATGTTTGTTTAAATATTCTTCTAAAAGGAAAAACAAAATAATACCCAACTATTGAAATCCCTTTTAATGTACGTTAGATTACGGAGATATTTCACTGGCAAAGGAAAGCCGGGTGGATGCATCCGAGAACTCACAATTTAAATGACTATTTTTGAGAACATTGTACACCTTAAAAAGCATAAAATGCACAGCTATCTGAAGCAAAGAACAGTTATGGAAATTGGTTCCTACGTGGACTTCATGTAAAGTGAGGTGATGTTTGCAGAGGGGAGTTTCTTACAGGTTTTAGCCCAATACTATTATGCAGGCTGTGAAAATAAAATGCTGGAGCAGCTCCTTCAACCTAAATACCTGACACCAGTCAGAATATTTTTGCACTGTAGCTGAATATCATTTTAATGCCTTTAAAGGGATTTTATATATAAAATCATATGTACTGATCTAAAAAAAATACACGCAAGTAGAAAAAAATTGAAACATGGCACGCTGTCCCTGTCTTTTTAACCCTACGTCTCCAAGCAGATCAGTTATTAAAATTAGGGTTCTATATATATTATGAAAATTTATATCCATAATTTGCATAGAACCAGTGTTCGGATAAATGATAACATAACTATATATTAAAGAGCACCCTTTCCATGAGTGGACACTAATGTTCAGTAGCCTCATGTCTGGATGCTTAAGGTAAAAGAGTATGGACACAAAATAAAGAAGGCTGCACTCACTGACAGTGCTATAGACAGAAAATGTGGGAACATGGTCCTGTTTGCCACTCTTTGCAGGGAGATGGGATTCACAACTAATGGGTAGCTTCCCTATTGGCACCCCCCTCCACATTGACCTACCTTTCTGTCTTGTGTGCCACAGTGTACTACAGAATCTGGATGTCACATGACACAAAGTGCTCTGACTCATGGGAATGGTGCCAATTGTACCATAAGTGTTTGACATCCCTTGTCATGCTGCTATTGCATCAGTGTAAATATATTTATACTCAGACACTTGGAAATGAGGGAGTCTATCCTGGTAAAATACTTTATAAATATTATTTAAACATGTTTTATCTCTGGTGTGCCAAGCTTCTTTTTCTTTGGAAGGGTACCAGCATCCCTTGCATCTGAAGGACACAAGAGGGGCACAGTGTATTCAGATGCTAGGGGCCTAGGCCTTCGTGGTAACTGGGTTCTTTGTTAGAGTACTGCAGTACCCATCTCTCCCTCTGCTCACAGGACTCGCTTAAAAAGTTACTAAGATATTTTAATGCAAACAAAAAAATGTCAGTTTTTCTGTCTCAACTGAGAATTTTGGCAGGAAGTAAAATTATGAAACTAAAAAATTAAAATATCAGTATTTTGGCTACTTTTCATCAAGTCCTGTGAGTGTGACCTGTCCTATCTGGTATATGCATTCTGATATATAACAGGCACACACATGCATTGATCTGATACCTATCTATCTGCTTAATATATACAATATATGTGAAATATATTAGATTTCTCATTATGTTCATTCAATATACCTTTACTGCCACATGTGATTATTTACTTCCCTTACAAATTATATGTATGTTACAAACCCAATGTTAATCCCATCATTCTTTAAATGCCATATAATATCCGCCCTCTACAGGTTACCAATAAATCTTGTTAATTAATCAAGTCTGGGACTACTCACGCTGTTGAACTATCTATAGACAGCCATTAAATATTCATTTAAACAACATGAAACTAGAAAATGCTAAAATTCAAAGCACTTCAATACAGACTGAAGAAGGGGCTGAAGTATACAATAATGCTGCTTGTAAATAATCAGTCCTTTCCCATTCACCTCCCTTTCCTCTACTGATTTGGAGAAATGGTGCATATTTTACGCTCATAATCTAGGAAGTTGTAATAGATGTTTTATAGATTTCCCGCCTTTGTTCCATGTTAGTAAACGCAATGGTTTGTGGTAATTATTGTTAAGGAATGGGGTTCAAACTAGACACTAAAGAAGAGCACGGAAAAACGTATTTAAAGCGAGCCAGACATTTTAAAATAATAAAATCATATTCATTGAAACTGAACAAACAAGCAAACTGCAAAAATCAGGCCTCAGTTCAGTTTGTGTGAATACTCCACGATTGTGAGGGACTGGATATCCAAATCACGATTTTAAAGTGCTTTATTTTGACTCAATAGTGAACAGGAACATCCATTATAAAATATATGAAGCTTAAAAGCAGTCCAATGTAAATAAAAGTCTCTTTTTGTGAGACACAGTCTGAACCGTGATCAGCTGTCTGGGCTGATCAGAAAATATTTTCACCTGGAAGTTTCTGATCAGCCCAGACAGCTGATCACGGTTCTCAAACTGGACAGATGTGATAAGTGGAGTACCCCATGGATCTGTACTGGGTTCTCTTCTTTTTAATTTGTTTATTAATGATCTGTAGCTGGGCATAGGATGCCACGTCTCAGTGTTTGTTGATGACACAAAATTTAGTAGGGTAATACATCTGAACTAGATGTGTGTTCACTACAAGAGGATTTGGACAAATTGGGTAACTTGGCAGATAAATGGCAAATTAAATTCAATGTACACAAATGTAACAATATTAATTTTGGATATAATAATAAAAATCCAACATATAATTTAAATGGTGTTTCTTTGGCGGAATCGACTAGTGAACAAGATTTGGGGGTTGATTATAGACTTAACAGTAGTGCGCAGTGCCAGCTGGTGGCTGCAAAAGTCAATAAGATATTGGGATGTATTAAAAGGGGTATTGATTCACAAAAGGAAGATATTATTCTGCCTTTTTACAGGTCCATGGCAAGACCCCACCTTGAAAAATCAGTTCAATTCTGGGCACCTTTTCTAAAAAAAAAAAAAAGACATTATAGAACTAGACAAGTGCAGAGGAGGGCTACAAAACTAATAAGGGGAATGGAAAGTTTTAGTTATGAAGAAAGGTTAGAAAAGTTACATTTGTACATGCTAGATAAACTGCATCTTAGAGGTGATATGATAATGTTATATAATTATGTACAAGGTCATACAAAGGGCTTTCTAAAGACCTGTTCATTAACAGAACAGTACAAAGGGCAAGAGGTCGCCACGCTAAGACTTGAGGAAAGGAGATTTAGTGTACGACAGCAGAAGGGATTCTTTACGGTAAGGACAATAAAGGTGTGGAATTCACTGTCTGAAGAGGTGGTGCTGTCAAATACAATAGTAAATATTGAAAAGTGGTGTCTCACCAAAAAACAATGAAAATAATAATAAATACCCTTGTGTACAAACGCTGCCACTCTTAGCACTCCTCTACGTGCTATATATATAACAGAAATTGGTCAAGGGATGAGGGCGCAGAGTGTTACACAGAGATCATGAAAAAAATAAGAACATATATATAGTGCAACAGAGTTAAAATACACTGTGTTCAATAATGTGTATATTTTAATGCACTCACAAACATCCAGGTAAAGTGGGCATCAAAAGAGGATAAAAATCCGTTAAAACCTCTGTTTAATCTGTAGAAGTGGGATAAAAAACATACATAGAGCAGTAAAATCAATAACAGTAATGGTCTGCGCGTGACACTGCACTTACCTTACAAGATCCATATGTAAACAAAGCCTCTAATCAAAATAGTCCACAGTGGCTGATAGGGGTTCCAGCCCAGTTATGAAGTTTCTCAAAAGGAAGCCGGGACTTTCGAATTTCTACCCGGAGAAACGCGTTGAGCTTTTGAGCAGCTTCACAACTGGACTGGAACCCCTATCAGCCGCTGTGGACTATTTTGAATAGAGGCTTTGTTTACATATGGATCTTGTAAGTGCAGTGTCACGCGCAGACCATTACTTTTATTGATTTTACTGCTCTATGTATGGTTTTTATCCCACTTCTACAGATTAAACAGAGGTTTTAACAGATTTTTATCCTCTTTTGATGCCCACTTTACCTGGATGTTTGTGAGTGCACTAAAATATACACATTATTGAACACAGTGTATTTTAACTCTGTTGCACTATATATATATATATATATTCTTCTCTTTTTCATGTTCCCTGTGTAACACTCTGCGCCCTCGGCCCTTGACCAATTTCTACTTTCTTAATAAGTCAGAACATATGCAGGGCGATGTTCTGACTACTATGTAGATTGTAAGCTAGCGAGCAGGGCTCTCTACCTCATCTATCAGTCTGTTCTTGTTCGTCTAATATAGTATGTAGTCTCCCTCTATGTTCTGTACCTAGTGCTACGTAAATTGTTTGCACTATATAAACAAATATTACTGTAATATAATGTGCGGATACTATTTTTGACAATGAATGCAATAGATAGGCCTGTAAGTGTGATTTTTTTTTAATGTATTGCTCAAATATTGTATGCAATTAAATTGATATATGCAGTCCAATATCATGAGACCCAGTGTGCTCACTTACATGGTATGGGTTCTCTGGGTTAAATGGGGCTTCTGGCTCAGGAGCTGGTTGCGTTCGGTTGGCTGCAGGTTGAGCTCTTCGGCTTCCCTGGCGTCTTGTGTTTCTTTCTTCTGCTGCAGCTTCAAACTGATCCATGTTGAGGTTGTTTTGAGCTTGCCTGGCTCGTCTACCGACATCTCTTTTACCTCTTTGATTTTCTACAAAAAAAATAAACCACAAAAATAAAAAAAAGTTGAGATCACCTGCGAAAGGTACGTTTACAAGTTACGTATTGCAAACTTTAAACTCTTAAGGACACATTTTGGTCCTGGCTCGTCATTAAAGCAAATGAAGCTTAGCCAATTGAAAAAACAAATAATACATTCTGATTTAGAAGGATAAATATGACAACAGAGGAAAGTCGGTCATCTCCTAAAAAAATATATATTTTTTTTAATAAATACACTAAATGAGGAGAAAAATTAAGCACACACAGACCCTCTGAAAAGCTCCTGTCCTTAAGGTTAAAATAAAAACAAACAAATGCATATTGATATTGAAGGTGTCAGATTTCGTATGAAATTCTCCAATTTCATTTTTCAAATTGACATGATCGTTTAACCTAAAAGTCTTTAGGCTACATAATGCCAAGAAATGTAATAAAGTGATGTAGTGTCTAACTGTTGGGGGAGGAACATTGAGGTAGTGACCCACACTGTATTCACCGTCTGTAGCTGAGAAGCCCACCAAGGAAGGCATTTTAATAGTGCCAGTGATATCTCTTCCAGTAACGCCCACAGGATTAGGAAATCACAGAGGCTTCACCATTTACTATAGGGATATGATTTTAAAGTTCACCTGAGATGGGTCATGGGAAGTTTTCGGCTTGATGCAGCAGCAGATACACAGCAGTGAGTGTATAATGTACCTATCTTTGTGAGAGTATTTTTTTTCACTTGTACCATTCATTTTTTAAGAAATTCTATGAACAGTGTATATACACATTGTGGAGTACTATACAGATTATTTTGTAGAATGAATTATAATGTTTTGGAAATTAAATTATTTTTGGGTCGTGACTCAATGACCAAGGACAAATGTTGGTCCTGAGGTTGGACATGTTGAGAACCACTGCTCTAAATACATTGAGAGTTATATAAAAACAACATAGATGAAGCAAGTTCCAAAAGGTGGAACAATCAGTGGGAACATTTGAAAAGGCATACATCACATTGTACATTACATTTATTAGACCTGAGAAAACAAATAGAATCCACGGCAGGGGGGTAAGAGCAAATAATAAGTATGGGGGAACAATAGGTGGTTGGGTGAGATTTATGGGAAATGTATACTACAATAGTTGGTGGGCCAAAGGTTATCCATCACTGCCCTTAACATGTCCATTGTTAATGTATGCATTTGCCATTATGCTCAGCTAACTTTGGGCTCTTCAACTAGCATCAGATATGTAGTTCACAACAATAATTATGCCGAAGATTAGCCATCATTGCCATGAACATTCTAGTTGTTATTATTACACTTCCCATGATGCTGAGCGATATTTTAGATAGAGGGAGCATCCTTTAAAATGCCATCCACAGCAATTAGATAGATGTCAAGGATAGCTGTCAGTGAGGGCAGGGGAGAGAAAATAAGGAAGATAATATTGGATGTGGTAGGAAAAGAGGCATAAAAAACTTTTCATGATCACGAGTTATGTCTCTGGCTATTGCATGAATAACAAATTGCACCTTCGAGAGCAAAGTGTTAAAAATGGCTAAATAACCTGTATTATTATCAAGTAAGACAAACAACAAGCTTCCCTCAGCAGGCATCATTTTCTACACATGTAAGAGCAAACAACAACAAACATACTTTTGCTGGAGTCTAATAATGATTTAGCATGTGTTTGTCTTACAAGTTTTCTGCCAGAAGCATTTTACATCATTTCAGTTTATTAAGATAAAATCTATCCATCTGCTCGCTTTATGTGAAATAGATTTCAAGCTTCACAATGTCTTGCATTTTGGAAATAAATATGTCAGAGTTTTTACAGAAAAAGTTGCATGAGTGCCTAGGCTTGTCACCATGCCGGCATTTTACCAGCAGGGCGGTCAAAATGGCTTGATGGTAATGTTATTTCTATGGAGGCAAAAGCAATCCCGTTATTATTTTTAGTGAAATGGTGGCGTGCCTAAATATATAAATGGTATTTATGTATACGCATACAGATAGAATATTTACATATATATATATTTAATTATAGTTAGTATAGTTAGAGGTACCTGGTTTTTAATTTGTCATCAAATGTGATCTGATCTTCATCACTAGTCTGTGCTTAAGCTAATAACACACAATCAATAATAATCATTCTTTACACATTCACAGTGCTGGAGGAGAAAGAAGGTGAACCCTTGTATTTAATAACTGGTTGAACCGCCTTTGGCGGCCATAATATCAAACAAGCACTTCCAGTAGCTGCTGATTAGACCTGCACAATGTTCATAAGCAATTCTGGACCATTCTTCCTCACAGAACTTCTAAAGCTCAGCCATATCTCAGGATATCTGGTGTGAATGGCTCTCTTGAGGTCATTCCACATAATCTCTATTGGGTTACAATCTGGGTTCTGACTGGGCTACTCTAAAAGACTCATGTTAATCAGTTCCAGTTATTTCTTAAAGCTTTTAGTGGTTGCTCTTGGGTTGTTTTTTTTCTCACCTAATTGAGCATTCTGTGTTGTGCCCTTGGAGTCATCTTCCAAAAAATAGCCAAATGACCAGCAATACTTGACCAAATTCTGTAGTGCTGGTCATTTGGCTATTTTTTTGTACTCAGCACCAGACTGGCCTGGGCTCCCACTCCTAAGGAGAGTAACCTCACTAGTAAATCCTCTCCATTTATAAACAATGTGCCTAACTGTGGACTGATCAATATGTAAACTGAGATTACTTTGTAACTATTTACAGCTTTATGCAAATCGGCAATTCTTGATTGTAGATCTGAGATTAATTTTTTGTGACACATGGTTCACGTGAGCAGACGTGTTTTTCTACTTGTGAGTTTTTTTTATAAGTCAAGGTAGATCTAAAACACACCTCCAATCCAGTTTCATTGATTATACTCCAGGTTTGCTAACTCATGACTACAATTAGCTCTTGTTGAAGTCATTAGCCTAGGGGATCACATACTTTTTACATCTCACAATGTGAATGTTTGAATTATGTATTCAGTATGGACAAGAACAATACAATAATGGATGTGTGTTAATAGTTAAAACAGGTTGTGTTTGTTCATTATTGTAACATATTAAGATCAGACCACATTTCAGTAAACATTTATCTACAAATGCTGGTAATTCAAATGGGTTCACATACTTTTTCTTGTCACTGTATATGTTTAGGTTATTTACATATCTGTATATAAAGTATAATTGTTATTGGTAGTGTGTTAGAAAGTACAGTGATCAGATTTCCCCCTAAAGTAGGCATTCATGTAGAGTTAGAATAAGTACTACCCAGTAGAGTTAATTTCTTAAACAGGTTCCCCTTAATGACTATGGTGAAAGGACTAATGCAGTGATTTTGGTGAGCAGAGTATCTGTGTTCACATGTTCTCTTCAGAGCAGTAGTGAGGGTGTGGCGCACACAATGGGGCGCAGTTATGATAGCATGCAACCCTGAACTACAGCATCATGTGAGCAGCATGTTTTGCTGAGACTCAAGGGAATTAGAGTTGTGAGCTGTAAACATCCAGTCCCATGATGCCAAGCCAGCCAAAAGTATCCCATAATATATTTTAGCAAAAAAGCTAATATTAGCCTCCCTCCCAGGTGCAGACTTTCTTGGTGTTACTCAGCTGGTTGGAGGCTCATTTCTATGTCTTGCAAAAGATGTACTGATGCGAGCTATGTTGCAACACCATTAATATCTAGTTAACTACTTACTGATGAAAGCTTCACAGTACCACCATCTATGTCCAGCTAATTGTATACTTATGGAAGCTACTATAACTGACTCACATAGAAGCTATATATGATCACCCTTATGATCTGTCAAGCCATTTACTGACAGCTTCTATAAATTTTCTGCAAAATGACAGCTATGAAATTATATAATGAGGGGGGCACTATTTTCTATTATTGACTCGGACATTGAAAGAGCCAACTACGACTCTCGTCTTACTTCATTAATAAAATCTATGGAAACGATCCTAGCCCATCCCATTTTACTGGCCATTACTTTTAGAATGCTGTGAATGTATGAGGTCACTGACCAGGTGATGTCAAAGTGTGCAGTTCGAGCATGTTCATACGGACACATCACTTTAAAACATTTCAGGCAGATGCAGACATGAGAAGATTATTCAGGGGTGAACTTTTGTTCTATGGTTTCTGTTTTTCTTCTCCTGGGTGGGTCCAGTGGGAGGTCTCTCTTCTGTCTGGCCATGTTATGTATGTATTTTGTATCTGTACTTGTATCAATGGTGCTTTTGTATTGTAATGTCTTTTTTGGAGCTTTGCAGCTAAACGTATGAATTTATTCTGTTATATTGATGAATTTTTGTATTAAGAATTTCTTCTCTTTTGTATGTTAATATGAAAGATAATGTAAAAGAAACAAAAAAATTCTCTTTTTTTTTTTAAAAAACCTCCATTTAAATAGTGAGTAAAGTGTCTATCTGAACAAGATATAATGATATATTCTCTGTGTACCATGTATTACATGTTTGTTTTATATTACTGTCACTTTAAAGTAAAATGTCATTATATAACTATTTATATTAATCTGCAGCAAGCGAGCCATTAGCCGTTTGTTTTCGATTCATTTATTGCATTTTTGGTTCAGTCCCACGGTTTACTTACCTTTTGGATATGTAGGTCGTAGCCAGAAAATAGGGAGATCTGAGCAAAGTTCAAGGATTTTTGGACTCAAGAAGCTGTTATCCTTCACCGGCTGGTCTGCAGCCACCCAGATAAGAGAATTCTCATCAAACTTTGCAGGCATGATTTCATCTTCCTGGCAACAAACAAGATGCATGTTAACTAAAACACACAAAACATACTGCCCTCCAAGTTTATACAAATCCAAAATATGATTAATAATGGTAAATATTGTCAGTTACCTGAAAGCAGCTAAAGTGCAGCTTTCACTTTAATGCAAATATAGGCATCAAAGGAAAAAAATACTAATTTAGTTGAATCTAGGTCTTGATTTCAAATCTGGAGCATAAAACAGGCATGTTAAGGAAATGTAGGTCATAGTCACCTATGTTTAAATTACCCTGGCAAATCTTCAAAGACAGACAGCACAATTACTGTATTTGAGATTGAAAAACAGTTAAAGGTAAAATATGGGATCTCAGTATTTAGATCATGATTTTCATATATTCAATGCGTGTTACAATTATCATTGTCTGCCTTGTAACTGTAAAGGGGATGCAGAAAGTCATGGTGTTTGTCAATGTTTAATATGCTTAGAATACTGTTTGCACAAATGCAATTACTTCGTAAAGTGGCAAGTATGGTTTGGGTTAATACTTTGCTGGTGGGACATGTATGTCATTTTATGATTATACTGATAGCTATTTATGTAACTAGACGGACATATAACTTTAAAATAATTTTAGGTTTTGTTGAAGCAACAGTTATTTTTACTATTTAATGTAGTACATACATCGTTGTGTGCCCATCACAGATGTACTACTGTAGTGAGAGACCCTCATTTTTAGATCAGATCAGTAGTGAGGAGTTATTATAGATGTAATACAAACAAAGGGTCTCTCACTGTGGGAGCAGTGAGTGAAAAGTTGGAGTCCGGATGTTGAAACATTAATGTTTTTCATAGGGAGGAAAATGGTATGTATTTGACATTTTACCTCCATAGAAAGCTAGAAGGAAATTGCATTTTCACACCTTAGCTTAAATAATTAATAAATAGGTCTAGCTGCATAATTTGTGTGATCCCTAATACTAAAACTAAAGGGAACCCATAACCCCTAATACTAAAAAACAAATGCCTAAACCTAATAAAACTAACCTGCACCTCCTAAAAATTAACCTCCTTCAACGGAGCACCTTACAGCACTTAAAGTCCAGAGATGACTTGGCCTTAAGTCTTTTTTCAACCAGAATTACCATGTTACTATGATGAAGCTGCCACGAAGAACTGTCCCATTCTGTCATATGTTGCCCCTAATTTATAAACATATCTGCAGCAATTCTTATAAACATTTTAATGAGTTTTGTTGTGGTGGGATTAATTGTTTTGTTGTGGTGGGATCTATGATTCCACTAGATGATGAAACATATACGTGTGAGCAGATGTACAAAAGCTTCCTGTCTGTTAGAGGTATAAACCTCATCATGTGTACCAAATACTACAAAAAAATTTATTAAAAATTAAGTGATATTAGATACAAGAAAAAAATAATCTCTCCCCCACTGTGCATATGGGGGGTATTGTTTGATCTCGTTTTATTTCTGAGTGTGTAAGCTTTATATTTAATAATATATGTAGTACTCCTGAGTACATGTGCAGCTCTGTTCTATTAGGTATTTGTTTAGTTCTTTGCAGATTGTCTCAATACATTGTAAGTTGTTTATTTATTTAGGCATTTTTTTATATCTGGATTTTTTTAATATATATATTTTTTTGTACATTTTTGGGTTTTCACTCTCTCTTCAGAACGTCTGGGTGGCACTTAACAATGCAAAAAAGATGACAGTATTAATACATCGGACAATAGACCAAAAGATCATTGGATATTTTTTTTTTTATGTTAACCTTAATTTACTCACATAACACAGGAATCAGTGTGCTACGCCAGTGAGCATGTCCTATTCAGTAACAGGACTTGTAATAGGTGGTGACAGTGTGATTGGAAAGTCTGCTTTAGTATTCTTGCCACAGCCATAATACATGCAAACACTGCTATAAAAAAAGTCATTTCTAGATTTTGATTAGAGACGAGACAGTACTACAACCCGATAATAACATGGCCCAGCTTTATTGACACTCATAGTGACATTAATCCAATAATCACGTTTTTCCTGTATGGCACTGGTAAACACTACATACAGCAATGTATTTTGCCATATTAAATTGAAGTTGAGAATTCCAGTAGTTTAGTTTGCAGTGACTTTTCTATGGTACACATTAATGTACCATAGGGGATTCCTCTATTGTAAGGAATGATTTGCATTCAGTCTTCAGATGGATAAAACCATAATCCTGTGCTGCTTCTGGAGCAGTGCATAATTCATATCCCTTTTGGTTTATGACACCATTTGAAATTAGCTGATGTTGATTTTCTGAAACCTAAATTGACTGTAAAACATTTATTACACTGATAAAATCCCATTGAGGGGCGAGCTGACATTGCACACAGCACTGTGTGAAAATCATATTTCATTAAAAAAACAATTATATATATATATATATATACACACACACACTCACTCATACTATACTGTATAATATTGTATGTGTGTAGTTTTCTTAACTGCTTTATATTGTGCTGTAGGGAAGAAATAACGTTGGATTTCCTATCTTCCTAACAAATTACTATTACATAATGAAGAAGAAGAAACAATTGAATTGAATATTTACGGCAGTAGCAAAGTTAAAATACATGTTATATATTTTCAACCTCAATTATTCTAAATATATCTGTCCTTGAACATGTATCACCTACAAAAAGCAATCTGGAAAAAAAATGCTTACTATGGTTTTGAGACATAATTATGACTGAGAATATCACCTGGTAATTGGTTTTGATCTGTACAGAGGACAAAATAACCATGACACGTGTCTGGGATATGAATGAATGATGTGGAATCCATATGGATCTTATAAAAATTCAGAAATATTGCTCATACACAAGCCTACTCGTGTTAATATGTCAAGCTACTCATTTCTAATTTACCATTCTGTTCTTCAAAAGTCCTTTGTGTTGCACAGATATTAGTATATATTCCCCATCTCTCCAGCTGCTATGTACTATAACTCCCATCTACTGTGGATTACAACTCTCATCACAAAATGAGTGCTGGGTTATCTTCTCTTGTACAAAAGTGTTTCTCAGTTAGTTAATATGGGCATCTCACTTGGTATATGCAAGAGCGCACTGGAGACTTTTATGCTAACAAATAAGCATAGGTAAGAATCAGGTGACTTATATTCCAATATTTGTTCGCATAGTAAGAAAGTAGAGAGCTCTCAATACAAGTGAGTGGGTGCTAGAGCCTCATATTCAAGTCAGTGCCATGCGATGCAAGGTTGGAAATAGTACTGCCAATAGTAACTGTAGGCAGCTGGCCTGGGTCTAAGTAATATGGCTGGCCTGACTATTAAGTTAACGCTCTTCAATTCAAGCACACTTTCGGAGCAAAATCCCTCTGCAACAGTGGTGTAGCTGGAGGTTTTGCTGCTCAGGCATCATAGAAGACACAAGCACCAAAACACTGGTTTTAAGGGACAGAGTAGCATAAACCCAATCAGGGTCCCTGCTTAAATACCTCCTCCAATCACCAGTTATAGTGATGTACCTGACCTGTCTGCTTAAAAACTCATGAGACCTTGTGGCATCACTTGTGAAATCATGGAGGCGTGCCCAAACCCAGAAGTTCGGGCAAAGCGCGTATTAGCAAAATGTATACCAAGCGCTTGGCTTCACTTTCCCATCAGACTGAGGCCTTATTTGGAAGGTGGGATCCCACTGCAAAGAACAAAATTGCCACCCACAAAAAAGTTCCGCCAGGGGGTACCACCTCTTACACCTTCTCCGGGATACACTACTGCTCTGCATAATATAGAAGCACAAGTGAAATTTTAGTTGTTCCTACTGTGAGGATAAACTAGCGTGTACTTTTGATAGTGGTGTGCGCATGCTGACAACGATAACCAGGAACGGCTGTGTCTCGCATCTATAAAATAAATAAACCCGCGTGTATCTATAAAAGTCCTGGGACATGTTTTGTTTAACCCTTGCTTCCTTCAAGGAAGCAAGGGTTAAACAAGGTTTAATGTTCCTTTAAGTCCATCTGAAATGTTGGGAGGTATGCTGATAGCAGGGCTGTGCACTGAGTGATGTGCACTCAGGGCTAAGAAAGGTCAGCTGAATTACTTCGTGTGCAGACAGGTCAGGTACATCACCATAACTGGTGATTGAAGGAGGTATATAAAATACACCTAATGTGTAGATGTTGCGTTACAAAATGGAGACAGGCAGAGGGGGGACAATGTTGTTGGCCCATGGTGCAAATGTTATACTGGGCCACAAACTTTCTGCACCATTGTCTGTGCGAAAGACACAAATAAATATGGAAATTAAATGAAATTACATGTTCCCTGTATGGCTGGGATTAGCTTTGGCACAATAATTATGTGAAGGGGCAAACTACTTAATCATAAATAACCATACTGTATTTGCTTAAATAGAAGACGACCCTGATTTTAAAATGGCCCCCCAAACGTTGAATATTCAGTGATGGAAATAAAGAAAAATCCTGAATATAAGACTACACTATAGGAAAAAAGCTTTACTTGTAAATATTAATTGGCATGTTATTCATATTTAATAATACTTTGATGAAAAAAGTGCATTTCTTGTTTTTATCTGCCAATCTACCCCCCAGACTAAGCCATCCCACACACACACACAGCCATCTGCCCCCCAGACTTAGCCATTCTCCGATGATGCACGACACTTCGCTTTGCGGCGTTCCGTCATAGAAGTCTCGGCGGAAGTGCCAGGCAGACATCCACCGTCTGCTTACCTGGAGAATCAGGGTACCTGGATCCTAGTCTTATAGTCAGACTTATATTTGAGTTTGGATTATAAGACGTCCTCGAATATAAGACGAGTGTTATTTTTCAGAGCATTTGCTCTGAAAAAAAACTTGTCTCATATTCAAGCAAATACGGCAATTACATTGCATTACTTGAACAGATCACTTCCACATCCCACATTGGTGTCAGTTTGATTTCTGAACCGTTTTGCCACTTTAAGACCAAAAGTAATTTAAAAACATATTGCTTTTAACAAAGCCTGTTTCTGCCCTGTGCTCCTCATGGATGGCAAAAAGGAACCATTATTCTAGAGAGCTAAAATTCAGGGATTTCATCCACAAATCTGTTGATGAGAATGCCTGCTTCAGGTAAAAAAAATAAGATTTATTTTTACACTTAGGGTTTACAAATAAAGAGAAATTCTGCAGCAGGAACATTCCATTGGTTTCCATGGTGATTGCTTGACTTTTAGAACCCTGTCCCGACATTTCTCTTTATACAAAGCTCCCATTGTAAATCAAGAACAATGAACAGCCAACAAAAAATGTAAGACAACCTCTCAATATTTGCATCTTAACCCCTTAGTAACAAGACATTTTCACCTTAACTTTCTCTTGGTGACAATGGCTGTTTTGACATTTCTGGGGTGTTTGTGTTTAGCTGCAAGGGCTTTCATTAGATACCATTATGTTCATCATATCTTATAATTTACTACAAAATAATCATAAAATATGATGAAACATTTAAAAAAAAAAAAACACTTTTTCTAACTTTGATCTAAAATATAATTTAGACAAATACAATCATTAAAAAAAGACCCCATCTAAATAGTTTCTAAATGTTGTCCCAAGTTCAGAAATATGCATGTTTCCATATTTTTCGGTATTTTTTGCGAGTTATGGGGCAAAAACCAAAAATAGTGTTTTTTGTTTTTTTTCTATATTGACCTTTTGACCCCAACCCGAACCCAAAATGTAACCTTAACGCTAAATTTAACCTCAACTCTAACTCTTATGCTATCCCTTAATATATTTTAATTTTAGTTTAATTTTAACCCTATCCCTTATGCTAAAAATTATTTAATTTTAACCCTATAGGCTAAACTATATAACCAGTTTTTAATTAATTAAATATTTATTTTACATTTTTTCCATTGCTATGCTACTTAACTACCACTAGGGGCAGTCAAATAGCATATTCAGAGCGACGGAAGTGAAGTTACTTTCATTTCCGAAGCTCAGACTGCCAGAGGGCAGAGCCATATTGATGGAGCATGCTGCTCCGTCCATATGGCTCCCACGATCGCTCCGTGGGACGATCGTGGGTGCCCCAGAATAGAAATTTCGGTGCTGGCTATTGCCTCGACCTTGAGGTAATAGACCAGCACCGTTGAAGCGGTTTTCGCGATCGTTGATAGCGAAAACCGCCTGATTCGTCCTTTGTCGTTAAGGGAGTTTCTCCCAGGACGTGCCTGACACATCCTTTGTCGACAAAGGGTTAAGGCTGTAATGAAACAAAATGGGTAAAAAGTCAAGGGGGGTGAATACTTTTGCAAGGCACTGTATTTTTTCTGACCATCCGCTTCTGGAGGGGAAAAAGATGAATGATCAGCCGCATTCAAGTTGGAATTCAAGAGATGGGAAAGTGCCTGTTTGTACGACAACCCCTGAATCTGTCTACTCTCCCCTCCCCCCAAGTATGTCTCCCTCCTCTTTCCACCCCATGGCTGTCAGTCATCAAGTGGATCCATATGTATTTAGTTAAATAATTAATTTGAATTACTTAGTTTTTATATTCTAATTCCAGTATGTCGCAACATTCCTTGTAAGGCAATGTTTCACAGTTTTGATTTGAATTCTGCACTTTCACTCAGATCATTAAATATATAATCCTGTGGGGTGTATGGTGGTTATAGAGCAGTATTGTTTTGTATGTATGATTGTGCAGACCTGGCCAGGTGAACAAACCCAGTGGGTAAGGATTTTATATATAGATTTTTATATCCCTTTTATATGTATTTTTATGTACTTTTCCATTTATGTGAGATAGTTATACAACCTGTATGTATTGTCCATGTGATCAGCTACTATACTAGTGGTACTGGTTAATTCTCTTTGTTTGTGTACAATCACACTTCCATTTTCTTGTTCTGTATCTAATACATTTATATTTTAAATATTATGCAAATTTGTTTATATAGTTTTATGTAGCCTTATCTCTTCTTGAATAATAACTGTCAAGTTAAAGCAGCAAATAAAAAGAATGTAAAATATTGCAAAATTACATGCTGGTTGGGGAGAGGAGCCCCTCTCCTCTCCCCAAACCCCAAGTCTGTCTCTTTCCTCTCCCCACTTCCCAAGTCTGTGTCTATCCCCTCCCCACCCCAAGACTGTCTCTCTCCATTCCATTTCCCCCATGCCTTACCCCTTTCCATTTTTCCCTGGGGAGCCGCGGGCAGCATCACACTCAGACTTCAGCCAATGCTGCCTCGCACTTCTTGCGCATAGTGATGACTCAGAGCATCGTCTTTCTGGTGCTTTGAATAATTACTGGTGCGGAGAGTAGGAGGCAGTATTGACTGTGGCTCCCCAAGGAAGTAGCACGTCATATGAGGATGTGGGTGGACTAGCACCCGGTACAGTCTGCCCCTCCCCTGGCTTGTTAAGCCACTGGCGACCCAGCAGTGGGACAAGACCCACAGTTTGGGAAAAGCTGGGCTATTTCATTCAGTTTACTTATCAGCCTGAGAAATGGCATATTGTTACTGCAAACAAAAACAAACTCATTCTATACAGCGGATGTTCCTTCTTTGTACACATTTTTATATTCAGATAGGCATTTGGTAATATATAAAACTGTGAATCTTTTTCTTTGCTTGTTAGCATGCTGTCAAAATAGTTTGCATGCTGAGGTAATATTAAAAAGAAATTACCACCTTATTCCAATTATGTTAATTAAGTACACATTTTAATAAAACCTACTATCACACACACCATAGGGTGGATGTGAAGGCTATTTTGGAAGCTGTGTGAATTTTTACGTTGCTTAAACAAATATTTTGTCCCCAGAGAATAAGGAGAGGAAGAGAAAACAGGACATATTCTGAGCAAGCTTTAGCTCAGCGAGACATTTCAGGTAATGTTCAGTATTGAGATAAACCACATTTAATGCATTTTAATGTATGGAAGCAATATGTACACCAATTTGCCATTTATTAGAAAATTCCTTGTGTCTGATTTATACCCTAGTCAAGTCTAGGCAGAAATACCTTGTCATTTAAAAAAGTATTTATAAAAGAAATTCTGAAGGTTAAAAAGTCATGCCATGTTGCATCTTCCTACTCCTCTAAAAAAATTGTGCTCTAGGCCCAGGACATGCTCCATCAACCACGTTGCACACCAATTACATGCCCCATCACCCACATTGCACACCCCAGTCATGCCCCATCACCCATGTTGCACACCCAGTACATGCCCCATCACCCCCACTGCACACCCATTACATGCCCCATCACCCACATTGCACACCCCAGACATGCCCCATCACCCATGTTGCACACCCAGGACATGCCCCATCACCCCCATTGCACACCCATTACATGCCCCATCACCCACATTGCACACCCCAGACATGCCCCATCACCCATGTTGCACACCCAGGACATGCCCCATCACCCCCATTGCACACCCATTACATGCCCCATCACCCACATTGCACACCCCAGACATGCCCCATCACCCATGTTGCACACCCAGGACATGCCCCATCACCCCCATTGCACACCCATTACATGCCCCATCACCCACATTGCACACCCCAGACATGCCCCATCACCCATGTTGCACACCCAGGACATGCCCCATCACCCCCATTGCACATACTTTAAATGCCCCATCATCCCCATTACATGACACCATCACCCTATTACATGACCCCATTACCCACATTGCACACACATTAAATGCCTCATAATTTTTTTGCCTTCCTCTAGATCATTTGGCTTGGTCTGGTCTGTATATATGAAATAATAGAGTACAAGTTATACAGGCCCGATCCAGGGTTAAACAGCTGATCGCTGGTTTTCACGGTCAGAAAGGAATTTTTTACCTGTTACTCAAATTATTTTTTTGTGCCTTCCTCTGGATCATTTGGCTTGGTCTTTAACCCCTTGCCGACAAAGGACGTGCCAGGCACGTCCTGGGAGAAACTCCCTTAACGACAAAGGACGTGCCTGGCATGTCCTGCATTGAATGAAGCGGTTTTAACAGGCAATAGCCAGCACCGAAATTTCTATTTCGGGACCCCCACGATCGCCCCATGGAGCGATCGTGGGGAGCCATATTGACGGAGCATGCTGCCGTCAAGTCCTCTGCCGGTCTGAGCTTCGGAAGTGAAAGTAACTTCACTTCCGTCGCTCTGAATATGCTACTTAGTAGCATTGCAATGGGAAATATTTAAAATAAATATTTAATTAATTAAAAACAGGTTATTTAGCTATATTAGCCTATAGGGTTAAAATTAAATATTTTTTGCATAAGGGATAGGGTTAAAATTAAATTAAAGTTAAAAAATATTAAGGGATATAATAAGGATTAGAGTTGGGGTTAAATTTAGTGTTAGTGTTAAATTTTGGGTTGGGGTTGGGGTCAAAAGATCAATATAGGAAAAAACCAAAAAACACTATTTTTGGTTTTTGACCCATAACTCGCAAAAAAATACCGAAAAATATGGAAACATGCATATTTTTGAACTCGGGAGAACATTTAGAAACTATTTAGACGGGGTCTTTTTTAATGATTTTATTTGTGTAAATTATATTTTAGGTCAAAGTTAGAAAAAGTGTGTTTTTTTAAATTTTTCATCATATTTTATGATTTTTTTTGTAGTAAATTATAAGATATGATGAACATAATGGTATCTAATGAAAGCCCTTCTTATGACGATAAAAACAACATATAATTTGTGTGGGTACTGTATGTGAGAAAGAAAAAAATTACAGCTAAACACAAACACCCTAGAGATGTCAAAACAGCCATTGTCACCAAGGGAAAGTCAAGGTGAAAATGTCTTGTCACTAAGGGGTTAAAATGTAAAATAAATCCATTATCACCCATGGACAATAGGCTGATCCAGGGTTATACAGTTGATCGCTGGTTTTTAGGGTCAGGAAGGAATTTTTTCACCTTCCTCTGGATCATTTGCCTTCAGAGCCCAGTAAAATACAATAAAAACTATTTAAACTTTCAATCCTTGATGAAGTCTCTCTTCTTGGGTGGTGTATTCATTTTACTTATTGGGATCATGGTTTTTATTTAGTCAACAAAAGATATGTACACACATATACACATATATACACACAAGCACATACTCACACACATACACACACACACACACACACACACACACACACACACCACTGATTAAGACTCAGGCCTTAATCAGTGTCTTCATTAGTGTTATATCTTGGCCTGGGCCTTGGGACAGGTACATATATAGATGACACTGGAAATGTTCGCCTAAAGTTGATCTTAAAGTGTCCATGCCATCATGGAGTGTCCTGCGTATTAAGCATAAGATTGATAGAACATTCTGCTTCACTTTAATATATCTTCTATAGAACAAGGACTGTGCAGTTAGGTGACTGATTCTCTAGTACAATGGAGGATTTCCAAAAATACTTGGAGTTGACAAAATGGCAAAAGGCTAATGTTTTTTAATGTTAAAGTCAGTGGTGAAAGAACTTGAAGCCTTAATGTGCCATTAAGTTTTTCAACAAGACCTACCCAGTCACCAGCACTAAAAAAGGTGCAGAATTGGGGACAAAAGCAGCCCTCAATTATATGCAGCAGCAGAAAACGATGTTCTATGGGGCAAGTGACACTTTCTCCGGTGTAGTTCATTTGCATTTGGTGCCATAAGGTGGAATTCTGCTAACACAGTATATACACACATAACTTTATTAGGCTCTATTCATAACACAAGGGATGATGTCTGGGTGAAAAAGTACTTTAATCCAATGGCATAACCATCTGGATCACAGAGGCCCTATTACATCCTACAGGGAGGGCTCCCATTACTGATACACCAGAGGAAATAACGAACTAGTAGCTAGATCCAGATTTATTTCCAATCGAATAATCGTTTTAATCTACAAGGGGTTCATTTCATGCATATATTGCTCCACATCATTTGATCTAGACTTGTGAGTACCCCTGATTACCCCCCCCCCCCCATTCATTTGCCCCTTGATATCTATCCATACAAAATCCACTATATATATATATTTTTTTTTTTTGTGTGCTGGGTCTGGAGTGTTTATCCTACTGTAAGTGTATTTTATTTACTGGCACCATATTTTTGTGTCTGTTCACACAGGTTTTATACTTCTTTTCCATGAACCATGGACTAGCTGGTATTTACTGAGTAACTTGGGATGCCAAAACATTTTGGCATTAAATGCTCCTTTAAGTACAATTAAAGTATTACCTCCATTGGCTTTTCATCATATAGGCACAACACACAGTGCCATGGAAAGCTAGTGTACGTGCTTTTAGAGTAATAAAAGTGCAGCTATTTGTAACTGCACTGGGGAAAAAAATACCGGCATTAACTACTGCTGACACCGGCTCCTAAGAGCCGATTACTGTCTGTGCCGGTAAAATACTGGATGGGCTGCATATTACATGTCTTTCTGAAGGATGTCCCTGGAAACATTAACAGATTACGAATTATCTGGGTTTTTAATCTGATTGGGTTCTCATTCACTGTGTTTGTACCAAGAGATCCATGTTAGTTCCACAGCTTTTCTATGCCCTGTTGATTAATGTTTGGGTTTTGTTTCCAGCCAGCCGACCCACAGTATACACCATAAAGCATTGTGCACCAAGATTCCATTCATCATAGTTGTGAAGAGCATAGCTCACTTGGTCAGGGCATACAGTAATGACTTAAAAAGTCATAAAAGGAATCGGACCAACCATGATTGATTTATTAACTTCTGTCTGTGAGTGAATGCACCCTTAAAGGAGCCCACATTTCTCACTGGTCTGAGAGTTGTACCATAAGCAGCAACCATTCCTCTCAATCACACTTTCTAAATGGATATGGTTACCCTTAAGACCAGGGAGTGATTTTTCCAGCGTACAGAGCTTTACAAAGTTGAATAGAAAAAGAGACTATCATACACTACGCTTAATTGTAGTAGTACGTTTTTCATCTTGCCAGCAAGTAGAGCCCGTACCTCTTTCAAGTGTCATTTTTGGACTGTACATTGTAGCAGTGTAAAACAATAAGCATTAGATCTTGGACCAATGTGACATGTTTATTTTGTCTTACACTGTGAAATTCATTAAATGTGATATGTATACTGCTGCACTTTACTTCATTCTGTACTTTAGTTTTTTATGCATAACTCCACTGTTGGGTTTTTATCATCCTGTTTTATTCTTGTATGTAGTGTTTGGTACATTTGTTTATCACTCATGTTGCACTTTGATATTCAATCAGTAGGATATTATAAAGTTTGAATGAACTGTCCCCATTTTAAAATGTTTTGTTACACTGTTGTAATTTCATATGTCATTGTGAGGTTGTTTGCGGTGTACCAGTGATGTATCTTGGTTTTGTGCTGCCATTTGCAGACAAAATTTGGGCACCCCCCATCCATGTTGCACACCCAGGACATGCCATTAACACACACATTAAATGCCCCATCAAATGGCCACATTGCACATACATTAAATGCCCCATCACCCCATGACATGCTCCAATCACCCCATTACATCCACAATACATGCCTAATCCCCCAATTACATGTCCCCATCACATGCTCCATTACCCCAATACATACCTTCCATCACTGCCATTGCATACACATTACATGCTCCCATCACCGCCATTGCACACACATTACATGCCCCATCACCTTGTTACATTCCCCCATCACCCCATTACATGCCCCCATAACTTCCATTACATGCCCTCACTACCTCCATTACATGCCCCATTCACCCCATCACATGCCTCCATCAATTCCATTACATGCCCCCATCACCTCCATTACATGTCCCCATCACCTCCATTACATGTCCCCATCACCCCATTACATGACCCCCATCGCCCCATTACATGACCATCACTTGACCCTATCACCCTCACATGACCCCATTACATGCTCCATTAGCCCATTACATGCCTCCATTAGCCAATTACATGTCCCCATCACCCCATTACATGACCCCATTACATGCCCCCATCACCTCCGTTACATGCCCTCATCACCCTCATTACATGCCCCTATTACATGCCTCCAGCACCCCCATTACATGCCCTCATCACCCCATGACATGCCCCCATCACTCCCTTACATGCCCCAGCACCTACATTACATGCCCCCATTAACCACCATTACATGCCCCCATCACCACCATTACATACCCCCAGCACCCCCATGCTGACTGCTTGCAGACAAGGTAAGAGTTGAGCTAGGTACTTGTCTTGTTTCTCACAAATCGGCCATCATGGACGAATACACATTAAATGCTTTTGAAACTGAAACCAGACCGAAATGCACTGAACCAGTAATAGTTTCTATCATCCTTATAGATTTCTATGGGATGGTAGAGACAAATTTTGGGATGAATTTGGCTATTATGGACATAGCCAATCACAGTCAGCCAATCAGATGCCGGGGTTTATTCAAATGAAATCCCTGCTGTCAGAGCAGGGATTTCATTATGCATCTGCCTTCCACCGGGGATGGATACTTACAAAAGGGACTCTCAAGTATTTTTTTATTTTTTTTTAATGGATTGGGCTATATTGTGTAGACCATATTGGTTTTATCTTCATTTTGATAAAGCACCGTCTGGTGCGAAACGCGTTAAGCGTTTGTCTTATTGCCTGTCCTCTATCCCTCTGCCTGATGCCTTTTATATATTTTGGATCACAATAAAAGAAGATTCTTTTCTCATGCAACTCAATTTGGATTTATTTTATTTACCTACCGGATGATTACCGCTGACACACCCTGTTTGTTTCCTGCTTAATCCTGGGCCTTGAGTAGACCCTATTGTGTTCCAGCACCTGGAGGGAATATACTACTACACTCACTACCTATCCTATTTTGGGCTATTTTGAGCCGGTCAAAACTGTTTGGATTTGTTCATTTTATATTGTTTATTGGCACGACAAGTTATATTCATATGTTCCAACTGTTATATATTGCTTGTGTTCCTTTTATTTTTTTATTTTTTTTTCCTCTTTTTTTTTTTTATTAACATATAAAAATATATATAATATACATATTTACCAAATATTCTTATAATAGTAATTCACATATAGACAATGATGACAGACTTATTCTCATACAACATACTACAAATAACATACAATTTTACAACCACAATTGTACAACCACTGCTTGCTATCTGAGGGACCATCCCGCCCCGGCCCAACGCGGTCTACTCCTGAGTAAATTGACTGGTTATGCAGTCAGAATGGGTATAAGGAGACCGAGAGAGGACGGGGGGAGGAGGGAGGGGGGGGGGGGGAGAGCCCGGCAATCAACGTATTTTAGATAGGCGTCAGATCTAATAGCTCCACTAAATGCTCACAGGGGTTCTCCTCTCTCCCTGTTCCACCATATGCTCCAGGTATCACTATACGTCTGAGTATTATCGTCTCCCTGGAAAGATACCCTCTCCATTGTGGCTTGGTAATTTATTTGCGAATTTACTTCTTCCATTGTTGGTGGGCTTTCACTCTTCCATCGCCGGGCTATACATAGCTTAACCGCCATGAGTACATGAATAGCCAAGGCCAGATGTGTTTTGGATAATTTGGGAAAGTCCAGGTGGAAGAGGAAACCCGCCGGTGTGAGGTTGGTTATAGGTATCCCCAGAGTCTCAAAGGTTACCAATATTTGTTTTTTTAGGGTATCCAGGGCTGCGCAATCCCACCAGATGTGTTTTAGTGTGCCTAGGTGTTGTCTACAGCGCCAGCAATGGTTGGTTGTTAACGGTTGGAATTTACATACCCTCACTGGGACCATATACCACCTATGGATAAGTTTTACAAAGGTCTCTTGAATATTTACGCAATGTATTTGTTTTCTTACTATTTCAAATACTTTTTGCCATTGTGTTAATGGAAACTGGATACCCAGTTCATCTTCCCATTTAGCGATTGTAGACATTTTCCCCATGATCTTTGATTTATTTAGTATATTCCTGATTTTAGCCGTTGTTTTCGTTTGGGAGCCAATTAATAGATGGTCTAAGGGTCCCTTTTGCATAATTGGGACTTTTGTCAAAAAGGATCTTAAACGAAGGTAAGTAAAAATATCGGTATTTCTCAGCCCATATTTTAATTGTAGTTGGATAAAGGGGGCTACCTCGGTTTTTTCGTATATATCTCGGATGTATTTGATATCCTTTTTGACCCATTGTTGTAGATCTATATTTTGAATTATATGTTGTAAAGCTGCTAAGGGGGTGGATCCTGTTAAAGAGTTAGTCCCATATAGCTCTTTTTTAATTGGACTTATGGATTCATAGATCTGATTTATTATAAAATTATTACATTTTAGTTTTTTAAATGTTTTTTTTTCTAGCCAGAAAATGGAAATTGGATCGATATTATTTAAATCATGTTTTTCCTGTAAAAACCATGCTTTCTTATCTGCATTAGGGGTGCCCCATCGCAAACAGTGTGAAAACTGAGCTGAGTCATGTAGGTTAAATACATTGGGAAAGGAGAGGCCTCCTTCCGAGATATTTGAGGACATAATTTTTAATGATATTCGAGGTTTTTTCTCACCCCATATATAGGACGAAAAAAGCTTGTGAAATAAGTGGAGCATTTTATACGGAACCCGTAGGGGGATCATATGGAACAAATAATCAAGTTTCGGGACAATATATGCTCTAATGACATTGATTCTTCCCATCCAAGAGATAGGGAATCTTCTCCACCTTGTTATCAGTCCCTCAACTTCCTGTATTAAACTAAAGTAGTTTCTCTCTATCCATAATTTAATGTTACCGCAAATCTGAATGCCCAAATACACTATAGTATTTTTTTCCCAATTAAAATTGTATGACTTCTTTAGGATTTCTTTCTGATATGGGGGAAGATTGCAGGTAATCACTTGTGTTTTTTTCATGTTGATTTTATAATTTGAGTATATACTGTATTCTTTAATAATTTCAAATATAGCTGGAATTGATTGAATAGGATCTGATACTGTATATAGAATATCGTCCGCAAACAGGGTAATCCTCTGTTCGCTTGCTCCCATATGGATACCCGAAATTCTCTTCGACTGCCTGACCCTACTTGCCAGGGGTTCCACAGAGAGAATGTACAGCAGAGGTGCCAGCGGGCAGCCCTGCCTTGTCCCATTCCCTATATCGAACCAATCTGAGCACATGCCTGACCCTTGTACCCTTGCTGTGGGCTCTGAGTATAGAGCCATGATTAAATCTTTAAATAATCCCCGCATCCCGAAAGCCTCCAAAGTTTCGGAAAGATATATCCAGCTAACTCTGTCAAAAGCTTTTTCCGCGTCGACAGAGAGAATTACCGCCTGGAGTTTATGTTCTTCAATTTGTTGGAAAATGTTCATTAAATTCCTGATATTATCACCGCCCGATCTGCCCCCTATAAACCCAGACTGGTCGTGGTGTATCAAGTCCGGTATCACCGCGGTTAGTCTTTTAGCCAATATTTTGGAGAATATTTTAATGTCCATGTTTATGAGGGAGATCGGGCGGTAATTACATGTATGTTTGGGATCTTTTCCGGGTTTCGGGATGGGGGAGATTGATGCCTGCAGTAGGCCTCTATCAAACTTTTTTGTAATAACTATTTCGTTAAAGAGTTTTTCTAACAGAGGAGTAATGGTTACTTCTAAGTGTTTATAAAATTGAGCCGTAAAACCGTCAGGGCCTGGTGCCTTACCGTTTTTCATATTTTTTATAGCTTCCAGTATTTCTACTTTATTTATTGGTTGATTTAATCTAGCTAATTTTTCACAACCAATTTTAGGGAGACGACACTCCAAGAGAAAGGATTGAATTTCCCCTATTGTAGGGTTGGCCGTATTGATATTGTAAAGGGAAGCATAATATCTAGCAAAAGCACTACCAATTTGGGCGGGGGACAAGTGAGTTTTATCTCCCTCAATAATTTCTTTAATAGTATTAGTTTTTGAGACATTTTTTAACTTGTTCGAAAGAGGTTTCCCTACTTTATTATTGCTGCTGTACCAGCTTTGTTTTAGGGAAGTGATCATCCTTTTTACATTCCTTTCCAAAAGAGTTTGAATCTGTTCTTGTATTGAAATGATTTGTTTAGCCAGAGAAAGAGATGGGCTAGCTTTATTTGTTGTATCCAATTTTGCCAATTTAATATACAGATCAGCTAGATCCTTATTTCTACTTTTCCTCTCTCTAACGTCCATCTGTATCAAGTTACCCCTCATAACACACTTGAAGGCAGCCCAAAGATTTTGTGCTGAAACTTGTTCATTATCGTTTATTCGGGCATATTCTTCTGCTTGTGTCAATAAACGGGCTTTATATGTCTCTGAGGTCAGAATTGAGTCATCCATTCTCCATTGGTATCTAGACTCGTATTCCTGATTTTCCCTAGCATTTATTTTGATAGGGGCATGATCTGACCATGTGATTTGTCCGATCTTAGAATCTTCAAAGTTTTTGAGGTTATATAGGTCAGTTAAAAAGAAATCTATTCGAGAGTAATTGTTATGAACTCTGGAATAAAATGAGAAGTCTTTTTCTCTAGGATGTTGGACTCGCCAAATATCAAAAAAGTTATATTCGTAGCAAAGGTCCTGCATCCATTTAACATTTTTTACATATCTTTGGTTGGATTTCCCTACTTTAAAGTTTGTTCTATCTAATTTTTCGTTAAGGACTATATTCATATCACCTCCTATCAAAAGTATCCCTTTTTTAAATTTTTCAATTTTCCTAAAGGTCTTGTTAAAAAAGGTTTGGGAGAATACATTGGGGGCATATATATTTGCCAGGGTGTACAGGGTATCATTTAGTCTACATACAATCAGGATGAATCTTCCGGCTTTATCGCTCTCTTGGTGTATTAACTCAAATTTTACTTTTTTTGAACAAATAATGGCCACGCCTCTCTTTTTCTTATCTTTTAGGGTAGAGCCATATAATATTGGGAACCTAGAGAATTTCCACAGGTCTAAATCACCCTCCTTCCAATGTGTCTCCTGTAACAAGCAGATATCAATTTTGTCGTCGACCAGCGTCTTATACAATAAACCTCTCTTTACAGGAGAATTTAAACCCCTGGCATTCACTGAAGCAAACCTAAGCACCATTCACTGTCAAGAACTTGCCGGACTCCCCTCCCCCACCCAACCCCACCACAACCCCCACCACGCGGACCCCCCAGCAGCAGCTACAACACGACGACACATAACATGTTACAATACAATACATAGAAATAACATATAAAATAACAACAAACATAACTCCACCAATCTTGGAAACTAAATTCCTAAAGGTGAATACCTTGAGAGACTAATATCTCAAGGGACACTCTGTTGCTGGTGGAAGCCACCCAGGAGACGCCTAACTGATAGTGTGAACACCCCCCTCACCCCTAGTCTTTATCTTCTATTTTTTTTCTCTTTCTTTTTCTCTTTCTTTTTTCCCTTCTTTCTTTCCCTTTCTTTTCTTTTTTTTTGTTTGTCCTTCCCCTAGCTTCATCATATGAGGGGTCTATACTATAAAATACTTCCTTGCTACCGTTTGATCTTGTTCTTGCCCATTATTCGGGGAACACTAATCCTGATTTATAACTGTGCTTTTACAGCATAATAATACTATGGTCGAATTTACTTATAATATGTAAAAAAAAAAATAAAAAAAATAAAAAAAAAAGTGTGCGATTTATTATTTGATCCAGGTTATATACCTATTACAATATAGTAGCGCCCCTAAAAGCTTAAAACAAATATCTTTTAATCATATCGTACTGGTGCTTAGTGATCTAGTACTCTTCTCCTCTATTCATGTGTTTCTATTTAAATCTATAAGGAATTCTTAATAACTCTATTTTTAACATATTTATTGTGTCTTCTATTTATACTCTTTTAGTGCTATTGTTTCCAGTGTTATTTTTTTTTTTTTTTTTTCTTTCCCCTTCTTTTTCTTTCCTTTTTTTTTTTTCCTTTCCCTTTCCTTCTTTCCCTCCACTTGATTCTTCTTAAGTGTAATTATTCTAATATAAAGAGCTTCTTTATGTGAACCTTCCACCTAATGAATTATACTAATTCTAATCAAGATTAGAGGGGCATACCTAGGAACCCTACACCCAATTATTTAATATTTTACCTCTATCTCTATTTAATCCCTTGTTGATTTAATACTTAAATATCTGTGCAGCCAATGACAATTTATATTCAACTTCCTTTTGTATGCGATGTGCACGTGAAATTAATTTTTTAAAACATTTTTATTTTTTTTTATTTTTTTTTTCTTTCACCTTTTCCCTTTCCTTTCCCTTACATTCTTTTTCTTTTTTTCTTTTTTTTTCTCTACATATGGGCTCTTATTTACATAAATTAGTAAGAAATATCACCTCAATCAATAAAGATCTCGCCCTGCGCTCTCATATTCAGAGCTCTCTTTATACATTATATTATTTACTTCCTATATCAGTTACATCATCAAGGACACCCAGCCTTTTCATTTCCGGCAAGTCCGCTTCTGGATCTAACATCGAGATAGTTTTGCCATTAAAGAAAATTAGGAGTTTAGTGGGAAAGCCCCATCTATATGTAATATTCTTTACTCTAAGTTGTCTTGTGATTTCTCTAAAGCGAGCTCTACTTTGTCTTGTGGCTGGGCATAAATCTGGAAAGACCAACATATCTTTAAATTTCCCTTCTTTTGGACCAGGATTTATTCTCATCTGTCTCAATAAAGCATCTTTGATAGAGCAGTTTAGAAATCTAACCACAATGTCTCTAGGGAGTTGTCTCTCCTGTCCTCGTGTGCCAAAAACCCTGTGACATCTTTCAAATGGGGCGTTCCCTAAAATTGTAGGGTCTAGGTATTGAGCCATAAACTCTAAAAGGTATTTTTCTATATTCTCTCCTACGACAGTCTCTGGGACCCCTTTCAATCTCAGATTATTACGGCGAGATCTATCTTCCAGTTCTATGAGTTTGTTATTACATACTTGGACTTGTCTCTCCAATTGCTCGTTTCGTTTATGTAGTGAGGATATCTCCTCCCTAATTTTAACGACTTCTTTACTCTGTTCTATAACAACTTTATTCAGGGAGGAGATCTCCTCACTTAACCCCGCCATACTCTGTTTAAAATCGATTCTGATTTTTTGATATAGCTCCTCCATAAGCTTTGTCAAGGTATAGTTGGTGACCACCTCCATTGACATGGTTGGTGTATCAATAGCAGGGGCCTGAGATTGTTCCTCCTGTGGAGAAGGTGATAGAGATCTCCTATGTTGGGGACCACCAGAGACTGCCTTCGGGGAGTAATATGTATTTATGGACTTATTTTTGTCCGCTTTATCCGGTCTTTCTATTCTTTTTGGTGGCATTGTAATATAGACTTAAATCTAGGAGGCACACAGTAATTGTCTTTTACAGGCACACGTTAATTATCTTTTACCCCCCACCCCAAACCTTAAGTGTGTGGGGTGCTCTGATCCGCAAGCGATCAGTACATATAGTGGACTAGCGTTCTAAATTATCTCCATTTTCTTCAACGGGAGTATTGATCAGATAAGATTTTCTTTTCTTTTTTTTCTTTTCTCTATCTCTCTCTCTCTCTTTTTTTTCTTTTTCTTTTTCTTTTTTATCTTGTATCTTGTTTCTTGCCCAATAACTATTTACTTAGGTGGAGCTTCCCACTATCAAGTCTCAAAAATTGTACTTCTGTAGGATATCAATCTCGATAATGCTAGTTCAGGGCAATTAGTTCGATTTGTTAGTATCCTATAAGCTCTACAATAGTCCACTTAAGACACTGGGCCTCTAATAGGAAACCCAGGATTTCAAGACTGTTATTTAGAAACCATACATAGTATTATTTACATAACATAGAGAGTAGAAATGTTATATATCCAGCCTAAAGACTAGTTGTAACTGTATCCTATCTTGACAAGGTTAGAATATCGCAAAGTATCACATTTCTGTACATAACATTTGTGTGTAGCACCATCTGTTGATATAGAGTCCAACAAAGTATCAATCTATTCGAAGACTCTTTTTTTATGGCTCCCTCATATGATGTGGGCCCAAGGACCACCCACGTTATAGACAAGTATGTCGAGAGGGTAATAGACAAGAGGGATCTTGATTTCCCACACCCTACAGTTAAATTTCAGAATATTCAGAATGTTCATTTTATATTAACCTTTCCAGACATGAACTGATCGATGCATTACATAATGTAAATATTTTTCAGGAAGGGAAGCAGTGTGTCTTTGTAACGGTGAAGGAGCAGTGTGGCAGAAGTGTCTTGTGCTCTGGTTTGACCCTCCCAGTGATAATGAGCAGAGATAAAGAGTTGGCAATAGACTTAACATAGACTTAACATTGGGGGCGGAGACTGGGGAGTTTTCATGTAATACCATTAACAGTATTACATCACTGTTAAAGGCACCATGTTTATATGGGGTTTAGGAAATGTGTTATAAATATTCAGTACTTTACTCACGTGCCATAAAAAGCAATTGGTGAAAAGAAAAACTCATGCATTCATCAGTACCCAAATAAATGACAATATCCTAACAGGCTTTTTCCTCAGTGAAGATCTTTAAGTGGTCACAGGTTATGATTACCCACACATCTGTGAAACGTGTCAAGCAGTCTGGTCGGGTTTGCAGACTTGATGTGACCACTTGTGCAATAAAGATCTCCACTGAGCAAAAAAAGGCAGTTTGAATATTGTCATATATTCTTTTGGGAACTGCTGAGTTTTTATTATTTTCCATGTGTCATTTACAGTTGTTGCCCCTGTTGCTCAAAATTGCACCTGTGAGTACAGGAAGAACCCAGTGACCACTCACCAATATTTGTTACAATCATAAAAAGCTAATATTTTCGTGGGGTTGGTAATGAGTTAATGATATAATCAAAAGCCAATATGGCATGTCTCTCATTGCACTAATTCTATATATGTCAACGTTCACAATAGCCAAGAGGGGACCTTAAAGGGTAAAAGTTTGAAGAATAGTGGAGGATCCCAAGCACAGTGGCTGATTTGTACACGTGGTCATTTGCATTAAAGAGTTCATCCCAAATCAGGATAGCCTTGTCATACATGTGACAGTAGGAAGGTATACAATACATTTGCACACCAGATTTAGCAGAGAAGCATTCTGAGCATGATAGGGGTTATAAACAAGAAACATTTAATGTGTCACAGTTGCCTAAACTGATTTGTACGTTATTTGTTTTTTCTCTCTGCGTTTTTTCAATAATGCTCTTTATGCCCAGAGAGATAATTTCACTATCTAACAGAACATCCCAACCTTGCTCCTTGTTGTAGAAAGAAATGATAATGTGTTTCCCTGTTAAAAGTGTTCTATTCTACAATTCTTCTCAGCCTGCTGCCAACATACACCGTTCTTTAATATTTCCTAATATGTCTGAGATATGACAAATGAGCCTTTCCTGTGAAGATTCTCAAACACAATGGTTTTAAAGGGTGACATTTTGGGACTCTTTTGTTCGGTTCTTACCAATTCAAACGAGAGACTTTCCTTTGTCATGCTGTCAACATCTGGGATGTGAGCTTTTGCCTGGGCTTTAATGTAGCATTTTTCTCCCCCAGCAAAACGGATTCCAGTAATGCCCTGGAAGAGAAGAACAATTAATTATGAACTGCATGCATCCTGCTAAATCCTGACTCGGTCTCCTTATTGCTCAGCAAGTCAGCTGCACGCTTAAACCATGACTGCATCAAGGTAAATATATATTATAAAAACTAGATCGTAAGCACTAGAGAGCTGAGCTGATATCTGCAAGTTTTATCTGAAGCAGTCTGCATGATCAGAAATCCATATGTGTATTGGGGCGCATTTATTAACAATAATAATAATAAAGAATACCTGATTAGACATTAAAAATGTTTGGATGATTAGCAGTAATATTAGCAGAATTTATTTGGCAGTAATAAAAAAACAGTTTGAAGGGACTCTCTCAACCTAAACATTGCTTATTCTGTGCATGTAGAAGATTGAAAATGATCTATACAATGTGTTAGGAGAATTGGATGCAGTCACATAAAATAGAAGAAACATTTGTGTTAAATGTGCCTGTGGAGTCTCCTGCTTATCACACAGTTACACGTTTCCCATGGAAAATTAGCTAATTTGTATATCAAGTCACAGGTGATATCATAATAAGAGACATAAAACATGTGCTCCTCCTAATGTATGCATGTGCATGCAATTGTGCTAACACACATAATGCATTTTAAGTTAACTTTATTCCAACAAAGCTACACATTAATAGAGCTAATGAGTACATGGGTAGATAAGTCAGTTGGGCTGGACCTTGCAGTCAGACCCATGGACCTCAGGTTGGATGCCCTTGCCTTATATTAAAAATATAATGCCCAGCACTAGTAGAAATGTGGGCAAATGCATAGAACAAGAAAAAGCTATTAAAATGAATGTCTCTGTCCTTATAATCATTGCTAACGAACATGATTTGTACATTTTTAGGTCAATATAGAATTATTTATTTGCATACGGCCACATAGAAATTTACAGATGTAGGGCTCCACAACTGCCAACTTTCTGTGTTAAGTCATGATAAGTAATCTCCAGTGACTTGCCTAGGAAAGATCCAGGTACAATAGATAAATCAGGAACACTAAAAGGGCTATTTTACTAAAAGTGTGAATTGTAAAAAATCAAACTTTAATAGTTGAGTTGGCAAAATTACAGTGTTGCTTCATCTGTAAGGAGACAATGCCAACAATGAAAATATTTACCTATAAACAACCAAGACATATTTTACCACCCTGTGCTCTATAAAACCAGACCTCATTAGAACGCAAGATTCCAGAATGGAAAAACATACTTAAATCACCTGTGTTAAAGCAGTTAGATAAAATAAACCAATAAGGAAAGCAAAAACTGGGGGACAGGAGCTTACTTCCAACACATTATTGTAGAGTATGAGCTCAGGACATTGCAATTTCAAATGTAATCATTTACCCTGAAACAAAGGGTTAATTCTGTACTCCCAACAGACTCCATTAGTGCTGATCACACATGTTGTGTCATAATTTCAGCAGAGTATTAGCAATAGATTTGTGTTCAGACCCACTATGTAGTTAAATTAGAATTTAGCTTATTTACTAACAGACAGTGCCTGGGTATACTCTATAAACAAGAAGAAAACAGGATTACCATGTGAATGAATTATCCCTGTCGTGCCTGTAAATTCTGTTAAGTACATAGTCATTTGTACATAACAAGAATATATGACATATTACAAGATAGCCTCGAATTCTAAATAACCTTTCCTTAGATTTGTTCTCATCTTCATACAATCAAATTACAGTCGAATAAAGAATAAATATTGGACAAGTCAGATAGTGGAAATGCTGCACATTATGATGCTGTGCTCGTAGGTAATGCCATATTTGTGCTACCGTGCTGCTCCAACTTGCAATACCCAAAAGGGCATATCCTGTAGCCTAAACAACAGAAGGATAAACTGGATTTTATATTCACACTTGATAAACAGCAACAGAAGCAAAAATGGGATGCTGAGTGCTTCTGGTTGTCATCAGAAAAATATAATTCCATTTTAGCTGACATCTCACAAATATAGCTCCAAGTGCATCTTGTTTGTGATGTGTAATTGAAGTGGAAGTCTAATCCCGGGGCTCATAAATCACACAGAGGCTCTAGGCCCTCCCTTATGGCTGATACAAGTGAATTATCAGTTTGTTAGCTTGTACTGTATAAAGTTCTTTCAGGGTGTACCAGGCCATTAACACATTCACAGCGCTCTGGCACGGTGCTGGACTAGGTAATGGACAGGTTATAGGAACTTTGCTGTCACCGATAATAACATACTGATGTCATTTTCATCTATTTACAGAACAGGGATTCAATCAACACTACCATTTCCTTATGTTAACCTCTTTGGGGCCAGTGGCACAGATGCCATTTTCTCCAATACATGGAGCATTGTTAAAATAACATCTGGTTCTAAGAATGAAACTATTTATTGTCACTTTAAGAGCAAATACAGTTTAAAGCTACTTCCAATAATTAGCAACATACAGATGGTGGACAAAATAACAAATACACCATAAAACTGTTATTTCTTGAAGAATAGTACAATTTCTCGGATGTGCTTTTTGTAAACAATCCAAGCTTATAAGGGGAGTTCTGATCTATGGTTATGTTACTGATGTGTATAAATGTTCCATGCACTGTGTTACCTTATGTCAAAGAATGGCGTCTTTTGTCACTATTGGGATAGAGGGTTCACGCACAGGTTATGAGCAGTAACAGAGATCAAATAAGGTGGTGCTGTTATTTAAAGAGCATCTTTGAAGAGCTTTGAACATGTCTTAACCACAAAATAGATGTTTACAGTAAATAATATGATAACAAATGTAGAATACATTAAGAACCAGCTTAGATGAAGGCGTATAGAAATTTGCTGAACAAGTTATGCAATTGGCAGATTATCGATCGAGACAAAGAGATGGTTCACATTTATTGCAAGAAGGACAGACATTGTAATTTGCCTTGAGAAGCATGATTAGTAAATATTGCTATATTCATATCGTTGCTTCTCCTCCTTTCAAACAAATATAAAATTTTAATATACTGTGGCAGTGGTTTCCAATTTTTTATGTGCTTGACTGTATATCATTCAGCATCACAGGATGGTTAGATCTTGCTAAATAAATTATGTACTTTAACAGAAACTATTGTGTTCACAGATAAAGGATCAAAGTATACTGCTTCATGGACACTTTATGCAATATTTCACTAGCGCATCCACTAACTCCTCAGCGTTCAAATGGGTGTAATACTCAGGGCCGACCCCGTTCGGGTGCATGGGGTGCACCAACCAGGTGTCACAGAGCAGAAGATACAGGGGATGCTGTGCACGGTGGGCACTGGATTTTTTTTCAACTGAACTGCTCACTCTGTGGCACTCTGCCACCTTTTAATAAAAATCACATTGTGGAGGAGAGATATAGACATGGAGGAGGAATGGGAGAGACAATAGACATGGGGGAATGAGAGAGATAACAGACATGGGGGTGAGGAATGAGAGAGACAACAGACATGGGGGAATGAGAGAGACAACAGACATGGGGAAAATAAGAGAGACAACAGAAATGGGGAGAATGAGAGACAACATGCAATGGGGTGTGGGGAATGAGAGAGACAACAGACATGGGGGAGTGAGGTAGACAGCAGATATGGGGGTGGATGAGAGACAGCAGGCATGGGGATAGAGGAGAGAGACATACATGGGGTGAGAGGAGAGAGACAGACATCAAGTGAAAGACAGACATGGTGAGTGGGAAAGACAGACATGGATGGCATAGGGCAGAGAGAGACAGACATATATGGAATACGGGAAACAGAGATGAACATGAATGGCATGTGGAAGAGAGATAGACAGACATGGATGGCATGGGGGAGAGAGATAGACAGGCATGGATGGCATGGGGGAGAGAGATAGACAGACATGGATCGCATGATGGGAGAGCAAGACAGACATGGATGGCATGGGGGAGAGAGATAGACAGACATGGATGGCATGGGGGAGAGAGACAGATATGGATGGCGTGGAGGGAGAGCAAGACAGACATGGATGGCATGGAGGAACAGCGTGGCAGACAGGGATGGCATGCAGGAACAGGGTGACAGACAGGGATGGCATGGAGGAAGAGCGAGACAGACAGGGATGGCATGGAGGAACAGTGTGACAGACAGGGATGGCATGGAGGAAGAGCGAGAAGCTTCTGTGAAGAAGCCGGGAACTTCCGCTTTCGTCACAGAAGTCCCGGCGAGCGTGCCGGGCGGCAGCAGGGGAGGTCTGCGCTCATCGCGCAGACTTCCTCTGCTGCCCCACTAGGCACCAGGGACAATCGGGCAGCTGGGGGATGTCTGCACGATACGTGCAGATATCCTCCATGCTGCCCGACACGGCAGACTATTATGACGGACCAGCTGTCCGTCATAATAGACTGCCGTGTCGGGCAGCATGGAGGATATCTGCACGTATCGTGCAGACATCCCCCGGCTGCCCCCACGGATCAAGGTAAGGGGAAGGGAGGGAGGGGGGCAGAGAGACAGGGGGAGGGAGGGAGGGGGACAGAGAGACAGGGGGGACAGAGAGGGAGGGGGACAGATAGACAGGGGGGACAGAGAGACAAGGGGGACAGAGAGACAAGGGGGACAGAGAGACAGGGGGAGGGAGGGGGACAGAGACAGAGTCAAGGGGAGGGAGGGGGTTAAGAGACAGAGACAAGGGGAGGGAAGGGGTTAAGAGACAGACAAGGGGAGGGAAGGGGTTAAGAGACAGAGACAAGGGGAGGGAAGGGGTTAAGAGACAGACAAGGGGAGGGAAGGGGTTAAGAGACAGAGACAAGGGGAGTGAGGGGGTTAAGAGACAGGCAAGGGGAGGGGGGAGAGAGAGAAAAATGGGGGCAAGGGAAAGAGAAAGGCAGCATTGGCACATAAAAATAAATAAAAACTAGAAATACATTTTTTGATATCATCATTTTTTATTAAAAAAGCAATTTACATGTGAATATATACAAGTTTAACTTTTTTCCTATAGGGTAGTCTTATATTCAGGCTTTTAGTTTTTTTCCTAAAGGAATATCCAAAGTTTGGGGGGTCGTCTTATAATCAGGGTCGTCTTATAATCGAGCAAATACGGTAATGTTGGGAGTTTACATTTACATTTTCCTGACTCCTAAAAATAACTAGGCTGGCTACTGCGTTTGTCTATTTGTCTTCTGAAGCATACAAATATTATTTAAGCCCTGACATTTATGATCCTTGGCTTTATCTTATGTTCAGCCTCATGCTTATCCCATGTATGTTTAAACTCTTTTACTGTATTAACCTTCCAGTAGAAGTGGTAGAAGTTATTTTAAATACCCTCTCTGTAAAATATATGTTCCTATACTTTTAAACCTCTCTTTCTTTCAATGCACAGTATATAACAAATATTCATATCATTAAAGGAGCCAGGCAGACAAATACAGGAGCCAGTGAACTGGTATTTCTACATCCAAAAAGTTCTATGTAAAACAAACAAAATGTATGAGCCAGCACTTTTTATTCTCAAACTATAAACAATTATACACACACTATTTCATCTGTTTTAATACTGGCAGAATGCTCTCTGATTTTCCAAACATGTTTGTACAGGTAATTTGACACTTATTGCAGGAGAAACTCACCAACGTATAGTTAAGTTGGTGATACAATGTCACTAGTTATCGACAAAGTTATTGTGAAAAGAGTGATTACAAAAATGGGTGGCGCTTATATATAAGAAGTGGGACTGTTGTCATAGAAACATGCATGTCCAGAATTGACATTTGTGTAGGGGAGGAGTTTATAATATAATCAAGCACACCTGGGGGGTGGTGCCCCAAAACAAACTTGTACTCAAGTGTCTGTGACACTAGGCTCAGCCCTGGTAATACTGACTAACAGTTAAAAGCATAATATACCAATTAACTATATTGTACAGAATATTTGAACAGGGGAGCCAGAAAAATATTTTTATTCTAAAAACCAATGTGAACTATTCTCTAAAAGTGAGTTGAGCATTTCTTAACTATGCATTGTGCTGGTTTGGCCTTTATAGTGCATAGTTAAGCAATCAAGGAAAATAATAATGTCTGTGCACTAAGCTGGTCACAGGCCCAAGTAATAAAATGTATACAATGAAACCTAACAAACAGGTTTTATTGCAGCTCCTCCAATACATTAGGAAGGTTTTGGTAGCAGTATAAACTGTTTTATGTGCCCATTAGGTGAAAGTAGGTTCTCACTCTATTGAGACTGTGCCTTGACTTGGTGGGCGAGCTTAAATATGTTTTGGTCAATTCATATAACCAAAACCATTTGTATTAAGTTTATATATTGGTTGCCAACTTTATTAGCATGAGAAGCGCAGACAGTTTTTATTTTTGTATACATACTTAAGCAATGTTCATCTCGACTTACCAACATTTCACTTTTTGTGAATAGCTCCCAATATGGGTTTTCCTTCTTCAGCACTATGGGTCAAACATGCCATTCTGTAGTAATCAGTATACTACATATACATACTGTAAGTATACATACATACTGTATGTGTATATATATATATATATATATATATATATATATATATATATATGTGTGTGTGTGAGCAGGAGCCATTTATTATGGTTGCTGGGAGCATCTGTAGTTCCTGGTACCAATCTTATAATAGGGAGGGATACTACTACTTGCTTTGCTTCCATATGTGTTTGGGTTTTTGGACCCGGATTTGACATGGAGGGATTTAAACTTTTTTTTTTTTTTTTTTTTATAAAACTCGCTACCTGTAAACAAGACAAATTGCAGCAGGGGGTTGGATGTCAATGTCCAATTTGCAGCCCAATTCAAACTCCCTTCGGTTTTTAATGAATAGCAATTTGTATCGCTTTTCAGTGAAGGGAGTTAGAGATGGGACATCAAGATGGACTTTAGTGAGTTGGGGGGATAGGGAAGTTGAGTTTGTTTTAGTGAATTGCATGAGAAGGTAGACTAGGGAGGTTGAATTTTTTTAGGGAAAGACCCCTATGTGTCATCACTTTTAATATACTTGAAATTGGATTTGGAAAACTCCTTGGTGTGGAGGAAAATTACTTTTTGATTTTCAAATGTGACTAATTTAGATCCGCCACTTATGGATGCATGAAATCATAATTCCTTATTTTTTCTTGACATTTATTACTTGATATTTAATACACAGGCCACATTTGTCTGAAAAGATCAAACCCTGTATACAATGGTTATCTAAATGTTCCTACATCATTTTAATTTACAAATTATTTAGTATTTATTAAATTAAAAGAAGGCATGATTTTATGTTACATCTTCGATAGGTGAATAAACCACGTGCTTGTGGGTTAACAAGTAATCATACTTACTATTTGGAAATCGTGTACTTCCACCGCCTCATCATTTCCAACACCAGTCTTGAAGGTTTCTAAGTTGTTCCCAGCATCAATTTCCATTGACCCATCCTGCACTTTGCCATTGATACTCATTGTGTAATGGACATTATAAACCTGAAAAACAACAGATACCTTCATTATATGATTTATTAAGACATGATTGTAATTGGCTAAACATCTATCAGAGACTCTAATATGTGAGCATTCAAATTGTCTTTAGAGTCTTTCTAAACATATGAAATGTTTCCTGAGATCAGCCCACCTTCCAAGGTACATTATCTATTGATTTTTCTATATGTTCCTGGAATCATTCTGCACTGAAACACCATTAATTTCCATAGATTGTGGAGGATAGCAACAAAATGTCACAATTCTGAGAAGCCTTCAGTACTCTCCAAATTCCACCAGTTTGCGAGATTCTGTCTCCAAGATGACTCTGGGTCATCCTCCAGCCTACCAGCAATACTCCTGACTGAATGATTACTAAACGTGAACAGACTCTTCACCAATCTTGGACCTTGTCATGTTGATAGAGAGATATCATACTTAGCTTTTCTTGATAGTAATTTACAAATATAGATTTTTTTTAAACTCTTTCACCTAAGCACTGTTTATAATATGAATGTAGAGAATTAAAAAAAGATTAAAAAAAAAATCTATCCATTGTGTGAGCAGAAATGGAAGCAAATGCATAAATTTAGAGAAAAACATGTTTGAAATGTGTCTGTTGTGTTTCCTGTTTGTCACGCGTGGTCCCATATGTAAACAAAATACTTTTCGATGGGAGATGTTCAATTTGCATATTGGGCCCAGGGGCATTGCTTGGCTCTCCAAAAGACCTGTGGCTAGAGTCCATGGCAGACTTGAAACCAGTGGAGTAAAGAAGCGCACATGCTTGAGTGAGCATACAAAGGACTTATATGATACAAATGAGCAATAGGTATTTATAATATAAGCAATGAATACATATAAAGGATTTATATAATTATGCCAATAAGCAATAGGTATATGTAATATAAGCAGTGAATACATGTAAAGGATTAATAAGATGCCAATGAGCAGTAACTATATAATCAAGGCTTTACATTAAAATAAATATAAAATTATGTAGCTAATGCAATGAGCAGTATATGCATACGTGCTGTATGTAATGCCAATGAGCTGTAAATACATAAACCTGTTATATGATGCCAATAAACAGTAAATACATAAACATTGTATATGATTCCAATGATCAACCAATGCATAAACTTTGTATAGGACTCCAATGTGCAGTGAACACATAGAATTTGTATTATGCCAACGAGCAGTAAATCCATGAACTTTGTATATGCCAATGAGTAGTAAATACATTAACCCCTTAGTGACATGACTTTTTTGGCTTGTCCGACGCTTGGTGACATGGGCTGTTTTAACATTTCTGAGGTGTTTGTGTTTTGCTGTAATTTATTTCTGTCTCATTTAGTGTACCCGCACAAACTATAAATCGTTTTTATCGTCATAAGAAGGGCTTTCTTTTGATACCATTATTTTGATAATAGCATATAATTTGATGTAAAAAAAAAATAAAATATGGCAAAAAAATTGAAAAAATTATTTTTTTATGACTTTTATTTGAAAAATCGTATACTCATGTACAAGAGACAACAAAAAAACACTGCTAAAAAGTTTCTAATATATGTCCTGAGTTCAGAAATAGCCCATGTTTTTATGTTTTTGTGCTTTTTTATTCATGTTACAGGGCCAGAACTATAAGTGGTGCAAAGCTATTTTAAAATCCTTTCTTTCAAAATTAGCGATAGTGACATTGTAACACTGATTTCTGTACTAATTCCATGAATGACCGCCAACATGTACATATTTTTGAAAACTAGACAACTCAGGGCATTTAACTTGGGGTATTTTGACACATTTCATGTAGCCATTTTACCACCAATCTATGCCAAAGTTTGCAGCAAAAAATCTTTTTTTTAAATTTTTCACATATATTGCAATTTAGGTAAACATTACCTTAAAATGTGAAGGGGTATTTCCAAATAACACCTCAATATGTGTTCAGCAACATCTCCTGAGTACAGGGATACCACCCATGCATAGGTTTGTTGGTTTGTTTTGGGGCTAAAAGGCCACATTTAGGGGGTGCGCATTTTGGTTTTCCAACTTGGAATTCTGACATGCAGAAAACTTGTGCCCATGTCCCATTTGGGACATTTTTGAAGCCAGAAAGTGTATTCTACCCCACAAAACCATATATTTTTTTAAACTAGACACCCTAGGGTATTTCAAATGGTAGTATTTTAACACTTTCCATGCACTTATAATACTACCAGCCTATGTCAATGTTTTGGGTAGTAATTTTCATTCACATACATTGTACTTTGGGCATGAATTCACAGATCCTGTTATATGTCAGTGCCAAACAACACCTTAATATGTGTTCAGCAACATCTCCTGAGTACAGGGATACCCCCCATGTATAGGTTGGTTAGGTTATTTGGGGGTTAAAAGGCCACATTTGAGAGGTGCGCTTTTTGGTTTTCCAACTTGGAATTCTGACGTTCAGAAAACCTGCGCCCATGTCCCATTTGGGACATTTTTGAAGCCAAAAAGTGTATTCTATCCCACAAAACCATATATTTTTGAAAACTAGACACCCTTGGGTATTTCAAATGGTAGTATTTTAACACTTTCCATGCACTAATTATACTACCAGCCTATGTCAATGTTATGGATAGTAATTTTTTTTCACATACATAGTACTTTGGGCATGAATTCACAGATCCTGTTATATGTCAGTGCCAAACAACACCTCAATATGTGTTCAGCAACATCTCCTGAGTACAGGGATACCACCCATGTATAGGTTGGTTAGGTTATTTGGGGGTTAAAAGGCCACATTTGAGAGGTGCACTTTTTGGTTTTCCAACTTGGAATTCTGACGTGCAGAAAACCTGCGCCCATGTCCCATTTGGGACATTTTTGAAGCCAAAAAGTGTATTCTACCCCACAAAACCATATATTTTTGAAAACTAGACACCCTAGGGTATTTCAAATGGTAGTATTTTAACACTTTTCATGCACTAATTCTACCACCAGCCTATGTCAATGTTATGGATAGTAATTTGTTTTTCACATTCATTGTACATCGGGCATGAATTCACAGATCCTATTATGTGTCAGTACCAAACAACACCTTAATATCTGTTCAGCAACATCTCCTGAGTACAGGGATACCACCCATGTGTAGGTTAGTTAGATTATTTGGGGGCTAAAAGGCCACGTTTAGGGGGGGTGCATTTCCAACTTGGAATTTTGACATGTAGTCAGCCTGCGCCCATGTTCCATTTGGGACACTTTTGAAGCCTGTCAAAGTATTTTACCCCATAAAACCATATATTTTGGAAAACTAGTCATCCTAGGGTATTTAAAATTGTGGTATTTTAACACTTTCCAAGTGCTAATTCTACCACCAACCTATGTCAAAGGGTTGGGATGTCATTTTTTCCCCACACACATTGTAGTTCAGGCAGGAATTTTCAGATTCTGGTATTTGCCACTGCCAACCAACACCTCAATTTGTGTTCAGCAACATCTCCTGAGTACAGGGATACCCCCCCATGCATAGGTTTGTTGGTTTGTATTGGGTCTAAAATTCCACATTTGGGGGTGTGCAATTCCAACCTGGAATTTTGACATGTAGTCAGCCTGCGCCCATGTTCCATTTGGAACATTTTTGAAGCCGTCCAATGAATTTTACCCCATCAAACCATAAATTTTTGGAAAATAGACATCCTAAGGTATTTCAAATGGTGGTATTTTAATACTTTATAGGTACTAATTCTACCACCAGCCTTTGTAAAAGTTAGTGGTAGTACTTTTTTGGGAGTTTTTTTTCCACATGCATTGTACTTCAGGCATGAATTCACAGATTCTGGTATATATCACTGCCAAACAACAACCCAATATGTGTTCAGCAACATCTCCCGAGTACAGGGATAGCACCCATGCATAGGTTTGTTGGTTTGTTTTTGGCTAGAAGGCAACATTTGTGAGATGCGCATCTCAAAATTCCAACTTGGAATTTTGACATGTAGTCAACCTGCGTCCGTGTCCTTTATGGGATTTATCTTTGAAGCCAGCCAATGTAATTTACCCCCACCAAACCATATATTTTTTTATCGGTAGACCCCCATCACTACTTGTGGCAAGGGCTCAGCAGCCACCGATACATCGCTAGATGATGTATCAGAAAGCTGAATAGGGTCAAAATCGAACCCTGAGTCCGCGGCCTCAGAATCAGTGCGTAAGCAGTGATCTTGAGCAAAGAAGGGGTTAATAGCTCTTAGAAGAGCCTATCTAGTACTGTAATACATTACAGTACAAAGAAATGAATCCATAAAACAGTGCAGACAGCAAAACATACTGTTGCTGTGCAAGATTACTGCTTACACAGTGATGAATGGCAGGGAAGGGGTTAATACACAGTGAAAGACTTTCATAAAACCTGACAATTTTATAAAATGTTATTTTATATCACTAATACTGATCTGTCTCTTTCCGTCACAAAAATGTAAGTGAGGAGAGGGAGGCAGATCAATATTTGTGAATATTGATCCGATTAATTTTGATCTGACCAGGGCGAATGGTGAGCTTAATTGAGAAATCACCAAACCGCCTTTGCCACTAATTCGCTGTTACTGATCGCTATGCGCTCAGGCAGCTTAAAAAAAAAAATCTCAAATATTTTTACTTTACATGTAATCCCCTAGCGGGTATGTGTAAAAAAAATAAAATAAAATAATAATATGCAGACAGATAAAAATTGCTTTGGCGTCAATATCATTGCGTAAGCAGTGATCGACGGCAAATAAGGGGTTAATAACTCTTAGAAGAGCCTTTTTAGTACTGTAATAAATTACAGTACAAAAAAAATGTACCCCTAAAAAATGCACAAACAGCAAAAATAAATGCGCTGATGTGCACGATCACTGCTTATGCAAGATCAGTGGCAGGGAAAGGGTTAAACGCAGGGAATTGCTTTAATAAAATTTTTTTTATTGTTTTGTTATTTGTGTGTTGTGTATTTATTGTTTTTTTTAACTTTTACTTACTTTTAGAACTTTGATCTGTCTCTCTCCCTCACTAAAAAAAAATGTGAGGAGAGGGAGGCAGATCATAACTGGTCAGATCAATATAGGGTTAATATTGATCTGACCAGTCAGTGGGGATGTTCAGCAGAACATCCCAACTGCCTGTCAGTGTGCCTGGCAGTCACTGATTGCCTCTGTGAAGAGGCAATCGTTTGACAGCCAGAGAGCACAGGAAGCAGGTACTTCCTGCCTCCTGTGCTCTTGCCCTTAGAAGGGCAGCGCCATCTTGGTCACTCAGTGACCAAGATCGTGAATTTTTTTTTGTATTTCTGATTGCCTTCGACTTGCGAGGCAATCAGAAACACTTTCTGAGCATAGGAAGCGAAAGATTCGCTTCCTATGCTCATTTTTGAAATGCCCACGTGCACTGTGCCTTTAAAACCGGCATTTCGATCGCTCTCCGGAGAGCGATCGAAATGCCGACGGGCATTTTGTTTTAGTATTGTACGATGCTTCCACACGGAAGCATCGTTACAATGCGGCTTGAGCTCTGAAAGCGGAAAAACTCCGCTTTCAGTGCTCGTTTTGACACAGGACGGACTAGGTCCGTCCTGTGTCACTAACGCCTCGGCACACAGGACGGACCTAGTCCGTCCTGTGTCGCCAAGGGGTTAATGAAATGCATAAACAAACTTTGCATATGATGTGAATAAGCAGTAAATACATAAACTTTGTATATGATGCCAATGCACAGTAAATGCATCAACTTTGTATATCATGCCAATGAGCAGTAAATGCATCAACTTTTATATCATACCAGTGAGCAGTAGATTCATAAACATTGTATATTATACAGTGCAGATGACATTCTTAATGTTATCTATTGTTGCTCAGGTCCCCCTGAGTTGTATTTTGTGCTAAACTAACATTACATTTTGTAGGTACTGTACTAGCAAGAGAGTTTATCACTCTGCTGCCTCTCTCAGCCCTTGGCATACTGGTATCCCAATGCGCAGATGTCGTGGTTGTGCCGCCATGTCTGTCATGCTTGCGTAAACCTCAGTTTATGGAAAGAAGAAAGCACTTTGCTTTTGGGGAAGTATAAAAAAAAAAGCAGGATAGCGGCATCAGAGACTCGGTACTAAATCATACTTTATCCCCAGAGTCCCCATTGGGGACTGTGGACGTGAGATTTGGAGCTTCAGTCCCCGTGCCCCCACACCCCATAGCAACGCCACTTATTGGACAACAGGTGATGTCATAGACATGAGACACCACATACACATTTTTAACCTGTGTTTTCTTAATTTATGCATTTGCCTGCAATCCCAATCTAATAATCTCACTAAGTGAGTATGGTTACTGTACAATTACTGTACAATGAGATATGAAATCTTATTTAGCCATTTTGGAGGAAACACTGTGATGCCCAGGACCTGTTTATTACAGGGAGCATAGAAGTTCTGTGGAACATTGCACAAGACTTATAAAAACCCTGTTTTTTAAATGTTAGATTCACACACATGAAGCTTGATTAAACAGACATGTAGTTACAGTCCATTATAAATAGTTTAGTAACAGGAAATCTGAGGGGAAAAAAACCTGAAACCAAAACAAGCAAAGGTTTAATATTCTTGTTTCTGATCACTGAGTTGCATACAAATGCTATTTAATTATTTAATTTTTATAAAGGTTTTATATAGTTGTGGGATGATAAAACAAAATATCTAAATGGTTAAAATGAAATGAGGACGAGCCCAAGAAGAGCATTGTATTGACTTGCTCAAGGCTGTAGTATTCAGAGACTTAACAACAATGGTTCAATTTACCATGGCTGATGACATTTGTTCTAGTTAATTTCAAATAAATCAAATGTGTTATGTGCAGCGTTCTCATTCATTGTCTATAATGGATGAATATATGTGTAGAGAATTATTTGCTACGTACAGGATTTTGTATGACCTTCAGATACAGATTTCAATAATATTTGCTTTGGAATAATCTAGATTTACAAGATGTACTTATGTAAAGGTGTTTCATTTCATAGGGCTTTATTCATGAAAGAGAGAACTGCAGGCAATTGAGAAGGGAATTAAAACTAAAGGCCAAAGTAGCAGAGTTGCAAACATTTTCACACTGTAAACTACAGTCTTCACTACATGAAGAGTAGGTTGTGGTTACCTCAGACTTGAAGTTATTTTCATATATACTTTTGTTATTATTTTTTTATTTACATCTATTTTGGTTCAGTTGGAATATTTTCCCTATGATGAACAAAAAGCTGTTTTATATTCTTTCTACAGTGTCTGTGTAACTCCAGAAAGCATTAAAGGGCACAGGCTAATATGAGCGCTCGTACGCTCAGTGGAATGGAAGCATTTTTCCCACTTGGCTACTTTGCTTTAAGTTTGAAATTCCCTTTTCAAATCCCTGCAAGTCTCTCTTTCAGGAATAAAGCCCTATCAGTTCCATCCACGGGGTTTTGTTTCCTTTTTTATGTGATACATTTGCACACACTCATATAGCCCATGCCCTGTTATACCATCTGGAGTTACACAGACACTCTTTAAAGATTTTAAAACTGGCATTTGTAAATCATAGGAAAAATACTTCAATTGAACCAAAATAGATATTACTAAAAAAAATAACAAAAAATATAACTGAAAACAAGTTTGAGATGACCACAACTTATTCTATATAGTGAAGACTATAGTTTACAAAAGAAACAGGAACATACATATTTAAATAGACAGCACCATGACAAATATATCACTCATGTGCTGAATCCAAAGTTTCAACACCATGAGATCTCCATCCCTAGTTGTGGAAGAATAACATATGGAATCAGAATGTGTGTATTTTCTTGCAGTGACTAAGTCAATTCATCGAATATATTTTTTTAAACTTTCAGTCTTTGTTATCAAAACATTTTTAAGTAGGAGGATTGCCAAAGCAAGGAAAGAGTGAGGGGTTTATCAGGAAAGACTTGTGTCTGCGTAACATTAAGGCTACTGTAAGAAAGAGGATAATAACATGGTTTTGCGGATGAAATAAATGTATTTTAGAGGTTATTGCTTTCTTCTGTGTCTATAATATCTGGTAAGGTTTGAGTCACTAGATATTTCCAGTTTAAATGGGAAATCAGGTGTCTGCTTTGGTAGATGAGTTTTAATACATCTGTCCAGGTTTGTTTGGAGTTTTGCAATGCCTACCAAATGTATTACAGGCACCTTAGCATTTTTGTAGAGACTTAACTGTAACCCAACAAAAACAAAGTGTATCTAAGTGTATAGATAAATACTGCCAACATTGTTGTACCTTTTTATAGCACTTGAATATCTATTTGACAAACAGCAGAAATGACACCAAAATCCTTTCATATATGGATGGTTTATTTACGTATCTTAAGGCTATCAAATAGGGTCAATCTGAGAAAGAAACTGACTTATCAAGAAGCCTACTGCTTGGAGCATTCAAATTCTGCAAACATATTGGCCACCAGAATATATTACACTGATATGTTAAGCTACCCAAAACTGGGTCAGTTTACTGAGGAATATGGTCTTTCTTTAATTACCATGAGCTCATCTATTCTTTATACATAAAAAGTCACCTAACACATACACTCATTAATTCTTAAATCACATTCATATTCCGCAGAGCTGTACAATGAGAATTTAATTAAGGTCTTTTAATATAATGCAGTGTAACCGTTTGGACAAGATTTAGTTAGTAAATTATGATATGTTGTACAGTAAATGTTGGCTAGTAACTAAGGAATTCTTACTTAGTAAATAATTTGCTTCATAGTAAATCTCAGCTCTCTCTCTCTCTCTATATACATATACACATACTAAATGGACAAAAGTATTAAGACAACTGACCATTACATCAACAGGAATTATTATGACATTGCATTCTAAATACATGAACTTTAATATGTAGTTGGTCTCTTTTTGCAGCTATTACAGCCTCCACTCTTTGGGAAGGCTTTACACAATATTTTGTAGTTTTTCTGTGGGAATTTTTGCCCATTCATCCAGTAGAGAATTTGTGAGGACCAACATTGATGTTGGACATGAATACCCAATCTCACAATCTCTGCTCCAGTTCATCCAAAAGGTGTTCCAACCATGTCTTTATGGACCATGCTTTGTGCACTGGGCATTAGTCATGCTGGAATAGAAAAGAGCCTTCCCCAAACTGTTCCCACAAAGATGGAAGCATAGCATTGTACAAAATGCCTAGGTATGCTGGAGCATTAAGATTGCTCTTCACTGGAAGTAAGGGGCTTAGCCCAACCACTGAAAACAGTGAAGACTTCACAGAACATGTTTCCACTGCTCCAGAGTGCAGTGGCAGAGTGCATTAAACCACAAGATCCAATGCTTGGCATTGTACTCAGTGATGTGAGACTTGCATGCAGCTGCTTGGCCAAGGTAGGTTTTTGTGCTGATATTAACCCCTTAGTGACATGACTTTTTTGGCTTGTCCGACGCTTGGTGACATGGGCTGTTTTAACATTTCTGAGGTGTTTGTGTTTTGCTGTAATTTATTTCTGTCTCATTTAGTGTACCCGCACAAACTATATATCATTTTTATCATTATAAGAAGGGCTTTCTTTTAATACCATTATTTTGATAAGAGCATATAATTTGATATAAAAAATAAAAAAAATATGGCAAAAAAATGAAAATATTTTTTTTTATGACTTTTATTTAAAAAATCGTATACTCATGTACAAGAGACAACAAAAAAACACTGCTAAATAGTTTCTAATATATGTCCTGAGTTCAGAAATAGCCCATGTTTTATGTTTTTGTGCTTTTTTTATTCATGTTACAGGGCCAGAACTATAAGTAGTGCAAAGCTATTTTAAAATCCTTTTTTTCAAAATTAGCGATAGTGACATTGTAACACTGATTTCTGTACTAAATCCATGAATGACCCCCAACATGTACATATTTTTGAAAACTAGACCACTCAGGGCATTTAACTTGGGGTATTTTTACTCATTTTGACATGTAGTCAGCCTGCGCCCATGTTCCATTTGGAAAAGTTTTGAAGCCGTCCAATGAATTGTACCCCATCAAACCATATATTTTTGGAAAATAGACATCCTAAGGTATTTCAAATGGTGGTATTTTAATACTGTATATGTACTAATTCTACCACCAGCCTTTGTAAATTTGTGGTAGTTGTGGTAGTTCTTTTTTGGGAGTTTTTCTTCCATATGCATTGTACTTCAGGCATGAATTCACAGATTCTGGTATATGTCACTGCCAAACACCAACCCAATATGTGTTCAGCAACATCTCCCGAGTACAGGGAAAGCACCCATGCATAGGTTTGTTGGTTTGTTTTTTGGCTAGAAGGCAACATTTGTGAGATGCGCATCTCAAAATTCCAACTTGGAATTTTGACATGTAGTCAACCTGCGTCCGTGTCCTATATGGGATATATCTTTGAAGCCAGCCAATGTAATTTACCCCCACCAAACCATATATTTTTTAACGGTTGACACCCATCACTCCTTGTGGCAAGGGCTCAGCAGCCACCGATACATCACTAGATGATGTATCAGAAAGCTGACCAGGGTCAAAATCGAGTCCGCGGCCTCAGAATCAGTGCGTAAGCAGTGATCTCGAGCAAAGAAGGGGTTAATAGCTCTTAGAAGAGCCTATCTAGTACTGTAATACACTATAGTACAAAGTAATTAATCCATAAAACAGTGCAGACAGCAAAACATACTGTTGCTGTGCAAGATTACTGCTTATACAGTGATGAATGGCAGGGAAGGGGTTAATACACAGTGAAAGACTTTCATGAAACCTGACAATTTTATAAAATGTTATTTTATATCACTAATACTGATCTATCTCTTTCCGTCACAAAAATGTAAGTGAGGAGAGGGAGGCAGATCAATATTTGTGAATATTGATCCGACCAATTTTGATCTGACCAGGGCGAATGGTGAGCTTAATTGAGAAATCACCAAACCGCCTTTGCCACTAATTCGCTGTTACTGATCGCTATGCGCTCAGACAGCTTAAATAAAAAAATCTCAAATATTTTTACTTTACATGTAATCCCCTACTGGGTATGTGTAAAAAAAAAAAAAAAAATGCAGACAAATAAAAATTGCTTTGGCGTCAATATAATTGCGTAAGCAGTGATCGACGGCAAAGAAGGGGTTAATAACTCTTAGAAGAGCCTTTGTAGTACTGTAATAAATTACAGTACAAAAAAAATTAACCCCTAAAAAATGCACAAACAGCAAAGATAAATGCGCTGATGTGCACGATCACTGCTTACGCAAGATCAGTGGCAGGGAAGGGGTTAAACGCAGGGAATTGCTTTAATAACATTTTTTTTATTGTTTTATTATTCGTGTGTTGTGTATTTATGGTTTTTTTGTACTTTTACTTAGTTTTATAACTTTGATCTGCCTCTCTCCCTCACTAAAAAAAAAATGAGGAGAGGGAGGCAGATCATAACTGGTCAGATCAATTTAGGGTTAATATTGATCTGACCAGTCAGTGGGGATGCTCATCAGAACATCCCCACTGCTTGTCAGTGTGCCTGGCAGTCACTGATTGCCTCTGTGAAGAGGCAATTGTGTGACAGCCAGAGAGCTCAGGAAGCACGTACTTCTGCCTCCTCTGCTCTTGCCCTTAGAAGGGCAGCGCCATCTTGGTCACACAGTGACCAAGATCGTGCATTTTTTTTTTGTGTTCCTGATTGCCTCGACTTGCAAGGCAATCAGAAACACTTGCTGAGCATAGGAAGCGAAAAATTTGCTTCCTATGCTCATTTTTTAAATGCCCGCGTTTTAATGGCACTGTGCCTTTAAAACCGGCATTTCAAACGCTCTCCGGAGCTATCGAAATGCCGACGGGCATTTTTTGTTTAGTATTGTACGATGCTTCCACACGGAAGCATCGTTACAATACCGTGTGAGAACTGAAAGCGGAAAAACTCCGCTTTCAGTGCTCGTTTTGACACAGGACGGACTAGGTCCGTCCTGTGTCACTAACGCCTCGGCACACAGGACGGACCTAGTCCGTCCTGTGTCGCCAAGGGGTTAATGCCAGTGGAAGTTTGGAATCTTCAGGTATGGAATCAGCAGAGCATTGGCAACTTTTACTCACCATAATACACCTGACCATATCTAGCAGGGATGAACTGACTTATTGCATAGGTTGCATACTATTACAGTACCACGCTTGAACACTAGAAAGCAAACATGGGTGGACTGGATTGATGGAAAGATACTTAGGTGCTGACAAATTCTGTGTTTCTACAAATTTCTCCATGTGGAAGAGTTTGGAATTTCTATACCATAAGCGTTTGTCAATGTATTTTCTTGTCCAGTGATTTCACTATAGTTGCAAACAGGGCCCCTCCATCCAGTAGGCAATATCGACACTTTCAGGTAACATCAGATATTATAAACTAAGCAGAGCCTTGAGAGATGGTCAAATACACATAGAAATTAAACTTTATCCCCACATTTTTCTCATTATCTTCTTCTTTTACATTGAGAAGTTTATATATATATATATATATATATATATATATATATATATATATATATAAATCAAGGTTGACACTGGGCAGAAATGTTACTGGATACGTAATGAGGAAACACAGCGCAATGGCATGTGCTTTTTTCTGATTCACTAATAATTACTTTATTCCATACTGTCCGACAACTAAAATCTCTGCTCTGGCCTGCAAGTGCCTCAAAGTAGCACTGGCCAGGGATTCTTTTGTTCGTAAATGTGTGGCAATGCTGCCATGCTTAAACTGTCACCACCAGTAAAAAAGGACTACAAATTCAGTTGAGCCAAGGATATCATAGGCATGATTGAAGTACGGCGCTCAGGATATATGCACAAGTGTGAAGATCATGACTTTCATCAATGCGGGTTTTTTTTTTTTTGCAATGTTAAAGTTTTGTGTTTCCATCTGGTCAATGTATATGGATTAAAGTGATGCTCTTCACACATGTGCATATATTCTGAGTGCTTGGTCTGTTTTGTGTCTGTCTATTGGATATATTATACTATATGGGAATAGTAGTGTACGGAACCTACAGCTGGACAGATTATGTTTTCTGGAAGTATTTACCCCAACCTTTTCTTTATTTGTGACCAAGGTATAATACCTTAATGAAAGCCCACGAGTGAGTACTTGAGATTATCCTAGTTATTTCGGTATTCAATATACCGTATTTGCTCGATTATAAGACGACCCTGATTATAAGACGACCCCCCAAACTTTGGATATTCCTTTAGGAAAAAAACTAAAAGCCTGAATATAAGACTACCCTATAGGAAAAAAGTTAAACTTGTATATATTCACATGTAAATTGCTTTTTTAATAAAAAATGATGATATCAAAAAATGCATTTCTTGTTTTTATTTCCTTTTATGTGCCAATGCTGCCTTTCTCTTTCCCTTGCCCCCATGTCTCTGTCTCTTCTTAACCCCCTCCCTCCCTTGCCCCCATGTCTCTGTCTCTTCTTAACCCCCTCCCTCCCTTGCCCCCATGTCTCTGTCTCTTCTTAACCCCCTCCCTCCCTTGCCCCCATGTCTCTGTCTCTTCTTAACCCCCTCCCTCCCTTGCCCCCATGTCTCTGTCTCTTCTTAACCCCCTCCCTCCCTTGCCCCCATGTCTCTGTCTCTTCTTAACCCCCTCCCTCCCTTGCCCCCATGTCTCTGTCTCTTCTTAACCCCCTCCCTCCCTCCCCTTTACCTTGATCCCTGGTGGCTAGTGGGGGCAGCCGGGGGATGTCTGCACGATACGTGCAGATATCCTCCATGCTGCCCGACACGGCAGTCTATTATGACGGACAGCTGTCCGTCATAATAGTCTGCCGTGTCGGGCAGCATGGAGGATATCTGCACGTATCGTGCAGACATCCCCCAGCTGCCCGATTTACCCTGGTGGCTAGTGGGGCAGCAGAGGAAGTCTGCGCGATGAGCGCAGACCTCCCCTGCTGCCGCCCGGCACGCTCGCCGGGACTTCTGTGACGAAAGCGGAAGTACCCGGCTTCTTCACAGAAGCCCCGGCGGTCGTGCCGGGCGGAAGCAGGGGAGTCGGCGCTCGTTGCGCAGACATCCCCTGCTGCTAGAGAGGGGGATCCAGGTCCCCTGCAGCTCTGCTGGGGACCTGGATTCATGTCTTATAATCTGACCTCAATTTGAGGTCAGATTATAAGAGACCTCGATTATAAAACGAGGGGGATTTTTCAGAGCATTTGCTCTGAAAAAAACCTCGTCTTATAATCGAGCAAATACGGTACTTAAAATATAATTTATTTTATATGCACTTGTCCCCCCACTTAACTCTGAAGCATTTGTTGGAGCCTGGCAGCATAAAAAAATTAACAATCAAAGTATCTCAAATTATACTTGTACTTGCAATGTGTATATAAATAAAGTAGCAGCTTGTACGGAGCATACTAGGTAACCAAGATTTTTGCATGTAACATATAACGTTTGCATACTTCACTGCACCATGTAGAATGCATGTGTGTCCAGGGGGAAATAGTTAACTAATCGAGGAAAAGGCCCCAAAGGAGCTACCTTGATTAATTAATTGATGACTTTATAAACACATTAATTATACATTCTACAGAACAGCATATACAAACTTATATTTGTTCATCACTAAAAAGGCTGGTGATACAGCTGAAATCCTTCACAAACAGACAATATGTGGAGTTATAGCGAGATCTATTTGGGTTAATAGCAAGAAAATAGTGGCAGTTCAGAAAGTGGGAATGAAAGGGACAGGTACTCATATTTGTTCATATTACGTCATATTACAAAACAGTGAGGAAAAATTTGGTTTAAGTGAGTCTTTGTGCTTTTCCTGCTCCTGCGGGCTCTGTAGGCTGACTAGAGATTTTAACCTCTAGCCCAGTTATGGGAAAGCTATAGCATGCATCACCAGTGGGCACACAAAGACTTTCACTGTGGCATGCGGCCACTGTGGGTGGGTGAACAGGCACCTCAATATCTGTGCACTTCACAGGCACACAGACATGCACTCAGACTGCCTCTCGCACTCCCCGCTTTCCAGGGCAAGTCTTGTGTGTTCAAACTGGGTGCTCTGGCAATTCCAGTATGCGCAATCTGTGTGCTGGGGCAAATCCTGTGTGTGCAATCTGAATGCACTGACAAGAGCTGTGGGTTTTATTTGGGTGCACTGGCAAGAGCTGTGGGCGTAATCTGGATGCACTGGCAAGAGCTGTGGGCGTAGTCCGGGTGCACTGGCAAGAGCTGTGGGTGTAATCTGGGTGCTCTGGCAAGAGCTGTGGCTGTAATCTGGGTGCTCTGGTAAGAGCTGTGTGCACAATCTGGATGCACTGGCAAGAGCTGTGGGTGTAATCTGAGTGCTCTGGCAAGAGCTGTGGGTGCAATCTGGGTGTTGGACATGTCTTGTGGTTGATACTTGGGTGCCGGTCAAGTCTTGTGGGTGCACTGGCAAAAGCTGTGGGTATAATCTGGGTGCACTGAAAAAAGCTGTGGGTGTAATCTGTGTGCTGGGCTAAGTCCTGTGGGTGCAATCTGGGTGTTCTGGTAAAAGCTTTGGGTGCAGTCTGTGTGGTCTGGCAAGTCCTGTGTGTGCAATTTGGGTGTTGAGCATGTCCTGTTGGTACAATCTGGGTGCCGGCTCAAGTCCTGTTTGTGCAGTTTGGGTGCTATGACAAGAGCTGTGGGTGTAATCTGTGTGAACTGGCAAGTCCTGTATGTGCAATCTGGGTGCTCTGGCAAGAGCTGTGGGGGCAATCTAGGTGCTGGGCAAGTCCTCTGGGTGCAAGGTGGGTGTAAACCGGGTGCTCTAACAAGTCCCGTGAGAGCAATCTGGGTTCTCTGGACGTGTGAGTACAATCAGGAAGTAGAGTGTAAACTGGGTGCTCTGGAAAGATTTATGGGTGTAATCTGGGTGCTCTGACAAGATCTGTGGGTGCTCTGGCAAGACATGTGTACAATGCACCTGCATACACACATGGTATTTTGTCAGAAGATTGGGACTCAGGTCTAAAAACTTTCGCAATCACTTCTCTAGCCTAAAATCACATGCTAGGTGGTTTAAAATAGTAATATAACTAAAATAAGTACATATTAGACAATATGTGTGTCCTTGAGTGTATTGTGTTTGCTTGGCCATATACTATTACTTTATGTAACATAATGCATACTAAGTCTACTGTTTTTCATGTTTTGTAATAAACACAATGATGTTTATGAAGGACATATGGCAGGCCTTTGAAGATATAAAACAAGCAATAAAAATAAATCTTTTTTTTTGTGACAGCGCTCAACCTGTCCGTATATTACACATATGCACACACAGTATACTCACATTAATGAGTATATTTCCCAAAAGAATCTAATGATTTATCCATGTCTATATCAGTATACCTTGATTAAGTCAAATAACACAGTGCTTTGTCTGTTTTGCATCAGAGCACATGGTAGTTCTTTAGCTCTAAAAAAAATCTGCTTTATTTAACTGACTGGTGGTAATGGGAGTAGTAGTCCAGTAAATGCCTTTGTCTATTTATTTATTTATTTTTTTTACAGTCAAACATTTCATAGGTTTATTCATATTTTCCTGATCATATATTTATAAAAAAAAAAAAATATTACACCAACAAGTATATGGAAGCCCAAATGTTTCCGCTGGGTTTTTTGTTTAATAGTTTTTTCAATATTAAGACATATTTAAGTCTATATGTGTCATTTTCTGTTTAAAATTTCACAATATTACTATCTAAAAATCAACACAGAAATATGTTGAATATTTTCTCTCTAATATTCCATACATAGCACCTTGCATTAGCTTTGTCTCGTTTTATAGTCACCTACACATATAACAGTGTCCCCCTCCCCACCCAGTACTGTTACTAGGGTTGCCACCCTGCCAGTATTTTACCGGAAGGCTGGTAAATATTTAGCTCAGGTCCAATGTTAAGTCAATGGATGCAGTAGCATGGCCGATATTTTTTGAATAAAAGGTGGCAACCCTAGCTGTCATCCCAAACAAATAGCTTTGCCTAACATACTAGATTCCACTAAAATACTGGTCAGTGCTATAGGAGCACCCTAATATATAAGCCAGTGAAAATGATTTCATTTTTGTTACTGGACAGTGAGCCCAAATAATGACACCTGGCAACTCAACTGATTGATACAACATCTTTGACTTCTACACCTCAAAAATATCAGATGTTGCTGACAAAAAGGACCTTTCCTTAAACTGTAGGCAAAAAAACAAGTTAACTTAAAGATTGCAATAACTGTAGGCATTTTAAATAGAAATGCTTTTATGAAAGAATACAAACAAATTACGTTATTGAGCCCTCTGTACCTGTTTAGCTCTATCAGGGGACTGACATTTTGTTCAGAATCTTGGGGCAAGCGCGTCAGATGAAGGAAGATCTGACCCAAGATGTCCGCCCCCTGACAGAGTTATACTAGTAAAGAGGGCTCCATAAGGTGCTTTATTTATTTAATATTTTCATTAAAGAATTTATATTTAAAATGACTATACCTAATGCAATTTTTCAGTTAAACAGAACTGATTTTTGCCAACAGGTTAGCCATTAATGTTTTTATTTGTATACACTGAATTCTATGAAAAAGCTTTTAAAAATGTTACAGAAAAGGAAAAAAAAAACCTTCCATCACTTCACTTAGAATTAGTTATTAATACAAAAACAATCTCAACATTTTATACTACAGTACCAATATGTGCATTTTAAAAAACAAAACAAGTATAAACAGATTAGTACTTAATAATTTAAAGGACTTATATTTTTAACAATTACGGTCAATCAACTCTGTAAAACTCCCCCCATAAATATAATAAAATATCAAGATTATTTCAAAAAATAAATATAACATTTGCTGAATGCAGAAGACTAGCTGAGTTATGAATCCTGCAGACTGGTTTCAGTAATTACTTGTACTGAATCTACTGCTGGGGGAAGTGGCTGGCTGATACACAAGAGCTGATTGAGTGCGACATAAAGGGGCTTTTGTCTGGAAGCAGTCACCACTGACCCCAGCTCAGCCTACAAGACCATGAGATGCTGAACAAGGATAGGCCAGCCCTGTTCATGCACCCTGAAGACACGTCAAGGACTAACACTTGATACAGTACAACACAAGCATTTTGGCAAATAAATAAATTAATACAAATAAATCATGTGTCTTCTCATTTTATTAATCCAATGCAACTGCAGCTTGCTGCTCATAGCTAATTATTCTTCTAAATCGAGTTATTGTGACAAGTTACAAGTATTTCACCACTCCCGGAATAACAATTTTAATAATTCATGTACTTATGTTACTGCCAATTAGGACTGCCAGCTGGACTCAGGTTAAACAGTCAGCCTGTGTTGTATGTTTTGTTCTTTTAATTCTATTATAATTTTATTTTACTTTTTTTTATTTTTTAAAGGAACTAAGCATATCAATTTATTATTGAAAGACAAGTTATAATTGCTATCTGGGAGGTATCTTGTTTTGTAAGCTTGATCAGTAGTGCGTACACTGAGAATTAAATGAAAATGTGTTACTATAAAAGTATGTAATGTTTATCAAATTACACAGTCTATGCAGATCCTATTTCTTTTAAAGAAAAACATCCTGGAAATATCATGCCAATATTACGGAGATATCTCAGTCAAAATACTATGTAAGATATTCATGGCACAGTGATCACTAGTCACAACTCTGTCACACCAGAACATCCCAGCTTTCAGATCTATTGCACAGACTGAGCAGCTTGCTGTTTATTATCAATATGTTTTTCAAACTGCACAAGGTAACAAACCTGATAGTTTAACCATGGATTTTACTAGTGCATGCTGCTTTTTGAAAGAAGGCAGCCCCACTAGTTTATTACAAATATTATGAAATAAAAGACATTTTTTATTTTTACAATATGCAGGATTGTAAACACACTATAAAACATATAAAACAATGTAAAAGCTACTAGATAGGAATAAAGAGGATCTATTCCTAAACCTTGCAATGTAAAGCTTTCAATAATTCAGATAGCCTGAATAATATGGCATTGCCAGTTTTAAAAATATATGTTTAATTAAATAACTCTTGAAGCCGTTTGGCTCTTAACGTTATCACTGCTGTGTAAAATGACCTCATTTAATTCACTTAAAGGGATTCTGTCATCTAAACATTGTTTATACTGTCAATGTAGACATATGTTCTATGATCCATACATTATGCTACTAGAATTGCAAGCCAACTGCTTGTGGCTTCATATGAGAATTAATTACTTTTAAATGGGAAAGGAGTGCCATGCATACCAAGCTGCAATGTGATGTCATAAACATTTTCTTGTTTTAAGCATTTGCATTGCATTCTGATAACACAATGTATATGATTATTTTTGCTTATCTACAATGTATTCTTTACAAATATAAACAATACTTAGATACCAGAGACCTTTTAAGTGAGTGGTTGGTTTATAAATCACCTTTGACATGTGATGTAAATACATTTAATTTTTGGATGCTCTCTATTTCCCCATTTGAACAGTATGCTCTACACATTGATAGCACCAGGATTTACACAGCATGCTGGTACTTACATGTTTGTCATTTACTTTCCAGAAATAAAACGCGCCAATGGCACCAAAGAGGAGAAGAAGTGCCCCAGAGATGAGTACCACTGCCCCAATTCTGAGAAGGCGCCCGCTGCTGGATGGTTTGACAGTCATTGCTGTGTATGCCTGAGAACAGACAAGACAAAGGATATATCACTAGAAAATAAAAATAATATGTATATTTATATTACAGATAGAGGATGCATACTGCACTGTAACTCGTCTCTAAATTCATAATTACCTGGATTTTCCAATGCGGTCCAGGGATTTAATGTCAGTGTGCCATGGAGATTCTCAAAGGGTTAAAATGTGTTCAGAAAAGAAAACTTAATTTGGTTGTCATGTTCACAGACTCTCACTGAATCACTGCAAATAGTTCAGCTCTGTCATGTTAGTGTCAATACAACAACTAGTGGTGACAGTCCGTCTATGGCCTTCATTGTGTTTCTGGATGGTGTATCAGTAAATATCTGTTCCCTGTCTAGATTGCAGTAAAAGGCTTGGTGTTTTGGTCCATTGACTCTGAATTCTACCTTGTGCTTCTTCTATTACCTGACTGTCTCTCATCAAACTGTATTATCATGTATTTCCTGAAACTACCGCTCAAACAGCTCCAAATCTTTCATAAATTACTGTACTTTATTTCACTTTGACATCACTAATCCTGTTGCTAGCTAGAGCAGGGGCCGATGTATAAAGAATATTAATGTATATATTTATGAGAGGTGCTTTACAAAGCTTCCAACCCAACTTATGTAACGTGTCCATTACAGGCTAAGAGATCAACTTCCCCCACACGAATGTATCCAAGCAGATTCTGCTAGCATCATATGCACAGTTTATATTGTGAGCAAGTGTTTAAATAAGATCAAAGTAACAAAGCTAAATTAATAACTACAACCTTTCAAATAGTCTTCCCCTAGTATTCTGTAACCTAGCTTACATTGGTGCTTTATACTGTCACACATTCCTGTTTGTATTGGTTGAACTGTACAAACTGCTGTTTGAAAAATAAAATAAAAACAGCATTATGGAATAACTGCAATTTTAACTGTTTTGAACTAGAACTCCCATCATCCTCAAACAGGCTAATGTGACATTACCCAGTAATATCAATATCTAACTAATAAAATTGGACTTGCCAATGGTCAGCCTGAGGTTTTCTAAGTATTGAACTAGTTTAACACTGTTTGAACTAAGGGTACATAGTAAGATTGGGCCAGTAACAGTGTATGTAATACCCCTCTTTTTTTGAGGCAGCTCCGAGAAAATGCCGAATAATAATAATTTACCACACATTCTCACTACCAAATAATCAGTATCCCAAAAATAAATCCCCTCACAACTCAATTATTTGGGCAACTCATTTGGCCATAGCTTTGTCAGGCTAATTATTGTGAGTGCCTTGGTAGGTATGGAACAGTGACAACTAATTCTATATTATTGATGAACTCATTCCTCATCATGCTCAGCCAGACATTTGGCATAGCAAGCATCATGAAGTCTGTAGTACACAGAAGCGGGGATTTTATAAGTGGTGTAGAGTAGAGAACTAGTTAACCCTTTGGGAGTTGTGTAAAGTTTGTAAGGAGTAATACTCACAGGGGGAAGGTTTTGCTCGACATCCTCAGGTCCCGCCAGGGCAATAGGAACTTTCTCCAAACTCTCTGCCATTGTGCGATGCTGATTCCAATCTGAGCTCACAGTCCAAGCTCAGCACTGTGTGCAACCCAACAAGCACATGACCATGCCTGTCAATCAAACCTGCCCAAACACCTGCCTACCCTACCACTAGCAAAGAGAGTCACCTCCCCTCCCATGTCGTGAGGTATGTTGCTCAAACTTTCCTCTTCCACACTGGGTCTTTCATTCAATGCACTTCTACCCTCACCTCAAGAATGCACTGGATGCTTAGATTATACACAGAGATGTCCCATTATCCATTGAACTTGCTGGAAATAGTTTCCTCCCAAAATGTTTCTGAAGATTTCTCGTGTGTGAAATGTGCCAAATATTCTCCTTCTGGACACAGCAGCACCATTCATTCAGCAGCAGTTCCCAATTAATTCCAGACATCACTAGGTTTGCATGGAGCTCTGTTTATTTAAAGAAACTCTGTGAAAACAAAACATTATTGTGTGACAACAAATTCAAATTATTATTATTGTAAGACATCCTATGGGATGGAGATTAGAACTTGGTTGATCCTTCTCTAAGATTAATTTATATTAATCAAAACTGGATAAAACAGCCTATATTCTGTGTTAACATATTACAGACTGTTCTTTGGATTTTAAAGATATTTTTCATTTACTTGTCAAGCATTATGAGAAATTACATATACAGTCTCCTCCTCTTTCCTGATAACGGTCCTAGCTGTGAAACAAGTTAAAGATGTTTAAAAAATATGCAAAGTGCCCAACCAGACAAGAAGCCCGGTACATGCTGGTGAACATTATATTCTAAGGATAAGTGGAAGGATGTGCAATTGAAATGATAGAAATATATTGCATAAGCACCCTGTTTTAAAGGCACACTACCATGATATGTATTATTCTATTCAACTTTAAGCACCCTTTAAATTATTGTAAGTTTTTTAGACAAAAATAGATGACAAATTTCATAATATTGAATGTTGAATGGGATTTTCATAACTACTTGTGTTTAGATAGATGTATTAAACTTATTATCTTATCAGCAACATCTCTTTGATACACTGAGTGAAGGAGTTAACCAATCCACCTATTTGATTTATTTGGGTCTATTCACTAAAATGTAATATGGTGGTGTAGGGATGTCGACTTTGACTTTGTTTAAAAAATAAATTTGATTTCAAAAGTTGACCACTTTGAGCTAAAATGAATTCCCCCTCCTCCCCCTCAACAAAGTCTAACTTGGGACTCCTATCCGGAACACAACCTTCATTGAAGGCAAGACTGCGATTTGGGAGGCGATTGGACTTTGATCTCCAATGCACCTTGAGAAACTTGCCACCTATAAAGGTGGTGAAATGACTGTAGATGTGGTAAAATGTCTATACACCTTTGATGTGCACTACAGTCCAAAATAAAGCCATTACTATTGATTTGAACTGAATTGAGCCTCATCATTGTCTGGAGTTCTGGCTTTCCTGAGAATATTTCCAAAACTTATATTGGAATGAAAGAGATAAAGAGTTCAAAACACCACTTTCTGCGCCCGAGGCAAGAAAATTGCACCGCCTTCAATATCATTTTGCAGAAAATGGAAAAGGTACATAAATAACTAAAAAAGGAATGATTGATAAACAGATTCCAGACATAAGGGTGATACTGTATATCAGCTGACATGTAAGCATGGTTGTCCACACACTTGCCCCCACCCCCCTCTGGATGTTGGACCTGCAGAAAGGGAAGGAAAAGCAGTAGGCTGATTAGGTTAGGTTAACTAGACATAAATATCATAAAAAAACACCTGTCAGGCAGGGAATTGCAGCAAAAAACTTTTATTTAATTCTATACACCCCCTGTCAGAGTGGTTTGGTCTGCTTTCTCAGGGCTGTTTTTACCACTGAGCAATAGGGGTTGCTGCCCTGAGTGGACACACTGCAGAGTCCATTGATTCTGTTACCTGAGCTTTACAGTTTCTGAATCCTTTTTTTTATATTCCTACTTTATATTCCAGGTTTGGCCTGTTTTGTAATACTTCCCAAGGTTTGCTGCACAGCACAACATTAACATTTGTTGACTGCAACTCCCATGATGTTGAGCAAGTAAAATTGCTAGTCGCTAACTGTGAATAGGGCTGTGCGACTGGGAGGAGGCAATAGGGTTTCAGTAAGTCTACAGTACAAACACTAACTTTTTTTGACTGACTACAATACTATTCAGCCAGTTATATTTCTAGCTTAACCTTATTAGATTTGTAGTTACAGACCTACCGCAGCTCCCATGATATACAGCCAGCGCATTACTGTCTGAATACCATAGGAATTGTAGACTGGGTAAAAGTGGCTAATCTTTACCTCCTCAGCTATTGTTAACTTCCCATGATGCTCAGGTATATGCCGTTAGCTACTACTACTATGGTTATATAATTGACCTATGAAATCGGTAACTTTAGGAACATTTGCCTCCCACCAGGAAACCCCTCTCCTTAGCCAACAAAGGTAAACTATGGGGAGGAGGTAAGAGGTGTTACGGGTACTGGGGAGGATATGTAGAAACTAAAAGCGTGAAATGCATTGAGCTGTCAGAAGTTTAGTTCTGCCTCCTCATGATATCACTTTGACTGTTACTGATTCCATGGAGTTGTCTCACCAATTCCCTTCAATAAATTGCTGTTTTCTTCACGCCGTGAGTGCATTCCTGCTTTGACTCCCCCCACCCCGAAATAAATCTGTGGATGCCCATGCATGTAAGTCAAATACAGTAGTAGTCATAGGTTTCTAGTTAGCTACAGTGGCATAGCTCACATTAGTATATATTTTCCTGGACATAGATCATGGTACTGTGAAGTATGTAGTTAACTAGATATTAATAGTGGTGCAGCGTAGCTTCCATCAGTATGTAGTTAGTAAGACATAGAAATGAGTTTCCAAACCAGCTGAGTTACCCCATGAAGGAATGTTAAACATATTAATGGAGACATTTGACTGGCTGGGCATCATGGAACCTGATGCGCACAGCTCACATCTTCACTTGATGACTATACTTCACATGAGGCTTATCCAGACATACTGATCATAAGATGCTGTATTTTAGTGTTTCATGCTATCATCACTGCGTCCTCTCTATTGTGTGCACCCTCGCTGCTGGTTTGGGTGGGAATAGGATGGCAGGACAAACAGTGTCCTGATTTATTTACTTGCAGGTGTGTATAAACTAACAGCAGAAGTCACTACAAATAAAATGTAGAACACATTCTGTACAAAACATGTCAGTGTAGCTATTTATCTTTCTAGGTAATGAGTGCATGCTATGGAAAACTGATGTGTAAAGCAGTATTCCTACCTAGACCTTTAGTCATTGTATACTGGCTCTTATGAAAATACTTGGTAGTTATTTTTCACATAGAGTCACACAACCTGCCAGATGGCTAACTGGGCTTGGGGTAAGCGTGGTTTGTTTTTACATATATAAGAAGAAGAATGAGCATGCACACCCAATAATGTAAAACACAATAAACCATGACAAAATGCAAAAAAATATATATAAATACATTTTGCATAGAACCCTTATATCAGTATACATTTTGAATCTACATGTATTTAATCTGGTGTGCATCTCTAATATTTTGATATATTTGTGTAGTTATTGATACATAACATAAGGTTAATAATAATAATAAGGTTAAGCACCAAGTAAAATATGAGGATTACACAGACTATGACGACACACTCAATAAACTGCTGCTCACTGGAGTTTGTTAAGCCAAGCAGTGAAAACATGTCAAGTTATGTTATGGTCAAACTCCTATCTATTATCTCATCTCTAGACGTTCATTTTGTAGATCACAATTTATAATCCAGACACCTTTATCCTGATTGTAATTGGGAAATTGGGCATGTGTGACTGGATTGTAAGGTAACCATATGCAATGAGAATATTGATGGAATATGAAACATGTATGGCCAATATGCCTGTTATTCTGCAAGTGGGACATGCATGCTACTAGTTTCAAATTGCAGGCATCTCTGTGGTGTGCCCCATTTGCCGAATGAGTTTTAATGTACTTGGAGGACATTATGTAATAGATATTAAAAATACTAGCATTGGTGGGGGAGGCATGGCCTCGAAAGATGATGGCCGCTTATTCACTAAGCTCCGCTTCGTGAGTGCTCAATAAAGCTCACTTCAGCTTCCCCAACGAACCCACATACGACAAATCAAAATCAGAAGTTGTCTAATGGGCCCCCCAACAGCCCTGCGGCAAAAAAAGAAAGGAAAACCTTCTGAAGTGGCCCCGATCTTCCGTCAGAAATCTTCAGGGCCCAGTCACGCTGAAACAGATATGGTGCCACCAGCTACGCACTCTCAACAGCAACAGCCATTGACCCGCCAAGATCTGGACAACCTGTTCACCAGAATGCAAACTCTTATAAAAGAAGAAATACACTCAGCGCTGTCCGCGGTGAGAACAGATATACATGAGCTGCAAACCAGGGTTGAAGACCACTCCAACCAGCTGCAGTCAATGACAGCGGACTACAGCCAGTTAGCAGACGATGCAGTGGACCTGCACCAACGTGTCACCGACTTGGAATCAGCAATGGAGGACATGGGAAACCGCTCACGCAGTAATAACGTGAGAATACGGGGTCTAACTGAGACAGTGGATGCCTTACCTTCCACTCTGCACGAGATGTTGATGGAACTTCTCCCAAACCTTCCGTCTGACAGGCTTCTTCTAGATAGAGCACACAGGGCCCTAAGGGCACCTGGACCTCCAGGTTCGCAAGCTCGCGATGTAATAGTCAGATTCCACTATTATGACACAAAAGCAAAAGTAATGGCGGCCACACGGCGATCTACACTCAAATATATGGGCCACGGTGTGCAGGTCTTCCAAGAGCTGGAACCCGCCACTCTCTACCGCCGAAAACAATGGCAACCACTTACCGACAAGCTCAGGGCAGCAGGCCTAAAATACGCATGGGGTTTCCCCTTTAAGTTCATGGTGGGGCAAGGACGCTCCATGAAAGCTTTTAACACGTACGAAGATCTCTCCTCCTATCTGGACATGATGGATTCCAAACTACAAGAGCAGAACCAGAGAGACCGAAAGGAGGAAAAGGTCCCCGCTCCCACAATGGCTTTGGATCGAGAAGCTACCACTTCAAGAAACCTTCCGGAGATCCAGGTCCAGGTCTGATAAAGGGTCCTCCCGAGATCACTCCAAGGCACTATTCTTTTAGCCTGGACGATCATATTCATATATGAACACGACACAGCCTTGGCTCACATTTAATAAGCTCAACATTAATCCCATAACCACCCAAGAGTGAATGTTAAACTGGAGAAGACCCAATTCAAGAAGAACAAGAATTACACTCCATTCTGAAACTTTCGACACCACTGGCATTTTTGCCACGGGACACTCTAATACCTCATGCTTCATTGATCAGTTGACTTTTTGAATACATTTATTGTTGTTGTTTTTCTTAAGATATGTTATCTGAGAAGGGGCTTTCTATGTGCAAGCCTCATATGAAGCGAAGTTACGATCATTTTTCTACTACAGCTTCCGAGTTTCTTTCGATGTGGTAAGATTTACTACCCCTATAGTTCTTGCCACAAGCAGAGAGTTTCTGAGGGGCACTATATTTTAGTACCCCTAGAAACACCCTCTCCTCTTACTGACTGGAACTGGAAGTAAGACCAGTCATACATATAAATTATGTTAGAATTGTTGGTTACTTTGTAATTTTGTTTATATCTGTATCCCCCTCCCCATATATCTCCCCCTTTTACTATATCAAATACGACAGATTACAGCTATTTTGAACCCCCCCTTTTTTTTTCTCTTTTTCTTTTTCCCCCCCTCTCCCAGATCGCTCATTCACTTACAGTTCCCTAAGTACCCTAGATAGCATACCGAGACCACCTTAATTGATAATGTTGCCTAATATTAATATTTTATCCATCAACGCTCACGGTCTAAATTCCCACAAAAACTGAGGTCCCTTTTGAGACACTTAGACAAAATGAAGGCCGATATAGCATTTGTCCAGGAGACACATTTCAGTTCGCACAAAACCCCTATCCTGAGAGACCGTAAATACTCAACTTTATTCATATCTAACAACACTGTTAAGAAAAACGCGGTAGCAATTCTTATCAAACAATCGTGCTCGTTCACCCCTGAGACCCACTTTACAGACCAGGCAGGTAGATACATCTGTCTGTTGGGCTCCCTAGGAACCCTTAATATCACATTAATGACTCTCTATGCCCCATCCACACCAGACAGAGAGTTCTGGACTACACTAACTACGTTCCTCAGATGACATCCCACAGACAAATTAATCATTGGAGGTTACTTCAACGCTGACAAACTATTAGCATCATCCCTCAGGTCCAAAAGGGCCTCCAGAATAATTTCCTCCATCCAAAAATCAAATTGCCAGCACAGTACTTCCTCTCGAAATTGCAAAAGAATTTCAGTCATATTACACTACTTTATACAATCACTCACCTGAAAAAACCCTTCTTAACGCTCCTCATGTGCAACAGATGATATGATATCTGGAACAAAGTGGGATCCCGACCCTTACAGAAGAAGACCGAGACATGCTAGATGCCCCTATCTCTGACACTGAACTCAGAACAGCTATAAAATCCCTTAAACCTAACAAGGCCCCAGGTCCTGACGGTTTCACTAATCTGTACTACAAAACTTTTTCTGACATTCTCTCCCCCCATTTACTGACGTATTTCAACGCGACAATGGACGGGTGCTTTTTCACTGAGGATATGCAAATGACCAACGTTGCCCTAATCCATAAAACAGGTAAACCCCAGGACCAGACTAAACACTACAGACCTATCTCCCTCCTCAACACAGACCTCAAACTTTTCACAAAGATCCTAGCTTCTAGACTAAACCTAATCTTGCCCAAATTGATACATCCTGACCAGGTAGGCTTCATCCCCCAAAGACAGGCCCTGGACAATACACGACGATGTGTAAACCGGCCATGGATGGCCACACAGCGACGGGCGCCTTCTCTGTTTCTATCCCTGGATGCAGAGAAGGCGTTTGACCGTGTTAATTGGGCATTTCTCCGCACACTGCTAGACCAAATGTGTTTCCCTCAACAGTTTCAGAATAGCATCTCAGCCATCTATCATAAACCCTCATCTCAAATTAACATCCCTGGAGCCCCACCATTAAGTTTTATGAATCTTAATGGTACGCGACAAGGCTGCCCTCTCTCTCTTTTATTCGCTCATTTTCTTGAACCCTTGCTTCTCAAGATTAGAAATAACCCAAACATCTTTGGCATTAACCTTGCACGTAACCAATACAAAATTGCAGCTTATGCAGATGACGTCATTGTATCCCTCACATGTCCCTTCACCTCTCTCCCCCACATGTTCCAAGAACTCGAAACATTTTCTGCCCTCCCAGGATTTAAAGTAAATGTAGACAAATCGGAAGCTTTCCCAGTACATCTTCCAGAGACCACTATTAAACTGATCCAGATTAATTTCGACATCCCAATTTCACATAAACCATTTACATACCTAGGGCAACGACTCACCAACAAACCTTCACAACTATATGCTCTAAACTACACCCCTCTCCTAAAAAGACTCAAAGCAGACTTACTGAAATGGTCTTCACTTCACATATCCTGGCTAGGACGCCTGATCAGCATTAAGATGAACCTCCTACCTCGTCTTCTTTATCTTTTCCAAGCATTACCGATACCCATTTCCTCCACCGATTTTAAAAGCCTACAACAACGCATAGATAATTTCATATGGCAAGGTAAGAAACCCAGAATCAACAAGAGCACCATGTATATGTCTAAGATAGCTGGAGGTCTTGGGCTCCCTGATATTCCTAAATATTACCTAGCAGCACAAATCTCTCAAATAGCGACATGGCATGCACCAGTCTCTCAGGTAAGATGGGCAGACTTACAAAATGACCTGGTACGCCCGGATATTCTATTAAATTATATCTGGCTACCTAGATCTCATAGACCTTTCCTAAAAACACTCTGCCCATCGATCCTGAACTCTGTGAGGATCTGGGACCATCAAGCACATAAAAACTTGCTCACCACTAATAAGTCCCCCCTTACCCCGATATATAGGAACCGCAGATTTCCACCAGGAATGAACCCATTCATTTTTTATAAATATGATCAGGGAGACATCTCTAGGGTCTCAGATCTTTACTGCGATGGCACAATTAGAACATTCCAGGACCTCCAAACAAAATTATTTCTCACCACATCAGACTATTTTAGATACATCCAACTTAAAGATTTTGCAAGTTGTCCAAATACCAAAGCAGCAGCCGTCACACCTCTCACCTGGTTTATAAGACTGTGTCTGCACACTCTAAGGAAAAAAGGCACTATTTCACTCCTATACAATGAGCTAACATCTAAGTGCGCGGGACCACAACTCTCATAAATCACGGCATGGGAAACAGATGTGGGACACCAGATAGAGAGGGAGGACTGGTTGGAGATCTGGGCATACACCTCTAAAATCTCGATCAGTACCATCCATAAGGAGAACGCGTTTAAGACTCTTATGAGGTGGTACATCACTCCAGTCTGATTAGCTAAGATGCGGGTACTCCCCTCTTCACAGTGCTGGAAGAAATGTGGAAAAAAGGGCACCTACTACCATACATGGTGGACCTGCCCTTACGTCCAATCTTTCTGGAAACAGGTCCACCATCTAATATCCCAGGTCCTTGACAAACCTGTCACCCTGGACCCCCAGACTTTCCTGTTATCAAAACCGCAGGACACTCTGACGAAACTGGAGAACTCCCTGGCAGGGCCGGCCTTAGGGGTGTGCGACCTGTGCGAGCGCACAGGGCGCAACACCCCAGGGGGCGCCGCCCGCCAGCTTAAAAAAATAAATAAAAAAAAAAAGTTTAAAAAATAAAAAAATAAAAAAAAAGCCGGTAGAGGCACTGGCTGGGGGAGATCAAAAGATCCCCCCTCACCAGCCCTTTGCTCGGCATGCTCTGCTGTGTCGTGGAGGGGGCGGAGCTAACCGGCTGAGCGGTGTAGCTCCGCCCCCACCCTGTGAAGCAGAGCAGCGTCTGCTTGACGGGGAGCTGTGGGCAGCAAAAGAAAGTGCATTAAGCAGGGGGAGCCGAGCAGCACTTTCTTTTGCTGCCCACAGCTCCCCGTCAAGCAGACGCTGCTCTGCTTCACAGGGTGGGGGCGGAGCTACACCGCTCAGCCGGTTAGCTCCGCCCCCTTCCCTGATCAACATTTGCAGGCAAGGGGGGGGGGGGGAGAGGCAGACTGAACAAGGGGAGAGAGAGAGAGACAGAACAGGGGGAGGGGGAGAGAGAGACAGAACAGGGGGAGGGGGAGAGAGAGACAGACAGAACAGGGGGAGGGGGAGAGAGAGACAGACAGAACAAGGAGAGAGAGTCAGACAGAACAAGGGGAGAGAGAGAGAGAGAGAGAGAGACAGAACAGGGGGGGGAGAGAGAGTCAGAATGGGGGGAGTGAGAGACAGACAGAACAAGGGGAGAGAGAGACAGACAGAACAGGGGGAGAGAGAGACAGACAGAATAGGGGGAGGGGGAGAGAGAGACAGACAGAACAGGGGGAGGGGGAGAGAGACAGACAGACAGAACAGGGGGAGGGGGAGAGAGAGACAGACAGAACAGGGGGAGGGGGAGAGAGACAGACAGAACAGGGGGAGAGAGACAGACAGACAGAACAGGGGGAGGGGGAGAGAGAGACAGACAGAACAGGGGGAGAGAGACAGACAGAACAAGGGGGAGAGAGACAGACAGAACAGGGGGAGGGGGAGAGAGACAGACAGAACAAGGAGAGAGAGTCAGACAGAACAAGGGGAGGGGGAGAGAGAGACAGAACAGGGGGGAGAGAGAGAGAGAGAGACAGAATGGGGGGAGTGAGAGAGAGAAAAGGGGAGAGAGAGACAGACAGAACAGGGGGAGAGAGAGACAGAACAGGAGGAGGGGGAGAGAGACAGACAGAACAGGGGGAGAGAGAGACAGAACAGGAGGAGGGGGAGAGAGAGAGACAGAACAGGGGTGTATGGGAGGGGGGAGACAGAACACGGGTGTCTGGGGGGGAGAGACAACGGGGGGGACGACAGAACAGGGGGAGGGGGGAGAGAGACAGAACACGGGGTTTGGGGGGGAAAGACAGAACAGGGGAGGGGGGAGAGGGAGAAAACAGGTATGGGGGAGTTAGAGCGAGACAGACGTGGCAAGGAAGAGGGAAGGGACACATACATGGGGGGGGCGCCACGGGGGAAGCCCGCACAGGGCGTTGGGACACTTAAGGCCGGCCCTGCTCCCTGGTCTCCAAGGTGGCGCTAGCAGCCCGTAGAGCACTGGCGCGGCTTTGGAACCAGCCAACGGTTCCTTCTCTATCCACCGTAATCCAGTTGGTGGAGGAGGTCATCGACATGGATCAGTTGACAGCTTATCTACACGATTCCCCTGACAAATACCACAAACTCTGGCTACCCTGGAAGTTACATTTCCCTAGATGAGGAGAGACCTCATTGATGCACAATCCCAACCAAAGGTTGACCCCATCATCCTATACTCCATTCTTCCGTGTTGTTACATTTTCCTATAATACCAGATGAGCCATGTAATAGGTAGTTTATATAACAAGTACTATGCTCATTAAAGGCACATTATACAATCAGATGCAAATAAGATCAAAGGGTGAAACCTGCCTCTACATTCTGATTTTATTGCCTAATCAAAACAATGAAAATTGAGAGTCTTTCCTCTTTCTCCCTCTCTCCTCTTTCCCCTTCCTTCTCTGTCGTCTTCTGTTTTCAGAGGGTGAGTTAACTGCCAAACTAGTTATTCTAATATTTTTTGGTGAATGTGTAATTATCTGTTCCGATGTGACACTACCTTGCAGTACGATAATTGTTTCCAGAATCATCAGTTTTGTAAACTATACACCTGTATTCGTGACCCTATCTGCTATGTAATCTGTTTTTTTTTTGTTTTTTTTATAATTAAACTTGAAAATTCCAAAAATAAAGAATAAAAAAAATACTAGCATTAATCTGAAAGACTATAACACAAAATGGATTTGGATCGGGCGTATTACCCGAATCGAAGGGATCCCTGAAAACTGTTCGGGCAGTTTGGAAACCGAATCTTTAGAGCCCTTTGGTTCAGGACATTTTCACCATAAAAAACTTGGTTGGAAGCTGCTAACATAGTTTTTAGCCCCCATCATTACACATATCTAAAAAATGTTTACCTCCCTGGGGTCTGGGGACTGCTCAAATACCTTGAGGTCCCATAAAAAAATACATTTATGACACCCCCTGGGAACTGGGCTGCCCGATGACCCCAGACTCCTATTACAATAACTGCATAGGCAACTCTGGTGTCTGAGGCTGCTGATGGCTCCAGACCCCAATAACAAATACATTATTGGCCTTGAATTTCATAACATTAAAACAAAAATTAACCCTACCTATTCCCCACCTCCATCTTGCCCAGTTAGGGGGGGATGATTCATCTGTAAAATGAAAATCGCCGTTTGGGTGCCAGGGGGGTGGCCAGTGATAATCACTGCTCACTCCCTGCACCCAAATGTTGCCCTGTAAATGAAATTATTACCAGCGGTGATCCACAAGGCCCTTGATCCTCAACTTCCGGCCCAGTCAATGGGGTCACCAAAAAAATAAAAATGAATTCACCTGTTCTATGAAAGTTGAATCTCTCCCCCCCCCACCCCCACCTGGGCAAGGTAGAGGTAAGGGTAAGTAGGTATTAATTTAATTTTTATTTATTTATTAGGGGGGTATTTGCTTATTTTTTATGTGGTCTGAGGCCATTTGAGCAACCCCCACACTTCGGGGGGCTAATTTATTAGTAAGGCCCCTATCTATTTTAGGGGGGCTGGAAGCCATTTTGGCAGCTCCAACCCCTGGTACTGTTTAGGGGGTGGGGGGGCAGGGCTATTAGCCCTGGCCCACCATTGTATTTTGTAGGGGGCTAGGAGCACTTGTCCAGATCCCAGACCCAATTATTATGGTGCAGGGGGTCAAGGCTCCTTGCACTGACACCCAATATGAGTACCAGGAGTGCTAGAAAATGCCCAAATTGTGTTTTTAATAGTGAGGGTATTTTTTTAGAAATGTATTTTATTTCTTTTTTTATAATAGCTGAATTTCTCCTGAAATAAGACTCTATTATCCCATAAAAGTCTTATGTTTTCGAAAGCATTCTGCGTGGATTCAGCCATGATGGTCGAATTGTGAGGCTATTCAAGGTCACATCAGGGCATATGGTGGTGCTCAAAATTCAGCTTCCGATATCTCCCCGATGTACCATGAATCATTCCAAACTTCAAAGTTCGGAGTGTACTGTGTAGACCCTGATGTTTAAGAAATAGCACATCCCTGGTGGCATTGTTTATGCTGAAAATTAAACTCAATACCTAAATACCTCAATTTTCCTGAAGCTTCATTAATTTCACTTGTGCGCATGAATTGTTTTTGTACTACTGTAACAATGCCTTGATTAGTTTCCAGTCAATACAATCACTCTGTTCCACTTTTTTTTCGTTGGATGACCTTAATGCACCTCCCCCCCCCCCCCCCCATAGTTTCTCTTTGAAAGGCTGCGTTTTGAGCTGTGAGAATTCAGACACTGCATTAGAGCATCTGAAAAAGGAGAGCAGCCGCTGGAAGTAATGGATACACAGCGACCGAAGCAACCTGTAACTTGCAGGTCTCCAAATGTTTCAGAAGAAACTGTATGCAGTCAATATTAAGTAAGAAAAAATGGTAAATTCTAGCAATTAACCTGTGTGTTTCTCTGTGTACACACGTGAACAAAATACAGAACAAATACACAGAACAAATACACCAGATTAGTGGTATGGTTATGTGACCACCACCTGAAAAATATAGCAAAATTTATTGCCTGGTATCTTGGTTGATGAAATATTTGCAGTGTCTCAGACCATATAATGGAGAAAAAAGACAACATACTTAGTGTAATACACACACCTAACATGGAGCACCCACGCTTGTATTTCTGGGAGTTTGTGTGCTCCGAGCAGAGAGCACACAAACCCCAGAAATACATCCGAAAGACGACGCTGTGCTGAATTCGGTAACAGAGTCACTCACTCTGTTGACAATTCAAAAAGCACTAAAAGTATATGAATTTTCGTATACTTTTCGTGCTTGTTGAATTGGCAACAGAGTGAGTGACTCTGTTGCCGAATTCAGTGCAGCGTCATCTTTCCGATGTAACGACATCTCTCGTGTATTTCCGGGTAGTTTGTGTGATGGCTGTTCCCAGCACACAAACCCCCGGAAATACATGAGAGACATCGTGCCTCCGAGTGACAGGCGTGCTCCGGCCTGGCAGCACGCCTGTCACTCAGGGGCACGATGCGCCCCTGATGAACATTGACATAGTATGGAATACAAATACATAATAATTTAATGACAGACGAAATAATAAAATCTTACTAAATCTATTACAATATATTAACCCCAACAGCACTCACATGCCACTAAACAAAGTGAGTGTGCACTCCTGAAAGCAGTTGTATAAAAATCTAAAAAGACACATGGGTCTACTCAGGTTGGTCCAATTTTCTCATGGAAAAGCAGAGCTCCGAGTTTCGTACCATTTTGGATCACTTCGGTGATCTGAATAGCCCATGAATTCAGGCTACTCAGCACTACAGTACTTCTGAATTGGCACCTTGAATTGGCCAATGTGGCTGATTTCCTTGCTGAACTTTTGGCGGTTGACCTGCTCCCGGTTTTCCTGGCCTGGTGGGCCAGGACATGTAGCCCTGACAAACTGGTATGATAAATTGGACTGGAGCCAGCCAAATGGCTCTCCATAATATTCATGGGGGGTCAGGGATAGTAGACTATCCCCCCTTATAATAAAAGGGGCTAGGAGATGACCAAATGGCTCCTAGCATCTATCATAAACATAAAGGACCAGGCATAGAAGCCCTGCCACCCCTTATGATAAATACATAATTTACGTTTTCTGGGATGAATTTTGGAATTTACCTAAGTAAGGTAAATTCCTTAATCTGTATCATATACACAAAACAGTACGGAGAGTGCTGATCTTCACTACAGAGATTGTGGCACATGCTGTGAATCTAAATGTTTATCTACTTTAATGTAAGACTGAAAGTAATATTTTGTACATTTAGTGTTAGCCCCAGTAGTAGGTTTAAACAATAACAACATATGCATGCATTCACATGTAACTAGTAGTATATAGGCTCATCATAGATGTGATGTCATATTTTATTTTTATTTTTTTATTTTATTTACAAAGTGTTTTACCAGGAAGAATACATTGAGATTTCTCTCGTTTTCAAGTATGTCCTGGGGACCCAGTCCACAATGGAGTTACAGAGTTACACATTTAACAGTAGATTAAAAATAAATACATACATACATATATTTAAACAAGTTGGAAGGAGAACATACAGGGTATATCAATCTTTCTTTTCCAAATTAACTCTCAAAAAAGGAAACATGCTTGAAGAGTGGTCAAAAACAGCAACAGCAAATACAGAATAAACAGTATACATGCCACGCGTTTCACTCATCTTGGACTTCAACTGGGCGTTTATTCAATATTTGCTGTTTTGATCACTCGTCAAGCCTTGATCGAATTTAGTGCCAATGCAGAAGCATTTCGGTGCTATCTGAGTAGCCCAAATTCATGGGCTATTCGGATCACCGAAGTGGTCCAAAACTACCTGAGTTTACCCTATGGTGAGTTTGTCCTGCAAGCACAGAAGGCTTGTCCATGCCGATTGAATTGTAACATCTTGTAGCAGGAGAAACTCACCAGATCAACAAAATCAACCGATGCTTCAAATTGGGACCAAGTCCAACAATTGCTCCAAATGATTGGATCTCTCAATAAACCCATTAGATTGTGGATGATAGGATGAAGATAAGCAGCAATCAATATCCATTTGCTGACAGAAGGCTTATCGGCATTTGAATAACTTTGGAATCCCTGCTGGCCACAATTGTTATATGGAAAGTTTGTGCAGAGAAAAAGTATAGACTTTAACTGCAGTCACATCAAATAGCCAATTTTGTTAATTGATTTAGAAATATTTTGGATGAATACGGCCATGATTCTATAGGAATAAGACAAAATGATTGAGGTCAATCTTAAAGTGTCTTTATTATAGAACTTTATCAGGTGTGTGTATCATGTAGATAAAAATAAAAATATGACCAAAACCAAATTTTTTACAGTTTACAATGAAGCAGGATATTTTCTTGGGAAATGCCTTCTTTATTTGTCAAAATTAAAGAAAAGACAATTCTGTTTGTCTGTCTGCTTGTATAGCCCAATGGGATTAAACATTGCCTGTGGGAACCCTCGACAATATTGTCAGTATTTAGCAAAATAAGTGTTTTCACAGTGGCCTTAACACGCCACAAGATATTAATACAATATTAATATTACAATCAACTTACAATTAATCACTGTCAAGAAATCTATGTATAAATACTGAGAACATGTCAAGAAAAAAAAGACACTCTCAGGATGAAAAATGAACCAGCAACTGGCCATGATGAGGATTAAAAAAGTTCTGAAAAAACAACCTCTTCTTATAATCGCGGTCGTCTTTTAATCAGACCATTACTTCAGCCAGTAGATACCTCAATGCTGTAGTTTGCCAAAACATAACAGCAGTAGCCGGCGCCGCTGAAATATCGTGCTTCCGCTGGTAGCCATCCGGTCAACATCACATCCTCCGTGCTGTATGATCCTCCGTGTGCCATCTGCAGGAAACAGCAGTACAGTTGCGTGTGTCACATGGATCATGTGACACCCGCAATCGTGTCTTGTGCCATACCCCCTGCCTGAAGAGGAGCTGGTTTAAAAAGGGCACATCATAGTGAACTACATTTCCCATGATTCACAGGTTTCTTAAAGGTGACTGAGAATCATGGGACGTGTTGTTCCTACAGATGTGATACTCTCTGAGTCACTGACTGATAGGAAGGCAAGTAAAAACTGTAAAACAAAACACTCTACACATGTAATAAGATGCAGGGGCGTAGCGTGGGGGGTGCAGGGGGGGCCAGCCGCACCGGGCGCAATATCTGGGGGGGCGCACTAGCCCTATGCGGCCGCAGCCACAACCGCGCGATACTTCCTGTCAGCCGCCGGATGTGAGCGGCAAATGACGGCGTGACGTCACATCCGGCGGCTGCGCGGCGGAGGCTCTTCTGAAACTGCATCGCGGCCTTTCTTCCCTGAGCTGTTGGAAGTGGAATTTGTAAAGGTAAGAATAAAGGCTTGGGGGACCTATTGTATTATGTATTGAGGAGGGGGTCATTAATGTATTGGAGAGGGGGAGGGGGGGTCATTAATGTATGGGGGAGGGGGGTCATTAATGTATGGGGAGGGGAGGGGAGGGGGGTCATTAATGTATGGGGGAGGGGAGGGGGGTCATTAATGTATGGGGGAGGGAGGTCATTAATGTATGGGGGAGGGGAGGGGGGGTCATTAATGTATGGGGGAGGGGAGGGGGGTTATTAATGTATGGGGGAGGGGGGTTATTAATGTATGGGGGAGGGGGGTTATTAATGTATGGGGGAGGGGGGTTTATTAAATGTATGGGGGGGTTCATTTAATGTATGGGGGAGGGGAGGGGGATCATTTAATGTATGGGGGAGGGGAGGGTCAGTAATGTATGGGGAGGGGGGGAAGTAATGTATGGGGGAGGGAGGGAAGTAATGTATGGGGAGGGGGGGAAGTAATGTATGGGGGAGGGAGGGAAGTAATGTATGGGGAGGGGGGGAAGTAATGTATGGGGGAGGGGGGCAGTAATGTATTGGGGACGGGGGGCAGTAATGTATTGGGGACGGGGGGCAGTAATGTATTGGGGAAGGGAAGAAGGGGGGCAGTAATGTATTGGGGAAGGGAAGAAGGGAGGCAGTAATGTATTGGGGAAGGGAAGAAGGGAGGCAGTAATGTATTGGGGAAGGGAAGAAGGGGGGCAGTAATGTATTGGGGAAGGGAAGAAGGGGGGCAGTAATGTATTGGGGAAGGGAAGAAGGGGGGCAGTAATGTATTAGAGGATGGGGGTCAACTGTGTATTAGGGGAGGGAGGGGTCAGCAGTGTATTAGGGGGAGGGGGGTCAGCAGTGTATTAGGGGAAGAGGGGGGGGGATGGGAAAGATCTGACTTGGGAATTTGAGATGAGGCAATGATTATATTTTTTACATTTGTGGCCTAATGAATAATCTATATATATGTGTGTATGTAGAAGGAAATGTAAATAGGTGGGGCTACAGGGGTGAGGGAATTATATTTGTAATATATTTATTAGGAACTGTGGAGGGAAGGGGGTTGTATGAGAGCATTAAATATCATAGCATTAAATATTATATTTATTGGGTAGGAACTGTATTATATATTTTTGGTTTAGTGCAGGGGTAGGTAACCTTTGACACTCCCTTTGTTTTTTGACTACATCTCCATTAAGGCTTGCAAAGCATCATGGGAGGTGTAGTCCACAACATCTGGAGTGGCAAAGGATGTCTACTCCTGGTTTAAAGCATAGGTGTATAACCATTTGGCTTCCCCAGGCCAAAATAACCCCTTAAACTCTTAAAGGATCACTATAGTGTCAGGAAAACAAAGCGGTTTTCCTGACACTTTAGTACCCTGAGGGTGCCCACACCCTCAGGGTCCCACTCCCGTGGCGCTGAAGGGGTTAAATTCCCTTCAGTTACTTACCTTAATCCAGCGCCAGGCTCCCTCGGTGCTGGTGACCTCTCCTCCCTGTCTGACGTCAGCTCCCCGTCCGACGTCACTGGAGCTGAATGCGCATGGCTGCGCGCACATTCAAAGTGTCCATAGGAAAGCATTTCTCAATACTTTCCTATGGACACTCTGCGCGATGTTCGCACTCAATAAAGTGTTGGAAAATAAACTTGTATTTAGATGCATTTTACTTTAATTACATAAGTATTTTCATAACAAACAATACATGTGCTTGGGGGGTAAGGGTTTCTTTAACTAATCTAGTAGAAGAGACTCGAGTGCTAAAATCCATGGGTTAGGGGGCGCAAATTACTTGCCTTGCCCTGGGTGCTGACAACCCACGCTACGCCACTGATAAGATGTACCACTCCACATACTTTTCCAGTCCTATCCCCACACTATGGTACATGAGTGTTAATGAGTGTTAATGTGCTTATGAGTGTTAGAGTGTAAGGTAAGTATGCATATGAGTGAGCAGCAGATTTTAAGATGTTATTCTTTGCAGAATATCTGGTTGTTTTGTGTTTTAATAATTAAACAAAATTTTAGGGCAAAAACAGAGGATTTGATTTTTTTCCCCATAGGATAGTCATATATTCAGGCCTTTTCTTTCTTTTTTTTCAACAACATCCAAAAACTCGGGGGGAAGGGGGGGGGGGACACTTGATGTTGTCTTATAATCAGGGTCATCTTATAATCAACAAATATGGTAATCAGGACCAGTCCCATACTCTAGTAGAGAGGCATCCAAGTTTTTTCTGTGGTGGGCCACTTCACCAAAAAAGTATGTGAGAAAATTATCTATAAATGTATATACTGTTTGTGCATACTTATATAAACCACTTTATTAAATACACACATTCACACAAATACACGCAAACAGCCACATGTACACAAATACACACACATACACAATTACACACACACACACACACACACAAATACAGACAGTCACACTTACACACAGTCACACTGACACACACACTTACATACAGTCACACTTGCACACACACAGTAACTGCCGAACCACACAGGTTTTCTTTGTTTTCATTTTTGAACGGGGCTGAGACCCCTCCTCAACTTTTCCCTCTTTTACGCTTACACACACTTACATACAGATCCACACTTACATATAGTTACACTGACTACACTATACACTATAGTTACACTGTGGGGGGACACCACAAATAAGAGTTGTTGCTAATGATGATTATTTAGTGATGTGATGCCAGGATAGAACTGACATGACATGATGTACTCCTCACATATGCAGGTGTCAATGGGTGAAGGGGTATAATTTCAGATTTAGTTATATCTATGTGAGGTATGGGAATGGCTGAGCTAGGGTATGTTACACAACTAGCATTGTCAGTGGGAAAAGAAAAGTGAAGACATCAACAATAAAAGAGTGAAGACGTGAACAAGTGAGAGACACAACCAGCAGGCAAGCAGTGAATCCAGCTTTCCCAAGATCATCTGCAGGAGGAGAATTGTGAGCCAGCAAGAACAGCAGGGGCAGACATAATTTACACAGGTAAGTCCTGTGTATGACAAGTACCTTGTAGATTTTGAATAGGTAGCGGTCTTACATGTTTACACAACATGGTTTGTTATGGGGTTGTCTAATTCCATTGATGTGCTTGGCTATCAGCAGTATATGACCCAGGACATACTGAAAAACGAGAGAAATATCAATGGTAAAATATTTTCTAAATACATAAATGTATCCAATAATCTCATAGAACATATGTATTGCTAATGCTCATTCAACCCAAAGTGATTTACTTTTGCAGTGACAGGATAACAGACCTGTTTTCTGTGTTGTTTAAATTATTTTGTCCACCTTCTGTAGTTATTGCAAAACCTATTCTTGAATTATCAGAAAAACCTCTGCAAAGACACTATTGGTAATGGGAAATAAATCTATACATTATTGAGAGATTTGTACCCAAACTTATTTCAGACATAGTTGCCTAAAACAAATATAAAATGATTATTTGACAAACTGTGCTTGTGCCATATGAAGTTTCCAATGGTAATGGCCCACAATTATCCACTGCAGAATGTATCCAATTTACCATGAAATGGAAATTTAGTCACACAACCTCTATTTCGACTTACATTTAATCAAATGGATGTGTTGGATGTTCAGTCTAGACAGTAAATAACCTTACAACAAAGGAAATTCAATATGGGGGTAATTTGCATGGAAGGTGTGTTAGTCAAACCAAGCACACCATTAAACATTAGTTTTTCTGTATTGCAAAAGTTGATTGATAGGAGGATTGGCTCAGATTTACAGATCGGTGACAACTGACAGGAATAAACGAACAAACAAATATGATAAATGAATGAACAGCTGAAGAGGGATCAATAGTATTTTGGTAACAAGTCTCACTAAATGTCTAAGAATAAAGGAATATAAAAAAAAAATACATTATACAGTTCAAATTAGAACTTTTTAACCCCTTCGGCTTTTTGTGAAATTTTTGTGTGTTTGTTACTTTCTCATTTATTGTACTCAAACAAATCATATATTGCATTTGTAAGGAAACATGATTTTCTATTTGATGCCATATTTATCCTTATAAATCAGAATTTAACATGATTCTTTTATAAACTGCCCACACCACTTGTTTATATTCATGATGTGTTAGCACTGTCGCCTGTACTTAAAATATTAACCCCTTAGTGACAAGATATTTTTACCTTGACTTTCCCTTGTTGACAATGGCTGTTTTGACATTTCTGGGGTGTTTGTTTTTAGCTGTAATTTTCTTCTTTCTCACATACAGTACCCACACAAATTATATGTTGTTTTTATCGTCATAAGAAGGGCTTTCATTAGATACCATTATGTTCATCATATCTTATAATTTACTACAAAAAAAATCTTAAATCTAACTTTGACCTAAAATATAAATTACACAAATACAATCATTAAAGAAGTTTCTAAATAGTTTCTAAATGTTGTACCGAGTTCATAAATATGCATGTTTCCATATTTTTCGGTATTTTTTTGCGAGTTATGGGGCAAAACCCCAAAATAGTGTTTTTTTGTTTTTTCCCTATATTGAATTTTTGACCCCAACCCGAACCCTAAATTTAACCCTAACACAAAATTTAACCCCAACTCTAACCCTTATGCTATCCCTTAGTATATTTTAATTTTTACTTTCACTTCTGAAGCTCAGACCACAAGAGGGCGTAGCCGCTCTGTCAATATGGCGCCAACGATCGATCCGTGGGGCGATCGTGGGTGCCCCAGAGAGGAAATTTCAGTGCTGGCTATTGCCTCGATGTCGAGGCAATAGACCAGCACTGTGAAAGCGGTTTTCACGATCATTGATCGCGAAAACCGCTTGTTTCACCGCAGGATGTGCCAGGCACGTCCATTGTTGCGATGGGGTTAAAGGGACTTCTACACCATTAAATTGGTTATACAGATCCTGAGTGTTTAGTGGGAGTGTCAGTAGAAGCTGCAAACTTTATATTTTTGAGTAAATTAAACATATTTCAAATACAGATATTAAAATGTTAATGAATACATACTTTTTTTTACATACATCTTCTGCACTTTTTAAGTAAGGTTACTAGTGTCACTAGTTTCTAGTGTTCATGGTAACCCTTTCACCTGTCTGTAGCAATGTGACCTCTGTCTACTTGTATACAGGTTTCCACATTGTCATATGTATGTTTTTGATGGAGTAGTACTTACCGGCCAAAGAAATGGCAGTGGTATTCATGGCGTCCAGTAACCCAGCTACTTCTTGTATGGCAATTGACTTCAGAAAGTTACTTCCATTCATTGAAGGAATTCAGCACATGTGGTCCTCTGCTAGTGGCCCACTTGACCTTATTCTCTTTGGTCATCTGGTGTTGACTTTGTATTAGTTACCTGGCTCTTTTAACATGTGAAGTATAATACCACTTAAATGGAGTATTCCATTTAAGATACTATTGTTAGGTATTTGCAATCCTTTGCTCATGTTATGCCCATTATTTGTAGTTATGGTGTTTGAGTTCTGTTGCAGGAGATTTACCTTGTATATTATCATGCTTCTTATTTTTGCAGTTTTACGTGATTTAACAGAGACATTTTTCTTGAGTGCTCCTCACTTATTCTGAGAGCTTTTTTTTTTTTTTTTTTACAAGTGGAGCAATCAGCATGTGCATTCCTCTGGTTATCATGAGGCACATTCCATTGGTTTCCATGGTGACTGCACTTTTAGAACCTTGGACCACAATTGACCTATGTAACGATCTTCTGTTTCAGTGTTCTAATCAATATCTAATACCCACCTTCACTTCATCATGTGTTTTAGGAGCCTGATGATGCTGAGAACAAAACCACAATTACAAAGCCTGATATGTCCCTCTTCATTATTTGATGGCTTTATGGTTTGGTGTGTGTTAGTGACACAGTAAATGACACCCAATAAAACTCACACATATAATATGTATTGAAGTAAAAATAGCCGTCTAAATTGCATTGGATAAGAATAAACCCTGTGTAAATGGAAAGTAATCTTTGGTTATCCAGTTATGCTTTGTTCTCCAAGGAATTTAAAGAAGTATAAGATGCAGCAGCCAACTATGCTTGAAGGGAACTTTAGGTATTGTGGCTCTTTGCCAATGTCACAAATTCACTAGAGAGAGGCTCCAGCAGTTTGTCATTGTCAAGCAGCAAATGTATGAAAGCCAAGCCCATTACTCTCTGTGCACAGGCTCATGTTTTTTATATTACGGAGAATGAACTAGTGACAGGCGACAGAAAACCTGTTCTTAGAACTGATTTTAGATGTAATAAAACATATTCAGTGGTATTCAGATGCTGGTTCTAGTTAAATGTAAGGCACTTGCTTCTACATTTGCACCTGTTATCCATAGTAACGATCCAGACATGGTGTTTTTTTGTGTGTGTGCAGCCTTTTCATTCATCTTGTTGAAAGTGCTGAATAGAAGGGATCTGAAAATCCTCAGTGATAAGTAAAGATGAAAACTGAAAAATGTTTTCCTTTTGTAAATTCACAGTTTTTTTCCAAGTTTTTTTATTCAACCATAATGCATTCATTATGTTATCTGTATTCCAGTTTCAAATGCTATAAATGATGACCATTGCATAAATGATCTTTTGTGCCAAGCTAAGGCATTTTATCCCTCTAGCTTTTTTATACATGACACTATTTGCACTAATTGACAATACTTGTCCATTAATGCAATACTTGACAACAGTCATGGATTTGCCGGCATAGTCCTGTTTTTTTAAGGTCCTGGCTTCCGTGCTGACTATGCACAGTGCAATGCACTGTGTACAGCAGGGGCGTTGCTAGGTCTCCAAAAGATCAGGGGCTGGAGCCCATGTCAGATTTGAAGAAGTGGAGTAAAAAAAAGCTCATATACTTAGTGGGGCATACAGACAGAAATAGATATAGATAAAGATATAAAAAATTGGTGTGAGGCCAATGTAAACTCTGTGAAGGCAGTAGAATGGACAGTATTTTTATGTAGAAAAGGTGGCAACCCTAGGGGGACATATTGATAGATGTACTATTTTTGTAACTTGAGAAAATTACGTTATATATATTCATATATAAAATTCACAGTAATGTGCATTGTGTGAGTGTATCACACATTACTATATCACAATACACCATAATACTCACAACAACAAAAAACTCACATTAATTACTTACACTTATACACATACTTACACAGCCACAAATACTCAAACATATACGCAGCCACACATTCACACATACACCAGTCACACAGACCCTTACATAAACACCCACCTACATACAGAGAGATTTATTTTCCTCCAATCCCTGCAACTGGTGTTCTATCAACAAGTTCCCAAGCCTTCAGGTGCTCCTACAGTATCAGAGCGTGAGGGGGCAGAGCATGCACCCCTTGCGCTATTCTCTGCTGCATGCGCCCGACTTTGCAACTGCTCTAATACTGTACCCACAAGGAACTGGCCTTGTGCCATCTGAGCCCAAACAGCTTGTAACATACACACACACTCACTCGGACACTCACTCACATGGACACTCAGCCAGCACACTCACTCACATGGACACTCAGCCAGCACACACTCACATGGACACTCAGCCAGCACACACACTCACATGGACACTCAGCCAGCACACTCACTCATAGACATACTCACCAGACCACACTCAGCAGCACAGACACCCAGCCAGCAGTGACACTTCAGCAGATTTTTTTTAAACTAAATTACCAGTTGCTCACTGAGCATCAGGGCTGCAGGGAGAGTCTTCTTTCATTAAATTAAAAAGAGCAAAGAGAAAAAAAATACGTGTTGCAGTGAGGGTGGCATGAAGTCCCGGCTCAGAGGGGAAGTTCCGGTTCAGAGGGGAAGTCCGGGCTCAGAGGGGAAGTCACGGCTCAGAGGGAGGAAAAAAAACAGTATCGGAGACTCGGGGCTAAGTCTCCATTCGGGGCTTTGATCTGGAGATTCGGGGTCTCAGCCCCAGTAGCCACCCCCTAGCGACGCCTCTGGTGTACAGGCAGCATTGTGTTAAGCTGTGTATGTCTACGCCCATTTTCACTCTGCCCTCTTGGGTCCCAAGATCCTTTTCAAAGCTATGGCAAAGCTGTGTTACTCTGAAAAAAATTATGACTGTCGGGCCTATATTTACACTTTGGAGAGTTGGTATGCATTATTAAGCTGCATTTAAATCCCAGTACTTAAAGCAAGCTGTGCTCCTACCTACAAATTAAATTGAAACCCCAATTCAGAGAAGGAACACTCTGGTTTATATATAAAATCCCCGCACACAATTTGGATTTGGAGTAGAGTCTCCAACACTTGTCAGGTGCTTTTTAGTGCCTGAATTTTAATATATGAGCGTGTTAGTGCTAAATGTGCCAAAGCACTCAAAAAGTGCAGGACTGTCGACTTTTGTCAGGAGTAGCATGGGCACAAACACTATGTGACATTATTTCTGCATGTACTGATTTTATACACTGAGTTTTCTTATGATGCAGACATCCTCAGTTCTAGTCAAAAGAGAGAGTTAAAGAGAGACTTAAAGGTCTGGGGAAATCAGTTGAAGAAATCAGCCTGTACACAATAAGTGCCAAAAATGTATCTAAAACAGACGAACTTTGGGCATTTTTAATTCTAAACTAAAAAACTGGAAGATTGAAAAGAAAAACTCTGAAAAATACTTTGGCCCCATGGAAATTGGAGCTCCTAGTATTTTTAGACCCAATCAGATCATCTGGAGAACTGTACTGCCTGAAATTCACCAGTTTCTGACGAAAACGGCCCTTCAGCCCCACTAAATCTACCACCAAGTTGGTACCTGAGTCTTGCAAAGTACATTTGTTAAGATGGAGCTCTCCTCTGTGATAGAATGGTGTCTACTACTGCTTGTAGTTATGTAGCAACATTAGAGACTGTGCTCTGACTTTACCATAGTTTTTTTTATGGACAGTCAGGATACACCCAGACCTCTTATCATCTAATTATGTTCCTGTAATAAGGGTCAAGTGAAGAAGATAATTGTTTACTATCCTGTCATAGTAATTATGATTATTATGCTTGCACTACATCCACAGTACAGTCTGTGGGGATGGGATGGTACATCGCGGCTGCTTGAATGCAGCCGCTTCACCGTCATCTCCCATGCGATGGCCAGTTCTTCGTGGGACAGTTCATCGTGGGATCACACAAGGTGAGTATTATTAGGGGATAGGTTTTAGTATTAGGGTTTGGGGGGTTAGGTATTAGTATTAGGGTTCGGAGGGGTAGTATTAGTATTAGGGTTTGGGGGTTAATGTTAGTATTAGGCTTGGGGAGATTAGTGTTAGTATTAGGGTTCGGGGGTAGTGTTGGTATTTTGGTTCAGGGGTAGTGTTAGCATTAGGGGTATTGGTGTTTGGGTTGGGGGTTAGTATGGAGGTTTGGGGTAACTTTTAGGGAAGTTCATTTATTAGAGGGGTGCATGTTTGTAAGTGCTGACAGTTTGTAAGTGCTGAAAGTTCAGCGCATTTACATGTGGTGATGGTCGGCATTTAATGTGGTGATGGGGGCATCTAATGGGATGATGTGATGGAGGTATGTAATGGGGGGATGTAATGGGGCGATGCAACACACTGTCTGATGACATCACTAGAGAGACAGGAAATTCTATTCATTTGAATGGAATTATTCTCATTGATTCCTGCAACAAAAAAAGGAAATTACTTTTACTCGTCTAGTGTGGGCAATCCTGGTTTCTTGCAAACTGCTGTAATTTTACAATTTCATCTAGCTCTAAATATTTTATATTTTAAGCAATGCAAAATGTAAAACAAGTATTTTAAAGTTCTTTGAAAGCACATTAATATATATTAATATTTGGAAGACGCATTTTTGGCACTAGATAGTCCCTTTAAGTCTATGTAGGCAGTTTCATGGCCAGTATTTTTATGAAGAGACAGTGGCAACCCTATTATCTAGGAACATAATGACTAAGGTACTGCAGCAGTGCAGGGGTTTGTGCACTCAGAAGCTGCTTAATTGATCTACATCCTATCCTCTTATACCTGCTGCTTGAAGAGAAACAAAGTCAAAACATACGAGAGTCTGGAAATATGAGTGTTGCACTGATTGCAAGAGAGCTCCCATGTCTTTTACGGAATGAATTTTCAATTGAGTGCTATTTTCAGGTGTCAGGTAACATAGCAGCGAACAGCTTGAAACATTGACCTTTGCAGCTAGATAGTACCCTGCAGGTTCTCAGCACAGCAAGCCCCTATCCACTCATCAAACCACTCAACCCGTATATGCAGCAAATAACAGGATTTTATTAAAACAATGCAATGTGTAATGAGCGTGTAGCCAAAATATTAGTAAGCTTTATTTAGCCTTGGCAGATATGATATACACACACATACAATTTCATGTTACATTTAATGAATATAATCACCATAAAATGCATAGTAAATGGTTGGCAAGAAACATTAAAGATGGCAAGTGTTCTGCAATATGCTTTACATTCTGAGCACGAGAGTGGCATTTTCCGCTAGATGAGAGTCTGTTTTCTGCCATAACTTAGCAAACACAGTTGAAAAAATAAAAAATCCTATAGTTACAACACATAAACAATTAATAATTAAAGGCGGGGCCAACTGCTAACATGGCCAGGCTCAAAGAAGAGGCGCTCTGCACATAAATCCTTTTGAGGTGATCCTGTGTTTGCTGAAGCCCTCAAAAGGCATAAAAAGTGCCAGTAATGGACAGAATACATGTTCTGGAGCACTTTGTAACACATAACACGTAACACCTAACATAACAATCGAGTAACCCTTCATCAAATTATGCTGCACCGCTTATGGTGTGAGCCCAGAAACTGTGACTGCTACAGCCCCTCTCTCTCTCTCTCTATCTCTCTCTCTCCTTTATATCTATTATCTCTCTTCCTCCCCATATCTTTTCTCCCCCATATCTGTTCTCTCTCTCCATCCCATGTATGTTCTCTCTCTCCACCCCATATATGTTCTCTCTCCCCCATATCTGTTCTCTCTTTCTCCCCCAATTCTCCCCCAACCTGTTCCCTCTCTCCCCTCAATCTGTTCTCTCTCTCTCCCCCACACTCTGTTCTCTATCTCCCCCATCTGTTCTTTCTCTCCCCATCTGTTCTTTCTCAAACCCCATCTGTTCTTTCTCCCCCCATTTGTTCTTTCTCCTCCCCATCTCCCCCTCCCTTCTTACTTGAAGTTTCTGCTTTACTGGGGAGCGGCGCACAGCATGAGCTCTGTATGTTAAACACACGCAGAGCTCAGTAAGTGCTGCTCGCAGTTAGTGACACTAACAGAGCTCATGCAGCGCTCATGCTTCCCGCTGCTCCGAGTGAAGCAGTTGCTTCATATGGTGGGTTTGGACCTTCACCTCATACCGGGTGGCGCCCACTCCCCCGGATCTTTCAGTGCGGCCGTGCAGAGGGCTAGAGAGGGGGGGATCTTCTGATCTCCTCAGCCATTGCCTCTGCCGGCAACCTTTTATCACATTTTTTTTTATTTAAGTGCCAGCCCCTTGGGTGTTGCGCCCTGTGCGGTTGCACAGGTCGCACACCCCAAAGACCAGCTCTAGGCTGGTGGGTCAGTGAGGACAACAAAGCTCCCTTAAAAGCGCGACACACTGTAAGGACACAACCAAATCCACATCGCTCTATATCGAACATTGAATATAAACTTTTCTGTGCATGCCCCGAGGGAACTTAGCATGCGTTAAGGAGCCTTCAGGGGCATTTTGAACACCAGCAATTTCAGAGCCAAAAAACGGATACAGCAGTAGACAGATACAAATGATATCAACAAAGTGTCTGTCAAAGTAATCAGTATTTAGACAATGTCATCTGTAATAAAGTGTATGAGCTGGAGAGTGGCCTACCAGCCACTACTCTGAATGCACTGTGAATGCACACTATTCACAGGGGCTGGTTTTCATAATTAAGTTCTGCAAGTAGCCCAATCCAAGTGGCTTGCCTCAGTCTGTAAGGTTTTGATCCCCAACCCAAAACACAAAGGATAAACCTGTAACCATGACAGACATAAGTGAATGCAGAGTGCTCTACGTTCCTGAACATCCTTGATTCTAAAACAGGATAGAATTTGAATTTGACAAAAGCACCTTCTAGCTACAGAATTCTAGAAATGACTACTGTTATTTAAATAAAAGCTTTTTAAAAAGTATCTTCAGCTTTATAGTATCCTGTTTAATCATTACAACTTCCACTGGACTTAAAAAGAAAGAATTCTCAGACCATATTTTTGCTAAATATGAATTGCAGATGCCAGGTCAAAGCCTCTTGAGAGGCGAAACGCGTAGCATGTTTTGGATATCTCTTCTGCCGAATCTACAATATCTGAATTTGCTGCTATTGTGAAGGATGCTTTTCTTGCATGTGCAAGAATATCTATTATTGACGGATACCAGCTACAGTAAACTTATATGTAAGATACTTTTAGCCATTCAATTCCTTCAACTCCTATTGTTAAACTATTAACTTGGAACCATTTTTTTTCTGCATGCTTGTGAGCCTGTGCCTCTGAGAGATAAAGTCATCTGGAACACTTTTGACCTGTGACTTGATGTGCCTTTGACCCTCTTGGAGTCTGTGAGAGCAATACCATAAGAGGGTAATTTTTCATCTTTCTGCCCAGTGGATCACAACTCTCCACCATATCAATTATCATTACCAAACTACTATACACCATAAGGTGGAATTTCACATGTACAGTTTAACCACTAGCGTACCTGTTCATTCTCTTTTACATATATACATGACTCTTGACATGTGTAAGGATAACTCACATTCAGTGTAACTCCAAGCATGAGCAATTCAGATAAGCAGTGTGCAGAGAATCTGGAGAGGTATCAGGATGGAGTACCTGAACAGGATGGACTGGACTGACCAGGGTCAGGATACCGGAGTGGAGAATTGTTGGAGAGAGAAGCCAGAGTCAGGAAGTCAGAAGACAATGTTGTAGGAGGACAAGCCAGGTTTGGGGAGCAAGAGGTCTGAAAAAGCAAATGGCTGCCTTCCTGAAACAAAAAGATGGTTAATCACAGAGAGCATAATTAATGGCAAACACAAAGATTATAGACATTATTGTAAATTAATTAATACAAAGTTATGTATGCTTTGTCATTACATTGAAATCCTTTCAACCATCACTAACCATAGAATGCATTATTTTTATCTAACCTTCCCTTTTTTTTTTAATTATAAGTGCACATTTATTTCAGTATGTTTCGAGGAGCTCAAACGCCAGTCAGAGACGTGACTTAAGAGCTAATTTACTCAGAACTAATTAATTACCTTTGAGATGGTATATTCAGAAGATGTGTTGCGTGATAATGCTGGGGTTATAGTAAAGTCATTAACATTTAAAATTATGTATATATTTTTTTTATTTAAACTTTAACATGAAGAATATTCTCTGGTTCCCCCCTGATTCCTCACTTCATTTTTCCACTTGTGAGCATCATGTAATTAAACTTGTTTTCTCATTTTCACATATAATTCTTAGACATAAATAGTAAGTGGCAGTATTAATTATTACTTTATAGTTCACATGCATGTTTTTAAAGGAATTTGTTTTACTTGCAGGGTAACATTTACTACTTAGAAATCTGAAATCTGTGTTTTTACATCAAATTGACATTAACCCCTTAAGATTGGACCGATTTTTCAATGTTGCACTGCTCAGGACAAAGGCGGTGCTGATGTTTAGCTGTAATTTTCCTCTTTTTCATTTAATGTACCTACACAAATTATATATTTCTTGGGGTGATAAGAAGGGCTTTCTTTAGATACCATTATTTTGATCATATCATATAATTTACTTTAAAAAAAGATTGAAAATTAAAAAAAAAATACTTTGTCTAACTTTTACATGAAAAATCTTTTACACATCTACAATTTTGAATAAGAAGCCATGCTAGATAGATGTTTTTATGTTGTTTTTTTGCAAGTTACAGGGCAATAATAAGAAGTAGCGTATTGCTTTGTCCTAACCATTTTCTCCTACAGTTAACTTTTGACACGAACCCTAATCCTAATCGTAATCCATAACCTAGATCTTAGGCTTGCTAATGCTGTAAGTTTATACATAGATATATTTTTTTAGTTATGACTGACCCCTCTTGTCCACAACAGGGCAGTGCCACATTGGGTCGCGCATCCTGGTATTGTAATACTGAGACTGTAGATAAACCACAGCAAAAGCAATTACAAATTGTAATATAATTTTCAGCTTTGGTACAAAATGTTTTTTATGGGGTTGTGCTAGCAAATGGTGGATATTGTTGACACTTTGTAATAGTTATAAACAAATTATTTCTGAAGCGGTCTGAAAACTCAGAGCTCTGATTTCCATGGGGCCAATGTTTAAATTACTTTACAACTTTAATTCTCTAGAACTGAAATTTCTTTTAGACAATTTTTTTGGTCACTTTCAGGGAATTTCGGCCCTTAGTGGGTACGGAGAATCCTATTGATTCACCAAGTGGTCGAAATTGCAGAATTAGGGCCAATATCGACTAAACAGAGTAGCCAATTTTCAGAAAGTTCCAAAATATAGTTTACATATATACTATAGTTAATTTATTAAAGCACAAGGATATTGCAGCTACAAGCATGTAAACATTGTACATATACAAAGTAATCTATGACTCCATTAGATAAGATAATTCACCATTAAAAATCTTTTTTTTCATTATAATCTTGCACTTTACAGTGGTTGCAATGTTTTTGAGTTGAGTGTTTTTAAGTTGAAATTTCACTACTTATAAATGATTTAATCAATCTGTGATTAAATTATATAAAAACTAATGTTGTCTTTACATAATAGAAGCTTTCTGTATCTGCAGGGAGCGTCTGTCTAGATAAAGTGTGGCATCCCGACTCTGTAGAATGAATGTCCTAGAGGGCAACACAAAGGGTGGTAACTGAGCTGTGCACCCAAGTTCTCGGTAGGCAGTTCCACAAATGACAAAAATAAGACAACAATGATGATACATATGAACCTTTACTTGCTTTTCCAACAATGCATTAAATTATGCTATGATGGCTTGATTCCTTTACAACATTGTACACATCTTCCTAAGGATTTTTTTAAGTGAAAGTGCAACTTGGTTTGATCAGGAGTCACGTCAGGAGTTAAAAAGGAGAGTCTTCCTATATCAGCCCTTTAAATGGGTATATTGTTTTAAAGTAAACATAAGAGCATTACACATCTGTTAAATACATGTCCAACATACAGAATATAGGCCTCTTATAATAACTTATAACAAAAATTCTAGCAAAGAAATACCTTCAGCTTCAACGGCTGGTTGAACTATGCAAATTCCTTCCCATTTAATTAGCCGCTGGACTCCATCTGATGCTGGGTAATCCAAACCCAAATACTTAGCAAGAGAAGGAAAAGAGGATATGTGGACGGAGCCACTTCACGCAAGTTTTATGTCAAAGTAAAAAAAAACAATTTATTGTGTAATATAGGCACATACTGGTAGACAACTGTACACAGTGATTACTGCCTTTTGCGTTTCGTGCTTGCTTACTGTGGTCACTGGAGAGTTTAATACTATTATGGAAGAAAAGTTCATGACTATAATCGATGTGACCGTAAGACCCTGCCCTTGAAATTTAATACTGAAGTAAAGAACTTGGTGTAAGTGTAGGTATTAGGCCTGGGCCTCTTATCATGATGGATGGAAGCAGAACACTGTAAAAGACTGAAAAAGGCTTTGGAAAAGCAAAAGACTGTTCGCATACATGTCCAAATACAGACACTAACCCGAGTAGTTGGAGATGAAAAAACTACAGGGTTAGTGGCTAGGTGTACATGGCATATTTGTATGGCCACGCCTCCTCTGATGGCATTGTGTGTATGGCTGGGGAGTGGGAGGTTGATCCCAATTGCTTGAGCAAACAGAAAAATGTGGATGCCAATTCTGTTGCAGTGTACCTGATGGGAAGAACACGTTGGTGCCAGCACTGCCTCATGGGGTCCAGCAGAGGTACAATAGCGCCTCATGGAAAGACACTTCCTTGGTCGAGCGATGAGGAGTCGGCTGACCAGAGTGATGACGATGAAAGATGGCCTTGTATATAACAGAAATTGATCAACGTCTCGCTATCTATCAACACTAGAGAAGGGTAAGTGACAAAATGCTGGGGGTATCCGGAGGATGCCATGGTTTTAATAATAAGATATGAAAAACCGTGTGAATTCAGTTTTGAGAAGGGAGAGTGAGTTCCATGGTTAATGGATTGACAACCCGCTTCATAAAAAAAGGACCGATATATTGAGGTCCCAATATACGGGTTGGACAAAACAGTTTCAAATGTGTAGAAGAAAGCCACACTTTATCACTGATATTGTAGACAGGAGCTGGCGACCATTTAGTGTCAGCATACCGGGCTTGGTATGTTTGAGTTTTCTCAAGAATACTTTGAAATGTAGTAAATTACTGGTTCAGTCGTGCATGAGTATTGATTTCTGGCACAGCACCACATATAGGAGTACCAGGAAGCATGGATGGGCCCATGCCGTAGTTGGCATAGAATGGTGACATATGGATGGATTGGTGTTTCTGGCTGGTATAAGCAAACTCTGCGACTGGGAAGAAGATGTTACAATTGTCATGTACATGCAACATATAACAACGAAGGTACTGTTCTAGGGTGCTACTATAGTAACCAGGCACCTTAAAAGAAGGTATGACATGTATCAAATAAAAATAAAAACATTATTACAATTATCATTGCAAATAAAGGTGATCCTTTCTCTCTTTGTCAAATAGCGGTTTAGTTATATAGTTTGAATAAAAAAATATGTGAGGTCATCCAGAAAACAGACAACAATAACATTTGTATGAAAGAAATTATCCAAGACCTTCTGATTAGACCTGTTGCTCATATTGAAAACAACATTAACGTAATGTAAAACAAGAAGCAAGATGTTTATGAATGCATGGGGACCTTGCTGCTTCTAACAATTGCCATAAGTGGAGAGACTCACTTAGTACCATCTGGTAAATATGAATAAAAAAACTCTTTAAAATATTGTTGCTAATATTTGTGTTTTAATGTTTTTGTAATGTTACAGAACTTGGGAGAAAATGCTGGCTTGTGAATAAACAAGAACAGTTCAACACAGTTCAGATCATAAAATATAGAAAAGGTTGCAATGCTTAATTGTAAGATAATAGACTCCCTTTTACCCGTTAGTTGAATGCAGCTGCGCATACTACGTCATTGACTGAGAGAACCTTGGCATTGTGCACTAATGACAAAGTTTTTACTGAAATGGTTTTATCACTTCCTTGAATGAATAACACATAAGACCACAGACAATAGATGGCTAACAAATGTATTTACTGATAATAATCCAACTAAACTCTGCAACCGGTTTGCCACGCTAGGTGTGCTGCTGCTAGAGTTACCACCAATGTTCCCTCTACGCACTTGTGTTAGCACACTGAAGAAAATGTCTGCACAAATGTTGCTGCCCTTGAACCTGCAAGAACCACTTGGGTTGGGCTTATAGCAAACCACAGTCAAGATGGTGGTAGGCTGGGCTGACATTGACATTGAACAGAAATGCGATCAGACTACTGTCTGCATGTTACTGTCCTGTGTAACACTCTGGCTGACTAGCGATTGCTGCGATCAGGAGGTAGGAGTTATATGGCAGAATATAGCAGGGTTCATTGGAATCAGGGGTGGGCCTTGGAATCAGGTCAGTGAATAGGCTACTTGGCTGAGACACCACGGTCATGGAAGTAAGAAACTAACTTTTTAAGTTAGATCAGTACCAGAGGCCCAAAGTGGTGAGAGGCTCTGCTGTTGGTCTCACAATTCTCAGGACATCACAGTGAAAGGGGACATGAATGTGATATGTTAGTGTTGCCTGCCTAGTGTGTGTGTACAAACCTGTCACTTACATTTAGTAGGGTTAATGGCACCTACTTAAGGCAGCTCTCACTGTCACGCAGTATCCCCTACAGGCAAGGCTTATTTACAACCACAAGATAGGGCAAGCTGCAGTCAAGCAAACCTGCAGCCCTCAGGTTCTTGCTTTACTGCAAATGTGTGTGTGTGCATGACACTAGGCCCTACTCTACTGAATAAAGAGAGAATTTCATGGAACTGCAGGGAATTGAAATAGGAATTTTAACCCCTTGCCACAATGGACGTGTCAGGCACATCCTGGGAGAAACCCCCTTAACGACAAAGGATGTGCCTGACACGTCCTGTGCTGAAACAAGCTCTGAAAACGATTTTTCAGTGCTCCGGTGTATTGCTACAATGCCTCCGGTAGAGAGGCATTGTGCAATACTGAAATCACGCCCGATCGCTCCGGTGAGCGATTAAAAATGGCGGATTTAAAACTGTAGGCGGTGGTAAAGAGAATACGAAGCGAATTTAATCGCTTCCTATTGCTCTGTGTGTGTGTTGCTGACATGCCTAGCAAGTCAAGGAAGTCAGCAACACAAAAGCCAAAAAAAAGTCAGGAGCCTCAGGAGAAGTTTACTCCCTCTAGAGGTGTTACTTGATTGTCTCATCAGAGAGACAATCAGTAACAGCCAATAGAGAGGAAAGGTGGTGGGGTGAGAGCTCTGATGAGCTCTCACCATTTGTCTGGTCAGAGCAATATTTATAAATATCGACTCTGATCAGTATAGATCTGCCTCCTTCTCCTCACTTGCGTTTTGGTGAGAGAGAGAGACAGATCAGTATTGTAAGAGTTAGTAAGTTAGTCAGTAAATTTATATATTTAATAAATTGTGAGACCCAAAGGTTTTTTTAAAAGCCATTCCCTGTGTGTTAGCCCCTTCCCTGCCTTTGATCACCGTGTAAACTGTGATCTTGCAACATATTTTTGCTTTCTGTGCATTTTTTTAGGGGTTAATTATTTTTTTTTTTTACTGTAATATATTACAGTATAACCCCTTCCTTGCCGTTGATCATTGCGATTGCATTGATCCAGCCGCAGAAGCGCATTTTTGCTGTCTGCAACTTTTTTTTTTAAAAGCGCTAGGGGTACCACTAACTTTTACACAAGTGTACCTTTGTTCAAGCTACTGTACTGCTTTGATACAGTAGCATGCGGTACTGTACTCCAGAGCCGCATAGGTTTCCCCAAAGATCTGGCACAAACCCGGTTAAGAAGGGGGGAGACCTCAGCTCTGCGCCAAGAGGAGCTCTTGGCTGTAAAGTATAGAGACAAGAAGGATGTGTGTCTTCTCAGCACCATCCATACTGGAGGTCACTGTAAGTGGCAGAGCTGAGGTCACCAGAAAGCCAGTGTGCATCAGGGCCTACAATAAGCATATGGGTGGGGTTGATCTCTCAGATCAGCTACTACAGCCCTACCTCATCATGAGAAAATCAAAAGCCTGGTACAAGAAGGTGGCAATTTACCTAATGCAGATAGCAACCCACAATACTTTTTCGCTCTGCAAAAAAGCAAACCCCGGAATGAGACATTTTTGCAGTTCCAGCTGCAGGTCATTTCGGGGATCTTGTGCCACGATGCACCTGGTCCCCGGGCGGTGATAGGGGAGAGTAGGGTTGGGACTACTCATTTTATTTTTAAAATCCCCACTACTCTAAGGAAACAGAACCCCCCAAAAAGTGCAGAGTGTGCTACAGCAAGGGGCAGAGAAAGGACACCTCTTTTTACTGTCCTGATTGTCCTGGACAACTGGGACTCTGTATTGGCACATGTTTTAAAGTGTATCACACAGTAGCCGATTTTTAATGTTTTATGTTTAATGTTTAATGTTTTTTTTACTGTTCCTTTATCAGATTTTTTTATTCTTTTACTTCATGTTCTCCTACATCACAATAAAAAAAGTGTGTGTAAAAAGCAAGATTGAAAAATTACTACCACACACTTACTCCATGATTGTTTTTAATAAAATAGTTGCATCAGAGACATTAATAAACCCCGTATGCAATACTTGGGGTGAAAACTTTCTAAATATATACGCTTTCATGGCAAAAAACCTAAATGGGGTATGAAAAAGTCCCCAAGATGAAGATCCAATTCACTCAGTCACACACACCTACTCCCATCACACTCAGTCACACACACTGTCTCCCATCACACACACTCTGACTCCCATCACACTCAGTCACACACACTGTCTCCCATCACACACACTCTGACTCCCATCACACTCAGTCACACACACTGTCTCCCATCACACACACTCTGACTCCCAGCACACTCAGTCACACACACTGTCTCCCATCACACACACTCTGACTCCCATCACACTCAGTCACACACACTGTCTCCCATCACACACACACTCTGACTCCCATCACACTCAGTCACACACACACTGTCTCCCATCACACTCAGTCACACACACTGTCTCCCATCACACACACTCTGACTCCCATCACACTCAGTCACACACACACACACTGTCTCCCATCACACTCTTACCTTTCCTTGGTGGCTAGTGGCAGGCAGCATGGTCCCTCCATGCTGCCTGTTCGGCTTCCCGTCGATTGTGCCGACAGGTCACGTGACCGGGTGCGCGTATGACGTCAGCGCGCCCGTCACGTGACTGTCGGCACTTCCGTGTCGGCACACTGCACAGGGAGCCGAACAGGCAGCACGGAGGTTTCTCTGTGCTGCCTGTTCGGCTCCCCGTGCAGCCTGGCAGGCAGAGCAATGGTGAGGGGGGATCTTCTGATCCCCTCTCACCTCCGTCTCTCTGCCTGCAAGCGCGGTCTTTTTTTTTTTAAAGGGCCGCGGTTTTTAAAAAAATTTTATTTTATTTTTTACATTTTTTTTTTTCAGTGCTGGGGGGCGCCACCCAAAATTTGCCGCCCTAGGCATCCGCTTAGGATGCCTCGCGGTAAATACAGCACTGCCTCAACCTTCCCAAAAATCCTGGCAAACCTATGCATGGGGGGCATAGGTATACTCAGGGGGCCTTGCAGAAAACAACCTGGAGTGTTTTCTTGCAGTAATTTATAACAGGCTCTCCTAAATCACCATCAAAAAGGAACGTGGGTGGAAAATCCAAGATTGAAAAATTACCACCACACGTGTTCTCTAAATTTTTTTGACTAAATGGTTCCATCAGAGGCATCAATACACCCCATATACAATACCTTGGGGTGTCAACTTATATATACACTTACATGGTAATAATTTGCACAGTGTCTGTGAAAAAGTCCCCAAAAGAAGATGGGTAAAAGAATATGACAAATTAGAAAAATGTCTGCATATGTCACAAATGTGGCATTGCATCCTAACAATCCAATAAACCTATGCATGGGTGGAATCAATGTACCCAGGAGATGTAGCTGAACACATATTGGGGTGTTATTTGACACTGACACATACAAGAATCTGTAAATTCATGTTTGAAGTACAATGTATGTAAAAATACACAAACAATTACTACCCCAAGGCTGGTGGTATAATTAGTGCATGGAAAGTGTTAAAAAACTACCATTTGAAATACCCTAGGGTGTCTAGTTTTCAAAAATATATAGTTTGATGGGGTAAAATACATTGGCCGGCTTCCAAAATGTGCCAAATGGGACATGGGCGCAGGTTGTCTGCACGTCAAAATTCCAAGTCTGAAATTCAGAATGCGCACCTCCCAATTGTGGCCCTTTAGCCCCCAAATAACCTGACAAACCTATGCATGGGTGGTATCCCTGTACTCAGGAGATGTCACTGAACACATATTGAGGTGTTGTTTGAATGTAACACCTAACAGAATCTGTGAATGTACTCTTAAAGTGCAGTGAATGTGCAAAAAAACACACACAAAATGATTACCCATAGGCTGGTGGTAGAATTAGTGCATGGAAAGTGTTAAAAAACTACCATTTGAAATACCCTATGGTGTCTAGTTTTCAAAAATATATAGTTTGATGGGGTAAAATACATTGGCCGGCTTCCAAAATGTGCCAAATGGGACATGGGCGCAGGTTGTCTGCACGTCAACATTCCAAGTCTGAAATTCAGAATGTGCACCTCCCAATTGTGGCCCTTTAGCCCCCAAATAACCTGACAAACCTATGCATGGGTGGTATCCCTGTACTCAGGAGATGTTGCTGAACACATATTGAGGTGTTGTTTGACTGTAACACCTTCCTAAAGTGCAGTGAATGTGCAAAAAAACACACCTAAAATGATTACCCATAGGCTGGTGGTATAATTAGTGCATGGAAAGTGTTAAAAAACTACCATTTGAAATACCCTAGGGTGTCTAGTTTTCAAAAATATATAGTTTGATGGGGTAAAATACATTGGCCGGCTTCCAAAATGTGCCAAATGGGACATGGGCGCAGGTTGTCTGCACGTCAAAATTCCAAGTCTGAAATTCAGAATGCGCACCTCCCAATTGTGGCCCTTTAGCCCCCAAATAACCTGACAAACTTATGCATGGGTGGTATCCCTGTACACAGGAGATGTTGCTGAACACATATTGAGGTGTTGTTTGGCAGTACCCCTTTAGATTTTTAGGAAATGTTTACATGAATTTCACTCAGCTTGAAAAATCAACATTTTTTTTACATCTGTGCAAACTTTGGCAAAGGTTGGGGGTAAAATGGCTACATGAAAAGTGTCAAAATACTTTTATAATACCCTCGTTAAATACCTTTAGATGTCTAGTTTTGAAAAATATGTACACATGGGGGGTAATTCAGAGATTCATGACCAATATCAGTGTTACAATGTTAGTATTGATAATTTTGGGAAAAATTGTTTTGAAATAGCATTGCACTGCTTAGAATTATTGCCCTGTAACCTGAATAAAAAAAACATAAAAACATGGGGTATTTCTAAACTCAGGACAAATATTAGAATCTATTTAGCAGGGTTTTGTGCTCTTTTTTGTAGATGATTATAAGATTTTTCAAATCAAAGTCAGAAAATAAAATAAATTTCATTTTTTTCACCATACTTTATTATTTTTTTTACATAAAATTATACGTTATGATCAAAATAATGGTATCAAATGAAAGCCCAAATGATGCCGAAAAAAACAATGTATAATTTGTGTGTGTACGCTAAATGAGAGGGAACAAAATTACAGTTCAATACAAACACCTCAGAAATGTTAAAACATTGTCACCAAGGGAAAGTCAAGACACAAAAGTCTTGTCACTAAGGGATTAAACTTTATGCAAATGTAGCTAAGTAGGAAAACCTCTTAATTGTAGCTGAATTGGATCATTTTTCTATATCAGCTACTTTGGCATTAAGTTTGAAATTCCCATCTCTGTTCCCTGCAATTCTGTCTTTATTGACTAGATCCTTCTGTGTTTATGAAAAGAAAAAGGTGCACAGCGCTTCAAAGTAGAGAGGTGATAGTGAAAAATATGTGCGAATGTATCAAAAGGAAGAAAAAATCTCCTTCCACCAAAGAAAAGGGGAGGAAGAATAATAATAATAATAAAATTAACTCACCAGTATATTGTCCACACACTCAAAAAAACACACAACGGATGTAGAGGGACGTCTCTCCGTCCCGTGGGGGGAGGATCTCCACCAGATAAATAATAAAGGAGCTAGTCTTATAACTGCAGTGATCTGCACCACTGCAAGAAGCACAGTATTAAAAAAGGAAGGAGACGACGCTTAAAATAAACTCCAGAAACAAAATGTACCATATAAAAATCTAAATTTATTACAAGTCACAGAATAAAATGTGTATATGTATAGAACAAAAGAAAGTCCAGTGCCACTACTTAATAATAATAATAGAATAAGCATTAATAAAAGAGTTTATTGATCCAAGTAGAAATCTGATTGCCTCTTGGAGTCAAGAAGGATTTTTTTCCCCCAGGAGGCAATATTCGAAATAGCTTCCTTAGGGGTTTTTGCCTTCTTTTGGATCAAAAGCTGTAATGATAGGTAGAAGGGTTGAACTTGATGGACTTGTGTCTTTTTTCAACCTAAATTACTATGTTACTATGTTACTATAAGGTATAATAAGAAGCTGGTCACAAGGACAAGAAAAATATAAAATAACAAACAACTGGGAAAAAGGATGTACATATAAATTCGTTTTTAGTTCACCTGGCATCTGGCCCCCACACATGAACTTTCAATTGTTACGTGGCCCCCTAAATTATGAAGGTGAAAAACATTGCTATGCATGAAGTTCTAGTTCGACCTGCTTTAGTCTAGGGAGAACAATAATGGTTCAGTTACTAAAGATTTTAGTTACTAAACTTTGGCATCGTTTTTTTTACAGATTCCAGTGAGATAAGCTGCTACAATTTTACTGACTAATATAGAAAAATAAATGGAACATATAATTTTATAAAATTACTTTACTCGGTAACTGCGACCAACCCTGGTTCTATCAGAAAACAAATGAAAAATAAAATAGACTCATTTTTGAAAGCACACAAAATAGATGGTAATTTGAAACTCTTGCAAAAAGGTTAAATTCTTTAACTTTGTAATAAAAAAGTTTTTTTTTAATTTTTTTTTACTATTCCACTAGGTCGTTTGCTTTATAACTTACCCACAATATAGTTATTTATAATTGTTTGTTAGGAATGCGACATAGAGCTCTTGTACAGGCAGAATAATCATCAGATTTTGTTGACTTATTCAGTAAGCGAGCCGTGTTTCAATGAATTCAATTTTAATCTTAGGCTTTCCTGTACTGTGCTGACCTCCATTTTAGAAAATTGAATCAATTTTATTTATGATAAATGTACATTTTATTTTTTCCATTATGACGAATACTACAGCTATTGCATCAAGAGAACTCATTTTTCATACTGTGGTAGGAGGAATGAAAATACAGAATTTTATTAAATTGAACTCTCTCAAATGTACTGTTTTGTACAAGCATGGAAGCACACATTGTTCTATAATGGAAAGAACGCCAAGCATTTAATTTATTGGCATATCGACATTTAGTAGCATATTAGCATTCTTAAAGGGAAAGTATACCTTTTTTTGAAACCACATGCCCTTTGTCATTGGAACATGAATGTTAATGCAGACAAGAACTGTTTGGTCCATTTAGTCTTTACCTAAGGAAAGCTTTTATTTTTATCTTCTTGCTTTTGCCATGCACTTAGCATTACTGTGTTGTGTTATTCGCACAAATAGTCTAACCTTGAAATATGGATTAATGCAAACAGCCAAATAACACATAACTGGGTTGGAACACAATATATGAAGCATGCAGAAATAGAAAAGAGGTTTAGTTGTTGTTGAACTGGTGAGTAGCTTGATTGAAGTGAGTTTGACCTAGCTATTATTAGTGAATTCTGATGTGGTGATTCCACAATCTCTCAAACTGTTGATCTCCTGGGATTTCTATGTATTGCAGTCACTAGAGTGGCAAACCCCCCCCCCCCCCCCCCATCTAATGAACACTATGATTGTAGGCAAACACACTGATTATGGGAAATCAATAGGAAATTGCTAGACTATTTGAAGCTGACAAAGAGAGCATCAGTATTTAAATATCCAATGTTTACAAACCATGGTATACAAAAGTGCATATATCCTAACGCACAATGGGGGTTATATATCAAAAACACACAGTCTTTGTTAACGGTGATTGCGCTTTTTTTTTTATAAGGCTTGACACTATGCTTGCAAGGGAGGGACCTCCACCAAACTGTGTTTGCTGAAGGTTCCCCAACAAAAAAACATTTTTATACATAGGCTAGGATAGCGCAACAAGCACCGGCACAACCTAGATTTATGCATTCGGCATAGATAGCACAGACTCCCGAGATTTGTCGGGAGTCTGCTTTATACATTAGCACACACGCCAGTTGTGCCAGTATTTGATGCAATCAATGTGTGCGCTGTGTTTATAAATGACCCCCAGTGTGTTGAAACCTTGAAGAGGGTGGGCCAGGGCCAAGTAGATTACTGACACCTGAGTACAGGAATTTATTTAGTAGCTCCAGCTGGGCATGACCCCATTACTAACTCCTTTTCACATAAGTATAGTGCTTATCATAAGATGCTACAAACTCTACCTTTCTCCCTTTCCCTTCCTTCCTATTAACACTTGGAATCAAGGAAAATTAAACAAAAGAAGCTGAGTGAGCAAGAGAATGAATAAACCCAAAAAATATAATATACATGTGAAACTAATGACCATACCTAGGTGTGATAGAAAACAAAACTACTTATATTTGAAACAGAACTTGATAGATAGATTATTTGCAAACGTGTACATGTGAATATAAACAGAAACAAGCATTGCCTGATATAGACACATGTAATAGAAAGAGGGTACTGGTCTCAATTACACTTTAAAGAGCATTATTGTGCTTAAATGTCAAGTCCAATTCAGAGCCCAAAAGGCACACATACAGACGCAGCAAGCAGGCTGCACGGGGAGCTGTCTGTTCGGCTCCCCATGTAGTATGATAGGGAAGTGCTTGACAGGTCAAGTGACCGGTGCTCTGACATCAGAGATGCACCGGGTCAAGTGACCTCTCTGTACACACCGAGTGGGAGCCGAAAAGGCAGCATTGAGGAAACCATGCTACCTCCCACTGGCCACCAGGGACAAAGGTAAGTTCTGGGGGATGGGGACATGTATTGGGCAAATTGGCTGTGTCTCATTAATGGCAGCATAATACTGGCATTATATTGGGCAAATTGGCAGGGGATTATTAATGGCAAAATTATAATGGCATATTATTGGGCAAACTGGCTGGGGCATATTAATAGCTAAATAATATTGGCATATTATTGAGCAGATTGGCTGGGGCATTTAAGCTGGCAAAAAAATACTGGTATATTATTGGGCAAATTGGTTGGGGCTTATTAGTGGCAAAATAATACTGGCATATTATTGGGCAAATTGGCTGTGGCTTATTAATGGGAAAATAACTCTGGCATATTAATAACAAAAGTAATACTGGCATATTAATGGCAAAATAATACTGGTATATTATTGGGCAAATTGGCTGAGGCTTATTTTATTAATGGGAAAATAACTCTGGCATATTAATAACAAAAGTAATACTGGCATATTAATGGCAAAAGTAATACTGACATACTAATGGGCAAATTGGCTGTGGCATATTAATGGCACAATAATACTGGCATATTAATGGCATAATGGCTGTGGCATATTAATGGGCCAGCTGTGGCATATTTAATGGACAAACGGTGGCATTTTTTAATAGGCAAACTGACTGTTGCATATGTTAATGACAAAGTGACTGTGGCATGTTCATTGGTACCTGAGGCTGGCTTGTTTTAATGATAGGGCTCTTCTTTTGGATTATATATTGATAATTTATCGGTTCGACTATTATCATGAGCACCTGAGGAATTCCTTTACAACGACTGTGACATTTGCGTTCGACAAGCTTTTCCTGATTCTGTGGTTGAGCATTTTAGAATCTTCTCTTAAAATAGAAGATTGGAATTTAGATTATCAATTTAAAAGAACTGAGACAAAAACATTGTGTTTACTTCTCATCATTTCTATTTAGACTTTAATATGAAAAACAATAAATATAAATATATTCTGTATAAATTCTATAAAATGCTGTATATAGCTATTTACTATTTATTAATTATAGTTTATGTTGTTTAACCTTGGAAACTTTCATTTCACCATTACACTGTATTTGCAATATTATTCAAGAAAAGGATTGTTCCAATATTTAATCCACCTTTCTAGTCCCCTTTGTTAATCAGAACAGCATCAAGTCCTTTTCGTTGCTATATGTGTCACTCAACCAGTCCTCACCAATCAGTCACTTTAGTAACATCACCCACCCACTGATGTGATCAAGAGTTCAGTTCTAGAACTCAGTTGCCAAGGCAATTAAGAAAAGTCTATTAATTGTCATGTCGTAATAGGTATTAAGCTATTAATTAAAGTACAGTGAAAGCCAGTTCTAATAAATACATTGTATGTGAGTTCTCTTTGGAATGAAAAGTGTTTGGTAAAGCAGATTTTATCCATTATCATGATTATAGTCATATATCACAACATGCATTAGAGGACCAGTAGAATGAAGATTACTGAGAAGTATACCCATTTAGAACACTGTGACTGTCCTGAGATTCAATTTCACCTGTTTAAAAGCAGATGCATGCATGAAACTGTGTACAGAATTTCTCTACACTAACTAACATCTGCATAGTACACTATTTATAAAAGTTTACAACTCCCACCAGAAAATAGCAGGTATTAAAAGAACTAATCATTTTATGACTGTTGAGATTTTCTACATTATTGAATATAGTCAAAAAGAAAAAAAAATAATATTAGAAACTATTATGGGGAGCTTATAATTATGCCCAGAAGGCCATGTGTGTGGTTAGGATAGGAATCGTCTTTTTTAAATGCAATAATTATTAAATATTGCAATGATTAGTCCCCACAGGGAGAAAAAACCCGGGCCCCTGAAGCTGGCACTGTTAACTGGGAAGTATTTATCTGGCCAATTTGAACTTTCAGGTGCATCAGCCAATGGCCACTCGCCAACAGTGCAGATACGAATTAAAAATCAAAAAGGAAGAATTGTGCTGGCACTCCAGTTGGTGAAGTAAATGTCAAAGTTTAATGGTAAGCAACAGATAACAGGACAGAAACACTTGACGCGTTTCGAGTGTGTGTATCATAAGTTCACGCAAATGTTTCACAGGAAATGTCACAACACAGGTAGCAGCTCATTGTGGAGCCACCTCCATGCTGAAAGGATTACTTCACTAATGAAGTTTCCTATTTTCTCTCTTCTTTTGTTTGATCTTCATGAAATTAATACTGTCATTTGAATTCTAAGGGGAAAATTGAATAAGGATTTAAAGGTACAGTTCCACCTAACTTATGTTTTTTTTTATGTTGTACATGTGTTTAATATGTGTTATAGGAACTTATTTTTACTTTAAAACAATTTATAGTTCTCCTGTAGTTTTACTTGAAAAGTAAATTCAACATGACCTTGAAATTCAATGACATTCAATAAGGATGTCTTGGAGAGATAGGTAGGGCTATTGCTATGGGAAAATAAATAAATGTATTAATGTTGTTGCTGTTTTTGGGAGACTGAAACTGATCAGACAGATTGGTTCCTTTTTGTTTACTATACATGATGCAGTACTTTATTTATTTTTTCTTCTGGACATTGTAGATGGCACTGCCTCTTTAAATAGGCTATGGAGGTCCTATATAAAAAGAACAAGAAATATTTGTCACGATAGAAAGACTATTATTTTCTCCAAATACTTATTCCATTTGCATTGTCTGCTCTTTCATATATCTTTTAAATATATCTGTACAATTCACTTTCCATTTTGATTGTTTTTCAATGTTTTTGATACCATTACACAGTTAACTTTTGTACCTTTACATTAAATTAATAAGTGCAACCTACAAGTTAAAGCTTTGTACTTCATCATTATTTTAACATTTGTCAACATTCAGATGAAACCTAAAAGAATAAGCTAAATGTTATCAGATGGAATTTAACATTTTGTATCAAGTTATATCTCTTTAGAGTCTTAAACCCTAAATCTGATTTGTCAAATATAGCGTAGTATAAGCATTTAGGAATCATGATTAATCTAGAAAAAAAAATAAAAAATACAGAAAAAATTAAATAAATTACATTAACTAGATATGACATAAAGACAAATGTGATTTTTTTTAAAAAAAAAGTTAAATATTTATATAAAATATCTTAATATGTTGAGAATTTTCTAATGATCAAATTAGCTCAAAAGTTAAAATCAAAAGTCTCATAAAAAATATATAGAGTTTACATTATACAATATCATACACCATAAAATACTTCAATTAGTGCTCCGAGGCCGCTGAAAAGATTCATTTTAATAGCCTTTCCACTTGTGAGAGCTTGGCAGCTGCATGTCCTTGGTATCTGTCCTCTAAGTTTGAATATCTCAGTGTCTGCTTAAATCCGGATTACATGTTTCTATATTTTAATCAAAGTGCACAATGTATTACATCAAGATCCTATGAACATGTGTAACATTTAAATTGAAACATAGACCTGAAAGAAAAAACAAACAGTACGTTTTTAATCACTTTACAGTAAACGTCTGTATTTAGAAAAGACTTATCAAATGCGATAAGTGCTTGTGGTAAATTACAGATATAATCCCATGTGTTTGCTTGTGTTAGGGGCTTGAATCCACCGATTTTTGGCAGGAACTCAGAGTAGATATGAGAGGGGTTGGAAAACTGAGACTTATAGAGCTTTACTCTGAGGAGTTAGGGAGAAGAGCCTAAAAGTCAGGACTCCTATATAATAGGCAGTGTAATGCTATTTCAGATTAACACTGCATAAGCCATCTAAATGCTTTCAATGCAGAGCAAGAGATTCTGATGTCATTATGGTAGATATCAGCAGGTTGTGAAGTCATTTTCCATTACCCAGTTTAAGAGAATAATGTCTAAGTATTTTAAAGAAGATAACTAATTAAGTCATATTTACATTGTGATTTTATATTCTTAAACATTACCTGGGTTTGCAAGAAATGTAAAGGATATTTGTATTGCCTTTCTTCTATGTATTTTTATTTCTATAAATCTGGCAAATATTGTAGAGACAGGCTAATATGCGCTGTTTTTAAGTTTTTTTTTTTTTTAACATATTGTGTACTGCCTGTACTGGATAAGATTGTGAATAAAAAAAATTGTATGTTAAAATAAACAATAAAAAAAAGAAAAGAAAAGAAAGAAAAGAAAAATGTAATTTTTACATTTGAGAGTAAAGGAAAATCAATGCACTCTCTTGCATTAGGTGGCATGTATATATAATAAGGGTAATCCGATGAGAGGCTGCATTTAGAGGTGGTGTAGCAGCTTCACACTCAGTAGAAAGGGGGGGGGGGGGGGGGAGTTAGATGCTGTAGACCATGATTTACATGTTTAATGTATAGCCAAATACCTTTTTAGGATTAAAGTTCCAATGGCTCTAAATGGCATTGGAGTCAAATATGTCTGGGTCAGTAGTCAATTTTAAAACTTTAAATCCAGAGCATTTCTGTTTTAAACATGTCTTACACTTTGTTAGCTTCTCACTAGAAGTGAGTTGCAGGTGACAACTCACTTGCACCTCACCTTTATTCAGGGGCGTCACTAGGAATGGTGTCACCCGGTGCGGAAACTCATGGTGTCACCCCCCTGGATTTCCTCCAATACAATGCCAAACAGATTCCTCAGTAATGCTAGTTAGATGGCTTATTAACTATGCCACACACAGGAGCCCCATAACTATGCCACACACAAGAGCCCCATAACTATGCCACACACAGGAGCCCCATAACTATGCCACACACAGGAGCCCCATAACTATGCCACACACAGGAGCCCCATAACTATGCCACACACACACAGGTGCCCCATAATTATGCCACACAAAAGAGTCCCTTAATTATGCCACACACAAGCGCCCCATAATTATGCACACATTGAACCGCCATTAATTATGCAACACACAGAGCCCCACGAGGTGACAATTGTATAATTCTAAAACAATACATATCTATACATACAGACAATACCATTGTGCCATTAAGATGCCAGCATTATTGTGCCATTCATATACCAGTAATATTGTGCAATTCAGATGTGCCAATATTGTGCCATTCAAATACCAGTAATATTGTGCCATTCAGATCCCAGTAATATTGTGCCAGTCAGATACCAGGAATATTGTGCCATTCAGATACCAGTAATATTGTGCCATTCAGAGCCCAGTAATATTATGCCATTCAGAGCCCAGTAATATTGTGCCAGTCAGATACCAGGAATATTGTACCAGTCAGATGCCTGTAATATTGTGCCAGTCACATTCCAGGAATATTGTGCCATGCAGAGCCCAGTAATATTGTGCCAGTCAGATACCAGGAATATTGTGCCAGTCAGATACCAGTGATATTGTGCCAGTCAGATACCAGGAAAATTGTGCCATTCAGAGCCCAATAATATTGTGCCAGTCAGAGCAAAATATTGGCATATTGAGTGGCAAAATACTAGAATATGAATGCCAAAATACCAGCATACTGAATGGCAAAATACTGGCATATTTAATGGAAAAATACTGGCATATGAATGGCAAAATAATACTGGCATATTGAATGGCAAAACAATACTGGCATATTGAATGGCAAAATACTGCCATATTAAATTGCAAAATACTGGCATATATTAAATGGCAAAATACTGGCATATTGAATGGCAAAATACGGGCATATTGAATGGCAAAATAATACTGCCATACTTAATGGCAAAATAATACTGGCATACTGAATGGCAAAACACTGGCATATTGAATGGCAAAATACTGGCATATTTATGGCAAAATACTTGCATATTGAACAGCAAAATAATACTGGCACATTATTGGGCAAATTGGCTGTGGCTTATTAATGACAAAATAATACTGGCATATTATTGGGCAAATTGGCTGTGGCATATTCATGGAAAAATAATACTGGCATATTATTGGGCAAATTGGCTGTGGCATATTAATGGCAAAATAATACTGGCATATTATTGGGCAAATTGTCTGTTGCTTATTAAGGGCAAAATAATACTGGCATTTTATTTGGCAAATTGTCTGTGGCTTATTAATGACAAAATAATACCGGAATAGTATTGGGCAAATTGGCTGTGGCATATTTATGGGCAAACTAACACTGGCATACTAATGGGAAAACTGGTTTATTTTAATTGGCATGGTCTGTGTGGAAAAATAATATGAACTATGGGGAAAGTGACACTGGCTAGTTCTGTGGGGCAAAGTGGCACTGTGGTATGTTCTGTGGGGCATTGACATTGTGGCATGCCAAATCGTGTAAGTGCAATATGAGTGCAAGCCAAGTGCTATGGGTACTGTATGGTGCTGTGTTAAGTGTCCTTTAGGTGCAATGTGGGTGCAGAGGAAGGGAATAAAAACAAGGAATGCAATTTTTCAATATTAAATATGAAAATAGTTAAATATAATATAAAAAAAATTCAAATACGTATAAATGCAACTAGTTATAGAGAGAGAAGTAGAGAGACATGTCTGTGTGTATAGATATTTATTGTTTTAGAATTGTACAATTGTGATCTCCTGTGTGTCGCTTAATTAATGGCAGTTCCATGTGTGGCATATTTATTGGGCCCCATGTGTGGCATAATTAAGGGGCTCTTTTGTGTGGCATAACTATGGGGCTCTTGTGTGTGGCATAATTAAGGGGCTTCTGTGTGTGTGACATAATTAATTGGGCTCCGAGGTGAGGCATAATTAATGGGGCTCTGGTGTGGCATCATTTATGGGGCTCTGGTGTTGCATAATTTATGGGGCTCTTGTACATGGCATAGTTATGGGGCTCCTGTGTGTGGCATATTTAATGGTCTGCCGTGTGTGGCATATTTTGTGGGGCTCCTATATTTGGCATATTTAATGGGCCATCTGACTGGCATTACTAAGGAATCTGTTTGGCATGGTATTGGACGAAATCCAGGGGGGTGACACCATGAGTTACCGCACCAGGACTCCTCTGTCTTGATCCACTGCTAATAGCTACTCTGAACCTGTACCCTGTCCAGGAAATGGGACCCTTAAACTGGAGGGCTCAACCAGCCACGGGAAGGGCTTCAGCATCTCCTGAGACTATACTGCTGCAGCATAATTCTCCAGTCACGTTGCCCTGTCTAGGATTTACTCCTCCTAAGCTGCCCTCTCTAGGGCCTACTACTGCTAAGCTCACTCCTTGTGTTACTATCTCTACTCCTACCTATGTGTTTATTTATACTGCAATCCCCGCTAAAACCCTTTGCCTATACTGCAGACTTTGCTAAAACCCTTTGCCTATATCACAGACTTTGCTAAAGCCTCTGAGAGAGGTAAAACCAAATTAAAATAAATAAATTTATAATAGACATGTGCATTCGTTTTCGGACGAATGCATTTTCGGACGAAAATAGCATTTTCGTCCATTCGTCCGAAAAACGAATAACGAAAAATTTTACTAACAAAATCCGAATGAACGAATGGTTAATAAACGAAAATCATTCGTTCATTCGTCCATTCGTCCATTCGTGCTATTGGCATTCTAAACCGAAATAGAGTCGGTTTATACAATACCAATAGCATTGTACTACATTCCATAAACCGACATGAATGACTTTCGGTTTATGGAATGCATGTAATGCTATTGGCTTCCTATAAACCGAAATTGAGTTCCCATTCATACGAATAGGTCAATTGACCTATTCGTATGAATGGGGACTCTTTCGGTTTATAGAAAGCCAATAGCATTGCATGTATTCTATAAGCCGAAAGTCTTTAAAACGAACGACGTTCGGTTTATAGACTTTCGGCTTATAGAACAGCAATAGCATTACATTTATTCTATAAACCGAACGTCGTTCGTTTTAACCCCTTAAGGACAGAGCCTTTGAAACATTTTTGTCCTTTCTGGACAATGGCTATTTTAACATTTCTGTGCTGTTTGTGTTTAGCAGTAATTTTCTTCTTTGTCATTTGCTGTACCCACACATATTATATATTGTTTTTATCGGGACAAGAAGGGCTTTCTATGGATGCCATCTTTTTGATCATATCTTATCATATTATTAAAAAAAATAATAAAATATGGTAAAAAAAAAAAAATACACAAATTTCTTTGTTTTTATTTGAAACAACTTCTCCTCATCGACAATAGCGAACGAAAAAACATGCTAAATAGATTCTACTATTTCTCCTGAGTACAGGGATACCACCCATGCATAGGTTTGTTGGGTTGTTTGGGGGCTAAAATGCCAAATTTTTGAGGTGCAGTTTTTTGTTTTCCAACTTGAAATTTTTACATGCAGACAGCCTGCACCCATGTCCCATTTGGGACATATTTGAAGCCAGCTAGTGTATTTTACCCCATCAACCCATATATTTTTTAAAAGAAGACACCTTAGGCTATCTCAAATGGTGGTATTTTTACACTTTCCATGCACTAATTCTACCACCAGCCTTTGTCAAAGTTTGTGGTAGTAATTTTTTTGTGGTTTTTTTTCACAAACCTTGTACTTCAGACATGAATTCACAGATTATGGTGTGTGTCACTGCCAAATAACACCCTAATAAGTGTTCAGCAACATCTCTTGAGTACAGGGATACCACCCATGCATAGGTTTGTTGGGTTGTTTGGGGGGTAAAAGGCCAAATTTGGTAGGTGCAGTTTTTTGTTTTCCAAATTAAAATTTTGACATGCAGACCGCCGCACCCATGTCCCATTTGGGACATATTTGAAACCAGCCAGTGTATTTTACCCCATCAACCCATATATTTTTTAAAAGAAGACACCTTAGGCTATCTCAAATGGTGGTATTTTTACACTTTCCATGCACTAATTCTACCACCAGCCTTTGTCAAACTTTGTGGTAGTAATTTTTTTGTGTTTTTTTTTCACAAACCTTGTACTTCAGACATGAATTCACAGATTTTGGTATGTGTCACTGCCAAATAACACCCCAATAAGTGTTCAGCAACATCTCTTGAGTACAGGGATACCACCCATGCATAGGTTTGTTGGGTTGTTTGGGGAGTAAAAGGCCAAATTTGGTAGGTGCAGTTTTTGGTTTTCCAAATTAAAATTTTGACATGCAGACCGCCTGCACCCATGTCCCATTTGGGACATATTTGAAACCAGCCAGTGTATTTTAACCCATCAACCCATATATTTTTTAAAAGTAGACACCCTACGCTATTTCAAATGGTGGTATTTTAACACTTTCCATGCACTAATTCTACCACCAGCCTTTGTCAAAGTTTGTGGTAGTAATTTTTGTGTGTTTTTTTTTCACAAATATTGTATTTTAGACATAAATTCACAGATTTTGGTATGTGTCACTGCCAAACAATAACCCAATATGTGTTCAACAACATATCCTGAGTACAGGGATACCACCCATGCATAGGTTTGTTGGGTTGTTTGGGGGCTAAAGGGCCACATTGTGAAGGTGCGCATTTTCAACTTGGAATATTGACGTGTAGTCAGCCTGAGCCCATCTTTCATTTGGGACTTTTTTTTAAGTAGGACAGTGTATTTTACCCCAAAAAGTATATATTTTGTAAAAGTAGACACCCTAGGCTATTTTAAATGGTGTTATTTTAACACTTTCCATGCACCAATTCTACCACCAGCCTTTGTCAAAGTTTGTGGTAGTCATTTTATTGTGTATTTTTTCCCACATACATTGCACTTTAGACACAAATTCACATATTTCAGTATGTGTCACTGACAAACAATACCACAATATATGTTCAGCAACATCTCCCGAGCACAGGGATACCACCCATGCATAGCTTTGTCAGCTTTGTTAGGGGTTGAAAGGCTACATTTGAGAGGTGCGCTTTTTGATTTTCAAACTTGGAATTTGAACATGTAGAGCAAGGAAGGGGTTAATAGCTCTTATAAGAGCCTTTGTAGTACTGTACAAAAAAATTAACCCCTAAAAATGCACAGACAAGAAAAAATGTTCTGCTGTGCAGTGATCAGTGGCAGGGAAGGGGTTAATACACTACACTATACAAAAGGTATGGCTTTTATAAAAGCCCTTGGGACTCACAATTTAATAACATTTTATTTAATTTATTACAATTTAAAAATTATGTTATACAGATCTGTCTCTTTCCCTCACTAAAACTCAAGTGAGGAGAGGGAGGCAGATCCATATGGGTCAGAACAATATTTACGAACCAGACGAATGGTGATGGTCATCTGAGAAATCACCAAACCACCTTTGCCACTGATCGGCTGTTACTGATCGCTATACACGCGTTCAGACAGCTTCAAAAGGAATACACGTAATCCCCTAGTGGGTATAATTAACCCCTAGTGAGTCTGACAAAAAAAATGCTGATAGCAAAAAAAATCCTTCGGCGACTAGATTGCTCCATATGCGCTGCTTAGGCAGTGACCATATGCACTGCTTAGGCAGTGACCATATGTGCTGCTTAGGAAGTGATATACGGCAAGGAAGGGGTTAATAGCTCTTAAAAGAGCCTTTGATATACTGTAATAAATCAAAGTAAAAAAAAATAACCCCTAAAAAAATGCACAGACAGCAAAAAATGTGCTGCTGTGTAAGATCACTGCGTACACAGCGATCAATTGCAGGGAAGGGGTTAAATACTGGAAACGGCTTTTATAAAAGCCTTTGGGTCTCAATTCTATTAAATATATTATAATTAAAAACTTACATTATACAGCTCTGTCTCCCTCCCTCACTAAAACTCAAGTGAGAGGGAGGCAGATCTACACGGGTCAGATCAAATATTTACACATATTGATCTAACCAGACGAATGGTGATGCTCATCTGAGCAAACGCCAACCCGCCATTGTCACTTATCAGCTGTTACTGATCGCTATACATGCGCTCAGACAGCTAAAAAATTTTTTTTACGTTAAACGTAGTCCCCTAGCGGGTATAATTAACACGTGACGGGTGTAATAAAAAAGTTTTTAAAAAATTAAAAATGCTTCTGCAGCAAGATTGCTGCATTTGCGTCAGATCGCTGATTAGGCAGTGATCTATGGCAAGAAAGGGGTGAATCTCTCTTAAAAGAGGTTTTTTTATACTGTAATGAATTACAGTAAAAAAAAAATAACCCCTAAAAAATGCACAGACAGCAAAAAATGTGCTGCTGTGTATGATCACTGCGTACACAGCGATCAATGGCAGGGAAAGGGTTAAATGGCTTTTATAAAAGCCCTTGGTGTTTAAAATTTTATTAAATATTTTTTTTATTATTTTATTTTATTTTTTTACTTGATCTGATCTGTCTCTCTCCCTTACTAAAAGTAGTAAGGTGAGGGAGGCAGATCAATACTTGTCAAAGGCAATATTTAGTAATATTGCCTTTGACAGTATGGTAAGTGCTCATCAGAGCACTTACCATACATGCCTGCACACAGATCACATAGATCTGTTGTGCCGGCATCGATTGGCTCCCCCTAGAGCATCGGAAGTGAAATACTTTCACTTCCGATGCTCTTGCCATTAGAAGGGAAGCGCTGCCTGTACAGGCAGCGTTCCCTTCTACTGAGCCGATGGGGTTGGTCAGGAGAGCGACCACCATCGGCTCTGGGCAGCCTGGAGGTGTTGTTAAGTGCCTCGCTGGCGAGGCACTTTAACAACACCGCAGATGCTTAGAAAGCGAACGATCGTTCGCTTTCTAAGCACATGTGTGCAGCAGGCGCAGCCATTTTTAAATGGCTGCTACGATCACTCCGTGGAGTGATCGTAGCGCGCCCCTGCACATTTGGGGGGTGTTGCACAATGCCTCTACCTAGAGGCATTGTAGCAACACCGTTAGAGTAAAGAAAGCGACCGCTGGTCGCTTTCTTTACTCCATTTAGTGCATGACGTGCCAGGCACGTCAGCTGTCGGCAAGTCCACGATTTGCCGTGACGTGCCTGGCACGTCATCTGTTGTTAAGGGGTTAAAGACTTTCGGCTTATAGAATACTAATGCCATTCTATAAACCTAACTAGAGTCCCTCCTCATTCATAAGAATTTCTTATGAATGGGGACTCGACTCTAGTTCGGTTTATAGAAAGCCAATAGTATTCTATAAGCCGAAAGTCTATAAACCGAACGACGTTCGGATTATAGAATACATGTAATGCTATTGCTGTTCTATAAGCCGAAAGTCTATAAACCGAACGATGTTCGGTTTATAGACTTTCGGTTTATGAAATGTATAATGTAATGCTATTTGCAATGGCATTACTATAAACCGAAATAGAGTCGGTTTATAGAATGCCATTGCCAATTCCATAAACCGAAATTCGTTTATTATGTCGGTTTATGTAATGGCTATTTTGCTATTGGTATTCCATAAACCGACTCTATTTCGGTTTATAGAATTGCCAATAGCATGAAATGATTTGAATTTAGTATTAAAAAAAGTGGAGAGTTTTAACCCCTTTGTGACGCATGGTGCTTGCGTCCCAAATGAAGTAAGCACCAAAACGTCACGATTTGTTCCTGGCCACTGATCACAAGGTGAACGTTAGCCAGGAACACTATGGCAGAGACCCAATCAGGGTCTTAATAGACCCTGTGGGTCCCTGCCCAAAAATTGCAAGCCCTTCGGACGTCACGCACGATTTAGAGAAATGTAGCTGGTGCTCGTTTTTGAGCACCAGCTAAATATCCCCTGTCAGACTGAGGCCATTTAAAATGGCCTCATCTGACAGGTGGGATCCCGTTGCAAGTGCCTGCAGCATGATCCGAGCCGCGATATGAGCTGTTTAACACAGGACGTACTATGCCGTCCTAACGACTTTAAGGGACTTTAAATCAGGACGGCATAGAACGTCCCAACGTCACGAATGGGTTAACGTATGCTCTGGTCATAATAACAGCACAGGCTTGTAGGAGTTAACTGTAATTACATTAATACATGAAAAGAATATAAGTAATATAGTAAAAATGTACAAAATAAAATTTATTTTGAAAAAACTAAATGAGGTCCATAAACTTGGAAGGAAACGGATCACAGTAAAAAGAAACTGTGATCAGCAAGGGAAGTGTTAATACCCCTTTTATAATCGAGGTCGTCTTATAATCTGATCTCAAATTGAGGTCAGACTATAAGACTGGGATCCAGGTCCCCAGCAGAGCTGCAGGGGACCTGGATCTTCCTCTCTAACAGCAGGGGATGTCTGCGCGATGAGCGCAGATCTCCCCTGCTGCCGCCCGGCATGACCGCCGGGACTTCAATGATGAAGCTGGGTACTTCCGGCTTCCTCATAAAAGTCCTGGCGGTCGTTCCGCGCGGCAGCAGGGGAGGTCTCGCTCATCGCGCAGACATCCTCCGCTGCCTAGCTAACCACCAGGGAGAATCGGGCAGCTGGGGGATGTCTGCACGAATCTTGCAGACAACCTCCATGCTGCCCGACACTTCCGTCTATTATGTATACTGCATACATCCCCCGGCTGCCCCCACTAGCCACCAGGGAGCAAGAAACAGGTGAGGGGGGGACAGAATAACAAGGGGGGGGGCGCAGAGAGAAACAAGGGGAGGGAACGGGGGAAGAGACAGACACAAGGGGAGCGAGGGGGGAGCCAAAGGGAGGGTGAGAGAGAGACAACACTAAGGGGGGGAGAGCGACAAATCTGGGGGCAAGGGAAACAGAGAGGCAGCATTGTCACATAAAAGGAAATAAAAACAAGAATTTTTTATATCATAATTTTTTATTAAAAAAGCAATTTACATGGGAATATATACTAGACATGTGCATTAGTTTTCTGACGAATGCATTTTCGTCCGAAAATAGCATTTTCGTCCATTCGCCCTAAAAACGAAGAACGAAAATGCTAAGCTAACGAAAGCCGAATGAACGAATGGTTAATAAACGAAAATCATTCGTTCATTCGTAGTACTATTGTATTCTATAAGCCGAAATAGAGTCGGTTTATAGAATACAATAGCATTTAACTATACGGATACAGAGTCTCCATTCATAAAATTGTAAATGGAGACTCTGTCTCCGTATAGTTAAATGCTATTGTATTCTATAAACCGACTCTATTTCGCCGGCATTTAAGCCGGCATTTAACTATACGGAGACAGAGTCTCCATTCATAAAATTGTAAATGGAGACTCTGTCTCCGTATAGTTAAATGCTATTGTATTCTATAAACCGACTCTATTTCGCCGGCATTTAAGCCGGCATTTAACTATACGGAGACAGAGTCTCCATTCATTATGAATGGAGACTTTGTCTCCGTGTAGTTAAAAGCCGGCATTTAACTATATGGAGACAGAGTCTCCATTCATAAAATTATGAATGGAGACTTTGTCTCCGTGTAGTAAAATGCCCACAGCCTATAAACCGAACGTTCGGTTTATAAGCAGTCGGCTTATGGAATACATGTATTCCTATTGCTATTCTATAAACCGAACGTTCGGTTTATAGAATAGCCATAGGATTACATGTATTACATAAGCCGAAAGTCTATTAACCGATCGTTCGGTTTATAGGCTTTCGGCATTTTACTACACGGAGACAAAGTCTCCATTCATAATTTTATGAATGGAGACTCTGTCTCTGTAAAGTTAAATGCCGACAGCCTATAAACCGAACGACTTTCGGTTTATAGACTTTCGGCTTATGTAATACATGTAATCCTATGGCTATTCTATAAACCGAAAGTCGTTCGGTTTATAGAATAGCAATAGGATTACATGTATTCCATAAGCCGAAAGTCTATAAACCGAAAGTCATTCGGTTTATAGACTTTCGGCTTATAGAATACAAGTAATACTATTGCCTTTCTATGAACCGAACGAGAGCCCCATTCATAAGAATTTCTTATGAATGGGGCTCTCGTTCGGTTTATAGAAAGCCAATAGTACCGTATTTGCTCGATTATAAGACAAGGTTTTTTTCAGAGCAAATGCTGTAATCGAGGTCAGATTATAAGACATGGATCCAGGTCCCCAGCAGAGCTGCAGGGGACCTGGATCCCCCTCTCTAGCAGCAGGGGATGTCTGCGCAATGAGCGCAGACTCCCCTGCTTCCGCCCGGCACGACCGCCGGGGCTTCTGTGAAGAAGCCGGGTACTTCCGCTTTCGTCACAGAAGTCCCGGCGAGCGTGCCGGGCGGCAGCAGGGGAGTTCTGCGCTCATCGCGCAGACATCCTCTGCTGCCCCACTAGCCACCAGGGTAAATCGGGCTGCTGGGGGATGTCTGCACGATGCATGCAGACATCCTCCATGCTGCCCGACACGGCAGACTATTATGACGGACCAGCTGTCCGTCATAATAGACTGCCGTGTCGGGCAGCATGGAGGATGTCTGCAAGTATCGTGCAGACATCCCCCGGCTGCCCCCACTAGCCACCAGGGATCGAGGTAAGGGGAAGGGAGGGAGGGGGGGGGCAGAGAGACAGGGGGAGGGAGGGAGGGGGGCAGAGAGACAGGGGGGACAGAGCAGGAAGGGGGGGAGAGACAGAGGAAAGGGGGACAGAGCAACAAAGGGAGGGAGGGGGCAGAGAGAAACATGTGGGGGGGAAGAGACAGGCGAGGGGGCAGTGGGGAGTGAGACAAAGCTGGGGCAAGGGAAAGAGAGAGGCAGCATTGGCACATAAAAGAAATAAACACAAGAAATGCATTTTTTTAATATAATATTTTATTAAAAAAGCAATTTACATGTGAATATATACAAGTTTAACTTTTTTCCTATAGGGTAGTCTTATATTCAGGCTTTTAGTTTTTTTCCTAAAGGAATATCCAAAGTTTGGGGGGTCGTCTTATAATCAGGGTCGTCTTATAATCGAGCAAATACGGTATTACATTGTATTCGTCTGAAACGAATGCATTAATGAACGAAATTCGTTTTAGACGAAATAAATAACATTTTCATCCGAATGGACGAAAACGAAACGAAAATATTAGTTTTGCACATGTCTAATTTATAAGGCGATATTGGATATGGTTACATTGCATCACTTCCATATAGTAGAGTTATGCCATGTTGCTATTAACTTCCAATATGTTTAATGCCAGTGCATTCTTCAGTTCTTACCCATTAAAATTAGGAACAATTACACTCTGCATTATAATGTGGTGCATGTTATCAGAAGGTTAAAATGTCAGATATATGTTGGTAAAATCTCTGTTATGAAGCACCAATGTATTGAACAGTCAATAATTAGTACCACATCTCTTCAGGATAGTTCATATGAAAATTATAACTGCAGCAAATGTGAATCATTCATGGGTTAAAACAGATATTGCAGTAACATTTAATAATTGCTCTCTTGTGGATCTTTAACAATCCTCTCACCAGAAGGTGATGTAAACAGTCAGGCTAATTGTCCAGTAATGGATTCTCTTTTGGTGGTTTCCATGGGGATAATAGAGTAGCAGAGGCCTTGTTACCTCTTGGGAACACCAACTACCTTCACAGTAATTTGACCGCTCATTTCTATCCTCCTTCAACATCACAAGGTAACAAGAGGAAGGTGACAATGTATACTTCTCAACTCCCCCTACTACATAAACAACGAACACCAATAGACACTGCAGCGTTCAAAGCCTTAAAAGAAATGTACCACAAAGGAAAAGATTTACACAATACATCTTAACGTATTTCTTTAAGGGTAGATCTCCAGAGAGATTATCTTTGTTGTAGAATGTTGAATCATTTCACGTTCTTTGACGGAATTATTTATTACTCCATTGAACATAGAGAAACCTCAAAAAGCTTGCTGCAAGAATATGAAAAGAAGCTGCCTTTAATTATCAGACACTATCCCCTTTTGTAGCTCCCTTGAAGTTGTTAACCTATAATTAAAGAGTTATGTAAAATTTTGGTTTGAAAATGTTTGCTGAGAGTCACATCTATTACATGCCCTTAAAATGTTGCTGCAACTAGTATAGGCTTCATTTGTATGTTTGTTTTTATTCTTGATGGACCTTTAACCCCTTTGTGACCAGCTTTTTTGGGCATGTCTTACCCTTTGTAACATGGGCAATGTTAACTTTTTTGTGCTCTTTGTGTTAAGCTGTAATTTTCAGGACATGAAGTGCGTTCCTTAGATACCATTATTTTGATGTATTATATGTATAAATATAAAAATATGGTGGAAAATGAAAGAGAAAAAAAAAACATTTTACTCTAAGAAAAAAACCTGCTATAATATTGTAATAAAGCAATAAATACAAGGAACGCATTGCTATGGTAAAACCTTTTTTCTCCTCAAAATTTGCATTGTAACACTGATATCTATATTCTATCTGAATTAACCCCCATTTACATATTTTTCAAATGTACCCAGGGTTTTCAACTTGACATATTTTGACACTTTTCACACAGCCATTATACCATCAATCTTTGCCAAAATTTGCAGAGGTAGAAAAAAATATTGGTGATTTTTTTTCTTCACACAGAGAGTTTAAAGGGTTACTGCCAAAGAACACCCAAATATGTGCTCAGCAAAATCTCCCGAGTACAGGGATGTCAACCATGCATGTCAGGATGTTTTGGGTTTAAAAGACCACATTTGAGAGGTGCACATTTCAGTTTTTCAAGTTAGAATTTTGATATCTGGTCATCCTGCGCCCATGTCCTATTTGGGACATCTTTGAAGCTGACTAACTCAATTTATTCCCATCAAACCATATATATTTGAAAAGTAGACAACCCAGGGTGTTTCACATGGTGGTACTTTAATACTTTCCATGCACCAATGCACTAATTCTATAACCAGCCTTTATTAAAGTATGTGGTAGTAATGTTGTATGTGTTTTTTCCCACAAGCATTGTACTTCAGATATAAATTCACAGATTCTGGTATGTGTCACCTCAGTATGTGTTCAGCAACATCTCCCATGGATAGGACATCTTAGAAGCCGACCAATTCAATTTACTAATGTTTTAGTCTGAATCTGTTTATGTAATTTTGTCTGTAACTCCCTTTTATACTCTGTACCAAAGCTCTGCATGAATTGTTGGCACTATATAATAAATGGGATTGTAATGTCACAGACATATGAATGTGAATGTGTGCTGTTATCAGCCACTCTGGCTTTTATCACATGCAGTGGAGGAATGTTAAGTTCCGTTAATTTTCTGTTCCCCACTATGCCAATATGGCTAACTATGTCTGTGTTACTGGGTTTGTCATGGACCACATTCAATGGCTGGGCTCAGGTGCATTGCACCTGCTGCACTCTCTTTTGTTCTGCCCCTGGCAAGTAGACATTCCATTTGGCTAGCTGAGGAAGTTTGGGAGTGACTTGTGTACAACATTCTAGATGTATTGAGTTTATTAGACATTTCTAAATAATAAATATATACATTCTGTCATATCTATGAAAAGGTACCCATCTATGCCTTAACATAAGCGATTTCATGGTGCTGCTTCTGGGACTATACCTAAAGTAATATTAGGTTTCACATTTCGTCTAATATTTCCCTTTACATTGACCTAGGATGTTTCAGTTGTGGACATGCTAATTTTCTAAGCTGACACAACACAACGTACAGCAGAGAAGTGCTAATCTGTTCTGTTGATTTATCCTGAGCAGATGTAGAATTTTTTTTAGTGGACCTAAATGCATAGAGTTCGGTCTTCCTATGTTTTTCCAATCTGTCCTACCATAACCTACTTACTGGGATGTTCCACATCATTGACCCTGCATGAGAAGCGGTGTCATTTATTTGCTAAATCATATGTCAATAGAGTTGAGAATTCTTGTGAAAAATTGTGCACACATTCTGTAGGCCTTTCCTACAACAGTCAGCTAGTGTATCCTATCTTTGTTGATGTCACTAGATATTTTTATGTTGTGGAGACTAAGATTTGGTATTCCAACACATTTGCCTGGAATTCACTCAAAATAATTGATGCTTCCTCTCTCTTTTGCTGTAGTTTGAGACAAAAGTGGAGAGTGTGTCAAAAATGGCAAGACAAAGATCGGCAGAAATTATTAGGATGTGCTAACACAAAGTTTGTGTTCCCAGGTATAACTGATCACTGACTGGTTGTGGCTCTAGAGCAGAAGTAGACAGATGGAAAACTGAAGGATTGATGGGTCAGGCAGAAACAAGTCGTTTTCAGCAAGGGACCAACTGACCATGATGCCCTTTCCGACTTTAGTGTCCCACTGCAGCAGCAGGGTTTAAATACAGTATAATTTATAAACCAAACATACACAGTCACATTATTTGATAACATCTACATCCTGTGACATGCACCAGTATGAATATAGAAATGCACAGCAAGAAGAGTGTGCAAAGTCAGTTTTCAGGTCTCACCATGTGTTGAGGTTCTTCACAGGTGCATCAATCTGTCCCCCAGTAATGTTATCTGTTCCGCATGTTCTAGTGAAACAGACAATACATATTACTGAATGTTTCTCAGCTAATCCTATGGGTCTAATAAGAAGTGGCATTGCGCTAAAGGAGCTGTTAACTCAAAGACCTTTGGGTTCAATGGCCCTGTGTTAATGAACACATGACAAAACTGCCAGCTTGAGCTCCCAAAGAGCCAGGGCTGCCTTGGACTTCAATATGGACAAAAAAACATTGATTTATTTGTATGCGACAGTGTCTGCTTGTTGTTATTGTATGGAAATTTATATTGACCTACAGGGTAGGTTCTCTAGTAACTGTGCTCCTTCCGAAGAACATTTTCTGTGCTAACCTTAGAACGCAGAGGCCAATATGTCCCTGATCCAGTATGTCCCTGACTTAGACTGTAGTTTCACCGAGGTAAAGATTCCCTATGAGCAATCATTGTTGCAATGCTCCTTAAGGTTATTGTTCATTTTTTCGTGCACCTACTATATCTTCAGTCATTGCACCATGGAGCATGACTGAGGTTGAGATTTTCTTCAACTAACATATAATTAGTAAAATGGAAAGTAAAGCTGCTTGATTATAGATGTGTTAATCCTCCTGGGTTCAGAGACCTTTGTTCCTTTGGTTGAGCAGTAGTGACCCATTCAATAAAGTGTACGTATCACTAAAATAACTGTATTTGAAATATTTAATTAGTTTTTAGAATTGTACTTTGCAGTATAAAGCACATTGTTCTAATTTCTGTTAAAAAAATAAATGCTTGACTAAATCAATAAGACAGATCAGTTGTTTTACGTAATTCATAACCTTGATACCATCTTAGCTCAAATGTAAAAGCTCTCCTAATTAAATGCTTTAAATTGTACTTTAGTTTTTGTTTTTTATTCATTTTTGTGCATTATTCATGATAAATAAAAAAATCCTTAGTGTGAATGTTCTGAAATGGGAGAATTACAGGGGAATTTGTCAGTGCTGAAATCAGTAAAGCACATTCAACTAAACATTCTCCAAACAACAGCAGAATGTTAAACAACATTCTCAAACTTTCATGTCTTTTTTAGCCATAGGGTGAATAAACATTGCTGTGTTGGCCCAGCTGTTCATAAAAAAAAAAATCAACTGGCCTCTATGGCAAATACCCACTAATTCCTTCTACTTAACCCCTAAGTGTACTTTATTAAAGACCATTTAAGTGGTGGGATATTCTGTTCCAACCCTAAAAATAAACTCCATTTGCCACCAACTCTAATGAGTGTGTTGCTCAACCCCAGGGCCACTTTAACCAATGGACAAAATGGGCACTTGCCCAAGGGTCACTGGTTAAAGGGCCCTCGGTGGCCCAACAATCCCCCCCCCCCCTGCTGCCTGCCTGTCTCACACAGAGACAGTTACGTGTGCAGCAGCCGGCTGCCGCATCCAGTGGATCCGCTCTGGCTTGCTCTTAGTGCAAGCCGGCAGCTGTTAGTCCCTCCTCCACGCATGCAGCGGGAGGAGACTGCGGAGGAGGCGGCAGAGCAGCAGCAGAAAGGTAAGTACTGGGGACTGGGAAGAGGGGATTTTTTTATTGGGCATACTGGCTGTGGCATATTACTGGGCACACTGGCTATGGCATATTACTGGACACACTGGCAGTGGCATATTACTGGGCATACTGGCAGTAGCATATTACTCTGCATTCTGGCTGTGGCATACTGACTGTGGCATTTCTGGGCATGCTGGCAGTGGCATATTACTGGGCATCCTGGCAGTGACATATTACTGGGCATCCTGGCTGGGACTGGGAAGTGGGGAAACTACCAGTGGCATATTAATGTGCAAAATAACATGTACTGTGGGGCAGAGTGACACTCTGGCATGTTCTGCATGGCCAGTTCTGTAAGGGAAAATGACACTGTGGCATGTTCTGTGGGGCAAATTGACACTGTGGCATGCCAAATCATGTTGGTGCAATGTGAGTACAAGTCAAGTGCTGTGGGTGCAATATAAGTGCATATACAAATAGGTGAATGTGATATTATAATAGTTGCATATAATATAAAAAAATATATACTTTTAAGCACGACCTACTCCTGCTAAATATGGGCAGTGGTTAGGTTCCCTCCATAAAATACATTGTCCAGCCCGATAGTATTTAAATACGTAAACATAATGCTTTGCATCTTCCCAGCTCCCAGACTTTGGGGATTACTGTATATTTCTGTCTAGTCTATTCAGTCTCTGCCATTGACCTGTTATTTCCTATCTTTCCTTTCACCTCTCAGCCTTGGTTCACTTCAGATCCCCTCTACTTGGAATAGTGAGAATCTGAAGTGAATGAACAGAGGAGAATCGACACAGCTAAATAGACTGTGTTTTGGTTCCTGAACAGCTACAGTAAAATGTTCTCTTATGGCCATTTTCTGTTTTCATTTTCTCACATTCTCACTTCTGTCTGCAGTCACATCGAATGTCAAAAGCCTTTTACTGAGATTTCTTACATTCAGTCTGACCTGGGTGGTTTACAGCTATGCTTTCCTGGCAGGTTTTCTTTGCTCTAATGAAAGTGATTCTTCTCTCTTTGAAGGTCACAGAACCATATGAGTTATCCCAACCACATTATGGTTCAGTATTCATTGTGGGGAAATCTTTACACAACATCACATTTTCTCATTCACAGACACAAATAAATAAAACATTAAATAAAAAACAAAACAGATATTGAAAAATATTTGCTTAAGCAATTGATAAATAGGAATTTAAATTAAACAACTCTCCAAATGGGGCCTTTTTCAAAGGTGTTGTACCAACCAATATGTAAAAGAATTTACATTTACAGAGGTCCCTCAGAACCTTTATGAAATATACACTCATAGGGGCATGAAAGTTCAGCAAATCAGAGGAGGGGCTAGCTGTTTGCATCTTTCAGGATATGATAAGTGGCGACCAAGTAAGGATCATGACATGATCATCCTTCATGCTTCATCGTGAGCATGCATGTTGACAGGCAGATGATAACATGGCATGTATTTTTATAAGGTTTTACCTGGGAAGGAACAATCACAACCAAAATTTTTAGAATCTCTGAAGATATACGCAGAAGGAAAATCCAGGAGTATAATTGTTCATGATGGACGTTTACTAAACTGGAGAGTTTAATGATATTCTAAGGACTTTCACAGATCTGGCCATAGACATGTGTATCCTTGGACTCAATCTAATAATGAGTGTCATTTTTTTTTTTTTTTTATAAAAGTGACACCATAAAGTTATAGAAAAGACTAGTTCAGTGGCATCCTGAAAAATGGCAAAATAATAATGGCATATTGAGTGGCAAAATAATACTGGCATATTGAATGGCAAAATACTGGCATATATTAAATGGCAAAATAATACTGGCATGTTATTGGGCAAATTGGCTGTGGCTTATTAATGACAAAATAATACTGGCATATTATTGGGCAAATTGGCTGTGGCTTATTAATCACAAAATAATACTGGCATATTATTGGTAAAATTGGCTGTGGTTTATTAATGGCAAAATAACACTGGCATTTCATTGGAAAAATTGGCTGTGGCTTATTAATGACAAAATAATACAGGCATATTACTGGGCAAATTGGTTGTGGCATATTTATGGGAAAACAAACTTTGTCATATTAATGGGAAAACTGGTTTATTTTAATTGGCAAAGTGATGCTGTGGCATGGTCTGTGGGGCAAAGTGACACTGGGGTATGTTCTGTAGGGCATTGACACTGTGGCATGCCAAATCGTGTAGGTGCAATAGGAGTGCAAGCCAAGTGCTGTGGGTGTAACATAGGTGCATAGCAAGTGCTATGGGTACTGTATGGTGCTGTGTTAAGTCCTTTAGGTGCAATGTGGGTGCAGAGGAATGGAATAAAAACAAAGAACGCAATTTTTCAATAACATTTTAATTACATGTTAAAATAGTTGAATACAATATTAAAAAATTCAAATACGTATAAATGCAACTAGTTATATAGAGAGAGATGTCTGTGTGCATAGATTTTATTGTTTTAGAATTGTACATTTGTCACCTTGCGGGGCTCCTGTGTGTCGCATAATTAATGTTGGTCCCATGTGTGGCATATTTATTGGGCCCCATGTGTGGCATAATTAAGGGCCACTTTTGTTAAAACATTAAAACATTTTTCTCATAATGTAGGCATTTGTTGCAATTTTGCGTGTGTCCTTGCCAGCCATTATTTATGTGGAGTAAGGAATTCGGAGGTGCTCTTGCTCTAAGGTGGTATTTAGAATTGGACAAGGGGGAAAGGAATGCCCCCCAGAGGAGTTTACAAATGAAGAAAGGTTGCATCGTTAATTAAGATATTGTTTAAAATTTGTGTTTAATGATATTTTAATTATTCACAAGGATAGGGATTAGATAGGTTACACTGTAGTATTATATTTTAAGAACAAATGGTAATGAGTATATTTTGGCTAGTGCAGTATGAGAACTGTTTAATAAATTATGTGGCTTGTTTATGGGGTAATTGGTGGGATAAGAATGGGTATTAATGTTAAGATGACCATTCCCACTACTTCCATACATGTAAGTATCTACATTTTAGCCTAGTGGTGTCTTCTAACTTATGGACTACTCCTACTTATTGGAACCAAATAAACTATTTCTTATTGGAATACTGCTATGAAAACATAAAAAAGAATGCCTTTCTATAGGTTTAATAGAAATGTTGGTGAATCATGAATTACTTGACCTCTGTAGGCCTAACTTATTTCAGGTCACCGCCAACTCATTCAAACCCGACTGACGTCTAGTATGCACAGGGGATTGTCAACGTATTTGCATTTGTTTTGTACCTTCTGTATAACATGAACTTTCCTACCAGTAGTTTAAATATGTATTTGTATTTCTTAACTAGTTTAAGAAGGTTTTTTTCGAGATTGCTTTCTCCAAACTATGTCATATATATGCTCTGGCACACAGTTATTCACCTGGGGAATAAATTCTGACTTGAAAGATAATGTTCCTGTTCTTTCACTGATGAATGTAGATGATACATCACTGAGATTAAACAAAAAAAGAAGCTAAAGTCAAGGTAGAATCTTCAGACATAAAGTGCCTCACAAAGGATGTAAAAAGGTAGGTTAGCATTTTCCATCAGAAGCCATACCATCAGTGATCTTGCTTTTGGCATCCAAAAATGGGATTTGCAGCAGCCCACAGGAGTAAAGGAGAGAAAAGGTGCAAGTACTTTGATGTAGGTTGAAAAGGGCACTATTTTTAGCATGCTACCAATCATTAACTTCTTGGTTCTTATTTCTTTTCCCTGAATTTTTCCTTTCAATACCTGTTATTCTTTCTTCAAACACAGAAGAGCAAACTACATAACTCTCGACAAGTTAATAGCTGGGTTTACAAAGCCACTAAATCTCGGACTTTGAAAGCAATCTCAACAATAGCAATATCTCACTTCGGAATTTGCTTTTTGTATTTCTTTTTACGCCCTTTATCATTATTAGTTTTCCAATAACACTGACAGGAAACTGAGGGCAAAATGAATGTGCGTTAAAAGAGTTCTGTAAAGAAACCATAAAAATATAGAGTCTAAAATATCTCCGTTTTTAGTACTGGATTGCTGTATATATTACAGCACAACAAAGAATACCCATAATCAGTCTTGACACAAAATAAACGTTCATTAACAATCATGCTGCTCTGACTCACCTACTGCATACAATAATATTGGATGCCCTGTTTTTTTGGTTACTTTATACTAATAATATGATCTTATATACCACTTATCTCTCCTAGGGGACTCCAGGTACATGGATGCATGCTTTTAGGCTTAACTGAATTGCCAACTGATAATATGTAATATTACTACCCAAACTCAATGAAACTAATTTTAATGACCTTAGAAAAATAAAAATCTAGAATTATGCCCGCAACCTTGTGGTCTAAATAAGCACAAAAGCCATGGGGCTATCTGATAAAAGAGATGACAGGAAGGGGAGCATCACAATATAAAAAACATCTAATTAGGCTCTATGCTTGCAGTAACCCAACGAGTAATGAAGCCTTTATCTGTATGTGGCAGATTTGCACACTGAAAAGAAAATATCGTAAGTGAAGCTGAGCCTATTAAATAGGCTATGACAAGCAGACTCACTCATTTACATAAATAGCTATAAAATGCATTTGGATTTTATTCAGCAAGAGGGGCCCAATTCTATTTTCTAGATGTTTGTGGTTATCATTAGAAGTATACACCGATCAGCCATAACATTATGACCACTGACAGGCGTGTGATGATTTGGGCAATGTTCTGCTGGGAAACCTTGGGTCCTGCCATTCATGTGGATGTTACTTTTACATGTACCACCTACTTACGCACTGATGCCGACCATGTACACCCTTTCATGGAAACTTTATTCCCTAATCACACTGGCTTCTTTAAGAAGGATACCACAAAACAAAAATCGTTCATGAATGGTTTGAGGAACACAACAATGAGTTCAAGGTGTTTTCTTGGCCTCCAAATTCCCAGATCTTAATCCAATCGAACATCTGTGAGATGTGCTAGACAAACAAGTCTGATCCATGGGCCCAACCTCTCAAATTACAGGACTTAAAGGATCTGCTGCTTATGTCTTGATGCCAGATACTACTGTACACCTTCAGAGGTCTGGTGGAATCCATGCCTCAAGGGGTCAGGGCTCTTTTGGCATCAAAATGGGACCTACACAATGTTAGACAGATGGTCATAATGTTATGGCTGATCGATGTATTTAGCACAAGTGAAGAAAACAATTGCACAGCAACAGGTAAGTTGTTCTGCAATGCGTTCTCTACAGTAAGCAGATACAAGGCTTGCACCTAGACTGATCTCCTGTTCACTCAGGAGTATATTTACACATGAGTGATATTTGGGGAATGGACAAGTGACAAGCAAATACCAGACATTAATAGACGAGTTGGAAAAATGATCCACTTTGCCTGTCTTTCTAACTGAGCTATTATGCCTGAATTTTGAAGTTCACTTGTCAGTTCATTTGCTGAGACCCATGGGTGAACTGGTGACGTGAGAAGAAAGCAGGGTGGCCATAGTGCTAATGTTGAGCCATATAAAAAACCCAACAATTTAGCAAAGCCTATGTTCAAGTTGGCAGCCCTGTGGACATTTTACAGAGATTAAATAAATATGTCAGAATTAGCATCTCTTTTGATCCCACAGCTCTACATTTAACAATAACAATTACAGGAACATCTGTTTATTGTTACACAATAATTACACTATTAATACATTAATCAATTACATTTATTTTTTATGCTTCATGCATTTCTTACTTTCCTCCGTTTGTGATTCTATAGATAACTTTGAGACACAATTTGAACAATGATTACATTAGCACCAGGGTGAAGACAATTTACAGATAAAATAAAATGGCAATGTTGATGTTTTTTAATTAAAATCAGGATTTATTTTATATTTTTGCTGATAAACACTCAGCCGATTTGATTGGCTGTGAGAAATAAACAAGGATTGAATTCGCCAGCTCGGATAAGACATCTTCAGAGGTCTGTATTCCGATTCCACTTCAAAAGGAGAACTAAACACCAAGTTTAACCTGCTGAGTTCAAAAGATTGAAACATCTGCTTTCATGTTGCACAGGTTACTTCAAACCTCATCCTAAACCTTCTGGGATAACGCAGAGTCAGGGAAAAGCTGAAGGACACAGCCAGGTTCTGTGTATGCTCACACCATGCATCTTAATAACCTTTTACAGCTTGTGTTACTCTTCTTTCCAAACGTGTTTAATTTATTATTTATTGTCTAAATCCTTGACATGATCATTGATTTTTTGTATAGACACAACATGGAAAATATGTAATGATAAATAGGGAGCTAAAATCAGCCCAAATTATCTGAGCTAAATGTAAATTGGCAGGCCCGGCCTTACACATGTTTACATAGAAACATAGAAACATAGAATGTGTCGGCAGATAAGAACCATTCGGTCCATCTAGTCTGCCCAATTTTTTTTGAGTACTTTTATTAGTCCCCCGTTCCCGGTCTTATAGCTAGGATAGCCGTGTGTCTATCCCACGCATGCTTAAAATCCTTGACTGTGTTACATAGAAACATAGAATGTGTTGGCAGATAAGAACCATTCGGTCCATCTAGTCTGCCCAATTTTTTTTTTTTGAGTACTTTTATTAGTCCCCCGTTCCCGGTCTTACAGCTAGGATAGCCTTGTGTCTATCCCACGCATGCTTAAAATTCTTGACTGTGTTTACCTCTACCACTTCTGCTGGCAGGCTATTCCATACATCCACTACCCTCTCAGTAAAGTAATACTTCCTGATATTACTTTTAAATCGTTGCCCCTCTAATTTAAGACTATGTCCTCTAGTTGTGGTAGTTTTTCTTCTTTTTAATATACTCTCTTCCTTTACTGTGTTGATTCCCTTTATGTATTTAAATGTTTCTATCATATCCCCCCTGTTACGTCTTTCCTCCAAGCTATACATGTTAAGATGCTTTAACCTTTCCTGGTAAGTTTTATCCTTCAACCCATGAACCAGTTTAGTAGCCCTTCTCTGAACTCTCTCCAAAGTATCAATATCCTTCTGGAGATACGGTCTCCAGTACTGCGTACTGTGTTTACCTCTAGATGTTGTGAAGTTGAAACCCATTGTGTGTCTTAATGCACACTGTGCAGTTTACAAAATTGGGCCATAGATGTGTGAGGAAACAGATGCACAAACACAATGGTGTGACTAAATTTATTAGTCCCCCCGTTTACCGGGAACGGGGGACTAATAAAAGTACTCAAAAAAAAAAAAATTGGGCAGACTAGATGGACCGAATGGTTCTTATCTGCCGACACATTCTATGTTTCTATGTTTCTATGTTTCTAATGGGCTTTATTCACAAAAAGGGAGAAGAGAATTTCTAACGTAAATGTTTAAAATAAACAGAAGAGACCACAACTGCTCCTTAATAATGCTTTTAATAAACACTGTTGGAATATCTTGGAAATTGTTTGGTCTCCCTATCTACATAACTTCAAACTTAAGGCCAATGTAGCCAAGCAAAAAATTCTCTTAGCCACCTGATTTCAAGAACTCCAAGTGAAACCTTTATTTTTCTATCTGTAGGGTTGCCACTTTTTCTTCACAAATAAAGGCTTAGCCATTGCCTCCATAGGTTTAACATTGGTTTCAAGCCAATTTGTTATTGGCCTGCTATTAAAATACTAATAGCTGGGTGGCTGGTGATTGGTATTTAGATCTACCCATTCACTGTCTAGTTCTGACAACTATTGGTCTGGCATTACCCATTATCACAAGGCTAAAATTATTTTTGGATAAGGATTGGCTTGTTTTTAAACTAACCCTGGAATCTACAGCATGGGACAGATGTTAGAGCCAACTAGGCACTAATCTATAACCTGGGATGTAATCAAGATCTGTTGGGAGAGTTCTCCACACATTTTAGTTTTATGTCGGTGAGAAACTAAAACTAGTGATAAGAAGTTTATGGAGTAAGTCTTTATGGTTACTATATTACTAGAATGCGGAGATCACAAAGTTACAATTTGTACTAGAAATACTGGGATATATTTTATTAATGCCGTTTATCTCCATATTGTTCTATTGCAATTCATGGAATACTTGGTATTTAATTACCAGTAATAAATATATATCTAGTAATAGAAGTTTGTTAAATGAGCGATAGAGTCCACAATGACTCCACTGCACCAATGTTCGGAGAACTCATTTTCTTGACATCAGCCTCAGAGCAGTAAATATTTATAAATCCATAGTCTGTCTAACATTTGTCTCCAAATAAGCTATTAAAGCCAAGTGACCACCGTATTAGACTGGTTATTTCAATGCTAAACAGAAAAGACATTCAGGATGCAGAATCCTAGTTCATATACTAGGACATGTCAAAATACATCTGCCAGCACCAGTGGAATCTTTGGAAACGTTTCAATCAAACACAAACTAAAGGCAAATAAATTTGTATTTTACAAATTGGATTTTATTTTTGCTCATGAAATTTTGATTTAGGCTTATCACATTTTTTTTTGTATTAAAAAATATACATCAAATGCGGATTCACACCTAACTGCAGAGATAAGATTTGCTTTGCTGCTAACTTAATAGTGCAAGTCATTTTATATTTATTTTATTAACAGTCTACCTCTTCAAATGCTGCATGTAATCTCTGCCATCTGTCTGAATCCTGAACATCTTATTTTCTTATTTCCTGTTTCATTTGAGAAATCCCAGCTCCCTTTTCTCATGTTTTGTTTTGCATTCCAGTGCTGAACATACATTTCTATAATATTATTTCAGCTTATTGTTTGGACTGGGTTTTTTTTTCGCACAAAAGATGTTATTGCAGTTTTAAGCCCATCGTTCCTTCGAAAGAGAGCTCTATCCACACAATCTGCGACTCACGGAGGATCAGTACAGTTCACATAGCCGTGCAATTTCTGCAGACTTTTATTTGTCCGGTATTATGTGAAGCTTGTGAGTTTATGGCACACGTGAAAAATTCCACTTGTTCAAATTAAAATGTTTGCCCCAAATAACTGTGTTCATCTTCTTTGTGATCTCATTTGTAGGACCACCCAACAATAATAACTTATGATGTCAACAATTTAAAGTATATTCCATGTTCCTTCACATTGTTACCATTTATAATAAATCTATTCAGGTGTACAGTGAATGAATTGTAAGCTTTTGAGCAGATTTCTCATTGTCTGTATTGTGTTGTTTTGGCTCTGGTCATCCAAGTTGATCAAATTCTGCAATAAAATAAGTTATTGGTGCTCTACAAATAACGCACTGTACAAAAGAATACATCATACTTACCAAAAAACATACTAAGCACTTTATATACTATTCAGATGCTAGCCCTGAAACAAGAGAGACAGGTGGATATATTTTTGTTATTGTATTGTAACCTCTCCTGTTTATAAAGTGCCTCTCCACCATCAAATGTAAAATTGTATATGGACATAAACACATGTACTTAGTGCCTTGAATATCTGCTGCTGTCTTTTCATGATGACAAAAGTCCTTTGCTAGAGGCTGTGAATACTAAGACCTATGGTGGCTCCATGGTTTAAATGGTCTAATTTATTGACAGATTGGCAACCTTGAATGGGTTCTTTGAAGATGGTGATCTAAGGCTGTAATACCATTGAGATGTTCATTCTTCCCCCATAGCACACTGCTGTGAGGTCTACAAAGCAACATTTCTTTGGATTGCTACCATGAATTAATGGCAAATGTGATTTTGAGTCATTGCATTAAGAAAAGGAACAGGTCCAGGAATCACATAATGATGGACTTTACTTTTTCTGTTCACAGTTTCCTTAATGACCTCTGTGGGAATCATGTTTTCTGGTACTTCTTGTACCTTTAATGTCAAAGGGTGAAGGTGTTAAAGCACCACCTTGTGTTCTCCTGTGAAACTACAATGTCCCAATTTGCCATACAGCCTTGAATAGAAAAATTACTTCACTCCTTAATGATAAATACCCCAATGTAAATCACTTGACACATCTATTAATATTCGTGTGAAATTTAGATACCTAACTGTTAGTTAGTAAATAATGTTTACTGAGCCTTAGCACTGTGATTTCATCTGAAGCAGAAAATGGCAACAAAAGTAATTGCAAGAGACTGTAAACATGCATGCATTCAATTACAATTGTGGCAGTGAAACTGTACTGTTTGTTATTTGTCTTGACCACACTCAATGTCTCTTAAATGGAGTCAATTAAATATATGAAAGAGATGATTTGCTACTTTGGTTTTTACAAATGTTTTTCTATGACAGAACACTTGGGAAAAATATACAATAAAAATGTTGGTGACTAAATAATGTGTCCTTTAAATGATGTTGTTATAATAGTACTTGAAAGGTATGCTATAGGTTTTCAATTGGACTGTCAGGGACAGTGTCCAGATGGCATAAGACCCTGGGCGTCCACTGATGTTGTTCAGGAGTTAATTGGCCCCTGGTAGCTTGAGGCTCCAGGTTTGTATCTTGGGTTACAGCTGATGTATTCAATATAAACAGAACAGTCATCCTGGAGCTTTCATGGAACATAACCTTGAACAGGATGCTGCAGACTGATGCAGAGAGATGGGCCAAGCAGAGCAAAGTAAATGGGCAGAGCAGAAGCAGAGACAGAAAACATAACACAGACTCCAGGGCTATAGGAGAAAATCAGGAGCAAAGACAGAATTAAAACATACAGGGGCATGGCAAAGCATAAGACAACTACAGAAGTAAAGGAGACATACACAAGCACAGACATAAAATAAAACAGAGGACAGGGCTAAGCAAAGGAGCACAAGGGATGGAATGAGGAGCCAGAATCCTTAGACTCTTCATAAGGGGAAACCAGAAACAGGGATATGGCGAGAGGTTCAAGAAGCTGGTGTGCTCAGGTACTTCAGGGAAAGAGGATAAGGGAACATATAAACATACAGACATAAATACAGGAACTCACCTAATACTGTTTAGGGTTTAGTTGTCTTATGGCCATAAGAAGAAGCTTGCCAACCAATGTCAAGGTACCTCACAATCAGGCCATTCCATAACGCTAGTACTGAATAATAAACTAGAAAATGAATAACACAGGAACACAGACATCAACACATAGAAACATACCTGCAGCAGCACTGACTTGGAAATGGAGAAAGCAAACTGAGTAAATGGGTGGAGTACACTTAATAGGAACGAAGTAACTACATTGAAGGTGTCACAACAATTGATGTAGTGCATACCTGCATCTACTATCCGGTAGAGATGGTATAATCTATGTGATCTGAAAAGCTTTACAACTTGAGTGTTTCCTATGAAGCTGGAACCGATGTTACAAGGTGTGAAATGTTACACTGAGTTAGTTGCCAGCAAGTCTATTTAGCAAAGGTCTGTATCCCCTCATAGATAGTAGGTTCTTTTGATATACTAAGTGACTCTTACCAGTTAGAAGTCTTGTCCTGCAAAGGTCATCTCCAAAAAATGCATTAATAATAACTCACAGATTATTAATCATGCCTCCGTTTGGGAATATTTAGACAGGGAAGAGTACACCCTACAAAATGAGTACAAATATGGCTGGTGCAACTAGAGCCATTTGGAAGTTATTGTGAGGTCTGTGGTATAGAGTCATGGGTAGCAAGTGTGACATATCTATGGACTTCATAAATTGCAACAAATTAATAGAGGCAAGAATTATGTATGTGACATGCATGGGAGGGAAATTAGAAACATGATTCCATATTTTGACTGGGGTAGTTACACCACACGTGGGGGAGGGCACTTCTAGGAACACCTTCCCACCTCTGGGCCGGCTTGGAAACCTGAGTTGACCTGGCAAGGTATAAATCTAATGATGGAACAATGTCCAGTGTGCTTACTAGGGGCCAAGATCTAATTTTGTGTAAGTTGCTGTCATTTCCTTGCCGCAGTCCCTCGGACAGAAAATACTGGTACTCCTCCATCTAAGTGAGTAGTTAGGTTTTCTCCTTTTTATTTTTATCTGTTTTGGTGTCAATAATTTGTCATCTGTTTTATTTTATGTATGCACTGTGACTATTCTTTTGTTCATAATAAACATTCCTTTATTAAGTTCTGCCTTTTTCTGGTAAAGAGACTCAAGTTACCTGATTAGACCAATTTATTGGTAATTTAAATCGCATAGATATTGTGTTAAAGCATATTTTAATTATACTGATATAACTAATGTCCTAACACTGCCACCACCAAGACAATTTATAAATGGGGTGCCTTGGTCCCCCAAGCAAATTAGTCTAAACCCACAAAATGTTAATCTCACCCTACAATCTCGGATTTTTAGTGAATAGACCCCACAGAGACATGCATAGATGTATATCTATGTACAGATACACACACATTTGTATTCACAGGATTTGCATATTCCCTGTCCATTTTAAACACAGTTAATTTCAAATAATATTCCCCTCCCCTGCAAATCCCTACCTGTTCTCAACATATCTGCTCCTCTGCTGTTTGTCTGGGAGGGTGTAGATCCAGTGGTGTATCTTGGTTTTGTGCTACCCTAGGCAAACAAAATTCTGGCAACCCCACCCACCCACGTTGCACATCTATGACATGCCCCATCACCCATGTTGTACACACACGACATGCCCAATCACCCCATTACATGCCCCCATCACCCACATTGCATACACACTAAATGCCCCATCACCCCCATTTCATGCCCCCATCACCCTGATTAATTAGATGGAGCTAAAGCTTGCTGAATGGTGGGGGAGGGAGCAAAATGTTTGAAGCACCAGAAGTGTGCTTTAACACCCTCTGGCAAAGTGCCGCCCTCTGGAAAAGTGCCGCCCTAGGCGAGTGCCTTGTTTGCCTTGTGGAAGATACACTACTGTGTAGATCTGCAAAATTCTCCCGCCTTGCACTGGTGAGCATGCATAGGTTTCCCTCCTGCAGCCTCTAAGAAAGATACAGCTACAACGTGCTATACTTGCATCATGGGACTGCCAGGAGGTTAGGGATTGGCTGTTCCTTCATTCAGGTAGCCTATCAGTGTCTGGACAGAATGCAGATGATGTGAAATGGGAGTGATCAAGGAAGCAAGATAGTGGGAGAAGCTTCCCATAGATATGATGAAACTGCTCTACAGAGTAGGAGGAGTTAGGGTAACATTTCAGCCTAATAGCAAACTGTAGCAATTTACAAAGTGTGATTGAGACTAAGTTTATACACTATGCTAGCAGAATTGAAAGAAAAACATATAACATATAAAAACTTGAACTGCAAAGTGTCAGGCGTATTATAAAAAAAAAAAAATAATCACCATATAACAGCCCTTTTTAAAAAAAATAACTCTAGACACTTTGCAGTAAAGGAGCGGGATCTCTGTCAAACTGTGTTTGGAGGAGGTTCACAGACACAAATCAGGCTCTTTTTAGTGCCAACTTAACCTAAATCTACACATTTGGCTTATATATCGAAGATTCCTGTGAGTCTGCTTTATACACTGGCGCACACACTAATTGAGCCAGAATTTGGCACAATCTGTGTGCGCTGTGTTTATACATGCCCCCCCCCCCCCATTGTGTGTTAGAGGTATGCTGTCTCCTATTTATGACATCATCTTGTGCCACTATATGCAACTGACCAAGAATTATGTCAAACAGGAGACACAATGAAACGCTTTCTTTCTGGCACTATGCACCGTCTTGCCGTTCTTATAACACAATGTATAAATCAGGCTGATGCCCTCATGGCACAGCAAATACCATTCTGCAGACAAAGTCCCTTTAAAGGGGCAATTAATATGAAGAATGGTTAGGCTTTTTGTCTGGCATACTTTGTATCATTGTAAAGTCCAACATAGTGATTACTGATTGTAAAATTGAGCAGGTTGATGTGTTCCTTTGTGTTACATCTCCTGCTGTGTTTGCACATCTCACTCTCCACAATATGTCTGCTGACTAACAGCCCCTATACTATGTAACTGGAATTCTTTCTGTGCAGAGAGGTGTTGGCTAGATACACTGAAGGAAGGACCAGATTGCACAAGTGTTTCATTCTATATAAATCCAAGGTTTTCAGGGTTAATGAATACGGCTTCTACATTTTCCATCTCACGCCCCCCTAACCACAGAGCAGGAATGTTATTTCCTTCACATCCTATTAGCTTTAGATTGTGATTGTGTGGCTTGATTGCTTTGTATAAGAGCACCAAATTGAACTGTATACAAACCGCTGATTGGTTAGCCGTTTTTATTTGTAACTATCACTATCCTCTCTTTCATTATAAAATGTTACACAGTTTTCAGAGTTACCCTGACATGTTTAATGTGATCACAATTGGGACTTTTTGTTTTAAATAAAGGTATTAACATACTGACCCTGGTGTTATTTAATCGAAAAATTGATTTTGCGTTCGAATGCAAATAAGATGGTGTGTGTTTCCATTTCTTGATAATTGGGGACCTATTCATCAAGATGTCCTGTCTGAGCAATGGGACAACCCCAATCCTGCCAGAAAGGTAATTGAATGTTTTATTTGATAAATGTGTATTGGATATCACCTTGTTTCAATTAAATGACTCGGTTTCTGTAATAATGCTGTGATGCTGAGATCACTGGGTGTATTTTAAACTGTAAAGCTTTTCCTTTTTACCGAGCGATGTTATATATTCTTTAATGTAATCACTTGTTAAGCTCAATGTAAACCTTACAGGTATATAAATGAAAAAGAGTGCGAGACTGCATCACATCCCAACCAAAATACCTGGTAGCATCTGTAACACAATATATTATAATTACCAACTATAATAATAAACAATAATCATAACTGACAACTATAATAATAGACAGCAATCTGACAATTTTATTATTCCATATAATAGCTGTAATTCAATATTATATCAGGGATATGGTGCTGAAATTAAACTATCGTGGCGGCCAACAGAATATCTGGGGGTTATTTAACTGGGGTTTGTTTATGAAGATAAATTTAATGGGAATATGTACTAAAAATAACATAGTAACATAGTAATTTAGGTTGAAAAAAGACACAAGTCCATCAAGTTCAACCCTTCTACCTATCATTTCAGAGTTTTGATCCAAAAGAAGGCAGAAAAAACCCTAAGGAAGCTTTTTCGAATGTTGCCTCCTAGGGGGAAAAAAAATTCCTTCTTGACTCCAAAAGGGCAATCAGATTTCTCCTTGGATCAAAAAGCTCTATTATTAATGCTTATTCTATTATTAATACCCCTGTATGTTCTGCTTTTCTAAAAAAAACATCCAGACCATTTTTAAATGCATCTATTGTGGTTGATAGCACTACCTCTCTTGGCAGTGAGTTCCATAATTTTATTGTCCTTACCGTAAAGAATCCCTTCCTTTGCTGCTTATGAAATCTTTGCTCTTCCAGTCTCAGGGGGTGACCTCTTGTTCTTTGTACATTTCTGTTAATGAACAGGTCACTGGAGAGCTCTTTATATTGGCCCTGCACAAATTTATATAATGTTATAATATCCCCTCTGAGACGCCTTATTTCTAAAGTAAATAAATGCAATTTTTTAAGTCTCTCTTCATAACTAAGATCCTCCAATCCCAATCCCAATAAGTAAATATATTTTATGTGCAAAACTATTTTTTCTCTTTGCTCTTTTTGCAATGTACTACAAATGTAACACCCAAATGGTAAAGATGAACAAATTATGAATAAAAACAGGCATACTTGCGGAAAAAAATGTTGCAAATGTTTTTTATGCCTTTTTTATTAGCTCTTGCTAAAGGCTGGTGTGGTCATCACAGGCTGAATATTAATTATTTTTCACCAAATATTCGCAAAAGTCTTTAGCGTACGCAACCGCAATATATTACTGCACCATGAAAAATGCACACCAAATAAACGGAAGAGGCACAAAATAGGGGGAAAAAAGTACAAAATTATACAAATATTCACATATTGCTCCTTACTCATGTGTTACCTATTTTTTCCCCACTGCGCTTCTATAGTGAGTAGTCCTAAAAGTGGTGCTGTCACCATGGAAACCAATGGAACGTTCATACTAGGTTTGCCACATTTTGTTTAAAAAAAAAAAAAACTTGTTTATTTATTGACTCCATAAACTTAACACTGACTTCAGTGTAAAATACTGGCTGGATGGAAATCTTACTTCATATGGAGGGCTCCACTTTTAGAACTTTGCTCCACAATTTAGGTCCGAGTAATTATGTGCAGGATTTCCGCAACCATTTAAGGTTTTAAATGAGACACAGAATGTACTAGTCATGCAGGTTACTAGCAAACCCTTATGGGTCTATTCACTAAAATTCGACTTTGAATGGTGACTTTCATTTTGGCACCCATGTTTGACTTAGAAGAAAAAACCCAGGTTCACCTCTCACTGAAAGTAATGGGAGGTGAAATGATCAAAGCTATTTTTGAGACTAAGTCAAATTCGGCACCTGAGTTGAACTTGGTCTCAAAATGAAAGTCAACCTCCAAAGTCAAATTTTAGTGAATAGACCCATTAGAGTAAGTGATTAAATGGTATGGCAGTGTAACCACAACATTCAAATGGTAAATGTCAAGAAGGGACAGGTACCTAGACTAAAAGCTGGAAAGAGCAGTGCCATCCATCTCTCTTCTGTCAGAATGTATGTTTATGCTTGTGTTATAGCTAACGTAAGCTTTCTATATATTAACTTGTTGGCAACCTTGTTTCATTATACACTGCTACTGTTACTTCATTTAAATAACATCAACAATAATAATAATCCAATTATTGTCATAGGTTTCTTTAAGGTAAAGCACATTCATTAAGAACGCAAGGTAGGAGGCTAGATTCTTAATTATTATGTTTCCTGTTATTCCATACGTGTGATGGATCAGAAACTGGACATTTAACTGGTTTCCTTTTTCGGTTGAAATTTTTACTTTAAGAAAGAAACATTTTTAGCTTTAAGGCTTTGTGTTAAACTGCAGCAAGCTCAGATAAAAGCATCCCTTCTGGATAATCTCATAGATGGATAAATCCTGATAGTATTTACCATGACATCTCAGTACATGAAAGGAGAGTCTGGTAACATGATTTCACAGGGCTATGAATTACCACAGCATGCTCTAAATCTTAACTTAACAGATGGCTTTGGGTCATGTGGAATAACTCTGCCAGATCTCCCATTGCCCTTAAGAAAAGAAGGATTACAAACCTCGGAATGTAAACATGTAGGAGTTGGAAATCAGAACTGTCTAATTCTCATTTGTCCTTGATGATCCTAAGTCACATTGCAATAAAACCCTATTACTTTGTAGAGCATAAGCAGCAGGATCTATCATGACGGTAGGATGCAGACAGTATATTACAATGTGCTGGTGGCTCCATTGACAAAGAGAAGATGAAGGGCATAGTATCATTTCATCCTAGGTAACATGGGATTTAATATTTTTTACAATATACGTATAGACCAAGGGGCCCAGATGTCTAATTAAAGGTAGGACAATTATGGCTAATTCTGGCATCAAAGAAGAACAATGAGAAATCTGGTTAGCCTAATATAGACTACAGTATAGAACATTTATAAGTCAGGCATGGCTTTAACAAAATGGTATTTTTTTAGGTTATTTTCTTTGGTGCACTTTTTTGATAACCATTTACCTCTAAGGAGGAAATGTAGTCTTATAAAATATGACCAAATTACATTTTTATTAAAAGGACTTTGTCAGCTTAAGCATTATTAATACCGTAAATGCAATGAATTTTTTAAAATCTAAACTGCAAGCGAATCCCTAAATTAAGAAAAATGTGTTTTAAACGCGTCTCTGGTGCCTCGTGTTCATGGGGCTTGATTTGTAAATTGCACATTCTCCATTGAAAACTAGTTCATTTGCATATAAAGCCATCAGGTGATGTCATAAATAGTAGACACCATCAGCACGGTTAAAACTGATTTTTATCTTAATTTAGACATGTGCTTGCAGTTCTACTGACAGTGTCCAGCTCTTCTAACACAAGGCATAGATCATGTGTCCTCATATTTTATTGCCAACAATGAATAAAGTATGAATAAGATTTAGTAAAGGAGATTTTTAAGTACAATGAGGTCCTCTTTTTACTTGAATTTCCCTTTTTATCAGACATGCTGATAAATATCAGTGATGTAGTTACCCTAACACAACTATCTCATCTCAGAAATTTTTTCTTAAGCAAAAATACTAGTAATCTCTCTCTATATAGTAAATATAAGCATTTTCTATGTTGAGGGTTTTTTTGTTCCGCATAATGAAACTCTTTGGATGTAAATAAGGTGGATTATTAGAAAATGTGTATAACTGGTCTACATTAACATCAGTGGAATCCTGTAGGATGTGTATTCTATAAGTACTCGTCTACTTGCCCAATAGATGTCAGGTACAATGTATTATTATATTTCTCAACTTGGAGAAATATAACTCCATTTGCAGAATAGCTTAGAGATTTCCCATTGATTTCAATAACTTAAATATGCCTTGTGATTTAATTAGGAATCACACAAGTTTTTATAAAACATGGCATGAATAATTATTATAAAAGAAACTCAGAAACGTAGAATATGACGGCAGATAAAAACCATTCGGTCCATCTAGCTTGCCCATTTTTCTAAATACTTTTATTAGTCCCCAGTTCCCTATCTTATAGCTAGGATAGCCTTGTGCCTATCCCACGCATGCCTAAAAACCACTACCACTTAAATAAACTAGCAAATAATTATGAAAAAGTTTGCATAAGTAAAAGTTTAATATGCTCAACTGAAGGAAAAAAAAGTTGTAAGAAGTCAGCTTGCCCACGTTAGCCATTTTAACCACAATATGAAGGTGTAGGGCAAGAACTGTCTTTACATGAAGCAGACCAAATATTTCCAGTTAAGTTTGAGTAATGACATCACTGTTTTAATTTGTGTCATTTGTTTTTAAAATACTAAAAAATGGATGCTTCAAGGCTGTGTAGTCTGACATGCAGTCTTTATCCTATATTTAACCTAATTAATAAGTAAGTACATAAATAATAGATTTTGCACAACTGACTATTTTATAAAAAATGAACCTGAAGACTGCACTTTGTATGATCATCTTTTTTAGAGTAAGATATTAATAAACTATGTGTCAGTTGTTCCTGTGTCCATATTTGGTTGCTACTTAATGTAAGTAGGTCAGTAAATATATTCAGCTTTATTTTAGTGTAACAGGCCTTTGCATGACCACAATGCCTACCTCTTCTCCTGGCCTCAGGGAGGTTCCGTTGACATTTGTTCTTGTTTTGCAGGTGGTGGCAGTTGTATCATGTTTAAAGGGACAGTCTAGTACCTAAACTCACTTTGGTGCAAGATGAGGATTACTGCTTATATAGTACTTTTTCCCAGTGTGATTTAATGCAGGAATTCTGCATAATTCACATTTTCAATATTTTACTCAAGCCCTTCCCAGTGATTACTCTTCATGTCGACTACACTGATTATATAGACACCGAGGATATAAAGTTCTGTTTCATTTAGTCACTTCCTGTGCTCCTCGAAATTGAATACATTGTATGGACTCTAAATGACCTTACACAGTAGCTCTCTTAACAGTGCAACACATTGTCTGATGACTTCAAATTCCATTTATTTGAATGAAATTATTCTCATTGGTTCCTAGAGCACCTTTTTGGCTGTCTTCATGGAGGGGGCATTTGTTGAAAGGTTCAGCAACATGAGCAGTTAAGCACAGAACTTTTAGTTTCTATAGTACAAACCATTAATAGAGCCATTTTATAGCAGGTTGGCAGTTCATTATAATTTGTGCAATTTCTGCTCAGTCAACATAATTTGAATATAGCTCTATTAGAAGAAACCAATAGTTTTCTGTAAAATGCAGTTTTTTACACAATACAAATCAGAACACTCGAGTCACATAGCATTTATGAACATGTCTCTAACCCAGTGGTTCATAAACTCATTTTTAGCATGCTGCAAATTTTTTCACTGTGTGGGACATCATGGCACACCTGTACATTAGGTTGCAGATGTTTTTCTATTCAGAATCGCTATTATAGAGGAATAACTGTTATAATTATGGATACACATCTCAGCGTGCGCTCCCACATATCCTGCAGCATGTACACTGCCGCAGACACATAACATTCCACAACTTGGTGGAGGCTGGGATTCATGGCCAATAAAAAGCAAGGAAAAGCAGACAGCCAATGGGAAAGCGGGATAATCTGTGAAACTGGGAGTTGCCACGATGAATGAGAAGAAAGGTCCAGCAACAGAATTATCCAATCAAGTGTATGAGCAGAGCACTTGGTGGCAGGTGTTGTTTTTCTTTCGGCACAGCCACTCAGTTTCTCTGCTCTTACCCTTCCAGTATTATATACTGAATATTTGTATTATTCAGAGGCTCTAATAAAAAGGTATGTTAAATAGCTATAATCAGTTGTCGAACAGTCTGTCTTATTCAGAAGTCATGAAGTATACATTCTTTTTGATCACCTTATCATGGGTATGATGGCTTCATAAAACATATTCAAGGTCGGTGAATTGAGTCCCTTTAAGATAACTTGTACCGATACACTTTTATGACTTGGCATCAGGCTCCAGGTCCTTCCACTGACAGTAACCTGGTGTTTACCTCCAGAGCTCCATCTTCCTACAAAGTGGCAATGCGAATGCAGACTAGGCCACATCCCCTGTCTCGAGTAGCACGCACCTCGCATATAGCGAGTGTGCGTAAGACAACCGGTGGGAGCATGTCTTTAAATCCAGACATGTGGCTGTCTCAACGGAGGTACAGGGCAGAAGGAGGGAGGTAGGCAGTGTCTTCCAGGCACACTTCCGATTTAGCATGTCAGTAGGGGAGGTACTTGCTATTGGTGGGAGGGGTTATGGTTCTGACTCCCTATATAAACCCTGTTCACGTGTCATTCCATTCTTGTTTATTCCCAAGGTAGTACCTCTTTGTGCTTATCCTTTTTGTGTTTACCAGTACTTTTTGATTGCCTGGCTTTGACTCATTGGACTCCCTTTTTGACTGTTACCTTCTCATATCTCAATCGTGGCTTTACCCCTCTTCATTCAAGAACCTTATCTGCCAGCCCTGACCTTTTGAGATCCCTTTTTGACTGTGCTTTTTGTCTATGCCTTTTGCTGTGATGCCTGGTCTATGATCATTGGAGCTTCCCTGTGCCATGCTCACACTTGTCAGTCCCGACACATGGAGGGATTTAATGCTAGTATCTTAACACCTTCACGACAATGGACGTGTCAGGCACGTCCAGCAGGCAGGGGCGTTGCTAGGTCTCCAAAAGACCTGGGGCTGGAGCCCGAGGCAAATTTAATAGAAGTGGAGTAAATGCTTAGGCGAGTATACAGATGAATATATGTGATGCCAATTAACAATAAGTATATTTGGGTATATATCAGCGCGCAACAAATCCCAGGCACCAAAAAATTTGACTTGGCACCTGGGTATTATTTTCCCCACATGGTGCCCTCCCTGCCGAGATCATTTTTTGTTTTTGTATTATACAGTGTAGCACGATACAGAGGTGTGTGCACCTAAGTCCTGGTATGTCCTCACACACACCACACTATAGTTTCTGAATGTTGGTTGTGCTCTACAGGACTAGAAACAATGATGGTCTGTACCTGTGTGAGAGGCACAGACCAGACTGTAATGAGGTATGGCAGCAAGTGGGGTGACATATTGATAGATGTACTTTTTTATTTTTATCTTAAACAGCAAAAAAAACCTTGGGTGTAAGTGTGTGTGTGTATGCGTGACTGACTGTAGGTGTGTTCTTGACTGTGTGTGTATGTGGCTGTCTGTTTGTGACTGACTTTGTATGTGTGACTAGCTGTGTGTGTGTGTGTGTCTGTCTGTCACTGACTTTATGTGTATGTGTGTCTGTATGTTACTGACTGTATGTGTGTGTCTGTATTTGACTAAATGTATGTGTGTGTTTGTCTGTATGTTACTGACTATATGTGTGTGTCTGTATGTTACTGAATGTATGCGTGTGTTTCTGTATGTTACTGACTGTATGTGTGTCTGTATGTTACTGACTGTATGTGTGTCTGTATGTTACTGACTGTATGTATGTGGGTGTCTGTATGTTACTGACTGTATTAGTGTTTCTGTATGTTACTGACAGTATGTATGTGTGTGTCTGTACAAAGTAATATTTAGAAGAGTTTAACCTAATAAATCCATATAAAAGATTTATAGTATAAAAAAAGTTACTGACTGCATGTGTGTGTGTCTGTTCTTGACTGTATGCGTCTGTCTGTGACTGACTGTATGAGTGTGTCTCTCTGTGACTAACTGTATGAATGTATGTATGTGTGTGTATGTGACTGACTGTGTATTTGACCATCTGTGATTGTGTGTGTATGTTGGTGACTGACTGTGTGTGTGACTCCATGTAAATGTTTGTGTGATTGTGTGTATGTGCCATTTTCGGGCTCCTGGATTTTTTTGCTGGCTCCTAAAATTCAGTTAAATTTGTCAAGACCTGGTATATAAATAATATGCCTATGATTTCGCATTTATCATGCGAAACGCGTAAGGTGAATTTGCTTTTTCCTTCACATGTTGCTGTGTTCCTATTTCCCTTTCTATCGGATCCACTTTGATTATTAAATTATTTGATTTTTCACTGAAAAGAGAAGTGCTCATTATTTTCTTCAATATTCCTGATTACCAAAGCCTCAACAGCTATGATGCTATGATGCAATGACCATAGCGTTATATGCAAGGCTCTCTACCAATATACATATCTAAATGATTGGGGTTTGTAATAAGGGTTCAGAAGTTTCTATGAATGCCACTGCCAGCTCTGGATATTCCCAAGGGTTCAGTAACATTAGTACTAATGATGAATAGATGAATATTTGATCTCACCAATTTAGCTAAACAATATGCATGGTCAATTCTGGGGAGTTTGCTTAGCGGGGGAGTTTGTCTCTGCACAATGTATAGTTAAAATGGTGAGATCGAATGTTCATCTCACCCCAACTCACCTTTTAGTGAATAGACTCCACAGTGTTTCACACAGACAGAGACACTTTTTGTTATACTATATTGTGTGTTATATATCTTTATTAGGTTATAAACACGTCCTAAACATTACATTCTGTGAATGTGTAATTTATCAAATTGTTTAACAGATTATAGAATTTATCAGCATTATTTACAAAGTATATAATATCAGATATACAACTTAATATTAATAAAAGGGAAAAAATTCAAGTAAATAAAACATAGGTTTGTAATTACTTAGCTTACACACACAGACACACACATATCATCTCACACAGAAATGCATGCTGCACACATACCCATTCTGTCTTAAACACTGTCTCTCTCAAACACACACTCACCATGTTTCACAGACACGCCTAACAAGCACGCTGTCTCACACGGACACACATAACAAGCACGCTGTCTCACACAGACACGCCTAACGAGCACGCTGTCTCACACAGAGACACATAACAAGCACGCTGTCTCACACGAACACACATAACAAGCACGCTTTCTCACAGAGACACATAACAAGCACGCTGTCTCACACAGACACACACACAAACACACCGTGTCACACAAATACACATGCTGTCTCTCTCACGCACACAATGTCTCACACACGTCTCCAACAGACACACACACACAAGCATGCTGTCTTGAAATTAAATATAGACAATTTCTAATGATTTAAATGTGCATAAAACAATTTAATACATTTGAAATAAATAAAACATAAAAAATAAAAATATACACAAAAATACGAAAAACATAGTGATATATGTTCTCTGGCATAAATATAAAATGCATTACTAACAGAGCATCAAAATATATAGATACATAAAACATCAGAGATAAAGATGTAAAATACCTTAAAGTAACTGTATGGGCTCGCTGGGTCTGGTGCAGTCTGGCCACGGCCCCAGCACTAGCAGTCACCACAAACTCCAGGGAAACGTTGAACGTGGTCCCACAAGGATGAGCCAAGCTCAGGTCACAAAGAACAAATATGACAGGTATAGCCTATAGGGGTTTAGGTGCGTGCGTGTGCCCGCTGGCTGCAGAGCGCTTCTGGGAAAGACATTCCCCCTGCTTTTTTGTGCTGGGTGTAACAGGGCAGGTTGCACTGGGGCAGAGTGGCAGTTAAATGCGCCTTTATTCAACGAAACCCTTAGTCACAAACAGAAGTCCATACACACAGACAAACACTCTTATACACATACAGACACTCTTATACACACACACAATACCCTTACAGACACAGGTCCTTTTACACACACATATAGCATTACACAGACAGAAACCCTTACACACAGACACACACAGATACCCTTACACACACACACACTCAGACACCCTTACACACACACAGAGAGAAACCCTTGTACACAGACCCTTTTATGCACACACACACCCAGAGACCCTTACACACACACCCAGACACCTTTACACACACGCAGAGATACCCTTACACACAGACCCTTTAATGCACAGACACACACACCCAGACACCCTTACACACACACCAGACACCCTTACACACACACACACACACGCACAGAGATACCCTTACACACAGACCCTTTAATGCACACACACACCCAGACACCCTTATACAAACACCCAGACACCCTTACACACACACACACACACACGCAGAGATACCCTTACACACAGACCCTTTAATGCACAGACACACACACCCAGACACCCTTACACACACACCCAGACACCCTTACACACACACACACACACACACACTCACAGAGATACCCTTACACACAGACCCTTTAATGCACAGACACACACACACCCAGACACCCTTACACACACACCCAGACACCCTTACACACACACACAGAGATACCCTTACACACAGACACTTTAATGCACAGACACACACACCCAGACACCCTTACACACACACCCAGACACCCTTACACACACACACACGCACAGAGATACCCTTACACACAGACCCTTTAATGCAAAGACACACACACACACCCAGACACCCTTACACACACACCCAGACACTCTTACACACACACACACATGCGCACAGAGATACACTTACACATAGACCCTTTAATGCACAGACACACACACACCCAGACACACTTACACACACACACAGAGATACCCTTACACACAGACCTTTTAATGCACAGACACACACACACGTGCACAGAGATACCCTTACACACACACACACACACACACACACACACACACACCAACAGATTTTTTTTCTTTCACAAGTTATGGTGCCTGAACCATCCCCCTCTCTGCTCCTTTACCTTTTCTTTGCAGGGAGGGGGATGATTCAGGCACACCGTCTGCCTCCAATCCCTGCAGCTGGTCCCGGTGTATAAGAGCGCGAGGGGGCGGAGCATGCACCCCTTCGCACTATTCTCATCTCTGTGTGCCCGATGGAGGCACGCCACGAAGGTACCTCTGCCCTACACGCAGCCAGAAACAAACAGGGCTGCGTGAGGGCTTAGACAGCGCGCCGGATATGAACTCATATCATATCCGGCGCACTACAGTACAAGCAGGGGAAGATGCTGGGTGACACACAGGTGGTCCCAGGGGTCGCCCGGGCAACCAAAAGCGGCAAGTCCCATGGAAATCACGACCCCTTCAGTTACCCACTACTTGTAAGAAGAAGGAAAAACAGGATTGGCGACTCGGGGCTAAAGCATGCTTTAGCCCCAGAGTCTCCATTCGGGGCTATGGGGATGATATTCGGGGCTTCAGCCCCAGTAGTCCCCCCCTAGCGACGCCTCTGCCAGCAGGCAACTCTGCTGCCGACAATGGATGTTCCTGGCAGGTCCTACGGTGGAACGAGTGGTTTTCGTGATCAACAGTGCTGCTTGATGTTGTTGTCGAGGCAATAGGCAGCACCGACATTTCAGCATTCAGAGCATTCATGCTCCTGCAATATGGCTGTGCCCTCTTGTGGGTAGAGCTTCGGAAATGAAATTAAATTAACTTCTGACGCTCTTATTAGCATAAGGGATAGGGTTAAAATTAAATTAAATTAGAATATTTTAAGGATTAGCATAAGGGTTAGAGTTGGGGTTAAATTAGGGTTTGGACTGGGGTCAAAAGGTCACTGTAGGAAAAAAAATAAAAAACATTATTTTTGGTTTTTACCCTATAGCTCACAAAAAAACTGCATAAAAATGGAAACAAGCATATTTCTGAGCTCGGACAACATTTAGAAACTATTTAGACAGGGTATTTTTTAATGATTGTATTTGTGTAAATTATTTTTAAGGTCAAAGTTAGAAAAAGTGTTTTTGTTTTTCAATTTCCCCTCATATTTTATGATTTTTTTTTAGTAAATTATAAGATATGATGAACATAATGGTATCTAATGAAAGCCCTTCTTATAACCATAAAAACAACATATAATTTGTGTGGGTACAATATGGGAGAAATAATATAATTACAGCTAAACACAAACACCCCAGAAATGTCAAAACATCCCTTGTCACCAAGGGAAAGACAAGGTCAAAAGGTCTTGTTGTCACTAAGGAGTTAATAAATGTCATTTTTTTTTCTTTTCAAGATCTGTTTTGTCCTTATATATAAAACAATTTCCACTGCTGATTATACACAGCTCAGTACTATGACTTATAATACGTTGGCTGAATATGTACACAGATGTTAATTTTTTCAAAATTAGTTTTGTTTTATTAAGAAGCCCCTGAGATATAAAAAAAAATCTGTCCTTCAACTAGTAATGTTATTGAAATGCCCTTTATTCCTGCAAGTGGGATAAATTATGGATGTGTTTAGTATTTGTTGCCATAAATTCTGTTATTTGAAGAATGAATGGAAAACACAATTGAACTAGAAACAAAAAATGGTGTTCCTTAACAGGGCACCTGTAACTTATTCTATATGTAGTGAGAATAGTCAATGTTTTGGCTGTTAACCATGTCCTTTATTACACACATACATAAAACTACAATCTAATCAAACATTTTGAGGTCATTCTCCATTACAATTTTTAACACCCATCCTCCACATTTTGATACCTTTAGCATCAATGACTTAGATAGATAACCTCTATCAAATGCCTTGCAGGTACATTAAACTTTTTTGAAACATGCTTCCTTATAAGCAAGGTTGTAAAAAGTACTGTCCTTTCTCTAGAGTAAACCCAATGTGTATATTTAGAGATATATCCAGGTTTGCCCTCAACATTGCCTCTGAGCTGAGGAAGAGCTGAACTAGGGTCTGGTGCAATCAGAGCTTGGACTTGTTCCTCACATTTGATCGATGTTTGTTTGGAGTGGGCATTTATCTCTGCAAGTGCAGAGAGAGAGTCCCTTGTTTTTACATGGGATCAATCAAGGAGACGTAGTTAATGCCCACTCTATTGATCTCATGTAAAAATGTTGAGCAGACCATACAGCAACCCACAATATAGGATTTGTTTGGTTGACTAAGAAACATCAGTTCCTATCTAAACTTCAAGATGATTTCTTTAGAAATTTGCTAGAAAAGTGGGTGTTTAAATAACAAAACTACTAGCAAAGGGTGGGCTGGCAAGGGGGCAAGGGCGAATTGTCCCCCTGTCTGCTCTCTAACCACTTTTCACTTCTAGATTCCCCAATGCGCCAAATGTTCTATCCAATTGTTTTGCTTGTCTATCGATTTCTGTACTTTATCTGTCAGCAGAACTGTTTTGTCTGTCTTTTTTGGATGATGAAGCTGCACCATGGGCCACTAAACTGTTTTAATATATCTCCTTTTTTACCCTTATTCCCAGTAGAAGAATCTGGGAAGGCAAGAGTTTATTTTTGAGCCCTTGTCACATATTATCTCCAATACAAATCAGACTGAGTTGAATAATATTTTACAACAATGGGGTCTATTCAATGAGACTTGTTAACAAAAAAGGCAACATTTTTTTATCTTGCATTAGTGAATAATGTGCGATTCAATGAAAAAGTTACCAAAGAATAACAGCAGCAGTCACAGCACACTGCTGCATTATACTGGTATCATTAATGATAACAGAAAACTCCAGTTTGCATGTTAAACATAACTTAAAGGTCTACTTAATATAGAACGTTCTGGTCCGAAATGGAACCAAATCAGCAAAAACTTGTGAAATTCAGGAAATCTGTTTTTCAACTACTCAATATTTTAGATTTTGGGTCGAAATTGTCTGTTTGAGCTGTTCAGCACCCGAAAGTATTTTGATTGGGGTACTTTGAAAAGCATGGTAGTTCGGCTACTCAATAAGCACCGATCACCTCCGAACAAACTCCGAATTTGGAAAATATCTACAAAATCCGCCCACATATTGTTAGCTGGAGAATTGAACTTTAAAGGGCAGAAAAGTACAGTACAACATGTATTAGTATATATAAGTGTTTTTTCATGTGGAAATTGCTTCATATATGCCCTAAAATCAAATTTGATACAAAAATCCATCATTACAATATTTGTTCAAAAGATGATGTCCATGTCAAGAAACAGGTCAAAAAGAATGTTAAAAAGCAAAACACATGTGCAGCAGATGCGCCAATTAGTAACTATAATGAAAGGGAAGGATTACCCATGTTGAATGATTCCACACTGTGAAAATAAAAGGGTGCCATGAACTGTCTAAATGTGTGAGATGTGGATTTACCCGAACAACAAGACAGAAACAATGAGATAAGTTCAAATCATCATTTTTTCATTACATTTCTAATTTATTTCATTAGAAGTTTTGTTATATATGTATATATATACATTTTTTTTTTCTACAAGCACATGGCAGGGAGGGGGCAGTGAGAGGGGGAGAGTTTTTCAGCAGAGGTGTACAACTGTGTAATATGAATGGGAAGTAATCAATGATTCCATGACTGCTAACATGATGCAAACGTGTGATTTACTTATCATTATCAAATGAGGGGAGGATGATATACCAGGCAAACGTCAAGTCATGTCAGTAAGATTTGAAGCAAATAAGATCTATGAGCACTCGCTTTTCAAATGGTGCCGGGTGTAGGACTCCACTGGGTTCAATGTAATGACTTTGTCAAAGACGCGTCAGGGTTGAAACGTTTCCATGTTGGTGATAATAAACACCCCACTTTAACGAGTGCTGCGTGATTCATCATTTTTCCAGATGTCAGTGTCAATGTCCCCCTCGCTAGACTGACTTCCTGTTGGAGGAATGTTAGGCCTTGCAATTAAATTTGGAGCAGCGTTGTGTTCCTCTAGCATGCTTCATGGCCATTTTAGCTTGCTTGTAACTCAAAAGGCAGCTATATTGTTTACACTCCTGACAGCAGGGCCGGACTGGCCCACCCGGACACCGGGAAAAATCCTGGTGGGCCGCCTGCTCCAGGGCCGCCTTGGCCACTTAAAGCCAATAGGCGGCAGCCACCACTATAAGAAGTTCGGCTGCTGCAACATCCGGCGGCAGCAGGCGAATTTCTTAAAGTGGCGACGGCCGTCGAACTGCTTAAAGTGGCGACGGCCGCTGAACTGCTTAAAGTGTTCGGAGGCTGCCGCCTCTTTAAGAAATTCTCCTGCTGCCGCCGGATGTTGCAGCAGCAGTTCCTGCGCGGTGCGGTGAGGAGGAAGAGACTGCAGGGTGAGTGAGAGCACGGGGAAGGGGGAAAGGGGAAGAGACACTACGGGGAAAGAGTGACACTACAGGTGGAAGGGGGGAGGGGGAAAGAGTGACACTACAGGGGGGAGGGGGAAAAAGTGACACTACAAGGGGAAGGGGGGGAGGGTGACTCTACAGGGGAAAGGGGGGGGAGTGTGACACCACTGTGGGAAGGGGGGGTAAGAGTGACACCACTGTGGGAAGGGGGTAAGAGTGACACCACAGGGGGAAGGGGGGGGGAAGAGTGACACCACAAGGGGAAGGCGGGGGAAGAGTGACACCACTGTGGGAAGGGGGGTAAGAGTGACACCACAGGGGGAAAGGGGGTAAGAGTGACACCACAGGGGGAAAGGGGGTAAGAGTGAAACCACAGGGGGAAAGGGGGTAAGAGTGACACCACTGTGTGAAGGGGGGTAAGAGTGACACCACAGGGGGAAGGGGGGGTAAGAGTGACACCACAGGGGGAAGGGGGGGGGAAGAGTGACACCACTGTGGGAAGGGGGGTAAGAGTGACACCACAGGGGGAAAGGGGGAAAGAGTGACACCACAGGGGGAAAGGGGGTAAGAGTGACACTACAGGGGGAAGGGGAGAGCGAGAGACACTACAGGGGAAGGGGAGAGGTGAGAGAGACACTACAGAACTGAGAGAGATACACTACAGGAGAGAGACACGCTACGAGAGAAACAGAGAGAGAGAGACGCTATGAGAGAGAGAGAGAGAGAGACTCTACGAGAGAGACGCTACGAGAGAGAGACGCTACGAGAGAGAGAGATGCTACGAGAGAGAGAGAGATGCTACGAGAGAGAGAGAGATGCTACGAGAGAGAGAGAGAGAGAGAAGCTACGAGAGAGAGAGACACTACGAGAGAGAAGAGAGACGCTACGAGAGAGAGAGACGCTACGAGAGAGAGAGACGCTACGAGAGAGAGAGACGCTACGAGAGACGCTACGAGAGAGAGAGAGGCTACGAGAGAGGCTTCGAGAGAGAGACGCTACGTGAGAGAGACGCTACGAGAGAGAGAGGCTACGAGAGAGAGAGGCTACGAGAGAGAGAGAGAGACTACGAGAGAGAGAGAGAGAGAGAGAGACGCTACGAGAGAGAGAGAGAGAGAGAGAGACGCTACGAGAGAGAAGAGACGCTACGAGAGAGAGACGCTACGAGAGAGAGAGAGGCTACGAGAGAGAGAGGCTACGAGAGAGAGACACGCTACGAGAGAGAGAGGCTACGAGAGAGAGAGAGAGAGAGAGAGAGGCTACGAGAGAGAGGCTACGAGAGAGAGAGAGAGAGAGAGAGAGAGAGGCTACGAGAGAGAGAGAGAGAGAGACTACGAGAGAGAGAGAGAGAGAGAGAGAGACGCCACGAGAGAGAGAGAGAGAGAGACGCTACGAGAGAGAATCTATGAGAGAGAAAGAGAGAGAGAGAGGCTACGAGAGAGAGAGAGAGAGAGAGAGGCTACGAGAGACAGAGAGAGACGCTACGAGAGAGAGAGAGAGAGAGACGCTACGAGAGAGAGAGAGAGAGAGAGAGAGAGAGAGAGAGAGAGAGGCTACAGAAATATGTACACAAGGATATGTCTCACACACTGCTCTGATATATACCTCTGCACAGGGCAATTCATATAACTCTGTGTACATACTGGAGATATATATTGCCCTAGGCAGGCTTATATATCAGTCTTATCTATAAATAATACTCTGTTCAGATGTGTTTTTAAAACATTCATGGTTTCCCCTTTTATGAACAAAAAAATTATATTATGCTATGGGGCTGGTTTAAAAATGTTATGCTATGGGGCTGGTATACAATTTTTTTCCAGGGCTGGTTTTTGTTCCCAGTCCGGCCCTGCCTGATAGTATCACTTTCATCTTTTCCAGATGTGCAGCTCCTTCAGCTAAGTGACTTATGACCTGATCCTGCCTCTCCATTATATGGGCATGGAACTGTTGCCACATTACACTGAGTACCAGCAGTCAGATCATGGACAGCAGCGTTGAATGCTGTCATTTTGTCTTCAGGAAAAGATGATGTTTAGGACATTGCAACACAGAATGTAGTCACCACATTCTCTTGCAGTTCACATGCATGGTTATCTGAATCCTGAACTATTGCATAAATTTAGCTATGCAGTTTTCATAGCTATTTACCTAATAAGTTAGCTGCCCATCACACAAGCCCATGGGTAACTCATTGCATGCTAATCATGTGATTGAATCTATGAAGGGTTACAGATTTCTATCACTATAGAAACATGGTACTTTTTTCTGATATGGGATCTCAGCCCATCATTTTTCAACTCAGAAAGGTAGATAAGGAATGCCAGCTCAATTAAGGAACACAGATACTAAAAATAATAATTCTAAAATCCTTGACTATTGCTTGTACATTGGACTGCAATCTTTTATCAGCCTGGCACTGGCATGACCATCTAGCCAAATACACCAGTAGCGCCTCAAGACTTGAGAGTGCCGGGCTTGTAATTGAGTAGCCTGAACTGCACAAGTTGTCAGGCTTCTCCTTCAGTTCTGCATTAATTACAATTGTTCACATTTATTTGGTTGAGTCTTTTCAGTGTAGGGAGACTTGAAAAGAAATTATTCATTAACTGGGTAAATTAATTCACCTACTATAAAAAGCTCCTGTGCTCCCCACTGGGGGACTCTGGAGCTTTGGCTATTAACCTTACCATAAGTAAAATGTACTGTATGTTCACCATAATTAAAGTTGAAGTAACTAGCACAAAAGCTAGCAAATTAGAGTCTATTTATATCAAGAACATATTCTTGGATCATTGATATTCTTGGATCAATGTATTACATGTGCTGATAATGACCATTTGCATGTGTTTTGTTTGCTTAAAAAGTGACTATATATTTAAAAATTGCTATTTTTAGGGATTTAAAGAAACAACGTCATGGAGGAGTGCTAAAATATCATGGCTTGGTCCAATGTTTGGCTGGTGTGGTAGGGAGTCATTGGTCACTTGCCTTCCAGCTCTTACAGATATTCTGGGCAAATAAATATTAAATTGAACAGCATGTATCTCCTAATCCCTTAGTACAAGACACTATAACTACTATAGACATATTTAAAAATAAGATTGGGAATTTGAATGGTCTGTCCAGGAGTGCCATGTTGAATATTTTGGTATGTGACATAATGTATATAGATTTGTCTACATTACTTGAACCCCTGTTAAAACCATTTGGCTAGCTATTTGACATTACAGAGACTATTTAAGCAACAAATTAATTTTGTTCCATAAAACTTGTATCCATTTTAATGTGTCTGTGGCACACTAATTTATGAAGCTTATGGTTTTGTAGTTTGAAGTGAAAATGTATGACCTCCATGTAATTTGTTAATAAGGTCAGTGATTACAAAACTAATATCAATCTGTCCTTCATTCGCCATTACAATAATGACTGTATTATTACTACTAATATTATTGTGGAGTTAAATTAACACTGTTTATGCATACTGGTGGATTAGCTGCATGCAAATGTGTTTCAGAAAGCTAATTCTGGGAATACAGGCTAACAGCTGCCACCTTGGTTCTCTAATTAATCAGGTTCCAGTGGAACAGCTACTGTGTATTTGCAATATGGCTGTAGCTTTGATAAGTTAAGCAGCTGAATTAAGCAAACCATGAAACAGACCAAAAATCCACACAACAAATATAGCCCTTGTTGTAGCACATTCGGCTGTTAATCTGTAAATATGCTGTTACAAGGTCTTTCAAATAGAGGGTCACTGAGCTTCCTAAAGTGTTTCCTTTGAGACGAATATTATTCTAGTGATCTATAGATTGGTCTACATTCCATATTTCTTTTATTTTTGTGTAGCCTCATCATTTGCACATGAAAAAGAAATGTACATTGCATTGATGTTTATTTATATAGTGCCAATAATTTACACAGCACTTGGTACAGAGCTTAGACAGAAAGTACACACTAGTGTAGCTGACACATTTTTCCCAACTGAAAATGCCTAACAACAACCCTCCATGTTTACTCACAAAAAGCAGACATTAGCTTACTCACTTTACCTCTGCCACAGGCGATGGCCACCACATCCCAGCATGACGGTAATGCAATCTTGGGGTCATTTCAGACCAGACTTTTCTCATGCCTGGGACCAACGCCTGCCATATTCCATTGCATCTGCCTGTTTAGCTCTCTGTGAAATCCAAGATCATACTCCCCTGCATGACATATACAATGGTATCAGGATGTTTCCCCAGATGTAAGTAACTTTCAACAGGACGTGGTGCACTTAACGCAACCTCCCCTTAGTAGTAGAAATCTGCTGATTGGTCTGCTCAGGCTGTAGCCGGCACTTTTGTAAGCTTCATTATTAACTTGGATCTGCATAGAGCAGAGGAGATCTGCATGGAAGAGGGGATTGCAATGAATTGACAAGTGAACTGCCAAAGTAGTTGAGCTGGAAAAATTCTCCAATGCAGCTATACTTCAAACTCTTCTATTTTGGCCTTAATTTAGCAAATTCCCTTGTCAATCCCCTGCAGTTCTCTGTTTTATGTCAAGTCACCTAGAGCTCTATTTGGTAGAGATGCAGAGGAGGCAGAGCGGCAGCGTTTGTAACCTGCGTGTGGTCCAGGAGTAACAGAGGGACTTCCGGCAAGGAGCAGCATATTAAAAACAACAACATAGTAGTGACTGTGAGGCAGTGAGTAGTGGCATTGAGCACAGTCGCCCTGTAAAAACACTCAATGACAGCAGTGTCCATTCTGGGCTATGCAGCGGAGATTCAGGGCTATAGCCCCAGTAGTCCACTCCTAGCAACGCCACGGCCTTTAACAGTAAGCTGCGTCCCACCTGATTTAACTGCCCATATTCTCATAATCTTAGTAAATGTTAAATTAGTTTGAATAAAGTTAATTTGTTTGTTTCAAACTGTTTTTGTATTACTGCTAAATAACCAAACACATTCTATGGCTAACAAGCTATTCTTCAATATGACTGTAAATAAAAAGAAAAATTAATGCGTTCCAACATGCACATGCATTTCTGATTATGCGGCCCCCCTCAGAAGTCCTAATCCTTAAACACAAAGCAGGTTATTAATAAAGATTAGTGGTAAAATGATAATATCATCTGCAAGATACAGGGAGCAATGACAGCAATGAAAGTCATAGTCAGTGAAAGGCACATAGCCCTGAAAATCATCAACATTTTAGCCATCATGTTCATTTGTATGTACTTGTGAGCAGGGCCAGCCTTAGGGTTGTGCGACCTGTGAGACCAAACAGGGTGCAAAACCCCAGGGGCGCAAAGTATACAAAAAAAAATACAAAAAAATACCAGCCCTCTACATGGCCGACCTGATGTATCCAGGGAGGGGGCGAAAGAACTGATGGGGAGGAGGGGGAGACAGAACTGATAAGGGGGAGAACTAACTGATATGGGGATGAGGAAACAGGTATGGTGAGAGGTGGGGGAGAGAGAACAGGTATGGGGGATAGAGAACAGGTATGGGGGGAGGAGAGAACAGATATGGGGAGGGTTAAAGAGTTAGCAACAGATATGGGGGGGAAGCTAACCGATATGGAGATGAGGAAACAGGTATGGTGAGAGGTGGGGGAGAGAGAACAGATATGGGGGGGTGGGGAGAGACATAAATGGGATGGGAGAGGATAGAGAGACATGGAAGGGAGACAAAAGCTTTAGTCCATTTATGGAGCGCAGAGGTCGTGCAGGGAAGTATCGGTTAATGAAGGAGGCGATGTATGGAGGGATCAATGGATGTATGGAAAAATAATACTGGCATATTATTGGGCAGATTGGCTGTGGCTTATTAATAAAATAACACTGGCATATTAATTGCAAAATAATACTTTAATGGACAAACAGTGGCATATTTTAATAGGCAAATTGACTGTTGCATATGTTAATGACAAAGTGACTTGTCATGTTAATTGGTACCTGACAGTGGCTTATTTTAATTGGGAAAGTGATGCTGTGGGGCAAAATAACATGTACTATGGGGGGAGTAACACTGTGGCTTTCTCTGCAGAGGCAGTTCTGTGGGACAAAGTGACACTGTGGTATGTTCTTTGGGGCAAACTGGCACTGTGGCAGGGTCTAGGACACTTGTTCGCCACATCTTCATCGCTGACAGTTCAGTGCTGCAGTTAGAACGCTGAACTGTCAGCAATGAAAGATAACGCGGCTGTTTCACCGCGGCTGCAGCTATGTAAGAGCTGACAGTTCAGCGCTGAACTGTCAGCTCTTACAAATCTAAAAGTAAAACGAAAATAGCCCCCTAATAAATGATTCCCAAACCCCAATAGTAACACTAAACCCCAATACTAACACTAAAATTAACCCCAATACTAAAATTAACCCCCTAAACCCTAATACTAACCCCCGACCCCTAATACTAAAATTAACCCCCTAAACCCTAATACTAACCCTAATACTAACCCCTGACCCCTAATACTAAAATCAACCCCCTTAACCCTAATACTAACCCTAAAACTAACCCCTGACCCCTAATACTAAAATTAACCCCTAACACTAAACACTAACCCTAATACTAACCCTAATATTAACCCCTGACCCCTAATACTAAAATTAACCCCTAACACTAAACACTAACACTAAACACTAAACCCTAATACTAAAACTAAAATTAACCCCAATACTAAAATTAACCCCCTAAACCCTAATTCTAACCCCCTAAACCCTAATTCTAACCAAACTAAAATCGGTAAAATACTTACCTTTAACGATGAAATGTCCCGCGATGAAATCTCCAGCGACGATCTGTCTTGTGCGGCAGAGTCGGCGGTGAAGCGGCTGCGCGGAAGCAGCGCGATGAAGAGTCCCATCCCCCTGTGGCATGCCAAACTGGTAAACTGTGTGTGTGCAATATGAGTGCAAACCAAGTGCTGAGGGTGCAGTCTAGGTGCATAGCAAGTGCTGTGGAAACTGTATGGTGCTGTGGTAAGTCCTTTAGGTGCAAAGTGGTTGCAGAAAAAGGAAATAAAAACAAGAAATGCAATATCTCAATAACATTTTTATTACATATACAAATAGTTGATGTCATATGAAAATATCACATTCAAATATTTGTGGGCGCAATATGGTACTATGGCAAGGGAAATCTGGCGCAGATGGGGCCATTTGGTGCTGTAGCTAGTGCTGTGCATGACACCTAGAGTCGCGTGGCGTGGAGTCAAATACTCCAGCAAGTGCCTTGATCATGTGTGTATGAATAATGTGGGGCATAGTGTTAACATAAAAACACATTAGAAATTGCTAATCAGACAATGGCAGCTTGATCCTTCTATTAAGATTTTTTTATTAGGTTTATCAACCCTTTGCATGCCTGCACTGATAATGATCATGACAATGTCAAAAATGATAAAATTATGCCCCCCCCCCCCCCCAAATAATTTCTGTGGATGCCCAAGTTTGAATAGATTTCATCGGAGAAAGCCCAGAATGATTCTTAGGTGCAGACGACAGGATTGGGCTAAAGACTGAATATGGGGAACAAAGGAGAACGCAAAATGAGACCCCAAGACAGTCAGTGGGTACAATTGCAACATTTTTGACGATGATTATGAAGTCAAGTATAGGGACGAAGTTTGAGGAAGAGAAGATGGTTTTAGGTAGCGATCAGACATCCAAGTGGAGCTGGCCGACAGACAGTCAAAGACAGGTGACACAAAGGGGGAGTGAGTTCAGGGGAGGAGAGGAAGATCTGAGTGTTGTTTGCATAGAGTAGAAAATGTTGGTGTCTGAAATTCCTTAACTGGGTCACAGTTGATACCTTAAACAAGATAGATGCTTTATGTGATATTATCTTTTTCCTATTTTGTATTGTTTCTTTCAATCTGTTTATATTCTATATATAAAAAAATGAATAAAACAATAATATATTTTTAACATTTATTTTTTTATATTCTCTAAAAAGTGAACTGAGACAATAAGGCATTCATATATGCTGCTACAATGTGTCTTTCTTCCATAGAATCAGAGAGCAAAAAAAAAAAAGAGACCAAAATAAAACAATTGTGTTGTAAACCAAACAAATCTAAAGCAATTATTGTTAGAAAACAATAAATATCCAGCTTGTAGAATGACAGCTTGGGGATAATACATTACTGTAATAAGCCATTCAAAAAATAACAATGCAATCATCTCACCAAAACAAATATAGACACAAAACACTTTTATACCATAAAATCCCATCTGTTCAATAACTGGTTTCAACAGTGTAAAAGAGGTAGATAGTAATTTAAAAAAAAAAAGAAAGATAATTATTTATTTGTGAAGAAAACATAAAAGAACAAATAAAAAAATGGTTCATTATTTATTAAAGGGAATTCTGTGGTAAGTGATCATCAGGAACTGATTGGCTTCTGGGGATAGTTTTCTCAAAATTGCTCTTTACACGTAACCTGTCTACAGATCGTTTTGTTCATTGTCCTTTAAATAAGTATCTCCTGGGCCTACGAATGCATTTACTAACCTTTGACTAATAATGCTTTTACTGTAGATTCAAGGCTAATAATTTAGATCCCCAATTAAGCCAGAGGCACCTCATGTTAACATCATGACCCACAAAGTATTTAGTTGTCATCACTATTATATATAGGAAATTTATAAATTCTCATATATTCCAAAATATAATATAAGAATGTAATGATATTGACACCCTGGTGTTTGGGCTTTATACCTGCCAGTAGTAACATCTGGAGCAACAGGATTAATTAGACAAGTTAGTATTTTATAACAAGAACACTTCATTCTCTCATTTGCATCTACAAACTTCCTTGTTAGTGACATGCTTGTTGTGATTGTTGCAGTGTGAAAAAAAAAAACCTGAAATACATGAGCTTAAAATAAATACACTGAACAAAATGTTGTGACAATTTCTTCATTAGAAAAAAAGTACGGTTCTTAACATTGTCTTTGGTCTGTCTGCTACATTACATTACATTACATTAACATTTATTTGTACAGCGCCACCAATTCTTGTAGCGCTTGGTACAGAGCATAGAAAGGAACTACATACTAAGTTAGACAAACTAGTACAGACTAGTACATGAGGTAGAGAACCCTGCTCGTAAGCTTACAATCTACAGTGACAACAACAATGTATTTCACCTGTGGCGATTATCCAACTTAATGGTACTCATTCTATCGATCTCGGATGGATGAAACGGAAAACCAGTCTTTATTTCTGAGGCTTAAACAGGTGATAGAGGTAACGTTTGGTACATTAATCAACTGAGATATCTCCCTGGCTTGTAAAAACGCAACTGATTGCACCCAGTTTTATTTTGTATTGCTGATGTACTAAGCTGTTTATTTTAATTAAAAGCAGCACAATTCTCAGTGACATTAAGGCTGTGCCTATGCTTGTTATTGCTCGTCAATTTAGCTCTCTGTCAAATTAGTGTCTTGTTGACTTACTGGTTTTTCGACTTGATGCTTTTCACCCTCCAGGATCAACGCTACACATTTTAATATGGGTTGATAATTTTCCCCTACATTTGCTTGTCATTTACACTACATTCACTTCACAGTTTCTAAATTACAGTTATCCTGCATTCCATATTTCTTTATGCATGACTGCGTCTATCACAAAAAAGGCAAAAAAAAACAAACAATACAAAAATATCTCAGTTACAAAATTAAAAATTGGACTCCCTTGGTACGAGATGAATGTCTTTTTTCAGTTATAGCAATGTTTAAACCTTCCATTAATCAGAAATGCACTTTTATATGTGTGTAACATTAAAACTGTGTCCTCTAACCACAGGTTAAATACCAGCAGCTATTTATAGTACTTCGCTTAGAATGACTTGTCTAGACTTTGTATCTTTGCCCACAAGGATTAAATAATGAATTCAATTAAATTTGTATCTATTATTTTTGCGAACTACAAAAAAAAATACACCATATGGACTGGAATTTCAAAATCAAAACGGAAGCTTCTCTCAGAGTATTACAGAGGCCCAGCTCCCAATCCAATTTGTTATAGGGGCGACAGGGCAAGTAGCTCTGGCCCATGACATATTTTATAAGGGGCCAGTTGCCATTCATTATATTTTATGGGCAAGTGACAGTCTGCTGGCATGAGGAAGGGGGTGGTTAAAATGTATTTAATTATTTCAATTTGTAATTTCATATAGCCAGTTATAACCAAATAGGGCTTAAAAATCAGCAGAAACTGCCTATTTCAGGCCGAAATCGGCTATATTGAGTTGCCAAATTTTGGAAAATTTTGAAATTTGGACACTGATATGGCCCCATCTATATTGGGCAGACCCTTAGGAATCTCAAAATGTATGCCCCCTAGTAGTGGTATAAAGTGCAACAATAGGATAAGTGAAGTGAAACACTGAAATTTAAACCAGTTTGTTCATACGTGAAAACGCAGCTGCTTCAAAGTACTCCTACAAAGAAAATCATAGTGCAACATGTATTACTCAAAGTGAATTCAATATGTGGTATTGCACTCACAAACAAATGTTAAAATCTGCACTCAGTAAAATGAGGGTTTGGCCCTCGTTTTAGGATCCTTATTTGATTCTGTGCAAAAAGCACAGGGAAGTATAATTTTGATAAACAAAACCTCCTTTATTGGAGAAACTTATAGAATGAAGAGGCCCAGTAGGTAGGCAGAACAACAGTACAAATAAATGGTCCCAAAAAGTCCTAAGAGGGGTGCAGAAAATAAATCACGCCTCTCTATGCATTTCGCCAAGCACTGTCTCGGCATCCTCATGACAACTGGCTATGTATTTGTGCTTGAAGCTGTGCACAATATATACCTCCGTTTATTTCATCCCGTATGTCACCAAGCGGTAATGTACTTCCTACTTCTGGTCCCGTGTAAACGCTGGCCTCAGGAGTGATGTTTGCATTCCACTTGCGTTCCACCTTCATCACCATGCATTTCAATATTTCCCCTCTGCGTTCCACACTCATCGTCAGAAACAAATGTGAAAAAAATGTCTCTGCAGCAGGCTGGCTTCTTGCAGTTCATGAGGTCTCATTTTCACAAAATAATCACAGTAAAAATATATACTTTACATTAATACAAAAATATTAAAACAGTCTCAACATTATTAAATGCACACTGCTAAAATTGTTATTGTAGGGAAACAGCAAAAACAAGAACAATAAACAAATATGTTAAAATCAGTTGTAGCAAAAGAGTAAAACTATAAGATATAAAATGTGTAATCAACATAATATATAATTTTGAGTGGATAAAGGTACAGGAAAATATTTTTTTTTATCTGAAAGTGACAAGCATCATGTCAAATCATGTGCATATCTTACAAAATCCACATTTGTGGAAACCACTAGGTTTCTCACTTAAAAAGTTAGTAGGATTTAATTTTGTATTTTGGGGCAGGGCACTGGGTGCAATCAAGGAATTAAAATGTTCAGTTTTCTTAAAAATAACAGTGGGACGTGTGGGTAGGATTTATTTTAAAACAGTGACACCTTCTAAAATTGGTCAACACTTTTCCAAGGCTTTTTTGTATATGGTTATGTCTGGAGTTGAATGTAGTGATAAATACTCAATTGTTCCTTTCTCTTTTTTACTTCTGCTAAATCTTTATTTATCTTCTGATTTTGGATAACTTTTTCTCTAAATTTCAGGCTTTACAGCATTAGCCTGCTCTTCAAAAAACTCATCTTTAGAACAGTTTCTTTTCACTCTCATAAGTTGGCCTTCAAGCATCTGTTGTTTTGAAAAAAATATTTGTACATATTTTATTATCTTCAATGTAAAGAGTCAAATCTACTGATATACTACTTATATTTCAGTTAAATTGTAGGCCATAGCCATTCTTATTTAAAGGGTCACTCCCACCAAAAAGTTTCTTTTTGTTCTATTTTGTATTTTTGATGTCAGATTTTGTTTTGTTATGTGACTGTATTTAATAAAATATGTAACTAAACAAGTGTGACTGGGCACTGCCAATTTTTCACTTTGGGTCTGGGGACATAGAATGCAGTCTCTAAGCCTGAATTCTGACCATAGACTTGCATTGAATGGGGGGTAACGTAACTATTACATCACAAGGGGGTGGAGTTATGATCCTGTTTGATAAGGTTCATCTCCTCTCTTTGTGTTGTGTAAAAAAAGTTGTACACAGCCACATAGTCCTGCCACATAGTCCTGCCCACTATGATACACAGGAGCCAATAAGAGAGCAGGGGAGTATCTTATGCCATCATCATACAGGCTTTTGCCACTGTTGTAAAGTGAGACTGGCTAGAAGAGCTAGGAAATAAACACCTTATTTTTTACTCCTTTCATATGCAAATAATTTAATCAAATAAAAAAAACAGCTACATATGATTTTTATATGTGTTTGTTTTAAATAACCAGGTTATCTAGTTACATCTTATGTAAGTGGTAGTGTCCCTTTAAGGATGAAACGAAATCCTTCAGAGATGCCTCAGTGCCTCTCTGTATGATAAGAATGTTATCTATATAGCGGCTATATATACGATATTCTCATCATGGAGAGGCAATGAGATAGATGTCACTGAAGAAGCCCTGTGCAGTGCGAAATGCGTCTGACATAATTTTCCGGTAATAGCAGGAAATTCAACGGCCAGTGAATGAAACCAGCGCTTTTGCTAATTTACACAGTTTTTAAACTAATTTATGACTTTCGAGAAAAGTGGTCACCAAAAGTTATTAAGTTAAATTATTTAAACCTTGTTTCTATTTTTATTAAAAGCATTTTACACTATGAGCATTTCTTCTCTTTTTATCTGAGTATCTACCCTACACCAAGAGGTGGAATCAACGCTAAAGGAGTGCATGTCAAGTGTATACATCCTGTGGATGTTTTAAGATTGAGCAGTAGTGTGTTTCATTCAAGTGTGTATATGCAGAGAGCACTATTGTTGTCTTCTTTCCACTTTTTATTTCTTTTTTTTTTAGCAAATATCCCTGAAGGAGAAGATTCCAGGAGTTTGCAGGAAGATATTTATAACACCATCAAAATGTAAGTATTGATCTCTATGTTTGAGACATGTGGTGTATGTTTGTTAAACAATCTGTAGCGCTCCATCTTTTCTCTCTTGTTACTTTGTTTTCTAGGAGTAGTTAAAGAGGACTAACCCCTTAGTTGTATGCAGCAGCTTGTTAATTAGATTATAAGAGATCCTTTAAATTAGCACCTGAAAACAGTTAAACTTGAAATTAGCTAAACTTGGTTAAGTTCAGAAACAAGAGGGTACCATCCTGTACATAACCTAATGTTTTAGTTTTTTTATCTATCAAAATGTTTATCTTATTTCCCCCGAAAATCATTTGCCTTCAACCATTCATATACAGCCAGTATCTCTTGAGATCTATGGGCTTTAGTAATGAAAGAGAGAACTGCTGGGAATTGAAAAATTCAGACCAAAATAGCAGAATTTGAAGCAAAGCCGAATTGGAGAATATTTCCAACTTGGTTGCTTTCGCCTTAAGCTTGCAATTTCCTTGTCAATTACCTACAAATCCCTCTTTCATAAATACATTCATCTGGGTCCTTCAGTAACAGTTCAGATTCATATAAATGAATGTATAATCACATGCATACAATTGGAAAATTTTCCCAAATTTGGTACTTTGGCCTAAAGTTTTAAATTCCCATCTAAATTCCCTGCAGTTGTCTCTTTATTGAGAAGACCCTAGAGATTCTTTATAATATTAACAATTATCCTCCAATTTTCTGCTGAGTATGCAGTTCAGTAGATAAACATGACAATATGTTTGCCATGCTTTATCCTTTCTTATTTAATTAAAAATTGCTGTCTGATGGGAGCGACGCTATTGTCAAAATACTTAGGAAGAAATGACACTAATTGTTACTAAACGCTTAGGGCAAATTTTGCATCAGTCTCTTTTCTAATTGTCAAGGCATGTGTGTTGCGTTATACAGCCCACTAAGTCAATGAGTCTTGAGTCAAACTTAACTGGCTATGCATCATATCGCTTGGAGCATGTCAGTAACGATAGAACCATCTTCAATGAGCAGATAGACCATGAAGATAAACAACTCATATCCATGTCCATTCATACACATTTGGATTCAAATTCTAAATTTAGCAACAAGTGAGATATTTGCAATTATAATAAGCAGTAGATCTGACAATAAATAATGTTTTAGTTAAACTGGATTTGTATATTTTATTAGAGGGACTCCACAACTTAAACATTATTTACACTGTGAAAATACAGAACTATAACGATCAAAAATGATCTATAGAATTGCACGCAAATGCCTAAATTAAAGGTGCCGTTACACAAACTTCTTTTTACACATTTAAAGTACTTATATTAGTGTGTAGTACTGCTGTATCTGGTTCAAATTAAATTAGTCTTGATTTTAAAAACTTGCCTTTTATTCTATAGTTTGCGGCAACAGCTTTAGCTTTGAATTCTTCCTGGGATTGCATTTTTGTCATTGAAGCTCTCTCAACCCCTGTTACCCCTCCCATATCTGACATCATCACAAGCACAGCAGAGCGGAAGAGGCTGCAGGGTCCTAAAATCCTCCTTTTCCTCCAACCCACTAGAGAGTCACTGCTGCAGCTCTTGATGGGAAACTCGTTACTTACTATGCTGACACTTAAAACAAATGAGTTTAGCAATAGTCACCATTTATGTCTTTTTCTGATATTTTCGCATGTTATAAGGCAACTGAAAGCAGCAAATTGCTTTTTCCTAACCATTTTCTCCTACCGTAGCATCACCCTAAAACTAACTCTAGATCCATAGACATGTTACCATAACCCTAGATCTATAACAAACTGATGTTTTGATTATGAAGTGTAATGTTTTCTGACTGCCGATTGAGGCAGTCTAGCAACATCAACAGAGTGACGGAAGTGATCAATGATCACGTCCAAAGTACTTGCCACAACACGGAGGTGTCATATTGGAATGACATGAGCGACGTGAGCGGTGGGGGTGGACATTGATGTTTGGGGAAAAGCTATTTTGGGCACTGCCATGCTATTTGTGGTCAAATATGGCACCAATAAGCTATTTGGGGGCACATATAATCTGTTTGGGAGCAAATATGACACAGAAAAGTTGTTTGGGACATATATGGCACACATATGCTGTTTGAGGGCAAAGTTCGGGGTTAAATATGTCACAGTTTGGGGGCTAACATTGCACTGATAAGCTATTTAAGGACACATGTGGCACTGACAAGCTGTTTAGGGGCAAATATGGGTATCAAGAAGTAGAGGTTGTGATTGGCAGAGGGTGCTGCTCATCTCTGCCCAGTCTGATGATGCTCTGATGAACTCATTAGAAAGATCTCTCTAACAGATCATGTAACAGATCATGTAGGTCTGTTAGTCTCAAACCTCAGACCACGTAGTAATGACTAGGTAACGTGACACAGAATGGTCTCACAGAATCGTCACACAGAATCGTTTCAGTGCACGAGGAGGCAGTGCTTACTGAGGTCTGAGCAAAATCTCTCTCAGTTGTCTGCTGAAAAACTCCAGTCCATTCATGTAAGATTCTATTTGTTTGTATTACATTTTGTATATCTATACACCTGCTCTTCTGCTGTTTTTTCACTTATGCATCTCCTGTTTTTACTGTATTACACTATATTTTTTATGCATATCTTTCCATGTATGTCTATATGAGATACTGTGAAGATTCCAAGAACCATCTATAAGGAATTAACATTTGCATAATTTTAGGAGGTGTTCACCAACCACATCATTCTGGTGTGTTTTTTCTATATTTCTGTTTCTTTGTGGGGAGCAGAGAAACACAAAGGTTGTTGCAGCTTGTGGGGTTTAAGCGCTAGAATACACACATTTTTTTCCATTCATTCACATTATGGTTGCTATTCAGATATGTGGCACACTAGTGTGCAAACGTGGGAAATTGGTGGCCTATTTATTTATTTGTTTGAAAGTAGTGAATGTGGGCTATATTGTTATCAGTTAGGCTCTATGTTTGATGATTGAATGAAGCTAGGGAATAATTAATCAATAATGATGCCAAGACAATGAGTTTGCAGTGTATAATTAAAGGTTACACCTTTCAGTTTCAATGGAAGTTCATGTAGAAGGAGAAACGAAAATAGGTGTTATTCTAAAGATGCCAACTTCCAAAAAGAATGTAAACATCCAGTCAGGCAGAAGAAAGACAATCTCAGTTCTGTTGTAAAAACTTTGTAAAAATGTATATTCGATCCCACCTGTACTCATGGTGAAATATTGAGCTAGACTATGTCATTTTATCTTTTTCACCAGCAAAGGGCATGTGGTCAGTGTAGTTCCTTAGAAAGTGAGTTGAGAATCCTTGCAGATGGCAATTCAATGAAACTAAGGTGTGAGCATAAGGAGCAAACAAACGCTGTATGGATCCTAATGAAGAGGAAGAAAGGCTGGCCCATTCAGTGGTGTATCTTGGTTTTGTGCTGCCCTAGGCAGACAAAATTTGGGCACCCTCTCACCCAAGTTGCACACCCACATATGACCCATAAACCACATTACACACCCAGGACATGCTCCATCGCCCCACCACATGCCCCATCACACACATGCACACACATTAAGTGCCCGATCTCTGATTGTGTGTTTGTTTTTCTCCCCACACGCAGTGAGGTGAAGGTTTTCCGCCAATCTTGCAGAGTAGTGTAGATCACTCGGTGGGGAGGCACAGGCAGCATTGGCTATGTGTGTTAAACTCACTCAGAACTCAATCAGTGCTGCCTCGCACTCCCCAACCATAGTGATAATTCCAAACATCGGAGAACACAGATGGGGGGATGAGAGAGGAGAGAACACAGACGGGGGGATGAGAGAGCAGAAAACACAGAATGGGGTGAGATAAGAGTAGAGAGAACACAGAAGGGGGGATGAGAGGAGAGAATACAGAAGGGGGGATGAGAGCATACATGCACACACACATATGGGGCTATTCAATAAAAGGTAAGATGAAGTTAATAGCATGTGAGTTGAAGTGAAAGGAACATTTCATCTCACCAATTCAGCTATACATTGTGCTGGAACAAACCTGATGAGTTCACTTAGCGGGGGAACTATCCAGGTTTGTTACTGCATAATGTATAGCTGAATTGGTGAGATGAAATATTCATCTCACCTCAACTCTCCTGCTATTCACTTCTCCTTCAAATCATTTTTAATATTTTCTGGTAAGAAATGGGGTACAGAAAGAAAAAGGGAGCACGTCACAGTACATTTATAAGGGTATAATTAACAAGACAATTAATGGAACAAGTGATACCAATGGTAATTAAATAAATAATAAAACATTTAAAAAAAAATAAAAAGAGAAAGGGAAAGTCAACATGTTTAAAAATTCACTTCAACTCACCTCAACTCACCTTTTAGTAAATAGCCTCAATATATTAAGTAACATACACACACACACAAGTCAGAAGTTTTTTTGTTGTTTAAGATAAAAGAAAAAAAAAACAGTACATCCATCAATATGTCCCCCCTCCTTTCTTCTATACCTCATTGCAGGGAAGGGGGAATTTCTGTTCCAGCCTGGTCTGTGCCTCTAACACAGGCACAAACCATCTAGTTTCTAGCACTGCTGGTCACACCCGGTGCTCAAACACTAGAGAGTGATACTCCCTCGTGCTCAGCTAGAAAAAAAAAAAAAAAATCCCAGCAGTGAGGGCACCATGCGCAGACAAAAAGAGTCCATTTTAGGGACAATTTAATTGTGTTCCATAAAACTTGTCTCTGTGTTGTATTGTAGGAGGCGGTAGGTATAAAAATAGATATTTCATCTAGGATAGTGTAAACTGCATAAGGGTCTTAGTCTAAATCAGCCACTGGATATTTTTTTGGGCTTTAACCACCATTGTCATTTGTAGTATCTAATATAGTTATCTGAAGCAACCTTAGGCAGATTCAAAATATAATAATGGAGAGTTTGAAATATTTACCTCTAAGACACAGTTCTGGATTTGTAAATGCACTTAGTGCATGCACAGCCGACATATAACAAAAACAAGCAAATGTGCGTGAAAAGTGTCAGAGAACCTCTCCCAAACTCATTTTGGTGGATGCATTATAGCAACCCAAGCAAAGTGTCAAGATTTTTTTTTTTTAAAAGGTGCTTTTATAAATTAGATCAATTTAGCTACTTTATACATACCCCCTATATCTCACATCCACTGTAGCAATTAATAGTGTGGAGCTACAACTGATTTAAAACAACAAAAAACAAATGCATTTATTTTATGAAATTCAACTTAAAGCCTACACCCTAGCAAATCTTTCTTTCCAGTCATGATGTCAAATTCATTACAAATAGAGTTATAGGTTATTGGCAGATACTGTATATTTTTAAGTAAGTGCTCTATATTTTTAAAAGGTTGCTCAAGTTAATAATGGAACAGCCATGTTTAGATCAGTTATGCATTGTCTCCTGCTTACTTCCCCATCTGAAATAAAATTGGAAATAGCATTACCAATATTTCTAGTGACTGCCTTCCCCTGTGTCGAATTAATAGAGGTCCACCAAAGGTTATTATTATCATAATTTATTTATAAAACACCAACATATGAATAACTGCTGTGATATGAAAAACAGCATACAATAAAATGGGGACAAAAATTAAACACAAAGACCTTGAAACATAACTGAATGGAAGCATTTTTCCAACTTGGCAACTTTGGCCTTGAGTTTGCTGTTCCCTTCTCAATTACCTGCAGTACTCTCTTTCATGAATAAAGCCAAAGAAAACAATTAGAACAAGGCCCAGCTTGCTAAAGCTTACAATCTGGAGTAAAAAATGTTAACCTGATTGATTGGGCCAGACTTAATGCCACTTATTAACTCAATGCCACGTATAACTCTTGTGTGGCACGTTATTCCTAGTGGAATAACATCTGATTCAGTGCCAACCGAGAGAGCACTAAACTGTGCGTTAAATAAACTGTAAATTAACCACAGGGATATTTAATTTTATTATTTTAGGAGGCCAATGTGGTCGAATTTGGAATTTGGCTGCTGAAATGGTAGCCTTGGTTCTCCCCATAGACTTAACAGGGCAATTTCAGGAGGACCTTGGCTATTATGGAAATAACCAAAGTCCTCCCATAAAATTGGCCCCTTTATGTCTATGGGGAGGAACAAGGCTATAATTCAACAGCCAAACTCCAGGTGTACTCACAAAAAATAATAAATAAGAATTGAATAATAATAATATTTAAGAACGTTGTTTCTTAAAAAAATAAAATAAAATAAAATAAAATTGCAATGCATTCCAGTTGTACAGGGAGAGGTATTAGCAATAGAAAGATGGAAGGGCTCATGCCATTGTACACTGGTGTACACAAGTGAGCACTGGTGAGACCTCACTTGGAGTATTGTACGTCATACTGGAGACCGTACCTCCAGAAGGATATTGATCTTTTGGAAAAAGTTCAGAGAGGAGCTGATCAGCTAGTTCATGGGTTGAAGAATAAAACTTACCAGGAAAGGTTAAAGGATCTTAACATGTATAACTTGGAGGAAAGATGTAACCGAGGGATATGAAACATGTAAATACAAAAAGGGAATCAACACAGTAAAGGAGGAGACGATATTTAAAAGAAGAAAAACTAGTGAAAGCTGGATACATTTTACTTAAACATTCTGTGGTCAAACGGCCTGTTTGGGCATGGCTCACCGGGTCTGTAAAGATCCTGATTGGCTCCCTGCCTATCTGCCACTGGCCCTTGATCACCCTGCGATTTGGTCCAGGAGTGTAAAGATGCCACCTTGGTGCTTAACTTGGATGCTAATATCTGGTGAACCCAATTTCAGAGGCGGGCTGGGGTGTTGGTCCTTTAAGAGTCAGTGAATACCACTGGATTTTGCTGTTCATCCTCCTGAACTTAAATCTGCAGAAATTGGCAAATAAATGCAGAAATCAGCCATATTGGGTAGCCAAATTTAAGCTTTCTCTGCAATTCGGCTTTTTGCCCCGATCTTGACCCATTTTGAGCAAGACTGGGGCATTTTGGGTAGACCAAATAGCAATTTAGGAAATATGTGTGAAAATAGTTCATGGATACTTTTGAGTGTTCATGACAAACAGTGTTTTGCTATTTTTCTGAGACTGGTTTAGTCCGCGAACCTTGCACTTGAGGATGATTGGTCACTGTTTGATCCTGGCAGCTGCCTATTTCTCACATGGATCTCAGTTTATTTATTTTTTTGGTAAAAGCTTTTTGCATTTCCCAGGCATATATGGATAGTTGTGTGAACTCTAGAGCATAATGTTTGGCTTCCTGCAACAAATCACACAGTGAAACTATAATGGGCCAATTAGACCCCACATTATAGCTACCAAGTTAGACAGGTATAATTAAATGTATTTGAGGGTAACTCATCTGCCATGGCATGATTCTAGACTGATACATCCAGACTAATTTAGATGATCAAAGCACAGCTTAACTTTAATTAAAATTCACACATTCAACTCACCACAATCTCCTCCTGCTGTCAGTTGTTTGCCAGCTTTGTATCATAAACTTATAATTAGAGTTGAGCGGACACCTGGATGTTCGGCAGGTTCGGCCGAACTTCGAAAAAATGTCCGGGTCCGTGCTCTAACTTGACCCCAAACTTGACCCCGAACCCCATTGAAGTCAGTGGGGACACAAACTTTTGGCCACTAAAATGCCTCTAAAAAAGTCCTGGAAAGGACTAGAGGGCTGCAAAATGAAGTAAAATGTGGGTAAGAGTAGGACAAGTGCCCTGCAAGCAAATGTGGATAGATAAATAACTTAAAATAACATAAAATACATACAAATTACAAATACAGCTGAGCCAAAAAATAGCACTAGATGGAATCTTTGATTTTAGCTTTGGAAGAACACAAATCTAAACCTAAAGCATGGCTGCCAGGAGGATCAACAGAATTATCCATTTGAGAGAGCGTTGGAGTGCAGGGTATTCTCTTTATACTATACATAGGTTGAGGAGGCGGTGACCGTGGCAGTGTAGGTGGAAGCGGTGCTGGAGGAGGAGGAGGAGGTAGCCAGATCTTCAAAGTACGCTATAAGCACAGTATTGGACTGTTCTATTTGACTCTCAGATATGTAGTGCACCGCAAGACGCAAATGTACTATTTAGCACCTAAAACAATTTGAATTTTTCAAAGTGTGCTGTAAGCACAGTATTGGACTGTTCTATTTAACTCTCAGATATGAAGTGCACCGCAAGGCGCAAATGTACTATTTAGCACCCAAAACAATTAGAATTTTTCAAAGTGCACTGCAAGCACAGTATTGGACTGTTCTATTTGACTCTCAGATATGAAGTGCACCGCAAGACGCAAATGTACTATTTACCACCCAAAACTATTAGAGTTTTTCAAAGTGCGCTGTAAGCACAGTATTTGATGGTTCTATTTGACTCTCAGATATGAACTGCAGGACGCAAATGTAATATTTAACACCAACAAATTGCAGTATTTAAAAATGCCTAGATGTTGCCCACTGAGCTAACAGAACAGGATTAAAGTCATGTGCCTGGCACACATGCAGTTGCAAGTGCACTGCACTCTCTGTGGCACTGGGCTCAGGGCAGGGTACAAATATGTAGTATAGCACCCACTAAAATAATCACTGTAATTTGAATAATCGCTGTAGGATTATGCCCCTCAATATGCCAAGATTATGCCCCTCAATATGCCATTATTATGCCTCTCAATGTGCCAGGACTTAGCCACCCAATATGCCAGGATTATTATGCCACTCAATATGCCAGGATTTTCCCACACAATATGCCAGGATTATGCCCCTCAATATGCCAGGATTATGCCCCTCAATATGCCAGGATTATGCCTCTCAATATGCCAGGACTTAGCCACCCAATATGCCAGGATTATTATGCCCCTCAATTTCCCAGGATTTTGCCCCTCAATATGCCAGGATTATGCCCCTCAATATGCCAGGATTATTATGCCCCTCATCCCAGGATTTTGCCCCTCAATATGCCAGGATTATGCCCCTCAATATGCCAGGACTTAGCCACCTAATATGCCAGGATTATTATGCCACTCAATATGCCAGGATTTTCCCACACAATATGCCAAGATTTTGCCCCTCAATATGCCAGGATTATGCCACTCAATATGCCAGGATTTTCCCACACAATATGCCAGGATTATGCCTCTCAATATGCCAGGATTATGCCCCTCAATATGCCAGGATTATGCCTCTCAATATGCCAGGACTTAGCCACCCAATATGCCAGGATTATTATGCCACTCAATATGCCAGGATTTTCCCACACAATATTCCAGGATTATGCCCCTCAATATGCCAGGATTATGCCTCTCAGTGTGCGAGGATATAGCCACCCTCTTCCTCCCCCCTTCCCCCTTACTCACCTCCTCGCTGCTGCTCTGTCTCCCGGTGCTGCAGGTCCGTGGCCGTGAGGGAAGCGTTGTGCGTTCCTGTCCAGCCAATGTGCATTCAATAAAGTTTTTTGAACTTTATTGAATCCGCATCGGCTGGAGGGGAGCGCAAAATGCCTCCATCACAGCCACGGACCTGCACCGGGAGACAGAGTAGCAGCGAGGAGGTAAGTAAGGGGGAAGGTTCCGGCGCCCCCTGCTAAGTTGCGCCCTAGGCGGCTGCCTAGGTCACCTTACAGGGGGCGCCGGCCCTGCCGTACCCCGAACTCCAACACGAGCATACAGTGGAATGTCTGTGTTCGGGTCCGGGGTCCAAAAACCGTAATGTTCGGTACGAACCCGAACAGTGTGGTTCGGGTTCGCTCAACACTACTTATAATATGTTTTCTCTGGTGGTAAGATCTTTTAAAAATCACAAAATAATGTAAAAAAGAATCTCTTTTTCCCCCAATAAAGCACAGTCGGATAAAACATTCAAGTTAAAGCAAATTATATTATTATGAAACAGTTATGACTTTAAATTCCCCCTACTAAATCCTACTAAAAACTCGGTTATACATTTTGAAACATTATGTGCATCCCCTGCTTTCCAAAATACACAGGCATTCGCCTTACTTTAATCAAAATATTTCCTTGTTTTTATAGTTATCATGACTATAAAGATGAAACCCCTGCTGGCTGACTAATATTGCTTGATGGTATAAATTATGGAAAGAACTATGAAGCAGATAATCAAAGCTCTTAAGCTTAGATGGAGACAGACTTGTTAAGATAAACTGTATCTTTGATTCTGACTAGAACATGTAAAACAAATCAGTAAGAATAATTTAAGGAGCCTGATAGAACTGCATAAAATAGTAACCAGTATTAATATTCATCATAAAAAAATCCTATATATTTAAATATAACATATTCAGTATTGATATGCATCCTCTTGATTATTACTATTACATGGCCAGCCATACAATGGGAGTTGTAGTTTAGAGCAGCTGGTATTGCAGCCATCACTGATCCGTAACGCTGCAATTTATTCAGGTTTAAAAAAACAACATCCTGTTCAAGGAAAGCTGATCCAAATGCATGCTTTATCTGCTGAATAAGAGTGTTTTTATACTCTGTGACCTCACACATCCTACAGATACAAACACAATCTGCTAATATAAGCAATATACAGGGCACAACAGTATCAGAATGTTGATAATGCATGAAAATATTTATTCTGCAAACCCTATATTTTAGGGTCAGGAGAAAAATGTATTTTTCTGGACGAATACACTCAGAACAATGGCTTAACAGTACGTGATTCTTCAGCGTTTAGTAATGTGCAGTTCCAATGATCATGAAGTTGTAGACTTCATACCCCCTTTGTAATGCTTTTCTTGTAAGCAGCAGCTGGGGGACTGCATTAATCCAGCCCTGCTGTAATCCATTATTCTATGTCCAAAGCATGATCATACTAGATAAAAATGTTATTAATCTAGAAATATATACAAGAAACATATATAAAACATTATTGGGCAATTTTTGGGCGTTGTTCCTCACACAGGAATAGTATAAGCTGAAAAACTATACCGATGATATTTTCATCAATGTCTGTCAGTGGAACAACAATGGACTGCAACTCACATCATGCCAGTTTTCTAATAATTTAAAGAGACGGTGAAGAGAACAAGAGGATTAGAGCTATAGCAGGATAGGTTGCTTTTCTACACAAAATTTAGTTGCTGAGGTTGACTTTTCAGGAAAAGGTCAGCAGGTAAATTATAGAAACCTTCACTTTATTAATAGGTTTAAAAAAGTTCAACAGGGAAGCAATTATTAAAAGTATTAAATCAAGATTATGATTTATTTGAAATGTGGGTGATTCAGCCGCGGTTAATGAAAATACCACATTATGTAAAGTTTGGCAGTTAAGTGGAATAGCTTTCAGGGATACCACCAGAGCTACCACCGCACTGCTAAGATTTCTACTCCAGACTATTTTAGCAGTCCCTTTACTTTTTTATGCCATCAATGTTATTTTCCATTACCTGTTTTCATTTGCTCCTTTATGCTTCCAAGCCTCCCCTTTCTCCTGGTCCTTGCTACTCCCTACCCATTCTAATACCTTAGAGTTCTCATATGTCAACTCTTTGTTTATTATTTATTTGGTTAGGATAACTGAGTTATTAGTTCTCAGTAGGGGTGGACCCGTGTTTCCCTATATTTTATAAGCTGCTATTACTTATTAGTCCATGGTGCATGGTCTGCTTTGTCAGTTTTATTGTTCTTGGATTGTGCCATGTCAACTAAGCCAAGTTTTCCTGAATGGGGAACCCCAAAGTGTCATGAACTGGAAGTGATTTACCCACAACCTATGCATTACCACATTATTATAATTTTAATGGGAAGCTGAATGTGCTGGTTGTGTGCAAAGTGGGATTTGTACCTTGTGCTGCCACCCTGGAGTATTACTAGGTTTGACAAGCTATTAATTTACTCATACTGCAAGGTACACCTGTGATCCTGCCCGGACCTACACCATATGACCACTATAGTGCATTCCATGGTCTATACTTCTTGCCTCCATTACCCACCTCTAAACAAAACTGAATCACTGTTTCCTCAACATGATAGCATTGCTTGCCAGCACATAAGATATATTGTTCGTGGCAATATCCCTTTAAAATATGCTGCTGCTATATCCAGAACTGCCATATTGGCATAGACCTTGTAGACAACTAAAGAACAGTCCTGAATGAACCACTGTCTGTGTCGGGCCTGTGGGACTGGGGAGTGTAGAGCAGGGTGAGGGCAAGAGCCCCTGAGAACCTGGTCAGTCCAATAACCAGACAGGGCAGGTAGCTGAGGGTTAGAATGGTCAGGCAAGCAGGGTCAGGGTTGGAGAGATCAGGAACGTCCAAAAACAAGCCAGGGGACCCTGCGGAAGGTGAGTGTCTCCTGGATGGAGGGTGAGGGAGGCTGGCATCCTGACAGTCTGGTTTTTCTCTAGAGCAGGGGTGTCCACGTTTATTCTGTGGTGGGCCACTTCACCAACAAATGTATGTGTGCCGCATTCATTTATCATTTGTGTGTGTGTTTATATATATATATAAACAGTAATGACTCCACAGCAATAAAACTTACCATAAAAAAAACACTTCATATTAAATACACACATTCACAGATGCCACATGTACACATATCCACACACATACAAAAATACAGACAGTCACACAGAGACACACTTTCACACTGACACACACACACACAGTCACACATACATACATATAGTCACACTGACATACAGAAACACTTGTATACAGAGACACACTTACACTTAGATACAGTCACACTGACACACATACATTTACATACAGTTGCACTGACACACATTCACTCACACACAGAGTCACAGACACACACACACTTACACAGTCACACTTAGATATAGAGCCACACTGACACACACTTATATACAGAGTTATACTGACACACAGACTTACATTCAGAGTCACACTTGCACACAGAGTCACACTGACACAGACACACTTACACAGAAACACTTACATATAGAGCCACACTGACACACACTTATATACAGAGTTACACTGACACACACACTTACATACAGAGTCACAGTGACACACTGTCATACTTACATACCGAGTCACACTGACACACACACACACTTACATACAGAGCCACACTGACACACATACACACAGAGTCACAATGACACACATGCACTGACACACACATTTACATACAGAGTCACACAGACACACAGTCACACTGACACACACATTTACATACAGAGTCACACAGACACACAGTCACACTGACACACATACACAACCACACTTACACACATACAGGGAGTGCAGAATTATTAGGCAAGTTGTATTTTTGAGGACTAATTTTATTATTGAACAACAACCATGTTCTCAATGAACCCAAAAAACTCATTAATATCAAAGCTGAATATTTTTGGAAGTAGTTTTTAGTTTGTTTTTAGTTTTAGCTATTTTAGGGGGATATCTGTGTGTGCAGGTGACTATTACTGTGCATAATTATTAGGCAACTTAGCAAAAAACAAATATATACCCATTTCAATTATTTATTTTTACCAGTGAAACCAATATAACATCTCAACATTCACAAATATACATTTCTGACATTCAAAAACAAAACAAAAACAAATCAGTGACCAATATAGCCACCTTTCTTTGCAAGGACACTCAAAAGCCTGCCATCCATGGATTCTGTCAGTGTTTTGATCTGTTCACCATCAACATTGCGTGCAGCAGCAACCACAGCCTCCCAGACACTGTTCAGAGAGGTGTACTGTTTTCCCTCCTTGTAAATCTCACATTTGATGATGGACCACAGGTTCTCAATGGGGTTCAGATCAGGTGAACAAGGAGGCCATGTCATTAGATTTTCTTCTTTTATACCCTTTCTTGCCAGCCACGCTGTGGAGTACTTGGACGCGTGTGATGGAGCATTGTCCTGCATGAAAATCATGTTTTTCTTGAAGGATGCAGACTTCTTCCTGTACCACTGCTTGAAGAAGGTGTCTTCCAGGAACTGGCAGTAGGACTGGGAGTTGAGCTTGACTCCATCCTCAACCCGAAAAGGCCCCACAAGCTCATCTTTGATGATACCAGCCCAAACCAGTACTCCACCTCCACCTTGCTGGCGTCTGAGTCGGACTGGAGCTCTCTGCACTTTACCAATCCAGCCACGGGCCCATCCATCTGGCCCATCAAGACTCACTCTCATTTCATCAGTCCATAAAACCTTAGAAAAATCAGTCTTGAGATATTTCTTGGCCCAGTCTTGACGTTTAAGCTTGTGTGTCTTGTTCAGTGGTGGACGTCTTTCAGCCTTTCTTACCTTGGCCATGTCTCTGAGTATTGCACACCTTGTGCTTTTGGGCACTCCAGTGATGTTGCAGCTCTGAAATATGGCCAAACTGGTGGCAAGTGGCATCGTGGCAGCTTCACGCTTGACTTTTCTCAGTTCATGGGCAGTTATTTTGCGCCTTGGTTTTTCCACACGCTTCTTGCGACCCTGTTGACTATTTTGAATGAAACGCTTGATTGTTCGATGATCACGCTTCAGAAGCTTTGCAATTTTAAGAGTGCTGCATCCCTCTGCAAGATATCTCACTATTTTTGACTTTTCTGAGCCTGTCAAGTCCTTCTTTTGACCCATTTTGCCAAAGGAAAGGAAGTTGCCTAATAATTATGCACACCTGATATAGGGTGTTGATGTCATTAGACCACACCCCTTCTCATTACAGAGATGCACATCACCTAATATGCTTAATTGGTAGTAGGCTTTCGAGCCTATACAGCTTGGAGTAAGACAACATGCATAAAATCAAAATACTAATTTGCCTAATAATTCTGCACTCCCTGTACACACACACACTTATATACAGAGTCACACTTAGATACAATCACACTTGCACACACACAGTACCTGCCCAAACACATTTTTTCTTTTTTTCCTTTTTTTAACGGGGCTGAGGGCTTCAGATCCCTCCTCCGCTGTCTCATCACCCTGCCTCTCTCTCCCCATCTCTCTCAATCCCAGTGGTAGCGGAGTGACCTCACGCACAGGGTAGAGGAGGGGTTATGTGCACGTGACTGTGAGGAGCTGTGTGCAGGGAACTTGGTTCCCTGCCGCTCCTTCCATTGCGGCCAGCAGTTGGAGGTGCGGCTTCCACTGCTGAGCTCATGCGGGCTGCACCTCGATGCCTGGCGGGCCGCATGTTGGACACACCTGCTCTGGAGCCTAGTCTTCCAACTGCAACCATTCAGTTGCTGCTGAACTACAAATCCCCAAATTCTTCACTAGCTTTCTAGAATGGGAGAGAATGATGGTAGTTGTCATCCAGAAACAGCAATTCTGCCTTATTCCCTGTTCTGTTCTGTTACTTTCTGTCTACTTTCCAGCCAAATCCTGGCTGTCAGAACCTGAATTTGACCTCCTTCCAACCCTTAATTATCTGTGGGACATAAAAACTAATTGTTACAAATCAATCAATATCTCCTGTAAATGCTAGTGAAGGTCTCTCAGGACAGGACTACACAATGTGTGCCATAAAGAAATCCATATCATGTAGATTTAATGCAGGATTCCATTCGACATTTCAACAGCTAGAAATATAATAAAAATAGCACACCTGACCTCATAGCTTTATAAACATAACAGAATTCAGATTGCCTGAAAGGGGAACTAAACTTAATATTATTATGTTTTAAATAATCTTACCAAATCATAATATGTGTATTTTCCCTACCTAAAGCTCCTCTTTCCCGTGTTGACTCAATAATAGACAATACTATGGTTTTCTAATGGACAGGTATATGTAATTCCACTACTATTTAAAACTGATGTGAAACAATACATACAACAATAACATATAAGCAGTCAATAGAAGCGTTACAATTGGAGAAACTCTTTTGAATATGAACTTTCAGTCCCATAGCTTCCATATTTTGAATAAAGTATATGTGTAAACTCTTACAGATATATAGGGATAGATATGTAGCGAGGCAGACAGATAGATAAATAGATAGATAGACAGACAGACAGAGAGTGAGAGAGATAGATTAAATGTCAATCTGTTAATGAGCATTGTAACACAATATATTGAAAACGGATTCATTCCAAGTTATGATACCTTTTATTGGACTAACATAAAAATGATTAGAAAGCACTAAAATTAAATGTCACATTTTAACATTACTTTAATTAAGCTTTAGTACAATTGCTGGATAGAAACGTCTTGTTACATTTTATTATTCAGGCTCATTAGATTATATGTTATCCTTTGAAGCACTCATTTGAACTATTATTATTATTAATAATTAACCCTTTTTGACAATCTAAAACAGGTATTAAAACTCACTCATTAAAAAAATCTTATGTTTTTTTATCAGTTTTATACAAGTTAGTAAACTTACAGTTACATATCCACAGTTAATGCAACTAAAATGCTTAGCGATAAGAACAAATCATACAATACTGTGAATGTTACCCTACTGGAGGCTCCTTGGCTGCTAAATCGCTACACAATACAAACATACAATGTAATAGTTATTACAGCCACAGTATTACATGTCTTTACTTTATGCTATTTCAGATACAAATACTTCTGTAGGCCTAAACCTCTCTCTTTTTGTTTATTCACAATTTCACAAAGAAACAGTGGAGCCATTTACATTATTCACCTCTACAAATGTGAGGGTCACCAACTGTGTGCAAGACTATAAAGTATGTTTTCACACTGTTTAGCAACAAGACAAATATACTTGGAAGAGACCTTCAAGTAAGAATCTATCTAAAGCCTTGAGAAGCTAAACTGGGTGTTCACCACAAGGTGATTGTTGGGTTACTACCTGGCTACTCCCACTTTGCATATTGAGAGTACCAATCAACTCTGGATAAACTCACAGTTCTATAAATGTCTTCTGTGCCTCTGTTTAAAAAAGTTGCAGAACAATTCAATGGGGTTTTTAGGGAAGTTTTCTGCTGAGTATATTTTGAGTACACCCAGGTTGCCCAGAGCTGGGCACTGTAGTTCTGAAATGCGGGCACCATCCTGATCAGATGCAACTCTCTGCATTCTCATGAAGCCAATGTGCAAATCCCTATAAACTCCATGACATCTCTCATTTATGGTCACCAGAACTTGACTCTACCTGCATTAGCAATCATAGGAAAAAATATATCAAACCATTGTTTTAGCACATTGTTGCTCACAGAATGAACAAATACACAAAATTCTCAAGAGTGGCACTAACCAGGTTTGTATTATTCTCCATTTAAGTATAAATTGTAATAATGAGAAAATCTATTGCTAAAAGACACATATGCAGCACAATCATGTGTCATGCGTGTTATGCATTCAGCTCAAACCTTAAATCATCCCCTGGAACCTCTATAGTCTCTTTATTAACAATATTTCAAAGAGAGTTTCATTATGCAGTAATTATTATTGTCCTGCTTAGCATTCTGAAGAGTTTATCTGCAAGAAATTTAGTACCATAAACAAACTTGTTAGGGAAACAAAACACCAATTCTACATATTGTGACAAACTTACTTTCCTGTGTGTGTTTGTCCGGGATCTTTTTGGCAACCGCACAGCCCTCTAGGGTAAGAAAACCAGGTCCAGACAAAGTTCAGTTTCAAAAAGGCCTCTGGCCTGTTTATTTTCTGTTGTTTTAAGCAGTCACAGGATACAAAAAAAACCCAGCAACCTTCTCTTTCCACAAAGCACTTCCTCTCCTCCCTCTGCTTTAACTGCAGTTATATAGCTGCTCACAGCCCCTACAGGTGAGCTAATTACCTCGTTAGGCAGTGAGCCAGAACTCTTTACAAAACCTGGGCTGGACTCATGCACAACCACTCTGACAGTGGGTGGAGAATCGGCCCACCCTGCTCTTCCGAATACTCCACCCCAGGGACCCAAAATAACAACAGAGAAAAAAGCCTACATTTAAACTTAACTTTCCCTGGGGCTGCATGTGTTTACCCACATGTCAGGATAGTGGCTGTGCAAAAGTCTGGGTGCCAGATATACACCCCTGACCACCATCCCCAACACTCTGTTACAATATAAATAGATACTAACATGAAACAATGTGATCATTTCATTTCTATTTACCTAGGACCAGAGGCGTCACTAGGGTTGGAGTCACCTGGTGCGGTAACTCATGGTGTCACCCCCCTGGATTTCCTCCAATACCATACCAAACAGATTCCTTAGTAATTCCAGTCAGATGGCCCATTAAATATGTCACATACAGGAGCCCTACAAATTATGTCACACACAATAATAATATGCCAGTATTATTTTGCTGTTAATAAGCCAGACAATTTGCCTAATATGCCAGTAATATTGTGCCATTCAGATGTCAGTAATATTGTGCCATTAAGATGCCAGTAATATTGTGCCATTAATATGCCAGTAATATTGTGCCATTAGGTGCCCCAGCCAATTTGCCCATCAAGATGCCAGTAATATTGCGCCATCAATATGCCAGTAATATTGTGCCATTCAAATGCCAGTAATATTGTGCCATTCAGATGACTGTATTATTGTGCCATTCAGATACCAGTCATATTGTGCAATTCAAATGCCAGTATTATTATACCATTCAGATGCCTGTATTATTGTACCATTCAGATACCAGTAATATTGTGCCATTCAGATACCAGTAAGATTGTGGCATTCAGATGCCTGTATTATTGTGCCATTTAGATGCCTGTATTATTGTACCATTCAAATCCCTGTAATATTGTGCCATTCAGATGCCTGTATTATTGTGCCATTCAGATGCCTGTAATATTGTGCCATTCAAATGCCTGTGATATTGTGCCATTCAAATGCCAGTAATATTGTGCCATTCAGATGCTTGTATAATTGTGCCATTCAAATGCCTGTAATAATGTGCAATTAAAATGCCAGTAATAGTGTGCTTACACACTTACGCCTCCTTCGTGCAGTCTTACGTCACATCCGGTCGCAGGGACTTTTTTTTTTTTTACTTTTTTTCTCCGGCGGCCGCATCCAGTGGATGCGTCTGTCAGAGAAAAAAAATAAAAGAACAGGACCGCGATGCGCTGCGAGGGGATGCTAGCAACACAGATGTTACCCCCGCTGGAGGTGTCACCCGGTGCGGTCCGCACCCTCCGCACCCCCCTCGAGACGCCACTGCCTAGGACACACAAGAGAAACCAACACCCAAGGTCAGTAATCTAGAGCAGTGTGTCTTAAACTTGTCCTCAAGACTCCTGGTATGGTTGCTTAATGGTTAGGGAACCACACTAGGTGTTAAACATGTTCTTATTTAATCAAAACTGTGTAAACCCTAAATCCTGGACCAAGGGGGTTTTAAGGACGGGTTTGAGAGGTACTGGTTTAGAGCACACTGAAATGGTGAGTTTCAGAAAGAGTGTGTATGTTTATATAATATATATAATATGTATATATTTGTGAAAAATGAAACGTTTATTTATGGGGACAAAGTGCAGGGCAGGTCAATGTTTCAATATAGTCCACAGTCTTTACCATAAGCAGAGATATTGTTATAGAGATAATGAGCACCTAATGTCCTATCAAGCTTGAAAGTTACTGAAAGTAACTAGTAAAGCTAGTAGAATGTTTTGCAAGAAAGATTGTGTATAAAAGGAAATGCCTGCTTGTGTATAAAAGTGTGTGGATACATATGTAGAAGGATATGTGCAAGTGCTTGGTATATGTATATAAGTGTATATGTAATGTGTTAGTGTGTGTTGTGCATACTTACTCTACATAACAGATTTGCACTAGATTCTCAACAATTTTTTCACAAACACCCTTGATGGTCCTTCCTGTCACATTTTTGTATATGTTGTACTTCTAATCCTGACCAAACACCTAGGCAGAAAAACAAGTGTACACTTACACCTGTTTTCAAATATACAGGCATATGCCTCATTAACATACAAAATCGGTCCATAGCATGTATGTAAAATGAAAATGTGCTTAAAGTGAAGTACTACCTTTTTTAAACATTTTTATATTTACTATTTTTACTTATCTTATACATTATACAGTACACACATCTTAATAGACAGGAGGGACTTCTCCCAAGTCTGTATTGGATGCACAAGGAGAAGCACTGTACAGTACTGTAATGTAACACAGTCTCAGTAGTGCCATCACCACGTCATTAAAATAGAAATGCAATAGTCCATAAATGGTAATGTTTGCACCAGAACGATGTCATTGCTTGTGAATGTTCTAGTGTGGTCTGTGCTTTCTGTAGTACACAGACTTCTTCCTGTGATCCGATCTGGTGTTGCACTCAATGATACTCTGACTTTCAATGAAGTGTGGAAAGGAGAGCACAGGGGCAAAGCAGTACGTCTTCCAGCACTGGAGAAGGAGACCTTGTACCCGTGCTTGGCTATCATTATTGGGCTGGTTAGGCGAGAGCTCTCCAATATCTCTGTCCCACGAAAGAATAACCAACAACTGGCAGCTCAGTGATACTTATTTGCTATTATCCTGGTGAGGGCAAGTCATCTCACTTGCACCGCCCCCCCCCCCATACAGTCTTCCATGCTTTTGAGGCATTTTCATCACATGTGCTGAGAAATCAGGCTCTGTGTATGGTTCTCCATTGTGCTTGGTTGTGTTCTGTTTGACCTTGATGTCTGTAGCCTTCCATCTTTTAATTGACTAACACATTGACGTAGAACTGAAGTATTAACCAACTGAGGAAAATTATCATGTTTATGTTTACCAGTTTCTTGGTACAATCTCCATCACTCTACGAACAGACATAAATGTGTTTAGATTTAATGAATATGGAATTTATTGCATCCAGTGTGTATCCCTTTTCTGCTTCAAAGTTGTAGTTCCCTTGCCACTTCTATATTATTTTTTATATTCTGTGCTCATTTACTGCTGTTTGAATGTTGCATGCGTGCTCTTGGGCTATTCTTTAGGAAAACCTTGGGAATTAATGATTTCTACTTAATGTTCTTCCAAACCAGTACACTCAAACTTGGAAGCTATTATTCTTTATAAAAAAAAAAAGGTAGGCAACAAAAGCTGATTCTTCATGAATATTTCACATGGTGTTTTATGTGAATTTGTATAGATGTATTGCTGCTAAAAAAAAACAACCTTATTCACAGAATGTGGGGCGAGATATTTACAGGATATATAATAATATACGAAAATAAATCTATTGTAAATGGTTTAGGTGTCTATAGATTTGTGGACAATAGGCTCAAATATTAGTATATTTTAATGGCAAAATCATATATGAGCACAGAGGATCATTTATCATCATGTTTATCATCAAATCCTATAGTTACACAGAAAATAAATAACGTTATATAATTGAATTTCGCATGACGCAATAAGAAAACTGTAGTAAATATTAATAACTGCGTTGAAAAATCTATATTAGGAGACATATTTTTAGTTCTTTTATTATTAAGGTGTATGTTTCTTCTCCTATGGAGAAAATGCAACATATAAACCTGTTTTGCGAGGTACTGAAGTTTAAGATGAAATCTGAAACGACTTAGATGTATACATTTGCATGCACTTGTATATTTGAATTAATCCTGCAGATCATAAAGCTGAATGAGCACATCCCTTAAGGTCTATGTGCTTGACCGAAATTATATAGTGAGTGCTCTCTGCAATATCACATGCAAGTGATTACTGGGGCTATTCACTAGAAGGTAAGTAGGAGGTGAGTTGAAGTGAATAGCAAGTGAGTTAATGTGAATAGGTGAGTTGGTACAAAGTACAGCTTAATGAATGAGATAAAATGGTCTCACCTCAACTCACCTGCTACTCACTTCAACTCACCTGCCACTCACTCCAACTCACCTGCTCTTCACTTCAACTCACCTGCTACTTATCTCAACTCACCGTTTAGTAATTAGACCCATATGTCTTTTCTATAGCATAATGGGAGCTATTTACTAAAAGTGAGTTGTAGGTGAGTTCAGGTGAGGAGAACTTTTCTTCAATATTTAAAAATTTAACAATACACATTTTCGCAGGAGAAACTCAGGTGAGTTGAGGTGGGATGAACATTGTGTATGAGTGTGATGAGCTGACAGGACAATAGCAAAAATCAGCTATCAATATATCAAACTCAGCTATTAATGCCCCATTTTTTTTATATCATTATCAGTATACTACTGGTTAGTGAATGGCCCTGATTGTGTGCAGAATATTATGATATGTAGCAATTTTAATGTAACTTTACATATTTCTTCCCTCAATTGACTCAGCTTACATTAAGTGGTACAGGGAAATCCAGAAATCCCAAATGTTTAATAGCTCCTAACATGGCCCATTTTAGAAATAAAAAGGTTGCTTAATGCAAAGTAAAATAGTATAGAACATCACTGGTTAAATGAGATCTCTGCAGTATGTGTTTTTCACACACAGAGAATGAACTCAATAGCTTTTATGATATTAATTTTTTTTGTGGGTCTTTTGTTGTCACAAGCGACAAAACTGAACACAGATAATTGCTCTGAGGTCAGCACCTTCTCTCTTTCATTTCACAGTATCTCCTGTCTGTGATTTGCCAACTGTGCTCTATCATGGCATGGATTATACTTATTAGAACTCGTGCAAAACTCATTAATTCCTGGAGCAAGTGACCCTTTGGTATGGGACATGACTGTCTTGTCTCCACATTATTAAAGAGAGTGAGTTTAAATCATATGTAGGGAACTTTTGACAATAAAGAGCATATATATGAGAGAAAGAGAGACACATTATAGGGTCTACTCAACATGCACTGATCTGTTCCGAAATGGATTCAGATCAGGCAAATTAGCCGAATCAAAGAAATGTGTCTAATCAATGTGCCGCAATTTGGGTATGAATTGTCAGTGCTGGACATTCGGAACCTGAAGCATCAGAGGATGGGGGAAAATATTCGCCTAGAAAACCATAGGTTTTCAGCTACCCAATATGCTGCGATGGCCCTGGAATGGAAAATCAGATTCAGGGATGTTAGCAGCATATTGGCCATTTCACTGCTCATATTCTGAGCAGCAGAATTGAAAATAAAAAAAAAAAAAAAAAAAAAAAAAGGGGTTTACTCAATATGCGCCAGTCCATTCCAAAATGGATTTGGGTAGGGCATATTAGCTGAATTGAACAAGCTCCTTAAATGTGGGTGCTCAATATGCCCTAATTTGGGTCTGCATTGGCATTCGGAAACCAAAGTATAGGAGGCCTGCCAATATGGCTGTCAGTCCCCGTTACACATGAGGGGTCAGGGCAGGTAAACAAATGGGGCTGGGAGCTGGAAAAGGGCTCCCAGGCCCCTTTAAAGAGATGGGGTACGTATGGATAATTTTTATTTTATTTTTTAATTAATTGCATGGGGTACGAGGGCTACTGGGCAGCCCCAGACTCTGGAGAGTCCTTAAAAAATGTCCTGTTTGGTCTGGATGCCATTGAGCAGCCCTCAGTTCTTGGGGTTAGTATTTTATTTTTAAATTAGTCTGGGGGCCTTTGGGAAGCGTGTTTGTTCAATTATGTAAAGTTTTTATAACTAAACTTTTGCATACTATTGCTCCTGGTTGACCTTTGAAATCTCTGAGTATGTCCTATAGTCCCAAAATGATGCATGCTGATTAATCCATATAGAGACACACTCTACTCATGTGCATATGTAGTCCCAAAATGTCACTCATGGGCATGCCATGTTTTTCTGAGCTTTCTGATCGACTCCTAAAATGGCAATCCCCATTAGGAGTGAAAGGACTCTAATAAGTAAGGTAAGTGCTGCAAATTATAATAATTTGAAAAAATGGACAAAATTTTTTTTTTCAAAATTGTTTTATAAAATAATGATATTTAATTACCAAAGTGTATGGATAATGATAATGAACAGATCACAATACATTGAGGAACAGTTTACCAAACATGAGGCAGGAATATGCATGTGTGCAGCAAGCAGCTAAATGAGAAAAATAAAATAATTAAACAACACAGCACATACAAATTACAAAGATTCTGAATGGGGGTCTAGGACACATCTTCGCCGCATTTTCATCACTGACAGTTCAGCGCGGCAGTTAGAACGCTGAACTGTCAGCAATGAAGTATAACGCGGCCGTTTCACCGCGGCTGCAGCTATGTAAGAGCTGACAGTTCAGCGCTGAACTGTCAGCTCTTACAAATGTAAAAGTAAAACTAAAATAACCCCCCTAATAAATGATTCCCCCCCAATAGTAACACTAAACCCCAATACTAACACTAAAATTAACCCCAATACTAAAATTAACCCCCTAAACCCTAATACTAACCCCCGACCCCTAATACTAACCCTAATACTAACCCCCGACCCCTAATACTAAAGTTAACCCCCTAAACCCTAATACTAACCCTAATACTAACCCCGACCCCTAATAGTAAAATTAACCCCTAACACTAAACACTAAACCTAATTCTAACCCCCTAAACCCTAATTCTAAACCAACTAAAATCGGTAAAATACTTACCTTTAGCGATGAAATGTCCCGCGATGAAATCTCCAGTCTTGTGCTGTAGAGTCGGCGGTGAAGTGGCTGCGCGGAAGCAGCCGCGATGAAGTGTCCCATCCCCTCTGAATGGTGTTGACAATGGTTTGTTGTCTAATATAATAGCAACACTTACTTCTAAAAGTCCAAAAGCATAAATACTCCATAGCATAGTGTTTACTCATAAACCATTTTATAACCGCTGTCTTGATTGCTTAGAATTTAGCAGGACTAGCTATACAAATATCTTTTAGCAACAATATTATATAAATCGGCAGGCTTCTCTATTTATACTTATAAATAATTGAGAATACAATCAAAATAGGGTGTTGGAAGCAATAACCTTTTGTCTTTTAAAAATATTTAATTGAATATAAATAAATATAGACAATATAAAAAAAAACCTTAATAATCCATTACAATAAAAGCAGAGTAAATAAAGTTAAAAGTATATGCGTGCAATAAGTAAAATAAAATCACATACTCTCCTGGTTGTTTACAGGTTAATCTCTCATTCTTGCGTTAATATAGTTGCATCAACATAGTCTCATTCTGTGTCAACTAACTAATAATTGGTGCTTATATAGATTTTAGATAACATTATGTTTTGGAACAAGATTAGATTGTATTATTTTATGTACATATATTTCATTGAGTTGGATCTTAAGTTTGGAGTCAATTAAAAAGCACTGTTTAACATAGTGGAGTAAAAGGGCACTGACAAGGGAATTGGAAAAAAAAGACATTACATAAGATGTAACTAAATTACCTGTGGATGTTTTTTTTCTATGTTTGAACTAATTGCATACAAAAGTAAAAATAAAATTAGGTGTCGATCTTTTGCATTCATTTTGTGAATTTTACCCATGACATTCTCCAAAATCTTCCAGCAAGTCTCACTTGACAACTATGAACCTGCATGATGATGTCAGAAGATACACTCCTGCTCTCTTATTGGCTCCTGTGTATCACTAGTGGGCAGGACTAGATGGGGTTTTTTTGTTACCTGCCTTCAACACAAAAAGTACATCTTTCTGGAAGAGAGAGGAAATTGGCCTGATCAAACAGGATCATAACTCTGCCTCCTTGTGATGTAATGGTTACATTACCCTTTCATTCCATGCCAGTCTGAGGTCAGATTTCTGACCTATAGACTGCATTCTGTGTCCCCAGTCCCATAGTGAGATACTAGTGCTGCAAAGTCACTGTGGGGTGACACCCCAAAACACTATATTTCACAAAATGAAGGCACATAGTTTCATTTGTTTAATAAAATATTTTATTGAATAAACTGTCATAACAAAAACAAAAGACTTATCTGAAATCAACAATGCAAAATAAAAAAATATAAAATCTTTTGAGGGTTGAGATCTAGGGTGAGGATTACAGTAAGTGTGAGGGTTAGAGAGAGTAAAGGTTAGAGTTAGGATTAAGCGGAAAATTGTTAGAGAAAAAAAAACTCTACGTTAATTTACTGCATTATAATTTGCAAAACAAACAACAGAAAAATATGTAAACATGGCATATTTCTAATCTCAGGACAAAATTTATGAACTATTTCAATGGGCTTTTTTACCATTTATAATTGTGTAAAAACAATTTAGGTCAAAGTCATTCTTCATGAGATATGATGAAAATAATGGTATCTTAAGAAAGCGCTTATGACGATAATATACAGTATATAATACATGTGGGTACATTAAACATAAATTGAAATTAGAGTTAAACACATAAACCACAGCTTGTCACTAAGGTGTTACTGTATGCATTTGCTTTGCAATTTTCAGGCCAGATCATTGCTGATTACCCTCGGTAGACACAAGGTGTGCTAGTGCACCCCAGGAAGTGAAGGACTAGCAAATACAGTTCAAACACCAGACTTTTTAGCATTATACATTTGGCATTATTTCCATGTGAACCACTTCTATACACAACCCCTGTATGAAGTTAGAGAAATATGCACACGCTTGGCAGTGATTACGAATTTTGTATTCATAGCTGTTTCCACTTTGATGCATCTTGTTTAAACATTGCACAGTCTGCTAGATGTCTAACTGATGCTATATCTTGCCATCTGTTTTTTAGCCCCATAGTAAAATTCTATGCCCCACCCCACTGATCTGTGAAAGTATTGAAAAGATGTACGGTACAAATATACTGCTGTGAGGAATAATCTAAAACAGTAAATGAAACTGAAAGAAGATCTATTTATTGAGTAAATCTGCACTTTCTTTGGATTAAATCACTTGCGATGTATCGTTATTTCTCTATTTCCAATACTTTTTCTGGCAATATGACCTTCACGAAGGTCAATAAGAACCAAGTAACAAAGTAGCACAAGTGAAGGAAATTGATGAACAGTCAGGTCTTAAAAAATAATTGAGTCCACCTACAGGGGGAAGCAAACGCTGTATCTACTCCATAGCCAACACTCTGGGAACAATTGGAAGCCTGGAATAAATTGTTGTATGTTCATGATATTAATCAACAAGTATACATGCATTGTGAAATATATTGTGTTCTGATAGGTAAATGTATGGACCAGAGAACTGACATTTTAGAAAGTTGGGGAAGAAAATAAGAATAAAAGATAGTGTTGAGTCTACATGGTATCATTTTATTCAAGTATGGCAGTCTGTATTGAAAGAGGAGAAGAACATTAAAGAAATAGATACATTTATCACCTATTAAGCCAGTTTCTATTATCCTTGAGAAGTTTGTGTTTAAGTTTTTCTTTATCTCTGAATTTTCTATTAGAGTCCACAGGAAGACAGAGATAAAAGCAGTATTACATTTTTCACAGGTAATACAACTTTGATAATAGATCAGAATGGAACTGGGTCACACAGACTGACTTTCTACCACAAGCCATAAAACATTACTCTTTAATGAACCTTTGTACTCTTTTACAAAAGGTGCTTTGGTACTAAGTTAAGGTGACCAGCTGTCCCTTTTAAGGGGGACACTTAGAAACAAATGCATCCAACAGAGTAACTTTGATTTTAATACAGCCATGTAGTATCCAATTTCCATTACTACTATTCTTAAATATATGCATAGTAACAGTTCAAAGTAACATAACTAAAATTTATTTGATTTGCTTTTATTAGCTTGGCATCTTAAAACTCACAAACTTGTGTGCACACATGTGCACCTACTCAATTTCTAAGGCAGGACATGGTAAGGAGTGATCTCTCTTCTATGGCTATGGTAGTAGACAGTATGTATGGTCTGTTTGTGTAACCATGTCATCTCTACAAATGATGAATTTCTTCTGATGTGCAGTGTCTTCAGAGGACAGGAAACTCCAATATTGTTGTTGGTGAGATCATTGAGGAAGACCTCATCACTGTCCTCTCTTTAATGCTCTGTGCAGCATGTCATAAATACTCTCAGAATTGTATGCCTGACTACATTTTCTAGATAAAAGCAGGCCACATTGCATACACATTCATATGCATTGGGATCCTGAAAATGCCTAATGCCTCTTTTAAGGAGGCACATTTTATCAATAATTTCTCCCTGCAGGAACCCAAACTAGGGTACCTCTGACATAGAAACAGGAGGAGCCAATAACCAACAGAAAAAGAAAGCACCAGGGGGAGTCATGTCAATTTTCTTTTATTTTAAATGTCAGTACCCTGGCTTGTGCATACATCCATCCAAAATGTTTTAGGGGTGATTGTTCCTTTAAAAAGGTAATAGTGCTGCCATCTAGTGTTGATGATGTGCAGCTGTTCAGGCAAAAACCCTATCAACTCTATAGATTTACTTGTAGTCACATATTACACACAGCATATGTGTACATTATGTAAAATATGTATTTTACAAAAGACCTTAGTTATTTACTTTTTAATAGTGGCAGTATATAGTAGACATTAAAAAGAAATGTGGAAATTAGTATATTTACCATATATTCATGTATTTATCCATGTTGGCGTATTGGCTAACACTTTTCTTATATTTTCACTGAGTAAGTAATAAGTAAGTAATGAGTAAGTAATAACATTTACAAACATGCTTTATGGACACCATACTGGCATTTCCTGGAACCCAGCAGTCTACTTTCATCCTATTGCACAATCAACAAATAATGTGAGACATTTGTTTTCATATTTTCTTTTCATTATTTATTTGTCAGACGAGAATCTGCAGTGAGTTGCTTCATAGAAGTCACAAGTACTTTATTAGTGAGTTGGATAGATCATGACATAATTTGCGGGAAGAAAATGCAATGAAATAACACTATAAATAAACCACAGGTGCATAAAGTACAAGTCACACTTTGCAAGTCAAAACCTTTTCGATGATGTTTAAAATGTACATTGTGGCATATACATTTTCTGTGACTTCAGGTATACAGTTGCATTTATACACATAGTTCCTTTGGCAATAATATTCATTTTTAACTTTTTCATATAAAAATAGAACATATTTTCCACTATTTACAAACATATTACAATTACACAGTATTTATGAGAAAACACTAGCAAAATGGCAAGCCATATGTGAGATAAGAGCCAAAACACGGTAAAAAAAATGAAATACTCCACATTTCATAAAAATTACATAAACAACAAACGATATCTGTTTTCAAATATCAAATGGTTTTGACCTGACAGGAATGTATTTCCCACCATTTCAGTTAATTTAAGGCACATTGGGGGGGATTTATCGCCATTTAGCCACAATGCAGAAATCACTCTATGTATGTCCATATTATTTTTAAAAATGTTTAAGTTTAGCTGCATTTTGGTACAATGACAAAAGTAAAAACTTTGATAGATTCCTCCCATTGTTTCTGTAGGTGTTTATGTGTCTGTGTGTTTAAAAATCAAGTTACTTAAACATAATTATTAGTGACAACTATCCATATCACGATACGTGGAAGAAGAAATAATTGTATTCTTCAGACTTGACCTAAAAAGAACAGCAAATTATTTTAGTTTGGAAGTATTTATTGCTAAAGCTGGCTCTATTCCCTGCAATTCCCAGCTTGGCTGTCTTTGTTAATTAAAATGTTAGGTGGGGTTTTATAAAAAAGGGTATGTCTCAAATTCAACAAGCTGAAAAGGGGGGGGGGGGACAAAACTATGAAGAACCAGGTTTTGCAATAAATAATCTTCTAGGTAACAAAATACAGATTTTTATTTTTTAAACACACATCACAGGTTTTGCATCTGTAAGACATAAACTTCATCTTTGATTATTCTCCTCAATGTAAATTAGAGGAAAGGAAAATGGCATGAGATTTCCAATAGACAGCATTCTCATTAACACCAGCTGACTTTTATAGAATATTTTGGGGCTGGAAGACTTTCATAAAGATTTCCATGAACTTCATTGTCTTTGTTTCAAATTTGAAGTTTTAGACCTTCTTATAAAAGTGCGTGTTCAATAACTTAAAAACCTCAGAGCTGTGCAGCCCCTTTAAAACCAATTTCTGGGTCTCCATCAATGTGGTACAGTTTTTTCTGTGTTGGCTTAAAGTTCATCCTGTTCACAGGCACTGTCACTTGGGGCCACATATCTGGTTGAGCCTGGAGATTTATAAAGGGGCATTGTGATTTCCTGGAGGTCGGGAAGTCTTCCAGACCTTGGAGGGGAAATTAGAGTTATTGTCCTGCTTTCATAGTCTTTGGGCACCACTTTCTCATATACACTGGGTAGAACACCCGTTTTTGCGAGGTGTGCTTGTGCTGGAGAAGATTGATAATAATTATCTCTGTGTAGAGGGTCTCGCGGGAGGGATGTACTTTTACAAAAGCTGGATACCGAGAGCTGTCCAGTATGCAATGTGGCAGAATGGACGTTAGGTGGTCGACCACAGGATGGGCTCCAACAGCGATCTGAATGCCCTAGTATCTTGCACTCAGTAGTACAGGCCCATAATCCTGAAAAAAAAAGAGAAAAATATTAACATAAAAATCCTAAAACTAACAGTAGAAATGACAATATAACAGTGGATATACAGACGACACCACTACAGCTCCAGCTCCAGCCAATATCATAGAACAAAGGCTGGAAATAAATTTCAGAACTAGAGATTCACACAATACCAGGGACTAATGAATAGATATTATAATAAGAATATAGAATTTAAAACCCAATTTGCAGAACTAGAATTATCTTGTTGAAAACAGAGATTCGTACAGGTACATAGTTACCCAGATTTCTGTCATTCAGAAGCCCCAGAAGATATTCTGTTATCCTACTGCAGTAATATGCCAAGTAACCATTATAGATTCTAATGTGTGATAATTTGTAATGTGTGATTAAAAAACCTAAATGACAAGTTACTGTTTTTATGTATGTGAAGGAATCACACCGTACTGACATGTTGGTAGATAGAATTGTTGGTAGATATGGTCAATTATTAAATGATCCAACTTGCCAATGGCATAGTAAAATTGGGGCTGGTGGTTGATATCTGAGTAACGGTTTGTGTATCTTATATTAACCTTGTGCTGACCTTGGCCCCAAATTTCCCTACTCAGTAAATACAGAATTGCCGGGAACTGATAAGAGAATTTCCATTTTACAGCCAACATAGCTGAGTTGGAAAATTTCTCCTATTCGGCTATAGGAGAAAGCCTGAAGTTTGAAATTCTCATTTCAAGTCCTTGCAATTCTCTCTTTATTGAGAGAAAAAACTAGTCTGGCACTGAAAAATCATGGCGTGTTCTGCAATAGACTGTCACAGATTACAACAGATCTTGAATATATAATGTCACCAAAAATAATTCCTACCAGTATAATCAATCTACGGGAATTGATTTTACAGAACATACAAGAGATTACCATTCTAAGTACAGTATATAACCAAATATGCTATGGAATTATATATATTCAATCATTATTACATCTACACTTCTACACTGCTAACATATAGCATTGATTTTTCTTATCAGGTGCACAATTCATAAGCATCCTTCACCACCCCAGTTCCTCTGGACTACCACTCTCATGATACTCAGTTAGTATAAGGGTTGACTGAACATATTGGGAGTTGCAGTACAGAACAAGTATTTTACTGTAAATTAGCTAATTCTGCATCATACGGTGTTTAATTTAGCCGACTAACTCCGCGGGAACTGTTTTTAGATTAGAAGATATGGGTATTAATTAATCCTTTCCTTTGCTCGGGAGGATTTCTTTGTCACTAACTGAGGAATGGCAGTAAACATCACACTAGGCGGCTGACATACGATCAGAGAGAATATCTCCTTCCCCGGTGTAATGGTAATGGGGTGTAAGATTGTGTCTTTGTGTTGTGCTACCAGCTGACCCTTACCAGTCTGCATGTGGTTAATGAGATCTTTCTTCAAGGCGTCCCCGCTGATATCAGAGTCACTGTCATTGAAATCACTATCGCCCTTGCCACTGTCTTTCCCACTGAATTTCTCCGCTTCCCGGATGGAAATGGTGTTGAATGAATGTCCTTTCCATACTGTCACAGTGGGTCCAGTATCCTTCCCGTACCCAGGAGCTTGAGCATAATTCTGTAGGAGACAAATCATTAGATCAGTTCTGTATTTCTATATTAGGAATGGCCAAGTGTGAAGATGACAGCTGTTGCTGGACTGCAACTCTCAACAACATCAAGTCTGACTGAAGGTGATGGAAGTTGCAGTCCCTCAGCGACTGTGCATGTATCACTGTCCCTCCCCTGCAATATTTTCACTTGTGCCCTTACCTCGTTATTAGTAGTACGTAGCCTCTTCTGGGAATCGTATAGAGAAGCCCCAAAGTTGTCTTCAGCGCTGGTCACCTCTGGGGTGGCTGCTGCCTCTGTGCCAGTGAACGGTGGGCTGTTAGGGGTGGTGGTGGTGGTAGTGGAAGGGAAAGGTCTAGCATCAAACAAGTTCCCTTTCTGACTGTCAATCAATTCATCGTCATCCTGCTCTCCTTTTTCCAGTTCGGAGATGTCTCTTTGGTTCTTGTTGTCAGCTTTGTTTTCTCTCCTGCGTTTGTTGCATGTGGTAGCAATAGTGATGATGGCCGCTAGGAGCAGAGTGCAGCTTCCAGCAAGGACAATGATAACGATCAAAGGGATATCCCAATGGGAAACTTTCTCCTCCCAAGAACTTGGTTGCATGACTTCATGGTTTACAGGAGGGGTGGCGGCTGTGACAACGAAACTGACTGTGGCTGTAGTAGAGAGAGGTGGCCGTCCACTGTCTGTGACTGTGACTATAGTGCGAAAAATCTGACCCAGTTCTTCCGTGACATCAGCAGTGAGGAAAATTTCCCCTGATACTTTGTTGACAGTGAAAATATTTCTGCCTTCCTCTGCAAGGCTAAACGTGAGTTCAGCATTAACCCCTTCGTCTGCGTCCTTAGCTTTAATCTGAGTGACTAAATACCCATGTGGTGCTCTAGAGGGGATACCAACTTCAGCAGATCCATTTGATAACACGGGGTTAATGATGACAGGTGCGTTATCATTTTGGTCCACCATCCTCACTTTAATAATAGCACTACTAGTAAGTTGCGGAGAGCCTCCGTCACTTGCTTGTATCCGTAAGTCAAGCTGCTTTAGTATTTCGTAATTAAATGTCCTTAATGCATAGATGGCTCCTGTTGCCGGGTCCAGAGACACATACGTGGAAATAGGAGCACCCATGATCTCTGTATCTACCAGGCGATAAATAACTTTACCATTGTGTCCAAGATCAGGGTCTCTGGCAACAACTGTAGTGATGTATGCACCAGGAGCATTATTTTCAAGAACAGACACTTCATACACAGGTTTAGCAAACACAGGAGCGTTGTCATTTTCGTCACTCACCCTGATTGTGTACTGCTTGATCGTTTTAAAAGGAGGTGACCCGAGGTCTTCAGCTACCACAGTTAGGTTGTACTCTGCAATCTTTTCCCGATCTAGAGGCGAGGTGGTGACTATCATGAAGCTGTCCTCATAGGCTTGCTGCAGCTTGAAGTGATCATGTCCATATAGAGTACAGTGAACTTGGCCGTTCGATCCGGAGTCTCTGTCCGTGGTGCTGATCAGAGCTACAAAGCTGTCTTTAGCGGCTGCCTCTGTGATGTAGGCGACCCCCGAACTGATAGAAGTGAGGGGGGTGATGCTTATAGCTGGGGCATTATCATTCACATCGATAATGTGCACGATGACTTTACATGTAGCTGTTAACGGGTTGGGACCCAAGTCCTGAGCCTGAACATCAAACTCATAGGTTTGTTTGGTCTCAAAGTCAACTTGACCTTCAAGAGTTAGGCGACCGGATTTTGGATCGATTTTGAAGAGTTGACGAACCTCTTGAGACACCTGGGGACTAAAACCATAGACAATCTCTCCATTCACACCTTCGTCTGGATCAACAGCATTAAGATCTAATAAGAGATATCCTATAGGAGCGTCCTCCACTAGGTCCACAGACTCAGAGCTTCGCTCAAATACTGGGCTGTTGTCATTAAAATCCATGACGCGAACATTGACCACCGCACTACCGGAGCGTGATGGGCTTCCTCCGTCCATGGCCACCAGTTCCAAAGTGTATGAGGACTGGCTCTCCCTATCCAACTCTTTCATTAGCACCAGGTCTGCGTATTTTACCCCATCGGCCCTGGTCTGGACATCAATGCTGAAGTGGCTATTAACTGAGATTTGGAAGCTCTGAATTGAATTTGACCCAACATCCTCATCCATGGCAATTTCTAAAGGGATCCTGGTGCCCACAGAAGCACTTTCAGACACCTCCACAGGTATTTCATCGCTGGGGAAATGGGGGCTGTTGTCATTAATGTCTCTCACCTCAACCTCCACGTGAATCAGCTTGAACTGCTCCTTGGAGAAACTGACCACGTCCAGGGCAAGTATACAGTTCAGAGACTGCTTGCAAATCTGCTCCCGGTCTATCCTCTCCCCAATGCTCAGCTGTCCATCACTCGCCCGGACGTGGATGAGAGAGCTGTTAAACTGTTTCATCAGACGGAAACTACCCTCTCCCGGTATGTTAAGGTGCATATCTTCTGCTAAGGTCCCTATTACTGTGCCAGGTTCATCTTCTTCATAAGTCCTGTAACGCATTGTCTTGCAGGTACAGACTGATATCAATATGAACAAACACAGGAGTCTCAGAGGTAAATCCGAGAAGCAGCATCTTCCTTTTTTTGAAGTCATTTTAAATCGCCCAGCTCCTGAAATACCTGAATAAAGAGTAACATGCACTGTCGATAAATGATTTTTAAATTGCAGAATAGTGTTCATGCATAGCAGCTTCATACGCTGTGAGCAATAAGTCTGTTGTGTGAAGTAACACTGCCACCCTCCACTTGGACAGACTCTGTAGTTCTGAACAGGTCTGGGGACACTTGAGAGGGTTTTATAAACTCAGACATGCAAATGAGCTCAGAGAGCAGCCAATCACAGGGATAGTTTTGACACCTTCCTCTTGAATTCTTCCCATAGCACTGATTTAACCATTTCACCACTATGAAATGTAACATTGAATAGGTCTGAAACGAATTGCTAGGTCGTTTAGCAACAAGAGGGTTATTTAAAAAAAAAAAAAAAAAAAGCTTTAGAGAGGAAACAATGGAAAGAGTATGATTTTATTGTCTGTCTTAAATCGTGTTTGGTCTTCATTTCTCAAGGATGCACATGAGATCATTGAAAAAAGATACTGTAGCAAAATGTTGAATATGTGTCTGTAGCACCCTGCTGATGAACAGGTGCCTGGTTGTGTACAAATATCTCAAAGTCTGCTACAGTTAGCAGCAGATCTGGTGTGCTTTACACAATAAAAGTACTATTTTCCATTAATGATCATACCAGACACCGCTAAATGAGATTGAAGGATTATCCTGAATTCATCTTATTCAGTTCTTTGCGCATAATAGTAATTCTGTCGCCTGAGACTCGCTGATCAGAGATGCAATTTGATTTTCAGATGTCTGTAACTTGCTTTAGTATGCATGTCACTGCCCAAGTGGCTTTCTTAATCCATGGACACTAGCAGGCCAGAGAAAGAATTAAATGTTCCAAATAGGATTTAGCAGAGGCTTGAAGAGATTTGGAAAGGTTTCAAAGATCAGACTGTATCAAAGGCTTATGAAGCTCTCGTTAGCTGGACGAGTAGAATAGCATGGCAGGCTATCCCATTTGAGACACCAATGTCTGTATTATTTCAGGATGACAGACACAGGGGAAGAAAGTTGAACAGTTTCCACAGAGGAATTGGGCTAAGATGAATATAATGAGCAAACGCCACATGTATCCATTCTGCTCCTCCATTCAAGCCCAATCACTGCCATAACTCTTTGACTAAACGATGATAGACGCTGAATTGTGTCCAATGCTCCTCTCATATTAGAATGCATTTAGTAAGCATCCCTCCTGATGCTCTGTTCCGCCTATTTAGAGGATTTTCTTTCTTGTGCTAACAGGGCATCTCTGGGAAGCAACACCAGTCTCGTTCCAGAGGAACAAAACCTCAGCAGGGGTTTAAACCTGGCACGAACTTAAGGGTGACTAAACCATCTGCCTCTTAAATGTATGAAGACATGTCCCCAGCACTGTGACTATCCAGTCAGGCCTGGGTGTACTGTAACGTGCAGCACGTGTGTCACACATCTTACTCTGTCAAAATCCATTTACACCACGGGAGATTACACAAATTAATGGGGATCTTATTCCAAAAACTGCCTCCATTGCTCGAGGATTATTATTACTCACTCATTGGATAGATATAGAAACCATGGCGATTGTGGGGCTCTTAAACGTGACCCTGCTAACTGCATTCTGTAACATATTTCTGCTGTGCTTGGAAAGTGGTGGGGTGTCAAATTGCTTATGTATACGGATTGCGTTAAACTCATGTAGTTTAACGAGATTGGACTACAGTTCCCTTAAGGTAAAGGTAGAGTTCTGATTTCAACCTTTGATATAACCTTTGTGGACTACCGTTACATTTTAAGTGCTGGAGCAGTGCACTATATGGTAGATAACCTCTCAATTAATTCCAATAAACAGGTGAAATTTCCACCTATAAATTAGAGACAGATGTTCTCTCATCCAGACTCTCAAATGGTTAATTCACTCAATCCGGACTGAATGGTGTAGCTACAATCCGGACTGAATGGTGTATACAATGCTGGCCTCTTTGACTCTGTAGTATTGATCAAGGACACGCTGGAAGCAGACACTTATACATATCCTGCTCTTCGTGTGATGACGAGGAGTGAATAGTGGAGCATGTTGTTTGACGTTATCTAAACAAATCGGTGCTGCTCTTTTGCTAAGAGTAATTTGTAGCTGAAGTATCTTTTCCCATAACGAATCTGCTTTAAAAAAGCTAAAAATCTTTGAATTCATGTCAGAAATAAATTCCAATAAAGAATATGAAGTTATTATTTCTGTATTCTTCTCACACTGAAGGACTATCACATTTCCCAATCTATTCAAGACATTCCAGGGAGCTCAGACTGGACATTTATGTATCAGACATTTACACACCAGGCAGTGTGTATCACCAGTTCATTCTGTGTATCACCAGTCTAGGCAGTGTGTATCACCAGTCCATTCTGTGTATCACCAGTCTATGCAATGTGTATCACCAAAGTATGCAGTGTATTACCAGTCTTTGCAGTGTATCACCAGTTCATTCTGTGTATCACCAGTCTATGCAGTGTTTATCACCAGTCCATTCTGTGTATCACCAGTCTATGCAATGTGTATCACCAAAGTATGCAGTGTATTACCAGTCTTTGCAGTGTATCACCAGTCCATGCAGTGTATTACCAGTCTATGCAGTGTATCACCAGTCCATTCTGTGTATCACCAGTCTATGCAGTGTGTATCACCAGTCTATTCAGTGTGTATCACCAGTCCATTCTGTGTATCACCAGTCTATGCCGTGTGTTTCACCAGTCTGTGCAATGGATACCAGTCTATGCAGTCTATCACCAATCCATGCTTTTTATCACCAGTCTATGACTGGGTATCACCAGTCTATGCAGTGTGTATCACCAGTCCATGCAGTGTATTACCAGTTGATAAAGTGTGTATGGCCAGTCTATGCAGTGTGTATAACCAATCCATGTAGTTTGCATCCCTAGTCCATGTAGTGTGTAACGCCAGTCCATGTAGAGTGTATCACCAGTCTATGTAGTGTATCACCAGCCTACGCATTGTGTAGCACTAGTCCATGTAGTGTATCACCATGCAGTCTGTCGAATAACCAGTCTGAAGGCTGTTCACTACAAGTGAACTGACAAGTGATCTGCAAGTAAGCTGTAAATAACAGATGTTAATAGCGTGGTAGAAAAGACAGGCTAACTTGGAACAATGTTCCAGTGAAGGAGGGTTCTAGGTTTTTGGGGCTGTAAGTGAAGAATAAGATGTAGACCTCCATGCCTACGATAAGTAAATTGTTCTCCATAAAACTCTCCATAATATTCCAATACTGTACTGACATTTTTGCAGTTCACTTTTAGCAAATAGTCTCATCTGTGATATATGTATCTCAAGATTTTTTTTATCACTAACATATTTATCACCAATGTATGTGATGTCATTAGTGAGTTGGTGTCCACCCTGATGGATAGAAATGAAGAGCCAATATAAGAGAATAATAAAAAAAAAAAAAAAAAAAAAAAGAAATATTGGTCTTGCTTATTAGCAATTCGCCTAATTCAGCAACATGTTTTCCATATGTTTGGGACCCAAAGAAAGAGATCTGCCATCTATATAATACGTATGCATAAGGGTAAAGGGTTAATGGCCCTTATAACCATTCCCTCCCACTTCCACCTTTGACCCTTGCCATGCTAATCTGTGCACTAACATTCTTCAATACCCTATGTTTTATTGCCATTTTTAAAAGCTGTTAACTGTGTTTTATAATTGGGGATTTGGTTTTAGCCTCATTTATGAGGAAGGGACCTAACAACTTTGGGGCAAACAGCAGAAACTTTCCATACAAACATCCCAACTGAGATAAACATATGACAAGTTTGGTCAAAGTGTGGTTGTTGTATCCAATCCCAGTTTGTGTAACTCAGATTTGTACTATCACCAGCAGTTCCCTACACTGACCAGCAGAGGCTACACTAATAAGATGGTTACACCAACCCTGTATGATAACGTCACGTTATCACACAAGGGAATTAGAAGTATCTTAACTCTGAGTGCCAGGCGATCCTCATTTAATATGAGAGATATATGACGAAGCATGTTTTCAAGACTCCTTACTTGTTTAATTATAATGTAAAGTGAGGTAATGTCATAATGAAAGTTATTCACGAATCAGATTTTTGTGTGTAGTATTGTTCATATAGTAATCCTACAGTTTAAATAAAGCGAATTATAGAATTGCCATCCATCACTTAAAGACATTCAATAACACAAGTTCCCCTCAGTGCATTGTGGAAGCATCTTTTCTAGCCACGTGTAGTCTACACTGTTACAATGAACTGCATTGTTCTAACACCGCCTGTCACCATCGCTGCTGGAGGTTCTTAATCCCTGCCGTGCCATAAGAGTCTGCAGCACTTGTCAACCTCCTTCGCACTGCAGGGGTTAAATGCAAGCAAAAGCTTAGTTACTGACAAGTTGCACTTTATGTATGGCCTACTTAGGAAATGGGATAAAGAGAAGTATGGAGGAATGGATGGCTGGAGTGACAGATCGATAGATAGCTGTTACAGGCATATTTACTTATATAGTACTTGGTAAGTATCAAGTTAGTTGAAGAGATGAACTGATATGTAGAAATTATTTCGATTAAAGTTTAGTGATACTGCTTGCAAGTTACTATTCTCTCTGTCTGTGTCTGACATACAATCACTCAGGATCTTTCTTTACAAGCTACGGCTTTGCTCCTGCTGTTTTAACTTAGATTTTCAATGCTGCTATCATTTTATTCCATTTTAGCATCAGATGAGACTATATATGTAAATGTTAGTACAATAATGATGCCTATCTAACCCTTCTCTGTGGAGTACAAGTCCCATAATGCTCAGCCAGCCAAATGGGCGAGTTCCATAAGGACCCTAGTTCATACCAGTCAGAGAACAAAACGTTAGATAACCTTGAAATTAAACTGAAGGTGACCTTTCAGATCATCGTAACTGAGCATTGACTATTTAGTTGCCTTTCTAATGGTGAAGACACTACAGTCAGAGCACAATCAGTCACGCTTTCCCGTTTCTATGTTTTGAAGCCTTTAATAAAATGCCTTCCTCTGTCTAACTGTAAATGCAAATCTATCAATTACACGCTCTGGATAGTGACACAACCTGCTAAAGATAGGAATTTTACTCAGTCAGTCCTGAAGGACATTTTCAGGGGCTGGTGTATCCGTGAATATTATCTCAGTAGCTAAACATGATTTCTTTTTACTGCTGCACTCTGTCAGATGGAAAGCTGGCACAGAACCAAAAAAGACAAGGTTAATTATCCAGAGGATCAACTATTTTTATCAGGTTATGGTCACACTCAATTGTTTAATGCTATTAAATGTCTGCCTATGTGTGACATTCAAGACTGAAGCTTTGTCCTACTTTGATCATGCCCCCAATTATTCATTCTGGTAATAGGGCATGCTGTCTATGCAGCGAATGTACTATGTTATACAATTGGTCTGTACACGCTGGGTGTGATTCTTAACACAATGAAGTCATCCAATTAAAATGTGTTTTAACATATTTCTCAATTAAAACAATAATTTATTCTAATTCCTCCTCCATCTATTTCTGTATTTTTATTTCTTTATTTTCTTTCTTTCTTTCTTTCTCTTTCTTTCTTTCTTTTCTTTCTTTCTTTTCTTTCTTTCTTTCTTTTCTTTCCTTTCCTTTCCTTCTTCTTTCTTGTTTTGGAAATGTCATTTCCTAATTATGTACGTTGTCTGTAGGCAATCCATAAATAATAAATGCAATCATTAAAATAAGATCTATTCTGATTATTACATTTTCTGGTACTTATACCAACTGAACTCAGCAATCCAATAAATATTCAATTCAAACACTTTATCAATGGAGGATTAAAGCTGAATAAACAAAAAAACGAGACAGAAAATTACTGCAACTTCAGCAGCGTTTGTTTGTTGCAACAGGACATATGGGAGCAGCCAAATATAGCAGTGATACAAAAAGAAGAATAAGATCTCTGAATATGCAACAGTCAGTCTCAGATACCAGCATTTGTTACAATCTAACCCATTTAACTGGACTGAATATAGCAGATAACATGAGCTAGCTTTACTGCTATGCAACAAAAGAGACACATGCGAAAATTATTCTACTTGTATGTTTACAGATGGCCATATAGAAGAAGTAGTGACAACATAAACAATGAGTGTGTGAGCTACTCCCTTTCATTACAGACAAGGACAGCCTGTCTGACAATCAAGTCCAGAGCTCATCAAGAATAAAACCAATATCTCTGTTATTCTGTCTTAACTCTTTAATTCACACCATTGCATCTTAGGACCCATGGCAGGTCTCTGTAGGATAGCTAATGTTTAGCTGTAATGTGAATACATTTCCCATGATGCACAGCCATCTATCAACTAGCTGAATAATTACTACCATGGGTTCTCTTGGGCAGATATTTTTCATTGTCGAATAAGCTTTTCAAATGTATAACAATGCACAGCTAGTTTTCTCCTATAAGTGCATGACCACAGAGGGACAATTTGACCGGTCTGTGACTCTCATCATCCTTAGCTGACTTTAATAACATGATAGAAATAAAAGCCAAACCGAATTAAGCAGGCGAGAGCTCGAAATACAGATATTCGAAATGAAGTCCACTTAGCCCCGTCAGTGAGTAGTTTTATGTAATGCCATAGTCACAACGGTTGCATACTGAGGTGTATATTTATGTATTTTACTAGTTAAAATACAGTGACATTTAATCTTGACAAACGTTAGTCCCTCTGTATTGCAGCTAGAGCTGTTTAATTATTTGGTGCCATACACATAGGTGGTATTAGAGCCATCATCATTGACCTATTGATAATGGGAATTGTTAACAAGACACATGTAAATTGCTTGAAGTCTGGCTGACCATGCTGGGATTTGGAGTGCACAGCAGCAGAATGCATGTTTCCGATGCTGCCCCTTTTGTTGCCTTCTGCTACTTGATTAAGCCAGGTGTCAGGCTCTCTATGCTTTTGTATTTTGCAGCAGGGATTTAACTCATTCTAAGGTCAATTCCCATGCCAGCACAGAGATCATGCACAGCAGAGATGTTCTGGCACGTGAATGAAGTAAGCTTTAGGCTACTGAAAATCCATCTACTGTGTGCCCCCTCTTTGCAGCATCTGGCTAACTCCCGCTTGTATACACTTGGACCCTGAGCAGACTAGCAAAACCAGTACTTAAGCCAATGCGCCTGCGCATTGTCTATTAGATTCCTCTTCCTTCCCAACCAAGATTAATCCGTGGATACCCAGAGACAGCACAGACACAAGGATTAAGCAAATGTCTATGAAAATATCAGTCTTTAGATCCTAAGAGAGAGGAAAAAGATCACCCAGTTCTTCTGATCCAAGTAACAAAAGATCCAAATGGCCTTTTTTATCACACAAAAAGGGTCCTCCCTCCCCCTTTCTCAAAAGGGGCTTATTTTGATGTGGAAAAACTTAGCAGACAAATGTCTAGCAGTCATGAAAGTAAACATGACCAGAAAGCTTTGGGAATTCCATGATCTTCCTGGTGGATTTCTAAGGCCTTTTAAAGTGTTTTTTTCAAAACAGGCTAATACCAGCATTGTAAGTCTCGTGTACAGACAGCAAGATTGGCATCACAATCACATGATGAGAAAGATCTATAACAGAGTTTGAAAACAGTTTACAAAGGCTTGTTCAGTCTCATCTGATCCTCCTGCCAGTTTAAAGAAATTTGGAAGTAGGATATATTCTCTTATGTAATAGGATTACCTCTCCCATTCCAAGTTCTATACAGCATGTAATTTATTTTTAATTAGGATTAAATCTACTAGAACTTGGAAACTAGAACTTGCAAAGAGTCTTAAGTATGAGATTTTTTTAAAGACAGGACCTAATTTGCCCAGTTATCTTTTTCTCTTCTGGTTTAAGGGTTAAGAGGGTTAATTTGAATGTAGCATTTTTTTTTCATTCCCAGACCCAGACAAGCCATTTGTGTAAGTCACTGCATACAATTTACATTTTTATAAAGAGTTCATGGATTCTGAAATGAATTCAGGGACATGCAATTTTACTACCATTCGAATGTAAAACATACAAAAGCTTCAGAAAATGTTTGGAATCTCAAATCAGGCATTTTTAAAGGTATTTCTGCAGACAAATAGTTAATGCATAGCATGATACATACATTTTGCAACTTCTGCATAACAAAATGGTCAGTAAGCAAAAGCAAACTATTTTAATAGATCAAAAACAGTTTTAATGCACCCAAATGTAAAAAAAAAAAAAAAAAAAAGGTTAAAGGTAGCAATAAGGTATATACAAAATATGTTAATTTACAGTTACAAATAGTTTATTCCAACGAAAATATGCATACGGTAATTGCAACCTTGCATCTGATTTTACTGATTTGCTGTGAAGGTAGAAAATAAAAAATGATCTGCAGATAGAGTTAGCAGAATTGCAAGTCAATACATTAAGAGAAAAATAAATATGTTTGACATCACCATGTGGCTTGACATGCAAATCAACTATATTAAGTGGGAAATATGTAATTTGCATGCCAATCCACTAGGAGATGATATAGAAAAGATAACACATGTTCCCTATTATGCAACTGAAGGATGACTGTGTGCTGTGCACACACATCATTAAGTATGAAAATAGTGAAAACGATATTAGCAAACAACTGAGGAGCAAACAGGACATATAATTTAACAAATAGGACACTTGTTTTATTTTTATAAAGTTTAAAAATATATTTACCAGTGATTTTTTTTTTTACCTATAGTATATATAGTAATATAGAAATTTAGGTTGAAAAAAAGACACAAGTCCATCAAGTTCAACCCTTCTAACTATCATTCCAGCTTTTGATCCAAAAGAAGGCAAAAACCCCTAAGGAAGCTATTTTCGAATTTTGCCTCCTAGGGGGGGAAATTCCTTATTGACTTCACCTTGGATCAATAAGCTCTATTAATAATGCTTATTCTATTATTAATAGCCCTGTATGTTCTGCTTTTCTAAAAAAAAAAACATCCAGACCATTTTGAAATGCATCTATTGTGGTTGATAGCACCAACTCTCTTGGCAGTGAGTTCCATAACTTTATTGTCCTTACTGTAAAGAATCCCTTCCTTTGCTGTCTATGGGGTTGCCTTATATGCAGGCCTTTTCTGTTATCATAAATTAAGCGTTTGGGGGTGGGTTCCTTATAACCATGGTTGCCTTATTGACGAGAAAATATGGTGCATTTATTTTTCCTTTTTTGGTGCAGGTCGTATAGCTGGCATCACTATCCCTTCAGGATGCCCGTCACCTGGTTGTACCTGGGGCTGGGCGCAGCAATTACTTCTTGTTGGTGGAGTGTGGGGGGTAGCTCCAGTGGTAAAGGTGTGCATCTGGCGAGCTGGGACAAGAGAGCAAGGATGAGAGGATGTGTTCAAATACATCCCCACAGCGTAACAGCCGGAATAGAGGTCTTCATACACTACAAATGTGTGGCTCCTACAAATTATCCTAGACCACAAGGAAGTAAGTGTAGGGAGTGGTGATATATTTATGGGAAGGAGCCAGAGCATTTATTCTGTAAGATTCCCCCAAAACCTCTGATGGCGGCCCTGAGTGTGGATCAGCAACATATGCTTTGTCTATTTCATGCTTTAATGATTTATTGATTTTGTCACTAATTGTTAATCATTGTTAGTGTGTCTTATTGTCACTTGTAGTCCATTACGCTTGTTGTCCTTTCCCATAATTCTTATTCCTTCCTCTTCCTGCCCTACTGCCTCTCATTCTCCACTATAAGCACCATCCACCTACTGCTAGGTGATTATAAACTACAGCATCCTTATTGTTTCCCTCACATAGCAACCTTATTGTCCTATTTACAGCAACCTTATCGCCTCTCCTCTTTGGCAGTCCAAGTAGAACAATTATGGCTTTGGAACATTCCAGTAAATGTTTCAGCATTTACATTTAAATATTTAAATGAAACATTTTTTTTCCTTGATTCACAAAAAGTAAACCTGAAGAAGCCAGACACATTCACATTAGCAGGAGTCTGGCTGCCTGATTGGAGGGGGACAATGGAGACAGTGCTACAACCATTCGACATGAAGAGAAGTTGGCCATCTTCAATGCCTTGGCCTGGTGAAGTTGTAGTAAGCCCATTCAGGATGATGTGCAATCAAATAAAATGTAGTGGATTTTCATTTCTCTGCATCAGGAAATGATTTAGTGTCCAAAGTGAGTCCATTTCAGTGTTGCTGTCTTTTAATTTCCCTGTGCTTTGTGTATTGCAAACACAGCAGCCCAGGGGATAATCTATGTTACCTCCATAAAATATACATAGAATGCTGATGATACAGGACACAGTAATCACATTACTACATGTATCATCTGTAATTTGTTCTTTAAATCCTCTCATGCTAAACATTATAGGTAATAAGCTGACTCAGCCTTTAACACCAATAATGTTTATAAGCGATTTCTTTAAAAGAGATTTTAAAATAATTTAAATATAATTTAAGTCAGTCATAGTATCTCTGTGTATTAAAGTGTATTGTTTCAATCTTATGATATCTTTACATCTTAAACCATCTAGAGATGCTTTTTATTTTATTATTAAAACATATTGGATACAATATATCAATGAAATTTAATCAGAACGTGTGAGGCCTGCTATGCTACCATCTTGTTTTATAAAGTATGTATCTGCTATTTTAAAAAAAAAGTCACCTACTTTAATTAAACACACTTTGCTCCAAATTTGTGAATTGGTTATAAATACTAAAACTGATAATAAAACAAATACATGAATTAATTAAAATGTTTTTAGTTCATTTGGTAAGACCCTGAAGTGTACCTGTTGCTGCTTTATTGCCAGGGCTGGATACAATGTAAAAGTCTATCTAAAATTCGAGATACTTTGCTTTTGACTTTTTTTTAAACACTTTTTTCCCCTCCTGGGCTCCAGTCAAATGACCTGATCTGATATTTGTGGGTAAATGAATTACATTTATAATAAAGATATAACAATTTTATTGAATACATATGTTTATAATTGTTTATCTGGTATAATTACAGGTGATTACTTTTTGATAACATGTCCTTTATATTAAAATAACTTGCACCACCTATACACATATAGGATATGTGTATATACAGTAATATTGTGCAACATATTCTCATTGCTGTATATATGACTAATCCACTTTCTGTGGCTTCTACTACTCCTGTATATGTTACAAAACCCCTCTTCCAGGGTCATATGTTACCATAAACTTTGTTTCTGCAGCTAACAACCCTCTTAGGTTTCATGTTGGGACTTGTACCAGAGACTCTGAAGCATAGTCTTTTTGTCCATGCTGGCAATGTGATGTGTGACCAACGCATTTCATACCTGGCCCTGGATAATTTTGTAGATTTGTACAAATTGGTAACATACACCAGGCCACCCACTGCTCCATTAATTACCTACAATTTTAAATAATTTTGCAGCTATATTTTTTTTGCCCCGAGGAATCTTCATTCCCTCAAATCAAAGCCAATTACTTAAGTGAAGGGAAAACATTTTGGTTGGATAGTGAAAAAAATCAATGCACAAATAGTTACTGTGTATTTATCTGGTTTTTGTAAGTAACAAAAACCTATTCTTCTATTTGATTTGCAGTGATTAATAACATACAGGTCATAACCCCTTAAGGACAGAGCCTTTGAAACATTTTTGTCCTTTCTGGACAATGGCTATTTTAACATTTCTGTGCTGTTTGTGTTTAGCAGTAATTTTCTTCTTCGTCATTTGCTGTACCCACACATATTATATATTGTTTTTATCGGGACAAAAAGGGCTTTCTATGGATGCCATATTTTTGATCATATCTTATCATATTATTAAAAAAAAATAATAAAATATGGTAAAAAAAAAAAAAATACACACATTTCTTTGTTTTTATTTGAAACAACTTCTCCTCATCGACAATAGCGAACGAAAAAACATGCTAAATAGATTCTACTATTTCTCCTGAGTACAGGGATACCACCCATGCATAGGTTTGTTGGGTTGTTTGGGGGCTAAAATGCCAAATTTGTGAGGTGCAGTTTTTTGTTTTCCAACTTGAAATTTTTACATGCAGACAGCCTGCACCCATGTCCCATTTGGGACATATTTGAAACCAGCCAGTGTATTTTACCCCATCAACCCATATATTTTTTAAAAGTAGACACCCTAGGCTATCTTAAATGGTGGTATTTTAACACTTTCCATGCACTAATTCTACCACCAGCCTTTGTCAAAGTTTGTGGTAGTAATTTTTTTGTGGTTTTTTTTCACAAACCTTGTACTTCAGACATGAATTTACAGATTTTGGTATGTGTCACTGCCAAATAACACCCCAATAAGTGTTCAGCAACATCTCTTGAGTACAGGGATACCCCCCATGCATAGGTTTGTTGGATTGTTTGGGGGGTAAAAGGCCAAATTTGGGAGGTGAAGTTTTTGGTTTTCCAATTTGAAATTTTGACATGCAGACAGCCTGCACCCATGTCCCATTTGGGACATATTTGAAACCAGCCAGTGTATTTTACCACATCAACCCATATATTTTTTTAAAGTAGACACCCTAGGCTATCTCAAATGGTGGTATTTTTACACTTTCCATGCACTAATTCTACCACCAGCCTTTGTCAAAGTTTGTGGTAGTAATTTTTTTGTGTTTTTTTTTCACAAACCTTGTACTTCAGACATGAATTTACAGATTTTGGTATGTGTCACTGCCAAATAACACCCCAATAAGTGTTCAGCGACATCTCTTGAGTACAGGGATACCACCCATGCATAGGTTTGTTGGGTTGTTTGGGGGCTAAAAGGGCCACATTGTGAAGGTGCGCATTTTCAACTTGGAATATTGACGTGTAGCCAGCCTGAGCCCATCTTTCATTTGGGACTTTTTTTTAAAGTCGGACAGTGTATTTTACCCCAAAAAGTATATATTTTGTAAAAGTAGACACCCTAGGCTATTTTAAATGGTGTTATTTTAACACTTTCCATGCACCAATTCTACCACCAGCCTTTGTCAAAGTTTGTGGTAGTCATTTTATTGTGTATTTTTTCCCACATACATTGTACTTTAGACACAAATTCACATATTTCGGTATGTGTCACTGACAAACAATACCACAATATATGTTCAGCAACATCTCCCGAGCACAGGGATACCACCCATGCATAGCTTTGTCAGCTTTGTTGGGTGTTGAAAGGCTACATTTGAGAGGTGCGCTTTTTGATTTTCAAACTTGGAATTTGAACATGTAGAGCAAGGAAGGGGTTAATAGCTCTTATAAGAGCCTTTGTAGTACTGTACAAAAAAATTAACCCCTAAAAATGCACAGACAAGAAAAAAATTTCTGCTGTGCAGTGATCAGTGGCAGGGAAGGGGTTAATACACTACACTATACAAAGGGTATGGCTTTTATAAAAGCCCTTGGGACTCACAATTTTTTTAACATTTTATTTAATTTATTACAATTAAAAAATTATGTTATACAGATCTGTCTCTTTCCCTCACTAAAACTCAAGTGAGGAGAGGGAGGCAGATCCATATGGGTCAGAACAATATTTACCAATATTGATCGAACCAGACGAATGGTGATGCTCATCTGAGAAATCACCAAACCACCTTTGCCACTGATCGGCTGTTACTGATCGCTATACACGTGTTCAGACAGCTTCAAAAGGAATACACGTAATCCCCTAGTGGGTATAATTAACCCCTAGCGAGTCTGACAAAAAAAATGCTGATAGCAAAAAAAAAAATCCTTCTGCGACTAGATTGCTCCATATGCGCTGCTTAGGCAGTGACCATATGCACTGCTTAGGCAGTGACCATATGTGCTGCTTAGGAAGTGATATACGGCAAGGAAGGGGTTAATAGCTCTTATTTAAAAAAAAAAATTACGTTAAACGTAGTCCCCTAGCGGGTATAATTAACACGTGACGGGTGTAATAAAAAAGTTTAAAAAAAATTAAAAATGCTTCTGCAGCAAGATTGCTGCATTTGCGTCAGATCTCTGCTTAGGCAGTGATCTACAGCAAGAAAGGGGTTAATCTCTCTTAAAAGAGCTTTTTTTTATACTGTAATGAATTACAGTAAAAAAAATTAACCCCTAAAAAATGCACAGACAGCAAAAAATGTGCTGCTGTGTATGATCACTGCGTACACAGCGATCAATGGCAGGGAAGGGGTTAAATGGCTTTTATAAAAGCCCTTGGTGTTTAAAATTTTATTAAATATTTGTTTTATTATTTTATTTTATTTTTTTACTTTATCTGATCTGTCTCTCTCCCTTACTATAACTAGTAAGGTGAGGGAGGCAGATCAATACTTGTCAAAGGCAATATTTGCTAATATTGCCTTTGACAGTATGATAAGTGCTCATCAGAGCACTTACCATACATGCCTGCACACAGATCACATAGATCTGTTGTGCAGGCATCGATTGGCTCCCCCTAGAGCATCGGAAGTGAAATACTTTCACTTCCGATGCTCTTGCCATTAGAAGGGAAGCGCTGCCTGTACAGGCAGCGTTCCCTTCTACTGAGCCGATGGGGTCGCTCAGGAGAGCGACCACCATCGGCTCTGGGGAGCAGAACGGTGTTGTTAAGTGCCTCGCTGGCGAGGCACTTTAACAACACCGGAGATGCTTAGAAAGCGAACGATCGTTCGCTTTCTAAGCACATGTGTGCAGCCGGCGCAGCCATTTTTAAATGGCTGCTACGATCACTCCGTGGAGTGATCGTAGCGCGCCCCTGCACATTTGGGGGGTGTTGCACAATGCCTCTACCTAGAGGCATTGTAGCAACACCGTTAGAGTAAAGAAAGCGACCGCTGGTCGCTTTCTTTACTCAGTTTAGTGCATGACGTGCCAGGCACGTCAGCTGTCGGCAAGTCCTCGATTTGCCGTGACGTGCCTGGCACGTCATCTGTCGTTAAGGGGTTAAATAACATTCTCCCAATATAAATAAAAAAATCGATTTGATTCCCTGTTATTTCCATTTTAAAACTGGGGAAATTCACTAACATGGGGTCCATTCTAGTCAGCACAGACACGGGCATAAAAGGTGGCTACTTTCCAACTCTAAAATATCATTATAATGCACCTTAGAGACCTGTTTAGATGAAAGCGACTATAAAAATGCAAATTATTTTATCTCTCCCAGGCTTTGCAATCAGCACACACTTGCAATTCCTCAGAGATAGGAAAATGTTACTTTCTAAGCTACTCCAGCTGCTGATAGAGAGTTTCTCTCTGCAGGAGAAAGATTTTTAACTCCTCGTTCTGCTATTTTAGGTCAGTAATATTCACAGGAGGGACGGTTGACCAGTCTCCCCACGCTTGGAATTCTGGGTAAAAGCAACATCCCTAATGTCGTCTTTCATTTTTTTAATGTTCCTACTAATGTTAATCTTTTCTTTTTCGAAAGCAACCAACACATAAATATTTTTTAATGATTACCGTCTACATACACACCTTTTGGTGTCTGAGGAAGGAGAGTTATTTCTAACACAGGAGATTTCTATTCAGTGTATTATAAAAGTATAATTCATCAGATTTTGTGCAGCTAGTGATAGTTGATGTGTACAGGGAAGGCATACCCAGAGGCATAAATCAGACTGATAGAGATTAGGTGGCTGATTGCTTTTGTGGGGGAAATAATGCGTCTAGCATTCTCCCTGAGCACTATTTATCTTTTTCTGTTCTGGTATTGGAAGGCATGATGTTAAATAAAGGATTAACTGTCTTATTGAACTCCAAACTCCAACAAGATCAACATTCTCCAGCACAAAAAAAACGTGCATTAGAAATGTGCTATCCCGCATGGAAATGAGCAAAGAAACACAACAAATGGATTAATCCCATCAAAAACTTTAAACAATGTCAATTACAAGCATTGCAGGCCAGTATTTTAATTCAGTCTGCAGGTAAATAGACTGCCTGATGTATCTTCTGTTGGAGGATGCGTGAAATTTGGTTTCCAGGGATGATATAGGACAGGAATACTTCATTCCATGGAATACAAAAAGGGGCATTTAGGTGTTTAAAAGTAGATATATTCAATGTTAAGGTTTAAGAAATAATGGCATGGATTAAATGCCAGCCATGAAAAAACACTGGCCCTGCTTATTCATGAGGGAGGGGGGGGGGGGGGGGGCTCCTGGTCCCATTCATTGATAGGAGGGTAGCTGGGGCAGTTTTGCAGCCCCAGCCACTGCTTTTAGGGGTTGAGAGGACACTAGGGGACTGTGGGTGACAATTTTAACCCCCTGTGTTTTTGTTAAACGCCATTATTCCTTTACTACCATGCTTTAATGAATGTTAGTTATGAGTGGGATGTTTTCATTGAATGTTATTCCATTTGAAACAACATGTGATAAAAAAAAAACTTGAGGGTCTTCTCAATATAGAGAAAATTGCAGGTAATTGAAATTAGAGTTTCAAAGTTTATGCCAATGTAGCTGAGTTGGAAAAATTCTCAATTCCCTGCAATTCTCTCTTTATTGAATAGACCCTATAGTCTTTAAAATGACTTAATGGTCCAGTTCTCTCCCTTCTTTTCAAACGCTAAAAAGTCCCTCAATACTCATCTCTTTAAAGAAGCTTACTACCCAACCCATTAGAATACCGGTCACTTTACCTCTAGCTAACCCCACCTAACTGGAACACACACAACTCATCTTTGGCCTATCCCACGTAGTGCCATCAATTCCCACTACTGTTACTACAACTTCAAACCCTTCTGACCTCTTCAACCCCTTATGTGTCTCATGTACAACATTCTCTCTAGATTGTAAGCGTGCGAGCAGGGCTCTCTACCTCATGTACCAGTCTGTTCTAGTTTGTCTCACTTAGTATGTAGTTCCCTTCTATGCTCTGTACCTAGTGGTGTATCTTGGTTTTGTGCTGCCCTAGGCAGACAAATTTTGGGCACCCCCCTACCCACGATGCACACCCATGACATGACCCATAACCCACGTTGCACACCAAGGACATGCCCTATCACCCAATTTACATGCCTCCATCACCCCATTAGATACACATTGCCAATATTATTTGCCATTAATATTCCCCAGCCCAATAATATGCCAGTATAATTTTCCATTAATATGCCCCTGCCAATTTGCCCAATAATATGCCAGTATTATTTGCCATTAATAAGTCACAGCCAATTTCCCCAATAATGTGCCAGTATTTGCCATTTAATCAGCCCCTGCCAATTTGCCCATTATTATGCCAGTATTATTTTGTCATTAATATTCCCCAGCCAATTTTCCCAATAATATGCCAGTATTTGCCACTGAATATGCCCCTGCCAATTTGCCCAATATTATGCCAGTATAATTTGCCATTAATATTCCCCAGGCAATTTGCCCAATAATATGCCAGTGTTATTCTGCCATTTAATATGCCCCAGCCAATTTGCCCAATATTAAGCCAGTATTATTTGCCTTTTAATATGCCCCTGCCAATTTGCCCAATAATATGTCAGTGTTATTTGCCATTAATAAGGCACAGCCAATGTGCTCAATAATATGCCAGTGTTATTTGCCATTTAATATACCCCTGACAATTTGCCTAATAATATTCCAGTGTTATTTGCCATTTAATATTCCACAACCTATTTGCCCAAAAATACGCCGGTGTTATTTGCCATTTAGTATGCCCCAGTAAATGTGCCCAATAATATGCCAGTGTTAATTTCCATTTAGTATGCCCCAGTAAATTAGCAAATAATATGCCAGTGTTATTTGCCATTTAATATCCCACAGACAATTTGGCCAATAATATGCCAGTGTTATTTGCCATTTAGTATGCCCCAAAAAATTTGCCAATAATATGCCAGTGATATTTGCCTTTTAATATCCCACAGCCAATTTTCCAAATAATATGCCAGTGTTATGTCTCATTAATATGCCCCTGCCAATTTGCCCAATAATATGCCAGTGTTATTTGCCATTTAGTATGCCCCAGTAAATTTGCCAATAATATGCCAGTGCTATGTCTCATTAATATGCCCCAGTAAATTTGCCAATAATATGCCAGTGTTATGGCCCATTAATATGCCCCAGACAATTTCCCCCATTTCCCTAGCACTTACCTGTCTTCCCTGGTGGCTAGTGGCAGGCAGCATGGTCTCCTCCATGCTGCCTGTTCGGCTCCCAGGCGGTTGTGCCGACAGGTCACGTGAGCCGGCGCACGTATGATGTCAGCGCGCCGGTCACGTGACTGTCGGCACTTCCGTGTCACACTGCACGGGGAGCCGAAACAGGCAGCATGGAGGTTTCTCTGGGCTGCCTGTTCGGCTCCCTGTGCAGCCTGCCGGCAGAGGGAAGGTGAAGGGGGATCTTCCGATCCCTTCTCACCTCCGTCTCTACCTGCAAGCGATTTTTTTTTTTTTAAAGGGACAGATTTTTTTTTCCTAATTTTATTTTTTCCAAAAAATGTGCCACCCTAGGCATCCGTCTATGATGCCTCACGGTAAATACAGCACTGTCTGTACCTACCGCCAGTGGTGTCGCTGGGGGGGGGGGCTACTGGGGCTGAAGCCCTGAATCTCGGGGCCATAGACCTGAGTATCCGGTTCAGGTTTTTTTCCTTTTTCACTGGTGAAGGTCCACCCCCACCCGGTAGTGCTGTGCAGATCGTCAGCGGGGAAGCGTTTTGATTATTTTAAAATATGTAGTGCTTTATTTCTTAAATACTAAATTCTGAAAAACATACTGCTGGCTTTATGTATGTGCATGCATGACTGTGTGTGATTATGTATGCACATGAATGGGGGAGAGGAGGCAGCTCCACTGCATTGATCTCATTAGAACAATGGCTTTGACCTGCCCTGGTGAGTGCTTGTTTGTGTGATACAGCGTGCTTGGTGTCTGTGTGAGACAGCGTGCTTGGTCTGTGTGAGACAGCTTGCTTGGTGTGTGTGAGACAGCATGCTTGGTCTGTGTGTCTGTGTGAGACAGCGTGCTTGGTCTGTGTGTCTGTGTGATACAATGTGCTTGTTATGTGTGTCTGTGTGATATAGTGTGCTTGGTCTGTGTGATACAGAGTGCTTGTTATGTTTGTCTGTGTGATACAGTGTGCTTGGTGTGTGTGAAACAGCGTGCTTGTTATGTGTGTCTGACAGTAGGGTGTGTCTCATACAGGAACAGACCATCTTCGTTTCTAGCCCTGCTGTGCACACCCGGCGCTCCGACACTATAGTTTGGTGCTCCCTCGCGCTCCACTGCATTAAAAATAAAAACTATCCTAGTAGTAAGTCCTCCATGCAGGGACAACAATACCCATGCGCCAGATCTAATTTTCTGGTCACCATGGCGACCTGGCACCTGTGATTTTTTGAGCCCTGATATATACCCATATACCTATTATTCATTAGAATCATATATATCTATCTATATGCCGCCTAAGCATGTGAGATTATTTACTCCACTTCTAACAAGTCTGCCACGGGCTCCAGCCCCGGATCTTTTGGAGACCTAGCAACGCCTCTGTCTAGCGCTGTGTAAATTGTTGGCGCTATAGTTAATGTAATGTAATGGTCGACATCTTATGGAAAATGCTAAATCAGTTTGTGATTTATTCTCAGAAGTCAAACAAATTAACATAAAACCGCCGAAAAAATATGGAATAAGAAACAAATGTGCCTTTTAAAGTATTCATTCAAGGATGATATTTTATCTGCTACTAGAATCAGTAAATCTGAGGCAGAAAAAACAGTCATCCTTTTGGTCAATCTCTGGTACTTGAGAATTGGCACAGTAACATACAGATTTATCATAGTTGATGTAAGGAGGCTACAAGGACTTTTCCTGATCATTTTAAATTCTAGTAACAGTGAATTATGGAAGCTATTTCTTTGACTAACATTGTTAATCATGTCTTTATTCTCATGCAATCGTAAGTTATTGTCTTTCATACTAACATAATAAGGAAGATTCATAAACTGGCAATCAGGATTGTTTTTATATCTTCTGGCACCACAAGACACCTTTCAGCTGACATAATATTTACTAAGCTCTCAGTAGGTCTGATCTATGTAACATGGAGCTTAGATCTTAATGACATTAAACTATGATTAAGGCAGCATCATAAGCTATCTTTAAACATGGGTACTTGTATGATTTTTTTCAGTGGATGAGGGGGGAAGCAATACAATCTTCCCCTCTACAGCCCGAATACTTCCTTACCAACTCTCTGTTGCTTATGTTGGCTTGGGGAAGAGGTTCCCTGGTGGGAGGCAAATGTTAGTTACCCATTATAAGGAAAGAAACATGACCATGGTAGTAGTGGATAACTGTCCCTATGATGCTCAGCTACCATGTTCCTGAGTATCATGGGAACTTTAGTTTACAGTAACTGGCATGGTAAAGATTAGCCACTACTGCCCCAGTCCACAATTAATTTAAATTCCCTTGGTGTTTAGTTAGTAATGGCTGGCTGTATATTATGGGACCTGAATATAATGTGTAGTGTAGACCTCTTCCGCCCCAGTCTAACAGCATTATGGCTGTCCAGAGGCATTGTAATAGAGACTTTCGTGAATTTCCTAATAGTATGGGAGCAGCAAGGATGAAAGCATAGCACCAGTCAGCCATAACATTATGACCAGGTAGCATGCCAGCTGAGGCAGAGTGAGGCTTTGGGCAATGTTCTGCTAGGAAACCATGGGTCCCACTAGTTCACACATACCACCTACCCAAGCATTGTTGCAGATCATGTACACCCATTCATGGAAACAGTATTCTCTAATGGCATTGGACTCTTTCAGCATGATAATACATACTGCCACAAAGCACAAACGGTTCAGAAATGGTTTAAGGAACATGGTGTTGACTTGACCTACAAATTATCCAGATCTCAATCCAATCGAGCATCTGTGGGATTTGCCAAACAAATAAATCCAATCCATCGAAGCACCACCATAAAACTTACAGGACTTAAAGGATCTGCTGCTAATGACTTGGTGCCAGATACGACAGCACACCTTCAGAGGTCTAGTGGTGTCCATGTCTTGATGGTCAGTGATATTTTGGCATCAAAAAGACAGGTGGTCATAATGTTATGGCTGATTGGTGGATGTCTGTGCGAATGTTTATTTGTAAATGCATGTGTGTGTGACTGTGTGTATGTGTAGGTTCTTTAGATCCGTTTGGACGCTCCTAACTTCTGATATCCAGCTAAATTAGTTTGTACAGCATTTCCATTACAATAATTGCACGTATATTGTTTTTATTGTCAAGTTTGGAAATTTTATTAAAGATCTGGTTAAAATTATTTTCCTGCCCAATAACATTTTATTCTGATATTTGTTGTGTATATACATATATATGAAACAATATATGGTTTAATCATCTACCATAACTCAAAATATTGAGAAATGTTTCCCCTTTCTCCTTGTCTTCCTCCTTCTGTTTTCCTGTTGTCACAATGTTCAAAAATGATCTATACATTGTGTTAACTGGCGGCAAATGCATACATTAAGATAAAAACGTGTTTTAAATGTGTTTGTGTTGTTTCATGTTTATGCTGTCACTTATGAATTGAAATGGAATAAACTACTTTCAGTTGAAAATGTGTAATATGTATATCAAGCCATAATATGATGTCATAAACAGGAGGCACCACCAGAAAACACATTGGTATCTTAATTTAGGAACTTTCCTGTGATTCTAATACATAATAGTTTATAAATAATGCTGTATGCTGTTAAAAGCTGCAGTATTGATGCAGAGCAGATATCTGAGAGCATACATTTTTTGTTCCTCTGTTGATCATAGTTGAAGAAATGTTTACTAAATTTATGTATGAGTTATTGAGTCCATATACATCCTTTATGTTAGAAGTGGGAGCACATTTTATGCAGAGTTTTCCTTAGAGTCTAATCACACACTGGAAACTTCATTAAACGATGCAACACAGGAAATACTTATGCAGACAAGACAGACTAGCTGTTATGGCCTTGCACTACTTGTAAATATACCAATACCAAGCAGGCATTGAGCCAGCTTCCCTCTGAATTGCATGTGGACTTTCTGTTTATGAGTATCGAGCACCCATACTTGCTACCTGTTAAGAGGAGACACACTGCACTGATCCTCGAAACTCACCCTAATTGCTTGGTCCTTTTTAGTTTATCATTGCCAAACAGGGAGGTTTCACAAGGGCATGCTTCCCCTGATTGATTATTAATCACCTTCTGGTGTTTAAAGGACCACTGTCAGCACTATCAGGGGGTGGACATGCTGTTTACAATCTTGGTTCTGATGAAGGAAGAATTGATCTGTCTGACCCAAGATGTCCATCCCCTGACATGTCCATAGCACACAATGAAATGGCAATGTCCTTCTTACTATACCAAATGGTCTATTCAATAAATTGGGAATTTCAGGGAATTGACACAGGAATTTCAAACTTAAGGCCAAAGTAACTGAGTTGAAAAAAGTATCCTATTCAGCTACATTGGTCTAAAATTCCCATCTCACTTCCCTGCAATTCTCTCTTTATTGAGTAGAACCTCAAATATACTTTGCACCGCTTTGCAGTCAAACTTATCCCTGTCTTTCTATAACATACCAGGTGATCATGAAACATCATGTTGTGAGATGCAAGTTCCTTTATGCGCTAAACATAGATAGGCTTTTCTATTGCAATCCCTATAACAATGAAGCTAAGGATGGCTACGGCTATAATACTTATTAATTTACTCTCTATTATGAACCACCCCGTCGAAAATGAATATACTGCAGTTCTTTCTCTCGGTATAATGTAAATTAATAATCATAATGCTTTCATACAATAAGAGCTATTATTTTACGGAACATATACGTGCATTTATGTCATATAAAAAATGTTCAAAAGGGAGCTGAAAAGGAAATTAGGTCTCCTGGAAAAGATATCCCTTTAGACAATTGGCTTCTAACTCTACCTGGTGCGAAGCAATAAAACCTACATTTTATTAATGCCATTAACAGTTCTAAGTGTGTCTGCCTTATTTGAACTGTGCTTTAAAAGCAATTAATGAAAAACATTGCTGGAAGGGGTCATATATATTATGACATGTACTAAACACTTGTGATTACATGGTATTGGCTTAAAGGAAGTACCTCATGGTGCCTCTGTGTGAAGGTGATGGATGAGCAGGTCAATATCTTCATGTATTTAAATTGAGAATGCTCATTCTAATTGTGTGACAAAAGCCAAGACTTTAATAAAATAAAAATAAAAAGAAGAGGTAATTTCTATGTGGATGCATTGAACTGATAATTATATATACCAACACAGCATTTATCCACTGAAAGGGGCAGTTTCAAATACAGTGTCCTCAAAAATACTATTTCGAAAAATATTGTATCATGTTAACTTTTCCTCAACTCTATATTTTTATATTTGTTGGGTTTGTAAACCTTTTTTTTTTTACAAGGAAGAATACATTCATCCTTCTCCTAAAACTATACTATACTGATAGGAAGATTTGTTGAATATGTTTGCACAAGAACCTATTTGATTTGTTAGAATACTTCATGTTTAATTTATATATTGCTTTTCAATGTAATTATAGATGTAAATGTTAAAAAGATGTTTGCCTAGTGAGGTAGCTCCAATTTTGTTTTAAATTCAGGCCACTCAGAGACCACCAAAGTGAACTTGAATCAGCATGAATATTTTCCATTGTACCTCCGAGTTTGACCGACCGAAAGGGTAACCCCTATCCTCCCGGCTATAGCGTAATTAGCAAAAGTTCTCCCATAGAAGTCACTGGAAGGACTATTGCGAAAATAGTCTAAATCCTCCAGAAATGGGCCCAAAAAAATAAAATAATAAAAAATAAAAAATAATTGAAAATAAATTATTAATAAAATACATCAAAACAAACATAAATGAAGTAAACATGTTTTTGTTAATAATTTCAAATTGCATATATTAAAGGATAACTGTAGCAAGCAATTACCTTATGTTTAGTTGAAAGACTGTATCAAGTGTAGAGGATTTATCAAGAAATTCTTTAATAAAAGAATACAAATTAAGTGCCTTATTAAGCCTTCTTTACTCCATATAGTTCTCTCAGGGGGCTGACATGTTTTTTAAAATCTTGGGTCAGATATTCACTAACTTTGGTTCAGATGAACAACGATCTGACACATCTAACCAAAGATGCTAAACAAAATGGCTGGCTTTCTGGCACATCTATATGAAGTAAAGATAGCTCAATAAGGTACTTTATTTGTATTCTTTCATAAATAATTTCTTTATAAATCATCTACACTTGATATGGATGCGATCAACTGTCGCCTCAGGTTTTACTGTCAAACCAGTAGCAGGTAGCTCACTCATAGAACACAGGAGTATGGTATATTAGAAACTTACATATTCATACTACAGTCAATTATTAATATTACAATGATCAAACCCATATCAGTTTTTGCATGATGTGGAAAATGAGTTAATGACATCAAAAGATAAAAGAGATTTGACTCCTCCAACAATAACAGTGAATTATTTAAATACATTTATTGGATTTAAAAGAATAATTTATAGGACCTGATGCATTTCATATTGAATCCAGAGTTGGGGCAGACAGGCAGTGTAAGGGCAAAACGGTATAACAATCCAGAGTTGGGGCAGGCAGCGTAAGGGAAAAGGTACAGTAGGGAAATCCGTAGACAGAGTCAGGATCAATAGCCAGGAAAATCAGTATACTCAATATATACATCCACAAGTGGGTAACAAGGACTGAGCAGAGCAAAGCTATGAACAGCTTGACAACAAAGCACTGATTGAAAGCAGTGCTGGGTTAATGTAGGACCAAAACCCCACCCACCAGTCTAGAGTGGCACCTCACCTCCTCCGACTTGTCAGTACTCCGTTGTTAAGGTTTCCAGCTGTCTCCCCCACCTCTCCTATGTCCACCAAAGAGATTGCTGTATTTGGCACTAAGCCACGCCCCCTCAACGGCCACGGCACGGAGGCACTCACATTTAGCAGAGGCAGGGATGCAGCCTAGCACGTTGTGGAGTGCCCACGCGGCGGGCAGAGGAGGACTGGGGAGCTGTAGGAGCAAGTTAGGGCCCCCTAGCAGAAGAGTGGGTCTCAGGCCCTGACAACTATACACTATACCTAATACCTTTGTCCAATTTTTGTATTTATGGTTTACAAATTTTTCATTGGATAATTTTATTCATGATTGCTGATATGTATGGGTTTTTAAATAAAAAAAAAAAATTATCTTTTTTACATTTTATATTTACAGAACATTTCATCCCTATGGGCTTAGATGTGTTGTTATGAAGGCTTCAGGCAAAACAATGCATTATTTACCAAAAACTCTGCAGTCTATCAATCTAACAGCATAAGTAGTTGGTGTTTGTATTTAACAATTGCCAACTTTGCTTACATCCTAATCATAGATACACACAAGGTATCTAACATCATTGTCACATTCTGTTTTGTATGACTGCTGTTGTTGCTGTCACATTTTGTTTTGTTAGGATGTATTCTCTTATCTAACAAAGTCCTGCTTCTCTGCTTACTCCAGTTCATTATCTTAGCTTTTTAGTAGGAACTCAAATCCAAAACAGAAGTTGAAGAAAGTAAATAAAAAAAAAAATGTAATTAAATATTATACCTTAAAAGGGAATAAACTCAAAAATTTACATACATATTACGTATGAAAGGCCCTTTCAAACCTATTTATTTTAATTTATACTATTTTTTTGAAAAGCTCTTCTATGAACTATCAAAACAAAACAAAGACTTGGAAGAAATCATTTAGTGAAGCTGTTGCTCCTAATGGTGTGTCAGTATGTCAAAAATGTAAGCTGGGAGAGAATGGAATCTGAATAGTTAAGAATAATGACAGTGGATATGAATGGGAATCTGAAAGCTGATGTGAACAGTTAGGGAGAATGAAAGTGAAGTACAAAGGAGAAGGCAAATGGTGAGAAAAGGTTGAGGCCAGAGCCAAGGAGGAGTTATATAAAATGATGGCACTGTAGTTGAGGAGAGAAATTAAGACATGCAGAAGATTTATAGGTAAGATATTTGTTCCATTTAAAAAAAAAATTGTTGTGGTTTAGTCCCTCTTTAACCAACTGCAAGGCAAGGAAATATGTGTAATAATAATAAAAAATCCATGGGTAGTGAAATACAACTTTAATACTTTCTATATTTCAGAGAAGTATGGCTGTCTATAGAAATTGAAATCATTTTGGGGGGGATTTATCTTGTTTAACACCAGCCCTTATGCAAAACACACTGTTTAACTTAAATATCCAACAAACAACAACAACGCCACTGTTCAAGTAACTACATTTCTGGACAAGATGGTCAGTAATCAGGCTCGTTTGCAGTGGAAAACACATGGACAAGGGAAAACACAGTTATCATGATACTAGTGCTACACATAAGGTAACCCTTCCTCCCACCTTGTCAGTGCCAGGGCCCCCTGTAATGAAAGTCCCAGCACTCCACCCAAATTTCACTAGTGCACAATATTTCTTGTATGGAGAACGGGAGGAGGTGGGAGCTACAGTATCGGTCCATGACCCAGGAAAATGGAACCCAGCTGACCTGGTCCTCAGGACGCAGGCACAATGGTTCGTGACAGTACTCCTAGGTCATTCAAAACACAAATCAAAATAATTATCGATTATAATTATCAGAGTTCAATATTATTTTCTTCAAAATAAAAGAAGCCTGTTAAAAGACATGAGATCTCTGGTTTTTGCTAGAATTCGCAACCTAGTGTTATTGTCAGATTCATTCCAAAAATACATACATAAACATAGTATTTAATGCAAAGTAGCACCGTTACGAAATAGAAAATTATATTGTACTTCTTAAAGTGTGTTTAAATGTAAATCTGCCTATTTAAATAATTTTGATGACAGAGTTCCTTTTTAGTCAGAAACATTTCTTGAATATGAATATAAATAACACTAATTGTCAAAATAAACAGGCGATAAACGAGAATAAAATAGAATGTTTTGACAAGGTTGAAACATGCAGACATCAAGTAGATTAACATGGCTTCTCTTTTGTAGAGTCTTACTTTTGGTTTCTCTACTTGTCTGATCTAATAAATGTATATTGTGAATGACCATTCTCTCTAACTGGATGCCTACAAGAAAGCCCCTTCATTGCTATCCTCCAGTCCCTTGCAGTTTTGAAGTAAACTATTTGTAATGTGCATGAATATCTCTATCCTGCTCCTTCATCCAACTGTTTTCTATGACATCACAAATATGAATACAAGTTTTGTATTAATATTTGTGATGTCATTGAAAACAGTTGGATGAAGGAGCAGGATAGAGATATTCATGCACATTACAAATTGTTTACTTTTCCTGCTACACATTATCTGCACTCCAGGACTCTCTCCTAAAACCTGAAAGATACGCAACAGCAGGTGAGGTATATTTTTTCAGTGGAGGGGGTAGAGATAAGACTATTTCCTGAAAAGGGAGGGAAGGTATGAGGCACATATTTTGAGTATGGAGTTTAGTTTCAGATGTTACACTGCACACCTGTACAAAAGCAATTATGATAAGAAGAATATGATGTATAACAATCGTTCTGGTCAGTAATAGTGTTGAGCGAACCCGAACCGCACTGTTCAGGTTCGTACCGAACTTTACGGTTTTGGGACCCCGGACCCGAACACGGACATTTCACTGTATGTCAGTGTTGGAGTTCGGGGTTCGCCGATTACATTGTATGTAATGCTATTGGCTTTCCATAAACCGAAATAGAGTCCCCATTCATAAGAAATTCTTATGAATGGGGACTCTATTTCGGTTTATAGAAAGCCAATAGTATTACATGTATTCCATAAGCCGAAAGTCTATAAACCGAAAGACATTCGGTTTATAGACTTTCGGTTTATAGAATACATGTAATGCTATTGCTATTCTATAAACTGAAAGTCTATAAACCGAATGTCTTTCAGTTTATAGACTTTCGTTTTGTAGAATAGCAATAGCATTACATGTATTCCATAAACCGAAAGTCTATAAACCGAATGTCTTTCGGTTTATAGACTTTCGGTTTATGGAATACATGTAATGTATTGTATTGTATTGTATTATAATGTATTGGCTTTCTATAAACCGAAATAGAGTCCCCATTCATACGAATAGGTTAATTGACCTATTCGTATGAATGGGGACTCTATTTCGGTTTATAGAATAGCAAAAGCATTACATGTATTACATCTGAGAGTCAAATAGAACCGTCAAATACTGTGCTTACAGTGCACTTTGAAAAATTCTAATAGTTTTGGGTGGTAAATAGTACATTTGTGTCTTGCGGTGCACTTCATAACTGAGAGTCAAATAGAACCGTCAAATACTGTGCTTACAGCGCACTTTGAAAAATTCTGGCTACCTCCTCCTCCTCCTCCTCCAGAGCCACTTCCACCTACACCGCCACGGTCACCGCCTCCTCAACCTATGGGCTTAGTATAAACTGAAAGAGAATACCCTGCACTCCATTTTATGGCTCAGCTGTATTTGTAATTTCTATGTATTTTATGTTATTTTAAGTTATTTCCCTATCCGCATTTGCTTGCAGGGCACTTGTCCTACTCTTACCCACATTTTGCTTCCTTATGCAGCCCTCTAGCCCTTTCCATTACTTTTTTAGAGGCATTTTAGTGGCCAAAAGTTTGTGTCCCCATTGACTTCATTGGGGTTCAGGGTCAAGTTCGGGGTCAAGTTTGAGCCCGAACCCGGACTTTTTTCCGAATTTCGGCCGAACCCGCCGAACCCGAACATCCAGGTGTCCGCTCAAGTCCAGTCAGTAATAAATAAACATCGTAGATAAAAGTCAGATCAGTCAAGAGCGGGCAACACATATCAAAGTAAGGAGAACAGGCAAAGCTCAAATATTAGGTATGCCAAGCTACTTGGGAGATAACACAATGACTGTGTCAAAGTTGAGGAAATTTCGTGTTTTTATGATTGTTGTTTGATTACTCCGGGGACATCAGCAGAGACACCAATGCGCTAATGATTGGATTCTCCAAACCTATATTCACACTAATGTCATTTGTAGGGCGATTTGCATCAGAACCTATGCACGGTACGTCTGTACATCTATAGAGCACCTGTTGAATGTTAGCTACATAACTGACAATACAGCTAAGACAACAATAGTCAGCATCTTGGAAGTGACACCGAGATCTTCCTGGATATGCCACTGGGAACACATGGTTGACCCTAGCATAGCGAAGGCTGTTCACTAGTTGGCATGTAGTTATGTGACTGGTGCGAGGAGTGTTTTTTCTACCAATGAGATGAGTATGTGGAAATAGTCATGCATGGGCCACCTGCAAAAATATTTGACAATAGTAGCCAAAGGTGCAGATGATAGCATGAACACACACACCAACTAATCAGGTACATATGGTGCAAAAGTGAAACCATTATAGTTTAATGCCATAGAACAAAAATATACCCAGTATAGTGTAAGCATGCCATCAGAAAAAAAAAGTAAATAAAAAATAAAGCTGTCATACTAATATTATCTTGCACATTAAAGTGATATTATATTATATATCATACATAAGATATGTTCATGGTGTACATGTTCATATGTACATGGTAGCCGAGAAAATGTAGAACATTTCACTGAAAAAAGGGAAATAACTTATTATTTAAATGTTAAGGATTCCACCATCTGTTGAGAACTGATATTGAAAGGTTACTTTAGATAAGTATTTCATCGACTGTATGATCCATGTCTCATAAATGAATCCATATTATGGCTTGCTGTAGGTCAAATCCACAATCAAATCAAATCAATGCAGAAATAGGTGACTCATTGAAAGATCTTTTGGAAAATCAAATCTATATCATCAAGGCCTCTCCTGACATGAATATTGATATTTCTGACATTACTTTCATCACTTTATGTTTCTGAAGAAATACACCTCAATGCTCTAAGCAGGGACCATATATAGCAGAAAGAAACCAACCAACCAACCATTTACTGTAAGGTGTACAGACTGTAAAATGATGTTCACATTGTAAACAGAGATTATTTTTAGTAGAATTATTTATTACATTTATACTGTGTGCTATGGTGATTATACATGGTGGGCATGTGCTGGACAATTCCTGGATGTCACAGAAGAGTTTACAGGGTGGTTGTAAGCACAAAGCCCAGGGTGAAAGTGCCAGGCTAGTTATACATAGTAGGTACCCATAAGCACAAGTAAGTTAAAAGTACAGTAATAGTAGAAAGTGGGAATTGGCGATACAAGTATTCCAAACATCATCTTGAATTAAAGGGTAAGTTAAATGGCTGAATAAATCAAAATGAAGATTAATGTTGTCTATTCATGCCAGGCCACTGTCTGGCATTTCCATAAAATATGCACATGCAGTAAAAGTATAACAAACATCAAAGAGAGGAAATATCTGTATCCTCACAATAAAACATAACCTTTAATTTTGTAATTTAAAACTCATATCATTATATATTTAATCCTCTCCACAAAAATAATCTAAATGAAACCCAAAAGTAGATATAGTAACATAATTTTACCAGATAAAGTGCCAATCAGAATATCTGTATTGATTTAGTGTTTATACAATAAAGAAACTGAATTTATTTGTAATTTGTAACAGTTTAATAGAAACACAATACAAACAGTGCTTCATGATATTCATTTGTAAAGTATATTATTGATGGATTGGACCTGTCCAGACCCAACTGATGCTAGCCATAAAGATCTATACAACTCAAACTGTACCTAGACATTGTGTCTCTTGGACATACTACATGTCTGTATAGTTGTGTGTGTATTAGTTGCTCCATGACATGTTGTGTTATGTGAAATTGACATAATGTCTGCCTTATAGATTTCTTATTTGCGTAAATGGGAACCAAAGCAATTGGTTACAGGTATTACCAATTCACTTGTTTCCGCATTAAATTGTTTGTGATGGTAATGGATTGGGTAGCTTGAATTAGTAATGCTATGTTTAATTTAGACAATTGTTTTCTAATTCAGTTGTCTTCCTTCAAAGAGGACATACTTAACAAATGAGAAGAATATCAATGCATTCATCCTGGTAAAAGAATTTATACATGGCAGGTTTAAAACATTGGCCAGTACAGGTGCCAATGGTCCTTAGATTCATTTATCTCCTCAGTCAAGTTCTGGTGGTCAAGTGGATTTTTCCAGAGCTTCTCATAGTGGCCACACTGAGAGTGTATTGAGAATGATGAGATAGCCATGGGCAGTCAGGGTGGTGACCACACGTGAAACCAATTCTCAACATGTTCTATTGTAATGATCAATCAATTCAGTGAACAGAGATACATTTTGTCAAATCAATGATTAGAACCTAATGTCACTTACCATTTCAATTGTAATCATTTTAAGTATCCTGTAAAGATAATGTTTTCTGCTTCCTTTATTCAGTGTATGTTTGGGGCCGGAGGGAGCTTGTCTTGGGCACATTGTGGCCACTGCTGCTGTTATGTATTATTTCTTATTTATTTTGTTAATGATTAATCTTTATTTATTAATAAAACGTTTATCACTTTATGCCAGAAGGCTTTACATGTATACCCTGTGCAATGTTTTTTAGTTCTCGTAAATCAGAAACAATTTAAATTCAATAACACTTCAAATCTTTAACTTTTATACTTTTCCCTAAGAATTTCCTGCCTTCTTAATGTCAAGTAAGAAATCTGCACACATTGTTTATTGCTTCATAATAACCATAATAATAAGTGTTATAATAGTAATAAATGAACAAAGGGGATAATTGAAATGCTATAAAAAGGACTAATTATAGACTTGCTTACAATAAATGCCAGTGTTTGTTCAGCCATTCAGTTTGCTGTCTCATGCATTTCCTTATGATACATAACAAAATGAATGAAGTCTATTTTGTGAGATCTTATTATTTCATGCTTATAATACTTGCCAGCAGATATTGGTTTTGATGATACAGATTTTTTCCAACTACCATAGATTACACCCTGCAAAATAACATTGTATATCTGTTCATTATATGCATACTTGAGTCTGAAAATTTTTAACACAAAACATACTGTCTGCTACTACTGTCTGATTCACTACGACTGAAAGAAGATAAATAACAGAATGAATAATTGATATGAAAAGCAACATTAGTCATACACACTGAAGTGCATCTTTAAATCTGTACAAAATTGATGTCACTATAAAAAGTGACGATAAACAGAAATGTTCAAGCAGCTTATCAATAAAAAGGTAAAATAAGCATAACAGATTAAATCAGTTGTTGAGGCCAGTGGGTTTTTGTGTTTAAATTACTTTTTCTGTGAAAGATCGGTAAACATGCTCCTTGTATTCAAGGTGAATCAAAAGAAAATTGTGTCCGGGGGGGACTGGAGCAGTCAGCCAATAATGCTGCAGTATGTGACCACATGACATGCTTGAGGGCAAGAGTCAGGCTGTTAGTACAGCTGCCTGTGGAGAGTGCCAAGTAGCCAGACGAGAATGCTAGAAGCATATCTGTCAGTGCGCTGGGTATAGCCAGCACTGGCTGCATTTCCTTGGTCTGGATTTGGCTCTCATCTCAAAAGATATACACAGAGTAGATTAGATGCAGCTAATTTTCATTACATTGCAGTTATCATTTTAGAAGCTAAAGCTTGTTATTAAGTAAAAAAATAAAATAATTGAGGATAATGTCATAGATTTATGTGGTGCTATTTTTCACCAGAGTTGTACATTGGGAGCTATGTATAAATAATGGTGCTGTTTCTAACTGTAAACATAATTATTTTTTGTCTGCAACTGTTTAACACTTCTAAAGCTGTTTGAAGACCTTGTATAGATGCCCTTGGGGTTGAAAAGGATCAAATATCTGACTTTTTTCTGTCACCTTTTTATACACTGACTTAACTCCAAAATAGAATGGCAGAGAATAGTGTCTCAATAAAGTGATATGAACTGAGAATATTTTTTATTTAAATCACCTCAGGCAAATGTTTTAAACAATCATTGTATCACTTTTCTGTTTCGACGCAAATGGAGCAATTGTTTTGGCAGGAAACTATTTACATGTAAAGATGCATTAATTGTAATGTATTTCTTAAACAGACACTTAAATATAATCTCAACTTTGACTGTAAAAAGGATTAAAAAACAAAGAAACAATAAATAAAACAAAACATGACAGAGACTTCTTTTCTACAGGGCAAGAATGATAGCATTGGAACATTTATCCTCAGATGCTAAATGAGGGGACAAGGGTAGGTGTATTTGATTTATTCAGGCTTAAGCAGGTTTTTGGGGATTCAGTAATTTACAGGTGTGCTGGGAGGGATGGTGCAGGAGATGAGTCACTGGGTCTGTACCTTTAAATAGGACTGTCTCAGAGGCAGTTATGGCTAAATTGATAGTACCACTCAGCAAGAGAGCTGTTCACTTTTAGATTCCATTACCACAATCATGAAAGCAACACTACTAATGCTACAGGTAGATGAAGGACATAATAGAAAAATTGCCACAATAACAGGGCTTTATCCTAATGTGGTTATTTATTTAAAATAAACGTAATTTTGACTTTAACTTCAAAGCTTACCTTTTACATATTTTTTTTCTGGGGACTGGACCTGCCAACATGAAATCTTAAGTTCGCTTTAAAATATGGGACTCCCTAGTATTTCCTGTTATCTGAGAGCTGCCATAGAAATGCATGAGTATGTCATTAGGCCTGTCCCACTAATCACTGCTGTCAGATGACAAGGAGGTAGTTACCGACTACAGTAGGAATTGCTATTATACATGCTCAATGTGAGATGAGCAAGCTCACCTACGCTGATCATCTTACAATGTTTTTGCAAGAGGGCTGGAACAAAGAATTTTGTATTTATACATCCAACAACACGCACAAAGGTACAATATTCTGCTATATTTTTGTAATCATAAAGAATATTCACCTCTATGGGGTATAAAATTCTAGACAATTATCGGTAGATATAATGCTACAGGCGATCTTTTCTGCCAAGATCTGATCTGTTTGTTAGTATTGTATGTATTGCTTGTGTATGTACTGCCTTTGTCTCTGTCGTGGTGCATCATCTGCATGGTGGGATTCCTTTTTTTCCCCTCAGGAATATAACCTATCTGACCTAAGGATTAGAAGTTTAATAAACAAAGCAAAATGAATATGTTCAGTATAAAATGCATTGCTAAATATATCCTGCCTGTACCTCCAGTGTCACTCAATACATGCATAAGGCATATGAAAACACTAAGCACATTTGGCACATCAATACTGCCTTTGTCTTATCAGGACAGATCACACATTATAATGCTATATATGAATGGCACACATCACACACATTGCTTATTACCCAATAACACGTCTGAAAGGGCTTGCTGTAATTACCTTTTTTTTAAGGCTTTCCCAAATCTTAAAATTCCTCTGTCAAGTTCATTAGAGAACATCCTGTGTGTTACTGCTAATTTCAAGTTAATTTTGCTGTCACAGCAGCAGTCCATAATGAGTGACAAACAGATGAAGCCCCTCAAGCCTTCCTTGTTGACAAGGCCCCATTAGGTAAGGCTGTGTTGCAGATGATACGCTGCAGAAGAGACTGACACTATACTAAGCACACCTCATGCCTTGAGGATCACATTAGTCATCAATCACACATCACCTAAAAGCAGATGAAGCAGTAGGAAACCTAGGAGATGGAAAGTGGGGAGAGTTGTTGACATGGGCAGCATCAAGCTATATAGTACTGTGCATACCAGGGATGGACTGACATAATAATCATAATCTTTCTATATCATGTCAATGAGACAAATATCCATAATCTCTCTATATCATGCCGGTGATAAATAAATACATAATATTTCTATATCATGCCAATGAGACATCTCATACCATCACCCCCCTACCCTCCAAAAATCCTTTTTTCCAGGTCTTTGTATATCATGCTAATGATTTAAATGCACCCAAGGACATGCCCCTCGCCCGCATTGCACATCCAGGATTTGCTGCTTTCCCCCAGGAAAAACAACTGTTTTCCCATTAATTTGCCCCAGCCAATTTTCCCATTACTATGCCACTGCTTTCCAATTATTATGCCACCCTTTGTCACTAATATGCCACTGTTTTACCATGAATTTGCCCTAGCCAGTATGTCCATAAATATGCCAATGTTTTAATGTTAATTTGCCATAGCTAATTTTTCCATTAATATGCCAATGTTTTAATATTAATACGCCACAGCCAGGATGCCCATTTATATGCCACAACCAGTATGCCCATTAATATGCCACTCTATGCCCATTTATATGCCACTCTTTTCTATTTAATATGCCCCTGTTTTCCCATTAATTTGCCCCAGCCATTATGGCCATTAATATGCCACTGTTTTCCATTCATTTTCCATAGCTAATTTTTCCCATGAATATGCCACTCGTTGCCCATTAATATGCCATAGCCAGTATGCCCATTAATTTTCCACAGCCAATTTTCCCATTAATATGCTGTACCCAGTATGCCGATTAATATGACACTGTTTTCCCATTAATTTGCCACAGCCATTATGCCCATTAATAAGCCACAACAAGTATATCAATTAATATGCCACTCTATGTCCATTAACATGAGACTGTTTTCACATTACTTTACCAAAGCTAATTTTTCCATCAATATGTCACTCTTTGCCCATAAATACAGTGCCTTGCAAAAGTATTCACCCCCTTGACTTTTGACCTATTTTGTTAAATTACAGCCTTAAGTTCAATGTTTTGTTAATCTGAATTTTATGTGATGGATCAGAACACAATAGTCTAAGTAGGTTAAAGGAAATTAGAAAAATAAATACATAAAACTGTTTTTTAGAAATAGAAAACAGAAAATTGGCATGTGCGTATGTATTCACCCCCTTTGTTATGAAGCCCATAAAAAGCTCTGGTGCAACCAATTACCTTCAAAAGTCACATAATTAGTGAAATGATGTCCACCTGTGTGCAATCTAAGTGTCACATGATCTGTCATTACATATTCACACCTTTTTTGAAAGAGCACCATCAAATCTAGAAAGAAAAGGGCACAACAGCAAACCTGCCAAGAGACAGCCGCCCACCAAAACTCATGGACCGGGCAAGGAGGGCATTAATCAGAGAGGCAGCACAGAGACATAAGGTAACCCTGGAGGAACTGCAGAGTTCCCTAGCAGAGACTTGAGTATCTGTACATAGAACGACAATAAGCCTTAGGCTATATAGTGTTTGCCTTTACGGCAGAGTGGCCAGAAGAAGGCCATTACTTTCAGCAAAAAACAAAATGGCACATTTCGGGTTTGCGATAACGCATGTGGGAGACTCCCAAAATGTATGGAGGAAGGTGCTCTGGTCTGATGAGACTAAAATTTTACTTTTCGGCCATCAAAGAAAAGCTATGTTTGGGGCAAACCCAACACATCACATCACTAAAAGAACACCATCCCCACAGTGAAACATGGTGGTGGCAGCATCATGCTGTGGGAATGTTTTTCAGCAGCCGGGCCTGGGAAACTGGTCAGAGTTGAGGGAAAGATGGATGGTGCTTAATACAGGGATATTCTTGAGCAAAACCTGTACCACTCACAAATGTGCGTGATTTGAGGCTAGGTTCACCTTCCAGCAGGACAATGACCCCAAACACACTGCTAAAGCAACACTTGAGTGGTTTAAGGGGAAACATGTAAATGTGTTGGAATGGCCTAGTCAAAGCCCAGACCTCGATCCAATAGAAAAAGATTGCTGTTCACAAGTGCAAACCACCCAACTTGAAGGAGCTGGAGCAGTTTTGCAAGGAGTAATGGGCAAACATCCCAGTGGTTAGATGTGGCAAGCTCATAGAGTTTTATCCAAAGTGACTTGGAGCTGTGATTGCCGCAAAAGGTGACTCTACAAAGTATTGACTTTAGGGGGGTGAATAGTTATGCACATTGACTTTTTCACATTGACGTTATTTTGTCCTATTTGTTGTTTGCTACACAATAAAAAAAAACAAAAACATCTTCAAAATTGTGGGCATGTTCTGTAAATTAAATGATGCAAATCCTCAAACAATCCATGTTTATTCCAGGTTGTGAGGGAACAAAACACAAAAACTCCTTCCCAAGTACTTACCTTCCCAAGAGACTGCAGCCTTCCATGCTCTCCTGTCTCTTTTTTTTTTAAGGGCTGGGACCGTGACAGGTGTATTGCCCATCACCCCCTGATGGCGGGCCTTGCTTTTCTCATAGTATACTGTCACTCTAAGGAACAAGATCACAGGTAACATAGAAAGAAATTCAGTTTTTGAATCATGACACTCACTGAAATTTCCTCACTTCACTGAAACCTACCTTATACCAACATCCAAACTGACATACTTTAAGCCTTGAGAGAGGTAAAAGCTATTTAGTGGTCCATTGGGCAACTTCATTAGCCCACAAGCTATCATCAGATTTATAATTACAGCCAAAACAGATATACTGACTGATAAGGTTCACAGATTGCTAGTCAGACAAGACAATTGGACAGAGAAACAGACAAGACACAGAAATAGACAAAACCCAATTGCCACATCAACCGTAATATGTAAGGGGGACCTCGGTTATATGGAGATGGGACACTTCATCGCGGCTGTTTTCGCTTCACCGCAGACTCTGCACCACAAGACAGCTCGTCGCTGGAGATTACATCGCGGGACATTTCATCGCTAAAGGTAAGTATTTTAGCTATTTTAGTTTATTTTAGTAAGGGTGGTTAGAATTAGGGTTTAGGGGGTTAAAATTAGGGTTTAGGGGGTTAATTTTAGTATTAGGGTTCAGGGTTAATTTTAGTATTAGGGTTTAAGGGGTTAATTTTAGTATTAGGGGTCGGGGGTTAGTATTAGGGTTTAGGGGGTTAGTGTTAGGGGTCGGGGGTTAGTATTAGGGTTTAGGGGGTTAATTTTAGTATTAGGGTACAGGGGTTAGTATTAGGGGTCGGGGGTTAGTATTAAGGTTTAGGGGGTTAGTATTAGGGTTCGGGTGTTAGTATTAGGGTTTAGGGGGTTAGTATTAGGGGTCGGGGGTTAGTATTAGGGTTGAGGGGGTTAGTATTAGGGGTCGGGGGTTAGTATTAGGGTTTTGGGGGTTAGTATTAGGGGTCGGGGGTTAGTATTAGGGTTTAGGGGGTTAGTATTAGGGTTCGGGGTTAGTATTAGGGTTCGGGGGTTAATTTTAGTATTGGGGTTAATTTTAGTATTGAGTTTTCAGAATCATTTATCAGGGGGGGTTATTTTCTTTTTACTTTTACATTTGGAAGAGCTGACAGTTCAGCGCTGAACTGTCAGCTCTTACATAGCCGCGGCCGCAATGAAACGGCCGCGTTATTCTTCATTGCTGACAGTTCAGCGTGAACTGCCACGCTGAACTGTCAGTGATGAAGATGCGGCGAAGAAGTGTCCTAGACCCCGGTTATATCACCCCCCTCGAAGTAACTGCCTTTAATTTCGCAGTGGGGGATTGAACGACTGAACTGCCACACCGTTCAGGGATACAGTTCACAAAGAGGGTCTGTTTAAAAGGCACTCCTAACCTAATACCTTAAGGTCTCCAGTGTAAAATACAAATTAGACAAAGGTATATAATTTATTGGCAGTCCTCAAAACTGGGCCCCTGGGGTGTGAGCACCTCTTACATACACCCACATATTATAAACAAACACATAAACAGGCAATAAATACAATATCAACAAATACAGTAATATCATTATATATACAAAGTAGTGAAAGAATCCTGCAGGATAGAGGTGGTGCGCAGTTTGGTAGAAATAATCTACAAAATTGTATAATAACTACCAGAATGCCCACTCATTAGTGAAATTCAATAGATGTGCGTCCACAGCAAATAAACTACAGAAGAATTGAGTATATTACTAAGTAAACCATCGCTCCTTGTGTAGATGATACAGTGAGCGATACCCCTCGTTAGATGAGCTCCATCAAGCCTTGTCGTGCCGACGTCACAGATTGGTGTAGAAGTCCTGCTACTCCTGGCCACTATGGAGCACCTTCAAGGCAGCTTGAGATAAGTCAAAACGCCCCACAGCCATCATCTGCTGGGCGGATCTCCAGGCTACGCACAGAGCTCCTCCCACAGGAAAATACGTAAACACACACCAAACACCGACGATCATTTCGCACAGAGATAGACAGCCTGGAGACCATTTCTAGCCTTGCTCTGTCCATACCACCAATGACTTCATGCATACATTTATTATCTCACACATACCGTAACACCTATGTTTATTGCACCTCTCTTATACAAAGTCACTGTATATTTCCAATATACCTTCCATAGTGTTGACAAAATTAATCTACTTATTTGCAGCATGCTAATTGAAAGCTTTATTTGAACATTGTTAAATCATCACCCATTAACTCAGGTGGAATGATCGTGGGTGCCCCAGAGCTGCACCGTCAAACCGCTCGTTTCACCGCAGGACGTGTCAGTCACGTCCATTTTTGGGAACAGAGTTCCCGGCTGGATGTGCCTAACTCGTCTACTGTGGCAAAGGGGCCAGTGTTATTTTGCCACTATTAAGCCACAGCCAATTTGCCCATTAATATGCTAGTATTATTTTTCCATTAATATGCCAGTGTTATTTAGACATTAATATGTCACAGTCAATTTGCCAAATAATATGCAAGTGTTATTTTGCCATTAATAAGCCACAGCCAGTGTGTCCAGTAATATGCCAGTATTACTTTGACATTATTATGCCACAGCTAATTTGCCCAGTAATAAGCCATTATTGTTTTGCCAATATTATTTTGCCATTATTATCTATGGAGTTTTGTCATTGACCCCGCCTTGTGAATGTCTCTTCATAATCCTTTTTCGTCCACCAATAGAATAATAGTTAAGGTTACGATATCTTTGTTTTTGGAGTCTAGACATTGCTTGTCTCAAGGAGGAAAGCTGTTTTCTGTTTGTTTCAATGAGTACAACAGAAGTGTTTTCAATTATGTGAGCTCTGTAGGTGGTAACATTTATAATGAAGGAAAAACAATAAAATCTGTAACATTTACGTTCATACAAATTCCAATTTTCAAATCCATACAATTGCAAAGCACATTTTGTAGATCGTTAAAAAGCAGTGCTAATGTATTTTGTGATGAAACTCCACATCAGCTGGAGAGCAGAACATCCAAATATTAACCTACCCCTAAATGCATCATGAAATGTGCTACACAGATACTACAATAGCCAGACATTTAACCTTTTCATTGCCAGTTAATGCTTACAAGCCATTTTTTTTTTTTTTTATTGAAAACTACTCCAATGTGCCTATCTTTCAAACGTAGATAAAGGGGACTCTGCCACCTAAACATTGTTTATACTGTGAAGATATAGAATACAAAAAAATTAAACGTATCTACATTGTGTAAGCGAATTTCAAGCAAATGCATAAATTAAGAGACACATGAGTTTTAAATGGGTCTGTTGTGTCTTTTGTTTATGACATCATCTATGGCTTGATATGCAAATTAACTGCTTTTCAATGGGATCATTTGTATATCAAGCCACAATACTATGACATAAACCAGCATCACTTCAGGCATTTAACATTTTACTCTTTAATTTATCCATGTACTTGCAGTTCTACTAGCATGTGTAGATTATTTTTCATTATATTATATTTACATTACAAGCATAAACAATTTTTAAGTGACAGGTCTATTCACTACAGTTTGAGTTTGGAGTTGATGCTTGCCCCCATCAGAACCTCCTACAATGCTATTCACTAAGCATTTTTGAGTGTTTGAGATGTGGTGAAGGCATGTGAGATGGAGGGGAGTGAGGTTAAACTCACCTTCCCTTTAGTTCAGTGTGGGAAGACATTAAACTGGTTTTCATCCTAAGTCCAATTGCCAAGTGACCTCTATTATTTAACGGGTACAGTAAAATCATTACTGCACTAATTGTTAATTTTTAATTTCATTTTGTGTAAATTAACTGGTGTTCATCAAGCCCTGGCGTATTTGTTAAGGGGCCAGGGGCATTATGTGATCCCCTTAGTATTAAGGAGGAGCCAGGGTCATCTTGCCCAGCCCCTGGCCCTGTTTTTTTTTTTTTTTTATTGACAATTTTTTATTGTGCAACGCTTGTTTTTTTTTTCCTTTCACAGGTTACAACATTAGAGTATGGCACATTATACATATTGCCCCTGGCCCTGTTACTTATTACAAGGCAGTGGGCCCCAATATTTTATTGAATAAATCAAGGTGATCAAGCTGGGAAGGTCGATTTCAAACCCCCAAATCCACCACCTTGAGACAAAAGAAATAGTAAGTGAATAATCCCAAATATGCTGTATTAGCAAAATATGAATCAAATGCAAGAAAAACAAAATATTTTAAATATGCCTGTGCTGTTCCCAATTTTAAACACTGCCTTGTATTATGTAAATTATACAATTCCCAAAGACAGCAGTCCCCACAGGGACATTTCAAATACATTTGTTGGCAATATAGGTCGCACAAACTAAAACATATATTTTTTATTCTCTATATTCACAGTGCAGGAAATGTTTTTTTTTTTTTTTAATGGTAATGATGTCTCTTTAAAATAAAGCCTAACATAATTACCTTTATTTAGCTTTTGTTCCACTGACCCTGGTCTCTTTCTTAGTGTACCCACCTGCGCAAAGGTTTCTTTAGCCTCTTTCAGCAAAGTGAAAACTTTTCTGCAACTGGAGACTACATCAACAGTATTGATAAGCATAGTCATCAGGATCCGGTTAGATTGCTGAAGAGGGGAGTCCTGGTACCCCAAATCGTTAGGGTGGTAGAGAAGGGAACATGAGGAAGAATTAATTCATCCACAGCCAGAGAGGCTGCTGTTCTCTTTACCCCACATGTTACAAATAGGGTGACCACATATCCCAGATTATTTTATATATGGTGTTATAAACAGAGAGGGAGCAAGGGGTTTATATCTCTTAAATGCTACATAATGCCTTCAAATTTAATGGACATTAAAAGTCACACCCAAAAATCTGTAGCTTCTAATAATAATAATAATAATAATAATAATAATCTGAGTATGACTAAATCAAAGCATTTTATAATTGTCTTTAACCATTTAAACATTTTAGCAGTTATTTCATTAGTATTAATTAATACAGATTTAGTAGTACATAGACTTCAACTTTAGAGAACAAATCGATTTTAGTAAAAATAATAATTAAGCAAACTGTACACTGTTTCGTTAACTCCCAATCATTTCACAATCCAAATTGTTATATTAATTATTTTACCACAATGCCAATTACTCAAATGGTTTGCTAATTAGAAGAAAACTCCTGCATGTAATAAAACAGAGTTGTTCCTGTATCTATCACTTGACTTCCTGATTGTTCTTCCCACTTGCTGTGCCTGAGATCATTATTATTGTAACAAATAAATATCTTATCATTGTAAATGTTAGATGTGGTTTGTTCAGAAAATACAGCTTGTTCCTAAATAACATGTTTGATGATGAAAATTACAGACCATAAACTTCTATTTGCAACCAATGTTCCCGGTAAAATATCAGTAATAGAATTGTCACCAAAACCACATATCAACAAATCTATACATTGGGATTGTATTGCTAGTAAATGCAATTTAAGTGATTTCACCTGTCTCTGGAGCACTCAATTCACAATTATACCATTAGGAAATGTCTTTTTGTGGGACACAGGACCAGAAAATAGGTTAATTTTTTTCAACTTCCTTTCTATAGATTAACCAGAAGTTCTACAATCATAAGGAGGATGCATAATGCAGGGATAGGTAAAAAAAAAACAAAAACAAAAAAAAAAACATGCAGTTGCTGTGATCATATGTATAATAACATCTTATCTATAGATTGTGATGCTTTTTGCTCCTGAAACTGCTCTTCTGCCACCATTGGAGCAGTGAGGATTTTTTTTTAGCTTTTTTAATAAATGCATTGTGGCAGTAGAATGTGTGTGTAGCCACAAAGTAACTGTACAAAATCAATTGATCAATTAGTTCACACATAATGACATGTTTAATTCATCAGCTTTATTCTCATTATTTGTTTGGGATAGCCTTATGCATGTCCCAGGCATGCCGGAATCTCTGTATTGTGGTAGACTACAACTATGACTACAAGGCTATTTAATGGGTCTTCTATCTTTTCCATGGACTTGTATTTTTTTTTTTTTTTTTAATTTAACTACTAACTGTGCCACCCTCCTGCTTCAAGAACACACCTACAGTTTCTGGTAATCTACTACTTATTAAAGAGTTAAGTTGCCATTTGTTTTCAAGTGTAGTTAATTTTGAGACTCCTTTAGTGATGATACCTGGGTAATAGTTTGAAGCTAGTGCACAGTTGACCCTTTTTACTAGTAGGCCAGTCTGCTGGATGCAATAATAATGTTCCATGTATTAGTAGTTGGGTAAGATATTTCCCTTGCTCTAATCGTATCTCTCAAGTGTTGGATGGTCTGGAATCCCTTATTAAGGATACATTGCATCACATACTGGGGGCTATTCACTAAAACTGAACCAACAAGAAAACCGCAAGAGAATAGTCTGATTTTAGTAGTTGAATTGGAAATGTCTTCCAACTTGCCTTTGTGATAATTACTAGTGCCTTGGTTATTGTATCCTGTTCATATTACATATATTGGACTGTGTACTGTAAACATAGATACATAGAATGTGTCGGCAGATAAGAACCACTCAACCCATCCAGTCTACTTAACCAGTGTAAAATGTATTGTAGAATATTAAGCAACATATTGTAACAGGCCATGTTTATGTTTCGCCTGGAATCTACCGACAGCTGTACAGTTAGTGCACTTAAACATGCTGTGCACCTAACCATGCTGTGAAGCCATGACAGTATATCCAAAGCATCTTGTACAAATAAAGGTACAGCAACACAGATTACTTATGTATGTCCCAAAGTAAAACCATAATAAACTTGACAGCCAATACAATTCAGGAATAAGGATGTTTTCGGCTGTCCTAAAATACGAAGCTCAAAACATCCTCAAGATGGCATAGAACAGGGGTAGGCAACCTTCGGCACTCTAGATGTTGTGGACTACATGTCCCTTGATGCTTTGCCAGCAGTATGACTTCAAGAGCATTATGGGAAATGTTGTCCAGGACATCTTGAGTGCTGAAGGTTGACTACCCCTGGTATAGATCATCCTCTATGTGCTTCTGAGTTCATCTTGAGTGCTGAAGGTTGACTACCCCTGGTATAGATCATCCTCTATGTGCTTCTGAGTTCAAGCACATCTCCATGAGGTCATGATATATGTCGCAAGGTCTAGCGATCTTTGAGCAGTGACCGACAGGGCCTAGATACTTTTGAAAAAAAGAAAAGATAAACAATCTCAAGCCTAACAGCACTCAAGAAGAACCAGAGAGGCAAAACTGTAGAACATAATTTACCAAGTGTGTTGATTTATAAAAAAAATATCTAGAAAAATATATGAACACCTAGCAGACCACACACATACATAGAAAATACAACATACAAAAAATATACATGGAATATAAAAAGATACCCCTTACTGCAAAGTGCTGTGTAGACCATGCATGTTAAAATATTGCATTTGATCAGAGCTTAAATAAGAAAATGAAACATTTGTATATTGGTGAACATAGGCAGGAAATAGCATAACAGTAGCACAAGGGTGTGTCCATCAATATCCAAGGGCATATATGAGGCTTTTAAAGCAACCAACACAGAACTAAGGCACAATAAGTAATTTTTTTGACACTTATGAACACCCCTGTATACTATGTTATGGTTTGATTTGGAATTTATTCAACTATCTCAATTAAGTTTTTTCCTTTTTGGAGCTTTTGTCAACATATTACATATGATTGTCCCAAAGCACAACCATGACAAACTAGACAGCACATGCAATTTTAATCCCCTTTAAAAGTCTGTAATGTCAGCTGAGTTGTGCAAAAAGTAATCATATACGGTATAAAATGGGATAATCAATACCTTAGATTTCATTACTTCTAACTCGGTATTCTGTGCTAATTAATTCCATGTCACTTTATTTTGTCAGTTTTCATGCTAGTATTAAGTACTGTAGGTCTCTGGAAAATATTGTTCATTATCGCTTTTCTATAACAATCAATATTACTGCTGATTCATTGAAGTTTACTACCTAAGTTCCCTATTGCAGGGGGAAAAAAAAGAATTTAATGAAAAGCTGCTAGTGCATTAAAAAAAGTCAGCATGAAAATCCTGGCAGAATGATTGATTTCTGCACTTCGTAACAGAATTAAATGAACACATGAAAACACCAATTCTGCTAGCATTATAGCAAAATGGGATATGTCAAGCAGCCCTAACAAAAAATAGAAGAACCTACATGCTCCAATTAACATAAAAAGGTATTGGCTCATTAACAAAACTGTTTTTTTTCCCAGTAATATTCTCAAACATAATTAAGAGAAAAACACAATAAGAAAGTATAACGCTTATTATGTTACCAGTTCAATTGTTGCCAAATGAGATAAAGAAAGCAAAATAATGGAAAGAAAATGTTTAGAGCTGGTCACATTTATATATTTTACTGCCTCACATTTTATTATTATTTTTTTTTTTACTTATTCTGAATTAATCAGCTGCCATGTTGAATTTTTAATAAGATAATTAAGCAAATTAATGCTGAACTGAAGATATTAATGAGGCAGAATATGCTAATGCGCTTTTGATAAAGTGTTCCTCTTTTTCCATCTCTAAAACACTGGCAAGCATATTTTATTTCAGTCCAGACAGCTGATCTCATGCGATTTACGGAAAAAGCTTATAGACATTGAGAACACATCTTATAAACAAGGGTTAATGTCAACATTTTCAATATCCCTAAAAGCTTAGTTGCCTGGTTGTTATTTGAGGGATACCGTAATGTTTTTGTTAAAGCATCAGAAATGAGACAAATAATGGATTCTGTGACTTGCAGACGGTGAAAGCAATTTATTCAGAGGACAAAAAAATAGAGCAGAGTAATTTATAGTGATATAAATTATACAGATGTATGACACACAGCTGCAGATACTGGTCTTTGGCCTTTTTAATATCAAATAGATCTTCTCACTTATGTCCTTGGCATCAATGCTGCATTAGAGCATAACTTGTTATTTTTTCCATGTGTCTGAAAGGAAAACCTAAAATGTTGCATGCTGGGAATAACAAGTACTGTGTTGCCAAAGCTAATGGTCTCTTATCATTGGACATCTGGCTGCATTAGGTCAGATACTTTTTGACCACTCTTGTGAAGGTGGTTGCTTGATCAGATGCTCAATAGGTCAGTTAGGTATTATTAAAGTAAATGTTATATGATATTATATTGGAAGAATCATAGCTGGACTTGTATGTATGCAGTTTTATTTTTTGTTGTTTAAAAAAATGTCTTTAAGAGATTATGATTCTGTATATGTGGTGGAAATGGTCAAACGAGGTGAAGGTATAGGACAGAAATCAAAATTGTTAGAAAATACTGTCTCAATATACACAGATTTGTCCTTTTCTTTCCATGAACATGCCTAGATATATGCCTTATATTATTTCTGATGGCATTGGGATATATAGAAATATGTCCATGTAAAAAAAAAAAAAAGTGTTTAGCAGCAAAATTTATGTTCAGCACAGATACCAATGTGTTGCCACAATGGAAGGAATGGAGTACCCATGTATCAAAAGTTACTGTTATACAAGTCCCACCACCTGGAATAACAAGGGAAATATCAGAAAATACAATTGAAATAGGTACATGGACATGAAAATGAACACATATTACATGGAAATGGATGAATTCATCCTACAGTGTTTTAGCATACCCTAACTAGGGTCAGAGTGTTCTGAATGCTGCAATACACCCCCTATCAATTTGTGAGATTCCAGCAATCAGATCAAAGTGCATATGCTTCACAGAACCCAATCAGGATCATTAGAAAAAGGAAAAAAATCCCACCCATTGCTACCCCCAGTTAGAGTGAAGTTGGTTGTGAAAATTATTCATGCCCACTAAATCTTTATCTCCTCTGGAGGTCAAGGGAGACCCAGAGGGATGACAACCAGGGAGCATTGCTTGTTGATCCTGCTGGGGTTAAAATTCATAGGCACATGCTTGCTAGGGACATCATGAAAAGGTACTCTGATCTCCAAGTTCTGAAAACATTTAGGCTTTTTCATGTGAACGTCCTAGAGTTATACCAGCACATGTATCACCCCATGTGCAGGCTCACCCATTCTGTATCCAGTTATTCTTATTCCCTGTCTTATCTTGCCTTATTTTCTCTTGCTTTGAGCCATTCCTGGTTTTCCTTGTTGCCTGTTATTGTGTTCTGCTGATCGATTCAAGGTTTTCTTTTTTCTCCTCCCTTGTTTCATTGGTTCTTTATAAATGTGCCCGACCTGTTTTTTCTGTTTGCACCAGGCCCTGTGTCTCCTATCTTCAATGCGACCCCTTAATACAGGCACTCAGGTCCCATGTCATGTGGGCCCCATTTATTACAATAAGACAGGTCTGGATCCTCTGACTGGAAAGAACAACTCAATACCTGGGCTGGTGAGATTGTTAATGGTACTGCATCATCTAGGTTCATATACCTTCCATGAAGGTTGTGGGAGTGATGTTGGTATCAGTCAGCAATCCTTTCCACAGTGCCATGATTTTGTGCCATGGGCCCTGGTCTCCAGCCTTAAGGGGTACATACACTTCCCCACAAAGGATGCATAGTGGCATGAAGTTCAGAAGGCCTTGTACTAAAAGACTCAGAGCACCCACTCATGGAATTCCGGAGTCACCATGTAGAGAAGGAGTCAAAGGCTAGCCCAATTCCCTTGGGGACCTAAAATTGTATCAGGTAGTATACCAGTACAAGAAACAGGAACTTGCGATATCTTGTAGCCAGCCATTCACACTTCAGTACCCAGGGAGAGGCTTTACATTTCAAAATATATATATGGAGGTTTGAGCTAGCAAAATGTATTAAGTGACACCTATAACTGTCATAACTAATGAATCCCCCTTTCCATTCCACCCACAGATGCTATATTGGATATATCTTTGTAGGCATGTACCCATGGGCGTGGAATATATTTGTCAACAATTATGTTCAATGATATAACTGGTCATGACACCTGTACCTGAGCCTGATGCAAATAGTTCTGAGATACTGACATACACAGCAAGGATGATGCGAATCAGACATAATTTTTTATTGTGAGTTTGGTTATCTTTGGACATCAGATGTGAATGACACATTATGCAACCTTCTATTTGTATCTTCTTCATCATCACTTTGCTGTCTTTCCACCCTCTGGCACATTGAGGTATTTCTATGGGAGTTATGGCCACTGAGTTTGCAATAAATAACTACTTATCAAAGACAATCCTGTGGACGGGTAAGCGTTGCAAATAACACAATTAAATCTCTATGAATCGTATGTATATCCTTCGCGATGTGTGCCTGATACATGTTGAGTAATTTGCAGGTTTTTTGTTATCATGGTGGATTCTCTACTGTCACCCTGAACATGATCAGCTCCTGATGTGCCTGGCTGATCATCAACATCTGGATACTCCACACTCAGGAAGATGCTGTCCATGTGTTCTACAGATAGATATGAATGACAGGAGATTGATTTCCTTTGATGTCCAGTATTTTTGTTATCATGACGCATGTGAATCTTACCTTAGGTCTTTATTTTGTAATTGACCATACATATTAAACCCTTATTGAACTATCTGAACATCTACAATGTATTTGTAGCTTTTGTGAAAGTTCAACATTTTGTATGTACTGTATGTACCAGCCAGTGTGTTTGTATCAATGGGCTCTTCAGATCCAGTTGCTGGAGCCATGAGGTTGCAGAGCGCCAGCTCATACTCATTGAGGCTCGATGTGTGTTGATGTATTGGCAATTATATATATATATATAATGCATGCTGTAGTTTCCTCAAAAATAAACTTTTGTGCTAGTTTGCACATTTGCATTGAATACCCTTTTCTATTCACACAACTGGTGCAGTTGGAATTACAATGTGTTCTTCAACTGAGCATTGTACTATTCTGTATTCATGGGGTATGTGGTTATCTCACAACTTGTACTCTGTTCGTGCCAATTATGGCTGCCTGTCATTTTCAACCTTCAAAATTTTTTATTTTGTTCCAAATATATGCATTTCTGGTTTTCCTTTCGATTTTGATTTGGTTATATTTTGCTGACTTTGACCTATTTTTTCTGTGTCTGAATGCTCCTATAGGATATAAAGGGTTTTCTGAGGTTTCAACTTTGGTTCGGTGCATTTCGGACATGTTTTTGGAATTTCTAACATATTCAAAAACACACCTTGGTAACTTGACATTCTGGTCCCAAAGTACCACCTATGTCTGTCCACTATTCAGAAGCACAATGTTGGGATCGATTATCACTGCAAATGGGGTCGACTTTTGTAATTTTTCAGGAACAGTGTGGAAGCAAATTTGAGGTTTTCTGTTGCCACTTATCATCACTCCCACATTACAGACTTTCTGAGTCAGGAACTAAAGGATATGGTGATCCACTCTATGGTTTAGAGAGATCAGTGCGTCAGTCTGCCCACACTAATTTATGTTGCCCTTCACAAAAGACACCTAGGTGTCTTTTTAGAAGTAGGATATAATCTGTGACATGGTCTCTAAATCCCAAAGACCTCAACCCCTTTGCCCATCATTGGGATCTAACATAAGGAGCAAAGACGCCTCTCTAATCAAGCAGTTCATACCATAAGCAATTGACTTCTTTCAAAACAAAACTGCTTGGAATGGTCCAGTTAAGAAAGTCAACATCCAAATTCAACAGAAAGACCATTTCAACATGAGACAGATGCTTCAACAAATATATGAAATCCCCATTTCCTTGCTTTGTGCATTCAGTGTAATTTAGATTCTGCTGTAACAACTTTTGTATCAAAACCTATTCTTCATGATAACTCAGACTCACCAATAAACCAATATGGAAATGAACTGACTATTTATACTGATAATATGGATAAATAGGAAGACTTTATGGATTTGGATGTTATTTCTACCTGATTGTCTTTGACAATAAAATAGTTTAATGAAAAGCCCTCTTGAATTGATCTGACAAACACGAAGTACTAAATAAGACATGTAACGTGTACTCCAGCACGCGATACTGTAATGAAAAAATAGTTCAATGTAAACACAGTGATTGCATCATTTCCTTGAAAATATCCGATGTTTGAGTTTACAATTAAGTCATCCCAGAATGTGCTACGTGACAATTTTATAGAGATGTACACATGAAGGTAGTGGTACCTCCAAATGCCTATATACTCATCAGTATACATATTCAGGAACCCAATCCTTGCAGTGTTTCACTTTCCAACCATTTCCTATGAGTTTTTGCTTTGCCCCCACGGACACTTCCCATGGGAATTCCTCCCAGTTTTCTTAAAGCGGCAAACATTCTGTATGGCTGGCTGTGCATTATTGGATATATCGCCCATGACAGCTGCATTACATCCCTCGGTCCACAAATTTCACATAATTCTATAAATCCACCGTTTTCTGTCTGTGATAGGTTAGGTTTCAGACTATAATTACCTGTTGCAAATTAATAAACCCCAGTTACAAGTAATTAAGACTCACTTGCTGAAAAGCAGTACTAGTGGTATTTTTAGGGGCACTTGCCAGACTACTTTTAAGCATGGTATTCACTAAGCACTTTTCAAGGTCAGGATGTGGTGAGGTGATCCAAAATGGCTGCTGAGTGAGGTCAAAATTGGCAATTTAGTTTTGAGGTAGAAATTGACTTACTCTCCAAACTTGCCATGTTCAGTTTTCCTATTATTATATAGAAGTTCAAAATGAAACTACTGGTTTTTAGCACTGTTAATTCTGACCTCAAAATAGGTCAAAATTGACTTAATATCAAAAATTACTTCAATAAATATTGTCAATGGCCAATAGGGGGTGATTAGACCTCCTCCTCTTCAAATATGACTTAGAAAAAAAAAAAGAGGAAATAATGGGACTCTCAAACCTTAGCATAGGTGGGCTGAAAACAATGAAAGTCAAATTCGACCTCTTAAATCTATCTCCCAAAAATTTTAGTGAATACCAATTTCTTATGTGTTCTGTGGCAAAATGGGAGTTTGACTTTAGTGAATAACTCTAGGGTATCAAATTTGGAGGTAATATTTGACTTTAATAATAAGTCAAACTCGACCTCCAGAATCAACCTCCTCTTGCTAATCTAGAATAGAAGTGAATAGCCCCCATGTGCTATCACACAAAGGAAAACAACAAAAAAGTCAAAGAGGTATAGGTGTGCTATAAAAAAGGAAAAATAAATGTGTATGTTATGACATCTCCACCATGTGAATATATGTGGAACTATGTGCACAAGAAAGTGAAGAGTATTAAAATACCATACAACCTTTGACATATGTATGCAATATTTCCTCAATCAGATATGTCACATGTTATCTGTCCCGCAACTATATGGAATAAACACATAAAGACAACACGAATAGTGTAGTATGTAAAAGTTCCAAATATGGGTATATGTGGTAAACATTGCACTCACAAACATGCGATATAATAGCTCCTTGAGTGTACAAGGGCAGGAAACTTCACTCTTTAAACGATGGGACATCAAATAAAAAGTTGGTCAGTGTTGTGGTAAAACATTAAGGTATATTCACATGGCTTGAAAATAGGCTGTGTTGGAAGAACATGATTTCTAACTCCTCAGGAAATAGACGAGCCACTGGTTTCTTTAGCCTATTCTTAAAACCTTCATGACCTTTGCTGGGCGGGCCTGCTCTGTGTAAACTGAGGTGTAAGAATTATATGCCAGTTGAACTTTGTGGCTTGGAACATTAACCTAATAGAAGACTGGACATTTTGCCAAGACGGCTGCAGAAGAAACAATTGTTGCTTTTCATTGTCCGGGCTTCTTGCCAGAACTTGTAGGAGCATACAGCAGTTTGCTAGTGGCAACAGCTCTGATTAAAAGAGTTAAGGCTTAATACAATTATATTTTGTTTTCCGATACCTCTGTGCCTATATTCCATTGTGTTGATCTGTGTAAAATACATTTCCGAACCAGCAGAAGTAAAGAAGCCAATAATTCACTCTTTTCCAATCGACAAAATTTGGGACCAGAGATGAATAAGTATAAAAATATAAGGTGCACTTCACAAAAAAGGTTCAGTAGAAACATGACATTATCAGTAATGACATTACAACAATCAACTTTTTACCATGTTGTGAAAGGTAGGGAGGAAAGTCAATTTTCATCATAACACATTTAAAATTAATGCAAAGGAAATTACTGGCAACAACATAGCAAACCACTGACACTGCCTTTTAAAATTACATCTAAGAAAGTATGTACATGCCAAATACCCAAATAGAGACTGCTATAAAAAAGAGGTTTGTGGTGGAGGTTAAACATTTTGTCAGTAGTTTCTAAGCTATGCATTGTTTACTTGCATAGCCTGTAAAAAAAAGACTGATATGTTGTTGACATACTGAAAGGTCAGTGCTGGGTACCAGGATATGCAATAAATTATAGCATCAGGGTGAACATTGTTTGAGCCACTTGGCTGATGGGACTTTTGAGTACCAGACAACACATATGGACTGATAATACAATATTTGCATTTCTGGACTTTTTTGAGGGAAGACTCATCTGTGGATTACAAAATGTAGGACTAGTTGACGTTATATAAATAATCATCATTATAAGCCGAGTTTTTATAAATACTGCTTATCAATAGGCTTACTTAATGATTACATTTGTCCATATGTTTATCCGTTTTGGACAGTCCTAGGTCTTTTCTTAATCCTTGAAGAATATGACAGCACGTTTAGTAATATTCCATTCACTATGGAAATTAGAGTATGCTGACTTTACTGAATGTGGAAACCCATTGCACATGAGCCTTATTATCCAAGTTTAGTTATATTCAGCTATTTTTAAACTGTTTTCGTGGGAGTTTACATGGAAGGGCTGATACCCTTTGTTCTCAAGGGTTATCATACGCAATAATGAGTAGTCAATACAATAGTATAGTCCTATTTAGTCAGTACTACACACAATTTCCAAGAATTCCTATTTCTGTAAATGTTATGTGTTAATGACAACATCTGGAAATGTATTTATTGGTGTAGGACAACCCAGCACAACATATAAACCTTCTGTAGCCTTGGATGTGCATGCAGCTGTGTGTTCCCAAGTCTGTGAGCAACCAAAGCATTTTTCACCGCCCGAAAGATTTTCCAACAAGTCAGCGCCAGAGACGCGCATCCAGCACACAAAGAACTTTCTACATGCCTGCTGTCCATCTCTTTAATGTGGAAGGCTGCATACCCTGCAGAAGCATACCCTGTGGGGCTAGACATTATTAATTTCATGAGGTTATACAATAGAACCTATGGACATTTAAGCATGCATAGGAGCTGCACAAAAATCCTTGAGGGCCACCTCTGGTCTGTGGTCACCTGTTGGACATCAATGTTCTACAATACTGATCCAGCAAGAAGTGTTAAGTTACTACATCTTGGGCAATGTTTAAACACTTAGTGGGACTTTGTATATGTCTACATATTTGTCTACATATGCATATCAAACTTTTTGAAAAACCTGCATTAGGAAATGGCTTTGAGATTAGAAATCTCTTTTTACTTTTATGATTACAGTCAGGGATATTACCTGAATTGTAGCATGCATTATCCTAACAAATAATAATGCAGAAACAAGCAATAAAGACTGTGCTTCTCAACATTATAAAGTTGGCACCAGATACATAAACACAACAGTAAATGCTCACACCTGTGTAATATACATCACATTATATGTACACAACTTTTTAATATGGCTTATTCAAAAACTGAGCAAAGAAAAAAAGAGCATTTTTATAATCACTGCCTGTACCCTGTATTTAACTGAACAGGTGCCTTTATCATTGTAGGTGATACTATATTTTTTAAAATGGTTTTGTTGATGTCATGCCTGTAAGTGAGCTGTGGTTTAATTAGAGCAGTAGCTTCCATTTCTATGTATATCGACATATAACATCATCTATGGTCCAGAGGTGAACGGCAAATGGTTTGATAGCCTGTATTTCCATTCAACCAATCATAGTGTCATACACAAACATTTTAACCAAATCAAAGCATTAAGGGAATAACAATGGAGTGTTAATGTAACCAACACGCATGTAGAAGAGGAAAAAAAATCCACATAATAAGTTGATAAACCAGCTGGAGAGAAGATATCAATAACAGGCGAATGGCTAATAGTGTGGAACACAGTAGACAAATCAAGCAAAATTAGAATAGACAACTGATTCTTGCTAATAGCTTGCAAAATCAAATATTGAACAATGAGGAGGATGGTTTCTCTTGCACAGGATTGAATTCAAATTCAATTTGAAGCATAATGGAGAGGAATTATCGGAATGAGTATAATTATTTTTAGTTATCTGTATGTTGTTAAAGAGAAAATAATACAGAAGGATAAATGGGAGACATGTAAAAAAATCAAGATAAATAAAATATGGATGAAACAATTAATATTAGTACTCTGGATTTATGTACTTGGACAAAGAAACCTGATTTGCATATAGAGTATAATCTAGAATATATAATAAAATGCAGGAAAAATAAACATTTCAATGAAAGTTTGTGAAAAAAAACCTGCTTCATTAGATATAAGGGTATAAACCATGACGCATTGATCACTTTTAAAGTGCACTTGTCCTAGATACATGAATTTGGAGTGCCTGAAATGTTGATCCGTATCTTGTGCTACTAGTACAGATGTGTCCACATTTTTTCTGAAGTAGGCCGCATAATCAGAAATGCATACATGTATTGTTCTTCATTTTTTATATACTGTATTAAGAATAACTTGTTAAACAGATATTTTTTTTCATTAAGCAGTAATACAATAGCAGTTCAAAACAAGTTGAAATAAACCTAATTCAAACAAAACAAGATATTTATAAAGCAAATGAGAACATGGGCAGTTAAGTCAGTTGGATCGCACCCTGCTGTCACAGAAATAAAAGGAAATGACAAGTTTTTGTGCCTAGATGTGTAACCACATACTGTGGTACTGCACAGATTTCAGTTCCTCCTTTGGCAGTGACTATTCACATATTAACACAGCATTCTAAAATAAAACGTGTAATGCATTTTTGATGCACACCCAATTTACACAGCAACAGGATCAAAATATGTTTAAACAATATTGGTAGCATAATGTATAGATGATTGTTTTCTACACCTAAGCCTGGCCTTGTAATCCAAATGAGCCTCAGTGGGAAATGCTGGACAGACAAGTCTGATCCATGGGGGCCCCACCTTGTAACTTACAGGACTTAAAAAATTTGCTGCTAAGTTCTTGGTGCCAGATGGGCCAGGGCTATTCAGCGGAAAAAGGAGGACCTGCACAATATAAATAAAAAGTAACTGAATTTACAAGATCGGCTTCTAGAGAATCAGTGGAGTTTGAAACATTGATAAACACTTTAGAAGGGGAGGGTTAATAATTCAGTTCCACATGTCCAATCATAGTTTGTGCAGTTTCCAAAGGTAGCTCTGCAACATCGACAAACTGCACATATGAGAGAAATATGCAGTGCTGATGTTCACAGGGTGGCCAACCTTCCTAGTTGTTTCCATGATGTCACTTCCTTTACTATAGTGTCCTACAAGCATCAATCATAAACCTACGCTTGACCTCAAGGTCACATGAAATGTACAGATATATTTACATGTTGGTGACTACTGATATTTCCTTTAAAAACAAATCTATAAAAACCTTGCCTTGAATGGAATAAAGTCAAGGAAAATAAATACAATAGTTAGCACTCAACAGATGCAATATGTGCCTCAGCCTCTCCTGGAGTTCTCCTTACTTATCAGTACATGCCATGTACACCACATCCGACTGTGTGTTATTTGTTCAAGCAGTTGGAGCTGATTTAATGAATATTAAGATCTGGCAAATGCTTTTAAAATGAGCAGCGTCTAAACAAAAATGAGTCTGTTTAGTAAATGCACAAAACATTATAATGAAATACATTTCCAATCTGTGGTTAAGTGACAGAGTTGCAGAAAATTATACATTTCAGTCAAATTGAAATGTTTACAAATATAAACACATGCAGACACATGTTTATATACATGTCTAATGTGTATAAATGCAATAGTTTTGTATAGAGTGCTGCCCTTCATATGTTTTATGAAATGAATCATTACATGTTACACGTGAACTGCAAAAACATAATATTTAAAAGCTCACTCTTCTTCACAGAGTATTAAGCAAAATAGAAGCAAAAATAATATGGGATAATAAGAAAGAAAATGATATGGTGACATGTATAAATTAAAAAAACAGATGTATGTAATCAGCAAGCTATTTTGACAGATGTTTTGTAGGCATTTTAGGGCATCTAAACACATTAAGTGGGTTAACTTTAAAAAAAAAAAAAAAACACATGTCAGGACATTAAAAAAATATTGGAATCATTGTGTCTTATATATAACTCAAATAAATAATTTAATAATGTGATGTAATATAAAATCCCACTTCCAAAAGTGTCCTGACAAAATGTATTAGGTAGATGCTGTCAAGGTGAAGGTGCATCAAGACCCCCATTGTTGAATTGTAGTAAATACATACTTAACAGATGCACTTACTTATCAGTCCATGCCATGAACACCACATTTGACTGTGTATTCTTTGTTAAAGCAGTTGGAGCTGATTTAATGAATATGAAAATCTGGTAAATGCTTTTACAAATGAGCAGCGTCTAAACAAAAATTAGTCTATTTAGCATAAAAACATTATAATGAAATACTTATCCATTCTGTGCTTACGTGACAGAGTAACAGAAGAGTAATACATTTAACGTGTTAGCAGAAGTCTGTCCATATTTCTATCTTGTGTAAAATCCTCATTTGAAATAGTTGCAGCCTTCCAGCTGTTTATGGCTACAACTACTGTAATTCTCATCCATCTTTAAAGGCTTTTGGGGGAGTGGAGATTTGTCAGCAATTGAAGGGCTACAGTTGGATGCCCAGGCCTTCTTTGGTCTGAGGCCTTATTTTATTACCCAAAGAGTTCCGAACTATAGTGTAGAGTTAATTCAGACTCATTTAAACTAAGCATACAAATGCTAATTTCTTGCACTAATGCTCAACAACGAAAAAGTAACATTCATGAATATTATACAAATATTAAATTATACACACTAGGCTACAGGAACACATCCACTATAGATTATGCATTATGTTTATCATGCATCGGATCCACATTGCATCAATTTTTCAGCTCTCAGCAGGGAATAAACCAAGGTGCATGTAATTTGAATCTTCCTGCTAGGCTTTGCAAATATTTTGTGGTTTGTTTAATGTATTTTTGTAGGATATTAGTTTTGCTCAGGGCTTGACAAATTTAATTTAGTTTTAAGAGCCAGCAAAACAAATTAGGAGCCAGACAATGGCACACAGTCACACACACAGTGTTAGACACACACACACAGGCAGTCACATTCACACACAGAGAGACAGTTCCATTCACACATAGAGACAGTCACATTCACATATAGCGAGACAGTCAAACACGCACACATAGAGACAGTCAAACACACACACACAGAAGCATACACACGCTCAGAAAGTCACACAAAGAGAGAGATAGACAGTTACACACACGTAGAGACAGTAACACATAGAAGGGGCCATTTCTGCTGCTGCCCAGTCTGTTCCTCTCACACAGGCCCAGACAATCTTCACTTGTCTTCCTGCTGAGTGTCGGAATGTCAAATGACACCTGTACAATATTCATGTTAAACACTAACAGATGCATCAAAGTTATGTTGATGCTTGGAGTGTCCCTTAATTGATTCAGGTGGTTTCTCACACAAAAGGAAATATAGAGTTGAACAATTTAATGCAAAGTATATGCATTGCTTAAATAAATGAACACTTAAAAATTCTGTAATTAACCAAACATACACAGTTTGATGTATTTAAAATATTTCCCAAATAGGTTATGAGTAGTCTTGGCTTTGATCAGCGGATAGTTTAATTTGCAAAAACCCACAAGACATATCTTAGTTGCAGAAAGATCTATGCATTTAAAACAGAATTATTTGTGGTAATTCATTTCCAATTTAATATAAGACTTCATCTGAAAAAAGCCCACACAGCTGATTTGGAGTTTAATGAATCTATAATCTATGTATCTGCATACATTTTTTCAGTATTCTGCAAAATATCACCTTTTGGGAAATTCTCACATTTTAACAATTCTATTAAGACGTTTCAAATGGTAATAACCTGGGGCTATACTATTGCTTACTCTTTTTTTTGTTAGTTTGTTGGATTGTCATCTATAGTGTATGGGGAATCTATAAATGATAGAAGGTTATTAAATATACAAACTCTCAATCATTTATGTCTGCAAAGCATGGTCTCAATAGCTTCAATTAGTACTCTATGGTTTGTATATTTTTTCAGTTTAGCATTTATATATTTATATTCCTTTTTTTACAGATATACATTGTTCAGGAACCCTTAGGGCTGCAGCCCGTATACCCTGGATACTTGCTTTAACCCATATCAAAAATAGTGGGGGCTATTCACTGAACTGACAAGTGACCTGCAAAAAAGTAATTAGTAGCTGAGAACTTTTCCAGCTCATTTCTAATTTTGCAGGTCACTTGTCAGAACCCCCCCCCCCCCCCCCCCCACTGTGTCTGTTATGTTATGGAGAGCAATGCAGGTGTCATGATTTAGCACAATGGCTGTTCTTAAATCCTAAGCTCAGAACCATAGGCATCTGATCTTTTTGTGATCTAATGTGGTATCTAACAAGTATTCCTGTCATCCTCAGTCACTTTCAGAAATTGGTCAAGGAGAGTGAGTGTGCAATGAAAGTGTTAGGATGTACAACACTGACCCAGAAGACTTAATTGCTTTTTTGTATTCATTTCTAGCAATTTTTTTTTTTGTAAAAAAAAAATCTATGTTGATTAAAATACCAAAAAAGTATGTGACAGACAAAGAAAAGTATTTTGGTAAGATTTTGTTACATGAGTCATGGCATACACCAAATTCCAATTGACTTACAGTATTTACTCCCAGTAAATACATTGTGAAAAGGATAAAGTGAAAACCCCCCAGCAAAACAACAGTGAAGATAAATTGCATTAATCCCTTGTAGATAAAATATCCTGCACTAGTTCGGACAAGATACTTATCAGTTGCAGCACATGAGATAAATATTCTCTGGCAATATGTGTTTGTATTCCTATATCACGACATAAATCTCCAAATGGTTATATAGTAGAACATCTACTTTCTTTAGCTAGAGAGACCAGGTGGTGCTGTACATGTCAAAAGGAACTTAATAAACAAAGAGTTTTACTGACTGTCCGAGGTTACTGTGCCACACTAGCATACTACAGGTTAATTGCTGACGATTATATCTTGCTTGTTATTCTAATGCACTTTAATAATAATTCAGAATGTTGACGTGTGAATCATAGGCTATGTGCCATGAGGTGGCACCACAATGTGTGCCAAGATAGCTCGCATGTGTGCAAATAGAAGAGGAAGATAATAGCCTCGTGAAGAGGCTCAGTCCTGTCTTTCTCTCATTACTTACACCAAATATCTTTTATGAAGCATGCCGATGTCTCTATACTATAAGCAAATAGTCTCAGCAGGGTCTGGAATTTAAAGGGGCTTTCTTTGGTGCCATCTGGCTTTTAAAAAATCAAACAAGAAGAGGTCACTCGAATAAACTAATTCGCTGAACAAAATGGTTAACAAGCAATGAATACAATTTGTTATGGAAAGGGAAAATAAAATCCACCCCAAGAAACAGAACAATCCTGACAAGGAATCTGCTTCTTGTTTTATTGTTGATCTATTTTGATTTGTGTTGGCAATCAACCCTGCCCACTTTTTTCCAGTTCATTTCCAGCATTATGGGAAGAAACATGTGGTTTTCAACTATGTTAGTGTCAGCAATCTGTGCCGATGTGCCTAGCAGATTTCTAATGACTTTTCAATGATAATGTACAAAGCTTTTGTGCCTCCCCTCCTGCTTCCATCCACTCCTCCTTGTCATCTCTTTTTTTTTTTTAGGAGCTGCTGACTTTTGTCCCCTGTTCGCTTCAGTGCTCCTATACAGCGTTGGTTCCCTCAGTTCTGCAAGGTCAACTTCACCCATCCTGTTTCACGTATTCTCTTCCAAGGGAAAAAAAAAGAGAAAAGAAAAAAAAATGGAAAAAGAAAAAAAACCTTTCAATCTTAAAGGATAAAGATTAAATCCATTTGCAAAAAAGTATCAAGGAAACATAGTCTGTCACATGAGCAAAACTCATCATCTTTATCAGAGTAGTGATTGCAGTAGAGTATTAACCTTAAAGCAAATGCATAGATTTGATAAAAATCCTTTTATATTGCTCAATCTCTACTTTGGAATGTAGGCCTGAATTAATAAGATCATCTGCCTCTTCCTTCTGTGCTAAATTCCCATGGTAGAGATTCAGTTTCCCCGTGTAAGCTATTTGTGTCTGAGATTTAATCAAGACTTTCTGAACCAGATGTGAGGGCCCTTCACCCTTCACAACCCTGGAAAAGGAAGTTACACATCTGACAGAACAACAACAACAAAAAGACCTTGATACTATGTTTAGAACAATCATTGGTGTTACTTTAGTTAGGATGTGAACCTTTTAGTAACTGATTTGCTTTATGTTATGGCCTGCAGTTAAATGTGATGTAGAAAAGCTATAATGCCATCATGTACAAAATGCATCACTTGCATGCAATATTTGTATAGATTTGTCTTCTGGGTGAACACAAGGTGATTTTAGGGAAGATGCCTCTGCAGCATGCCTAAACATGTGAATTCAGCATTAGTGTCCAACTTGATGTGCAGACTTTTAATTTCTTTCCTGGAGGAGCAACGACCCAGCAAGTTTCAGGAGCTAGTCTAATAGTAAATTAAAGGTGTTTGTGGATGCAGGTGGCAGGTCTCTTTTATTATCGAACTATACATTTAAGTGTAGAAACTCAGATTCTAGTGACTAATCAAAGCCCATGTGCAGCTCCCATTATTAAATGGTATCAAACCATGTGACTGACTACTTCACTCTTCAGTGACTACTGATTGCTTTACCTATTTTCTGTGACTGCATTATAACTCTCATCTATTGAGCACTAGCTATTGATGGGACTCCCTCTATTTATGGTCCTGCTGCATATATGCCAAGTTTTCAGAAGCATGTACCAGGATGTAGGAAGGGAGCCAAAAGGGGCAGGGTTACATGATGCCATGTGAGCCAAAAGGGACTGGGTTACATGACACCATGTGACATTCTGTAACCTCACAAGATTGAACTCCAGGTTACCCATTGCAGTTACCATTTTTGTGTAATTAAAGGTACACTCCTAACAACAAAAAAAAGGAAAAGGTTTTTTTTTTATTTTGCATTGTTGATTTCAGATATGTCTTTTGATTTTGTTATGCGAGTTTATTTAATAAAATATTTAAATAAACAAGTGTGACTGGCAGGGCCGATCCTAGGGTCACGGGCGCCTGGGTGCAGGTTTTCCTTTGGCGCCCAAGGGTGGGCGTGGCTATATTATGAACTCCTCCCCTTTAGACATTTCTGTTCCAGACATGCCCATTTCAATATTGGGGAGAGAGAAAACTGTATTTTAATGTAAAGGACCAACGTTTATTTTAAATAAAGATATATATTTTGGCATAATACTGTGTAGTGGTTTTATTTATTTCTATGATGCTCAGCCAGCAACATGGGAGACTTTTTGCTGGCTAGCAAAATGAGTTTTAACTACCGTTCCCATGATTCCCAACCAGCCAAAGTCTCTCATTAGTCTGGCTGAGCATCATTGGAAAAGAAGTACATAAGGAGTGATAAATAATATTCCACCAAGTCAGTCACTCACGTGTCTCTCTCTCTCCCCATACCCTCATGTCTGTCTGTCTCTCCCCATACCCTCATGTCTGTCTGTCTCTCCCCGTACCCTCATGTCTATCTCTCCCCATACCCTTGTGTCTGTCTGTCTCTTCCCCATACCCTCATGTCTGTCTCTTTCTCCTCATTCCCTCATGTCTGTCTCTCTCTCCCCGTACCCTCATGTCTGTCTCTCTCTCCCTATTCCCTCATGTCTGTCTCTCTCTTTCCACTCATGCTCCATGTCTCTGTCTCTCTCTCCATTCATGCTCCATGTCGGTCTGTCTCTCTCCACTCATACCCCATGTCTGTCTCTCTCGCCACTCATACCCCATGTCTGTCTCTCTCTCGCCACTCATACCCCAGGTCTGTCTCTCTCTCTCTCCACTCATACCCCATGTCTGTCTCTCTCTCGCCACTCATACCCCAGGTCTGTCTCTCTCTCTCCACTCATACCCCATGTCTGTCTCTCTCTCCACTCATGCTCCATGTCTCTCCCTCTTTCCATTCATACCCCATGTCTGTCTCTCTCTCGCCACTCATACCCCATGTCTGTCTCTCTCTCTCCGCTCATACCCCATGTCTGTCTCTCTCTCTCTCTCCGCTCATACCCCATGTCTGTCTCTCTCTCTCTCCACTCATACCCCATGTCTGTCTCTCTCTCTCTCCGCTCATACCCCATGTCTGTCTCTCTCTCTCTCCGCTCATACCCCATGTCTGTCTCTCTCTCTCCGCTCATACCCCATGTCTGTCTCTCTCTCTCCACTCATACCCCATGTCTGCCTCTCCCCTCATCCCTCATATATTTTTCCATCTCTATCTTTCTGTTCTCCATGCTGGCCTCTTGTACACACAGTCATACATAAACACACACAGTCACACAAACACAGTTACACACTTAGTCACCCTCACAGACATACATTTACACAAACACCCTTATACACACTGTCACACACATACATAAATAAACACAGTCATACATAAATACACACAGTCACACAAACACAATTACACACTTAGTCACCCTCACAGACATACATTTACACAAACACCCTTATACACACTGTCACACATACATAAATAAACACAGTCATACATAAATACACACAGTCACACAAACACAATTACACACTTAGTCACCCTCACAGACATACATTTACACAAACACCCTTATACACACTGTCACACATACATAAATACACACAGTCACACAAACACAATTACAAACTTAGTCACCCTCACAGACATACATTTACACAGACACCCTTATACACACATACATAAATACACACAGTCATACAAAAATACACACAGTCACACAAACACAGCCACCTTTACACACTTAGACATAGGATACACTTGCACAGACAATCATGTACACACACTTACACAGACAGTAACACACACATAGTTATACACATTGATGCACACATACACACTTATACACATACACAAACATTTACACAGACAGTAACACACACATAGTTATACACATTGACACACTTATACACATTCACAGACACTTCCACACTTTCTTTCTTTTTTTATTTTATATTTTAACACCCCCCAAACCCCCCCAACTGTTATTACCTCCTCCTTCTTGTTAGTCCAAGCACAGAGCAACGGGGGAAAGCTCCGCCCCCGTCGCGTTCTGTGATTGGCTGCAGGGAGGAGGATGTTCTCTATGGTGTCTTGGCAGATACTCTAGAGAACGTCCTCCTCCCGGCAGCAGCCAATCACAGAACGCGACGGGGGCGGAGCTTGCACCCGTCGCGCTGTGCGTGCTTTAACAAGGAGGAGGACGGCAGGGAGAGAGCTCCCTGCTTTCTGCGCCTCTCCTCCCGTGCGCCTGGGCGCGGTGCACCCCGTGCACCCGCCCAGGATCGGCCCTGGTGACTGGGCACCTTCATTTTGTGAAATATATTATTTTTGGGGTGCCACCCCCAGTGACTTCACAGGACTTGTATCTCACTATTGGGCTGAGGACATAGAATGTAATCTTAAGGCTTAATTCTGATCATAGACTTGTATTGAATGGGAGGTTATGTAACTATTACATCACAAGGGGTGGAGCTATGATCCTATTATCAGTTTAATCTCCTCTCTTTTGTGTTGGACGACAGGTAAAAAAAAAAAGAAAGATACACAGCCACCCAGTCCTGCGCACTATGATACACTGGACCAGTAAGAGAGCAGGGGTGTAGCTTATGACATCATCATCCAGACTCTGCCCACAGTTGTAAAATGAGACTTGCTGTCTCATCTTCTGGGTCATCATGGGTAAAATTAATAAAATAGATGCAGGAGATAGACACCTCATTTTATTACTTTAATATGCCATTAATTCAAACATAGAAAAAGACACACAGTCTTTGGCTGTCAAATTCCTTATAAATGTGTTTGTTTTCAGTGCACAAGTAATCTAGTTACTTAACCCCTTCGCGACCGATGACGGTCCTGGACCGTCATAGGGAAATCTCCCTTCGTGACCGATGACGGTCCAGGACCGTCATTCAGGTCCGATCGCAGTATGCACGCTGGCATACCGCGATCGCGCTAACAAAGACATGGCTGAGTGTCTCGATACCGAGACACTTCAGCCATGTCGGTTGAGGCCCGCCCGGAAACATCCGGGCACTGTGACAGCCAATCACAGCGCCCCGATGTTAATAGCTGCCTATAGCCTATAGCCTTGCTTTGACAGCTATAGTCTCTCCCTGCTCCATGGTGATCGTGGGGCAGGGAGAGACTAAATATAGTGTGTCAAGTCTCCCCCTGGTCCCCCCAGTAACAACCAGCCTCCCCAAAGTATTTTTTTAATTTAAAAAAAGTTTTGTTTTTTTTAAAGATTTTCTTTTTCTATTGTGCTAATCCTAACTCTTGGGTTAGGGTTAGAGTTCATCAAAACCCTAATCCTAGAGTTAGAATTAGGGTTTGTACTAACCCTAACCATAGGGTTAAGGTTAGAGTTAAATAAACAAATGTAAAAAAATTAAAAATGAAATAAATAAAAAAATTAAAAATAATAATAATAAATTGTATAAAAATAAGAAGTTATTCCGTAGAGGACCAATGACATGTAATGTCTGTCTGTTGTCCTCTAGGGATATTTTATTTAAAAAAAAAAAGACTGCTAGTGGGACCCGTGCTTTGCATTGGCCCCCAGCAGTAGATAGGGGCCCGCATCAGCTGGATATATGATCCATGCAGCCGCAGGATAGCAAAAATCTGTGTTTCCTACTATAGACTATATTTCCTATTATGCTACGGTAGCTTTTGGCTGTCTTAGCATGATAGGAAATTTAGTCACAAGCATTCCATAATAAATACACGTTTTAAAGCTGCAATAGCCGTATCCCAAATTTTTCCCTGTACCTGCCACATAAACCTAGCAAACCTATACATGTGGGGTACCGCTATACTCAGGGGAAGTTGCTGAACATATATTGGGGTTTTGTTTGGCAATAAAATAGAACAGCCCCTTTAAATTCATACCCAAGTTTCAATGTGTGTGGAAAAAAAAAAAAACACACACAAAATTACCACGCCAATACTTGTCAAAGAGTGAAAAGTGTAAAATTACCCCAAGTTGAATGCCCTGGGATGTCTACTTTATAAACATTGTGTACATGTGCGAGGTTATTCAGCGATTCATGATCGATATCGGTGTTACAGTGTCGCTAACGCTAATTTAAAAAAAAAAATGGTTTTGAAACAGCAATATGCTAATTGTATTTATTAACCTAAAACATGCAAAAAAAAAAGCAAAAAACATATAAACATTGGTATTTCTGAACTCAGGACCTATAGTCGAATCTATTTAGCAGGTTTTTTCATTAGCCTTTGGAGCTTAGTAAAATAATTTACAAAAAAGTCAGGAAAAGTGTTTATTTTTTTAAATTTTAACCATATTTTACTATTTTTTTCACAATACAATAAATGATATGAACAAAATAATGTCATGAAAAGAAAGCCCTGCTTGTCCTGAAAAAAAACAATATATAATATGTGTGGGTACAGCAACCGACAAAGAAGAAAATTAAAGCTAAACACAAACACCTCAGAAGTGTTAAAACAGCCTCGGTCACTAACGCACAACATTCCAAAAAACAGTCTGGTCATGAAGGGGTTAAGTTGCAGTACCCCTTTTATTTCTTCAGTGTTTAGACCAGTGTTTCTCAGCTGGTGGGTCCCAACCAAAAAGTGGGTCACCAGCTGGTGTGGAGTGGGTCACAGACGTGTGCTTCTGCTTTGTCTTTTCACTTTTTTTTCTGGGGGAGGAACATGGACAGAGCAACTCATGCTGCATTCGCCATCTGAAACTGAGAAGCCCAGCAAAGGAACAACATGATTGCGCTGTTTTAAAGGCTGCCTGTACATGTACCGGTGTACCGGTATGTCTGTGTGCAGCCCAAAACACTGGGCAATGTTGGCAACTATGTTTGGTACCACGTACCAAATGTTTGGTATCAGGTATTATTTACATAGATTCTACTAAAGGCTGGGTGTACTGCATCTAGTAATGACTATGAGTGTTATGTATGAAGAGCAATTCTGGAGCAATGTTCTAAAATTGGAGCAACCAGCAGTTAGTTTCCATGCTAATTGTCCTGATTGAACAAAATTGCACTGAAATGAATTCATACATAACTCCCACTGTGCAAGATTTTCACTATAGGTAAGTTTCTCATTATCATTTTCTGGTGTGAATATGGGAGTCCACTCTAAACACTCCACACACCCAAACCTTGCTGCATGTGTTCTTCAATGCTCAGTGCCTGTCTCAAATAAGATTTTTCCTTACATTGTCTGACTGTCTCTCCTCTATTCAGTCAATGCAGACTATCTTTCCTATATTCTGTGACTCCTGGCCAACTGTCTTCTATTCACTGAATACTGGATACATCTCATTTATTCTGCAGCAAGTGGCTGTGTCAAATCTCTTCAGTAATCCCACTAATCTCTTTGTTTCAAGTGCTATCTCTTTCCTTATCATTGACCAAAGTAACTACCTTTACCCTGCATTATTCACTGACTTCATTTTTTCTTTTATTAAGCCGTAGCTAACCCTCTTCTTACCCTGGAAACTGACCATTGTCTTATCAGAGAAAATTAACCTCATCTCTTTTATTTATCATAGGCTTGCTCTCACATTATCCCTAACTACCTATGGTAATTGTTTGCTGTTGAGTGATTGTGGTTATATCTCTCCTTATCAATTACTACTTATTACATTCCCAGTCAGGGCCGGACTGGAATATGGGGCCTTTAAATTTGGCTGGCTTAAAATTCGGCCGGCCACTCCCCTTTGAGAAGTTCAGCCGGCCGCACCAGTTTAAATTTGGCCAACCACGCCCCTTTAGAGCCTGCTGAGCGGAAGAGGGAGAGGAAGGGGAGGGGGCTTCTGGTGCTGGTAGCCAGAGAGGAAGCTGCTGGACTGAAGGTTAAGGTATGTGAGTGGGTGGCAGAGTGTAAGTGTGTGAGTGAGTGGCAGAGTGTGTGTGTGAGTGAGTGGCAGAGTGTAAGTGTGAGTGATATTAATTGGCAAAATGATACTAGCATATTAACCCCTTCGCGCAATCGACATTTCAGGCATGTCCTGCCGGGAACTCTGTTCCCGACAATGGACGTGCCTGGCACGTTCTGTGGTGAAACAAGCGGTTTTCACAACCAACGATCGCAAAAACCGCTTTAAGGGTGCTGGTCTATTGCCTCGATGTCGAGGCAATAGCCAGCACCAAAATTATCTCTCTGGAGCACCCACGTTTGCCGCACAGAGCGATCGTGGGCACCATATTGACAGAGCAGCATGCTCCGTCAATATGGCTATGCCCTCTTGTTGTCTGAGCTTCGAAAGTGAAAGAAAATTCACTTCCATCGCTCTGAATATGGTGCTTGACTGCCCCTAGAGACACCAAGCAACATTGCAATGTAAAAAAAAAAAAATGTTAATTAGCTTAAAACTGGTATTGTAGTTAGATTAACCTATAGGGTTAAAATTAAATAATTTTTAGAATAAGGGATAGGGTTAAAATTAAATTAACATTAAAATATATTAAGGGATAGCATAAGGGTTAGAATTGGGGTTAAATTTTGTGTTAGGGTTAAATTTAGGGTTCGGGTTGGGGTCAAAAGGTCAATATAGGAAAAAAACAAAAAACACTATTTTTGGTTTTTGCCCCATAACTCGCCAAAAAATACTGAAAAATATGGAAACATGCATATTTCTGAACTCAGGAGAACATTTAGAAACTATTTAGACAGGGTCTTTTTTAATGATTGTATTTGTGTAAATTATATTTTAGGTCAAAGTTAGAAAAAGTTTTTTTTTTTTAATTTGTCATCACATTTTATGATTTTTTTTGTAGTAAATTATATGAGATGATGAACATAATGGTATCTAATGAAGGCCATTCTTATGATGATAAAAATAACATATAATTTGTATGTGAGAAAGAAGAAAATTACAGCTGAACACAAACAACACAGAAAAAAGAAAAATGTTGGTGCGCTAAGTTAGTCACAGGCTCAAAAAATATAAATGTATAAAATGATGCTTACCAAATTATTATATTTATATATTTGTTGCCAACTTTATTAGGGTGAGAAGCGCAGACAGTTTTTGTTTTTTACAAACACCCCAGAAATGTCAAAACCATTGTCGCCAAGGGAAAGTCAAGGTAAAGATGTCTTGCCACTAAGGGGTTAATGGACAAACTAACACTGGCATATTAATGGCAAAATGATATTTGCATATGAATGGGCCAATTGGCTGTGGCATATTAATCGGAAAAATGATACTGGCATATTAATGTACAAAATATTACTGGCATATTGATAAGCAAATTGACTGTGACATATTAATGGCAAAATAATACTGGCAAATTGGCTGTGGCATATTAATGGCAAAATAATACTTGCATAATAATGGGCAACATGATACTGGCATATTAATGAACAAATTAGCACTGGCATATCAATGGCAAAATAATACTATCAATTTAATGGGCACATTGGCTGTGGCATATTAATTGGCAAAATGATACTGGTATATGAATGGGCAAATTAGCTGTGGCATATTAATGGCAAAATAAAACTGGCGTATTAATGTACAAACTAACACTGGCATATTAATGGCAAAATAATGCTGGCACATTGATAGGCAAACTGACTGACATATTAATGGTAAAATAATACTGGCATATTAATGGCAAAATAATACTGGCAAATTGGCTGTGGCATATTAATGGCAAAATAATACTGCATACTAATGGGCAAAATGATACTGGTATATTAATGGACAAATTAACACTGGCATATTAATGGCAAAATGATACTGGCATATTAGTGGGCAAATTACCTGTGCACATCAATGGCAAAATAATACTGGAAAATTAATAGGCACATTGGCTATGGCATATTAATGGGCAAATTGGCTGCGAAGTCTGGGTGCTGGGGTAAGTCCTTGGACAAGTCATGGGTGCTGGGATAAGTTCTGTGAGTGCAATTTGCATGCTTGGGTAAGTCCTGTGAGTGCAGTCTGGGTGCTGGGGTAAGTCAATATATCCACCCAGTATGTACACAAGGTTATAGCTCACACAATGAACTGATTATATATACCCCTGCACAGGGCAATTCATATACCCTTGTGTACATACATGTGGCTATGTGTTTCCCTGTTCATGGAGTACATATCAGGGCAGTATGTTAGCTATAACCTTTTGTACATACTGGGGGCATAAATTGATATTTATGGATAATCTTATCTGGAAATAATACTCTCTTCAAATGTGCTTTAAAATGCATGGCTTGCCCATTTATGATCAAGAAAAGAAATAAAAAATAAAATATAAAATAAAAAATTTCTATGAGGCTGCTATAATGACTCAATTCTATGGGGCTGGTATAATGACGTAATGCTATGGGGCTGGTATACTATTATTTCCAAGGCTGGTTTTTATTCTCAGACCGGCATTGTTTCCAGCTATACAATACTGACCAGAGCTACATCTGTGCAGTGGCGTGGCTAAAGGGTTGGGTGATAGTGCCTAAAATGGAGACACAGATATCCCCACTAGACATTAAGGATATGGCAAGTCCTCTGGGGTGCAGTGTCAAGTCCTTGGGGGCTAATATCGGTGCCTGGCAAATCTTTGTGCAAAAGGAGTGCAGTATGGGTGCAGTAGCAAGTTATAATGAGTGCAATATCGCTGCAGTGTTAAGTGCTTGTGGGTGCAATATGGGTGCATAGCAAGTACAAGTGGATGCAATATTGGTGCAATGGCAAGTCCTTATTGGTACAATATGGGTGTGTGTGAAGTCCTAGTGGGTGCAATATTTGTGCATAGCAAGTCATAGTGAGTGCAAAATGGGTGCAGTGGTAAGTCCTTGGGGGGTAATATGGGTGCCTGGCAAGTCCATGTAGGTGCAAGATGGGTGCATAGCAAGACATAGGGGATGCACTATGGGTGCAGTGGCAAGTCCCAGTGGGTGCAATATTGGTGCACAGCAAGTGCTTATGGGTACAAGTCTATGTGGGTGGCAAGTCTATGTGGGTGTGGCCTGGCAAGTCTATGTGGGTATGGTGGCAAGTCCTTATGGGAGCAATATGTGAGCAAGGCAAGTTCCAGTGGTTGCAATATGGGTACATTGGCAAGTCCATAGAGTCATCCAGAAACTGAATCATCAGAGCCCTTCGGTTTAGTATAATTGCGCCACAAAGTTTTCAACTACAAAGTTTTCATCTACACAATATACAGCTATTAACCCAGAGTGCAATGCAGATTAAAAATGGTGGGGGTCTCAGTGACTCCCCTGCTATAAGTATTGTGCCTGGAACTAGGCAAGTGCTCCAAAAACCCTAAAAAAATCATTGGGGGCCACGGCTAATAGCCCTGACCACTCAAATGGCTCCCAGACTCCCTAAAATAGATTGAGGAAGGGCTATTTGCTGTTCACAATAGCTGAATTCATCCCCCAAATGTGTCTCTTTCATCTCATATATATTGATTTTGAAAGAATTCGGTGTGAAATCAGCTATGACAGCAGAATTGCTCTTGTATTTGGGGTCACATGGGGCCTATTGTTTAGCAAAGAATTCAGCTTCCAATATGATGTCAATGTACCCTGAATGTTTCAGATCTTAGGGCCGATTATTTCAGCCCTATAGTTTGACCTGTAGACCTTATATAGTATATGTAAATAATGGGAAATGCAGTGAATGCGTTTCAAGGGTCTGCTCAATAAAGAAAGATTTGCAAGGAATTGAGGGAATTTAAAATTTAAGGCCAAAGTAGCTGAGTACAGCCGCATTGGAGAATGTTTCAATTCAGCTACATTGGCCTAAAGTTTTAAATTCCAATCACAATTCCCTGCAATGCTCTCTTTAATGAATAGAATCTTTAAATAAATAAGGGGAAATGAACAATATGTTAGCTGTGCACTACAGATTCCACAATGATCTGTCAGACAATACTATGTGGCAAAGCATCATGAGAAGTGTGGTCCATAGCAGCTGCAACTATAATATAAAAAAAACAACATGTCATATGTGCATTTAGCTCTCCTACCTTCTTGGATGGTTGATGGGATACAGTACTTCATTGGCTTGCAGCAAGGCTAGGGGGCGGGGATATGGCTTCATTTCCCAGCTCTCTTCTTCTCTATTATTAGACTGTGTGTGACAGGAGATCTGTCTCTTGCATATTAATGTTTCATACTCGCTATTACTGTAGATAAAGTGCAGCTCTCAACTGCTTCACAGTTGTGTCTGAGGTGAGTGCTCATTCCTCTCACCCTTCCTATTGCTTTGATTTTTACCCATGGTTCAGATCCTATTACTGCCACATGGTGCCTGGAGTCAGAGGCGTTTAAGAGATCTCACAGTTGTGCATAAAACATTAGAGAGTCAATTCAGCTAGCTCCGACTTTTTTGGTGAAGTCTGAGTTTTGGACTCAACCAAAGTGATCCAAGTTCCCCTCGATTCCCTCAAAGTAGAACAGTGATGTGATCTCGAATTGGCATGAAAATCGGCCAATGAGGCTGATTTTCACAACAACATTTTGGAGTTTGGCTGCTGAAAGAGTTGCCTCAGTCCTCCCCGTAGACGTCTATCTAGACTCAGTCTAAGAGGGCTGAGTCTTATTTTGGGGCCCTTTCTGGAGTACCTCGTCTATTACAGAAATAGTCAAAGTTCTCCCATAAAAGTCAGGGGGAATAAAAGTCAATTTCTCCCGAAATGTTATAATATTAATATTTGACTCATTAATTAAATAGATTTAAAATTATTTGTTATTAAAATGTAAAAATGCTTTTAGTAATATAAATATACTGTTATAATATATAACATTAATACATTAGTATATAAATGTTTTTATGTTTGAAATATGTTTACTTTAATTCTTCTACACTTTTCATTCTTCTACAGCTAAAATCTGGAAAATTGAACCGCCTAAATTCCTGCCTAAAATTTCATCTGATTTTGGGCCAACTTTGGGGGTTTGATCTTTAAGGAGAAAGTGAAATCCATTGGGCTGCTGATTGATGATTTTGTGCACTGTGGATTTTGGCTACCCGTTCAGGCCAGATCAGAGCATACAGAGTAGACCTATAGATATAGATGCCAAAATGCCTTCAATGGTCAGCAATTAACTATTTTAATGTCAGAGGGTAATAGCTGCATGACAAAAGTTTTAAGATCTGCAAGAATATTTTAACTAACGCATTTTCCCACTGCAGATCAAACATTCAAAAGAAATGTGTCCTCTGGGTCAAATCATTTTGCATAAAATACCATAGATTATCCAAATCATGTCATGCAAGTTAGTAAGGGTATTTATAAATTGTAGCTTTAAATTGTCAGAAATCTGTTATCTTTAAAGGGAAAAGATGAGCATACACATTTTTTCTTCCCCAAAGGTATTTAAAACAAACATACAGTACATTAACATTTTTATAGCACCTACAATTTACTTAGTGCTAGGTACAAAGCATAATGGCGGACAACATACTAAGTTAGACAAACAAGAACAGATTGATTCATGAGGAAGAAAGCCCTACTTCATCATTAAACACTTTGAATATCCTTTGAATATACACTTTGAAGAACCAAACCAATTTGAAAATAACATGCCTTTTTCATGCATATTAAATAATTGTAAAATGTATGGGATTATTAAATTGTTAAGATTTGTCTAATTAAAATTGGTTCTTAAAAGCAGAATTATAGTAGTAAGAAGTACATCCATTTTATGCATATGGCCATTGTATGTTAATGGTGGATGTGGCATTACTATTTTGATGCAGTATTTAAAAAGTACTGTAATCTTGCTTAAAATGTATGAACTGTAAATGCAGTGTTTTAACCCCTTTAATAACCAGATAGGCAGTTTCAGAGAATTGAACCACCCTACACACAGATAGGTAGTTTCAGGGAATGTATCCCCTTTATTACTATCCATTATAAACACAGTCTTTCACTCATACACATACACACACACACACACACACACACACACGCACACACACAGACATACACACAGTCTGTCACTCAAACATACACACACACACACACACACACACAGTCTCTCACTCACACATACAAAAATGCACACACAGAGTCTCTCACTCACACATACAAATATGCACACATACAGTCTCTCACTCACACATGCACAGACACCCACACCCACACAATGTCTCTCACTCACACATACACAGACACACACACTGTCAGAGGGAAAGTGTTATTTTATTTTCTTACTTGGTGCAGGCAGGCTGCAGCCAGATACACTGAACTCTGTGTGAAAGAGATACTTCTGAACTCCCAGCAAATCAGGGGAGTTGAGAGGTCTCACATGATTGGCTAAGACCTCCTCCTCTCAGAGCTCTCAGTCCGGGATATAATATTGTCCTACCCGGGACAAAATCCCATTGCGGACCTGTCCCAGGCATTTCGGTACATGTGGTCACTACTGAAGATTTCACTCATGTTGTCACAGAGGCGTACTCAAACCTGGAAGATCCGGAACTGAGATATTTCAGAAAATGTAGCCAGTGCTCCCTTTGATCACCAGCTACATTTAACCTGTCAGACTGAGGCACTCAGGATCCTGCTCCAAATCTGGGGGACTGCAATGAGCTGCTGTTCAAAGGATATTCTATGCCATATAAATGGTTGTTTGGACTATGTCTGTTATGAGATTAAGAGGTTAAAGTGTATAAATAATTATTTGATGTACAATACAGGTTGAGTATCCCTTATCCAAAATATTTGGGACCAGAAGTATTTTGGATAAAGGGTCATTTTGAATAACAGATAATTTTCATAAATAAGATATATTACAAAATGTGTGCATGGAATCAGAAGTGGGTGGAGTTTATGTACGATCTGTTTAGGTTAATAGGAAGAATATGGTAGCAATTCCCACAGTGTGATTAAGAAGGATGGCTACTTACATAACAAAACAGTATACATTTTTTTGCTTTAATAACTTTAATACTTTTCATTCCACTTTCCTAGTTTGTGTGCTATTGGAATCAGATACCTCTAGTTATAGTTATTTGATATTCTTTCCTTCTATATGATCTGAATCAGGAGCATGGCAACCTTGCTTTCTTTTGTGGCTGATAACAAAAAGATGCAAAATTGTTAATTAGCTTGTTCTGTGAAAATATGTCCATTCAATCAAGTATATGTACAAAAGAGCCCGTAGGTCACTATTTGCAGAGAAATAAATCACATCTTCCATGGTGATCAAGTGATACAGGGATACAGGACAGAGGCATCTATGGTGATTTCCTGAAACCAAGTATCTTAAAAAATGTAGCAAATATTTTAAAAATGAAAGTATTAATCCAAGGGTTGATTCAATATGTGGTCCCAAACTGGATTCGGCTAGGGCATTTCAATCGAAACCAAGGCATTGGTTCAGACTGAGGCATTATCACCATGAAAGCCATAGATTTTCAGCAACCCAATGTGTGCTGATTACACCCGAACACCTACGAATTTGGTTAACATAGATGGAATTCGCCCATTTCAGTTCTCCTGTTCTGAGTTGGAGAATTCTAAAGCCCTCTAATGTACATATAGTCAACTGGAGACTAATACAAGTATTTAGACTATTGGGCAGACTAGATGGGCTGAATGGTTCTTATCTGCCGACACATTCTATGTTTCTATGTCTATGCCCCTTTAAAATGATTCCTTCTTCAGCTGTCAGCGTTCTTTTCCAGCTGCCTGCTATGCATCTTGTGTTTCATTTATCCTACATCCTATCTAGATTATAAGGTTGCTGACATGGTCGTCATAACCTTCAGTATCAGTTTGTCTACAGATATTGAATTAGTATTCTAATAGCACTTAAGTATTTTACAAAGCTTTGAGAATTTGCTAGAACTATATAAATAAATGATAACAATAAGTACGAGTCTACAATACGCTCTCAGTACTTTGAATTATTAATTCCTAAACATTTTGATGAAGTGCGCCACATGACTAGCAAGCACACACTACACATAGATGGTGCTAACATAGAGTATGAAGTGGAAATAGGGATATTGTTAACTATGATTTGTTACATACAATGCATTTGCCAACTTTTAAAAATGTCCTTTCGAAAAAGTGCGTCCAATGTGAGGCCCACAGGCCAAATGTGGCCCTTTTGACTGCAAAGTACGGCCCATCTGAACTAATTACTCATATTCTCATTAGGCATGGTTTTGTTTGATTACAGTTAATCTAAAATGTTTTTAGGCTGCTTTTGTAATAACAAATCAAACCTTATTGCATGGCTAACAACTATTCTTCACCATTAGTATAAATAAAAAAATATTATGCGCCCAGTACACATACACATTTCTGATCATGTGGCCCACGTCAGATAAAACTTGGATTTATAAAGAGGCTGGTCATACTAGGTCAGTAACTGCTCACCAAGTATTCCCACAACATGTAGACTTCTCAGACGTGGATGTTGGGGTACCCCCTTCAGAATTCATTAATTCAGAGGAATTTCAGTCTCTTTCGGATGCAACCATGGCCAAGTCTGTGTCGCAAGCGGTGCACAGAAGCAACATAGTTAAGCATGCCCCCAAAATCTGTGAGACGGACATGGTACATCATGTTGAGGATAGCACATACCACTGTGCAAAAGAACCATAAAGCAGACTAAATCGGTGTGTAGGGGGAAAAAGGCTAGAGTTGGACTCTGAGTCCAGTTTTGAGTGTGCTGATGATGGGTCAGACATGTCTGACCCTGATATACTCATACTGCCAAGGATGATAATGCCCCTGAGACTGGCATGATAGAGCATGAGAATTCTACATACATTTGACCCTAGGGGTGAACCTTTATTTATGCCTGAACAATTGCACCATGCAAAATCGTCCTAATGGACGCCAACATGTCATGTCACTGATTATCTGTCCCTGAGGGTACGTAAATCCCTAAACAGGGCTACGAGAAATAAATTGTGGGCCCAGTGCCATAGGCCGATGGTCCCTAACCAGGCATGTGACACCCTAAGGTGGTCTAATCGTTACTAATCTAAGAGGCCATATGACCTGTAAGTGGAGATTCAGCTGGATTTTTTAGCAATTTGTTCCTGGTGCCAAAGAAAGGTGGAGGCATGAGACTGGTCATCATTCTTCCACCACTCAATGCCTATGCCTGGTATCAACCTTTCAAGATGAAGGATATTCACTGCCTAAAACAAATCTTATTGGTGACCAATTGGATGGTCAAGCTGGACATTCAAGACGCTTATCTGATGGTCCAGGTAGCGGAGGAATCGCAACAAGTCCTACAATTATGCTGAGGAAATGTGATGTGGCAGTTTTCCTGTCTTCCTTTCAGACTTTCCTCCACTCATTGGTGTTTCACCAAAGTTGTTGAGGCCTGTGGTTGCGCATCTTCGCAGGAAGGGTGTCAGGCTTATAATCTATTTGGACGACACACTAATTATGTCTCAGGATCTACCCTCCCTTCACCTCCATCTCTCTTGGACTGTACGTTTATTGCAAAACCTAAGTTTTCTAATCAACTGGGACAAGTCCATCCTCATTCCCTCCCAGAAGATGGAATTTCTTGGTTTACTGATAAATTCAGTTAGCCTACGAAGTTCAGGTTAATCAAGAAAAAGATATCCAGAGGGCGTCCAAGCCATGGAGGCTCGGACGTGAGCCTCCACGGTTGGGGAGCTCAATGTGGAAAATTCTTCACAAGAGGAAGATGGGTTGTATGAGAGCAGGGCCTGCATATCAAATGTGTTCCACCAACTGGACATTCTGAGGGGTCCGTTGGATATAGACCTGTTCGCATTTCAATTGAACAGTCAACTTCCCCCGCTTCTTCAGTTGGATAATGGACCCAGGAGCGCTGGCTGTGAATGCCTTCCTCCAACCTTGGCCTCTCCCCAGACATTATGGATTTCCCCCATTATGCCTCATAGCTCACCTTAGCACACCTCCGCCAACATCAGGGGTCATTGGTGTTGGTCACCCTTGGTGGGAACCCAACCATGGTTTCCAACATTGTTAGCGATGTCGATAGACTGGCCATGCCTTCTGCCATAATTTCTTCTTACTAAGATACCCGGAGGGAAGTTCTAATCCACTCATCGTGTCAGGTCATTTGGTCTTGTTAGCTTGGTTAATTTTAGGGGACCCTGATGTATTTCAGACATTCCACAATCTTGGGCTCCAGGCACAAGAAGGTCTTATCAGCTTGCCTAGAAGTCTACGGGCAGTTGGTGCATGGGGAAACATATAGATCCCATATTGGCATTCCAAGTTTTCTCACACGGAAATATGAGGACGGTTTTGTTTATCGGTCTGTCAGCATTTTATGGTCTGTGATTTCAGCAGGACATACAAGTTTTGATGGTTGTCCTCAAATACTGGTTTGTCGTTTACTAAAGTACATTAGATTGGCTAGACCCCCTTTGCCCAAGTACTCTAGCATTTGGAATGTAAATTTAGTATTATTCCTTATTTCCTGTAAACGACTCTCGGAGTCTCTAGAGCGTTGGATGTTGTTTCATTCGACATCTCCAGACATACAAAATCTTCTATGAAGTCTTTTTTCTATCCGGGTTTTCTGGCTCATCCTCAATTATGTCCAGTCTTGTGCCTTAAGGAATATGAATGTAGAACATCTCACTTTCGATCCTCATCTTGTCCAGAGCTATTTCTTGCAATTCATGATGCTAACAATCCAGTGACCATGAACTCTCTCACTAGATGGGTTAAATGGATCCTTCAGGAGGTTGGAGTTATTGTTTCTATTTTCGGTCCACATTTCAGAGGTGCCATGGCATCTAAAGGCTGAATGGTCATGGAATTTTATTTTCGTCCATATACACATTTAGCTTCTATTGTGGTGGAACAGCTTTAAGCTTGCATAATATGAGACTTCGTGTCTTTATAAATTGGAGGATTTTACTAAGTCATGACGTAAGTAATGATTTATAAAGACACAGAGGCAAATATTATTCCTGCCCAGATATATCTTTTTTCTCTCTCCCTACCTTTATAGTTTGCTAATATATTTTATTGTATGATTATTTTGTTTTTTTCATCTATTAGAGAGATTCATATATTTTGTTGTTTACATATTTATTTATGTTTGCCTTGACATTTTTCCATTTTGGTATAATGATTTATTGTTTGGCATCGTAGCCATATATATTTCTGCCTTTTTGTATATATATTACCTTTTTTCTTATTTTATTTCATTGTTCTCTTCATTTTTCCTTTTAGTATGAAGAAGAGTCCTTGCTTCAAAAGATTGAACGATGTGTCAAGGTTTATTTTTATTCATAATGTTTTTTTGCCTTTGGATGGTTTGAGACAATGTTTTTTCTTTGGTTCGGTTTCCGGTTGAGGATGTAGATTTTTGTTGGACTTTCGATTTTTGGATTTCTCAATGAAAGTGGAGGGGTTTTGGTTGGAGTTGGGTTTTATATGTGGAGAGGGGGAGGTATTTATATGCTTTTTTTGACTGGTTTAACAATTTTTCCATGTTTTAATGTTTTTTTCCTGTTTTGCTGCTGAGGGAATTAAAGAAAGAGATGGTGTATAATATTCACCTCCATGTCTTTATAAATCATGACTTTACATCATGACTTAGTAAAAATCCTCCAATTATTATTCACAGAGTACATTATTCTGGAGAGCATTGCTGGCTTATTTTGGATTCAGTGATAGTGAAGGCCAATAGCAATGAAGCAGCACCTGATGAAAGGACAACTAACTTTATTGTATAGGCGCAGATTTGTGATGAAGATATGAGAAAGAGGCTATTGAAAGTATAGGAAATAAAATATGTCAGTGTTAGTATATAAGTATCAGCCCATAAACTCTTTGCAAGCATGCACAGTTGGATACAGGTATGGATGTTAAGAATCAGGAAGAATCAAGCCAGCAATAGAATTGTAAGCAAAAATAGATATGGGGGTCCACAAACTAAATATTGAACACTGATGTGATGGCCAAGAATTCAAATACACAAAATGCAATTCAAATACGCAAAGACAGCGGCAAATAACACAAAACCACCATGTTTTCAAATAAATATCAGCAGAGAAACCTAAAGGTCTACTCAGGTAGCTCAGATTTTCTCAATGAAAACCGGAGCTCTAAGTTTCTGGCCACTTTGGATCACATCAGTGATCTAAATAGCCCTTCAATTTGGACATCTCAGAGACCACCGTTGTCTATAATTGGTAAGAAAATTGGTCGATGTGTGTTCGGTTGACCAAAATAATAGCCTTATAAGTTCTCACCATAGGCTTCTATGAGCAGTGGGAAATTAATAGGATTCTCCTTGCCATTTTCCACCAAAAAGTATTACATTACATAAACATTTATTTTGTGCAAGGTACAGAGCATAGAAGGGAACTACATACTACAGGGAGTGCAGAATTATTAGGCAAATGAGTATTTTGACCACATCATCCTCTTTATACATGTTGTCTTACTCCAAGCTGTATAGGCTCGAAAGCCTACTACCAATTAAGCATATTAGGTGATGTGCATCTCTGTAATGAGAAGGGGTGTGGTCTAATGACATCAACACCCTATATCAGGTGTGCATAATTATTAGGCAACTTCCTTTCCTTTGGCAAAATGGGTCAAAAGAAGGACTTGACAGGCTCAGAAAAGTCAAAAATAGTGAGATATCTTGCAGAGGGATGCAGCACTCTTAAAATTGCAAAGCTTCTGAAGCGTGATCATCGAACAATCAAGCGTTTCATTCAAAATAGTCAACAGGGTCGCAAGAAGCGTGTGGAAAAACCAAGGCGCAAAATAACTTCCCATGAACTGAGAAAAGTCAAGCGTGCAGCTGCCACGATGCCACTTGCCACCATTTTGGCCATATTTCAGAGCTGCAACATCACTGGAGTGCCCAAAAGCACAAGGTGTGCAATACTCAGAGACATGGCCAAGGTAAGAAAGGCTGAAAGACGACCACCACTGAACAAGACACACAAGCTGAAACGTCAAGACTGGGCCAAGAAATATCTCAAGACTGATTTTTCTAAGGTTTTATGGACTGATGAAATGAGAGTGAGTCTTGATGGGCCAGATGGATGGGCCCGTGGCTGGATTGGTAAAGGGCAGAGAGCTCCAGTCCGACTCAGACGCTAGCAAGGTGGAGGTGGAGTACTGGTTTGGGCTGGTATCATCAAAGATGAGCTTGTGGGGCCTTTTCGGGTTGAGGATGGAGTCAAGCTCAACTCCCAGTCCTACTGCCAGTTCCTGGAAGACACCTTCTTCAAGCAGTGGTACAGGAAGAAGTCTGCATCCTTCAAGAAAAACATGATTTTCATGCAGGACAATGCTCCATCACACGCGTCCAAGTACTCCACAGCGTGGCTGGCAAGAAAGGGTATAAAAGAAGAAAATCTAATGACATGGCCTCCTTGTTCACCTGATCTGAACCCCATTGAGAACCTGTGGTCCATCATCAAATGTGAGATTTACAAGGAGGGAAAACAGTACACCTCTCTGAACAGTGTCTGGGAGGCTGTGGTTGCTGCTGCACGCAATGTTGATGGTGAACAGATCAAAACACTGACAGAATCCATGGATGGCAGGCTTTTGAGTGCCCTTGCAAAGAAAGGTGGCTATATTGGTCACTGATTTGTTTTTGTTTTGTTTTTGAATGTCAGAAATGTATATTTGTGAATGTTGAGATGTTATATTGGTTTCACTGGTAAAAATAAATAATTGAAATGGGTATATATTTGTTTTTTGCTAAGTTGCCTAATAATTATGCACAGTAATAGTCACCTGCACACACAGATATCCCCCTAAAATAGCTAAAACTAAAAACAAACTAAAAACTACTTCCAAAAATATTCAGCTTTGATATTAATGAGTTTTTTGGGTTCATTGAGAACATGGTTGTTGTTCAATAATAAAATTAATCCTCAAAAATACAACTTGCCTAATAATTCTGCACTCCCTGTAAGTTAGATGAAGAAGAACAGACTGATATATAAGATATAGTATAAATGTGTTAAGTGATAGGCGCTATTACTGTGAACGTGAACAATTTAATAACGTGCTGCAAACACTAGTATAATTCCCCCAAGGTAACACAAAGCAAAAATAATAATAGTGATAAAGTGTTGTGCAAAAATAAATTAAAAAAAGTAATGTAAATTCAAAAAGAAGTGTTAATAGGTGAATAAACAATAACACCAATATAATAAATAAAAATAATATTAAATGTAGAAATAAAAATAAACATATAAAAATGAAAATAAAAGTAAAAATACTTATCAAACCAAAAAAATCAATAATGGAAGTATTGATTCCAAACGAGGTGTACCCAAAACAGTTTTTCTTTCCAAAGCGATTTTATATAGAAAAGACAAAGAGAAAATAGACATACAATGGGTAGTATTCATACACAGGGGGTAGGTGTATATTTTCCCCCAAAAGAAACACACTCACACACTCTAGAGCCTAAAAGATACAGGCTCTAAGTATATACAGCAATTGGACTCCAAGTCCCACCATCCCACGTGTGCGGATATCAAAACCAGGTTTCAGCTTGTTTATCCAGGGGGTGGATCATCAATAAACAAATGTAGTGGAATATATTAAATAGCAAAGATTTATTAGCCCCTATATATAGTAAGGCATTAAAAACATATAAAAGTTCCACAAAGTGAATAAAAGAAAAAGAGAGAGCGGTGTGCACTCTCCGTCTGTTGCCAGCGGGGACCGTATTGGTGCCTCAGTTTTTAGACCTCTAGTGACCTCTACATTTAATATTATTTTTATTTAGTATATTGGTGTTATTGTTTATTAACCTATTAACACTTCTTTTTGAATTTACATTACTTTTTTGAATTTATTTTTGCGCAACACTTTATCACTATTATGATATATAAGATAGAGAGCCCTGCTCGCAAACTTACAATCAAAAGGGAGTAGGGGAAATGAGACACATAAGGGAGTGAAGCAGTTAAAGGGAATGTGGTGGTAGTAACAGGATTAGGGATGGTTGAAACTAGGTGGATTTGGCAGGGATTAATATGTGTTCTAATTGGATGCATTGTAAGCTTCCTATTCCTAACAGTGTTTGAGGACAGTGATAACTAGGTGGGATTGACTAGAGGTTAATTAACTGGTATCCTTGAAGGATGAGAAGTAATTTTCCTTAAAGGTCCCATTTCGGACCAGAACGGTCTATATTGGATACACCCTCTGGAAGATTTGCCTTTTACAATGTGTCCAAGGGGAGTTGCCTTTGCCAGCGAATAAATCTCACTGGGGTTTCTAATAATGCCTTAAACACCAAATACTTATTAATTGAAATGATTCATGAAACCAGCCCAAGCAAAATACAATTCAAACACTTAAGGGTATACTCAAGAAAGAGAGAATTACAGAGGAACTGAGATGATAATTTCAAACTTTAGGCCAATTTAGCTGAGTTGGAAAAATTCTCCAGTCCCACCGAATGGGAGCATTTTTCAGATACTTGGCCTTAATTCCTGTCTTGATTCCCTGCAATTCTCCCTTAAGTAGAACCTATAGCGAAACTGAGTATGTGATGCAGTAATGTTGACAATAATAAAGATTCCAGCATACTCACACAATCAGCTCCTATGATGAACAAGCAATTCTAATTTATTCCAACATAAGAGAAGTGTGTAAGTGTATATTTAGTTTTACTACTTTCAATGCTGGGGATTTTGTTAGACTGACATATCAGTAACTGCAGTGGTGTATCTTGGTTTTGTGCTGCCCTAGGCAGACAAAATTCGGGGCCTTCCCCACCCACGTTGCACACCTACTACATGTCCCATCGCCTACATTGCACACCCACGACATGCCCCATCACCCCATTACATGCCCCCATCACCCACATTGCACACACACTAAATGTCCCATCACCCCCATTACATGCCACCATCACCCTCATTTCATACCCCCACAACGTCCATTACATGCCCCCATCACCCCGATTAACTAGCAGGAGCTTAAGCTTGCTGAACGGTAGGGGAGGGAGCGAAAATGTTTCAAGCGTCAGAAGTGTGGTTTAACACACTATGGAAAAGTGCCGCCCTCTGGCAAAGTGCCGCCCTAGGCGAGTGCCTTGTTTGCCTTGTGGAAGATACACTACTGAGTAACTGGTCTTATTAATCTCCTACTGCTAGGTTTCTCTGCTACATAACCAGTGATATCTTCTAAATGAACCTTGAGAGAAAGAAATTGTATAACATAGGGACAATTTATTAATAAGTTTACTATTCTGACATCATTTCTCAACAGTTCACAACATGATTCACCTTGCTGCAACTGACAATGACTAGCCTTAGCTGTCACTGTGCAGTATAAATCAATTGATAAAAAGCACCTTTACTAAGAAATGCTAATTTCCCTTTTTTCAAAGTGTCTGAAAGATTTGGTGAAATATGAATAAATTAATTCATTAAGAACATAATCAGAGCAAGTGGCTGCACGGCATTAGCTGCTTACTAAAAACGTCTAACAAGGTAGAACATGTTCTTTCTCCTTATTGTGTTCGAAAAGGAAGATTTATCATAATTATTAATTATTTTTCCATTGGAACATGCAAATTTAACTGCAAGCTTTCATTAATGTATTATTTACAATGATTGCCACAATAATTTAAGATCATAGGGCATTTTAGAGTTTAAAATCTTTGATCACCTTGAATTTTTTTATATTTTTTTTATTAAAAAGACACATTATTTTTCTGCACGAAAAGTGATTGCTCCTGACTCAATCTATTTTGAGCAAGAGAGAAGGAAAGAGCCCTTCAGGGTTATAGCAAAGCACTGTGAAATAAATGTTTTTTTTTATTTTTTTATTCTGGGTATTACTTATTTATTAAAGCTGGTGAAGCATAACTAAAAGGAAAAAGTACCAAAGAAATATAGAATACAATGGGCTTTAGATTTTAATGGGAGATATGGCTGGAAGCTATTACTTAATTATTTAATAAATCTTTTTTTTTTTTGTTCTAGCCAATCTCTAAGTTGTATTTGCCAACTTTTGAATGTTTGCTTTAAGATGTACTTAAAATCACTTGCATACAGGAAAGGACTGTTATGCTATGAGCCATTCCAGTGGTATAATTGCTTGGTTGCATAGGGAGAGGTATTAGCAGTAGGAAGAGGGAAGTGCCCATGCCATTGTACAGAGCACTGGTGAGACCTCACTTGGAGTATTGTACGCAGTACTGGAGACCATATCTCCAGAAGGAATTGATACTTTGGAGGGAGTTCAGAGAAGGGCTACTAAACTGGTTCATGGGTTGAAGGATAAAACTTACCAGGAAAGGTTAAAGCATCTTAACATGTATAGCTTGGAGGAAAGACGTAACAGGGGGGATATGATAGAAACATTTAAATACATAAAGGGAATCAACACAGTAAAGGAAGAGAGTATATTTAAAAGAAGAAAAACTACCACAACTAGAGGACATAGTCTTAAATTAGAGGGGCAACGATTTAAAAGTAATATCAGGAAGTATTACTTTACTGAGAGGGTAGTGGATGTATGGAATAGCCTGCCAGCAGAAGTGGTAGAGGTAAACACAGGGAAGGAGTTTAAGCATGCATGGGATAGACACAAGGCTATCCTAGTTATAAGACCAGGAATGGGGGACTAATAAAAGTATTAAAAAAAATTGGTCAGACTAGATGGACCGAATGGTTCTTATCTGCCGACACATTCTATGTTTCTATAATTAACCTTTACACTGCTGGAGGGAACATTGAGATATGACTAAGAACATTTTTTTGGTCCCTTCACCAACCAAATGACAAGACCCAATGTAGAGTACAGAGCAATTTTCTTCTTTCCTTTATATTTTATGAATAGGGATTTGCAGCTTGAAACTCTATTCACGTACATGTATGCAAAGATTGCTGTGGCATTGAAGCAGATATTTCTAATATTTCCTCTTCTTTCACAAATTATTCCAGCCACTGCCTTGTTATTTCTTCATTTTTTTTTGTTCCCTCGGAGTTAGATGCAGACAATTTTATTACATACTATACTCATTATATGCGATTAGGGAAGCATGTCGAAATTGAACTGTTTGGAGATGAGTTTTGCAAATGGAAACTTAGTGCGTTTCAAGAAATCGGGATTTTTTCATTCTTTAAACATAGCCAAATCCACTTAAAATAAAACATTTGAATATGTCTTATATGTCAAGAACAGAAAGAAATGTTCTCTATGCTTGAAGTATGTCTTAATGTTTTGTAAATTAAAAATTCATACTATACACACACACTTTCTTTTTTTTTTTTTACATCTACTGGGCCTGCATTCAATTCACTGATGCATAAAAAAGAAAACAGGACCAATTTCGCTGCTTTTCTGAAGTGGTTGGATAAAACACTTTACTGCTACTCTGCAGGACTTCCTGTTCAGCCTTCAATTCATTAGTTGAAATACATGTGCTGAGGGATGAACTATTAGGTACATTAAAAAGAACTTCTACTTCACAAAACCTCAAACAGTACTGTTCGGTTTTGCCATTTACGTGCCCTTTTATTCCATTTTAAACTTTAATATGATTTTTGTGAAATAAACTCAGCTGGCATTTTCTGAGACTTTGTTTAACTCACACAGGTGAAGTAAAGCACATAAAATGTACAAACATACATCGATGCATATTAATGTCAAAACATCTAAGCTTAAATGACTTATTTACCTGACAGCTTTAATCGCTGACCAGGGTTGCCACCGAGCAATTATTTTACCGGCAGGCTGGTAAAAACAATTAGCTGAGGTGAGTATTTTTTATAGAAAAAAAAGTGGCAACCCTATCAGTGAAAAATCTTAATGTGCTACTCAGATTACAATATAATTAGTACAATAAATAGTCACATGACAAGAGCAGCCTTCTTTAGCATTCATCAAGGTGCTTAAAGACAGTGACAAAGTACAGATTGGAAAGGCATAGGGTGTCATGTGGGAAACAGAAACATTAAAAAAAACAATAGTGCAATATGTTTCAAAACTTTGGTGCTATAGAAGATGTATATACCGTATTTGCTCGAATATAAGACGACCCTGATTATAAGACGACCCCCCAAACTTTGGATATTCCTTTAGGAAAAAAACTAAAAGCCTGAATATAAGACTACCCTATAGGAAAAAAGTTTAACTTGTATATATTCACATGTAAATTGCTTTTTAATATTTAATAAAAAATATGATATAAAAAAATGCATTTCTTGTTTTTATTTCCTTTTATGTGCCAATGCTGCCTCTCTCTCCCCTTCCCCCAGCGTTGTGTCTCTCTCTCCCCTTCCCCCAGCGTTGTCTCTCTCTCGCCCCTTCCCCCAGCGTTGTGTCTCTCTCTCCCCTTCCCCCAGCGTTGTCTCTCTCTCTGCCCTTCCCCCAGCGTTGTCTCTCTCTCTCCCCTTCCCCCAGCGTTGTCTCTCTCTCGCCCCTTCCCCCAGCGTTGTCTCTCTCTCTCCCTTTCCCCCAGCGTTGTCTCTCTCTCCCTCCAGTGTTATCTCCCCCCCTCCCTACCCCGTTGTCTGTCCATCCCCCCCAAACCTCTCCCTCTCTCTCTCTCTCTCTCTCTCTCTCTCTCTCCCCAACCTTTTCTCTCTCTTCCCCTTCTCTTGCCCTTCCCTCCCCCTCACCTTGTCTCTCTCTCCCTGGTGGCTAGTGGCTAGTGGGGGCAGACATTCTCCGCTGACTCCCGCCGTGACGGTCCCGGCTTCATCATAGAAGTCCCGGCGCACGTGCCGGGCAGCAGCGGACAGGGCCGGCCTTAGGGGTGTGCGACCTGTGCGAGCGCACAGGGCGCAACACCCCAGGGGGCGCCCGCCCTCCCGTTATAAAAAAAAAAAAAAGTAAAAAAAAAAAAAAAAGCCGGTAGAGGCACTGGCTGGGGGAGATCAAAAGATCCCCCCTCACCAGCCCTCTGCTCGGCAGGCTCTTCTAGATCCGGGGAGGGGGCGGAGCTAACCGGCTCAGCGTTGTAGCTCCGCCCCCACCCTGTGAAGCAGAGCAGCATCTGCTTCACGGGGAGCCACTGGCACCATGAGAAAGTGCTGCTCTGTCTGCATCACAGTCTGCATTACAGGGAGCCCAGGTCAGCAAGAGAAGGTGCTGCTCAGCTCCCCATACTTAATGCAGGCATGGGGAGCCGAGCAGCACCTTCTCTTGCTGACCTGGTCTCCCTGTAATGCAGACTGTGCTCTGCTGGTTAGCTCCGCCCCCTCCCTGGATCCAACTTTGCAGGCAAAGGTAGGGGAGGGGGGAGAGAGAGAGGCAGAACAGGGGTTAGGGGGGAGACAGACAGACAGAACAGGGGCAGGGGGGGAGAGACAGAACAGGGCTAGAGAGAGATAACAGGGGGAGGGGGGAGAGAGAGACAGAACAGTGGATGGGGGAGAGACAGAACAGGGGAGGGGGAGAGAGACAGACAGAACAGGGGCAGGGGGAAGAGACAGAACTGGGGGAGAGAGAGATAACAGGGGAAGGGGAGAGAGAGAGCCAGAACAGTGGATGGGGGAGAGACAGAACAGGGGAGGGGGGAGAGAGAGACAGAACAGTGGATGGGGGAGAGACAGAACAGGGGAGGGGTGAGAGAGACAGACAGAACAGGGGCAGGGGGCAGAGACAGAACTGGGGGGGAGAGAGATAACAGGGGGAGGGGGGAGAGACAGAACAGGGGAGGGGGGAGAGAGAGAGACAGACAGAACAGGGGCAGGGGGAGAGACAGAACTGGGGGAGAGAGAGAAAACAGGGGGAGGGGGGGGAGAGAGAGAGACAGAACAGGGGGAGGGTGGGACAGAACAGGGGGGGGGGGAGAGACAGAACAGGGGGGGGGGAGAGAGAGACAGACATGGCAAGGAAGAGGAAAGGGACAAACACGGGAAGGGAGATAAACACATACATAGGGGGGTGAAAGAGACGGGGGGGGGGCACGCGGGAAGCCCGCACAGGGCGCCGGAACACTTAAGGCCAGCCCTGGCAGCGGAGGATGTCTGCGCGCATCGCACAGACATCCACCGGCTGTTAGCGAGGGGGATCCATGTCCCCTTGCAGCTCTGCGGGGGGCCTGGATCACAGTCTTATAGTCTGACCTTGATTTGAGGTCAGACTATAAGAGGACCTCCAATATAAGACGAAGGGTCTTTTTCAGAGCATTTGGTCTGAAAAAAACCTTGTCTAATATTCAAGCATATATGGTATAACTCTTACTAACATGAGTAGATAAAAAAATCAGTAAATCAGTAATGAAGACCACTTGCTAGATGGATCTAGAAGATATTTTTTACTCTCAAAGCAGAATTTACATAGATCAGTAGTGTTGAATGACAAAACAGTGCTGCTAGAATGACACTTATAAAATCTCAACAGGTAACAGGCTAAACAATGGTGCATGAAATGAGTCCACAATGGAGTCCCAGGAAAAAATCCAGTGGTGCTGCATTAATATTCTTAGCCATCTCAACGCATTTCACCAGGTGAAAGAAGAATAGCCCATAGATTTTTGATCTTTGGTTTACGTTTGCTGCTACCTAGATCACTGTGAGAACATGGAAACAGCATTTAAAGGACCATTCTAGAATGAAAAACAGTCAATTAGCACATTTTAAAGTTGACACTGTAAAAAGAGACGTGCACAAATGAATTATTTTTGGGGGATTTTGTAATTTTCACCTTCTAAACCTTTTACACAAAATTTAGAATAAATCCACTCTCCTGCAGTATTTTAAACATGCATTGGGATGTAAAGTGTTTACCAATGCTTCCCTCATTGCCACCAAATAATCAAACAAACACTGTAGAGACTAAAATGCATTAAAGATCATCATATCATGTTGCATATTGCATAACATTGCACTGCGCCATCGTGTGTCTGCAATAAATGGTGATGATATGGCTGTTCAGGAGACAATGTTTTCTGATGTGGATGTGGATGATCATCAGAGAAGTCCAGAGGTGAGAAGCTGATTTTTGAGACCTTTCATATCATAGATATGGGGTTAACACTATGGTTAAAAAATGTTATGGGGGTCTGCTCCCTGCTTATTAACGGAGGTGGGTATAATACCTCCTGCCCCCTATATACAAAATGAGGCAAGGGGCTGGGCATGAACACTTTGCCCCTATGAACAATGGGGCCACTAAGTTACCTTGTAGGAAGGTACAAGGTTATACCTGTTAAAACAACACCCTTCATAACAATTATTTATCTAATCTATTTCAAAACATATTTTCCTCAACTTCTTATATACCCCCGTACCCAAGACAACAATGCAGTCATTAACTTAGATTTTAATCCCTCTTTTAAAAAAGACCATTACTTTACATAAAAATAAGAACCTATACTAAATATATACTCCCATTTATATGAAACTCACAGTACCCCTTACAAATGGCCACATTCCCATTAATCTATGAATTAGTTGATCTTAAATTAACAGGTCCATCAAGTTCAACCCTTCTACCTATCATTTCAGCTTTTGATCCATATTGGTAATATCTATTCAGGAATTTCTGTAAATCCCCACTCACTTTTTTTGCTTGGATCCCTTATTATTACAATTTTGAATAAGATTTGAAATATTAAAAAAAATGTAAAATGATGTCTGCCAATGTCTCCATCCTCGCAGAATGAAATATTACTCCATTAGGGATGGGATTTCAAATACGGAAACAAAGACTTCAGATTTGGACTTCAGGGGAGGAGAGCAAGGCATATAGGCGACCGCAATAGGTTATGGGGGAAGGTTGGGGACTGTTACGCCACTGGTGTATAATGTCATTTTTTTAAACAAATGCCATTATTGCTCTTTAGCTGTAGAAGTACTTTAACATACTGTCATGCAACAACCCTGTGCAGAATCATCCAGACTTTATCAAGTTATTCCTTTTTCCTTTCCTTGTTAAGCTTTATACTTGGTTTCTTGCTCTGTTATCTTAATTTAATCTGTTTATGGTTTTCCTTGTTGCTTTATTACACCGATTCTATATAAATGTGCCCCTCAAGTGCTAGTGTTGGTGTCTTAAGATCTTATGGCCTTTTGGAGTTACTAATCCCTAACCATCTTAGAGTTCTAGGCTTGTCCTGTGTTTGTCTGTGGTTGTGTCTTTCCTTAATTCTGTAACAATGCCCTTTGTATTTATGTATTTGCCTTTAGTCCTGTGCCTGTATTTCTTATCTGATGATTGGTTACTGCTTTGCCCTGCTTGTGTCATATTTCATTTCTGCTTTTGCTCCAGTACTCTTTTTTTCCTTGCCTATGTCCCTGTCTCAATTCTTACAAAAGTCTGTCCTTAGCCCTGTACTCCATATTCTGTTCTGTCTTGTCTCAGTTTACTTTTCTGGTATTGCTCTGCTTAGCCTATTTGTCTCAGTCTGCAGCATCCTGATTATCCTGTCAGTGGTGTTATGTTCCATGTCTACTACAGGGTATTTGCAGGGCATCTTCATCTTCATTCTTGCCTATACTGGATCCATCAGCTGCTACCTCAGGGCCCTGGTATGTGGCCACACCAACCTGGGGAGTGTGGTTACCCTGCACTAGGCTCTGTGTCTCATTATCTGCTATGTGACTCTAAATATGGGTGATCAGGGTCCTATGTCACCTGGACCCCGTTCCTTACACCACAGTAATTTGGGCACTGTGTTGGAGCTCAATCTCATTTTATTCTTTCTGGCACCATGTGCAATAAAAGAAGTTGTCATTTTTTTCTAGGTAACGGGTTTCATAGAATAGACCCCATTTTGAATAAACAATAGAAAAAAAGAATGTAATTTTCTTTAGGTTGTAGAAAACCATTATATTGTTAACAGCCCAATCAATCGCATTGAATGTGGTTATAACTGATGAAAATGCTCAGTGCAAATGCCAGAGCAATGAACTATTCAAGACTTTTGTCTGACCCTTAAGTCCACAGCAGATATTTATTCTGCTACATTTAAGAACTGTACAAGCAGTCCATTTTTGTATTGCTGCACCCTATGCATTAGGGTCATCTAGAGCAGGAGAATAGAATTTTCACAGCTAATACTTACCTCTGAAGAAGCCTTGGTGGGTGAAACGTTGCCATCAATATCTATTCAGCAGATCACTGCATTGTTCACGACCAGACTATGGACTCACTTGTACAATTGTCTACTTTTTAATTATTTTAGCAGTAGAGAGAAAACTCTGAGGTATATATTGCAGCCCATTCTTTATTTGCTCCACAAACACATATAGACACCATCACTTACATGCATGACACATTTACTCGTGTCACATATTCAAATATACTTTAAATATTTTTATTTCTGGATGACCCCTTCCCCTAAGCTGAAGCTGAGGATTGAGAGCATGGCTAGTATTTTTTAAATAAAACCTTGCAGCGCTACCTAAACTTGGGATTCTTTCCGTTCCAGATAAAATTAATTTCGTGAGAACTGAAAAGCCACAAATAGCCATTCACATCTCCTTTACTGTAAGCATGACTTTGTGAGAAAAAAAAAAAAAGATTCTCGAAATCAACTGACATTCCGCAGCTGTGTCTTTTCAACAACTGAAAATGACTTTTTCGGTTTACTATTCTGAGTTTGAAGAAAATCTCTGCATTTTGTAGATTTTCTTTAAAAAAAAAAAAAAAAACCCAGTAGAACAGTTTAATATTTATGTTCATGCTTGGTACAGAACTTTATAATTAGTACTAGGCCCCAAATGAAGCATGATGAGATTTATTAATTATTTGGTGTCATATTTAAAGGGACACTCCCACCAATTTTTTTTTTAATGTTGTATTGTTGATTTCAAATGTGCCTTTTTTTTGGTATGTGACTGTATTTAATAAAATATTTAACAAGTGACTTGGCGCCGCCATTTTGTGAAATATAGGAGGGGGCTGTAGAAAACGGCATTTGCATATATTAAATGAATTAGGCATAAGGAGGGACTCAGCAACTACCATGAAGGGACAAATGAAAGGACACAATTTACATATGTGATGTACATGAATAGTTGGACAGTATTGTTGCATTTGCACAAAAGCATTACTCATATCTATAACTTTCTGTGGAATGCAGGTATCCTTGTTGAACTGTGATTAACAGCTGTATTAATCATTATTCAATATATGATCCTGTATACAGTTAACTTTTTTTGTTTTTGCTTAAATATATCATGTAGCCCCCCCCACCCTGAAAATAAGAGGTACTGTGCTCTGATCCTATATTTCCCATACTGCAATCCCTTTGCTTTTACACATACTGCTCTTATGCATACTGTAATGTAACCTCTTCCACTGTATATGCTGTTTCTATTCTGCACTGAATGCTTTTTAACATCCTGTGCTTGTACTGCTGATGTGATTAGACTGATATGACTCAAGCCGCAGATACAGTCAGTTATCTCAGAACAAAATATTATAAAAAAATATAGTTACAATGTAACATGAGGAGAAGAGGTTTTCTCAGCATTAACAATAACAAGCAGAATTGTATTCTAAAAATGTAATTTTTCAGCATACACAAAAATGATACAGTCTATGGTACATACACAGGATGTCATGATGATAACATAGCTAAGCTCTCCAATAGCAAATATGAAGTGCTGCCTGCACAAACCACTTAAAGCACACCTATGGTGTGCAAATAAAGGATGTGCTCTTTAAAGAGCAGGTAATTTGATCTACACATTATACTAAAATGCCATAAAATCAGGATGAACAGAAAGTCTCTGTTAAAATGGAATCAAATAAACAACAGCAACTATTTAATGCAATCTTCATTTATTAATTCATGGGTGAATGACACTAAGATTCTACGGAGAAACTTGCATTCAAACCTTCAGAAGCTATTCATACCTTAAGGTTTATACTTTACTTTATGCTTTGCACTCTTTATGTTTTGTCCTATACCGCAGTATACCAGCTTTATAAGTATACATTGTTGTGTACATTATTGTACTGTGATGGGCCACTAAATATCAGTCTCCACAAGGGTAGAGAGGTTACATGTATTTTGACAGTCCTATATCGTATAAAATAATAGAAAATGTGTAATGCAGTTCAGAAGCGGACAGGGGCTTAAGATTCACTCTATGCCTTGGGTGTTCATCTGGGGGGGGGCAACCTACTTCACTACCAGTATACTCATTGTCCCTATACATATTTGGATTTGTTTGAAAAAAATGTATTTAAACTGTTTTGGACTGCTTTTGTATTACTGCTAAATAACCAAACACCTTTCTATGGCTAACAGGCTATTCACCACTCTAAAAAAAACCTTTAATGCATCTGAAAACACATATACATTTCTGAACATGCAGCCCACATCAGAGATAACTTGCTATACATGAATGGTCTTGTGTAGATTTTTGCTTAGGATACTGGGTAGAGGCTATCCTGCTTAGTTATGGCCTAAGCTTATTGACACATGCTAGATCAGGGGGGTAGCTAGAAACCACAATTCCCCAGTTTGAAAATTGTCCAAGGTACCTCAACTTCACAAAGCAACATGCCCCATAGTGCCAACATTGTCTATAAACAGCTTATTTGCACCATCTTAACCCCAAACAGATTGTCTGTGCCCAATTTCTCCCAAACAGCTTGTCTGTGCAATATTTGTCCTCAAACAGCTTATATATGCAATATTTGTCACCAAACAGCTTGTCTGTTCCCTCTCAGTGCCCAAACAGCTTTTTTATTGTACCTGTATAACTTGTTTCTGCAGTCTTTGTCCCTAAAAACTTTGTCTGTGCCCTCTTAGCCCACAAACAACGTGTCTATTACATATTTGCCCTAAACAGAGTAATCTTTATCCCCCAAATAGATAGTATGTGCCATGTTTGTCCCCGAACAAGCAGATAGTCTCTGTCATTTCTATCCCAAAACATCTTATCTACACCATCTTTGTCCCTAAACCGCTTGTCTGTGTCATCCTTTTCCCCAAACAGCATGTCTGTGACCCTTTTCGCACTACTTACCTGCAGGATTGATATCTCTATCCCTCCATGCAGACTCATCCAGTAAGTATGTGTGATGTTACTTCAGGCAGCTTGTACGGTGTGAGTATTAAAGATCACCCAAACATATGACCTCTACACTCTCCATGCTGGCTTTTAAAGGGGCAGTCATTTAATAGATGTAAACATTAATTCTTGGGTATGACTATTGCACTAAGTGACCATGGATTGCCAAACAAATGTGCTATGTTTTAAATATGGTAAATTGACAACTGTAGAAAAGAGGCCAGATTTGCACTCTGAATGAACATAATAAACATGATGTTCTAACTTTAGCCGCGTACAGGCATCATGATTTTTCTGACTAGTACATTTAAATGCATGTTATACAGGCTAATGTAAGAAATGGAGAGAGGTTTCTCTCATTCCAGCATATCACAAGATAGTACATCTCTAGAGGCCTACATGGTGAGACAAATTGCAAATCTCCCTTTACATGCATTTTAATTTTAAATATGCAAAACCGCAACATTCTTCTACATTTGTGCCTCATAATGTTGTTGCCTTAGAGATTTAATTGGACTAGAGTTTTACAATAAACGGCTGCTTGGAAATCTGTAGCTTCTACCAGTTTCGCTTTTATCATAAGACTTTCAAATTACTGAAGAGATAATACTTGTAATGCTCACTAATGAATTTAAACACAGAATGTGGCCAAGATGTTTAATTGTATTTGCCTTGGTGCAAAAGTATGTCACGTTTGTGTGTTTAGAAGCTAAGAAATTTCATAAAATTCTAATTATTTGTTATAAGAGTTATCTAAAGAATAAAACTGTTTGATGTGCTTTGTGGTTAAAGGTTAGGCACACTTTTATCTACATTCCTGCAGCAGTTAAAGTTGAATAACAATCTGTCATAATTCCTTATCATTAATACCCAGCTTGAGACAAAATTAGAAATTCAGCTTTTGAATCTAAAAAGGAGACACCAGATTTGTATTTCCCATTTCTCTCTAATTAGCAGATACAAAAAATAGGCTGGGTGTACAATTATCATGCTTGATGTGTTAAGATTGGATGCTATTTTTCAACCAAAATGCGCACTTTATTTTTCCGAGCATCCATATTTTCTGTTTTTGTCGACTGCTCGGATTATTTCCCATTGGAGCTACTTTATTTTTACCTATTGCTATAATTACTTGTTTCGAGTGGGTTATGAAGTGTCATTTACTGAACAATTCTGACAGTTTGTCACAGCATGTTGAGCCTTGCCACGTCTCAAGAACATATACTTTCTCTCCCTTAATCTCCCTGTCTTTCTTCATGAGAACCAAAATATGTAAATGAGGGTCTTCCTCGGGGGATAGCTGTTTCAGTTGTGCAACACAGCATTAGAACATTCTGGAATTGTGACATTTCTTATTGTTTGAAAACAGCCAAGAGGCTAGTGTGGGATTAAGGCCAGATGTCACATGAATTCCTAAAATGCATGCTCTCCACTCCTTGTATTGATCACAAAGTACATGCTTTTCAAATTACAAGTGATTACACTGCTTTTGTTCAATATAGAGATTGCAATTCATTTATAATTATCAGAGAGTAAAGAACAAATTAAATAGCGTATACAATCTGTCTAGCCAATAATGAAGTTCAGATCTATAATAATGTGCATTAGAGATTTAATCAGTGCAGTGATACAGAACATGCCAGTAGTTGGCATTTAAAGGTGGAGAGACAGCTACATAGCACATTTGGTTATTTTTCTCTTTAACTCATATGAAGAATCAATGAGGAAAATTAATTAAACTTATTGTTTACTTTAATAGAAAAAAAAATAATACAAATAGTTCTTGGAATAGATTGGGATTAAAACACATTTTATTGACAATATCAAAAGAGAATGTGCGGCTCATGGAAAAAAAGGGGGTCAGGTTTTTTTTGTATGGTTCTCTCTTCTCTTTGTAAAGGGCATGCTGATGGGAAAAAAGGCAAGCAAATACATTTCAGATATTGTAACTGTATTTTCAGTGCTTTTGACACATCTGTCTACATCTTTGAAATGATGATTGGAAATAACTCGGGTCATTTCTGTATTACAAAGGCCCTTGCCGTTCAAGCCACTCGCCTCCATCAAAAGAATGTACCAAGTTCATCTTTATCTTGTAAGAACCCATAATGCATCTTCATCATTTACACTCTCACTGGCTTTACTTGAAACATTACCTATTACCTGCTTTCAGTAGTGTCTATTTTTGTCACCAGCATTGATTTTCTGCCCGTTTGTTCTGTGCAAGTGCAGTGTTTTTTTTTTTATATCTATGTGATCATCTTTATAGACTCAACTATAACATACCTGTCATAAATATCTATATTTTTTTAAATAAAAGAAGTGATTAAAAATACCACCATGTACAACCAGAAGTGGTAGATGACATTTAGAAAAATAATTAGATGAAATGTTAGTGCTTATAATAAGTAGTACTTTATACTAAGGGCAGTGCAGAATTTACCACGAGGCATCATAGGAGGATACCTAGGGTGGAACATTTTCTAGGGGCAGCAAAAAAAAAAGCGCCCCCCCCCCCCCCACTGACCATTGCCCTTGCATTTTTTTCTTAAGGGGCAGAGTGACGACTGGACACGTGACACGGTGCTCTGACGTCAGATACGCATTGGGTCACATGACCTATCTACACTCACCACAGAGAGCCGAACAGGCAGCATGGTAGGACATGTAATGGGGGTGATGGAGGTATGATGTGGGTTATGGGGCATGTCGTGCATGTGCAGCATGGGTAGGGGGTGCCCAAATTTTTTCTGCCTAGGGCAGCACAAAACCAAGATACACCACTGACTAAGGGAATACTAAGGGGAGTATAAAGTACTAAGGCAATACAGATTCTGGAACATTCCTCTACTACCTTTTGTACATCTAAAACGATCCAGGTACCCTTTGGAAAACAAGCTCTGATAATCAGAGAGATGCAGGTGAAACTGAAATGCTCATTTGAAATGTATGTAGTGGCAATATGTTTTGCCAGGGAAAAGTCAGGCTTCTTTATAATGTCCTTATTTTTTTTTAATAAGTAGCAGGTATGACATGCTTAGGAAAGGGTGCTTGACAGGGATAATCCCCACCAGCAGACAGAACCAGATGTATATCCAAGGAACCAAGTGTTCAACTAAGCCCCCCAAAATAATAAAAATAATACAAATAAAAGTACCTCTGCATAGAGGGAGCCAATGGGATTTTGGATAGACAGGTAGAATTGGCAGAATTAAAAAAGTCACCATCTGGGAAGCAAGTGCACCACTTGGGAGATACATCTTTTCACAAAGAGGTCTAATGGTAGTTATTAATGCCCAGGTTCACAGAACAAGTATAAGTATGAACTGTCATTATGTTGTCATTTGTATTTGAAACATTCTTCAGCTATGAGAATGAGAATTGATGGATAGCTCAAGTTGCTATGGAAATGATATTTGACTGAATTGTCTGATTTTTTTTTTTACATGCGAATAGGAAATTAATAATAGTGTTGCACTTAATGGTGATTTTCATTTGATATTGTAATTTTAGCAATACATATCACCAGTTGCCCACATACTTGTTCTATAAATTCATATATATTTAGAAATACTTTTACATTAGCGGAATCAGCGGATTCTTATTAAATTTGCCATCTACTTGAATGACTAATTTACATGACAGCAGCATTCTTACTGCGAGTGAGACACTATAATTAACTGCATTTAGCACTATTCAGTGATCTGATTTTCTGTTCAATGTACCACAAAAACCATGCAATTGACACTTAATTTTTGTGTTCTGGGAAAATACTGGTTAGATAAAATAGTTACTTGAGTGCAATCACCTGTGATCACAAGGTGATATGATACCAATGTTTTGAGATATCAGGAAAAGAAAGCAAACAAACTAATAAAAAAAAAGAAAACAAAAATGAAAAGAAAAGAACATTACAGTATAATGCTTAACATACAAAATATCCTGGCCACATAAAATATAACAGGAAATGATAAAAGATATACCATGCACATATAGATATATGAAACATATATTACATTAAATTACATTTACTTGGGTTTTTATCTTGTTGAAATATCTGAATGTATACAGATCCCATCTGTGGTATGAAAAAAAATGTGTAATTAAAGGAAAATAATGAAATAATGACAAAAATAACATGATACATTAATTTGATACCTAAAAAAAGTAAAAGAACATAAAATAAAATAAAATGATATTTGGTAGCTGAAAAATTGCAGTTTTCATAGCAGAATTATCCCGATCCGAATGCTTACATTACTTTAGTTTCCGAACAGCCTGAATGGCTGATAAGGGCCTGAATTAAAGGATACTGAGTAGCCGGAATTTGTAGATTTCTGAAATTCGGATAACTTACCTGAACTGGATCCATTTTAGTCCAGATTGGTCTAGATTGGGTAGACTCTTAAGAATGTGTTTATTATTCATTTGGATAGCTATCTGTCTGTCTATCTATCAATGATACACTGTAATAGTGAAACTAGTATTAATAAAGAAACCATGTTTTAAAATTACTATAAATCCCAAATGAACAACAATCTATCCGTCAATCTATGTTACAGTGTAATAATGAAACTAGTATTAATAAAGAAAACATGTTTTAAAATTATTATATATCCCAAATGAACAACAATCTTGGAACATAGATTTAATTTCATAGATAGTTAACTATTAAATACATTGCAATACATTGTCTAACACACTTGCAATAGTTGCATCATAAGGTGTGAATGATGGGTATTACAAGGCCTAAGTTAGGCAAAATATTGATTTTCATATGGGTAGTTGAACTAAAAAAAGCATCCCAGCAATACCCATGCCTGCTGGCTAAACAGGTGTGCCTACATAACAAATAGAGTAAAGGGAGCTTCCATCAGCGCTAAAGAGTTTAAAGAAACTGGCATCTGTAATGATTAAGCCACGCTGTAATGCTGGCTGGCAAATATTCCAGATTTCTTGTATTAATTCTGAGTTCAAGGAACAGGTTGTAGAGGAGCATGTTTTTGGCAACAAGACAAAAACCTGATTATGAAAAATTGTCCTTATCATTTTGTTTCCTTGATTATATTTAACCGCCTTATCAGTCGTTTTATTTTAATGTTCTGGCCTTTTATTGTACGACTAATTCAATCTTTTGCCACTTTGCAAGAGATGTTTTTGTTTACCTCATGCAAAGCACATTTGTTAGTGTTCACATTCAGCTTCTCTTTTTTCAGCTTCCTTATACTGAGGATGTCCATCTGTTTCGTTTATGACACAAAATCTGCAGAAATCATTGTCCAATATTTGGTCACATTTTAAAAAATGAATGTTAAAAACACACAGACAGTCTGTATAACGACTGTATTTTTTTTAAAGATTGATGTTTTTGCGGAATTTTGATTCAATTATTTACAACTTGTTAGGTACAAACTATGACTTTTTTTTATAGTTTGAAAATGTTATTAAATTATGACATCAAAGGGTCTACTCAACAGAGAGACATTCCATAAATTAAAAGATACATTGGCCGCCTTGGAATTTACAGTCTAAAATAGGCATGTTAAACTCCAAGTCAGAGGAGAAGGCACACATTGTCAATCTGCTCCATATATATAATTTTTTAAACTAGAGTCAAGACAGTTTAACTTTAGGTTGAGCCCTAGGTTACATTTTGGCAAATGTGCTACTACCCCCACAATAACACTTTTCCAACACTTTTGTGTATGAGATTTTTTTAATTGTAACCCCCTAAGTCTCCAAATATTAGGGTGCATGATGGTATCGACGTGGGCATGTGTCACATGACTGATGTGTGATTACGGATGCGTGAAACATCATTTTGTATGCTGTGACACATCAGGATAGTGTTGGAGCTCCAGTGCAGGGAATGACGCACACTATATCCATTTTCAATAATTTGTAATGAGTTTAACACAACTTCTCTAAAGTTTTATATTTCTGACAATTAAGTAATTAATTCTTCGATAATATCTTCGTCTGGCATTTTATCTAAAATGATATACTATGATAATTTGGGTGCATTTATAAAGGATGAGCACACACTTATAACAGCTAATAGTGGCACTATTAACATGTGAACCCATATATAATGTTAACAATTGACAAAATTCAGAAGTTTGCACCATGCACCTTGGAACCACACCCATTGTGTTGTCATTAGGTGTACAATGATTGGTGGAGGCAAAATGAAACTTCAGCAATTGCACCTTTTTTAACATTTCTAAAATCTAGCTGAGCATCTCCATTACGCCCTTCTTCGAGTTCTAAAATCCCTAAAATTCTTTCACCCCTATATCTTAGGAAATGTAAACTGTTAAAAACATTTTTAAAATGTGTTTTAGTAAATGCCCTAACTAAACTATTAGAAATGTGTACCCAAGTATGTTTTCCCATAATAATACCTGAGTCCCATATCGAGTCTTGAATAAACTTAGATTTTCCCACCTCATTAGGAACAGTAATTTATAAATAATATATGTAAAGCTTCTTACCCGTTCACTCTGGAGAATATGGAAAGCAATATAAAAACATTTCTTTCAAATGGAAGCAAGCAGCATGCAATTAAAATGAAACAAGCAGTTTGCAAATTTAATTATAGGTAAAGATTATGTTTTCTTAAGATCTAAAATAGCTTTAAAACCATTTATTGAACACAGTTGCCCAAATATTGCTAGGCATTTTTATTTTCATTATCTAAAGCTGCCACGTGAGAGAATGGTTCCAATTAGTAGGACATGAAACATCTTTCAGAAGCATTCATGCTGAAATTATTATAGCATTTTCCATGGCTAGGGTGTGGTGTTCTGGATAACAAGTAAACTGGTTGGAATTATGAGCACTTGATTGACAAGTATCATGACCAATGTCAATTAACAGAATGTTAAGGCGAAACACATGGGTGTTTAGTAGTGCACAACAGTTTTATTATATCATCATTATAACACCTTAAAAATACCTAAGTTCCATCTACTCAACCCTTCTACCTATCCTTCCGGCTTTTGATCCCAAAGAAGGAAAACCCCCCGATAATTGAGCTATTTAGAATCTAGCTGCGTAGGGGGGAAATTCCTTCTTGTCTATAAAAAGGCAATCAGATTTCTTCTTGGATCAAGAATCTCTAATATATCAATATTTATTCTGTTATTTAAAGCCCTGTATGTCCCTTTTTAATTCATCTATTGTATTTGATAGCACCACTTCTCTTGGCAGTGAGTTCCATATTTTTTGTCCTTACTGTAAAAAATCCCTTTCTTTGTTGTCTATGACATTTTTTTCTATTCTAGTCTCAGGGGATGGCATTTTATCCTTTATTCATTTCTGTTAATGAACAGGTCACTTGTAAGGTTATAATATAAAGGAACACAAATATATTTATTTAAACCTACCACTGGTTTATGTGCCCTGTATATAAACAATTACAAGAAAAATATGTCTTATACAAATATATAGCTTTAATAAAATAACAAATATCATATAAAAAGAACATAAAAATCCACAAGACATTGCAAACATATAGTGCCAAAGCTCAACTGGTACTAGAGAATATGTCTTGCTCTAAAAAAAAAACCCACACGGTGTTGCTTGTTGGCCATAAACATAAACAGCTTAAATATACAAAGAAAAAAAGAGGTCCACATTAAAAAGCACTCTGGATCATATTAAAAAGTAAACATGTAGCTTTTATTGTATCAAAAATGTAGAAAAAATCTAATTCTATCATTCCAACCTTCCCCAGCCACCAAACTAAATCACTACACAATAGATACATATTAATAAACATAAGTAACAGCAGAATTCTAAGGCACTGTTTTTCTAGCATATTTAAATGCAAATATTTTAGTCTCTCTTCATAACAAAGATCCTCTAATCCCCTCGTTAATTCTGTAGCCCTCATTTGCACCTTTTCTAGTTCTATAATATCCTTTTTAATATTCCATGTGAGGTCTTACCGATGACTGTATATGCTATATATGTGCAAGACAATAACATTCCTGCACTTCACAGAGAGGTGGCCTGTGTATTGTGCTCATCCCCTTTTCTTAAAAAGGAACATGGCCAAGTAATGGAGAAATGTTTCTGACCTGTCTACTTCCTCCGTTGTGGTAGTGCCACATACATATTCTCCATTTACTACACAGTTTCCATCAGGACTAGTTTGGGTGATACTTTGGGTAATAGGATTTATGGTTTGAAGGTGTCATCTTTATGTGCTGTAAATAATATCCAATTTACTGCTAATGACAATTTTAACCTTAACAGTTGGCATTTAATTCAGGCCAATCAGAGTGTACATTTTCTGGTTTCTTTTTTTGTGTATTATATTTTTTAATGCTGGTGTTATTTTATGTATTTTCTACAGCCACTAGCCCATCAAAAGCTTATATCTACTCATCTAAAGGCTTACAAGTATTATTTAAAATAAAGGAATCTGGTACCAGTACCAGCTGCTTCAAAATACTAAGCATACAAGATATTGTATAACCATAACAGGTAAAATGTTATAGATATGTACATCAGTGAATGCTACTGTAAAAGTTGTTAGGCACAACCAAAGCATCGCAGGTATACTCTATATTTACAAGCTATGTTACATGTGGACATTTATCCATTTTATTGCTACCCTGCAGTAAAAGGTGCTCGCCTTCTGGTCAAGTGATCTAGTGCCCAGTTTGATATAATTTTAAAAGGTCTCCAATTCTGTCTTTAATATTAGGTAAACCCATGTGTTTGAGGGAAGCCTACACATGGCATTCTGGTGTACTATGATAGGTTGCGTTGGATTTTGTAAAACAGGTAGATTTTAATAGGACCATTTCATATTATGAACTGTTAAACATCTGGTGCAATTGTATATAATCCCAAGGGTAAAAAAAAGTGTAGATTCATGTTTTATGTGTAAGGGAAGGTTTTTTGACAACTTGGCAGATGGCACTGCAGCCCTGGGGGTCTAAGAGAATCTGCTGCACAATTTTATCAAATTAACAACAACAAAAATACTGTTTTGAAAGGAATAGACACTTGTAAAATGTATAAAAAATGTTTGTGGGAATGAAGTATAAAAGTATTCCAGGAACCTGTACTTGGTCAAAGCACTCAGAACCAACGATTGCTATGTAGATTTCAATTTAACAATAGGACATAAGATGGAGGTTATTAAATTGGGAATATCAATATTCCCTGGCTTGTGGTCAGTTCAAAGCTTAAACACACTAAACCTCCCATAAAATACAATAGTCATAGTAGGTGAACTGTCCTGTGAGAGTTTCCTTGCCCTGATAAACAATGTATCCATTGATGTAGTGCATGTGCATGTATACATCTCTTAGTGTAGATTTAACTTAAGGACCGTTTCTCTGTCTCCTGGATTAAAAGTGCCCAGTAAAAGTACAATGAAGCATGAAAAGTTGAAGAAATGTGTTTAAATATGGTAAATTACATTTTCTATTGTATATATCATTGCCATTGCTATTTTTTCCTCATATTGCAACATATGGATGAGAGTTGAACTTGATGGACACAACTATTTTTTCAACCTAAACTACTACTTAACTGTGTAATGATGTGGGTATTTAAAGACTACACCTCTAGATTGTAAGCTTGCGAACAGAGCTCTATGCATTATGTATCAGTCACTCTCTAACACAGTCTCTAATTACCTTTAATGCTCTGTAACAATCACTACATAAGTTGCTGGTGGTATAACTAAATGTTAATGTAATATATTTGGACTTAATTAAACATGAAACAGTAGAGTACTCTAGACAATAGGCATATAATATCATGAGAAATTGACCAAATTATTTAGCTTTTCAAATGTCATCCACTGACTTTCCATAAGAACTCTTAACTAGGCCACAATTTTTTTAGGTAGAGTCTGTGTGTCGCTCATCAATTGTGATAACCAAATTATTATAATGGAAGCTGTGATACTTGTGTTACGGAATCAAAGGATTGCATTTATGAGTATTTAGGATATTGTCATTGTGATAATAAAATTATAAATGATTGCTTTATGGAAGCTTGGCTATATGTAAAGGAGGCTTTGATTTTAAAAACATTTATTCTATCAATGATGAATCATAAATCCCAACACAGTCCTTAAAGACACTGTTTCAGAATTTGTAATTTCCACATAGCGTCAATTCATTAGAATTTTTTGCATTTAAAACTTTAGCGTAAATTAAAAAAAACAAAACAATGCAATACATGCTTTGGGATTGCACAGGCGTAGGAAATGTCTGGAACACTTAACTGGCTGGGCATGCTGGGAATTATATAAAATGCCAACTGGGAGTGCTTTCACTAATTAAGTGGAATGCTAATTACTTGCTGGTGATTATTGATGCTTTATCTTTTTATATACTGTGCACATAGAACATCATTTGGGACTGACTGCTGCTCAATATTATTTTGTCTATTATAAAGAGCTAATGTGAGAAGCTGCTATGCGTATTCTCAGTTGTGGCTACATTTTTATGTCACTGTTTAAAAAACACATAAAATATTATTTTCTATGTGTAATGAGCCGGCCAGTATGTTGTGTATGTAAAAAATAACTCTAAAATCAGAAAAAGGTTTTTTTTTTTACCCAGAAAACCCATTTTTACCCCGAAAATCTCTTCCTTGTGCATTAAATATTAAGTTGATACAATCATCTTAATATTGGATGCACATGTCAGAGATGATCAGGTCTTAAAGGGGTTGTGTATGTCATAAGCAGTTAGACAGTTCTTCCCTTTTTAATTTTCATTAAAAAGTAAAGATCATCTACATAACTGTAAAAGGACTAATTTAGAAAACAACAAGTACAAATAAAAAGGCATGCCCTTTAATGCCTATTTTGTCAAAGAATCTGCATTTTCTAGAAAGTGGGATTTGTCAATACGTTTTACATCTGTATGTTAGAAATGTTGGAAGCGCTTAAAAAGGCACACAAATATATTTCTGTAAACCTGCTACTGGTTTATGTGCCCTGTATATAAACAATTACAAGAATAATATGTCTTATACAAATATATAGCTTTAATAAAATAACAAATATCATATAAAAAGAACATAAAAATCCACAAGACATTGCAAAAATATAGTGCCAAAGCTCAAATGGTACTAGAGAATATGTCTTGCTCTAAAAAAAAACCCCACACGGTGTTGCTTGTTGGCCAAACATAAACAGTGCAAATATACAGAGAAAAAAAGAGTTCCACATTAAAAAGCACTCAGGATCATATTAATAAGTAAACATGTATCTTTTATTGTATCAAAAATGTAAAAAAAATTCTATCATTCCAACCTTCCACAGCCACCAAACTAAATCACTACAGAATAGATACATATCAATAAACATAAGCAACAGCACAATTCATGAAGCTGTTGCCTGAGATAAATACCCAAGTCTCAGTGATCATGCTGGATGTGAAATAAACAACTAATTTATAGCTTGCAGTGTAACCTGACAGAGGCTCCTGTCTGCCTCAAAAGTAAAGCAAGATCAAAAGATTAAGTCTCTGATGCACTCAGGACATAGAAGGCTATCACTCTGCATATGGAACACCTGTCCATTTAGAACGTGTAAACATGGACATAGAAACATAGAATGTGTTGGCAGATAAGAACCATTCGGTCCATCTAGTCTGCCCAATTTTCTAAATACTTGTATTAGTCCCCCATTCCCTATCTTATATCTAGGATAGCCTTGTGCCTATCCCACGCATGCTTAAACTTCTTGTATACTTCTATTGCCAGATCCACTGCTGCAGGAATATCAAGACATGCTGTTAAGAACATTGCCCACAAACTTAGACTGTCCATCATAGATTTGAACCTCGTGTCTCCACTGTGGAGGGGAGTCCTAAATAACTGTGCCTATGTACTCATGTGAAGTCACCTGCTGGTGAACCCTCCAGGTGGTACTTCCTTTAGTATTGTCAGGGTGCAGGCAGTGAGCAGACCTACATGATCAGGACATCTGCGATGCTAATGGAATCATTAATTGATGCATTGTATTGACCAACTTTTTTTCTTTCATAATGCAGCTTGTAAATACTCAAGGTCAGCTTGTTGTAAACTCTGTATTAAAGTCTTATAACAGTAAAGCTGCAGAAGGTGTAGTCATAGAAGGAAGGTAAAATGGATGCAGTGCGTTTTTGCATCTCAGGTGTGACCATATAATGTGTTTATTACTCCTTTTGATTATTAACACTCGGCATTAGTTATTGAACAATTCAATCAAAAAACACTTTGCCTGATGTATTTCACCTCACCAAGTCACTCCTGGAGGCATAGAAAGACATGTAAACATATTGGAAATGATATAATTCCTGTTAGACAATGGACAAACATAACTTGATCATGTGGATAATTGGAATCTATTGTGGGTTCAGTTGCAGAAGGTGTAGAGGGCTCTCTGTATGAATACTGATTAATGTTCTCTATACTTAAATCTCTGTATTCAGAGGGGGGAAATATTTCTTTAAAAATAATGGGAAATAAGAGATTTCTGCTGTATCCTGTTTTTTTCAGCAAAATAGACCTAGATGAACTTTTTTTTTTTGCTTTTTCATTTTTATTAAAAAGCGAAGATTATCAATCGAAGATTATCTATCTATCTATCTATCTACCTTTAAAAGGTCTATTTTAGAGAAGAACAAATACTTATATAAAGGGCAAGCATTTTGTTATGGTTATTTTCTCAAAGAATCAGCATTTTCTAGCAAAGTAGGATCTGTCATTAGGTTTGCATTCATCTGTGCATCATCTGGATATGATTTCAATCTCAGCTATGCTGATTGGCTCACCAAAAAACTATTTGAAAATGAGCCTTGTTATAGAATGTGTCGTTAGGTAAGAACCATTCAGCCCATCTAGTGTTCCCAACAGGTTATAATGCGTTAAACGTCTACATCTACCACAATTTTCTAATTTATGCATACAGTACATATATATTTTTTCACTTTTGTACAAACTTTTGTACAAACTTTTGTATAATCTTGGAAACTCTTTCTCTATAGTAATGACTATAGAAATTAGTATGAGAATGAGTAGGCAAAATTGTAAACTAAATTATTTGCTATAAGCCGCCTATGTCTTTTTGTGGAGAAGCAATGGCTTTGTTCACTAAACAGTGCATTGCCGTCAGGGCCAGCCTTTGGGGTGTGCAACTATTGCGAGCGCATAGAGTGCAATACCCCCGGCGGTGTCATTTAAAAAAAAAAATTGCCGGTAGAGGCACGGGTGGGGGGAAGTCAGAAGATATCCTCTCACCAGCCCTAGGCACGGCAGTGCATGATCCGGGAAGGGGGCAGACCTCCACCTTGTAAAGCAGTGTGGTGTCTGCTTCATGGGGGAGACACGGCCAGCGTAAGCTGTTTGTTAAACACACATGGAGCAGTAAGTGCTGCTCGCGCTATGTGATGATGTAGGTCATCGTATTTTCTATGCCCTGCATTGTCACTAAATGTGAGCAGCACTTACTGAGCTCCATGTGGGCTTAACACACAGACCTAATGCTGCCCATTTCAAGTAAAAATGGGAGGGAGGGGGAGAGAATGGAGGTGGAGAAAAGAGAGGAGGGGTAGAACAGAAAGGGAGAGAGAGAACAGAGATGAGGGAGGGGGCGAGAGAACAGAAATGGGGGAGGGGGAGAGAACTGGAATGGGGGAGAGAACAGAAATGGTGGAGGGGGGAGAGAACAGAGATGGGCAGGAGGGGGAGAGATAACAAAGATGGGGAGGAAGGGAGCTAGATAACATATATGGGGAGGAGGGGAGAGAGAACAGAGATGGGGAGGAGGGGGAGAGAGAACAGAGATGGGGAGTAGGGGGAGAGAGAACAGAGATGGGGAGTAGGGGGAGAGAGAACAGAGATGGGGAGTAGGGGGAGAGAGAACAGAAATGGGGAGGAGGGGGAGAGAGAACAGAGATGGGGAGTAGGGGGAGAGAGAACAGAGATGGGGAGTAGGGGGAGAGAGAACAGAAATGGGGAGGAGGGGATGAGAACAGATATGGGGAGAGAGAGAGAACAGATATGGGGACAGGGAAATATATCTGGAGAGAGGGAAAAAGATATTGGGAGGGGAAGGAGAGGCAAGGAGATAAGGGGGAGAGGGAAAGAGATATGGGGAGGGGAGGGAGAGATAATCAATATGAGGGGATGAGAGATAACAGATATGTGGGGGGAGAAAACATTTGGAAAGGGGAAAGATATAACAACAGATCTGGGGAGGAGAGAGAGAACAGATTTGGGGGGTGAGATTCAGACATGGGGGTTGGGGAGAGTAGAGACATACATGGGAAGAGAGAGAGACATAAAATGGGGGGGTTGGAGAGAGACAGACATGGCAAGGAAGAGGAAACAGACAAGCATGGAAAAGGAAAGAGACATACAGGGAATGAGAGGAAAGAGAGACATGTGGATGGAGAGGAGACACACAGACATGATGGTAGAGAGGAGGGGGGTGCCATGGGTGCTGCCCGCACAGGGTGCCTGAACGCTTAAGGCCAGCCCTGAATGCAGTAAATGAAAAATTGAGTTGCACAATCTAAGCCAGAGTAGCCTAGAAGTAACAATTCTTCAACATGGCTTCTTTACCAACTTATCCAACTTTCCTGGCTGCTTTTGAAGCTATCTAACATACTTAGTGAAGTGGTGGTTGAGGCAAATAGTTAGATGCCTTTAAAAGTGGCCTGGATACATTTTTTTAATGAGTTGGAGAATAGAGGGGAATGCATGTTAGTATAGGCAATAATATTTATTTAGTGCTTGTTGAAACAAGGAAAAATTTGATTGCCATTTGGAGTTTTTTTGGCCACTGAAAGAAGAATTCGAAATTGCTGAAAGGGTTTTTATTTGACTTCTTTTGGATCAACAGCGGTAAACATGGGGAATAGGAAAAGGGTTGAACTTGATGGAAGTAAGTCTTTTTAACCTAAAATACTGTTACAATGTAACTATATAACTTAGCTATTTGGGATTAATATTTCCATTTTTGTTGTTGTTTACTTCAATTGACAATTTAAAGAACAATGCTCAAAGAAAGACCAATAATAAGACTATGGTTGGAACCTAGACATGTTTGAAGTATTCAATTGTATTGAATTCTCATTACATTATATGTATTGTAACTAGATGGATCTGTTAAACTAGAGCAAGAAAAAAAATCTGTGACATTGAAGGGATTAAAGATAATGAAGTACCCTAATATAGTCTATTGTTGGTACAGTGATTTGATTTCCCACTGATAGATTGTTTTAATTGGGTGATTAAAGATGATGCATTTATTTTAATTACAATTATTTTTTAGCTTCATTTGACTAATTATTCAAATGGCTAGTGAATATGCATCGTGGGTGAAACATGTCATACAACATCTTTAATTTCTTTATCTTTATCTTGTCAGTATCTTCAGCATTGTTTTTTTCTGAGATATACTGTGAAATGAATAATGAGTAATGCTAAATTTCCATTTGAGAAAAATGTTCTAAATAAAATGTTTTTTTTTTTTTTTCCCACCTACTGACTGTCACAAGAGTATTATTATGGACATGCAAACTGATTTAGGCAGCTTGTGTTATTTCATTATATGTTTTGTCCACTATGAAATTCTAGAACAATTTTCTTTCTGAATTAACTTGAAATGATGATTTTTATGGATGAATTGTTTTCAGTAATTGCTTTGTATGATAAGTGGCTGCTCAGCACTCTGTGCCATATATATATATATCACATATGGGAAGAAGACTTAGAATGTTCCATTCTCCTGCTTCATTATAGGAGTTGACATTCCATTTAGGAGGCATGATTGGTCTTTTGTACATATCCCATGAAGCAAGTTTGTTGGAATGAAAGAAAATGTGTAGTTACGGCTTGGTCATTATGAGATAAAATGTATGAATGTATTAAATCACCACAGAATAATATTATGCCCCTAAAGGACATTTATGAGTCTAAAAAAACATTTTCACATGCTCATTAACAATGCACCAGACACAGACGTTAAATGGACAGCTAATTCATAAATGCCACAAAATCACTAACTATTATTATGAGGAACATTGAAATGCCAGCTAAGTTGCCCTACCAGCTAATTAACATTAATGAAAACCTAGATATTAGTTGCTATTAAAATGACTAAGAGAAGTTACTACTTTCAGACACTTAGGAACTTGATTCTGGCAGTGCATTCAGCATTTGCCCTCATATATATACACATTGGTATTATTAAATATTATTGTAAAACAATTGAGGGTTTGCATGGGAGAATTAACAAATACCGGTATGTATATAACTTATCTTGCACCATAAAAAGGTGTTGTAGACCTTTGCTGGGGTTATAAAGAAGGAGGGAGGTACAGGTAAAAAAAACCCCACCAGGTAAAAAAAAAACCCACTCTGTAGCTCGAGTCTGATATAAACATTTCCCAAAATAAAAATTAAGCCCTATGGAACCATGCTCAAAGGTAATGAAATATTTGTAACGCACGGGGTCCAGGGTGGTAAAGGGACCCTGAGCGCCCGAGATCAGGAGCTATAGTGCAGGGTGGAGACACAGGACCTGGTGCTGGGTAACTGCAATCGCTTGGAGGTTTGGGACCCCAAGTCTTTGCAGCCACAACCAGGCCCTGTGAAGCAGCTGCTGTATCCAGGTCCCAGGGCTAGAGAGGAAATTAACTAAGTGATAGCCAAGCAGAGCTAAAACAGAAAAGTAACTGAGGAAGAACAGAACAGAAATACAGAGTGCAGGGCTACAGGACAGAGGCAAGACATGAGCAAGATAAAACAGAAACCAACAAAGGATAAACAAGGCAAGGCACAGGGTTGCAGATAATAACATAAGAATACTGCAGGGAACAGGACTAAGGAACACAAGAGACACATACAAAGGAATAAATATAAATAAAGGAACTAGCCTAACACTAAAGATGGTAAAGGTGGGGGTTTGGTTCAAACAAATTGGACAATTTAGATATTAGCTTGCCAACCACATCAAGGTACCCTACATTAGGCAACTCCCTAACTAAAACATAATATTAACAAAGCAAAAGCAAACAATAGAATCTAAAAGACATACATGGAATAGACACAGAGCAAATACCTGCAGACTACACTACTAAGGACTGAACAGAAACGGGTGTGGTTTAAATAGAAGTAAACTGACAAGGCAGAGGCAATCAGAAAACCTGTAATGAAACATAAGGACAGGCAAGACAGGAATACAGGGCAGGACAGGTATGCAGGACATTTAAAGGGACAGGACAGGTCATTCCACTGAAGGGACTCAGGACAGGTATACAGGGCAGGAATAAGCATAAATAATAAACAAGAAAGCAAAGCAAGAAGGATACAGAAAAGCCTGGATACAGCCTGGATAAGTCTGCACAAGGGTGCATGGTTACAATATTAGCCAGAACTTTCCTCATTCAGACTATTGTATGGGATACCTTCTGGCCTTTTAAACATTTTTTAGTGATCGAATAGCATGGGGCAGGGTTTAGAAGCAGAGTACAGAAAATGAGCCAGAATAAGTATGTATACTTAAATTTAATTTAAAAACAATTCTATATCTGCTTACGTTGGAATCAGATGCAACTACATAAGCCTTAAAGGTAAAATTACTCTTTTTGGTCTCGGCAGAGAAATACATTTGTGGTGTTTATCTGGCAATTCTGATGTGTACACATAGCATATTGTTTCCTTCCCTCCTTTCTAGTCACAGCGTTGACGAGTTTCGGCAAAATGCCTTCTTCGATGGATGCATGATGATGTTGAATGTCATCTCTGCTTTTAAATATCTCACCTTTGGCTAATTAACTATTTGTGGCAGTGTAACAGCTCAATCAGCAGGCTGTGTTTTCATCATTTACCTTCAATAGTTAATACTATTATCCATATAATAAATGGGAAGTAGAAACAATTCTTTCAAGTATAGATAGATAAAAGAATGATATAGAACTATTATTACACATATCAGTGACTACTATCATATGGTACTTACTGAAAGTGTCCATTCAATATCTATATCTATATATATATATCTATATATATATCTATATATATATATATATATATATATATATATATATATGTTTCACATGCATATCCACACTGTATAAAAAAAAAGAAAAAAAGAAAAATACATTATAATTTGCAATATCTTGTATAGGCACTGTTGTCCTTTGTATATATACATATTCCTGGTTCTGTACCTGACACTTTTATTTTTGGATGGCCAAAGATGAGGATCAAGTGTGACATTGTGAATGGTTACATTTATTTTGCAGTGCACCCTTTGGGTGCAAAGTTTTTTTTCAGGTGACTTGATAGAGTCATAGAGGTAAGTGGGGTAGATAGGGCTAATATTTTTATATAGGGAGCTTGAGGGCATTTGGACAGACTTTGAATCCCATTTAAAAACCATATTGCATTGTCAACATGAAGAGCACATGTATATGCAAACACATTAAATAAACAGGTAAGGGAGCATTTGGAAAGCATAGATGGTCTACTATTTTTAAATATGGGCTTGGGGACATTTGGGCAGCCCCTGAACCCCGTGGTTATAGATATTTTTTATGTAAGGTTTTATGAGGCACATGCCGAACCTACAGACCCCAGGGGGCAATTTTATATGGGAAGATCAGGCCTACTTGTCCTGGCCCCCATGATTATAATAGGGACAGGATGGGCTATCTTTTTTTCATGAACGAATGGTTAATAAACGAAAATCATTCGTTCATTCGTCCATTCGTAGTACTATTGCATTCTATAAGCTGAAATAGAGTCGGTTTATAGAATACAATAGCATTTAACTATACGAGACAGAGTCTCCATTCATAAAATTATGAATGGAGACTTTGTCTCCGTGTAGTAAAATGCCGACAGCCTATAAACCGAACGTTCGGTTTATAGGCTGTGGGTATTTAACTATACGGAGACAGAGTCTCCATTCATAATTTTATGAATGGAGACTCTGTCTCCGTATAGTTAAATGCTATTGTATTCTATAAACCGACTCTATTTCAGCTTATAGAATGCAATAGTACTACGAATGGACGAATGAACGAATGATTTTCGTTTATTAACCATTCGTTCATTCGGCTTTCGTTAGCTTAGCATTTTCGTTTTTCGGACGAATGGACGAAAATGCTATTTTCGGACGAAAATGCATTCGTCTGAAAACGAATGCACATGTCTACTGAGTAGTCTGAATTCATGGGCTATTTGGGTCACTGACGTAATCCAAAGGGGTCAGAAACTCAGAGCTACCTGAGTCACCCATTTATACAAGTATCATGTTTTCATTGTTAATTCCATTTCTTTTGTGGTCATTTGTGGTGCATGAACAAAAGAGAAAAGCCTATGCGTGTGTTCACGCGAAACGCGAAAGGCATATTGCTGTATCCCATGTCTTGTCTCTGTTTTTGTGGATTTTATATGGAGTTTTAATCGGATCCTTCTAATAAATATTCATCTATTTTTCACCGCATTGGGAGTGCATACGCCTTTGTTCCCTACTTTCTTCGTCATTTGTGGACTGTACCACATGAACTAATTAACCAGCTGCTTATGGCTTCCACTTGTTTAAGGAGCCCCCACAGCATCTAACTGAGGTTAGGTAGTTATGAAGAGGAAGAATATAGCTGACACAAGCCCCCAGTTTGCTTTTCCACTTAAAACCCCACAAAATCTAGAACCACCCCTTGCTTTTGGTGCTTTCTTTTAGTGTCATCTTTATATGTTAACCTGAAGCTGAAAATGGAGCCTTACTGTACTGAAAGTGTAAACACTTTATCATTTCAGTACTTACCAACATAGCAGTGGCACTAATTTGGGTGCTTTGGTCTTCCTTTGTTCTCATGTATTTACAGAAATGCTTTAACTTAAGCATGGTAGTCTGCAAAATATTTTCTGGAATAATATAGGAACCATTTAGTTTCTGACAATTGCCTACCTTGGAGGCATGTCATTTGTGGTCCAGTGGGGTTCTTGCCTCCAGTGCCTACAAGAACTTTTCCCACCTTTGAACCTGAATGAGTCAAGAGTGCAAGAGAGAGGGGGAAAAGGGCAGGAAGTCAGTCCAAGTGATTGAATTACAGATATTCCTGGGCTATTTACTGGAGAACTGCCATACCAGTCCAGCTTTAAAAAAAGAAAACTGGTGGCTGTGGGAGGCGTGGGGGAGAGGATGATGAGGGGATCTGTGATTAGGTTTTTCTCATTTGTCTATCTTTGAGGCAGCGACTATGATTTCAATTCCACAATAGGTCATTACCATCTGTTCTGGGTCACTTTGCTATATCCAACAATCACAGAATCATCTTTATGGACCATAGGATTTAGAAACATAGAATGTGTCGGCCCATCTAGTCTGCCCAATTTAGGACTGCATGCTACAAATCAAGGAGTTAATTTGTTATAAAAGTTCCCAAATAATGCATAATTAACATTTTAATCAGAATGGGTAAATTAATTAATTAATTGGAATTTTAACGGAGTCACCAAACTGTCATATTAATTGTCTAATATGCACCAACAGTCTCTGCCAATTAATCAGTACTGTCAAATCTTATTCAGTTGTTTACTACTGAGCTGCAATAATAATCCAAGGTCAAATTTTGATGAACATTTTTGTTTTATTCATGTTGCTGGTATAACATTTGATTACTTAATTTCTGAACTGGTAGTGTAACTAGAGTTCCATCCTTATGTAAGTCTTATCATATCATTCATAATCAGTCTATTTATATTTCAATTGCTCTGTTAAATTAAGGAATACTGTTATTATTTCTGCCTGAATATTAGCTGACTGACAGTTTCAAAAGGCAATGTGAATAGATTTTAATGTTAAAGGGATATGGAGGGGAAACTGGGAATTGAGAGATGATATGGAGAAATTAGGTACAATGGGGGTAATGTATATAAATTGCCGCACATACAATTTTGTGCAGTTAAAAATTAGGCACAATTGTTGTTTCTTATGTATAATGCCAATTGTGCCTTTTTTTTTACAATCCCAACACTTCCATGTACAAGACACTTTGCCTCAACAGAGATTGTCTGACAATCTTGAAAAGAAAAATCTCGAGGGCTGTTTCATTTGCCCCTGGTCCCTAATAACTAAAGGGGCCAGGGGCTGGGCAAGATTCCTCTTGCCTATTTATTACCTGCAGTATGTGCTGCACATAATTCCCCTGGTACCCTAAGAAATATTGAGGCTTGCCAAGGTTCCCCTGGCCTCACCCCCTTAATACTGGGTCAGGGGGATGGCAAAGTGCCCCTGGCCACTTAATAAGGGAATGTGGCTAGGAGCTAGTGATCATTCCCCCAATCCTCCTTATAATGAATAGGGCTGTCCAAGAGCCACCAGCCTCCCCACTGGATCAAATGGGGCCGGTTACTGGCTAAAAGGCCCCTCACCCTCTCCTTATTAAACCAGAAAGCCAATCAGATGCCTCCTTAGACATTTGGAATGGTAGTCTTATCAGGCTGAGGTTTCAGTATGCATTCATCCTCGACTGAGGACAGATACCTATAGTAGTATTGAGATTTTCTAGTTTATTTTTTCCACCACTATTATAACAGGATTTTTTTTTTTACAGGGCACCCTTTATATGCCAGGGGAGTGGGCAGTGATTTTCAGTATTGTATTAGAAAGTGAGGATTATTACATTAAAATCAGATAAGGTATCATGTGGTATCTGTTCAACAGTTTACAGTTTACATCCCATGGTTACTCAAATACATCAGGAATCAGGACTAGGAATCAAATAAGAATTACTTCAACAACAAATTTAGAAATCTTAGTAATGTAATAATACATATATACAAACACATATTTAAGGGGGCTAAGGGTCCTTTGGGAAGCCCCATTAATTACATGGGTGGACCAGGGTCACTTGACCAGCCACTGACCCTTATTTTTTCAGGAGGGGCTGAGGGCACTTTGGCAGCCCTGGTCCCATATATTTGATGGGGGAGAGGGGCACTCTAGCCAGCCCATAGCCCCACACATATATAAGAGGGGGTGCTGGGAGCACTATGCCAGCCTTCAAGTCCATTAATAACAGGCCAAGAGGGGGTGCTTGCTGGCACTATGCCATCGTCCCATCCTATTCATTATTAAGGGTCCAGAGGAATTATTGCTGTCTCCCATCCCTGGTATGCCATTATGCACAGTCGTTTTATTAATGGGGACTGGGATGATATTGTTCAGCACCACTAACCATTTCAGCAGCCCCTGGTCCCGGTATTTAAAAGGGGTGACTGCAAAATGAACTGTTCAGCAATTACTGTACAGTTAATGTTTTTAACAAGGTTTTTTTTTTAATGGATGCAGTAATTTTATTTAAATAATGGAAGCAATTAATTTCAATCTGGGAAAGTTTTTGAGACAGTTGGTCTTAGTCTGAAAATTGGCTATATTTCTTCCCCTTCTGAAATGAATGGGAGGTAAGTTTAACCTCGCTACCCCGTCATCTTACATGCTTTCACAACATCTTGAACTCACAATAAGCTTAGGAAATAGCCTTGTGCTCCATGCTGGTTTGACACTTTATCTGTAATAACTACTATGAATACTTACGTATAGTTCTGGCACTTGTAGTAATTGCTTATATTGCTTTCCATGTGATATTTATATACTTCTCTTGTTTTTAGTTGATACATATCATTGACCCTGGCACTACTATTATTTTGCTAAATAATGTAAGAGGCTATATAGATTTAAAAAAAACGGCACCAGTTTGTTTGCAAAAGGGAGATAAAAAACATCTACAGCCGTTAAAGGTCTAAACTTAAGGATGCTGCATCTGAACAGTTTGTAACCATATAATTTGTATAGCGGTGCTTTGCAAGACTCGGCGGTGGCTATAATAAGATATAGAACCAATCATTTGAAAATGTAAATATGTAGTTTTCTTTAGATAAGAACGAAATGCTTTATTTGCAATGTACTATACAAATATAGCGCAACCACAGAAACTAATTAGGTTATGGCATACCCTGCCAGAAAGAAATGTGGCAGAAAGAGCTCTGTGTCGAATTTTAATAATAGGCAGGGAAGATTCTTGTCACAAGACATTACTGGGCACAATGCAATGGGATTAGATTCCAACTTTTTTTTTGTTACACTTCAGTCATGTTTACCACAAGACTCAGAATGAATATTACATGATTCCTATTTTATCCTTTGCCTTTATTTCAGGGTGGTTGTTTGCATTTTCACACGTCACATCTATGTAGAATGTTAAAGGAGAAGTGTATTATTTAAAGGTTTAAATGGCTAGATTACCCTTTATGCACATTAAAAAAAACTCAATGTTGATTATGTTACATGTATAAAGGTAATTTATGGGTCAATGTTCTAAAAGTGAACGAATCTGCAGGAACAATCCATTGGTTTCAATGGTGACTGGACCACTTCTAGAACTTTGGCCCTCAATTGACGCCCAGTGAGTTCTTTACTGTGCTTTTTTAAAAAAAAAATAAAACCATTCTTAGCCTTCATTTAAGTGTCTTCTGGTACTCCTCTTTTGTGGCAGAACTTCGGGTGCAAAAGTCCTGTTGGGAGGAGCAGACTTCTTAAAGGAACTGATAAAACATAGTAATGCTGTGAAGGATGAACAATATTTAAAAATGACCTGTACATTGTGTTAGCAAATTTGAATGCATAAAATCAAAATGTGTTTAAATGTGTGGCGTCTCCTATTTATGATATTGGCTTTATATGCAAATGATACACTTCTTATTTAAATTTGTTTATTTGAACATCAAGCAATAAGGTAATTTCATACACAGGAAACATTTAAAACATATTTTGCTTTAAATTTTTGCATTTGCTTAACATTTTTTAACACTATTTATAGATAATGCTTAGGTGGCAGAGTCCCGTTAATTGTGATTGGCCTCATAAACAGTAGTACACTATGCACACTCCACAGTCTCTTAATTAATTTATGTCTAAAGTCTCTTTATTAGATGGACAATTGGAATTGCCAGGTTTTGAGATCATCTCTGCATCACATTGGTATGTTTTATTGCATTTTGTGTCTGGTTTAATGGCCAGTCAATACTCCATGATGATAGCATTCCATTCTGTTGCCCACCTCCAACATAGATAGCTGATCTTCACTGTGGTATTAAAATTTCAAACAATATTGAACAACAACTGAACCTTATTCCAGTCAGTAGGTCTTTTTGTTGTGATAATAATGGCATGTGCACTATACTACTACAACTATTCACTGAAGCTTAAGTTAAAAAACGTGGCTGTATTCAGTTCCCCTTTGAAAATGAAGTTGACTACCTTGAGCTATTCACTAACCTCAATTCAACTTCCATCTCATCATTGACTCCCCTCCCTTGCCACTGTTCATCCTGATCTCCCAACTTGACCTACTATAGAATGCATAGAAAATTGACATTCACTAAAACATAGGTGATTTAATTGGGAGGTCAAGTTGGGAGGAAATCACTGACTTAGGCTCTCCATCTATATCGTGTTGTGAAAAGGGTCTTTCTTTCAAGTGGTCTGGTGGTAGAAGTGTAGACCAGAGTCCTGAAGACCAGGCCCTAAGTCTTGATGCTACCTAACCCTGATAATCACCTCATATGGCCAGATCTCTAACTACTTTGCAATGCTATTTTAGAGGAGGAACAAATCCTTGTTTTTCCTGTTAGGGATACCTATTGGTAAATATCTCTGAGTAATGTGTTTTTGTTTTTAATAAAGAGGAAATATGGTCACCAAAAGCTAGGCGCGATAGCACTAGAAATACTTGGCTTTTATATGAAAAATAATAATATTAACTACAACATTTTAAAACTATATTTCAGAATATTAAAACAATTTGGTCAGCTTATTGCAGTGTAACTTGTACAATAGACGTGTCAAGTACAGCACTTTATAACTAGATAGTATTACTTTTGCCATAATAACCTTAATATAAAAAGGTAATGATATTAGAATAAGACTTTAATAACTGTTCCTTACAGCAATATTTTCAAATTTCCAACAATGTACATTAATGACAAGAAAGGGCTAAGAATGTTATTATTGAAGAATAACCATACTCATAGATATTGTATGCTATCACTCCTGAGGGTAATCTTCCTCTAGTTTAAAAATCTTATCATACATGATCTGGGGCAATAAAGGGAAGGAGGGCTAGCCACCAGCAAGCCCTACTGACAAGCATATGCTGCTGCTGCTCTGCAGTAAATTAAAATCATATTAAATACATATTTATGTGTAAGAGCCATTACTTCGATCTATTGGTATGGTAATGTAGCTTTTGAGCTGAGAGTGTCTTTATGATGCTCATCACTCATGCTAACATGTGCCAAGATCAGCTCCATTATACCATTCACTATATGTGAGGCTTTCTGGGAAACTTAAAGTAAGCAATAATAACCTGCAAAGCAACAGGGAATCTGTAAATATTACTCTTGCAGTTGAGTGAGGATTCTTGTTTAGTATTTTTACTTGTGATATGAAAGGTTTAAATGGACAGTAGGAGAGTGCAGCAGGGAACACTACTGAAATAGCTGAATTTGAATGTATGAGCTGTATTACAGTTATTATTATGGCTATCTGAGTATCATGAGGTTAATATAAACTTGATTTGTGTGTTTATAGGCATATCAAGCAGTGATGGGGATAGAAAACAGCAACTAAATTCTATTCAGAGTTGTAAGAAATCTAGCTATTAACAGGTTAGCAAATATATTTTCTTCTCATGGTATAGACATTTCTCCTCCTGCATATTTTAATGGTGTTGTTTTCTCTCCAAGATCCTGAAGATAGGTATCCAAAATGGTCATGGCTGGTGGTCAGGATGCTCTACACCTTCTCCTCGACTGGTGGTAGTAGAATTATTCTTTCCTGGCTGGTGGTGCTATTGGTGCTCTTTCACTGTCTTGGATGGTGCTACAAAGGGTGTTGTTCCAACACCCTCTTCTCTTCCTTGGCTCATGTTCTCTGCTTAGTATCTGCACTGCAGGAGATCAGCTGGAGCACATTAGATTCTGCTGCACCTCCCCAATATATTCAGTCACTCACACTGCTCCCAACACATTTGAAAATTCAAATAATCTGTATTTTTCTTAGGTTAATAAAAATGGGGCTATTCACTAAAAGTTGAGTTGAGCTGAATATGAGGTGAGTTGAAGTGAATAGCAGGTGAGTTGAAGGGAAAAGCAGGTGAGCGTAAAATTTCATTTCACCAATTCAGCTATACATTGTGCAGTCAGGTTTGTTTCTGCACAGTGTATAGATAAATTTGGGAAATTAAATGTTCATCTCACCCAGAGGCGGTACTAGTGTTGTTGTCATCCGGTGCGGTAACTCATGTCACCCGCTGGATTTCCTCCAATACCATGCCAACCAGATTCTTTAGTAATTCCAGTCAGGTTGCTCATTAAATATGCCACATACAGGAACCCCATAAATTATGCCACACACAGAGCCCCATTTATTATGACACAGACCGGTTATGCCACACAAAAGAGCCCCTTAGTTATGCCACACACAGGAGCCCCATAAATATGCCACTTCAAGAAGAGCCCCATAATTATGCCACACACGGGACCTTTATTTAATTATGCCACACACGAGAGCCCCTTAATTATATCACACATGGGGGCTTAATAAATATGCCACACAGAGGATCCCCATTAAGAACAAACTTTATTTTGAAGGACCAACACAACCTTTTCTTTTAAATAAAGATAAATATTTGGTCATAATACTTTGTAGTGCTTTTATTTATTTCTTCATTATTCTACCATTTCTATGATGCTCAGCCAGCAACATGGGAGACTTTTGGTTGTCTAGCAGAGTGAGCCAAAGTCTCCCATTAGCCTGACTGAGCATCACTGTAAAATAAGTACACAGTCTCTCTCTCTCCCCCGTACCCTCATGCCTGTCTCTCTCACCACACCCTCATGTCTGTCTCTCTGCCCATGCCCTCATGCCTGTCTCTCTCCCATACACCCTTGTCTGTCTCTTCCCATACCCCATGTTTATCTCTCTCCCCTCATGCCCCATGTCTTTCTCTATATCTGTCTTTCTGTTCCCCATGGTGGTCTCTTTTTCTGCATGTCTCTGTCTCTCCTCCTATAGCCCCTGTATGTCTCTCATTCCTCATAACCCCCATTTATCTGTCTCCCCATGTGTATCTCTCTCTCCCCCCACAAGCCCTATGTGTCTCTTTGCTCCATGCTCCCCATGTCTATCTCTCTCTTCCATGCCTTCCCTATGTCTGCCTCTCCTCCTATCTCCTACCCCCATGTCTTTGTCTCTTCCCATGTCCTCTCCTGACCTCATCTCAGAACTCAGCCAGCGCTGCCCCGATCTCCCCGCGTATAGTGATTACTCGAAGCATCATGTTCCAAAGCTCTGAGTCCTCACTGAGCATGGCAAGAACAGGAATCATTGAATGAGGTCTGAGAGGTTGCAGAGCCGGCTAAGCAGCACCCGGGCAGCTGTTTGCAGAGGTGTACCTAGGGTCTCTAGCACCCTTGTAAAAGAGCTATATCAACATTCACAGCCACAGGCAGAGAGACAGATATGAGGGTGTGGTGAGAGAGACAGGCATGAGGGTACGGGGGAGAGAGAGAGACTGTGTACTTATTTTACAGTGATGCTCAGTCAGGCTAATGGGAGACTTTGGCTCACTCTGCTAGACAACCAAAAGTCTCCCATGTTGCTGGCTGAGCATCATAGCCACATTTACACAGCTTCACACATACACAGGCACACTTACACACAGGGTCACACATATATACACACACAGTCACACTTACATACACAGACACCATTGCACACACAGTAACATTTACACATACACACACACACTCACACGCTTACATACACACCCTTACACACAGAAACACACACACTCTTAAACACGCAGTCACCCTTACACATATATACATACACAGACACCCTTACACACAGTCACACTTACACACATACATACACAGACACCCTTAGACAGCCTTACACACACTTACATTTTTTTTTTTAAGCTGCTCATCCCCCTCCCTGCTCATTTACCTTTACTTGCATGGAGGAGGACGTTTCAGACAGTGTTCTGCCTCTTATCCCTGCAGAGGCAGGACACTGGCAAGACACTGTCTGATAGCTACTTCAGAGCGCTGGAGTGTCAGCCGACATCTGGCTCTCTGAGTATCTGGAAGTTACACAGCATGATGGGGAGGAGCTTGCACCCTTCACGCTGCGCCCACCCATAGGTAATGTTACCGCAGGTGCTCACCTCGAGGTGAGGCGCAGGTAGGCCACCTGACCGGAATCGGCCCTGCCCACAGCACTTGGCTTGCACTCATTTTACACCAACAAGATTTGGCATGCCACAGTGTCACTTTGACCCACAGAACAAGCCACAGTTTCACTTTCCCCCGTAGTACATGTTATTTTGCCACACAGAACATGCCAATTTGAATAAGCTGCTGTCTGGTACCATTTAACTTGCCACAGTCACTTAGCCATTAACATATGCCACAGTCAATTTCCCTTTTAAAATGAGCCACAGTTTGCCCATTAATATGCCAGTGTTAGTTTGCCCATACATTTGCCCCATCCAGCTTGCCAATTAATATGCCACAGCCAATTTGTCCATTAATCTGTACTGTTAGTTTGCATGCCACAGTCACTTTGCCATTAACATATGAAACAGCCAGTTTGCCTATTACAATATGCCAGTTTAGTCCATTAAATATGCCAATTTGCCCATTAATATGCCAGTGTTAGTTTTCCCATAAATATGCCACAGTCAGCTTGCCAATTTGCCACAGACAATGTGCCCAGTGTTAGTTTGGCCATTAATATGCCACAGCCAGCTCACCAATTAATATGCCACATTCAGTTGCATAAGTAACATCCTCGTGCATGTACAAAATGTTTTTGGCCTCCTTCCCTTACAGAAAGTAAAAGGCTAGTATTTATAAACTTGGTTTCTCCTTCCATTTAGTTTATTGGTCAGCATACTACTCTGAACTCTCATTTTAGTGTGGAACCTTGCCTGTGATAGAGCTTCTGTGTCATTTGCTAGCGTTTCAGTTTACTTATCGTTTGATTACCATTGCCGAACCTTGCCAGTCCTGATCTTTCCTGTTTTCCACCCATCCTGACCCTTTTGCTTGGCTTGACACTGATTGTTTGCTGCAAGCCATGATCCTTGACTGCCTGACTACTCTTTTTGCCTGATCCTTGTGTATCCTTGCCTTTGATTTTTCCGCACCCTGAGTTCCTCTTATACTGCTGTTTTTTGGGTTATGCTTTAGTGTTTTAGTAATTGACAGAGAGCAAAACACCTGGGAGAGTAAAATCTGCGGCTCAACCATAATTTGGATTTCCTTCAGGCAGAAGAATTCTGTTATTTTGCTATAAACCATTGTTATACGCAGTAACTTCTCTGCATCGTGTTTCCACCTCCTACTAGCACCCTTACAATATGCACTGTTATTTTACCCATTAAAATGCCAGGGTTTTTTTGCCCATTAAAATACAAGTGTATATTTTGCACCTTAAAATGCCAGTCTTATTATGCCCATTAAAATGCCACAGACAATTGGCCCATTAATATGCCACAACCAATTTTCCCATTAATATGCCAGAGTTATTTTGCCCATTAATATGCCAGTGTTATTTTGCTCATTCATATACCATAGTCAAATTGCCCATTAATATGCCAGTGTTATTTTGCCCATTCATATGCCACAGTCAAAATTCCCATTAATATACCAGTGTTATTTTGCCCATTAATATAGTGTTATTCTGTGTTATTCCAGTGTTCTTCTGCTCTGCCCCCCCCCTTCCCCACTGTTACCCCTGCTGGGGATGTCACCCGGAGCAGTCCGCACCCCCACACGCACTTTGGGATGCCACTGATATCACCTCAACTCACCTGCTACTCACTTCAACCCACCTTTTCAACTTTTAGTGAATAGCCACATATGCAAGTTGCAGAATAATTTTTTTGCAGATCCAACTAGTTAAAGTGGATGAAGAGAGCTCATTTTTCTTGGTGCACCTATTATAAACATGGACTCAGGGAGACCCAATAAATCTGGTCCGAACCGACTTCCTATTATAGTGTAATAAAAAAGTAGGTTAACCATACATTTTTTTCACCTGCCCTCTTATCTTTACACAACAGTTAGGAATAGGGGTCTTGGGAAATTAAAAAATGTGTAAAAAAAGTTTTCGAGGAATACATACAGTTAAACAGTGTGTCCATCAAAACCCTCGACTTCTAATTTTTTAGCCAGTGGCGATAGACCAATATGCTGACACACTAGAAAAATTAGGTGTGCAGTAAGGCAGCAATGGTCTCATCTAGTGTATCTGTTTGGACCTCAAATAAATATATATTCATATACATAGTTATATATAGTTACATAGTAGTTTAGGTTGAAAAAAGACATGTGTGCATCAAGTTCAAACCCTTTTCCTATTTTTCTTTACCGCTGTTGATCCAAAAGAAGGCACAAAAATCTTATGTCAGCAAAAAAAACCTTATTTAAGTGATTTAAACTTCCTCCTGGGATCAATAAGCACTAAATAATTATTAATACCAATACTAACATACATAGATGCCTAAGATCTGTTTTTTTTTAATAAAAAAGTATTGACGTCTTTTTAAAGGGATCTACTATGTATGATGGCACCAACTCTTCAGGTAGTAAATTCCATACCTTTCAAACATAAAATATAGGTGAACGAAAAGAGTACATACATCAAATATATTTAGGGTACATGTCGTGTGCAAAACAGCTATGTGGAAGAAAATTGCAACTTTAAGTGTACACACAGATATAAAAATACACTTATATTTATATAAATAATCATTCCAAGTCCTGCATGCTCTTTGTAAGCATAGCTCTCAAGTTGTTTTGTATGGATGTCCCACATTATGCGTTTCCCCTGTCCTGAAGTTTTTTCAAGGTGCAGACAATCTTCATGTGCACGGAAAGAAGTCTTTCAGTCCAGTACAAGTCTGGTGTTTCCACAAGTGGCAAATTCAGTGGAAAACGTGCATGCTGTATTTAAGCCTCACTCTCAAATGATGAGGTATGGTGCACCTTGAAGAATCTTCGATAGGGGCAAAACACGCAGTCTGGGACATCCATATGTCTGTGGTTCGGCTGCTGAAATGTCAGCATGAAAATCTCTCTCACTGGCTGATTTTTGGGCCGATTCGAGATCACTCCTGTTGTCTTTGAGTAGCCTGAATCTGACGGCTACTCGGATTTCCGCAGTGATTCAATACTTATATTGTTGGCAATACATTGAAAAACTTGCTGTTTATGTGGTGTTTATTCAGATAAAAGATAATTTAGTGTGATGTCATTTGCTCTTTCATTATTTTGAAATCTCCATATAAGATTATCTGGGGTGGACTGATAACAATAGTTAAAAATAAAAACAGCCACACAGTATATAAATATATGTCTACAAAGAACATTTCAACTGGATGTTATTTTAGTATAAATAGGGCTGTGCTTACATTGGAACAAATAAAATTGTATAAAATGTTGTCAATAGTTTCTTGTTGATGCTTAAGCAAGGTAAATTAATGTTCAAGCTTTTGTGCCTGAAGAGAAGACCTAAGTAATTTTGAAAGACATCACGCTCATCTAATTCAGATAGTCAATAAACGTAATATCTTTACACGGAGCAAATATGATAGCTTTATTGACAAACAGAGTTAAAAATGTTAACATCCTTGAAGAAAAAAGCCTGAGAACCAGTCACATTCATCTAAGTCAACCAATAAATGTGTCACTTTTAAGCCCCCTTCTTTTCCTGACCTGTCTGCAGATAGGGATGATCAAACAGTTTTTGATTTGTTCATTCAAACTATTTCCTTTTTGTATGTTTTTTTTTTGTTGTGTTACTAGAAAGCTAATGACTCTATACAGCTAAGTGGATAAGTTATAAACATTCAACTGTTCATGGATTCTTAAACGCTTTCTAACAAATTGTTGTTTTAGCTTTGTTTCAGAATTGTTGTTCATTTCAACTTGTAGCAAGCCTAATTTTGTTGATAAGGTGTCAGAAATACTCCTCCACAAAGAGTTTGTAATAGTGATATTTTGTATTGTCTTATTCTTATGGTTAAAGTATATAATTGGAGGTTAATGTAAGTTAAGAAAATAATATGGTTTATGTTCAAGACCAGGTTACTATATCTTCAGTATATTACCTCACATGGAAAAAGGAGATTTATGATATAGGACAACACTCATTATTCACATCTCTCTTGGATGGTCAGGTCAGATTTAGGCCAAAAATGGGATAAAACAGCATATACAAGGTCTGGAGCAATGATCCAAAGCAAGGTACAGACAAAGATAAAAAACGAGACTCTCTACACGTTCCGCCAAATGCTGTCTTGGCTTCCTCAGGAGAGATGGCTGGCACGGTGGGGCTTGGTCTTGATTTTAAGGCCCTACAGACCTGATCAAGTTCAAGTGGTTAGTCAACTGATTTACCCAGGATGGTTTAAACAGAATTCATAGTATAATTGGAAGCTCTTCAGTTTGCATCGATTCAGTTAGGTCCAATCCTGAATATTATTTTGGTGGCCCCTGTTATCAAAGTCTTATAGGTGTCTCTGAATTTCCCAGCTCTGCTATGAGTGCCTGATTTTTGCAGCTCACTTGAATAGACATGATTGGATAATCATTAATAGAATACAGGATGTAGTGAAAATAGAATACAGGAAGTAGTGTAGACATAACAAAGTGTTTTTCAGAGCTGGACTCCATATATGGAAAGTAAAAAAAAAAAAAAACACGAAAGCTTTTAAATTATCAATATGGAATGTGTTTACATTTTATTTCCAGAAGATAAATCTGTCTTGGGAGTTGTAACAGAGATAGAAAGCTATAAATTAGCTGCCTATGACAGGCATATTTTGTGGTAGGCTTCTGGAGTATATGATGTTTTAAAATTATTTTCATTTTTATGAAAGTATTTAGAACTTTTAGAAACTCAAGTCAATTTTCTTCTATAAAACAAGCAGAAGCAAAGCAATGCGCCATGTAAATGGAGTGCAATTTGAATGAACATAGTTGCTTAGAAAATCAGACTTCATATATTCAAATATGTACCAGAGCGTAATCGTGCACATTGATCACAAGATGTACTGAATTCTAATTTGCCCATGAATGCAAAGTGCTGTTATTACAAATAACCTGGAAGCATTGCTCCAAAGAGAATACTTAATAGAAAGGTGTGCGAGCATCATCTCCATTTAGTAGAAAATCCTTTTAAAACCTGCCAATTTTTTGTTGTTCAATGAAACGGGAAAATAAGCAGAACATATTTTAAGATTTTAAAATATATTTAAAACAAAATGTTTAATTTTTTCTGTGCCAAATATATTGTAAGAACAAACACACTTTTTACTAAGAAAAGCTACATAGGCACATGTATTAATGATGTAACCAAGTACTTTTTAAGGATATCATATGGTGTATCTCATTATCTCTCTTGTTATCATACACATGAACCCTTAAATTGAATATAGCAGGACACAAATGGATTAAATAAAGGAAGGAATATTGATAAAATAAAAGGTTAAATGTTTTCACATCAGTGAAAACATCTGTTATATTGATATTATGAGCTTCAGTTTTTCGGCTAATTAACGCTTTCGTGGCGCATGGTGCTTGCATCCCAGATGACACAAACACCAAAACATCACGTTTTATTCCTGGCCACCGATCACAAGGTGATTGATAGCCAGGAACACTATGGCAGAGACCCGATCAGGGTCTTAATAGACCCAGTAATCTAGTAACATCTTATCATTATCGTAAGTGGTAGTGTACCTTTAAGATTTTGCTGAACAAGATGGAAAACTGGAAAAATGTATGTGGGTGATGAGCTTCCTAATCACTTATACCACTGTACTGGTGAAGTGCATTTAGTGGTAGTTTCTTTGGTATTGTGTATATTGATCCTTGGCTTTACAAATCTGGGTTATTTATTTGTAGGTTGGAAATATCTACGTATTTATATAGCTATGTGTTAATAAAGTTATTTCTGTTTTATACAATTTAATGTAATAAATCCTGTGGCCATTTTTATCCAAAAACATGTCAAGCGTCATGTCTTCATTTCAGGTAATATGAATAAAGTATAGAATGGTAATGAGTAGTTTTGAGCGGCACACCACTTGTTACAAACGTTTAATTATAAATGCAAAATAAGTGTACAAACATCATATAAATACATGGAGAAATAAACAATCAACCAATCCAAAGGCTTTATAAAAAGAAGGCTTAAATAAAAACAATTATTGTGATTAATATGACTGTGTTAAACTACTCCTAGTGAATAAACTCCTACTAAACTAGGTGGCTATGAATTTCATAAATGTGTATAAACTCATATGGCACTAAACGTTGCATATATATATATATATAAACATAAATAAAATTGAATATAAAAATAAAATAAAAATAAAATATGAAAATGTAAATAAATATAAACATTTAAATAAATGTAAAAATAAATATAAGGATAAATGTAAATATGATGATATTAATAATAATAATTATATGAAAATAAAACTATCTGTAGAAATAAGTAAAAAAAAGAAGAGAATAGAAAATAAAAAATATTATAAAAATAATAATGAACAATGTAAGAATAATTAATGAAAATTAAAATTGAAAGTGAAGACAGAGAAGGTGAACATTCTCTATAGACTGCATTAGTTAGTGAACATACTATAAATAGAAATAAATAAAAAAAGAATGGAAAATAATAAAAATTTAAATTTGAAAAACGTGAAAGGAATTATAATCGATAAAAAAAGAGGATAAAGAAAAAATATTTTTTATGTGAATAGAAAAATTAAAAAGGAATATATATGCATATATATACCTTATGCACACAGCACACAAGTAATAATAGCAAGGAAAATTATGTAAAAATATATATTAATATATGGTGCCATACTGATAATAATAAAAAATTTAAAGCCTGTCAAGTGGTTGTACACAGTCCTAGTGTCTAGATGTGTTCTAGTGTCCTAGTGTGAAAGGGAGAAGAGGATATGATGGGAGTTTGCTAAAAGTGTAGAAGGAAGTTTTTTTTAGGTGTGTAATTAAGGCATGCTTAAAGGTTGATGGCACAATGCCAGAGGACAGAGAGATTGATGAGGTAGATTAGGGTTGGAGAGAGGGAAAATATATGGAGCAAACAAGATTTGGTTTTTAATTTGATTACTTTTATCTCGGCTGCTGAGACAGAGTGCAAATTTATGTACTCAGGTTTTATCTTTATTAAGCATATTTTGCGTTTCTTTTATATAGAGCTTACATTTTTTGTTTAATTCAGTATGATTAGACAGAATATTTTAAAGCAGTAATACATTTCTATTTTCTGTGTACATGTTAGTGTTTTAGAACCAGATGATAGCATTTGAAAATGTAAAGGGAACTGATTAAATGATATCTCAAGACTGTAATTTAGTGGAACCTATTTTAAACATTTCACATGTATATGTATATCTGTATATATAATTTCTGCATAAACTGGTACTTCTCTTTCATGTACTCTAACTGTAAGTAAGGATCATAAGATACTTGTGCTTCCATTATAGTGCTACATCTGTGGAATTATTTACTGCCAGTTATGTAAAAAAAATGGAGCTAACTGCTAAAGTTAGTCTGAACCAAACAAGTCATTGTTTGTGATGTCAGAGTTTAGTAATGTAAATACAGGTACGTATTACACGAAAAACCTGAGCATTACCAACTGATGGTGATAAATGGTGAACAATATGTTTCAGTGGGTTCTTGTACAATTAAAGCCTTTCAGAGGCTCTCATAGAGAGACTGAACCAACGCTTCCCATATGTTGATTTCTACCTTAGACTGAAACAGACACACTCCAGTGGCAAATAATTCCTTTGGGATTGTTGTAAATCTTGCAGCCTTGGATGGTGTCAGCTCCCTCAAACAAGAATATCCATCTGGCAGAAGGACCTTTCCTGTATTGGTTTCTCAGTTAGGCTGCTTCTTATCCATGTCCAATTATTGTATCCAGTTAAGGTTTATGCCCTTTTAGTCCAGTTATTATTAACTTCAGCCTTGCTTGTGCAAAGTTAACAGATGGTTGCTTGAAATGTTACAGTGCTGTATACTGCTCAGTGGAGGATGGTGGATCAATACTTTCCAACACACTTGTAGGGTGCTGTGGTTTCAAGAGTTCAGGCAGTGCTGTAATAAGCCCTTTTTGTCCAACAAGAATATAACATTTTGCACCCCGAATACAGTGTCCCTTAGCAGCACTGTCTGTTCCAGACACCTCTGTGCTTCTCACAGCCCCATTTACTGCCCCACAGCACATTTCTCTGTCCATCAGCCCCATTTACTGCACCACAGCTACCATGATTAACCTAAAGCCCCTCTCCACTGCCCCAGACTACCTGGCTACAGGTACTCTCCATGATTTATTGGGCATTCGCATGGTATACTGACCCTGGTAGTGTAGTGAATGGAACATGTGGTCTATGCTCTGGTACTCCAATACCACAGATTACATTTACACTGCTCCTGTGAGTTATGTGCCCTCTTAATGCAGAGTTGTAAAAGTGGTCTCTGATACCAGACTACTGTAGCGCACACCTATCTCTGCAACCCTCATGTTGTGTGGCCCATTCTAGTGCCTCACTCGCTGCAGCCTAGTCACTGGTCTGCTTCAAGGCACACAACATGTGAAATGTCATCCAGTATATTTAGCAAACCAGCTAATACTTTAGCTAACAGTTAATAGTTTAGCTAAAGGCCTGAATCAGAGATGCTGCATAGCCTCTTTTTCACATATGTGGACGTGCAGAGGTAATTACGCCTACAAAGTTAATTAGCCTGGTATATATATGTATATTCATATAAGCTGGTACATGCTCTTACATATATCTAAAATTTATTCGGTGTTCTCATAAAATGAACACTGGCTTATTATGAGCCCTGAAGCATTTGAAGGATACATTGATCTCAGATAACAACAGTGATTTATGAGTTAAATTTATTTAAAAAAATGCTCTCTACATTACTTAAAATAGCTAGGTATTAAAGGAACAGAAACAGATAAATCCTCTTTATTCCAAATGAAGCATATTCTAATTATTCAAAATAATTAATCTCATAGTTCCATTGCTTTACTCATGAAAAATCAACACAAATTAATTATCACTGAGCTCTGGCAGTGCTAGTGCTGTAAACAATTCATCCAAGGCCTGCAGATAAAGGCCTATGATCAGGAGCATATAAATTCATAAATAAAGGCCTTTATATATGCCACCTCATTCAACACAGATAAAAATGAAAGGGATTTACACAGGTTGGTGGGGGGACGGACGAATAAGGTGGTAATATATGAAAGCCTTTGCTTATGAATTTATATGCTTTGTGCGATAGACTTGAAGCCTGGGGATTGTTTAGTGCTGGAGTAACATAAATGAATTTTTGGACCAAGCAGTCTGCAGTAATAAATTTATGCCGAAGTTTTATCAGTGAAGCTATTGAAGAGATTAATGATATAAAAGGGCCATGATACTTTATGAGATAATATGAATTGGGATTCTGTATAAAAGAGAGCGACTGAGGCTAGCCACAAATGGTATGTGAATAGGGAACAAGCTGTGTATATTGTAAATCTCCACACCAAAGGACAATTTACTGAGATCAGAATTCTGAGGGTCTCCAAGAGAAAATTTCTACATATGCAGATTCCACAATTGCCTCAAACCCCAATATATCCGATAGACATAAAAAAAACTTAATCACACATTTCCTTCTACTCTGAATCCATAACAAGAATATTATTTCTAATATGGGAATAAACAAAATATCTTAAACATACATATCAATTAGTTATGTATACAGATAAATAGGTATTTTAGAGCCCAGTTAGTATTACATTTATTTCTCATGTATCTATTATTAATTTTGTTTCTTCTCATTTAAATAATACAAGGAGGATACTTGGCATCACAAAACCTATATCAATATATTTTTTTCACTGATTATGTACATAGTGCCGTAAATCAAGTTACTTAAACTGCATAAGGCAAAATGACTTTTTAACAAAAATTTTTTTACTTAAGTTTTTAGGCAGATTGAGAAGGATTGATTGGGTGATATGATATCACCACTGAAGTATAAACGTTGAACAGGGATAAAAATATACACAGTATTTATATTTTTCACAAATAAATACAACCTAGCTGTTAGTTCAAAGATCAGTAGTAATAACCATTGTCTAGTGCAATGGGGAAAACAGTGACAGACAAAGCATTGGACATGTTGAGAACAAAAGGATGTGAAAGGGAAGATGCTGGGCCCCTAATTGAGGAAAAAAAAAAGATGGAGCCCTTGTTAACTTCAGGCCCATTTTTGTATTTATATTGGGGCCACAATCATTTAAAAAGTTTTAGTGACTGTTTTTTTTTCATGGGGTCAGCATAAGGGTTGCTGGTCACGAGGGGGGTGCATACATTTTTTTTGTGTGGGGGGAGCCCATCGGGGATTCCTCAAACTTATTTTTAAGGTTTACCCTTTCAGTTCAGCTGCAAGTATTGTTTCTCATCCCTACAGCACTTAAAGAGTTAAAATGTGCCAATAACAGCTGATTTAAGCATGCAATGCACAAATCCTGCCTTTTTGTGTGTAAAACACACAGGCAAAAAATTAAAGATTGCCATTGAAAACACTATTTGTGCGGTAATTACGGATAATGAAAGGGGAAAATTATTATTCTGGGACAGGGCTGAATAAAAACTGTAACTGAAAGATGATTGAGGTGAGCATAATTTAGGGAGAAGAATAGAGATGCATTGGTCTGGGAGTGCAGGCAAGGATGAAAGATTCATGTAGAATGTTCATCATTATGCCTTCTTTGGTGTATTGATTAACATCAGTCCAAGAGTAGAGGAGAAAAATAATCCGAAAAGTTGGATCTCATCTATTTTGTCCATATTATGTTATTTGTTATTTCCCACCTGTCTACATTAACAAAATTCTTGGAGATTTTCATGAACATTACATTAACATTTATTTTGCGCTTTGTACAGCGCATAGAGAACTACATAGTGCTTTAGATGAACAAAGACAGATGGACACATGAGATAGAGAGCACTGCTCGCAAGCTTACAATCTACAGGGAGTGGGGGAAAGGAGGCACATGAAGTTAGTGAAGAGGTCAGTGGGGAAGACAGAAGTAGTAACAGTATTTGGGGACAGTAGTAGCTAGGTGGGTTTGGGCAGAGGTTAATTAATGGGTGTTATAGTTGGATGAATGGAACGTTTACATATTCCTAACAGTATTTAGGGAAAGTGAGAGCTAGGCGTGTTTGGTTACAGGATATTTAATGGGTGTTCTAGTTTGATGAATCATAAGCTTCCTTAAAGAAGTGAGTTTTGAGGGACTTTTGAAGACTGAGAATGAGGAAGAGTGTTGGATGCTTCATGGAAGTATCTTCTAAGGAAAAGGGTTAGAACGGGTAAAGTAGTGCAGTCTGGAGTAGGAAAAGGTGACAAGGTTGGTGGAAGGCTGTGTAGAGTGGACCAGCCCATGTGGAATGAAGAGTTAGCAAAACCCTGGCAGCCACATTTTGAATTGATTGCAGGGGAGAAAGATGAACCTGAGGTATTTCAGTCAGGAGTTCCCACCAACACACCTGTGAGAAAGTTCTTTATCAGAGCAAAAGGCAAGAGACCAGGGCCGGCCCCCCCAGAAAACCCACAGACATGATAATTCAAACTAAAATGAAATTTATCAGGAAATGATAATTTAATGCAATAGCACCATATCTATATGCAAAATTATACCAAATAATGTATTGGACCGAGTATTGGCTGGCCATGAGGAAATTGTGTACCCTAAATGTTTGAATATGTAAACTTAATGTACAATAATTTAACAAGTAATGTTATAAGTCATTGGTCACATATTATGTTTTTGGGAATAGCACAGCCTATTCTCATAATAATGTTTGTTTTACAATTCACCTCATGGGTGAGATCTAAGAAAAAAATATTGCACTTTTATATGCCCACACTTTTATCTATGACACACTCACACAGACACACACACTAACTCACACTGACACACTGACACACACACTCTGTCACTCACACTGACACACACACACTTTCTCACTCAAACACACACACACACATACTCCCACTCACACTGAGACACACATACTCACACAGATCGATAAGTAGTAGATCAATAAGTTGTAAGGGTATAGGGTCTGTAGGTTGAATAGCAACAAACTGTAGGAAGACTAGCCACATTACAAGCTTGAAAACCAGCAAGCACTGAATGATGTTTAAATAGGGCACCAGGACCTTAGCCCCACCCACTAACCTGCTGGTCACCGCCCTCCTCTGGCTTTAGCCAGATAGAGGAGACAGGAATGGGACCTACCTCCTACCCCCTCCTCCCATGCATCCCCGAATGGGAGCATGCAGCTGGGCCGCAGGACATGCCTCCCCAACATCAATCTAACACCCGCGCTAGCTGTGTGTGAGGAGGGCCGTACTACAGGCCGGGGATGAGGACTACACTGCGATCGCACGGAGCCCCGGCGGGATGCCCGGGGTTGGGAGTCGACCAAACCAAGTAGGGAGTCCCTCCAGGATGTGTGAGGCGAGGTTGAGGTTTGACAGGAGAATCTCTTGCTATGAGCTATGTGTGAAAGAGGGACTGAGCCAATCAGGCTGAAACATACTTCTATCAAAGCTCTCCATCCGGGACTTTGCAGTGTCCCCAACTGAAGCTCCATTGACACAGGAAAGAAAAAAAAAACGCTGCTTGAAGCAGCAAAGTGCTGACCATGCCAGCTGGCCAAGTCTGCCCCATTGAAGGGCTGGCCCTGCAAGAGACGATCCAGTGGGAACATTTGCCTCTTCCCTATTAATCCAGCCTGCCTGTGAACATTGGTTGTGTTTCTGTCCTTATTTACTGTGTGAAGGTTCACCTTCCTGCCATTCTATTACTGGCTACATGTCACAACAACCCATATCCAGCAGTCACTTGACCAAGCTGTATTGACCAATTATGGTACCTGGTCCAAATTGGTCCTGTTACCAGAAGTGTAGTTTTTAACTTTGTGGCTCCTGGCATTTTTTATTTAGTCCTAATGAATGTGCATCAATCAAAATGCCATACATTTTGATAAATTCACCCATTAAAAAATAGACTGCACTGTTCCTTTAAAATGTATTACTTCTTATTGTCAGGAACACTCTGTAATCTGTGAACTGAACTCTAGAGATATAACTGTATCACACACTAACATAGCTTTTAAGTGATGAGAAAAGATGAACCATTAGTATGATTTAGAACTACAGTGGAAAGTACATGTTACGCCATTGAAAATTATGACCTTCCTTCCACCAATTATCTATTTACTTTAAATAAATATACCGTTTGTGAATGATTAATGAGCAGTACTGCCATGTGTATTTTTAAATATGACATACTGACATTTATTTTGATTTGTAGATATTGCTTTCATTAATTGCAGTACATCCTACACATCCCATAGATGGATCATTAAAGAATAAACATGTACCACACACAGGCAGCTGCGGAAAATGTTCAAGCATATTGGAGTGGTAAGTGTGGGTGATGTATATGTAAAAGTTTCTTTACCATGGCTATATTTGAGATATTTAAAATAATAAATGTGCCATACCATCTGGTAACCTTTGTATGCTCCATCCCCCCTTTATCCATAGCTATAAAGCTATCCCCCCTTTATCCATAGCTATATTTGGAAGAATGAGTTTTAAAACTGCCTGTTTTAATAAGTTGAATTTAATGATACCAGGAAGGATATGCTGAGATTTCTATTGTATCAATAGAGCAAGAAGTATACTAAGTATTCATAAATTAAAGAAATATTAACATGGATACTTCAAAATGTTGCAAAGTATTTCATGAAGTTTTATTGTACTTTAGCAAAATATGAAGCCATTCATCAGCTAAGTTTGGTGTTCTTCTATTATTTCATATGAAATTAATCAGCGGTTGCTGCTGTTGTCTCCTACAGTTATGGTTTATGGGGAAAAGGCATACACTATGAAAGTTAAAAAGACAGTTTGTTGGATCAATGAAAGTCCTTCAACTGAACTGTCTGTGCAGTATTCTGTCTGTGTCACTGCCTTGATTGAACAGTTACACTCCTGCTAAGAAGAACTTAGGACATAATGGATTCATGTGGAGAAGGCCTATTGTATGGCATTTATCTAAAGAATAAAAAGGAGAGGCCACCTCTAAAACAAAACAATACACACTGGCTCATTGTGCATCAAAATGTATTCAACTAACTTGATCTGCCTCATTAGAGGATTGATGAGAGTTTTTCTTTACCTTTTGTGGAGCAGCATTTAAAGGGCTATCCATATATTCACCACTAATGAATAGTGTCTCATGACACATGTCCTCTAGAGGGTCTTTTATTGTTGCTAAAGTGGAGGTATGGATTTTGCATGGCTCTCACTGGAATATAGTGGACATCACATTTAACTGAATAATGTTACATATATATATATATATATATATATATATATATAAAGCCGGGAACCTGGAGTTGTGGGAGGGACTTTCTCGGCCTATATAACCCCTACAGAGGAATGTCTTATCTGACGGTGCTTTGAGAAGTTGCTCTCCCACTCCATTTCATACATAATTCTACCAGGTGGGCCCTCTTATTTCAGGTCTAACCATTCACCGGTTTTGGCTCACCTCAACCGAGTTTTGTATTATACGTAAGTAAAATGATATTGGGCTTTATTAATCCCGAACACAAATATATATATATATATATATATATATATATATATATATAAAAAATCCATATTTAGTTGTACAATATTATGCTTGGTTATAGCTCATGATGGAGCACATTATTAATTAGATTTTTATTGAGGATTTTAAGCATGCACAGGCTAAGAATAACATTAGATTAAGCCACGGACCAAATAAAGCATGAGGTTTTTACTGTAGCTAAAAGTGTGTGTGACTCTACATGGGCTGAATGTTTGTTGTTCTGTGTTTTTGTGTTTGTAGATAAACTTGTCAAAATACTTATATCGTTACTGATATGTGTATCCGATTTTTATATATATTGGGATGGTTCTATAGGGATATGGGTGCAAAGACCAGATAAATCTCGGTTTATAAAGATTACAAACTAGTCCCAGTGTAAAAAAGAATAAACCTTGTACCTGAAGAAGTGTATAACATATCCATTTAACATTTATAAATTGGACCCATCACTTTCCCTAATCTGCCATTTTAGACTTTCATATAATCAAGATATCTATACAGTGGTATTTATAGGAAAAAATATGTAATATAGATCTGAATTACATTTTATAGACCTGGTGTACATTTTATTACCACTTTTGGTGCAAACTGTGATATATTGATTGATATTCAATTACCAGAGCTTTATTTGCCTTTGATAATGGAACAGAACACATGCATTAGAAAGCCATCCCATGTCTATCAACGGCAGATGAGCTATCTTAAGTACCTGAATTGTCCGATTATTCCATCCCATTACGTTATTCTACCCCATTGGTGAAATCTGAGGAAAACTGAACATGTGATTGATTGTAATTAGTTTTGCCCTACATGCCACTAATTGAAAATGTATTTAAATAGCATAAATAGCTCTAAAACTCTATAAATGTTCACTGATTAAGTTCAGCCATTTATAGTTATAATTTTGTTCCTCTACATTAGACAGTTAAGCATCTTAGTCCTAATCAGGGATAGACACCAGTAGTATCCATGGCTAACATTTTCTGTACTTTGTGAGGTACATTTATTTTCTATGGACCTTCACAGATCTTGCCATGTGCACTGCTGTCCTTGTGCATACAGTTTGCCAAAACCTACTCAAAGCACACACCTGGATATATCAGCATATATACACTTGCATGAAGAACAAACCATTTATATAATGGTGGGGTAAAGGTGATGGAAAAACACCTCCACCTGAAATTCAGTGGGTAGCAGAGGCATTAACCAATATAAACATACACAAAGAGGCGTAACTAGAAACCACCAGGCCCCTGTCCATTGGCCACTCATATTATGCCCATATGCCACTCATATTTTGCCCATTTGCCAGTGTTATTTGCCCCATATACCACTCAGATTTTGCCCATTTGCCAGTGTTATTTGCCCCATATGCCACTCACATTTTGGCCATTTGCCAGTTATTTTGCAAATAATGGAGCATATGCACGCTGTACGAGACAGCCTTTAAACACAGCTCAGGACAAAGGTTCAAAAGCCAGATAACCACTCATGGACAGCTGACTTGCATGACTCCCTCATGACTTGATCAGAAGTAAAATTATATGTACTTACTTCCTCCGAATACTAGTACACATCTATTTTAAATTGAAATAAATTAAGGTAACATTTGGAAGTGCACTATTGCTGTTCATAGGTTGACATAAGCCAAGAAAGTCCCCCGGGAAACAAGCAGAGCTAGGTGGGAGGGGGCCATGTATGTGTGAGGGGTGTGAGTGACAACAGGTTGGGTGTATGGGGGAGGGGTTATGGAAAAGGGGATGTATATAAGTCCAGGACTTCCTGGGTCGTCAGCCATTTTGTCTGACGGACACACCAGTAAGAATTTGTTTTCAGGTTGTTACTGAGCGTGTCTGGTATCGATTTCGGCCTAGGGATGGATGTCGAGCAAATGCTTGCAGCCCTCAGAGCTGAAGCCTTGTTGGACGGTGGGGCTCACCTCCAACGACAGATGGCCAGGCTTCAGCATACTACTGATGCAGGGGAACGCGGGTCGGGCAGGCGAATTTCGCGCCCCCCCCGCACGCCTCCCGCGACCTTCCCGCCGGGGATACAGGAGCAGGAGCCCTGGGGAACATCGCGGACGGCGGCGCTCGTCTCCCGCGAGGCCGGTAAGTCCCTTCCCTGCCCTTGGCCCCTCCATCTTCCTCACACGTGGCGCGCGCTCGCAGGCCGCGAGGCCCGCGATTCCACAGGCCCCGGCGAGGCCTACCCCAAGCGTTAGGCCGTCGCCGGTCGCGAGGCCTACACGCAGATCTCAGGGACCATTAGTCCCTCCTCCCCTCACTTCACCTACCCGTCCGTCGTCCAGGTCACTCAGGTCCAGCGGTGGATCAGCGCTGGAACCGACGGCAGCGCCTCTCACTCCTCCGTTACTGTGCGGCGGTCAGCAGGTAGCAGGTAGTGGCTGATCGGCCACTCCTACGTGTACTGGGCTGGTCGGCGAGCAGCGGTTCGCCCCGGTGGAGAACACTTGGGGATCTCCCCTCTACGAGCTGAGGTTCGGTGGTTTGGGACAAGGGGTATGCGGTGGGTTCAGCTTGTCCCGGAGATAGTGGAATTATCACGGATCCTAGGATCCCCTGATATACTGGTAATCCATCTGGGGGGTAATGACCTGGGTACAATCCCAGTTTTGGGTCTTGGGGATACCATAAGACAGGATCTGTCCAGATTGCGGATATTGTTCCCGAATGTTTGCATTATATGGTCTGAAGTTGTCCCTAGGAACAACTGGAGGTGTGCTCAGAGTCAGAGGGCATTGGAGAGATCTAGAATTAAGCTGAATAAGCGGGTCTCCAAGTTTATTTGGGGTACGGGGGGTATCGCGGTGCGCCACCGGATATTGAAAAAGATGCTGCCAATTTCTTTAGGAGTGATGGAGTGCATTTGACGGAAGTAGGGTTAGATCTGTTTAATCTGGCACTTCAGGAGGCGGTGGAGCAGGCCATGGCGGTGGGTGGGGGTCACCGCTGATGTAAGGGGTTAAACAGCGGTTCCTGTGGCGGGGTTGTCCTTGTCAATCCAATAGTTAAGGAGATGGAATCAGATGGACGGATAGGGGTCCCCTCCCTTAACCTCTGATCACGTGGTAGGTGATCGTAATGGTCGTGCCCACCGAGCTAACAGCTGGCTGGTGGTTAGCATTAAGTGGGCAAAATGCTGAGGTAACAGGGACGAGGGGGGAGGGGCTCCCCCTATAATCTGGAAGTTCTTATGAAGAACAAGTTGGCATTGTTTATGTTCAGCGGATTGGCAAGGTCTAGTGGTAGCTGTATGTGGTGTTATTTAATGTTAAAATATATATATATGTTTATATATATGTTTATATTTATCTTGATAATAAGTTATAAGATTAATAATAATGAATAAAAGGAGAAGTTTTGGCTCATACAGTTTACCATTGTTATATTAATAAATGCTGTGGCCTATTATACTCCAGATACGTCTTGCGTCTTTTATTGGGGGTCTGGGGTTGGGGGTACCTGGTTACATCAGTAAGGAACATTCCACTCTGCTACATACAAGGCCCAAATTGTGATGTTGAGGCAGCTCATTGAATATTTAAACTGCTTATATTATATTTAAGAAAACCTGAAGAAAGAAAATGTCTGTTTTTTTCAGCTTCTAAACACACTCATTATAATATAGTGAAAATGTCATTAATTTTTAATCATGCAGATATAGTCACACTCAATGTTCCCGATTTCCATCTATCTGTAACATTCTGTGGCAAGTTAACAAAGATCCCTAAGCAACTCAATGGAAATTGCATATCAGACAATGATGGTTTAACACTAAAATTAGAAAGAGGTACAACTATATATTATATTCCCAATCCAGTAAAAAACATTATTTAGCATGTAAAAACTATTTCCCATGTAGATGTTATTAGAGTATGTACATGCCAGAAAGACAAAATATACATATGTGCACATAAACTTGCTCTCAAGGCATTCTCCTGGGAGCTTTGCTCAGCATTAATCTCAGGTGGTACCTTACACAGTCGTTTGTGACTATGTACAGTGTGACAATATCAGGACAAGGCTTAGTACCAGTCACTATATTCTAGACATGAAATGACAGGAGATGGATGAAAATAATGTTATCAAAAATGTTAAGGTTGACTATTTTGGAAATCATATGATTTAAACCTGTTTTATCCCATGCATTGTTAGGCACATATCTTGAGGATACAATTCAATTGTAGATGTGTTACTCCACATTCTCAGACTCCGCAGTCTGTTTGGCCAGCAATCAGTAGGCATGTGGACAAAGTGCAGATTCAAGGTATAAAAGGGATAATCTAACAAATGGTCAGGTAGGTCCAAGTTCAGGACAGGCAGAGGTGGTCATCTTAAAGAAATAGGCCAAGGTTAACCAAGAAAACAATTAGCCAAGGTATAAATGAACCAGGGGAATAAAGCATGCCAAGGTGTTTGGGAGATGGCAACAGAGCAACTATGTACAATTGCAGATGCAGCTCTTTATGGTTTAGACTACAGGGTAAGTGCTGGAATTGTCAGTGATGACATCAGTCTCCATACCAAAAATGGTATGTCCCATGTTATAAGTGATGCCTGCATTACTGGAGGTGGAAAACACATAAAAAATGACTGATCACTATCGGGTGAGACATTCAAATAAAATCTTCACTATATTTTAATATTACATTTGGTTTATGAATAAAATTAATGCATCAGGACAATACAATTACCTCAAGATTAAAACCATTACTCGTACAATCACAACATCACATAGATTAAAGAGGTAACGGCAAACCATAAACTTCCATCTGCTGCTCACTAATTTCTGCCAGGCCTCGAAATAGTCAAATTTGGCAGAATGGGAAGTCTATTTCTATCATGTACTTTGTATCACACAAGCCTTTGATCTGCCTCATGTTAAAACAAGTTAAAATATCTGTCAGCGACAAGGTCAGCTGTGGCACTCGCCAAAAAAAGGGGCAGATTGCACAACAGAGAGGATATCAAGAGTTCTCCGTACAGGAAAACATCAGCAGATGTAGACAAGATTTTAATAGCTACATAAAGAGAAATGCATGACAACCTCATTAGGAGAACCATAATGGCCTGGCAGGAAATTTCATGGAAGACAATATATCAATGTCTCATTTGTTACAACATCACAAACGATACTAGCTAGCTTTTCTTATAATCTTTTATTGTTTTCTGTGGGCCTACACAACAACACCACCCTATGAATCCAGGCTCCATGTGAGCTCTCTCACAGTTGCTGACATAACTCTGTAAAAACACAAGTACAAGAGCTGGTGAAGTGACAGTAATAAAACTGCAGTTAGCAGGCTTCCCCGCTGATACCCTTGATACGGTACATTAAGGGCATTGCTTTTTATTTTGCAGTAGGTCTGAGGACCACTCTTCATGATGCAAGCATCTGCAGGATGAGGTCAGGCTGTCAATGCACACTGAGCCCAGGGGTCTCAAACCATCTGCCAGTAAAAGAGCAAAAGCAGGGATCTAAATGGTGCCGTAAGAAACTGTTTAAAGTCATCAATCAAATAGCTGCAACAATAATTATTATTAATTTCACCCACTGTGCAATTTTCCTAAGTTTGGAAATGATACCCACAGGAATATTTAAAACTTTCATTGTGTCTACAGAACACACAGTGAGTGGTAAGTAACAATCATAACAATCAAACAAGGAAACAATAGCAGCTAAACACACTGGTCATCAAGCATCAACAACATTAAAAATACCGATAAAAAGCATAGGTATGATTAATAGAATAATACACATGTGCATGGCAGAATACCGATAGCTCTGTCTCTTTCCTCCACAACCACTAGAGGTATTTATTGCTAATCTTTCTGGTAATCAAAGGGTTGACCTTTAATGTCTTTAATGTGATGATGAAGTTAAGAGCTTACACCAGGGGCGTTGCTAGGTCAACAAATGATCAGGGGCTTGAGCCCAGATGAGCACAGTCGCACACAATCTCACCCCGTCTCTCTCTCTCTCACGCACCCTGTCTCTCTCACTCTCTTTCTAACACACACCACCTCTCTCTCTCACACTCTCTCCCTCTCTCTCACACACTCTCCGTCTCTCTCTCTCTCTCACACACTCTCCGTCTCTCTCTCTCTCTCACACACTCTCCGTCTCTCTCTCTCACTCACACACTCTCCGTCTCTCTCTCGCTCACACTCTCCGTCTCTCTCTCGCTCACACTCTCCGTCTCTCTCTCGCTCACACTCTCCGTCTCTCTCTCGCTCACTCTCCGTCTCTCTCTCTCTCGCTCACTCTCCCTCTCCCTCTCTCTCTCTCCCACACTCTCCGTCTCTCTCTCCCACACTCTCCGTCTCTCTCTCCCACACTCTCAGTCTCTCTCTCCCACACTCTCAGTCTCTCTCTCCCACACTCTCAGTCTCTCTCTCCCACACTCTCCGTCTCTCTCTCTCTCCGACACTCTCCGTCTCTCTCTCTCTCCCACACTCTCCGTCTCTCTCTCTCTCTCCCACACTCTCCGTCTCTCTCTCTCTCTCTCCCACACTCTCCGTCTCTCTCTCTCTCTCACACACTCTCCGTCTCTCTCTCTCTCTCACACTCTCCGTCTCTCTCTCTCTCTCACACTCTCCGTCTCTCTCTCTCTCTCACACTCTCCGTCTCTCTCTCTCTCTCTCTCTCTCTCACACTCTCCGTCTCTCTCTCTCTCTCTCTCTCTCACACTCTCCGTCTCTCTCTCTCTCTCTCTCTCTCTCTCACTCTCCGTCTCTCTCTCTCTCTCTCTCTCTCTCTCACACTCTCCGTCTCTCTCTCTCTCTCTCTCTCTCTCACACTCTCCGTCTCTCTCTCTCTCTCTCTCTCACACTCTCCGTCTCTCTCTCTCTCTCTCTCACACTCTCCGTCTCTCTCTCTCTCTCTCACACTCTCCGTCTCTCTCTCTCTCTCTCTCTCTCTCACACTCTCCGTCTCTCTCTCTCTCTCTCCGTCTCTCTCTCTCTCACACTCTCCGTCTCTCTCTCTCTCACACTCTCCGTCTCTCTCTCTCACACTCTCCGTCTCTCTCTCTCTCACACTCTCCGTCTCTCTCTCTCTCTCTCTCACACACTCTCCGTCTCTCTCTCTCTCTCTCTCACACACTCTCCGTCTCTCTCTCTCACACACTCTCCGTCTCTCTCTCTCACACACTCTCCGTCTCTCTCTCACACTCTCCGTCTCTCTCTCCCACTCTCCCTCTCTCTCACACTCTCCCTCCCACTCTCCGTCTCTCTCTCCCACAGCGTCTATCTCCCACAGCGTCTATATCTTTCTCACACACACTTACACATACACAACCTGACACACACACCCTCATACACTTATGCAAACACCCTGACACACACACACCCTCATACACTTATGCAAACACCCTGACACACACACACCCTCATACACTTATGCAAATACCCTGACACACACACACCCTCATACACTTATGCAAACACCTTATGCAAACACCCTGACACACACACCCTCATACAAACACCCTGACACACACACCCTCATACACTTATGCAAACACCCTGACACACACACCCTCATACACTTATGCAAACACCCTGACACACACACTTATACACATTGCTTCACCCACACAGTCACACTTACACACAGACACTAACACACATTTTTTAATATTTAAATAAAAAAAAAAAAAAAAAACCTTATAGCGTTGGTCCCTCTCCCTGCTAAATACCTTTGTTTGCAGGGAGGAGGACGGGGCACTTACTTTCTTCTGCCGGATGTCCCATCCGGCGCGCAGCCAGACTCACAGTGCGATGGGGCGGAGCTTGCACCCGTCACGCTGTCAGTATGGCCAGGAGGTGCGGTCACCGCAGGCACTTGCCTGTGGGCCGCACCTCCAGGAGGAGGGGCCAGCAGCAGCGCCTCTACTCCTCACCCCCCCCGCACGAGCATAAACCTCCGATTCTGGGACTATGTCCCAGACGGGGGAAAGCTCTGCGGGGGAGATTTTTTATTTTTAAACAGTGATAGCCCTGGAGTCTCGGGACAAAAGTATGCTTTAGCCCCAGAGTCTCCATTCGGGGCTATGCACTGGAGATTCGGGGCTATAGCCCCAGTAGCCCCCCCCTAGCGACGCCTCTGGCTTACACAACACATTTATTTAAACATCAATGCATATTTTTGCAGAATTTGGACATGTTGCAGCCTATTGGTACCACAGAGAATAATATTAAGTAATCGACAATATAATATGTCGGTTTCACAAATGTATTGCCTTTTTCACTTTGGTAAATGTACATTTTTATTTTTACATCACTCTTGAAGCCGCAAAATATACTTCAGTTTTGTTCACAAAAAACAACATACATGCCTTTTGAATATTGAATTCACTAATGCCGTGTTTGCTTAAAAAATTCAACATTCATGTGTACTAGACATGTGCATTCGTTTTCGGACGAATGCATTTTCGGACGAAAATAGCATTTTCGTCCATTCGTCCGAAAAACGAATAACGAAAATTTTAACTAACAAAATCCGAATGAACGAATGGTTAATAAACGAAAATCATTCGTTCATTCGTCCATTCGTCCATTCGTGCTATTGGCATTCTAAACCGAAATAGAGTCGGTTTACAATACCAATAGCATTGTACTACATTCCATAAACCGACATGAATGACTTTCGGTTTATGGAATGCATGTAATGCTATTAGCTTCCTATAAACCGAAATTGAGTTCCCATTCATACGAATAGGTCAATTGACCTATTCGTATGAATGGGGACTCTTTCGGTTTATAGAAAGCCAATAGCAGCATGTATTCTATAAGCCGAAAGTCTTTAAAACAAACTACGTTCGGTTTATAGAATACATGTAATGCTATTGCTGTTCTATAAGCCGAAAGACATTCGGCTTATAGAACAGCAATAGCATTACATGCATTCTATAAACCGAACGTCGTTCGTTTTAAAGACTTTCGGCTTATAGAATACTATTGGCATTCTATAAACCTAACTAGAGTCCCTCCTCATTCATAAGAATTTCTTATGAATGGGGACTCGACTCTAGTTCGGTTTATAGAAAGCCAATAGTATTCTATAAGCCGAAAGTCTTTAAAACGAACGACGTTCGGTTTATAGAATACATGTAATGCTATTGCTAAACTATAAACCGAACGACTTTCGGTTTATAGAATAGCCATAGGATTGCATGTAGTACATAAGCCGAAAGTCTATAAACCGAAAGTCGTTCGGTTTATAGGCTGTCGGCATTTAACTATACAGAGACAGAGTCTCCATTCATAAAATTATGAATGGAGACTTTGTCTCCGTGTAGTAAAATGCCGAAAGTCTATAAACCGAACGATCGGTTTATAGACTTTCGGCTTATGTAATACATGTAATCCTATGGCTATTCTATAAACCGAAAGTTCGGTTTATAGAATAGCAATAGGAATACATGTATTCCATAAGCCGACAGCCTATAAACCGAACGTTCGGTTTATAGGCTGTGGGCATTTTACTACACGGAGACAAAGTCTCCATTCATAATTTTATGAATGGAGACTCTGTCTCTGTATAGTTAAATGCCGGCTTTTAACTATACGGAGACAAAGTCTCCATTTATAATTTTATGAATGGAGACTCTGTCTCCGTATAGTTAAATGCCCACAGCCTATAAACCGAACGTTCGGTTTATAGGCTGCGGGCATTTAACTATACGGAGACAAAGTCTCCATTTATAATTTTATGAATGGAGACTCTGTCTCCGTATAGTTAAATGCTATTGTATTCTATAAACCGACTCTATTTCGGCTTATAGAATGCAATAGTACTACGAATGGACGAATGAACGAATGATTTTCCTTTATTAACCATTCGTTCATCCGGCTTTAGTTAGCTTAGCATTTTCGTTCTTCGTTTTTCGGGCGAATGGGCGAAAATGCAATTTTCGGACGAAAATGCATTCGTCCGAAAACGAATGCACATGTCTAGTATATATTCACATGTAAATTGCTTTTTAAATAAAAAATTATGATATAAAAAAATCTTGTTTTTATTTCCTTTTATGTGACAATGCTGCCTCTCTCTTTCCCTTGCCCCCAGATTTGTCGCTCTCCCCCCCTTAGTGTTGTCTCTCTCTCACCCTCCCTTTGGCTCCCCCCTCGCTCCCCTTGTGTCTGTCTCTTCCCCCCTTCCCTCCCCTTGTTTCTCTCTGCCCCCCCCCCCTTGTTATTCTGTCCCCCCCTCACCTGTTTCTTGCTCCCTGGTGGCTAGTGGGGGCAGCCGGGGGATGTATGCACTATACATAATAGACGGAAGTGTCGGGCAGCATGGAGGTTGTCTGCACGATTCGTGCAGACATCCCCCAGCTGCCCGATTCTCCCTGGTGGCTAGCGAGGGAGCGGAGGATGTCTGCGCGATGAGCGAGACCTCTCCTGCTGCCGCCCGGCATGACCGCCGGGACTTCTATGATGAAGCTGGGTACTTCCGGCTTCCTCATAAAAGTCCTGGCTGTCGTTCCGGGCGGCAGCAGGGGAGGTCTCGCTCATCGCGCAGACATCCACCGCTGCCTCGCTAGCCACCAGGGAGAATCGGGCAGCTGGGGGATGTCTGCACGAATCGTGCAGACAACCTCCATGCTGCCCGACACTTCCGTCTATTATGTATAGTGCATACATCCCCCGGCTGCCCCCACTAGCCACCAGGGAGCAAGAAACAGGTGAGGGGGGGACAGAATAACAAGGGGGGGGGGCAGAGAGAAACAAGGGGAGGGAAGGGGGGAAGAGACAGACACAAGGGGAGCGAGGGGGGAGCCAAAGGGAGGGTGAGAGAGAGACAACACTAAGGGGGGGAGAGCGACAAATCTGGGGGCAAGGGAAAGAGAGAGGCAGCTTTGTCACATAAAAGGAAATAAAAACAAGATTTTATTTATATCATAATTTTTTATTAAAAAAGCAATTTACATGTGAATATATACTAGACATGTGCATTCGTTTTCGGACGAATGCATTTTCGTCCGAAAATTGCATTTTCGTCCATTCGCCCGAAAAACGAAGAACGAAAATGCTAAGCTAACTAAATCGAATGAACGAATAGTTAATAAAGGAAAATCATTCGTTCATTCGTCCATTCGTAGTACTATTGCATTCTATAAGCCGAAATAGAGTCGGTTTATAGAATACAATAGCATTTAACTATACGGAGACAGAGTCTCCATTCATAAATTTATGAATGGAGACAAACGTATAGTTAAAAGCCGACAGCCTATAAACCGAACGTTCGGTTTATAGGCTGTGGGCATTTAACTATACGGAGACAGAGTCTCCATTCATAAAATTATAAATGGAGACTTTGTCTCCGTATAGTTAAAAGCCGGTGTTCTGACAAATTTCTGGAGCAAATTCTCCTGCGCAATCGCAGGAGAATTTGCTCACTGCGCATGCGCATAAAGTTACAGCTGATAACTCAGCTGTAACTTTGTGACCACCGTGCATGAGACAGCTGCGCAACCCACCTCCCGCCCCCTCACACCCGCCGCACACCCCTTCTTACCAGATCATCGACCACAGCGATACACAGCGCATGCGCACGCCTATCCAGCCGTTTGGGAATGCGCGCGTCCGTTGTTGTGTTCTTAAGGTGGTAAGTAACACGGGGCGTCGGGACATAAGGGGGCAAGCATCCTGGTGAGGGCTGCCTCATCTTGATGGGATTTGTGATCCTCCTGCTGTATTATTGATGCAGCAGGAGGATCACAAATCCCATCAAGATGAGGCAGCCCTCACCAGGATGCTTGCCCCCTTATGTCCCGACGCCCCATGTTACTTACCACCTTAAGAACACAACAACGGACGCGCACATTCCCAAACGGCTGGATAGGCGTGCGCATGCGCTGTGTATCGCTGTGGTCGATGATCTGGTAAGAAGGGGTGTGCGGCGGGTGTGAGGGGGCGGGAGGTGGGTTGCGCAGCTGTCTCATGCACGGTGGTCACAAAGTTACAGCTGAGTTATCAGCTGTAACTTTATGCGCATGCGCAGTGAGCAAATTCTCCTGCGATTGCGCAGGAGAATTTGCTCCAGAAATTTGTCAGAACACCGGCATTTAACTATACGGAGACAGAGTCTCCATTCATAAAATTATAAATGGAGACTTTGTCTCCGTATAGTTAAAAGCCGGCATTTAACTATACGGAGACAGAGTCTCCATTCATAAAATTATGAATGGAGACTTTGTCTCCGTGTAGTAAAATGCCCACAGCCTATAAACCGAACGTTCGGTTTATAGGCTGTCGGCTTATGGAATACATGTATTCCTATTGCTATTCTATAAACCGAACGTTCGGTTTATAGAATAGCCATAGGATTACATGTATTATATAAGCCGAAAGTCTATAAACGGATCGTTCGGTTTATAGGCTTTCGGCATTTTACTACACGGAGACAAAGTCTCCATTCATAATTTTATGAATGGAGACTCTGTCTCTGTATAGTTAAATGCCGACAGCCTATAAACCGAACGACTTTCGGTTTATAGACTTTCGGCTTATATAATACATGTAATCCTATGGCTATTCTATAAACCGAAAGTCGTTCGGTTTATAGAATAGCAATAGGAATACATGTATTCCATAAGCCGACAGCCTATAAACCGAACGTTCGGTTTATAGGCTGTCGGCATTTTACTACACGGAGACAAAGTCTCCATTCATAATTTTATGAATGGAGACTCTGTCTCCGTGTAGTAAAATGCCGACAGCCTATAAACCGAACGTTCGGTTTATAGGCTGTCGGCTTATGGAATACATGTATTCCTATTGCTATTCTATAAACCGAACGACTTTCGGTTTATAGAATAGCAATAGGAATACATGTATTCCATAAGCCGACAGCCTATAAACCGAACGTTCGGTTTATAGGCTGTCGGCATTTTACTACACGGGGACAAAGTCTCCATTCATAATTTTATGAATGGAGACTCTGTCTCCGTGTAGTAAAATGCCGACAGCCTATAAACCGAACGTTCGGTTTATAGGCTGTCGGCTTATGGAATACATGTATTCCTATTGCTATTCTATAAACCGAACGACTTTCGGTTTATAGAATAGCAATAGGAATACATGTATTCCATAAGCCGACAGCCTATAAACCGAACGTTCGGTTTATAGGCTGTCGGCATTTTACTACACGGAGACAGAGTCTCCATTCATAAAATTATGAATGGAGACTTTGTCTCCGTGTAGTAAAATGCCCACAGCCTATAAACCGAACGTTCGGTTTATAGGCTGTCGGCATTTTACTACACGGAGACAAAGTCTCCATTCATAATTTTATGAATGGAGACTCTGTCTCTGTATAGTTAAATGCCGACAGCCTATAAACCGAACGACTTTCGGTTTATAGACTTTCGGCTTATGTAATACATGTAAACCTATGGCTATTCTATAAACCGAAAGTCGTTCGGTTTATAGAATAGCAATAGGATTACATGTATTCCATAAGCCGAAAGTCTATAAACCGAAAGTCGTTCGGTTTATAGACTTTCGGCTTATAGAATACAAGTAATACTATTGCCTTTCTATGAACCGAACGAGAACCCCATTCATAAGAATTTCTTATGAATGGGGCTCTCGTTCGGTTTATAGAAAGCCAATAGTATTACATTGTATTCTATAAAACGAACGAAAAAAATTAACGAAACGAAAATAATGAACGAATTTCGTCTGAAACGAATGCACTAATGAACGAAATTCGTTTTAGACGAAATAAATAACATTTTCGTCCGAATGGACGAAAACGAAACGAAAATTTTAGTTTTGCACATGTCTAATGTGTACTTCTGTTCTCTTGAAAGGTCAAAGATGTACTAGGCTGAACCTTGTCTGCACAGCTCCATGAAGCAGAAAGAAGAACTCTGAAAATCAGAAATGTGGGTTCAGATAAAAAGAGAAATCTGAACACTGGAAAAGGCAGGTGAATGGAACATTAGCTAAATACATCTCTCGAGACCTTTAAAAACAGTGCATGAACAGCACTTTTCTCTTCCAAAAGGTAATTACCTGATCATATTTAGATGGATCCACTACTGCTTAACTTTGCACTAAAACTAAAAATATATTGTATTGTTAATATTTTTTTTCCCTATGCGCTTTATCATATGGATTAAGTTATAGTAGAGGCAGAAAGAAGGTCTTCTAACTCTAGTCTAGCGATTTCTGACTTGGGGATGTGAGTATCTCAGGCAAAGGTGGTGGAATTCATGGTGTTGGCATGTATATTCAATTTACTTTATTGTTATAGTAAGAGGCTTACAAACAGAAGCGGGACAATGGTGCATTGACAAGCAATGCAGCCATCCACACCATGGACATGAAATAGTACTGTGATAGACGTGGAATCATGGTAGGAGGGTACATATAATGTAACAGCTGTGATAACCGGCGATGTTATGTGAACCAATAGCTGGCATGACATCACCGGCATTGTTATACCACAAGAGTTGTCACGGCAGTGTATAAAATTATATAGGATAATGGTGCATATATGTATATGAGGCTATTCCCTAAGTTTTATTGAGGTTACTAAGTAACATATGTGATATGTGTATTTTATACTACATGTTGTGTCCACTGATGTGGAAATTGCACCATTTATGCCATAATAGCATATTATATTATAATTATAATCATTCTTTTTTTTAGTAATAAATGATGCTATTATGGTATGTTAAAACTACATATATATATATTTTCTTATATATGATTCATTTATGTCATTGTGTGGCCAATTTCCATACAGACAGACAAAAAGGCATTGCTGTAGGCAGCCCTGAAATAAGCTGAGGTCCTCCACATAAAATAAATGTAGAGGACCAAGGCTTATTTTGGGACCATATGGGTCGGTCCTCTCTGTAGAAGTGTAGGGGGAGGACTGAGGCTGAAATTTCAGCCAAACTCCTTTGCAGTGACATTTTTGGGGACTAATTTCTTGTAATAAAAATAAGGAACCTATTTCTTCCAAAACAAATACGTAAACAAATAAAATTAATTTATGATGAAACAGATTAGGAGGAGTAACATGAGTGAACATTGTTAATATATATCAAATTACATACTTAACACATCAATGGATGTTCAATACTTATAATCTGGGTCCTGTTCACCCCTAACCTCATGACAGATTCGGTCACCATGGCCTTCAGTAGCTCCTCCTCGAAGTCCATCAGGTCAGCTGGCTCTGGAAAACTGTCACCAGGGTGTCTGGTGTTGGTGGTTGCCATGGTTAGCTTCCTCTTCACCTGCCTCTTGATATAGGTGTATTTGAAACATATAGTAGGATATTGCAATTTGTTTACTATCACAATGATCATGTGTTCATGTTATCCTATTTACACAAATACTGTCTATCTATACGTCTCTATATAATTTTCTATACATGTATGTACATATTGATATCTACATAAACATGAACCTATGTACATGTGCTACTACAGATCTACAACTACACAGACATTGACTTGTACTGCAACCTGGAATGCAACACCCATTACACTTAGCTGCTTTCAGCAATTTTTTTATACATGTTAACTGCTGCAATGTGCTGTTTCCTTACCCTCTCTCCAGCTAACATTCTTTGCACAGCTACAGTTCTCTACACAACTGTTTACAGCAGCCATTTTAACATGGGCAGCAACCTTGACACAGCTAGTACAGGTGTTATAGGGACTACAGGTGTGTAAGCTATGTGTGTAGTGTACTTTTACATTATATACATCTACGTAAAGAAGTTTTTTTTTTAAATGCACTTACCTTTCCTTCACCACCTCCACAGACGGGTTATTCCCTCCAATTTCGCTGACTACATCTACGACCTCCTGCCAGATGTCATCCCTCCTCCTCAGGCTTATCTTCTTGGCTGCTGTTCCTATCACCCAGCTGTATTGCTGGCAAAGGCTTCTCACTAATGCCCTATTCTCCTCCAACAAAATGTCTGTGCTTTCCTCTTGCCTTTCTCCTTCTCCTGCTACCAGTGTCCTGTCCACCCATCCCCTACTGAGCTTCTTGGCTTGATGGTGGTCTTGACATTTATACACAGATTCTTGACAGTGGTTAGCTGTAATTTGATAGTAACAAGATTTTGTTTTGTTTTATTGAAGCTAGGCCTATTTCCTATTGAGGTTTGGTGCTTTATGCGTTTAGGTATTTCTGAAATATTTTTTAAAAGTGCGAATGCTCCCATAGGATATAATAGGGATTTTGATTTTCGTTTCAGTGCATTTCGGGCAACTGTTGGCTGCTTTCAATTTTTGTGAGTTATCAGTGTGGAATCGGCTCTGATTTCTGAACTGTGTAGCTCAATATTCAGGTTGATTCGCCACAACAATGTGATCCGAATACAGCTACACTTCGGAAGCACCATTTTGAAGCTTGACCTTACAGTGCATTCTACTTCCTTACTTTTATTTATTTACTTTTTGTTTTTGAATTTGTTCTTCTGTAATTTATTGCCATGATTTCTTTGGTTTTATGCATTTGCTAATTTGTTTATCTGATGCTATACTTTACTTTCTTGCTTAACCGCCTGGTGTTTTTAAGTGTATTGCGTGAATAAAGTATGCAACAGATGCATGTGTTACAAAAATATCATGGTGTTATATCTCTGTAATGTACTGTTTTAAACAAGCAAACCAGTAGGCATAGGTACTTAGTTCCAATGTTTAGTTTGTATAAACAAATCAGCTACTTAATCAAAATCTTTACTGGTACATTTTTCCATTACCAAGAATGTTAACGTTGACTGTTCTTTTTAATAAAATAATTATTTTTGCTTGGCATCACTAAAAACCGAGAGCAGAACTACACCTGTAACTTACAATAATATAAACACTAATCACATTGTAAATAACAGTTGATATCTGTCTTAACAATGACGGTAAGAAATAGAAATGCTGTTACCACTTGGCACTCCGACAGATACCTATTTTTTTCAATCACAGGATGATGAGGTTATCAGAAAGGGTCAAAACTCCTTGAAACCCATTTTCAAATCATTGAGAAAGTCATGCTAATCCTGACCTTTCAGCATCCATAATTATGACTTGTATTAGCCCAGGCAATGTAAGGAAAAAGAGACAAAACCTACACGTTCAAAAGATTAATTGAATAGAGAATACCCACTCTTTTGTGCTTCAATGTTTGCAAAAGAGCAAACGAAGGCTTTGCATTGCCTAAAGATATCAAATTTTGAATAGCTCCAGCAGACACAACCTTCTAGCGACGGAATCAACAGAGACATCATGAAGGAACTCTTGCCTACTTTGCGTTGGACAAAATACTTGCTTCCTGTGATGCGGTGTCATGTGCTAAAGATCCCACCCTACAGCTTAAAGATTATTAAGGGAAATATTCATTTTACAGACAGCCAGCTAAAACACTTTCAGGAGTGATAGGCAAGTGATCTGTGCTAGGCCACCAGTGTCTGTGGTGAGGTCTGTACACGTCCATAGAACATCATTAAATTGTCGAGCAATGTTCGATCATGACCAGTATTGGTGCTTACCCCTACTTTCACAGTCTAGCCATAAAACAACACGGCTTTCCCAGGTACATACCTAATGTTCTGATGAAAAGTAGAGTGGTCTTTCCATTTTCTTTACCAATAATACCACATTACATTTAGCACCCTGCTAAACTATATGCATGCTAGTAAATTGGTTTCTGGATAAAGAAAGCCTGCATCTTGCTTAAAACCATTTTCCTCTCTAGCACTGGGTGAAGAGATATATGTTTATGAGCCTGATTTACACATAGTTTATTTTTTCACATAATGAGGAAAAATGGATTTAAAGTTACACATGACATATGCTTTCATTTTATGTGTTGTATTTGTTAAAACAGAATCTTTAGCAATAATCCTTTAGCCTGCTAAGTTGAAAATGTTAGGAATATTTATATTTTATAAAGCATGATGTGTGAAAAAAAATCCACAAATGTCAAAGCTTTTAGCCGTGCCACAGTAGCACAGAAATCCCATCAGTGCATGCTGCAGAATCCAGAGACTGACAACTACTGGAGTGATCAGAGAATCCCAAGCCTATTTGAACACACAAAAATGAGCATTGTTTATCTATCTAGCAAAACTCACACATGGCTGAGACCACACATAGCATAATGATCATTACGTCAGTTCATTTGTGATCTTAGTGTGAATGCTGCAAAGAAGATTAGGAGAGGTTCAGCTAGTCTAGGATGAGCAGCTATTTAAACTGATGAATGAACTACTTTGATTACAAATATGATTATGCTGTGAGTTGCCATCTCTCTACCCTGATACTGCCACAATACCAGAACATTACTGACCTCTTCACTATGACTCCAATTATAGTGTAGTGTGATGTGTAGCCATGGTTGGTGCCCATACATCAGCTATTAGCAAGGGCATACCTGAATTGTCAGGCACTCAAAGTGGCCTCATCTGACAGTGTGGACCCAGCTGCAAGTCCGTGCAGCAGGATTCACACACAGCTCATCTCGGGGAGGAACGATGAGCTGTTAAACTCAGGACATACTATGCCGTTCTACAAGCCTTCAGACACTAAAAGTAGGACGGTATAGAACGTCGTACAAGCGGGTTAAATGTAGTTTTCCTCTGTGTCACTTAACATACCAACAACACAAGTTATATGTTGTTTTTTAAAGGACAGTTCGAGCTTTCTGTGGATACAATATAGATATAAATAATCTACAATTTAGTATTCAAAATACATATAAAAGGGGGAAATTGTGAAAAAAAGTGTCCCAATAATATTATACACAACTAGTACAACACTGACCCACTTATCCCAACTAACTAACTAATACAAAGAAAAATATAGGTTCCCAGACCCAAAGAAAACAATTAAAAAAACCTCTGGATTCAGTACATACTTGAAAATGACAACTGAAACTGGAAGGAACAGCATTCCTTAAGGACAGGTGCCCAACTCCCCAAGAGCAAACAAAAAACAACACAGGCTCAGCACTTCAAATATGAGGTGAGTTTATTCCACAAAATGGCAACATTTCCAGTATCAAACCATAAAACAAGAAGTAAAAGGTCAAGTGAGTGGGATAACATAATCCAAATACAAATGTGTCAAAGTGATAGTGTAATAGTGACAGTGTAACATGGATGTACCATGTATATATAATAACATCATAGTATAAATACACTTCACAAATAGGTGAAAAGCAAAAAATATACACATATCAGGGGATTATCTACCAAAAGTGAATCAGTGAGATACTCAGTATAAAGTGCACAAAATTGTTAAAAACAACTTTGTATTATTGCGTTAATAGATTAAATACAATAATCAGCCCAGATTATAATGTTACAAAATATAAAAAAAGTATTTACATTTCACATCCATAATTATCAAAATACTTAGTGATACATTTGTATGTATGTTATATGTGAAAATATAAAAAATCTAATAAATAATCAATGCTGCCTTGGCACAGGCTGATTTAAGAAATGCACAGTGACAATAAGTAAAATGCTCTGAGTAATGAATGCCTTGGGAGTATCCCTGGCTGAATTAATTAATACACTAGTAACATGCTCTGAGACTGCCTGCCTTGGGTGGGTGCATTGATCCATTACTCAGAGCATGTTACTGTATATTACTCATTATTTTTCAGGGATACTCTCACAGCATGCATTGACTTATTACTCAGAACTGGTACTGTGTATTTTATATGTTAAAAAAGTATATACATTTCCCATCCAGTATTATCAAAATATTACGCAAAATTGGCAAATATAGTGGAACCATTCACCAATGTGCAGGCAGAGGCGCACTCTAATTAGGCAAGTTAGGCGGCCGCCTAAGGCCTCACACTAATGGGGGCCTCGCAGTTGCCTAACTTGTCTAATTGCCTTCAATCTGACAAGGGAACTTAACACAGCCGTTAAGCTCCCTGTCAAACTAACGTCGGCAGGTTAAGGGATGGCATGCTGCCTTCACTTCACTTCACTTCGATTCATTTTTATTTTTCCATTCATGTGTGATCGATCATGAGGCTCCGCCCCCAGTGTCAGCTCATCCAGCACACTTAGGAAAAGCCACCGGGCAGCACAGAAGCACCATCACAATGTGGTATGTAAGACCACTTCCACTTTGAGACACTCTCCTTCTGGCTGAGTGTTAGTGTGTGCTGGCTGAGCATGTCTGTGAGTGTTAGTGTATGCTGGCTGATTGTGTCTGTGGTCTGTGCTGACTGAGTGTTAGTGTTTGCTTGCCGAGTGTGTCTGTGAGTGAGTGTGTGCTGGCTGAGTGTGTCTGAATGAATGTCTGCTGGCTGAGTGTGTCTGTGAGTGTGTGCTGGCTGTTAAAAGTACACGCCAGTTCATCCTCATACTAGGGACAATGGCAATTTCACTTGTGCTTCTTCTTATTAGAAGCACTAGTGAAAACAAAAACGTTTAGTGATCCTTTAAGGCTGGTCTTCAAATATGAAATGCATGCAGTTCATTTTTATTATCTATTGAATATATTTTATTTAATTATGATTGTCCGTGAGGGCCTCATGTTCAAGTTTCGCCTAAGGCTTCACAAAGTCTAGAGAGGCCTCTGTGTGCAGGCACATCGAGGCTGTATCTACTTGTTTCAATATCCTTCTTGCTTTGCTTGCTTTATTATTTATGCTTATCCCAGCCCTGTTTCCATGTTTCCATTTCTGGTTTTTAGTTCTGCCTGTCATTATGTTCCATTCCAGGCATTTTCAGTTTCCTTCTACCTTGTTAGTTTGTTTCTATATAAACCACACCTGTTTCTATTCAGTCCTTTGCAGCTTTGTTTGTGTGCAATGTTAGTCTTCAGTTTCATGTGATTCAAATGCTAATATTCAACATCTAATTGACCAATAGGTGAACCAAACCACCACCATTTTACCATCTTTAGTGGGAGGCTAGTTTTGGTATTTATGTTTGTTCCTTTGTAATGTTCTCTTGTGTTCCTTAGCCCTGTCCTCTGTATGTAGTCTTAGTTATATCTGTGCCTGTCCCTTTACGTTCTGGATCACTGCCCTTTGTCTGTGCCCTGCATTAGATCTATGTAATGATCTGTATATCTGTGCAATATTTAACCTTAGTGTGGCTTCTGCTTTATCTTGTTTATATTTCGCCTCTGTCCTATAGCCCTGTATTCAGTTCTGTTCTGCCTTAGTTCCTTTATGCTTTTTCTCTGCTTGGTCTGTCTCTTGGTTTATTCTGTCCTAGCCTGCAACTTCCTACTTTCTTGTCAAGTTATTATCCATGCCTGCATGATATCTGCATGGTATTTAAGTCCAAGCCATGTATACTCTATACAGAAACTGCCTCCACAGTGCCTCTGTATGTGGCTGCACAAAACCTGAGCCCTAAGCTACCGGATAAGTGCAGTTACGCAGCACAAGACCCTGCATCCTAGCTCCTCATCCCAGGTGCTCAGGTCTATTACCATCCCGGACCCCGTTACATGCAGAGAGACCAGTGGTGGGATTCAGCTGGTTTGCACCGGTTCGTGCGAACCTATTACTAAAATTACAAGTTCACCGAACCGGTGCAAGCCGTAGACGAGGGCAAGGCTAGAATGGGAAAAATCTGTTGGGCTGTCTGCCCTGGGGCCACTTTGAGATGCAGCCACTCTACATAATTTTGCCGCAGTCAGACCAACTAGTTAAAGCAGCGATGGCTGCCGAATTAGTTAAAGCGGCGATGGCTGGCGAATTAGCTGAAGCCACTTTAACTAATTCTGCCACGATTGCTGCTTTAACAAATTCACCAGCCATCTCTGCTTTAACTAATTCGGCAGCTGTCACTACTTTAACTAGTTCGGCGACTGCCGCCGCTTTAACTAATTCATCTGACTGCTGACTTCCGGCGGCGGAGGCTGAATTAGTTCAAGCGGAAGTCAGCAAGGGGGGGGGGAATATAGGACGCACGAGGAGAAGAGAGGCACAAGAAATGAAAGGGGGGGGGGAAGACTACAGGGGGGAGAAGAAATACTACAGGAGGAGAGAGGAAAGACTACAGGGGGAGAGAAAGAGAGAAGGTAGACTATGGGGGGGGGTGAGAGAGAAGAAAGACTACAGGGTGGAGAGAGAGAGAGAGAGAGAGAGAGTGAGCAGAGAGACTACAGAGGGGATAGAGAGAGAAGAGAGACTACAGAGGGAACAGAGAGAGAGAAAGAAGTGAGACTACAGAGGGGAGAGAGAGACTACAGAGGGGAGAGAGAAGAAAGGCTACAGGGGAGGGGAGAGAGAAGGGAGACTACAGAGGAGAGAGTGAAGAGAGACTACAGAGGGGCGAGAGAGAGAGACTAAAGAATTGAGAGGGGATAGAGACTCCTGAAATGAGAGGGGAGAGAGACTACATAAATTGAAGTGAGAGGGGGAAAGACTCCACACATGAGGGGGGAGTGGAGAGAGAGACAGACATGGGGGGACAGGAAAAGACGGACAGACTGAAATGGGCAGTGCCAACATACTCTGGATCCACCCCTGCGGGGCAAGTCCTGTGGTGCAATCTCAGTGCTGGGGGTAAGTCCTGTCAGTGCAATCTGCATGCTGGCTCATTGTCATTGTATACAAATTTTATATACTTATAGCTTCATTGGCATGATATACCAAGTTTATATATTTATTGCTTCATTGGCATGATATACCAAGTTTATATATTTATTGCTTCATTGGCATGATATATCAAGTTTATATATTTATCGCTTCATTGGCATGATATACCAAGTTTATATATTTATTGCTTCATTGGCATGATATACCAAGTTTATATATTTATTGCTTCATTGGCATGATATACCAAGGTTATATATTTATCACTTCATTGGCATGATATACCAAGTGAATGTATTTATCGCTTCATTGGCATGATATTACAAGTTTATGTATTCAGTGCGAATTGGCAGGTGTTAATGTTAATGTTAATTAAATGAAATGTTGACGCTATATAAATGTGAAAAATAATAATAATCATTCTAACTCAGAGGCCTCTTCAAGTTTAGTGAACTGGAATTTGCAATTTAAGACCAGATTATCCAAACTGAAAGCATAGCTTACTTAGAGAATTATTCCAGCTTGTCTATTTAGGCCTTAAATTTCAATTCATCTGAAATAACCCACATTATATAAATTATAGAAAACGTTTTGCTGTTTGTTCTATTTTGTTTGATATTAGAGAAAAAAATATTACACCATGCTGGAAAGTCAGACATATATACATACACCAATGTCCCATGAAACAGAAAAATGAATGTAAAAATGAACAAAAACAAAATTCATCCATTTGGCAATTCGTTCAATTCGGCTTGTATAGCATTATTCATACAACAACTTAAGCCGAAATTCTGATGAAACTCAGATGAAATTAAGCCGAATTACCACATTTCAGAATTCAGATCAGAGTCATCAGACAGTCAGTATTCATTTTATTCCAGGCAACATACTGCTATGTAGAATAATACTAATCTGAGATGGGTACTGACTGTCTATTAGCATTACATACAACTAAAGCTCAATTGAACAAATTGCAGAATTCCACAGATCAGAATGACTGCAATGTTGTGCAAATGCCAGCATGCAAATTAACAAATGACCGAATGGATGAATTTTGTTAATTTCGTGTTCATTTATTCGGCTTTCGTTTGTTTTCCAATTCGGCATTGATTAATCGGTCAATTATACGAAAGAGCCATTTCGTCTGAATATGCATTTGTCCGAAAATGAATGCACAAGTTACACATTCTGAACAATCATTGTGTTTTCCAGGGCTGTGATTGTGTTAACTGAGGTTTCATATAAGAACCAGGATTTAATGTGTTTTGCTATACTGTTATCCAGTGGCTGTATTTACCTCCTCCATGTAGGAGGGAAGACTGTGTAGAGGAGATAGCCGGGGACACGGTGCAGCCAGGAAGTGAGTACTGGGGAATGGTGAGAGAAGGGTGCCATGTGAATGGAAAAACTAACAATGGCATATTAATGGAAAAAATTGACCGTGGCCTATTAATGGGTAAATTGGCTGTGGTATATTAATAAACTAACACTGGCATATAATATGCAAATAACACTGGCATATTAAAGAGCAACTTGGCTGTGGCATATTAATGGGAAAATTGGCTGTGGCATATTAATGGGCAACTTGGCTGTGGCATATTAATGGGAAAATTGGCTGTGACATATTAATGAACTAACTAACACTGGAATATAATGGGCAAGTAACACTGGCATATTAATGGGCAACTTGACTGTGGCATATTAATGGGCAAGTAACACTGGCATATTAATGGGCAAATAACACTGGCATATTAATGGGCAACTTGGCTGTGGCATATTAATGGGAAAATTAGCTGTGGCATATTAATGGGCTACTTGGCTGTGGGAAAATTGGCTGTGGAATATAATGGGCAAGTAACACTGGCATATTAATGGGCAACTTGACTGTGGCATATTAATGGGCAAGTAACACTGGCATATAAATGGACAAATAACAATGACATATTAATGGGCAAAGTGGCTATGGCATATAAATGGACAAACTAACACTGGCATATTAATGGCAATTTGGCTGTGGCATAATAATGGGCAAAATGACACTGGCATATTAATGGGCATATTAATGGGCAATGAATTCATCAGTACAGTTAAGTAACAGGAAAATTTACTTGCAGATTTTTTCCTTTTACTTCACTATACTTAATTGATTGATTGTCTTTGACCTTTTCACTCATTTGTCTTTGCACGTTTAAACACGTTTGTGTCTCCTTCCCACTTTTTGTTGCTCTACATTTATAAATACCTATGATTTCTATCACTGCCAAGAAATATCACTTTTTTACCATGGAACTTGTAGTGCCAGCTCTTTCTTGTCTTCATCGGCTCTTGTGTGTGGCAAAATTATGGGGCTCTTGTGTGTGACATAATTAATGGGGCTCCTGTGTGTGGTGTAATTAATGGGCCCCTGAATGTGGCATCATTTGTGGGACTTCTAAATGTGGCATAATTTATGAGGCTCCTGTATGGCATTTTTAATGGACCCTCTGACTGGCATTACTAAGCAATCTGTTTGATGTTGGAGGAAATCCAGGATGGTGACATCATGAGTTACCGCATCGGGTGACACTAACCCTAGTTTTTTTCCCTATTCATTGTTATGTTGTTCTGTTGTAATTTACTTACAATCACCTATGTGTTTCATTTTCCTTGTTTACCTTCATTTGACTTGTAGGTCTAATGCTGTGTAGAACGTCTGAAATAAATATAACCAAATGTGGACATTTGGAGGTGGATGTCAACCGAACAAATATGAATATAGGCCATATGTAATAAACACACTTTCTTATATACTATGTCATTATATACTATACATGTACACACAACATAAAAATGGAATAAAATCAAAATATTTAGAATTTCTGTAGCAGCTGACCTGCATTAACTGTATCAAAGTGCTCTTATGGCAATGACGGCTAGCTGAGAAAATTACAGTGCAAGTATTTCATTTAGCTATAGATTCCTAATCATTATCACTGTTAATTATACTGTTCTCTATTTTGCATATTTCACTACTGCATACAACCAGAGGGATTTCTCGGATTGCAAAATATGTCACACTGAGCAAACAACAGAAAAAGAACACATATATAACTATGATATTAACGCAAAAAAGTGAAATATTTCTTCTCCACTTAGGTGCTTATGTACTAAACAAGTGCTGTGGGGGAAAAAGGAGGTAAAACATGAGTAAGCGGCAATTTGCAACTATTTGTAACATTTTGCACTTTTTTTCCCTGATTTGCCCCTCTTCCATTTATGTTTATTTAGCATGCATTTTTACGGTTGCGCTAATAAACTATGATTATATTTGCTCTCGCTAAAGAGTGAATATGTTGTGAAAAATAATTCTTATATGCGTATGAAAATTACACCAGCTTTAGGAAGTGCTATCAAAAGAGGTTGAAAAAATATTCGCAAAATTGCCTGTTTTTATTCACAATTATGCCCATTTTTATTTGCAATTTGCTAGTATGTACAATTTGAGTGTTAAATGTTTAGTATATTGCAATAGGAGCAAAGCACAAAAATAGATTTGCACATAAAATATATTTGCGTTTTTTTAGTTCATGCCCCTCTAAGAAACCACCCAGATACACTTCCTTAGTCTCTCATTAAGTGATAGAAGGCATTCATTTTGTGTACAGTTGTCAGTAATTGTATTGGTTGAAATAGGTGACTAGACCACCAATACAATGGATTAAGTTTAAAGTAAAACTTTTAACGTGAACCCCTTCCCGAAACATGATGTGCCAGGCATGTCATGCAAAAACATGCATTTGGTGACAATTGACATGCTTGGCACTTCATGCCACATAAGCAGCTTCGAAGGTGTAGCTATGATGCCGCAATGTTGACACATCATGCCACACCCAAAATTTGCTCCCCCCTTTCCCCCAACAACAAACTACATGGAGAATCATTGCATGCTTATCTCCAAAAAGGTACATAGTTAGTAATAACATTTGATTTCTCTTGTTCCAGGAGAAAATATCTATATTTAACATGCTGACTAAACATAACATAATAATAATCCTAATAATTAAGGAAGCATTTATTATTTGAACTTAATAATCTTTAGATTAACATATATATTTTTAAATATATAAACAAAATATTGATATACATAACTACAGCTTACACGATTGTGTATTTTAAAAATGTTCAACATTATACAGGAAGAATGCTTGAATGGTTATTTGTAAATGTACATTCGAATTTCTGTGGTTCCCCATGTTTTTGCAGCAGTTGGCAAAATAGTATAATACATCCTGTGTATTAAATCAAATGTATTTCCTGCTTGCAAGGGTGTACATGGGTGAATGCAAGTGATTTGCCTCCAGACATTGCGCGAATCTTTGTCCAGATGGCTGGATACTCTGAATTAATCTTAAACAAGGTTTTAGCTGTTATTCCATTTTGAAATGGAGAGAATGGAAAATACCAATGAATAAAGTGGTTTATATCCCATACATTAGTATATAATATAATTCTAGCAAAACATGCATTTTTCAGTCAAAAACGTATTTACTCATGCTTCAGTTTGAAACACACAATAGGCAGAAAGCTACTCAGAGATGCTAAGAGCAAATATTCAAGCGAATCCAATACTGCATGGGTTAATCTGAAAATATACCTGGGTCCGTGACTAGAGCAATTTTTCCATTTTTGATATGATGTTGTGTAGATGTAATTTTTTTGTGTCATTTAACACACTCATACAAGGAATATGTACTTTTTAACAGTTAGTGCTTTCTTTGGATAATATATATATATATATATATATATATATATATATATATATATATAATCTAGCAATCAGAAATACAGCACAGGGTTAATCAGAACCTGCATGTATTAACTATAGTTAAATTAATATATTAAAGTAATATAATTAATATATTTAACAATGAACATAGCAAAAAAACAAGTTAAGTGAAATGAGTCCCATAAAGTAGGAAGAAAACCGTAAAATATTGTGATTAGCAGGTATTTATTTATTTTAAAGGAACAAATACTTTTTACAGGTCTCTCACTCTCTATACGTCACAACCAAACTGTACGGTAAATAAACTGGTTTGGAGGCAAAGTCAATATTTAAATCAGTCACACAAAAGATCCCTAACTACTAGTTTTAACTCAAATTATTCTATTGCAGTTTATAGGATTCAATGATGAGATGAATTAACACTGGTCATTGAAAAGACTCCATTGGCTTCCAGGAGAAGATGTCAGAGAGGGTTGGATTCCTGCTTAATTCTTCAGCATTTACAGGTGTTGTGTGAGGTTAAATGGGCAGTGATTAACAGTGACCTACCAATTTGCATAAGGTCCCACCAACCTTTTTTCAAATGACAGCAATCTTTTTGGGCATGCTTTGTACACTTTTTTACTTAAGTCCTACATAAGTTTATGAGAGTCAACAGGGCTGAGCTAATGTAGGAGCCTTAATTTCCTGACAGCTGTTGAAGACATTATTTTTCAACACAGACATATATATGCCAAGATAGGCAGATTTTCCTGATAATGCCATTATTTCATTTAGATCAGGAGAAGGCACATACTTTGTTTCCTGCTCCCACGTGACCTTTCTAATGAGTTATACAGATATCACGTATTGAGGTGTGCAAGCACAGTGTATGACATGAACCATCCAACAGCCCAGCAGGAATGCCTCTTCCATGATAGAAGAGTTAAGCATCAGGAGAGGACCATACATTAATGCACTTTATGTGTCTGCGTGACAGTGTGCCCAACTGTATATAACTCTGCCAAGTCTATTCACTAAAAAGTGAATGGCAGATGATATGGACAATTCATCTCACTGACTTAACTGTGCAGGGGCACAACTGGTGAGTCTCTTCTACTAGGAGAACACAGTTTGCCCTGCATCATGCATTTGTTAAGTAAATGAGACATTTAACTAGACATGTGCAAAACTAAAATTTTCGTTTCGTTTTCGTCCATTCGGACGAAAATGTTATTTATTTAGTCCAAAACGAATTTCGTTCATTAGTGCATTCGTTTCAGACGAAATTCGTTAATTATTTTCGTTTCGTTTTGTTTTATTCGTTCGTTTTATAGAATACAATGTAATACTATTGGCTTTCTATAAACCGAACGAGAGCCCCATTCATAAGAAATTCTTATGAATGGGGCTCTCGTTCGGTTCATAGAAAGGCAATAGTATTACTTGTATTCTATAAGCCGAAAGTCTATAAACCGAACGACTTTCGGTTTATAGACTTTCGGCTTATGGAATACATGTAATCCTATTGCTATTCTATAAACCGAACGACTTTCAGTTTATAGAATAGCCATAGGTTTACATGTATTACATAAGCCGAAAGTCTATAAACCGAAAGTCGTTCGGTTTATAGGCTGTCGGCATTTAACTATACAGAGACAGAGTCTCCATTCATAAAATTCTGAATGGAGACTTTGTCTCCGTGTAGTAAAATGCCGACAGCCTATAAACCGAACGTTCGGTTTATAGGCTGTGGGCATTTTACTACACGGAGACAAAGTCTCCATTCAGAATTTTATGAATGGAGACTCTGTCTCCGTGTAGTAAAATGCCGACAGCCTATAAACCGAACGTTCGGTTTATAGGCTGTCGGCTTATGGAATACATGTATTCCTATTGCTATTCTATAAACCGAACTTTCGGTTTATAGAATAGCCATAGGATTACATGTATTACATAAGCCGAAAGTCTATAAACCGATCGTTCGGTTTATAGGCTTTCGGCATTTTACTACACGGAGACAAAGTCTCCATTCATAATTTTATGAATGGAGACTCTGTCTCTGTATAGTTAAATGCCGACAGCCTATAAACCGAATGACTTTCGGTTTATAGACTTTCGGCTTATGTAGTACATGTAATCCTATGACTATTATATAAACCGAAAGTCGTTCGGTTTATAGAATAGCAATAGCATTACATGTATTCTATAAACCGAACGTCGTTCGTTTTAAAGACTTTCGGCTTATAGAATACTATTGGCTTTCTATAAACCGAACTAGAGTCGAGTCCCCATTCATAAGAAATTCTTATGAATGAGGAGGGACTCTAGTTAGGTTTATAGAATGCCAATAGTATTCTATAAGCCGAAAGTCTTTAAAACGAACGACGTTCGGTTTATAGAATACATGTAATGCTATTGCTGTTCTATAAGCCGAAAGTCTTTCGGCTTATAGAACAGCAATAGCATTACATGTATTCTATAAACCGAACGTCGTTTGTTTTAAAGACTTTCGGCTTATAGAATACATGCTGCTATTGGCTTTCTATAAATAATTGACCTATTCGTATGAATGGGAACTCAATTTCGGTTTATAGGAAGCTAATAGCATTACATGCATTCCATAAACCGAAAGTCATTCATGTCGGTTTATGGAATGTAGTACAATGCTATTGGTATTGTAAACCGACTCTATTTCGGTTTAGAATGCCAATAGCACGAATGGACGAATGGACGAATGAACGAATGATTTTCGTTTATTAACCATTCGTTCATTCGGATTTTGTTAGTTAAAATTTTCGTTATTAGTTTTTCGGACGAATGGACGAAAATGCTATTTTCGTCCGAAAATGCATTTGTCCGAAAACGAATGCACATGTCTACATTTAACTATGCATTGTCCATTTCTATCAGGAGACGCTCATAAAGTTTCCATCTTGGTGAGATGGCAGGTTCAGCTCTGTCTAGGGTATCTGGCTGTATAATGTCCATATTGCTGAGTTTGGCCAATTTCATCAAACACATGTGAGCAGTGTGTATATATTACAGTACAGAAATCGGTAATCACACTTTGATAGATTGGAATGAAGTCAGGCATAGCCTATGATTCGAAAATCACGCTACTTACAAAGCAACATACTTTTTTGGAATTCCTCTATTTATACATTCCCATCACAGTTATTTTGTTACAATAAAATCTGTGTAAGTTCAGTGACATGGATCTTCTCTCTATCTCGCTCTCTCTATATATATACTGAATCATATATTATAGTTCTTGTTCCTAGGTTATAATTACCTACATTTATGGGAAAAATAATATATATTGATTTGCAGCAGCTCTAAGGTTTAACCTTTGGGACCACATCAGATGAGTCTTTGTAACTGAAACCAGATGCTGAGTCCAGTGTTTGATGGGAAGATATTAATCTCTGCCAACTCAGATTTCTTGCTACATTGTTTAAAAATGCCGTCAAAGAAAAGCAAGAGACTAATATGCATTTTTATTTGTACGAATTAGCTTCACAATAGCGACATTTGAAACGTTTATGTATGGTAAATAATACAGGGTCCGTGTAAGATGGTTTGTGATTTTGAAGTGGCTGCTTTAAGGCAGAAAAAAACATAAAGAGATAAACTACCCCCGGTTACCATAATCCTTTAACACATAGATGCTTGGCATTACCCGAATCCAAAATGTATTCATTATTATTGGGTGGATAATAAACTGGTTGAAGTTCCTTACTATCACCAAATTTATCTGCTTGACAATTCAAGTTGCATGTATTCACATATTTATCCATTCACATCTGTTCTTATTGGTTCACTGAAGATTTTGACTACTTTAGATATGTGAATTTGTGAACACACGTGAGAACGACAGGGAATCAAGGTCAATGTCTAGCAAATGTATTCCTCTTTGAATTGACTCCACCGCTTTAATGAATTGACCGACCCACATCTCTGACTCAATGATGTATATTTTTAATTTATATAGGATGAAAACCATAAAATAGGATTAAGCAGGGTTTCTTTTTTCAATAGTGAAACAGTATCTACATTCCAGTTTATCCTTTAACCAGCAGTTGCCATGCTTTCCCAGAAAGAAGGAAGTCTGGTATTGTTAACAACTGTCTTTTTCTTCTGGTATAGCGAGAGATCCCCATTTTTACATGGGATCAACAGAGGGTACCTCTTCAGTTCCCAACTGGTGAAATCATAAACTGGCATGTACTATCAAATGTACATGCCAGTTTATCCTCATACTAGAGGGCAAAGCATTTTTTCGTGTGTGCTTCTATATTATAATCTAGAGGGTAATTTTTTAATAGTGAAAAAGTAAAAGTAACACAAGCACTTTGTGAGTCCATGAGCATTGTTTTTTTTTAATTTTTATTTAAAGGAATCTGACATTTATGTTGCTAATGGATAAAGTAAAATGATAGAATACAATTTGTTTATGGCAGTTATATGTAAAAAGATTCCAAAACTAGTAGATTAACCCCTTGGCGACACAGGACGGACTAGGTCCGTCCTGTGTGCCGAGGCGTTAGTGACACAGGACGGACCTAGTCCGTCCTGTGTCAAAACGAGCACTGAAAGCGGAGTTTTTCCGCTTTCAGTGCTCAAGCGGCATTGTAACGATGCTTCCGTATGGAAGCATCGTACAATGCTAAAAAAAATGCCCGTCGGCATTTCGATCGCTCCGGAGAGCGATCGAAATGCCGGTTTTAAAGGCATTTAAAAAATGAGCATAGGAAGCGAATCTTTCGCTTCCTATGCTCAGAAAGTGTTTCTGATTGCCTCGCAAGTCGAGGCAATCAGAAACACAAAAAAAAAATGCACGATCTTGGTCACTGAGTGACCAAGATGGCGCTGCCCTTCTAAGGGCAAGAGCACAGGAGGCAGGAAGTACCTGCTTCCTGTGCTCTCTGGCTGTCACACGATTGCCTCTTCACAGAGGCAATCAGTGACTGCCAGGCACACTGACAGGCAGTGGGGATGCTCTCCTGAACATCCCCACTGACTGGTCAGATCAATATTAACCCTATATTGATCTGACCAGTTATGATCTGCCTCCCTCTCCTCACATTTTTTTTAGTGAGGGAGAGAGACAGATCAAAGTTATAAAAGTAATTAAAAGTTAAAAAAAACAATAAATACACAACACACAAATAATAAAACAATAAAAAAAAAAATATTAAAGCAATTCCCTGTGTTTAACCCCTTCCCTGCCACTGATCTTGCATAAGCAGTGATCGTGCACATCAGCGCATTTATTTTTGCTGTTTGTGCATTTTTTAGGGGTTAATTTTTTTTGTACTGTAATTTATTACATGTAAAGTAAAAATATTTAAGATTTTTTTTTTTAAGCTGCCTGAGCACATAGCGATCAGTAACAGCGAATTAGTGGCAAAGGCGGTTTGGTGATTTCTCAATTAAGCTCACCATTCGCCCTGGTCAGATCAAAATGAATCGGATCAATATTCACAAATATTGATCTGCCTCCCTCTCCTCACTTACATTTTTGTGACGGAAAGAGACAGATCAGTATTAGTGATATAAAATAACATTTTATAAAATTGGCAGGTTTTATGAAAGTCTTTCACTGTGTATTAACCCCTTCCCTGCCATTCATCACTGTTTAAGCAGTAATCTTGCACAGCAACAGTATGTTTTGCTGTCTGCACTGTTTTATGGATTAATTTCTTTGTACTGTAATGTATTACAGTACTAGATAGGCTCTTCTAAGAGCTATTAACCCCTTCTTTGCTCGAGATCACTGCTTACGCACTGATTCTGAGGCCGCGGACTCAGGGTTCGATTTTGACCCTATTCAGCTTTCTGATACATCATCTAGCGATGTATCGGTGGCTGCTGAGCCCTTGCCACAAGTAGTGATGGGGGTCTACAGATAAAAAAATATATGGTTTGGTGGGGGTAAATTTCATTGGCTGGCTTCAAAGATATATCCCATAAAGGACACGGACGCAGGTTGACTACATGTCAAAATTCCAAGTTGGAATTTTGAGATGCGCATCTCACAAATGTTGCCTTCTAGCCAAAAACAAACCAACAAACCTATGCATGGGTGCTATCCCTGTACTCGGGAGATGTTGCTGAAAACATATTGGGTTGTTGTTTGGCAGTGACATATACCAGAATCTGTGAATTCATGCCTGAAGTACAATGCATGTGGAAAAAAAACTCCCAAAAAAGTACTACCACAAACTTTTACAAAGGCTGGTGGTAGAATTAGTACCTATACAGTATTAAAATACCACCATTTGAAATACCTTAGGATGTCTATTTTCCAAAAATATATGGTTTGATGGGGTAAAATTCATTGGACGGCTTCAAAAATGTTCCAAATGGAACATGGGCGCAGGCTGACTACATGTCAAAATTCCAGGTTGGAATTGCGCACCCCCTAAATGTGGAATTTTAGACCCAATACAAACCAACAAACCTATGCATGGGGGGTATCCCTGTACTCAGGAGATGTTGCTGAACACATATTGAGGTGTTGGTTGGCAGTGGCAAATACCAGAATCTGAAAATTCCTGCCTGAACTACAATGTGTGTGGGGAAAAAATGACATCCCATCCCTTTGACATAGGTTGGTGGTAGAATTAGCACTTGGAAAGTGTTAAAATACCACAATTTTAAATACCCTAGGATGTCTAGTTTTCCAAAATATATGGTTTTATGGGGTAAAATACTTTGACAGGCTTCAAAAGTGTCCCAAATGGAACATGGGCGCAGGCTGACTACATGTCAAAATTCCAAGTTGGAAATGCACCCCCCCCTAAACGTGGCCTTTTAGCCCCCAAATAATCTAACTAACCTACACATGGGTGGTATCCCTGTACTCAGGAGATGTTTCTGAACACATATTAAGGTGTTGTTTGGCACTGACACATAATAGGATCTGTGAATTCATGCCCGATGTACAATGAATGTGAAAAACAAATTACTATCCATAACATTGACATAGGCTGGTGGTAGAATTAGTGCATGAAAAGTGTTAAAATACTACCATTTGAAATACCCTAGGGTGTCTAGTTTTCAAAAATATATGGTTTTGTGGGGTAGAATACACTTTTTGGCTTCAAAAATGTCCCAAATGGGACAAGGGCGCAGGTTTTCTGCACGTCAGAATTCCAAGTTGGAAAACCAAAAAGCGCACCTCTCAAATGTGGCCTTTTAACCCCCAAATAACCTAACCAACCTATACATGGGTGGTATCCCTGTACTCAGGAGATGTTGCTGAACACATATTGAGGTGTTGTTTGGCACTGACATATAACAGGATCTGTGAATTCATGCCCAAAGTACTATGTATGTGAAAAAAAATTACTATCCATAACATTGACATAGGCTGGTAGTATAATTAGTGCATGGAAAGTGTTAAAATACTACCATTTGAAATACCCTAGGGTGTCTAGTTTTCAAAAATATATGGTTTTGTGGGATAGAATACACTTTTTGGCTTCAAAAATGTCCCAAATGGGACATGGGCGCAGGTTTTCTGCACGTCAGAATTCCAAGTTGGAAAACCAAAAAGAGCACCTCTCAAATGTGGCCTTTTAACCCCCAAATAACCTAACCAACCTATACATGGGTGGTATCCCTGTACTCAGGAGATGTTGCTGAACACATATTGAGGTGTTGTTTGGCACTGACATATAACAGGATCTGTGAATTCATGCCCAAAGTGCAATGTATGTGAAAAAAAATTACAACCCAAAACATTGACATAGGCTGGTAGTATAATTAGTGCATGGAAAGTGTTAAAATACTACCATTTGAAATACCCTAGGATGTCTAGTTTAAAAAAATATATGGTTTTGTGGGGTAGAATACACTTTCTGGCTTCAAAAATGTCCCAAATGGGACATGGGCACAAGTTTTCTGCATGTCAGAATTCCAAGTTGGAAAACCAAAATGCGCACCCCCTAAATGTGGCCTTTTAGCCCCAAAACAAACCAACAAACCTATGCATGGGTGGTATCCCTGTACTCAGGAGATGTTGCTGAACACATATTGAGGTGTTATTTGGAAATACCCCTTCACATTTTAAGGTAATGTTTACCTAAATTGCAATATATGTGAAAAATTAAAAAAAAAGATTTTTTGCTGCAAACTTTGGCATAGATTGGTGGTAAAATGGCTACATGAAATGTGTCAAAATACCCCAAGTTAAATGCCCTGAGTTGTCTAGTTTTCAAAAATGTTGGGGGTCATTCATGGATTTAGTACAGAAATCAGTGTATCAATGTCACTATCGCTAATTTTGAAAAGAAGGGATTTTAAAATAGCTTTGCACCACTTATAGTTCTGGCCCTGTAACATGAATAAAAAAGCACAAAAACATAAAAACATGGGCTATTTCTGAACTCAGGACATATATTAGAAACTTTTTAGCAGTGTTTTTTTTGTTGTCTCTTGTACATGAGTATACGATTTTTCAAATAAAAGTGATAAAAAAATAATTTTTTCAATTTTTTTGCCATATTTTATTATTTTTTTTACATCAAATTATATGCTATTATCAAAATAATGGTATCAAAAGAAAGCCCTTCTTATGATGATAAAAACGATATATAGTTTGTGCGGGTACACTAAATGAGACAGAAATAAATTACAGCAAAACACAAACTGCTCAGAAATGTTAAAACAGCCCATGTCACCAAGCGTCGGACAAGCCAAAAAAGTCATGTCACTAAGGGGTTAAATCCTGTATACACACATACAAACAGAAAAAAGAAAATATTTGCCACAGGAATTTGTGCTCATTTCAATTATTTTATATATATTTATGTATAAACATTGCAGCCCAAACCTTTGCAGATTAACTAAATAGTGTTTTGAAAGGTAGTCATTATTATAGTTGTAAACAGAGAAACAGCTTTAGAGAGAGAGAGAGAGAGAGAGAGTGCTAGAAATAGAGCCAGCTCCTATCCAAAACAGAAAGCTTTAAAATGACCTCATACCATTAAGCAATTAATGTTGTCATTACTCTGCCCATTTATATAGTCATTAACATTAACTATTTTGGTCTAGTATGGGTTAATGCATAAAAGGGTCGGTTACTGTGTTGCTTTATGCCTGCTCAGCTATCATGACCATTTCAAGTTTCTTCACATGCTTTTGCAAATGGTCACAAGATTCTTGACTTAGAAGCCTGATAGATTCCATTAGCATATTAGTGCAGATCACATTACCATGACCGTATCACAATTTTAATGTATGTTCATTATAAACATCATTTAAAGCAGTAGCCTATACTAATTCATACACTTTTTTGGCTATCATATATATTTGTTTCCAATAAGTGCATTACATGTCGATGTTGCATTTATCAAGCTCATAAGCAAATACCTTTGAAAGCAGCTTATAGGAAATGCACCCATCTTAATAACTGCCTGATTATTAGTCGTTCTTTTCCTGACAGAATTAATGGAAGGGAAGAAATTAGTGAAGTACTTCATTACTTCTGCATACAAAGCTGTTAAAATAAATTAACCAGAACAATTTCCTGACTAAATATTAATATTTGAAATGAGCTTTTGTGGATTATTTCATTCACCTCTCTTAAAATCTGCTGTATTTTTTATCTGTTTATTAAATGGCGCACCATACATAAAATAGAAGTTTCACAGATAAAAAGAAAATGTAGGTAGTCCTCTAAAATAATTTCCACATCCAGGTGAAAGCCATAAAATCAGTCTGTTGTGCCCAAACCTCTTACATTTGTTAGTTATTGAAACATTGTCACCAAAAAATAATGTTTTTAATGTGCAGTTTCCTGCTTATGTCATTGGTTTGCAAGCGTGTGACATGACACGAAAATGTCACATCCATCACTGAAGAAGTTTATTTGCATCTGTCTTTAAATCTATCCATTTACATGCAATTTACTTGCTTAGGTCAAATTAAAAGACTAGCGAGGGGACTTTGCACCTTTTCATAAAATAAATACCAGCCGTCATTAACTTAACATTGACCTGAAGGCTAATTTTTATCAGTCTGTAACATACCTGATGGGTGGCATCCCTAGAGGGAAGAGGACAATGTGTTATTCCAGTAGCATTCTATGAATGTTGCAGTCAGCTAGATCTATAGTTAGCTATAGATCTATGGTTAGGGTTACAATGAGGGTTAGGGTTAGTATTAGGGTTACAGAAAGGGTTAGAATTAGTTCAGGGTCACAGATTGTGCTAGAGTAAGGATTATGTTTAGGGTTAGGGTGATGATTAGGGCTTGGGTTAAAAGATCACTGTAGGAGAAAATGGTTAGGAAATAGCAATACAATAAAGTCAGTTATTGCCCTATAACTTGCAAATACAGCATAAAAACATGTTCACATTAACTATTTCTAAACTCAGGACAAATATTTGAGTATATTTAGCATTTTTTTTCATAAGCTTTTGTAGATGAGTAAAAGATTTTTCAAGTAAAAGTCATAAAACATGTTTTTTTTTAGTTTTTTCACAATATATATATATATATATATATATATTTTTTTTTTTTTACAGTAAATCATGATATTATGAAAATAATAGTATCTAAAGAAATTCCATCTTATATCAGAAAAGGAAAATATCCTTTGTGTGGATACAGTAAATAGGAGAGAGAATAAAATTACAGCTAAACACAAATACAGCAGAAGTGTTAGAATAGCTTACAGGCACAACATTCCAAGAACAGTCTCGTCCTTTAGGGCCTAAATAAGCTAAAACTATTTATGTAAGAACAAGAAAGTAGTCACCATAACTGCCAAAGATTTATTTAAAATTAAATTCTTCATTCCTTGGATAGTATAGCACATCGAACAACAGACTAGAAAAATAGATTACAATCACTTCACTTAAAATGTAGATATTTTGTAAAATGTCTGTTTATTAAAGATAAGATTTTAGATTACAGCTTCTGGAAAATAAATTGATGCACAAAAATGTGCATTGTCTGGATTAAGATTTAATCTCATGTTTTAAATTAGGCAACTGAATAATTAAATTACTTCAATAATAAAAAATTAACTGTGTCTACAACTGAAAACAAGACAATAAATTAGTTATCAAAATGCTATTAATAAATAAATATTGCATGGGTCTGCAAAACCAGTACAGCTAGTCTAATTGTAGATCAGAATATATAAACGCATTGCTACATATTCATATTTCATACACTTCATATTTGTTCATACCTCCTGAAATAAAAAAAGAAGAATGTTAACTGTAGACAATTTGCTGTTGCAAGTTGAAATCACACTTGAAGGACGACTGTAGGCAAATAATTAACTTTTGTTTAACTGAACGATTGCATCAAGTGTAGATGTTTTCTGTAGGAATTATTTAACAGAAGAATACAAATATAATACCTCATGTCAGATAAAGGAAAGCCGACCCAAGATTCTAAACAATGGCTTGTTTATAATGAAGGCATTCAGGGGAATATCACCTAATTCTGATGTATTCCTTTGTATAATGCAGACTCCTGACAAACGATGTTTGGCAGAGGTAACATTCTTGCACACACACCAGTTCATGGTTCCTGCCGTTATGTGGGGATGCAGACATTTTGTCCTTGCTTTGCTTTTTTTTAGACGCGGCCTTGTTTTTTTTTCAGGAGTCCTCTCTTGTTTTTGATACTATCTCCCATTTCCTTAGTCATGAGCGTTACTTCTTTCTCATTATTTTTCAATTTTTTGATGCTTGCATAATTTTGGAGTGTCCTATTGTGATTATACGATTTATTTCCGACTTATTCAGCATCTCATTGATGGTGTATTGAGCCTGTTTATCTGTGCCTGGCTGTGATTTTGTCTTGTAATGTACTAACCTTGCTTATTACCTGGCCTTGCTGTTTTCTCCTAACCCTACTATTTGCTTGCTCCTGGACTGTTTTTTTTCCCCCTATTTGTGGACACTGATTATTTCAGTAGGCTGACTTCACCGGAAATCTCAATAATAAGGGAAGGTCAGATTTAACTGGGGTATTCTTGTCAACAAATGGCTTCCTCTGTTTAAATTTTACTTAAAAGCTTTATATATAATGCCCAAAATGTATACCCACTGATGAAGCTTTATGGCTCAAAAAGTGCACAGTAAGGTATTTTATTTGTATTCTTTGAGTAATTTAAAAAAAAAAAGTCTATGCTTGATGCAATTTTTTTATTAAATATAATTCCCTATTTTGCCTACTCTTGTTCTTTAATTCTGATAACATAATACTTACAAAGAACCTTTTGGATGGAGAAATACATTAGAATTCACGCAAAGACACACACACATACTGTACATAACACAGACAGACAGCCTCAAAGCAATACCTGGAACAACATCCACTTGTCTGAACACACCGAAGAAACATGTGCAATCTTATCTAAGGTTCAAAAAGGCATGCTTTCCTTGCACAAGAGATGCAAAAGCACTAAAGAAAGCATTAATGTCATAAGAAAATCATTAAGCACGATATATTGATGGGCTTAACGCCTCAGAACACCGACAACAATGGAATAATTGATCATTAAGTGCTGCAATTCTGGCTCTAGCTGTAAAATAATTCATAAAAATTCACTCTATTTTTACAGTACTGTCCATCATAAAGTACCCCAAGGCACTTGAGTATTTATTTCTGGACAAAAATATTCAAAGTAAAATTTAGGCAGTAAGGTACTGATAGTGTGAAATTCCAGGACATTGTTGCTTTCATACTGGGCTGCCTATGCTGCTCCATGTTGGTGCATATAAAAGTGCACAGGCCCAGCAAACTACCTACTCCCAGGATGCCTGTAAACTAGGCAAGATTTATTTTCAATAGTGTAATGTTGTGTGTCCAAGGATGATGGGAAATATGTTGATTTTGTCATGACTACAAAATAAATAAATCTGTTTTGGTTTTGCATTAATTTGGATGTTTAGTACTTTTTGGCTTTAATACCGGTGTTAGAATTTATTGAATAAACAATGAATTGCAATGAGATTTGTATCTCATTACCTTTTTGAATCATAAACTTCTATGATGCAAATAAAGGGCAAAAAATGTTTTATGAGGGTTCACCAAGATGGCAGCATAATCGATGAGCTTCATCTCTCCTCAAACATTTTATCGAAATTAAAGGACTCAGAGAAGCTCTGAAGATAGGGGGCCCCCTCTGAACACCCCAAAACACAATTTTACAATCAGTGCCAACAAAGGAGGACTTTTCCAACCTGATCACGAGGCACGGCAGGCAGTAAGTGCGACAGGTAGTACAGGCCAAACTGGTAGGCCTCACCGAGCCTATCTCCCGCCTAAATGAAAGAGTCACGGAGATGTACTGCTTTGACAAACACTACAACGACAGCTCAGTACTTACAAAACCATCGCAGACACATCTTCTGTGGTCTCAGATGTTATCACAGCTCTGGAAGATCTGGACAATAGGGGCGAAGGCAAAACATACGCATTTGAGGACTCCAAGAAGGGGAAACCCCAGAGGAACTGCCACCCATACTTACCAGATTGATCAGTACGTTACTGGACCAGGAGCCTAGCTCAAGTGTTATGTTTTATAGAGCGCATAGAGCCCTCCGGCCTTGGGGTCCCCCCCCAGAGCACCACCATGCAACATAGTCTGCTGTTTTCACCAATTTGCCTTGAAAGAGGAAGTGATGAGAGACTGGACATATTCAAGGGACAACGCTTAGCATTTTATGAAGATCTTTCCGTGTTATTTGGGGAAAGAGAAAGGCGTTGAGACCCCTTTCCGCTGTGCTACAAGGATAGCAACAGCAATATCATTGGTATTTCCCGTTTGCTTTGGTGGTGCGCACGAGCTCCAACACACATATAATCCGTATTCTGAGGGAGTCTGAACGTGGCTATGAATAATCCACAGAGGCCCCAACATCAACACCCACGATGGCCCAACCGCCGCGGACTGCGGGATGTGAATAACCAACCTATTGTGAAACGACACCCAGTGGTCCCGGAAGAATAGCTTATTTCACAGACTTTCATTTCTGCCTTAGTCAGGTCCCTGGACTTGTGTCTCACGGGACTCATTGGGTCTCCACCATTCTATACTAATGTTCCTTTGAGTACTTGCTGCAGGGAAATGTGGTATCTGTCAGATCCCTGAGACTGCCCTTACAAAACATCACCCATCTGGGTTTCGTAAGATACACCTCCATATGAGCTAATTGCACTACAGAACCATACTGTATATTCTTTACTGTTTTGAATTATGTGGTCATAGCCCTGATCTTATATAACAGCCAGTTTAATACAGGTCCTCACCCTATGGGCAGGTATGTCTTCATGTTTAAACCCCTTCCACAAGTCTATGAACATACCTGGAGGCCACTTACTCATTGCAAAGCCCGTAGTAGAACCCCCTGATATGGGAAACTATTTACAATAAGTAAGGTTATAATGTGGACACCGAGAGGCTTTGATAATGCAGTCCCTACAATCCCAGTATAAAATCTGTTTTTTAAGGGTTAGGAGTGAGCTCTTGAACACTCGCCATATAGCTTGATCTTTACTGTAAAGATCTCTACTTTTATTGATTGTTATTATGTCAACCTCACCCATCCAGGCAATATCTGTTTCATAATCAGGTGTGGCAGGGGGTTTACCAAGTGGACTTCACTTGTTAACACTTCCTGCGATGTATGCACTCATTTCACCCTGCAATGCCCCCCCCCCCTCCTGGATTGGATCATAAGCAATCTTTCATGCAGGTGAGGGCTTACCTGCTTTGACTTGGTCGCTATGCTGCTGGATTTGTAATTTTGAGAATCTGGTGCGATGCTACCCTCGAACACCCCCGAGGGTGACACCAGTACTGTGTATTCCGAACCTGACAATAAATTGTGTGACATGTTTAAATCATATTGCAAATACAATTACAGTAATTCTGGGACTGCTGTCCTAATGTACCAGGGCCCCAGCCTCACAGCTATAGGAACCTAATGAACCTAACCTGAATCGAACACTGCCCAGCCTCTCATCTTCCCCATAAACAGTTGGGTTTATATCAATAGCCCCACTGAGTTATTTTCTGATCTATTGAGTTCTGTTCGGTTTTATTTCAAAAATAAATGCACAATATATCAGTTGTATCACCTACTACACCTGAGGCCATGTTGGTGCCCAGGTTTATCACATCATCCCACCAGATAGGTGTCCCTCGGAAGTGCGGAGTGCCTCCTTGGTATTTCCAGGCAGGTCTCTCTAGCCACGTGGGACACAAAATATCCTATTTAACCCTTCATGTGGAGAATTTCCCCTTCCCAAGTTTGTTTGTAAATAAAAGTTCTACACCCCACACTTACTCCCTTATACCCTAACCCCCCTGCCCCTTTGTGTAATTACCCCACACACCACCCAATCTGCACCTTGCACATTACTCTTGCACGAACCTAACCCCCCACGGACGGTTTGTTTCTAGACGTAAAAAGCAAAATCAGGACTCTACCACTGGGCCGGCTGCCTACCTGCAGGTTGTGTCCTGATGCCGCCCATGCAGAACCTCTTGGTTCAGGGGACTCAAACCCACTTCCGAATCATTTCAATTAACGCTCAAGGGTTAAACATACCCGAAAAATGATTTACGGCACTCTGAGAATGGAAAGCGCTGAAGGCTTCAATTGTTTTTGTTCAAGAAACCCATTTTAAAAAAGATCATGCATCCACATTGTAAAATGGACAGTTTACTCAATCTATTTGTGGAAACACCACAGGCGCTAAAACATAAGGTCTATATTGGTCTCTAGGGATATCCCACTCACTGACCCTATCACCTTATATGGTGAGGAAGGCAGATTCCCATTTTTAAAGACCACTATAGCCAAAACACAATATACTTTTGCCTGTATATATCTCTCTAACAAAAATCAACATAAGACACTTATCTGAATAATGAAGGCTTTGACAAAATTCTAACAGGAACACCTGATTCTTGAAGGTGACCTGAATATGCCACTGGAGCCAAAACTAGATAGCTCGAAAGTGTACCCCAACATATTATTAGACACAATAGTAGGATGGTGGACTGCTGGAGCGCACTCTTCCCCAATAACAGAGATTACACAGAATAAGCATTAATAAAAGAGCTTATTTATCCAAGGAGAAATCTGATTGCCTCTTGGAGTCAAGAAGGAATTTTTTCCCCCAGGAGGCAAAATTCGAAATAGCTTCCATAGGGGTTTTTGCCTTCTTTTGGATCAAAAGCTGTAATGATAGGTAGAAGGGTTGAACTTGATGGACTTGTGTCTTTTTTCAACCTAAATTACTATGTTACTATGTTACTATTCCTCACCACCAAAGTCTATACGAGACTAGATCATTAAGTGTTAATGTGCATTGTGATTATATTGCATCATTTGTACCCCCCCAGCCCCACCCCTCTACCAGTATTACAATTGTATCCTTCCCCCTTTCATCCGTCCCTATATTACATTGTTCCTTTTTACCCTCCCCTTCTGTTCTGTACCCTCTGTGTTTATTTCTGTGAATGTCTGAATACAATTTAATTAACAAAAAAAAAAAGTTGTATGAGATTATCTTTTTGCTCCTTGGCTGAAAATAAAATCAATGATAGTTTTACACATTTAAGCTAAGTTTATCTTTAAAATCATGACCGTAAGCAGGCTACAAAATAATTTGCATGTTTCATCACCACTGTCACGTAAATACACCTATTTATTATAAAACTAAGGATTTGTGCAAACTTTGGTGTTTCCATTTTGTATTGTTTATTATTTTTGGCCACAAATGCTCTAACCTTTATTTAATTATAAGCCAAAGAAACAAAAGGATTGGACCAGAAAATAAATGGTTGGGAGTAACAATACCAATTTCCATAACTCAATCCAATGGAACATAAGTGATTTAAATTCAATAAAGGAATAAAAAAAAAATCAAAAACAAAATAACAAGTAGGAAATTAGTTAAATAATACAGTATTAACCTAGATTAATATTGTCCCACTTATTATTGTGGAGAGCAGCATTCTATTAAGTATCATAGACCGAATAGCTTGATACTATTAACATATTTACACAATACAATAGGGCCTATGTAATTTTCATGCATGATGGAATCAATGACCTACATGAAAAAAACACACCTAAGGATTTGTGCCACATTATGTAAACCTTTTTTAAGACAGATGTACTCTAGAATGCATTAAAAGATAAGCATTTAAGGGTGTACTCAATATGCACCCATTTTTGGCACTTAAATCGGGCCTCCGAGTTTTGGACCACTTCGGATCAATTCGGGGATCCGAATAGTCCATGAATTTGGAATACACAGAAAGCTACAAAGTGCTTTTGAATTGGTATCAAAATTGGGCATTATGGCCCTTTTTGTGAGGAAATTTCGGGATCACTGAAATAGTAGGGTCTATGGGGAGGATAGAAACCCATGTTGGGAGGACTTGGCTATGGCAAAAATAGCCAAAGTGCTCCTGAAATAATTATAAATAAATAAATAATAATAAATGACCCAAAGAGTGTCAGTGGTTTTATTATTGGGATCTGCAGGCAACTAGGCAGCCTCCACACCCGGCAGGGGCCATGGCCAGATGGGGTAATTATTTTTTACATTTAATTGGGGGAAATCTCCAACCTTAGAGATGGCAAGATCAACCATGTAATATTTTGAAGTAAGTCCAACTTAACCTCCCGACTCGACCATTTGTTATAGTAGAGGGAGAATTAATAAACAAAATAAAATGCAAATTTTTTTCGCTTAGCTTTCCTTTATATGATGCAGCACTCACATGGAGTGATGCTATGTGGAACACCACTTTTCATTTTTAAAATGTAATACAAAAAAAAATTACATACCACTTTTTAAATGAATAGACACAGGCTGAAAGCCAAATAAACCAGCTATTCGTTATATACTTGCATGCTTAACAATTTGTAAAATATCCTGTGAGTGTATTATTTAGACCAGTGCGTCATCCCAGCAGGCATTATATTGAACCATAAATGTTTTCTTTAGAAGTTTGTTCTTTGGCATAACATTACCTCTGTGTTAGCTTGTGTTTAGCTTATGGTGTTTTGCATTTTACTTGGTCTCATGCAATTGATTTGTCCTGTCCTCGCACAATAAAGAAAGACTTACTGTTGAGGTCTCACTCATTGGGAAAGGATTGTCTCATTGTTGCTTTTTATACCAGGGGAACTTCAGCTTGCAAATAAAACAAAAATAAAATGTCAACACTGTTGAAAGCTGTTACAAAATCAAATGCATCCATCTCTAGGCATATGCGCTTCACTACATTTGTATGAGTAGTTACTGTATAACAAAGGTCAAGGACATTCAGCACCCTAGGCCTGTTTACTTTATTCCATTTATTTTCAGGATATTGCAACATTAGGTAAATTATAGCTACAAAAAAAATCAGCTTTGTTCACATTTCAGCTTAAATTCTCCCATAGAAGCCAACGGGAGGACTTCGGCTATTGCAAAAAGAGGTGAAGTCCTCCCAAATTCCCGCAAAATGCACCCAAATTAAAGAAAAAATATTAAAATTAAATTTTGTTAATAAATAGACAGGAAAGAAGAGATCACCAAAATCAAACTGACCAATACAGCAATTATAACCCTATTCCATATGCAGTGGCCCAGTATGGGTTATGCAGATAGATTATTAGCAATACATATGTTCCTGGGGGTCAAAATAACCATAGTACTTAACTGGAAATCCCATAGTAAAATACAATGGTCAGCATCACATCAGAGGTTATATGTACCCTGCCACCATAATGCCACATGTAACACACTACCTTTTCATTCTCACAGTGTGGATGGCAACATTGATAGGAAATGCACCATTATCCTGTGGGGCTCTGAAAGGATACCTTTACATATGTGAGTGGGATAGACCATGACTAGAAATTGCCATGCCACTGTGGTAAGATTGCAACATACTCTTCTGACCACCAATGATACCACCACTGCAATACACACCATATACATATCCATGTATTAGTTTTGTCCACACATCACTTGGAAGTACAGTGGTCACAGGGCTTGCCACTGCAATTGGACCTGCCACCATGCAACCATTGAAGTTACAAGAGTTATGTGGATAAAGCTAGTACATGGAAAGTGGAGTGTATTGCAAGGATGGTCTAACTGGTGATTTGCTACGTGGTCAGAGGGCCACATGACAGCGTGGCTCGATGGTTTCTAATTACTGCAGTGACTATCTAGCCTTTTGCCTTCACATATGTAAAGGTACCTTTTCATAGGAGCAGTGGACAATTGACAATATTTAAGAATACAAGGGATTCTATGAATTAACCCGGCCAGGTTCCTTGAAACGAATATGGACAAAAATGGCCTCAAATCTTTGCGTTATAATTGATTTTGGGTCAATATTGGCCATTCTGAATCACCAAATTGTGACCTTAATTTTGTTTAAACATTTTTCTGGCCGCTAATACAGCAATCTAAGTTTTCCCTGGATAAACAAATTATTTTTTGCTAAGATTGTTAAAAGATCCCTGTGTTATTTTTAAAGAGCAATCTTTAAAAAAAATCCTCTTTAGGTAGGGATACCGAACCTGAATTGTAAAGTGTCTATACCTCCCAGTGACAGCACCAATCTGCTCAACCAAGTCTGCTATAATTATGAACATGATTCTACCTATAGACACTGTGAGACAATGATTGTATTTCCAGCAAACTAAAATGAAGCTAATTTATCCTGGTTAACAGCAAGGCAGAGTGTCCAACTGACCGCAGTATCATCTGTGGTTTACACCTAAGATAGAAATATTTCTACTTCATGACTTATTCCAATTGTGGAACCTTTTCCCATTCTTGATCCACATCTGAGTTTAAATATTGTTGCCTATTTTCCACATTCACCTCTAAAGAAGGCATTGGTGAAATGTGTCAGGTTATCTTCTATTTGAAGTTGTAAATTAATGTTAAAAACTTATTTTAATCACTGGTTGTTTTCCCTGTATTTTAGATTTATTATTAAATTGTTGTCTATTTTATTCCGGAATGTAGTCACACATTTCTTCAAGAGCTAGCACCTTCAATATTTATTAGTGCATTTTCTTTCTACCAGAGCATTGGGCACAGCCCTTTTGATGTTGTTTAGCAGCGATCGCTTAACTTTTTTTTTACTTTTACATCAACTTAGCTCTACACTTGTTTTCTTTAAGGGAGATAAACAGAAAGTCGGTCGGTACTCTGAGAAAAGTAGATTTCATGTTGTACATGTGTTAATATAAGTCACTCTTCTTTTGCATGCATGGTTCTTGTGACATCAGCAGTTTTCATGTTGTTTTGTAACCAGTATCTCTGTTGAACTCTGCATAAGTGCATAAAACAGAGGAAGCCAGACTTGTGATGTGCCAAGGTGTGGGTAGATATGCAACAGCAGTATGTCACTAAAACTTTATATGCATTTTGTAGGAGATAGAAAGAGTAGAAGAAAAATGAAAACACAGCTGTGTTTTTGTATTACTTTAGATGGTGCAACAGGTACCTAATAATATCTTTCTAAACACTGGAAGTGGAAAACTTGCTTTAAAGCACTTAGGCTTTTATCGGTTATAAATTGGAATTTATCACTCGAGGAAATATTATTTTCTACAAGTGAATTTATTTGTCCGCATTCTTGATTAAAAATACATTGGATGATTTTTACATTTTAAATTGTGCCCATACAGTTTGATAACAATGAGAATCCAAAAGGGAAACTTCACAATCAGTATTAGCAAAGCAGACACTTTGAACAAGCCCTGTCTATTTTTACATGCTGTCGGAGCTCAGGAACACCTACTCAAGAAAGTTTCCTCGGTTGCAACTTGCACTGACAGTTTTACTCTATTTTTACATAATCATAAAAAAAGCATTCTGTGGGAGCTTATCGGGGTTTAATTTTTAGACACAATTATACAAAAACCTTAGATTTGACACGTTCAGCAAACAGAAGTGTGTATAAAAAAACAACACCCGACTGTTAAAAATAATACTTCCCCAAAATGAGTGGAAGTCTCACTGCCCCCAAACACAACTCTTATTGCCTAGCCAATAGACTGACACAACCATATGCATGGTTCTACCCGGGGGGCCGGATATCAAAATGCAGTCTTTGAAGAGGTGTCCAATCTAAATGCTCCTGTGAGCACTTAATCCACTTCTATATTCTAAATACTTTAAGCACCATATGAACATCTTACAAATTCTGATCTGTAAACAAATACTAATTGGCCTTATCACATCTTCAATCAAGCCTTCAGCCTATACATTTCCAGCAGTGGATCAATGCTGGTTTAACATCATTGGGATCTCTCCTGCTTATTAATGAGATAAGACCCTATTAACAATTCACAGAATATTACCAGATAACTTTTGCAGATACTTTTTGGTATTTTACAGATCAGACACTATATCGATTCCAAATGGTTACCCGGACACAACACTATACAAGAGAACTTTTTTGTTTAAAAATGAAAACTCCACCTCATCACACAGCTGCTAATTAATGAATTGACATTAATATAACAAACAATCTAAAATTTAAATAAGCTTGGGAATTGGATCTGAGCTCTGATCTACTAGAGGAACAGTAGCAAAAAAACAACATCCACTTTTTGACTACATGCACCACTATTAATAATAAAGCCTACAAAGTATTATCACACCTCTCTAAAGTTAGCACTTTTACTTCAGGACATTCCATCTATATACAAACCTCAGCATCAACTCAGTTATTGCACATGTGCAGCCATTTTAAAACACTGGAGAGGAATACTACCCACAACTTCTGAAATCTAGGCCAATAATTGGAACATACAGCAAATTAATTACTACTCAGCTAATGAAGGATCAAATAAAGAAAAGGAGTCCAGAAAAGATAATGTGCATAACTTAAATAATCTTCTCCACTGATGGTCAAACCCCTTCTGGAATATTGTGTGCGTCTTCCAAAAATGAAGTGACATGTAAAAAGAAAGAAAAAAAGTGAGGTGCAAGTCTAGTGAAACACGGTTTAAATAGTTAAAATTCAATAAAATATTAAATAATACTCTCAAAAATCGGAACTAAAAACGGATTGCATCAGGGGCATTGTATAACCAGCTATTTGGAGGTTTTGAGATCTTTCTGGCCAGGCTAAATATAATTCATCATAATTTATAAGTGAGTTGCTTTTTCTCTATCACATAAGTGATTATGTTTGAATGCATATATTTATATGTTGACTCTCATTTAAGTGAGAAAAAGAATTGGACAAAGTGGCTTCAAAGAGGTAAGCGGAACCAATCAGTGAACCTAAGATGTAAATCTGAATCTGTTCACATGTATTCTCAACAATATTACAATTTGAATGTTTGATTTTATTGGTATTCTTAATGTATTTTTATTTTTAAATAGCACGTGTAGTATGGCAATTAGAAAGCAATGGATCATTGCATCAATAAATATTATATCTGTATCATTCGCTATACAGAAATAACTGAGCAAGCATAACAATTGTTTTTTAATGCGCTGGCCTTTTCTTGTTGCCTGTTGCTTAGTTGCCTGCAGCACTGATGATGGTTTTTAATTTAGTAGAAAAAAAAGAATTTAAAAACACAAAGGAAATTTTGCTCATTACTGTAAATGTTCACAGTGACTATAAGCTGGATAATAGGAGTTTTCCAGAATGTAGCTAAACGTTACAATAAATAACAGAAAACAAAACAACAACCAAATCATCTCCAAAAGGTAAGACCAAGTACGCTTTCAGCAAGTACACTTGGTGCCAGCTATTATTAAAATATTCCTCTCCTAAATTGTCCTGGGGCTCTCAGTGCCCACTACAGTTAGTCGTCTTGGCAGACGTAAGAAACAAGCATGATACTCTTGTATTGTCTGTGGTTTCTCTGTAGGGAAAGCAAGTGTGACTGATTGTTAGTTAGCAACCACTTGATAAAAACTATCACATTGCCAGAGAAATGGCAAAGAAATCTTAGTTTGATATTTTAGTGGTTGTAGGCGTTTTACTATAGAAAGGAATTTTTTAAAAGGGACAAGATATTATGTAAATAAGACAGTGACTAGCACCCAGGCATTATGGATTCTCAGTATCGTACATGAAATGTTACCTGTAAAATTGGAAGCAAGTCATCTTAAATAAATACAAAAAGTGCGTAAATAAAAAAAATATGTCAGAGTAAAAAAAAAAACCAACACTAGATAATAGTAGTGGGTTTTATCTAGGGCCCTCATCCCTTTCCGGCCTTAGATGTTGCAATGATAGAAGAGAATGGTACACATTTGTTTTAGGTAGTAGGTTCTTGGATTTGACATTGAACTCTTGTAATCTGTAGTCTCATTCCACATATTTATTGGTGGAGATTCTACAATATTGATGGTGGAGGATCTCAATAGTATAATCACTAGTCCCATACATGAAAATGAATGGTCCTGGCCCCTTGTTAAATTAAGGGGCCAGGGCTAATGGCCCTGACTCCCTCTACTACAAACAAGGCTGGCATGTGGACAAATGCTCTAATGCTCCTAGGTAATAGGCCTAGGTATCTCCCGAATATGTTCTAGCCCCTCTTGTATTAATTATTCTGCCCAAATGCCCCTAGACCATCTTAATTCATAATTCCCAAAATAACAATTAAGCGACCTCCCATGTCTGTGGGATGCCCAAATGCCCCCAGATCCAAAAAAATAAATACAATTAATTTATCCCACTGCCGCTACATTGGCCAGGCAGGGGGGATGACTCAATAATTACCTGTAATAAAAAAGCAATAATTACCTGTCATAAAAATCACTGCTCACCCTTCTGGCATCCAAATGGTGCCGTGCAAAGAGAATTATCACAAATAATGGACAGCACTAAATAATCAGATAACTCTCATAAATAAAATCTACAAACCACTTTAGTACTAAAAAATATAAATCATTTTATTGAAATAGAATAAAAAAAAAAAATGACATAATATTTAATAATACAGTCTTTGACAAGCCAGCCTTCCCTCAGCAAAGAGGATCTGTGCATACATGTGATTTAAAAGTCCAGAAAAAATTGAAAACAATTATGGTTACAGAAATCTCCAGCTCCATAGCTGGCAAAGTTGCAAGCCGATATCCTGCAAACACGGGTAGCACCCGCTCATCAAGCCTGCCCAATGGCATTATCATCATGTCTGGGTCCTGATATATTATGTGTTGTGTAAATATGAAAAAAATAATGAAGTCATATAAGTACAAATAAATAAGATTTATTTCTTACTGTATTAAAAAAGTTTTTAATAATAAAAAGAAGGATAAAGACAGGAAAGGAAACAAAGTTGAAGCCTTCATTTAGGCCATTTAGATATAAAAACTCCCAAACTGTAACGGGTCAGGAGAGGTCACAAAAAGGCAGCATTGCAATTTGTTATGTATAACAGCGATTACACCTTTTTATTAATACCTCCACTTTTCAGTATGGGAGAGGGATCCCGCTACTTTTCAGCACCTGATTTTTTATATGTTGGCTGCACTGGCACAACTAGAATTTGCATATTGGTCGGATACAGTGCAAACTCCCATATTTCTAGTGAGCTGGCTTTATAGACGCACATGCCAATTGCGCTAGTATTTGGTGCTTTCTGCTTGTGTGCCATTTTTATACATGACCGCATTGTGTTCAATTCAAAAATACAAAATGTTTTTTTCTTATTCAGTTTATGTTTGTTGCACTTTCTTTCACTCATAACCAAGTTGATCCAAAGTGTTCCGAAACTCGGAACTCCCTGAGTAGGCCCTAAAGCGTTACAAAATATAATTGAACGTATTTCTTTTCCTGTGTACTGGTAAAGCGTCTATATTTCTATTAGCTACTTTGATTTGTTTTTCTCCAAATATCCTATTTTCTCTCTTGACACAACTAATAGCTTTTCTTGTTTAATTGTACATCTTTTGTTTTTCCCTGGTTACTATGTTGTGGTGGGACTTTTCATTTGATTTATTAGCAGGCCACCTACTGGTAGTTATGTCTGTCTTCCTACTACGATCAAAGCCTCTGGGAAGTAGAATGCATACAACCCAGAGCACTCATGTCATTGTTGTGCTGTCAAACTTTAGTGAACCACCAAACCTATTGCTCTATTATGAGGCTAAGGATTTATGATTTTTTGGTGAGCAGTAATATCTATCTAGTCTGAAATTCTGTACCAGGCAATAACAAGGACATTCTTCACCCCAGGATGGATATCTGAACTGGCCCTCACCTTCACACATTGTTACTGCAATCCTCTCTGCTGCACCCTTGATACCTGCCCCTCCCAGTTATGGTACTGAAGTAAAATGTGTCTTATTGAATTGTCCAGGCTTTAAACAGAGCTATTACATTGTGGTCACTGACAACAAAAGAAGGCTTATACATTATATAACAATACACCTGTGACAAAAGAAACAGATGCAGTGAAGAGAATTGTGTTTTTACCTACATAGAACAATAATAACAAATCATTGGATTGGTACATTTAGATATTCTCATGTTTTCAAGTGCATTCTGGGTATGTCACATTTGCCCATCATCCAGGGGATGTTTCTATTACCCAATAAGTATGGTCATTGCTATAAGTGATGGCTCGGGATCCACAGACTCACATCATGATACTAACAAGATTGTGCTGTGAATCTTGAGAAGTCCGTTAACTCCTTCAGGATTTAAAAAAAAATGTTATCTCTGTTTGGGACAAATGCCATTTTACCAATACAGCAAAAGTGGCCGCTTGCTTTTTAAATGAATCTCTACTTAGGTAGAGGTTTGGTCAGGGAGAGGCAAAAGGTAGGACTGTGCTAACAGTCCAATTGACATGATTCAAAGCATCACAGGCACATTAGTTTAGATTTGCTGGTGGAGTAGAGATTAGCCACTACTGTCCAGTCTTCAATTAACAACAAATTCTATTGTGATCAGCCAGTAATGGTTGGTTGTATATCATGGTAGCTGCAGTCAACAATATAATAAGCAGGGCTGGCCTTTGGTGATCAGGTGTCCTGTGTGGGCAACCCATGTAGCTAGGGTGGCCATTAGAATTTACAGGCCCCTTACAGAAAAAAATTCTGGGCTCACCCCACATCTTCCTCTTGCCCCCCTACCAGGGCCGCCACCAGGAATTTCAGGGCCCCTTACTGAACAAATTTTCTGGGCCACCTACCCCCCCCCCCCCAGACAATATCTCCCACTCGCCCCACCTACCCTTACAAGCATGTTATACCGGTCTACTGTAATATGGAGGGTGGTTGGGAGCAGTTGGTCAATATGTCAGTAATATTTTGCCACTCAATAAGTCAGTATTTTGCCTTCAATATGCCATTCTTTTGCCATTTAATATGCCATTATTTCGCCATTTAATATGCCAGGATTTTGCCCCTCAATGTGTCATTCTTTTCCCATTTAATATGCCAGTATTCTTCCACTCAATATGCCATTTAAAATGCCAGTAATTTGCCCCTTAATATGCCATTTAATATGCCAGTATTTTGCCCCTCAATGTGTCATTTAATATGCCAGTATTTTGCCCCTCAATATGCCAGGAATTTGCCAATTAATATGCCAGGATTTTGCCCCTCAATATGCCAGGATTGTGCCCCTCAATATGCCAGGATTTTGCCCCCTCAATATGCCATTTAATATGCCAGTATTTTTCCCCTCAATATGCCAGGAATTTGCCAATTAATATGCCAGGATTTTGCCCCTCAATATGCCAGGATTGTGCCCCTCAATATGCCAGGATTTTGCCCCCTCAATATGCCAATTAATATGCCAGGATTTTGCCAATTAATATGCCAGGGTTATGCCAATTAATATACCAGGGTTATGCTAATTAATAAGCCAGGGTTATGCCAATTACTATACAAGGATTTAGCCAGTTAATATGCCAGGGTTATGCCAATTAATATGTCAGGATTATGCCAATTAATATGTCAGGATTCTGCCCCTCAAAATGCAAGGATTATACCATTTAATAAGCCAGGATTATGCCAATTAATATGCCAGGATTTTGTCACTCAATATGCCAGGAATTTGCAAATTAATATGCCAGGATTATGCCAATTGATAAACCAGGATTATGCCAATTAATGTGCCAGGATTTTGTCACTCAATATGCCAGGAATTTGCCAATTAATATGCCAGGATTTTGCCCCTCAATATGCCAGGATTTTTCCCCTCAGTATGCTCGTTATGCCACCCTCCTCTCCCCTTCCCCAGCCAGTACTTACCTCCTGGAGCTTGCAATGTCGAATGTTAGCACTGCTGGGAATGTTGTGGTAGCGCTGTCCTAGATACTGAATAATGACATCAGGATTGCCTCTATCTCTAAAACCTAAATTCCTACAGGTTAGCAGAGACACAGACTCTGCATACGTAATCTAACTAAAACTGCACACACTGACTTTGAACACTGAACTACTATATTTTATGCAAGAATTCAAGAGGAGGATACCATAATAAGATACATTTCCATAGGCACTGAAATAGCAATATTCCTTTAAAGAACACACATAATCTTAACTATTAAACTGAAAAAGCTTGTGTCTGTTTGTCTGAAGCAGGAAAAACTCTTGAATGCTGAACTCTGAAATCATGAAATTTACACAGCTTATTCATACTGAAATTTCTAGGGGAACACAACTATTTTAATTTTCACTATTTCCTTTCCAGAGTTATGTGTTAATTAATTATAGAGCTCGATATAAAGCGATGTGCGCCAACCCACATGGCATCCCGGTGAGATCATGTGATATGGGTTTTATATATATATATATATATATATATATATATATATATATATATATATATATATATATATATAGTGCGCTCTGGCCTTTCATGTGGACATTTCCTGTTTTTGTATGCCTGTTACTTCATAGTCATGATGCAAAATGTCACCCCGATGTTTGGTGTCGGTATGGAGGAGAAGAGCACCAAAGTAACCTGAAGAGCTTTCCTCCTCCCCCACTATGAAAGTACTCTGTAATCAGGGATTATCTACTTAACTAAAAAAACAGAGTGTATGTGTGTTAATGTGCATAAAATAAAAAAAACGGGTAGTAAAGCTAGTGGTATATAAAATATGATATGTTGTATTTTCAACAGTTTTCCCTATTATTTAGTGATAAGCACAGCACTAATAATATCACATCAAGATATGAGTTGTAAGAAAGTAGGAAATGTATTACTATGAACATGTAACTTGAGGCACAGAGACTTGAGTTTTTTGCCAGAACATTCTAAGCTAGGCATATGGATGATTAGCCATGTACTTGCTTTCCATTGAGGTAAAGCTGACATATTTGATCACAAGACATACTAATCATTACATAAAACAGTTGTACAAAAGAGTGTTATAAAAAAGAAAACTTAAAAAAAACAAACAAAAGAACATAACATTTAATTTAAAACTGTTAACATTTTCTCCCAGTAAATCAATATTTCTCTAAAAGGCAATGTAACCATTCTGTGTAAAAAGAGATTGCACTGTCAATTCATCACATTCTATTAAGTATCAGGACTACAGTCCTCTCACCCACGTATAACCACTTCATCACTGCTTGGACAGACCTTTCTTACTGTGAGATTGTTATTAACAGTATCTCTAACTCCCTTATATGCGTGCACATACTAAGCTGTACTTTTCATTCCAGTTTGCACAATTGTTTGCTATATTTTCCTTTATTCTTGTCAGAATCATCCCTCCCCCACCACAGTTTTTTTTTTCACGCCTTTCTAGCATGCAGGGAATTCTCTGGTTCAGGCACGCGAGGAGAGTGAGGTGAAAGCAACGCATAGCTTTTCCAAGTAGAAAACAAAAACATTTCTAAAGTGCTCTTGAGTGACACTTCAATTCTCTGTCCTCTCCACCTCCCACCCCACGAGAATGCTTTCTTTACAGAGTTGAAAGAACAGTCCAATTTTCTGGGAGAGCGAGAGAGAGAGAGAAAAAAAAGGGAGGGAAAATGCCTGCACAGAAAAACAAAAGGGCAGCTATCAATCACAGGCAGGTTGTAGAACTAGGCCACAGAGATTGGCTAGGCTTTAAGCAACAGAACAATGTTCCCTCTCCTCCCATCTCAAACCTTTCGTTTTCAATTCACGTATTATTAATGTACTGGGAAACTAAGATTTCGAAAGCTTTTCCTACAAAATAGCCAGGAAAATGAACAAATCGTCAGGAAGTCTTTTTTTATTATTATTTCCTTGTTTAGTTATTCAAGGCAATCCCTTATCTCTAAGTAGGAGCTTTCAGACCTCTGAACCTCATGCCCATTAACCTGGTTCACAGCAAGTGTCTGGGGAACATTACAAAATTACTATGGTGAGTACAATAGTTTATCTTGAGCCCTGGAATGGAGGGGGTTTAATGACACTCCACAATGAGACCACTTGAATTGTATGACTTCTATTTCAAGCAATGATTACTTTGAATACTTGAACAAGGAACTACTGATGTATATGCAACTGTGTTGCATGCTAACTCGCATAATATTCTACATTAAATATGTAAAATTCTTAGGGGTTCATGTACTAAACAAGTGCAGTGGGAAAAAATTAGGTAGAACATGAGTAAGGACCAATTTGTGACTATTTGTAGCATTCTGCTCTTTTTTTCCCCTTATTTGCGCCTCTTCCGTTCATTTTTATTTAGCATGCATTTTTCCGGTTGCATTAATAAATTGTGATGATATTTATGCATGCTAAAGAGGTTTGCGTATATTTTGTGAAAAATAATTCTTATTTGTGTGTGAAAATTACACCAGCTTTAAGCAAGTGCTATCAAAAGAGGTAGAATAATTATACGCAAAATTGCCTGTTTTTGTTGTCAATTATGACCGTTTTTATCCGCAATCTGCTCGTATGTACGATTTGAGTGTTAAATGTTTAGTACATTGCAATAGGATCAAAGCGCAAAAATAGTTTTGCACATCAAATATATTTGTGTTTTTTAGTACATGCCATTCTTAGAATGCAGACATCAAGGCCAGATACTACATTCCTATTTCATCATGCAAAATAATGGAAACCCTAAAAGATGATATATATATATATATATATATATATATATATATATTTATATAAGCTTTACACACACTCACACATAGTCCCACTTCCACACACACTCACACATAGTCCCACTTCCACACACATTCACACATAGTTCCACTTCCACAGACATTCACACATAGTCCCACTTCCACAGACATTCACACATAGTCCCACTTCCAAAGACATTCACACACTGTGTCACACTTCCACACACATTCACACACTGTGTCACACTTCCACATGCATTCACACACTGTGTCACACTCCCACACACATTCACACACTTTGTCACACTTCCACACACATTCACACACTGTGTCACACTTCCACACACACACACTGTGTCACACTTACACACACATTCACACACTGTCACACTTACACACACACACTGTGTCACACTTACACACACATACAGACTCACACTTACACACACAGGCACACACACACACACACACACATACTGTCAAAGCTCACATGCACATAGACATTGCTTCTTTCTTTTTCTTTTTTAAGAAAAAACCCCAGCAAGTTATCAGGTGGTTCCCCCTCCTTGCTCGTTTACCTTTATCTGCAGGGAGGGGGATTGTTCCATCTGTGGATGTCCTATTCTTCATCTGAGCACAGGATGTCACTGACACCCGGTGCTCCAACGGGGTCAGAGTGAGAGGGAGCGGAGCTTTCTCCCCTGAGCGAGGGGAGAAAGCTTAGCCCCCTCGTGCTCTGACTGTTGAAGCAGCGGGTGCCGCATTTGGACACCAGTGGTATATATAGTAGTCTCAGGATAGCAAAAAAATGGAAACCCTAAAAGATGATAAGCAGTAGAGTTACAGTCAATGGAAGCTCCTCTCATTTTATGTATGGCTTCATTGTAAATTATATAATTGTTTAAAGGTCACTTAAGTCATTGAAGCTTATCATTCTTTAGTAGTTATTTCACAGACTAGGAGTTTATGTACTACTGTTGCTATGACAGAATTTTTATTATATCGCTGATTATTATTATCAATTTCTATAGTCTGTCATGTGTAAATTGGTTTTGCCTGAGTTTCCGAAATAGTGGAAAAATATGGTAAAAGTTTATCTGCCATTTTTCTCACTCACACCGTTCAAGAAGACATGAAAGAAACACCTATACTATATTTCCTACCTCATACCACTGGAATCATTATTATGATCTGCTGATGAATCCCAGAATGACATCCGAGGTGAATGAAGGATAATGATATTGTGTGGGGGTGAGATAAAATAAAATGAAAGAGAATGATGAAAGGATGATGTGGGAGAAGATGATCACAACAGACATATATGCCTTCCATCCATACTCCCATTAAAACTAAAGGCTGACATTTCACCTGATAGGCCATTATGTTTATTCAGCATTCAGTGGAAAACACCAGCCAACTATGCACATTTATGTTAATTGCCAGGTTTCATCATGATGCGACAGCAAGTGCAATTACCAAGAGTCTTTAAAGATAAGCTATTTATTTGTGTCTATCCGTCCACATTCCCAGATAATCAGGTATCTTCCTGTAATCTGAAAGAATATTTTTTTTAAAATCGCCTTTTTAGAATGATCTTGATTGGCTTTTTTTTCTAAAAAAGTAGATATTTGTGAATTTGGGCTTTGAACTGGCTTCATTTACATGCATACATTAAACACATTATGAAAGGGTATTTTTTTATATGTAAATAATAATGAATAATGGTATTTTCTGAGCACTGACTATATTCAACTTATGTAGTCAGTGCAAAAACATTTTTTTTATTCTGTCAGAATTTACTACTGAAATCATGTTATTGTTTTCACACATTGTGAAGAAGGTATTTTATTTTGCGCTATTTGCTATTTGACAAGGTAACTTTTGACACTTTGGAAAACATATGTTTGTCACCATGTTAATAGTTTAACATATGCTTTCATCTGTTACAATTACAGAACATGTCAATGAGTAGGAACTGGTTGCTGTTGGTAACGATAAAGGAACAGAATGTGCAAAGAGCTACAATACATTGGACTGGCATAGAACGTGAACTCATAGCCCAGGAGGAATATGAGGGAGCTCTTAAAGATTCACAGATCTCAGCTTTTTTTTTATTGTTAACAACAATGGGATAACAGCTTCTTGGGCATAAAAACTCAAGGGCAGAGTATAGGCTATTTAATACAGTCCTAAACTCAACATCTGGGGAAAGGGATTTAGAAGTAATTATTTCAGAGGACTTAAACGTAGAATGTAATAGAGCAGCAGGAAATGCTAGCAAATGCTTGGTTGTATAGGGAGAGATATTAGCAGTAGAAAGAGAGCTCATGCCATAGTACAGAGCACTGGTGAGACCTCACTTGGAGTATTGTACACAGTACTGGAGACTGTAAGGATGTTGATATTTGGAGAGAATTAAGAGAAGGGCTACTAAACTGGTTCATGGATTGCAGGATAAAACTCACCAGGAAAGGCTTAACATGTATAGCTTGGAAGAAAGATGAGACAGAGGGTATATGAAAGAAACATTTAAATACATAAAGGGATTCAACATGGTAAAATAGGAAAAATAGAAGACCTAGAGAAGAACTGGAGAGAAGAACTAGAGACATAGTGTTAAATTAGAGAAGCATAAGTTTAAAAGTAATATCAGGAATTCTTACTTTACCACGAGAGTAGTGGATGCATGGATTTTCCTTTCAGCAATAGTGGTAGAGGTTATGCAGTGAATGAGTTTTAGCATGCATGGGATAGGCATAGGTCTATTCTAGATATAAGATAAGGACATTTACTGGACTTTATGAAAGACAATTAATGATACAGGTTGAGTATCCCTTATCCAAAAATCCGCTATCCAAAATAATCCTCTATCACAAAAATACTTTGGATTTTGCCACAAATTGCACATTCAACACACCTGTCAGAATGGAACCACACAACAGTTTATTCAGTGTCCAGCCCCTTTAAGCTGAGATATAGCCTTTTGATGCATGCTCAGATTTCCCCACGCCCACAAAAGGTAATACACGTGGTGCAGGCCTGATGCACCAAAGGCAGGTTCCCAACAATGACTTATATCATAGCCAGATCACAATTAAAGGGATTTATCTGCTCTATATGGTATTTACATTGATACTACTGTCATTCAAGAGCGCTGAGAGGCTTTAGTATATCTTATCAGTGAACATTTTCATTATCTGAAATAAGCCGCTATTCAAAATACTTCTGGGCCCAAGAATTTTCGACAAGAGATACTAAGCCTGTATTCTATGGACCTCCCCTGATATTTCCATCTCAACAGCAAGCTGCAACCATAGAGATTAACCAAAAAATGACTTAAACTATGTGCAAAGAAGGGCAAAAAAGAAAATGTTAAATTACCGTATTTGCTCGATTATAAGACGAGGTTGTTTTCAGAAAAAAATTTCAGAAAAATTCCCCCTGTCTTATAATCTAGATCCCCCTCTCTAACAGCAGGGGAGGTATGCGCTCATTGCACAGACATCCTCCGCTGCCCCGCTAGCGACTAGGGAGAATCGGGCAGCTGGGGGATGTCTGCACGATACGTGCAGACATCCTCCATGCTGCCCAACACGGCAGTCTATTATGACGGACCAGCTGTCCGTCATAATAGACTGCCGTGTCGGGCAGCATGAAGGATGTCTGCACGTATCGTGCAGACATCCCCCGGCTGCCCCCCACTAGCCACCAGGGATCTAGTTACAGTTAAGGGGGAGGGAGGGGGGCAGAGAGACAGGGGGAGGGGGGGGGGGACAGAGCGACAAGGGGAGGGAGGGGGGAAGATACAAGGGGAGGGAGGGGGGAAGAGACAGAGCAACAAGGGGAGGGGGGAAGAGACAGGGGGAGGGCGGGGGACAGAGCAACAAGGGGAGGGAGGGGGCAGAGAGAAACAAGGGGGAGGAAGAGACAGAGGCGAGGGGGGAGTCAAAGGGAGGGGAGAGAGACAAAGCTGGGGGCAAGGGAAAGAGAGAGGCAGCATTGGCACATAAAAGGAAATAAAAACAAGAAATGCATTTTTTGATATAATTTTTTTATTAAAAAAGCAATTTACATGTGAATATATACAAGTTTAACTTTTTTCCTATAGGGTAGTCTTATATTCAGGCATTTAGTTTTTTTTCCTAAAGAAATATCCAAAGTTTGGGGGGTTGTCTTATAATCAGGGTTGTCTTATAATTGAGCAAATACGGTATATAAGATAGAGAGAGAACTGATGTGGAGAAACTATGGAGATTAGCATGGACACTAAAAAGAGTCGCACATTACTTCTAGGTGTATGGTACAAGCCACCAAATATTAGCACTGATGGAATAGATCAGCTTTTATAACAAATTGAAAAGGTTGCAAATCTGAATGAAGTTTTAATCATGGGAAATTTTAATTACCCAGATATAGATTGGAATTGTGGCACAACTAGTTCCGCTAAGGGCAGCAAGTTGCTGAACCTGCTAAATAACAAATTTATGGCACAATTAGTTGACACCCCAACTAGAATGGATGCCTGTCTGGATTTGGTAATAACAAACAATGAGGAGCTTATCTCAAACATCCAATTAAGAGAACACTTGGGGAATAGTGACCATAACATGGTTTTGTTTGAGATTAATGCAAACAAGCAAATTGGTAACTGTAACTGTTTTCTGGACTAAACACAGAGGACAACTTGAATTAATTTAAGCACACATTACAAAAGCACACATCCCAATATATACCTATGGGAAACAAATGCAAAAGACACCAATCAAAACCAATTTAGCTTACTGGTAACGTGAAACATGAAATACAAAACAAGAAAATGGCATTCAAACATTATAAAAGCAAGGAATCAGCATTATCATTTATAGAGCACAAAGATACCAACAAAACCCGCAAAAAGGCAACTAAAATGGCTATATTGGAAAACGAGAAAATGATTGCTAAGGAGAGTAAAACTAACCCCAAAATGTTATATAAATGTATATAAATGGAAAAAATCTAAAGGCAGAAAATGTTGGGCCCTTGTTATATCAAATGGGAAATTTGATTAGTGAGGACAGAGAGAAAGCAGACATTTTAAATACTTTTTTTTCTCTTCTGTTTATACTAAGGAAGAACCGATGGATGAGCCCCTGCTACCGGAAGTTACGGAAAAGTCACTGCAAACATGGGATTGGCTGACACAGAAAAAAGTTCTTGAGCAATTAAACCCTGTTAAAATAGACAAGGCGCCAGGGCCAGATGGTATACACCCAAGGTTCCCTAGAGAGTTAAGCATAGTTCTAGCCAGACCACTATTTATGATCTTTAGGGTTCAGTTCAGGTATAGTGTCAACAGACTGGAGAAAGGCGGATGTCATTCCAATATTTAAAAAGGGATCCACATCTCTGCTAGGTAATTATACACCAGTGAGCTTGACATCTATAGTGGGAAAATTATTAGAAGGATTGCTAAAGGTATACACTCAGGCAGTGCCGCCACCAGGAATTCCAGGGCCCATTACTGAAAATGTTTTCTGGGCCCCATACCCCCCCTGACAATATCTCCAACAAGCATGTTATCAAGGTCTAGTGTAATATGGAAGTTGTGTGGGAGCAGTTGGTCAATATGCCAGTATTTTGCCATTCAATATGCCAGTATTTTGTCACTCAATATGCCAGTAATATTTTTCCATTCAATATGCCAGTAATATTTTTCCATTCAATATGACAGTAATATTAAGCCACTCAATAAGTCAGTATTTTGCCACTTAGTATGCCAGTATTTAGCCATTTAATATGACAGTATTTAGCCACTCAATATGCCAGTATTGTGCCACTCAATATGCCAGTATTTTGCCACTCAATATGGCAGTATTTTGTCACTTAATATGCCAGTATTGTGCCACTCAATATGGCAGTATTTTGCCACTCAATATGGCAGTATTGTGCCACTCAATATGCCAGTATTTAGCCATTTAATATGCCAGTATTTTGTCACTCAATATTCCAGTAATATTTAGCCATTCAATATGCCAGTAATATGTAGACATTTAATATGCCAGTAATATGTAGACATTTAATATGCCAGTAATATTTAACCACTCAATAAGTCAGTATTTTGCTACTCAATATGCCAGTATATTGTCACTCAATATGCCAGTATTTTGAAACTCAGTATGCCAGTATGATTTTGTCACTCAATATGCCAATTGCTTGGTCGTTTTATGCCACTCTCCTCCCCTTTCCCCAGTACTTACCTCCTTGCTGCTCTGTCTCCCGGTCGTCACCTCCGGCATGGAGGAGGAAAACACTGGTAAAAAAATTTTAAAAATCGTTATAGAAGCCACGCAGCTTCACTAAAGAAAATGTAATTCTTCTGGCGTGACCTGGATCCACCTTGCCCGGGATGGCAGTATCTTGAATCAGAATGCAATAAGTAAAAGTCAACATGGTTTTGTGAAAGACAGGTCTTGTCAAACAAACTTAATAACATTCTATGAAGAAGTCGTAAAAATATAGATCTAGGTGTGGCAGTTGATGTGATCTATTTAGACTTTGCTAAAGCATTTGATATAGTTCCACACAAAAAGTTACTCTACAAATTAAGAGAAATAGGTTTTGGGGCAAAAATATGTATTTAGATTGAAAATTGGCTTCAAGATAGAATGCAATTTTTTTTAGAAACAGACAGGGCTATTAATATTAGATTAAGCATTGATAATATAGCTTATTGATCCAAGGATAAATCTGATTTACCTTTAGAATCAAGAATGAATTTTCCCCCCTAGGAGGCAAAATTCGAAATAGCTTCCTTAGGGGTTTTTGCCTTCTTTTGGATCAAAAGTTGGAAAGATATGTAGAAGGATTGAACTTGATGGACTTGTGTCTTTTTTCAACCTAAATTACTATGTTACTATGACTCACCAAATTTGGAGTACTTTAGCGTGGTGGTGGGTTAAGCAAAATATGGCCATATATATTGTGAATAAATCTCCAATATTTTTTAATCTAAGCTAGGTGCTTTTAAAAATATAAAATTTAAAAATGTTAACAATAATGTTAAGATAATATGCTGTATGAATGCACACTCTATTTATGTATTGCCCAATATACAAATCTGTCATTTTGTTGGGAAATGTCTATGCATGTATTCTATTTATATAAAACTATAAGTGTGTTATTTATTCTGAAATGAATTAAGTTGTATACAATGTACTTTATAAGTATACTAATAAATTGAAGTAAGTAATTGAAAAGGAAAAAAAAAGATTTTTATTTAACTTACTCATTATTCAGAATAGCCAGATATGATAATGAATGAATCTATATTGTAAGCTTTGACTAATGTTTTTCCAAGTATCTTTCAGTAAAATAATATTTTCTCACAAACACAATATACAATCTTTATGTTAAAATCACAAAACAATATAAGGGTTTTACAGATGGAGAGTGAGCAGGCATTTAGGGAAACATGAAAATGGAATTTTACACAATATGAAGATTAGAGTAAAGCTGGAGAATTGGGAAGTAAAAGCTCCTCTCTATGGAAGAAATGTAAGTAGAATCACAAAGGGTGTTTTTATTGTTAAATATCTTTTTTTAGGCACAACATAGTATGGTAGTCCAAAAACACTTTCTAGCATGTTACAAGAGAAATAGTGCAGGCAAGTAGTAAACAGGGAGATTCTTACTACAGAACCATAGAATATAACCTAATATATGATCTTGAATATGTAGATGATATAAGTTAGTGAATATAATACATATGTATAACAAGAAGTTCATACCTGGCTTATTACTGCCATCATGCAGGAACCCTTCCCACGACCTCCCCATGACTCATCAATTTCACCTCTGATGCTACCCCAGTTGACCAGACAACCCTCTACTACCATGAGAAACACTCTCTTCTATAACCAGCTGGTGTACTTTCTTCTCTCTCTCAAATCTACCCCTGCATGACCAACCACTTATACACCCTTTGTGTCACTATGCCTAGATAAGGACCCAACCCTGCAGGCATATTTCCTCTATCCATAGAATTCTGGATGAATTACACTATCCACCAAAACTTTATTTTGTCTGTCAGTAGGAGGGTGACATATCCAATACCCTATCATATGAAAAATGGACTAAAATAGTATCCCTTGCCCAAAAAAGTGCCCATGAGGATTTAAGAGAGCTCATGCAAGATACTTACCCAAAGGTACAGTTTGCCCAAATATCCAGCTTTCCTGGACTTCAATTTTAGCTGACTCTGATATACCCACTGACCCACTCACAATTTTCATTCTCAACACAAGACACAAGTTTGGCAAAAGATCACTCACCATCCACCTCCTCAATGCCGTTATTTCCAAATCCTAGAAACAGACAAGCACCTACATAACGGAAGTGGCTTTCCTCCATTGAGGCGATCCAAATGCACAATATCTTGTCTCTTCCTTACTGGGAAGGGGGCTTGCAAATGCAGATAACTGTCTCCCCTGGCCAATCTACCTTGAAAGAGAAGAATGCATGGATTCAATTGAATCATGCCTATTCTTCCGCATAGCCCTTAAGCCAATGTGAACCCTTACCTTACCCCTCTTTTTTCTCTTCCTTAATTTGGTTTGTCCCTTACCGTCTTTTCTGTAGTATGCTGACATCTATTTTTGATATTCATAGTTATTCAGTGTACAATTATATTTTCTCTAAAATTTTGCAACATACTGAGGATACCTCTACCTCTTCAAATCCTTCTGACTGACCCTATTCTACCTTCTATTTTGTTGAAAACTATTCAAAAAAATAACTAAACAATACATTAAAAAGAGGAGACAAGCGATAAAAATATTCAGCATTAAGGAAAGTCTCGTAATTTAATATATATACACAGATTTATTTTAGAGGTATAATCCAATTGATGTTATATTGGCTCTGTTAGGTGATTCAACTCAATTTGATCAATCCTCATGGTCGTATGCTTCTTGCTGTTCCTTTCCCATCTATTTATATAATCTCATACTTCCTACTAAATTATAAGAAAATAACATTGATGATACATGGCTTGACAAATCTTACGTGCATGGGATGCCAAAGTAATATTATTGATTTTTTTTTTTGATTAGGTAACTAAAATAGTAGATCAAGATGGCGCAGTAGACATTGCTTAACTAGATTTCAATAAGGCTGTTGACACTGTCGCACATAGTAGATTTATCAATATAATGCAATGTTTGAGTTTGGATTCCAATATTGTTGAATGGATTAATCTGTGACAGATAACTGAGGGTTTGCAGTCAGTGAAGTATATTCAGAGCAAGGTCTTGTTACTAGTGGGGTATCTCGGGGATCTATACTTGGAAATATTCTCTTTAATAGTTTTTTATTAGTGATATTGCAGAAGGTCTGGTAAGGTTGGTAAGTTATGTATTTTTGCTGATGAAACAAATATTTGCAACAGGGTTGATATTCCTGTAGAGATAAGCCAAATAGGTAAACTAGAAAAATAGTCAGAGATGTGGCAACTGATATTTAATGTGGATAAGTGCAAGAGAATGCACTTTGCGTGTACAAAACCCAAGGCAGATTATATAATATGTGAAACAGTCCCAGGGCCACCATCAGAAATGTCAGGGCCTCTTACTGAAAAAAATTCTGCATCCCCCATATCTCCCTCTCGCCCCCTACCGTCCCAAAGTCATTTTATCCAGGTCTTTGTATAACATGCCAATGATTTAAATGCACCCCAGGACATGCCCCTTCACCTGTATTGCACATCCAGGATTTGCTTCTGCCACATTATCTGCATTGCACATCCAAGACTTAATATGCCACAGCCAGTGTTAGTTAATCCATTAATATGCCACTGATAATTTGACCATAAATATGCCACTGATAATTTGACCATTAATTTGCCACTGATAATTTGTCCATTAATTTGCCACTGATAATTTGTCCATTAATATGCCACTGATAATTTGTCCATTAATATGCCACTGATAATTTCTCCGCCAATATTCCACTGAAAATTTAACCATTAATATGCAATAGCCAAATTGACCAATAATCCCCCTCTCCTCCCCCCTTACCCAGTATTTACTGGATGCTGCATGTCTCTGGCAGTCCCCGCCAGGAGGCAGGATATCAGCTGCCGGATATGGCTTGCCGTCATTTCTGTTGGCTGTGACAGAAAGCCGGGTCCGCATGGTCAATATTTATACAGTTTTCAAATATCTGTGGTATCCTAAGTTAGGAGCAGAGAAAAAGAGAGATCAAAAGACAGTTAGCTTAAATAGCAAGCTTCATGTTAAATTTAGCTTGGAACTGTGTGCACCGCAAAGTTTATCAGCATAAACAAATTGCATATGCTTATACCAGAATTGTCTGCTGCTAACTAGCCTAAACCTTTTTTTGTCTTACTGTCTTTTGATATTTGAAAACTGTACAAATATTGACAATTTTTTCTCTCTGAAGAGGCCCTTTGGGCGAAACGCATCAGGTGTTGAATTCGTTATTTCATCCATTTTAATTTAAAGTATATTATTGTGTATTGTACACCTTTGTGACATCCCTGTCACTTGATGGTCTTTTTTATTTATTTTTATGCAGTGTATATTTTATGAATTATATTAAACAATTTTTTTATTCACACATTTAAAGTGGTTCTTTCAGTAAGTTTTTCTTCCAGCACTATTGTCAGATGCCATACACTGTTCTCTAATTCCTTTCTGAGCACCTATCAGAACCGTGCTCACTGACATCACTTCTTCCCCCTCTCTTTCTGGTTTTTTTTTCTGTTCTTTTCTTATTCCATTCATCCAGTTATATAACACATTATGTTCTCCCTATGGTTAATAGGTAGGGGCCTGGTATATCTTCTTCACTTGGAAGGAAGATGTGGCAGAGGGGATATGATATTTAACTAGATAATATGCAATATTTAGTGATGCATCAAATGTTGTGTCCTGCACCCAACAACCTCAGCAGAAACATACTACTTCCTTTCCCTTTTTAATGTTACCATGAAAAGTATACATAGCAAATAATATGAGGCCATCGTCTACTTTTATGTGTTCAAATAATCTCGTTATCAAGGTGTTAGGGTGCAGAGCTATATTATGCAACAGCACAGACCTCAGTCAGTGATCTTGCTCTAAGTGCAGGTTTTAGTGCCAATTTCCTATGGTGATTAGTCAGTGGTAATCAAATTACCACTCTTTGTAAACTGAGTCAGTGATATTATATCTGCATTAGAAAATGCACCTACCTTTACTATACTGATGTGTTATTTTCTTTAAAAAGCATACTTTGGACATTAAAGTATTTTAACAGTATCCTTAGTTTCTAAAGCATTCAACAAATATACACATTTTATAAACACTAAAAACTATAGATATAACCTAAAAATAAACGTATTCCTTCAACCCAGTTTAAAACCTCAATTTTGCATTTGTGATATATTTATTTTTCTATAGTTTATTGGGGGTTAAATTCCTTAATAGAACAAAGCTTGCGGAGAAGATAATGACTGTTATTAAAATTAAGGATACCATGTGCTGTCTGTATTAAATGCATCCTTATTTATTTTAGTTTGCCTCACATTGCTTTGATTTCCAAATTACATGCCTTTCATGTATATCTGACATTTCAGTAATTTCTTCTATCTGGAAGATTGTTTCATATGTACATCATGTAAATTATGCTGTTTTATGTTTCAGATTCTAATTTACCTCTCCCTCTCCTTTTTGTTTTTGTATTTTTTTTAATGTATTTTTGTTACGTTTGCTAACAGAGGGTTATGACTTTAATGTTATTATAAGGACTATAATGGGAGAATAAAAAATACCTAGGTATAGCATTGTTTTGCAATGTGAAATAAAATATCTGTCTGTTATTGTAGCCCGTTGTTTGTACCACCAACATAGTTACAAATTGTCATGAATTCTCTTACTGTTTAATCCATTGAGATATGTGAGATGGGTTCCTTCCATTTGGTCGAACCAGTGACCTTGAAAAGAATTGATGTGCAGAGAATAAAGCAATGGGACCATTGAAGTGAACGTGGGACAAAAGTTGCTGTTACTGCAATTGGTGTTGGGAGACTGTGTATGCGCTTCAGTGGGTGGGTATGTGAAATGACAGCATTGAAATCCTTAACAACAGATCTTCTAAATCATCATTGAAAACTCATTAGAAATCTGGTGGAAGAGCTGGCCACAGATTGTTGTATGAAAGCACATAAAGCTCTCTATTCTCTCTACAATACCTGTAATGAACTGGAAAGTCTGGGGTGGAGCTGGAAAACAGATTTCCTTCTATAAGTAAAACACCCATTTAAAAGCTTCTTTGCAACAATGTTTGGGTGTGTTAGAATTTACATTCATATGCTGTTAACCATTGTGTGAACACTAAAACATTTTATCTGTCTGACCTCCACCTTGCCATATGGTAGTGCAAACTGTTCACACTTAAACAAGGGAATAGGAAAAGCTTGTGGAAGATAAAATACACTTGGGCATTGCATTGCAAATTGCTGGATATGGAGTGCTCTCTTTATCATAAAAGGTCTATTGGAGAGTAACATGTGTGCTATTATTTCCAAACCATAAAGAAAATGCAACATCTGTTCTTATAGATGGAATATCTTCCCAATTCAAGTCTCCAATTTTCAGAACTAATTTACTTTAATTCAAAATGGGATGTATTTTTTTTCCATTTGTTGCCTTATATTATTGAAAAGGAAGATGTTTTAATATTATGTAGCAACAGAGAGTTGATGATGTATTTTTATTACACAATGGGAATACCTTCTGTGGAGAAAGTGATAATTGTTCAAAGCAAGACCTACACTGACACACTCTAACTTGAGAAAGCTGCTGAACACAGAAGGTAGAGAAGGATACTATAGTTTGTTTGGATTAGTCAAGTCATATGTGCACTCGGCCCCTGGCCTAAATTATATTTAAAAAAAAATATTAAAACAAGAAACCAGAAATTCTTACAGAACTTCCTCCATTGTCTACTACAAAGCATCTTACTAATAATTATACCAGGTTGTCGAAAGTGCAGCATGAAGGCCAGATGTGGCTTATCGGGAAACAAAGTGTGGCGTAACTGGCTTAGCTACATGTATTTCATTATTACTATGCATGTGTGCAGTTTTCTTTGACTTAATTTGATAAAACCTTTTTTTTTAGACTGATTTTGTCTTACTGCTATTTAATCAAACATATTTTTCTATGACTGTTTATTAGCATTGCTGTAAATAACAGAATGAAAGCAACCCTTATTCAGAAAAAAAACTTGGATACCCCTTTTTAATTATTTCTGACTGCAACTCCACTCATAGCAAGCATGCACAATTTATTATTAATGTTTATTTATAGTACTGCCATCACCTTCACTTCCAGCCTTTTCACTCACCTTACCGGTCAAACTTAGTCCCAAATTCATTTGTATGCTATGTGGCAAGTGGTGTGTAACTTGCTAGTATTATACACTGTCTTGTTTTTTAAACGGAAGCACAATTAATGTTTTATATTGAGACTAATATTTGTGGTAAACTGGCATGTTTTAAAAATGGCACCCAGTGCCCCTTCCATTGGATGCGCCCCCTTTAATAAGTGGGTTGAAATTAAAGGGTATGGAAAGTTCTACTGGAATGAATCTAGTGCTGCTTGTTCTCATACACTGAACATACAGCAGCAGCTTCAATTAGTGTGCCTGGTGGTAATATATTTATGTATATTTATATACTTTGTTCATTCAAATCAGTTATCATGTACAGATGACTGTAAATACACTGACATTTATTGTATTCTAAAAACAGGCATAAAAAATAAAATTAAAAATAATGCTACATATACATACACAAACATTAATCCCTACATGTAAATATTGCAAAGAAAAACACTGGGTTATGTTTAATAACAAATATACCTGTTAGGAGATAAATACAGCTGTAATTTTATACAATACTTTTATATTTGAATATATTCTTCTCTTTCTGAGCAGAGAATCTAAAAACATCAATGGCAGTAGAAATGATATCCAATCACTTTATTAAGCCAATATGGATTGTTAAGGCATTTTCTCTGTAGGAAATGATGTATGAGAAATTGAGAAATGTACATAATAACAATGTCGCATAACCATGGAGAATGGAAATAGCATTTTTTAGAGTTCATATTTCTAAACCATCATCACTGATATGTTTATTATTATAGAATTTCAAATGTTCAAGATTTATGCATTTTTGTTTCTCTCTGCTGGAAAAGAGTAAAATGTAATGGAACTAAAGATTGATCATTCCCATGGAGGACGTTCTGAACCTGAGGTTGCAATAGTTCAGCTATGTTAAAGACCAATACATAACCTGGTTCATGTCCTGTCCATAGCAATAGGATAACATAATGAAACACATTAAACAGAAATTGAAATAAATTACTGAAGACTAGTATTTTTGGAATAACTACAGTATTTGTTTTCTAACAAGACATAAACACTTATGGTACTTTATTTTTATGATAAAATTGCTGAAACTTTATTAAATAAATTAGCAATAGTATCTGTATTGCCCGACTTAGATAGTGGTCTATTCAATAGAGAGAATTGTGGTGAACTGACAAGTGAACTGCAAATATTAGGAATTAATGCAGATTAGGAAACATGCTCCAACCTGTCTCTTTCTCTCTTTGCTATTAATGTTTGATGTTTGCTGTTCACTGTTTATTTAATATACTTCATGCAAAATATAACCTATAGAAATATTAGAAAGAAAACTTACTTCTGACAAATGAAATATGACTCTTTGAAAAATGTCCCAACTGCAGTTCTTGTTAAAACACGTAGGGCCATAGGTTTGATTTCAATCAGTGGCATCTCACCCGTAGTTCCTTTTGCAGTTAATAAAATTAGTACCATAACATTGGGTAAAAATAACAAAGGTGCTCTCAGCCCCCTAGTGGAGAAAAGGGTATATATCAGGGATGGCTAACCTTTAAACCCAAAAGCTGTTATGTCTGGATTGTGGACTTTTTTTTGTATCATGGGAAGTGAAGTGCAGCTGCAGTGTATATTACTAATTATTATTGTAAAAAAAAGTAAATATGTTAAGTGTCACTGGCCACAATCTTCTTAGTACAGTGGGAACACTGGGGATCATGTATAAAGGTTTTTCCATCAAAAATGTAGTGGTATTTCCTCATAATTCTTGTATAACCCTATGTATAAAAGGATTTCCATCAGAAAAAAAGCCACTGTGCACCTGTTGCCCCAAAATAAAAATTATTGTTTAAGAATTCTGTTGTAGACTACCCAAAGTAGAACAATCAGGCTGAAATGTATATGGATCAGGCAAATTAGTGGAAATTGAATACATCTCTGACATCTGGCTACACAATATCCCTGAATTTGGGGTGCAAATCAGCTGTTCCGATCGATCAGAAACTGAATTGGAGCGAGACAATTTTGCCATGAAAAGCTATGATTTTCACTTACCCATTATAAAACTAACACCCATGAACACTCTACGAGTTGGGGAACATGTATACGAAATTCCCTCTTTGCAGTTTTCCAAATTTCAAGAATTCAACTTTAAAGTCCTCTAAAGTTACATTGTAGTTTAGGTTGAAAAAAGACTTGCGTCTATCAAGTGAAACCCTTTTTGGATCCCATGTTTACCGCAGCTGATCCAAAAGAGAGCAAATAAAAACCCGTTCAGCAAATTTGAATTCTGCGTTCAGCGGGGGAAATAAATTCCTTCTTGACTCCAAATGGCAATCAGATTTTTCCTTTGATCAACAAACACTAAATTAATTTTAATGCCTATACTAACATGCATAGCCCTCTATGCTTCAGCTCATTAAAAAAGTATCCAGGCTGCTTTTAATGGCATCTAAGGTATTTTCTAGGACCACTTCTTCAGGCAGTGAATTAAATATCTTAATTGTCCTTACTGTAAAAAATCCCTTCCGCTGTCGTAGACTAAATCTCCTTTCTTCAAGTCTTAGCGGGTGACCTCTTGCCCTTTTTTACTGTTCTGTTATTGAACAGATCTTTAGATAACCATCTGTATGGGCCCTGTACATATTTATGTAACATTATCATATCCCCTCTAAGCCGCCATTTCTCTCATGTGTACAGATTTAACTTTCCCAGCCTTTCTTCATGACTGAAACTTTCCATCACCCTGATTAGTTTTGTAGCTCTCCTCTGCACTTTCTCTAGTTCCATAATGTTTTTTTTTTTTTAAAAAAGGAGCTCAGAATTGAACTGCATATTCAAGGTGAGGTCTTACCATGGACCTATAAAGAGGCAGAATAAAATATTCCTCCCATGAGTCAATACACCTTTTAATACACCCCAGCTGACACTGTGCACTACTGCAAAGTCTAAAGTCTACAACTTCTCCCAAATCTTTTTCATTAGCATATTTCTCCAAGGAAATACCATTTAAACTATGTGTTGCATTTTTATTATTGTACCCAAAATGCATAATTGTACACATGTCTACATTGTATCGCATTTACCATTTATCTGCCCAATTACCCAATTTGTCCAAATCCTCTTTCAGCGAAGATTAATATAGTTCAGACTGGATAACCCTACTTAATTTTGTGTCATCAGCAAACACTGAGACATGGCTCCCTATGCCCTCTTGCAGATAAACAAATGAAAAAGAAGAGAACCCAGGACTGAACCCTGAGGTACTCCATTTATCTCATCTGTACATTTTTTTAACTTACCATTTACCACCACCCTTTGCATTCTATCTTTCAACCAAGTGCAAAACCACAAACCTCTGGCCCTAAGCCTATTTCAGTCAATTTATATAGTAACCTTTTATGTGGAAGTGTATCAAATGCCTTACAAAGTCTAAATATATCACATCCACTGCAACACCCACATCTATATCTTTACTCACCTCCCCATATAATGTAATTAAGTTAGTTTGATAAGATCTGTATTTCGCAAAGCCATGTTGGCTACTGCCAATGAGATTCCTGTTTAACCCCTTGCCGACAAAGGACGTGCCTGGCACGTCCTGCATTGAATGAAGCGGTGTTCGCGATCAACGATCGTGAAAACCGCTTTAACAGTGCTGGTCTATAGCCAGCACCGAAATTTCTGTTTCGGGACCCCCACGATCGCCCCACGGAGCGATCGTGGGGAGCCATATTGACGGAGCATGCTGCTCAGTCAATATGGCTAAGTCCTCTGCCGGTCTGAGCTTCACTTCCGTCGCTCTGAATATGCTACTTGACTACCCCTAGTGGTAGTTTAGTAGCATTGCAATGGGAAATATTTAAAATAAATATTTAATTAATTAAAAACAGGTTATTTAGCTATATTAGCCTATAGGGTTAAAATTAAATATTTTTTAGCATAAGGGATAGGGTTAAAATTAAATTAAAGTTAAAAAATATTAAGGGATATAATAAGGATTAGAGTTGGGGTTAAAATTAGTGTTAGGGTTAAATTTTGGGTTCGGGTTGGGGTCAAAAGATCAATATAGGAAAAAAACAAAAAACACTATTTTTGGTTTTTGCCCCATAACTCGCAAAAAAATACCGAAAAATATGGAAACATGCATATTTTTGAACTCGGGAGAACATTTAGAAACTATTTAGATGGGGTGTTTTTTAATGATTTTATTTGTGTAAATTATATTTTAGTTCAAAGTTAGAAAAAGTGTGTTTTTTTAAATTTTTCATCATATTTTATGATTTTTTTTGTAGTAAATTATAATATATGATGAACATAATGGTATCTAATGAAAGCCCTTCTTATGACAATAAAAACAACATATAATTTGTGTGGGTACTGTATGTGAGAAAGAAAAAAATTACAGCTAAACACAAACACCCTAGAGATGTCAAAACAGCCATTGTCACCAAGGGAAAGTCAAGGTGAAAATGTCTTGTCACTAAGGGGTTAATATGAAATCTTGAATATATTTCCTTAACAACCCTTAAAACAGTTTCCCCACCACAGATGTCCAGCTAACATGTCTGTAATTGCCCAGCTGGGATTTTAATCTCTTTTTAAATATGGGTACCACGTCATCTTTACGCCGATCTGTGGGCACCATGCCTGAAACAAAAGAGTCCATAAAAAACAAAAATAACGTTTCGGCTATGATTTGGCTTAGCTCTTACGTTTGGGTTTATACCATCTGACCCCTGTGCTTTGTCTATTTTAACAGCATTTAATTGCTTAAACACTTTTTCTTGTTTCAACCAATCACATTTTCTTGTGTCAACCAATCACGGAGCTTGCAGGTTCTTGTCCATCGGTTCTTCCTTGGTAAAAACAGAAGAAAATAAATGATTTAAAATATCTGCTTTCTCTCTGTCTCCACTGACAATCTCACCCATTTCAGATAACAAGGACCCAACATTTTCAGCCTTGAATCTTTTGGCATTTTTATATTTAAATACATTTTTGGGATTCCTCTTGCTCTCCTTAGCAATTGATTTTCCATTCTGTCATTTAGCCAATTTAATAGCCTTTTTACAGTCTTTGTTGGCTTCGTTATATTTTGCAAATGCCTCTGCTAATCCCTCAGCTTTATAATGTTTAAATGCAACTTTTATTTATTATTTACCAAAGGGTATACATTTATATGTATATTTTTGTAGTGTTAGTTTGAAGGTATTCCACTTACCTTCTGTGTTTTTTACCGAAAATAATCCCATACCAATTTGCATGTTAGTTATTACCAGATCCAGGCATGCTTCACCTCTGGTTGGTGTCTGTACTAGCTGAGACCAAAAATTGTCATTCAACAAATTCAGAAACTTACTGCTTTTAGCCGAATTAGTGGGTCTTTGTTTCCATTCTACTTCTGGGTAATTAAAATCCCCCATAGTGATACTACACCCTATTTTAGAAGCCTTTAGATTTGCATTAGTATCTATGATTCTTCAAGTTCATCAATATTTGGTGGTTTATAACAAATACCCACTAATAATTTCTGGGCAGTTCTGCCCCCACTGACTATCTCCACCAGCAATGATTCCACATGTTCAGTATTTTTGTTATATATATCTTCACTCAAATGAGGCATTAATACTGGTTTGATATACAGACAGACCCCCCCACCTCTTTTGTTTGACCTATCTTTTCTAAAGAACATGTAGCCCTCCAAATTGATTGACCAATCATGTGTGTCATCCCACCATGTTTCTGTTATATCAATTAAGTCATAATTTTCATTTCCTGCTACCAGCTCCAATTCCCCTATTTTACCAGTTAAACTGCTGTCAATTGCAAGCATACACTTAATGCCAGTGGCATAATCCATTTGTGATTTAATTTTTAAGTTGTTTATAGGTTGCCCCCTACAATTCATTCTAACCATGCCCCCCAGATCCACCCACGTGTACTTACTAAGTCACCTTCCCTTCCTATACTGTCTAGTCCCCCACTCCCCATTCCTAGTTTAAACACTCCTCCAGCCTTCTAGCCATCCTATCCCCTAGCACATGAGCCCCTCTTGCATTTAGGTGCAATCCAACGCGACTTTAAAGACTGTACCCCAACCCAAAATCAACCCAGTGCTCTAGAAACCCAAAGCCCTCCTTCCTTATTCCAGGACTTTAGCCATGCATTAATCACCTTAATCTACCGCTGTCTCTCTGGTGTAGCGCATGGCACAGGTAGTATCTCTGAGAACACTATCTTGGAGGTCCATTTCTTGATCTTACTCCCTAAATCCCTAAAATTACCTTTTAGGACCCTCCATTTGCCTCTTACTTTGTCATTGGTCCCAAAATGGATCAAGACAGCTGGCTTCTCTCCAGCCCCTCCTAAATAATCTGTCCACTCTGTCTGCAACATGCCAAACCCGGGCACCCGGGAGACAGCAAACCATTCGGTTGCTGCAGTCAGAGTCACAGATTATACTATCTACTCTCTTAATAAAAGAGTCCCCTACCACACTAGGCTTCACTAGCTGCCCTCTTCCTCTTCCCTCCCACACTACAACCACATCTAACCATCACCCAACTGTGTTACTGGTTCTCTTCTGGCTGATCTCCTTCCTCATTTTTAGGTGATCCCACTAAGCTCTGCTCAGTGAGCAAGAGACTCCTCTTAAGCTTGTCAATATCTCTCAGTGTTGTAATATGCCTCTCTTGAGCCCCAATCTGAGCTTCTAGTGAGGCCACTTGCTCTCACTTGCCACAGCGATAAGGACCCTGGAAAAAGCAAACTCAAACTGCGAGCCATACTGCAAAAGTCTGTAGAATAATTTTTTTGACATGGAAATGTCTACATATATGCCCTTATATTGTTTCTGATTCAGCATATCCATTATTACAATATTTGTTCAAAAAATGATACCCGGCTTCATCATAGAAGTCCCGGCGGTCGTGCCGGGCGGCAGCAGGGGAGGTCTGCGCTCATCGCGCAGACATTCCCCTGCTGTTAGGGAGGGGGATCCAGGTCCCCTGCAGCTCTGCGGGGGACCTGGATCCCAGTCTTATAGTCTGACCTCGATTTGAGGTCAGATTATAAGACTACCTCGAATGTAAGACTTTCATTGCTCTGAAAAAAACCTCGTCTTATGCTGCACTGGACAATCACAGCCATGCCATTAGTAGGCATGGCTGTGATGGCTTCTAAGGGCAAACGAGTCAAACGCTTGTTGATTGGCTGCCCTGCAGCCTTTCAAAATGCTCCATTAAATCGCTGAACGCCGAACTCATAGAAACATAGAAACAAAGAATGTGTCGGCAGATAAGAACCATTCGGTCCATCTAGTCTGCCCAACTCCAACCCGCACATACAGTGAAATGTCCGTGTTCGGGTCCGGGGTCCAAAAACCGTAATGTTCGGTACGAACCCGAACAGTGCGGTTCGGGTTAGCTCAACACAAGTACTAATGACTAAAGCAAAGTCCCTGGCTGTATCATGAAGCACCCATGTATACTGTTTTACAACTAATTTTGACATAACTGATTAATTCCCCTTTCCATTACATCCACAGATGGTAAATTGGATATATCTGTGCAGGCATGCACCCATTGAGTCCAGAACACATATGATAATACGTATGTTCAGTTATATAACTGCTCATGCCACCTGTGGATGTGACTGTGAGGCAAATTGTTCAGAGATAATGACATACACAGTAAAGATAATGGGAATCAGATATACTTTTTATTGTGAGCCATTTAAGTTTGGACATCAGATGTGAATGACAGATTAGGCAACCTTTTATTTGTATCTTTACTTTGTTATCTTTCAACACTCTGTGCACAATGAGGTATTTCTACTCGAGTTGGAAAAAATTACCTACTTATTAACCCCTTAGTGACAAGACATTTTCACCTTGACTTTCCCTTGGTGACAATGGCTGTTTTGACATTTCTGGGGTGTTTGTGTTTAGCTGTAATTTTTTTTTTCTCACATACAGTACCCACACAAATTATATGTTGTTTTTATCGTCATAAGAAGGGCTTTCATTAGATACCATTATGTTCATCATATCTTATAATTTACTACCAAAAAAATTATAAAATATGATGAAAAATTTAAAAAAACACACTTTTTCTAACTTTGACCTAAAATATAATTTACACAAATAAAATCATTAAAAAAGACCCCATCTAAATAGTTTCTAAATGTTCTCCCGAGTTCAAAAATATGCATGTTTCCATATTTTTCGGTATTTTTTTGCGAGTTATGGGGCAAAAACCAAAAATAGTGTTTTTTGTTTTTTTCCTATATTGATCTTTTGACCCCAACCCGAACCCAAAATTTAACCCTAACACTAAATTTAACCCCAACTCTAATCCTTATTATATGCCTTAATATTTTTTAACTTTAATTTAATTTTAACCCTATCCCTTATGCTAAAAAATATTTAATTTTAACCCTATAGGCTAATATAGCTAAATAACCTGTTTTTAATTAATTAAATATTTATTTTAAATATTTCCCATTGCAATGCTACTAAACTACCACTAGGGGTAGTCAAGTAGCATATTCAGAGCGACGGAAGTGAAGTTACTTTCACTTCCGAAGCTCAGACCTGCAGAGGACTAAGCCATATTGACTGAGCAGCATGCTCCGTCAATATCGCTCCCCACGATCGCTCCGTGGGGCGATCGTGGGGGTCCCGAAATAGACATTTCGGTGCTGGCTATTGCCTCGATGTCGAGGCAATAGACCAGCACTGTTAAAGCGGTTTTCACGATCGTTGATCGCGAAAACCGCTTCATTCAATGCAGGACGTGCCAGGCACGTCCTTTGTCGTTAAGGGAGTTTCTCCCGTCCTGGGAGTTTCTCACGTCCTGTGCCTGGCACGTCCTTTGTCGTCAAGGGGTTAAAAGCAATCTTATTGGGATGTGTCAGTGTTCCAACAAACACAGCTAAATCTCTATGATTTGTATGTATCAACTCCAAGATGTGTGTCTGATACGTGGCTTGCTGAATCATTTACAGATGCTGGTTATGTTTTGTGTAAATGGCTTTTCTACCATCACCCTGACCATGGACACCCCTTGATGTATCTGGTATACTTCTCACTGAGGAAGATGCTGCCCACTTGTTCCATGGATGGATCCACAAGTCTGATTTCCTTTAAAGTTTACTGGTATTGTTATCATGCAGCATGTGCATTCTATATTAGTTATTTAATTTGGAATTGATCATAAATATTAGAACCTTTTTTAAGTACCTGACACTATCTACTTTGCAATTGTAACTTTTGTGATGAACAGTTGTACTGTATGTATCTCCTGGTGTGTTTGTATCAATGGCTTGCAAAGTACCAGCTCATACTCATTGAGGTTGGATGGATGTTGCCTATTTCATCTTCTTCAGCACCTGTCTCCTGATATCTGAGTACCTGCAATATGACAGCAGGACATGATGAGTAATATGTGTTATCATGCAGACATGGGACATTGTAAGAAGAGTTGTGTTCACTTTGGTAACAAATGTATATATGTATATATGGATAGGAACTGCAGGGATGTTTGTTATGTGTGGATGGGAATGTATCATGTGTCCCTTAATGCGTGGATATTGTGATGCTCTTACCTTTTCTTAACTACAGCTAATGATCTCTCCTGCTTGGTGATGCCTTTCCAGAGCTTATTTCTCATCTTCAGGCTGGAGGTTCTGGATATGGCTCCAATTACCTGATGGTAACTGTTGGACAAATCCATAATTAATGCACTATTTTCCTCAACTTTGGCTGATAACCAAAAACACCATCTTGGAGCGGAATATGGGGAATATTGGATAGACCAGTCAGCATAAAAAAATCACAAACATTGCTCTAATTTTAGATCACTGTTTTGAAATACAATTCCCTTTCACTCCTAATATGTTGTTGTCTGCACTGAACAAAAAAAATCACATAATAAGACCAAACAGTTGCACAATGAGAATAAAAAGTCACAGTTTTGCCCCATTTCTTTCATACGTTAAAACCCTGTCAGTTTTATACATATAAAACAGGCGCAAGAGCAAAAACCTGAGTGAATCAAGATTAGACATAAAACCTTGCCACTATTTATATATATTTCCAGCTGTATCTGTTTTGCATAGTGGGAACACTTTACCTAATATCAACCTTGGGACCAGAATCTGCTACACAACTTGGTCTTTTCTTAACGTGGATCAAGGTTTGGCATATCCAAGACAGCTAACTGCAGTGTTATCATTCCCAAGGATGTTCTCCCAGAAAAAGCTTTTAATCAAAGAAGGTGGGAGATCTATACAAAGTGTTCACATTTTTATTAATTTTCCCTGGATGTCTCTCCAAAGCCATCTTCTAGAGTGAACTATTCACTGAAAAAGAACTGTCAAGTGAACTGCAAAAACCAGGCAACTTGCCTGTATTTCCAACTCAACTATTGATGCCAGAGTTTTGCAGTTCATTATAGTTCAGATTTTTGTGAATAGACCCACATTACAAGTTTTAACAAATGTACAATATGAGACTGACTATAACAGACTGACAATAAACAATGCTATAACGCTAAACAAAACAATACATCTATACTATGTATGTATTAATCAGGAATGTCAGACATGCAAAAATGTTATATTAACAGTGTTTTATTCTACTGAATTTTCATAGGTCTTTTTTTTTCTACAATAAACATGAATGATAAATTGATCATTTGTGCGCTAGACTCAAATAACTTGCTGGTATCTATTCTGCTACTCAGTAGATATGTGTAAGAACATTTTGTCAGTCATGCAATACAAACAGATGGGCCTTACAGATGCTCAGAATCTTAGTAAACTGGACTATTTTAGCATTATGGCTAAAAGGAAAAACACCCAGTGATTTAAAAGGCATAAATAATCTGTAGTAACATTGGGCTACAATGACTGTAGTGTGTTAATGAGAAAAAAAAAATGATTTATGGTAAACTAATAGGCAAAAGTGATTCAGCTGACCCTTGTTAAAGCCATTAAGAGGTATGCCAAAATCACTACTGCACTCACTATAAAGCTCTATTTTCAACATAGAAATACACAATAATTACCACACAAAAATGATACATTAACCCCTTTTTCAAAGTAATGGCTAAAAAAACCCATAAATGTTTTGCCTATAAACAGGTAAACAAACGTTTGTTGCACTATGAAAAAACATCATGCTGATTAGAAATGTTAACCAAACACCTAACACATGTGCAATTCAATAAAAAATGACCAATGTAATCCCTACCAATGCCAGATGAGATTAATGAACATCTTCACCGGTTCATAAATGCCTGCACATTCACATACACTCAGAACAGCATAATACCATCCCCACACCCACCACACATGCTCTTAAACTTGACGTATGCTGCATCTCAACTCCTAACAAGAGGACATGCAAGCATTTCCTGAAACATGCAATTTAATACATGTCAAGCACACAGAAGATTGCAACATTTGTACTACATCCACAAATGTAAGCACACCCATACACCTCTATATATAACAGCAGCTAGGATGCCACTTTGCATCCATTATAGTGTTTCCCTTCTCCTTCTGTTATGTCAGCTGCCTTGTTAACCTGAGCCCAACCCTATTTATACCTACGCCGATTTGTAAATGGTGCATTGCTTTGGGTAAAGCCTGTATTGTGCCTCTGTGCCTTTTTTGTTTTGCTATTCCTGGTCTCTGTTCCTGATTCCTGTTGATGATGTTTGCCTATCCTCGACTAAGCCTGTTTGCTGCCTGGCCTGACCCATTTGCCTGCCTTTGACTTTGCCATCCTGCTGCCAGCCCTGATCCTTTGCCTTTGGTTCCTGTTGTTCCTGTCTGCCAGTTGTATGTGGCTTATGCTTTGGTGTTCATGTATTTGGAGTGCAAAAGACCTGGGAAGATAAAACCTGAGGCTCAAACATACGGCATTCCTTTCAGGCGAAGAATTCTGCTCTTATACTCTGCCCTGTACCTTTTATGCATTGTTTTATGTTTCTTCAGTACCCAAACCATTTCAGCTGTAATTCTCTCTGCCAGTCCTGTCTCAGTTCCAGTCCTATCTCAGCTGCCTGTTCTCTACCAGTCCTATCTCAGTTGCCAGTCCTGTGTGAGTTTCAATCTGGGCCTTGCATCATGGAGTGCAGACATACCCCACATCGTTCCCTGCAACAAGGCTCCCTGTTATCCCAGGTTGTGACAGATATTTTTTTAGAATAGTAGGACATACAGGGCTATCAATAGTAAACATTACTATTTTAGAGATTCTTGAGCCATAGAGAAATCTAATTTTCTTCTGGATTCAAGAAGTAATTGTTCTTAGGCAGAAAAATAAAAAATAGGGTTTTTTGTCATCAAATGCAGGAATGATAGGTAGAAGATTTGGACTTGATGGACTTAGGTCATATAAACTAAATTACTATGTCTCACTGTGACTTCAGTCATTGAAGCATGTATGCTTCCCAAAATGCTGGTGCCTCACAATGGTATGGACAAGCTGCATGTTCTTCTTGCATGAGAACTGATGAGACTGCTGCCTGTCTTCTTGCTGCTCTTCGGATTCCTCTTCACTGTTGTTGTCAGGAGCATTTTCCTCTTCCATGGAAGAACCATGAGTTGTGCCCATTGTTTGGACATGTACCTGCTCTGCCACTGTATGCATGTGACCCAGCCTCCGTGTCCTCAGCATTCTTCTCTTCTATGAAAGCCAAGCCTCAAACTTTTATCTTGCAGAATGTCCAATCACAGGCAAGGTGTAATGGATTTCCTTGGCATTTGTAGTGCATTTTTTGGTGTGCTTGAGGTGTGGATATGTTTCTTGATTGACTGGGAGCTGTTTTTTTATGATAAGTGTATGTGGAATGTTTAATTGGCTTACTTCTAATTTGTTTTGTTTGTAAGTAGATGCACTCTATTTGTTGTGTGGTTACAATGTGTGTTATGTTAGGGTTAGGATTGCATTTAGACATTAGGTAATGGAAAAACCTCCGTTCTTGTCATAGCGCCAAAGTAATGTGTTTGAGTGGAAATGCAAAGCATTCTTTCTGGTAAAATGTGCAATAAAAAAATGTTTTGCGAGTTGAATAAACCCCAATAAAACCATGAAAGTAAGAAAAAAGGAAACACATACCCAAATAACTTGATCTGGTATGTTTACTTGTTTCACAATATAAATTAACATCAAGGCCTGCTATAAAAATGGTACCAATGCAGATTGGAACTTGGTCATGGCCTGTAGTTTAGATTATTTGCAGGCCATGGTCAAGTGGGTCAACCATTGGTCAATTTAATATCTTTGACATATTACTAAAATTATCTATGCAATTGCTAGTCCGGTGACTTAGTTATCAATTTCTAATATACCTACCTCTTTCCAGTTCAGGTTCCTCCATGGTTTTAAGAAATAGGATGGTGTGCCTATGCTCTTACCCATAGCCTCTGCAGACAGTCTTTAAGGTATATCCATGAATCTCCTAACATAGGATTGGAAGGGAGACACGAAGGGAGTGTGGGTGCTAGAGGTCTGTGCTTCTGCTAGCACAAAAATATATCAATATACCCAGAGGCGTCACTAGGGTTGGTGTCACCCGCTGCGGTAACTCATGGTGTCACCCCCCCTGGATTTCCTCCAATATAATGCCAATCAGATTCCTTAGTAATGCCAGTCAGATGGCCCTTTAAATATGCCACATACAGGAGCCCCACAAATTATGTCACACGCAGGAGCCCTTTAACTATGCCACACACTGGAGCCCATAACTATGCCACATACAGGAGCCCCATAACTATGACACACAAGAGCCCCATAAATTATTCCACACCAAATCCCCATAAATTATGCCACACCAGCAGAGCCCCATTATTTATGCCTCACCTTGGAGCCCAATTAATTATGCCACACACACAGGCGCCCCTTAATTATGCCACACACACAGGCACCCCTTAATTATGCCACACAAAAGAGACCCTTAATTATGCCACACATGGGGCCCAATAAATTGTACAATTTGAAAACAATACATATCCATAAACACAGACATCTCTCTATAACTAGTTGCATTTATACTTATTTGAATTATTTAATATTATATTTAATCAAAATGTTATTGAAAAATTGCATTCCTATTTTTATTCCCTTCCTCTGCACCCACATTGCACCTAAAGGACTTAACACAGCACCATGCAGTACCCACAGAACTTGCCATGCACCTATATTGCAACCACAGCACTTGGCTTGCACTCATATTGCACCTTCATGATTTGGCATGCCACAGTGTCACTTTGCCCCACAGAAATAGCCAGTGTCACTTTCCTCATAGTACATGTGTTTTTTGCCCCACAGACCATGCCACAGCATCACTTTGCCAATAAAAATATGCCAGTATTTAACCCCTCAATATGCCATGATTTAGCCATTCAATATGCCAGGCTTATTTTACCACTCAATATGCCAGGATTATTTTGCCACTCAATATGCCATGATTTAGCCATTCAATATGCCAGGATTTTTCCACCCAATATGCCATTTAATATGCCAGGATTCTGCCCCCCAATATGCCATTTAATTTGCCATGATTTTGCCCCTCAATATGCCATTCTTTAGCCATTTAATGTGCCATGATTTTGCCACTCAATATTCCAGGATTTTACCCCCCAATATGCCATTTAATATGCCAGGATTTTGCCCCCCAATATGCCACTTAATATGCTAGGATTTTGCTCCTCAATCTGCCATTTAAAATTCCAGGATTTTGCCCCCAATATTCCATTTAATATGCCAGTATTTTGCCCCTCAATATGTCAGGATTTTGCCCCTCCAATATGCCATTTAATATGCCATGATTTTGCCCCTCAACATGCCAGGAGTCTGCCCCCCAATATGCCATTTAATATGCCAGGATTTTGCCCCCCAATATGCCATTTAATATGCCAGGATTGTGCCCCCCAATATGCCTTTTAAGATGCCAGGATTTTGCCCCACAATATGCCAGGAGTTTGCCCCTCCAATATGCCATTTAATATGCCAGGAGTTTGCCCCTCAATATGCCAGGAGTTTGCCCCCCCCCCCATATACCAGTATTTTGCTCTCAATATGCCAGGATTTTGCCCCCCCCCCCAATATGCCATTTAATATGCCAGGATTTTGCCCCCCAATATGCCATTTAATATGCCAAGATTGTGCCCCCCAATATGCCTTTTAAGATGCCAGGATTTTGCCCCACAATATGCCAGGAGTTTGCCCCCCAATATGCCATTTAATATGCCAGTATTTTGCTCTCAATATGCCAGGATTTTGCCCCCAATATGCCATTTAATATGCCAGAATTTTGCCCCTCAATATGCCAGGATTTCTCCCCCCAATATGCCATTTAATATGCCAGGATTTTGCTCTCAATCTGCCAGGAGATTGCTCCCCAATATGCCATTTAATGTGCCAGGAGTTTGCCCTCAATATGCCAGGAGTTTGCCCTCAATATGCCAGGAGTTTGCCCCTCAGTATGCTCGTTATGCCACCCTCCTCCCCCTTCCCCAGTAACAAAAAAAATTATTGCGGCAACAGTAAGGTTGGGGTGCGGGAAAATAAAAAACGTATCTCCTTCCTGCTCTGTCTCCCGGTGCAGGTCGACCGCTGTGAGGGAAGCGTTGTGCGCTCCCCTCCAGCCACGCGGCTTCAATAAAGTTTGTTTTAAAAAAAGTTTCAACAAACTTTATTGATCCGTGCAGCTGGAAGCGAGAGCACAACGCTTCCCTCACAGCCACGGAGCTGCATCCGGAGACAGAGCAGGAAGGAGGTAAGTTTTATATTTTCCCTCACCCCCCCCAACCTTATTGTGGCCGCAATTATTTTTTTTTTCCGGCAGCCGAATCCAGCGGACGCGGCTGCCAGAAAAAAAAAAAAAAAAGTTCAGCAGCGCAGTGCAGGGGGTGCTGGCAGCACGGGTGTCACCCCCGCTGGCGGTGTCACCCGGTGCGGTCCGCACCCCCCTGCACCCCCCTCGGGACGCCACTGAGTATACCTAATTATTTAAATGAGTAGTACCCTGTTAGCTGTGGAAAAGTAGGAAACAGGTAGGGTTAAGATGATACCATTTATTGGATAATTGGGAGTTTGTTTACCAGCTTTCAAGAAAAAGTTGGTAAGTCCCTTCCTCATAAATGAGGCTAAAACCAAAATCCTAATTACAAAATATTAATACATTAGCAGCTTTAAAAAGAAGGGCAAGAAAAACACTCAGTTAAGGGGTCCATAAAATCATTAGAGAAAGGCCAGATCCCCCTAGATGAACTCTTTCCTTTGGATATATTTTTACATATTTCCAAGAGATCTAACAATCTATATAAATTGCAGGTCCTATTGGAGAATCTGATCAAACATGATGAATCTAGCTCTGTTCGCCATTGGGAAATTCTGATTTTTTTTTTTTTACTAATTCTTAATTTAGTGGTATTTTAGTAATCTGCATTGTTCTAGTCTAGTTTTAATCAACTAAATCTCCAGTAGATTTTAGTCTACTAAATCCTAAGCAGTAGAGAGAGGGAAAAGGTCTGAGTAGGTTGTTACACAGTGTAAAGTTAACTTGCTAAGAACATGGAGGAGTATCCTCTTCCTCTGCAGTTTGCAGGACACAGGGCATAGGGAGCTTGCATCTCAGCCAATCCAGCTGCAGATAGAATCAGGGGACTGGGATCCATGGGAATAAGAACCAGAAGTCCAAACAGGTAAATGCAATACTACCTAACATTTTAGTCACATTTTCGTCAGTTGACCAAAACCGAAATGGATTTTGGTCATAGTTTTAGTCATTAACTTCAGTGTTTATTTATTGTTTAGTTTTAGTCACTGAAAACATACAGTGGACTAAACCTATGATAAAAATGTTTAGTCAACAAAATGAACACTGCTTTGGAACAGGATCTGATAAGCAACAGTTTATTAGTCCCCCGGGAACGGGGGACTAATAAAAGTACTCAAACAAAAATTGGGCAGACTAGATGGACCGAATGGTTCTTATCTGCCGACACATTCTATGTTTCTATGTTTCTATGTTAAGTAGGATGCTGGCACTAGGTTTGGTAAGCCAGATGTGCTGTGTTTATGGCACTCACAGTGTGCATTGTTATTATTTATGTGTATGTTCCTGCTCTTTAAGTTTGATCTATTATCAACAGTCATGCAATGTAGTGCTGCTGTCTGGATCGTATAATATATTTATTTAAACTGCCGATGCTCTCAATGAAGCTGCTAGGTTATTTGGAGAGTTATCATTATGCTTGAAACAGATGTTTCACTTTGGAGAAAGTGTTAATGCAATACAAGAGAGATAAAAATAAGTGCATTTTATTTATGTATTTACTTTTTCCTACACTGAGCTCCCAGCCAGAAATAAAACAATTCAAATGTAAGTTAAGTTAATTAACATCAATATAGAAGGTGTAATTATGTTACTATCATTCTGTGAAATAATCTATACTGCAGTTGTTTAAAAAAATAGAAACAATATATTTATTGCAGTTTTTCTATTCTAAATGCTCTGTTATTTAATTTTAAAGATATTGTCACCAAAGACACACTCTGACCACTAAGATTTCTACCATAGACATCCATGAAATTGTGCCATTATCTACCCTCTAAAGTGGTTTAGGGAGTCAAGAAAAAAGGACCATATAACATATAGCAAGTAGTAGAAAACGCTCAGTGTAATATGGCAATAAATGGTAGAATTACCACATCAACCAACATTTAACCTACCAGCTGTTGATGGTGAACAAAGGCTGGTGTTGTGATGGCAACCTATAGCTGGCATGGCATTACCAGTATTGTTATATTACAAGAGCTTTTATGGTGGTGTACAAAACTATGTATGTTAATGTATGCACATATGTATACATAGACATTCCGTAACTTTTATTGCAGTTACAAGTGATATGTGTGCAGTGTTGCTTGCATACCATGTTGCTTGACATGGTAATTGTACCATTTATGCTGTAATAGCATATTTAATATGAATATTCTATAATTAATTTTCTATTATTAAATATGCTATTATGGCATATTAAAACAATTATCGTGGCAGTGAACATTTTATTTATTATGTGTTTTATTATATTATGTTTTATATATTGTTTTGTAATATATTTATTTTACTTTATTATATTATGATTTTTATTTATTTTATTATATTTTATTTTCTACTTTTTTATTTTATAATATTTAATTTAATATTTATTTTATTAAACTTCTGTGCTTTTGGGGAAATTTTGGGAGGACTTTGGCTATTTCTCCAAAAGCCTCCCATATAAGTTTATGGGGTGATCGAGGCTATTACTTTGGTCAGTCAAACTCTAGTATAGTTTGGCTGCCAAAACTGCTGATTTAAGTTCTGATTCAAGATCATTTCGGTAGTCTCTGAGTGGCCCGAATTTCGGTGCTCCAATTGGGCCTTTGTTGGGTTTGGTCCGGGTTGGTAAGACAGGGAGCAGAGCGCAGGGATTACCACTGAGGGTGAAGGGCCACCAAACAATAAAGTCCAGAAAAAATGGTATCCGAGGAGTAGGCAAGAGAATAGTCGGGGACGTTCCAGAGGTCAGGGCAGGCAGAGAAGGGTCACAATCTATAGTCCAAGCCGGGGTCACAATCAGAGGAGAGGTCGACAAAAAACAGGTGAGGTCCAGAAACAGGTCAATAGCCGGGAATTCAATAAGGAGGAGGAATCAGGAACTGTAGCAGGGATAGGAAAACTTCAGAGGGAACAATACTAAGTACTGCAGCTTGAAAACGAGCAAGCACTGAATGAGCAGTGCCTGCCTGTTTTATAGCCTGCCTGTACCTAGCTCCTCCCACCTCTCTCCAGGTGAACACTAATTGCACCTGAGAAGCCTAGGGAGAGGGGTAGAACCTAGCTCCTGCCTCCTATACACTCCTCCTTGTTCTGCCCAATGAAGGTGCGCTATCCGAGTGCAGTACACGCCCCCTTGATGGTAGTCCAGTACTTGTGCCCGTGAATCGCGGGGCGCGAGTTACTACAGACCGGGGATGCGGCCTACCTCGCGCTCGCGCGGCCCTCCCGCTGGGCGCCTGGAGCTGGGAAGCGGCAGAGTCAGGTAGGGGATCATGCAGAAGGGGCCGCGGCGGGCCCTGGACCCGACAGCCTTAAACTCAGAGCTTCAATTTTTCATTAGAAATTACCCGAGTAGGTTCTCCAATTTTAATATGTTTTATAGTCGGTGTTTGCAAGTTATATGGCAATAACAGAAAGTAGTCTGTTGCGTTTTAGTTAACCAAAACCCTAACCATAACCTTGAATGTTGCCGACTGCCTCTATGGCAAATTTGATTGCACTGGAGAGTGATGAAATTGTCATCCGATGCCAATTTTTTGGTTGCTTAATGTCTCAACAGCTTCACTTCTGAAGCGCATTTAGACACTTGATGTACAAGTATGTGCTGTGTCATTAAGGGGTTAAGGAAACTTGCTGTTCATCCGACTAGAATACTCATTAACCTCTAGCCAAACCCACCTAGCTCTAGTTGTCAGCAAATACTGTTACTACCACCACCTTCCCCTTTGATATTTTCACTCACCTTATGTGTCTCCTGTACCCCACTCTCTCTAGGTTGTAAACTTGGAAATAGGGCTCTCTACTTCAGGGATCACACTATCTCTGATTTTCTAATGTAGTAGTATTTTAAGGGTCTAGGACACTTCTTCGCCGCATCTTCATCGCTGACAGTTCAGCGCGGCAGTTAGAACGCTGAACTGTCAGCAATGAAGAATAACGCGTCCATTTCATCGCGGCCGCAGCTATGTAAGAGCTGACAGTTCAGCGCTGAACTGTCAGCTCTTACAAATGTAAAAGTAAAAAGAAAATACCCCCCTAATAAATGATTCCCAAACCCCAATACTAAAATTAACCCCAATACTAAAATTAACCCCCAAACCCTAATACTGACCCCCGAACCCTAATACTAACCCTGACCCCTAATACTAACCCCCGAACCCTAATATTAAAATTAACCCCCTAAACCCTAATACTAACCATAATACTATCACCCGAACCCTAATACTAACCCCCTAAACCCTAATACTAACCCCCGACCCCTAATACTAACCTCGTAAACCCTAATACTAACCCCGGAACCCTAATACTAAAATTAAACCCCTAAACCCTAATCCTAAACCCTAATACTAAAATTATCCCCGAACCCTAATACTAAAATTAAACCCCTTAAACCCTAATTCTAACCCCCTAAACCCTAATTATAACCACCCTTACTAAAATAAACTAAAATAGCTAAAATACTTACCTTTAGAGATGAAATGTCCTGTGATGAAATCTCCAGCGACGAGCTGTCTTGCGGTGCAGAGTCGGCGGTGAAGCGGCTGCGCGGAAGCAGCCATGATGAAGTGTCCCATCCCCGTATTTTAATACTAATGTATTCCCTTCTATGCTCTGCACTAAGTGCTACATAAGTTGTTGGCACTGTTTAAGTAAATGTTAATGTAATGTTATGTATAATTATCCAATAAACCATATCTCAGAAAGGAGCCTGCACCACATGGTAAAGCATCAGGTTATAAAATAAGGTGATTCCTTGGATTTATTTATCAGCAATTGAACAAAATACAGCTAGTTATTCTTAATATAGAATGTATTTGTGCATAGAAACAAACTATGGATCCTATATTGTTCAGCTTTGCGGAGGGTCATTTACAATTTGAAAATGTATGGTTTGGAGTCAGATAATTATTAAATTGGTGATACAAAATAACAGAGTTTTAGATGGGATCTGGTTAAACAGCATTGTTCTGATCTATTAAACAGCATTGTTTCCGAAGTCAACAGCTTTACTGCATGAATCATACCGGAAAAATAGAGCAATGTTTATTTTCTTATGGTAACATTTCTTGTATAGTGTCGTCCAAACAGGGATCTAAGCAAAATCATTACTCTATAACTCTGTAACTCATTTCATTACAATATCTGTCACTTGGAAGATGTCTAGAAAGACAAGATGGCTGCCCACAATAGCCTTAAGGTTATATTTCTGCAAATATATGTCAAAGTATGAAATGTACGCATCAAAGAGAATATTGACAGGGCTACATAAGTTTCACTTAATTAATTTCCCTTTACATAACAATTGATTGAATTGAAATGTAAGGTGCTACATAGAATACTTATTTATTCATGACAGACTAAATCATTTTTTTGATTTATTTATAAATCTTTTTATTTAATATATTTAAACATTCTATAACAATTTCATTTTACAACTTAAAAATATAAGTATTTACATTAAACTTACAGTAAGTACATAAGTTAATATCACAATAAATTTGAATGAAACTTTCTATCTATAATACATTTTAGATAAAATAATTCCCATACCTTCCCCTATTAAAATCTTAAATAAATAACTTAGTAGTACTTAATTATTATCTTATGTTGGATCTACGTCACTCTGTTTTATATATCAAGTTGAATTTAATTAATGAAATGTTACATTTTCTACCTTTATCGTGTACATGGTACTCTGCCCCTTAATAATTGTGTAGAATTCCACGTTGTTTCCTGGAATGTTGTTCGTATTTGTGTTTTATAAGTTTCATCTAGAGTGTCAATGAAAAATTCCCATTTTTAAAAAAAATTTCCCTGTATTTCGATCTTTATGTAAAGTAGCTTCCAGCCAATCCATTCTGAGAAGATATAATATTTTGGTATGAAATAGTGAAATTGTTGGGGCTTCATTTTGTATCCATTGCTTTTAAAATACACTTCCTGGCAACAGCCAATGTAATCCACAATACAGGTATATTCACAATGTTAGGACTTTCCTTCAGAAGTACCCCAAGAATAGCTTCTTCTGGTTGAATTATGTAGTTATGTATTTTAAGTGTGTTTAGAAATTGTTCGATATCATACCAAAAAGTACGAATTTTAGGACATTCCCAGAAGTTATGTATTAAACTTGCACCACTTGAGCCACATTTTTGGCAGGAGACTGGGGGAATAATACCCATGAGATGTTGTCTATGTATAGATAAATAAGCATAATGGATAATTCTATAATGCATTTCGGTATATGAAACTGCTGGGATTATTTTGCATGTAATAATGGATTGTTTTATTGTGTCTTCTAAATTTATTTTAGGAAAATGTGTTAACCATTTTTTGACACCTTTGGAAACTATTTTGGTAAAATTTGCCGCTTGTATTTCTTTATATATTAGTTAGGTGGATATGATAGGTTACAATGATAGTCTTGCTTTTTTATCAAAGATGTTATCCCAATCTGCCTGCCTGAGCTTTTGAAATTAATTTCTTGCAAAATCATGAAGGTATACACACCACGGGATATTTAATTGGGGTAATTTATCTCTACATTCAGTAAGTGTCATCAAAGAGGTAGTATTCGGTTTAACAAAAGCTGTAAGATTATGTATATTTTGAGTCTTCCATTCTTGGAAGAAATTCTTTTCTTTACCTTTTTGGAATAATGGATTATTACAAAAAGGATGAAAGACAGAGAATCTCCACTGCATACCCCAGCGAATTCGAACCATCTTCCAAGCCCTAATCGTGGATGCTAGTAAGGGATTATTTTGGACATGTTCTGGGAGTTGTGTAACTGGTATGTGTAATAATGCCTGTAATGCTATTGTGGGACTAAAATGTTGTTCAACGGTGATATTTGTATATATATCAGTATTAGTAATCTAATTTAATGCATAACGATATAAAGCCGCTAAATTTTAATCTTTAGGTATTGATAAATTATAACCAAGGTCTGTTTTTGTTCGTTGCATGATGTTAAATGCTATTTGAGGCCTTTTATTGGACCAGATAAAATTCCTAAATGCTTTTATTAGTTTTTTATTATCTTTTTCCTTAATTAATAGTGGTAAAGTTTGAATTAAATACATACATTTGGGGAAGGATATCATTTTAATAAGAGCTATGCGACGTGTGAAAGTTAAAGGGAGTTTTTGCCAATTCTGTAATTTTGTTATTATGATTTTTATTATATTTTTATAATTTATGTTACATCATTCTTTGGGGATTTTTGGGATATTTATTCCTAAGTATTTAAGTGATTTTGACAGACTAAAATATATATAGAGAAGTGGCTGTTACAATAAAAAAATGAAATATTAATATTAAAGCAGATAAGAACTGTTCATCAACTCCTGCCTGACCACCGTAAAACCTCAAACCATTCCATGGCTTTATTATATGTCCAGTATAATTCAGCTAATGCCATACATTCTTAAATTCACGGAGACTTCACAAGGAAATTCATCCAATTCTCTAATTTTTTTTCCAAATCTACCACCTTTGCCTTGGTTAATTCTCTGCAATTCCCTATGTCATGAATAAATCGTTAAATGTTGTTTTTAAACTTTTGCTTTTTTAACGGAATAAAAAGTTCATACCCATATTAAAACTGATGTGAATCTTTACAGGTGGCCATAAGTGCCCATACATCTCTGTCTCCCAGCTGAGGAGATGTAAGTCAGTGCCAGCTCGTAAAGAAAAAGGAGAAAGTAGAAAGTGTAGGGAAGAGACTAATGAAACGAGCGAGCTGCTGCTGACCACTAACAGTGAAAGTGGTTTCAAGGTTCAGAAGAGAAATGGCAAGTACAAAATGAAGATATTGTGGGCGCAAGCTCCTAGGAGAAGATAGACTGAAAAGTGGGGACAATATGGTAAATTTAAAAAATGCTTAATCAGTATAAGACAACAAAAAAATGCATATGATCTATAAAAAATATATCTTAACAAACTTATACAGCTACTTAAAAAAGAGAAATTTTGCTAAAAAGAAGATATAGTGGATCAAAACACCCGATGTTTTTCGCCACTGGGGTGGTTGTACAGTTTGAAGTTGTTTGTCCAGTTGTCACAGTTATTAGCAACTTTAGTTTTGTTCTTGAAGCAGACACACGATGAAAGGATTAGTTTCCAGACTGTATCTAAGCAGCTGTGGTCCCTAATTTCTGATTGTAGAGGCAAAGCAGTGTATGTGAGTTCCGTTTCTCTTCCTCGTGTATTTCTTGCTATGTGAGGCAGAGGATTGGCCAGCGGCTGGCTGTTGGCCAAGTCAGATACACAAAGTTAAATTTGCCACCTTAGTTTTGGAGGTCAGTGCAACTTAAAAAAAAAAAAAAAAAAGACTTTGATTATTATTATATTAATATTATTTTGCCTCCATTTACTTTTAGTGGGGAAAATAGGGGACACAGTTTTTTATTCCTAGTCAAACTCGACCTCCACTGTTTTTTTTTCCAAACTTAACTAAAAATAAATTTGCATGTACCTCAAATTATGGCCTCAACTTTAGTCAGATGGTTGTACCATATTGGAACTAGGCTCATTGACTCCTTGTATATCAGTTATTGCCTTCCTTGAGCTTGTCAGCTCTGTTGAGCAAGGTTCTCTACACCATCTGTCAATTCCAATATGAATTTTACCTGCCATAGGTGAGTAACAGGTAGAAACTCTAAGCAATGGTTGTTTTAGGACAGGCAAACCACCGACAGGGCATTTATGAACAGTATTATATATTATACAATCTGGGTAGCCACATTGTTTAAAACGTGCCATCAGTTGTTTTTTTCTCTATGCCTCTAATAACAGTATCTGTACAATCTTCCAATACGAGTTATTTGATTCTTAGGAATATTGGACTTCATAGTTGGAGGGTGACATGAGTTAAAATGTAACAAAGCATTGACGGACATAGAAACAAGACTTTGCAGAAAACCTAAGTGTTTATGATTTTTTATAAATAATCATGTCTAAGAATTCCACTTGTTGTTCATGGTATTGAAGGGTATATTTTAAACCCCCAAAACTACTATTCATATATTTCTGAAATTCCAACAGTTTGTCAAGAGTTCCTGTCCATAGGAATATGACATCATCTATAAATCTGTGCCAATGAGTCACTGAGGACAAAAACGGAATTTGTCAAGTAAATGTAACAGATTCTTCAAACATTCCCACATAAAGATTTGCTACATTAGGTGCCATGGCTTCTCCCATTGCTATACTGCCAACTGGCATAAAGAAATCTTTTTCAAATTTAAAATAATTATTAGTTAGTACAAATGTCAATAATTCACTGAGAAAATGATATGGTGGGGCTAACAGTAAGGGTGAGCCATCCAGGCATGTTAGTATAATCCTCACCAGACTGACTAACAACCACTTGTGCTGACAGAGGATGTTAAGTGTGGGAATTGCCACAGGAGCAGCATGCTGCCATTCCAATGATTGATTGCCCCTATCATTTGAATTGATTTCATGAGCCTGGGCATATTACCTATGGATCAATTTTTTTTTTTGCTAGTACTTTTTGGTATTTTTGGGCTATTGTTTTCTTGTCCAAATCCCCCATAGTATATAATGGGGAATTTGAGGCTACCACTTGGGTTCAGTGAGTTTTTGATATGTTTTTGTTTGAATTCGCTTTCAGAAGTTATTGGTGTGTAATCGGCTATGGTTTCTGAATTGTGAAAATATTTGGAAGCACACATGGGCATACTGTGTAGCTCGTAATTCGGTTCCAGGTGTGTTTCGGGCCGAATATCAGTACAAATTGGGTTGGCCCAATAAATAATGTGGCAGGAAAGAACCTCATGGATGATTACTTATTTAACTTTTTTTTTGCTTCAGTATGTCTCTATCACACCTGAATCCAATTCTTTTACAATTCAGTGTTCACCTTTACCTAACTGGCCCACCAGCAGATGGCGCTAAAGAGGCTTCAGATCTGCTGAATATATCCTTACAATTCTATGGACTGTGACCACCAGTGGTGTATCTTGATTTTGTGCTGCCCTAGGCAGACAAAATCCGGGCACCCCCCTACCCAAGCTGCACACCCACGTTACACACCTAAGACATGCCCCATCATTCAGACTCACATCAAGCTCACACTCCCATCACACCCAGTCACACACTCCTACTCCCATCACACTCAGTCACACACTCCGACTCCCATCACACTCAGTCACACACTCCGACTCCCATCACACACACTCCGACTCCCATCACACTCAGTCACACACACTGTCTCCCATCACACACACTCTGACTCCCATCACACTTAGTCACACACACTGTCTCCCATCAAATACACTCTGACTCCCATCACACTCAGTCACACACACTGTCTCCCATCACACACACTCTGACTCCCATCACACTCAGTCACACACACTGTCTCCCATCACACACACTCTGACTCTCATCACACTCAGTCACGCACACTGTCTCCCATCACACACACTCTGACTCCCATCACACTCAGTCACACACACTGTCTCCCATCACACACACTCTGACTCCCATCACACTCAGTCACACACACTGTCTCCCATCACACACACTCTGACTCCCATCACACTCAGTCACACACACTGTCTCCCATCACACACACTCTGACTCTCATCACACTCAGTCACACACACTGTCTCCCATCACACACACTCTGACTCCCATCACACTCAGTCACACACTCTGACTCCCATCACACTCAGTCACACACACACTGTCTCCTATCACACACACACTCTGACTCCCATCACACTCAGTCACACACAATGTCTCCCATCACACACACTCTGACTCCCATCACACTCAGTCTCACACACACACACACACACACACACCATCAGCACTTACCTTTCCCTGGCAGGCAGGCAGCATGGTCCCTCTGTTCGGCTTCCCGGCGATTGTGACGACAGGTCACGTGACCGGGCGCGCGTATGACGTCAGTGCGCCCGTCACGTGACTGTCGGCACTTCCGTGTCGGCACACTGCACGGGGAGCCGAACAAGCAGCACGGAGGTTTCTCTGTGCTGCCTGTTCGGCTCCCCGTGCAGCCTGGCAGGCAGAGCAATGGTGAGGGGGGATCTTCCGATCCCCTGTCACCTCCGTCTCTGCCTGCAAGCGCGGTCTTTTTTTTTTTTTTAAAGTGCCGCGTTTTTTTTTTATTTTATTTTTTTTTTTATTTTTATTTTTTCAGTGCTGGGGGGCGCTGCCGCCCCCCAAAATTTGCCGCCCTAGGCATCCGCCTAGGATGCCTCGCGGTAAATACAGCACTGGTGACCACACTATAGTTCTCCCACTGTGAAAACATTCACTATTCACAGAACAATGTAGATATATTCTGCATTGACTTGATATTAATTTGATTACATAAAAACAAATATAATGTAACAGTATGTTATAAGAAACCTACTGGTTAGAATTTTAAAATAAAATTAGTATTAACAAAAATGATGTATTTACATATTACATGTTGACATCAATGTTATACAAATCATTTAGATCAGTGAAAACAAACATAAATGGGATGATTTTATTAGAATCATTTTTGGTAATTTTAAAGGCATTTTGTGTGAATTCTTAATTCCACGCCTGTGATGAGGCACTTGGACTGGCTTTTGTTTCTTTTCTAGTTCCCTAACGATTTCTGATTTCTGTAGTATTTATTTATAACGCATTTTACCAGGAAGGATACATTGAGATTTCTTTCCCTTTCAAGTAATAATTCTGTTATGTTTTTATTTTTGTGTCTTGATAAAAATATGTTTATTCTAAACTATAGGGAAGATTACAAATCCCATTAGGAGAATTGCATGTACAAATCTGTATGAACACAGACAAAACAAAGTATGTGGAGCCTGAAGGAGATTATATAATATTAATGACACTATTTTGGCAACAGTGAGGCATTAGACCTGATTATTTCAGATAACTTGAATGCATACATTGTAGCAAGTTGCAAGGACATCAGACACTATGCTGATGTGCGTTGACGTATGAAGATATCCTGGAGTTGTACTGATGACATTTTTTACAGGTAAAATATTTTTATTTTTCACTTCACAAATCTGTGACAGAAACACTACAAATGAACTCAATCCCTCAAAAGTGTTCAGCTAAACAATAGTAAGTTTCACTAAGTATGAGACATTGAAAGGTTTGAGACATTCCTGGCTGATATGGCATTTTATCCTAGCCTGTGTTTGTCTATTTAGTGGATTCATGCACATAGAGCATACTCTTAATGTTATCATAACTTCTAGTGCAGATGTATTTTTAATTTGCCCATTGTGCAGGATTGCTCAATATGATGAGCTTAAAATGCATTTATGACTGCACTGGGCATCTGAGCTCAGGAAAAATCATGTGAACTTTACTGCAATTAATACCCACAGGGACCATCTCTATAGTTGTGCTATTAATAAAGTTTATGAGGTCATAAGTATGGACAACTTTTCAAATGTCTGTAAACAGGGAATTTTTCTGATGATGTACAGCTAAGTTGCAATCAAGCAGCAGATATTAAAAATCCATGTGACTCACCTAAGTTCTCTCTAAAAGAATAAGTACTCAGGTCTCTTTAGTATAGTTTATTTAGACCAAGCATTTTCCAGGACAATGATTGTACCTCTGAGTAGGGCTGCAACAATGGGTAGGCATCAGCATTGTTCATGGTGTTTATTTACTTGACATGGTGATAAACTATTTGTTCATGTCCTAAGGACTATCACAGCCTTGTCACGGACAATCATGTCTTTGTACATACACTTTGCATAAACCTTTTACAACATTTAAGGGTCTACTCAATAAAGAGAGAATTGCAGGGAACTAAGATGGGAATTTCAAACTGAAGGCAAACGTAGCTGAGTTGGAATAAATTCTCCCATTTAGCTGCATTGGAGAATTTTTCAAACTTGGCTACTTTGGTCTAATGCTTGAAATTCCCATCTCAATTCCTTGCAATTCTCTCTCTATTGAGTAGACAGTAAAAATTGTACAAAAAGAACAAACAATTCCAGTAAACTCCAGACACCATACAACGTAGGTGCCTTGTGCAAGGCTTTATTGAGGGATTGCACATAGGAATACCACTTATGTCAAAAGGTGAAGCTTGAATAATTGTGTACTTCATTCATATTCTATCTCACTAACTTAATAGTAGCTTTGTAAATAATTCCCACTGTTGAAGTACTGCATGCAATTTTTTTTTTTTTTTTTTGCTTAATGGCAAAGTCCTGGAAGGTTTATATAAATCAGAAAAATATAGAGTTATTTGCATCAAGAGAAACTCTAAATCCCGTGTTAAAGGGACTGTATCACCTAAACATTGTATTAATGTGCATGTAGAGCATAAGCAATTATTTAAAATGATCTACATTTTATATTAGCAAAACTGCAAGCAAATGCCTAAATTAGGAGGAAAATGTGTTTTAAATGCATCTGTGGAGCCCCCTGTTTCACCTGTGGCATGGCATGTGGCATGGTATGCAAATGATACATTTCCAATTGAAAAGTAGTTAATTGGCATACCATGCCATAGGTGATGTCATAAGCAGGAGACTCCACAGACATATTTAAAACACATTTTTCTCCAAATTTAGACATTTGTTTGCAGTTTTGCTACTTCAATGTCCAGATCATTTTCAATAATTTTTCATGCTTAACTTGCACATTTTAAAGGTGATACAGTCGATTTAGCAATGTCCTCAACATGGTGCTTTGACGTTAAGGATATGACAGACAAAATAGTGTTAATTTGAATGGCTTTAATTGATATTGCAATTAATCTGTGCAGATGATCTTGTATTAATAGAGAAGTATTCCTGTGTGTTTAATACCTTGCAGGGCCCACCTTAAGTGTTCCTGCACTCTGTTTGGGCCCCCCCCCTGTGGCGCCCCCCGTCTCTTTCCTCCCCCCCCAGTCTCCCCCCCCCCCATGTATGTCTCTCTCCCTTCCCATATTTGTCCCTTTCCTCTTCCTTGCCATGTCTGTCTCTCCCATCTCCCCCATACCTGTTCTCTCTCCCCCTCCTTCCCAATATCTGTACTCTATCTCTCTCTCTCTCTCTGTTCTGTCTCTCTCTCTCTGTTCTCTCTCTCTGTTCTCTCTCATCTCTCTCTCTCTCCTCCCTCCCTTCCTCTTCTCTCTCTCTCTCTCCTCCCTCCCTTCCTCTGTTCTCTCTCTCTCCCCCCTCCCCTCTCTCTGTTCTCTCTCTGTTCTCTCTCCCCCTCCTTCCCAATATCTGTACTCTATCTCTCCCTCTCTCTCTCTCTCTCTCTCTCTCTCTCTCTCTCTCTCTCTCTCTCTCTCTCTCTCTCTCTCTCCCCCTCTCTCTCTCTCTCTCTCTCTCTCTCTCTCTCCCTCCTCCCTTCCTCTGTTCTGTCTATCTCCCCCTTTCCCTTCCTCTGTTCTGTCTCTCTACCCCTTCCCCTTCCTCTGTTCTGTCTGTGTGTCTCCCCCTCCCCTTCCTCAGTTCTGTCTCTCTCCACCCTTCCTCTGTTTTGTCTCTCTCTCCTCCATCCCTTTTTTCTGTCTCTCTCCCCCCTCCCTTCCTCTGTTCTGTCTGTCTCCCCCTCCCCTTTCTCTGCTCTCTCTCTCTCTCTCTCCCCCCTACCTTCCTCTTTTCTGTCTCTCCCCCTCCCCTCCCTCTGCCTGCAAAAGCGGATCCAGGGAGGGCCCGGAGCTCACCGGCTGTGAGGTGTAGCTCCATGCCCAGCCTGTGAAGCAGAGCAGCGTCTGCCTCACGGGGAGCCACGTGCAGCAAGAGAAAGTACTGCTTGGCCTCCCCATGCACACCTCTCAGTCTGTGAGTTCCGCCCCCTCCCTGATCCAGCAGAGCTTGCCTAGCAGAGGGCTGGTGAGGGTGGGATCTTTTGATCTCCCCAATCCAGTGCCTCTACCGGCAAACTTTTTTTTTTTAACTTTTTTTTTTAAAACTTTTTTTTTTCGCCCCCTGGGTTGTTGTGCCCTGTGCGCTCGCAAAGGCCGGCCCTGGCACCTTGTATATGTTAAATGAAGGTACAAAATAATCCACAAAATATATCCACAAACAAAAAGATTTTTCCATTTAACAATTATATTTTCATTGTATGCTTCAAATAGACTATTCATTAATTTATTTAATTTTCAAAATAAAACCTGGAGCAGCCTGGCAATCACTCAATTTTCAATTTTCAATAATTCGATATCCAGAAGAATTTGGGAATCTTTCGTTTCAGAAGATAATCATAATTTTTTTATATATAGGAACAGTATTTATTTTACCTGTGAGAGTCATAGGTTACTACAAAAAGAGATTTGATGGAATTTTTGCTATGATGTAGAATTGCATAGCTTTCTGACAATAGCTCTTCTTATCTAAAATTACAATGCTGTCTCCTGTTTTAGTTCTCTGTAATATTATATTATCATTTAAATTCCCTTTGTGCTATAAACTTTTAAAAAAAATCCTCTTTGTCAAAATACAATGGAATATTTTCCAACATTTTTTTAAGTTCTAAAATCAATTGTAAATTGTCTTCTAAATTATTAATGGTCTAGGTCATACCATTTACAAAAAAAAAATCAGTTCTACAGAGTTATGGTAAATGTAGAATAATAAAATTTAGAGCTTAAAAGCTGGTTACAAAATGTAAAAAAATATAATTCTCTCTCAAGCTCTCAATTAGCAGTTTGCAAAATGTCTTGTCCCATACGACTTCTATACATTTCAAGGCAGCATGCAAAAATATATGTGACAGGTAAAAACATATATGAATAACTGTACCCACTGCCGCAACAACTGTTTTTGATTGTAATAGTGAGCAGCACACATTGAATAGTACAGGGCTCTGCCGGACAAAGGGATGCAGCCTGCATAAGATTGGCAGCGGTATCCGCACCTCCAAGTGAACTACCCCTTGCGCTCTGTTAGAATGCCGGATGTCATGTGACATACCACTGCTCTAAACCACCTGGTGTGAGACACTGTGTTTGACGTTTTATGTGAGAAAGTGTGTGTCTGTGTATGTGTGTAAGACCCTTTGTGTTTGAAAGACAGCATTTGTGTCACACATTTTTGATTGTCCACTGCAGAAAAAACTTGGACACAACAGAGGTAAGATGAACATTTCATCTCACCAGTACATTGCAGGAACAAACCTGACGAGTCCACTTGGCGAAGGAAATAATCAGGTTTATTTCTGCACAACGTATAGCCGAATTGGTGAGATGAAATGTTCATCTCAACTCACCTCCTATTCACTTCAACTGACCTTCTAGTGATCAGTGTATATTTATACTGAGACTTTGGAGGTGATGCATTTACAATGTTTCAAAGCAAAGAAACAAAGAAAACAGCATTTCCCACATCTTACTTAAGCAGAGCTTTAATTAAGCACACCTTAAATACGTTTGTTAATAGAAAGTATACTCTTCCTTTAATTATGTCTTTAGTGGGGACATGCAGTTCTTATTGGGACACTTTTACTGAATATTAATAAAATAATGTTTGGATTAAGTAACTTTAATTTATTTAAATGCCTGTTTAATTTTTTTTTTATTCTTGTGTATACTTTTAGTTCTTTTTGTTTCCTTTCTGTGTGCTGTGCTAAAATGTGATTCTGGCAGGGACCATAATGCATCTGCCTAATAGTCATAATGTATTTAAGTTTCTTTCTATTCTTTTTTAAGACCTTCTGGGCAAATTCTCCAAGGATGACCATGTGAGATCTTGCTGTGTGGGATTGCCTCAATATACATGCCAAGTTGATTATTACGTTAAGGATGATATGCATGTAGAGCATGATTGTGTTTTTATTTCTCACAGGCATACCTGCCAATTAAGAATAGAGGCAAATATAGAACAGTTTAAAATGATATATCTATGATTTGTTCCATTTACAGAACATATCATATAATAATCCAGATATCGTAGCGCACACCATGATATAAGTTTACAGCATAATGTACAAGGTTTGGCCAAAATCATATATAGTCTGTAGTTATCTATACAATATGAAATACATCCTATAAGTATTACATTGACTGACTATGACTGTATACTAACATATCATTGAAATGGATGTAAAAATTAGACAGAGGACTGAAGCACAGTATACAAGATAAATCTCTCAGTAAGTAGGCGAGAGCACAGGGGCTGAACAGGAATAAGGTGTGGAAGGATTCAGGAGAACAACTACTTGTGTAAAAACTGCCATTGCCAGGAAAGGTACAACATGTCCCAAACAATTAACTAGTCACTGTACAAATATGCATCATTATTTGCTAAAGGCAAGCACTATGACTTAATATATATTCAAATATTTATTTGAACAGTTAATGAGAGTAATTAAAGTTTGCTCTACAGCTCAGTGAAAAGGATGTATGAGATGGATGAATGTGTAATTATGTATGGTTTTTTTAAAGGGAAAAATTGCTTATACTGTAAATATAGAGCATAAAAATTGATTGAAGATGATCTATATTCTGGGATCTATTCACTAAAATTCCACAATAGTGCGAAGTCAACTTTTACTTTGAAAGCCAAACTCTGAAGTCAACCTCGCATGAATTCACTAAAATGAAATCCACCTTCTTCTTCTCCACCTCTCCAAAGTCCATCTCAGTAACCCATCTCGAACTTCATTGAGTGAAAAGCAATAAAAAAAACATACAGCCCTATTTCGCAAATTGCCTTCTTTACAGTTGGTGATTTGCATATAAATAAGATTAAATAACCCCCTTCCCTGTCAAAACTGTGTCCTGGGGGCTCCCGAAATCCTCCCCTGGGAGCTCTAACACATATGCGGGTTCAGGACAAGTAGCCCTGGCTGCTCTAATAATAGGAACTGTGACAGAAGCTGTTTAATGTTTTATCTTTTTCAAGACCTCCTGGGCAAATTCTCCAAGAATGACCATGTGAGATCTTGCTGTGTGGAATTTCTTCAGTGTATTTGATTATTACGTTAAGAATGATATTTATGTAGAGCATGACTGCGCTATTAATGCTCAAAGGCATACCTGTCAATTATGAATGGAGGAAAATATAGCACAGTTAAAAATTATATCTCTCTGATATGTTCCTTTTACAGAACATAGAATATAATAACCTAGATATCATAGTCCAGCACCATGATTTAAGTATACAGCATAATGTACAAGGTTTAGTGAAAATCAAATGCATTTTTATAGTTATCTATAGATTATGGAATACATTCTATAAGTATTACATTTACTTACTGTAACTGTGCGGTATATTAGCTAATTAGCTGTATATTATCAACTAAATGGGTTTGAGGATGAAATGAAGAACTAAAGTCCACTATGTAAGTACGAGATAAATATCTCAGTAAGCCGGCGACAACTAGGGGATGAACAGGAATGAGGGTCCAAAGAAAAGTCCAAGCAGAAGTTCAAATCAAGGGGTATTAATCACACTTTCAGAAATGTGTAATGAGCCAAAATCCAAGCTAGAGTAACGGTTAGAACTAAGGTTAGGATTGCAATGTCACTTTAGGTTTAGAAAAATAAAATGGTTAAGAAAAAGCAATTATTGCCTTATAATTTGCAAAAACAACAGAAAAGCATAATAACATTTGGTATTTCTAAACTATTTAGCAGGATTTTTCAGTAGCTTTTGCTAGTATAAAAAGATTTAGAAATTTTCCCTCATTTTTTTTATAGTAAAATATATGATATGCTCAAAATAATGGTAGCTGAAGAAAGACCTTGTTATCCCTACAAACTTTCCCAAAGAGTCCGTCACTAAGGGGTTAAATTGTCACTTTGAAATATGCATCAATTGCTAACGGCAACACTTTACATAAATATTTGAATAAATATTCAGCCAAACAGTCAGTTAAGAGTAATTAAAGATTACTTACAGCTCAGGGAAGAGGATGTATGAGATGGATGAATGTGAAGTTATTATTTAAAGAGACTATATTACCTAAACATTGCTTATACTGTGAATGCAGAGATTAAAACATTAATGAAGATCTATATTCACTAAAATAGTGTGAGGTCAACTTTCCCTTCAAGTTTACCTCCCAAGTCAACCTTCTCACACCATTCACTAAAAATAAATCGACCACCCCTCACCTTACCCAGGGGCTCCTAAAATGGCCCTCTTTACCCGTAATGCATATTTAATTAGAAAGGTGCTGGAATATTCCGATGCTCCCATCACCAGTAATAAATATGGTTGCCCTGGCTCTCTGCTAATATTAACAGGGTTGGCTGCCTGTCAAATTGCCCCAGCCCCTCCACTAATATTAATTACCCCCTTTCCCACATAAATGAATGGACCAGGGACCTGCTCAGAGTCACTGGCCCATAAATAAACATACCGCCCCCCCCCCCCCCCCGAAAAATGCAAAAGCAAGTGAAAACTGTATGACCTGATATTTATCCAGGGTAATGTTCTTTACCTCCTTAGGCACATATAAATAACAAGAAAAGACCTACAAAACTACAATGGTATAGTATGTTCGCACTGTGACTTTTTATTGGTGTTTTTTGCATTTATTATTGGGCAATTGTGGGGTAGTTGCCAGACAGAATGCAGCTTGTGCATCACTTGGAACAAGTGTCGTATCACCTCACTACCTATTGTCTTTCAATGTCTCTTTCTTTATTTTCTCAGTAGCATAGAAGAGAAAACAAAACTTGACCGTAATAAATTCAATAAACAGTATGTGCTCTCAGAAGGGATATATATATATATATATATATATATATATATATATATATATATATATATATATAAATGAACTATAAAATAAAACAACCATAATGATAGAAAATATAAATCAACAGAGAAAATCAAATCATGGATGGCTAACCCAAACAATAGAAAATCAAACATTGGTTTGGGGTTAAATCTCACCTCCGTGTCTTTATAAATCATGACTTTACGTCATTATTTAGTCAGCTCTGGGAATTTATAAAGGCACAGAGGCTCACATTATGCAAGTTCAAAGTAAATTAATAAAATTGGAAATAAAATGAAAATATAATTCATGCAAAAAAGTGGATACCTGTGACCAATCAATGGCCTTAAGTAAGTCCTCTAGTCTGCATCCCTACTGGCTATGGATGCCATTGCTCCTCTATTCGAGTCAGCTCCAAAGATGGGAACATCAACCCCTGCCTCTTTTAATACCAGCTTGACCATCTAGCCAAAAAAATTGTATATATGAAAACATGAGAAGTATGAATAGCCAAAAACAACACAGGGTGGATTGCCATTCTAATGTCATAATGGTTAAGGCAAGAATCAGGACACAACTTGGAAAATTATGATAAAAAAGTGATGGTTGTCTTAGTCCATCTGGTGATATCAAAAACAACCCCATCAAGAGTAAATTAACAACAAGAAATCTCCAGATCTCTCACATCCAAAACATATTTAAAACAAATGAGACAACATGGAGTGACTAATTTAGCCAAAAGTTGTTTGTGTGGAAATTTTCGAAAAAATCAAGGACCACATTCACGTCCCATAGAGTAGCGTATCAAGGCTGAGGAGGCCAAGCTAGACTAATACCCTTGAGTAGCCGTCACATCTACCTGCCCGAGGCCCATCAAATCTGGAGTGACTGGCTGAAATGGCAGACCTATAAACATTAACTGTCCAGTAAGCACAATCTTGTTCGAACAGGAAGGTAAGAAATTTGAGAATGGAAGTTACAGCTGCAGATACAGAATCCAAAAATTGGTCCATGCACCAACAAGCCCATAATTTTAATGTCCTCCATCTCCTGCCCCCTACTGACAATGTCAAAGGTCAGGGAAATAGCGATTATCGCATAAAGGGCATACATGCCAACGGTTGAGAAAGCTGATACAAAAACTCAATAGAAGAATCAAGCTGCTATTGTCTGATTAGTAATTTCTAACCGTTGTTTATGTTAACACTATTGAATGCACCACATTATTCATACACACAGGATCAAGGCGCTACAACTGAATTTAAAAAAAGTGACATCTGCATTTTGCATTTGGTGTTACCGTGCACAACGAATGATAATTAAAATATATGACAAATGTATTTAGTTTGAAAATATATTAACTTAAATATATTAAAATAAATAGACTGCACACACATAACCAGCTACAGAACTAGATTGCACCCTCAGCCTCAGATTATGCCCACAGTACATGTTGCAGCAACACCTATGAACCCCCAGCCCTTGCCTTGGCACTGGATGGCACCCACATCACCAGATATACCCCCACAACACCAGAGATAACACCACAAAACCAGATACAACCCTATGGCACAAGATATTTAATCACTGCACCAGATTAAGAGCCACAGCACTAGATGTAACACCACAGCACCAGGGTTATATCTAGTTATGTAGTAACAATGTAACACCAGATATAACCCCACAACACTAGAAATAATCCCACAAAACCATAAGCAACCCCAAGGCACAAGATATTAACCCACTGCTCTTGGTATAAAACCACAGCATCAGAAATAAATCCACAGCACAAAACTCCACAGCAACGGATACAACACCATAGCTATACATCCAAAGCAACAGATTGCACCTACATTTCCTATATATATATCCATGCCATCTATTTCCACCTTTTATGTGTTATATACCTCCACCATTTCTTTCCCATTTATAGGTTATATCCTCCCAACCCTGCCATCTCTTTACCCCTTTTATGTGTTATATTCCTCCACTTTGGTCATCTCTTTCACCTTTGTGCTATATTTCCCTATCCCTGCCACCTCTTTACCCTTTTGTGTTATATTCCCTCACCTCTACCATTTCTTTACCCCTTGTATTTCTTCTATTTCCCAACCCCTGCCATTTCTTTGCCCTTGCATGTCTTGTATTCCCCCCACCCCTGCAATCTCTTTCCTTCTTCTTGTATTATACCCCCCAAAGTAACCTTTTACCTCTTTTCCATTCCATTAGTTGTAAAAGAGGCTTCAAACACACACCATAGGAGATTCAGTAAAATCCAGTGCTTTATTGTGATGCAAGTCATAAGCTTATGACTACGTGCCCCATAGCACGAAACGCGTCAAGCATGGACTCCTAGTCCTCTTACCTGTCGTCCCCTTTTTCTTCACTTTTTCATGTTCGAGATGTGCTGTTTTTTTATATATTGCATCACAATAAAGCATTGGATTTTACTGAACCTCCTATGGTGTGCGTTTGAAGCCTCTTTTCCCTGGATACTTGTTCATTAAAGTCTTTTACCTCAAGAAGCTCCAACACCTGAAGAGGATATTTAGAGACGTGGTGCTTTATCCCAAGACGCTTTCCATCTGTAGTGTGGACTTTACCGTTGTGTTTCTTTCCTTGTATTTTCTCCCCCCATCCCTGTCACCTCTTTTCCACTCTGTATGTATTTTCTCCCCCACCCCATACAGTTAATCTCTATTACTTTCCGTTGATTATTTTCATCTTACTCCAACCCTGTAATCTCTTTTCCTTTCCATTTGTTTTATGTATTCCCCCTCCCCCCAATCCACGTCACTTCTTTTCAATTACATATTTCCATCAGTCTTACCTTTTGGTGGCAAGGAAGGCCAGTGTCTCACACTCAGGCTCAAGTCACTCAGCATTGGCAAATGTCTGCACTGCACATGAAGCAGTGACAGCGTTATAGTAATGAAGAAGAACTGACACTGCTACTGAACCGAGGTTCGTCACATTGTGACATCATCAACATCGGCAGGCAGCTATGCAATCATTTTTTTAAAAGGGCAAGTGAAAAAATCTAGGGTGCAGCAAGTTCTCCCTCTTCACCCCCCCCCCCCCCCCTTTGGATGCCCATGATTCAAAGCATGAGTATATGAAACAAAGCAGGGTTACCGGAAAAGGACCATGCTAGAAGACTAAGATTGCTGAGTCACTAAATCTGGCAATGGTGGTGGGAGTTTGGGGAAATCCATGGACAGTTTTATTAGAGACTGGAGCCACAAATGTGGGAACCACAAGTGTCCCATCAGGGAGTAATCAAGGCCAACAACATTCAGTAGCATCTGAGATGGATTAGAGGAATCAGACAAAGGAGGGAAATCCAAAAAGTCTGCCCATATGCCAAATCTGTAGGAAGTCATCCACAGCCAGTGCATCTGGGTCCCGCCTCAGACTGTTGAAGAGGGGAAACTGGGTGTTGAGTCGAGAAGTGAAAATATCTAAGTTGAATGGACTCCACAGAGCCAGGAGTTGTTGAAACACATCATGATGAAGACACCAATCACCGGAATCCCGTAAGTATCAAGAGTTCCAATGGCCATTGGTATAGGTTAGGCCCTGTATATGCTTGGCGTGAATAATTATGTTGTATGCCAGACAGAAAGTCCAAAACTCTGTTGCCAACTGGGACATAGCTTGGAACCTTATGCCTCTCAGGTGGTTGACATACCTGACTGCTGAGACGTTTTCCACCTGTGAGAGAATGGAAAAATTGTGAGATTCCCTTGACGAGGCTGTATACTGCAAAATGCCCTGTGAGAAGGTCTAGAAAATTGATATGTAGGCTAGTTTCTGTGTGAGGCCATTTGGCTCCTATAGAGGTAGAGCCACATTGCACCCCAGCTGAGATTGGCATAGGATATTGCTCTGCCATTCCACTCATGTGAAGAAGCCACCATGATAGTTATTCTATTGCCTCACAGTTGACCAGTATTACATGATGGTACGCTATACCGTCGAGCAACGATCAGTTCAAACTCTGAAGGGCATGTAGTGTAATGGACTGGCAAATATGGTCTGAATCAAAGTAGAGAAGAGGCCGATCACTCGAACAAGGTGTTGAATAGTGATGGGGGGCTGATTATTATCCTAGATATAAGACAGGGAACTTGGGACAAATAAAAGTATTTTGAAAATTGGGCAGACTAGATGGACCAAATGGTTCTTTTCTGCTGACACATTCTATGTATCTGTGATTCAAGACCCTCCTGATCTTTTTCTTGACTTCGCTTTTGATGTGGGAGGTGGAGAGAACCCTTCACAGAATTGATCATTAAACCCAGAAACCATGCCTCTGGACAGAACCAGTATAGACTTCACACAATTTATCAGGAATCCCAGCTTCTGAAGAAGAGAGGTGCACCACAAAGGTGAAGGGTAGCTAGGTCCTGAGATAGAATCAGAGGGTTGAAATGCGCCAAGCGTTTGGTCTGTAGCCCTTCATCCTGTCTGTTCTCAATGATTTCATAGAGTCCAAAGACTATCAATACATTTTTTGCTTTGGAATATATATCTTCTGTTGTCATATCCATTTGTCCGGTTTCAGCTGATACAATATTCTGTTGTTTACAGTTGAGGATGGGAGTTGGAGTCATACATGGTACACACGGTAAATAATAAGAAGAGATCTCGTAGCAGTGTACATAGAAGGATTGAGCTGGCATTGAAAATATGTTAACTTTGGCCTAAAGTTTCAAATTCCCTTTTCAGTTCACTCATTAATAAAGTCTATAGTGTGGTCCTCTCCACAGCCTCACTACAGTTACAGTCACCACAATTACGCGTCAGATTTTTCATCTTCAACTGACCACTTTTGATGCAAACTCAATTTTCAAAAATAGAGGCAATATTGTATAAATAATATTATTGTTATCACAAGTGTACTATGTTTTTATGTAATATGTTATAATTATTATTGTTTAGCTACATTTGAGCAGTGTGCTAACATTTTTGATCATATGAGTCAATACAATTAAAATATCTGTTGTATTTGTCAATTATAAAGTGTCTGCCATTCTCTTTATGCGCTCCCACAATTTTTATCTTTTACCGAGTCTTTTCTTGTGTGTTGAGGAACCACATTTTGGTGTTTTTTGGTAAATGCTTCACATGGGAATAGTCGTGTTGCCTTGTGCACTTAACTTTGTTCTTTGCATAGTTAACTACAACTACCATGATGATCAACCAGCAATGTTTCTGGCTCACCATCATGGGATTTGCAGTCAAAAAATATAAGTGTAGTGTTGTGTTGGATAGCTCTGTGTCCACAGCAAGCATTATAAACCATTACACTTGTGGAGTATTCACTTTTCAATGATGCTTAGCATACCACATTGCTGTATGGGAAATTTTGTTTCAACGGCCAGAGTATTAACTAACCCTAGCAGCAATATCTTTAAAACATGCAAATGCATGGTTTATCTAAATTACCTTGGGCTTTATTTATGGAAGTTAATTGAAAAGGGAATGTCAACTTAAAGATTCAATCTGCTGATCACCCTGACATTCAGAGATATATCAATATGAAGTGCATAACATTACTTTCAGTCACTAAACTTGGGGCTTGAGCCCTATTAGCCTATCCCCATTGACTCTACTGCTTCATAATAATGTTGTCTGAAATAGGCATTGATCATAATCCTTACCATGTATGTGAGGTCATGACAGGCAAACTACATAAATATAAGAGTATGCAAGGTGAGGCGTCATTGTTTCATCATCTTGAAATCAAATGTGTCATGGCTTGCCAAAGTACCCTAATCTCATACTTGATTTGTAAATGTCTGAAGCATAGATTCAGACCCGATTGCCACTAAGTGTGAACCCATAGCAAGTGCTTGTCAACCTTCTCCTTTTAGCAATGCTAAAGTAAAATACATAGATGCAACTCTTTAATCTTAGTAGAGTAAGAATACATTTTTATTCCCTCTTCTTATACTGAAAAGCTTAACAAAGAAAATAAAAAAAAAACATGGGCAAACAGGGCAGCTGTCCAGGGCCCATTCTTTCCTTGGTGCCCAAAGCAGCTGCCCCGTGGGCCCCCGCTGGTCACAACATGGGCCCGCTGCCCGTGTGATTGTCTCACATGGAGAGAGTCATGACAGGGCAGCAGCCGACAGTCAGGACCCGGCTTTCTGTAACATCTGCTGGAAATGACGGCAAGTTATATCCGGCTGCTGTATTTCCTACAAGCATCATGCGTGCAGCAAACACTGCAGAGGAGACTGCTGGGGATGAGCAGCATCCAGGTAAGTACTGGGGAAGGGGAGAGTAGGGGGGGGATTTTTTTTTATTGGGCAATTGGCTGTGGCACACAAATTATCAGTGGCTTATTAATGGACACATTATCAGTGGATGTTAATAGACAAATTATCAGTGGCAAATTAATGGACAAATTATCAGTGGCAAATTAATGGACAAATTATCTGGTATATTAATGGACAAATTATCAGTGGCATATTCATGGGCAAATTATCAGTGGCATATTAATGGACAAATTATCATAGCATATTAATGGTCAAATTATCAGTGGCATATTAATGGTCACATTTTCAGTGGCATATTTATGGACAAATTATCAGTGGCATATTAATGGACAAATTACCAGTGGCATGTTAATCAATAAACTAACACTGGATGTGGCATATTAAGTCTTGGATGTGCAATGTGGGTAATGGGGCAGCAGCAAATCCTGGATGTGCAATATAGGTGATGGGGCATGTCCTGGGGTGTATTTAAATCATTGGCATGATATACAAAGACCTGGATAAAATGGCTTTGGGAGGGTAGGAGAGCGAGAGGGAGATATGAGGGAGGGGGGCAGATTTTTTTCAGGAAGGGGCCCTGCATTTTCTGATGGCGGCCCTGCATGCAATAAATGCAAAAATACACTAACTGATAATCAGTGCTGTACAAACTTCACTTCACCATTCACATTCAAATCACCATTCCCAACTGGTCCTACATCACATTGCATTAACATTTATTTATAAAATGTATATTTATACAATTTACTTGCTTAGTAAAGAGCATAGAAGGGAATTACAGTCTACGTTAGACTTACAGGAACAGACATGAAGTAGAGAATCTGGTCGTAACCTTGCAACCTTGAGAGTTTAAAGCCGGGGTCTCCAACCCCCGGGCCGCTGACCAGCATGGCCCAACTTCTGTTAAGCTGGGCCGTGTGCTGTGAGGGAAGCATTCTGTGCTCCCTTGCAGCCAGTTACCTCAGTGCAGCCCAGCCACTTACCGCCCGCCCAGCTTACTGCCGCCTGAGGACCCTCCTACCCTTGTGTCTGCCGCAGGATGTGTGGATGGGGCGGGGTATGAATGACATAATTTCCCTGCTCCCTGTGTACCACACCGCACTGCTGGTGCCCTGTGCTGAGGCTGGGATTCAAGACAGGACTCCACAGAGCTAGACAGCATGCACCCCCGGGACCTGTATGTACAGTAGCTATGTAATTGTGACGGTGTATGTATGTATGTCTCTGTATGTATGTATGTGTGTCTCTGTATGTATATATGTATGTATGGTCCCCCCCTTCTCCCCCAGGCGATTAAAAATGTCCCTTCAGTGGAAATGGTCCAGGTGCCAAAAGGGGTGGGGACCACTGGTTTAAAGGATGAGTAAAGCATGTAAGTAAATGACTGACATGCCAATAGAGCACCAGGCGGGACAGTCAATTGACTGGCCCAGTGCAGTGCATGATTGCTCCCAAACTTTTTTTTTTTTTTTTTGAAATACAATGGGATATCTTTTGAACTAAAAAATAATAACACAAAAAACAGGAAGACATTGCCTTTCATATTAAAAATAAATAAATTTAGGTTTAGATCCCGTATAATACCCCCAAAAAATACTACACTCCTGATCCCTTTGGAATCAATGTAAATAAAGTTTAAAAAATTACTTTTAAATATCCTCAGGAATTAAAGGAGTTTTTCAATTACATAATGGTGTTTGGGTCTTTGGGGTGGGACATGTAATGCATTACTGATCTGTTTAAAATGCAAAGAGTTGAAAATCTAAAAGAAAGATATAAGTATTAATGCATACTTTTATGTTCTGTTTCATTTTTCTTAGAAGGGTAAAATCTGCTACATTGATATACAAATTAGAGTTGCTGCTTGATAGCAGAAATAAACAAAAATAGAAATGATTCTTTCTCGAGTGGAGAATTGATCTGTGTGTAAGCTATTTTGCCTGTGAAATGTCATCTCTTTTTGTTTCTTGTTTGAAGGAAAGCGTGAAGCACCTGCCAAAAAAGTGTTTATATTCGTATATGTCTTGTCTGTTCGAAAAGAGAGAACTGTGGAAGAAGCAAATAAATAAAAAGTAAAGTGAATTCAAGTGTGCAAGATGATGCTTGATTATATGAGCTAAAAGAGGGCAAAGAGGCAGGTCCAGGATTGAAAACCCTGCATACAAAATCAACTGTGAAGCACTCTGCAGTTGAGGAACTGAAAGAGAAGATAAGAACACTAAAGTGGCTCTATGTCGATGAGATATCACACTACAGATGGCAAGTGAAGTGTTCTCTAAAAGAAAATATAGAACTTCAGGCAGGATTGCTGCTCTTAAAGGAAAATGTAAACTGATTATTTTACAAATTTGGATCCAAGTAATTTAAAAAAAAAATTAGAAGTGAAAAAAAATAAAACCTGCAACCAGGGATGTCCTAACCTGTTTTGAAATCCCATCATTTTAGCAGACTTTTAGGAATGTATAGGATTAACTTGTCAATGCAAAATATATGTTTTTTCAGTTCACTAAACAGTCCCTGAGATCTTCTGCTTTGGTCACTTTGTTTTTTATTTGGTGCAGTGTGGATGCAAGAAACAATATCTTGGTAGAACAACAAGAGCAATAAAATCTAGGACTATATGTCATATCAATGGAATTTTAAATAAATCTTTGAAACAACCAGTTTGAATTTTGATTAGGCTGTCTGTGACCTGATAATGATTTTGACATGATGTGTTTCCTGAGATTACTAATCATTGATGAAATACTAACAATAACAACAATTAAGATCATTTTTAAGCTTACCATTGAACATCGAGAATCACGCAGCATATTGGGTGCTTACCATTGGTCATAAGTGATCACCTGACTAAGGTAGCTGTAATTGGTGTATCTGGGAGTTTTTGATGGGGAAGATCAGTATTTATTGTTACTTTCACACTGCATCTCTGGAGCTGAGGTGCATCATTTTCCATTATCGTTTGAATGGATTGGCACACAATGAATTGGGGCTCCTTCGCCACACTACATTTCTACAGACCATCGATGGGAAGTAAGATGGACTGGTCATTGAAATTGAATATGTTTAGCATTAAGTATTTCTTAATGCACATGCCCCTTGTTAGTTTTGTTTTTAATATATATCAACATATATCATCTACTAGATGTCTTATCTCATCTCTAGATCTGATATCTATGTGGCTTATCACTGTTGAGACTTGTGAAGTAGTACTACAGTGCCTTGCAAAAGTATTCGCCCCCTTGGCATTTTTCGTTTTTTGTTGCCTCACAATCTGGAATTAACATGGATTGTTTGAGGATTTGCATTATTTAATTTACAGAATATGCCCACAACTTTGAAGATGTTTTTTTTTTTATTGTGAAGCAAACAACAAATAGGACAAAATAACAGAAAAAGTCAATGTGCAACTATTCACCCCTCTAAAGTCAATACTTTGTAGAGCCACCTTTTGCGGCAATCACAGCTCCAAGTCGCTTTGGATAAGTCTCTATGAGCTTGCCACATCTTACCTGTGGGATTTTTGCCCATTCCTCCTTGCAAAACTGCTCCAGCCTCTTCAAATTGGATGGTTTGCGCTTGTGAACAGCAATCTTTAAGTCTGACCAGAGATTTTCTATTGGATCGAGGTCTGGGCTTTGACTAGGCCATTCCAACACATTTACATGTTTCCCCTTAAACCACTCAAGTGTTGCTTTAGCAGTGTGTTTGGGGTCATTGTCCTGATGGAAGGTAAACCTCCGTCCTAGCCTCAAATCACGCACAGAGTGGTACAGGTTTTGCTCAAGAATATCCCTGTATTTAACACCATCCATCTTTCCCTCAACTCTGACCAGTTTCCCAGTCCCGGCTGCTGAAAAACATCCCCACAGTGAAACATGGTGATGGCAGCATCATGCTGTGGGGATGTTTTTGGTGTTCTTTGGGTGATGTGTTTGCACCAGACATAGTGTTTTCTTTGATGGCCAAAAAGTTCAATTTTAGTCTCATCAGACCAGAGCACCTTCCTCCACACATTTTGTGAGTCTCCCACAAAAATCTCTCTCTCAAAATGTGGCATTTTGTTTTTTGCTGAAAGTAATGGCTTTCTTCTGGCCACTATGCCACAAAGACCAACTCTATGGAGCGTACGGCTTATTTTCGTCCTATGTATAGATACTCCAGGGTTACCTTAGGTCTGTGTGCTGCCTCTCTGATTAATTCCTTCCTTGCCTGATCCGTGAGTTTTGGTTTGTGGCTGTCTCTTGGCAGGTTTGCTCTTGTGCCATGTTCTATACATTTGGTTATGATAGATTTGATGGTGCTCCTGGGGATCATCAAAGATTTGGATATTTTTTTTTATAACCTAACCCTGACTTGTACTTCTCAACAACATCGTCCCTTACTTGTTTGGAGAGTTCCTTGTCTTCATGGCAGTGTTTGGTTAGTGGTGCCTCTTGCTTAGGTGTTGCAGCCTCTGGGGCCTTTCAAAAAAGGTATGTAATGACAGATCATGTGACACTTAAACTCCACGCAGGTGGACATCATTTCAATAATTATGTGACTTCTGTAGGTAATTGAGAGCTTTTTATGGGCTTCATAACCAAGGGGGTGAATACATACTCACATGCCAATTTTCTGTTTTCTATTTCTAAAAAATAGTTTTATGTATATATTTTTCTCATTTCACTTCACCAACTTAGATTATTGTGTTCTGATCCATCACATAAAATGCGGATTAATAAAACATTGAACTTAAAGCTGCAATGTAAGAAACTAGGTAAAAAGTCAATGGGGGTGAATACTTTTGCAAGGCACTGTATATGATGTGCTTTCATTGCTGTAGCCATCTTATGGGGTCATGTACTAAACAAGTGCAGTGGGGAAAAAAAGTAGGCAAAACATGAGTAAGGAGCAATTTGCGACTATTTGTAACATTTTGCACTTGTTTGGTCCCTAATTTCCGCCTCTTCCGTTTATTTTTATTTAGCGTGCATTTTTCCGGTTGTGCTAATAAATTGCGATTAGATTTGCTCTCGCTATAGAGTTTTGCGAATATTTTTTGAAAAATAATTCTTTTTTGCATGTGAAAATTACACCAGCTTTTAGCAAGTGCTATCAAAAAAGGTAGAAAAAATATTTGCAAAATTGCCTGTTTTTAATCGCAATTATGCCTGTTTTTATTCGCAATTTGCTGGCATGTACTGTTTGAGTATTACATGTTTAGTACATTGCAATAGGAGCAAAGCACAAAAATAGTTTTGCACATAAAATATATTACATATATTAACTCCTTAGTGACAAGACATTTTCACCATGACTTTCCCTTGGTGACAATGGCTGTTTTGACATTTCTGGGGTGTTTGTGTTTAGCTGCAATTTTTTCTCAGATACTGTACCCACACAAATGATATGTTGTTTTTATCATCATAAGAAGGGATTTCATTAGATACCATTATGTTCATCATATCTTATAATTTACTACAAAAAAAATCATAAAATATGATGAAAAATAAAAAATGTAAAAAAAAATTCTAACTTTGACCTAAAATATAATTTAGACAAATACAATCATTAAAAAAGACCCTATCTATAAATTTTCTAAATGTTGTCCCGAGTTCAGAAATATGCATGTTTCCATATTTTTCTGCGAGTTATGGGGCAAAAAACAAAAATAGTGTTTTTTGTTTTTTCCTATATTGACCTTTTGACCCCAACCCGAACCCAAAATTTAACCTTAACACTAAATTTAACCCCAACTCTAATCCTTATGCTATCCCTTAATATATTTGAATTTGAATTTAATTTGAACCCTATCCCTTATGCTAAAAAGTATTTAATTTTAACCCTATAGGCTAATCTAACTATATAACCAGTTTTTAAATAATTAAATATTTATTTTAATTTTTTTCCATTGCTATGCTACTTAACTACCCCTAGTCAAGTAGCATATTCAGAGTGACGGAAGTGAAGTTATTTTCACTTCCGAAGCTCAGACCGGCAGAGGGCATAGCCATATTGACGGAGTTTGCTGCTCTGTCAATATGGCTCCCGCAATCGCTCCGTGGGGCGATCGTGGGGGCCCCAGAAAATCAATTTCGGTGCTGGCTATTGCCTCGACATCGAGGCAATAGACCAGCACCGTTAAAGCGGTTTTCGCGATCGTTGAATTCGAAAACTGCTTGATTAACAGCAGGACATGCCATGCACGTCCTTTGTCGTTAAGGAAGTTTCTCCCACGACGTGCCTGACACGTCCTTTGTCGGCAAGGGGTTATAGTACATGCCCCCTTAGTACTCAATAGCTTGGCTGTGATATCATGTCATAGCAAAGATCTTGAGGAGAGGTGACATTCTGATGCTATTGTAAGTTGAAAGGAAGCCAGAGAATGTTACTTCTACAAGTAATATGAACTGTATAAGAAAGAGATATAAGGATTTACAGAGTGGTTACTACAAAGTCTAAAACAGTAGCAACAAGGATGGGATAATATAATGTCACATCTTTAACAGTTGTTTTTAACAGTTTAACTGGATTAAAATGTTGTTGTTTTTTGTCCAGCTTTCTGTTTGGTATAGTTACACCTGCCCCTTTTTGTGGCTGCACAGTGCACCTACACCATCACTAAAATGCAGTAATTTTCTGGCCATAGATCTACTCCTTTAGATAGACAGATACATAAATAGATATATACATACACAACTAAAGTACATAGAACAGCAATTTCTAACCATTTGCACTCTATCAGTTGTAGACTAAATCTGTCATGATTTGCAGCAATATTTTGACTGAGCATGATGGGATATATAGTCCATAGCAGCTGGAGTGCAAAAGGTTGGACATCAAAGTTATGCAATTTATGTACTTTTTATAGAGACAAACATGAACCTCTGAAGAGATGAGAATCTGACAGACCTTGCTCTTCTGAGTGCTGCATTGCAATTTATAGGAGAGGAAGTTCTGTCCTCTCTTATTGGCTAATCTCTGATTAATTGTAGGGATTCAACTTCTAAGAGAGATTGAGACTGTTTTAGTCACACACTGCAGAGCACAACATGGAGTCTATAATGATACCTTTAATCATGCATGTGGCCTGTATAATGCTGATGTGTATGTCTTAGTTTTCTTCTCTGAATGACAAATGATAATAGCATTACTATACAAATTGAATTCAATCTTTATCCACATACTTTTTCAGAAATATAGAATCATTTTAAAGAGTGACTAAAGACAGAAGACCAGTTTTGTCTTATTAAACCTGCCTGTTAAATGGAGCACACATGAACCATTGCAAAAACAATGGACAACTGCTGACATGTTACAGTATTCAAAAGTCATTTTAATTAGAGAGAAAGGGTCTACTGTCTGCTTAACACTTGTATGAGGTATATGTAATACCTCATTTAAATGATTTAAAATTATCTGTTTTCTTAAAATATACATGGTCATAGATGAGATGACACCTACTTATCCTACAAAAGTCCATCAACAGCTAACTCAAAAATAAATTAATTAATGTGTTTGCTAAACACAGCACAACTGTTACAGTTGTCCCACAATATTGCAGGTTTGCTGAAATAATGCCTGAAATATGTTACAAAACGGCAGCATTGCATAAATTACATTTTGCAATACAGCATAACTGTTTTTCTTTTCTGAAATACATTTTAACCAAGTGGCATTGACAGAGAGATTTGATTTATGGGGGTTGGATGAAGGTTGCCCTCTTTGGTCTAATCCAAATGATTTGCATTGCACATGTGAGAAAGCAGACCATTTAAGGCTTTCTGGGAAGTTTCTTAAAATGGCCATAAAGTCATGATTTTTTGCCAGCGTTATTCTAAGTATCTTTTCTATAATTGTTTTACAGGAAACTCTGAACACAATGCTTGCCCCTTTTCACCTGCTTGTTCTGGAAGATTCACTAATCATGCCAAGAAAGTACAGCTGTTAATAACACTTTCTCAATTAGTTACTATGACCAGGCAAAATAATTCAGATAATGTATTTGTCTTATCTCTGCAAAATTAAAAGAGCAACATTCTAATTTCCCAGAAATTAAAAAAAAAAAAGGGAAAACGCAATAATTTGTAATTATACATGAAATTGGTTTATTAGACATTATTCAAAACTATAACAATCTGTACAGACACAGTAAAGGTTTACAAAACACTAATACAGTCTTGGTTTCACAACCTTCTGCTTTACAACTTATGACAAGGATTGATATAACATATATGTGTTTGGTAAGGGATGTTAGCTTATTGACCGGAAGACCCAAAACTGGACTGCAGAATGGGAAAACTGTTGATGAGAGGCATTGTTCTTAGACCCTGCAAGAATGGCAAAGAGAGACATTGGGTCATGGTCCCATACTAAATATATCATGAAATGTGTGTTGTGTATACAGCTGTAAAGAAGTATTTTGACATAGTGATTGAGTCTTGGAGAGGAGGGTGTGCGATAGAGTTTTTTTGACAGACTTTTATAGATTTAGTCCTAGGAAGTCTGCAATCACAGAAAATCAACCAAGGGTAACATGGAATTAAGTCCAGCAATGTATCATGTTAAGTGAAATAAAGACATGGTTGCTGGTTGCTGGTCCTTAGTACTGAGGAAAGATAGAAAAAATATGACCATGTTTTGTAAGAAAGGGCAAGGTAAGGAGAGAACATACAACTAAGTCAGTCAAAGATTAGAAGAGGGAAAGTGAATTGATTATGAGAGACATGGCAAAGGTCAAAATGATTCAGTAACAATACAAGTACACCTTTGTCTGTGCCAAAATCTGTGAAGGCCCATAGGACATCATTTAATTGTCTGTGACAATATTGGGGCCTACTACCAGTAAGAAGGTAGGCAAGCTAATCCAAACCAATTGAAGAAGAGTGTATGAATAGAATTGACTGGCTAAAGACACAGCTTTCAGATGTATGGCAAACCATATCAAAGACCAACTATGATATAAAGCTATGGTGCTGTGTTCAAGATGTGCCCTTGATTTTTATGTGAATGGCCTTGTCCTTTTGAAGGACAACTCAACATTTTTCTTTCACTTGTGGTTCTAATATAGAACCACAAGTGAAAAATTAAACTTCTCTCTAGTATGAAGATAAACTGACATGTACTTTTGGTAAGCAGGCAGCCTGGTAAAGTTGGAGACTACACTAGGAGAGACAGACAAAGAGAGAGACCCTCAATTTCCCACTCTGATTGACTGTGCGCCAATATTTCAGAAATATGAAATGATACAAAGTATTTTCACTATACTTTGGAGAAGGGAAATAGAAGGTTTAATTATAATATAGATAGTACCACCATTATTATTATTTTTTTTTAACAAGCTCTAGCAGTGTTTGTCTTGAGGGGTATAGTGGCATTGAGTGCTTTTCTCTTTGAGGTCTAGTTGTTTAAGCAAGAAATATGCACCTCTGATGTCATTGTTCTATCTTTTCTGCCTAATCCCTGAGTCAATAGTTGAGATAAAAGATGCTAGGATATTAAATGATGTGCCCCCTAATCTCTAGTAGAAAAGAGCTGCTCAACAGCAGGTAAGAGAGATCTGTGCCATCGGGAACACTGGACCTCTGGCATAGAACCTATGGCATAGTCTTATCAGCAGCAGTGTGGAAGTTCTGAAGATATTTGTGTATGGAACCTATGATAGCCATGCACAATACAACAAAATAGATAATATGTGTACTTTGAATGTGCACAATAACCTTGGTCCTGGATCTAAAATTAGAAAATATTCATATTCCCATTATATGTGTTGTTTGCCTTAAAATATATTGATTTTTATTCAATATTTGTCAAAGCATACTGGCAATGCAAAACCCTCAGCAAATCCAAAACTACTTAATGAAAGAGGGAGATGTCAATTTCTTCATCTCTTGCTCTGCATCTGAACTATAAGCAAATGTTCTAGGGACAAATAGTAAGCTTGAACTTTTATTTATAGAAATAAAATTCCCCAGGTCCTTTAAATGTAACCACGTATGCATTCTCAGAAGATCATAGAATATATTGATGAATTTTATGTTGTTGAGTACCTGCCTTTATTGATTCTTAGTTGCTCTTCACATGGCCAGTTTTCCATTTCTTTGGTTCATTTCCTACACATACACCCTTCTTACTGAAATAGAAAACAAAATGCCCTTGACATGTAAACTGCTGTTTTAAAACACTCAGTATTCAATTTGTTAAGATGTTGAGTCAAAAGAAAGCATTTTTTTTAAATGTCCACATGCAATACAAAATAAGATTTATAGGAAGCTCTCCGACTTGATGGATTCTGTTTGAGATTGTATTCATTTTTTTAAACCGGCTCTGTAATGTAAGTCATATATGAATAGTTTTTATGTTAAAGTAACAAGCTTGTCTTCTTACTGTATGTCTCTGACATCTAAAATAAATAAATAGTATGACATGTCTTTAATTAAATTAAATTATATATATTTTTTTGGACACATTTTTACCATGAGCATATTCTTCCATCACAGTAAACCACAAATGTTTTCTATGTACTGAGAGAGACATTAAGCAATTCTGAACATGTAAAAGTATTAAGACAACAAGAGGTTTGAAATTTTACAGATGGAAGAAAATTGGACAAAAAAGGGTTGACAGGTGCTTACCTGCAAACTACATGTCTATGGAATCAATGCATTATGCATAGCCAGTTTAGCTCTTCTAGTAGGTTTACTATCAAGTTTGGCCATGTACATTTGTTGATATCACCTCAAATCTTCTGCAACTCACCTTTCCTTTTCATTTTTTTCTGTTCAGTGTTATATTTTATACCTACTAAAAGTAATATATAAGTGTGCTACAGATTCTGACAGGGATGAAATCATTTTATGCACATAATCCATTTCAAATGTTCGTTTTCTTTAAATGAACACGATGACTGATTTCTTGCTCTTTGTGAATATTTAACCAAATACTGAATGTAACTGTAATGCCGCAAAGATGTAGACTATATATAGTCTTGGGGACCTTGCACAGAAAATCATAAAAGGTCCAATGCAATACATGCATACGTTTTATTTAATGTATTAAGCTTACATTATTCCACCTTTAAGCTGCATAATGTTGTATTATCTTTGAAATCAGTCTAAACCTCTATATAACTTGTGAGTGTGGTTTTGAAATGAAATAGTATTATTTACAGCTATATTTATTTACAGTTTTTAAACACATAACACTTTCAGACGTAATTGTCTTCGGCTACCAAATGACAGAAAGGAGTCAATGTTATCAAAGATTACTAATTGTATCCTCCTTTTCAGTATTGTACTACTGTTCTGTGCACTTATGTTGGAGGAATATTTGTCACATTTATGCACAATTCTGTAATAGTATATGCTGAGGTAAGTGGTTCTGTTTTTTTTTGTTTTTTTTTAAACAACTAATTATTCATATGGTGTGTGCATTTTGCTTATATACCAAGCACAATGTAGGTTACCCACTACTTGCTTGATCATGTAATGTGCTACAGAAACACGCTATACTGTCTTCATTAGAAGAAAAAATTATGCAAGGCATTTACTTTTCTGATTAACACATATTTTACAGATAAATTACAATATGAAAATGTATGAATACATTTGTACAATATTTTTCAGATCTCATGCCTGGAAAATATTTAATCTTTTTAACACTTGAAGAATGATTGAACTTATTTACTACAGAAACTCAAAACTGCTTTGATTTGAAAAAAAAAAAAAAAAAATTACACAGCTGTATAATTATTCACACTATGAAACTTCAACATCAACAAGATGGATATAACTAAAAAAGTACATTACAAATATGCAAACCATTAAACCAAATATTTCACTGCATTTCAACATTTTTATTGGTAAAATGAAATTCAAATATTACTGTTGAATACCAGTTTTTAGAACACTATTTATTATGTGTCAGATAACTAACTCAATGGTAACATGCAACTACAGATATTATTTACTATTATTATCATGAATTATCAATACTACTACCACGAGGAGCATTATTTCTCATTAATAATTACTGGGTGTGGACAAAGAAATGGAAGCACATAACTTATTAGTCTCTTGAAATGCATCATTCCTTCATGAAACATTGTAATATACTACTGTGTGTAATAGAAAATCATCCCTTCTAGTCCCTTGAGGAGTGGAGGCAATATATGCACCGCAACATCCCATAAAGGATCAATGACATTTATATATGATGGATGGGAAGGACATAAAAGGCATATAACTTCATCCCGGTGTTTACAAAATGTGTATCATCCTGTAATATGGTAACATCACAAGGCAATAGGGTTTGCAGCAACCTAATATCGTATTTCACTTATAAAAACCAACAGAGATGGTTAAAATTTATACAAATCTAATTTACTGATTTGTACTAAGGATAAAAATGATTACCTAGTGCCTACCTAGATTTTCACTGGCTTCGAATAGCATGCTCGATTACATGCTCAGTCTAGCTGCTAGAGTGGTCAGTGTGATGAAGTACTAGAATATTGTAGGGGGATCATTTGGATCCCCTGGATCCATAGGAGTGAACCTATCTGGTATTTTTTTCATTTATTATAACATATAGCTGAACATATTAGTATCTTTGATTTTGCATATAGCAGTGTAGGCCAAGTGACACAAACAAAACCCACATTTACTGCCATGTCCCAGTCTGCCACTATGCCTAGATTCCCCCAGATACAGGAAGGGGGTGTAGTTAAATATATATTCATGTTAGTAGGAAACACTAGTAATTTAGTAAAAAGTGAATTTGACAGGATGAGAGGTTTAGCTTCTTAGCTTACAGCAACAAAACAACTAAATTAGAATGAATATTATTTATGAAAATTATAAATTATTTATGAAATTATAGCTCCTTAATATAATCTAGTAAAATACATTTAAACATATATTGCTTTTGCTATATAATTTTGTTGTAGGAAATATTCATTCTATTCTGATTTTCTAACACTTATAGGCAAATTAATAGTTAAACATTAAAACATATTGACGTCATCAAATCCAAAAGGTAAGCATTGGCTGATGTGTCATCAGAATCACTTGTCATAGAATTGATCCAATAATTTGAATGTGGCTGCGGATAAACTTAAATTTCAATACCTTTTGACCACGATAAAGTAGTCTTTCAGTAAGTTGTGCTATTGTGGTTTGTGGTTGCAAAGTAAGAAATGTTTACAGAATTGCAAAATGTATCTTTGGTACTGTATTCCTGTAACAGAACACATAGCAGCTTCCTCTGACATGCTTCTGTAAAATATACACGTTAGGTATTCTGCTACTTTGTAGTCAATGTTTTTGTTTTCTGCTTTTAAAGAGGGATTGAACTCTATTTTGTTAATGGGACAGAAGGCCATTTTATTATTTGGAAATAAAATTGAAAATATCTAAAATATAAACAACGATCACTAAATAAAGGTACACATGGCTGAATAAAATCTAATGTCACAAATGGGATATTAAAATGAATTGCTAAATATAATCTGTAGATCAAATTCAGAAAACTGAAGCCAGCTCCTTATATAGATTAGGAGTAAATAGCCAAATATAAAAAGTAAAATTGGTGCAAAAATTAATTTAATATCTCAAACTAATAAATAAAAAAAAAAAAAATAAAGAAATATAAAAACCACAATACAGGAATATTTCTTTTTGTTTATTCTTGTATTGTGTTGTTTTATATTTCTTTGTATTACACCTTTTTTTGCGCTCCTCAACATTTTATATGGAAAGCCACTCATATTTTGAACTTAGTAGTTTAGTGCTTTTGCGGTCAGCAGAGTTGGCATTTGGTAGTTTTGGTGCAGTAACCCAATGTCCTTTCATCAAGGTTTTACTTTCCTACAGCTAGTACCCCAGTGAGGGGCCCGGCTATCTTGGGGTTACAATACCCAAAGGATGTCTGTGCTTGATTGTTTGGGGTCTGCAAGTAGCAACTGCTGATCCCATGTAAAATAGAAGGTATCTCTGCACCAGTAGAAAGAGACAGTCGCTGACCAGACTGGACTGTCTGCTTCCCGTGAAGCATGGTAGCTGTTGGTCATAGGATCTAATGAAGGCGTCTTTTTTTTAAAAGATAGGTTTCACTATTGTTTTGTTTTTGTGTTCTATGATTTTGCAAAAATGCTGCTCTCTTTAAAAATGAAACAAAGTGTTTCAATGTAACTTTAAGTGGCTTAATTTTTTTTCACCTGTTCCTTATTTTTAAACATTTTCTACAAGGTATCGGCATTGACCCCACTCTTTTGATCTAATGACCATTTGAGTGTACATCTTATCAATGATAAGAGAGTGCAAATCCTTTAAACTGTAAAAAGGTGGTAGTGACATGTGAGCATGATGGTTTGCAGCTATTTTGGTCTGTTGTTCATTACATGAAAAAAAAATTTACTTTCTGAGAAAATTAGGGAAATATTTTTTTTTTTAAGATTTTGTTTGTCACTACTTTTTTAGGGCCTTATCCATTAAAACCTCATCCTGACATCTTCTGTGTCCTCTTCCCCTGGATGCAGAAATGGATGGTTTTGTGTTATTGGGGGATTGCTGAGCCCAAAAATGTGTTGGGCAAGTCCAAAAATTAGAAAAGGTAGGCACCACTGGACAGAACGCTTACCCTCTTATTTTTTTTTGTAGAAACATTCTAGCTCTGACTTGAAAAGCAGAATGCATTACTAAAAATAACATTCCATATGCAGATTCAATTATGGGGGGCCTGAAAGAGCTGACATGTAAACTTGTGTTCTTTCCTACTAATGTACTGTGGTTTACAGTGGGAGGAGGAGACTTCTATTGAGGACATGTTGGGACATACTTTGATGCACTTTTCCTGCTGAATCCTGTAAACTTGAATGTAAGATCATTTATATTTTTTTCTTTACAATAAATTCATTTATACTAAGAGTCTTCCCTCTTTGCTCGCTTATGCTTTTTTCCTGGACAACTACTGGACCATTAACCCTTTGTGGGCTCATATGATGCAACATACATTGAGCAGTGTTAACATCGAGTCGATTGCCTCACATTTAAGGGTAACCCCGATCTGTATATATTTAGTTTTTTTGTGTATTGGAGTGTTGGGTTACAGCGCACATTGTCACTTTGTTTTGTTTTGTTTGTTTTTGTGTACCAGGAATGAGACACTGGTAGATTTTGTTGCTGCTATTGCCATCACATCTGGGCGCAGTGTGTTTCTCGCTCTTTTGTTCCTTACCTTTATGATGTTTTCATGAGTTATTTTTTCATAACTGTCTTAAATACATAGTACTGTCGCCAAAGCTTTTCTTAGAATTGACACTGTAGCTAACTCATTTGATCAGAAACATGTTTATGTTCTTGGTCTTTATGAATATATATTTGTTTTACATTCTGCATGTGTTATTGCAGATCTGAAGACACATTTTATAATATTTGCACTAGAAAATAGTCATTGATTTAATGCAACTGTAACATGACCTCCCTATATCATGGGCCTGTTATGAATTTAAATTGCAAGAAAGCTATTAACACTGCCAGAAAATGGAAATCAGTTGGCTTCCGTTAATAAATGTTTGGGTTATTTATATTTAGAACAATATCTCGCTATCTGTAACAGTTTAGCATACAACAGGATATAAGATATGTTTTTTTTTTTTTGTATATTTCTTAGTGAAAGATAAACTGAAAAATATAGGAAACGTTTAGATTCAGATAATTATGTTTATATAAATTAAGAACTCTATTTTCTAGGCTGCTGGTTTGGTTATATTAGTTGTAGAATTATTGGGGTTCTATTCACTAAAAAGCAGCATAGCAGCATAACCGAGGGGCTATGTACTATATTTGTACAGGCATATTATCAGATGTACACTGCAACTTTTGTATAGATTTAAGATGTTTGTGATTTTTTTTTTTTATATAAAAAGTATTTACTAAATACACATGTTTTGAATATGTTGCAACTAGACATGTGCATTCGTTTTCGGACTAATGCATTTTCGTCCGAAAATAGCATTTTCTTCCATTCGTCCGAAAAACAAATAACGAAAATGCTAAACTAACGAAAGACGAATGAACGAATGGTTAATAAATGAAAATCATTCGTCCATTCGTGCTTTTGGCATTCTATAAACCGAAATAGAGTCGGTTTATAGAATACCAATAGCATTACATATACATTCCATAAACCAACATAATGAACGACTTTCGGTTTATGGAATGCATGTAATACTATTGGCTTTCTAAAAACCGAACTAGAGTCCCCATTCATAAGAATTTCTTATGAATGGGGACTCTAGTTCGGTTTTTAGAAAGCCAATAGTATTACATGTATTCTATAAGCCGAAAGTCTATAAACCGAAGGTCGTTCGGTTTATAGACTTTCGGTTTATAGAATACGTGTAATACTATTGCCTTTCTTTAAACCGAACGAGAGCCCCATTTATAAGAAATTCTTATGAATGGAGTCCCCATTCATAATAATTTCTTATGAATGGGGCTCTCGTTCGGTTTATGGAAAGCCAATAGTATTACACGTATTCTATAAGCCGAAATTCTATAAACCGAAGGTCGTTCGGTTTATAGAATACATGTAATTCTATGTATTCTATAAGCCAAAAGTCTATAAACCAAACGACCTTCGGTTTATAGACTTTCGGCTTATAGAATACATAGAATTACATGTATTCTATAAACCGAAAGTCTATAAACCGAACGTTCGGTTTATAGACTTTCGTCATTTGGAATACATGTAATAGTACTATTGGCTTTCTATAAACAGAAACAGAGTCTCCATTCATAAAAATGGACTCTGTTTCTGTTTATAGAAAGCCAATAGTACTATTACATGCATTTTAAATGACGAAAGTCTATAAATCGAACGTTCGGTTTATAGACTTTCGGTTTATGGAATACTATTAGGTCAGTTGATTCGTACAAACGAATGTAACGAAACGAAAATAATGAACGAATTTCGTCCGAAACGAATGTACTAATGAACGAAATTCGTTTTAGACGAAATAAATATCATTTTCGTCCGAATGAACGAAAACGAAACAAAAATTTTCGTTTTGCACATGTCTAGTTGCAACCCAGTGTGATGGGCAACCCTGAGCTCTCCCTATGCACCCCCCCTTCCTCTACACCCAAATTGTCATTTAAACCTTTTAAAACCAATAGAAAAATACATTTATAAAATCACTATTTATTTGTGGATATATTTGTTAGACTATAATGAGACCAGCATCATTATGTATACTTGAGTATAGGAATGTTACATTCATGGTCATCCATGTATAGACTTGGGCCCATTTAACCCCATCAAAGGACATCTTTGGTATCTTTAATTTAACTTTTAACTTTGATCACGATGGGTTGTAAAAGCACATCTACATATTCTGGTAAGCTTTCCCCCATGGAGCTAATATTGGACATCTTGTGGGCCAGGGGGCGAGGGGGATGGCTAACCAATCCCTTGAGCATTTTAATGGTAGAATGTACTAGCATGTACTAGGGGACTAGGATGTTTCTCTAAAGCTCTGTTCATATCATTGTAAAAGAATCCCCCCAATATGAAGACCCCACTTTAATAACTCTCACAACTCTGATGAGAATTGGAAGGTAGGATTCGACTGTAGTCTTCTATAAGAGTTAATGTCAGCAACCTTCTCTCAAATACTTGGCAGTGTCCTGAACTACATTTGAAGCTTCATCATCCACTTTTTTAATTCTCCAAAAAAAATGACAGGAACTTTTTTAATTCTCAAATTATTTGAGATGAAACTAGGTTGCTAATATTTCTTGTTTATTTCTCGTAGATCTCGCTCTATGGACCTTTGAAAAATATCTGTCTCAGTAACCTTGGCACTAACTGGATAAAAATATGACTTCATTTTTAATTTAGTATTCAAGTAATTTACATAAGAGGTGCATGTCTGCTCTTCATTCAAATCTTCTAAAACACTCATAATACATTTATCATGAAAAGAAAATTGCATGTTTGTCAAATTTATCTCAGAATTAGTTTGGAAAGATAAAGAAACTTCACCGTTGGAGGTATGACATGAGGGTTGAATCATCCACAGTGCGTCTATTTTATGAAAGTGTTTTTTCACTGTCAAGTCCCATGCAAACTCTTTGATGTCCAATAAAGTATAGATCAAGTTAAAGTGGCAGTCTGGGGAGAAGGAAAGTCCTTTACTAAGTAATCTAGTGTCTTCATCTGTGAGCTCATCACTGGAGATATTTACCACATGTGTGGGTATTCCTCTTGATGATATTTGCTGGAGGAGAACATTCTCACTCTTCTTGGCTCCTCCTATTTTTGTATTCCTCTTTTCATCAAGGGTATCTGTGGCTCTCATGGAACTGTGACATTGTGCAGTTGTGATTGGTGAAAATGATGAGCAGGTGGCAGCTGAAGTAGTCATATTCCCTGAGGAAATGTCTATACACTGCTCAAAGAGACATTAGATGTTTTCCTGTGATCTCTTATAGTGATTTTGCGAGTTTCCAATTTCATGGTTCTTTACATAGTCCCATCTGTCTCGGATAAACTCTAAAAAAAATTATACATCACAATCAATAGTAATCAAAAGATAATACTGCATGTGTAAAATAATAAAATATGAAATCAACAATCCATTGAGCAAATCATCTTACAAAGAACAGAAAGACAATAAACATTTCTCACATGAAAAGGAAATCAAAAAAGCATTTGCAAATGCAGATCTGAACTCTTATATATAGTAATCATTTCTTCTTAAAGGAACATTATACATTGTTTAACCATTGCTTCCTTGAAGGAAGCAAGGGTTAAACAAAGCATGTCCTGGGACATTTAAGTAAATCCGACGTGTATCTTAATAGACAAACGTCAGCACGCGCGCAGAGAGAGAGACCATCGTTTTTGCATGGAATCAACAGTGGGGGGGACCTAGTTAAGGTCCCCCCTGCTGATCTCTCTCTCTCTTCAATATTAGAAGCACAAGTGAAAAAAAATGTTTGTGTCACTTTGACCATTTTGGATTTCATGTACTTGTACCTTAAAATTAGGTTGTGGTGTTCAGGTTTAACCTCACACTCCAGCTGGTACCAGTGTGACATCCATTCAAGCTTTGCAACTCCCACATCTAGGTCAAGAGGAGGTGACTCCAAAACAAGCAGAGCCGCCTCACTTTGTGAAGTCTGAGTAGGAGCTATGAGATGTTATTCAGCTCCTCCGGGCAACAGGACCTCATCTTCAGATGTTAATGAGGGTGAGGGGCCACTGCATCAGATGCTATAAGTAATGTAAGAGAATAGTGTTAGTACATAGCAATTGACATACATAACACATCAATGGATGTTAAATACTTATGACCAGCTGCATCTGAGTCTATGGCTTCTTCAGCCCCAAGATTGTTTCTGTTCCCATGACCTGGAGAAGTTCCTCAAAGTCCATCAGTCATCTAGCTCTGGAGGGCCAATGCCAGTGAGTCTGGTGGCGACATCTGCCTTGGATTGCTTCCACTTCCCTTGCCTCTTGATATTCGATTATCTGAAATATAACATGGAAAATATTAATATGTGTACTTTTTTAATTTAAAACATCAGTACATTATTCAGTTTACACAGAATTATCTGCACATTTATCTTTACACATATCGATGTGTATATACACACACACTCCCATGTATTAATACACAGACATCCATAAGTCCTGCATTTTTAGACTGCAACTCCCATGGCCTTAGCGACTTGCTGAATGTATTTATAATTTATTAATTACTGCAATGTGCTGCTTGACCACCCTCTCTACAGCTAACATGCTCTGAACGAATATAGTTCTAAACACACACTCTTACAGATTCTACATGTGTGTCAACCACTTTAAAATGTGCAACCACGTGCAACATTTCCTATCTGTACTACATTCTAGATAGTCTTCACCGAGCTAATATTACAGTTATATCAACTACAGGTGTGTGAGTTATGTGTATAGTGTAATTTAACATGAGCCCTACAGTGTAAAAGTATTTTAAATGCACTTCTTCTTTACCACCTTCTCGGTCCTATTGTTCCCACCAACTGCATTGACTGCCAGAGCTGGTTCTTCCTCCTCTAGCTCATCTTCATGTCTGTTTACACTATCACCCAGTTGTAGAATAGACATAATTACCTAACTCCTGATTTTCCTCCACTGAGAAACCCTGGGCATAATGTTTAGGCCTACCACTACCCATTCTACTGCCACCAGAGGCCTAGCTTTGATCCTGTTCTCCCCTGCCCAGTTTCCTCAATTTCCATTTTTGAGGGGTGGGGAGTTTTTCAAAAGTTTGTGCTCCCTGCATTTTGCCCATTTTAGAAGTAATTTAGGTGATACCTGAATGATACTATTGAAGTGGCAGGACTAGTTCCTTTGCTGCTTAGATGCGGCAGTTGATCACCTAGAGCAGATGAGATTAATGTACCAGCAAGAGTGTCAGTCGCACACTGTAACCAACTCTTGAGGTACAAGCATGCTAAGTTGGCCCAAAAAGTGTGCTAAGTTAGAGAGTACTGCTGCTCCAGAGGCAAATGCCACATCTAATTTTCCAGCACAGGTGATTGGAAGTCATTCTGGTGAGGAGGACCATGATACTGACATTTCATCACTTCATAGTGTACATGGGATTCAACTGCAACTGGATGTACTGCAACAATGCTTAGGTAGGTGGGACGTGTAAAAGTAACATTCACATGAATAGCAGGAGCCAAGGTTTCCTTGAAAAACATTGGCCAAAGTATAACACTGCCTCCACTGGCTTGCCACCTGTCAGTGGTTATAATGTGATGACTGATCGGTGTGCGTATACATGTGTATATATATATATATGTGAGTACACCTTCCCTTTCATTGTGGTTACACACTGGTGTCTGTGCTGCACATGTATTTTGCAATTATAGATATTTGTATCACAAATGATACTAAGACAGATATGTAGGCATGTCCATGTGAAAAAAATCACTTACAAATGTTAGTGTACCTTAAAAGGGTTTACATTTAAATTCCCCAGCTAAAATCCGGAGAATTCAAATGGGAGAATTGTGCCTATGTTTCCTGAATTCTGAAGCGTGTTGAGGAGTGATCGGCACAGATTGGGTAGCTTGAAATCTATGGTTTCCACGGTCAGAATGTCCTTATCCGAAGCTATGTATTCTTTAGGTTTCCAACCAGCCCAAACAGCCCTTTCAGAGCCAAATTCAGGAATATTAAGTAGAAGAATTTTGGAGATTTCTGCAATTCGGCTAAGTTGTCCAATCCAATCCAATCCATTTCTAGCCAGATTGAGTAAACCCTATAATGCCTGCATTTGCTTGCAAATCTACTTATAATGGGTACTTATAATGGGTACTTATAATGGGTACTTATAATGGGTACTTATAATGGGTACTTATAATGGGTACTTATAATGGGTACTTATAATGGGTACTTATAATGGGTACTTATAATGGGTACTTATAATGGGTACTTATAATGGGTACTTATAATGGGTACTTATAATGGGTACTTATAATGGGTACTTATAATGGGTAGAAAATCTGTAAAAAATATATTTTCTGCATTCACAATTTAAACATTGTCTTTGTTTAAACAACAGTCTTGTTAAACTTGAAGTTATGGCTACTATTTTATTGAGTACAATACATAAATGCAGTATCTTTTTCTAATTTTTTGTTTTAATATTCACTAGAGCTGAAAACACTATTTGCTGAATTTGAAATGAGTTAGGGAAGTTTATGAAGTGTATAAGAACTATAATTAAATTTTATTATCAAGAGTTTGATGTACAGGTTAACCCAGACACGATTTACAATTTAGTTGTATTTTGTCTTTAATGGCCATGTTAGAGAAAACTGAGATATTGTTAATTACCTGCAGACAATCAACATGCCTAACATGATTTAAATGCACATTTCCATATTTTCATGTTACATTAATTGAATCCACCAGGAGTAGAGACATACATCTGTAGGTTACCTTGTTCTAGTATGCATGATGACATATACATGTACTAATTGAATTTTATAATCAAGTTTACCAAAATTGGTATAGCACTGTGGTCCTTTACAGATGCTGTCTCAGGACGGTGTGACTTGATTGAAGGCAAGAAGGTTTGTTTTAGGATTGTGTGGCTTGATATAGGGCTAGAAGTAACATAATGTAAACACTATTGTCCTTTAGTTTTAGTATGTCTAATTTGATATGCTACCTGCTATTTGTATGTTTTTAATACCCACTTTATGAATCATAAAAAAAAAAAATAATAATAAGGTTAAGGGTAAGAAAAATAAAAAATTACCAATAAGAAAAAAAGCAAGCCTAGAAAAACCATGCATTGTCTGTGTCCAAAGCCTTGTTCTGGATTTTAACACGCTCATCCTAGTGCTTAAAACACAACTCTTCTAGTTAGTTTTTCCAATGAAAGAAAAAAAGAACACTAATATTGATTAAATAATCAAGTCTGCTCCTAGTTTGTTCCGAGCTTTTTGTTGCCCTTCTGACCTGAAGCGTCCTTTAAGATCCAGACTCAATCTTCGGATCTTGATCTGAAATTCCAAGTCCTGCTGTCTTCTGGAATGGTGAGTCTTCATCTCCTGTTCTCTGTTCACATTGCCAGTCCCTGCATCTCTGTCAGGTTATCAGTCACGTTTTGGCTTTGCCACTAGTTTTTTTTTGTATTCTGGTTCCTATGGTGGCGCAGAAGTCCCTGGCTGTTATCTGAGGCTCACTCTTTTGGTAGCCAGAATCTGATTGTTCCATATAGAGGGTCCAGACAATTTTATACCTTCTTGATAATACCAAGGGCAGCTGCGCTGTCTAACCAGGTGAAGTCTGAGGAGGAGATGACAGATTGTCTATGTCCTGTCAAGCCATGGGGCCTCATCATGAGATGTTGTTGGAGTTGACCAGGAACAGCTCCAGATGCTAGGGGGAAAATGTGAACAATGCTAATACATGTCAATTTACATACATAACATATCAATGGATGTTCAATACTTACAACCAGGCAAGTCTGTGTCAACTATCCCCGCGCCATGACCTGCAGTACTTTCTCCAAATCCTGAAGTTCAGCTGGCTCAGGAGGACTGTCACCAGTGGCTCTGGCAGTAGCAGATTGCTTGGAAAGCTTCCTCTTCAGTGCCTCTTGATGTCAGAATACCTGAAATATAACAGAATGTGTGAAATATAACATTCCTATTTGTATGCTTTAAGTAATTATCTGTACATATTATCCCATTTACATTTGCCTATCTCTGCATGTATGTATGCACATATTGATGTATAGACACACCTATCAAAATGTGTAACCACAGATGTACAGTTCTACTGATACACAGACTTTGAAATGCACTACAAGTTTGGACTGCAACTACCCTTAGATACTTGCAGCATTAATTTGTTCATATTAATTGCTAAGTGTTCATATTAATTGCTAAGGTAACCTTGACACGGCTAATACATGAGTGACATGAACTTGATGACCTTTTCTTCATAACCTCCTCAGACCTATTATTCTGACCAACTCTGTTAACAGTGTCCACAATCCGCTGCCCAGATGTAATGTTGGCACGGCTTGTATACCACTGCTGAGTTGTTCTGCACTGAGAAACTCTGCTGCCACCTTTTGGGCCTGGACTTCCTGGACATTTCTGTACAGTGATTGGGTTTCAGGTGAGTTTGCTGTTATATAGAAAAAAAGATTATCCTCAATACTAGCCACATGTTGGCAATAGTTTATGTATTATATGTATTAATTTCATGATCCTGACTCGATTTCCCATGGGCGGTTCATTTTTTTTAATATATGGTTTTATATATTCTTTTTGGTATATCTGGGCTATTTTTTCTGTTTTCAGAATCTCATACAATCGTTGGCAACTATATCACTTTTACCTTTTGCATTAGCTACGATGAAAGCTTGCACACAAATGCTGCCAGTAGGCTACTTCTACCACACAAATGTTTTGTATAATTGTAAGCAAAAGAGCTATTCAGAGTCCACCTTTGCTCCTCCTATTTATGAAATCACCTTCTGATACCCTATGCAAATGAAGTGCAAGAAAGGCAAAATATTATACTCTGTTTGGTTCCATAAGGCAGCAGAGAAAATCATAAAGATATTTTTCATCTTTGCATTTCTACTAAAACAATGTTTAGGTGATAGAGACCTTTACATAAAACAGCTTTCCTACATCATGACAAAAGTAGCTCTTCAATTTAGTAACCAAAAAATCAAGGCAAGTATTGTAAAGGCTGCTCGTAAGTTGTATAAACAGATGCAAAAAAGGGTATTTATTTAAACCCAATTATATAAATTCCTATTGCTTTGATATGAGTTAACAACAAACAACTGAATATAAAATAGCTGTCTTTATTGTTTTGCGGCCTTATATAAACATAACAACCCGCCTTCCCTTTAAGAGTGTTCAAAGCATTTTAAAGACTTTATGATACTAAGAGAAAGATTATGAGCAAGCAAAGTCAATGTGCAAATTAGCTGCCTTATGACTGTCTTAATTATTTTTGTGGAATTTAATTAATCCCAGAACTGCAATAGTGCAGAGCAAAGCAAATTTTAAGGGACAGTGGGTGCAATTTATCGTTTCTTTGCAAGCTTTCTGCTGCCTTTGCAAAACTAGTTGCTATATTTGTGTTGGTGTTGGGGAATTTCTGTTTGATTAATAAAGCTATTTGAGCCATTTGTCCTATAGTTTAGTTCAACAGGTTTGCTGTTATATAGAAAAAAAGAGGCCATCTCATTATCCTCAATACTAGCCACATGGTGGAATTACTTTGGGTCCTTTGTTCAGTAAACAATAGAGTAGTTTCCGTTTCATGGCCTATTTTCATTTAACACACCATTAAAGAACAGTTGATTATGATACAAATAAGGCACAGAGGACTATATTAACTTAGTTATCTGTAATAAGAAATGTTCCAATACTGAAGGAAAAATTAGAGTCTAAACCAGGCTGCCTTAATGCAGTGCTTGATAAACAGACACAACCTAAGCTCACAGGGTAACAATTAGCCTTAGAGTACTTAGGAGGGGAAAAAAAAACTATAATCTTGACATCATTTTGCTCTTTAAGGCTAATCACCCCTGCCTAGATTCACTAGTGGAACGACTAATAAATGGCACACTCTAATTCTTTCATTACGTTTGGAATATTTCAGCATCAATATTCTTTGTAAACTTCCCAGTATTTTAATATGCATTGTAATATTATGCAAATAAGAAATTGTATTATATGGTACAAGTAAATGCACACAGTGCTCTAAACAAAATGATTTCAGAGCCAGATCTTGTAGTGCTTATATTCATGTCATGATGTCTCAGGCACCACAAGACAGAGCAGTCTATTCACTGAGCTGGGATAAATGAACAAGATAATTGCAAAAACTAGGCTATGGTAGTCGATTTGGAAAAATTCTCCAACTTGCCTATCTTTCCAAATTAGTTATTAATGTCTGATTTTTGCAATTCACTAAACAGTGAACTGTGTATAGCAATACGTGTTGCAGCTGCCATGTCAATTCACTACACTTCATTCTACTTTAGTGTATGTTCACTACTGAGGAGAAAAAGATAAGTCCTGGGCTTGTCTCAAAGTTTTAAGAAAGTCGCCAACTTAGGAGCACACCAAGCACATTCAAAGAAACAATATATAGTGGCACTCTAAACTTCTACATAATATATTAATTATTGTAGTGCAAAAACAAACAGCATTATGGGAAACACTTAAGTTGAAACTGAAAAATCTCTGTGGAAAAAAAAAAATATTGTAAAGGAGGCAATAAGATCAATAAACAAAGATTTAAAAAAAAAAAAAAAAAAAAAGAACCACATATATGGTAAATATGTAAAGCAACAACCCAGAGCAATTCCCCCACAAAAAAAATTACATAAAAAGGAGAGCATTTTTGAGATAGGAGGTTCACACATTAATTAATGAATGCAGTAAATGTATACCAAAATAGTAACAAATTATATATTTTGTAAAGAATGTGTACAATATCCACAGTGACAAGAGAGCTGAAATACCCCATGAGATCCCTGATGTTTTGGAATTAGGTCTTTTTCAAAGGTGATCTACCATTTCAACAAAAAAACATTAGATACCTTAACAGTCATAAGCATATTGTCTCCCAGCTTGTAGTCCAGGAAATGGTGGGGTAAAGGTAATGGAAAAAAACACTCCACCTGAAATTTAGTAGGTAGCAGAGCCATTATCAAAAACAAATCTACACACCAAACAAGGCAGAATGCCTGCATCCCCATAGAAATGACACATTCACAGTGCTACTACCTCTGCAAGGGATTCTGGATAGACATATAGAACAGTCAATAATGATCACCTTTTGCCTCTTTTAAAATTAATTTTAAACATGGGCCCCCTGGAGCAGAAGCATGCTGTACAAGACAGCCTTTAAACACAGCTCAGGACAGAGGTACAAAAATCATATAACCATATCGTTGGTTAAATACAATGTGCCCTGGGTTTCCTGAGAACAAAATTAACATCAATTTAATCACAATACAAAGTAAATTCGCTCAAAGAAACATATGTTATTCATGTTACAGCACAGAGCATCTGCGCCGATACAAATAACATATGCACATAAGATACCATGCTTCTCAACTGTCCCGATTTGATTTGGAAAGGCCCTATTTTTGGAGGCAGTCCTGAAGCTCAACCTCTGCCCCGCTTTTTCGTGATAGTGGTAGATCTAGGGAAGATAGCGGGATTTAGGGAAGTAATTCTGGATTCACGATTTCATTCTCTGGTCTTTATGACACTGGAGAATGCATATTGTGCTGACACTTGACCCCCCCAGGTTCTAACCATGTACATATCTATATTCCTAGTGCAAAACTTGGGAGGTATGAAATATATATTCCAATCATAGACATAGCACAAAAACAATGTCACACAGTACCATGCCATCAATGTCTGGGTGCAAACAACTAAAGAAATAAAACAAACTGCAAAACTGTTATTGAGCACATTATAAACCAGCTGTAAATAATTGGTTAAACCTATGTAGGTACTGGTATATTCCCAAAAGAAACATAATTATTTTGCATGTTGTTACATTACTGCAATAATAGAAAACAATTTAAACCATGGAGATAAAAACAAACACGGAGCTGGAGACAGAGGAGACAAACAAACATAGCAAATGTAAGTACCTGAGTGTCACATGCATATAATAGAAGGTGATAAACACCCCCACAAGGTAATGGCCAAGAGGCAGTCAAATGAGTTGAAAGGCAAGCTTAGGTGAAGCAACCTATAAATAAAGAATATGAAAAAATATATAAAACATCTCAAAGAATATAGATTAATCATCATCTTCATTGAGTTCAGTGGGATGTAATCTCTGCAGCTTAGAAATCCAGTATATTTCTTGTCTCTTAGGGAAACTTTCCCTAGCAACACTAGTGAAATGCCATGTTTTAATTCATGAGAATGCCTGGCTATGGATGATTTGACACTTTTAGTATTATACTTTTACGTTTATCAATACATGTGGTTAGTAAGCAAGCAGTTTCATCAGTGTCACATAATCCACATGGACATTTGAGTAGATAAACCACATCTACTGGTAATTATAGAACTCATGAGGTGCAATATGATGTAAGAAGTGAGATTACACTAATGCACCCCATCTCTAAAAAGATCTCTGCGGAAAGGCATTAATCCATATTATATTGAGGCACATTAATTTAGGACCAAATTTCATAAGTAAAGCTTGCTGTGTTAATTTATTAAACAATGTTAACAATGTGAATATAATATCACCGTCAACATTTATTTCTTTATGTAATGTCAACAAATGACACTGTTCTAGACAACAGATTATTAAAACGTTTAGTTTCACAGGCAAACACTGAGATTATTAGGGACTGGCCAGCAAACATATAATCTAAATATAGAAATGCTTAATCACTCCAGCTGTTGTGGACTCTGTAGGCAGTGTAGTCCCAGAAGACGCAAGCAGAAAAACCTCATGTTTTGTGCCTGGCCACCGATCACAATGTGATTATTAGCCAGAAAAACTATGGCAGAGACCCGATCAGGGTCTTAATAGACCCTGTGGGTCCCTGCCAAAAGATCGTGATACCTCCGGACGTCACGTGTCTGAACACTGAAGTTCGAGCCAGTGCGATTAAGTAAAATGTAGCTGGTGCACGCTTTGAGCACTGGCTACATTTTCTCTGTCAGACTGAGGCCACTCAAAGTGGCCTCATCTGACAGGTAGGATTCCACTGCAAGTCCCTGCAGTGGGATCAGAGCACAGCTCATTGCGGGCTATTAAACGCAGAACATTCTACGCCATCCATAGAATGTCCTAGCACCACAAAGGGGGTTAAATGGAATTAATCATAATCCCTTCTTCAAGATCTGTCCATCTGACCGAGCTGTTGTAATTTTGACTCATCTCTCTTTATCCCTCATCAAATCTTTCCGTCCTGTCATCTACACCAAAAGAACATTGTCTGCACCTGTCTGTTGCTCACAGAAGAGGCTGAAATAATGTTACCAAATGTATCTGTCTGAACCACTGATCTGCTTTGCTTGTGAATATGCCCTTCTCTACCATATGCATTAGTTTGTCTGTTGGTCTAACCCAGTGTGTAACTCCTTTAAGTTCCGTCTAAATTATTGTGTATATGAAAATAAATGTAATGTAAAGTAAAAAAAAAAAAAAAGCCTATTTTCTCATTTTAACACTTAGAGAGTTATTTTTGAAACCTGTACATTTCTGGTCTTCACAGATTTAAATCACCTCCTTTCTGAAATTTATAACATTTATTTTTATTAGAAAAAAAAAAACCTCATGCTTACCTTGATTACTTATCGGAATTCCAGAATGTGATGAGCCAATATTACCATCTTTGAGTTGGTGTCCATGAACATCTTAGGTAATTGAATGTACTATTTAGTGAATGAAATAACCATCATTCCTACCTGTAAAAAAAATAAAAATAAACTTCAAATTAAATTTCAGCCATTTATGAAACACTAATTAAGTATCCCATACATTTCCATTTTATCAAATTTGAAACAAGCTATGTTAAAATGATACCATTTATTGGCTAACTAGGAGCTTTCAAGACCATGTTGCTAGGTCCCTTCCTCGGGCATTAATGAGCCTAAAACACTTTAACTCTATGTGTCTCCTGTTTTTCCTAGTTAACACAGTACTACTCTTTTAACAACTTTGAACTCACATCATACAAATTTAAAATATGTTTCATATTCATTAGATATAATATTTTCTATAACTTGCCCACCAACACCACCACAAAAGCCCCCCCCCCCCCCCCCCCCCGGCAGCCTGCATTGTCATCGGGACATGTTGGGAGGTATGCTATAATCCTAATTTATTCTGTACATTTTTGCTAAGAAAACTCAACTGAAAACATCACAGATAATTAAGCATGTGTGTATCCCTGGGTTTCTACATGATAGCCTTGCCTATGAAATTCGATTGTGCATTAAATTGTCTTCTGACAAGGGGTAAATTACAAAGTAAAGAAGATATAAATTTAAGCTTAGTTACAATCTTTCGTTATCCAAAATATTTATGTGCTCATAAATGCAAATTTTGAGAAGCTGTACCAAACTTTTACAGCAGAGAGCAGGATAAAATATCTACATAGCCTTTTACATTGAAGCAATGAACATTTCACTGTGGCACATTACTTAAATAATTGCATGATTAAACATTAAGAACCCTCTTCTCAGACATAATATATGACCAATGGCATGGTCTTTCCTCCAAATATAAATAACCTGTGTTATTTTAATAATACACTACTTTGCTTTGTTAGAACTTACTAAGTCATCTTTGACAGATAAGCCAAGGGGGTTTTAAACCTTTCATTTTGACAAGTATTGACTTAGATGTTAGAATAAAAACAAAGAAAATGCAATTTGAACAACTTATTTCTAAAATACAAATATTGCACTGTAATCCAGTGTTATTCTATAAGATCATCACTTTGGAAGTACATCTAATATGAAGATAATGTAGAACAGTCTGAAAAAGGTAAAATAGTAAATTTTCCTAGTAAAGTTTATAAATTATATGCACATTGGAGCAGTTCCCGCTGTCATGTGTATTAGTTTGACTATCTGCCTAAATTTGTAATTTTTCCTTAATTGTGAAGACCTATTAAAAAGTGCAGTAGTTGTTATTGTTAAAAAAAAAAAATCATCATTTCACTTTTTTAAAATAACCCCTTTTAATATTTCGATATAGGGAAATAATCCATACTGTGAGCTCAAAATTTTAATTATAGGTTTGTGATATCTTAGAAAGTATAAAAGTCATTAAACTGGTGATGTTTGCCAACTACATGTCCCATGACGCTCATTCCTTCATGATACTGAGTAAGCATCATGGGATGTGTAGTTCCCAAACATTTGTGATTTGGTCCTAAATGAATACACTAAATTAATATACATGGTGGACAAGCATAACAAACAAAAAAGCCTGTTAAAGGTTACAAATATTCACAAACTGTTCCATACCTGTTTTGTTCGCACTATGGTTGTTTAACACATGACCTTTTACATGCATAACCCATTTCTAGTTTTTTGTGTGTGATCATAGCATGAGCAAAAGGGATCTTCTGGTTTATATCAGAATTTGATAGATCTGGAATGACTTATGCAGGCAGAACAGAAAATACCACTATGAGAGTGAATTTACAATTAATGAATAAAGTGAATGTAGACTTGAGAAGTGCAGGGGTTTGGCTTTTAAACAGATGTAGGCACATACTCAGTAGACTGGTGGTAAGTAAGGAAAGGCAGAACAAAACAGCATGTAAATGCATAATTTTGAATGTTAAAAAAATTGGTCAGATGTGACTGAAAGCTGGATACCCTGTACGCACAGTGTGGGTGCAGCTATGGGAGGAGATGTGAATATGAACTATTGTGCATGGTCTACAGGGACATAAATTGATGCAATAAATTGTCTTGTACTAGCAAGTGTCTGAATCAGCGGACATGTGAACAGACATAAAACACAATCACTGGGCATGACTGCTATGTGGACTGGCCCATATTTAAGCTGCTTAATTATATATATATTATATATATATATATATATATAGTTATTGAGTAGATTTTAATAATTTAGAAATGTTCCATTCCTTGTTTGGTATGTTGCTTAGGCAAAGAGAGATTCTCTGCTATCTAAATCCAATGGAACAATGCAGCAACATCTGAACATTTGATTACCCATTATAATTCATAGTCCATTAAAGTATGATAAAAAAAAATCATTGAATATAAACTTAATGGCACTGGTCTGCTATGTTCTCTTTCCTTGGTCTTAATTATTAGGTGATATTGATTTCTATTTTAAATAGTCAGCATCTCATGGTGTATAATTGTCCTGTGTATACTGTATTTCATTGTACTTTAATATCCTATTGAAAGTGTCACTGAGCTTTCTTTCAACTCTATCACCCACTAATTATATAGCTCCACTTAATGAACGCTAATGGAATATGAACTTGAAAAAAAAAAAAAGACTATGTCAGCTCACTGACTTAGAAGCCAGAAAAGACGAGACACTCAATTTATTCAGGAGACCTTGGAGAGAACGAACATGACGAGGTTATACATGTCTAAAAATAGAAGGTCTTTGACAGAGATGAAAAGATATATAACTAAGGAACTACATGATATGGATTTGAAGGTCAGTCCTGACCATTTTGATTCGTAACTTCATCACCTCAGTCTAATTTTACAATTGTTTTGGATATATCACTGTCTTTCTTTTTAATGTATGCCAAGCATATAAAAATGACCTAATTATTTGGTGTGAGTTTATAGCTCTCCTTAATTCCAAGGGAATTTACAAAAAACAAAATAGATAGAGAGTTTTCATTCCTTTGAGATAATCCAAGTCTTATGTTATTTAAATAGACACTATACACAAAAGTCAAACGCATAAAAAGTCACAGAAACTAGAGAGATGAATGGTTGCCAAAGTCATCTGGCATTGGTAAATCCTGGCTGTCAATTTGAAAGTGCAATGAATAGTAATGTTCAACCTTTGATATTCAATGACACTTGCCCAAAGTCATACCGTGGGTGATCTGTTAGATTTAACTGCTGCTTGTGAGCTAATAAAAGAACAATTTAAAATTTAACATTTATTTATTTTTTACTCTCTGCAAAAAATCTGTACATCTTTACAATAATTGAACTGAATTGAATTCTATAACCAAAATGTACTATGAAACTATTTTATAATATTAAATTATACTAAAACATGGAAGCTTCCTTATAAGACGAACTGTAGAAAAAATTGTATGATATTAAAATAACAGTGAATACTTTCCCTACAACTTGTATTGTTCCTTTGCATTTTAGTTATTAAAATTTAATTTGTTTTTCTTTAGTGGAAAAAGTGGTAATGTTTTCAATACTTGAACACACAACAGAAAGTGCAGGAAATGCTAAAGAATGAAAGGAAGACAAGGTTGACTCTGGAGCACACAATATGCATTATTCTTTCCATTTTTTAAAAGCAGTCCTTTCTCCAGTAATCATCTGTATATTTCTTAACAATAGACTTTGAGTAGCTTATTTATAATTGGAAGCACAGTTACAGGCTTATTTAAGTGAGAGACTGAGCTTATGTAGAGATGATCAGATATAAATTGATTTGGCAGACATTTTCTCCTGTTCCCTGTGGTGTCGGAGTTCTTCATCAGAGTTTTAACGAAACAAAGGTCTTGTACTAAAAAACAAAACAAAAAAACATTGCATGTATAGAGGGGAGATGAAGGGATGGTTACAGAATAAGGTCAACTTTACAGTTCAAGAGCAGATTGGAAAACTAAAACGGTGTCATAAGTTATATATAAAAAGCAAGAGCATTTATAAAAGAAGCATGTAAGACAAATTAGAGCTTATCTCTAACAAGAGGAGCTTATCTCTAACATCCAAGTGAGGGAGTTCTTGGGGAATAGTGACCATAACATGGTACAATTTGAGATTAGTTCAAAAAGGCTGGATGGATCCCACCAAAACACTGAATTACAGAAAAGCCAAATTTAGCAGGTTTAATACATCCCATGGTCTTCTTGACTGGAATGGATTATTCTTGGGAAAAAAAACACAGAAGGTAAGAAGAATTTCCTGGTTAACCATGGCAGCAGTTATGTAAGGGTTTAGTTCCACCCTCAAGGTAGGCAGGACAGAAAAACTAAAACTATAAGTGAGCCCCTGTCACTGGTATCCTCAGTCTTTTTTTTTGTCCTCATTGAGTATCAGGACAGGTCGTGTTCTATTTTTAATTTTTATTTTCTCACCTCTTTTCCGAGGAGTTCAGCCTCTTTCTTCCCAAAGGCCAGTTTCTTATCTTTTTAAGATTACCTGGGATTTGCTCTTCCTCCGTACGCTTACAGCAAGCTGGTACTGGAGATGGTTATGGATCGTTAGCAGATGTGTCTTTCCTGCTTTTATTGAGCCCAGCATACCTTTGGAAATTTGTCTGGATCTGAATTCCTCCATAAGCTTATTGCAAGTGGTACTGGAGATGTGCTTGGAATGGAACAGATGAATGGTCCTGCATTTATTAAGTTAGGCTGAGTATCTTTATACTTTTCTGCCTGTATGTTTTGTTTTGGCATTGGAATGCAAATGCACATGCATATGCTTAGGCATTCCACACCTTTCTTTTTAGTATTTCTGGGTTCTGGGTTTGAAAGTGGAACACATATGCGTTCCACGCCTTTTACTTTTGGCCTTCCAGGTTTCTTGTTAAGCGTTCCACGCCTTTGATTGGGCTATTTCCGGGTGGGCCGAATCAGTGGTGGAAAGTATATGCATTCCACACCTCCTCTCCACCAAGATGATATATTTCTTTATTTTTTTCTTACTGTGCTTACCTTATTTATGAGGGTACTGTAGCATGCTTCCAAGCAGCCACCCTTGAATCCAGTGTTCTTAAATCTGCTTATGCTGGTTTTGTCTACATCAACCTCAGGGAAGTTTGGTCTTATGGTCCCTTTTCACTTTCTTTTGCTATCTTATCTGTGTTCTATTCATTACTGTTATTTTTTTCTCAGCCAGCCCTAGGCCAGAGTCAGACCCTCCCAGGAAAAAGAAGCAGAAACAGTCCCATTGTCTGGCCTGGGATTTCACTCCTTTGGAAGGAAAACGTCTCTGCGGGATTGTTTATCTCATTCTGCTGTGCCTCTGGGTCCTTCTCCAGATCTTGTGCACCATATTAACCAAGCTGTGGAGAAGAGTCTGAAAGAGAAGTTGAGTAGTATCATTCTGGCTCAGCACGGTTCCCAGGAGGAGGATTTTTTTTTTTACGGAGCATCCTCATCCTGAGGATCCTTTGGATCATTATTCCTCTGCATACGGTATGTCCATCGTTTCCGATGCATGATTCTATTCAAGAATTGATTACCGAGGGCTCCGGATCATAAGGTTTCATCCGGGCAGAGAATCTCTAAGTTATACCGGCCTGCTGCAGTAGATTCTGGTCTCTGGACCTCTTCACTGGTTATAGATGCTCCGGTAATTTGGGTTCTTCGACAATCATCTCGAATTGAAGCCCCACTTACCAGATCTTATGTGGCAGCTGGCACTATTGGTCAACCCATGGATGACATGACATCAGTCTCCCAGGCTTTGAAATGTTGGATTCTTGATCTCAAGGAAGATATCGAAGGTGTGGTTCCCAGGGAGAAACTGTTGGACTCCCTGTTGGACATTAAGTTGGCGGCTGAATTTGTTATTGAATCCTCCTCGGATATCCTGAAGCTTGTAGCCAGGTGCATGGTCCTGTCCGTTTCAGCCAGAGGGGCTTTATGGTTGAAACATTAACATGCTGATAATACATCTAAGAACTCCCTGGTGTCTATTCCATTTGAGGGGAAGTTGTTGTTCGGTAAGGTTCTAGAAAATGGCATTCGTAAGGCTTCTGAGGGGAACAAAGACTTTTTGCCTCAAGAACGAAGACGCCTTCCCACATCAGTTTGTAATGATCACCAAAACGTTTGTTCCACCTTTCAGGACTCCAGGCAATTTAGACCGGGTAAGGAGGTTACTAGATCCTCAACCTGGACAAGCGGGGGAAGTTCCAGTCCTGAAGGTCTTGATGCCCAGGCTACTCTGGTTGGGGCTTGCCTCCTCACTATTTCAGCAGTCTGGGCAGGGTTTTCCTCAGACTCCTGGGTCCAAGACATCATTCGAATAGACTACTGTCTGGAATTTCGTTTCCCTCCTCCTGCAGTTTTTTGTCCGAACGAACCCAGTGATTCCGAGCAAGAGAAAAGTCCTTTCGGATATTCTGCAGTCCCTTTTTCAAGACAAGGTCATTATTTCAGTGGATTGGCCCAATTGCTTAAAGGTAAATTACTGACCCCTGTTTTTCATCCCTAAGGACTCGGGAGACTGGAGACCGGTCCTTGACCTCTCTGTTCTGAACAAATCATTGGAGGTCAAGAAGTTCAAGATGGAGTCCCTCTGATCAATTATCCACCTTTTTTCGCTAAGTATGCATTTTAAAGTACTGTGAAAGCAAATTAATATACATTAATATTTGGAAGATGCAATTTGGGCACTAGTGACCATTTGCTATCTATGCTGCAGCCTCTTCCCCCTACTTTTTCTTATACTTTTTTTATGAACAAGTCCATAGTAAAAGGAATATTACACTTGATATTTAATTTGACATCTTAATTTATGGCATATAAAATGGAGTGCAGCAGCGGCTTCCTACTGACCATTTCCTCTGCCGCTTGAATGCTCTCACGAACCAGGGGTTTACACTATGATAGGCTGCATGGGTAAAAGAATCCAATGCAATAATCACAGGCAATAGTCATTAAACACCTTGTGGTGACATAATGTCTTGAACATAATATACTATATACTACAATGTTTCATTAAATAAGTCATTATAAATTGACAACCATCGCATTGACAGACAACTAATGGAAATTACTATGTCAAATATAATGAGAATTGTGTTGTTATTTCCATCTGTAAGATTTTAATTTTTTTAGCAAAGCAGAGTGGACCCAGTTACACTCCACTGATACTATACTATGTCTCACACATGTACAAAGATTTACACACAACATGGCAATATCCAGCTCGGATCATCTTAAATCCTCACTACAAACTAGTGTTTGCTAGGATCAGCCCATTATATACTGCTCTGTAATAAAGTGATATGCAACACAAATAAAAATACACCCAGTAAGCTAGAAACCTAAACCCCTTCCATTTCACCTTTCAGTTTTGGGTATTAATTAAAGAGGAGGTAAGTCTTAGGACAGATAACAGTAAGCAGAATATGAAATAGAGAGACTGTGACAAACAATAAAACAAAGTATGCTTCTACAATGCACATAGGTGCTTCCCTTTTTAATACAGAATTCCAGTTAAACTCCAGAAATATCCATCATTTAACATTTTGTTAAAAAATTATGCCATTAAACTGTGTATAAAATACATTTGCTCCTGAAATATATTTGCATGATTTTTTTAAAAATATAAATCCACTAAAAAGTATTTCTAAATCTTAAACAAAAATGTTGGAGATAATAGACTGCATAAAAAACTGTTAAACTAGTATATTTTTTAGCAATGATTTTTGTGAACCTTGATTAATAGATATAACAATTATATTATCAGGAAAATATGTTAGGCCACTCAACATGTTTCAGAGAATTTAATCTCTCTGTAACTAGATAGGCAGTTTCAGAGAATTTAACCTATCTCTAACTAGACAGACAGATTCATAGAAAGTTAACCCCCCTCTTACTAGAGACGCAGTTTCAGAGAATGTAACCCCTCTCTTATCAGACAAGCAGTTTCAAAGACATTAAGCCCTCTCTAACTAGATAGGCAGTTTCAGAGAATGTAACCCCTCTCTGTCTAACTAGATAGGAAGGTTCATATAAATTATACCACTCGCTTGCTTCATAAGCAGTTTGAGAGAATGTAATCCCTCTCTTACTAGATAGGCAGTTTCAAAGAATGGAACCCCTCTCTTACTATCCAATACACACACAAAATCTCTCACTCACCCTTACACAGACATACACACTGTCTCTCACTCACATATACACAGGCACACACATTGTCAGAGAGTGTGGGGTTCTTACCTTACATGGTGTAGGCAGGCTGCAGCAGGTTACCCTGAGCTCCATGTGAAGGGGAGACTAAGCCAATAAGGGGAGCTTGTGAACTCTCAGCCAATCAGAATCAGAGTATTGGCTGATAACCTTCTTTTCTCAGAGCTCTCAATCTTTGTATTGTCCCAGATTGAGGCAACCCTGAACACGTGGTCAGCCTAGACTGGAGGGCTGCATACAGGGCAGAAGCTTAGGTTGGGGGTAAAATAGACTATCCATTTTTTTAATTATTTAATATAGATTTTGGGAAAAAGATGCCTTCAACCCACCTATCTGGGGTGAAATGTTATTTGGAAAACAGAACTTTTTACCTTCAGTAGATAATATCCTGCCAAACTGTATATGTTAATGGAGAAATAGCAATGTCAAAGAATCATTGTTAATAAATGATCATAATTATGTAATCATCCATGCCTCCCACACTCTTATGCATAATGATGAAGCTTTGAAATGTTATTATCTGAACCCAGCTTACAGTTGTACTTCATTTGTCAAAAATAAAAATTCCTTTAACTTTTAAAATATTTTAATGTACAGTATGTTTTATTAGATACCTAGACACATGGGATTCTGGGTTTCTTTATTACTTTCTCCAGGATCGGGTGAAGAAAACAATAGTACAAAAACATCATTGTTGTTTCCATTGTCTCTATGTGCTCTGTGCGTATTAAAGCTATTTGAAACTACAGTTCAATGCAAATCTATTTCTGTCTGCATGTCATACCTCTGTGTCCGCATAGTAGATAAGAAATTGTCCATTCAGTTCAGTGCTGGAACTGATCAATACAATTCACAATATAATATAAAAAAAATTAAACTCATAAGTGACATCTCAAATGGAGAAATATCTTAGTGTAGTCAACTTTTTAGTGAATTACAAGATTGCAGAGCTTTAGATATAGGGCATGTGGACTAGAAGCAAATATTATAGAGTTTCAAAATTATACCACATGTCCCCAAACCCCAGAATCTATCACTGTTGCCATGTAAATTAAACTGCCTTCTGTAAATGTTTTTCATTTGTCGAGTCTTTAATATGACAATTTCTGAAGAGATTGGATAATTGAGGTATTCCCTAAATCACACATTGACAATGAGTGTTCTCACTTCTTTTGTCACAATTAATTATCAGGATAGGCCCAGACATAGGTCCCTGGCTCACTGCGCCTAGAGGTACACCAGCCATAGCACAATGTTGAGGCCTTTGATAAGCTGAAATGTACTTGTGTGGTTGCTGTGTTTTTTGGGCAAAGGAGGCTTGCCATTAGACATGTGCAAAACTAACATTTTCGTTTTGTTTTCGTCCATTCGGACGAAAATGTTATTTATTTAGTCTAAAACGAATTTCGTTCAATACTGCATTCGTTTCAGATGAAATTTGTTCATTATTTTTGTTGTTTCGTTTTATTCGTTTGTTTTATAGAATACGTGTGATACTTGGCTTTCTATAAACCGAACGAGAGCCCCATTCATAAGAAATTCTTATGAATGGGGCTTTCGTTCGGTTCATAGAAAGGCAATAGTACTACAAGTATTCTATAAGCCGAAAGTCTATAAACCGAATGTCGTTCGGTTTATAGATTTTCGGTTTATAGAATACATAGAATTACATTTAATTCATAAGCCGAAATTCTATAAACCGAACGAACGTTCGGTTTATAGAATAGCAATAGGATTACATGTATTCCATAAGCCGAAAGTCTATAAACCGAACGTTCGGTTTATAGACTTTCGGCTTATGCATTACATGTAATACTATTGGCTTTCTATAAACCGAACTAGAGTTCCCATTCATAAAAATTTATGAATGGGGACTCTGTTTCGGTTTATAGAAAGCTAAGAAGTTGAACGAATGAGCGAATGGTTTAATATAAACGAAAATCATTCGTCCATTCGTGCTATAGTATTGGCATTACTATAAACCGGAATAGAATCGGTTTATAGAATGCCAATAGACTTTCATGCATTCCATAAACCGAAAGTCGTTCATTATGTCGGTTTATGGAATGTTCGTTCATTCGGCTTTCGTTAGCTTAGCATTTTCGTTATTCGTTTTTCAAACGAATGAATGAAAATGCTATTCTCGGACGAAAATGCATTCGTCCGAAAACTAATGCACATGTCTACTTGCCATGCATTTTGGGTCTATACTGCTCTTTTGGGTGGGATTAATTTGATATGTTAATGGAGAGGTCTCCGCTGTAATGGTGACAGTGGGCAAAACATGACCGATGCCCCTTCCGAGTAGGTACCATACTATCGGACAGGCTATTTCAATACTGTCCGTTCTCAGTGAGATGAGGCTTTAACTACTTTTGTCACAATGATTGTATGAAAATTTATTTCTGAACTAGTAATTTTAAATGGATATGTTACAACATATAAACAACCTCCTTAAATTAAGTGAAACAAAGACAGAACACCATTCCAAACATAAGGAGATTTCTGTCTAAATGACGGGAACATATTGGGATTTATTGAATGACCTGAGAAAACTCCTCAGTTTATCGAATAGCATCTACTACAATAAAACATTATGAGATTAAAAAAAGATAAGAAGAACTTAAGTACAACAATTGCCAATGCAGGTAACTGACAGTGGTCATTCAACATTTGTATCTGTGCACAGCTCCATCTCAGAAAACTAAATATTCTATATTTCTCATTATGCAGCATTGTTTTCCAATGTAATTATGCTACTCATGATTGTGTAAACTATATTGGTTCACACTTTATTCAGGTATATACTTCACTTTGCTTTCCCAGTTCATAAACACTTCTCTGTGAGGGTACCAGACTATGTGAGCAGTGTTTTCAGTCCCGTCCTAAACTGCAAGAACCTTAGAATTACATTTATCTATAAAATGTGGACCTTTCTTTGAAATGTGTACATAGAATGTTGAATTTATCACATGGAATCCTATAAGGTAGAGAAAAAATATGTTTCCCATTCATGAGCGCAGGAATTGATTTCATACAGAGCAACTGAAGGGTGAATTCATTGCAGACACGTATTCTTAGAAGATTCTCTTGATAACTACTTCTGGGGTGCTCACTGTAAAAGTTAAGAGTAATGCAAATGTGGACAACTTGCACGCTGTCATTAATGGTGAGAACTATCCTAGGTCAAAAAGTTTGTGTGATTTGGTTAATGGATCTGTTGTGTAGGTGTCTGGTTTTTCCAATCTGCTATATTTTCCTCAGAATTAATTTATAGGTTAATTAAATTGTGTCTATCATTGGTGAGTGTGTTTTACATCAGTGTTGATAACTTAAAAACAAAATTGGGATATTTCACAGTAAGTAACATACAGTGATACAGGGAAAATACACTCATTGTTTATCATTACTTAAGACAATACTAGGAATAACTGATTTGCTCTCTTCAGGATCTCCAAATACAGTTATCTGTAGCTTTTTAACATTATTTGTAATTTCAGTATTAAGAATTGGTTTACCTTTAAAATGGTTTGTTGGAGAAGAGCACTGGGATTAAGGGGAAGCTGATAAGGGGTAATCTATATAGTTTTCTCCTCTCCTTCTCTTTCCCCATCAGTGTTCTCTCTTCTCCTCCCTTCAGTGTTCTCTCTTCAGAAAACACAAAAAGTGAGATCCCCTCCACGTGCAAATCAGAAAAATGCAGCTTCCCACAGAGTGCTTTCCGGGTGTTCTCAAACAGCAATACAACACACAAGGGAGCACAAAAACAAGGAAGAGAAGAAGCAATGGATCATAGAATAATACTGTATAGTGTAACAGGAGGTGTATAATGGAGTATATTTGCAATCACAAACAGATCTTCTTAAAGGAGCCCGTCCACAAATAGCAATGATGATCCTCACGTTCATGTTATAAATCTTCTTTTAATAAATCTATAAAAGATTAAAGCGCAAATGGCGCAGTATCCACATAAAATACAAATGGAAAAGAGAAATGACACAAGACAATAGGCACATACACAACTGGGGGAGAGTCCGTTCACTGATCCAACTCCCACCACTCCGAGGTGAATATACAAATAATTGTCTCAACACATTTCACCGGTGATATCCGGCTTCCTCAGGAGAAAAAACAGGTAAAGTGTCCAAGTGCTTACAAGCAGCATTTGTATTTTATGTGGATACTGCACCATTGGCTTTTTAATATTTTATGGATTTATTAAAAGAAGATTTTTAACATGACTGTGAGGATCATCATTGCTCCCATCTCCCATACATGTTCTTTCCTCTACTCCCTCTCCAAGTGTTCTTTCCCCTCTCTTCTTCTCTCCTTTCTACCCCATGTCTATCCTCTTTACCACCCTCCGCTTGTGTTCTCTCCTCTCTCCCCCCCTCCCCTGGTGTTCTCTCCCCCCTCCCCTTGTGTTCTCTCCTCTCTCCCCTCGTGTTCTCTCCCCCCTCTCATTGTGTACTCTGCTCTTTCCTCTCGTGTTCTCTTCCCCCTTTCCTTGTGTTCTCTCTTCTCCCCCTCTCCCCCCGTGTCCTCTCTCCTCTCCCCCTCCACCGTTAGTCTTACTCGATGCCTTCACATTCAAATATTCTGAACAAATGTTTTGTTTTCATAAATAAATATTATCACTATATTATATAGTGTACCATATTTATATAATATTTTTTTTACATATATTAGTAGAGTTAAATTTATTGGTATTGCCGTGAAGGGAGACCTAGTACCTGTCATATGGATATTGATTTATATTTTATATTTTACATTATGTTTGAGCTCACTTTTTAAAATACATAGCTGCATGTTTTTTTGTACATGTTGTTGATTCTGCCAATGTTCCGTTGTGTGATTATATTACCAATAGAAAAAACAGTGTTAGTTAAGGAATTGATCTGGTTAGCAATAATATGGTCAATGAGGCATAGAAGCTTAATGCTCATTGCAGTTTCCAGGGGTTTATGCCTAATCTTTAAAGCTGTCACTAAAATTCAGAAAAAGTGGTTATGCTGCTGTGATGTTCTTAAGTTTGGTTTCCATTTCTTACTCTGTAATAATTAAGTTTGAGTATATAGAAGATCTGATGCCACACACAATAATATGCATAAATACTGGTAATTTATATATATAATTTCAAAATAAATTACAATATTGAAGGGGGAAATAGGAAATCGAATTTTGACGCCAAAGAAATGGATGTTTGGCTTGGAACCAAGAATACTGAGCACCAAGTTGCAAGATGCAAGATGTGGCAAAACATAGACAGCTTTGGTGTTAATTTGTCTTAAAAACTAAATTGAGCTGCCTTTAGGGAAAATAGGCAAACACCAAAAGGTCTACTTGATATAGGCCAATCTGTGCTAAAATGGGTCCAGATTGGGAAAATGTAGCAAAATTCTGGAAATCAAATTTTTTGGCTACCCAATATCATCACTCATGACAGAACCAGCTGTCTAAGCTGTTTGGGAAACAAAAATTTGGAAGCATCTGCATCAGCGCAACTTCGCAATGAACATATTAAAAGCATACAATTTCAGCTACCCAATATGCCCTGATCACCTCCAAACAAGCTCCAAATTGAGAAAACATATAGAAATCTGCTCATAGCATAGATTTGAACAGGAGAATTGAACATTAAAGTTAACATGGCTTCTAAAGTATTTTTTTCACATAGAAATATCTGCCCCCAAATCATGTATCATACAGATGTCTATCTGATATTTGGACATGGAGGATTGTCCATGTCAAAAAAAGTTAAAAATGAGTGTTAATCAGCAAAAAACATGTTCAGCATATACGCCAAATAATAATCACAATGAAAGGCAAAGAGTATCCATGTACTAAGATAAATATATATCAATGGAGCACCACCTGTTGATAACAAGAAATCTAGGTAAATAATATGTGTCCTTTAGTAGATCATGGTCAGACGGTTCCAGAAATCAGGACAGTGCTGAAAGTCAAGGACATCAATGTAAGTAGACAACCCCATAGCTGTGTTTACATTTCAGACAGCTACCTACTGGTACCTGTCATACGTAGAATTCTCTGTGAAAATCCTGTCTGCCCTTGTTTTCTTGCTACCAAGTGTTCTGCTGATGCCGTTGGGAAAGCCGGATTCACTGGTTGTTTGCCGGGTGTGTCTCTTTCACCTCTTCAAACTTCTCCTGTTCACATTTTCACTTGTCTCCTGTTGATGACTTTACTCTTCACATATTAGCAATAATAATAATAGTGTAATTACCCCGAACTGAACCATTCCCATACCTCCCACAGTAAAGCTACAAATGCAAATGTGATTGCAATGACATAACAGCTGTTGATGAAGAACAATATTTGTCATGTTATGTCAGCTCTTTGCTGGCATCACATCATTGGATATTCATCATCAGCAACTGTTATGATATGTTTAGTAATGAATGATTTCACTCCCAAAGTGTAGATGCCAAGATTGATTTACAATGCAACATACCACAATGTCGAATTAAAAGGGTGCCATTAACTGGGAAAGTATATGAGGTGTGGATGTACCTGAATAGCAAACAAACAGAATGAGATACTTTTTAACCTTGAGGACACAACTGGTTTTAGAATGTTGAACAATTTAGCACACAGGCTGTTTTTATACTTCTGTGTTGATTGTGTTTAGCTGTAATTTTCCTTTCTCATTTACTGTAACTGCACAAATAATATACTGTTTTTAATACCAAAAAAGGGTTTTCATTAGATATCATTATTTTCATCATACCACATAATTTCCTGCCAAAATTATAAAATATGATGAACCATAGTGTTATACCGGCAGCGATGTCATGCAACAACAAAATGCGGAAGTCGACACATGCCTCTTCATCTAGTTTTTTGTATATATATGGCCTCAAATCCATGAGGAATCCTGTATACCAGGTGAAACGCATTAACGGACAACACTGGGATTAAGACTACTTTAAGCCTGCTGCCAGATTGTGTTTCTTTTCTACTGTCCCAGATACCTAAGTATAAGGTGTTTTAATTCACTCTGCAATATTTTTTATTTGATACTTACACCCTTATATTCCATCATTATTTGAAGGCAATTTGCACGGACCAGACCCAGAGAAAAGCACTCGAAAGCCTGTTTGTCTGCTTCTCTTAATGTGGAATATAGTGTAAAATTATATTATACCTTACTCTCTACTGCTAAATTAACATACTATACCATTGCTGTTCTGTTTGTCTTTCTCTGTTATTTACATGAGCCCAAGGAGGTAAAGAACATACCATGGAAATATATCAAGTCATACAGTTTTCACTTTATCTGCACTTTAGTGCACTGTCACTGTGTGTTGTGATTTGTGTCTGTTTATTATTGGGCAATTGTGTGACAGATTTCAGCTTGTGCATCACTTAGAAGAAGTGCTAATTCACCTAATCACTGTTTTCTTATATTTCTAATCTTATGTCCTTCCACTAATAACACCAATTAGTACATAATGCATAAAAAAAAAAAAAAGTGTCAGCTTCTAAAGATTTAAACATGAACATTATTTATGGCCAACTGAGCTCTTCTAGCAGGACAGGCTGAGCAAGTTTGGCCCTGCACAGTATTAGTGAAATAAAATGTTCATCTCACCTCAGCTCACCTGATGTGAGTGTAAAACAGAAGGGGCTGAAGAACAAGATGTGTTTTTATGCATGCCTGCACCTGAAATATTGAGTTAATCAGTTAATATCCAGCAGATAAGAAGGAAGGTGGATTAGTTGAGGAATATTTTGCTCTTCTATTGGAACCACATGCACTTCTTTAATTGCAATATTACATTATAAAAGTAAATTCTTATTTTGAGTTTTGGTGCAGAGGGAGCTTTAGAGAAGAATGCCAACTTCAGATAATGTTTGTAGCCCACCACAGTTCTCATCAGAAACTATTCACAGAGATGGGACTCTAATACCAGTTATAGATATAGTTTTACATCTTTAAATTAGAGGGGGAAACTGAAAATCCAAACAATATCAGCCATAAAGTAATTTACTTCAGTGATATAAAGGGGGATGCGTATCAACTTGCTTCTGAAATAACATAACAGGTAAACAAAAAACATTTTTTGTGTTAGGAATGGGGCAAGAGTCAAGAAAAAAAAAAACAATTATATTATATTATACGAGTGAGAGGTAAGAAGCTAGATGCAGATTTGATGAGCAAAAATGGGAAAAAGTGGTAGTCATGATAATGGATACTCTGTATACAGAAAATATAGTATTGCCTCAACAGCTACTACAACCATTCTCACTTACAAAGCATAGTTATTGTAGAACAGTGAAATACCCTTTCCCCCCAACAGTTGGGTTGGTGGATACTCCACTTCTTCATATCTATCACAAAGCCTTTGGGATGAGACTAACAGTTTTTAATAAAAAAAAATGAATTACAGGTAAGTTGCACTTTTTTTATCTCACCAACTCATCTATACAGATAAGTATAGAGCCAAACGTGGTGAGCGTCTTATGTTATATTCAAAACAGTTACATTTTTAAAAATTAAATGCTGAACATTAATTAAAACGTTTTCCCAACTTATCTATCCTTCCAATACAGTTATCAATGGCTGATACTTACAGTTCACGTGTCAGTTCACAACTGTAGTTCACACTCTTCTAAGGGACTGAATATATCATTGTCTAGCATCTCAAAGCTTGATAGTACAGATAGTATACTGTTAGGGTGGTATAGTGCAAAGTTTGGTTTCAGCCCTCATTAGTTGTTAAAATAGCTGAACTCTGGATATGGGGCAATAACATTACTGGAGAGAGTACTATAAGCCAATAAAATGCACCGACACTTATTTGAGAAGAGAATTAAACTAGGGTCACAAGCATACTACAATGTGTATCATAATCTGCTCTGGTTCAAGCTTTTAGTCCTAGAGAAACTAATACATGGTCCAGCAGCATTGTGAAATACACAGTGGAACACATACTGAGTGATGAGCAGGCACTTATGCATCCTGGACTATCCAGTGTTGCAAAAAGGATGTAGTCCATGAACGGGAATTAAAACCGAGAACCATATTAACCTTGAATGAATGTTAATTTCCCCTCCATGTGACTATCATTATTTACTGATCCTCAGGGGCTGAAGAAACAATTTGAGCATGGAGAAAAAGGTAATTCCCACAGACAGGAGGGCCCATTAAGGCAAACGTTTCTTTTCTCCTTTCCATTCCTTTCCTTTTTGGTGTGTGCGCAGTTAATGCAGTTTAGATCATTTGCTTCATACTAACAAAAGAGAGGAGCATTGGGAATATAAACATATTAGTTCTTTCTAAGCAAATTTGATGATAGGGAAAATAAAATAAGAAATGGCAAGAATCTAGCTCTAGAATGCAATAATGCAAGATTTAACAGCATAATAAACTGTTGCTGTCCTTTTTATTCTTCCTGCTGCAGTCTAATTATAGAATGTTAGTTAAGGCACATTTTACTGTGCACACCAAAGAACTATTTCTCTGTGCTTTTAATTGCTTATACATCCAAGGATTCTGTTTAGTATTATCAGACACAAACATTTTTAATTGTTTATGCTGTTAGACAATAAGCCATAATACAGTTCTATTTCCTTTCTTTTCATCTGCTGGAATTAAATGTGTGTGTTTTTATAATATGCTCATACATTTCAGCAACATCAAATTCCTATAATATTATGACTATGTCTTTGTCTAAAAAAAGAGACGCACCTTATGCCTGAATAGTTTTTGTGCAATGTGTACATATCTCTCCTGGCTCGTGTGGGGCCCTTAGCAATCCCCCTGATTATGCAGTGTGTGTTCCCCATGCACTGCCAACATGTTAAGCAGGATGAGCATCCCATTAAGAAACAAACATCCTCAGCCATCACTACACCACCAGATGTGCTTTCTTCCAGACAAGAGATGACATTACAAATGTTACTTCCAATCCCCATCAAAAGGGGAATATCTATCTCTAAAAATAGGGGTGGCATCAAATTCTGATTGCCAGAAGATTCAAAGGGGATGCTTATGGATCTATTATAAGTATCTATAATCAAATGTGGCACCGAATTAAAAGTAATGGGAGGTGAGACTAAGTCATACTAGGGTGCTGAATTTGACTTAGACTCAAAATGAAAGTCAACTTCCAAATTTGAATTTTACTGAATAGACCCATTAGGCTACACCATAATGTCGAGTAATCATTTGACTACAGTCAACCAAGGCCATAGTGATAGCATGGAGCAATACAGAAACTGAAAAATAAAAAGAAGGGAGAGAATGGAATGACTGGGAAGTAAAAGAAAGGGAGAGAGAAAGTTGTGGAGGGGTTATGGCAGGAAAAAAGAAAAAAATGGTTTATGGGAAATAAATCTTGATTTCTGCACAATACTAAGTACAATAGTGGCGGGGGGGGAGATTTGCCTACAGGGTTCAAGAATTCTTGTACTAGCCTTGGCAATGTCAATAATGCCTATAAAGTTGCTAGCATTCTTTTGTGAAATTCTGTGCCGTTGAGTCTTGTCCTCATGGCAGATTGATATTAAATTAACATTTATATATATTGCGCCAATATTTATGTAGCACTTATTATAGTGCTTAGAAGGAAACTGTATACTAGGGAACAGACTGGTTTACAAGGTGAACATATTGCATGTATTTCTCTTTTTGTACTGAGAGACTTTCTAGGCAGCTCTTGGTATTCATCAACATTGCGACCATTAATCCTGTTAAGTACACTCTGATGAAGGTAAGGATGGAATCTACCATTTTCAGAAAGCATAGTAAAATGTGGGGGTGTAGGGAGGTTGAAAAAAATGCAGAAGTTTATTTTAGAAATCTTTTACTTTGTTTCCAGACAATATTAGGTATTCACTTGGCCTCAAGAACCCTTTGTCATTGCTGTTTAAAGGAATCTGATCAAAATCAGTTTAGTTATGAATAGAGTTGAGCGGACACATGGATGTTCGGGTTCGATAGGTTTGGCCGAACTTCGAAAAAATGTCCGGGCCCGTGCTCAAACTTGACCCCGAACTTGACCCCGAACCCCATTGAAGTCAATGGAGACACGAACCTTTGGCCACTAAAATGCCTCTAAAAAAGTCCTGGAAAGGGCTAGAGGTCTGCAAAATGAAGTAAAATGTGGGTAAGAGTAGGACAAGTGCCCTGCATGCAAATGTGGATAGGGAAATAACATAAAATACATACAAATTACAAATACAGCTGAGCCATAAAATAGCACTAGATGGAATCTTGGATTTTAACTTTGGAAGAACATAAATCTAAATCTATGCATGGCTGCCAGGAGGATCAACAGAATTATCCATTTGAGAGAGGGTTGGAGTGCAGGGTATTCTCTTTCAGTTTATACTAAGTGACCCATAGGTTGAGGAGGCGGTGACCGTAGCGGTGTAGGTGGAAGAGGCGCTGGAGGAGGAGGAGGAGGAGGAGGAGAAGGAGGTAGCCAGAATTTTTCAAAGTGCGCTGCAAGCACAGTATTTGACTCTCATATATGAAGTGCACCGCAAGACGCAAATATACTATTTAGCACCCAAAACAATTAGAATTTTTCAAAGTGTGCTGTAAGCACAGTATTTGACGGTTCTATTTGACTCTCAGATATGAAGTGCAGGAATGCATGTAATGCTATTGGTATTCTATAAATCGACTCTATTTTGGACGAATGGACAAAATGATTTTCGTTTATTAATCATTCGTTCAAAGCATTACATGCATTCCATAAACCGAAAGTCTATAAACTGAAAGAGAGTCGGTTTATAGACTTTCGGTTTATGTCATACATGTAATGCTATTGCTATTCTATAAACCGAAATAGAGTCCCCAATCATACGAATAGGTCAATTGACTCTATTTCGGTTTATAGAAAGCCAATAGCATTACATGTATTCCAAAAACCGAATGTCTATAAACCGAAAGACATTCTGATTATAGACTTTCGGTTTATGGAATACATGTAATGCTATTGGCTTTCTATAAATCGAATCTCTTTCGGTTTATAGACTTTTGGTTTATTGAATACCAATAGCATTACATGTATTCCATAAACCGAAAGTCTAAAAACTGAAAGAGATTCGGTTCATAGACTTTCGGTTTATAGAAAGCCCGTAGCATTACATGCATTCTATAAAACAAAAGTCTATAAACCGAAAGAGATTCAGTTTATAGACTTCCGGTTTATGGAATACATGTAATGCTATTGGCTTTCTATAAACCGAAATAGAGTCCCCATTCATACGAATAGGTCAATTGACCTATTCGTATGAATGGGGACTCTATTTCGGTTTATAGAAAGCCAATAGCATTACATGTATTCCATAAACCAAAAGTCTATAAACCGAAAGACATGCTATGGGCTTTCTGATTGGCTGCCTTTCAAAACGCGCCATTAAATCGCTGAACCCCGAACTCCAACCCGAACATACAGTGAAATGTCCGTGTTCGGGTCCGGGGTCCAAACACCGTAATGTTCGGTAAGAACCCGAACAGTGCGGTTCGGGTTCGCTCAACACTAAAGGTAGCCCATTTTAAAAGGACTCAGGGCAGGGTTACTGTCCTATAGCTAAACTTGGACAGGTCCTGGTTTATGGTTAGACTTGGGCAAGTGTTGCTCTGTAGCCAAGCCAGGGAAGGAAATACAGAATGCATGAATACAAAGGAAAGACAAACAAGCATAAATAATAAAAAAAGCAAGCAAAGCAAAAAAGGATAAAGGAATGACAGGATACCGTCTGCCCATGGGTTGACTCGTGAAACTGGCTTAATATTGTTATAGATGCACTCGACAAAACTTAGGACTTTATTCATGAAAATTAGAAAAATTCTCCCATTCAGCTATTTACAGTGATTGTAAGCTTCCCATAGCTCCTCCCTCCTCCCCACACCAAAGTTAAATATCCTGGGGGTGCATTGATAAGTCATGGGTGTGCATTGGCAAGTTGGTAGTAAAACCTTTTTTCCTATAGGGTTGCCTTAAATTTAGTTTTTTTCTTTTTTGTTCAAAATTCAGATCCAAAGTTTGAGAAGTTGTCTTATTTCTGATCAAATACGGTATTCTCATAATAATCAACTAGCAGTGTTCCTGTTCAATATCATGGGAGGTGTAGTTAACACATGTTACTGTTATGTGGTGTTGCTCTGTGATGCACAACAAGCATTCTGAGGTATGATAAAAAAGGATAATAAAAAGGGACATAAAGGCTTGGAACCAAATTTGAAAAATCGGGAATTAAGCAACAGTGGTGGCTAACCTATAACACACCCTGGTGCTATTATAACAGTTCTCATGATGTTCATGAGTATTGGATTTTCAGAAGCTGCAGTACTATTCCATAATGATATAATAGCTAACCTTTGGCAGTCTTGTGGGTCTATTCACAAAAATTTTATTTTGGAGGTCGACTTTCATTTTGAGACTAAGCCAAATACAGCACAGAGTTTGACTTAGAAACAAAAAACAGGTTCAAATTTTCTCTATTGAAAATAATGGGAGGTGAAATGATCAAAGCTATTTTTGAGACTAAGTCAAATTCGGCACTGGAGTTTGACTTAGTCTCAAAGATAGCTTTGTTAATTTTGCCTTCCATTACTTTCAGTGGGGAAGATTCAAACTTGGGTGCCGAATTTGACTTGGTCTCAAAATGAAAGTGGACCTCCAAAGTCGATTTTTAGTGAATAGATCCATAGATGTTGAGTACTCACTTTCCCATGATGTTTAACATACCGAATTGGCTGAGAGTCATGTGAAATGTAGTCTCAGCAGCTGGAGTATTATATGACCCTAGCTGTATTACATTTGAAAACACTTGTGTCGGCTGCATTCAAGCTGTATCTCCGCCTAGCTGGAGACTCTAAGCACACCAAACCACTTTGACAGTTAACAACAACAAAAAATCCTCTACGTTGTAAGAACTTTTCTCTTTATTTTAAGATTAAATCTTAATCTGTTTACCATGGGTATTATTATGTGATCAATGTTTTTAATACGTGTCCCACAGATCCAGTAACTGACACATGAGCACTCAAGTCATCCATCCAGAGTTCAGATAAAAGGAAAGGTGAATGGTTCACTCGTATACACTTGGGCAAGAAAGGTCACACAACCAATCTTGTGGTAATTTTGTATTATATATTTTTAAATTGGTATGTGGCCTTAGAGCAGTAATCAACCCACACATTTGATTGCAAGTTACACAACAGTTCTAAACGTTAACAAAAAAAAAAAAACGATTTAAAACACATAATTCCAGGGTTAGCTAACAGATATTTAACACAAATGGTTACTAACTAAATTGCTATGTAGTACTCTGTTGTTACTTTTTGTGCTAACTAGAACCCTTTAATGCTAATTTTTGCTTGATTCAGCTTCCCACATTACCTATCAAAATAAATGTTCTTGGGCTATGTGACAAACTGTAAGAAGCATTGCCATACCATGCACACATGAGCAAACTAGGAATTAGCCTCATTCTATAAGACTGTGATGTATCAAGACAGGAAAAAGTTGAAATGCATTGTTAAAATGACCAAAACAGTATGTAAGCAATGCTTATTCGTATTCATATAAATCTAAATCATACTTCCATAAGACATTTTACAAGACATACCCATAAAAAGGCAGACTTGCATCTTGTTTCTGAACAGTTTCTGTGCAATGTGTATAACACTTTTGGTTTGATTCAGTTTGGCTCCAATGTGTACTGTGAGGATTCTTCACACTTTTATGTATATAAATGGAATATTATTATATTACAACAGTATATTATTACATGGTTTATTTTGCTTTAACTGCAATGTTTTCCAGAAGCAAATCCCATACTTTATGTATGATGTGACCAAGTAAAGACTTTCATTGAATTGCAATCCGGTGCAAATTCAATTATTTTCAAGTACCTAGGCTTTACCATAGATTCCATTCACGGTTCTCTTTACCATCCAATGGGGGAAAGTAAAATATATTCAGCCTCCATCCAGGCCATCTTTCCAGGACCTCTACATTACCGAGCCCTACAAAAGCTACGGAACAGGTCTCTGTTCAATGGTTTCTCATACGTTAACGTGTTACCATTGGATTGCGAGGCAAAAGAGGAGCTATCATGGTGGCTCATTCACATCAACACATGGAATGGCAGAGCGATTTTCGGCATGACCCCAGACTTGATCATCGATTCAGACGCCAGTCTTCTAGTTTGGGGCTCGCAACCTGGTTCTACCTCCACAGGAAGCAGAGGGTCACACAACTAAACCGCTCTTCACATCAGTTGTCTAGAGCTACTGGTGGGGAATTTTGCTATATGAAGTTTCACATGGGAACCTCACTATTGCTCCATCCTTCTTCAAATGGACAATATTTCTCCTGTCAGGTACATAAACCACCTGAGGGGCACAAGGTTGCAGGACCTGTCACTTTTGGTGACAGATTTTTGGACATTTTGTGTGGCCCACAGCATCTCCCTTTGGGCCAAACATATTCCGGGGTTAAGCAATACTGAAGTGGATTGGAATTCTTGCTATTTCGAGATTCCAGTGACCAGCATCATAATTCTGGGACATTTCAGCATCTGCAGTATCTGTGGGGTCTGTTAGTGTTGGATCTTTTTGCGTCTTGCCTCACCACTCAACTCCGTCTGTTCTACAACTAGAGGCCACTGATGCATTCCTTCAGACTTGGCCTACAGGAATACTCTTTGCTTTTCCACACTTTTGTCTAATCGGTGGTCCATCTTCAACACAACTGTGCTTATGTGATTCTGTTAACCCTTATAGAAATGTCCACAGATTGCCCCAGGTGTGGTCTCTCTCAGAGGAACCTGGTCCGTGCCAGGTGTTTCATCAGTAACTCTGGCATGCTTATCATTACGCCAACTATCTGCCAAACTGACTACTTTGTGTTGTCTCATGTCCTGCAAATTAGTTTTGTATGTCAGCGCTCTCGATATTTCTGTACGTTCATTTACTCCGCATGGTGTAGTGTTTGATATAGCCAGGCGGACAAAGACATATTTTTCTTTTGGTTTTGTATACATGCTTTCCACTTAACCCTATGTTATGTCCGGTTCCTGCCATAAACACTATGAGCTTCGCACAGCTCAATTCAGAGTTGCTTCAAGGCCTGAGTTATTTTTGGCTCTTCGCAAACCACATCTCCCAGTGTCTATCCCATCTCTGGCCATATGGGTTAAATGGGTATTACAAGAAGCAGGGATAGATGTGTCTATTTTTGGTGCCCATTCTACTTGAGGAGCCATGGCATCCATGACTATGGCTGCGGGGTGCAGACTGGAAGACTTGCTGAAAGCAGCTGATCTACATTTCGTGAATTCTTTTTTAGACCTAGCACCAATTTTACATCTAAATGTGATTGCTTTACTTCAAAATTGTATAATGTGAGCATCTTTATAAATTCCTAGATTTTACTAGTATTATGACGTAAACTCATCATTTATAAAGACATGGAGGCAAGCATTACCACCCATTTATGTATTTTCAGATTGGGTTCACTGGATATTTTCTTCCCACCCGGGTTGCTCTGAGTGTTATTTTGTTTTCATGTTTGATGATTGTTTACATACATTTAATATTATTGGTTATGACCATTTTATGTCAGTTATGCAACCCTGATTTTTATCATGGGTAATTATTTATTATTACCATATATCTTTTCTGTTTTTTTTCTGGTTTGAAGAGTAATTTCCGGTTATGGATATCTGTTTCCCTACAGTGGCTTTTTTGGTTTTTCTTTGGCTATTTCTGAATCACTTTGGATTTTGTTGTTTTTTTCTGGATTTTTTGATATGGACTATTCATTCTAATTGATCAAAGATAGAGGAAGTGTTATATTGGAATGCTGATATATATAGTAAAGGGAAAAGAGTTCATGATGTGCTGTGATTGGTTAATGTTTTATTCATTTTCTCTGAGAAAATAAAGAAAGAGATATGCATAATGCTCGTCTCCGTGTCTTTAAAAATGATGTCTTTACGTCAACATACTAGTAAAATCTAGGAACTATTCTTCCTCATTACTGTACAAATGCATTTCTGATTATGAGGCTCACTTCAATAAAAAAAAAACTGGATAACCGTGGATAATATTTCTACAAAAATGTAATTCACTTTTAATATTTTTTCAACTTGTCTTTTAACCCTGAGCATCAAAAACAAACATTAAGGATACATTTTATCCAATTGTTAAACAATTTATGGCACACACTGCCCAGAATTCATTGTATATGTAAATGCTTCATCTGTAATGAAAGAAATGCAGTAGGCAATGCGATTAAATTAAATATAATAGCGTTGGGTAAATAAGGCTGCTTTTTGTTCAATTAAACTTTTTTGACTGGCATAGTTTTGGGTTAACTTCCTGTTCTGTAAGTAGAAAAGAAGAAACTAAGCACAAGAGCCATACCGTCATGATTCATTACTGCAAAAAGAACCACATGATTGTCTATTCTGTAGCTTAGAGGCACAATTCTAGTTTATTTTATTTTTATTGACATTTTTAGAATTGGTTTACTGCTGAGCACCATCAATTGTAAAACACTCAATAGCTACTATTGTCATCCCACTGCACATCAGGCAAATTCACAATATTTAAATTAGAGGTGATCTGATAACATGTCAGCTCAAAGCCATACTGCAGGATACAATTATATTTTGTGCCTCAACTGAATAACTGGCATTGGGGAAATGGTGATCGTGGTAGTACTGTTTTTTTGGACGTAGCCACTAGCAAATGAAAACATTAGAATAGTGTTTTATAGCCTGCTAACTTGTTATGATTTTAGGTCAAATTAGAATAGTTTTTTCTGGAATGGTGGATGACAAGCACAGGCTGCGAACATGTTTCAAAGTGCTTTGTAGCTCATTCTTCTTCACACAACCTATTTAAAGTTCTTTGTGGATGGCTCTATTGTCTGGCTCCGTTTTTTTCACACTCCCTCATGTAAGCTCCCCCAAAATAGAATTTTCCAACATTCTTTTCATGTGTACAATACATTTCTATATATAAGTTCATACTGAGGCAAAAAGCAATGGTTGTTGACCTTATTTCAATATCCTTACCTAGATTCTCTTGCAGTGATGACTTTTCTGTTATAAATAGTGCTTGCTATATTTTACCTTGGGATTATTAACTGATTTTTGTGCCCTTGTCACACTGTCCCACACCTCACAAGTAGGGTTGACGCATGACCGATAAAAAAAAATCACTTCATCCCAATATTAAGTCTGTGAAGGCAATAGCAAGGCCAGTATGTTATTGACAAAAAAATGGGCCAACCTGACCGCTGAGGCATATCGTGAGTAAAAGTCGCCAGTGCTCTGCTGATTCCATAGCTGAAGAGTTCCGAATTTCCCCTGACATTAAAATCAGCACAAAAACTGTGTGACAGGAGGTTCATAGAATGGGTTTATTATAAACCTCCATCACTGCGAGTATGATTTCAACTGGTCCATTCATTTTACTGGGGGCTGGCAGCCAATAAGCAGAATCCCAGCTCTGGTATTCTTAACAGGGGAAGAGGATAGATGAGGATGGGAGACAACAGGCTCTCATCCCTGATAATCTAAACAGAGGGACTGGGAGCCAATGAACAGGCTCCGAGGCTTCAGTAATGTAAACAGAGGAGGAGGGCCAATAAGAGGACTCTCAGCTCTGTTAACGATAGCATGGGGTGTCAAGGCCTCTTGTCCTAACCCCCATAGTTGTGATCATGCCGGGAACATTGGCAGCTAACAGATTAATAACTATGACTAAGCCTTGATGGTGAAATGTGTGAGATTGCTCCTCTCCTGCCATGATGGTTTTATGCATTTATTACAAAAAAGTCTGCATTTTATTGTCTCCAGCAATAATAATTTTCTTAATAATAATGTTATTGTCACCTACAACAAGGTGCGCTGTTTATGCTCATTCCTTTGATACTAAATATTTTGAATAATTCAAGGGTACAGTCTCACACAGGATTTTCCCCTTTTGTTGACATTCCAGTCTGCCATATACGTTTTTTGACCATTTGCATAGATGACTTCCTGATAGGGTTCAGTACTGCCCCCTGCTTCCATGGAAAATGTTAATTTGTAGTCCCAAAGCATGCTCCTAAGTCCATGCATCAGTTATTTGTTACTGAGCCCATGGTGGATCACAAAGCAGACAGGTAAATGATGTTTGTATCATATCACTAATAGGATGCAGAAAGGCTGCCATCATACATTTTGGGGCTCCTTACAGAACAAGTAGTCTGGTCCACCTCCACAAATATACCCCCTTCTCCCACCATTATATAAGAATCACAGATATTGATAGTACTGATAATAGCACTGTTCCCCAGATATCTCCCCAAAATGTTGGCGCTGTGAAAAATATCCTGGGACCTTCCTCCATATATGGTGGGAGTGCCCCGCACTAAAGGATACACTAACCCAATTGACGCATTTAGTGCGGCTTCTCTTTCCAACCTTGGATCTCTTCAAGATTCATGAATTCTTATTTCATATACAAATTCCAGGATCCATTGTGCAAAGAAATCTTTTGGTCCAGATATATCTGGCTTTAAAGATATGTTTGGCTAGAAACTGGAAAAGAAAGGGTCCATTGGAATGGGGGGAGATTCTAAAACAGGTAGACTATCAGGGCAAAATGGAAGTTAATTTCTATCATCAGCAAGGAAGAATAGAAAGATACAGGGAAATTTGGCGCCCCTGGAATGATCTTAAGAGAACGTCAAATTAGAAACCAACTTGAGCCTCAGACTCCAGACGAGAAATTGATAGTGAGGTAAGTGATCGTAATAACACATAAACACTATTTATAGTTTTAGGCACTAACATATCAATAGTACCATAGTAAACAAAACTGCACAAATTACTTAAAATAAAAATAATAAAAAAAAAAAATATTTATTAATAAGACTATATAATGAAAAATTAAGTCATTTTAGTTACATATTTCCCTCCCTTGTTCTTGTGTCCTCAGGGAAAAAAAGGAAAATAATTTTTTTTTATTCTGCTAACATAAGAACAATATAATGTTGCTTGTATTACGAATTCTGACATTGTGGTAGAATGTTTTTTTGTCTAGGCTGCTATTTGTCTTTTATATATCTGTCTATGTATGCACATCAATGGATAACACTTGAAAATGAATAAAAACTAGTAATAAACAAATAATAGCACTGTGCATTATAAAAGCAAATTGCATGATTTACCCAGTCAAAAGCAAGCTCGCTTAGTTAATGTTCCTAGTGACACCATGGGGGACCAGCTGAGGATTGGAAAGATTAAGTAGGTGTGCCAAACACAAAGTTTTTGTATTATTTGGAACCCAATGCCGATGTTACCCCCTCTCTCACTTCATCGTCTAGCGCAGGTTCCCTCTCTTACCTCATCCTTCAACTCCTTTCTGAAGCACATACAGGTTTTTTTCTTCTTGAATCCCTCCTGGTCGTAAGTTTGAGTATGATTTGGCTTAACCTTCATCATAGAGGTAGCAGCTGCTCCTCTCCAGTAGCGTAGCTAGATTTTTCCTGCGTTTACCCTCCCTCTCAGACCAAAAATACCACTACACATGGTACTTACATCCTAGAAAAGGCAAGCACGAAAAAACGATTTTTGCATCGTTAATCGGTAGCCGGGGACACAGGGTCAGAGATCCAATCAGAGTCTTAATAAACCTTATGTGTCACTGTCAAAAACTCGCAAAACCTTGTGACGTCATGGAGGCATGCCTGAACACGGAAAAATGTTTTAGCAAAATGTAGCCAGTGCTTTGAGCGTCAACTACATTTTCTTTGTCAGACTGAGGACACTCAAAGTGGCCTTATCTGACAAGTAGAGCCCTGATGCAGGTCCCTGCAGTGGGATACAAAGCACAACTAGTCGCGGGGGGCCACAAGGTGCAAAGTGCTGCCCCAGAAAAAAGTTCCTCCCTGGATGGAGTGAAGCAACCCCCTACTATGTTCCTCCCTATTCAGTTTCTGCAGACATCACAACACTTGCCATGTACAGGGAAACACCAGCTGAGCGCACAACCGATGCAGACTACCCAGAGTTAGAGGACAGCCTGTGTTTAGAGGTTTGCTGTGCCAGCGATTGAAATGTGCAGGCTTGGGAAGAGGTACCATTCCATGGTCTCTTGTTGCCACCGGTGTGTGTTGTTACTACTGCCCCACTGCCTATACCCACGGCTGACCTAAGAAATTGTGCTGCCTGGTTCCAGAATTAAAATGTTGCTCCTCCCCATCCATACATCCAGTGGGGTCTATTCACCAAAAAGGTTAGTTGCAAGGGAGTTGAGACGAACATTTCACCTTACCATTTTAACAATACATTGTGCGTGTTCAAACCTGGTACATTCCTCCCCCTAAACAATCCAACCAGGTTTGTCCCTGCACAATGTATAGCTAAATTGGTGAGATTAAATGTTCATCTCATCTCACCTCAACTCCCCTGCAACTCATATTTTAGTGAATAGGCAGACATTTATTAATTTAAATGCACAGTTACGTTCACTAATATTTTTGGATTTCCTGGAAGCTTCGCGAGTGAATGCTTTCCAGGAAAGAAAAAAAAAAATTGCTAATGGCACCACCCATGGGAGGTCTTAAAGTGATAGGCCAGTGACAATCGTCACTGACAAGTCAATCACTCCCCCTCATCCTAAGCAAATTGGGTGAGGGTATTTCAGGCTGTCTCTGATGGAGAGAAGTCTGAAACACCCAGAAAAGGTGTTGTCTTAGCCTGCAATAACTGAGACAGGCTGTCTCAGCCATTGTAGTGAATATTGTGACATGTCTAGAGACAAATCACAATCCATTGCCATCCTCTCCCAAATTTTGTGCTGGAAAGATGTGGTAAGTTGATCCTGGTTGCCTTAACAGTTAGGCAGACCAGGATCAACCATTGTTGTTCACATTTATTTATTATTATGTGATCACTGTGAAAATCAGTCACATTAATGACATGCAATAAATGCCAAAAATATAGTAAATGACAATCAGTGCTGTATGAACACTTATTGTCAAAATCTTTCCTCTTTCACACATTTTTATCCTGTGTCAGAGAGAGAGGAAATAAAAAAATTTAATTACAAACAACAACTTTATTTGAATTTTTACACTTTTTATTACATTTTATACTTTACACAAAGCATTAAGTCTGACAAAAATGTAAAAGAAATCCCTATCTGTCCTTAAAAATATATTATATGTAGGGATTCATTTAAAAAGCAAGTGTGTGCAAAAAAGCTATTGTCCAGAACGGACACCAAAACTATCATGAAGGGGTTAACAAGGAGGGTTATTATTTTTTTAAAGTGAAAGTTGACCTCCCAAGTTGACAGCCTCGCACCATACTTAACGTTTAGTGAATAGACCCCAGAAACTCTTTCATCAATACTGAGAAATAATGGAACCCACCCCGTCTATAAAAAGGAGGTACCATTACATTTCTCCAATAGGAAGCTGTGAGAAAAGTCAAATTTTAACAAAATAAGGCTTGTTAATGTGGTGGTAAGGATTGGCTAAACGTACCTGAAAGAAGAGAACTTTAAAGTTGTTTCTCCTGAGGAGTTGGGTGTGGTTGTTCTTCAGGTTCTTCACCTGGTCCGTCTGATTGTTCAAATGGTCTATGAGCACCGGGAGGTCAAGTTACCTGCACTTTTGTCACATGACCCGCACACCACAGTATTGACTTCTTCCAATACGAGGAGGACTTTTCTTTAATAGAGCGCCTGTGCAATTAAGAGTACCGGGGAATGGCTCTGAGTGAAGCCACTGTAAGGTTGATGCGGAGCTGGAACCACTGTGCAGAAGTAGGTATGGTATACGTAACAAACCCAGGCAAGTGAACAGAATTCTTCTGCCTGAAGGAATTCCACCCTACGGTTGAGCCTCAGGTTTCTTTCCTCCAGGTCTTTGGCACTCTGACACTTACTAGAGTAATGAAACGTAACCAGAATAAAACTGACACGGAAGCAATTACCAAAAACGAAGGTACAGGAGGGCTAGGCAAGAGAATGGTCAACAAGCAGAGATCAGGGCTGGCAGCAAACGATCAGAGTCAGGAGGCAGGCGAAGAGTCAAGACAGGTGGCTAACAGGCAGGGTCAAAAACAGGCAAAATCAGCAACAGGAGTCAAAGGTAGTCTGTGAACGCTAGAAAAGGCTTGGAGCACTATTTCAGGCAAGGAGCAAGTGCACAAATGAGGTTTAAATAGCCCTCCTACCAAACAATCAACCAATGAGAAGCACAGGAAAAGTAATGTTTAAACCTGGCCCTTTAAGGATGAGTAAGGGCAGGAAGCCAAAAACAGAACTGCACATGTGCAGAACAGTAACCTAGGATTACTCATGAAAGACCTGTTAATGGAGACCAGATTGCAGTGAGACAGATCTCCGGGGAGTTCTGAGCAGGTAAGGAGGTTGGTGAGGAGGGAGTGATAGGCATTGTGACAGTGCTGTCGTGACAGCCACACTCTCGCAGGTTCACAAAAAAAAATGGGACAGGACAATGGCAAGGGCAGCAATTAGCACTTGCTGGAAGCAGTGTTTTCCATGGAAAAACAGGACACTTCTCTACCTTTTGGCCTTTTGATATTAAGGAAAATTGCATTCCTGGTTAATGAGGAAGAAAAATAGGATGGGTACAGTGGCAAGGGTAGAAACGTACCCCCTTTACAGTGCCACCTGGATCCAAGGGACCCACCCAGACCCATTGTAGGACCTGCCTATACCCACTCTCAGCGGATAGAAGCAACTACTGTTGCTGAAAAGGGAAGTAAATGGTCTGACAAGCGGTGCATGACTGTGTACAGCCTGCCATCTATCTATCTATCTAAGTGCACCCTTCAGGACCATTTGCAAGTGTAATGCTTGTAACCCCCTGATGGCGGCACTGGGATGCAGGTCATTACCTGAGTAGCTGATTCAAGTAAAACTAAAAAATTATGTTAGAGGGTCTTTATTGGAACTGTGGCTTTCTGGCTCCCAGAAATGATAATTTCCTAGCATGTGCAGGTGATGTATAATTAGGGTTGCCACCTGGCACAGCCGGTATTTAGGGTCTTTGGGCTGGGGACGGTATATCTAATATACTGGCAATGCAAGGCCCGGTATTTTCCTCCCCCCTTCCCAATTCCCCTTCCCCAGTAATTACCTCCTTGCTGCTGTGTCCCAGTGCTCTGCAGGTCCGCAGCTGTGAGGGAAGTGTTGTGCGCTCCCCTCCAGCCGTGCGGTTTCAAAAAACTTTGTTAAAACTTTTTTTTTAAACAAACTTTATTGAAGCTGCTCGGCTGGAGGGGAGCACACAACACTTCCCTCACAGCCACGGACCTGCAGAGCACCAGGACACAGCAGCAAGGAGGTAAGTACTGGGGAAGGGGAATTGGGAAGGGGGGAGGAAAATACCGGACCTTGCAGCCACGGACCTGCAGAGCAGAGCACCGGGAGACAGAGCAGGAAGGAAGGAAGTACTGGGGAAAGGGGGAGGAGGGTGGGAAAATCCTGGCATATTAAATGGCAATATCCTGGCATATTGAGGGGCAAAATCCTGGCATATTGAGGGACAAAATCCTGGCATATTAAATGGCAATATCATGGCATATTGAGGGGCAATATCCTGGCATATTAAAAGGCAATATCCTGGCATATTGAGGGGCAAAATCCTGGCATATTGACGGGAAATATCCTGGCATATTAAGTGGCAATAGCCTGGCATATTGAGCAGCAAAATCCTGGCATATTAAAAGGCAATATCCTGGCATATTGACTGGAAATATCCTGGCATATTAAGTGGCAATATCCTGGCATATTGAGGGGGAAAATCCTGGCATATTAAATGGCAAAATCCTGGCATATTGAGGGGCAAAATCCTGGAATATTAAAACGGGAAAATAATGGCATATTGAGGGGAAAATATTGTAATATTAAATGGCAAAAGAATGGCAAAATACTGGCATATTGAGGGCAAAATACTGGCATATTAAATGGCAAAATACTGGCATATTAAATGGCAAAAGAATGGCATATTGATGGGCTAAATACTGGCATATGCAAATATGTATATTATATATACACACACACTTCTCACTGGCATAATATACAAATAATATATATCATTTCAGTGATGATCAGCCCCCTTTGTGGCTCTACCCCTCATGGCCCCTCCCTCATGCAGCTCCGCCCACACATGGCCGGTATTTTTTTGAGGTAAAGATGGCAACCCTATGTATAATGTTTGTGTGAGGTTTGCATAGGGCATACTTGTTGTACTTTGATCTAAAAAAAACACATACCCTTCTCTATAGCTTTAGTGGAACAGAAAAAGATTACCTATATCAATATATTTGACTAGTTAAGTTCTATTTTATTGGTTCCTTCCTCTGTTTACATGCAAATACACAACATATGCACAGGTATATATTTAAGAACACATACACATAAAAATGTGTCAGATAGCACACATAAAGAATTATTATTTTTTTACCACAGACAAAGTATAGGGATTATGAGTGTGGTATGGCTTCTATTCAGAGCACACATGAGAGAAATCTGTAAAGTATGGACATGGAGAGGTTGGTTGAAGCCTGTATAATCAACAGCAATTTCAAGCACTTTAAAACAGCAGGGAAAGCAGCACACAAGCTACAAAACAGTAGGAGCCATTATTTTCTGAAATAATAGAACAAAAAAAAAAAAAAAATTCAGTGGCCTTGTACATTTTAAATCGCACATTTCATCTACTAGCAGTGTTTGGTTTTATTGCATTTTACAGAGTTTTACTAATGTGCAAGCCATAGGTTAATTGCTTGGCTAATTCTACATATTGTGTGTATTATGTTTCCCTGCTTTTGCAAAACAAATGTGATACAAGTCTTATAAACTTGTCTCCAAGGAACTTAATGCAATATTTACCATACCTTCATTGAGGTTAGTTATACTTCTTCTAATTATGAACAGGATATTATAAAGAATAAATTACGCTCATGTATTAGCTGGTTATATAGTGCGTAGAAAATAATATTAATTATTATTATTTTCTTTACTATAAATTTTGTAACGAACATGGAAATTCCAAAAATAGTCTGAAAATAACAGATAAATTGGGGAAAATTAAAGGAATAGAGGTAGGGTGGCAGAGGAGTTTTTGTTGTTCTAGATGATGCATGTATGTAGAATAACTGGGTTCCAAATACTCATACACTCTTTCCTGTTAGTTCGCAGGGAGTGTGGATGGGAGATTAATACTGGGAGTTACTGAAACAAGCTGCTTAAATACTTGTACTGAGCAGGAAAGGGTCTGGCTGATAGCAAATGGTGAGTAACCATGGCAACAGTAGTTGAAAGGAGCTGGTTGCTAACACCAGCTGAAACTCTCACAGTGAAGGGTAAAAAGGTTTCTTTTAAAACAGCAGGGAAACCTTGACATACTAGTGAGATAGCTCAACAGGCTAATATGCCTACTGTAGAATATGTTCAATCCACAGGATTGCATGTTCAATTCCCTGCAGTGTTCACTCAGCCCTCCATCCTTCAGAGATACATCCATGGTGTTGACACCATCCTCCAGAGGTAAATAAAATGAGTACCATTGACTTGGGTACTGTTAATATCTCTGTATGTTGTGTGATCATAACATCCCCAGGATGTACTTGAAAACAAAAGAATACTTAGTTTAGTTAGTTTAAGGTGTGGTTGCTAGGGTTAATATTTGTCGGTGTTGACAGTTCCGAAAAATCTGAGCTGAACTGTTGCAGTGAAAGTTATAGACCCTACAATGATCTGGCAATGCATGCATGTGGCTAATGCATCCTGCTGCGTGTACATATTGCAAAACATCTCATGTAAGACAAGAATAAAATGCACTTTTTTGTGATTTTTTTGTTTTGTTTATTTTTTTGTAGTTATTAACCCATGACACAGTAATACACCTCTTTGTAATGCATTTATGCCCGAAATACTGAAACTCGAGTTATCAAACAATACAAATGTGATGTAGAATTATTAAAAATCTTTATTGAAACCTGTATTGAATTATTGTACTAACTCCATTTTAACCTCATATTATGACAGACCCTCCATTTTGTTCACATTACATGACAGAATTTCCTGACAGTATTTAGTATAATGAATAGAGACTGTATTCTCTCTCTAAGGACATAACTAGCCCCGGAATTACTGAATCTCCTGTAATTTGCAACATAGTATAATATGAAGGCCATGAGAACACCGGCCAAATGAAATGTTCTATTCATAAAAGAACCTTGCACCCGACCACGAGACTGACATCACTAACTACGCAAAATGATGCCCAAACCCCCCTTCCACTGAGTAAGTCTCGTGCTGGGAAAGATGGTGCTTGAGCCATCCGTCCACACCCGTGTCCAGAACAATACCACCTCTCGGTGGGAGGACACCTAGCTAACCACTTAGTTTTTGGGCCAATTAATCATATTGATGGGTGGACATTGACACAGCCACTTAACATTTAACCCAATTAATGATGTTTATTTGTTATTATCTGATATTCAATGATGATGTCATTCTGCCTTTATAAGGGCTTGTAAGCCTGAATTTTGCCAGATGCTAATAAATTTCCTCGAAGTTATTTTAACCTGAACTGCATGTGTCAGTGTGAACTTACTTCTGCGTATACGCAATTTATTCATCTCAGATTTGGACAGGAACAGATAGACTTTTAAACATTTGTGTTTATTTCTAAATTAATCTACATCAATTGTACAATCTTCCATTACCATCCTGCTAGATCGACTTACACTGACGTCCGTAAGTAAAATAATCACATTTATAACTACGAAGTCTGCATGAATAACTACGAAGTCTGCATGAATAACATTATGTGGCCTGTTAAAATTTCTATGAGGCTAAAATGATAAGCACAAGTACCTTTTTCAGCTAGCTATTTAAAACCAGATTTCTACAAATAATTGCAAAGGTTCCATATCTGATTGGCATTTGGACTTCTAAGAAAGGTTTCCAGAATATACATTTGAGTTATTGTGTTTCTAAAAAGATCTAATTTCAGGTAGTAGGAGAAATCAATTTCAATCAAAAGTTGCAATTGCTCTAATTCCATTGTATTAGATTAGTTTAGAAATGGATCACAATATTCAGGTTGCTTTATGTGAAATAGAAAACTGCATTCCCAAGGCTGCTCATTAAACTTCAACTTTCTAAATAAACAATGATGTAGATCAGGGACCAGTTGCTATGGGAAAATCAATAGATATGGTTTATAAAAAAAAAATGCGTAATCACTTGGTGTCTAGCACCTTAGTATTGCACTAAGTATAGGATTGTAATCAATTATATTGACACCTCTCTCATCTATGTACAAATGCAGTTTATGTCTCCCGCTAGGAAGTATCATAGGTAGTAACTCTTTCTCCACCAAATAATCCTATAGGGGCATTTCTTATGCTCTGCTGTTTGTCTTTCAGCAAATACAGGGTTAGTAAATAGAAATATACTCATATTTTCTTCACAGCATGAACAATATTAAAAAACCATTAGCCTACTTACCAGGCCCAGTGAAAATTCAAGCTGTCTAGAAGGAAGTGAATAACTGAGCGAAGGACCTATATTTCCTGAAAGTCCATTTAGAGAGATATTTTGGAGTAAAAAGCAGGCATATTTTTAAACAGGAGTAATAGCATGCTAATATTGGCTGTGGAATCACAACTGCAAACAACAGGATTAATGTGACACACCGGAGAAATATATTTGTATGGCTCAGGATGATGTAAATTGTGCACACATCTACCAGAAAGTCAGGGGCGATCGCTCTATGTCTAGTGGACAAACCACCAGGAGGCTCAGAAGCCCCTGCTCTCTTTACAGAAGATATATATTTATTCCATCTACGAGGGGGGAGGGGGGGAGTCTGTAGGGTGACAGCTGTATGCCTACAGAAATTACATATTTAACAGCCTCATGTCTAACCCCATTAGTTTTAAGTAGTGAGGCTATTTGCAACCAATGTAGCTAGTGTGCGCAATTTAATAAAAATAAATACCACCTTCTCCTCCTGCTTTATGTAAAGAGATAAACAGAAAACTGATTTAAAAAGTGAATATATATTGAATGTAATTTGCAATGCATTTTCCTCTTTTATCTATCATTCCCCACTATTTACATAAAGGAACTGAGGAGAACCAAAGTGAACAGAAGTGAAAGTCAAAATGTTAGGGGTATGGAGGTGAACCACAGAGCAAATCTTATTATTTTAAAAAGGAAACAAATGAATACAAGCAAAGGATGCTGGAAATTAAAAGCTATTATAAACCTGACTATTTGACATATCAATTTTACAGCAATGCCAGAAACCTAAAGATTCATGTTTGATCAACAAATAAAATAATAATATGGAACATATTGGTTATTGTCCAGCTACAATAACATGGTGTTGTAGGACCTCTCTATGTTGCATTAGCATGGCATATTGCAGGGAATAAGTTTGTAAGCTAGTTGAGGATGAATTTAACATTTGCAATTATAGATATCAATAAGTCAGGAAATGATCTCATTTAAAAAAAATCCTACTCACAATATACCTAATAAAACATTACTGGTACTGAAATTCAAAGGAAATGTTAGGATGGCTATGCAAGGCATATTAAGTCATATGTATCATTAAGCATGCAGAACAGGGTCAGCTTCAAAAGTAGGGTTCAAAATTAGTTAACTTGGAAATTGTAGCCTGATAACAAAAAAATATTTGTGGGATGCATGCTATCATTATATTATACACATTCATAATGGGGACTATGACTAAAAGGTGAATTGCAAGTGGGTTGAGGTGAGATGACCATATCATCTAACCAATATAGCTATACATTGTGCAGGGACAAACCTGGTGAGCTTCCTCCACTTAGCAAACTCACCAAGTTTGTCCCTGCACAATGTATAGCTAAATTGTGAGATAGAATGTTCATCTTTCCTCAGCTCACCTAATCTACATCAACTCCCCTGCAACACACCTCTTAGTGAATATCCCCCATTTGCATATTTTATAACTTCCATGTTTCTTGGAGTAGAGGGGACACCTGATCTTGGAAACAGATGTGATAAGATTATCGAAGTGAAATAGCAATTATCTATAAATGTCACTACATTTTTCTCCATCATTGTCACATGGTCCATAAAGGGCAGGGCCGGACTGGGAACAAAATCCAGCCCTGGAAAAAATTGTATAGCAGCCCCATAGCATAACATTATTAAACCAGCCCCATAGCGTAATATCATTTTTTGTTCGTAAAAAGGGAAAACCAGGCATTTTAAAAGCACATCTTAAGAGTATGTACACAAAGTTATATGAATTGCCCTGTGCAGAGGTGTATATCAGGGCAGTGTGTAAAACATAACCTTATGTACATACTGGCTGGATATATTGATGTACCCTAGCACCCAGTTTGCACTCAAAGGGCTTTACCCAACCCCCAGGACTTACCCCAGCAGTGAGATTGCACTCACAGGATTCACCCCAGCCCACCACTGAGATTGCACCACAGGAGCGGATCCATAGTCTTTTTTTCAGGAGGGGAACTGCCCATGTTGGTCTGTATTTTTCTCATATCTCTCTCTCATTTCTGTAGTGTATGTCTCTCTCTCTCATTTCTGTAGTGTACGTCTCTCTCACTTTTGTAGTGTACGTCTCTCTCTCTCATTTCTGTAGTGTATGTCTATTTCTTTCATTTCTGTAGTGTATATCTGTCTCTCTCATTTCTGTAGTGTGTCTGTCTCTCATTTCTGTAGTGTGTCTGTCTCTCTCTCTCATTTCTGTAGTATTTGTCTCGCTCATTTCTGTAGTGTGTCTGTCTCTCTCTCTCATTTCTATACTATGTCTGTCTCACGCTCTCATTTCTGTAGTGTGTCTGTCTCTCTCTCTCATTTCTGTAGTATTTGTCTCGCTCATTTCTGTAGTGTGTCTGTCTGTCTCTCTCATTTCTATAGAATGTCTGTCTCGCGCTCTCATTTCTGTAGTGTGTCAGTCCCGCTCTCTCATTTCTGTAGTGTCTGTTTCTCTCTCCCATTCCTGTAGCATTTCTCTTTCATTTCTGTAGCTTCTCTCTCTCATTTCTGGAGTGTCTCTTTATTTCTCTACCTCCTCCCAGTGTCTCTGTCTCCCCCCCCCCCCCAGTTCTCTCTTCCCCCAGCCCTCCCTCCCCCATTTCTCTCTCTTTTCCCCAAGCCCTCCCAGTGTCTATTTCTCTTTTCCCCCCAGCCCTCCTCTGTGTCTCTTTCTCCCAGCCCTCCTCCGTGTCTCTTTCTCCTCAGCCCTCCTCTCTCTCTCATTTCTGTAGTGTATGTCTGTTTCTTTCATTTCTGTAGTGTATATCTGTCTCTCTCATTTCTGTAGTGTGTCTGTCTCTCATTTCTGTAGTGTGTCTGTCTCTCTCTCTCATTTCTGTAGTATTTGTCTTGCTCATTTCTGTAGTGTGTCTGTCTCTCTCTCTCATTTCTATACTATGTCTGTCTCACGCTCTAATTTCTGTAGTGTGTCTGTCTCTCTCTCATTTCTGTAGTATTTGTCTCGCTCATTTCTGTAGTGTGTCTGTCTCTCTCTCTCATTTCTATAGAATGTCTGTCCCGCGCTCTCATTTCTGTAGTGTGTCAGTCCCGCTCTCTCATTTCTGTAGTGTCTGTTTCTCTCTCTCATTTCTGTAGCTTCTCTCTCTCATTTCTGGAGTGTCTCTTTATTTCTCTACCTCCTCCAAGTGTCTCTGTCTCCCCCCCCCCCAGTTCTCTCTTCCCCCAGCCCTCCCTCCTCCATTTCTCTCTCTTTTCCCCAAGCCCTCCCAGTGTCTATTTCTCTTTTCCCCCAGCCCTCCTCTGTGTCTCTTTCTTTTTTCCCCCAGCCCTCCTCTGTGTCTCTTTCTCCCCAGCCCTCCTCTGTGTCTCTTTCTCCCAGCCCTCCTCCGTGTCTCTTTCTCCCCAGCCCTCCTCTGTGTCTCTTTCTCCCCAGCCCTCCTCTGTGTCTCTTTCTCCCAGCCCTCCTCTGTGTCTCTTTCTCCCAGCCCTCCTCCGTGTCTCTTTCTCCTCAGCCCTCCTCCATGTCTCTTTCTCCTCAGCCCTCCTCTGTGTCTCTTTCTCCCCAGCCCTCCTCTGTGTCTGTTTCTCCCAGCCCTCCTCCGTGTCTCTTTCTCCCCAGCCCTCCTCTATGTCTCTTTCTCCCTAGCCCTCCTCCATGTCTCTTTCTCCATAGCCCTCCTCCATGTCTCTTTCTCCCAGCCCTCCTCCATGTCTCTTTCTCCCAGCCCTCCTCCATGTCTCTTTCTCCCAGCCCTCCTCCATGTCTCTTTCTCCCAGCCCTCCTCTGTGTCTCTTTCTCCCCAGCCCTCCTCCATGTCTCTTTCTCCTCAGCCCTCCTCTGTGTCTCTTTCTCCCCAGCCCTCCTCTGTGTCTCTTTCTCCCAGCCCTCCTCTGTGTCTCTTTCTCCCAGCCCTCCTCCGTGTCTCTTTCTCCTCAGCCCTCCTCCATGTCTCTTTCTCCTCAGCCCTCCTCTGTGTCTCTTTCTCCCCAGCCCTCCTCTGTGTCTGTTTCTCCCAGCCCTCCTCCGTGTCTCTTTCTCCCCAGCCCTCCTCTATGTCTCTTTCTCCCTAGCCCTCCTCCATGTCTCTTTCTCCATAGCCCTCCTCCATGTCTCTTTCTCCCAGCCCTCCTCCATGTCTCTTTCTCCCAGCCCTCCTCCATGTCTCTTTCTCCCAGCCCTCCTCCATGTCTCTTTCTCCCAGCCCTCCTCTGTGTCTCTTTCTCCCCAGCCCTCCTCCATGTCTCTTTCTCCTCAGCCCTCCTCTGTGTCTCTTTCTCCCCAGCCCTCCTCTGTGTCTCTTTCTCCCCAGCCCTCCTCTGTGTCTCTTTCTCCCCAGCCCTCCTCTGTGTCTGTTTCTCCCAGCCCTCCTCCGTGTCTCTTTCTCCCCAGCCCTCCTCCATGTCTCTTTCTCCCTAGCCCTCCTCCATGTCCCTTTCTCCCTAGCCCTCCTCCATGTCTCTTTCTCCCAGCCCTCCTCCATGTCTCTTTCTCCCTAGCCCTCCTCCATGTCTCTTTCTCCCAGCCCTCCTCTGTGTCTATTTCTCCCTAGCCCTCATTTGTGTCTCTCTCTTTCCCCCGAGCCCTCCTTTGTGTCTTTCTCTTTCCCCCCAGCCCTCCTCCGTGTCTTTTTCTCCCCAGCCCTCCTCCATGTCTCTTTCTCCCAGCCCTCCTCCGCGTCTCTTTCTCCCAGCCCTCCTCCATGTCTCTTTCTCCCAGCCCTCCTCCATGTCTCTTTCTCCCAGCCCTCCTCCATGTCTCTTTCTCCCAGCCCTCCTCCATGTCTCTTTCTCCCAGCCCTCCTCTGTGTCTCTTTCTCCCCAGCCCTCCTCCATGTCTCTTTCTCCTCAGCCCTCCTCTGTGTCTCTTTCTCCCCAGCCCTCCTCTGTGTCTCTTTCTCCCAGCCCTCCTCTGTGTCTCTTTCTCCCAGCCCTCCTCCGTGTCTCTTTCTCCTCAGCCCTCCTCCATGTCTCTTTCTCCTCAGCCCTCCTCTGTGTCTCTTTCTCCCCAGCCCTCCTCTGTGTCTGTTTCTCCCAGCCCTCCTCCGTGTCTCTTTCTCCCCAGCCCTCCTCTATGTCTCTTTCTCCCTAGCCCTCCTCCATGTCTCTTTCTCCATAGCCCTCCTCCATGTCTCTTTCTCCCAGCCCTCCTCCATGTCTCTTTCTCCCAGCCCTCCTCCATGTCTCTTTCTCCCAGCCCTCCTCCATGTCTCTTTCTCCCAGCCCTCCTCTGTGTCTCTTTCTCCCCAGCCCTCCTCCATGTCTCTTTCTCCTCAGCCCTCCTCTGTGTCTCTTTCTCCCCAGCCCTCCTCTGTGTCTCTTTCTCCCCAGCCCTCCTCTGTGTCTGTTTCTCCCAGCCCTCCTCCGTGTCTCTTTCTCCCCAGCCCTCCTCCATGTCTCTTTCTCCCTAGCCCTCCTCCATGTCCCTTTCTCCCTAGCCCTCCTCCATGTCTCTTTCTCCCAGCCCTCCTCCATGTCTCTTTCTCCCAGCCCTCCTCCATGTCTCTTTCTCCCAGCCCTCCTCTGTGTCTATTTCTCCCTAGCCCTCATTTGTGTCTCTCTCTTTCCCCCCAGCCCTCCTTTGTGTCTTTCTCTTTCCCCCCAGCCCTCCTCCGTGTCTTTTTCTCCCCAGCCCTCCTCAATGTCTCTTTCTCCCAGCCCTCCTCCGCGTCTCTTTCTCCCAGCCCTCCTCCATGTCTCTTCCTCCCAGCCCTCCTCTGTGTCTCTTTCTCCCAGCCCTCCTCCGTGTCTCTTTCTCCTCAGCCCTCCTCCATGTCTCTTTCTCCTCAGCCCTCCTCTGTGTCTCTTTCTCCCCAGCCCTCCTCTGTGTCTGTTTCTCCCAGCCCTCCTCCGTGTCTCTTTCTCCCCAGCCCTCCTCTATGTCTCTTTCTCCCTAGCCCTCCTCCATGTCTCTTTCTCCATAGCCCTCCTCCATGTCTCTTTCTCCCAGCCCTCCTCCATGTCTCTTTCTCCCAGCCCTCCTCCATGTCTCTTTCTCCCAGCCCTCCTCTGTGTCTCTTTCTCCCCAGCCCTCCTCCATGTCTCTTTCTCCTCAGCCCTCCTCTGTGTCTCTTTCTCCCCAGCCCTCCTCTGTGTCTCTTTCTCCCCAGCCCTCCTCTGTGTCTGTTTCTCCCAGCCCTCCTCCGTGTCTCTTTCTCCCCAGCCCTCCTCCATGTCTCTTTCTCCCTAGCCCTCCTCCATGTCCCTTTCTCCCTAGCCCTCCTCCATGTCTCTTTCTCCCAGCCCTCCTCCATGTCTCTTTCTCCCAGCCCTCCTCCATGTCTCTTTCTCCCAGCCCTCCTCTGTGTCTATTTCTCCCTAGCCCTCATTTGTGTCTCTCTCTTTCCCCCCAGCCCTCCTTTGTGTCTTTCTCTTTCCCCCCAGCCCTCCTCCGTGTCTTTTTCTCCCCAGCCCTCCTCAATGTCTCTTTCTCCCAGCCCTCCTCCGCGTCTCTTTCTCCCAGCCCTCCTCCATGTCTCTTCCTCCCAGCCCTCCTCTGTGTCTCTTTCTCCCAGCCCTCCTCCGTGTCTCTTTCTCCTCAGCCCTCCTCCATGTCTCTTTCTCCTCAGCCCTCCTCTGTGTCTCTTTCTCCCCAGCCCTCCTCTGTGTCTGTTTCTCCCAGCCCTCCTCCGTGTCTCTTTCTCCCCAGCCCTCCTCTATGTCTCTTTCTCCCTAGCCCTCCTCCATGTCTCTTTCTCCATAGCCCTCCTCCATGTCTCTTTCTCCCAGCCCTCCTCCATGTCTCTTTCTCCCAGCCCTCCTCCATGTCTCTTTCTCCCAGCCCTCCTCCATGTCTCTTTCTCCCAGCCCTCCTCTGTGTCTCTTTCTCCCCAGCCCTCCTCCATGTCTCTTTCTCCTCAGCCCTCCTCTGTGTCTCTTTCTCCCCAGCCCTCCTCTGTGTCTCTTTCTCCCCAGCCCTCCTCTGTGTCTGTTTCTCCCAGCCCTCCTCCGTGTCTCTTTCTCCCCAGCCCTCCTCCATGTCTCTTTCTCCCTAGCCCTCCTCCATGTCCCTTTCTCCCTAGCCCTCCTCCATGTCTCTTTCTCCCAGCCCTCCTCCATGTCTCTTTCTCCCAGCCCTCCTCCATGTCTCTTTCTCCCAGCCCTCCTCTGTGTCTATTTCTCCCTAGCCCTCATTTGTGTCTCTCTCTTTCCCCCCAGCCCTCCTTTGTGTCTTTCTCTTTCCCCCCAGCCCTCCTCCGTGTCTTTTTCTCCCCAGCCCTCCTCAATGTCTCTTTCTCCCAGCCCTCCTCCGCGTCTCTTTCTCCCAGCCCTCCTCCATGTCTCTTCCTCCCAGCCCTCCTCTGTGTCTCTTTCTCCCTAGCCCTCTCTTCCTCCTCCGTGTCTCTTTAACTGCCTGCCCTCCCTGCGTGCAGAAATGCTGTCGCTGCAACATCCGGCGGCAGCGGGGACAAATTAATTAAAGCGGTGTGGCCGCCACCGAATTCATTATGGCGGTGGCGGCCGCTTGTGGTCACAAGTGGCCACAGCAGCCCAAGGGAAGGCAGCCCACCGGGATTTTTCCCGGTGTCCCGGTGGGCCAGTCCGGCCCTGATAAAGGGTTACATTTATACGTATATTGTCCTCTGTCCAGTAATATTCTCAATTCTTCCTCTACCATCAGATGCCTCTATCTCAGGGGATATCAGGTCAGGGGGTAGCAGTTCTTTTCTCTAGTGTTTTTCTACTTGTCTTGTGACCATTGCCAACAATAAATCTTAGCATGTACTTGACTTATGTTCTTTTTGTGTCTTAAGGTCTCCCTTAAAGATCTTTACAGTGTTCCAAAGCCGGCTGAACCCACTTTCAAGTGAAATCGGATGGTGCACTCTAAAGCAAGTGTCACACACTATTACACTACACAACACACTTGTCAAAATAGCTGTATAATAACCTTACTGACTCAACTGTTTTAATGATGTTGTACGCTTTATGACAATGGCTGTTTAAACACTTGTATTTGTGTTTAGCTGTAATTTTCCTCTCTAATTAAATGTACCCACACAAATGATATATATGGGGGGGGGGGGGGGGGGGTTGGCATAAGAAGAGCTTACTTTAGATATAATAATTTTGATCATATCATATAATTTAACATATAAAAATAATAATATGATGAAAAAGTAAACAAATTTATTTTCTAAATTTTCCATGAAAAATCTTTAAAAAAAACCCTTATAAATAGATCCTAATATTTGTCCTGAGTTTAGAAATATACAATATTTACATGTTTTCTTTTTTTTTTACAAGTTGTAAGACAATAAGTTGAAGTAGCTGAAATGCACAGGGTCCAGTTGGCATGGGACACTGAGCATGCAAATTAAGGAGCTACAGTACAGGGGTAAAGACATGGATTTGTGCATGCACTTCTCCGGAAGCCATGTGTAGGCAGCTGCTGTGACCATTATAACACAGCTTCGACTGGAGAAACTCTGTAGATATCCTGGAGCAGGCATGGATAATAAGTTGACAGGAATTTAGGATGTTGCAGGCTAGGACAAAATAAACTAAGAGACAGACCAAGCAGAGCAAAAGCAGAAAAGCAACTAGGGCAGAACAGAAGTGAATACAGAGTGCAGGGCTATGGACTGACTTGAGTGGGACAGAGGAGAAACCAAACTAAGGATAAGACATAAAAGGCACATAAATACAATTAATAACATAGACATAACACAGGGCACAGACAAAGGCACATATACAACACACAGAGGCCAGGGTTAAGGAATACACAGGAAAATGTACAAAGGAACAAACATAACTACAGGAACTAGCCTAACACTAGAGATGGTAAAATGGTAGGGGTTTGGTTACACCAATTGGCCAAATGATGATTAACCTTACCAACCACATCAAGGCAAGTCACTAACTATAACAGAATGAAAATATTTAGCATTGCACATACACACAGGGATTACCTGTGGACTGAGTTGCACAGGACTGAATACTAAAACGGGTGTGGTTGGGGATGAAATACTGAGAAACAACACAAATGGAGAGAAACAGATAAAACCTGGAATGGAATGGAACAGCAGGAAATCAAGAACTGGACTAGAACATAAGAACAAAGGAACAAGCAAAATGTGTCGCTCTGGGGCCAACAGGGCAGGTGCCGCACTGGGGCCAAATGGGCAGGTGCCATATTAGGGCCAACTGGACAGGTGCTATTCTGTCCAAGCAATGGATGCTGTAATGCCTGGATAGAACTTGAATTAGCCAGCCCTGTATATGGGTGAATGGTTACAGTAGTGAATTGCTTTTTATTAACATTATTTTATTCTACAGTGACCTTTTGACCCCACCCATAATGTTAACCCTACATTTGTTGTTGATCGCTTCCTATGCTCGTTTCCCCACAGGAAGTATCAGGTAACTGACAATGGTAACATTAATTGACAAAAGTACATCCGTTGTTGCATCCTACTATAGAGGAACTATTCTGACATTTTAAACATAATAGAAAATGTAAAATTAAAGTATTCACATTCCTTTAATAAAAGGTAACGGAAAGATTAAGATTAAAAAATAGGTTAAAATCACTATTATAACCAAATTATTTCTATACTATTGCAAAGCTAATAATGATTTCTTATTCTTCCCAGAAACCATACAATGCTCTAACTCACCACATGTTCATAAATTAATGATAAATTGCTATGATGATACATACATTGTTTTAATCAAGTGATAAATAATCTTTTCTCTGTAGCTAACGTTTTAACAGAGAATGATAGGAAGGATTAATCAAACATGTATACATGAATAAGAATCTTATGTGTATGGAAATGTTACAATTAGACATTACATAATTAAACAACCATAAGAAAATAAACTGTCAGGGATGGGAGACAGGACCCAGAGCACCCACTGATGGTATATAGAGTTTAATGTACAGAAATGGTGTAACAAGGACTGGTGAATGAAAACAGCACTCCCCTGAAGCCTTGAGGCCTCAGGTTGGTGTGACCACATACTAGAGCCCTGAGATAGAAGCTGCTGTATCCAGTAAGGCAGAGCAAAAACCAGAGAAACCCTGCAGACAGCCTGGAGCAGGCATGGATGATAGCACTGGACAGTAGTATGCAGGATACTGCCGGCTGTGACAGGCAGACTAAACAGAGTGATAGCAGAAAGGCAAGCTGAGATCAAACATAACATAATACTATAATTAATGATGATATGTTATAAGGAGACATGTGCAAAGTTATAGCTCCTGTTGCTTAAAAAGTTGCCAGATGAGAAGATCAAGGAGTGAAATAGGTATATCATCTTTGTCTGATACTGCCTCTTCTCATTAATTTTCAATATGTACCAATGGATGAAAAGAAACTTCACCTGGAAGCTATCCACCACCATTCTTCCTCCCCTGCAGATCTTAATGTGGAACTATTCTTTCCTACCGACATGAGAGAGAATACTTTCCATAAAATAACTTAATGGGCTAAACCTTTTTTCAAAGGTGATGTGCAGTTAGATCATGTGACAGATAGAGAGCATCTCTGAGTGCTCCTGAGTAAGTACACACCACCAAACTTCACAGGTGACCATTGTGCTTAGTGGATTGCGCTTATTGCTATGCATCTTCAGCCGGATCAGCTCTATCTCTCCTAAGAGACTGTCCCCGGTTCCTGTGCGCACTCTTTTCTATTGTTTTTTGTGATTTGTTATAATGTGTTATATTATTATCCTTGAGGATAGCTGGATGTAAGGTTAAGGATGTTGTATATTATACTGTAATTTCCCAAGGATGTTAATATGTCTATGTGAAAAACATTTATTACTGAATAAATTTGAATTTAAAAAAACCCAACATTTATTGTTAGGTTACATGCTAAGTATCGCACAATATTTTAAACTTTTGCTTTAATTACAGATGCAAATGTTAAAAAAAACAAGCCTCTTTAACCCCTTAGTGACAAGACATTTTCACCTTGACTTTCACTTGGTGACAATGGCTGTTTTGACATTTCTAGGGTGTTTGTGTTTAGCTGTAATTTTTTTCTTTCTCACATACAGTACCCACACAAATTATATGTTGTTTTTATCGTCATAAGAAGGGCTTTCATTAGATACCATTATGTTCATCATATCTTATAATTTACTACAAAACAAATCATAAAATATGATGAAAAATTTTAAAAAACCCACTTTTTCTAACTTTGACCTAAAATATAATTTACACAAATAAAATCATTAAAAAAGACCCCGTCTAAATAGTTTCTAAATGTTCTCCCAAGTTCAAAAATATGCATGTTTCCATATTTTTTGGTATTTTTTTGCGAGTTATGGGGCAAAAACCAAAAATAATGTTTTTTGTTTTATTCCTATATTGATCTTTTGACCCCAACCCGAACCCAAAATTTAACCCTAACACTAAATTTAACCCCAACTCTAATCCTTAGTATATCCCTTAATATTTTTTAACTTTAATTTAATTTTAACTCTATCCCTTATGCTAAAAAATATTTAATTTTAACCATATAGGCTAATATAGCTAAATAACCTGTTTTTAATTAATTAAATATGTTTTTTAAATATTTTCCATTGCAATGCTACTTAACTACCACTAGGGGCAGTCAAGTAGCATATTCAGAGCGACGGAAGTGAAGTTACTTTCACTTCCGAAGCTCAGACCGGCAGAGGGCTTAGCCATATTGACGGAGAAGCATGCTCCGTCAATATGGCTCCCCACGATCGCTCCGTGGGGCGATCGTGGGGGTCCCAAAATAGAAATTTCGGTGCTGGCTATTGCCTCGATGTCGAGGCAATAGACCAGCACTGATAAAGCGGTTTTCGCGATCGTTGATCGCGAAAACCGCTTCATTCACTGCAGGACGTGCCAGGCACGTCCTTTGTCGTTAAGGGAGTTTCTCCCAGGACGTGCCTGGCACGTCCTTTGTCGTCAAGGGGTTAAAATTACAACATTTTATATAAACAACACACTTAAATTTTCCATTTCAGCAGAATTTGGTTGTGATGCAGGATTGTGCTCAACATAACCTTTTTATTTCAAAATCAATAGGGTTAATTCTAGAGCAAAGCTCTAAAAGTGGAGCTGTTAGTAGAAGGATTTTTTTTTCTCTCTATGGTGATTGCTCCACTTTTAAAGCTTTGCCCCTCAACTGACCTCTGTAAACAAACCTCAATGCTCTTAAAAAATCAAGGTACATCATCACACTAAAAAAAAATAAAAAAATCCTGTTTAACAAAAACACAAGAATAAATGAAGGGCATAATTTAAAAAGGTTAAGCAAGAATAAGCTGTTGTGCTAAAAAGATGTGAAGAACAAGTTATTGCATTGAGAGTTCTTGTAATTATGACTTTTCTTTTATGTATGCACTACTTGAAGAGTGTTCTGAGCAAAATGCATTTTCAATAAGATACAAAGCCCCAATGAACTAATCAGGAAATAAAGGTGGTGTCATCTAAGACTTTTGATCAAGATGAAACTGGACCGGCATGAATTCAAAAGACAAGTTCTCAGACTGAAAGAACTATAAAGCTAAAAATTAATATTCATTATTTATCTGAAGTGAATTAACATTTTTAGTAAAAACAGTCTGCTGCTCAGACGACATACTATTTAATGAGCAAAAGGGATCTGTTTCATTGAAGTTCAGTAGGCAAATATGATTAGGTACAAAATATGCTTTCCCCCCCAAAAAATAGAGGAACTCATAGATAAAATGCTTTCATTATGATAGGATGTCTCTGGATAAATTGGCTTGAGAAAACCCTTTAGTTGAAACATTGCCACTAAAGTGTCATAAACACAGATAACTTTTGAGTTGCTGAGCAAGTTTCCATATTTGGTTGTTCAATAAGGATCAGGTAGCTTCTACACTTATACAAGTGAGTGCTGATTACATCACATTAATATTTATTTATATAGCGCCAAAAATGTATGTAGCGCTAGGTACAATGTAAAGAGGGGAACTACAAGCTAAGTTAGACAATCAAGGACAGACTGATCTATAGGATCTACTATTATTTTGATAAATTAATCAAGAAATTTGATTTTAAGCTAATGACTGAAAAAAGCTGAAGAACTAAAATCTGGAAAATTGAACGGCCTGAAATTCTTTAATTTACTCCAATTTAACACCAATTTTGGGGGGTCTGGTACTTAAGGAGTAAGAAAAACCTTTAGGATTTCATGGTCTAACCTCCTGAACTGGATGTGTCCAAAAGCTGGCCAGGAATTGGCAGAAATTGCCGATTTAATGCCAAAATCGGACATATTAGTCAAACTGTGGATTTCTCCACAGTTTGACTTTATGTCCCGAGCCAGATCGAGGCATATTGATTAGACCCATTAGGGTATGTTTATTATTGGCACCTCAACAATACACCTCAACTGACAGACTCCTACTTCTAAAATATTATCAGTTTCATTCATGGACTATGGCTGAGTTTAATTTGTTCTGAATAAACATATGGAAGTAATTTAAGGGAACTACATTATTGTTTAATTCAGGAATCTCTTAAAAAATTAAAACTTCAGTTGTGCGCTAGGGAAACTTAAGATTGCATTTTATCTAGTAACATGGATTTTCTATTGGTTACAGGTTTCCATGCAGTAATCAGTCACTAAGAAACCACTGTAATAAAGCAAAGCCAAATGTAGTGACGCCTTCAGTAAGGAGAGATTGCTAATACTTGTGTGAAATGAACCTATGGATTGACATTACTGTTAACCTGACACCAAAGAGTCTCCTCAGACCTATTGTAGTGTGAAATAAGCCTATGGCTTGACATTAACCATTAACCTGGCACCAAAAATTCAGGACGTGATCGCCACCTCTACAATGAGGAGAAACAATATCACCATAAATGATTCAAAGGAGAATTGCTGACAGTTATTGCAATGCTCCGGGACACTAAAAGTTGAGAATAGCTTTATTGACTTTTGAGGTCATACTTTGAGACTAAGTCAAATTGGGTTTCAAAAAAAAAAAAAATTACTTCTCTCAACTCACCTTTTGTATAGGTGGCGAGTCTCATTATTTCCTATGGGGGGGAATTTCACTAGCATTCTTTTCTTCTTTTTTTTTTCGAAGTCAAATTCCACCTGCGCTTATGAGGTTGAATTTGACTTAGAATAAAAAAAAACACTTTCATAATGTCACCTCCCATTTCTTTTCAATCAGGAAGTCAAATTCATCTTCCTCTGCCGGTTTTTCTAAGTAAAACGTGTACTCCAAACTCCGATGCCAATCTTGAATTAGAAGAAAAAAATGGTAGTTCCTTTTTAACCTTCCATAGGCTATAATGGGAGGTGAATTGATCAAAGCTATTTTTGAAACCGAACCATAACTGGACCTGTGAGTCTCAGCACCTTATTTCGACTGGACTCTCCACATCACAAGCTTAAAAAAATGGTTAGTGAATACCATTTTGTGAGGTTGAGATGAGGCATCCGAGTGGTGGTAGAGTCTGAGGTTGGAGGTTGAGATTAGTACTAATCTCTACCTCCACATTAACAATTTATATTCTGAATTAAGAAGTACCTAGTGGAAGTTTCTGATTTTTTTTTCTAGGTACACTTTAACCCAGAATTTGTTTTAAATTATCAGTTCTTCTGTTTAGAATTTTCTGGTAGAGGGCCATCCAATGTATCATTTATTTTTAAGATAGGCCAACACCGATTCAGAACAAGCTTAATCAGGGGAGGCCTTTTGTAATACTTAGTCAGTAATGAGAAGTCTAAAGTCTGGGTCTGAACATGGGATGTTCTCGCAGCTCCTCCTCATTTAAAGCTAGCCCAGAAAATCCCATGTGGATGCTTTAATAATGTTTTAGAATGAAATAAATATATTTATCACATAGTGTGTTTAGCGGGCATGTAAAAAGAAAGGGGAAGGGCCTTTGAGTAAATAAGAAAATGACAAGGGAGATGGTTGAATACTTACAAACAGGATGGAAATATTTGGACCACCACCTAAGGAAGCTGAGATAAACAGACCAAAAACAAAGGTGATGGTAAGTGCGCTAAGTGGACCCGTTCAAAAAGATATAAATTGAAAAGCAATAATTGCCTGAAATGATAATTGCCTGAAATGATGATGATTGCCTGAAATGATAATGAAATGAAATGATATTCACATAAGGATGGTTCTTAGTCTCTCAGAGATAAATATGCAAAGACAGAGAGACATAGACCATAGTGTAATACAGTATGTAATGATATTATGATTTTAGAATAAAGTGTTTCACTCACAAAACCAGGAGGTATAAAAGGCTCCTCTGTTATAATGCAGTATCTCCTTGATTTCTCGTGTGTTGCTCACAGCAAGAAAAATTTGAGGGAAATAGAATGAATATATAACAGAGTACAATTTATTATAACAAAACAGTAGTATCTTACATATAGGCAGGCAGTGCGGCACAGGAAAGCTTTATAGGATAAGTCTTGCAGCTTGTGGTCCCACAATATGTATAGATAGTGCAGCAAAGACTCCTTGAAGTGGTATTATGCAGCTTGAAGTTCCACAATGTATATATAAAAAATAGCTTACAAAATAAAAAAGAAAGATTAAAATTAAGGAAAAGTCAGTTTTCCAAAATAAGAACAGCAGTAATGGTCACCACGTTACGCGTTTCGCCTATTTCTAGGCTTCCTCTAGGCGTGTGTCATTTGTTGTCTTTTGAAACACGCCTAGGGTAACTGCACTTATCACAAAAAAGCTATTAGCCAACCTGCTACAACCTGAGAGTATAAATATAAGTATAAAGGGGATAAATCAACAACCCCGGTACAAAACACCTCCCAAAAAAATATTTTTCTGCCCCTTAAGGAGCAATGGGAGGTGGGTGCCTACAGACCCTTATGAAAGACTGCTGAACAGAACTATGGTATCACCAGAGGGTCCTAGTTCATAAAGAGGGTCTGTTAAAATAGGCACTCATGACCATAAATAATAATACTCAAGGCGATAGATAAGTGTTTGAAAAATTTAAATTAAGGGTCCCTAGGAAATGGGGCGCCCCTGGGTGAGAGCAAGTCTAAAAGGTGCCTAGGAATATCCACATCACACACCCAGTGTGACATAGATCATAATAGCAAACAGTAAACACATATCAAAACCACATAATTAAACAAAACAGTATATGACAAAAAATATTAAAAGACCAATCCTGCAGGATAGAGAGTGAAAAAATGGAGGTACTGGGAAAATCAGTAATCAAAAACCTGCTAAAGAAAAAATTCTCAAAAAACAAATATTATACGCCGTGCGTCCACGGCAGTATAATAAATGTAAAACTACCTGCAAGCAAAATGAAAGCATGAAGGGTGTAAGGGGACCACTGATGTAAAAGGTCCTGTAGCAAGCAGAAAATATGTTAGTGAGAATAAGTCATAATAATAAACATGAAGCTGGTTTCTGTACTGATGTCCATAATGTGCTTAAAGAGTGAACAAGTCTCTTCTGATTGTAAAATATGCACAGTAATAAATAGTCCCACATATAATATATATAAATGAAACTCAAGGATCACTAGATGGCAGATGGAGAACCACTCAGGCAATGAAGCAGACTGATAAAGAGGTACTTAGAGCTTCCAGACGCAACCCTCCGGTCGTCTCCGGTAAGCAGTAGCCAAACGAGTCTGTGCAACATCAGAACCATGGTATGTTGTATAGTCTGATTCTTCTGTTAAAGGGTATTTAGACAATTATGTTTGGCTGAAAGGCAATAAAACCAAAAAGAATCAATTTGCCAACAAATCTAGAATGTTAGGCCAAATTCTTAAGGAATAGCACTTACAAAAAAAAAAATTCTTAATCTTAGATCCCTAGAATATATCATAGAAGTTCTGCCCTGGATTGGTTAGACCACAAGGAATTAAATATTTTAGATATTAATCAAAATAAAGTAATAAAACCTTTTTCTGATCTTTCTCAAGAACTACTGTATATCTTTCTACTAAAGAATTGTTTTCTTATCACTAGGCCAAGAATTTCTTAAAGGCACATTTGTAAATTTGATAATATTGTAAATACCGTATTTATCGGCATATAACACGCGCCGGCGTATAACACGCACCTCATTTTAAGAAGGAAATTTCAGAAAAAAAAACTTAAATTTCAAATAAAGAACTTTGAAGCCCAATATGCCATTTTAATATGCCAGGATATTGCCCCCAATATGCCATTTAATATGCCAGGATATTGCCCCCAATATGCCATTTAATATGCCAGGATATTGTCCCCAATATGCCATTTTAATATGCCAGGATATTGGCCCCAATATGCCATTTTAATATGCCAGGATATTGGCCCCAATATGCCATTTTAATATGCCAGGATATTGGCCCCAATAAGCCATTTTAATATGCCAGGATATTGCCCCCAATATGCCATTTTAATATGCCAGGATATTGCCCCAATATTCCATTTAATATGCCAGGATATTGCCCCCAATATGCCATTTAATATGCCAGGATATTGTCCCCAATATGCCATTTTAATATGCCAGGATATTGGCCCCAATATGCCATTTTAATATGCCAGGATATTGGCCCCAATATGCCATTTTAATATGCCAGGATATTGGCCCCAATAAGCCATTTTAATATGCCAGGATATTGCCCCCAATATGCCATTTTAATATGCCAGGATATTGCCCCAATATTCCATTTAATATGCCAGGATATTGCCCCCAATATGCCATTTAATATGCCATGATATTGCCCTCAATATGCCAGGATATTGCCCCTTAGTTTGCTCGTTACGCCACCCTCCTCGCCCCCTTCCCCAGACCCCAGTACTTACCTCGTTCCTGCTCCATCTCCCGTGCTCTGAAGCTGCGTGGCTGTGAGGGAAGCGTTGTGAGCTTCCCTCCAGCTGCGCTGAACAATAAAGTTTGTTTAAAAAAAAAACACTTTGTTGACCACGCGGCTGGAGGGGAGCGCACAATGCTTCCCTCACAGCCACGCAGCTTCAGAGCACCGAGGGACAGAGCAGGAACGAGGTAAGTTTTAGATTTTTTTATTTTCTCATTATATCGGCGTATAACAAGCACACATCATTTTCCCCCTATTTTCAGGGAGAAAAAGTGCGTGTTATACGCCGATAAATACGGTAATTTAGTCTACACAGCACTCAACAAATAATAAATAAAAAAATGTTAGTAGACCGAACCACCTAAAGATAAATGTAATTATAAAAATAGCAATACACACCAAAACATTTTTGGACTGAATATGTACAAATACACAGATGATCCCAGATGATATTTTCAGGTAATTAACGCTAGTCTTACTGAAAAGCCCACAGTTTTTTTGGCTACTGCCAGTGGGGCTGAAAGAACTGAAAAAAAAATGTATAGGAATTAGACAGAACTTACACAATTAAAATCATGAAACCAATGTACAAATATATAAATGTTTTTAATAAAATAATTTTAAAATCTATGCAGAAAAAAATAATTTGACCTGGCCAGGTAATAAGGTGCAATAGTAAGCAACATAGATGCTACACGAGTCTTCTCAATATGCGCTAACACTGGGGCCCGAAATGGTACCTCTGAAGTCTGGAACGTTCAATAGGCCCCAATGTGACTCTGAATACCACATCTACCAACAGCTGACGTAATGGTGAGTAACCAAGAACAGTTCCATGCCGAGTTTACGGAGACACAGAATGAGTTGTGAGTCAGTTAAGAGAGGTGAATGCTGCAACCATATTTTGCAATACATGTACATGCAGTACTTACTACCAGCGTACTGTTGCTCCTGCAGCAATACCCCCATTATCACAGGTGTTTGGAAAGCACTCTGGTGAGGAGGAAGAGGATACTGACCAGAGGCGTAACTAGAAACCACCGGGCCCCGGTGCAAAAATTGCCCTGGGGCCCCTGAACAAAAAAATAAAAAAAATATATATATATATATATATATATATATTTGTGTGAAGGGCTCGTGATAGTACAGAAGATACAAACACTGATAAGAGTGGGATGGTATTAAAAGAGCAAGTCGGTTGTGGTGTGCCGGAACCGACGATGAGGTAGGCCTGTAAATAAAGAGGGCCCACCAAGAGAAATGTAAGAGAAAAGGAGTTAATAATGAGGAGTGGGTGGGAGGGTGATGCAGCGCTGACCTCGAACGGTATGGAGCCAGGTAAGGGGTGTCCCTTAAGTAGGGAGAAGGTGAGTCATACGCCCCTCCCACAATTACAGGCCAAAAGGCCTTAATACTTGTGTGAAGGGCTCATGATAGTACAGAAGATACAAACACTGATAAGAGTGGGATGGTATTAAAAGAGCAAGTCGGTTGTGGTGTGCCGGAACCGACGATGAGGTAGGCCTGTAAATAAAGAGGGCAAAAGTAGAAAATCAAATTTATTACGAAACGAGCAATACACATACTTTAACCAGACATGTCTTGAAAGGCATTTCTAACTTCTTGTACCGGGTTAGGTATGTATCTAGAGTATGCAGAAGACTTCCAGCGCCCTAGTGACTTGATAACATGAACTGGAATGTTTGCACTGGACGCTGTGGAGGCCGCTCCTATGCGGAAGGAGTGGCCCGAATAGTTAGCTGATTTTAGGCCTAGTTGTGTAAGTAGAGACCTGACGTGGGTCATGAATGTGGTGGTAGTGAGTACCGAACCTTGTAGACAGAAAAGTGGTTGAGATGGTGATGCTTTGAAATGCTGAGTATATGTGTCCAGTAATGTGACGGGGCACCACTCGTTGTGGGTAGGATAGTATCTAACCTCTACCGGAGGTGCGTGTTGATTGGTTTTGGAGTGATGCAGAGCCAAGATATAGTAATCCATGTGTTTTGTTAAGTGTGAGTGAAGCAGAATGTGAGTGGATTGGGTTGTGTTGATGGCGGTAAATTCTCTTGGTCTCAAAAACCCATAAAAAGCCACGTATATGGCGGTTTTTATAACAAGGTTTGTGTTGTTGGCAAAGGGTTTTAAATCTAGTAGGCTGGATAAATCTTTGAAAATATTGAAGTCTATGGGTAGCCTTTGCGCAGTACGTGGGGGTTCAGATCTCTGAATACCCCTAAGGATGTTCTTGATCTGGTAGGAGGACATTAAACTTGTGTTGTTTGGTTGTAATGTAAGCATGTGATGTTGTATGCCTGTCAGATATAGCTTGATTGTGTTGTATGATAATTTGAGTTTGAGGTGGCAAAAAGAAGCAAAACCCAACAAGGATGTCATGATGAAAGGTTGTGTGATGTCGTGTTCTGACAGGAATCTTTTAAATAGAAGGAAAGCCCTGTCATAGGTTCTCCGGGTATTGGCGGACAGTGCTAATTGTGACAATGTCCTGCTATATTGCATGATAGCGTCTAGTCCATTACTAGCTGGTGGAAAGGTGGAGTGGTCGTGGCTGTGCGTGCGGCTGACGGAAGTATTTGCCGAAAAGCCTGTAAATTGAAACGAGATAAATTGTCAGCAGCAGTGTTACATACACCTGGGACATGAACACAAAACAAGAAGAAATTATGACACGCAGCCAGCCAGGTGAGTTTCCTCAAGAACCTCATAATGATCAGTGACTTGGATCGGCCTTTGTTTATGATGTGGCAGGTTGCTTGGTTGGCAACGTACTGACAAACCTGCCCATAGATGTCCCCATGTCACGGCAGCTGCCACAATGGGATATATCTCAAATAGAGCTGAGGTAGTGGAAAAACCCTCCAGGTCCTGAACCTCTGGAGGCCAGCTACCCCAAAGCCATTCATTCCCGTAAATTGCTGCAAAACCTGTGGTAGACGCCGCGTCTGACCAGATGGTAGGTGAGGAGTCAGATAATGTAGGGAGGAACATGCTTTTCCCATTCCAGGTGGTTAAAAAGTTGCTCCACATAAGTAGGTCTGCCGTGGCCTGGGTATCCAGGGGCAACCTGTGTGCATCATGACTAAACAGTGGGAACATGTATAGGAGCCGTGAGATGAAAGCCCGGCCTTGAGGTATAATGCGCATGGCAAAATTCAGTGACCCAAGTAGAGACTGCAATTCTTTGCGGTTGCAAGTACCGAGGTGTATGTAGAGGTTAATGTTGGTAAGAATGTTCTCTATCTTGGTGCGTGGCAGGCTGGCTTGCATGGTGGCTGAGTCTAGCATGATTCCCAGAAAGGTGATGATTGTATCTGGTCCTTCAGTTTTGGTGGGGGAGACTGGAACGCCCACTTGTTTAAAAAGACTGATGGTGTCTATGAGGCTACTGGGAGGGGAGTTATTCTTTTCAATCAGTAAGAAATCATCCAGGTAGTGTATGACTGTAGGGCATCTGGCTACATTTAATAATAACCAGCATAGTGTTTCGGCGAATAAGTCGAAAATGGCCGGACTACTTTTTGAACCAAACGTTAAGCGTGAGAAAAAGTAGTAGTGCCCGGCCCACTTACTGCCATGCAGGTGCCATAGTGTAGGGTGGATAGGCAATAATTTGAAGGCATTGGTTATGTCGGTCTTGCTGAGCCATGCACCGACCCCTGCCTGCATGATAGCCGTAATGGCGTGATCTATGGTGGAGTATTGAAGTGAAAATTCCTCAGAGGGGATAAGGGAGTTCAGACTAGGTGTGGCAGAGGTGTGAGGTGCCGACAGATCGATGCTAAGTCTTTGTTTGAGGGAAGATTTCCCCGTGACAATACCGATGGGATTTGTCCGCCATGTAGAAAATGGAGGGGACTGAAAGGGTCCCAATAGGAAGCCCTCTGCCACTTCTTTGGCTATGAGTGTGCTAACTGCTGTAGGGTTTTGTTGTGCAGATTGTAAATTAGGACATTCAAGGATCCCTGAAGGCATGTGTATGAGACCAGTATGGAATCATTGTGATAGACCAGTGATGATGAAGTCTACCAAATGTCTAGATGGATGTTGTGACAGTAATGCCGTGAGTACAGAAATATTTATCTCCGTTAAGTATTGCTTAGGGTACATTTTATTCGGACACATAGTTTTCGCATGTGCCCTAAAACATTTTGAACATATATGCAATAACCGACATTGAAATTATTACATATTTGGGATTTCCCCAAAAACTTGATAGGTCGACCCAATTTGTCTTTGGGTGTTCTCTCTGCCGAAACAGTGGAACTAGTGCCCTGCGAGGTAGAAGGTTCGTTCGCAGTGGTAGGACAAAAATTAGCAGTATGAGCCATGGAGGAGCAGTATGCACAGGCCGGTGCTCTTAGACCTGCAAAGTGCCTGCAGAAAATGATCGTATCAATCTTGCTCCAGTTGGACCTTGTCCCGTACTGTGAGAAGGCGCCAGACACTTTGGCAGAAAAGGATCTATGGTAGTCATAGAAAGCTGACCCACCATATTTGTTGCCCAGGTCCACCAGCCTGTGCATATATAAATCAAACTCCTCACGTCTGTGGGGATATACCGTACAGATCACATCACGATAAATGCCAAAAGCTAATACAAATTCGGAAATAGTTAGCTTCCTATTTAATCGTGCATCCCTAGATTTGACCACCACAGAAATATCGTCATAAGCGTACGTCTTATGTTCCACTATATCCTGGGAGGCAATTAGTAGTGAGGCCAGATTGACATCTTTACCTACTAGAATATCTTTTTTGAGGTGCTCAGGTATTATGTGGGCAGGGTAAACCTCTTGGTCATCTGGGGTGATGGCTGGAGAAACTGATTGCAACTCCACCACTGCTGGAGGGATTGCCGTGGCCGGTCCAGCCAAAGTGAGGGCTGTAGTGACCGATTCAAGTTTCTCCAGCCTAGAATTGACCTTGCTCATGGATGCCATGAGGGACGTGAGCATGCCATGTATGTCTCCTGGGTTAGACTGGCTAGACCCTTCCCCAGCGTCCCTGTTATCGGTTGAGGTGTGCAGTAACTTGTAAAGTTCCGCTTTCCTTGCCGATGCTGGAAAAGGGATTTGTCGTCTCCTGAGTTCGCTAGTGATGCGAGGGATAGTCCATGACCTGAAAGATGCTGGACTAGCCGTATCTTCCACCTGTGATGGGGTGTTTGCTCTAGCCGGAGTACTCGGGAGGGAGAAATCCTCTACCCCTTCTTGAGACATACTAGATGACAAAATATATGGTTAGCGTGAAAAACCCCAGGGGATGTACTGGCAGGCTAATTATGCCGGATGAGGCGAAGAATTAATCTTGTTCTTTGGTGACAGGTGAGGCCCTGCTAGTTGCCAAGTGGCTATGAGAGGCTCTATCTATGCGTTGGCGCGAGGGGTTATTGAGGCCACCCGACGTAGTGGCAGGAGTTCGTTGGCCTCTCGGTGACAATAAAAGAAAACAGGGGAAGGGAGTGACAGGTGAGGCCCTCTCTATAATTTGCGAGGCGGCTAACTCACGTGTGGCCCGGGGGGCATTACCTCCGAAACGTTGAGGTGGGGTGTTGGCCTCGCGGACCACTAAACGATAGGCAGAATGCCTGGAGGGGAAATACCTATTTGGGCCTATAAGCCCTAGAATTGCCAGTACTCTATGTCCTAAGTAGAGATGAAACCGTATGTGACATATGGCGTGAGCAGGCTTAACGTACCTGGTAGTATGTATGAGATAGATAAGCGGGAAGAATAGAAAACCTGGAAAAACCTAAAGGGATAGAAAACCAGAAATGATAGTGTGAGAATTGGATCCTATGATACCAATTTAGACTAGCTAGCTGTGATGAGTATCTAGCGGTACATATGGAGGGGAAAATTGTTTAATGAATGGTAGTGACGCGACTGGCCATGTTAAGTGGTATGGCCCTGGTAACCAGGTTTTAGGGGTGTATATGATAAGTCTCTACGTGACGTATGAGTGGTTGAATCAAGACGTGTGATTCAACCCGAAAGTTGTGAGATTTGAGACCATGTTCTCGTGTACTTGGTATGTCGTTTGAGTACACAAAGAAAAAGTCAGAATTTATACGTGCCATGTAAGAAACGTGTGTACATGGTGTGATAGAAACGTAATTCTAAATGAATTAAAACATAAGTTATAACACAGGCACTAACGTGAGATATCTATAAATAATGTAAAGCTTGTTCAAGCATAACTCCATATATATATAAACATGAAGAATTCCAATATCGCTAATAAAGCAATATCTGCTAAAAATTGAAACATGACCTAAATAAGTATTTATTAGGGGGGCTACAGTCATATGCAAGGATTCCGCAATTTGCATAAAATATATACCAATAGTGACATGAACAGCAACTACAGAGACTGATATTGCAGAAAAATGAAAATAAGTCTGCTTAATACAAGAAAACCGAAACGTCAGTCAGTACATAGAGTATAACGCGATCATTGGACGGAAGCAAAAGGGTTAATATGCCTGTGACTGGGCCGTAAAGCGTGCGGCCGAAAAGTAAGGCCGTTTAAAAATCGCGACGCCGTGGGAAATGATCCAGGCGACGGACTTACGATTTTGAAGTCCTGTGGACTTAATCTGCTGCGAAAAACAGGTAATGTGATTGGCTGGACGGGCGGAAAACCTGTGAGGGCTCCTGGACACAGCTACACCAAACGAAATCGCGGGTTTTTTGAAAAGCAAGATGGCGCCGTACGTGAACCGGAAGTGGATTCTCATGCAGCGCTGACCTCGAACGGTATGGAGCCAGGTAAGGGGTGTCCCTTAAGTAGGGAGAAGGTGAGTCATACGCCCCTCCCACAATTACAGGCCAAAAGGCCTTAATACATATATTATATATAAATATAATAAAACCAGCCATATATATTATATAAATATTACATAAACCTGATCCATATAAATGAACCATATGTTCAGATTGACACTTACATATAGTCAGACTTACACTTACATATACACAGTCAGACTTACACTTACACACAGTCAGACTTAAACACTTACATATACACACAGACTTACACTTACATATACACACAGTCAGACTTACTTACATACAGTGCAGATCGCATAGTACAGGTTTTTATCTATCATTAATGCAGGGGTTGACAGGGCAGCCGGGCTCCTGGTGTGACGGGCCCGGTCGCAGCTGTGACCCCTGCAACAATGACAGTTCCGCCACTGATACTGACACTGTTGCTCAGTGTATCATCCTTCTCATCAGATGCTGATGAGTAAATCATACTGTAGTATTTTGTTAGTAGCCATGGAACCATTGGTTACTTATCATTCCTGTCACCCGGTTGTACTCCTCCGGTGACCAACTCGCGGGTTTCTTATTTATTTTTATTTTTTTACATTAAAAAATTTCAAAATTATTTGAACTTCTCTATTTGTGTCAGTGTTGATATTCAGGTAAATCACCTCACACACTTACACAGTTCATGTTACCCTATTATTTTTACAGTGTTAAATCACTGTAAATGAGTACATCTTCCCTTTCCTTGTGGTTACTCAATGATGTATGTGCTGCACATGTATTTTGCTGCAGTACACTTTTTTGATGCATTGGCATGGTCATAGTTCCATATATGCACACATATTATTTTTTCACAAATATCATAATTCTTGATATTTGTACTGGAAATGATATTGTCACTAAAACTTGAAACAAGTCCAGAAGGTGAAAGGGAAATGACCTGAGGGCAGGGCCGGACTGGCCCACCGGGATACCGGGAAAAATCACGGTGGGCCGCCTGCCCCGGGGCTGCCTTGGCCAGTTAAAGTGAATCGGCGGCGGCCGCCACTTTAAGAGTTCGGCTGCTGCAACAAATGGTGGCAGCAGAAGAATTTCTTATAGTGGCGGTGGGCCACTTTAAGCAATTCGGCGGCTGTCGCTGCTTTAAGAGGTTTGCCTGCTGCAGCCGGATGTTGCAGCAGCAGTTCTGGCGGCGGGATGGGGAGCAGAGGAAGCAAGGTGAGTGAGACATAGACACTACAGGGGGAAGGGGAGGGGGTGAAAGACACTACAGGGGGAAGGGAAGGGGTGAAAGACACTACAGGGGGAAGGGGAGGGGGTGAAAGGCACTACAGGGAGAAGGGGGGTGAAAGACTACAGGGGGAAGGGGAGGGGGTGAAAGACACTACAGGGGGAAGGGGGGGTGAAAGACACTACAGGGGGAAGGGGGGGTGAAAGACTACAGGGGGAAGGGGAGGGGGTGAAAGACTACAGGGGGAAGGGGGTGAAAGACACTACAGGGGGAAGGGGGGAAGAGAGACACCACAGAAAGGACAGAGAGAGAGACGCCACAGAAAGGACAGAGAGAGAGACGCCACAGAAAGGACACAGAGAGAGAGATGCCACAGAAAGGACACACAGAGAGAGAGAAAGACGCCACAGAAAGGACAGAGAGAGAGAGACACCACAGAAAGGACAGAGAGAGAGAGACGCCACAGAAAGGACAGAGAGAGAGTGAGAGATGCCACAGAAAGGACAGAGAGAGAGAGAGAGACGCCACAGAAAGGACAGAGAGAGACAGACTACAGGATATGTCTCACACACTGCCCTTATATATAGCTCTGCACAGGGAAATTCATATAACTCTGTGTACATACTGGAGGTATATATTTTGCCCTAGGCAGGATTATATATCAGTCTTATCTATAAATAATACACTGTTCAGATGTGCTTTTTAAAATGCATGATTTTCCCTTCTATGAACAAAAAAATTATATTATGGGGCTGGTTTAAAAATGTTATGCGATGGGGCTGGTATACAAATTTTTTCCAGGGCTGGTTTTTGTTCCCAGTCCGGCCCTGTCTGAGGGGGAAGATGAGTAAGCATATTGAAATCAGCAGTTTCAATGTCGACTGGTGCTAACACCTTCATTGCAGCTTTTCACATATAGTTAATGGAACAAAAAGTCTTACAAAAGTCTCAATACATAAAATGGCTGTATCGGATACTCATGTTGAGATTTGAGATAACTGTCAAGTACAAAATAAGAGCTGGGCATCTGAGCTATTCATTATTAGCCAGAAAAATACATCAATTTGTTTGATATCATCCTTTTATAGTTCAATTCAATAAAGTATAAAATCCCAGATATATGGATAAAAGGATAGATTGTGATAGCACAATGTATAGTTTGACCATTCTTTTACAGTGTTAACCTTTACTATTTACCCAGGAACAGGTATCAATGCTTTTCTAGTTAAATAATATGTTTTATATTTCCCATAATCATATCACTCTCAACTTTGTGTTGTTCCTTCTCAGTAGGTGGAAGCATCATAATGACACCAGATATGAATTTAAAAATATGTCCAATGCATTATTATTGGTCAATTTAAACAAATCAAGCATAGTATGGGAATGATGGGCGTTCTTTATAGATAACAAATGTCATATTAGCATTTCTCATCTTACAACTGTTGTTACTCATTAGGATCTTGGGTTTTTTGGTAGCTTTAATCCTTTAAGAGAGACTTCTTTTAACATAATTAGATTGAAGCATGGCTTAGGATATCAACACTTCTAAGAAAAGCAGCAAACATATTCTGGAACGTAATTTTGACATAGGATATCAAAGGTGGTTGTGGAAGAAATCAAATAGACTGAAACATGTTGTAATGTTTTATTCAATTGAACAGCAAAGTTAGTCAACATTCAGCAAGAGCTGTTGGCTGAAATACTTGATAAATTAATTGGAATATTTTTCGTTGTGATGTCTAAATTCAGATTGCTTCAGAACACAAAACCAAATGATGGTCAATGAAATCACTTGTCTTCGCAAATTACATGGAGTAGAATCTTGCCATGTATCTGCCATCTCTAGTTTGAGCAATGCCGATAATGTTTTATCAGAGTTGTCATTAATCAATACAACCCACAAAAAGAATAAACTTTGATTGATTTTTTTCCAAACAGCACTCAATGCAAATTAGTATGGAAAACTACAATAAATGCTAAACCTATATATAAAAATGCTGAAGGTCTGGACTCATCAAAATGAAATAGGAATTTAAGCAGGTATATGCCATTAAGAGACTATTGAGTTTGAAAGTGTTCACCTGTTGTCACATCAGTTTTGCACAACATAAGATCTCTGCATGTGAGGATTTGGGCTGTTTGTAAGTAGTTGGCATTACCTCCCCATCGTTGAGCATCCAGTTTAAAGAGCATAGAAGGATTGACTCAACATAGACTGATTTGGCCCGAAATGGGTTCAGATCATGCAAGTTAGCCGAATTTCAGAAATTACTAGAATTCGAAGCATCAGAATTCAACTCTGATGCCCTCTAAAGTACACTCCGAAAAAATGTAAGGTACTTTTTATTCAAATGGACATGCCTACATATATGCCCTAATATAATTTCTGATACAAATATTAATTATTACAATATTTGTTTAAAAGATGTATGGACATATATGGAACTATGGTCATATCACAAAAACACCTGAAAAAAGTATTAAGCAGCAAAATATATGTGCAGCACAGACACCAATGTGTAACCACAATGAAAGGGAAGAAGTACTCATGTAGAATATTACTGTCACAGTTCTAGCCCATTTTTCTTCCTTTGGCTGATTTCCCATTCAGCCTCTAGTGGCCACTGTGTTTTTGTATGTCTTCTTCTCTCTTATTGTCAGCTGGCCTCGTTAAGTGCAGTTTAAAGGCAAAAGTCCTGAGGCTTATTCATAGGGTGTATTTCTTTCAGGTGAATATCTCTTTCTGTACCCTAATACTGTTTGGTTCCCTCCACTGTCATTCCAGTTCCAGTCCAGCGCCATGGCAGTGGTCTTCCATTCTCAGTTTGGCTTCAGCTACCAGTCCAGTCTCAATCTGGTCTCAGCTACCAGTTCAGTCTCAGTCAGGTTTCAGCTACTAGTCCAGTCTCAGTCTGGTCACAGTTATGCATTGTGGCGAGCAAACAGACCCCCCATAATGCCCTGCAACAAGGCTCACCCTAGTCAGCACCCTGATTGCATCAACAGGGCATGCCCCAGCACCTTTATTGCAGACCCAGAACATTGCATGCCCAGTACCCACACTGGACACCCAGGACTTACCCAAGCCAGCATCCAGATTTCATCCACTGGACATGTACCAGCACCCACATTGGACACTTAGTACACAAAAAATAACAAAAGAACTGAAGGCGATCCAACAGAAGAGGCAAAAAGAAGGCAAAAGGCATAGTCAGAAGCACAGCAGATCGAGGCTGGCTGCAAACAGACATGGTCAGAGACAGGCAAAAATCCACAAAATCATCACTCAGCTATGATGTTTCTGGCCCATGTCTAAGAATTAGATAATTAGAGAAAAAATGTAAGGAATTGATAAAAAGTATCTTTCATCAAAAAAATGTGGTTCTGAGCAAAAGAACATGAACAATGTTTCATTAACTTTTTCAATGTATACCTCATAATTCGATACCATCTTCTTCTTCCTTCAATTGACCAAAACATCTTCTCTTTAAAGAGTGTAGCACAGGCTATAAACAATATAACATATTAATTCTACCAATCTACCAATTCATGCTCCCTTTAAACGAGCAAGAAATATGTTTGCCTGTAAAATGAATAAATGAAACTACATGTCGTTTGTACACATATTTCATCTGGTACTTGTTTTGGCATGACTGTTCTCAAGAGCTTAGTCACATATTTCCAATTTTGGTTCTTATAAACAGCAATTCTCTGCTGTGGACTTTGAATTTTGAGTTCATTTCTTTAAAAGCTTTGAAAAAGTGGTATTCAGCAAAACAAGCAGCTGGATCATTTTCTACAGAAAGACATGTGAGTAGATTTTGAACACTTCAGGCTTTCTACTTTTAGGATATATAATTATTTATAGCTATTTTTATTCTATAGGGGCTTTGTACTTAGCAAAAATGTTGTGAACATCTTGAGTTGGAAACTAAAAACTGTATCTGTAAAGATTATTGCCAGAGACGAGGAAGTGGGATTGAACTCTTACAAATATCACTGATTCAAATGATTATGAGGTGTCTTTGGATCATTGTGCTCCAGTATTAAATATAAACTCTACGTCCAATTAGTTATTTTTACCGCAGCATGTCAGTTATATTACGGATAGATCTAATTTTCTAACTCGTGTGACATGAGGGAGAAAGAGAGAGTAGTTGCTGTATAATCAACTGTTCAATGAGCTAGATTCTATTACCTGTGACAAATGAGATTGCATTTATTTCCCAAGTATCTCCATACGGTGCAACAGAACATTTTAAGGAAAAGAAACAAGGATACATTATCAGAAATAATAAAGACTTGCCCTATGCTTTGTATTAAATTATGGTAATGGATGTAGAAAAAGCTATCAAGTTCTGGCTCTGGGTGCGTTTGGGTGTCTTGTGCTACTGCCCTGATATTACAGCCTCATTCATCTGATGCACCATGGTAACATTTGTATGTATTGCTTTTATTATTGTTTCAGTGGGTATATGGTTATATGGATATAACATTAAAGACATGGATATATGGATGTCTCTTCACTAACCTTTGATCAGACAGAAGTCCACTTTGCTTTTGCAAAGACTGGTGGAAATATGTGATGGATTATGCAGTTTGTGCACCATTCAAATACTGTTTTACTCCAGCCTTCTGTCTGGCTAAAACTGATTTTTGTGTTTAGTTTCTCTTTAATTCACCTTCACATTAGCCGTAGGAAAATTAACTATAAATGTAATTAAATATACATAATACATAAAATAATAGATGGTTAAGTAACTTAATTCCACTTGTAAACCCCCTAAAACTAAACTGGACTTGCTATCTTGTGAAGGCCGGATAAAAAGAGTTTCCTAGGGAGATATATGTATTTCAAAGGGCATAAAGTTCACTGTAGTATATTAATGTACATTATTATGAGGTAGACATACCTCCCAACGTTACCCCCTGGTGAATTGGGACACGGGGGGGGGGGAGTCTGGAAGGGGTGGGGCACAGAGGCAGAGTCTGGGGGCTGTGCATGTCTAGCAAGCATTCTTTGGTGTCTGGGACACTGGAGAATGTGAACAGGACCTCGGGATTGCGGTCCTGAGTCCCGCTGTTCAACTGAGCTCTACCTCTGTCCCGAAAAGCCAGTGGAAGGATTTTTTTTGCTACTCGAAAGTGCTTATTGGTGCCCCCCCCAATCCCATGACTCTTCCTCTCCCCCCTTCTCCCTTATCTATCCTCCCTCTCCCCATATCTCTTTCCCTAACCCCATTTCTCTTATCTCTCCCTCCTCATATCTCTTTCCCTCCCCGTATCTCTGTTCTCACCCCCTCTCATCTGTTTTGTCTCCCTTTTCCTGTTCTTTTCCTCTCCCCATCTGTTCTCACTCCCTCCTCCCCATCTCGGTTCTCTCCCCCTCCTACTCCCATCTCTTTTCTCTATCCATTTCTGTTCTCTCCTCCTCTTCCTCCGTTCTCTTCCCATCTCTCTCCATTCTCCCCATCTCTGTTCTCTCCCCCTCCTTCCCCCATCTCTGTTCTCTCTCCATCATACCCCATCTCTGTTCTCTCTCCATCATACCCCATCTCTGTTCTCTCTCCCATTTCTGTTCTCTCCCCCACTTCCTCCATTCTCTCCCCCTCCTACCCCCATTTCTGTTCTCTCCCCCTCCTACACCCATCTCTGTTCTCTCCCCCTCTCCCTCTGTTCTACCCCATTTTTGTTTTCTCCCTCTCCTCTCCCCTTCCACACCATCTCTGTTCTCTCCCCCCTCCCCTCGTCTCTCCCCTTCCACCCCATCTCTGTTCTCTGTTAACCCCCCCCTTCTCCCTTTCATTTTAATCCACAGTATCAATTAAAATGTATAACTTTTATCTTGCTTTTCACCTTTGTTTGGCTGCATGTGAATACCATTCTCTAGCACTTTCCACTTTGTTATGCAGACCAGCAAAACCATTACATTAAAGATTTGCGTACACATGGCTGGATACCAATCTCTCATGCTTAGATCCCTGTCTTTCTTTTGGTATTTATACTTACAACCTATAATCCAAATTTCATCCTAGAGTTGGTACACAAGCAAATTTTGTCTATAACCCCCTGTGAAAACAGCTTGTAGATCAAATGTTAATAACAGTCATAGACTATGGGCTCCACAACGTACTTACCTATATAAATATGTATATTTGTTTTAAATAATGGAATGTGTTTCATCATTCTGGACTTGAAAATGAGAAGTCTCAATGTATTTTTCCAGTAAAACATGTTATAAATAAATACATTCAATGACAAATAGCTCAAAGCACAGAATTGATGTGATTATATACTCAAAATATAGAATCAATGAGCATATAGATAAAAATTAAAACTAGAGCAATAAGCATAAACATGCTATTGGTTTCCCTGCTCATTTTTCCATTTGTAGAATTCCATTTGCAGCAGAATTGCCTTTGTATCTACTAAGATAATACTACTACATGTGGCCCATAAAGCATGTGGGTGCCATACAGTTCAGTAATCGTAAATTTCGTCTAGATAACTAAGTATCTATGTTTGAAAATATACAATATGCAGTAGTTTGTTTTTTTTAGCCAGTAATGGCCTAGTTGACCCCTTTCACCATCTCTGCCATATGTGTGTGAGACTACGAAAAGTGAACATAGCCAGTCTGTGACTTGCACATTTATATATCAGATATATATTTTGAATATTTCTGAAGATATGGTGAATGGATAATATTTACAACATTATGTAGAGACATTGGCCACAACACAACAAACAGAAATTAATGTCATTAGTGTAAAATATGACTATAATCATGTGGATTAATCCTACCCAAATGGTTTAAATTATGACAGTGGATTTCTTCTAGGAAATATAAACATCTTAATGAGTTATACACATGGAACAAGCTTTTTGTACTTTTATATAAGGGATTATTGGTCCCTGGGATTATACATATTGTTTTTAACATTAGCATTTCAATATCTTCCATATCTGGCCTGCTGCCACAAAACATACCACGCAAAAGTGCTTATTCAAAAAGATGAACCATATTTAAAATTAATAGAATTCCATTTGATTAACTTTATGTACATCTAGATTTTTGCAGAGCACAAAATAAAGGAATCCTTATCCACACTGCAATCAGTTGTGATTGTGTATAATAGTTGTATAGCTTCCGAAACAGAGTACAAGATGTACAAGATGTCATCATCTATCTTTATAAATATATATTCCCCTATGGGTGATACATGCTGTCACAAAACCTGAACTATTAAACCTTGAACTTTGATAGTAGATGTTTCCACCTCTAGGCCTTCTGATCCTGCCTGAATTAGTTGGTCATCACTTGGGTGAATTCTCCATCTATTGCAAATGATTAGTAACAGGCTATCTCAATATATTTACTAAACTTTCCTCATATACCTAATTCATAGACACCTAATATTTGGGTTTTTTTCCCTTGTTTTCTTTTGAAGTTTGTATAACATTCCAAAAATTAATAAAATATTGGAACAGCTGGATTTAATAAAAAGCACAAAAAAGCATCTTAACAATATGCATTGGATGTTATCTTAATATGTTAGAAAAAACAAGAGAGAGAGTAGGCTAGAAATATGTAACTATATAAATAGAATTAACATAGTAAGTGAAGAGAGTATAACTACAAAACACAAAATCTACAAATACATGAGTACAGCGTCTTACATGGTCTTAAATTATAGGGTTAGATCACAACAAAAGTAACATAAAAATTACTACCTTACTGTGAGAATAGTGGATGCATGGAATGACTGGGAGAGTTTAATACAGTGGAGGGAGTTTGAGAGTCCATGGTATTAGCATACAACTATCCTGAAAATGGGGTAAGACTAGAGTTGAGCGGACACCTGGATGTTCGGGTTCGAGAGGTTCGACCGAACTTCGAAAAAAAAGTCTGGGTCCGTGCACGAACTTGACCCCGAACCCGAACCTCATTGAAGTCAATGGGGACACGGACTTTTGGCCACTAAAATGCCTCTAAAATAGTCATGGAAAGGGCTAGAGGGCTGCAAAAGGAATTAAAATGTGGGTAAGAGTAGGACAAGTGCCCTGCAAACAAATATGGATAGGGAAATAACTTAAAAAAACATAAAATACATACAAATTAAAAAATACTGTACTATTTACCACCCAAAACTATTAGAATTTTTCAAAGTGTGCTGTAAGCACAGTATTTGACGGTTCTATTTTACTCTCAGATGCAATACATGTAATGCTATTGCTATTCTATAAACCGAAATATAGTCCCCATTCATAAGAATAGGTCAATTGACCTATTCTTACGAATGGGTACTCTATTTCGGTTGATAGAATAGCAATAGCATTACATGTATTCCATAAACCGAAAGTCTAAAAACTGAAAGACATTCGGTTTATAGACTTTTGTTTTATAGAATACATTTAATGCTATTGCTATTTTATAAAAAGAAAGTCTATAAACAGAATGTCTTTCGGTTTATAGAAATTCTTATGAATGGGGACTCTAGTTCGGTTTATAGAAAGCCAATAGTATTACATGTTACATTTCAGCTTATAGAATACATGTAATGCTATTGGCTATTCTATAAACCGAAAGTCTATAAACCGAATGACTTTCGGTTTAAAGACTTTCGGTTTATAGCCAAACCTCGAACTCCAACACGGACATACAGTGAAATGTCCGGGTTCGGGTTCGTGGCACGGACACCGTAATGTCCGGTACGAACCCGAACAGTGCGGTTCGGGTTCGCTCAACACTAGGTAAGACCAATTATCAAATAAGGTATCAACAGGTAGAAATATAGGCAGACTAGATGAGCCAAAATGTTTTCATTTGTTGACACCGTCTGTTTCTTCTGCTACTGATAAGCAAAAAAAAGACATGCATTGGATATTCCCATGCTTGTCCATAGAGAAGATGCACTGCATATGTTGTATCTACATCATACATGTGTATCACCATCTTCATGCATTTATGCTGCATCACCTATGGTCATGCAAAAACTATACATACTTGAACAAAAATACGCACACAATGTTCATCCCCTGAAAACATGAAATGCATTTGTTCCTTTATATTCTTTGAGATTGTCAGTTAACTTGCTAGACGCCTAAGTATACAATAGTTGTATTACAAGAATTGGGAATTTTTGTGCCACATATAATGTGCCTCTTAGAATGGAGCATAAGTATATTATACATTATATTTGCTGCACAGGCTTCATGCATGTATCAAATATTGCAGACTGGTGCAGCTGATTGGTTGTCATCAGAGGTGTGCTAAATGGTATTTACACCTAGCTTTGCTTCTTAGAGCTTTAAAGCTGCATTTACAGGGAAGAGTAGGCTATTAAAATGTAGGATGCTCTGATGAATCATTTGATGGTTCAATACAGGTTCATGTATCAGCAAACACAGGCCTTGTATACGCAGGTAATAGCATATGTTTAACAGTGATAAAAAAAAACACACTGTGGACTGTAGCTGGGTAGATTGGAAATAATAACTAGGGGCAATGATATATAAACACAGTTTTACAGCAGCTGACATATGGGGATTTATTGAAATCATCTGCAGTGTTACAAATAATGCCAATATTATGAAATATTATGTTGTTCTATCGCTGCAGATTATTTTTTAGGGACATTTCATAAGGTTAACATTGTAACATGCCTTTGAGGAAATGCTAATAAGAAATCCTCTTACCTGTTTCAACAGTCTTGTGACCAAACAAAAGAAAATCATCTTGCAACCCATTAGCAGTTTAAACCCTGCATTCTGCACTACCAACAAATACAGCAGATTTCCAGTGAGACATTAGATGATGTCTATTTCTTCACTTTAATAAAATGTTTTTTTTTTCCAATCTAGTGTCTTAACTGTTTGAAGCATCTTTATATATAAATAAACAAATCAGAAAATTCAACATTTTAATATTATGTCAGTATTGCTGCCAAAAGATATGACTAATGGATTGTGAAACTGGCCTGCAAATGTAATGCACATTTTAATAGCAAGATGTGCTTGCATGATATTGTGAGCAGTGTCATTCTATTTTAGAATTCTCCTCTCTTCGCTGCTTTATGGTTTAATATTAACTATCTGTATGAAGTGATGTAGAATTAATGCATTCCTGTATTGAGGGGAGTATGCACCACCATGTGGTCATGACTGGTACTTCTATGGACTATCTATTTTTTGCCAAACAGAATTAAAGTATGCATAATCCATTGCTAGAATTTTGTACAGAAAAACATAAAGGCTAAATACTAATTTGTTAAATGTTGAAAGCAAAATACACAATTGCATTACATATGAAAAAAAAACATGAAGGAACTGTCACCTGAAAATGTCTACATAATTTAGTAACTTTAATGTGTAAGTTGGATTGTTTTCAGCGTGGAGGTAGCCACATTGGAATTGTATAATACCCACTAGACATGTGCAAAACTAAAATTTTCATTTCTTTTTCGTCCAAAATGTTCATTACTGCATTCGTTTCAGACGAAATTCGTTCATTATTTTCGTTTCATTTTATTCGTTCGTACGAATCAATTGACCTACACATTCCATAAACCAAAAGTCTATAAACCGAACTATTAGTGTTTAAAAAAAGAATCTGCTGCCAGCATAAGAACCTGTGATTAAACCCTTGTGCTGTATGTCTGTATAGGACCAATGACCTGGTAAAACAGAGCTAACAATGCTAAACACTAGGTAAATAAGTTGCAAAAATTCTACTTGATGATGGAAAGTGTCTAATGGAAAGTCCAGCGTAAGTACTACACTGATGTGCAATTATTTGTAATGCCTCTGACAATCAGATGATTAAGATATAAACATTATGGTTGAGGAACTCATTGCCAGCTTTGAAATGATCATTCTTACATACTCTATTTGTATTATGCAGTTGCAAAGTGCCCAGGTCCAATGAAGCTACATATTGTTACATACTTCAATATCCATTAAGGACAGAGATCGGCAATGTGTCCATGCAATGTTACCAGTATCCATAGCAAGGTCACTGAGAGTCCATAGCAGAGCAAATGTCCACCATGAACAATGTTGATGCCTACCCCTACTAAGGTAAGTGATGTCCATTTTGGGGCTACCCTATTCCCTTAAGTTTTAACTAATGTCATTATTTGACCTTCACTGCAACTATAAGAAATAATTTGAATATGTATTGTCTTAATTCTGCAAAAGTGCAATGATTTCTGTCAAGTAAAGCTTCCATGATAGCGGATTATAATAACCTTCCATGTTATGGTGATGAGAAAAGAATCCTCAGTTCAGAGGTTGTGATTTACTATTGTCAACACAGAGAAATGACATTCTCTGAGAGTGAGAAAAATACAGATGCTTACAAATGAGGCATTTTACATAAAATCTCATTGAGAGAACATCAGAGGGAAACATCAAACATTTCACATTGCGCTGGCACTAGATTATATTGCATGAGATCAGTGACGTGTAATGTCTTCAAATGATTCTTTTTTGAGTTGTAAATCGCTTGCAGTCCAATTTTTTCTTCATCTGCCTGCAAATGTCACACCTAGTTTATGGATTTTTCCCCACATACAACATTCAACGTTTGAGGAATTTTGCAATCTACGGCAGACTAAAAAATATTAAAAATAACCTCACTTTATATTCATTTAAATGTCTGTGCTTTCATCTATTGATACTGTGAAAGCAAGCTGCCTGTTAAATAGATAGCACTGGAATTGTCTGGGCAGGAAGAGAAGGGTTAATGTAGTTATGGGACAAGGTTGTGACAGCACAGGCCGCAAATGCGCAGCTTACATCCCTTCTCATCTGAGAGTGAAAATGGTGTGATTTTATTGGTTCATTTGGTTTGTGTGACAGGCAGAGTTCCATGTATGGATGTGTGCAGAGTTCTATTAGCTCCTTCTTTACCCCCTTTATTTACATGTGCCATTCCTTTATTTGAGGGCATTTTGCCCTCTGGTACTCACTAGTTCCGGTAACCAGATACAAGTAGGGTTGCCACCTTTTCTTAAAAAAAATACCGGCATTGGTACTGTCTCCATAGACTTAACATTGGCCTGATGCCAATATTTTACCGGCCTGCCGGTAAAATACCGGCCAGGTGGCAATCCTAGATACAAGATCTGTACTTCTATAGGTGCTCCAGCAGCCGGATCTGGTTGTTTATAGTTATGCATATGTATATCCTGTATTTCCTCGATTCTAAGATTTTTTACCCCGATTTTAATAGCTCTGGGAAAGGGACATTTGGCAGCTAAATTTGGCTACCGAGTGTAAGACTCAATTTTCGTCTCGGAAGCTCAATTTTGCTTTCCGGCAATCCGAAATTGACCTTTCGGTTGATGTAAGGAGGAAGAGTTTCGGCGTTGGATGACGTATGATTCTGTTGCAGGTAAGTTGAACTGTTTTAACTATTTTGCCGATTCAAAGACGTTTTTCCACGATGCACCCCTAAAAAGGGGGCTATATGGGAGAAATGTTTCGTTTACTGGAGATTACATAAAAGTGTATATTAAAGTGGCTCTGTCCAAAGAAAAAAAAAGTATATTAAACTCCTGCAAGTTAGTTTTTAAAAAAACAAACTGAAAACAAGCTAGGTGGAGCTTGTCGTCTGGGAAGTTACATTTTTGCAGGAGATTCCCAAGAGTGATCTTTGTATTGACCTTGAATATACTTGTAAATGATAATCAATAGTTGGCCACAAAGGTATCTTTCCTCCAGATAAAATTATCCCAATTTGGACAGGTGGAGAATTTTAAGAGTTGTATTCTAAAAACAACTGAAGAGACTGTGTTGAATGCCTAGTCAAAATATATTATTACATTGGAGATATGTTTTACTTAAGCATAATTCACAATCCAAAATTATTTTTGAGGTGGACTGAAAAAAAGTATTTCATTGCTGAATCACAAGGGGGCGCCCTGGAGCACTGATTGTTCACTGTAGCACACTCCCAGTTTTCAAAGCACAGAAGCCCCTTTGTTGCGTATATACTTTTACTGGTAATAACATGCCATGTGCTAATGAGATAATGCAAATAGAGTAGTGCTTATACTAAACATCAACAATCATAATAACTAGATAGCTAATGTGGTTTATCCAGAAAAATTAGAAAAACTAATTTGGCTGTCATTTTTACCTGAAATTCCTTGCTGACCAGATATTATTCAGGCAGATGAGGGCTGGCATCGTTTTGCCCAAGGGACGAAATCAATTTAGTAGCCCATGGTGCAACTCCATCAGCTCACTCGTTATTATCATAGGTAGACATAGATAGATAGGTTGACTGACAAAAAAGGTATAGGGATTGGTAATTGGGGGCAAGAGTTGGGAATCATGCAGTTCCTCTCTATGCTCTGTACCAAGAGATATGTAAATTGTTGGAGTTATACAAAGAAATGTTAATGTAATGTAGTTACTTTTCCAGCATATACTTCTCTGTGTAAAAAACAATTTCAACTTTTTGCCAGCGTGCCTCTGCAGTCTTTAATCACTTTTGTTAAAGTGTGGTTCACCAAGGAGAATTGGAGCATATATATCTCTAAATAATTTAAAAAAACAAACAAATGATTTGCTATCTGAACATATACCCAGACACATTTAATACATTAACCCTGTATATCAAATATGTGCTGTGTTTCATCCACAGTGCTAACGCCCAAACTCCTGATCATCTTAATATTATTACATAGCTAATTAGGTTGAAAAAAGGACATGTAGTCCATTAAATTCAACCCTTTAATATATTATATATATATATTTATATATATATATATACCATTATAAAATGGTTTCCTTTAGTAATCACTAGACTTTAAAAAATGAATCAGCATTGTTCACAATTGCATCAACTGACTGTTACAACCCTTTTCTCCAGCGTGATGCTCTTATGCATCATACTGAAACACCTGAGCCTTAGGCAAAGTGCCTACATAGGGAAAATGCTTTATATACACATCTGTTTCTCTCCTGACTCGTGATGAATTGCTTTCTTTATGTTTGGGGGAAAGCAGATCTTACGATTAAATAAGCCACAAATACACATAGAATAATGTCACCAGAATAAATAGGGAACATTTTTATATTAGTCATTGCCCCAACAAAATATTGATGAAACCAGGCCAAGATCAGCTCTGTTTATCTCTCTTCTGAGCTAAGTAGGTTTGAAAAATATGACTGAGGAGGATACATGGACATTTGTTTAGCTAGGTAATCTGAAAAGAATTTCAACAGATTCCAAAACAATGTCTGAGACTGAAAACGGTTTCATACATTAAGTTATAAGAGTGAAAACAATAATGTATTAAATATATTTTGATCAAATACACACAATCAGCGATAACAGGTCAGAATGGTTAAAATTCTTATGACAATTCTTTTTTCTCGATATTCTAAATGTTTCCTGTTGCTGGCTCCTAAAGCATTTTGATTGTTTTAAATAGTACATTATAGAAATACTTTTTCTTTGGCTGACATCTGAATTGGTCTGTTTGAATCATAAGGTCTAAAAGTTTATGTCTAGCCTGGAGTTAGCACATACATGGAGACAATGGCATATTACATAAGTGATGGCTAACCTGCAATATCACTGTTGGTGGGTCTCATGGCGCTCAGCCAGACTTGGGAACTCTTATCCATAACAACTGATAAGTGATGACTGGTATGTTGTTTGTAAAAACAAAAAAGAACTATATTCTAATTAACATTATTTGGATCAGAGGTATATCAGTGAAGAGTGGCACAGGTGCGGACGCTTCAGGATACAACCAATCAATAAGTGCCATCTGGTAAGAATACGCCTGGTGATAATGATTCTACTAAGCCTATAAGAGGGGAATGCATGCCCACTAGTGGTAGGGGGTTTATCCATAGGGGTGTGTGACTATATGGAGATGGCAGGGGGAAGTGCCATCCCAGATACCAATTAAATTAGGCATGCCACTAATATGGATAGCTGTGGGGTCGGAGTTGTGGGAGAAGTAAGTATGGTATATCACTTAATGATTCCAGGTGCTCAGGAACAGTGAACAGCCGACCAAGCTGCAGATTCGCTAACGAACATGAGGAAATACACCGGCACTCCTGAATCCAGTGCAAGAAATATATTTAATGGAGGTATAAAGTGCACACGAACATAGGGATACAGTGTTTACGCGTTTCAGTGATAAAAAATGTGCATGAAGAAATGTTTTTAACAAAGGCAGTATGGAGTTACAGTGCTGTCAGCTGGGTGTTTTGTTTTTCATGCATTGATTTAGCAAGCTGTATGCAATAACAGCACAATGATATTCTGCCACTGCCACCTTAATGGCAACATAGATGATAAGCTAAAAGGTTTGTGATTCGATTCAGCTTCAGCCCTGACTTACAGAACAATACAACTTGAAGAGAGCAGAGTGAGTGAAATAGATAAATTGGTTGCTTGAAAAGATCAATCAAATCTGGGGGATAAAGTCAAGAAAATAAAATTAAATATGCGATGTACATGAAATGAAGGAATGCGATACAGAAAGCTGGTTTAATGAAATGCTAAAAAGATTGCTTAAGATTGTGCTAGCCACTCCAAGATTGACACAATAAGAAAGGAAGGAGAGGCATTTACTAAGCTGTGAAAAGTCAGACTTCTCCATTTGATAAATTGTATGAAAATTGATTTAAAATTAACCAACAGCAGTCTGATTTAGTTTATTATTATCATTTAGTATAATTTAAGTTTGTTTATATCTTTGTTTTGCACTGTTGTATCTAGTACATATAGTTCTTAGGCAGTATCAAATTATTCACACCCTGTAACTGCAGCTGCATTCTAGTGTACAGCTATCACAGACCATAATTTGGGAATTTTTGTTTAGTTTAACGAACCAAGCTTAAGGATCTATGGCCAACTCTTTCATTTATAAAATCAGCCACCCATCTAGCAGATTATTATGGGGCATGAGAAATATATCTTGCATTAATCGTTCAGCTTCCATTTGTCCTAAATATTTTTTTTGTTTTGTTATTATTAGCAAATACTGTATTTGCTCGATTATAAGACGACCCTGATTATAAGACAACCCCCCAAACTTTGTATATTCCTTTAGGAAAAAAACTAAAAGCCTGAATATAAGACTGCCCTTTAGGAAAAAAAAAGTTTAACTTGTATATATGTAAATTGCTTTTTAATATTTAATAAAAAATGTATATTATACAGATGCATTTCTTGTTTTTATTTCTTTGCGGCCTCTCTCCCCCCAACCCCCCCCCCCAGCGTTGTCTCTATCTCCCCCCTCCCTCCCAACTAATCTCTCTCTATCTCCCCCCCAACTAATCTCTCTCTATCTCCCCCCCCTCCCTCCCCTAGTCTCTCTCTATCTCCCCCCTCCCTCCCCTAGTCTCTCTCTATCTCCCCCCTCCCTCCCCTAGTCTCTCTCTATCTCCCCCCTCCCTCCCCTAGTCTCTCTCTATCTCCCCCCTCCCTCCCCTAGTCTCTCTCTATCTCCCCCCTCCCCTTGATTATTTACCTGGTGGCTAGTGGGGGCAGCCGGGGGATGTCTGCACGATACGTGCAGACATCCTCCATGCTGCCCGACACGGCAGTCTATTATGACCGACAGCTGGACCGTCATAATAGACTGCCGTGTCGGGCAGCATGGAGGATATCTGCACATATCGTGCAGACATCCCCCAGCTGCCCGATTCTCCCTGGTGGCTAGTGGGGCAGCAGAGGATGTCTGCGCGATGAGCGACGACTCCCCTGCTGCCGCCCGGGCATGATCGCCGGGACTTCTGTGACGAAAGCGGAAGTACCCGGCTTCTTCATAGAAGCCCCGGCGGTCGTGCCGGGCGGAAGCAGCGGAGTCTGCGCTCATCGCGCAAACATCCCCTGCTGTTAGAGAGGGGGATCCAGGTCCCCTGCAGCTCTTCTGGGGACCTGGATCCCTGTTTTATAATCTGACCTCAATTTGAGGTCAGATTATAAGACGACCTCGAATGTAAGACGAGGGGGATTTTTCAGAGCATTTGCTCTGAAAAAAACCTCGTCTTATATTCGAGCAAATACGGTAGTATTTAGATTACAGCTGATGTTTACACTGAACCTCTGAATATCATAGGGTTATTGACATAGAGCAATTCTGAGTGGAACGATTAGTAGGAAGATTTAACAGGTGTCCATGGTTATTTCGGCGCAATTAGTATTTTTCCTCAGAATTGTTCCTCATACCACCTACATTTGTTCCACAGGGACAGAACATATACAGCAATTATTTGGACCTAACTATGAAAGTCTTGTGGATCTCTCCATTCCATTGTAATCAATTTGGGAGAGGTAACATGGGAAACCGCTTGTATTAAACTATCTTTCTAACAATACATGTAATTGTTTTTTGTAATTTTCAATGCACATTTAATTATTAGACTCATGTGCAACTGATGTCCTGCAGGAACAGAAGTGTCTACGTTAAATCAGGGCTTGACAAACTACAGGTGCCAGGTCGCCATGGTAACCAATAAATTAGGCCTGGTACTTGCACCCTCTACTTGGTGTCCCATCACCTCTGGGATCCATGGGCCTTTTTTTGTTCTTGCACTCAGCACGAGGGGGCAGTATGTGTCACGTGACAACCCGGTGCTCAGCAGGATGGGATTGGCCGATGGTCTGTGCCTGGCAGACCAAGAGGAAATGGAAGTGATCACCTCCCCTGCAATCAAGCAAAGAAGCAGGGATGAGGACACTTTGAAACAAAAGGCTCACTTGTCACGGTCTGTATGTCAATGTGTCTCTATCTGTCCATGTATATGTCTTTTTGACTGTCTGTGTCTGTCTATGTGATCGTCTGTGATTTTCTGTGTATGTAAGTGGAGCTGGCTCTGTGATTGTCTGTGATTTTCTGTGCCTGTAAGTGGAACTGTGTGTCTGACAGTCTGTGAGTGTATGTGTGTAGATGATTGTGTGTATTTTTGCATGATTGTGTGTATGTGTGGTTGTCTGGCTCCTAGATTTTTTTGCTGGCTCCTAAAACAAAATAAAATTTTTCATATTCTTTAAATCCTAGGAATTATCTGGTGCAGACCAAGTTAGCATTTTCTGGGGGATACCAATTCTAATACCAATATGGATCATGATGCTCATCTTCAAAATGTTTTAACATTATCGTTAATTTGAACATAATGATAAAAAAAATGGACTTCGGTTTCTTTTGTGTAAAGCTTGTGTTACTCAAGGATGTGGGAGTGTTTTGAAATATTATGCTTTGAGGAAAGGTAAAAAAACTAGTTCTCTCTAAGGAAAACTATGATGTTGACACAAGGTGTTGAAATTACCAGCCGACTGTATAAAAATGATTTCAAATTTCATTTGGAGTTATTGTTGGTCTGACCGAGGAGGAAGATGAAGTCCATAACTCTGTGTCTTCTAGTAGGCTTCATGCAACATCGCCTTGTGTACTCTACACTACTACTTGATGTAAGTTAAATCACTCTATATTATTGATCTTTTCAACTGGTGAATCATTTCTTAATTATAGATATTTTTGAAAAGGTTCAGAAAGGTGTTTGTGAATAGTAAGGTTATACACGGCATGTTCTTTGTGTACTCAAAGGATTAACATTTTTGTATTTCCACTTGACATCTTGTTATTTCTATTACATTTCTAAATAGCATTATTGTCTTTTTTTCTACTTTACATTGCAAACATCAGGCATTATTAGTTGAGTTTGGAAATATAGGTGAATTAGCAAATTCTGTTTTAGCTCTGCTTTTCATGTTTGATATTTACAGTTTACTTGCACTTCACTTATCAGTCCACTTTTAGTAATTAGACCTACACCGTACTTATTATTAATTGCTTGTGTAGTAAGAAAAGGTCCTGGTAAGCTAAGCAAGACATTGGATAGTCTATGATTTGTATCTTTAAGAACATAGTCAAATAAATCACTGTAAGGTAAGACTTTGGTACATTATTTTGAAGTAGGCATTGTTTGTTTAAAAAAAAAAGCCAGTTAGTAGATTTTTTCACCCCGTGTATCAAGGATCACCTCTAAAATCATTTGCTGTAGGGTACGTGAGGAGGATCTTTTAAAGTCAGATAACCTGAATACTGAAGGTACCGCTGTAACCTTGTGATAATCCAGGGAAAACATACATATTTACTACTAATAGCAACTGAATCTTTGCTACTAATAACAGTACTACTAGTAACAGTTGAAACCAAAACAATATCAGCAAACACTGCACATTATTTGTATATAAATAAACAAACCTACTTGGTATTAACACTTACACATTAATTTGCATCTCCAATATAAGAGTAGGAGGTAAAGCAGCTGCAGAGCACCTGCTGCTTTTTATTTTCCTTTTGCAGACTAGCTAACATACATTACAATGAAACCATGCCTTTAAATGAAGATGCATCATCTGTTTTTGTATTTGCTCCACACACAATGAGCCTTTTTCCATTTTTTTATTGTACTGCTGTAAAATACACAGAGCACAAAAAGGGAGTTACAGACAAAATTAGACATATTCAGACTAAAACAAAGTGTAGGCAACTATGCTGATGACTGGTCTCATGTTTGCAAGCCAAATTCAGAGTTCTAAAATAAAAAATCGTTCCTTTGTATTTGTATCTCTTGTACTGTGGTTTAGTACACATTAAACATTTATTTCTCGTTTGCATTGCTGTGACTTTTCACTACGTTTTAGGATTTTTCTAAAGAATTTCACCTTTATATAATGTCTCCTGTGTACCCACTGTTAATGCGCTCATTGTCCACTCCCCTCAAATCATCAGTTTCTTTAATAACATACATATAGCTTGCTTCCTGCATACCTGTCAAGTTTAACAAGATCACTCTCATTACTCTTAAGTTATCCAGCCATACACAAATAGTACAGCTCCCATAATTCCATAGTAATCCAAACATCGATGGTGGAACAATGTAACTTCCCTAACAATATATTTAGCAATATAGACAGGGTGGTACAGTGGTGTTCCTAATCAGTGTATAGTCAGCCAGATGTTAATGGTGTTAGCTGAGCATCATGGGAGACATTTGGCAGGCTTGACATAAGGGAAACATCAGCTGCCTGGGGAAAGGAGGGGGAGAGAGAACAGGTAGGGGGAAGGAGAGGGAGAGAGAACAGAGATATGGGATTAGGGGGAGAAAGAACAGATATGGGGGATGAGGGGATAAAGAAAAGATATGTAGTAGGAAGGGGAGAGAGAGAACAGATATGGGGAAGGAGGGGAGAGAGAACAGATATGGGGAAGGAGGGGGAGAGAGAACAGATATGGGGACAGGAGGGAGAGATAATCGATATTAGGGGAAGGAGAGATAACAGATACGGGGGGATAAAACATATGGGAAGGGGAAAGAGCTAACACAGGTAAGAGACATAAAATGTAAGGGTTGGAGAGAGACATACATGGCAAGGAAGAGGAAAAAGACAAACATGGTAGGGAAAGAGACATACATGGAGTGAAAGGAAAGAGAAAGGTATGTGGAGGGAGAGGGGACAGACAGACATGAGGGTAGAGAGGAGGGGGTGCCACAGAGGTGGCCCGCACAGGGCGCCTGAATACATAAGGCTGGCCCTGGGTATATGGATGAGTTAATAGGTAGATGGAGCAAGTTTAGCTCTGGCAACATAGAACATTGGTTTATACAAGCATTTCATACTGTATTTGTATATCCAAACACATCACCAAATATAATCTTGTACATTTAATGGGAAAATAAATAAATATCTTGAAGTATTATACAGTTGAATAAATGGAAACAACTTTGAAACCAAAATAATTTTCAAAAATAGTTATACAATATTAACTGAACAAAATATTAAACCCCCATGTAATGATTCATACATCTTGGGATCAATGTATTACTAATTATTTGTAATACTGCTAGTTCCAGTGACAATTAAATAAAAATTGCTTTCTTCTCCACAAAGAGATATTACTTGGCAAGTTAAACCCCATAAACTGGTGTGTTAGTTTTCTCCAGAAATAGACTGCCATTGGACATAGCATTTAGTTGTAGGCACCATGCATTTCCTGAAATGGGCTATTATATTTTGTATCCCAAAATAGGATCTGGCCTTTAATAATCTTGCTTATTTTTAGTAGCATTTGCTATTTTATATGCTGTTAACATTTTCCATTGTGATCTTGCAAATTAAGAATTATAGGTGACCTAAAAATATATCGTTAATGAGGCATTTTTTTTTTTTGTTTTCTTTTCAGAGATCTGAAATACCAAGAAAAGCCATAACAGATAATTTGGATTCCAGTGAGAAGTTGCCAACTTCAATGGTATATCTTTATTGAAATCTTGCTTTCATTGCACATTATATACTCTCTCAAATAAACATGAAAGTCCTCTAAAAATAAATTTCAGGTACTCCCTTGAACTAACCCTATTTCTAACTCATCACTGCTTTATTTTTTTAAGGTCAATGACTGCTATTAAGTTGGGTAATAATATATATTATTCATCTGTCAGTATGGTTATTTCTGAGCCGAGCATGCTCAAAATGTAAGTAGTTATTTTAAAGCAGAGCACTATATACAATCTAGTTCTTTACCTTAGATAAATTATACTTAGCAGAAATAATTGTGGTTGTATACAGTACAGTTATCAATGGTTGATAACATAGGGTGGAAAATAGGTAAGTGTTTAACATTTGGCAACAGAGTCTTGACTCTGACTTTGGATTTGTTCTCTCCATCTATCCTAATAAGGACATAATGGTACAGAGCAGGGTGTGCCATTGGAGCAGGTTTACTTATGTTTGTTCTTTTGTTGGTTTTTGTTAGCATTGATTGATATGATATCACAGTGCCTTAAGTCACTGACACATCAGACCCATATAAAGAAATATTGGAGGTGGCCTAATAACAAGAGATTGCAAAAAGTCCCAATAATTAACTCATATGCCTGTGTTGTCTCCTGTCTATGACATCACCTGTGGTGTTATTAGGAAAGTGCACTGATTCAGTCGTATATCCCGACAAAATATGTATATATAATGCGGCCCTCACTCACAGAGTACAAGCAAACAGTGTTTCTGTCACATAGATATTCCAGATAAATTGGAAATGTGTAGTTTGCATATTGTGAATTCAGATAAGGGTGAGCAAAGCATAGCGCACCTCGCAGTGGGAAATGAAAGATAGATGCTCAATCCCTAAATAATAATTAATTATGTTCAAAAATAAAAACAACTCTGCATGAGGGAAAATAATGTAGACTAAGTGGTTTTTAAATATTTGTTTATTTTCTACAATCACAGCATAAACAATATTTAGATGACAGAGTCCATTTAAAATGTGGGATTTTTTCATGTGAGGAATCAGAGTAAAAAAAAAAAATGGGCAAGCCCAGAAATAGCAGAATATATAAATATGAGTCATCAGCATTCCACATAATACTTCTGAATTGCTGCAAACAGCTGCCTGGAATTCTATTAATAAGTTTTATTCAAGAAGCTCATGTATATAAATATGGAAAGTCAAGAATAGTAGTTTTTAGAATGGTAATGGAAATGTTTCCAGATACATGTTCATAATATGGGGCAAAAAGGTGATAATAATTAGCATTAGTACTGAACATATTAACCCTTGACATTTAAAGGAAAAGACATGTTAATGCCAATTATATGTTTATTATGTTTTCTTTCTATACATATATACATACACACACAAAGGCAGATTGTATATTTGAAGCTGATGCATTAGCCGCAATATTTATTTTTTGTTGTTGTCATTTGGACTTCAGCTTACCTACAATGTCACTGGGAAAGCAGACGACAATGGACTTTGCAGTTGTTCGGTGCAGATGCCTGATACCACTTTCCCAATTCTAAGAGTGGAAACACTGGAAATCACTGCTAATGCAATTTCTGTAAAAATGGAGACAGAGATTTCAAAGGTAAGTGAACTCTGCTCGAACTTTCACATTTAGTAATAGAGATCACTGTTTGTTTATTATTGATGACACAATACTGATTTGTTTAGATACTTTTACCATTTGTTTAAAATGGATTACGAGGCAAAAGTTGATCATTGTTAACTGGATTTGCATATGCCTACCCAGAATCACCTGCAGTGATGGTAGCACTGTGAATGTGGGATTCATTTGGTGTTGTAGATTTGTTCGTGAAATTATAATTATTAACAATTAACAATCATTTTCTTAATTGTATTATGTAAATTATTAAGTACAAAACATTTAAGAAATTCATTGCGTAGCAAAAGCTACACCTTTACTTAAATATTTTGTCCTTAATAACTTACATAATACAATTAAGAAAATTGTTGTTAATTGTCAATACATATTTATTATTAAGTAATACTTACACTTTACACATTTGGTTAATTATATTAGTGCACATGACAATCTTGATTTAAATTTAATATTCATACTGATTTCTATGGCAAATTTTCCGGTTATAACTGTATACAAAAGTGACCACCTTTAGAGGCTGAATAATATCAAACTAAAAAGCATGGAGTAAAAGAGAGACTGAATATGATCAAAACATTTTAATACATAAAGAGGAAAATATAGTCAGAAAAGAGACAGTTTTCTAAAACTAGAGGATCTGAGACTTAGAAGTTATATTTGAAATATTACTGTTTTTTTTTTTTTACAGTAAATAAGTTATATCATGCGTTTTGTAGGTATAAACACTCATCCCTTCAATACATGAACATCCATGTTTTCCAGGGGATGTGATGCTCAGGGCCAGCATTTACAGAAGCCTGCACAGGCTGTGTGCCAGCTGCCTTTTGCACCCTTTTTTCTTTTTCTGTGTGTAGGACCATGGAGAACGGTGTGAGAGGAAACAGTCTGTGCCAGCGACATTGGCACAGAATGCTTGGCCCGCCCCCTCATGCACCTCATACTATTAAATAACAATAAACACCTGACATCCCGGCACTCAGTGAAAAGATGGCATTGGTATAAGCAGGGTGCTGTGCTATGTGCAGAGTTCAAAGTGGGGGCTGGGCTAAGTCCTGAATGCAAAGTGGGGGCTGGGCTAAGTCCTGAATGGAAATTGGGTGCCAAACTAAGTCCTGAATGCAAAGTGGGTGCTGGATCAAGTCCTGAGTCTAAAGTGGATGCTAGAGAAAACCCAGATTTGCACCCCTAGTGCAAATATGGGTGCTGGAGTAAATAAGTGCAAATCAAAATGCATCTTTGCCTGTATAGACAAAAATCCTTGCACCACTCCTGGTGATATTTGTTATACCCAGTTCCTTCACTATGGCTGACTCAGTGGAGGGGGCATTTTTTTTAGAGTGTGGTCTGAGTGGGCTGTGCCCGTTACTGTGCTGCCTCATATTGACTTTGCACTCCTCTCTGTCCCTACATTGGCCCAGGTGCCTGTTTGAGTCAGATCACAGGCATCTCACATAAACACAAGCACTCTCAGTCTAAGTCCACATAGGAGCATATTTGAATTGCACTCATTTTATCTCATATTTTAAATGAAAATGTTCCAATTAATATTACCAAAAATTGTTTGGAGTGACCACTGAAAAAATTGGGACCAAAAACAGAACCATAATGCATTACATTTTTTGTCCAACTGGAAAATTTTGAAAGACTTTACAAATTAAAATTATTTTTATTATTAATCAGAGGCATACCAATAAGGACTGTGACCTCCTCACAGATGCAAGGTAATCATTATTATAGTATTATCACTGCACACGTCGGTGGCCGGATTGTGATGGCACCCACCAGACCACGAGGGAAAGGAGGAAGTGCTACGCCCAGATGCATTTTCATGTTAAACTCACCGCTGTTATTAGTCGCAGTTTTTTTCATTGAATCCTGCTTATTTTCTCTTTGAACTTCAAAAGTATCAGCATATTTTTCAGTGCTCAGTAGATAAAAGTTACTAAGCACAATTTATAGCAATGGTATCAATTATAAAACAGACGGGTGATGTTGTATTTTAGAATTTATAGGTCATTTAATGTATCCACATCACTCCAAGAAACTAGAAGAAGCTCACTTTCCAAATTAGCTTCCCAAAAACACAAAATATTCCAAAGAAATACATTTTTCATGTTTATGAGCAAAACAGAACAATCAGCCATTATCTAAACTGTATTCCTGCTATCAGCTCTAATACATGTTATCAGGATATGCAAACTGTGTGTCCCTTGGAGGCATTATGTTGATGACGCTACACAGTCCAGCAAGTTTATAACCCACAAACAGTGATAATGTTTTGAATTCATTTAACCTCAGAGAATTTGCATCATAAAAGTAATTATGGTATTATAAAGCTGTTTATTTTAGCAGATCCTTTATGTTCAATTATGGGGCCAAAGTAAGTCATTACAGTAATTCTGTCTTAGCATAGCCAACTGGACATCTTTGTGATGTAATGTTTTTCTGGCTTCACTTAAATGGGGCTGCAAACAGACTAGTCAGGGGTGATTGCATCTGTGAAATGCAGGTCTGTCATGTGTCAGTGACATGAGTCTGTCACAGAAAGCAGACTCCTTCATTCCAGGCATCACTGACCCTATGCATTTCAAAGAGGCCTAACTCAACATGTTGGAATTATTCCTTTAACTCTTTCAGTACTCCATTTTATATATTTGTTTAAGGGCAGCAGAAGCAGTGTATATCACTTCAGAGCTTTATTTCTACCCTTAGAAGTCTTATATTTATATATTTTTTAGTTTTATTATGATTTTGTATTTTCATATTTAACTGAGAGCAGTTATGTCGTGGTTTGTAGAATTATCTAAATGTTAAAAAAAGTTAGCTTTCATCGTATTATCTTTCCAAATATAAAACATAATTATTTTAACGGGCAAAAAAGAGAAATGTAATATATCATATTATCATATTATATATATTATTATATTATATATATCATAGTATCATATTAGTGAAAACAACAGACAGCCAGCTAAATGACTTTGACGATACATTGTATGTACAAGCTGGCTTTAGCATGATTTTGTAAAAGCTCCACAGAAGCAAAGTCATAAAATTACATGAAACTATTGTATAAAATCAGACATAAAATGCTCTTTTATGGCATTAAACTTCTCTTCGTTATTCTGCACAATAGTCTGTTAAAAGGTTGCCACCCAAAACGTTTGTATTTCATGCTGATCCGTTCACTCTGTATGTGTTATTAAAACAGGAGAGGTTTTTTGGCAGCAAATTTATATCCTGGTGCACTTGGTTTTTTTCATCTGCTTATTCATAAAATTAGGAGGTTTGGTATATGACCACTTTTATGAGCCCTGGTAAAATGTCCACAACTAGTAGAACCCAGATACGTTAGCTGCCACAAAAGAAAAATCATCTAAGAACCTCTGCCGAAGTGTATTACTTACAGTAGGATTTACAAAAACTGACCGTGAACAGTATATAAATAATTCTAGTTTTAGTTTAGGATATACAGAAGGTTTGCTAGAAAGGGTCCTTCTTCCAGAACAAAAGAGAACACATGGTATGTCTTGACTGTGAGAGCGGATGCAGTTGGAGATAAGGACTAAGATATATTTTTTCTAATGATAAGACATCCATGAGAACATAACAAAGAAGCAACTGATTACCTGAAAAAATGAGAAGAGGAAAGGTCATAAGCAGAGTCAAATATCTTTAAGCCATTAACATAGTTGAGTTTTAGTTTCATTTCTGATTTAATGACAAGAGAAGAGGTGTGGAGTGATCAGGCATGAGCACTGAGCTTTTTGGGACCAAATGGACATATCAAAGCTGCAATGAACAGGGAAAGGCAGGTGCTAGGCGCTTCAAATAATTAGCAGCTCACTTCAGCTGTGACACACACAAAATACAAAAAGTAGTGCTTGTGAATAGTGTTGAGCGAACCCAAACCACACTGTTCGGGTTCGTACCGAACATTACGGTTTTTGGACACCGGAACCGAACATGGACATTTCACTGTATGTTCGTGTTGGAGTTCGGGGTTCGGCGATTTAATGGCGCATTTTGAAAGGCTGCAGGGCAGCCTATCAACAAGTGTTTGACTCGTTTGCCGTTAGAAGCCATCACAGCCATGCCTACTAATGGCATGGCTGTGATTGGCCAGTGCAGCATGTGACCCAGCCTCTATATATGAGCTGCAGTCACGGACACGCACATCACATGAGCTCTTCTTAGTGTAGGTAGAGGATGCTGCAGCTGTGAGGGACAGATTAAAAAAAAATTCTGGTGTTGAATCTGCAAACTACAGCGATTATTTAAACTACAGCGATTATTCAAATTACAGTGATTATTTTAGTGGGTTCTATACTACATATTTGTACCCTGCCCTGAGCCCAGTGCCACAGAGAGTGCAGTGCTCTTGCAACTGCATGTGTGCCAGGCACATGACTTTAATCCTGTTCTGTTAGCTCAGTGGGCAACATCTAGGCATTTTTAAATACTGCAATTTGTTGGAGTTAAATATTACATTTGCATCCTGCACTTCATATCTGAGAGTCAAATAGAACCGTCAAATACTGTGCTTACAGCGCACTTTGAAAAATTCTAATTGTTTTGGGTGCTAAATAGTACATTTGCGTCTTGCGGTGCACTTCATATCTGAGAGTCAAATAGAACAGTCCAATACTGTGCTTACAGAGCACTTTGAAAAATTCTAATTGTTTTGGGTGCTAAATAGTACATTTGCGTCTTGCGGTGCACTTAATATCTGAGAGTCAAATAGAACAGTCCAATACTGTGCTTACAGCGCACTTTGAAACATTCTGGCTACCTCCTTCTCCAGCACCGCTTCCACCTACACCGCCACGGTCACCGCCTCTTTAACCTATGGGTCACTTAGTATAAACTGAAAGAGAATACCCTGCACTCCAACCCTCTCTCAAATGGATAATTCTGTTGATCCTCCTGGCAGCCATGCTTTAGATTTAGATTTATGTTCTTCCAAAGCTAAAATCAAAGCTTCCATCTAGTGCTATTTTATGGCTCAGCTGTATTTGTAATTTGTATGTATTTTATGTTATTTTAAGTTATTTCCCTATCCATATTTGCTTGCAGGGCCCTTGTCCTACTCTTACTCACATTTTACTTCCTTTTGCAGCCCTCTAGCCCTTTCCATGACTTTTTTAGAGGCCTTTTAGTGGACAAAAGTTTGTGTCGGGTTCGGGGTCAAGTTCGAGCACGGACCCGGACAAGTTCCGCCGAACACGAACAACCAGGTGACCGCTCAACTCTACTTGTGAAATAAAAAGAAATTCCGGCACCCCCATCCCCACGTTACACACCCACGACATGCCCCATAACCCACTTTGCACACCCAGGACATGCCTCATCACCCACCCCCATAATATGTCCCCATGACCCCATTTCATCCCCCATTAAATGACCCCCATCACCCCATTACATGCCCCTATCACATGCCCCATTACATGCCCCCACCACAGCATTATATCACCCCATCACCCCATTACATCACCTCCATTTCATGCCTCCATTACCCCCATTACATCCATCCATCACCCCCATTACATCACCCCATTAAATGCCTCCATCACAGAAGTTCGGAAGTCTCTCTGTACTGTCTGTTCGGCTCCCCATGCTGCCTGCAGAGACGGTGGTGAGGAGAGCTCTTATGAACTCCCCAGCCACCGTCTCTGCCGGAAAGCACTTTTTTCCCCCCTTATAGGGACGGCTTTTTTTTATGAATACTTTTTTTAATTTTGTTTCACCCCTTAAAGGCATGCAAGGCAAGTGCCACCCTAGGCACTTGCCTTGTTTGCCTCGCGCTAAATACAGCACTGCCAACAGTGTCGAATTTACATATGTCGAGGGAGGTGTGGCAGATGCATTCCTCCAGTTCCGGCTTCATCAAAGTCCATGCCCCCTCCCTTGCAGTCCACTCTATTTATATCTGCCTCATTAGCTAGTGTCGCCAACCCCAATTCTTATGTCCTGTTTGATGTAAATTAGCAGTTTTTTTCTCTTCAATACACTATCACTTGTATTATAACAGATCTAATTCAGTTTATAAATTAGTCACAGGGTTATAAACATTGTGTGCATTTTGTTTATAAGGCTGCCCATGCAATATCTACCTTGCATTATTAAAATCGTATATAATTTTTTTTAGAAAAATAGAAAATATCTAAAAAAAAAAAAAATGTATTTATATTATAAAAACATACAAAATCCATTTCTCCAGCCTATGTGCAATGTTAAAAGACCTATCTGATCTTTTAAGTTTAGTAAAAGAAAAATAATGATGAATGACAAATAGATTTATTAGTAATAATCAACAAGAAAAATTAAAAAGATGAACATTTTTAATATTAAAAACCACAACAGAAAAATAGCATCTACAAAATAATAGTGAACTAAATTAAGAAGAAAGAATAATAAAAATATATAATAAAAAAACACAAAAGTAATAACAGAAAAAATATGATAATCAAAAAAATAAAATATCTATTGCACCATATATATTTTGCCTCAAGCACTCCTGTATATTAACTTTTATATTCAAATTTACATCTATCTATATATATTTACATACATACTGATACAAAGGAGACAAAAACTTTCCCTATAGATGACAAAAATGGAAGGAAAAGGACAACACATTAATTATAACTAGGCATCATAAAAAATGTAAACAGGTCAAACTCAATATCATTTTGGTTTGTCCTATTTTCTTAATGAAATGTTCTCCACGTCAGCATTTCTTAACCTGTGTGATTCCCATGAAGTGCAATTGACTTGGATCACTCTGATGACAGGTAGCAAAGTGTGCGGACACACTGTACCAATAATTTGTATAGTATAACATTTTTACTTATTCAAAATTTAATAACTATTGGATTGTTCTTTTTAATTATTTTTGTGAAAATATATATTTTTCTTATTATATTTTTATAATTACGTTTGCAGTGTCTTATATGTATTTCTGTCTCCATGCAAATATAACAACCCCGAAAAGATGCTGATTGAGGCAGGCAAAAATAGTACACAATATAATGAAAATCTTACTGGGCATGCGTACTGGGCATAGACATTCAGGCCACTAGGGATCCTTTTTGGAAAGCTAGACATTACAAATGTAGGAAATGGTGGAAACATGGGTCATAATGAGTAGTGAGGCTGCAATTAAATATGTCTGCAGTGATCAGTTATATTTCTTCTTCCCTCTACGTCAGCTACTAGGTTTCACATCATATATTAATATTACTTTTTAACTTTTTAGCACTGGAGCAAAATGGGAGTCCATTTAAACATTGAATACACTGTGGATTGTGGGAACTTAAAAAACCCCCAAAACATTTATTGTATGGCAAGCACAACCACGAGTGTTCGGAAAAAGGAGAATCAAGAACGTTACATATCGCTAATCCACACTAGTTAGATATAACACCACAGTGTTTAGAAACATAACTACTAGCATGACCACAGACATACTAATGAATATTTAAATAGAATAAGACAGCAGAAAATAATTGAAACTAATGACAGCAGACAGAGAAAGCGGAAAGCAAGCAGTAAAAAAAGGAGAACGGAAAAGTCATTCTTCTTAAATAGTGTCCATTGAACTTTGAGAGGCAACTGTCCAAGGATGATATTACCCCTGTCAGGCTGCCAAACTCTGTGTCAGGTTGGTTTATCTACGAGTTACAGTAAGCACTGCTCATTTAAGCATAAGCAGCCCAAGGCTAATTTACTTGCCTTATTTTGACTTTTCAGAAAATGTCCTCAGCATTTCATGCATGAATCAGTGTCCTTTTCTGATTTATTCAGTTTCCCTTATATTTCCTTACTATGCTGACCCACTTAACATGTAATCTAATCATGAAACATTTTATATTAGTTGATTGTATTAAGTTGCATAAAACAGTTTTAATAGTTCTTTCTTTAAAAAAAATAATGGTCCATTGGTTATTGAAATATATCAACTATATTTTATTTTGGTTCGAGAATTAATATCTGACTACACCTTGATTGTAAGTATTTATACTGCAAGATTGGATGATTTAGCCACCAAGAAAAAGACATTCAATAACATAGAAAAACTACAAACATTTCAGTGGGGGTAGATAATTATGGAACACAAATGACTCTACATTCTCTGGTATACCCTCATTACCAGTGCGAACTTTACAAGTATAAACATGGAAAATGTTAGCCAGTTTTAACATAGTGGCTACATGCCAGTGAACTTAGGAGATAGTTCGCCAGTAAACACATAAAATACAATGACATTATCTAAGCAAAGTATGTTTTATTATTAATAGATTGCCGATTACACCAAATCTATTCAGTTCTATGAAGAAAGAATTCGAAACCTTTCAATCAAGGTAGAAAAAATGGAGAAAACCAGTGTTTCATACACTGAATTGGACTTTGAGCTTCTAAAACTGGAAATAAATGAGATGGAAAGACTGGTTTCTCAGCTGAAAACATCTGTAACAGATGGAAATCTCATTGTTGATCAGTTGTATACAGAGGTAAGATTATTTAAGATAAATAGATATTGCAAGATATTACAGATACAGCTGTTGCAAGAAATTAAGCTATATGTATTTGAAAGATTGGTGGTAAAATGAGTGCATGAAAAGTGGCAAAATACCACAAACTGAATATCATGGGTTGACTTTTAAAAAAAATATGTACATGCGGGTGTGGGAGGAAGTAATTTAAAAAATCATTAAAGATATCAGTTTTATAATGTCACTATCACTATTTTAGATAGAAATGGTTTAATGAAAGAGTGCAAATAAAGTACGTTATTGAGCACTCTTTACACACACACACAAATTATATATATATATATATATATATATATATATATGTGTGTGTGTGTATATGTATATATATATATATATATATATATATATATATATATATATATATATATATTAACACTTGTTTTAGCACTTCTGCGATATTTGTGTTTAGCTGGCCATTTCCTCTTTCTCATTTAATGTACGCATACATATTATATATTGTTTTTATAGGCATAAGAAGATTTTTAATGGTTTTTAATATATCATTATTTTTTATCATATCATAAAATGTATTATTAAAAAAACACATAAAATATAATAAAAAATGTAAAAAATAACTCAGCTATACAGTTTCTAATATTTGTCCTGAGTTTAGAAATACCAATGTTTACATGTTTTTCTGTTGTTTTTTTGCAAGTTATAGGGAAATAACCAAAAGCACTGTTTTCTGTTTCCCAGCCATTTGCTTCTAAGCCTAACCCTAAATCTGACCATAGCACTAGCCCAAATTCTAACCAGAACCCATCTGTAACCACATCCCAAGATCTAGGGTTAATTTCTATCTAGTGTTATTAACATTTTAGTGTTACTTTTGTTTGTTTTTATTTCAATGATACTAGAGGCAGTCTAGCAACAACAACAGAGCAACATAAGTGAACTTTGATTACTTTCATCGCTCTTGCCGGTTACAGAACAGCGCCATATTGGAGGAGCATGCTGCCTTCCAATATGGTGCCCCCAATGGGACTATTTTTTGTAAAAAATTGTCATTCTGGATGACTGTTTTAACATTTATGTGGTGTGTGTTTAGGTGTAATTGGTGTCTCTCATTTGCTGCACCCACCTAAATTATATTTTTATTTAAGATAAGAAAGATATATAACAATTTATAATAAAAAATAAAATATGATGAAAATAAAATAAAAAAAATCCAACTTTTACTTGAAAAATATTTTACTAATCTACAAAAGCTAATGAAAAAAATGTGAGAAAATATATAATAAATAATGAAAAAGCAAATATACCATATGTACCAATACATGTACCAATACAAGTACCAATACTTAATTTTAATATATCTTGGTCTTGATGGCTTGAAGAGGAAAAAAAGCTTATTGTCTCAAGATATATATACCTGAAAGGGAAAAAAGAAAAACACAATAGTGCTCTCTGATGTACAAATGAATCACTTTAGAGGAATACAACTTCACTTAGACTTAAAAATAGAGCAGTCCAAACTCCAATTATCACTGCATAAGCACACTCTGAGTAGATATATCAGGAACACCTCTCAATTTGGATGGCAATATCAGCGCATATGTGGAGAGAAGAATAAGGCACAAAAATGGCACATGCTGAGCTACACGGCAGAGGAAACACAAACAATTTGCATGAAAAGGAGAGGGTCTGTCAAAGCGTTTTTCTTTAATGCACGCCCAATCCAGAACATGACGTACCCTTTATATTATGCTAGGAGTTATCTACAAATTATAGAACAGAAAATATTTCTTTTTTGTATTTGTTGATCGACATAGAGGGAGAAGCTTCTAAAACCTAAACTAATTTTAAAACCATTGATGTAAATAGTTACATTAGGTTTGATAGTGGGCACTTCTCCCACTGGTTCACCAATATTCTAAAGAATCAATTTCTTAGCTTGAAGCGTAATTGCATTGTGGGGGATATCTTTGAAAAACAAGCACTCAAGATCCATAATGATTTCTTAGAGAAACAATATCCCCCTTATTTGGTGAAGGCTGCACTTATTCAAGCACAAACAGATGGGATGACCTTTTAATTAATAGACATCAGAGAGTTAGGAAGGGTGTAACTTGTATTACCGTATTTGCTCGATTATAAGACGAGGTTTTTTTCAGAGCAAATGCTCTGAAAAATCCCCCTCGTCTTATAATCGAGGTCTCTTATAATCTGACCTCAAATTGAGGTCAGATTATAAGACATGGATCCAGGTCCCCAGCAGAGCTGCAGGGGACCTGGATCCCCCTCTCTAGCAGCAGGGGATGTCTGCGCAACGAGCGCAGACTCCCCTGCTTCCGCCCGGCACGACCGCCGGGGCTTCTGTGAAGAAGCCGAGTACTTCCGCTTTCGTCACAGAAGTCCCGGCGAGCGTGCCGGGCGGCAGCAGGGGAGGTCTGCGCTCATCGCGCAGACTTCCTCTGCTGCCCCACTAGGCACCAGGGACAATCGGGCAGCTGGGGGATGTCTGCACGATACGTGCAGATATCCTCCATGCTGCCCGACACGGCAGACTATTATGACGGACAGCTGTCCGTCATAATAGACTGCCGTGTCGGGCATCATGGAGGATATCTGCACGTATCGTGCAGACATCCCCCGGCTGCCCCCACTAGCCACCAGGGATCAAGGTAAGGGGAAGGGAGGGAGGGGGGCAGAGAGACAGGGGGAGGGAGGGAGGGGGACAGAGAGACAGGGGGGGCAGAGAGACAGGGGGAGGGAGGGGGACAGAGAGACAGGGGGGACAGAGAGACAGGGGGAGGGAGGGGGACAGAGAAGAGACCTCACCCCAAAAAAAGGAAAAGGCTCAAGTTGAGAGTGAAAATTAGATCTTAAGTGGGCAGGAGTGTGTATAGGTATACTACACAATACCTAATAAGCGAACAAAATAGTGAACAACTAGGATAACCCTGGTATACACAAAAACACACTCCCAAGCTAACACACAAAGAAAGAGCAAAGCAAAATATAGCAAAAAATATAAGCAATAGTAGATAAAAATTGCAGCACATGCAAAAACAATATTGTAAATGAAACCAATTTAGATTGCAAATTAATACAGTTGAGCAATGGATTAAATGTAAACATAAAATATATAAAATGAAATACACATAAAGAGCAAGTATATATAGAAAAATTAAAAAAATTAAATATGTAAAAAAATAAAAAAATTAAAAATATATATATATATATATATATAAAAAATAAATATAAAATGATGAAAATGCAGCCAAAGCAGGATGATCAAGCCGATAAAGCACAGAAATCTTCTTGCAATAAGATTTAAAAACAGAACTGGCAAAGATCAAAAGGTATCAGATCTTGAAACAAACTTCAAACACGCGACTCAGTCCATGATACGGAGAACTCTATGATGGTATAGCCGGCAAGATAGTCTCCATATCCGGAAGTAGGTGAAAAAGTAAGTCGGGAGTTGTAGTTTCACTTTACGCGTTTCGTGACCGACGTCACTTCCTCAGGAGCAAGGAAGTGCTCCTGAGGAAGTGACGTTGTCGGTCACAAAACGCGTAGAGTTTTTTATTCAAAGTGAAACTACAACTCCCGACTTACTTTTTCACCTACTTCCGGATATGGAGACTATCTTGCCGGCTATACCATCATAGAGTTCTCCGTATCATGGACTGAGTCGCGTGTTTGAAGTTTGTTTCAAGATCTGGTACCTTTGATCTTTGCCAGTTCTGTTTTTAAATCTTATTGCAAGAAGATTTCTGTGCTTTATCGGCTTGATCATCCTGCTTTGGATGCATTTTCATCCTTTTATATTTATATATATATATATATATATATATATATATATATATTTTTTTTTTTTTTTTTTTTTTTTTTTTACATATTTAATTTTTTCTAATTTTTCTATATATACTTGCTCTTTATGTGCATTTCATTTTATATATTTTATGTTTACATTTAATCCATTGCTCAACTGTATTAATTTGCAATCTAAATTGGTTTCATTTACAATATTGTTTTTGCATGTGCTGCAATTTTTATCTACTATTGCTTATATTTTTTGCTATATTTTGCTTTGCTCTTTCTTTGTGTGTTAGCTTGGGAGTGTGTTTTTGTGTATACCAGGTTTATCCTAGTTGTTCACTATTTTGTTTGCTTTATTATAAGTTGTTTTTTTGCCCCTGGACTTTCTAATCTTGCGATTTATGAATAGTTTGCACCTTTTGGTGAACCATCTGTATTTGCTCTTGTGAAGTCTTATCTTTATGGTAGACTTAGATAATAATATGCCAACCTCCTGGAAAGTGTTCTTCACTTGGCTGGATATGTTGTGAAGTGGTTTTTATGCTATGGAAAGGATCCTATGATTATCTACCAAATGTTGTCTTCTGTGGATGTAGAGGCCTTTTTTTGTTGCAGAACTCCCTTTGTTTCTCAGACTGTACCAAACTGTCACTTTGGCCACTCCTAATGTTCCTGCTATCCTTCTGATGCATTTTTTAAGCCTAAGGATAGCCTGTTTCACTTGAAATGATGGCTCCTGTGACCATACATTGTGGGTTCATAGCAAAAGTTCCAAATGCGAATGCCATACCTGAAATCAACTCCAGACCTTGTACCTCAATTGCCCAATTACCTTTATTCCCTTGAAAAACCAACCCTTCCATAAATTTGGATGAATACCCTTTAATTAAAGCTGACAGACTGCACATATTCAGGATTTAACTGTAAATTTAGTTTGGTAATCAGCTGAAATAACAAAACTTGTGTCAGTGTCATAATATTTCTGGACTTAACTGTATATGAAAGTTCTCATGATGTCATAGAAATTCACACAATCTCATATTTGAGTGTTCATGTGAAAAATACGAGTCTCAGGGGAAAAAATGCATAAATAAAGTGCATGTTCAAATGGTTTTGATTTTGCTAATGCATAAAAGAAAGCACACTCTCAAAATGTATTATGATAAAGTAAAATGTCCTACATGCACTTCTATGTCTGTAGTTAAAAGTGGATGTTTAACCCCTTTGCTTTTGGACTGTGTATTCAATGGGCTTAGCTTTTCATCTGCTGTTCCTTATCCTGAAACGGATTTATATTTTACAGAAATCCAGTATTCATAAGGATAAATTTGGAAAGTCATTTTCTACTGCCTACGTTCTTATTCTTTATTCTGCAGATTAGGAATATGACTCTGATGGTACATCAACTAGAAAGTCTAGATAAGAACAATGTCCTTGCAATCCGCCGAGAAATTGTTGCTCTGAAGAATCGTTTGAAGCAATGTCAAGAGCACAGCAGTACAGAAAATGCATATATCCCAGCTGGTGAGCATCTCTTCCCTCGCTGTAGTAGATAGTGAAGAGCAAGGAGAAGGAAGTAGAATACAAAGTGAAAAGAGTCGGGGGGGGGGGGGGAATAGAAAAGGAAACTATGTAGCTGCACTTTATGTTAGTCATTTGTGATTTATCCCTTGTTAAATTTCTTACAGCAGTTCTTGATAACAGACAGGCATTGGGAGTAAGTGCAGCTAAGAGGTTGCTGATAAATATTTTTAGTCCACAAATGTTATCATAATACTTAAATCAAGAAACAACACAAAAGAGAGAGAGAGAAAAAAACAAATATAGACCACAAAGCACCAAAGCTGCCCAGGACTAGTTTGCAAAATCATAAAATATGTTTTGAAGAGTGCTAGAGCCAAAGTAGCAAAAATATAAATATTTGCTTAGATACTAGAATGTAGAAGTTTTTATTTTCTATGATGCAGGTTGAATATTAAATAGATATTAATTGATATGGTAGCAAAACGTTTGTTACTATTTTGAACTGTAACTCATACACACATATATATATATATATATATATATATATATATATGTATGTGTGTGTGTGTGTGTGTATGCCATGTGTACATTAACATGCATTGGTATATACTGTACATTTGTGTGTATAATAATAATGATATAATATATATATATATATATATATATATATTACACACACACATACAATATCGATAAATATATTTTCGATCAATTCCTGTCAGTGCGGTATTTTCTTTTTTTTTTCTCTTTTGGATTATATATGTATATATATACATACAAACATACATACATACACACCCACACACACACACAGATCAGCCATAACGTTATGACCACTAATAGGTGGCAAGTTGGCAGAGGCAATTTGATGCTTTGGGCAATGTTCTGCTGTCAAACCTTGGGTTCTGCTATTCATGTGGATCCATGGAGGCCCCACCTGGCAACTTATAGTTAAAGAATCTGCTGCTGTTGCCTTGGTGCCAGATACCACAGCATACCTTCAGAGGTCTAGTGGAGTCCAGGCCTTGATGGGTCATGGCTGTTTTGGTGGCAAAAGGGGTCGCTTTTTGGGACTGAGATAGAGTTTGGTGGGATTCAGGACTGCAGTCCTAATCACACTCACCAAAGTCTAGGACATTGGAGTTAGGCTACTATACATGCACATTATTGTCCACATGTGCAGTACAGCTTCAGTGTCAGTGCTACCATGCATAAACTGACATGCCAAACTTAAGAGGACCTGCCAAACTCAACCTCCCAAGCTCCACCCCACACCACAGGCTACCAATTTGCCAGGTGGAATGTTGGGAGGTATGCCGAGGACTTATCGGAAATATCAGATAGTATGGTTTACCTTTTTCATGCACTTTACACAATAAAATTTGGACAATAGTCTTAATGATGAAAAAGCACAAGAGTACAATTTTACATGTTGCATTTTACTCATCCAAACTCACATACATGTCATACAATTAACATAGCTACAGCATGGGAAATCTATATATCATATAGCTACATATATAAAAAAAAATCTTTGTTATTTCTTAACTGATTTGAAAGTAAAAAATAATTGTTAATGTCATTTATTACTATATAAAATACCATTAATAACTAAATACAAATTTGAATGCATTTTTTAAAAGTATTAAACATTTTTTTACAAAAATGCATAAAAAATAGCATCTTCAACTGCTTGTGTAACATATTCACATACCATACAAAATGTATTTACAAAAATAGTAACTGAAATCATGTCATGTTCAGAAAATGTTTATTCAGACAGTTTTATATTATGCAACAAAAAAACTTTGCATTCCTTAATATTTCCAGTAATAGAGATGTTTTGATAAATATTAGAGGAATTATTGAGTAAAATATTGGTCATTTTGAAAGAATTTGATTTTACGTTTAAAGCTTAAAATAACTAATAAATAATAATAAAAAAAAATCTATGAATCAAACTATTCGTAAGCTTAAGGGTATTTCTAATATATATTTTTAGCAATGGGTCTCTTCTTTAAATATATAATTGTTTAAGAGTTTAGGTTATGAGGCTACAAATAGGCAAAAACGATGGACTATAAAAAGAGGAGACAAAAGGATAGTGTAAGATGAACAAATCAGGAGGCTGGCACGATGGAAGTAGTCAACATCTGCTAGTGTACCAAAAGGTTTACTAGTTAGTGTCCTAGAATATGATAAGGTAGGGGGGCAAATAAAAAAAAAAAAGACATGGAGCATTAATTTGTAAAAGTTTCACCAGCATACTGCAAGCACAACTGTAAATATCTATTCTCAGACACAGATGAAAAAAAAAAATGCATATATATGTATAAAAACACTGATTCCATTGTTTCAATGTCAGTATTTAATATAAACTAATATACAATTTGTTTCCAGAAACAATGCAGACATGAAATATATTTTAAAACACGTTACATTTCTATGTTTTACATGTAGCAATTTATGATTAGCCATTATTTGATTTCTGGTAAATTAACCATGGGCATATTTTTATTATTTTATTTTTTTTACTTCTGTAGGTACATGCAGTCATGGTGGCCTTTTAAATATCAGCAAGCCTTTTGTGACACAGCTGAACTGGAAAGGCTTTTCCTTTAAATATGGAGCTTGGGGTAGAGATTATTCCGTCCTTAACAGAGACAAATCCGTCTACTGGGTCGCACCACTGAATACTGATGGAAGATACCTGGAGTATTATCGATTGTACAACAGTTATGATGATTTACTTTTGTACAGGAATTCCAGGGAGAACAGAGTGGAGTATGGGCAAGGCAGTGGTCATGTGGTTTATGATGGTTTCCTTTTTTATAACTGTCATGCTTCAGCAGATATGTGCAAACATGATATAAATGGAAACAAACTGGCTCTTAGAAGAAACCTCCCAGGTGCTGTGTATAACAATCGTTTCTCTTATGCTGGTGTACTTTGGCAGGATATTGATTTTGTTGTGGATGAAAGTGGTTTGTGGGTCATTTATTCCACAGAGGCAAGCACAGGTAACATTGTTATCAGCAAGCTCAATGACACAACACTTACAGTGGAAAAAACTTGGCAAACAAGGCAGTATAAACCTTCAGTGTCCAATGCATTCATTATCTGTGGGGTTCTGTATGCTGTCCGCCCTGTCAGTACTAGAAAAGAAGAAATATTTTATGCCTTTGATACAAAAACAGGCCAAGAGATCTCTGTAAACATAATGATTGATAAAGTTTTAGAAACAATGCAAAGTATCAATTATAACCCCGAAGACCACAAATTACAAGTTTATAATGATGGCTATCTGCTTTTATATCAGTTAGAATTTCAACCACTTTTGAGCTGATTTTATTTAACAGAAATGGCTTAAGAGAAGCATAGTATATTTCAGCACACTTTAGCGCGCACAATCTAATTAAATACTATATGTGTGTACACACTTGCAATAATCTTTTTCTCTCCAGATTATAATCTTAAACGTTAGTTTTATATGAATATATCCAAAGTGATTTAAGCTTCTAAAGACTTGGTAATCTCAGACAAACATGATTATGAAGAAAGAGAGACAGTTAAACTTGAGATGCTACATAAACTCAGCACTAGGTTGTTAATTCATACTATATCACTCTAAAAATGTATTAGCGCTATAAAAATAAAAAAAGATCTTGGAAGGCAACCCCTAAGGAACTATGACAGGGGAAAAAATGTATATTATTATTAATCCGTCCATGCACAGATGGTACAATCTAAATGACTGAACCAGTGATTAACACTTCTATGACAGCAAGCCTAGTCTTTTACACAGATCATGTCTGTATTAGTGTTGAGCGAACCCGAACCGCACTGTTCGGGTTCGTACCGAACTTTAGGGTTTTTGGACCCCGGACCCGAACACGGACATTCCACTGTATGTTCGTGTTGGAGTTCGGCGATTACATTGTATGTAATGCTATTGGCTTTCTATAAACTGATATAGAGTCCCCATTCAGAAGAAATTCTTATGAATGGGGACTCTATTTCGGTTTATAGAAAGCCAATAGTATTACATGTATTCCATAAGCCGAAAGTCTATAAACCGAACGACATTCTGTTTATAGACTTTCTTTTTATAGAATAGCAATAGCATTACATGTATTCTATAAAACGAAAGTCTATAAACCGAATGTCTTTCGGTTTATAGACTTTCGGTTTATGGAATACATGTAATGCTATTACTTTTCTATAAACCGAAATAGAGTCACCATTCAAGAGAATAGGTCAATTGACTTATTCGTATGAATGGGGACACTCACCCACATTTTACTTCATTTTGCAGCCCTTTAGCCCTTTCCAGGAATTTTTTAGAGGCATTTTAGTGGCCAAAAGTTTGTGTCCCCATTGACTTCAATGGGGTTAGGGGTCGAGTTCAGGGTCAAGTTTGACCCCGAACCCGGACTTTTTTCCAAAGTTCGGCCGAACCCGAACATCCAGGTGTCCGCTCAACTCTAGTCTGTATTTGTAAAATGCATACAAATAAATGATAAAAGATTATGTTGCTGTGAATGCAATCCAAGCATTCTGGAAAACACATGTGATGCCATTATACAACACTACCTATTAATTAACACCTTGCAGAACGGTTATTGTAAACCACAGCACCATGACATATATTCTTAGCAAAATTACAGTGCGTTGTAGGGTTGCCACCTGGACAGTATTTTACAGGCGGACCTGTAAAAAAATGGCCAATGTTAAGCCAATGTTAAGTCCATGGAGGCAATAGAAAGGCTGGTATTTTTTTGTTGAAAAGGTGGCAACCCTAGTGCGCTGAAATACCAGAAGATAAACCAGGCACACCTGGACAGACACAGAAAATAGTGTCTGTTCATATCTATAAACACACTATACACTATATACCTGCACACACCCCAAAAATACACACCAATAATACATTATTAGTATTCAAAGGAATGTTAATCAAAATAAAAGGGACTTTTGCCAACCTAAATATTGCTTATACTGTAAATGTAGAGACTAATAAATGATGAAGAATGATCTATACATTGTGTTAGCAGATTTGCAACCAAATAACAATTTGTAATATATGTTTAACATGTGTCTGTAATGTCTCCGGCTTATGACATCACCTGTTGTGCAAATGTAATCATTTAAAACACATTTCTCTTATTTCATACATTTGATTGCAATTCTGATAACACAATATATAGATCATTTTCCAGCATGTTTTTAAGCTCTACATTCATAGTATATGTATGTTTAGGTTGACTGAGTCCTTTCAAATACAGGATCTGAAGTAAGTTAGGAATCTTGAGGCTGAAATGTAACTTTTATTGCATCCAGTTAAAGTTACAGAAGTTGAATTTCGGATATAAAAATACAAGATGTTAATTCATCTTAGACGGGCATAGTTTTACTGATGGAGTCCATGTTGGCCATTATGCTAAGTATGCTGTTTTGGTCTGTTTTGCAGCTTGCTTGTCAGTTTACTACAATTCACTATTTAGTGGAAAATGTGGGTGTCTTCTGATAAAATTCAAGGGATTAGATGTTCCTTTATCCAGCCATCTGTACCACAGACTTCAAAAAAATGCTGTTGAACACAGTGGATGGGTGAAACAGAGAGGTGAAAAATTATATATATTGCAAGCATTTCATATACCATAATATATTAATAAATAACTGCAGGTTCTGGAGATCCAACAAATTGACTTTTTGAAGTGTGAGCTCACATTCTTGTAATGTTGCCCCTATAGATATTCGTATTAATAAAACTAAATAAAATATATTAAATCTGTTATGAACTAATGGATTTTCTGTAAATTGATCTAAGTCAGTTCTCACGATCTGCTGTCCACAGACATTTAACTGCGTCTCATTTTGTTTCTTGTTTTGGTTTAGCATTCCATTATTTGTTGATTTGCTTGATATTTCTCTGCAGTGTTTTCTAATTCACTTGGCTAAATAATGGTTCTGCTTTTGCCAGTGGTTTTGTGTTTGTATTTTGCATTTTTTCTGGCTTCATTTGCTACTTCTAGACAGATGGACAGTTTTCTGAATAAGCCATCTCAATCTGGATGCCAAATGCTAGAGAAACGCTCCTGCTGCTGGCACTGTGGTCTCCCTTCTTACAAAAAGCACAGAGGAAAAAATTAATATGCCAATATTCAGCTTCGAAAAATCTCTGTAATATTCAATTTATGTGTAACCTAAAAGCAATAAACCATTTTACTGCTGAAACTGCTAGTGATCTACTGCTGTTTTTAACCAGTGAAATTAACTTTTTCAGTGCCAGAGGTTCGAATGTCATACCATATCAAAGGGTTAATCTTCCCAAAAAATTAAAAAAAAAAGTGTAAAGATGAGATCAGAGAATATCTCTTTTTTCAGTTCATCAGACATAAAAATAAAGCAATGGAGAAGGATATTTTTTTCCCTTTCCCTTCCCTTATTTCCCTTTCAGCATCTTTTTATGTCACAAATAAAACAAAATGTTCATTGTTGCATATGACAAAAAACAGTCATTGCTCTAAAGAATAGCGTCTGAGATGGAGGAGGAGGAGCAGGAGGACACCAGGTCACTAATCCCTTCATCCCCTCCGGGTTTATGGATCGTTCTTCTATAGGCTGCTGCCAGGCTTCAATGACATTCAGTATGAATGGCTGCATATTCTACATAAGTAACTTCACGATCCATCGTATGTGAAAAAGAAATAATAAACTTGTACGCTGGAATCAAGCGGAAAATCAGCAAACATATTCTGGGGCTTGAACGATTATATGGTCTACTCAATAAAGAGAGAAGTGCAGGGAATTGAGATGGGAATTTCAAACTTTATACCAATGTAACAGGTCGGAAAACAAAATCGCCAATGCAGCTGAATTGGATTTTTCTAAACTAATCCGTTTTAGGGGTCTCCTCAAACTCACAACATATCAGTTATGCAATTCCTTGTGTATTCGGCTTTGGATGGCATTAAGAAGAATACAGATTTTGTCTTGCAGGAAATCTTGCATGGTAAGCTTGGGCAATTTAGCCCATTTTAAGCATCACAGTTTGCAGACTGAAACCTCGGTATTCCTGTACTAATTTATAATTATAGCCTGTGTTCTCTATTTATATAGTACTTCTTGGGACAACAGCTGGCACTATCTGGCCAAAAAGCTGAGCCATGTTCATTTTTAAGCTATGAAGTTAAATGGTGTGACTCCAAATCACCCCTATCTCTGCCCTTCTCTATTTAATTCCACTGCAGTCACAGATACTGGTCAGGGATATGTAAATAGAACCCTGACAATGATATCACTTTTAGCTGCCACAAATATCACTCTGTGTGTGTGCCTGCTAGATCACAGCAGGGGTAGGAAGTGTATAGCCAACAGGCAAATTGGACTAGTTCCCTGGCTGTGCTGAGTGAAGCTGGTAAATGGTCATGTTGAGAAACTGATAAAAATCTTCCTCTGTAAAAAGTACAGTACGGATAAAGCACTTCTGTAAATCTGCTGAGTAAATACGGTGTTAGTACAATGTTTGCCCTCTATACTCGTGAGTGCACTTCATATTTGTTTTTAGAAGCATGTTTATTTATTTTATCATTCCCACTTCAATCATACTGGCTACAATTTTGAGTTGCTCTAATTATAGCAAAGCTATAAAAGCAGTGGTAGAAATCACATACGTTTTAGTTACATAATTCTAAATGTTCACAAGTAGTTCTCAATAAAATAGTAAAACCAGCAAATTATAAAAAAAAATTAAAAAAGTTCAGTGCAATGATATAACCTACATTAGTTATTTTATAAAATAAAATAATAACAGAAGAAATATATACAAGAAAATAAGAATTACAATATGCTGCAATCATAGCAGAAATATTGGGAACTGACAACCATTATCCTGCACCAATAAATCCAGACATACATTATATGCAATCCTTATCGAATTAACCTCTAAACTATTAAACTATTGATTATCCTTTCACTGTTAATAGTTGTATAGCAAATCTTTTTTTCATTTAGTATTTTCCACCATATATTTGCATTATCAGATTGCTTTGGATTGGGATCCTTATCACAGATCACACACTTGGGTATATCCTGAGTTTTTTTTAAATTGGTTTCAAGCACTAAAATATATTTGCTAATTGCTTGTACTTTTTTTGGGTTGGGATAGTGGTGTCATAAAATATATTTCAGTAAAAAAACATATTTGTTTAGAATATTGAAGCTATTATTTATATTGTCTCAATTAAAAAAAAAAAAAAAAGATTGATCACACTCCGTTAAGTGGGGTTTTATTATCACCAAAGAGGCGTGCCAACATATCAACCCTGCCGGGTCTTTGTCAAACCATGTGCTGTGCGATCACTTGTTTTTTTTTCCTACACCCAGCAGTGTTTGAATAGTGGGTGCTGACAAGTAGACCTTATTTGCTTCCATATGTTATTTATAATGTGACCTTGTTCAAAAAGTATGAATGTGTTTTTTTTCTTTAATTCTATAGTTAAAGTGTGTTCTATGGCTGACTATATCCTTAAATGAGGTCTATCCTTTCTAAATTACACACTCAAGTCTTTATATGACATAGTTAAGTACACAGTAAAAATGCCATTGCAATTCATTGAGGACTGTGTTTCTCAAACAGATTAAATATATACAAAATGGTCAAGACTCCACCAAATTGTTGGAGAGTCCATCATACACTGGCTCAACATTGGTTTTAAAACGATGTGGAGAACCCCAACATTATTAGAAGGAAACATTTTAGATGTTAACAGTATAAGCCGTCAGTGCCTAGGTTTTTTTTTTAGATCTACTGAACTAAGGGGAATTCACAGCAGAGATTTTGTTTCAGTAATAGGCAATTAGTTTTTATAGCCTCATCACACATTCACACTTACCGTGTAGTTGGGATGACCTCATTTAATTCACAGGGAAATCAGATGAACTTAACTTACAAAATATTTAATTAGTAGTTTACCCATTTAATAAAATACAAATATCCATTAAATAACATTTTTTGGAAGGCTAACATGTGATTTACCCAATTTTCCATCCTATGGCAGGGCTTACAGCAAGGGACGGCAGCAGCCATTTTACTCACCCTTTCAATGCAGTCACTGTACACACAAGTACTTAGTGTACTGTTCTGCATCTTTCCTTCATTGGATCACATTTGATTGACAGACGGACTCATGGAAAAGCCTTCCAGCGGAAGGGGTAGATGTTAACACAGATATCATTATACAGGCCCTCTAAATTGATACTTAACATTTCAGGTTGAAACAATTTACTGAAAATATGTAGTCATGCTTTGACAAAATTAATTTCCATTTGCTTAATCTTTTAAGTATACATTTTGTTGTACCTCTGAAAAGTATGGGGCCAGGGCTACTAGGCCAAGCCCTTCAAAGATAGACTGGGACTAGGGTTACTTGCATTGGCCCCCATACGATTTTATTTCTGGGGTCTGGCAAAATGCCTCTAAACCCCATTTAGAAATAGACTACCGCCTCTATGGGGTATGGGGCTACTGAATGGCTCCATACCACCTGATAAATATACATTTATGCCCCTTCCCCATGGCTTCAGACCCTGATAAATAAACCATATACTCCACTGGAGTCTGAGGCTGCTCCATGGCTCCAGACCCTGTGGGTAAACCAAATAAAAAATCATGCCCAGCTAGAAGGGGGATACACCTTTAAAAAAAATGTTAATAAATAAATCAATCAATCACTCTATGGGGTGCGGGGTGGGGGTATGCAACACCCTCAAGCACAGGGAAGGGGGCCACCAAAAAATAAAGTAATCCACCTGTTCTATTAAAAAACTGTTTCACTCATTCCGATGATCTCAGCTTTCCCATTGACTGGATTTTGAAACCTGCTCCCAGCCCAAGTAATGGTAAGGGTGGGTCAATGCTACTTACCCTGGCCCCCATGTATTTTTTAGTAGTTGGGAATAGTTTTGTCAGTTCCCAGCCTAAGTTATTATTATGGTAGGCAGGGGATACTAGTTGTGGCCCCCTATTTTTTGGGGGGCGGGGGGCATGGTTTTTTTTATTTATGAGGCCAGTGGAATCCCTTTGATTCGGGTAATAATTGGGTAAAAGGTGAATCCATTTCGGAAAGGATCGGTGCATATTGTGTTGATCCGTATGTGTTTTAGTTATTGAATTATTCCGATTTTTCTGTTAAACCAAAACTGCTCTAACAATTCAAGTGTGAGTTTAAAGAAAATTATACAACTGCAAAATTGTATAAATAAGGACTAAATAGCTTGTTAAGGTCTAGGTACTTGATACAATTCTTTATAATGTAATATATAGGGTATGTACTTATGAGAAAACTATATCATATGTCCTAAAAAGCATTCCTTAACTGCAATACTTTAAATAAAGCCCTTAAGAAATTCAACACAGCCAGACGTACAAATCTACCAAAAATATCAAAGTCGGCTCAGAAAATAAACCAAAAAGCCTTTGGGCACTCGCTTGTAAAAATATTGCTGTCAATCCATGAACATAACATTTTAATCATATTAAAATTAAATTTCAGTGTTATTTCGCACCCTGGAGTTACGGCTCTAGCGAAACTTACTGTACATTGTAACTGGAAAATGTTATGTTGAGCAATTAATACCTGTACAAAATCAGAACTTTTGAAATAAAGGAAGGAGCTGTTTTTTAAACAACCAATCACTGACTGGTCATGGAAGAGAGAAGTCTAACATGACAGAGGTAATACAGGAGCTAATAGAGAAACCTATTCATGAATGGAAAAAGGTATGCGTAGAAAGTGGTGACAAGGTTCTCAGAGGCCCTAAGCAAAAAAAAAAGGTACTCCACTCTAACATTGGAAATAGATTGATTTATAAAGGGAATTTAATGTGTTGAGAAAAACACATTATATTGATGTAGCATTAGAGGATCTGCTTGCTGTAAGTTGAATGTGACCCAAATGAACAGAAATACCCAGAAGGCACTGTCACTTGGCCATTCACTAAAGCACATTTTACTACATATTTTATTAGTCCAGCTGAATCATCACTCAACACCCAGCCAAGTTCAGGCCTTCGACAAAAAATACTAGGCAAATGCACGAAAAAGTTTGGTCATTTGTCAAATTGTTATTGCCCAAAGAGAAGCAGAATGAAGAGGCTGTAATTGTCTCATCTGGTCCCCACATTTATATTTTTAGCTACCTACTCCCTGAAAATTAATACGCTTTGCAGTTCAGTGTATACAAAAACAAGTAGCTAATATTTTATTCATTTTTTAAAACTAAAAAGGTGAATAGCAGTGAATAGCAGTTGAGATTTCATCCAGCAGACTTAAAATACAATGGCAATGGCGAAGCTTGGTGAGCCTCTCTAGGTGATCTTTTATCGTATCAGGCTTAAATCAACAGAAGGATGAGTAAAATGGATTTCCCTATGAATTTCGTGCTAGAAAAAATTCAGCTTGACATGGATAATGCATAGATAAATCCTTACAAACTCAAACTATTTTAAAGATGCATTATTCTGTATATGCTCAGGATGAACTCACCAGGTTTGATCCTGCACAATGTATAGTTAAAGGAGCCACGTACACAATCCAAAAGATCTATGTTATCAGTTTTTCTTCAACTGTCTGCTAAAAACTGTAATAGATTTATTTCGGTTGCCATAGCCACAGTCCTGCCTATTCCTCCAAGGCTTCTTTATTGGATATCACTGAATTTATAAGCACCAGGGAAATTATTTTCAATATAGTAAATTGATTTACAATACAAATAAAAAGGATTTTGTGTATATTACAGCATACAGAAACAGAACCTGGTGGAACCGACCCTTTAAATGGGTAAAATGTAAATTGGGGCCTTAGTGTCTGACTGTATTGTGACTTGCATAGAGTCTAATTCAGGTTTTGTGATGTTATAAATATCTGCAGAAAGAAGCCAAACCTGTGATAGTCTGAAGGCTTCAGGATATTTACATTGATCTGGGTTTTCCACATTTTGCTATAATGATTGATCTGATCAGCACAGACAATTCTCTCCTGTCCACTTAGACAACATCAAAGTGAAATGTTCAGCATGAACTGAGAAACACTCTTATCCAAGATCTGCTCATGACTTAGCTATGGTAAAATATGCAAAAAACATTCTGAAATAATCTCAACTGTACCTGCATTTTTTATGTGCTTTAATAAAGTAACGGTATTTATTTTGCTGAAAAAAATATATAGGATACGTAATTTCTATTCTCTTACATTCATAATCTGTTATTAATATATGCTAATCTAATTAAAATACATACTATATTTCCATTAAAAATGGTATTAACATATATATTGGTAAACGTCTATGATTAGACATGACAGTGTCCTGCTTTGATGTGATTTATTGAAGGGCATGCTTTATGAAATGTTATATTATTGTTATTTATTTCTAAAGACACTGGGGGCTGAAAGGTGAGATGCACGTGAGTTGAAGTGAGATGAGGTGAGTTCAGATGAAATGAAGATTTAATTTCACAATTGTAGCTATACATTGTACAGGGACAATCCTGGTGGGTTTTCTTAGCAGGGGAAGCTCAACAGGATTGAGTGAATAGCCACCTTTGTGTATGTCTGTTCAGTGGGGTAAGTAGAAATATTTTACACACAATCAGTTATTACATATTATATATATATCTGTAAGTACTGTAACTATACATGACGGTAGAGTTAGACAAGTGAAATTCTTGTGTATGCAAAAAAACAAGTGATGCTCGTGCATTTCTCCAAAGAAGTGGGCTAATAAGAATTTTTTAAAGCTTGGTAAAAAAAGAATCTAGCTGGATTTGGTTGATAGTTCCAGATAGACTTACTCCAATGATGGCCTATTTGCACAGTGGGGTATGGAAATTATGGCAAAGGGCAAGAAAGATCATCAGTGGTGTGAAAGAACTGAGTACACTTAATAATCTGTGATAAAATGTAGCATGTGCAACAGAGCTTTTAAAGGTTGAAATTGAATGCTTATGAATAAAGGCAGCCAATATAAAATGGACACAGGGGACAGAGACATGTTAGAGAGACAGGTATGAGAAATTAACATGGCAGTAACATTCATTATAATCTGTGATTTTGTAATTATGGCATTCAAAAAGGAAGCACATGTAACCAATATATGTTGTCTTATAACAAAGAGAGACACAGGCCTGCCGGTCAGTCCCTCACTTCAAATATAACTCTCTCTTAGCTTGTCACCTACATCCACTGTGTGTTGTTGTTGTTGTATTACTGTATTCCTGGTTTTCCAACTTCAGCTATCTCCCTGACTACATTTGAGTACTGCCTGTACTGACCCTTGGTGAGAAACCAGGGCATTGATGACGCTGCTGGAAACAGGATACAGGTAATTAAATATGTTACAGGGCACCCTTTGTGTGCCAGGGGGTTGGCAGTTATTTCACTACCCACCCTCATGGAACTCAAAGAGGGATGGGGTTGACCGGTTTTTGGAAAATTTTAGATCATCCCCCCTACCTGGGAAAGGTAGAGGTAGGAAGGGTAGGTAGGTATATTATTTTATTAAATTAATTTAATACGCTGGGGAATTTGGGAAGCCCCTGGAATATAGGATAGAAGGAGGGTTATATTTATTTTAAATACATGGCTTTGGGACATAGTGCTGCCCAGGCCCTGATGGGGGCTATATTTATTTAAACAGGGTCTCATATATTATTATGGTGCCCATGGCCCCTTTTGGAGGCATATAATTATATTTTAGAGGGACACTTTTTTTCCCCTTTACTTTTTTTTATGTGGCCAGTGGGAGATTGTTGGACCCAGGGGGGCATTCGTTTTTATTTGGGGGGGGGGGGGGGGCGTTGCTAGTACACCCCCAGTCTCCTAGCTTATTTTCTTTTAAGAGGGAATCAGAAATAATGGTGATTCAATGGTACTTCTGTTTTACCCATTTGAGTCAAAAAGCCATGCTAATTAACGTTGGACATATAATCTACCCCAATGTCTATGTATTCATGTATTTGTATATACCCATTAACAGGTCAGTTATTTTGCATGTAAGTGTTATTCAGTACAAACTTGCATTTACTGATTATGTTAAGCCTATAAGTAAGTTACTTCTAAAGGCATGAAATACATAAAGCATGTTCTTAACCTTTCCTACACCACTTGTTTGAGACATTCAATCTTCTGAATATTATTACACAGGATTATTGTGTTTTGATTTGTTATATCAGCTTATATATTTTACATATGGTACTAATTAGCTATGTTAAAAGTAAACTGATGCAATACACCATCATTAACAATAATATAACATCCCCAAAAAAAAAACATTTGGGGGTATTTCTCCGCTCTATGAAAATTAGACACAGTATACAGTCATCAATTAGACAAAGTACTCTTTTATAAATGTAATCTGCTACAAAATAATATGAACATCTGAAAGTCAAACTAACAGATTTTGTCATTTTGACATTCCAAATTCACTGCTGAGAAATTCAAATATTTGTATTATTCAATTCAATATTGGTGTAACAGGAAGGAATAAGCGGAATAAGCAAAGTGTCTGTTCGTTGCACCAACATGACACCCATGTGCATGGTAAGGTCCCTGAAGATCTAAGATAAAATGTAACCAGCATTTCATTGGTGAACCTTCCTGGATATTCCCTTCTCCTTAACTCCTCAGATTGGAAGTGATTTTTATCAATGTATCAAGGAAAATGATGGTTCCATTTTATCTCTGCATCCTCCATCCTAAGCATGGTATACGTCTCTTCACCCTACGAAGTTGGTATATGCGATGAAAGTGGCAAGCAGATTTAGGAGTTTATTGTTAAGGCCCTGGAGTAATACTGCAGTACAATGTCCGAGAGCAATCACTTAAACTGCAATTCAACATGCTTCTTTGTTTTTTTTTTTTAACATGTCCCCAAAAATTACAGATATTATAAATACAATCCAAGGATACAACGTTAAGCACTATTTGTTAAATTTACATTGAATTAATTCATTTTTCTATAGTTCTAAAAAATTCCATTTCTTGACACAAACCTTAACATGAACAAGTTTGTTGTTTATTCCATTAATTTGTAATAACTGTCCTAGCCTTATTCTGAAGATGTATTGTCAGTGAATGTCTATAACCTTTAACAGTCTATATAAAGGCATACAGTGACATATTGGTTATGTACAGTACTGTTCAAATATTTTCGGTGGGTGTGAAAAATCCTGCAATGCAAGAATGCTTTAAAAAAAGATTGATATGTTGATAGTTTAGTTTTATCTAATAACAAAATGCAAAGTGAGTAAAGAGAACAAAAATCTAAAAACAAAATCAATATTTTGTGTGACCAACCTTTGAGTACAAAACTGCAACAATTTATCTAGACACACTTGCGTAATGCCAGGGATTTTGTAGACATATAGTCAGGTGTATGATTAAACAAGTATACCAAACAGATGCATCAGTTTATTATGTAGGTTGACACACAATCATTATCTGAAACAGAATCAGCTGTGTAGGAGGAATAAAACTGGATGAGGAACAGCCAAATGAATCTTAAAAGGAAAGGTTGCTGAAGAGTTTAAAGTCACAAGTCATTTACCATGCCAAAACTGAACACAACAACAACCCGATGTACTTATAGTATGTCTCTCACAGGCAGATATTTTAGGACATAAAGGAATTTCTTGATGTGCTATACAAACTCTTATGAAGAAACGGTAGACGCAGTGGTCACCCAAGGAAACTTAGTGCAGCAGCTGAAAGACACATCATGCTTACTTCCTTTACCAATTGGAAGATATCCAGCACAGTAGTGTGTGTGCAGAATGTATCTGTACTATAGAATTTATATCAACTTCCTTTGAGGAAGTTAGAAATTTAATTTTAAGTAATGTGAAGTGACAAAAAAAAAAAACTCAATTGCAGTGGTCTGGAGTTAGGAACTGGTACTTTTTTCAAACTTTTGCTTAGAATTGGCAGAAAACAATGGTACACCTGATCAGACTTATCCAGACAATACAAAACTCCCATCACGCAGGTCAGATAAAGGGAAGGCAGAGGCATATCTAGGCATTTGTATTAATTTCTTATTATTGGGAAACTACCCTGAACAACATTATAAACACAACACTTTTTTTTTTGACCCCATTTATCATGAGCTGAACACAAAGATCTAAGACTTTTTCTATGTACACAAAAGGCCTATTTCTCTAAAATATTGTTCACAAATATGTCTAAATCTGTGTTATTGAGCACTTCTCCTTTGCAGAGATAATCCATCCACCTCACAGGTGTGGCATATCAAGATGCTGATTAGACAACATGATTATTGTAAAGGTGTGCCATAATAAAAGGCCACTCTAAAATGTGCAGTTTTACTGTATTGGGGCGGACCAGGGGATGTCTGGTGTGACCACCATGTGCCTCACGCAGTGTAACACATCGGCCTTCACAAAGGGTTGATCAGGTTGTTGATTGTTGCCTGTGGAATGTTAGTCCACTTCTCTTCAATGGCTGTGCGAAGTTGCTGGATATTGGCAGAACCTGGAACACATTGTTGTATACGCAGATCCAGAGCATCCCAAACCTGCTCAATGGGGGACATGTCCGGTGAATATGCTGGCCATGCAAGAACTGGGATGTTTTCAGTATCCAGGAATTGTGGACAGAACCTTGCAACAGGGGGCTGTGCATTATCATGCTGCAACATGAGGTGATGGTCGTGGATGAATGGCACAACAATGGGCCTCAGGATCTCGTCACGGTATCTCTGTGCATTCGAAAGGCCATCAATAAAATGCACCTGTGTTCATTATCCATAGCATATGCCTGCCCATACCATAACCCCACTACCACCGTGGGCCACTCGATCCACAATGTTGACATCAGCAAACCGCTCACCCACACAACGCCATACACGCTGTCTGCCATCTACCCTGTACAGTAAAAACTGGGATTCATTTGTTAAGAGAACACCTCTCCAAAGTGCCCACTCAAGTCAGTTACAAAGATAAACTGCAGTCAGGTCGAGACCCTGATGAGGATGATGAGCATGCAGATGAATTTCCCTGAGACGGTTTCTGAGAGTTTGTGCAGAAATTCTTTGGTTATGCAAACCGATTGTTGCAGCTGCTGTCCGGGTGGCTGGTCTCAGACAATCTTGGAGGCGAAGATGCTGGATGTGCAGGTCCTGGACTGGTATGGTTACACATGGCCTGTGGTTGTGAGGCCCACTGAATATACCGCCAAAATCTCTGAAATGCCTTTGGAGATGGCTTATTGTAGAGAAATTAACATTCAATTCACGGGAAACAGCTCTGGTGGACATTCCTGCAGTCACCCTCAAAACTACATCTGTGGAACTACATCAGTGATAAAACTGCACATTTTAGAGTGGCCTTTTATTGTGGCCAGCCTAAGGCACACTTTTGCAATAATCATGCTGTATAGTCACCATCTTGAAATGCCAAACCAGTGAGGTGGATGGATTATCTCGGCAAAGGAGAAGTGCTGACTAACACAGATTTAGACATGATTAGTGAGCAGTTACACACTGTTTAAAAGAAGCAGGAATGAATTCTGTCTTCGATACATTTCTTGCTTTTTTAAAGCAGACAGCACCTTAACATAAAAGTGAGTGCTTCCAATGATGTTTGAGGAGTGGAAAACCCCACATACAAAAACATTGCATCACATCATGTCAGTTCTAGTCATGTCAGTTGAAAGTAATCATAATATGATCTGCTTATTAGGTGGTTTTGATGTTGTTTGTTTAGGTGCCTAAATATGTATCCACTGACACTAGTTTTTCATGCAGAAGAAACTACAAGTCTGAGAAGTGCTTACTTACAGTCTGTTTATATATAGTTATTGCCTTTCCCAGGACATGTGCAAACTACTATATGAGGCATCAAGAGCTTCAATGTGCATGCAATGAATTACAAATAGATTAACCAACTGCCACTTGATTTAATCCGATTTCCTGAAAGGTACACAACACTGGTGACTGCCACCTGCTCCTTATTGTCATCTACCTCATGTTTTAGTGTGAAAATGTTTGTCTAATTGTATAACTCCCTTCTTATGCTCTGTACCAATCGCTGCAAAAATTATTGGCGCCATATAAATAAAAGGTACTGTAATGTAATGGTAATGTTACTGGTACATTATATTCTATTACACAGAGAGCCCTTCTGCCAAAGCCATCCCTGATCTTTTTGTTTTACCAAAAGATTCTAAACATATACCTGCGGTTTACACTAGATCACCGGTCTGTATTTTAGCTGCCACTAACAATGGATAACTTCTCTAAAATCCATGCATTGCACATTATTATTGTGACAGGCAATGGTATGAAGTGAATCACTAGGAATACAGTCCTGCATGCCCACTATAATTGATACCTACTAGGATTTATGATTCAGAATTTTCTATATGCTAAGAGTTCATTAAATGTTAATGAGAGGTCAGGTGTGAATGAACCAGTTCCTGTCATGTTACAATTAATAATAGTACCACAAGACACACGCAGCGTAGTTTGTAAATTCAAATAAAGACAAGCTAAAATTCACCTCTGCAAAGTCAATGGATATAACCTAGATTAGTATCTATAGTGGAGAATATTAATTCAACCTATGAAACCTTGGCGTGTTCCTTAAATTCTGATCTGAGGAAATTAAAATTCTTGGTGTTATAGTTAAGAGACAGGTTAATAGCTTCTGTCCTGATTTACACGTTAAGCCTACAGACAGAGATAACCTTTTCTCAAAAGGACAGTTACCAAATAGAGGGACATTTTGAAAGGACTTCATTTTGGACAGATGTTGAGAGTGAACGAATGGAGCCGGAGGTGGATGTCTGTAAGTGAGATGTAATGAACTGGTGACTAAATCTCAAAAACGTGAATATAATGGGAATAAACTAGAAAAAAATATTCTTGAATCATTTTGTTAGTGGATAAATCCTAATCCAAAGATATTGAACAACTGTCATTTTTGATCATGTAGTGCAATGCATTGCAAAAACATATAACTTCCATCCATTATCCATTGTCCTTCATCCTGCCAAGATAAAATCACCAGTTCTTGGTTATGGCATTAAGTTCTCACAGTAAAGGTGAGTCCATTGCCATGTTATGCTTATACTATTTGAAAATATCCCTCAAATTTAGATGACTCTAATCCTAACCTATCCTATGAGCACCAACCTTTCCCCTGAGTACCTAGCAGATAAACAAGAGAGCTGTTGTAACACACTGTTAATCCAGGTTGTGCGTTATATGTGTAGTGTCTCTTTTGCCCCCAAGCCCAGTGTAACTAATTGGAATCTGCACACCAGATGAGAACACTGTTCTCCCAAGAGGATGAGCTGGAAGCAAATGTGTAAATGGGAATGTGCCTAAAAGTCTTATTTGTCTCCATGTGTTTATGGCACCAAGTGTTCTTACACAATAAGGTAGTCTTCTCTACAGTGTTAACTAGGGTACAGTTACAATCACCGTTTCATATGGCAGAGAGTTGGAATTAATGTACGCTTGCGAGCAGGGCTCTCTATCTCATTTATCAGTCTGTTCTAGTTAGTTCGTCTAACTTAAAATGTAGTTCCCTTCTACACTTTTTAGCTAGCGTCAAGTAAATTGTTGGTGCACAATAAATAAAAGTTAATGTAATGTAATTAATGCAGAAACGTATCATCAGATTACATTACAGAATGCTTATTCTGATGTATGGAGTGCCTTGTCACTCTCTAGTGTAGAGGCTGACCACCTTAACAGGAGTCATATAATTTTCCAAATGCACCTTGAAATTGTTTATATGTATATATATATATATATATATATATATATATATATATATATATATATATATATATAAGCTACTATTTGGACTTCAGCAATAGGACTTACTGGCTTTGTGTTAATTGTATTACATGCTAATTTCAGAAATGTCTAAACTTGTTTGTTATCTAAAATGAGAAAACATTAGAAACATCACTCTTGCATTTACATTGTCCTCATCCTAAAATTAGAAGAAACTTCCCACAACTATTACCACCACCAACCACCCCACCCCAAAATAACTTATGCACTTTATCTTTCCACCAAATACCTTTTTTTGTTTATATAACATCTGATAGCAGTTTGTGAGCTTACCATGCCCAATTTAAATGAATAAAAAAAAAAAACAGCCTTGTATTTATTTCTGCTTCCCAAAGCTAAATGATGACATGTTCATTACATGTTGTATAAGCAAACCAATGGGAACTCACGTCTGGGTTACCAACATCCATTATTGAATATTTTTTACAACAGGCTGTTCGTATTAATTTCTATTCCCCACGGCCCAGGCAGAGTTTTCAGGAAATTGAGCCACCACATCTCTAATTAAAAAGTAGTTTATGTGATATCTTTATTGTTAATGTGGTGGCATTCGTCTTTAATGTGCAACTCAGACACTTAATAAAGTGAATAACATGCCATTCTACTAAAGCAGGCAGTGAAAAAGCAGTGGACCAGGGTATTTTTCAATCTTAGAAATAATTGCAAATTATAATTCTTTCTGGCCAGCAGCAGCAGTGTATCCGTGCTATAGAAGTTAACAGGGCTTGTTCTAGCATCAATAACCTGCTCTCATTCTCTGTACCAATTTGTATCACATAGAGCCGTGGGATCATATTGCATCGTTATTCAATCAAGATGCCCTCTGATTGGTATGGGGATTGCTCGCAGAAGGGCAAGTTGTTCAAGTTGGCACACTCTCTAGCTATTCATAAAGTCAGTTTTCATGTTAATATCAGATTATATTCTTCATATTATGATAAATTATAAACTGTTTAAAATGATCAGTCTGGTATATTTTTTTTATTGGTGTTAACCAAATAAATGTTTGATTCATGTAAACCAACTTCAGGATGTTAAATAAGGTTTCTGAGAGATGTGCATAAGGTCCCTTGCTCTGCCTTTTTCTCAGATTGTAGGCCTCAACAACAAGGCATAGGAATGGATAGGGCACCACTAGGGCAGAGTGCTTGGGGGTCAGGGCAAAGAAAGCACTTGTCTCCCCCATAAAACCTAGCAACCCAGGAAAACTGGCAAAGACTGTACTTGTATCTGCAGTAAAGAAGGAAACTCTTCCCTCCTCTTGAAAATCTACCAACCCCAGAAAACTAGTAGATGGGGCAGAAAATGTTGCTGCAGCTGCAGTAGAAACTTCCTGCTCAGCCACCAAGTGCTCTTATGCACACTTAGAGTCTGAGTGCTGGATGGCACACAACAACTTTCTGAGACCGGAGCAATACTTTACTCAATATGTGTTCATTTAAATTTGAGGCTTACAGTATCAAGTGGTGGGAAGCCTCTAAGATTCTCTAGAACACATATCTAACTGAACAGTGCAGCCAGGGCCGGATTAAGCCATGAACTTTAGGGGCTGCAGCTCAAGGCTCATACCGTAATCCGGCTGATGAAAAGAAGAAAAATAAAATTGCCCATAAGCACTGGCTGGTGAGATCAGAAGATCTCCCCTCGTCAGCTCACTGTCGGCAAGCAGGCAGCATGGAGTCTGTGTGCTGCTCAGGTGCACAGACAAGTCTCCATGCTGCCTTCTTGAGCTCCTGTCGCCCTCAAAGCGGCAGGTCACGTGATTGATGAGGGTCACATGACCTGTCGGCGATCATGCGACCTTCCGCCATGATAGCAGTGGGGACTGCAGGAGATGGCTGGAGAAAGACTAGCAGGAAGGTGAGTAATTGGGAGGGGGGTGACAGTTTTTTTGCTAGACTAATAGTGGCATATTGTTGGGCATACCAATTGTGGCATATAAAAGTGGGCATAACAATTTTGGCATATTTTGGCAATATTATAGAGCATACCAACTGTGGCACATTAATGGGCATGCCAATTGTGGCATATTAGTGGGCATGCTAATAGTGGTATATTAGTGGGCAAATTAGCTGTGGAATATTAATGGGAAAATTGGCTGTGGAATATTAATGGGCATAATAACAGTGGAATATTAATGGTCAGACTAACAGTGGCATATTTATGGGCAAATTGGCTGTGGCATATTAATGGGCAAATTAAAAGTGGCATATTAATGGGCATATTTGGCTGTAGCATACTAATGGGCAAATAGTGTATATTTATGGGAAACCTGTTTGTCTAGGGGTGCATTAACAAGTCCTAGGTGCAAATTGACAAATATGGGGGCAGAATGGCAAGTCTGAGGGACAGATGGACAAATAAAAAGAAATCAAACCAATAAATAAATTTTCTCAATCATAGGTTTTATTAAATATAGAAAAAAAAACAAGTGTGAATATGAATTCACAAGTATATGTGAATTATTAATTACCAGTAAAACTTTTTTATGTAAGGTCATCTTATATTTGTACTGGGGGCCTACAATGTCTGTACATTACAATAATCCGGCCCTGAGTGCAGCTATGGACTCCAGTCACAGAACAATAACAAAATTAAAAAAGGAGAGTCCTGATTCACCTTGTTGCGGCAGTGGCCTACTAATTATATAGTAATTTAGGTTGAAAAAAAGACTTGAGTCCATCCAGTTCAACCCTTTTCCTATCCCATGTTACCTGCTGTTGATCCAAAAGAAGGCAACTAAAAACCGCTTCAGCAATTTCTAATTCTGCTTTCAGTGAGTAAAAAAATTCCAAAAAGCAATCAGACTTCTCCTTGGATCAAAAAGCACTAAATAAATTTAGTTTTGTAGCCCTCCTCTGCACTCTCTCTAGTTCCATAAAAAGGAAACACCATTTAAACTATATGTTGCATTTTTATTATTGTACCCAAAAATGCATAATTTTACACACGTCTACATTGAATCGCATTTGCCATTTATCTGCCCAATTACCCAATTTGTCCAAATCCTCTTGCAGCGAAGATAAATCTAGTTCAGACTGTATTAGCCTACTTAATTTTGTGTCCATAACAAGCACTGAGACATAGCTCCCTATGCCCTCTGGGAGATCATTAATAAACAAATTGAAAAGAAGAGGACCCAGAAGAGAACCCTGAGGTACTCCACTTATCACATGTGTCCAATTTGAGATTACCACCACCCTTTGCATTCTGTCATTCAACCAATTGCCAACCCAGAAACAAACCTCTGGCCTTAAGCCTATTTCAGTCAATTTGTACAGTAAAAGTCTAAATATCTCTCATCCACTGCAGCACCCATATCTATATTTTTACTCCCATCCTCATAGAATGTAATTAAGTTAGTTTGACAAGATCTGTCCTTCACAAAGCCATGTTGGCTCCTGCTAATGAGATTCCTCTTCAATATGAAATATGAAATATATTTCCTTGGCAACCCTTCAAACACTTTTCCCACCACAGATGTCAAGCTTACAGGTCTGTAATTGCCCAGCTGGGATTTTGATCCCTTTTTAAATATGGGCACCACATCACCTTTACGCCAATCTTTATGCATGAAAACCAAAAATAACGGTCTGGCCAGGACCAGGCTTAGCTCTTTAAGTACCCGTGTGTGTATACCATCCGTCCCCAGTACTTTGTCTATTTTAACACCATTTAATTGTTTTAACACTTTTTCTTGTGTCAACCAATCACATTCTTGCTGTGACTGTTCTGTAAACGTGGCTTGCAGGTTCTTGTCCATTGGTAAAAACAGAAGTAAATAAATTATTTAAAATATCTTATCTCTGTCTCCACTGACAATCTCACCCATTCCAGATAACAAAGACCCAACATTTTCAGCCTTTAATTTTTTGCCATTTTCCTTTTGAAATATTTTTTGGGGTATTCCTCTTGCTCTCCTTAGCAATTGTTTTTTTTTATTCTGCAACTTAGCCAATCTAATAGCCTTTTTACGGTCTTTGTTTATTCATTTAATTAGGTTGAAAAAAATATAAATATGGTCCCCCATGTTCAACCCTTCAAACAATATATATATATATAGGTACATTTAGCATAGATTGAATGAAAACCAGTAGGTGAATTTAGTCTGCCCATAATGAAATTTCTATTTATTTTAATTGTTATTCAGGATTAGTGTTATGTATGTCCCTGGCATTCTTAAACTCTTTCACAGTCTTAGTCTGTATGACTTTTGCTGAAAGATTATTCCTGCTATCTAATAAGTATATCTTTAAAATAATATTTTTTCTCATATTACACATAAGCATCCACCACAAACATTTGAGTCAGCTGGCTCCCAGCCTATATTTGCACCTCTGCATGCAATAATTGCCATAGCACTAAATAATCATAACAGATTTAACCAGAAAGAGTATGTGTTATATATAAAGTAATTATGTACATATTTTTACAAATAGAAATATAAGATTTTTGGAATAGGAGCCAATTATTTCCTTTGAAAAAATACAAATAAAATAATAATAAACTGACTTTTCACTATGAAATAAGCCTTTTGTAACACAGTATGATTCAAACTCAACAATAGCCATGTTTAATTTAATATTTGATTTACGTACATGCTTCTTTGTTTTTAATCACAATGTTTAATATGGAAATCTTTCATATTAATTTGACTATTCCCAACTGACTGTAACGAAGCGACACAGAAGAACTAAGATATTCTACTCCACATGTGAAAAGACTTCTATAAACTGCAGCTTATTTCTTGAAATAAATGGTTGTCGTTTCAGTGACAAATATATTCTAGTTTAGCTCTCTTGCCTCGGGCAAATCCAAAGAACAACTTTTTAAAGACTGTACTGTCTTTATCCAGAGTAACAGTTATTCTTAAAGTCCTGATGTCAGCAGAAAATGAAGTTTAACAAAGACCTTTTAAATCATAGACACATGGTATCTATGCCTGACAAAAGGCAAATGAGATCTCATTTACTCTGCATTATCTCTCAGCGATCAGATAAGGAACATATGTTCCTGACACGAGGTGTAAAACTGCAATCTCATTTCTCAGTATGGTGAATATAAAAAAATAATGTTTTTTCTGCTTCTTCTCAAATTGTTGGAAATGTTGCATTGTTTTTTTTAGCAAGAACTGTAATCTTCATTTGTACATCTGGAGAGTCGTAAACGTTTGTATGTGGTTTGAATTATAACACCTGTTTGTTGAAGCTGTTTTAAAGATTATTTTGTTCAGGTACATCGAGTTGATCACTAATATTTTGGATCATTAAATAGCAAGGTACAAATCAAGCTTATAATTAAGCATTATGAGAATACAACAAGTGGTGGGTACACGCGCTTATCCATTGTGTGCTCTCTTATTTGTGTAGTCATGCTTTTTTTGTATGATACAATAAACTTTACAATTATATATACATATATATTATGTATACATGGTTGGCATGCTGTTTGCTGGCACCGTCTGTCCCCTCAGTGAAGATTTCTCACTGCATTGTGTTTATTTGTGGATTGGTACCATCTTTAGCAAAACAGACAGACAGACAGACTATTCTTGGAACCAGCAGTTTTGGGCACTAGACCAGTCTAGTGCCCAAAATGCATCTTCCAAATATTAATGCATATTAATGTGCTTTCAAAATACTTTAAAATGCATTTTTTAAAATTTGCATTGCTTAAAATAAATATCTACTTACAGCTAGAAGAAATTGTGAAATAAAAGCAGTTTGCAAGAAACCAGGACTGCCCACACTATCTGGGTAAACGCCATTTCCTTTTTTTTTTTTTGCTGCAGGAATCAGTGAGAATAATGTCATTCATATGAATACAATTCCCTGTCTCTCTAGTGATGTCATCAGACAATGTGTTGTTAAGACACTGTTAAGAGATCCTATTGTGTACAAGAGCAAGTTTATCATAGTTCACACAATGTATTCCATTTCAGGATCACAGGAAGTGACTAAATGAAACAAAACTTTATATACTCAGTGTCTATAAAATCAGTGCAGACGTATCTGCAGTTAACATGCAGAGTAATCACTGGGGAGGTCAAATATTAAAAATGTGATTTATGCAGAATGCCTGCATCAAATTGCACAGGAAAAAAAAACCTGTGCACTATACAAGCAGCAATCTTCATCTTGCACCAAAGTTAGTTTGGGGACTAGACTGTCCCTTTAAGGCTATCTTCAGCCTTCGACATAATAGAAAAAAGTTGTTAAAGCAAGGCTGCTTGCCTGATAAGATAGTTATATGTAGTTATGTTTTAACAATGTTAACTTTGAAGATTTTTTTAAGTAATTAAATAAAATAACAGCATCTTAACCCACTATATGGTATCTTTTAGTCTTTTCTTTAAAATATAATACTTCCCACGTAAAAACTTTTCTGATGTTTTTACTGATCTTGCGCCATTTTAGTTGCTTCCCACCAATGAGCAATGTTACATCTCGCCATTTTGTTAAATCCAAGTCTCTTAATGCAGGTAAAGGGCTCAATTTGCCACAATAGATCATTTACAGAAGGATGAGTTAAATATTACAGGTTAAAAAAAACTGCACTAGAACATAAGTGTAGTTCAAGTTGCCTCAGGCAATTGTATAGCATATCTTCCACTGGTTTAAACGGTAATTTTTGCAGAAGTATTTAGAGAGAGTCAGCAGTCGTTTGGGCTCCAATTTGCTTAGTGCTTAACAGAGAGTAAATAAATATGGTGTGGGTACAAATAGACACTGGGCTCCCCTAACCTGACTAGGCCCACCCTAAATTTAGAGCCAGCGCTCATTTTTTGTTGCAGTCCATTTGCCATTTGGTCATATTACAGAACCATGGAATATGGTGCTGCTTTATAAATAAATAACAACTTTGCAGTAATTTTGACAACCCACAATGTGAAAACCATAACCTTTAAGTTTGAGAAACGTCCATAGGAAAATACAGTTCCGCTAACATAAGGAATATAGGAATAATTTTTTCACACAATATAATAGATTACATTTTTCCTACTTAATTTCCTTTCTTTTGGGTTTCTGTAAAACATGTAAGTGGTTGTAAGAAGTAGTAGTGTACAGTTGAACTAAATGTGCTGCTTTAGAGATAAAATAAATAAATAGGAAACGGTTAGTAGAACATATGTATTTTTCTTAGGTAAAAAGCTAAAGAGCCACAAACAGCCACAGACATTAATATGCAGGAAGTTAATCAGCTATAGATACAGACTCCACACATAAAGACTCAGAGCAATTGACAATCATTTCCACATACAGACTCTTACAACCAATAATAGTAACAAAGTCGCTGACGAATGCAGATTCCGCTAAAGATGTGCAGTTAGCAAAAAAAGTTTGAATCTTAGTCTGGAAGAGTCATTAGAAATTAATACAGAGTCGTATCATTTTGTTACCCATTTTTAACACCAACTTATTGCACAAAATGTAATTTTCCTCTTATCACACTTTCTGATTTCTCTTCTATAATGATATTAGTCTTAGTGTTTAGGATTTTTAACCCCTTAGTGACCGAGAGTTAAGCATAATTATGGCCAGACCAATATTTATGATCTTTAGGGATTCGTTCAGTTCAGGTATAGTGCCAACAGACTGGCGAAAGGCGGATGTCATTCCAATATTTAAAAAGGGATCAAAATCTCTGCCTGGTAATTATAGGCCAGTGAGCTTGACATCTGTAGTGGGGAAATCATTTGAAGGATTGCTAAAGGTGTACACTCAAGAATACATCTTGAATCAGAATATAATTAGTAAAAGTCAACATGGTTTTGTGAAAGACAGGTCTTGTCAAACAAACTTAATAACATTCTATGAAGAGGTCAGTAAAAATATAGATCTAGGTGTGGCAGTTGATGTGATCTATTTGTATTTTGCTAAAGCATTTGATACAGTTCCACACAAAAGGTTACTCTACAAATTGAGAGAAATAGGATTGGGGGCAAATGTATGTATTTGGATTGAAAATTGGCTAAAAGATAGAACACAGAGGGTTGTTGTAAATGGTAAAGCTTCAAATTGGACCAGGGTAGTGAGCGGAGTACCTCAGGGGTCTGTTTTGGGACCTCTTCTTTTTAATATGTTTATTAACCCCTTGGCGACACAGGACGGACTAGGTCCGTCCTGTGTGCCGAGGAGTTAGTGACACAGGACGGACCTAGTCCGTCCTGTGTCAAAACGAGCACTGAAAGCGGAGTTTTTCCGCTTTCAGTGCTCAAGCGGCATTGTAACGATGCTTCCGTGTGGAAGCATCGTACAATACTAAAAAAAATGCCCGTCGGCATTTCGATCGCTCCGGAGAGCGATCGAAATGCCGGTTTTAAAGGCACAGAGCCTTTAAAACACGTGCATTAAAAAAAACGAGCATAGAAAGCGAATTGTTCGCTTCCTATGCTCAGTAAGTGTTTCTGATTGCCTCGCAAGTCGAGGCAATCAGGAACACACAAAAAAAATGCACGATCTTGGTCACTGAGTGACCAAGATGGCGCTGCCCTTCTAAGGGCAAGAGCACAGGAGGCAGGAAGTACCTGCTTCCTGTGCTCTCTGGCTGTCACACAATTGCCTCTTCACAGAGGCAATCAGTGACTGCCAGGCACACTGACAGGCAGTGGGGATGCTCTGCTGAACATCCCCACTGACTGGTCAGATCAATATTAACCCTATATTGATCTGACCAGTTATGATCTGTCTCCCTCTCCTCACATTTTTTTTTGTGAGGTAGAGAGACAGATCAAAGTAAGTAAAAGTAAAAAAAATCAATAAACACACAACACACAAATAATAAAACAATAAAACATTTTTTATTAAAGCAGTTCCCTGCGTTTAACCCCTTCCCTGCCACTGATCTTGCTTAAGCAGCGATCGTGCACATCAGCGCATTTATTTTTGCTGTTTGTGCATTTTTTAGGGGTTCATTTTTTTTGTACTGTGATTTATTATAGTACTACAAAGGCTCTTCTAAGAGTTATTAACCCCTTCTTTGCTGTCGATCACTGCTTACGCAATGATATTGACGCCAAAGCAATTTTTATCTGTCTGCATATTTTTTTTTTTTTTTTTTTTTTTACACATACCCGTTAGCGGATTACATGTAAAGTAAAAGTATTTGAGATTTTTTTTTTTTTTTAAGCTGTCTAAGCGCATAGCGATCAGTAACAGCAAATTAGTGGCAAAGGCGGTTTGGTGATTTCTCAAATAAGCTCACCATTCAGTCAGATCAAAATTGGTCGGATCAATATTCACAAATATTGATCTGCCTCCCTCTCCTCACTTACATTTTTGTGACGGAAAGAGACAGATCAGTATTAGTGATATAAAATAACATTTTATAAAATTGGCAGCTTTTATGAAAGTCTTTCACTGTTTATTAACCCCTTCCCTGCCATTCATCACTGTATAAGCAGTAATCTTGCACAGCAACAGTATGTTTTGCTGTCTGCACTGTTTTATGGATTAATTACTTTGTACTGTAATGTATTACAGTACTAGATAGGCTCTTCTAAGAGCTATTAACCCCTTCTTTGCTCAAGATCACTGCTTACGCACTGATTTTGACCCTGGTCAGCTTTCTGATACATCATATAGTGATGTATCGGTGGCTGCTGAGCCCTTGCCACAAGGAGTGATGGGTGTCTACCGTTAAAAATTATATGGTTTGGTGGGGGTAAATTACATTGGCTGGCTTCAAAGATATATCCCATATAGGACACGGATGCAGGTTGACTACATGTCAAAAGTTGGAATTTTGAGATGCGCATCTCACAAATGTTGCCTTCTAGCCAAAAAACAAACCAACAAACCTATGCATGGGTGCTATCCCTGTACTCGGGAGATGTTGCTGAACAAATTTTGGCAGTGACATAAACCAGAATCTGTGAATTCATGCCTGAAGTACAATGCATGTGGAAAAAAAACTCCCAAAAAAGTACTACCACAAACTTTTACAAAGGTAGAATTGCTGAACACATATTGAGGTGTTGGTTGGCAGTGGCAAATACCAGAATCTGAAAATTCCTGCCTGAACTACAATGTGTGTGGGGGAAAAATGACATCCCAACCCTTTGACATAGGTTGGTGGTAGAATTAGTATTTGGAAAGTGTTAAAATACCACAATTTTAAATACCCTAGGATGTCTAGTTTTCCAAAATATATGGTTTGATGGGGTAAAATACTTTGACAGGCTTCAAAAGTGTCCCAAATGGAACATGGGCGCAAGATGACTACATATCAAAATTCCAAGTTGGAAATGCAACCCCCCTAATGTGGCCTTATTTTTTTTACATCAAATGATATGCTATTATCAAAATAATAGTATCAAAAGAAAGCCCTTCTTATAACGATAAAAACGATATATAGTTTGTGTGGGTACACTAAATGAGACAGAAATAAATTACAGCAAAACACAAACACCTCAGAAATGTTAAAAACAGCCCATGTCACCAAGCGTCGGACAAGCCAAAAAAGTCATGTCACTAAGGGGTTAATGATCTCCCACGTTGTGCTGAGTGCCATGTCTCAGTGTTTGCTGATGACACAAAATTAGGTAAGGTAATAAAGACTAATCTTGATGTTTTTTCTTTACAGGAAGATTTGGACAGAGTGGGGAAGTGGGCAAGAAAGTGGCAAATGAGGTTCAATATAGACAAATGTAAAGTTATGCATTATGGGAAAAATAATAACAAAGCAACATATACGTTAAATGGTATTTCCCTGGGAAAAACTACTAACGAAAAGGATTTAGGAATCATTGTAGATAACAAACTTGGCAACAGTGCCCAATGCCAGTCAGCAGCTGCAAGGGCCAATAAGATATTGGCATGTATAAAACGAGGTATAGATTCACGGGAGGAGGACATCATCTTGCCTCTTTACAAATCAATGGTAAGACCTCACCTTGAATATGCAGTACAATTCTGGGCACCAGTCCTTAAAAAGGATATTAAGGAACTAGAAAAAGTGCAAAGGAGAGCTAAAAAATTAATAAGGGGATTGGAGGATCTTAGTTATGAAGAGAGACTTAAAAAATTGCATTTATTTACTTTAGAAAAAAGGCATCTTAGAGGTGATATGATAACATTATATAAATATGTGCAGGGCCAATATAAGGAGCTCTCCAGGGACCTGTTCATTAATAGAAATGTACAAAGAACAAGAGGTCACCCCCTGAGACTGGAAGAGCAAAGATTTCATAGGCAGCAAAGGAAGGGATTCTTTACGGTAAGGACAATAAAATTATGTAACTCACTGCCAAGAGAGGTAGTGCTATCAACCACAATAGATGCATTTAAAAATGGTCTGGATGTTTTTTTTTTAGAAAAGCAGAACATACAGGGGTATTAATAATAGAATAAGCATTAATAATAGAGCTCTTTGATCAAAGGAGAAATCGGATTGCCCTTTTGGAGTCAAGAAGGAATTTTTTTCCCCCTAGGAGGCAACATTCGAAAAAGCTTCCTTAGGGTTTTTTTTTGCCTTCTTTTGGATCAAAACGCTGAAATGATAGGTAGAAGGGTTGAACTTGATGGACTTGTGTCTTTTTTCAACCTAAATTATTATGTTACTATGTTACCTTGAAGACCAGAATTCCATTATTTTTGTCATACGTTTACTGAACTGTAAATTTCTTTCTTTGTGTTCAGTCCACCCACACAAATTATATATAATTTTTTAAAGGACAGATAGGGCTTTCATTTGATACTATTATTTTCATCATATGATATCATTTACTATAAAAAAAAAAAAATATGATGAAAATATAAAAAACTATTTTTCTAACTTTGACCTAATTTTATTTTTTTACACAATTACAAATCTTAAAAAAGACCTCATCTATATATTTCTAATATTTGTCCTGAGTTTAGTAATACCAATGTTTCCTTGTTTGTCTATGTTTTATTTCAAGTAATAGGGCAATAAACAATATTAGTGTTTTTTTTTTTTTGTTTTCTAACCCTTTTCTTCTACAGTGACCTTTTAACACCAACCCTAAATTTACCCCAACTCTAAATTTACCCTAACCCTAAATCTACCCCCACCCCTTAATCTAACCCTTGTAATCATCCAAACCCCCCTGTAACCCTAATTATGACCCTAACCCTAGATCTAGGTTTAGTAGATCTAGGGTTAGCTTTTTCCATTTATTTATTTTATTTATTTATTTATTTAATTCATTTTTTCTTTCAAACTGTAATATACTTAACTGCCTGTAGGCCTGTAACTGCAGTCAAGTAGCGGTTTCAGAGCGACGGAAGAGATTTTTTTTCTCTCTCTTCCGTCGCTCTGTGCTGGGCACGCTGTAGTGGAGGAGCATGATGCCTAGATCGAGGCATCATTGCAACACTTTAACACACATAGGCAGTGATCAGCTTTCACTGCCTATGTGTGTAACGCGTATACGATCACATTCGCGGTGATCATATGCGCGCGGGGGGTGAGGGGGGGCTGAAAGCACTCTCAGAGGCTGCCTCGGATCCGAAGCAGCCTCTGAGAGTAGCTGCAGGCATGTAGTGTTGCGCTAAGGAGCAAGGACCCTCAAGGACCATGCTTTAGAGGACGTATATATACGTCCAAATGCGTTAAGGGGTTAAACAATAATCATATTTGTAATAGTGGCAGAGACGTTACCAGTCTCATTCAAAAACGTTTTACAAAAATGTTACAAACAGCTTAAATAAAATATAAACCAAGAAAAAAAATATACTAATGAAACAAAAGAATACAGTCCATAGGATGAAACTTGAAGCATAATGTCTTTATGGGTGCTTCATAGTCACTTTGCTCTACTCATAATAAACTCAGTCAGTGGCGTCCCGAGGGGGGTGCGGACTGCACCGTGTGACACCTCCAACACCGCACTGCCTAACTAACAGGGAACATCGAACAACGTTACGTCACATCCCGAGAGAGAGAGAGAGAGAGAGAGAGAGAGAGAGAGAGAGAGAGATGTAATCCATATTTAGAATGCAGGTCTCGCTGTCTTGAAACCGCTTACTGGCTGAGGCATATTTATTGAGCAAAAAGTTTTGGACTGGAAAAGTGTATTTTTTTGTCCACTATTTTAGAACAAATGTTTATTCTTCTCTAATGACTTTTTCTATTTTGCTTTTCATTCCTACAGAAAGATAGTGCTTTACAAATAAATAAATCTGTTTAAGTGTAAATCGGAGGTACGGAACTATAAAGAGGCAGTCAGCAACACCCTCTAAGCAACGGATGTGATCACGGATTACTTCCAAAGCGATTGCCAACAGCAGGGCAGTGCCATGTTTGAAAAGCAGAGTCATTACACATCGGTCCAGCTTCCTATTTTTGTGTTGCCAAAATCGAGGCATTTCAGAAACACTGGCCGAGCACAGGAAGCAATTGTTTATCACTTCCTAAGCTCATTCTGCCACAGGACATACCAGACAAATCCTTTGTCATCAACTGTAGTCATTTCAGTAACATACCTGGTATGTCCATTGTCGTGAAGGGGTTAAAACATGCAAACGCATCAATACTTTTTAATAGTGTTAGCAAAAAAATATATCTGTTACTTTCTAAATGTGCATTTCCTCCCCTCACTGAAATAGAAACATTATATTAACAGAGTTAATATAATGTTTAGAAAAGGTACAGCAGCATAGGTGGTTAACCTGTAAAACCATCAGAATTAGCTGGTAAGATACTCTATTTCTGCATGGTATATGACTAAATTATCAAACATAGCTGATGAGTATACAATAAATGAGTTGTAGTGACATTCTGCTGTAACTCTTGAATTCAGGATTTAAACTAGAATCAAGAGACACATTGTAACTGTATAAAAAACATAAATTGTCTGCATGCACTAGAAAATGGGACAAATTAGGAAGTCTATCTTTTCTAAGTAGTCAAATACTTCTGTGTCCTATGTAGTAGCATGATTGCTTATGTCACTGTATTTCTACAGTACTTGACAATATGAAAGGAGATGGTTTTGCTGCCAAAGAGCACTCCAGTGATCACTTCCAAACAGCCAGATGGAACAGCATCTATCACAATGGCATTTCAATTCTCTGATTGCCTTCCAACAACACAATGACAGCATTATAGAGTCACAAGCCAGCATTTCACTCTTATAAGTGTTACAAAGCAATTACTTACCAGAAAAAAAAGATGATTTTTCTTTAGTACCTCATGCAAAAGGAAATAATCCATTTGATTTACATTATTTGGTTTGTTGTTCTGTAGTGTAGTAATTGATACTGAACTCTAGACATCATTTAGGGTGGGCAAACTCAAATGGCATTGCATAGGTTAAGAAAGACCCCCCTTTCCTGGGTACTTGGGCTATGTTTATGTTTAAATGAAATCCTCTCTGGGCACCAGCCATTGGGTAGTTCTGGAATGAAAACATTGAAAATAGTCCACAGCTATTAGCGCTCCGGTCTTAGCGGTCTGTTTAGCATTTTTAGTACCTGCATTGTAGGAATATTTATCTTCTACTATTTGTAGTCACATACTTTTTAAAATTATTGATAGCTGTTTGTACAGTGTTTTTAGTACCTACATTGTTGAAGTTATTTGCTGTCATTTATTGTTATCATATATATTGTATTGTGTTTATATAAATTTTATTTCTATGTATTTTATGTATCTGCATTATTATTTGTCTTTTAACCTGTAGCTATTATTATACAGCGTTTATTACAGTTTAGATTTTTATTATATGAAGCGCTGTGTCTTGAGTTTATATTTTCCATTGTAGAATCTCCTATTATTAGGGGGATTTTTTAAGCTGCTTTCTTTGACAGATTTTTAGACTAACCCCTCCTGGCCGCTTGGTGTTTCACTTTCGAGAGTTGAGATATGATATTATATTATTGTGGTATTGTTTATCCCTTATTTATGTAGCACTGTATTTATTATACTTATTATTGACAGAAATAAACCATTTGACAAAGTAGGATCTGTCTCTGCATTACATGTTTGAATACAGTTGCCTTCTTTGTTCTATTACCTGGACTGCACAAGCCAGATAATTAATTATATGAAACTAAACCCCAACATTTTAAATAGAGGAACATTTCTACATTTAGTATGACAGGCATTCCTTTTCACAAAGTTTCTGTAAAAATCATCTATGGACCTCCAAGCCAAATGGGCAGATGGTACACACCTGTTTCTGTTTGTCACCAAGCCAGGTGAACAATTTTGGCTTTAAAAAGATCAATCTTGGCTACTAGTTACTGATGTCAACAAAAGAGCAAAGATGATTATTTAACATTAATCGTTCTTGGTTACCAGATTCTGATATCACACACTGACAATCCGACAAAAGAAGAATTATTTTCAATCATTTGCACTTATTGTAGGATTCAATGTTCACAACAAGTGAATTTCTAAAATCAGGCCAAAATAACAGAGCTGGAATAAAATATAGAATTTTTCCAACTCCGCCATTTGGAGTTTTATGTACTTTAAGTTTCCATACATAAATATTAATAATTTTATTTGTCTTAATTAAGAATATGTAAAAAAAAAAATTTTTAAAGGATTTCTAAACACTTTTTCCTCTAAAAGAAAGAGAATAAATTATCTTTGAATAGAACATGCTGTACTTTGCACTATTCTTTTCCATAACAACTGGCCAGGAAGTGCTTAAGGATCAATGTAATTAAAAATAATTTTCAGGAGGACATATAACAGCTTTTTACACATTTTCCTGTAAACCAAGGTTGGTGTTAAGCTTCTGCACCAACAACAAAAAAAAAAAAAAAAAAAGCACCACAGTGGTGGTGATAATCAGCATAAAACTAACCAAACAAACATAGGCCTACTTTACTCACTTGCCAGAAAACTGTGTCTCCTCTCAATGTTTTGATCTAGATAACAGTTTCTGAGCTTGAACTGACTGTTTGTATAATGGTAATTAAATCACACACATACACACACACACACATACACACAAGTATGCATTTAGACCAAATGCACACAAGATAATGAAGTGCATAACATGCATTAATAGTTTTAGGTACAATAAGTAAATATTTGCATGGGTTTTGAATTGGTGAAAGATCTCATATTACAAAGAAGGTTACATTTGGTAATGTAGTATATTGAGTTAGGTGATGGCAGGAATAGGAGGTTATTGAACATTTAAGTATTTTACATTTTTATAGGAATTGTTATACATCATTGAATTACTGTGGATTCAACACATGAAATGGTGAAGGAAATGAAGTACTGTTATTCTCTCCTCACTGCCATAAAAGTGACTCATCTGATGTAAACATCCAGCAATCTTACAGTTGCATCATTAAGTAACATTTGCAGCTTTTGCTGCCTTGGTCCCTTCACTGTGTAACAAATGGGACACTTGCAACAGATGGAGTGCACAGAGGTGGTTACTTTAACACCTCAACACTCCAAGGTTCAAACATTCCATTTTATCGCCTGTTTAAGATACAGAAGTGTAAACTTATCTGATGTGGACTTTATTAGGACTATGTCTCATCCAGCTGCTATTGCCCACCCAGCATGATGTCCCTTAATCTTTTTCCTAACATATAACAGACCACTTACCATTAACAAATGCCAGAGCATCCCTGCACCAGATGCAAATTATAAACAAAGTCAGAAATATCAGGTATTGTAATCTTTACTCCTGGGTTAAATCCCACACAGATAACTGTTCAAGAGGGAGAGAGACAAAATGCAGATTGAACCAGAACCCATGGTGTGTTAAACAGATCCTGCAAATCAGAGATAGGCTTTATCATTCTATCTTTAAAATAGCATGGAACATCTGCAATGGTTCTCTTTTTACGCTAGGATTCCAATACAACTATACTGGCATGTTAAATAGATTTTTAAAGGAAAACTGTAGGAAAAAATAACTGAAATGTTGCGGCAAGTGTAGATATTTTAAATAGAAATAGTTTAATAAAATAATACAAAAATACAATACCTCATTGAATCCTCTTTACTTAATTATAGTTCTGTCTGCAGGGCAGGCACATTATTTCCATTCTTTCATTAAAGTGTTTCTATTTAAAACGTCTTCTCTTTGAACATTAAACATACATTTTTTTTTGTGACAGTAATTTGGTATAATAATGAAATATCTGTTACCAGGTAACAGGATTAGAACATATCCAAATATTAAAGGTTGCTCGTTTTAGCACAATACAATAAAATAATTTTTCAAGGAGAAAGGCTAATTTCCGAGACAGTTTCTGCTTTCTAGAGAGTAACTCACAAGGATATTGAGGTCAAGGGAGCTTGACCATGGTTTATTCTATGTTTAATACACTTTTCTTCGTGGTATGTGCCAGGGACATAACTAGAAACCACTGAACCTCAGTGTTAAAATTGCCAATCTGCCCCTAACCCAACTGACTACCAATCACCACATGATACCACTAGTACACCCCCTCTTACCACAGAACTAGCTTTGTTCCCCATCACTTGCCACACAACCAGATTTGTCCCCACATTAGTTGAACACTACTAGTTGAATACACCAGAACTTGTTAGTGCCAACTTTGCCCCCACCATTTGTTAGTTGCAGCTCTGCCCCCCACATCACTTTTCAGGGGAGCTAATTGGTACATAAAAGACAAATAGAATAATTGTAAATGTAAATGATAAATGTGCTCATATTTATTTCTTGTTTTTAATGTTCAATAACTATCTAAGTTGTTACGTACCATAATACATATCTGTTTTATTCAATTTGATATTCACTTCTAAATACATGTTATTCAATCGTTTATATTGACTGATTTTACATTTCAACACATTTCACTGGTTTCATATGCTATTTATGAATTCCCATAATATATTTTAAAATAAACTTAAATCTGTCCTCAATAATCCTCATCAGCCAGAATTTAAGCATGTGCCTGCTTGAACAATGGTAATTTTAATTAACCCCAACTGTCCTGCTTTGCAAGGGACAGTCACAACTTTGAACTTCTACTTCTTTCTCTCTTCTAGGAGTGGAAGTAGAGGTCAGTGGGAATCAGAACTGCAATCCCGCAGTCCTGATCTGATCTATGGTGTCTGGGACACTGGGCAATGCATAATGCACATGCCCACCATTTTACCCAACACAGTAGCTTTGGCAGTTTCAGTGACAGCGCTATCACACTTGAGCGGTGCGGACACTCAACCTCTCAAGCTCTGCCCCAACATCCTGATTCGCCTGTGGCAGAAGTTGGAAGTTATGCAACACTCAGACAGCACTAATCACAAACACAGCACCCATATAACACTCCAAGAGCATAGCCTGCATTTATAAGGTGACAATGAAGCACATTATATAGCCTCATCACACCTATAGGTTAACTCTGAAAAAAAATACGGCACCCATAGAATCTTGGTTTAGTCATATTTGAAATGACACTCATCAAATGTACAATTCCACCACATTTACACAAAATGCATCTAAAAATGCTTTAAACACAATGGGGTTTTCATCTCTGGGACTCAAAGGGTTAAAAAAATACCCCTGACATTCACATTTTGACCCTTACCTAATAAAGTAAGGTAGCGAGGCAGCATCAGTATTTCAAGAACTAGAGGGCCAGTAAAACCATTGTGCAGCTCCAGGAGAGTGGAACCAAGACCTGGATGGCTAAGCTGACTGGCTCTGAAGGGCATGATAAAGTGACAAAACTGCCATATCAAGAACTATCAGAACTTTTTAAACTTTGCCCATAAGTAGTAACAGCCTTGCTGCTGCATTAGCAGTCCCTAAAAACAGAGAGGCAATTGTCCCTCACCCACCCCCTTGACTCACAGGAAAGCCTGCTCACAACTGTATTCTGCAAAGTGTAAGCATGGAAGCGACTGTCATTCACCTGACATCTTCCTCCATTCACCTGCATTGTTTCTTGCATCAAATCCTTACTATAACTAGTGTGAATGGCAAAATACGTGGACATAGAGGGGAATGAGGGTGAACGGAGGCCAGTGACTTGGGAATGATAACCAAACCACATTAATTAAACAATGAACAATAGAAATTCAACCAGTGTCATAAACAATGGTGCTCTCTTCTAAAAATATCAATAACATTGGCTGCACATGATGACGTATTTGATATGTGAGACATGGAGATGACAGAATGTTGTCTGCACCATTCACCACATGTACCTGCAATGAGATGAGTGCATTGTTAAATCAACAATGCTAATTGATCTAGAGCATTCCTTGGCTTAACCTTATGGACCTTTTGTTAACCCATTTGCCCTTCATCTGTAGAACCATACACACTGTAGGACAAGATCATGATGTGGCATTTGAATGCCATGTATTGTTCCATCACACAGCAAATGCTGAATCTATTTAACATGCTTATTCATTTTGATCACTATAATGTTGCAAGCTGAATAATTAATTTTACAAATGGTAAGAGAACAGAAGGGCATAATAAGTATCAAAGATTTATAAAACAAATTTCTGTTAATTATTATTTCTAGTAATAATTAAACAGCAAGTAAAAGTTTCCAATTGTTCTTCTACTTATAGGAGCACAAGTGAAAAGTTTTTTTGTTTTTGTTTTAAGAAGCATACAATTCATTCTGTGTGAGATAGCTTCCATGGTTCTTCATGAATCATTCAGACTGATCTAGTTACATTTTTACATGTAATCAGTAGATGTCACTTTAGTTGTATACCCTCTAGTGATAACATGTGAAATCTCTGTACTATCAGATGATTGTTGACTAGATAGGCATATGTCTACCCATAATTCCATTGTGAATGTGTGATATATGTGTGGAAAAGCAGACCTGGTTTGTTTGGGGTGGGCAGATTTGTGTTTGATAATGCATCTGCTACAGATTGAACTCCAGGTGGAGGTTTTTTTCCCATCACCTTTACCAAGGGGCATATCGTGCCCCTGAGTGACAGGTGTGCTGCCAGTCCGGAGCACACCTGTCACTCAGTGGCACAATGTATCTCATGTATTTCCGGGGGTTTGTGTGCTGCGAACAGCCAGCACACAAACCCCCGGAAATACACGAGATGCATATGAGGGGCTGACGGCAGATGCAAATTCGGCAACAGAGTCATACACTTTGTTGCCAATTTGACATGCACTCAAAGTGCATGAATTTTCGTTTACTTTTCATGCTGGTCGAATTGGCAAAATAATGAGTGAATCTGTTGCCGAAGTCACAGCTGCCGTCTGTCTCCTGGATGTATTTCAGAGTTTGTATGCTGTCTGTTAGCAGGACACAAACTCCCGGAAGTACACGAGATACATTGTGCCCCTAGTGACAGGGGTGCTCCAGACTGGCGCACACCTAGCACAAATGGAGCATACCCCACCATTACTTAAATGGTTTGTTCTAGCAGAGAAAGGAAGCTGTCACTTTAAAGATCCCGATAGATGGGTGGTGACCCCCCCTGCTCAGGGTGGTGACCCCCCCTGCTCAGATTGGCTCAGTGTGCAGCCTGCAGCCAGGATATAAACCGGTTTATACATAATGGGCTTTACAAAGCACAAGAGTTTAAAAATGAGAAAAATACATGTAAAAAAGTTTTTTTCATTTTAATGTGCATTGATGTGCATGTGCATGTGCATGTGCATGCATGAGAGGAAGATAGCACAGACATTTAAAAACCAAAAACACTTTTTATCTGATCTATGCATTTGTAGGTCTTCCATTCTTAAAAATAAAATGTTCAAATAATATAGTCTTCCACACGTAACGGATGTTTTAATGCTTTCTCATTCTTAATAAAAAGATCTTTTGCATGTTATGCCCCGTTCGGCCACTAAATTGTGAAATTTGCTGTACAGTGATTAGCAAAGTCAAACCAGCCTGGTGCTAGAAGGGTCTTTTAAAGGTAACAAGCAGATACCTTAATGAACCTTAATTCTAAGTAACATCAACAAAAAGGTCCAACCTGTGCTGTGAAGTGCCAGATGCCCATTAATTAACAAAGGCCTTCACAGAATTTATGATTCCTTATAACCAATAAGGAATAATGTTGGATTTTAGTGAACAAACAATTACTAGGAAGAATGTTTTTTTTTTGTAGTGTCAGTCAATAAGCACAATAAAAGGAGAATTCTCTATTGATAGCTGTGCTGTTTCCATTTAACAGATAACTTTTAAGATTACATAAAATAGGATAGAAGTAGATGTACTATTTCAGCTTAATGGTTTATAGTCTGGCCTACTCATAATATTATGACAGTTCTAACAAAAAATGGATAGCCTTCTTGGATTAGTTCTTAAATATAGAATCAGGGCATCAGGATCCTGAAGACAGAGATGATGTAGTAGAGCTGTAGCTTTACTTTCCGTGCCAAGACCAGAAAACCCAATATGGCTCCTTAGCAGTTATATATAAAATGAAAAAAGGGTACAGAAATAAAATAAAATAACATAAATAAGTAAATTCATGGCCAAATATTGAGGTTGTACAGCATAACCAGTGACAGTTACACAGTAAAACTACCATCAATCAATAGTTAGTCAGAAATACATAGTAGTATCTCCTGTAATTATTTAGTGAGCAGGCCGAGATGGTGGTACAATTTATCTGACATCAGTTTATAGTCAATCAATCATAGGTGGTGGTATAGTGTAGCTTCCAAGTGTATATACTTAGCAAGACATAGAAGGTGGTATATTTGTGTTCCTAATCAGTAAATAGTTAACCAAACATTAATGGTAGCTATGCAATATGGGAGCTGACGTTCACAGGTAATATATTCATCTACTGATATGTATAGATTCCATGAGACTCAGAAGCACCGCCTGAATTGTGTTATCCTTATGCTAGTGCCTCGATCGCCTCACCCTCGTTACTGCCCTGTGATGTGAGACATATTAAAAAAAAAAGGTATAGTCACTCTAAAGTAAGGAAAATACTACATCAAAGAAAGAAAAAATAACTCATGAAGGAATCCAGACATGTGAACTATCCTAAGACATTACAATTAGTATGGGAAGAGCTTCTCACCATCTTAAACATACCATGTGACTTAGCTGATTGCTGTTCTGATATCCTAACCAGACATTACATTAACATTTATAGATTTTAAGCTTTCAAATATATCTTTCTGTTGTAACATTTTTCAATTAGCACCTAGTCTGATTTTTTCCGTATATAATTGTACGGTTATATCTGTATAGTTCAAACTATGGAGCAACAGGGAGCAGGTATCAGCAACGGTGGTTCAATTGAGTTAATTGAACAAAGTTCAGAGTCATTTTTGTTTCTTTACAAAAAGGAATCAGGTAACTGTAAGTTCCCTACATCAGTCTAACAAAGGGTCTGGTCTAGCAATAGAAGAAAAATCACGGTTTTATTTATCTGCTTCCATTTGGAAGACTAGTAAAAACAGAAACAAGGTTAGGTTAATTTTGTCTGTGGGCAAGGAATATAAGTTTATATGTAAATGTAAAATAACAGTTAACTAAGTATTATGGGAGCAGTAATGCACAGCACTTTACTCAATGAATTCTGGCTATCCTTGCATTAGAACTAAGTTCAGTGTATTTTCTTAAATTAATGAAATTATTTTAAATTATATTCTCCTATATTGAGTTACCTTTGGCAGGCTAAGGATGATCAGAGTTGAAGTCAAACAAGAACTAAGGATTCCAAGCTTACCAAAGTTAGCTTTAATAGCACAAAATTCTATATATGACATTTTCATGTAACACATCTTATAAAAAAAATATGTATTGCCCATCTGGTAGAAAACACATCAATTAGTTCAATACAACTCTAATGGTAGATGCATTTCTCATATATGGTTTGAGCTTAATGAACTGGAGCTGCATTAAAAAAAAACCCGAGAAGATCATTCTAACAAGGTCTGTAGGTCTTATTCTATAGAAGGAGTTCAGCAGATCTGACAGCATTGGGAATTAACAGGTGAAACAGCCAGATCCACTGATCGCCTCATATATAATGAAGGCCTAAATGTCAAAATATAGTCCAAAGAGAATTTCTTTTGTTCACTCTACCCTTTAACACAACTTCCATAGCTTCTGATTATAACTTTGGTATATATATACACACACACACACACCAATCATACATGTGGCTGCTAGAATAAATGTACTGTATCACATATTTTCCCAAAGGCTATAGATGATGCATGGACCTATGACATGGTTATCTCTTCGTGATTATGGAGATGAGAGACTGAACATACATCAGTAAGATTCCCTACCAAGATAGCTTTTCACTCTTTTCAGCAAGAAAAAAAAGATCAAAGGAAAAATGACTAATTAACATACCAAAGGAGACAAAACCCCCAGAGATTTACCATAGTTACAATCCAATAATAAACAACGAAGTACAAAAAAGATTATTTGATAATAGCACAGAGAAATGAAAAGGCTTTGAAATAGCATCTCTTCTGAAAAAAAAACTGTGGGAAAGAAATAATATCTGTGATTATGCAGAATGATGTTGTGAGCTTTGGGGAATAGTTATTCATTTTTAGCAGAACTTACTTGCAAATTATTTGACTAGGAAAAAAAAAAGAACAAAAAGCTGTTGCTGTCCTGATGCCTTTTATCTATTTTTTGCTACTCACAATCTCACATTATTATCATTATCTTTAATAGGAATACCATAAGAGCAACATTTTAGGAATATGTATAAATCATGTATCTAAAGATAGTGTTATGTATCTATCCATGTGTGTATATATAAATAATAGATAATATCAACCTGTCATGATATGTATTAAAACATACATTTGTAATATGTGTCATCATATTCACCGCATTGCACAATAATAATTATAAACACACACACACACACACACACACACAATGAACAGACATCCGAATTACAAAAAGTAGGCAAAATAGCTGATTTGGAAACAGCGAGATAATCATGATTATTTATATATTCTCAGATTGTATTAATGAATACATACATACATACATACATACATACATACACACACAAACATAAGTACATGTATGTACTTATGTGTGTGTACTAATTATGTGTTTGGGTGCTATTCCCTGAAAGGTGAGTTGCAGGTGAGATAAACATGATATCCAACCAATTTAACTTTATATTGTACAGGGACAAACATGGTGAGTTTCCTCTGCTAAGCCAACTCTCCATCTTCGACCTTGCATAATGTATAGCTAAATTGGTGAAATGAAATGCTCATCTCACCTGTCACGGCCCTTAAAAAAGAAAAAAAAAAAACTGTCCCGATCTGGCAGCAGCCAGCAGTCGGCATCCACTGTCACAGACACCAGGAAATGACAGCAGGTCATATCCGGCGGCTGTATTTCTTGCACGCATCGTGCATGTAGGAAACACTGCGGAGCAGCATCCAGGTAAGTACTGGAGAAGGGGGGAGGAGGGTGATTGGCTGTGGCATGTTAATGGTAAAATTATCAGTGGCAAATTAGTGTACAAATTATGAGTGGCAAATTAATGGTCACATTTTTAGTGGCTATTAATGGTTAAATTATTAGTGGTATATTAACATATTAATGAGCAGATTATCAGTGGCATATTAACGAGAAAATTATCAGTGGCATATTAATGAACAAATTATTAGTGGCTATTAATGAGCAAATTAATAATGGCTATTAATGAGCAAATTACCACTGGCTGTTAATGAGCCAGTTATCAGTGGGTATTGATGATCAAATTATCAGTGACATATTAATGGACACATTATCAGTGACATATTAATGAGAAAATTATCAGTGGCATATAAATGAGCACATTATCAGTGGCAATTAATGAGCACATTTTCAGTGGCTGTTATTGAGCAAATTATCAGTGGCTATTAATGAGGAAATGTTCAGTGGCTATTAATGGTCAAATTATCAGTGGCTATTAATGGTCAAATTATCAGTGGCTTTTAATGGACACATTATCAGTGGCATATTAATGAACACATTATCAGTGGCTATTAATGAGCAAATTATCAGTGGCTATTAATGTTCAAATTATTAGTGGTTATTACTGTTCAAATTATCGGGGCCATATTAATGGACAAATTATCAGTGCCATATTAATGGACAAATTATCAGTGGCATATTAATGGACAAATTATCAGTGGCATATTAATGGATAAACTAACACTAGCTGTGGCATATTAAGTCTTGAATGTGCAATGCGGATAATGGGGCAGCAGAAAATCCTGGATGTGCAATACAGGTGATGAGGCATGTTCTGGGATGTATGTAAATCATTGGCATGATATACAAAGACCTGGATAAAATAACTTTGGGAGGGTTGGGGGATGAGAGGGAGATATGGGGGGGGCTGAATTTTTTTCAGTAAGGGGTCCTGAAATTTCTGATGGCGGCCCTGGGCGTGATTAATTGACCTGACCTTACATGATCCTCTTGTCACTGAAGTACATCATCAAATAACAGAGATAAAATGTAAACAGAATGAAATAAAGAGAAAAAACAGGAATGAACTTAAATTTAAAAATACAGATGATTCAGGAAAATATGTAATATTTAATGACCTGAGAAATGTATCTTTGGTCATTTAATATCATAGAATGCAATGTAAAATGCTGAGTTGAAAACCAAGTGAGAACTTTTAATTGAACGGAGCCTGATTTTTTATTTTCCTGTAACACCCAGAAGGCATCTTATGAAAGCGAGATTTCCAGGTCATTAGAAAACCCCATTTGTCATATTTTGATACATGAGAATGTAGTTATTGCTCAAAATATAACTGCCCTTACAAAAGCATATTATCTGTTTTTTTATTATTGCATTGCTACTGATTGCTAATAGGATTGTTATCTTCATTTAGCCATTAAATGTAGGGGTGTAAGCAAAGAAAACACACACAAAAACACATTGAAAAGTCATTGCATATCTAATTGAATGGCAATGATTGCAATAATACTGTAGGATATTTCACATAACTCACACTTTATGTGTTATTTGAAGTGGGGCCTACGAACAATGTAATACATCGAGGTGGAAACAAAATGACTGCTCTATTTCTCTAAAAAGAGGAATTGGTGTGAGGTAGGTGGCGCTAGAGAAGATATTGCACGAGCAGCAACTTGTCTAGCAGTTATCCCAAAACACTGCAATAAAACACATATACAAATACACAAGGTGACAGTGCGCTATTTGTGCTATAAAGTGACAGTGCAATCAATCTGCTGTGCAGAATATGCAAGATATATATCCAGTGTAACAAATGAAGGTATAAAAGTGAAGGCAATAAACTTTAAAACACTCACATATAGTCCCTACATATGGGACAAAATTTAAATGTAAGTGACAGCTTTCTTGTCCTGGATTGATGTATTCTCCAAAGGGGATAGGTGATATTCAACCTCCAAGGAACAGAAGATGGTATTAGTAGTAAAAAGTATAATTTAATATAAAGTGCAAAAAATACCTTACACTTAAAATCTGGAACATCAGCAAGGGGTCACAAAACTGGAACAAAGACAAACAAGGATCTTGGTACAATCTCATATGAGTGTTGCTTGATCTACGCGTTTCGCCCGTTTTAATGGGCTTCCTCAGGATCCAGCAGCACTCATATGAGATGAGGCTGCTTATATACAATATTAAAACATTTCAAATGTTTTAATATTGTATATAAGCAGCCTCATCTCATATGAGTGCTGCTGGATCCTGAGGAAGCCCATTAAAACGGGCGAAACGCGTAGATCAAGCAACACTCATATGAGATTGTACCAAGATCCTTGTTTGTCTTTGTTCCAGTTTTGTGACCCCTTGCTGATGTTCCAGATTTTAAGTGTAAGGTATTTTTTGCACTTTATATTAAATTATACTTTTTACTACTAATACCATCTTCTGTTCCTTGGAGGTTGAATATCACCTATCCCCTTTGGAGAATACATCAATCCAGGACAAGAAAGCTGTCACTTACATTTAAATTTTGTCCCATATGTAGGGACTATATGTGAGTGTTTTAAAGTTTATTGCCTTCACTTTTATACCTTCATTTGTTACACTGGATATATATCTTGCATATTCTGCACAGCAGATTGATTGCACTGTCACTTTATAGCACAAATAGCGCACTGTCACCTTGTGTATTTGTATATGCTCTATTTCTCTGTCTATCAATATCTCTTTTTCTATCAAGATGACATACCAAAAAGCTGAACTGTGCTAATTAAAGTTGTAAGAAAATTTAGATAGATTAGTTACTCTGTATAATAGAGTTATGTTTGCATAATACATTATATACACTGAGCACTGAATTATATAACAAGTGACAACCAAGTTGGAAAACATCAGGCAACAGTATATATTATCCTTTATAGTCGTCTTGCTGAAGTTAGCCATCAATGAGCAGTTAGAGGCCATGATTGAGTGATGTGTAAAACTAGAGCTTTTTTATTCTAGACTTTAGTGTTCCTCGAACCACAAATTTTCATTTGCGTGATTATGCACCTGATTAGGCCTTGCTTTACACCCATTTTTTTTCACATTGGAATACTAATAAAAAAAAACATTTCCAAAAAAGTAATTAATTAAGTTCATAATTTTTGTTTGCATTACTTTAGCATTCCTGAGGCCATGTTCATTTTGTAATGCAAGGGTTCAACTTGCCAACCCTGCAGATGACACTGTTTTTACTTTTTTGTCTTGCAGATTTCATCTAGGTGTGCCATGAGGTATCCTGATTTATTAACACCCAAATCCAGCTGTATTGAGTTTTCTAAATTTACATTAAAAAAATGTCTTGAAAGAAAGATTTCTACCTCTGAGTCACTAATAGGAGAGAAAAGCTCTGTTTTGCTAGTTACCTATTGGTTGGTTGCGCATTGCTTATATAGATAAAAAAAAATATTTGTGTGAATATGCTTATAATTAACATTTACTTCACTCAGGCCTTCTGCTGATAGATTGCTTCTCAGCAGCACATAGAGAATAATGATATGCAACGTCTGGCTGGTCCGTTTATAATGGTTGCGTAATAAAATGCAGTCTGCACGGTTTGAAAGAATGTGTTAATGCCAACTGACAGGATGCTGTCTCTAATTGTCACAACCCACAGGCACTGTGCTGCATGAAAGATTCCACATATGTATACACACATAGCAGAAATTACCACTCATTATTCAGGTTGGATTTTAACAAGCTTAATTTATGTCTGCATTGGCAAAGAAGACACTTGTCAAATGTGAAACGGTATTTGTGTATTTATTTTTAAACAACTTTTAATCTACATATTCTTATATAATTGTATCAGATGTGCTCTTTGTTAAAACATTGAATGAATGGCTGAAGCATGTGTAGAGAGAAATTAGAAATATTAATGCTTCATACATGTGGAAAACCATCCAACAGTTACAGATAATTTACGGGATAAAAACATTTAGCGAAGCCAAGTTCATAGATGATACATTTCATTCCGGGTAGGTCAGACTTATTACATTTTTGGTGTTCAAAGAAGTCCTTGTTTTTTGGGGGACAATTTGGACTAATTGGATGTTTGTACTTTCCAAACATGTGTCCCAGTTTAATTTACAGTAATAATATGGATAAGCACGGCCCTCAGTGACATGTAAACTATCTCAAATAGCATTGAGTACAGACTCTTGCCTCTTTTTCATACTGCAGGCTAGCAGGAACCCAACTACCCGAAAACGTTGTTAAATGTCAAAAGGAAGTGGAGGAGTTATGCAAAAACTTTAAGCCCTGTAAGTTCCGAGGTGGGGCCTCCATGGATCAGACTTGTTTGTCCAGCAAATCCCGAGAAGCTCAAATGGATTGCCATCTGGGGAACACTGAACTCGTTGTTCTGGTCCTCAAACCATTTGTGGCAGGGTGCATTATGCTCAGGGCCTGCCCAAGACATTGTGCTGCCTGGGGCGAAAAACAAAATGCTGCCCCCCCCCAAAAAAATAAATAAATAAATAAATAAATAATTCAAACTAAAATTAAACTTATCAGGAAGTGATAATTTAATGCAAGAGCACCTTTCTATGTACAAAATGATATGGTGCGAGTATTGGCAGGCCATGATTAAAATTTGTATCTGTGTGTCATGTTATGGGTCAGTGGCCACATATTATGTTTTGGGGAATTGCACAGCCTATTTTCATAAGAATGTTTGTTTTACCATTTCTTTCTTTTCACCTCATGGGTGAGCTTTTAGAAAAAAATATGTTATTTTTATATGCCCACTAAAGCACTTCTTATATACATAATAAAATAATTTCTAGCTCACCCATAAGGTGAAAAGAGAGTAATGATAAAACATTATTATGACGATAGGCTGTGCAATTCCCTAAAACATAATGTCACCAGTGACCTATAACTAGGGTTGCCACCTGGCTGCTATTTTACCAGCAGGCCGGTAAAAAAATTGGCTTGAGGCCAATGTTAAGTCTATCAAGGCAGTAGTATGGCCGGTATTTTTTTGTAGAAAAGGTGCAACACTATCTATAACAAAATCCACATAGATATAGTCAGTGTCAGAGGAGTTAACCCCTGGTATAAAGCAAAGGATAAATTCTAGCGCTTGATCTGTGACTAAGCAGCACCAACCTGTGTGTTTCTCTGTGAGCCCAAGTGAATAGTTATAAACAGAAAAAAATACTCAAAAACAGGAGTGGTAGGTGCGCTAAGTAACTCCCACCAACAAAACCGTGTAATAAAGGGAAATATGTGTAAAGTGTGAAACTAAAGTGGCGCTACAATAAATATTAAAACATAAATAATTTAGCTGCCCACAGTGAAAAAAAGTGCAACTTCATTCACAATTCTTGGAAACAACAGACAACTCTATAGTAACTGGAGCGCTTAGTGCAATAAATCTTATATATATGTGGAATAAAAAAAAATATATATATATATAAATAATATAAAAGATACTTATGGATAAATGGTGGTTTTGATTGTAGAGGTCTCGTTTACACGAAGGTGGAATCCAATGATTTAAATGGAAAACATGCAAAAATATAAAAATAACGTTTTGTATTATCTAAATAAAAATAATGGAAATCTGCAGGTCAGAATAAAAAATCAAATTAGATAGAAATCAATTTGAGTGTCTGTTGACACATTAATGTAAAATGAACGAAAAAACAGGACTGTAGGAGGTATAAATCACACTGTAAAAGTATATTATTTTATTTGGATAGTAATAATTATCTATCATAAAAGTATTTAAAAAGTATATAGCTTACAGCTGTAGTGGCTAAATGAAATATAACTGGATTACAACAATTATTACAAAAACACAATAGACATTAGACATGTGCATTCGTTTTCGGACTAATGCATTTTCGTCCGAAAATAGCATTTTCGTCCATTCGTCCGAAAAACGAATAACGAAAATGCTAAGCTAACGAAAGCCGAATGAACGAATGGTTAATAAACGAAAATCATTCGTTCATTCGTCCATTCGTAGTACTATTGCATTCTATAAGCCGAAATAGAGTCGGTTTATAGAATACAGTTGCATAGTACACTTACATTCCATAAACCGACATAATGAACGACTTTCGGTTTATGGATTGCATGTAAGTCTATTGGCATTCTATAAACCGAACGTTCGGTTTATAGAATACCAATAGGATTACATGTATTCCATAAGCCGAAAGTCTATAAACCGAACGTTCGGTTTATAGACTTTCGACTTATAGAAAACATGTAGTACTATTGCCTTTCTATGAACCGAACGAGAGCCCCATTCATAAGAATTTCTTATGAATGGGGCTCTCGTTCGGTTTATAGAAAGCCAATAGTATTACACGTATTCTATAAAACGAACGAATAAAACGAAACGAAACCAAAATAATGAACGAATTTTGTCTGAAACGAATGCAGTAATGAACGAAATTCGTTTTAGACTAAATAAATAACATTTTCGTCCGAATGAACGAAAACGGAACGAAAATTTTAGTTTTGCACATGTCTAATAGACATACAAGATGAATATAAAAAATAAAATGAAATAGCAACAATACAAAATATTAAAAAAATAAAATAAAACAAATGTTTAAGCAGCAGAGCTTACACTCTTTGACGGTGGGACCTGCAGCGCAGGATCCCACGGAAGAGCTTCGGGCTTTCTGTTGCCCTACTCGGTCTTTAGATTTATAGATGCAGGAGTCTCTCCACGATAGGAACCTTTCAAGTTTCTCCGAATTGAATTGCAGCTTGCTGAGGGTATTTCTTCTCTCCGCTGCGTTCAGAATACCAAAATAAAGTTTCCTTTTTTATTCAGCGTGGAGATGAATCCAGAGATGACCGAGTGGCAATAAATAATGTTGAACAAACAGAAGCACTACGCGTTTATCGCCTATCCGGCTTCATCAAGGTGCATCTCAGGCAATACTACAGGCATCTGAATGGCACAATACTACAGGCATCTGAATGGCACAATATTACTGACATCTGAATGGCACAATAAGATTGGCATCTGAATGGCATTATATCACTGGCATCTGAATGGCACAATAATGATGGCATCTGAATGGCACAATAATGATGGCATCTTAATGGCACAATATTACTGCATATTATTACTGTGTGTGACATAATTTGTGGGGCTCCTGTATGTGGCATATTTAATGGGCCATCTGACTGGCATTACTAAGGAATCTGTTTGGCATGGTATTGGAGGAAATCCAGGGGGGTGACACCATGAGTTACCGCACCAGATGACACAAACCCTACGCCTCTGGTAGATGGTACTTGTCAAAGTAACTTCCACATGAATGGCAAGACCTAAGGTTTCCCAGCAGAACCTTGCCCAAAGCATCACACTGCCTCTGCTGGCTTGCCAACTGTCAGTGGTCATAATGATATGACTGATCAGTGTATACAAACACTACCTAATTATATTTGTTACGACATCAATTTAAGTTTCATACCTCTACATTAAGTCAATGTGTACGATGATGCTAAGTAAACTTTGCATTTTAACAGTTCCTTAGAGAATCCACACTCTAATCCTTCCTGTAAAACATGCCTGTTTATACAAACATTACTAATATGTTGTTTTTCTCTGGCCAGTGATATATATATTTATTTTTATACCTCATTAGGGGTATGTAGTGAACCACGTTACAGTAAGAGGATTAACATGAATTTTAATTATTTTTCAAAAGTGCCTAGAAAAATAGCCAGTGGGATATGCCATACCAGGAAAATACATCTGGCTTGACATTTTGTGCAATTCAAATTGTTTTTAGTTGCCAAGAAACAAATCAGTGCAATCTTCTAGTAGTGCTGAACCTTGAAGAAGAATGAATACTTTCATTAAATGGAAATAATGTAATACTCTATTTATTATGATAGTACAAATTTAATGTACCACCAGCCAAATCCTGTTTCAAAGTAATACATATAATGGATTAAAAATGTGTTCTCAATTTAAAATGCATTCTTTCGATTAACAGTTTTCAGTCAACCTGCAATAACTACATCTTTTTAAAAACAAATTATACCCCATAAAATATTAATCTTTTATGTACAGTGTAATGAGAGGCAAGTTGGGCACCCGACAACTAGACATGTGCAAAACTAAAATTTTCGTTTCGTTTTCGTCCATTCGGACGAAAATGTTATTTATTTCGTCTAAAACGAATTTCGTTCATTAGTGCATTCGTTTCAGACGAAATTCGTTAATTATTTTCGTTTCGTTAATTTTTTTCGTTCGTTTTATAGAATACAATGTAATACTATTGGCTTTCTATAAACCGAACGAGAGCCCCATTCATAAGAAATTCTTATGAATGGGGCTCTCGTTCGGTTCATAGAAAGGCAATAGTATTAATTGTATTCTATAAGCCGAAAGTCTATAAACCGAACGACTTTCGGTTTATAGACTTTCGGCTTATGGAATACATGTAATCCTATGGCTATTCTATAAACCGAACGACTTTCGGTTTATAGAATAGCCATAGGTTTACATGTATTACATACGCCGAAAGTCTATAAACCGAAAGTCGTTCGGTTTATAGGCTGTCGGCATTTAACTAATAAGAGACAGAGTCTCCATTCATAAAATTATGAATGGAGACTTTGTCTCCGTGTAGTAAAATGCCGACAGCCTATAAACCGAACGTTCGGTTTATAGGCTGTCGTCTTATGGAATACATGTATTCCTATTGCTATTCTATAAACCGAAAGTCGTTCGGTTTATAGAATAGCAATAGGAATACATGTATTCCATAAGCCGACAGCCTATAAACCGAACGTTCGGTTTATAGGCTGTCGGCATTTTACTACACGGAGACAGAGTCTCCATTCATAATTTTATGAATGGAGACTCTGTCTCCGTATAGTTAAATGCCGGCTTTTAACTATACGGAGACAAAGTCTCCATTTATAATTTTATGAATGGAGACTCTGTCTCCGTATAGTTAAATGCCGGTGTTCTGTCAAATTTCTGGAGCAAATTCTCCTGCGCAATCGCAGGAGAATTTGCTCACTGCGCATGCGCATAAAGTTACAGCTGATAACTCAGCTGTAACTTTGTGACCACCGCGCATGCGCCAGCTGCGCAACCCACCTCCCGCCCCCTCACACCCCCTGCACACCCCTTCTTACCAGATCATCGACCACAGCGATACACAGCGCATGCGCACGCCTATCCAGCCGTTTGGGAATGTGCGCGTCCGTTGTTGTGTTCTTAAGGTGGTAAGTAACACGGGGCGTCGGGACATAAGGGGGCAAGCATCCTGGTGAGGGCTGCCTCATCTTGATGGGATTTGTGATCCTCCTGCTGCATCAATAATACAGCAGGAGGATCACAAATCCCATCAAGATGAGGCAGCCCTCACCAGGATGCTTGCCCCCTTATGTCCCGACGCCCCGTGTTACTTACCACCTTAAGAACACAACAACGGACGCGCGCATTCCCAAACGGCTGGATAGGCGTGCGCATGCGCTGTGTATCGCTGTGGTCGATGATCTGGTAAGAAGGGGTGTGCGGCGGGTGTGAGGGGGCGGGAGGTGGGTTGCGCAGCTGTCTCATGCACGGTGGTCACAAAGTTACAGCTGAGTTATCAGCTGTAACTTTATGCGCATGCGCAGTGAGCAAATTCTCCTGCGATTGCGCAGGAGAATTTGCTCCAGAAATTTGTCAGAACACCGGCTTTTAACTATACGGAGACAAAGTCTCCATTTATAATTTTATGAATGGAGACTGTCTCCGTATAGTTAAATGCTATTGTATTCTATAAACCGACTCTATTTCGGCTTATAGAATGCAATAGTACTACGAATGGACGAATGAACGAATGATTTTCCTTTATTAACCATTCGTTCATTCGGCTTTAGTTAGCTTAGCATTTTCGTTCTTCGTTTTTCGGGCGAATGGACGAAAATGCAATTTTCGGACGAAAATGCATTAGTCCGAAAACGAATGCACATGTCTAGTATATATTCACATGTAAATTGCTTTTTTAATAAAAAATTATGATATAAATAAAATCTTATTTTTATTTCCTTTTATGTGACAAAGCTGCCTCTCTCTTTCCCTTGCCCCCAGATTTGTCGCTCTCCCCCCCTTAGTGTTGTCTCTCTCTCACCCTCCCTTTGGCTCCCCCCTCGCTCCCCTTGTGTCTGTCTCTTCCCCCCTTCCCTCCCCTTGTTTCTCTCTGCCCCCCCCCCCTTGTTATTCTGTCCCCCCCTCACCTGTTTCTTGCTCCCTGGTGGCTAGTGGGGGCAGCCGGGGGATGTATGCACTATACATAATAGACGGAAGTGTCGGGCAGCATGGAGGTTGTCTGCACGATTCGTGCAGACATCCCCCAGCTGCCCGATTCTCCCTGGTGGCTAGCGAGGGAGCGGAGGATGTCTGCGCGATGAGCGAGACCTCCCCTGCTGCCGCCCGGAACGACAGCCAGGACTTTTATGAGGAAGCCGGAAGTACCCAGCTTCATCATAGAAGTCCCGGCGGTCATGCCGGGCGGCAGCAGGAGAGGTCTCGCTCATCGCGCAGACATCCTCCGCTCCCTCGCTAGCCACCAGGGAGAATCGGGCAGCTGGGGGATGTCTGCACGAATCGTGCAGACAACCTCCATGCTGCCCGACACTTCCGTCTATTATGTATAGTGCATACATCCCCCGGCTGCCCCCACTAGCCACCAGGGAGCAAGAAACAGGTGAGGGGGGGACAGAATAACAAGGGGGGGGGGGCAGAGAGAAACAAGGGGAGGGAAGGGGGGAAGAGACAGACACAAGGGGAGCGAGGGGGGAGCCAAAGGGAGGGTGAGAGAGAGACAACACTAAGGGGGGGAGAGCGACAAATCTGGGGGCAAGGGAAAGAGAGAGGCAGCATTGTCACATAAAAGGAAATAAAAACAAGATTTTTTTATATCATAATTTTTTATTTAAAAAGCAATTTACATGTGAATATATACTAGACATGTGCATTCGTTTTCGGACGAATGCATTTTCGTCCATTCGCCCGAAAAACGAAGAACGAAAATGCTAAGCTAACTAAAGCCGGATGAACGAATGGTTAATAAAGGAAAATCATTCGTTCATTCGTCCATTCGTAGTACTATTGCATTCTATAAGCCGAAATAGAGTCGGTTTATAGAATACAATAGCATTTAACTATACGGAGACAGAGTCTCCATTCATAAAATTATGAATGGAGACTTTGTCTCCGTATAGTTAAATGCCCACAGCCTATAAACCGAACGTTCGGTTTATAGGCTGTCGGCATTTAACTATACGGAGACAGAGTCTCCATTCATAAAATTATAAATGGAGACTTTGTCTCCGTATAGTTAAAAGCCGGCATTTAACTATACAGAGACAGAGTCTCCATTCATAAAATTATAAATGGAGACTTTGTCTCCGTATAGTTAAAAGCCGGCATTTAACTATACAGAGACAGAGTCTCCATTCATAAAATTATGAATGGAGACTTTGTCTCCGTATAGTTAAATGCCCACAGCCTATAAACCGAACGTTCGGTTTATAGGCTGTCGGCATTTAACTATACGGAGACAGAGTCTCCATTCATAAAATTATAAATGGAGACTTTGTCTCCGTATAGTTAAAAGCCGGCATTTAACTATACAGAGACAGAGTCTCCATTCATAAAATTATAAATGGAGACTTTGTCTCCGTATAGTTAAAAGCCGGCATTTAACTATACAGAGACAGAGTCTCCATTCATAAAATTATGAATGGAGACTTTGTCTCCGTGTAGTAAAATGCCCACAGCCTATAAACCGAACGTTCGGTTTATAGGCTGTCGGCTTATGGAATACATGTCTTCCTATTGCTATTCTATAAACCGAACTTTCGGTTTATAGAATAGCCATAGGATTACATGTATTACATAAGCCGAAAGTCTATAAACCGATCGTTCGGTTTATAGACTTTCGGCATTTTACTACACGGAGACAAAGTCTCCATTCATAATTTTATGAATGGAGACTCTGTCTCTGTATAGTTAAATGCCGACAGCCTATAAACCGAACGACTTTCGGTTTATAGACTTTCGGCTTATGTACTACATGTAATCCTATGGCTATTCTATAAACCGAAAGTCGTTCGGTTTATAGTTTAGCAATAGCATTACATGTATTCTATAAACCGAACGTCGTTCGTTTTAAAGACTTTCGGCTTATAGAATACTATTGGCTTTCTATAAACCGAACTAGAGTCGAGTCCCCATTCATAAGAAATTCTTATGAATGAGGAGGGACTCTAGTTAGGTTTATAGAATGCCAATAGTATTCTATAAGCCGAAAGTCTTTAAAACGAACGACGTTCGGTTTATAGAATGCATGTAATGCTATTGCTGTTCTATAAGCCGAATGTCTTTTGTTTTAAAGACTTTCGGCTTATAGAATACATGCTGCTATTGGCTTTCTATAAACCGAAAGAGTCCCCATTCATACGAATAGGTCAATTGACCTATTCGTATGAATGGGAACTCAATTTCGGTTTATAGTAAGCTAATAGCATTACATGCATTCCATAAACCGAAAGTCATTCATGTCGGTTTATGGAATGTAGTACAATGCTATTGGTATTGTAAACCGACTCTATTTCGGTTTAGAATGCCAATAGCACGAATGGACGAATGGACGAATGAACGAATGATTTTCGTTTATTAACCATTCGTTCATTCGGATTTTGTTAGTTAAAATTTTCGTTATTCGTTTTTCGGACGAATGGACGAAAATGCTATTTTCGTCCGAAAATGCATTCGTCCGAAAACGAATGCACATGTCTACCGACAACTCTTTTATCACCTTGACACACTTGATAACTCAAAGAAATTGGCATATACCTGTCCAGCAGCTGAGATCAGTCAAACGCACAAGGGTTTTCCCCTTGACTTTCTACACATGACCATTTCTGACACATAATAGGTAATTACACTTTACTAGCTAGATGGTCCTATGCACAGCAAGGGTCCTAGGTTGACTAGGTTGCAAAGAGATGAAACAAGCCCAGGTGTTATATTGGCCCTATAATTCCTTACATTGTTCCATTCTAACAAATGGATGCATGTGGCAAGGTTTGCTAGAGCAAAATGTTTAGGGGAAGCACAGTTGAACTATCTCAAGTTAATTTTGGATCCCACCTGTTAGAATACCAATAGTTAAAGGAGAACTACATTTTTTTTTCTCCCACTAATATTCATTGGCCCAAGTAGGAGAATAAATTGTCTTGTAACTTTAATAGTACGTACCGCTTTGCTTTCCTAAGAAGCAGACAGCAGGTAAGATCGGTTAGTGCCTCCCGGCAAGGGCAGAAATGTACCCCATGGTTAAATAATCGGAACTAGCCACCTGCATTGAATAGAAAGTTATTCCTTCTCATCCTGTCTGTGAGAACGAAAAGCAAATGCTCTAGTGATCTCATAACAGGCAGCTTTTGTGATATCACATTGCCTTTAAATGGATGTTGAAAAATTGAAAGACCTTAGATATTATTAGGTCACTGTTCAGATGCCATTTTTATTGCCAACATGGGATAACAGCTCACAAGCTGCCTGTACTGCTGTCTCCAAGAATAGAAATGGGCTGTTCCAGGTCAATATTTTGAAGTGTTTAGCATACATATGAAAATACTGAAATCAAAACATATCACAGTAATGCTGTCAGGTGACAGAGCTTGATTTACCATGCCTTAAATTGGGTGGTATAACTTGTATTTAAGTGTTCTCAATATATTTTTAACACAGATCTTCTTTACTGTAAGGACAGTAAAAGGTATGGAAGTCACTGACTGAAGAGGTGGTGTTAGCAAATATAATAGATGCCTTTAACCCTTCGCGACAAAGGACGTGGCAGGCACTTCCAGCCGTACCTCTGTTGCCGACAATGGACATGTTTGACACGTCCTGTGGTGGAACGAGCCCCTAGAGGCAGTCAGTGACATTGCAATGAAATTTTTTTTTAATTAGCTAAAATCTAGGGTTAGGGTTGGAATAGTTGGTAGGGTTACACTTAAATTAGGGGTAGCATAAGGGATAGGGTTATAATGAAATTGTTGAAAAAGTAAAATATATTAAGGGTTAGCAGAAGGGTTAAATTTAGGGTTCGGGTTGGGGTCAAAAGGTCAATGTAGGAAAAAAACACTATTTTTGGTTTTTGCCCTATAACTGTGCCCTATAAAACATAGAAACAAGCATATTTATGAACTCGAGATAACATTTAGAAACTATTTAGATGGGGTCTTTTTAATTATTGTATTTGTGTAAATTATTTTTTAGGTCAAAGTTAGAAAAAGTGTTTTTTTAATTTGTTCATCATATTTTATCATTTTTTTGTAGTAAATTATAAGATATGATGAACATAATGCTATCTAATGAAAGCCCTTCTTATGATGATAAAAACAACATATAATTTGTGTGGGTACAGTATGTGAGAAACAAGAAAATTACAGCTAAACACAAAGACCCCAGAAGTGTAAAAACAGCCCTTGTCACCAAGGGAAAGTCAAGGTCAAAAGTTCTTGTCACTATGGGGTTAAAAGAGAGCTTCAAAACATAGAGGACTTTGTATGTTAGTATAGGCATTCATATTAATTTAGTGCTTGTTGATCAAATGAGAAATCTGATTGCCATTTGGATCATGAAGGAATTTTTCCCCATTGAAAGCTGAATTCAAAATTTCTGAAACAAAAAGGTTGTTTTGTTTTTTTGCCTTCTTTTGGATCAACAGCAGTAAGTAAGACTTAGGAAATGTGTTGAACTTGATGGACACAAGTCTTTTTTCATTCTTAACTACTATGTCACTATATAACCTACATTTATTAATCCTTTGACAATACACATGTAATCACGGTTGATTAAATTACTTTCCTGTTTCGTGTCAAACTTGTTTATGTGAATTTCAATATTATTTTGTATTTTTAATATATTATTGCACTCTGTTATAACAATTCTGTTTGTGAATCCAGGCCACACTTGAAAGAGAGAGAAATGTATCCTTCCTATAAATACGTTATAAATATATAATTTCTTCTGATTACACCACTTTTACCACTTTCCACCAGAATTTGCTATTTACATATAATCCAAATAATGTCCTTTCCTATGCCTTATCTACAGTATATTTTTTCCAAATGTGGTTTAAAATGTATGATTTTCCTTAATATGAACAATAAAATAATGGTAAATTGCTTCAAAGCAGTTTTTTATTCTCGGTCCGGCCCTGATGCTGCCAATAGGTTTCATCCACTCCTTGGTGAACTATTATACATTAAGACAATTATAATGAGCAAAAGAGTAGTCAATGCATAAGTGGTAGCAAAGTATCACTAGGTCATGAGCACTAGATAAAGAATTGCTGGGCGACTCCAAGACAGCAAAAGATCTCCCTCACAGGCCCTGCATTGGGAGCGGCAGGTTTCTTAGAGTGTCATATTTCCTCTCACTTAGATGCATAGTGAGCCCTCATAACATGATGCTCTGAATCATCACTATGGTTGATGAGTGTGGAGACCATGCTAAGACAGCAAAGGATCTCCCTCACAGGCCCTGCATTGGGAGCGGCAGGTTTGTTAGCGTATCATATTTCCTCTCACTTAGATGCATAGTGAGCGCTCATAACATGATGCTCATCACTATGGTGGATGAGTGTGGAGACCATGCTAACTGAGGTGTGAGCATGGAGGCATGTGTAAAAAAAATAAAAAAATAAACACACACACACATGGGAGAGAAAGGGAACAGAACAGACACACATGGGATTATAACATTATGTAATCTCCAAAAAGATGCATATTCTTATTTATTGCAAATTTTTATTATAACTTTATTGATAATACTGACTTTATCATTTTTAAATGATCAATATATGCAATAAATCCTGTACATCTGGAGAGATTGTATGCCAGTTTATTGTTGCACTCAGGTAAAGTGGATTATGCAATGTGTAGGTTCTCACTGTGAGAGACCATGTATAGGTCATTTGACATGTGCTGTATCTGCCAAAGTGTATACTTTGGGAAGTAATGTGTCCCCTGTGTAGGTCTCTGGCACAGTGTATACTTAAGGAAACTATGTGGCAGCATGTGTATGTTTCTGGTCCGTGAATACATAAAAAAGCTAAATTGCACCAACTGTACTAATCTGATTTACCATCATTGTAATAATGGGATCTATTGTGTACCACCATGATGAGATGGGGGTAGCAAAGGCTATCTCTAAAGTAAGAGACTATATTATTTTATTTAAATGGCCATAGTGCTTCCCACTTAGCAAGAGTTACATTTTTTGGGGTGGTATACATTTTGAGGTATGGAGGGGCTGTCAAAGATAGGATCTGCTTCAAGTGCCAAATACGCTAGGCATACCCCTGCTAAAACGTAAGCCTGCCTCAGTTACATGCATTCAAGTTAGGGAATAAACAAAATGAGCACACTTACATGTTTCAGTGCAAAAGGCCGACATAATTGGCAGGACACAAATTTAATAAGCAATAATAATATGTGCAAGAATATGAACATCAATATCTATCACATATTTGAAGTCAGGTTTGACTTATTTTCTTATGTTTCTCTTCAAGCATCACAATTTTATTAATTGCACAAATAATAAAATTAAGTTTATTTATTTTATTATTTTATATTATTTTTTAAGATATAATTAAAAAAAGAAAAACTATTTGAATGCATAAGATGAGAATGTAAAATAAAATGGTATTTTCAATGTATTCTTCTTCTTTTTTTTTTAGTTATCATGAAATGGTCTTTATCTGAATTTCCCCCTGAGATCAAATTTAACGATCTAGCATTTTATTTCTTATTCCAATATACCTTCAAAATGAACTTAGTTTTAAACATGGCCCTTAAAATGCTGGTTATCATGTGTTGAGTGGACTAATTCTAATCACACAAAATTAAATTCTAACTTGCCCCTTGCACTGTGAATTGAAAGTATTGGAAATAATACAACAGTGTCACATTTAAACCATTCTTCACCTCTTGTACTTTAGCTACAGGAGCTAAAGAATAGTAACATGTTGCCCATTTGACTGTAAGGTCATTGTTTGAAAAGGTCAGGATTATTAGAGGCAGATGATCTCAAAGCTTTTGAAAAATGTCACTTTTACATTCTCGCTCTACTATACTTATACTTGTTATGAATTGTTGCTTTATTTATTGCTTTCACATTTTTATGTAGCTCATATTAAACGTAACCAACCAGATCACAACTGAATGTACTTTTTGTTAAAAAGACATTGGAGGAAGTTATTTTTAAATGTAAACATTCACCAATTCAGATTACTTTTTAAAAACATGCAGAATTTGCACCAGACACCACTACACCCCAAAAAAATTACAAACCCCCATAGCATAATATAGTATATTTAAATGTAGTAAAATGTAACAATTTTACTTAAATAGTCATCCTTATACAATTATTTGTAAAATGGTATTTATGAGCACACCTTAGCTATTTTACATAACCTGCAATCAGTCAGGCAGATGGAGAATTTACAAAACAAATTTGAAAAAAATTAGACTAGCATGTATAGAGAAAAATAGGAAAGATAGGAAAAGTAAGGATAGAAAAGGACCATATGTGGTATATTTTCATTCCTTTTCTTGTTTTGATTTTTACTGACCCTGGGTTTAGTCAGACAGGAATTGCTATGCTCTTGTGTTGCTGCATAATGCTTTGTGGTTATGAGCATCTGCCTCCCAACTACACCTTTAAGACCAAATAAGTGTCATTCAACAGCATTGTGTTCCAAGATGTTTCTTTTGAAAGGGGGAAAGGAGGTATAGCACTCTTTGTAATCAAGATTACAGTAAAATGCCAATTCCACTTTGACTTGACATGAATTTGGATAGTAGCATGTGGTTACATGTACATCAGCATAATTAAAGGTAAAATGTGATTAACCTTCAATTAAGACATAGGAGGCTATTTATAAAATCACTAAGACTTGGAAGTGTCAGGGAGTAAAGGAAATGTGCAATTGCAGTGTCTTATGCATAATGGAGATTGTGCCTTTTTTAATAGAAACACATTGGGAAAATATATATATTTTTTTTAAATGGATTGCACCGATGCAAAATGTGCCAGAGTAATTCAAGAGTGCTGGACTGGGCATATAGCGCTGGAGAAGTAGCATTACATGTTGGTAAATGAGAGAATATCAGCATTATTTGGATATATTCCCATGTGCATGTAGTTTGTACATCGCCCCATAGTTTTGAGTATTTAATAATGAAATTAGCTAGTTTTGTCATTAATCTGTAAATTATACACATTTACGGTAGTTTAGGCCTTGTTCTTGATTAAAGTAAAGCATGATCTTTTCAGATTGAAATATTGATTGTTACAGGGTAATAATCCGGGACTTCTCAAACTTTCTATGACAGCCAGACCCCATGATTAAATGACGCCATCATAGGGTGCTACAAGGGTTCAGTGCTAAATCATGCCATCTTAAAAAACACATTGTGTACACAAACTATGTGAATACTGTTTGCTATAGTAAGAGGCTCCTGAGATGTAATAATGTTTTCTATTTCTGATTTTGTACTGAGAATTTCCCACTCTCTAAATACTAGATAATCCCTAGCAAAGAGATGTGAGAAAGTATGGCAATCAGCTAATTAAGAATGGCCCATTTTACAAGAGACCTTATTACTAAATGGAGCTCTGCCAAACTATCATTTACAATAGTAAATTATTAATCAGTGTAATCGAAATTACTCATTCAGCAGACAGATTCAAACAATTAAGAGACTTTGTCAGTTATTTAACAAATAGACAAATACTTGTGCTTAATCCTTTATATATTAACATGTATTGTACAGTTTAAAAAAAAGTATCTGTGGATGCTTATAAGGATAGCTTAGCAACACCAAGAAAATGGCTGCCGCACAAGAATTGTTTTTTGGATCTCTTTATATGGGCAACTGCTATTCACACATAGATAGGCCAAAATACTCCCAACTAAAATCAGTTAGTTAGTACCTAATAACAATACTTTAATAAACTGATCCTATGTAACCCTAGTACTTTATTTCAACTAACATTTCCTAATGCCGAAACTCTAATATCCTAAGAATCATCTAGCATCTATTACTCTTTATCCCTGATAACACATCTAACGCAAAGATAAACGATGTTATCCTTAATTAATTGATATTAGTACTGTAAGGGAGTCTTTTGTTTTTGGCCATCTAGCCTGGGGATATTGTGACCTGTTTCTGACTATTGGTTACTACAGGCCAACCAGATGCTTCTAACTACAAACCTCTATTGTTATTGCAGCACTGCTATCTAGGTAGATTTTTCTATGGTTTGTGGAGCAGAACAGAGGTCAGTTTCTTTAGTTCTCAATAATGGGCAGCAGGAAACCTTTTATTTGTTTCTTTCGCACAAACCTGGAAAAACATTCTCTATTTCTCAGAAAATCTGAGTTTTTTGTAATTTTAACTGCAATTTCTATGATTCTACTATCGCTCTTTATAAATAATCATTGAAATGTTAAAAGAGGATTGCTCGTTTGGAAGCTCTAGTATAGTATATCATCCCTGTATGTACAACACTGTTGTGTCCTCAGGTCTTCAGAAACCTTCTATTCTTCTACCTTGTCTAAGGCAGACATCATGAAAGGACCTGTATTTGGAAACTATGCCCTGTTCTTCTGTCACTCAGTGAAGATATATTAGGGCTACAGATTCAGGGAGGACTTTTTACTAAAATAAAGCAAAGCATTACGCTATTATGTGAACCGGAACAGAGATCTAAGTTACATCAATTTTTAATTAGCAAAAAAAAAAGGAAAATTTTCATGTGGTAAACTGTAGGCAGTGGGCACCTCAGGCAGTTCACTCTCCTGTTAAAAAAAAAAAAAAAAAAGAACCATGATGTAAAAGTTATGACAGAATCTCTTTGTGGTATAGTTTTAATGCTTTTGTGGGGTTGGGAAGAAAGTGACCTTATCACTTGTGCTTTTTTTGTCTGACTAATGGGAGGGGAATATTTGACACAGTAACAGGCTTTTTTTGTTAAACCACATAGGCAACTTGGTAATTGACTAGCAAATGGTACCTGGCAGACAGCTTCTCCACTTTAAGTAATTCCTTCTTCCTGTTTCAAAAGGACAGAGCCTCATTAGTTTGAAATCATTTGTTGGAGGTTGCAGATAGTTCTTTTTTCTTAACTAAAGAAATAATTGTCACTTTTTTTATTCACACTTCTACACTGTACCCAGGGGTGTGTATATATCTATTTGTTGTTTATCTATCATTTATCTATATCCATTAAGATCTATATCTTTGATGCGAAGGAAACTTTAAAGTGTTGTTTAAAACCCTGGGTAGGTCCAATTGATTTTCCAAATAAATTAATTCTCTTATATTTTGATGTAGACCATCCTCAAAAGGACAACTCCACAAAGGCGTGACCTTTCATGCCTATTTCAATTTAAATAGTTACAAAAATGTGTTTATTCAAATTGTATCAACCAGAATGCATTTACATTCATTTTTAGTTATTTAGTGTCAAGTTACACTTGGTACAGAGCATAAAACGTTATTACAGACTATGTTAGACCTAGACTGACAGAGACAGTCCAGTGCATTAGTTAGAGAGCCCTGCTCACAAAAATATTTAACCAGAAAAGATACATTCAGATATTCTCTTGCTTTCAAGTACATCCTGGGGATGTTACTTTTGCGCAGTATCCACAGGATATAACTATTACACAATGTAATGGTCCTCATTTTATCGAGCTCCGAGGGATAAAGGGCTCAAATTACAAATTTGAGTGGTAGTTCAAATGTCCAAAACATTTGAGTGGTAGTTCAGTTAAAAACTAATGTCCTGACTAAAGAACCAATAAAATGTGCTCTTCTTTAGACTCTACATGATTATGTCAGTGTCTTGAGAGCATTTTCTATTGATTTTGCAACTTATTTGATGTTTTTTCATGGAAAACAAAGACATTTCGAAGTGACTCCAAACTTTTGAATGGTAGTGTACAGGGGTATGCAATTCATAAGTGTGATTGCAGATAATTACTGCTAATGGAAATTAAAGCAGTGAGGTTTATTTATCTTTGAGTGGGCATTGAAGAACTTCAGAAACCTATAGAGGAGTGTGTATATATATATATATATATATATATATATATATATACACACACACACACACTATATATATATATATATATATATATATAATACTAACAACCACCATAAGATATTGTAAGTTGCAGTATCAGTAAAAAAAATTCTGCATCCCTCTTACTTGTACTGGCTGACCTCTTATCTGTATCACTCGACTCTACCAGCAGTGCTCCCACCTCTATCAGTTCAATCTTAAATCTTCACTCACTCTATAAATTCCTATTTTTACTAGCTCTCTTCTCCATTAGTTCACCACTTCTTATTATTGGTCTTCACTCATCCCTTTAGATTTTATCTGATCTGACCAAAAGCAGATGGAGCCTGGTTGCCTGTCACTGTGTGTGTGGTACAAGCTCATGTGCAGTATAGCCTTTTTTGTACTATCCTCCTAGAATGTGCCAGTAGATGAGAAGCATTCAGCCCATCTAGTTTACCCAATTTTTCGGAGCCTTATCTTACATCAAGAATACCTATGCCATGTATGCTTAAACTCCTTCACATTTAACATCAACCACGTCTGCTGGAAGGCTATTCCATGCATCCACTACCGCCTTTGCCCCATCTAATATAAGACTGCGTCTTCTTGTAGTGGTAGTATTTCTTCTTTTGAAATATGCTCTTTTCCTTTATCCTGTGGATTCCCTTTATGTATTTAAAAATTTCTTTCATATTTCCCCGTCTCATCTTTCTTCCATGCAATATATGTTAAGGGGACACTCCCACCCAAAAATGAAAAGATTTCATTTTTTTATTTTCTATTGTTGATTTCAGATATGTTTTATTTTTGTTATGTTACTGTATTTAATAAAATATGGAACTAAACAAGTGTGACTGGATATTCTATGAAGTATAGTGTTTTTGGTTGCCACCCCCTAGTGACTTTACAGCACAAATTTCTCAATTTTGACATGGGAAAGCAGTCTATATGTGAGAATTCTGATAATAAACTTGCATTGAATGGGAGGGTAATGTAACTATTACATCACAAGGGGCAGAGGTATGATCTTGTTTGATCAGGTTAATCTCCTCTCTTTGTGTTGGAAGGCAGGTTAAAAAAAAAGTTGTATACAGCCACCTAGTCCTGCCCACTATGGTACACGGGAGCCAGTAAGAGAGCAAGGGAGTATTTTTTTTTTTATTTATTTTTTTTTTTTCTTTGACACTCAGTTTTTATCTTTGAATACATTTCCTGTATTTTGTTTATTAAGTCAACATCATTGTGTCTTGTACATCAGGTTTCTTTTAGTAGGTTTTTTGTTACTTCCATATTTAAATTTTTGGCTCTTATACATATATATACCGGGTGAAAGTTCTGGGTAACTAGGGCTTGACCCAGGGACCCTCACTGCGGAAACATTTTACTTTGACAGGACTAGACAAACATATCAGACACGACGGGACCCCTGTGAGGCCCTCCTTCCTTTTCCCTGTTTCTCCTTCCTCTCTGTTCTTACTTCCCCGGATCTCACAGGGGGACAGACAAACTCACATGGATCCTGTAAAGCGGGGAGGGGGGGGGGGGGGGTAGGGAGGAGACGCGTCGCGGGGGGACGGAGCGGGTGCAGACTCCACAGATCATAATATCTCCTTCCACTTTTCCCCTATTTTCCCGATAATTACGTTATCTAATCCCATCCACCCTCCATAAGTGTGTTAACCCAATTATCCCATTGTTTATATTTTCTATGATTCCAGTTAAATTGTGTCACAATACCCCTCTCCATAAGGCATTGTTGAATCAAGTTTGCTTTTACTTTTTGCCATATGACTGGATCCGCTGATCTCCAATTTCTTGCTATTTCTAATTTGATTGTCGTCATTAAGTGCACAACAAATTGTAATTCGTTTCCTGACTTTTTGGGGAGGTTTAGGTGTAGCAAAGCCTTTTCTGGTGTGAGATTCCATTCGTTACCTAACCGGTGTGTTATCTTTTGTGATATGTCCCTCCAGAATCCATTAATTATTGGGCAGTTCCACCATATATGTGCATAATCACCTTTAGGGTTTCCACATCTCCAGCAGTTTGGGATGTTTACCTTGGAAATTTTTGCTAAAGTTGTAGGGACCAAGTACCACCTATACATTAGTTTAAGTTGGAGTTCATTTAAGTTTAAACAATGGATGAGTTTATAAATGTTGTTCAATGTCCCATTCCATTCATTTATATCTATTTGTATATTTAATTCTTTTTCCCATTTTTTTACTGCTTTCGGGACATATGCTTTTTCTAGTTCTTTTATTAGGTTCATGGATCTCGTAATCAAGTTTTTGTAATCTTTTTTTTCTAATATTTCATGAAACATTTTTTGTGCCTTGGTTATTGGTCGTTTAATTAATGTTTTTTGGAGGAAACTTCTCATTCTTAGGTAATTATAACATTCTCTTTCTGGTAGTTTGAATTCATTCTGGAGGGATTTAAACATTTTAATCTTACCCTTTTCCATGATATTGTTTATTTCATCAATTCCTCTTATTTTCCACTCCTTTAGGTCTAGATTTGGGTTTAGGTTCTCAACAGTCGCTAATGTTAAATGCGGTGGGATTTTATCCGTATAACCTATTTTTTTTTTAATTTTCTTCCAGTTATTTACTAAGTGAGCAAGGGAGTATTTTATGTCATCATCATGGCAACAGTTGTAAAGTGAGATTGGCTGGTAAGATTTTGGACAATGTTGCATCATGGGAAATATTTACAAAATGGAGCCAGGAGATAAAACACCTTTTATATGTAATAATTTAAATATAAAATAAACAAAGAGTGGCATATGTATTATATATGTGTTTGTTTTAAATGCACAGGTAATATAGTTACATCTTTTGTAAGTGGTAGTGTCCCTTTAAGATCGTTTAACCTCTCCTGTTAAGTTTTATCCTACAATCTATGAACTAGTTTAGTAGGCCCTTCTCTGTAACTATATCCTTCTGGTGATATGGGGGGTCATGTACTAAACAAGTGCAGTGGGGGGAAAAAGTTGGTAAAACATGAGTAAGGATCAATTTGCAAATATTTGTAACATGTTGTGCTTTTTTCCCGATTTGCACCTCTTCCGTTTATTTTTATGTAGTGTGCTAATATATTGCGACTATATTTGTGCACGCTAAAGACGTTTGCAAAGATTTTGTGGAAAATATTTCTTACTTTGCGTGTGAAAATTATACCAGCTTTTAGCTAGTGCTAATAAAAAAGGCAGAACAAATATTCGCAAACTTGGCTGTTTTTATTTGCAAATTTGCCCGTTTTTATTCACAATATGCTCAAATTTACTATTTGAGTGTTAAATGTTTAGTACATTGCAAAAAGAGCAAAGCACAAAAATAGTTTTGCACATAAAATATACTTGTGTTTATTTAGTACATGCCGCTCATGGTCTCCAGTATTGCATACAATACTCATGTACAACGGTATGAACATTTCCCTCTTTCAACTGCTTATACCTCTCCCTATTCAACCAAGCATTCTGCTAGCATTTCCTGCTGCTCTATGATACTGTCTACCTACCTTTAAATCCAACGTGCGGCCCGCGAGCCAAATGCGGCCCGCCATGCATCGTGGTGCGGCCTGCCTGAGCTCTGCTCTGGTAGCCGCACCTCGAACTGCACACCACACGAGAAGCTGTGTGTGTAGGGAACTTCATTCCCCGATACAGCTTCCCGTGCGGTGTGCAGTGCACAAATCCCCTCCTCTACCCTGCGCATGAGGTCATGCGCAAGGGTCAGAGGGAGGGAAGAAGCGCACCGGGAGTCCACAGCCACGTGTGTGGGTTAAGTGTATGTATGTATGTATGTATGTGTGTGTATCAATGTGTGTGTGGGGTAAGTGTATGTATGTATGTAAGTGTGTGTATCAATGTGTGTGTGGGTTAAGTGTATGTATGTATGTATGTATGTATGTGAGTGTGTGTGTGTGTATAAATGTGTATTAGTGTGTGGGGTAAGTGTATGTATGTATGTATGTGAGTGTGTGTATCAATGTGTGTGTGGGTTAAGTGTATGTATGTATGTGAGTGTGTGTGTATAAATGTGTATTAGTGTGTGGGGTAAGTGTATGTATGTATGTATGTGAGTGTGTGTATCAATGTGTGTGTGGGTTAAGTGTATGTATGTATGTGAGTGTGTGTGTATAAATGTGTATTAGTGTGTGGGGTAAGTGTATGTATGTATGTATGTGAGTGTGTGTATCAATGTGTGTGTGGGTTAACTGTATGTATGTATGTGAGTGTGTGTGTGTGTATAAATGTGTATTAGTGTGTGGGGTAAGTGTATGTATGTATGTGAGTGTGTGTATCAATCTGTGTGTGGGTTAAGTGTATGTATGTATGTGAGTGTGTATAAATGTGTATTAGTGTGTGGGGTAAGTGTATGTGAGTGTGTGTGTGGGGTAAGTGTATGTGTATGTGTGTGTGTGTGTGTGTATAAATGTGTATGTGTGTGAGTGGGGTAAGTGTATGTTTGTGAGTGTTTGTATAAATGTGTATGTGTGTGGGGGTAAGTGTATGTATGTTTGTGAGTGTCTGTATAAATGTGTATGTGTGTGGGGGTAAGTGTATGTATGTATTGAGTGTGTGTATCAATGTGTGTATGGGTTAACTGTATGTATGTATGTGAGTGTGTGTGTTTGTGTGTGTATAAATGTGTATTAGTGTGTGGGGTAAGTGTATGTATGTATGTGAGTGTGTGTATCAATGTGTGTGTGGGTTAAGTGTATGTATGTATGTATGTATGTATGTGAGTGTGTATAAATGTGTATTAGTGTGTGGGGTAAGTGTATGTGAGTGTGTGTGGGGGGTAAGTGTATGTGTGTGTGTGTGTGTGTGTGTGTGTATAAATGTGTATGTGTGTGAGTGGGGTAAGTGTATGTATGTGAGTGTGTGTATAAATGTGGATGTGTGTGGGGGTTAAGTGTATGTATGTTTGTGAGTGTCTGTATAAATGTGTATGTGTGTGGGGGTAAGTGTATGTATTTTTGTGAGTGTCTGTATAAATGTGTATGTGTGTGGGGGTAAGTGTATGTATGTTTGTGAGTGTCTGTATAAATGTGTATGTGTGTGGGGGTAAGTGTATGTATGTATTGAGTGTGTGTATCAATGTGTGTATGGGTTAACTGTATGTATGTATGTGAGTGTGTGTGTTTGTGTGTGTATAAATGTGTATTAGTGTGTGGGGTAAGTGTATGTATGTATGTGAGTGTGTGTATCAATGTGTGTGTGGGTTAAGTGTATGTATGTATGTATGTGAGTGTGTATAAATGTGTATTAGTGTGTGGGGTAAGTGTATGTGAGTGTGTGTGGGGGGTAAGTGTATGTGTGTGTGTGTGTGTGTGTGTGTATAAATGTGTATGTGTGTGAGTGGGGTAAGTGTATGTATGTGAGTGTGTGTATAAATGTGGATGTGTGTGGGGGTTAAGTGTATGTATGTTTGTGAGTGTCTGTATAAATGTGTATGTGTGTGGGGGTAAGTGTATGTATTTTTGTGAGTGTCTGTATAAATGTGTATGTGTGTGGGGGTAAGTGTATGTATGTTTGTGAGTGTCTGTATAAATGTGTATGTGTGTGGGGGTAAGTGTATGTATGTATTGAGTGTGTGTATCAATGTGTGTATGGGTTAACTGTATGTATGTATGTGAGTGTGTGTGTTTGTGTGTGTATAAATGTGTATTAGTGTGTGGGGTAAGTGTATGTATGTATGTGAGTGTGTGTATCAATGTGTGTGTGGGTTAAGTGTATGTATGTATGTATGTGAGTGTGTATAAATGTGTATTAGTGTGTGGGGTAAGTGTATGTGAGTGTGTGTGGGGGGTAAGTGTATGTGTGTGTGTGTGTGTGTGTGTATAAATGTGTATGTGTGTGAGTGGGGTAAGTGTATGTATGTGAGTGTGTGTATAAATGTGGATGTGTGTGGGGGTTAAGTGTATGTATGTTTGTGAGTGTCTGTATAAATGTGTATGTGTGTGGGGGTAAGTGTATGTATTTTTGTGAGTGTCTGTATAAATGTGTATGTGTGTGGGGGTAAGTGTATGTATGTTTGTGAGTGTCTGTATAAATGTGTATGTGTGTGGGGGTAAGTGTATGTATGTATTGAGTGTGTGTATCAATGTGTGTGTGGGTTAAGTGTATGTATGTATGTATGTATGTATGTATGTGAGTGTGTGTATGTGTATTAGTGTGTGGGGTAAGTGTATGTGAGTGTGTGTGTGGGATAAGTGTATGTATGTGAGTGTGTGGGGTAACTGTATGTATGTATGTGAGTGTGTGTGTGTGTGTGTGTGTGTGTGTGTGTGTGTATGTGTGTGAGTGGGGTAAGTGTATGTATGCGAGTATGTGTATAAATGTGTATCTATGTGAGTGCATGTTAAGTGGGTGTGAGGTAAGTGTATGTATGTATGTGAGTGTGTGTGTATAAATGTGTATGTGTGTGGGGTAAGTGTATGTATGTATGTGAGTATGTGTGTATAAATGTGTATGTGTGTGTGGGGGTAATTGTGACTTTGTGTGTGGTAAGGGGGGGGGGGGGGTAAGTGTGACTGTGTATGCATGTGTGTGTTTGTAGTTAATGTGACCACTACACATTAGTGTAAAATATATATATATATATTTACATACACACACACATGTATATAATTATATATATTATTCTCTGAATGAATGAAAAATGAATGCGGCCCACGCGCGCATACATTTCTAGCGAAGTGGCGCTTTGCAGAATAAACTTGGACACCCCTGCTTTAAGTCCTCTGAAACAATTACCCCTAAATCCCTTTCCTCATGTGTTGAAGTTAGGACTGTACCAAATATTCTAGGAGGCTAGCCTGTAGTTGTGGGAGGGGCGCTGATTATATCATGCGCCTCTCTCCCACACAGGTATTGCAGCGTTGTGAACCCTTGTTCCCAACACATTTTCTTTGCTTTCATTTTTGTTATCTTTCTAATACATGGGGATCCCTCTTCTAGGCCTACCAGGTACATCAGTTTTGGCACACCTCAGATCAATTCTATGTTTAAGGTATTGTCTACCCCAACACCACTCTCTGTTTTCAGACCACAGTTGCCACAGCTTTGACCATGTTTCTAGTGTACCTAAATAATTTGCCATATAGCTTATCCCTCCAGTAACATCAACCCTGTTGCAAATCTTTAAATTATCATCCAATAGCCAGACCTTACCATCCAGACCTTCTGCAATAGTACTAATAAAAATATTAAGGAGAATGGGACCAAGTACAGATTACTCCACTGGTAACAATACCTTACTCCTAAATCTTTAATGCTGTAGCCATGAATGAAGCCACAGCTTCCCCCCAGTGCATATAGTACTTCTAGGGACAGAAACATTTGGGAAGACTTATTATAACATAAAAAAAATGAAATAACATTTTTTATTCATGCTGAAAATGATTATCTTCCTCATGTTTTTTGCACTGGGACAACACATGTATTATCCGATTATCTTATATAATGTGACAATAATCAACTTAGCAGAGTAAGCCCTGTTTTTCCCATGATGCAATTACCCTTCCAAACATATATAGTTTGCTACTCATGAAGATATGCAAATTACTTACTTGTGCATTTACCAAAGATGTATCCTACCAAAACCAGACTGAAGAAAAGAATTACAACAATTACAAATGCTTTATAATTTTCTTGACTATACAGTATATTTCTTGTTTTACAATTATTATCATGGTACCTTTTTGTCAGTAGTTTTATGGGATATCTATATTGAAGTTATATGTCTCATGAAAGAAAAAGGCAGTTATTTTGACTACATAACAACCTTCTTATGTTTAATGATTCTTTTAGGTTTTCTTCTGTAGGTGAGAAATTGACATTTACTCACTGTCACACTGAATTAAAGTAATGGAGCTTACATTAATAGGCAGGCCATTTACCTAATTGATGAGCACAGTGGGGTAGAGCCTAATCCTTGTCTGACACCTCTCTGCTTATAGCTCTGTCTGTGTGTTTGTTAGAATTCTTGCAGTGGATAGCTAGATAAATTGTCTTGATTAAATCATTGATTTTGCCCTTAATTTCATTATACACCAGCTCAGGTCAAATCCCAGGTGGCAAATAGGATAAAAAGGTTTTCTGGAAATTTGCACAACACATAAATGCCTTCTCTGAAAGGATGTTTTCACATGTGTTTTAACAGGTAATTGCCTGTAGATTGAAAATGCAATCAACATTATTTTTTTTATGTGCATCTGTGCATGAACATGGATTAAAACAAATGATTTGCTTTTGTGAAGGATGTTCATGTCTCAGATTAGAATTGACAATATTTTTGAAAATATAGATACATGTTTTAACATCACTTTTTTCACAGATCCATTTTAATGAGATATTACCCAGATCAATCACTTTGTCCACATGTCAGAGAAGTGTTCACGCAACAGGATTATACCTAATAAATTAGTTTGTGACAGATACACAGTATTCTGTGTTTGAAATTCTTGCTCAAGACCTGGAATTCTTATTATTTCAGTGAGGTCACTCAACACTGCAATTTATTTGGGAGATCTTTAGGAATGTAAAAAAAAATGTTTCTATTTCGCATTTAATATTGCTTTTGCAGTTTAAAAAAAAAAAAAAATAAAGTAAAATGGGACTGACCAATTATCTTCAATTTTACTAAGTTACAGTGTGGTGGCATTAAACCCCATTCCATTGCTTACTTAATGAATCTTCATGTACGCAAAATGGCTAGAATGGTTTCAAACCAGAACCATGTTGTCAAGTTAGTATCATACTACAGGCCTATTTTTCTTCTCCCCAATATCTTGGAAAAATAAGCCCAAGAGCAACTGTTCAAGTTTTGCCAGGAGTCTAATTTTCGAACTCCCCTTCAATGGCCTCTCCTTCAAATGACTCTACACTACAGTTACTGCCCTCTTAAGGGACAATTACATTAGAAAAACAAAAAGTGTTCCTTTTCCCCAGTTAACCCAATATGTATAGTTATAGATAAATGCAGGGTTACTTTGGACTCTTCCTGACAACTGGGGCAGAGCTGGTGGGGAGACTAACGTGCTGCTGACAGTGTTAATTAAGGTCCCCTCTGTTGATCCCATGTAAAAATGAGGGTCTCTCTTTGCACTAGCAGAGAGAGACAGTCGCCAACCTGACCGGGCTGCCTGCTTCTCAGGGAAGCATGGCAGCTACTAGTCAGAGGATATCATAAATTGGCATGTATTAGTAAAAGTACATGCTAGTTTATCCTCATACTAGGCACAACTAATTGTTTACTGGCTTTATTAAATTTATAAGTGAAAAAGAGTATAGTTCTTCTTTATAAGTACAAAAACTAGAATTTGGACAGCACCCCAAAACTAGCATATGTAAAATAGCACACCATTGGAGTGACCAACATTCACACAAAGCAATACAAAAATTCAGTGTGCAACTAAACAACACATTATCTTAACATTAATGTGTTTACATTTTTGAATATTTTAAATTATTTTAAAAGCCTGATCAGTTTCTGGGCATGCACATCACCCACTTACAGGTGCCCCATATATGGTGTACAGTGAAATTGTATAATTTATAGTTTAAGACAGATTGACAGAGTGATTCAGTTCCATGTAAGCAAGTTAAAGCAAGTTTGGCATAGTGGTGGGCTAAGCAAATATTCAAAAATGTAACAAAAAGGAATGTTAAGATAATATGTTGCATAGTTGCACACTGAATTTATGTACTCCGTTATAAGTATACCTCAGTAATGAAAGTATAGTATTAAGCATAGTATTGAATGAGTGAAGATTACTGTAGCTAGATTTTAAAAAATAGTTTGGCCAATGTATAAAGTAATTTCCACCAGAAAGTAGTGCAATTGTGCCATAATTAATATCTACTCCTATGCATAAATTATTTGCGAGAGAAAAAATTCACATTGCGCTACTTGCACAAATATAGAAATATTGTTTCATTTTCATCATTCACTAGGTTTAAACTAAATTGCACCTTTTTAGACCCCTTTATTACTTCAATTCTCCATCAATAATCTTGCATTATTGCTACTGAACATATAGATGTAAAGTGAGATTAATGGCTGTATATGGGCCCATTCAGACAGTTTTATACATACAAATCAGGTGCAAAAGCAAAAACCTGACAAAAGGAATCAGTAGAGATAAAACAGCGCCATTATTAATACATAACCCCAATATCCTATTAATGTTAAACACTCTGGCATAGGTAATTGGCCACAAAACTGGTTTTGTGCCTTCTTCTCTGACAAAACCCATTGCTGACAACAGTTCCCTTTTTTTCTTTCAAACTTGTGTGGAGCACGCCAAGGATGATTTTATGTTCTTGTTATTTTTTCTAATTATTAATGTTCCCCTTATGGTGTGCAGTGAATGAATTATGTACATATATGCTAATGAAGCAGGCTTAAAATGATCTCAAGTTGTAACTGCATTAAATGGACGCATTTTCAAAAATGTAAAAAGAGGATTGTAAAGAAATGATAATGAAAAAATGTGTCCATGTTGTTTGGGACAAATCCTAAAGTATTTAAACTAAATATTATCAAATTAATACCAAGACCAAATCAGGCTATAACCTGGCCCCAGTCGATTCTTACAAAATATCTCAGAATGTAGCTACATCCCAACCTCTCTTTTCGTTTTCACGTAAATGAACTCCAGTGTTCTACAACTTTTAATGTGAAGAACTAATACAATGCCAAAGCTTATACTAGAGAGGTGAACATTACATTCATGAGGTAGTACAATGACTCCAGTTGATTTGCCAGGATAGGGGTCCACACAAGAAAACCCTGAGGGCAACATCCATCTTTCAAGATACCAGTTGGACATTTGTGATCCAAGCTCTATACTAGAATGAGCGCTTGGTACAGAAGGGGATCTTGCTTAGATCCAGCTGTGAGAAAATACAGCAGCAAATAATAATGCCAGCCATAGACCTTGGCCATAGTTTATTCATCTGCATCCCAAACTCATCTCTGTACACTTGACATTGAATATCACTGTGCTATTTCTGTCCAATGGAATTATGCTACACAGTGCAGAGACATTTTAAAAGAACTACATTGACTGACAGTTGTCTCTAGATGCTTTCTCCACTAAGCTTGCCTAATTAGTAACCACTTTTCTGGAAAGCTCTAGCTCTTCAATGAGAATAGAATGTCATGCACTTTTTAAAGATACATGCCATTTCATCCTTTGACTAGCATGCTTCAATCTGAAGGAGTTATGGTAATCTTATACCCAACTGTCACTCACTGCTAGCAAAGAGACTAACCTTTAAAATGTCATCAACAGAGCACCCTGCTTGGGGTCCCTTTTATTGACTGTACATAAAAACTAGGGTCTCCCCACTGTCCCACTGGGTAAGTGGTTAGTAAAAGGGAGTAGATAAGCATCTCTGCTTCCCAGTGAAGAATGCTTGTCATAAGATGGCATGCATCTTAAGAAGTACATGCCATTGTATCCTTATACTAGAACCACCATACTTTTTACTTGTGCTTCTATACTATAAGCACAGGGAAAGTCCAGTGTTGCTGAAAATGTGACAATATCTTCTCCATTAGGTCCAATGCATTCACTCCTATCAAGAGGATAATACAATAATGAATTTCTTATGGTTATAAAAAATTGAGGATAAATTGCATTGATCAACTTGTTGGTCACTAAAATAATGTATGGTTGCAATGCAAGTGTTTTTGCTTGCTACGGTCTTCATCATTACCAACAATAATCCGTACATTGTTTTTTTCTCCCACAAAAAAATCAATCTAGACACAAAAACAACTTGTGTGTGCACATATATACACACACACACACACACACACACACACTATAATGTATGTATACACTCCTAAGTGACCCCATCAACCAATAACTATAGTTGCAACCTAATTCCACCAGTTCAGGATGTCTTTCCTCAGGTCATGGAGAGCAACTAAGTCTCCACATTTTAAATTTGTTATTAGAAACAATGATACATGTTGACCATTTCAGATCATTATGGTACCTTAAAAGTAGATTTAATAAATTACATAAAGTAAGCAGTACCATGAGAAAGGCTACAGGATCGAGGAACAATTACCACTGTTCAAGGAATAATTAAGTATATGATACACAAATATATACACACGTCATTTCAGTTATGTAATAGTAGCAATATTTTTCGTTTTATCGTATGTCCCATGATTAGAGGTCAAAAACAACATCAACTTAATATTGCTTGGATAAACAGAACTTATTTCAATTAGAAATACTTTAATGAAAGAATACAGCTAAACCACCTTATTGAGCCGTCTTTGTACCATATAGGTCTATTTGGGAATGAACTTGTTGAGTCTGATGGATCAGATATTCCTTCATCTGATCCAAGATCCTAAACAACAAGCCAGCCCCGTGATAGGGCCAAATAAGCATAGGCTGCCCAGTAAGATGCTTTACTTGGACCTTTTCATTAAAGCATTTCTATTTAAAATGTTGACACTTTATTTAATCTTCCAAACCATAATTTAGTGCTGACAGTTTCCCTTTTATGCTATGTCTATTTTTTCAATGCTCAAACATGAAGCATTTTTACACGCTTACCCTCCATGCCATTTCAAACTTTTAAATATAATAAAGGACCATCACCAGAAATAACAGTTTTTAAAGAGCTCTATGATGGCGAAAAGAACGTTTCTGATGAAAGATCCTCTTTAAATTATTTATTGTTAAGGTGGTCAAAGTGAAAAACAAGATGCTAATACATGTTTTTGTGTTTTTATTTCAGATTTTCCCTCACCAAGTTGAATGAAGGGGGTGTATTTGAGAATAAAATACATACATTAAGACAATTGCATGAGACTTGCATTACATAATACATATGCCCTAATTGCAGAAGTCAGAGCAGTAACAGGGTGAGGCCACAGAGACACTAGTCTGAGGCACACACAATTGTAATTGCAAAATGCTTACTATGAACTCCATGAAAATAAAATTAATGCATGTGAATTAGGATGGACACATAGCAGGTTAAGTCAGGGTGCTATTAAAAATTCATAGCTCAGTTAAAATGAACACTACAGACTCAACTACATTTACTAATTACAGCTTGGGACTATCCACTTATCATAAGCGACCTTGGATGAAACAATGGTCTCCTGAATCTATCAATAACTAGTGGGGTCTTATGTGGTAGAATCTGTGTGACAGCGCCTGCTTTAAATGCACAGGTAATTTAGTTCCATCTTATGAAAGTGGCAGTGTCCCTTTAAATGGGCACATTTTAAAGGCCTGTGTGTCTTTTAAAATTACCAGACATGATTACAATCCCTAAGGCTCTGTACAGTAACATAGGGAAGAGGTGATGGGATTAATGGATTTTTGATAACCACCTCTGTATTTTTTAAATTAACCAAGATAATTACATTATAATCTAATTAGCAATGTGGATTTTTCAGTTTAAACACCAAAATGTATGTCTGCAATAGTAAAGCAGGAAGTTCACAACATCTTCCTTAAAGGTCTGTGTTTATTTCACACTAGCTAGAGCAAATAGGTTTAAATGATGCAAATGTATCAGGACAGTTTTGCCAACTCGAGTCTACATGAAGGGAGTAAATTATTTCAGACTTCAAAGCATTTTATATATAAACAGTGGGAAATAGCGGTGCTAACCTGACAGTGCTGAGACTTCTGTATTATCCAACAGAGTGACTATACAGACAAATGGCAGAGTTACAGGACTAACACAGGATGCTTGCATTTATGGCAAGTAATGATTGTTTCTTCTTTAAGTAGAATAATTAGGTGCAGCTGCTGTGGATTTAAATGCCCAACATACTGAGAATGATGAGAGTTGTGGACCACAGTAACTGAGATTTCAGAGACTGATTATGCATTATGCATGGTTAGCAGCTGAGACTACAGTTGTGCACTTCAATTCCCATCATCCTGAGAACCGTGTGAGCTGTAGTTAAAAGCAGTAAAAATACAATCACGTGCTCACGGAAGTTTGAGAATTTCTGCCTATTCTCTGAACTATAACTCTCATCACGCTGGAAGTTGCAATAAACAGCCCCTCATTCATCTCATTGACAGGTAAATTCTGACAGACCAGAAGCGGAGGATTCAAAATTCCCATCATGCTTACCCAGCTTTTGGGGGTGATGGGCGTTATAGGTTACTGCAGTTCAGGTGCCAAAGGCTACCTAGTCATGCGTAGTTGCAGATACAGTCATATAACACCGAGATTTCTATTCGGTTAATTCTCAGATTACTTTTTTTTATCATTAAAATCCAATTTTATGGTCTAATTTACCAGCAGCTTGGAGAAATTAGTGAATAACTGGCTCTTGTTTCTGAGACAACAGCTAGCTCTGCGGGGGGTTAAGGGCTTCCTTGTCATGTGCAGACAGAATTACAAGCAGCTCCAAACTGAGCAGGAGGAACAAATTGGCTGTTTCATCGCGTGCTCACTTGCTAGTTTTGTTCCTTTTGTGTTATTTTTTCGAAGTTTGTACACAAACCATAATAAAAATGTCAGCCACAGCACCAAAAGATGCAGCTTGCTGTCAATTTAACATATGGGACACAAATCTACAAATGGAGCATATGTGCGCCTTAACAGAATCATCTGAGATAATACCAAGACTAATGAGGAGATATTTAACCCTTTAAAAATTAAACGTCCCATTTAAGGGACAACTGTTACCACAATTAAAATTAATGCTACTCAGCATAGTTTATTTTTTTTTTTAAATAAACCATTTCCCTTATATGGGGAAATCAGGTCTCTCTCTTCTAAGTTCCAGAAAAATGAGCAAAAAAAAAAAATGCCCTTTTGGCTCTTAAAGGACTTTTGGTCATATCTCTAAAGTACAAAAATAGTTAAAGATGACATTACCTTAGACGTCCAGGTAACAAAGGATGTAAAGATTGTATCGCTTTAGGGTATAGATTTGTAGCTCCTTTCCGATTAAAAAGGAACACTGTTCTTGGGATGTGTGTATCTCTTTGTGCCTCTAAAGACCCAAAGGCCTTAAATCTAATTACCTATTCAATTATAATTAATGCAATTAGTACCTTTAGGGAATTCATTGAATCAATGCAGAGTACTGTGTCTTCAGATCAATGGGCTACTAATGGGCAAACATCCTTTCCCTCCCTAGATATTAAGTGTAATGAGGCATTCTGTGTACTGTATATTTAAGTATACATAACATACACCTACACACCCACATCCCCAGCCCCTTCCACACAGGATATGTACAATACGTATCATTGTGTCCAAGATGCCAATTGATCTTACTTGTCTGAGGAGTAGGTAGTTACAAATAATGTTATTTATTAATGTTTTTACACAAGAAGGTTGTAAACTCAGACAAACAACATCCTTTTATTATCAGGACAGATTAACCTTTCTCTGCTCTATGCAGTATTATAATCATTCTACACCTACCATCACTAATCTTTGGCAAGCCAGCTATTATAAACTACACTTGGCTAGCTGAATAAAATGAGACATCCAGTTGGCAACAAGCAGACTGCTAAAGATACGTTATCACTGTCACATCACTAGCAATCCTACTTGCTAATTGTTTAAAAGTCACTCTTTTTCCAAACTATGTCACCAAAATTGTTTTTGAACACAACACATGTTATGTAATGTAATAGTCCCTAAAATAATAATATAGTTGTTTTCTTGCTAGATGATAGGAGATTAGGGAGATGAAGATGCATTGCATAGTTAAAATGTAGGGATTATTTATAAGTTAATTCTCTGACAACGCTCTAAAAGTTGTCTAAACTGCTAGAACATTCCATTGGTTCCAGTCTTAGAACTTTGCTCCAAAATTGACTTTTATACATAAGCATCTAAATGTTAAATGAAAAGTATAAACTACACGTTTCAGCTGCAACTTCTATTACTTAAGAAATTTTAATCCACAGTAGCCACAACGCACAAATCATATGGAAAACCATATAACATATCTTCTAAATGACGTGGAGATATATTTATATATGATTAAACTATGGAACCAGTGCACTTAATCTTCAATTTCTTCTGAACTATTTTAAAATTAGTGTGGATGACTTATTTACACCTTTGTTAGCTAAATGTTCACCGGGAACGGGGGACTAAAAAAAAATAAAATAAAAAATTGGGCAGACTAGATGGACCGAATGGTCCTTATCTGCCGACACATTCTATGTTTCTATATCTTCTTTAAAGTCATTGTTGATTGAACGTGACTGAGTTATTAAATCATTTTCGGAAAGCTAGGGTACCATGTTTAATGTCGTTGTTTAATTACAACCCCTATGAACCTCAGTCAGCATAAATCGAAGTGACCAGGACGCGAGTTACTAGAAAGTCAAATCTGAGTGCTGATTGCTAAATGCTGATTTTATTTCACCACATTTTAGTCACGAGTATTCCTAAATTATGATCTGTTCTTGGCACTTGGAAACAAATTAACTGCAAATGAACCGTTTAAATGGTAATTATTATTGTCAAATTATGGCCCATTGAACATAGGTATTCATGTTTAGAATATGCTGAGCCACGTTTCTCTAGCTCCAGTATTATTACAACCCCTGCAAGAATGATCAAGCTGAGGATGATGGGAGTTGATGGAAATTGAAAGTTGATTGTTCATGGATTTCATCCGTTCTCAGACATTAATATTACTAGATTATGATCTTTTAATTTTCAACACTTTTTATATACAGAATATTCCTTTCTTGTAAACTCCATTTTTCGTAATGGAATACACTTTTTGTCATTTGTAGGGTCATACTGGCCCCCCTCAGTGCGTTAAACTGTAAGGATTAAACTCTGGCACTCCATGTGGGGTGAACGATCTTTCCCACTACACTCAGCCAGCACGAAGATGCCTCAGCATTATGGAAAATGTTTTTAATCACATTTATAGTGTCGTCACTGGGTTAGGATAATCGTATTTGTCATCATAAAATAAGACACAGAAACATACTTAGCGCGAACTTATTAAACACCTTAGATACTTATATTGTAAGCATTTTATTGTGTGCATATTAGCTATTAGAAGTAACTTTATTTCTCTTCTTTGCACATAATAATTATAAGATTGATCAGTGTACATTTACATCTATGATTGTGGGTAGTAGGTTTGAAATGAATTCTAGTATACATGTTAATTTCAAATAGACAATCGAGATTTGCAGTCTGCCTGCTAAAATAGGATTGATGGGTTAGGATGTCACAAAATGTTCCAATTTACTGGTAACCCCCTGCTGGAATGTCTAATTTGCTCGGCCTCAGTGACCATTTGCCTTGGAGAAGGCAGAGGTTGATGAAGGGAGGAGGAGTGTCATTTACATATCCTGCAGGATATAACCTCGGGGAAGAGATGGTATACATCAGTGAACCACTCTCTGACCTCCTACATACAAGACGCAGTTTAACAGGATTGTACTGAGTGAATCCACAGCTGAAAGAAATTGAGCGTCTCTTCATTTTACTCAACCGAGCAGAAGCAACGCTTAGAACTTTGTACTTTCTGGAACCTTTACTGCTGCAGAATCAGAGCAAGATATTAAGATGCTGGACTTTTTGAGAGCTGTTCCAGTATTGCTGCTGGGTGTGCTTGTTTCACAGTCATTTTGCGAAGTAGCCCATTACTTCATCGATGAAGAAGAACCTCCCGGCACAGTCATTGGAATGTTGTCAGACCACCCCATGTTCAACTCCACGGACAGACCTACCAGCAATTTTCGTCTGATGAAACAATTCAACAACTCCCTCATCCAAGTCCGGGCAAGTGATGGACAGCTAAGCATCGGAGACAGGATTGACCGTGAGCAGATTTGCAAGCAGTCTCTAAGTTGCGTGCTGGCACTAGACGTGGTCAGTTTCTCCAAGGACCAGTTCAACTTGATTCATGTTAAAGTTGAGGTGAGAGACATTAATGACAACATTCCCCAATTCACAAGCGCTGAGATAACTGTGGAGGTGTCTGAAAGTGCTTATGTGGGCACCAGGATCCCTTTAGAAATTGCCATGGATGAGGATGTTGGGTCAAATTCAATTCAGAGCTTCCAAATCTCAGTTAATAGCCATTTCAGCATTGATGTCCAGACCAGGGCTGATGGGGTAAAATACGCAGACCTGGTGCTAATGAAAGAGTTGGATAGGGAGAGCCAGTCCGTACACACTTTGGAACTGGTGGCCATGGACGGAGGAAGCCCATCACGCTCCGGTAGTGCGGTGGTGAATGTTCGCGTCATGGATTTTAATGACAACAGCCCAGTATTTGAGCGAAGCTCTGAGTCTGTGGACCTAGTGGAGGACGCTCCTTTAGGATATCTCTTAATAGATCTTAATGCTGTTGATCCAGACGAAGGTGTGAATGGAGAGATTGTCTATGGTTTTAGTCCCCAGGTTTCTCAAGAGGTTCGTCAACTCTTCAAAATCGATCCAAAATCCGGTCGCCTAACTCTTGAAGGTCAAGTTGACTTTGAGACCAAACAAACCTATGAGTTTGATGTTCAGGCTCAGGACTTGGGTCCCAACCCGTTAACAGCTACATGTAAAGTCATCGTTCACATTATCGATGTGAATGATAATGCCCCAGCTATAAGCATCACCCCCCTCACTTCTATCAGTTCGGGGGTCGCATACATCACAGAGGCAGCCGCAAAAGACAGCTTTGTAGCTCTGATCAGCACCACGGACAGAGACTCCGGATCGAACGGCCAAGTTCACTGTACTCTATATGGACATGATCACTTCAAGCTGCAGCAAGCCTATGAGGACAGCTTCATGATAGTCACCACCTCGCCTCTAGATCGGGAAAAGATTGCAGAGTACAACCTAACTGTGGTAGCTGAAGATCTAGGTTATCCTTCCTTGAAAACCAACTATCAATACACAATCAGGGTGAGTGATGAAAATGACAATGCTCCTGTATTTGCCAAATCAGTGTTCGAAGTCTCTGTTTGGGAAAATAATACTCCTGGTGCATACATCACTACAGTTGTTGCCAGAGACCCTGATATTGGTGACAATGGAAAAGTTTCCTATAGACTGATTGAAGACAAAGTTTTGGGCCAATCCTTGTCTACATTCGTTGCTATAGATGAGAATTCTGGAGTATTACGTGCTGTGAGGTCTATGGACTATGAAAAACTCAAACAACTTGATATCCAGATAGAGGCTACAGATAATGGTGTTCCGATGCATTCAGCTCGTGCTCAATTACAAATCAAAATCTTGGATCAAAATGACAATTCTCCTGTGATAACATTTCCTCTGCTAGACAATGGATCAGCTGACGTACTGTTGCCAGTTAATGCACCAGCTAATTATTTAGTGTTTCAGATTAAAGCCACGGATGCAGATGAAGGACTGAACTCACAGCTATTTTACACTATACTGAGGGACAAGAACAGGTTATTTGCTATTAACAAAGCTACTGGTGAAGTATCCCTGAGAAGAACATTCAACCCTGAACACGTGGAGGACCTGGGTATTGTAATTGCTGTGTATGACACCGGCAGGCCCTCCATGTTCTGCAATGCTACCATAAATTTCATCCTCACAGACTCTATTCCTTCCAGTGTAGAAATAGTCATCATGCAGTCATCTGATGAAAATCAAGAACAGTTAGATCTTTCTATTGTTTTCATTGCTGTGTTGTCTGGCGGCTGCGCCTTGCTTCTCATTGCTATTATATTTGTGGCCTGCACCTGCAAGAGGAAATCGGGACAGTTTAAACGTGACTCAGAGGACCAGCGGATATACAGAGAGCCATCAATGAGCAAGACTAGCCCTATATCCAGCGACTCAAAATCATCCATGTCTCAGTCTGAATCTTGTCACTTGTCAATCAATACAGAGTCAGAGGACTGCAGTGATTCAACCAAAACAGACCAGAGTGATGACCTTAAAACAGGCTCAAAGGTAAGCTTTTTAATTTTTATTGTTATTATTATTTGCTTAAATATATTATATAATGACATGTTGTTTTTAAACACCTATGTATCTTTAATTAAATGTTTTTTTTTCTTCTTCAGGATTTAGTTTCTGACCCATCCTGTCTCACATCTTCATGGCAACAGGAACAGTCTGAAAGGGCCTTAAGGTAATATATGCTGGCAGTTTTCTGATGTCATAAAACATTGTTTTCACAGGATAAGTCCCATAAGCTTTTAAATGATTCTAGTATGAAAATATGAATATTAACTATGAACAGCAGAAACTAATGTAATGAGAAAAGATGTTAAACCCGATATGGGGAGTGAGAGGTTAAAACAAATATCCACTGCACAACCACTGTTAAAACAAAATTGGATTTGCTCAGTTTCCATTTCCAATTAAAAAATTAGCTCCCACAATAATTAGTATTTTGTGGTATAGACTATCTGGTACTTTGTATCTATTGCAACTGCACATGCAAAGAAAATAGCACAACAATCTGGAAATGAGATTGGCTCTAACAGCTGTTTGGCATTTTTTCAGGGGATGCTTCTTAAATTCTGCAATCCAAATTTACATATGTTGTATGATGCATCTGTACAATACAGAAATTAATATATTTATGAAAAAATAAAGTTGCTATGATGAATTTTCATATCCAGTGACAAAGTTATAACAGTGAACCTTATCTAATGTTTGCAGTGGGAATTCTCAGACGGAGCAAGGAAGTATTAAGGACAGTGGCAAAGGAGATAGTGATTTCAATGACAGTGACTCTGATACTAGCGCTGAAGGTGTGAAAAAGAGTTGTGACCAGGCCATCCAAAATAAACCTGGTAAGTTCTAGTTGTAATAGCTTTGAAAGTTTATATTTTATTATTATATTTTAATTGAAAGAACAAAACTTATTGAAAGTTATGTGGCGATGGAGAATATGATGTCATAGTGCCAAATGCATAGTCACTAATGCCCGTGTAGCACACAGGACGGACCTGCATTATTTCTTGTAGTATTATAATGGCCATGTAGTCTCATGTCCCTGAGCAGTTATCTAAAGTAATGTGGCATTTTAGCGCCCCCTGTTCTGCTGTGTCTCATTGGTAATGTCCATCAGAGCCCAGCTCTGATATTACTAAAGGTAACATAGTTTTATCTCATACCTAGACATCAAATTATAACTATCTATAATGTATTGTTAAATATATAATAAAATGTATGTTTTTTCTTTCTTTCTCAAGGTGAGGTATACATCGAAAAATCTAGTGTATACAGCAATGCCGAACATTACTTCAGTCACAGGACTGACCCCAATCCACACAATGGACATTTTACCTTGCGTTATGAAAAGGCTTATGCGATGCCATACTCAATACCTACCACTTACTACAACACGTATCATCCAAGAGTACCTAGTGTCCACATTCCTCATCCCAACCTCACAGACTCATATTATCACATGAACAGTGCCACTGCTGGAAGAGTAAAAAGAGAATATGAAGTGAGTCTGCTTAACAAAGGTGTAACATCTCCACCCAGGCTGTCTCGAAAGTATCAAGAATACAGTTACAATCCAGAAACTTTATTACAAACTCACCTTTCTGAAATAGCTACAACGTTTTAACCAGCAGGGAAAAGATGCACCTTGGGTGTCCTGATTTTTTCCATCTGCATTTCAAATAAAGAAATGGTTTAAATTCCCTACTAGTAGAAAATAACACCAGGTAAATTAAGCAGCAGGAAAAACATCAGGGACACATGTTAAAGCCTTATATAGAGGCTCTTTATTGCCTGTGTATATAATGTACCATTACTAAAGTACTTGGTGAAACTGGACTAATGTTACTGTTATCCATGATTCTGTATACTTAACTATAGTTTTTATATATATCACATATGTAGAAGAGGTGTAATTTCTTTTACATGAAATTGCAGCTGATCATTAGTTTCCCTAACTCTATAAGTGCCCTCAGTACAAAGACGGAGTTTACAGTGGTAAATCTGGTGTTCATTGGGATCATTAGTGTGCACACCAAATCTTAGTGTTGTTTCTTACTGACTTTATGGCCTTTATTGACTTTGGGGACATTGCGTATTCCTTTCGAGCTACAAAAGCTGCCTATCATTGAGACACCAAGAAGGGAATCAAATTATTTTTTACAGATATGTTATTGTTTTGAACAAAATTTTGGGGCTTGACAATATTATTTCATTTTGCACTGCTGTCACTATGTTGGAATAATATGTATATATCCTTAGTAATTTGTATATATGCTCAAATCCTCCTGTATATAGGACAATGTTTTGTATGTTGTATAGTATGATCAAACATTTTTCAATAAATATTTATTTGAAAAAATATGAAAATGAAATATGTCTTTCTCATCTAATTCTGTTTTGCAATTCCACATTATCATGCTCAATAGTGTTGCTATGCAGGCATATAGTTTTTTATTAATACAAGTTCTTAACACAATGGTAGTGAAACTGCCGCTATAAAAATTGACAGTGTTCTCATATTCATAATAATCTAGTCATTGAGGTGTATTAATAATGACAAGGACATCTTAGAATAATGTATTCAGTCCTGTTGGTTCAGTTTGCCTGTCCTTCAAAATCAATCAAGGGTCGGCTATGCGTCAAGTGGGCCAATTGCAATTGGTGCTGCCTGAGTGTTTATGTGGGGTATGTGTTTATGATTGCTGTTGCCTGAGTGTAATATAAGTTCTGTGTTTGTGATTGGTGCTTCCAGAGTGTTTATGTGGGTGATGCGTTTGTGATTGGTGTTGCCTGAGTAATTTGTGGGTGCTGTTTTTTGATTGGTGCTGCTTGTGGGTTACATGGTTGCTGTCTTACGGATTGGTGCTGCATGAGTGAAAACTAAAAATCCTTCTTTTATACATTGATAGACTACTTACTTGTCATATTATAATAATAGAAATAAATTAATTAATAATTTGAGTTTTAAAATAGGCATGGCTGTTGTATATAGTAAAATTGGCCTGTTACTTTTATGTGCTCACAGGCCTCAAGTTGCCAGCACACCCCTGAAATCAATTATGGGTGAGTAGAACAGATTATGTGATAAGCTTCTTAAATATAATAAAAAAAAACAGTAAAACAAAACAATCTATTCTGTGCCTTTTATGATACCAAACATATTGACCCTGTTGAATTAAAACTGATGTCCAACTGGTAGTCATAAAATGGAACAAGTAAGACTAGTGTTGTGCTATCATTTCTTTATTTATTAATATTACTTAATATGCAAATTAACTTATTTCAATGAGAAGTGTGTAATTTGCATATCAAGCCGCAGAGCAATATCATAAAAAGAAGACACCTCAGAGTGGAGTTTAAACTATTTTTCTCTTATTTTATAAATTAGATTGAAACAGAATGTGTATGTATATATATATATATATATATATATATATATATATATATATATATATATATATATATATATATATATATATTTATATTTCACTCTATGCATTCACAATATAAACAATATTTTAAAGAAGTGGGTTCACTTTGGTGAGAGGTAATATTGCAAAATGAACTTATAATTTTGCTAAATTACCTTACATAATAGTGATTAAGGATAATAATGGACATATTTAGGGAGATCTAATATAGATTACCCTTTCCATATCTAAAACAAAATATTTAAACAAATCGAAGGGAAATTTCATATTTCACAAATATAAATCTTGGAGAACTATAATTATGTATTTATCCAGACTCATTCCTACTCTCTAGTGTATACATATTTATGTATATAAAGAAAGAAAACAGCGATCTGGCACTTATAGCTCGAAAAAACATAGGTGTCTGGGATATATAAGGGGAAAAAGGTGGTGGGGATAACTTACACCTCTTATTAAGGTTAAAAAAAAAAACAATTATAGTTTATCCTAAGTATTAAATTAGGGTTATATGAGAATTTCAAAGGTTCCATCTTGAAGCATGCAGCTTCCCTGCAGAGGGAAATATAGACTTAACAGGGGATCTAGTCACTAAAAAAATGAACTGACAAATGAACTGCAAAAATCAGGCATTCATTTCTGATCAAGACAAAAATCAATAACTTACCTGTCTCCAGGCCCGCCATCAGGGGGTGTCGGGCAATACTGGCATCCCGGGCCCAGCGCCCAGGGGGCCTGGTGGGCCCAGGTCATGCCAGGAAAAAAAAAAATCGCCTCTGTTAAGCTGGTCCTCGAGATTTTTTTTTAAACAAACTTTATTGAAGCCACGTGGCTGGAGGGGAGCGCAGAACGCTTCCCTCACAGCCGCGGAACGGCTATACAGCAGAGCACCGGGAGACAGGGCAGCAAGGAGGTAACTACTGGGGAAGGCGGGAGGATGGTGGCACACAACAAGCATAAAGCTGGCATATTAAGGGGCAAAATATTGGCATATTAAATGGCAAAAGAATGGCATACTGAGGGGTAAAATACTGGCATATAAAATATCAAAATACTGGTATATTGAGTGGCTGAACACTGGCATATTGAGGGGGGGGGGGGGGGGGTAGGTGGCCCAGAAAATTTGTTCAGTAAGGGGCCCTGAAATTCCTGATGGCAGCCCTGCCTGTCTCAACAACTCAGCTATTAATGTCTGCTTTTTCAGTTCACTTGTCAGTTGTTTACTGGTTTATCTCATCTTCTAATTCTCTGCCAATGTTCCTCTTTTTTTCCCATGCTGCAGCTTTTCTCTGGAATTACTGATCTCTGACACTCCTACACATACCTTACTGTTATATGAAATACATATTTTACTATCCCTTTTAGAATTTTGTTTTTGTAGCATTATTTAGTAAACAAAGTTCGGTGAATTTCATCACCATTTTCATTCCAGGTACTAGTTATTTGGGGAATATTATACAATTTATGTTATCATCTAAAACATTTCTAAATGCTTTGTCTTCTACGTTGATTTCCTTGTTTTGTGAAATATGTAACAATATTTATTAATGCTCCAGTGGAATTCTTTGTGCCATATCATAAAATACTTTAATTGCATGTCTTGTAAAAAAAAAAAACCCAACAACAATAACCAAAAACACTTGAGACTCTCACTCTTATATTCAAAAAGAAAACATTGTAGATAGATTTATCTTACCCAACTGTATCATCAGCAATTACCGTATTTGCTGGATTATAAGATGTCCCCCCAAATTTTGGATTTTCCTTTAGGAAAAAAACTAAAAGCCTGAATATAATACTACCCTATAGGAAAAAGTTTAACTTGTATATATTTACATGTAAATTGCTTTTTCATATTTAATAAAAATTATGATTTATTTCCTTTTATGTGCCAATGCTGCCCCTACCCCCCAGACTTGCCCAATGCTTCCTCTCCCCAATGTTGCTTCTCTCCCCCTCCAATGTTGTCTCTCTCCCCCTCCCTCCCCCAATGTTGTCTCTCCTTCACCCTCCCTCCCAAGTTGTCTCTCTCTCTCCCCCTCCTTCCCCCCAGCCTTGCCTTTCTCTCTCATCCTTTCTCCCCTCCAACCTTGTCTCTCTCTTCCTGGTGGCTAGTGGGGGCAGCCTAGAGATGTCTGCAAGATACGTGCAGACATCCTCCATGCTGCCCAACACTTCCGTCTATTATGACGGACAGCCGGAAGGTCATGTGACTTCCCGGCTTTTGTCATAATAGACTGAAGTGTCAGGCAGCATGGACGATGTCTGCACATATTGTGCAGACATACACCGGCTGCCTAAATCTCCCAGGTGGGTAGTGGGTGCAAACGGAGGATGTCTGCACGATACACGCAGACATCCTCCGCTGCTGCCCAGCACCTCCGCCGGGACTTCTATGATGAAACTGGAAGGTTGTGAGGTAGATTCAGGTCCCCTGCAGCTCTGCAGGGGACCTGGATACAAGTCTAATAGTCAGACCTCGATTTGAGGTCAGACTATAAGACATTATAGTATATTACAGTTAACTGATCCAAAACTAGAAAGCTGCTACATGAATATAGGAACTATTTATAACATAAAGTTTGATTAAATATTATTACAAAATGTAACATATATATCAAAAAGATTTATTTTTTATTTATTTATGTAACACCAACAATTAACAGAGCACTTGGTACACAGCTTAAAGGGAATTTACAAACAAAAGTGAAAAACAGTGGGTGCTGATAAGTGAAAAAACTTGTTGTGGATTTGTTAGTACACATATATCCACTAATAGGATTTGTTGAGTGCTGCACACAATAAAGAACAGTCTTCACTACTGCTCAAATACAAATACTACAAAAGCAGAGAGAGTGGTACACATGTAGGTGTGAGGTAAAAAGAATATATAATTCCCAGCATTAACTTCCTTCATGGACCTCAAAAGTGATAGACGAGGGGGGACAAAAACACGAAAACACTAGGACTCTTACATTATCCTGAGCAGTCCCTGCTCAGGTTTAAACACTTGGGTGCAACCACCTTGAAAAATGTGATATTGCCTCCTGTAATTGCTCTGTTAATGTTGAGGATGGAATGCAGCTCATAGATATCTAAGAAAAAGATCAAAAGAAAAGTTAAGAGGAAGCATCACATTTATTGTGTAATAAAAAGTCAGCACACTACGCATTTCAATATGCTATAGCTTATTAAAGGTGCATAATGGAGCTATCCATCTCCTTGTTTATTTCCATTCTGGTTCATTTGTTGCTGTAACATTATTGGCCATTCTCAGCTTCATTACAATTTCATTAGGGGAATGCAAATTATCTCTAGAGCTGTTATGGCAATGTAAACAAATTGATAAATACACATCTATACAAAAACCACTCCAAGTCATTCTATTCATATACATAAACCACTCATAATATCTAATAAGTATATATATATATATATATATATATATATATATATATATATATATATATATGCAGTAAGACTAAAAATAATGTTATTATATAAAAAGACATATATAATAAATATCCATTTTATAAAATATTGACACATCTTGCTTGACACAATAAAAGAGAGTGAACACTATTAATCATTCATGCAACATATCATGTATAAATAATTTTAAACATAACCTTAAAATGGTTCAAATGCCCTGCATGCATAATCAGGGGCTTCTAATGTTTGCATATATTCAACAGTTTAAACTGCTCTATAATGGCTATATAAAACATTGTGCAATCCAATGTCACGGTTTAGTCCTCTAGGCAAGAGGGTTTTCAGATCATAAATCAGTCTCATTTCTTGTTGTCCTATTTTTTTAATTAAGTTATTTCCATTCCAAAATACCTTTACCAAAATTATATTCAGAAATTACAGTCCAGTGGGATTATTTTGATGACAACTATTAAAGTCAGCCGATACACTATGTGTATGTGATAGTATCTTTTATATCATAATTATTTCCAGTCATTGCTGAAGTAAAACCTGAAACTTTTCTAACTTTTGTATTTAGAGTGCGACATTTTAATTCAAAACAAAATGGCCTCCTACTATCCTTCAGATAGCTTATAACTTTTTTTAATTTTATTTTTGGTGCCCCCCTATTTATAATTTTTAGTACCTCACCAATTTAATCTTTTAGGTATAAATACACTACATTTACTAAGCAGAACAGAAGTAATAACCTAACACACAAACATTTCTGGATATAGTATCTTTGACAATGTGCAGAGTTTGCACAAAAACCTAACATTTTTGGGGACAACTCCTTCGTCATTGTGAATACTCTTCACATTGACAAAGGGTTTGCACCCTGAAATATTTGTGTGTTAGTTGTTTGCTTCTGCTCTACTTAAGAAATGTAGTGTATTTACACACTCCCTTTATGCTATATGCACTTGATATTTGCATATTGGGGTTTTACACAATGTACTGGTAATATAGTACAGCACGAAATGAAAGTGGGAGATAAAATAGCATTGGAAGTAAAGCTTCCATGGATTAATTAAACAATCAACATGTAAGGGGCTTAATCAATATGGAAGGGGCATGTAACAGGCTCTGAGCATCTGATTCCCTTTTTTTTACCACAAGCCATGAAAACTGGTCAGGGATGATTATATGAAATTTTGGACTGGTGAATTCTTCCCCCCCTTCTTTTCCCACATGACCATTTATTGTGGACTGGAGGAGGATGTATACATACTAGAGCAGGACGTTCAGATTCCAAATGGTCGTTTTTTGTTATTACACCCCCATACTCAGTCGATCAGCACATTCTAAATGTTTAAGTTACCTGGAGACCTACAGGTGCTTTGGATGGTATACTATTCTTCCATTGAAGTTCAATCAGCATAGTGTCACGCTGAGCAGCACTGGAACTGAAGTCCATGTCTACTAAATAGTATATATCAAAAAAAATGAACAAGGCAAAGCAATTGGGGTTCCCAAGTTCCATTTTTTACACTACCACATAATTTTTGGAACAGAAATAGGGAAAACCCATACTGCTAAGTATTATAGGGTGTTAAGTATTAAAGAACATTTTTCATTATGTATATTCTATAATTTACAGTACATAATTTTATTATTACATTTTATATTACATGTTTTGAAATTGATTGGGCATAATTCATGACTTGATAGAAGAGCAAGCCATGGTGCATTTTCCCTATTAAGTTTTAGAACTCTTGTGAGGGTATAATTTATAATAATATAATTTACAGCATATTCCATTGATTCAATTCTTAACATGGATGTGATAGGCCAAAGTGGACATTCTTGGCAGAGATCACAGGGAATCCTCGAGCTCTGGTAGCAAGTTATTTATCTAGATTTATCAGCATAGCCCAATTACAAAAATGCTTTAAGAAATAACTTTCCTTTCTTTTCTGTAATAGACATGACATTAAAGGGACTCTGTCATCATTGCTAATACTGTGAATTTAGAAAATAAAAAAGAATGCAAAAAGATCTTCTATACATTGTATTAGCAGAATTACATGCAATGCATAAAACAAGAGAAACACATTTTTTAAATGTGTCACTGGTGCCTTGGCCTTTCTCCTGTGGATTGATATAAATAGATTTTCAATGGGAAATGTGTAATATTAAGCCACAAGGGGATGTCATAAACAAGAGACACCACAGACACATTTGAAACATATTTCTCTTATTGTATGCACGTGCATGTAATGTAAAACAACATGCAGATAATTGTTCATATTTTTTATTCTCTACTTTTTAGGTTGTCAGAGTCCCTTTAAATGATCAACCAAAAATGATCTATTTAGGTACAAAAGGTACAAAAAAATACCATATAATGCAGTACTGAAATACAGTTCAATTTAGCAGTATGAAAAGGCGAATCCGGCGTGTTAGCACTGGATGTTTGTGGCAAAACCTTTGTGAAAGAAAATATCTAATTACATTATCACCCATCCTTTAATGCCATTAAAAATGTATCCAAGTAGAGTCTGGCTTGCAAATTGTACTTTGTTAGAATGCCCACCCCACACTGTTGCAATATATTGAACTAGAGAAACATTGTCAGGAAAACACAGTTTGGTGCCGTGTACTACATACATGCATAGTTCAAAGTCGTGCCTTAAAATAACATTGTTTACAGGTAAACAACATGTAGAATGTGGGGTCTATTCACCAAATGGTGAGTTGCAGGTGAGTTGAGGTGATATGAACATATCTTCTCACCAATGTAGCTATACATTGTGCAGGGACAAACCTGGATGTTTTCTTTGCGGGGTAAACTCACCAGGTTTATCCCTGCACAATGTATAGTACAAATAGTGAGATGAAGAATGGGGTGCTAAAAAGCAGCTGCTTCTCCCGCACTTAAAAGTGTCGAAACTTATAAAAAGGTGCAATTGCTGTTATACATAACAAAAAATGATTGCACTTTTTTTTCACTTCTTGACACTTTTCAATGCAGGATTTTCGTACACTAGAATAAATATGTCAGTAGGTTTCTGTTGGCAAGCAGTAAATACTTTAAGTTCCCTGGGACTCTATCCTAAGGATTGCTGCTGTGACATTTTATTTGCGATTTATAGCCCTTTTTTTCACCTGTTTAGGTATGCATTAATTCACTTAAATATCTTTATAATCTATCACTTCACGAATGGTATTATTCATTTCAGCGATGTACACTTAATTCTGGGGGTTAACTTTAAAGTGTAGTCTAAAGTTTCACCAAAAAACACACCAATACTTTAATATGAATAAAAATATACCATATTCCACATGGATGCTCACATAATTAAAATGAAAACAGATCTGTGCTCTCTATACTTAAATATACCTACAGACAGTACAATTGCACCTCAGACGGTTAACTGTTTATACTATTGTGGTGGTGAGACAATAGAAGTAAATTAAGCCACTACTTGCTTAGGAGGTCTCACACCTCCTAAACGAGAGGATACTGTTATAGAGTAGGGTCAAACATCTACCAAGAGGGCCCACATCTATTTTTTTTTACTTAAGACCTCCAAAATCCTAGCACAACCCCTGGTGACAAAAGCTTGGAATCTTATCAGTAAGGAAGGCTGGGAATTCTTCACACCTAGCCTGCGATAATTTGTATTAGGGACATATATACATGATTTTTAAACAGCTGTATGAAATAGTGGAGAGAAAAAAAGGGCACATATAGAGTATACAGAGTATATTAAACCTGAAAGACTGGGCAGATGGGGCTCTACATAAAAGATTGTTTTCAAGATACCATGCTAAACAATACAATTCTTCCAAGACCTCCCAGTAAGATATCTTGCGTTGTACTTTTCTAACATTTAGGACACTCCATATTGATTTGCCCAGCACTACACCAGTCATACATTGACGTTTATTGTTGTTGTTTTTTTTTTTACCAGTTTTGGACCAGTTTTTGTCTATTTTATGTACTGTCATTGTCATTTACCTGTAATTTACATATTTCACACATTTGTTTTCATTATTTCTTTGCTAAATACCTGCCTTGTCCCATATTGAAAAAATTACTACACTTTGGGAATTACATGTAAGCTTTTTTTTGTATTTCCTTGCATACAAGTAAGGTGGAGCATATCACAATTGAACCTTTCAATGCAATGTATGATAATATTTTATTATACACACTGAAACTTTATTATAATGTGCTTTTGTTTTTGCTATAGGATTTTTCCTTCCTCTTCAATGGTTTCCTGTGGGTATAATTGTTACATACAACCTTTACCTATGTAAACTAAATAACAGAACTTGTATTACAGGAGAAACCCTGGATATTATTTTCTATTGATACACTGTAATTTTACCCTAAATATTCAAATGTTTTTACCGTGTTTTAACCTTTGAAGGTAAGTGCATTAAAAAAACAGCACAACATTTAAAAATGTAATGACAGTATTACGCAAGGTACAAGATATTTTGAAGATGGAGGAAGAATAAGACTGGGTTGGTGGAGATAGTGAGATGATGCATGCAATAGTCTTTCAATAGAAATAATAGGGAAACTCAACAGGAACAATCAACATATTACGATATCCTGACTCTAAGAGGTAAGTTCAATCAGGAATTAAACCAGGTATTGGGTTACATCTTTTTCAATTAGATGTGCCAAATGGTTGTTATTTACTGTTACATTTGATGTTCCTATGTCACAAAGCTGATGGTCTCCACAGTTTTTGTCCTAGATCTCCATTTCAAAGCATTACCTCAAATGGTGTAAATATTACACATCCACACAATAGCCTCCTTGAAATTCTGCATTCAAATAATGTAATTAGTTCATTGGATCAAGTTAAAAGGTCTGCTGGACTTGTTTACTACTTAATCTCCATAGTGTCTGCTCATACTCAGAACCTGAGTTTGGTCACATAACTAGGTGAAATATTTCTAGTGAAGTGTAACACAGCAATTCTTACTATCCAATTTAATGTCATATGCGCACCGGGTCACGTGACCTGTCGGCACAACAGCCTGGGAGCCGAACAGGCAGCATGGAGGAGACCATGCTGCCTGCCACTAACCACCAGGGAAAATGTAAGTGCTGGGGAGATGGGGGGCAAATTGGATGGGGCTTAATAAATGGCAAATAACACTGGCATATTATTGGGCAAATTGGCTGCGGGATGTAAAATGGCAAATAACACTGGCATATTATTGGGCAAATTGGCTGCGGGATGTAAAATGGCAAATAACACTGGCATATTGTTGGGCAAATTGGCTGCGGGATATAAAATGGCAAATAACACTGGCATATTGTTGGGCAAATTGGCTGCGGGATATGAAATGGCAAATAACACTGGCATATTGATGGGCAAATTGGCTGCGGGATATGAAATGGCAAATAACACTGGCATATTGTTGGGCAAATTGGCTGCGGGATATGAAATGGCAAAGAACACTGGCATATTGTTGGGCAAATTGGCTGCGGGATATTAAATGGCAAATAACACTGGCATATTGTTGGGCAAATTGTCAGGGGGATATTAAATGGCAAATAACACTGGCATATTGTTGGGGAAATTGGCTGTGGAATATAAAATGGCAAATAACACTGGCATATTGTTGGGCAAATTAGCAGGGGCATATTAAATGGCAAATAACACTGGCATATTGTTGAGCAAATTGTCAGGGGCATATTAAATGGCAAATAACACTGGCATATTATTGGGCAAATTGGCTGGGGCTTATTAATGGCAAATAACACTAACATATTATTGGGCAAATTGGCAGGGGCATATTAAATGGCAAATAATACTGGTTTAATATTGGGCAAATTGGCTGGGGCATATTACCGGTAAATGGCAGAATAACACTGGCATATTATTGGGCAAATTGGCTGGGGAATATTAATGACAAATTATACTGGCATAATATTAGGCAAATTGACAGGGGCAGATTAAATGGCAAATACTGGCATATTATTGGGGAAATTGGCTGTGACTTATTAATGGCAAATAATACTTGCATATTACTGGGCAAATTGAATGAGGCATATTAATGGCAAACGATACTGGCATATTATTGGGCAAATTAGATGGGGAATATTATGGGCAAATAATATTGGCAATGTGTATATAATGGGGTGATAGAGGCATGTAAATGGGGTGATGGGGCATGTCCTTGGTGTGCAACGTGGGTTATAGGTCATGTCGTGGGTGCGCATCGTGGGTAGGGGGGGTGCCCAAAATTTGTCTGCCTAGTGCAGCACAAAACCAAGATACACCACTGACCCCACCCCCCTTTTTAATGGGACCAGGAGCTGGGAAAATGCTCTGAACTCCCTGTTGAACACATAGGAGGGTCAGGGCTAGTAGCTCCAGCTAATGAAAATCAAGTGAACCATAGAATCCAAAGTCTTATATTATAAAACAATCACACTTAGGGTTATAGGTGAATTTGCTTCAAATCATTTTTGTCTTTTAGAGTTTTAAAAGACATAACAAATTACAAAAATGATTAAAAAAATGTTGGATATAGATTAAAATATAATCTATAATCTAAATAACAATAACAAAATATTCATCCATAATACTTAAGAGAAAAGATAATATATGTATATATATATATATATATATATATATATATATATATACACACACATGTTTTTACATAAACTATAAAAACTAATATGATATCATAAAAATATATAAATTTAAACAAAATCATGTTTTTCGACTGGGGGGAGGGGGGGTGGGCATCACCCCAGACTATACTGTTTACTATATCCTCTTCCCACATTGCCCACTCATGATGCAAATTAATATTTTTTATAGTTTTAAAAAATAATTCACATCTTTTATTGTCGATTGCCAAATTTAAGACTTCTTTAATGGATGGGATATTTGTATATTTTTCTCCAATATTTGGAGAGTTTGCAGAGTTGGCTGCAAATAATAGTTATGGGTGCATTCTATAACAAGTATTAATGGATGTAATTAATACCATTTCTCTGCATGGATACTATGATGATGTACTTACAAGTCAGAGGTTTCAAGCCATATCATTGGTATGGATCGAGAATGGTTCAGTGATAAGAGTGTGCTCTGATTTCACTTCTCAGACATTATTGCTAAATATAGGTAAAAATTGACATTAATGAATGGACAGCTTCCGCTTACATCCAAAGTATCTGTCCATTCAGTATCCATGATGAATAGACAGACAATTATACTTTTGACAAATAAATAGAAAATTATGGCTCTGTCATTCTACTAAAGTAGCATAATGTGCATTACTGAATAGCCAAATTGCAAATTTTTCTTCCTTTTAGCCACTCTGGCTTATTAGATTCACTTATGAGTTTTGCATTTTGACCAGGCATATACCAAGGGAGTTATTCACTAAAAGTGCAGTGCAGGTGAGTTACAGATGAACCGCAGACGAGTTGCTCTAAAATAAAAATTTCTCTAATAATTGAAGATTAAAAATACATTATGCAGGGCCAATTGAGCTCTGAAAGTGGCAGCTTTTGGCTAAAGAGGGTAATTGTCATTTTTTAATTGTTGGTCATACACTAAAGCGTTGTATTTTTCACCAGTACTGTGGCAAGGCCTGTAAAGGTCCATAGAACCACAATTGTTAATAATAACTACTGACAGCAATGTTTAAGGTTTTATCATAGTAATGACTATATATATATATATATATATATATATATATATATACTTCCAAAGATGAATGCACTCACAGGGCTTATGTTACAATATAAATCCTTTATTAATAGCGACGTTTCGGGCCTCTCTATAGCCCTTTGTCCAGTACAATATATATATTGTTAATGGAATGCAACATGATGCTAGGAGGCCCAATCTATTATCCACATGCTCTGCTGTCATACAAATTCGATCTTTAAGCGATAAATTCTATAAATAAAAAGCAGCAAAGTAGCCAAAATATTAGGGTGATATTATAACTTGCTAATTGAACAATGTCAATTTAATCCACATGAAAAATCATATGACTAAAAATTCTAATTTCTTGTCTCCTGAGGCTAAGAGATCCAGCTGTTTATACAGGAACCTCACTCAATTTCTTAAATTTGATTTTGTGCGTACCTCTGCAATATGTCTGTGCTTACTTCATGTGTAAATCCAGCGGCATTTGGTAGTTTCCACATTATTTATTGTTTAGACAAATCTCTTTCTTTTTCAGATTTTTCATACCCTCATTTTTTTTATTTTTATGAGTTGACTAACATAATACTAAGCGGTCTTATGGATGGAATTGGTAGCTCTCTGCTGCCATCTCGCAGATATGTTTGAAAATGGTACATGAACACATATTCTAAATCACTGTGTAGGAAACAGTTGCTCCTAACAGAGGCCTTCTTTTGTGTATTATTTTTCAAAATCCTTTTAATAAAAGCTGGTATGAGGCCTGTGAAAGTGTGTAGTAATTAACATAACATAAACCATTCGGATGTTTTATGGAAACATGGCATGTTTGGGCATTGCATTTATTTACAATTGTAAAATATATTGTTTGTAGCATAGTTACAGAACCAATTCAACTGTCACAGAGTAAATACTGAAATACTATCATATTCTTTACCAGCTCTATTGAACAGTATAATGCATTACATTATGATATTTACCTTTTTGTATTAATCCAGTATATTTAGATTACATTTTACAGATTGTAATAATCATTTCTCTTTGGTTTGGGTATTGGCAGCACTAGGGTTTATATTATTTTCTTTCAGTCAGTGTCATGCTAGCATTTTTATAATCAATTTACTTTTCATGTAAAACCACTGACTTCAGAATATTAATATGTTTTAACATCTTTCTATTCTGTTCATTTTGCATAAAAAGTAGCTTTGCATTAGAAATTGTATAAATCAATGCCACTAGAATATGACAAGTCCCTTGCAGCTTGGTTTGGGAAAAGTTTTATTATAATTTGAGATATTTTATGCAAATCTGATTTAATTAAACTAAATACAGTGTTTTATTTGTCCAAACTAAATATAAGAGTAGTGTTTCTGAAGTCATGATATTCACTTCCTGCTTTCTTACTGTGTGAAAATAGTAACTGTAACACAACATATACTGCAGAGTAAAAAAATTATAAAATGCAATAACTGGACTTCAAAATGGCGGTTGGTATTCTATAACCACCTGTGGTTTCTGGAAATGTCAATGACACATTCCTTTCATCTTTTTGAACTTTAGTTAAAAGTGAGGTATTTTTGCTAGATGTGCTTTATTCACAGTTTGAATATGTATCCACTAGCATATTACAAATATAACTAACTTTTTCCCTTCTCGCAGTGTGTGTGTTATTTGCTTTAAATCAGTATCCCTGGCAATTGCAAACCATTCACAGCAACAATGGCATACTTCAAAGGATTTTATCAGTGATATGTTTTAGGAGAGGATCCCAGGCAGTCTGAATGGAAGTGGTCTGTCAGTTTGGAGTTGATACACTGATAATGGTCTTTTCACTAACTCTTTAAATAGTAAGCAGCGGGTGCCAAAAATGCCAGTAGTTTTCAGTTCAAAGGGAATCATGAAAAATGTTTTTTTTTTTGTGTGTTCTGCATCCCTCGGTGTAAAGCAATGTCATGTAAACTATTGTTGTAGCAATTATGAAAGCCCATTTTTGTCTTCCTGCAAGATTTATTGATTTGGAACCAATGTATTGACAGACCTATTGTGATTCTATTAGAGACACCTCTCTCCTGTCTACCTCAGGAAAAAAACAGTTTAGAAACTCTGTCTGGTGATAACTCCACACCAGCTGAATGTGCAGGTTGGATTCTGATGCACAGGGACCAACTTTGTTTATGACTTCAGTATCTATTGATTGAAATACATTTTTTTTAATGTATTAAGAAATGTAATACAAATTTGCATGTAATTATTTTATTTTATTGGAATATTATTTAAAGTTGAAGGGCAGGAGATTATGGGTAGTGAGCAATTGTCAGGCCCCTGACTAGATGCTCTATGTCAGGGACGGGTCCAGGATGTTATAGGACCCTGAGCGCCCGATGCAGGAGTTCAAAGCGCTGGAAATGGAGACACAGGGCCTGGTGCTGGGTAACTGCAATCACTCAGTGGTTTGAGAACCCCAAGTTCATGCAGCCACATTCCCAGGCCCTGTGAAGCAGCCGTGGAATCCAGTGATGTCTAGGGAATAACTGAAGTGATCCTGCAAACATCCTGCAGCAAGCATGGAGTATAACTAGAACAGGTTAGCAGGATGTAGCCAGATAAAGCAAAGAGATGAGCCAAGCAGAGCAAAACAAGCACAAAGGAACTGAGACAGAGCAGAGCAGAAACTAAAGTAACAGAAACATGAGAGTTTAACAGAGTTCTGAGGCAGGGCTGAGACATACAGGGAATCAGGATACAGGGCATAAGAGCAGACATAGCCTACAAGTACATGAGCAACCTCTGGAGGTGACCAGCACTACTGCTTTGCTGGATAACTTCCTTAAGGGAACAGAAGTTATCACACATACTGATTCTCTGGTCTGCTCTGGAGTGCTCACAGGTAGGGTCTGCTCTGGAACAGGGCAGTATCCAGACTGTAGCCAAATTGGGAAGGTGCCATTCTGGGGGAGTACCAGTTGGTGGCCAAGCAAGGGAGGGGTTGCCACTCTGTGGGGGAAACCACTATGTGGCCGAGCTATAGAGGGATGCCACTCTGTGGGGGATACCACTATGTGGCCGAGAAAGGGAAGAGTTACCACTTTGTGGGAGCGCCACTCTGTGGCCAAGCGAGAGGAATGGACAAGGTACAGGTATGCAAAACAAAGGTAGGAAAGAGTAAGGTAATAAGCAAGACAGAGAGGAAAGCAAAAGCAGGAGCGAGCATAGGAAATAAACAAGGGAGCAAAGCAAAAGTATACTGAAATCACTGGAACAGCTTGGATGAGTCTGCAAACTGGGTGAGGCCTCACAGCAATGATATATGGTGTAATATGTTTATAGGCTGTTTGTTTTATGGGTAGCCCAAAATGGCAAGTGGTGTACCATCATTGTGCATAGTTTACTTATAGTTAAACTACTGCGAATTGTCCACCAGCACTACATTCTTGAAAGGACATTAAACTTTTTTAACCTTTGTCTTCTTAGAGGAAGCTAGGGTAAAAAAAAATAAGTGTCCATTCCTCAGAATAAATCTGACATGTATCTTTAGAGACACACATTGAATTACTATTAGCTATGGCAGCTATTAGCTGAGGCAGAACTGATTGGGTAGATGACATGTGCTGCCCACCTGACCACATCCAATCAGCACGGGCATTGGCATCTGGTTGTGGACTGTCAGGTGCAGAGGTGTCTCTATGCTAGTGCATGCAAAGACTCTTGTTTTTACATGGCATCAACCAAGGGAAAATATGTTTATGTAATGTAAAAACAAGGTTCTTTCACTGTGCTAGCAGGAAGACAAGATCAGCCTGTCATGTAACTGCCAGTTCAAGAATATACTGGTATGTGCAATTAAAAGTAGATGCCAGATTATCCTCATCCCAGGGGCACACAACCTTTCACTTATGCTTCAAAATAAGGCAGAAAAGGGTCTCCTATATTAGAAGCATGAGTGAAATTAAATTTAGAGTCCATTTAAGGGTTAAATAAGTTTGGGTGTGCATAAGACATGTTTACAAACTTTAAGTAGTTCAGAAAACTGCATACTGGAGTTTGTACAGGATTGAAAGAGGGAACCTCTAAGGTTTTTAGATAATTTGCTTGTTTTTCCTGAAACATTCCTATTTTATTTGGATATGCCTGTGAGTAATTGGGCACAAAAATGTTCCATGTTTAATATCTTGATTGCGACACTGGAAATGATTTGGGCTAACTCGGGGTGGGTGATGGAGTAAATCCCTAAATTGTCATGCATTGTAGAATCTAAGAAGTTGTCTTTTTTTTTTAAACAAAACTGGGACTCTACACACAATATAAGGGCATCATATCCTCTTGAATGTAATTTAAAGACATATAAGACATATAATAGAAAGTATAAGAGATTTTTAGGTAGTTAATAAAATTGCAGACTTCATGAGTCAACCTTTTTTGCCAGTAAAAGATCTAAGGAAGTTTGCTATTTTTTTAAAACTAACTATATCTACATCAAACTCATGTATTTTATTGGTGTACTAAACATATTATACTACTGGTCACAGGTTACTAGACTTTTGACACTTTGCTCTGTTACTCCCATGCTCCATCTTATGTTCTTTCAGGTGCTCTTTGTTTTGCGTATTATTGTAGGACCCATAAATATTGGAGTACATTAACATAGTGGTGGGCTAGCCATGATATTGCCGTATAGTATGGACTATAGAGTAATTTTCCATTGTTATCATGTAGGATAGGTGCTTTTAAAGTAGCTTTTAGAGTGATTATTTCTATTTATTGTGTATAAATTTCGTCACTGTTTGAGAGTTGTGCTCCACATTCCCTTAGTGTTGTAGAGATGAATGTAAAACATATCAGTTCTTTCTATATTATTGTATAATACATAGATGTATTTTTATTACAGAAATTTCCTAAACTTAAAAAATAAATTGCAGACTATATAAGTCAGCCCCCTCTAACCCGTGGTGATAGGAATCGCCTCCTTTTACAGCGTGAAACTTACTGGATCTGCACCCTAAACACTAAGTGACCCTCTGACCTGAATGAGTATGTTTCATATAAATCACGTTTGCTTCCCTGTTAACTATTCTGTATATAAAAAATAATGCATTTTGTATATTTTAATATATTTTGGTGTTTGTGGGGATATGGAACAGATGTTCTTATATTCTTAACACAGGTTTTCCTTCAGCCTTTGTTTTTAAAAAATCAGTCTCACCCAGGTGTACCTGGTAATTCTATTATTACTGGGGTGTGTTATGTGATTAGTGCGAGGGGAGTTGTCTTATATGTATTGGTTTTAGATTGTTTGTCTTACTTATAGAATTGTTCTGATGAAGACTCCATACCAGAGCTTGAAACGTTGATTTTCTATTGAATAAATATTTGAATATATAACTCCAATGAGTGCCACCTCTTCTGCTCTCTGGATGCAAAATGTGGTTGTGCTTGCACCTGGGCTCTAAACTTATGATGTGGTGTGTCGTCACTCTGGACGTCCTCCAGAGAGGACCAAATGCATGGCCAGGCCTACATCGCTTCTTTCAGAGCAAACAGGTAGTGGGTGTCATCATAGTACATGTTCAACAAAGTAATTATTGAAGCCCAGTACAGGGCTATTTGTAAACCTTCCTCCTCCCTGCAAACTCCGCCCAGGGGCTGCACCTGATCACTGGAGGGCTATTTAAAACTCAGTTCTCCAACAACTTGTTGCCTGTGTTAGTGCTCTCTTCAGCCTCACTAGCGATATTATTATTATTATTATTATTAATGATTTTGATTCCTGTTGCTGACCTTTGGCTTGTATCCTGACTACTCTATTGTTTGCTGCCAGTCCTGACTCATGCCTGTTTTAGATCATTCTATTGCCTTGTCCTTATCGACTTGCTTTTCCGGTGTGACACAGTTTTGTTCTGACTATCCTGATTGCTGCCTGCCTCAATTTTTGCCTGTCTCCTGATTATCCAAGTGTTCTATGTGTTGACCTTGGCCTGCATTCACCTACCTGCTGTAGACTATCCTGCTCCAATATCTCAGCTTTACTATCATCTGGTGTATTACAGGACAGACCTCCTCTCTTTTAGCATTTCAGTGTGTAGGGTTTTAAGTCCTTGGTGGCTAACCATCTGCGGCTCAACCAAAGGTGTGTTATCATTAAGGTGAAACATCCTCACTATCTGTCTTGTCTATTTGAGTGTCTGTTCTCATATCTGCATCGTGATCCTATCTTCCATATCAGAAAGATGACACCATTCTACTTCTGTCACCTATATTTCATATATATATAAATATATATCTCATACATGTTTTAGTTGCACTTACACACACTTCATATTGCCCAGGCACATAGACAACCTACAATGCTGCCTGCACGGTTTGAAGGGTGATGGGCCATGTAATGGGGTGATGATGTAACCATGCACCCTTTTGCATGCTCATCCAGGCTGTAACCAGGCATTTCAGTATCCTTCTTGCTTTCTTGTTTATTCATTATGATCATTCTTGCCCTGTTTCCATGTTTCTCTTGTTCTCTGTTCTTATCTGTTTCTGGTTTTCCATTTTGCCTTTCATTATATTCCATTCAAGGTGTTCTCTGCTTCCCTCTGCATAGTTTACTTCTATAATAACCACATGTGTTTCTGTTCAGTCTTTGGCAGTTCAGTCTACAGGTTCTCTGTTTGTGTACAATGTTAATATTTAATCTCATGTTATTCAATTGCTAATATTAGTTAGGGACTTGAGTAAATGTGGGGTATGTTGACATGCTTGGCAAGATAACATCTAATTGGCCAATAAGTGAACCAACCCCCCCCCCCATTTTACCATCTGTAGTGTTAGGCTAGTTCTTATATTCATGTTTGTTCCTTTTGTAATGCTCTCTTGTGTTCCTTATCCATGTCCTCTGTATGTAGTCTTAATTATACCTGTGTCTGTCCCTTTAGGTTCTGTATCAATGCCCTTTGTCTGTACACTGCATTATGTATATGCTATTATCAGTATCTCTGTGCTTTCTATTGTTTATCTTTAGTTTGGTTTCTGCTTTATGTTGCTTATGTGTGACAATTTCACCCTTGTGCAGACTCATCCAGGCTTCTCTGTATCCTTCTTGCTTTGCTTTCTTATTAGTTATGCTTATTCCTGCCTTGCCCAGTATTCCTGTATTGCCTTGTATACCTGTCCTGAGTCCCTTCAGTGGGATGTCCTGTCCCTTTAAATGCCCTGTGTACCTGTCCTGCCCTGTATTCCTCTCTGCCTGTCCTTATGTTTCATTTCAGGTTTTCTCTCAATCCCTCTGCTCTGTCAGTTTTCTATTTAAACCACACCTGTTTCTTTTCAATCCTTTGCAGCAGTCTACAGGTATTTTCTCTGTGTTTAAGTCTAATGTCATTTATGTGTCTTAGAGTCTATTTATGTTTTGCTATATTATGTTTTAGTTAGGGACTTCCCTAATGTGGGGTACCTTGACGTGGTTGGCAAGCTAACATCTAAATTGGCTAATTTATATGAACCAAACCCCCACCTTTGCCATCTTTAGTGTTAGGCTAGTTCCTGTATTTATGTTTGTTCCTTTGTATGTGCCTTTTGTGTCTCTTAACCCTGTGCCTTGTATTAGTTATCCTTAGTTTGGTTTCTGTTTTATCTTGCTTATGTTTACACTCTGTCCTGTAGCCCTGCATTCTGTATTTTAGTTCTGCTATTCCTCAGTTCCTTTTCTGTTTTAGCTCTGCTTGGCTATCACTTAGTTCATTTCCTATGAAGCCCTGGTACCTGTATACAGCAACTACTGCACAGGGCCTGGTTGTGGCTGCAAAAACTTGGGGTCCCAAACCTCCAAGCGATTGCAGTTACCCAGCACCAGGTCCTGTGTCTCCACCCTGCACCGTAGCTCCTGATCTCGGCAGCTCAGGGTCCCTTTACCATCCTGGACCCAGTGCGTTACATTATGTTTCGCCTCTGTCCTCTGTATTTCAGTTCTGTTCTGCATTACTTGATGTTCTGCTTTTGCTATGCTTATTCTGCCTCTTAGCAGTCTGCAGTGTTTCTCTAGTCCAAGTTATGTTATACTGGATACAGCAGCTGCCTCCACTGGGCCTCAGTATGTGGCTGCACAAAACCTGGAGCCCCAAGGTACCAGATAAGTGTTGTTACCCAGCACCTGGCTCTTTGTCTACACCCATGCAATGTAGTCCTTCATCTCGGGCGCTCAGGGTCTATTACCATCCCGGACCCTGTGCCTTACAGATGGAGCATGGGATGGGGCATGTAATCAGCTGATGGGGCATGTAATGTGGAATGGAGCATGTAATGGGTGGGCAATGTGGGTGATGGGGCATACTCTGGGGTGACGGGGCATGTAATGGTTGTGCAGTGATGGTGGATGCCCGAGTGTGACGTGGCATGTAATGGGTGTGCAATTTGGGTGATGAGGCATGCCCTGGGGTAATGTGACATGTAATGGGTGTGCAGTGTGGGTGATGGGCATATCCTGGGGTGATGAGGCCTCTAATGCGTGTGCATTGTGGGTGATGGTCCATGCCCTGTGGTGATGGGCCATGTAATGGGTGTACAATGTGGGTGATAGGGCATGTCTTGGGGTGATGGGTCATGTAATGGGTGTGCACTGTGGGTGATAAGGCATGTCCTGGGGTGATGGGTCATGTAATGGGTGTGCACTGTGGGTGATAGGGCATGTCCTGGGGTGATGGGTCATGTAATGGGTGTGCACTGTGGGTGATAGGGCATGTCCTGGGGTGATGGGTCATGTAATGGGTGTGCACTGTGGGTGATAGGGCATGTCCTGGGGTGATGGGTCATGTAATGGGTGTGCACTGTGGGTGATAGGGCATGTCCTGGGGTGATGGGTCATGTAATGGGTGTGCACTGTGGGTGATGGTGCATGTCCTTGGTGTGAAACGCGGGTAAAGGGCACATGTTGGGGTATGTCCTGGTTCTGCAATGTCGGTGGGTGGTGGTGCCCAAATTTATTCTGCCTAGGGCAGTAACATCCACAAGAATGGCAGGAACCAAGGTTTCCCAACAGAACATTGCTCAAAGCATCACACTGCCTCCACTGGTTTACCACCTGCCAGTGGTCATAAAGTTTTGGCTGATTGGTGAATATTTCTATATATCTATATATGTACAAACAATATATTTCTGCTGTGGACTACACTATGTATGATGCTCAGCCAGCATCATGGAAAACTTTTGGATGGCTGGGAATTATGGAAATTATAGTTCACAATGATATCACTGTGTCTACTACCCACAGTTTCCATGACACCCAGCCAGAAATGCCTGATCCTGGCAGATACCTTGCTCCTTTCCCTTACACCCGTTCCTGTGTCTGTGCAATATGAGTTCATATCACTGTGCACCATTCTCATTGCCCTTTGGTGCGGGAAAACTGACAGGCTGAGGTCTCTGCCAGGAAGAGGTACCTATGTATCTCTACTCCCCATCACAGCTGTGCCCCAAGCGAGTGCCTCACTCATCTCACCCTGCCTATGGCTCTGGTTTGATCTCCACTGACTCCAGGGCCTGAGTGGACTTTGCCCTAATTGTCTACATATTACAAAGAAGTTTCTAGATTGAGTGATCAATTGGAAACATCTAATTTATGTGCAATTATTTGCTAATAAGCGAGTCCAGATGTATTGCAGGATACATTGAATGAATAGTTGTGCCAGAGTACAAAGCTGTACAATTTGTATCCTTCCTTAAGATAATTCACTTAATTTCTAGGCAGATGTATGTCACTCTTTTAATAATATGAAATGTCAGTTTAGGATTAGATTTTCATTTCTTATGTTATTATTATTTTTCACTCTTGTCAAATATAGAATGAAACAATGGTCTCTTTTCATTGCAATTTTTAATGTCCACAGGAAAGCAGCCCATATATTTCTTTATTTTCCAGTCCCTCAGGCTCTGAAATCTAATTGTAATCTTTGCAGGTAAGAGACACACTAAACCCCTAAGAATTTGAGCTTTCAGTGAATTAACAGTTTTATATTTGTTGCTTGTGGTTTACTACATAAAAAAAAAAAAAGAAAAAAATAGATAGAACTATAATTGCTAATAAATATCCATGTTTGAACCTTTGAGTATGGGCACTGGAAGGATCAACTAAATAATCATCCTGGAAATTGCTTAATAAATATTACCAGTGCATTGACATAGTAGCTAGATTGCAAATACCCATTTGTAGGCTGCAGTAAAGCTCCATTTACATCATTTGCATATCTTCATGACTAGCAAAATTAATTCTCTGCAAATGAAATAGGCATTAGCACTATGTAGTGATTCTGAACAGGAGTATTTTAGCCTTGAAATGTAGTACCGTACATCACATTGCAGACGTGATGAGGACATCATTGTATCTAGTGGAACTGGAATTAAACAGTAGGACATCCAGAAAGCAGGCACCAACAATTATATAACATGAAATAACAGTAATAAATATTCAATACGATGTGAGAGATAATGTTTACTGTCTGCAGTTTCTGGCTCTACAGTATAATGACATTTGTAATGAGTGCTAACCATTAACGCAATAATGTGTGAAATAGCTACATTCAGAAAATAAAATGAATCTGGTGTTTCAGACATAAAAGTGCAAACACCTCAATATTGGCCAAGTTGTTGTGTTGTATATCTGAAATTATAACCATCAACAATAAATAAAATGCTTGGCTTGGCATTCATTTGTTTAATTGTGCTGCCATCTAGTGGCACAATGCATTTTAACATCTTGTCATCTGAGCACATGCAAGTGAATCTAGTAAGCATACAAATAACACAAAAAATTTCAAGGACTCATAAAAAATAGTTCTCGATATTACTACCATTATAACATTTGAGTTCATTATACAAAAATAAAAAGATTGTACTGTACATTTTTCTTTATGTTGTCCCAGATAAAAAAAAATATTTGTGCCAACCAAAGGGTCGATGGAGAGAAGGATTATGTGTGGATGAGCTCCTTCGGGTGTGGGTTCTAGGTCATTAATTATCCTGCTCAATAGTTGTATACCTTTTGTTTGAACAAAGGCCATTTGTACGAATATAGATTATATTGTAACTGTATTTAATCAAAGAATCTACATGGAAGCGAATCCTTTCTTTTCTAAGATGGTTCTCTGTGCATAGTCGTGCATGCACAGTTTGAAACAATTTTGCTAATTGTGAATCTGGATTCTTGGCACACAGATGCATAATGATGTACTTTACTGTGTAAAAGTATTAGGTAGGTGTGAAAAAATTCTGGAATGTAAGAATGTTTTTAAAAATAGAACTGTTAATAGTTTTTTTTTATCAATTAGCAAAATGAGTCTACAATAGAAAAATCTATATAAAATCAATATTTTATGTGACCATGTTTTGCCTTCAAAACAGCATCAGCTTTTCTAGTTAAACCGTAAAGTGACTTAGTGCAAAATCCACAAGTGTAATAGGTAGGATTACCATCTTATATATTTTGTGGTAGTTGATGGTTTTGAAATCAGTGTAAGCAGGAAATAAAAAGAGAGAGTGGAAAAAAAGACACGAACAATAGTGCAATACTGTAAATATGTCAAAGTGAAATAGTACAATAAGTGCGCTGTAAGGTATACTGAAGTGAAAAATAGAAGACACCCGTATGGAAGGAGAGATGCCCACAAATACGAATAGAATAAGAAAACAATAATATCTGCTTACATTGGGGTTCTCATAGATCCACAAAACGGTGGGCGCCACACAGCGTATGAGATGAAGAGTAAAAACAAAATACAAGTCACCATAGGAGATGTGTAAGTAAAAAGCAGGTCTGTCCAGTGACTCTACGCATTTGGCCCCTAATCGGGCTTCTAATTGGAGTCCAATATACTGGGAGGACCACTAGAAAACTAAAAAAAAAAAAGAATTGAAGAGCACATAAGAAACATTAAGAATGGTTTATAAACACATAGTGTGTCCAAACATTTCCTTCATTGCCATCAAAAAAATCCTAAATACCTAAAATTCTGTGCTATCGAAAAAGTTAATAAATATTGGAGAGGAGGAGACCATATTAAAAATATAGGTAAAAATGAGATAGAATGGGTTTTTAATATGGGCACCCTTAAACCTCATGGACTTAATGTTAATTTTGATCTCTTCAACTTTATGTGAATATTGTAAGGGGATGTTAGATTGAAGGATTTTGCTCCCTTTTAGATATTTTTCCATACATATATTTTTTTAGTAACATAATAATTTTTTTCCTTTTTAATATTGCACAGTATATATGTATTTTTTAAGATCTTTTTACTCCATGTTAAAGTCAGGTAAAAGGAGCATTCCCCTTTATTCTTTCATTTCCCATGAATATGGTAATGCAAAGTTTTGGAAGAAACACTTGCTACTTTTTATTCCTTTCATGTAATACGAGTATACGAGCTGAAAATTAAACTGATTCAGAGAAGATTCATCAGCTTGAATTGGAAGCATCGCGAGAAGAAGTCATACCCGGAAGCGATTTTGACCAGCACAGTGAACTTCGCGCTATAAATCTTCAGTGTACAGCAGGCTGTCCAGACGCCTGGTGGAAGCCCGATTAGGGACGAAACGCGTAGCGTCCCTGGACAGACCTGCTTTTTACTTACATTTCTCCTATGGTGACTTGTATTTTGTTTTTATCGGACTTTATTCACCTGCTGCTGTACATAAAAGGACTCTTCATCCCAAACGCTGTGTGGCGCCCACCGTTTTGTGGATCTATGAGAACCCTAATGTAAGAAGATATTATTGTTTATTAAAATTGTTCCTTTCTCATTCTAATCGTATTTGTGGGCATCTCTCCTTCCATATCTGAGCTACATGAGAAGAGGACTGCAGAGCAGAGCCTAAGCTATCTTCGATTGTACCCAGCTTTCTTTGTGGATAAGTCTACCTATATCTGATGAATTTGTGAGTGTATATTTCTGGGGGAACATACAAGTCTCCCCACACTCTATCTTCAGTTGTTCACTTCAGTTTGTCACTAGTGTTGAGCGAACCCGAACCACACTGTTCGGGTTCGTACCGGACATTACAGTGTCCGTGCCACGAACCCGAACCCGGACATTTCACTCTATGTCCGTGTTGGAGTTCGAGGTTCGGCTATAAACCAAAAGTCTATAAACCGAATGTCGTTCGGTTTATAGACTTTCGGCTTATAGAATACATGTAATGCTATTGGCTAGCTATAAACCGAACTAGAGTCCCCATTCATAAGAATTTCTGTTCTTTCGGTTTATAGATAGCCAATAGCATTACATGTATTCTATAAGCCGAAAGTCTATAAACTGAACAAATGTCTTTCGGTTTATGGAATACATTTAATGCTATTGCTATTCTATAAACCAAAATAGAGTCCCCATTCATAAGAATAGGTCAATTATTTCGGTTTATAGAATAGCAATAGCATTACATGTATTACATCTGAGAGTCAAATAGAACCGTCAAATACTGTGCCTATTAATTCTAATAGTTTTGGGTGGTAAAAAGTACATTTGCGTCTTTTTAGAGGCATTTTAGTGGCCAAAAGTCCGTGTTCCCATTGACTTCAATGGGGTTCGGGGTCAAGTTCGGGGTCAAGTTCGAGCACGGACGCGGACTTTTTTCCGAAGTTCGGTCGAACCTCTCGAACCCGAACATCCAGATGTCCGCTCAACTCTATTTGTCACTACATCATATTCACCTTACAGGTGTCTTCTATTTTTCACTTCAGTATACCTTACAGCGCACTTATTGTACTATTTCACTTTGATATGTTTTCCTTGTGTGTTATTTAGGGACACACTATTCTAAGTGTTGCTTAGGTTGTGACTTAAGCGCTGATATTCACTGTTTTTTCACCAATATTGTAAATATGTTGACAGTTGGATGGTGCTATATATTGCAATCACATGTTCCCAATAAAAAGAAGGATCATCAATATATGAAGATGATCTTTGTCTTTTTCTTGATATGCATGGAATCCCAAATTATCCAATAGGAATATCTGTCTAAGACTCTCAAATGGGGAAAGAGGAATCTGTGGCCAATATATTCACAATAACATAATAAAAGTAAAAACTTACATTTAGGGCTCAGGATTTCCTGCAGATCAAATATATAGTAAGAATAAAAATTATATTGTAGCTCCAAAAGCAACACATTTTCTAGCTGTAATATAATTTGTTTTTCTTCCTGTACATTTCATCTGGTGTCTGCTACATCCCAAGCACCTGCTGCCATTTTTCTGCACCCCAGGTCCTGGGTTTTCATGCAAAGTTGAATGGTTCAGCCTTGCTTCCACAACAGAGGTATTTTTTTTGTCTGCAAGTATTCCATGAATACCACTGCTGACCAGACTTTTCCAGACAGTTGATGAGTGTACCAGGGTCCTACTGTTTTGTGCCAGTTATGAGAAGATGGTACTGATTGTGAAACAAAATAAGCATGATGTGTCTTTCATCTGCTTGGGTGACCACTGTATCTACTGTTGTCAACGCTGGACGTTTCTTTGTGCTTCTTTAAAAGATACAGCACATCTGTCTTAAAATTTCTGCCAGTGAGAGACCTTGTTGATGCAGTATACATACCTTGTGTCTTTTTGTTGTATGACATTAAACTGCCTTCTGCAACCTCATCTTGTTAGCCAAGTTTGGCTGTTAATCACCCAGTTTTATTCCTCCTACACAGCTGTTTTAGTTTTAGGTAATGATTAGGTTTCAACTCATATAGTAAATTGATGCTCATTAGCCCTTGTTTGGTGTAATTGTTTAATTATACACTATATGTATACACAATCCCTGACTCTGTGCAAATGTACTGAGAAGAAATGATGCTGTTTTTAATTTGCTCACACTGAATGTAGGTAATGTAGATAATTTATAGCCTTTGAACTGGTGAACTTACCTGCTCCACAGTGCAGGCGATATGATCTGTTAACACACGGTAGTCCGTCCCTCCCATCTCAGTGCTCTGGTGACTACATTTCCCATGAGCGCTGGATTTATGGTGCCCAGGAGGGTGCTGATCATCTATAGGGCTGGTGCTGCCGAAATGATCCATTAACCGTAAGCATCCGTTATCTGAAATGCTGTCGGTCTCAAGCATTTTGGATAGTAGCTCAGTTTGAATTCAGGTAATGTAGATCATTTATAGGGCAGGTTCTGCCAAAATTATCCATAAACTGAAAGTATCCGTTTCTGACACAATGTTCACACTCCGGGATTGTCTTCAGTCTTGACTTAAAAATCACACACATATGACTGTGTGAGATTTCATTTAAAAAAAGTCTCAAAATAAGGGAAATCTGGCACTACAATGTATTTTTTTTTTTATTGGAATTAAGTCTACCAAAAACAGATAAAAATATCCTATTTTTCAATAATAATATTCTACAGATCACCCTACCTGACTTTTACCTCAAGAAGAAAGCGCCTAAACATTTTAGAAAAGGACATGACTTTCAGAAACAATATTAACAGAATCAGAAAGCTAGTAATGACTCATTAATCAGCCATAATAAAATTATAGCCTCAGTCAAAAGATAGGCTTATCTGAAAAGAAGCAAGTAGGATAATGAAATAACTGTATTTGGTACTGCCTTATAGATAAATATCTAGCAAGAGCAGAGTTTGATCTAATTCCAATAATTGCAAGCTTTAGTCTTCAAGCATGCAGTATGTCAAAACAGATACTGGATAAGCCCATATTGACATTTTTATTTAGCAATCGCTGAGATTTAATGGGAAGATTACTGGTGTACGATTGGACAGCTAGAACTGGAAATGTGCGACATTGAACAAACACGATTGATATTGGAGGGTGTAGTTCAAGGACGTTTTAAGGTAGATTTAGAAAGTGGTAAAAAAAAAAAAAAAGTTGAAGACGGCAAACACCAACAAACTCCATTATTATTCTAAGCTTGAATATGAGCCTGTGGCGAAAAACAATCTCGGTAATCTATACCTATCTTGTGCAAATTATAAAATAGATAGAGGAGAGAAAAACAATAACTTTTTCTACTGAAGCATCAGCATGTTGTGGTTCATGACAATGGATTCATTGACTGTTGAGCAACTTCAATCAAATAAAAAAAGAAAATCGGTGTCTTTATAAAAGTGTTGCTTTGAAACTTAGTTTTAAAGTATCAACAATTGTGAAAATGTGCTTGTGTGCAGTAAGTAAAACAGCTGCTATCCCCCTGCGGTATCTCAACCAGCCAAATGCAAAATATGTAACAAAAATAAATACATCTTTAGTGCACATGATACACAAATAACACCTTTATGTTCAGGACCATAAAGATGGTCCATATGGAACTTATTTAAAAAAAAAAAAATACATTGTACAGTGCAATATATATGAAAATAGTGATAGTACTTAGAAAAATGTAGGCAATGGGCACTCACTCAGAATACTGCCCATTTGATCCACATCAATTGGAGATGCATAGAGTTCCTGTATTCCTTGATTGAAACTCCATATCATAATGCTTAGAAAGATAAAAGAAGCACTGGCATAAAAATAAAAAATAAAAAACCTACATAAAAACCATGCAGGATCTGTCTTACATTAAAATCAGATAATATCATCAAGAAAGCCAGGTAAAAGTGAGTTCCCATGAAAGTCTCTAAATTTGTGCCACTTTTCCTTCATCCACAATGTATTCCATCTGCTGCTGGGCTTCATCTGGTGTACATGATTTTTTACCATCATACCACTAAAAAAGTGGCTCAAAACCAATGGAGGCAAAAGCAAATCTGGTATTGTTTTGAAGAAAATGTGTCAATTCCAACTAGACCCAAGTAAAAGTTGGGTAAAAGTCCGACTGCTCAGGAGCCCCTCCTCTGTTAAAGGAAAGTACCTGTAAGTGCCCAGTATCTTGGTTCAGTAGAGTACAAGTGGTTCAGTAAAGACTAAACCAACATGTAAGCATTTCTAATTAAGAACAGAGGCACAGTAAGGGTCATAAATTCAAAGGACAGTACATTATTTATTATTGCTCAATTTGCTCAATTATGCATTTTTTTTATGCAATCAAATAAGCATGCACACTGAGCTGGCCTTATTTGTTCAGGTGCTCTCTCTAGGCCAACTTGTGTCACCTCCCCCCCTTCATCAGGCCCAAGTGAATTTAAGGGACGTTGTAAGATGCATTATTGGTGATCAAGGGGGCAAGGAAAGCACTAGCTGTCTGTACCCTATTTGCACCTAAAACTGTTTTTCGGTGACTTATTTTCTCTCAAACAACTTATCAGTGGTGTTTTTGTCCCTAAACATTTTATCTGTGCAATCTTTGCCCACATACATCTTGCCTGTGCCATCTCTGTACCAAAAACGCATGCCTGTGCCATCTTTGTCCCCAAACAGCATGTCTGTGCTAGCTTTGTTCCCAAACAGCTTGTCTGTGCCACCGCTATCTCCAAACAACTTATCGGAGTCATCGCCATCCACAAAAAGCTTGTCTGTTACATGTCTGTCCCCAAAAAGGTTGCCTGAGCCATCTTTGTCCCCCAAAATCTTATAATTGCCATCATTGTGCCCAAAAAGGGCAAGTAGCAATGATCTTTAGAATATTAGATTAGGGGAAATGAGCCCCCAGTACATTATATTAGGGGAAGTGAGCATTTGTTCACCCTAGCCTTCCATGTATTTTACATTAGCCAAACTCCCAGTCCCACCCATGTACATTTTATGAGGCCAAGAGCCTTTGGGGAGCTTCCAACACCAAGTAAATGATATAGGGCCCTGGACTCCATATGTGTTAGGATTTTGAGGGCTATTTTGGAAACCCACGGACTCGGTTTGTTTAGGGGGACAGGGCCATTATTTTTATTTTTTCATTTTATTTCTTTTATTCAACTTTCCACCGCTAGAGGTGCTGAGTTGTGGGAGGTGTTTTGGACATCAAAGTCCAATTCATCTACCAATTCAAACTCCATTTGTTTTCTTAATAAATAGCATTTTATTTTGCTTTTCACTGAAGGGAGTTCAAGATGGGAGTCCGAGTGAGACTTTTGTGAGGTGGATGGAGATGAAAGTGAAATTGGGAGGTCAACTTTGTATTTGTTCTAAGTCAATTTAAACCTCCCAATTTGACCTTTTCTCTTGCGATTCTCAAATTTTAATGTATAGCCCCCACTGACATGGTAAAGCATAGTTTTTCTAAATATGTCTTCTACTGAAAATACTCCTCTTGTTTATCTCTTTACCGCCATTCTCCACTTGCAAGTACAAACATCCACAAATGTACACATCCTCTCTATCTGGCTCTTCAGCTACCTCCAAGTTCCCCCTCTTCATCATGTTATATGCTGTTTATCTTTCATTCTAAAGGCTCAAATAACAAAAACAACAATTTTACTGCTCATTGCCCAAACCATTTGTTTGTTGGTTGACGTCACTGACAAAATTGTTTAAGTTCTCCATGCAATGAAAATGATCTCTCAAAGTACTTGACCTTTTGACAATGAGGAAGTTTGTAAACTCCAAGGCTCGTGACATTTTGGTGGAAATGACACTGTGCTCAAACATCAAAAATGATAATAGGATTGTAAATAAACTAGACAATATATAGATTTTATTTCTCAGCACACTGTGTTTGTTGTACTCAAAAAGCTTGCATTTCTTGGAAACTGCTCAATTTAATAACATTTCAATTAATATTGTATTTCTCCAGCTCAAAATGCAATACTTAGTTTTCATGTTATTCTGTATGTTGCAAAACTGTGCCTTTCAACATTAAAAAATAATAAATATTGCATAGATGAAGGACAAACCCAAAAGGAAAATGCTCTAATTTCAGTTTATTCTTCTTTTACATTACTATAGGGTATTTACTAAAATTCTAAATTGGAGGTCAATATTAGCACTAATCTATACCACCAAACTCTATCAAACTCAACCCCCCCCCCCACCTCTGATGCCTCATCTCAACCTCACAAAATGGTATTGTGGCGGAACCAATCTCGCTACTATGTTCTGGAGAAGCCTGGTTGCTCTCCTGCTGCCTCTAGACTATGGCCCCATGGTAAAAGCTTGTATTTTCCCCTGCAAAAAGGCTTCGTGCCTTTCTGCCTGGGTGTTCGGTAGATTGAATCTACCGAACCAACTCACGAATGAACGGACCACCTGGGTAAGGAATGTGCCATAACACTATACGTTAATATTGTTAGTTATTTTCTGTTACTATATTGGTTATGTGTAATGTTTAATTCTGTGAGTAGACCGCTCTGAAGGTTTATAATGTGACAATGACTCCAATAGTTTACTCCAACATCCATTGTTCTGTATTTACTGGTAAACTGATAATGTTGTGTACATTACTGTGTGTATTGTAATTAGGTCTACTCCCCCCGCTTTATTGGGGGCTAAGGAGAGGATTTCACACAACGGACAGAGGGTCTACTACATCCGGTAGACAGTCCTTAACAGGTATCAAGGTCGAGATGAGGCGACATGATGTCTGCTAAGCTAATTTAAACACGACCTATGGTATCGGAGGTCAAGTTTGACTGCACTGGAAATAAAGAGAAAGATTCACCTCCCTTTATAGCCTATAGAAGGTGAATTGAAACACGTGTTTTTTTTTTTTATCATCGTAGGTCATATTTGACCTCCCTGTCAGCAAGCAGGTAGCAAGGAGTCTGTGCGCTGCCCAGGCAAATCTCCATGCTGCCTGTCTCACACTCCCCGTCACTCTCAAAGAGACAGGTCACGTGATCGACGCAGGTCACGTGACCTTCAGCGATTAGAGTAGTGGGGAGCGCAGGAGATGACTGGAGACAGAGCAGTAGGAAGGTGAATACTGGGGAAAGGGAGGACAGTATTTTTTTTGCCAGACTAATAGTGGCGTATTATTGGGCATATTAGTTGTGGCATATTATTAAGCATATTCATTGGGGCATATTAGTGGGCATATTAATCGGGGCATATTATTGGGCATAAAAACAGTGGCATATTATTAGGCATATTGGGGCATATTAATGGTGGCTTTTATTGGGCATATTAATTGTGGCATATTAGTGGGCATATTAATTGTGGCACATTATTGGGCAGATTGTGGCATTTTAGTGTGCATGCTAATTGTGGAATATTAGTGGACATATTAATTGTGGCATATTATTGGGCATATTAACTGTGGCATACTAATAGTGGCATATTGTTAGGCATACTAATATTGGCATACTAATTGTGGCATATTAATCGGCATTCTAATTATGGCATATTAATGGACATACTAATAGTGGAATATTAATGGGCACATTGGCTGTGTAATATTAATGGGAATAGCAGTGGCATATTAATGGGCATACTAACAGTGGCATATTAATGGGCATACTAACAGTGGCATATTTATTGGCAGACTAACAGTGGCAAACATATGGACAAATTGTCTGTGGTATATTTATGGGCACATTGGCTGTGGCATATTAATGGGCAGGCTAACAGTGGTATACTAATGGGCAAACTGGCTGTGGCATAATAATGGGCAAATAGTGGCATATTAATTGGCAAATAGTAGCATAATAATGGGCAACCTGGCTGTGGGAATACATTGGCAAGACTGGTTGTAGAATGTCAAGTCTGGGGGTGTATTAACAAGTCTAAGGTGCAGACTGACAGTTCGGAGGGGCAGAGTGGCAAGTTTGGGGATGCATTGTCAAGTCTGTGGGGAAATTGGCAAATATGGGGGCAGAATGGCAAGTCTGAGGGGCATATTGGAAAATAAAGGATATCAAAACAATATATGTATTTTCTCAATCATAGGTTTTATTCAATATGGAAAAAAAACAGATTACATGTGAATTATTAATTACTAGTAAAACTTTTTTCATGTAAGGTCATATTATATTTACTGGAGGCCTCACAATACCTTTTTTTATTTAGCATTGTTCATTTCAATATGTCTAGGTGCACCAATTTGTGAAATTTTGTGTTTTTGGATGCAACCCCCCTGAGACATTACAGCACTAGTATCTCACTTTGGGGCTGGGGACACAGAATGCATTCTATAAGTCATAATTTTGATCACAGACTTGCAATAAATGGGAGGGTAATGTAACTATTACATCACATGGAGCGGAGTTGTGATCCTGTTTGATCAGGTCAATCTCTTCTGTTTGTGTTGGAGAGAAGGTAAAACAGCCACCTAGTCCTGCCCACTAGTGATACACAGAAGCCAGTAAGAGAGCAGGGGTGTATCTTTTGATATCATCCTGCAGGCCCTGGCCACAGTTGTAAAGTGAGACTTGCTGGAAGATTTTGGAAAATGTTGCATCATGGGTAAAACTCTCGAAATGGATGCTGGAGATAGACACGTAATTTTATTTTTACTTTTATATGTAATTAATTCAAACATAGAAAAAGAAAAGGCATATGTATTATTTATGTGTTTGTTTTAAATGCACTAGTTACATCGTATGTAAGTGGTAGTGTCCCTTTAATTCAACAATTTCAAATTCGGCATTTAATGGGAAAAAAAATCATTTTTGACTTCAAATGACAATCATATTTTTCAAAGGATCAATGGGCACTAAATAAATATTAATGCCTATACTAACATACATAGTCCTTTATGTTCTGGATCATTAAACAATTATCCATGCCCCTTTTCTCACTTACATTTTTATTCAGGTTTTACAGAATGGTAACAGAAAAGGAAAAAACATAAATTGCTTATAATTACAGGACAGTGACATATGCACATACATAATATGCATTGTTATTCCACAAATTACCTCTAAATAAACTGTCAAGTTGTTGACTTGTTTTACATATTTGAGTATCATGCGTTAGATACATACATATAGACATATAGACATATAAACATATAAACTTGACTCCAATTGATGGATTGTTATTTTTAAGAGTATCTGTGGGAATCAATCGGAGCATCATTGTCCCAAATGTGAGCTATATAAAAGAAAAACATTTAGATCACGGTGTAACAAGGTACCCCCTCTAAGTAAGCAATTAAATTCTTAAAACACTAGAAATAATTGAATACTAGCTATTATTTACATTCAATAATAAAAAGAGATAGCGTAGAATGGAAAAGAGGAGAAGATAAAGAATAGATAAATAGAGAAAGATAGGGGGAGAGAGAGCCGAGGCAAACATGTTTGGCTAATCTTCTGATTTAAGAGATTGATTCAAAATATAAGGACCAAAGTCGTGCCACTTGTTCGTACGTCTGTAATTTCCCCACATTGTGACAGTGGAGCCTTTCTATTTGTATATTAACATTTATTAAGTTGATCAACTGGGGTTGGGGTTATTGCTGCTTTTCAATTTCTGGCAATTAGATTTTTAACTGCTATTAAAATGTGGTCTATAATTATCCGATAGGACGTATTTACTTTACTTGAAAAAAATGTGTAAAAGGGCTAATTCTGGGGATTGTGTCAGGTTTAGGGTAGTTACATTGTGTATTATGTCGAAAGCATATTTCCATAATTTTGTAATATGTGGGCATGTCCACCAGATATGAATCATGGATCCGACTCCGTTGCAAGCCCTCCATCATTGATTTGATGAGTTTGGATACATTTTGACTAATTTGCTGGGATCAAGATACCACCTATACAATACATTCCTAGCCAGTTCTGAATGGTTTGCACAATGAGATATCTTCTTTGGAAAGGTGAATGCTTGGTGCCATTGTGTAGGTGTGAGCTTTTTACCCAAGTCTTTTTTCCCAAGCATTGACAAAAGTAAGGTTAAAGTAAAGAGTTGGCTGCATAGATGCTGAACAACACATGGATAAAGTCTTTTTAGCTTTGGAAATTTCAAGACATGATGTTGTGATTTTATGAGGGGTATACTCTCCATTTGTTACTGCATTTGGATGTTGTTGCAAGGTATGCCTTATTCATAAGTATTTGTAAAAATCAGCCATTGGGATGTGATATTGTAGCTGGAGATTTTCAAATGTTTTTAGTAGGGATTGGTCGTATAGATCTTTCAGCTTGGGGATTCCCGCTTTTTGCCAGGAGTTAAATTCAATATTTGGGATGTACAATTCCAGTGTCCTAATTGGTGTCGCTAGTGTGAATTTATATAGTTCTCCAATAAACGAAGCATAGTGTGACCATATATTAAATGACATATTTACACTATTGAATATAAACTCTATAAGGAGACAGAAGTGCGTATTCAATATCTACCCATGCTATCATCCCTGGGCTGGCATGATGTAGTAGAGTTTGTGCCATTCTAGTTGCATAATAATATTTGTTAATTGAAGGAATACCTAAGCCCCCTTGTGTGAAAGGAACCATTAACCATTTTTTTGCGATTCTAGTTGGTTTATGTCCATGAATAAATTGTAGTATGGTTGTCTGGACTTCTGGTAGAAAAACTAGAGGGACGTCCTAAACAAGTATAAGAATTTGTGTAGGATCGTCATTTTAATGACTGCTATTTGTCCTAGCCATGTAAGAAACAGCTTTGACCAGGTGCTCAGATCTTGTTTGATATCTTTCCATAATTGTTTTATATTAAATTCTAAGAGGTCCTGTGGATGCTTCGTTAATTTGGTCTCGAGGTACGAGACATATATTTTACTCTCCAATCAAATGTATATTTTAATCTTAGGGTATTCAATAACTCAAGAGGTAACCCCATTGGTAAGGCTTGTGTTTTTGATTCATTTACTTTATGATCCGATATAGAGCTAAATTCCTTTAATAAATGTTGTAGGTGAATAAGTGATTGCTCCGGTTGAGATAAAGCGATCAGAATATCATCGGCAAAAAGAGACAATTTCAACTCCTGATGCGGAGCGAAAATAATTCCCTTGATATCAGGCTCTAATGGCGGCTGCCAGCGGTTCCAATGCTAGCACATAGAGTAAGGGGGAAAGTTGGCACCCTTGCCTAGACCCATTTGTTATCTTAAATGGTTTCGATAAAAAGCCTGTATATGACACCACTGCTGAAGGAGATGAATATAGAGCTAAAATAGCTTTAATGTATACTGTTGGGAATTTCAATTTCTGGAGCACTTTCTCAAGGTATCCCCAGTGAAGGCGATCAAATGCCTTTTCTGCGTCTATTGCAAGAATGAGACTAGGTATTTTTTTGGCATGAACCCATGACATAATATCAACCACTTCCTGGTGTTATCTGATGCTTGGCGTCCGCTCACAAATCCTACTTGATCATAATGTAATAAACTGGGAAGTATCTCCTTGATCCTATTTGCTAGTATTTTGGCGTAAACTTTCATATCAGTGTAGAGCAATGATATTGGTCTACAATTTGGCCTGGATGTCAGTGGTTTCCCTGGTTTTGGAAGCATAGTTATGTGGGCAGAAACCATAGAGGAAGGAAAATTACCCTTTGCACTGCAAGTGTGGAACACCTTTATCAAATGTGGGGATAAAATCTCAGAGAACTTTTTATAGTAAAGATTGGTGAAGCCGTCAGGACCCGACACTTTGTTATGAGGGAGTTGTGCTATGCATGTCTTTACTTCTTTTAATGAAATAGGATCGGTCAGCTTACCCTCTGATGCTCCAGAATACTAGGTAAGGTAAGTTTGTGGAGGAACTTTTCAATATTTTCCATATTGGGCTGGGGCGTATCTTTGTCCTCTGATAAATTGTATAAGTTAGCATAATACTGTGCGAAAATGTCAGGTAGATTTTCTGGATTCATAATTTTTTCCCCAGTTTGTGAATATAAAAATGGGATTGCCCGTTTGGCTTCTTGTTTCCTCAAATGTTTAGCTAAGAGCTTGCCAGCTTTATTACTATTGTTATAATAGCTTTGTTTCAATTTTTTCAGCATCAACTGTGTGTGATGTAGTTGTATGTCATTTAACTCTGCTTTAACTAATTTTATTGTTTTTGATCTTTGTGCCAATATTTTAATTTTATTCTGGGTTTTTAGGTTATTTAATTGTTCAGTGAGATTTCTTATTTTTTTTCTCTTTCTGCTTTTTTTCATGAGAGGCTTGTGAGATAAAGTGGCCTTGCAAAACCGCTTTAAACCTCCAAATAATTTCTGGATTGACTTCTGGCGTATCATTCACTTGAAAATAATCTGAGATAATTTCAGTGGTTGAAGATTGTGAATCCTTATGGGATAAGACGAAATCATTTAGTCTCCAAGTGCGTCCATTCCTATATGGGAAATTTTCAGTAAGCGTAAGGCATACTGGCGCATGATCCAACCATTGGATTGTTCCTATAGTACAGTCTTTGACTCTTTGTAGAGTATTTTTATCCAATAGAAAATAATCCAGTCTCATATATGACGAATGGACTGAAGAGAAGAATGTGTAATCTCTATCTAAAATATGTTGGATACGCCAAGCATCATATAATCCATGTTCTAATAGTGTCTGTTGCATAATTTTGCTTTGAGCTTGTGTGTTTTTTAAATGCTGAGATGTCAACGTGGCATTTGTATCCAACAAGGGGTCTGCTAATGTATTGAAGTCACCAAAAATTATTACCGAGCCCATCCTGATATCAAGCGCCCTCTCAATTGTAGCGCAGATATATTGTGCTGAGCCTGAGTTGGGGGCATAAATATTCACCAGTGTATATTGGTTATTGTTAATGTTTATTGTTAAAATTAAAAATCTGCCTTTAGGGTCCCTCTTAAACTTTTGAATAATGATTGCTAATGAATTATGCACCCATATTGACACTCCTGCTTTCTTTTTCTTATTTGTAGAGTGATAAACTATAAGATATTGCCTGGAGGCCATTTGGTGGATTTTGTCATGAGCAAAATGGGTTTCCTGAACGCACAATATTTGGGCACTGGATGATCGGGCTTCTTTTGTGAGGCAAGTTAAGCCCCTTTACATTCATTGATAGATTCTTAATGCTCATAGCTAATAACACGAATTATGCATGGTATCTGGACCAGAAATGTCTTTTGAATTTGCGATCTTTGCTGAAGGTCTCCCATATCTTGTTTTAACATGGTGATCTTTTGACCGACCTTTCTTGTGGGGAAGTGTTTTAGGTTGAGGCTCCGCCTGTTGCTCTGTTGTTCTCTGGGAAACAAAAAACAATAATAAACAAGAGGAAAAAGAAAGTAGAAAGAGAAATACCGAAATTTGGTAAATTAAGATTCGTGCCAATGATTTTGCCTTATTCATTGCACGGATTGCCTTTTTGATTAGCATTTTCCTCGTCCCCAGACGAGGGGGTTTTAGAAATGTAAAACTTGAGAACTGTATAGCTCTTATTGAGGAGAGAACAAGGACCGGGGAACAGTCCATGAACATTAATATGAATACGTAACTAAACATATAAAGATTCTTCTTTACAACCACATTCCACATTAACCACCTTAGTCTCATATAAATCCCTTATTCTCCTTAATCTGGATTATGATGTCACAGTTCTTGAGAACCCACCCGTAGATCTCATAAGTCACCCGCTAGCAAAACATATTCACTATATTTCCCATTGTAGAGATTTCTGATCCCTTTGTCAATACTCACCAATTTCTACAGAAATAAATTTACCTCATCTAGTCTAGAACATTCCCCCCCCTTTTTTTTTTTTTTTTAATATTATATATATTTTATAATCCAATGTCAGTTTTTCTTTAGCTGTATACCATGTTTAGTCTTCAAACCTCAGATAATGGTTAAAATTATCCTCGAATAACATAATGGAAAGAAGTCTAAACTAGTCAGTGCAACCAGTTGTATGGTGTGAGAATCACCTCCGCAAATCTTCTGTCAGACGCTCCCAATTGAATAACCCAGTATAAACAGCTCTTGTTATCTTCCGTGTGTTAAGATTATCCTCCCAACATTGCTAATTATTATTTGCCGACATATAGTCAACAAGTGTGCTGTGTAACACATATTACTAACTGAGCTATCAATATCAACATTATGTACATTATAAAATAATCTCAGCGTTCCCAAATGCGAGTAAAGACCTGTGGAGGTTTTTATGTCAGGATCAAATGTCTCTTCATCAGCTTTCTAATTCTGATAGTCCACATCTGTGTTTATCTTCATTTCGTAGGTAACCTTCCACGGCTTAATCCGTATAAGTCCGGTTGACCAAGATAGGGCATTTGGGGTTGAAGTCCGTATCCACAAGTGAGCGTTATGTCCTGCAAATTTAACATCCATTCAGCAGACCTTCAGGTGAGCTTTTGGGTCTCCAGACCAGTGTCGCTTAGCTTGAAGTCTCCATAGATACCAGCTTCTACTATGCCGATGTGGATGCTTGCGTGTCTTGAGAAGTGAACTTCTTCCCATTTTTTGTGACCATCGACCACTCTTTTTCCATACAAGGTTTTTTCCTATGGTCTGCTCCCTCAAGATCGCGCAAAGGAATACTCCATTGCTTCAGGTAATGGAGACCTTCATCTTTAGTTAAGATTACCGTAGTCACTCCATTCTTAGTGAAGATTATTTTCGCTGGAAATCCCCACTTATATTTAACCTCTGCTTCACGGAGGGCTAGGGTAATGTCTCTAAGTGCTCTCCTTTGCATTAGAGTTTCGGCAGAGATATCGGAAAAAATTTAGATATTATTGAATGGTTGCGGTAGGGAGTCTTGCTGTCTACTCACTTTCAACAGGTCTTCCTTAACATGAAAATAATGCATGCAGAGGATTACATCCCTCGGAATGTCAGCTGGCAGGCTGCGGGGTTTCGGTATTCTATGAATCCGATCTATTAACAAGCCTGTGGTATTAGTATCAGGCAGCATGGTAGAGAAAAGAGAAAGGGCCCAGTCTTATAGCCTGGATGGATGTACATCCTCTGGAACACCTCTTATTCTTAGGTTGTTCCTTCAGGAGCGGTTTTCAAGGTCTCCCAGTTTGTCTCTCATCCACTTGACTTCTTTTTGTAGATTTTTATGTCTGTCTGATAAAGTGTTGTGCGTGGAGACCATGTCGTCCATCTTTGTCTCCATCTTGTTTGTGCGGTCGCCTAGCTCTTTGAGCTCTCCCATGAAGAGATGAGTGAATGAGTGTATGTCATCTTTAATCTGTGTGCGTAAAGTGGCAAACATTTTTTTCATCTCACTCACAGGGACCATCGCTGAAATAGAGGATAAAGAGGCCGTTTCATCTGCCTCAGATGTCTCCTCTTCTTCTTGATCCGCCTGGGTGCCATCTTGGAGTACGGCCTCTGCAAGATCCTGCGACCTTTTGATCCCCCTTGGGTTAAGGAACTTCATAATTTTTTCTTGATTCTTCCTTTGTCAGTGAGTGGACATGATAATCAGTCATGGTGTTCCATTTTTTATTCGCGGAATGCTTCTTTTAGTCGCTCTTTACCCCAGTCCCAGTGGGAGATCCTCTACTCTGCTGCCAGTCTCTTTGGGTGCTTAGCCACACCCCTCCATCCATGCCCCTTTTAAAGGCTTTGTATTGCACCACCTCTTTAGCCAGTGGACCCATAATGTTCTTACTGTAAATAATCAATTCCACTGTCATAGACTAAATCTCTTTTCTTTAAGTCTTAGCGGGTGACCTCTTTGTCCTTTGTACAGTTTTGTTAATGAACCGGTCTTTAGAGAGACCCTGAGCACCCATATTCCAGAGTCACATGGCAGATATGAAGACATAGGGCCCAGTGCCCTGAAGGATTGAGGCCAATATACTAGGCCTCTGAGGGAGTAGCTGCTGTATCCAGTAAAAACCAGGGCAGGAGTTTAAGATACCCTGCACACATCCTGGAGCAGGAATGGAACAACTCTGATCGGACAAACAGGATGTTGCAGACTGAGAGAAACAGTCTAAGAACAGAATACTGAGTACAGTGTTTAGGAAGGACTTTGTATTCATGTTGTATCATCGTCAAACATTGAGACATGGCTCCCTATGCCCATTAGGATCCAAGATGGATCTTGTAAGGTACTCCACTTATCACATCGGTCCAATTTCAGAACTTCTCATTTACTACCACTCCTTGTATTCTTTCTTTCAGCCAATTTGAAGTCAAAAATGTTTGGCAATGTCTATTTCAATTAGTAGCCTTTTGTGTGGAACAATATTTGTTTGTATGGAACAGCAGTGTGTACTACATTGAAAAAGCAAGCCTTGGCCACACCACAACATCACTTTCCCACACAAATCCAATGATATATAAGTTTTGTCTTATTCGAGGACCAGCTTATTGTTTTGCAAATGTATTGTGGGAAATGTAGCCCACAACACGTGTAGTGCTAAATTATAGGTGGCAAAATATTGAATTGTGATTACTGACCTTTATCATTCCAGTTGTTGTTCAGTACTAGGATGTATGAAATACAAGTTAGTGGACATGGAACCAACACAACTTGTACTATTCTTAAAGTACCTGTCATTTACAAAACATTTGGATGTCAGGTCAGCTCCTGGGAGAGTTAAACATTTCATTTCATACTGTATTGGTAAAATAATAGGCAAATGTATAGGCTAAAAGATAAACAGTACCCAGGCTTACAGTGTCACAAAGCTATCCCAGCTTCAATTTCTGCAGTTTACTTTCCACCATTATCTATCATGTTTTCTTGAATATAAGATGTCTCTGATTATAATATGACCTCCCAAGCTTTGGATATTAATTTAGGAAAAAAAATTAAAAGCCTATATATAAGTTCACCCTACAGAAAAATGATTCACTTGTAAAGTGTTTTTTCGTATTTATAAACAAAATAAAATCTTGCAAATTCATCCCCAAACTTGCCAGTGGATCCCAAGTTTTGCCAATCTTCCCCTAGACTCACCAATACATCCTCAGACTTCATAATGCATCCCCATACTTGCCAATATTCCCCTCAGACTTACCAATATTACCCCTAGACTTGTCAATTCATCCCTAGACGTGAAAATCTTCCCCCAGACTAACCAATCTTCCCAAGACTTGCCAATGTATCCTCAGACGTTTCAATGCATCCCCAGATGTGTCAATTGCCCCCAGACTTGCCAGTGCATCCCCAAACTTGCCAATATGCTGCCAGACTTTCCATACTTGTAAATTCATCCACATACTTCCCTGATGTCTACTGGGGGTAGGTACGTTGAAGTCCATAGCTATTTGACTAATTTCTCCAGAAACCCTGCATAGATTCCTCAGGAAATAAGTGTATTTGGAAAAAGCACATGACTACTCTTTTCCTGAGAAAGCCAGGTGTATCCTAATAAAACTCATCAAATAGATGGGGACAGTGATAAAGACTTCAGCCTATTTTTATATATTTGTTTTGCTTTTGTATGCCAAACTTTATTGTGAATGTCAATTTTTAATTCATGAAATGTGATTACATGTGGGTACTGTGCTATTGTGGTGCTTCTCTGTTTTTAACACATTTTAAAGGTTGTTTAGATTGATTAAATACAACTTTTAAGATTGCTATGGCTCCATTTAATTATTTAGTTTGTGAGTGCATTGTTGATTTCTCACTATATTGCCTGGATTACTACACTAAATTTTGTGCATCTTTTGCTTTCTCCTTTGTTTGTATATTATCAACACAGAAACATAGAAACATAGAATGTGTTGGCAGATAAGAACCATTCGGTCCATCTAGTCTGCTCTGTTTTCTAAATAATTTTATTATATAACTATGATAGCCTTGTGCCTTTCCCACACTTGCATATCCCCAGACAATTTGCCAAATAATATGCCAATATTATTTTGCCATTTAATATGCCCCAGCCAATTTGCCCAATAATATGCCAGTATTATTTTGCCATTAATAACCCCCAGCAATTTGCCCAATAATATGCCAGTATTATTGTGTCATTAATATGCCACATCCAATTTGCCCAATAATATGGCAGTATTATTGTGTCATTAATATGCCACATCCAATTTGCCCAATAATATGCCAGTATTATTTTGCCATTTAATATGCCCCAGCCAATTTGTCCAATAATATGCCAGTATTATTTTGCCATTTAATAAGCCACAGCGAGGAGGAGGGATACACGGCAACTGGATATGACGTATTGCCATATCCGATGGCAATGTTTTTTTTTATTTAAACTTTTTTTTTTCTTTTGCAGCCGCATCCAGCGGATGCTGGGCCCTGAGAGGAGAGCCCAATATTGTCTAAGTTTTAGACAACATTGGGCTTTCCTCTCCGAACCCGGCGGCCGACATCTGCTGGATACTTCGCGGCACACCTCCCATCATCCAGCAGCATACCAGTGTGCCGCGGCACACTGGTTGCGGAGCACTGCTCTAGATGTTGGGCAACAATGACATTTCTAAAATGTACTTGAAATCTAGAGAATATCTTAAAATACCTTTCCTGGTTAAACTCTTTGTCATTATTATTTTATAATTAAAGCAAAAGAGATTGTGAATATTGAAGCTGAATCATTTGTTAATACAGTATACTACTGTCATAAGTATCAGCAGCATACACATACACATGCTGTTTATACACTTTACTTTTGAAGTTCAATTATTCAGATTTGTTTTAATCTTCCATAGCAATAATTGTTACTTTGCTACATATATTAATAGTTCTATTGAGATGAAATACACAGTGTTCAAACGACCAAGTGATATACATCTTATATTTATCTTCATTGACCACATGTTTTGCCAAGCTTATCAGAGCACTTGGTTTAGAAAAGAAACCCCATACAAATTATTTATAGTCTTCAGTAGATTATTACAATGTATCACTATTAAATAGTTTATAAACTTGAGACATAAATTCTTTTGATTTATTGTTATTAAGAAGTCATAGCAGAAACACAGTAACATTATGATAAAAACTTCAGATCAGAATCAAATCTGCAAGGAGAAATATAACTACAGTCAATTTTTCACCTTATATACCCATAGAGATTTGAAGTAATGTGAGACATAGTTACTTTTTAATTATATTGAAATAAAATAAAAATATATCTTAAGATTATGCAGAATAGAATTAAATACTGGCAGGTAGCTGTTTTTTTTTTTTTTTTTAAAGAAAGAGAAATGAACTCATCAAATTAGCTCTATTATTATTTTACTCTAATCCCAGAGAAAGCACAACACACCATAATGCAGCGATCCATTTTAGTTCAAAGTATTTTTGATTACCTTTTCATTTACTTTAATTATACATATTAATTAAATCCTTATTTAATTAATTAATCCTAAATTACATAATCACTAATTTGTCAAAGGAAATGTTGGCAATAAATAGAATCTAATCCATAAAAGTACAGATTGCTTGCTCAAAAGTCTATTTAGCCTAAATCAAGTTGTCTTTTCCCACATGTATCTGCCACATTGAAAACCAAAAAGAATCTCATTAAATTATTTTTATTGAGTCAGTGACTAATCTAATAACTAGTTTACCACTTACATAAGCTGTATTTAAATAACCTGGTTATTTAAAACAAACACCTATAGACATTATTTGCCACTAGGTTTTTATTTTATATGATTAAATTAATTACATATAAAAGGAAAAATAAAATTAGGTGTTTATCTCCTTGCTCCATTTTGTGAATATTTCCCATGATGCAACGTCCAAAATCTACCAGCCAGCCTCACTTTACAACTGTTGCCAAAGCCTGCATAAGGATGTCATAAGATACTCCCCTGCTTTGCCTTCCAACACAAAGAGAGGAGATTAACCTGATCAAACAGGATCATAACTCTGCCCCCTTGTGATGTTTTAGTTACATTACCTTCCCATTCAATGCACGTCTATGGTCAGAATTCAGACTTATAGAATGCATTCTGTGTCCACAGCCCCAAAGTGAGAAATTTGTGCTGTAAAGTCACAGAGGGTGGCACCCACCCAAAAACACAATATTTCCCAAAATGGCGGCACATAGTCACACTTGTTTCGTTACATATTTGATTAAATACAGTCACATAACAAAAACAAAAGACATATTTGAAATCAACAATACAAAATTTAAAAAATAAAACCTTTTCATTTTTTGGTGGGAGTGTCCCTTTAGGCTTCGTTTCTTCTTTTTTTAGAACAGCTCTATTGTCACCAGTCTATGTTTAACCCCTTAACGACAGATGACGTGCCAGGCACGTCACGGCAAATCGAGGACTTGCCGACAGCTGACGTGCCTGGCACGTCATGCACTAAACTGAGTAAAGAAAGCGACCAGCGGTCGCTTTCTTTACTCCAACGGTGTTGCTACAATGCCTCTAGGTAGAGGCATTGTGCAACACCCCCCAAATGTGCAGGGGCGCGCTACGATCACTCCACGGAGTGATCGTAGCAGCCATTTAAAAATGGCTGCGCCGGCTGCACACATGTGCTTAGAAAGCGAACGATCGTTCGCTTTCTAAGCATCTCCGGTGTTGTTAAAGTGCCTCGCCAGCGAGGCACTTAACAACACCGTTCTGCTCCCCAGAGCCGATGGTGGTCGCTCTCCTGAGCGACCCCATCGGCTCAGTAGAAGGGAACGCTGCCTATACAGGCAGCGCTTCCCTTCTAATGGCAAGAGCATCGGAAGTGAAAGTATTTCACTTCCGATGCTCTAGGGGGAGCCAATCGATGCCGGCACAACAGATCTATGTGATCTGTGTGCAGGCATGTATGGTAAGTGCTCTGATGAGCACTTATCATACTGTCAAAGGCAATATTAGCAAATATTGCCTTTGACAAGTATTGATCTGCCTCCCTCACCTTACTAGTTATAGTAAGGGAGAGAGACAGATCAGATAAAGTAAAAAAATAAAATAAAATAATAAAACAAATATTTAATAAAATTTTAAACACCAAGGGCTTTTAGAAAAGCCATTTAACCCCTTCCCTGCCATTGATCGCTGTGTACGCAGTGATCATACACAGCAGCACATTTTTTGCTGTCTGTGCATTTTTTAGGGGTTAATTTTTTTTACTGTAATTCATTACAGTATAAAAAAAAGCTCTTTTAAGAGAGATTAACCCCTTTCTTGCTGTAGATCACTGCCTAAGCAGAGATCTGACGCAAATGCAGCAATCTTGCTGCAGAAGCATTTTTAATTTTTTTAAAACTTTTTTATTACACCCGTCACGTGTTAATTATACCCGCTAGGGGACTACGTTTAACGTAATTTTTTTTTTAAATAAGAGCTATTAACCCCTTCCTTGCCGTATATCACTTCCTAAGCAGCACATATGGTCACTGCCTAAGCAGTGCATATGGTCACTGCCTAAGCAGGCATATGGAGCAATCTAGTCGCAGAAGGATTTTTTTTTTGCTATCAGCATTTTTTTTGTCAGACTCGCTAGGGGTTAATTATACCCACTAGGGGATTACGTGTATTCCTTTTGAAGCTGTCTGAACACGTGTATAGCGATCAGTAACAGCCGATCAGTGGCAAAGGTGGTTTGGTGATTTCTCAGATGAGCATCACCATTCGTCTGGTTCGATCAATATTGGTAAATATTGTTCTGACCCATATGGATCTGCCTCCCTCTCCTCACTTGAGTTTTAGTGAGGGAAAGAGACAGATCTGTATAACATAATTTTTTAATTGTAATAAATTAAATAAAATGTTAAAAAAGTCCCAAGGGCTTTTATAAAAGCCATACCCTTTGTATAGTGTAGTGTATTAACCCCTTCCCTGCCACTGATCACTGCACAGCAGAAATTTTTTTCTTGTCTGTGCATTTTTAGGGGTTAATTTTTTTGTACAGTACTACAAAGGCTCTTATAAGAGCTATTAACCCCTTCCTTGCTCTACATGTCAAAATTCCAAGTTGGAAAATCAGAAAAATCACCTCTCAAATGTAGCCTTTCAACCCTCCAACAAAGCTGACAAAGCTATGCATGGGTGGTATCCCTGTGCTCGGGAGATGTTGCTGAACATATATTGTGGTATTGTTTATCAGTGACACATACCGAAATATGTGAATTTGTGTCTAAAGTACAATGTATGTGGGAAAAAATACACAATAAAATGACTACCACAAACTTTGACAAAGGCTGGTGGTAGAATTGGTGCATGGAAAGTGTTAAAATAACACCATTTAAAATAGCCTAGGGTGTCTACTTTTACAAAATATATACTTTTTGGGGTAAAATACACTGTCCGACTTTAAAAAAAAGTCCCAAATGAAAGATGGGCTCAGGCTGGCTACACGTCAATATTCCAAGTTGAAAATGCGCACCTTCACAATGTGGCCCTTTTAGCCCCCAAACAACCCAACAAACCTATGCATGGGTGGTATCCCTGTACTCAAGAGATGTTGCTGAACACTTATTGGGGTGTTATTTGGCAGTGACACATACCAAAATCTGTAAATTCATGTCTGAAGTACAAGGTTTGTGAAAAAAAAACACAAAAAAATTACTACCACAAACTTTGACAAAGGCTGGTGGTAGAATTAGTGCATGGAAAGTGTTAAAATACCACCATTTGAGATAGCCTAGGGTGTCTACTTTTAAAAAATATATGGGTTGATGGGGTAAAATACACTGGCTGGTTTCAAATATGTCCCAAATGGGACATGGGTGCAGGCTGTCTGCATGTAAAAATTTCAAGTTGGAAAACAAAAAACTGCACCTCACAAATTTGGCATTTTAGCCCCCAAACAACCCAACAAACCTATGCATGGGTGGTATCCCTGTACTCAGGAGAAATAGTAGAATAGTAGAATCTATTTAGCATGTTTTTTCGTTCGCTATTGTCGATGAGGAGAAGTTGTTTCAAATAAAAACAAAGAAATTTTTTTTTTTAATAATATGATAAGATATGATCAAAAATATGGCATCCATAGAAAGCCCTTTTTGTCCCGATAAAAACAATATATAATATGTGTGGGTACAGCAAATGACGAAGAAGAAAATTACTGCTAAACACAAACAGCACAGAAATGTTAAAATAGCCATGGTCCAGAAAGGACAAAAATGTTTCAAAGGCTCTGTCCTTAAGGGGTTAAAGGACGACTAAAATAAAAAATAAACAACAACTAATGTTTAATTGAAAGAATGTATCAGGTATAGACTTTTTAGATAGAAATGCTTCAATAAGGGAGGGCAGGCAACAATCGGCCAGGAGACAAATACAATTTAGTGGCTTATGTGTAAATTTATGTGCAGCTCTCTCTTTATATCCATATATATAAATATCATACCGACCTAACTAAAGACTTGTGTTTTATGTTTAATATAGTTTAATAACGACCTTTCTCTTGAAATAGTTTACTGCCTGTAAGCAAAGGGAACTATATGCAGCTGACAAATGACAGTTGGAAATCACAGGTAATGTAGTCCACAACAGCAGTAGATTAAAATGTCACTATACAAATCTATTTATCTGTAGCATTAGTCCTCTGTAATTAGATTATGTTATTTTATTATGTTATGTGCCTTGCTACTAGAGTATAGCCACAATGCTGAGTGTAGTCCTGATTTAGTGAAGAGGAACAGAGAGTGATCATGGGTCCCTTGCTAGTCCTTCTCTATGTTTTAATGGCACTGTAAACATTGTGTATACTGTTAATGTATTGGAAATTATTTATACATTGTATTATCAGAATAGCAAGCAAATGCCTAATAACTAATGTGGAGTCTCCTGCTTGTGACTAAATGTTTGGCATGAGATGCAAATTAACTAAATTAACTAATTTGCAATATATAGATCATTTTAGTATTTTTTTTTTTTTTTTTTTTACACAACACCCCCCAAAATTACACTTACAATACATCATTATGCTCTGGTCTTTCGTCCACACCTGGATATACCCTAATGGATTGGGGGGCGAGCAGGGAGGCCGATCCCATGGGGGAAGGTTAAGATAACATTACTGTTCATGGTGTTATAGGTGTGAGGTAGATTGAAGAGGCTTCTCAGATTATTTTTTTTTCCATTTTAACCATATGTTTTGGAACTTTTCTATTTGGTTTATAGATCTATTGTATACCTCTTCCATAGAGCACTGAAAATTAATCTGCCTAGGATTTCCTGACCGCAGGGAGGGTCTTTAGATTTTCTATTTTTGAGCTATACATAATTTTGTGGCCATTAAGATGTGTATTAAGAGGAAGTTATCATTTTTATTGCTATTTGGGAGATCTAGATGAAACAGAAATCACTTCATGGTTGGTATTATTTAAATTTTTATTTAAATTTAAAGGATTTTTAAAGTAGAACACTCCCACCATATGTGAATGAGCGTGCCCTTCTCTGGGCATTTCCAGCATCAATTTGAGATCAACGGTGAAAATGTATTTAATTTCAAAGGGGTCAAGTACCACCTGTGATATAATTTATAGTAGTTTTCTAGCAGGGTTAAGCTATGAGTTCATTTCCTCACTATGTTATATGTCTTTATCCAATCTTGAAGGGTATATTCTTGATTTTAGTCTTTTTCTCCCATTTTAATATACAATTGGGCTTGATTTCAACTGTTATTTCAGTTTTAAATTGAATAATTTGACCTCGTGTTCTTTTGTTATTTTGGGTTGTTATAAAATCTTCCAATTGGGAGGACTGACATAGCCTTCTTTCTTGATTTAAAGCTTTAAGTCTCAAATAACAAAAATATTGAGTTTGGGGAAGGTTGTAACTTGTATTCAAGCCATCAAATGGAATAAGTTGGCCTTGAGAACAGATTTGTGATAATTTAAAAATTCCCCTGGTTTCTCATATGCTGGTATCAAAATCTTGTAGATAACATTTAAATATATCTATATCTATTATAAGATATGCCCTTTGGGGTCCCTAGTTCTTTTTTAAGTTTAGTAACTATTTGGACCAGGTCTCTTACTATTGCATTTTGTGAGACAAGATGATGTATAGTTTCATGTTCTATCCAGAAAAGATGAAATGGTGGAATAAACTTGCACATATTTGAATCCAACCTAGGTGGTGCCAACTGAGATATCTCTGTTCCATTTCATAAAATGGGAAAGCATACATGCCTCATATAGTAATTCTATATTTGGCTTTGAAAGGCCACCTTTAGTTATTTTTTTTGTCATTGTTTTATATGGTATTCTGTGTCTTTTGTTTGCCCATATAAATTCAGAAATGATTCTCTTAAAAAGTTGTAAAATTTTAGGGGAATTAATCTAAAGAGGTATAACAATTTGGGTATTAAGTATGCGTTTACTGAGTTGAGACGTCCCACCCATGAAATCTCTAGATCATTCCAAGTCTTGAATTTATCTTTAAATAGGGTTCTCATGTGTTGATAGTTATTTGTTTCAACAAGGTCTAGATCCATTGATAGTTTTTGACGTGTTAATAAATTAGATGTCAGACTTTGTTTTTTTTTTTATATTCAGTTGTAATTAGAGTAAACACTATATACCTTAATTTTGTCTAAAAGATGTTTACAGGAGCTAGTGGGATTGCTGAGAGTCAACAAGATGTCATCTGCGTATAGTGTAATTTTAATTTCTTCCGTTGATGTTTTTATTCCATGTATCTGTTTGCTTTGTCTGATTGCAGCCGCCAGGGGTTCGATAGAGACCATTTCAGCCATTTCTGATGTCAAACCAGGCAGAGTCCAAAACATTTCCCACTATTTTGGCTTGTGGTAAAGTATATAAGGACATGGTGTTAGTTTTGAAAAGTCCTGTTAGGCCATATTTGTCCAACAATGCGTCCAGGAAACCCCAGCTCACCCTGTCAAACGCTTTTTCAGTATCTAGTGCCAATATGGTAAATTTCCTTTGTTAATAACATTTGTCACTTTCCTTATATTATCTGCCAATTCTCTTCCCTGTATGAAGCCTGCTTGATCTTGGTGTAAAACATCTGGAATAATTAAGCTTAATCGCTGGGCTAGGATTTTAGAGAAGATTTTTATATCTTGGTTGATTAATGAAATCGTGTGGCTGGTTCTTTCCCCAGCTTCAGTATCGGACTGATGGTTGCTTGAAGCATTTAGGTATAATACCCTTCTGAATTATTTCATTAAATGTCTTAAGGAGTAAAGTAATATATAATATCTGGAAAAGACTGATAGAATCTAGCTGAGAAGCCATCAGGTCCCGGAGCTTTCCCTTTTTTTTTAAGTTACTTATTACTTTATGGATCTCTTCTAGGTTGAATGGCTTATTTAGTTCTTTCAGTTTAGTTCTATCAATCTTTGGGAGGTCTAATTTTTAAAAAAATTCTCTCATTTCTATGGGGGATTTGTGATCAACTTTCAAATTGTATAATGTGTGATAATATTCCATGAAAGCATTAGACATCTGTTTAGGAGACAAGAATGTTTTATTTCCCATCACTATTCTGTTAACGCGTTCATGTTTCTTTTTGGCTTTTAGTTTATTAGTAAGAAGCTTATCAATTCTATCATTATTATAATACCATTTCTGTTTTAAGAAAATAATAGCTTTGTTTGTTTGATCCCGCAGTTTTAGTTGAATTTGTTCCTTTAATTCTGATATTTCTTTTGAAACCGATGGGTTATGGATTAGTTTGTTAATTCTTTCTTGTTGTGCTAAAGATATGTATAAATCCACTAAAGCTTTCCCTTTCTGTTTTTTGTATTAACCCCTTAAGGACAGAGCCTTTGAAACATTTTTGTCCATTCTGGACAATGGCTATTTTAACATTTCTGTGCTGTTTGTGTTTAGCTGTTATTTTCTTCTTTGTCGTTTGCTGTACCCACACAAATTATATATTGTTTTTATCTGGACAAGAAGGGCTTTCTTTGGATGCCATCATTTTGATCATATCCTATAATATTATATATAAAAAAAAAATATGATAAAAAACAAAACAAAAACGTATTTCCAGCTTTTATTTGAAACATCTTCTCCTCATCGACAAAAGCAAACAAAAAAAAACCTGCTAAATAGATTCTACTATGTCTCCTGATTACAGGGATACCACCCATGCATGGGTTTGTTGAGTTGTTTGGGGGCTAAAAGGCCACATATGGGAGGTGCAGTTTTTGGTTTTCCAACTTGAAATTTTGACATGGAGACAGATTGCACCGAAGTCCCATTTGGGACATATTTGAAGCTAGCCAGTGTATTTTACCCCATCAACCCATATATTTTCTAAAAGTAGACACCCTAGGCTATTTCAAATGGTGTTTTGTGGGGGGTTTTCACAAACATTGTACTTCAGACATGAATTCACAGATTTTGGTATGTGTCACTGCCAAATAAGACCCCAATATGTGTTCAGCAACTTCTCCTGAGTACAGGGATACCACCCATGCATAGGTATGTCTGCTTGTTTGAAGGTTAAAGGGCCACATTTGAGAGGTGCGCTTGTTGGTTTTCCAACTTGAAATGTTCACAACCTGCGCCCATGTCCCATTTGGGACATATTTGAAGCCAGCTAGTGTATTTTACCCCATCAAACCATATATTTATTAAAAGTAGGCACTCTAGGCTATTTCAAATGGTGCTATTTTAACACTTTCAATGCACTAATTCTACCACCAGCCTTTGCCAAAGTTTGTGGTAGTCATTTTTTTGTGGTTCTTATTCACATACATTGTAATTCAGACATGAATTTACAGATTTTGGTATGTTTCACTGCCAAACAACAACCCAATATGTGTTCAACAACATCTCCTGAGTACAGGGATACCATCCATGCATAGATTTGTTGGGTTGTTTGGGGGCTAAAAGGGCACATTTTGAAGGTGCGCATTTCCAACTTAGAATTTTGACGTGTAGTCAGCCTGCGCCCCCATGTTTCATTTGGGACTTTTTTTGAAACCAGACAGTGTGTTTTACCAAAAAAGCATATATTTTGTAAAAGTAGACACTCTAGGCTATTTTAAATGGTGGTATTTTAACAGTTCCATGGACCAATTCTAACACCAGCCTTTGTCAAAGTTTGTGGTAATAATTTTATTGTGTATTTTTTCCCCCATAAAATGTACTTTAGACACACATTCACAGATTTTGGTATGTGTTACTGCCAAACAATACCCCAATATGTGTTCAGCAACATCTCCCTAGCACAGGGATACCACCCATGCATAGGGTTGTCAGCTTGTTTGGGGGGTTAAAAGACCACATTTGAGATGTGTGTTTTTCGATTTTCCAACTTGGAATTTTGACATGTAGGGCAAGGAAGGGGTTAATAACTCTTATAAGAGCTTTTGTAGTACTGTACAAAAACATTAACCCCTAAAAATGCACAGACAAGAGAAAATGTTCTGCTGTGCAGTGATAAGTGGCAGGGAAGGGGTTAATACAAAGTGTATGGCTTTTATAAAAGCCCTTGGGTCTCACAATTTTGTAACATTTAATTTAATTTATTACAATTAAAACATATTATACAGATCTGTCTCTCTCCCTTAACACTCAAGTGAGGAGAGGAAAGTTCAGACAGCTTCAAAAGGAATACACGTAAACCCCTAGTGATTAAAATTAACCCATAGCGAGTGTGACAAAAAAAAAAATGACGATAGCAACAAAAATCCTTCTGCAGCCAGATCGATCCATATACTCTGCTGAGCAATGGCGTCCCGAGGGGGGTGCGGGGGGGGGGGGGACCGCACCGGGTGACACCTACAGCGGGGGTGACAACCGTGCTGCCGGCACCCCCCCGCATTGCGCTGCTTAACTGGACGCGGCCCCCGGAAAAAAAAAAAAATATCACAGCAATTGGATGTGACGTTACGTCACATCCGGTGACTGTTTTCCCTGTCCGTGCAAGAGGGAAGACTGCACGGAGGAGGCGTCCGTCCGGAAGCAGAGAGCAGCCTTTAGGTAAGTGATGGGGAAGGGGGGAGGAGGAGGGTGGTTTAAAACGAGCAGGGCTCTGACTGGCACTATTTTACTGGGCTCTGGCTGGCACAATATTACAGGCATCTGGCTGGCACTATATTACTGGGCTCTGGCTGGCACTATATTACTGGGATCTGGCTGGCACAAAATTACAGGCATCTGACTGGCACTATATTACTGGGCATCTGGCTGGCACTATATTACTGGGAATCTGGCTGGCACTATATTACTGGGCTCTGGCTGGCACTATATTACTGGGCTCTGGCTTGCACTATATTACTGGGCTCTGGTTGGCACTATATTACTGGGCTCTGGCTGGCACAATATTACAGGCATCTGACTGGCACAATATTACTGGGCATCTGGCTGGCACTATATTACTGGGCTCTGGCTGGCACAAAATTACAGGCATCTGACTGGCACTATATTACTGGGCATCTGGCTGGCACTATATTACTGGGCATCTGGCTGGCACTATATTACTGGGAATCTGGCTGGCACTATATTACTGGGCTCTGGCTGGCACTATATTACTGGGCTCTGGCTTGCACTATATTACTGGGCTCTGGTTGGCACTATATTACTGGGCTCTGGCTGGCACAATATTACAGGCATCTGACTGGCACAATATTACTGGGCATCTGGCAGGCACTATATTACTGGGCTCTGGCTGGCACAAAATTACAGGCATCTGACTGGCACTATATTACTGGGCATCTGGCTGGCACTATATTACTGGGCTCTGGCTGGCACAAAATTACAGGCATCTGGCTGGCAGTATATTACTGGGTTTTGGCTGGCACTATATTACTGGGCTTTGGCTGGCACAAAATTACAGGCATCTGACTGGCACTATATTACTGGGCATCTGGCTGGCAATATATTACTGGGCATCTGGCTGGCACTATATTACTGGGCATCTGGCTGGCACTATATTACTGGGCTCTGGCTAGCACAATATTACTGGGCATCTGGCTGGGACTATATTACTGGGCTCTGGCTGGCACAAAATTACAGGCATCTGGCTGGCAGTATATTACTGGGCTCTGGCTGGCACTATATTACTGGGCTTTGGCTGGCACAAAATTACAGGCATCTGACTGGCACTATATTACTGGGCATCTGGCTGGCACTATATTACTGGGCATCTGGCTGGCACTATATTACTGGGCTCTGGCTAGCACTATATTACTGGGCTCTGGCTGGCACTATATTACTGGGCTCTGGCTGGCACAATATTACAGGCATCTGACTGGCACAATATTACTGGGCATCTGGCTGGAACTATATTACTGGGCTCTGGCTGGAACAATATTACAGGCATCTGACTGGCACAATATTACTGGGCATATGGCTGGCACTATATTACTGGGCTCTGGCTGGCACAATATTACAGGCATCTGGCTGGCACTATATAACTGGGCATCTGGCTGGCACTATATTACTGGGCTCTGGCAGACACTATATTACTGGGCTCTGGCTGGCACAATATTACAGGCATCTGACTGGCACAATATTACTGGGCATCTGGCTGGCACTATATTACTGGGCTCTGACTGGCACAATATTACAGGCATCTAGCTGGCACTATTTAACTGGGCATCTGGCTGGCAATACATTACTGGTCTCTGGCTGGCACTATATTACTGGGCTCTGGCTGGCACAATATTACAGGCATCTGGCTGGCACTATATTACTGGGCTCTGGCTGGCACTATATTACTGGGCATCTGGCTGGCACTATATTACTGGGCTCTGACTTTCACTATATTACTGGGCATCTGGCTGGCAATATATTACTGGGCATCTGGCTGGCACTATATTACTGGACATCTGGCTGGCACTATATTACTGGGCTCTGGCTAGCACAATATTACTGGGCATCTGGCTGGCACTATATTACTGGGCTCTGGATGGCACAAAATTACAGGCATCTGGCTGGCAGTATATTACTGGGCTCTGGCTGGCACTATATTACTGGGAATCTGGCTGGCAATATATTACTGGGCATCTGGCTGGCACTATATTACTGGGCTCTGGCTAGCACTATATTACTGGGCTCTGGCTGGCACTATATTACTGGGCTCTGGCTGGCACAATATTACAGGCATCTGACTGGCACAATATTACTGGGCATATGGCTGGCACTATATTACTGGGCTCTGGCTGGCACAAAATTACAGGCATCTGACTGGCACTATATTACTGGGAATCTGGCTGGCAATATATTACTGGGCATCTGGCTGGCACTATATTACTGGGCATCTGGCTGGCACTATATTACTGGGCTCTGGCTAGCACTATATTACTGGGCTCTGGCTGGCACTATATTACTGGGCTCTGGCTGGCACAATATTACAGGAATCTGACTGGCACAATATTACTGGGCATCTGGCTGGCACTATATTACTGGGCTCTGGCTGGAACAATATTACAGGCATCTGACTGGCACAATATTACTGGGCATATGGCTGGCACTATATTACTGGGCTCTGGCTGGCACAATATTACAGGCATCTGGCTGGCACTATATAACTGGGCATCTGGCAGGCACTATATTACTGGGCTCTGGCAGACACTATATTACTGGGCTCTGGCTGGCACAATATTACAGGCATCTGACTGGCACAATATTACTGGGCATCTGGCTGGCACTATATTACTGGGCTCTGGCTGGCACAATATTACAGGCATCTGGCTGGCACTATATAACTGGGCATCTGGCTGGCACTATATTACTGGGCTCTGGCAGTCACTATATTACTGGGCTCTGGCTGGCACAATATTACAGGCATCTGGCTGGCACTATATTACTGGGCTCTGGCTGGCACTATATTACTGGGCTCTGGCTGGCACTATATTACTGGGCATCTGGCTGGCTCTATATTACTGGGCTCTGACTTTCACTATATTACTGGGCATCTGGCTGGCACTATATTACTGGGCTCTGACTGGCACTATATTACTGGGCTCTGACTGGCACTATATTACTGGGCATCTGACTGGCACAATATTACTGGGCATCTGGCTGGCACTATATTACTGGGCTCTGGCTGGAACAATATTACAGGCATCTGACTGGCACAATATTACTGGGCATATGGCTGGCACTATATTACTGGGCTTTGGCTGGCACAAAATTACAGGCATCTGACTGGCACTATATTACTGGGAATCTGGCTGGCAATATATTACTGGGCATCTGGCTGGCACTATATTACTGGGCATCTGGCTGGAACTATATTACTGGGCTCTGGCTAGCACTACATTACTGGGCTCTGGCTGGCACTATATTACTGGGCTCTGGCTTGCACTATATTACTGGGCTCTGGTTGGCACTATATTACTGGGCTCTGGCTGGCACAATATTACAGGCATCTGACTGGCACAATATTACTGGGCATCTGGCTGGCACTATATTACTGGGCTCTGGCTGGCACAAAATTACAGGCATCTGACTGGCACTATATTACTGGGCATCTGGCTGGCACTATATTACTGGGCATCTGGCTGGCACTATATTACTGGGAATCTGGCTGGCACTATATTACTGGGCATCTGGCTGGCACTATATTACTGGGAATCTGGCTGGCACTATATTACTGGGCTCTGGCTGGCACTATATTACTGGGCTCTGGCTTGCACTATATTACTGGGCTCTGGTTGGCACTATATTACTGGGCTCTGGCTGGCACAATATTACAGGCATCTGACTGGCACAATATTACTGGGCATCTGGCAGGCACTATATTACTGGGCTCTGGCTGGCACAAAATTACAGGCATCTGACTGGCACTATATTACTGGGCATCTGGCTGGCACTATATTACTGGGCTCTGGCTGGCACAAAATTACAGGCATCTGGCTGGCAGTATATTACTGGGTTTTGGCTGGCACTATATTACTGGGCTTTGGCTGGCACAAAATTACAGGCATCTGACTGGCACTATATTACTGGGCATCTGGCTGGCAATATATTACTGGGCATCTGGCTGGCACTATATTACTGGGCATCTGGCTGGCACTATATTACTGGGCTCTGGCTAGCACAATATTACTGGGCATCTGGCTGGCACTATATTACTGGGCTCTGGCTGGCACAAAATTACAGGCATCTGGCTGGCAGTATATTACTGGGCTCTGGCTGGCACTATATTACTGGGCTTTGGCTGGCACAAAATTACAGGCATCTGACTGGCACTATATTACTGGGCATCTGGCTGGCACTATATTACTGGGCATCTGGCTGGCACTATATTACTGGGCTCTGGCTAGCACTATATTACTGGGCTCTGGCTGGCACTATATTACTGGGCTCTGGCTGGCACAATATTACAGGCATCTGACTGGCACAATATTACTGGGCATCTGGCTGGAACTATATTACTGGGCTCTGGCTGGAACAATATTACAGGCATCTGACTGGCACAATATTACTGGGCATATGGCTGGCACTATATTACTGGGCTCTGGCTGGCACAATATTACAGGCATCTGGCTGGCACTATATAACTGGGCATCTGGCTGGCACTATATTACTGGGCTCTGGCAGACACTATATTACTGGGCTCTGGCTGGCACAATATTACAGGCATCTGACTGGCACAATATTACTGGGCATCTGGCTGGCACTATATTACTGGGCTCTGACTGGCACAATATTACAGGCATCTAGCTGGCACTATTTAACTGGGCATCTGGCTGGCAATACATTACTGGTCTCTGGCTGGCACTATATTACTGGGCTCTGGCTGGCACAATATTACAGGCATCTGGCTGGCACTATATTACTGGGCTCTGGCTGGCACTATATTACTGGGCATCTGGCTGGCACTATATTACTGGGCTCTGACTTTCACTATATTACTGGGCATCTGGCTGGCAATATATTACTGGGCATCTGGCTGGCACTATATTACTGGACATCTGGCTGGCACTATATTACTGGGCTCTGGCTAGCACAATATTACTGGGCATCTGGCTGGCACTATATTACTGGGCTCTGGCTGGCACAAAATTACAGGCATCTGGCTGGCAGTATATTACTGGGCTCTGGCTGGCACTATATTACTGGGAATCTGGCTGGCAATATATTACTGGGCATCTGGCTGGCACTATATTACTGGGCTCTGGCTAGCACTATATTACTGGGCTCTGGCTGGCACTATATTACTGGGCTCTGGCTGGCACAATATTACAGGCATCTGACTGGCACAATATTACTGGGCATATGGCTGGCACTATATTACTGGGCTCTGGCTGGCACAAAATTACTGGCATCTGACTGGCACTATATTACTGGGAATCTGGCTGGCAATATATTACTGGGCATCTGGCTGGCACTATATTACTGGGCATCTGGCTGGCACTATATTACTGGGCTCTGGCTGGCACAATATTACTGGGCTCTGGCTGGCACAATATTACAGGAATCTGACTGGCACAATATTACTGGGCATCTGGCTGGCACTATATTACTGGGCTCTGGCTGGAACAATATTACAGGCATCTGACTGGCACAATATTACTGGGCATATGGCTGGCACTATATTACTGGGCTCTGGCTGGCACAATATTACAGGCATCTGGCTGGCACTATATAACTGGGCATCTGGCAGGCACTATATTACTGGGCTCTGGCAGACACTATATTACTGGGCTCTGGCTGGCACAATATTACAGGCATCTGACTGGCACAATATTACTGGGCATCTGGCTGGCACTATATTACTGGGCTCTGGCTGGCACAATATTACAGGCATCTGGCTGGCACTATATAACTGGGCATCTGGCTGGCACTATATTACTGGGCTCTGGCAGTCACTATATTACTGGGCTCTGGCTGGCACAATATTACAGGCATCTGGCTGGCACTATATTACTGGGCTCTGGCTGGCACTATATTACTGGGCTCTGGCTGGCACTATATTACTGGGCATCTGGCTGGCTCTATATTACTGGGCTCTGACTTTCACTATATTACTGGGCATCTGGCTGGCACTATATTACTGGGCTCTGACTGGCACTATATTACTGGGCTCTGACTGGCACTATATTACTGGGCATCTGACTGGCACAATATTACTGGGCATCTGGCTGGCACTATATTACTGGGCTCTGGCTGGAACAATATTACAGGCATCTGACTGGCACAATATTACTGGGCATATGGCTGGCACTATATTACTGGGCTTTGGCTGGCACAAAATTACAGGCATCTGACTGGCACTATATTACTGGGAATCTGGCTGGCAATATATTACTGGGCATCTGGCTGGCACTATATTACTGGGCATCTGGCTGGAACTATATTACTGGGCTCTGGCTAGCACTACATTACTGGGCTCTGGCTGGCACTATATTACTGGGCTCTGGCTTGCACTATATTACTGGGCTCTGGTTGGCACTATATTACTGGGCTCTGGCTGGCACAATATTACAGGCATCTGACTGGCACAATATTACTGGGCATCTGGCTGGCACTATATTACTGGGCTCTGGCTGGCACAAAATTACAGGCATCTGACTGGCACTATATTACTGGGCATCTGGCTGGCACTATATTACTGGGCATCTGGCTGGCACTATATTACTGGGAATCTGGCTTACACTATATTACTGGGCTCTGGCTGGCACTATATTACTGGGCTCTGGCTTGCACTATATTACTGGGCTCTGGTTGGCACTATATTACTGGGCTCTGGCTGGCACAATATTACAGGCATCTGACTGGCACAATATTACTGGGCATCTGGCTGGCACTATATTACTGGGCTCTGGCTGGCACAAAATTACAGGCATCTGACTGGCACTATATTACTGGGCATCTGGCTGGCACTATATTACTGGGCTCTGGCTGGCACAAAATTACAGGCATCTGGCTGGCAGTATATTACTGGGTTTTGGCTGGCACTATATTACTGGGCTTTGGCTGGCACAAAATTACAGGCATCTGACTGGCACTATATTACTGGGCATCTGGCTGGCAATATATTACTGGGCATCTGGCTGGCACTATATTACTGGGCATCTGGCTGGCACTATATTACTGGGCTCTGGCTAGCACAATATTACTGGGCATCTGGCTGGCACTATATTACTGGGCTCTGGCTGGCACAAAATTACAGGCATCTGGCTGGCAGTATATTACTGGGCTCTGGCTGGCACTATATTACTGGGCTTTGGCTGGTACAAAATTACAGGCATCTGACTGGCACTATATTACTGGGCATCTGGCTGGCACTATATTACTGGGCATCTGGCTGGCACTATATTACTGGGCTCTGGCTAGCACTATATTACTGGGCTCTGGCTGGCACTATATTACTGGGCTCTGGCTGGCACAATATTACAGGCATCTGACTGGCACAATATTACTGGGCATCTGGCTGGAACTATATTACTGGGCTCTGGCTGGAACAATATTACAGGCATCTGACTGGCACAATATTACTGGGCATATGGCTGGCACTATATTACTGGGCTCTGGCTGGCACAATATTACAGGCATCTGGCTGGCACTATATAACTGGGCATCTGGCTGGCACTATATTACTGGGCTCTGGCAGACACTATATTACTGGGCTCTGGCAGGCACAATATTACAGGCATCTGACTGGCACAATATTACTGGGCATCTGGCTGGCACTATATTACTGGGCTCTGACTGGCACAATATTACAGGCATCTAGCTGGCACTATTTAACTGGGCATCTGGCTGGCAATACATTACTGGTCTCTGGCTGGCACTATATTACTGGGCTCTGGCTGGCACAATATTACAGGCATCTGGCTGGCACTATATTACTGGGCTCTGGCTGGCACTATATTACTGGGCATCTGGCTGGCACTATATTACTGGGCTCTGACTTTCACTATATTACTGGGCATCTGGCTGGCAATATATTACTGGGCATCTGGCTGGCACTATATTACTGGACATCTGGCTGGCACTATATTACTGGGCTCTGGCTAGCACAATATTACTGGGCATCTGGCTGGCACTATATTACTGGGCTCTGGCTGGCACAAAATTACAGGCATCTGGCTGGCAGTATATTACTGGGCTCTGGCTGGCACTATATTACTGGGCTTTGGCTGGCACAAAATTACAGGCATCTGACTGGCACTATATTACTGGGAATCTGGCTGGCAATATATTACTGGGCATCTGGCTGGCACTATATTACTGGGCTCTGGCTAGCACTATATTACTGGGCTCTGGATGGCACTATATTACTGGGCTCTGGCTGGCACAATATTACAGGCATCTGACTGGCACAATATTACTGGGCATATGGCTGGCACTATATTACTGGGCTCTGGCTGGCACAAAATTACAGGCATCTGACTGGCACTATATTACTGGGAATCTGGCTGGCAATATATTACTGGGCATCTGGCTGGCACTATATTACTGGGCATCTGGCTGGCACTATATTACTGGGCTCTGGCTAGCACTATATTACTGGGCTCTGGCTGGCACTATATTACTGGGCTCTGGCTGGCACAATATTACAGGAATCTGACTGGCACAATATTACTGGGCATCTGGCTGGCACTATATTACTGGGCTCTGGCTGGAACAATATTACAGGCATCTGACTGGCACAATATTACTGGGCATATGGCTGGCACTATATTACTGGGCTCTGGCTGGCACAATATTACAGGCATCTGGCTGGCACTATATAACTGGGCATCTGGCAGGCACTATATTACTGGGCTCTGGCAGACACTATATTACTGGGCTCTGGCTGGCACAATATTACAGGCATCTGACTGGCACAATATTACTGGGCATCTGGCTGGCACTATATTACTGGGCTCTGGCTGGCACAATATTACAGGCATCTGGCTGGCACTATATAACTGGGCATCTGGCTGGCACTATATTACTGGGCTCTGGCAGTCACTATATTACTGGGCTCTGGCTGGCACAATATTACAGGCATCTGGCTGGCACTATATTACTGGGCTCTGGCTGGCACTATATTACTGGGCTCTGGCTGGCACTATATTACTGGGCATCTGGCTGGCTCTATATTACTGGGCTCTGACTTTCACTATATTACTGGGCATCTGGCTGGCACTATATTACTGGGCTCTGACTGGCACTATATTACTGGGCTCTGACTGGCACTATATTACTGGGCATCTGACTGGCACAATATTACTGGGCATCTGGCTGGCACTATATTACTGGGCTCTGGCTGGAACAATATTACAGGCATCTGACTGGCACAATATTACTGGGCATATGGCTGGCACTATATTACTGGGCTCTGGCTGGCACAATATTACAGGCATCTGGCTGGCACTATATAACTGGGCATCTGGCAGGCACTATATTACTGGGCTCTGGCAGACACTATATTACTGGGCTCTGGCTGGCACAATATTACAGGCATCTGACTGGCACAATATTACTGGGCATCTGGCTGGCACTATATTACTGGGCTCTGGCTGGCACAATATTACAGGCATCTGGCTGGCACTATATAACTGGGCATCTGGCTGGCACTATATTACTGGGCTCTGGCAGTCACTATATTACTGGGCTCTGGCTGGCACAATATTACAGGCATCTGGCTGGCACTATATTACTGGGCTCTGGCTGGCACTATATTACTGGGCTCTGGCTGGCACTATATTACTGGGCATCTGGCTGGCTCTATATTACTGGGCTCTGACTTTCACTATATTACTGGGCATCTGGCTGGCACTATATTACTGGGCTCTGACTGGCACTATATTACTGGGCTCTGACTGGCACTATATTACTGGGCATCTGACTGGCACAATATTACTGGGCATCTGGCTGGCACTATATTACTGGGCTCTGGCTGGAACAATATTACAGGCATCTGACTGGCACAATATTACTGGGCATATGGCTGGCACTATATTACTGGGCTTTGGCTGGCACAAAATTACAGGCATCTGACTGGCACTATATTACTGGGAATCTGGCTGGCAATATATTACTGGGCATCTGGCTGGCACTATATTACTGGGCATCTGGCTGGAACTATATTACTGGGCTCTGGCTAGCACTACATTACTGGGCTCTGGCTGGCATTATATTACTGGGCTCTGGCTGGCACAATATTACAGGCATCTGACTGGCACAATATTACTGGGCATCTGGCTGGCACTATATTACTGGGCTCTGGCTGGAACAATATTACAGGCATCTGACTGGCACAATATTACTGGGCATATGGCTGGCACTATATTACTGGGCTCTGGCTGGCACAATATTACAGGCATCTGGCTGGCACTATATAACTGGGCATCTGGCTGGCACTATATTACTGGGCTCTGGCAGTCACTATATTACTGGGCTCTGGCTGGCACAATATTACAGGCATCTGGCTGGCACTATATTACTGGGCTCTGGCTGGCACTATATTACTGGGCATCTGGCTGGCTCTATATTACTGGGCTCTGACTTTCACTATATTACTGGGCATCTGGCTGGCACTATATTACTGGGCTCTGACTGGCACTATATTACTGGGCTCTGACTGGCACTATATTACTGGGCATCTGGCTGGCACTATATTACTGGGCATCTGACTGGCACTATATTACTGGGCATCTGGCTGGCACTATATTACTGGGCTCTGGCTGGCACTATATTACTGGGAATCTGGCTGGCACTATATTACTGGGCTCTGGCTGGCACAATATTACTGGGCATCTGACTGGTACAATATTACTGGGCATCTGGATGGCACTATATTACTGGGCTCTGGTGGGCACTATATAACTGGGCTCTGGCTGGCATAATATTCCTGGGCTCTGAGTGGCACTATATTACTGGGCTCTGGCTGGCACTATATTACTGGGCATCTGGCTGGCCCTATATTACTGGGCTCTGACTGGCATAATATTCCTGGGCTCTGACTGGCACACTATTCCTGGTATCTGTCTGGCATAATATTCCTGGGCTCTGACTGGCACACTATTCCTGGACTCTGACTGGCATAATATTACTGGGCTCTGACTGGCATAATATTACTGGGCTCTGACTGGCATAATATTACTGGTATCTGACTGGCACTATTCCTGGTATCTGACTGGCACTATATTACTGGTGTCTGACTGGCACTATTCCTGGTATCTGACTGGCACTATATTACTGGTGTCTGACTGGCACAATATTCCTGGGCTCTTACTGGCACAAAATTACTGGACTCTGACTGGCACAATATTACTGGGTTCTGACGGGCACACTATTACTGGGCTCTGACTGGCACTATATTCCTGGTATCTGACTGGCACAAAATTACTGGGCTTTGAGTGGCACAATATTTTTGGGCTCTGACTGGCACAATATAACTGGTATCTGACTGGCACAATATTCCAGGGCTCTGAGTGGGACAATACTATTGGGCTCTGAATGGCACAATATTCCTGGTATCTGACTGGCACACTATTACTGGGCTCTGAGTGGCACAATATTACTGGGCTCTGAGTGGGACAATACTACTGGGATCTGAATGGCACAATATTACTGGTATCTATAATTGTAAGATTGTCACCTCGTGGGGCTCCTGTGTGTTGCATAATTAATGGCGGTTTCATGTGTGCATAATTATGGAGCACTTGTGTGTGGCATATTTATTGGGCCCCATGTGTGGCATAATTAAGGGACTCTTTTGTGTGGCGTAATTAAGGGACTCTTTTGTGTGGCATAATTATGGGGCACCTGTGTGTGTGTGGCATAATTATGGGGCACCTGTGTGTGTGGCATAATTAATTGGGCAGAGGTGAGGCATAAATAGTGGGGCTCTGGTGTGGCATCATTTATGGGGCTCTGGTGTGGCATAATTTATGGGGCTCTGGTGTGGCATAATTTATGGGGCTCTGGTGCTGCATAAGTTATGGGGCCCTGGTGTAGCATAAGTTATGGGGCTCCTGTGTGTGGCATAGTTATGGGCTCCTGTGTGTGGCATAGTTAATAGGCCATCTAACTGGCATTACTAAGGAATCTGTTTGGCATTGTATGGAGAAAATCCAGGGGGGTGACACCATGAGTTTCCGCACCGGGTGACACCAACCCTAGTGACGCCCCTGCTGCTGAGGCAGTGACCATATGCGCTGCTTAGGCAGTGACCATATGCGCTGACCTATGATTAAGCGTGGAATAGGCGAAACGCGTTAGGTGGGGTCTGCTGACCACCCTTTCCTTTGTCTGCACTGTTTGGTTGGACTGATTTTTATTTGCAATAAAGCACAACACTTTTTTCAAACATCGGTTTGTTTTGGAGTATGATTTGCACACCAAATTTTGTTTCCAGTGATATATGGCAAGCAAGGGGTTAATAGCTCTTAAAAAAAAAAAAAAAAAACACCTAAAAAATGCCCAGACAGCAAAAAATGTGCTGCTATGGAAGATCACTGCGTACACAGCAATCAATGGCAGGAAAGGGTTTAAACGCTGAAAACGGCTTTTATAAAAGCCCTTGGGTCTCAATTTTTAAAAAAATATATTATAATTACAAACTTACATTATACAGCTCTGTCTGTCTCCCACACTAAAACTCAAGTGAGGAGAGAGAGGCAGATCTACACGGGTCGGATCAATATTTACAACAAATATTGATCTGATCAGGCGAATTGTGATGCTCATGTTTGCAATCACCAAACCGCCTTTGCCACTGATCAGCTGTTAGTGATTGATATACATGCGATCAGACAGCTAAAAAAAAATTGACGTTAAACGTAACCCCTAACGGGTACAATTAACCCAAAGCGGGTGTTATTAAAAATGTAAAAAAATATATAAAAAATGCTTCTGCAGCAAGATTGCTGCATTTGCGCCAGATTGCTGCATTTGCGCCAGATCGCTGCTTAGGCAGTGATCTACAGCAAGTAATGGGTTAATAGCTCTTAAAAGAGCCTTTGTCATACTGTAATGAATTACAGTGAAAAAAATTAACCCCTAAAAAATGCACAGACAGCAAAACATGTGCTGCTGTGTATGATCACTGCGTACACAGCGATCAATGGCAGGGAAGGGGTTAAACACTTGAAATGGCTTTTATAAAAGCCCTTGGTGTGTAAAATTGTATTAAATATTTAATTTCATTTCATTTTTTTACATGATCTGATCTGCCTCTCTCCCTTACTAAAACTAGTAAGGAGAGGGAGGCAGATCAATACTTGTCAAAGGCAATATTTACAAATATTGCCTTTGACTGTATGATAAGTGCTCATCAGAGCACTTATCATACATGCCTGCACACAGATCACACAGATCTGCTGTGCAGGCATCGATTGGCTCCCCCTAGAGCAACGGAAGTGAAATACATTCACTTCCAATGCTCCTTCCAGTGCAAGGGAAGCGCTGCCTGTACAGGCAGCGTTCCCTTCTACTGAGCCGATGGTGGTCGCTCAGGAGAGCGACCACCATCGGTTCTGGGGGGAGCCGAAGGTGTTGCTAAGTGCCTCGCTAGCGAGGCACTTTAGCAACACCGGAGATGCTTAGGAAGCGAATGATCGTCACTCCGGGAAGTGATCGTAGCGCGCCCCTGCACTTTTTTTTTCATTTTGCACAATGCCTCTACATAGAGGCATTGTAGCAACACTGATAGAGTAAAGAAAAACGTGGGATAACATAATTTTTGCCCACACTGGGGTACTCACAGTTGCAGGTTTTTTGTTTTTTTTTTGGGGGGGGGGGGGGCGTTTATGTTGGTTTTTAATCTGTGTTTTAATGGACTAGCCGGAGTTTGGATCTAGGCATGTAGGAAAAAGCAGCTTATTCTTAGGTCTCGTTCTCCATGCGTTCGCTCTTTATCAATGGCTTCTGTAGCGTTGCAAATTCGATGTTCCCCATTATTTGTGTAGCATCTGTAGCATCTCATAAAGTCCTCGCAATTTCAGCAAGATTTATTCGATGAGTCGCCACAGGACGAGTACCATTGCTCGTTGATTCCCCCAGGGAGAGATGTCAGCATAACTCTTGATCCACCCGCTCAGACGCGCCCTTGGAACGCTGTGCGTTGTTATGTCATCACCGCCATTTTAATAATTTTTTTATTCTCTACAATCACAATATAAATGATATTGAAGTGACAGAGTCCATTTAAAAAAAAATAAACCAGTGGAAAAAGTATTACATATGTGTTTGTGTTAAATGCACACTCTAGTTACATGTTATATAAGCGGTACTGTCCCTTTAAGTATATAGTTTGTTTTTTGTTTCACATTTTTCTGTTAACTTATAGAAAATAAAACTAAAGAAGTATTTTAACAATAATTTAGAGATGTTGGTTGATTTCTTTGTTTTGTACCTGCACTCAATACGTACTTTTTTCATGAGGACTTTTTATGTGTAACAAGCCTTAAGATTTGAAGGACTTGGAGCACAATGAATGGTGTAAATATTCCACCGAGACACATATTTGCATCCGACTGTAGAGAAGTTGATGACTATGTTTAGTGAATACGACAGATAATAAAAAATGAAATCAGCCATTGGCTAAAAATGTATGAGCTTGTTAAGAAGGAGGCTCTTTAGTTTAACAAAAAGTGTTTTCTTATTGCCGAGGTGCTTCCCACATTATAAATGAAGCTTTTCAAACAGATAGAAAACCATTGAATTTAATGAAGTAGAAAAAAAACATGTTTGACATCCTTTTACTTGAGAAAAATGAGTCAATTGTTCTTAGTTGTGACTCGCAAAATTGATGTCATTTGCATATATATTTGGAATAGAATAATTGAAGACCAAGTGTTTGTCTTTTGGCAAATGCTTATATTAGGGTGAATCATCTACAAACTAGCAATTACATTAGGGATTTTGTTTGTACTTAAAACCCACTAGAGGTATAGATGCTGGAAGACATGTCATGTTTACAAAAATAGAGCAAGCGGATTGTAAACAATGTGCACGCTCTGGATATAAATTCCTGCTAGCGGAGTAAATAGGTCCAAATCATTCTGTATCGTTTTCACACTCCAGATGTCTATGTAACAATGCACAGCTGCTTTTTAATTTTATTTAAATGAAACGTGAAGTTGTACTACAAATACAAAGCTACTCTGATTAACAACTGTTTTCCCATGAGAATAAAAATAATCTGAATGGCTTTAATTCGTTATTAATCTCTTATTTATACAATGTAAAGACACTGAATCAACATTGTATTATTCTAAACAAATATAAAGAATTAGCATCATTTCCATATTTTAATTATTAACTTTAGTAGATATAATATAAATATTGACTTTTTTGAAGGATGACATAGTAGACTTAATACTTTTAGGGCATTGTATGTGATTTAGTAGAAGGGACGTCTTATGGTAGCTTGCTTAAGTGCTTTCTGATTTAGTGTCCATGTTCCTTGTTCACTTTCCCTGTCTGGACAGTATTGGTTGGTCTTGAACGTATGGTTGTTTTGTAATGTTTTTTTTTTTTTTTTTAAATGTAGTTGCTACTGAAACCTAATATAAAAACTGAATATACTGCATCAGAATTTTAGAACTTTTATTTTCCTTGCTGTATTACTGCAGGAATCTGCATAGGCCAAAATAAATGACTAAGAGTACCTGTAGAAACTTTGTTTGAGTAGGGCTGTTTCAAGCCAACACTTTTGAAATGAATCATAAGGCAGATGATATTCTTAGAAACATTAATAATTAATACCTGATAACAGATTGTATTTTGTTGCCAAGGCTTGAAATATTCCTGCTAAAATAATGGAGCCCTTTATTCACGAAAGAGAACATTGTAGGGAATTGAGAAGGGAATTTCAAACTTAAGGCCAAGTGAAGAAAATTCTCCCATTTAGCTGAATAAAGTAGTAGAACAGGAACATGCAATCTATGTTTCAGGTTTAAAGTTTCGTTGCAAGAACACTTGTGAGATTGGCATTTTTCTTATTTACCAAAACTTTTTAGAGATCTCACATATGTATTGAAATAATTAAACTTATTTGTTTGTGCCACACTGCTCTAAGCTGATCATTCTCTCTGCAAATGAAAATGACTCACAGGAATCCAATAAAATAAATGAAGAAAAGGTCACACTCAAGATTATTTTGATGAAGTGTTTATTATGTGCACATCTCAAAAGATTATTGAGGAGATAAAATCAAAGGCATAGAAAATGATGAATGTTCCTATACTTCTATATGTAAAATAATTGCTTTATTTCTGACAGTCTGCCAGGAAGTTAAGAAAAGCATCTTCTCACAGTTATATCTCTATATGACAATAAACATTGAAATTATCTACATTTTGGCATAGATAATGCGGAAAGCATATACAATTAATATGCTACACCTCAAAGCCTATTTTCATTGAAATCAAATAATTCAAAGAAGATTAAAGAATCAGCAATCTTGGTGACTTCCAGGCTATTTCATCTTTTCACTTACACTAAGTACAGTTTGTCTCTTGAAACATGGTCCACTAATTAAGATTCTTAAAGGGACAGTCTAGTCTCCAAACTCACTTTGGTGCAAGTTGAAGACTACTGCTTGTAAAATGCACAGGTTTGGTTTCCAGTGTGATTTGATGTAAAATTCTATATATTTTACTCAAGTCCTCCCCCAGTGATTACTCTGCATGTATACTACAAGTACTACAGCACTGATTAAATAGACACCGAGCACATAAAGTTTTGTTTCATTTGGTCACTTCCTGTGCTTCTGAAATAGAATACATTGTGCGGAATATAATAAGCTTGCTCTTGTACATAGTAATAGCTCTAACAGTAGAACACATTGTCAGATGACAGTGCTAGAGAGAAAGGAAATTCCATGCATTTGGATGAAATTATTGGCATTGGTTCCTGCAGCAAAAAAAATACATAAATAAAGAAATCGACTTTTACTCAGCTAGAGTGGGCAGTCTTGGCTTCTTGCAAACTGCTGTAATTTCACAAACTCATCTAACTATGTTTTTATACATTAATTAATGCACAGTTAATATATTAATGTCATTAATACATGAATATGCATTAATATGTGGAAGATTCATTTTGTGCACCAGACAGTTCCTTTAAAGTTCTCCCATTCTCTAAGTTGGATCTAAGTGTCATCTGTTTTACTTAAAAAAACCTCTAACTGAATTCAGAATGTTTAGAAACCTTTAAAGGGACACTCCCAACAAAAAATGAAAATATTTTTTTATTTTGTATTGTTGATTTCACATAAGTATTTTGTTTCTGTTATGTGACTGTATTTAACCCCTTCACGACAATGGACGTGTAAGGCACGTCATGCCGGAAACTCCGTTCCTGACAATGGACGTGCCTGCGGTAAAACAATCGGTTTTCGCAATCAACGATCGCGAAAACCACTTTAACGTAGCTGGTCTATTGCCTCGATGTTGAGGCAATAGCCAACACTGATATTTCCTCTCTGGGGCACCCACGATTGCCCCACAGACCGATCGTGGGCACCATATTGACGGAGCAGCATGCTCTGTCAATATGGCTATGCCCTCTTGTGGTCAGAGCTTCGGAAGTGAAAGAAAATTCACTTTAGTCACTCTGAATATGTTGCTTGACTTCCCTAAGAGACAGCAAGCAACATTGCAATGTTAAAAAAAAAGAAAAAAGATTTAATTAGCTTAAAACAGGTATTATGGTTACATTAGCCTATAGGGTTAAAATTAAAATATATTAAGGGCTAGCATAAGGGTTAGAGTTGAGGTTAAATTTAGTGTTAGGGTTAAATTTAGGGTTTGGGTTGGGGTCAAAAGGTCAATATAGGAAAAAACAAAAAACACTATTTTTGGTTTTTGCCCCATAACTTACAAACAAACAAAAAAATACAGAAAAATATGGAAACATGCATATTTCTGAACATGGGACAACATTTAGAAACTATTTATATGGGGTCTTTTTTTAATGATTGTATTTGTGTAAATTATATTTTAGGTCAAAGTTAGAAAAAGTGTTTTTTTAAACAATTTCATCATATTTGTAGTAAATTATAAGATATGATGAACATAATGGTATCTAATGAAAGCCCTTCTTATAATAATAAAAATAACATATAATTTGTGTGGGTACAGTATATGAGAGAGAAGAAAATTATAGCTAAACATAAACACCCCAGAAATGTCAAACAGCCATTGTCACCAAGGAAAAGTCAAGGTAAAAATGCCTTGTCACTAAGGGGTTAATAAAATATGTAACTAAACAAATTTGACTTGGCACCACCATTTTGTGAAATATAGTGTTGTTGGGTGCCATATCCTAGTGACTTTACAGCACAAAATTCTCACTTTGTGGCTGGGTACATACTACACAGAACACAGTCTATATGTCAGAATTCTGATCATAGACTTGCATTGAATGGGAGGGTAATGTAACTATTACATCACAAGGGGCAGAGTTTTGAGTTATCATGATTAAATCAATCTCTTCTCTTTGTGTTGGAAGGCAGATAAAACAAAGTTGTACCCAGCCACCTAGTCCTGCCCACTATGATACACAAGAGACAGTAAGAGGGCTGGGGAATATCTTATGACATCATCATGCAGGCGTTGGAAACAGTTGTAAAGTGAGGCTGCCTGGAAGATTTTGGAATATGTTGCATCATGGGAAATATTCCCCAAATTTGAGCCAGGACATAAACACCTAATTTTATTATTCCTTTTATATACAATTAATTCAAATCAAAACAGTGGCATATGATTTATTTATGTGTTTGTTTTAAATGACCAGGTTTTCTAGTTACATCTTATGTAAGAGGTAATGTTCTTTTAAGTATACAAATAAATCTCTTGTACTATTTTATTAGTCTTGTCATCCCTAAATTATAATATGTATTCTCTGTCTAAAATGTAGAATTGTTTAATAGGCATGAGATTACTGTAGATAAGTGGGGAAGTAACAGAATATTTTCATGTGGTGAACAGCAATACTCAGGCATTAATAGCCGAACTGGAAAACATCTCTACCTCTTTTAACTGTCCAACTCATCTAGTAATGCCTGATTTTCTGAAATTCTCTTTGCAATGATATTTCAGTGTAACAAAGTTCACATTTAATTGGATGGGAATCTGCTATTTGTATCTTTCTACCTGTCCTGAGAAATAAGAAACATTTTGCACAAGTGGACTGGCTTTGTGGAGTACTTTTAAACAAAAATGAATAGGACTAATAATACAAACATGGGAACATTTTGGAGACTTTTGCATCATAGAACTAACTCGAATCTGATATATAAGCACCCTGTCATGAGCACACTGCATCTCCCTGACAAAGTGAGCGTATGCGAATGAGTATCTGGTAATTTTGGTCTTCTGAGGCTTCTGTATCACCAGTAGTCCAGAAATTCTACGTCACTTCAGCCATCGGATTCTACACCAACGCAGGCAGCTGTCGACATAGTTTTCTTTTTCATCAACTATCGGATTCTTTTAACATCTACTCTGGACAATAGTTGTACCCAGGATTTTAATTGTAATGAGCTGTCATGTTATTCTACCTCCTGTAAGTAGCATTTAGGGCGTGGGTGTATTAAAATTACTGTTTATATTAAATACTGCACCAGAATTTTCCAGGTTGCACTGTCTTCTTCTCTTTTCAGCTACTATTCCAGACATTGGAGGACTTTGGGTCCCTCCACTTGCATAGCAGCATCCGAACGTTGTGCCAGTCCTCAGGTCTTTTTATCTTTAAAAACATCTCTTGGACCTATAACAGCTTTTTTTTATTAGGGTGTCTGGTATCACTTTGTCGTATTTCACTATAAAAACTAAATAATAAACCAATGGTTAAATGTTTGTTTAAAAAGCAAATGAATAAAACTCAGAATAGAGCAGCTAGAATAACTAAAAGTTAGTTGTAGACTATATTGCCCATGATGCTGATCTATCCATTTTGTTGAATGAGCATCATGTGAAGACATGTTTACAAAAACAAGGAGTTCCAAAAGGTTTCCTTAGACTACATTTGATGTAATAAACAAATAATATTTACAGATCACTCTCCCTCATATTTCTCCATGCTGCAGAATGAGTAAGAGACCTGGGTTCAAAGTCGCAGCCAATCACTTGACTCACTCAGGAGTACATGGGAGCATCAAAGAGATCAGTATATCATAGGAATATACCTTATGCTTCCCTCATTAACCAGAAAAGAGAGATAGTGCTGTGCAGCAGCTCATACAGGGTCAGATTCTACCCCATGTTTGTACTATAAATATGGTGACATCTACCTGCTATCACTCTGGAAAAAAGAACATTCATGGAATAGGCAGAGTTCAACGTCAAGCAGGTCCAAATAAAGAACTTTATTGTATATCCATTTTGTGAGGGGAGGACACAAGATCTAGCAAACTTTATACATTTCACATTATTAGGAGATTCTTCATCAGAAGGAAACATGTACAAGTGTCATTATTCCTACAGCATAACATATAAATAATTATACTAAAATTAATGAAGATAAAACTCATGGAAACTTAAATAATAGTAGAACATGAAACATTTAATTATTTATATCATCACCCACTTAGAGCTCCAATTTAGTAACTACTGGTTTAACTCACACAGCTGCCACAGTTCCGCAATACCTGCCATTTTCACCATTATCTATTTTTCACTGCCCCACCTGTTCTCCTGCCTCTTCACTCACCTTATGTTTCTCAGGTCCCCTATTCCCTCTAGATTTTAAGCAGGGCCTTTTACCTCATTTTCTAGTCTGGATATCTTTTATTTAATTTTTTTGCTAACTTCATTTTAATGCTCTGTATCAAAGCTCTAGGTAATTTTTGGTGCAATATAAATAAATGGTAATGCAATGTAATATTCTTGTATATGACATCTGTAAATATGAAGTACTTTATCTTTTAAGACAAGGCAGACTTATAACTAGGTTTTATAGAGGTGTTTTGATACTTTCACCCATAGTATATTGTTACCTATGACTGTATAGCTATGTAAAATAATTTGACACTTTTTAAAAATGAATATAATAGTAACAATAACAGACTTCTATTACTATTTTTAAGATAGGCGTACTTGACAACAGCCAACTCTTTGACACTAAAGGATTTGAAAATAGAAATGGAATTCCATGCTCCTTGGTGATATCATGAAACTTATCATGAAGGACCAATAAAAACAGAATTAAAAAGATATTTCTGCATGTGAATGTCTCAACAAAACAATCTGACAGCTACTAGTTCTCAAGGATCGCCAGTATACAAGCGGGACTAAGTGTGTCAAGTACACTCAGGCTGGAAATACAAAGAATAATCTCAAGTTTCATTAAATTATTAAAGCGTTTACCCTTTCACAAGTACAAGGAACTTGTGTTTCTAAACTTTTTTTTACCAGGCAGATTTTGACTTGATACAAATACTTTGTAATCATAGTTTAGCATTGCACATACAGTAATATTTTTCCTCCAGAGATATTGCAATGCTGGCACATTATTTTTGTTCAAATACATTCTTATTCATCAAAGATGAAACATACTTTTCAAGAGAAGATAAAAGTATACTGCCACACTTCAAAAGAAGGACATTTAGCAAACTATTGTTTCTTTTCTTTTCTTTTTTTCTCAGAGAGGAAGAAAGAGAAAAAAAAGCAAGAAAAGAAAAATAGAAAAAAAAAAAAAAAGAGTCCCATAGGTATGTTATAGATTATTAGCAGGGAAGTTTTCCTTCTTGAGAACAGATATTTATGAGGTTACACTAATTGTATCACATATGCTGATATTTTATGCATGAGCAAAGGAATGAATTTCATGAAAAATTCAAAAAGATAATGTCAAACAAAGACTAATGCCGGCATGTGTGCACAGTGCTGCATGAAAGCTCATGCAGATTAAGATATGGAAATCAAATATAGGTTTTTGAGAACACTTTGTATCCCTCTAGGATAGATCATCTACTCTCCATGCTGAAAAACAATTTCTTGGAATATATTTAAAAAAGGCATGTTTTATTATTTCCAGCATGAAACAAAAGGTAGAATAGATAATTTTGCGCAATATTGTACAATTATCTGCTTCTTTTCACACACTTTTTTTTTATTATTGATAGTTAAAATAAAATATGCCCTCATCTGCCACAAGCCAGAATGAGTGTGAATAATGACTAATGTTTTTTTTTATCTTAGGTTAGATTGTAAGTGGTATTTTTATATTATTTAATATGCTGCTGATTTAATTAGAAACTGGAAAGACAAAACATGAAAAAGGCAGATGAGTAAAATAAATGGAGATGAATTGATTCTTATACATAACAACCTTTACTTAATTACGTAGTAGTTGTGTTGTTAAAAAAGTAGCAATTAGTTTATCTGTTAAAACAAATGATTAAATATTTTGCACATTATCTATCTGTACTAGTATCCTTTCTAAACTATGCCACATAAAAATAATCAGGCAGTATCAATGTTTTCCTTAACTTTAGAATTGTGTACTGATCAATGTCTCCTTGTCTTTTAGCTGAATTATAATACACTTATGCGTTAATGTGTTAAACATACAAACATTACACTTGCACCTTGATTGTGTAGATTCAATTAAAATTCAAAGGAGTTAAATACTAAAGATGTTCTGGTATGACCTCACAATTCTGGTATGAAAGGATGTAAGGACCCTATGCTCATTTGGAAGGTATAGATCATCGACATCATAAGCTCTTTAGAGACCTGTTCAATTATTGCAGCATCAGGGGCTCCTCTAATGCTCACAACCGGCCTTCCCCCTAAATACAAATCATGTCCCCTTCCTGGGGACAGCAATTTCCCGCTGGCCTCATTACAAAAAAAAACAAAAAACAGGCCCCATGCGACTGCGGGCAGCACCAGTATGATGACTGTGGCCCCAACTATAATAAATGGATAGCCCCTGGGGCCACAGAATGCCACAATGCCTGTGGCCCCTTTAATAAAATAATAGCCACCCACAGGACTTTGGGGTTGCTCTTCCCCAAAGCTCCATTTATGTTAAAAATAATATGGCCTCCCATGGGGCATTGGGGTTGCTAAACTCAAAGCTCGTTTAAATAAAATCTGCCAAGGTAGGTGTGAATGATCTTAAATTATCCCCAAAAACCTGTTAAAAACACCCTACCCTTTGAGTGCCAGGATAGGCAGTTAAATCTCTGTCCATTCCCCTGGCCACAAATGACGATCCAGGAGCAAACTGCGATACTCTGGCCCAAGGAGAGGGGCCATCCAAAAAGAAAAATGAAAAGAAAAATAATCCACCTATCACTAAAAAAAAAAAAACAATAAAAAAACCACCAGTTTTGGAGGGCTGATATTTCAAAGGAATGTAGGAGGCGCCCTATCCCAGAGTATTATTGGCTGGTCTTCAAATCCCACATGACTGGGACAGGGAACCAATCAGAAGGCTGGTTTTCAATGCCTCCTACTTTATTTTGAAATTCCAGCCCTCCTGGGTCATTTGCATCCTGCTCTCCAGTAAGTCAGGCTGCTTAGAGCTAGCTGCGTACTGGGTTATTATTATTATTATTTATCAAGTTTACCTGGTGGGCAAGAACTATTTTACTGCTCTATTTGTCATTTTTTTTATTCAATGATAAATGAATTGTATGAAGATTGAATACCCATCTGGGTTATTCACATTTGGCTTATATTTAAGCACATCTTTGTGAGTGTGTTACCATTTAATTTAACAGTTATTATTATTTTTACTTATAACACTATTTTGTGCTTCTTATTTTTTCCACATCTTTTTGCTGCACTGCTCCCTGTTTCTATGTATTGTGCTGCAGGGAGTACTTTGAAGCTGCATTGAATCTGTGGGTGCAATTACTTATTCTGCATTTGTACAGTCACATTTTTGCACTTTGTTTTTATTCAATTACACTTAAAGAACAGCTGAAGCAAAAAAATGACATGTTGAACTGAAAGATTGCATGGGTCAGATCTTACTTCATTTTTGGTTGTGTTGACTCAATAAATTCCTTTATTTTTATTCTTTAAATAATACATTTCTCTTTAAAACTTCTACACATGGAATTTTACAATTTCACATAAATTATTTTGTGCCTACATTTGTTCTTTAACCAAATGATTATTGCAGCTTATACTTAGTTCTTCAAGTTTAAGGGTTTAACTCCATCAAATGGTGACAGGTGTTTATTGGCTCATTGAATGGTCTGAGTCAAGTTATAGGGGCTGATGAAGCTTTGTTTTTGTTTGAGTCTAGATGTGGAATGGCTGTAAGGAAAAGAGACAATACAAGTCAATGGAAATCAGACAAATACAATAAAATTAAGTAGTTAAGAAAGGAACAGACTATTTAAAATCTAAGAACTTTGGATGTGATACATTTCAAAAAGACCTAGACCATTTTTAGCATTAGATGCTCCACACTTGGCGTTAACAGGATACTGTGGATCTGTGGCGCTGTGGAGCTTTCTATGTTGCCCCAATGTTTAGTGTAGGGAAGAGAAAATTCCAGTAGTCAGCAATATTTCCACAACACAAACCTGTATATCCAAAATAAAAATCTACAAGTCTTTAACTGAAAATGAAAATGTATGTGTATATGTGTATAATATATATATATAAATGAGGTGTTTTGTAGCTTGTATTTAAGAGCTGGGAGTCATACAGACTATAAAATTATCTATTTTTGGCGTCTTTTATGAACAAGTATCTCTGAAAGTAAAATACACCAATTAAACCAAAAGTCACATGCTATATGGTATAGACAGTTTAATAAACATCTAAAAGATATTAAAGCAATGTAACTAATACATGAATTCCAACTCCTTGGATAACTTGTATCCACACTGAAGTAAGCTCAAAATGTGATATATGTGCTTGTAATGAATCTTTAATTTCTAATAACTTCTAAGTATTAGTAATTCCCCTAGCAACCTTTCCACATAGCAATTATCTTCATAATTGCTACTAGTTAGCAGCATTGTTCAAGAAGAAACAAATATGTAGTTCAGATTAATCAAATTTAACACACACAACACATAAAAAAACAAAGGTCTAAAAAGTTTCCCAAGCAAAAAAAAATAAATATATATATATTTATATTAACAACATTTGTCTTTAAGTACACTGTTACATTCATTAACAAATGGTGTTCTTTACCAAAATTGGAGTTTTAACGGTTCTTATGACAGTACATGTGTATACTAGTGAGGAGAACCTCTTGTATAGGTAATTGGCAGCTGCTGGTGTGCACGGAGGGAGACACAGCAAGCTGTTTGGCGGGTCAGAAGGATCAGGTAATCTGTGGACAAAATGTCAAAGAGATGCAATTTGAGCTGCCAGCATAGCATAGAGAGCCAGTTTGGGGGGCTAATATGGCATCAAGTGGCAATTTGGAGAAGAAGGATGGCACAGAAAGGCTGTTTGGGAGGCTAAGCAGGTACAGAGTGCCTGAGGACAAATATGACACAACAAGGCTGTTTGGGGGGAAATATGGCACATTGAGGCTGTTTGGGGACTAATATGGCCCAGAGAGGCTGTTTGATGGGAAAAGATGGCACAGAGAGGCTGTTTGTAGGACTAAGGTGGTACAGAGAGGCTGAAGACAAGGCTGGCAAAGAGAGGTTGAGAAAAAAGATGGCACAGATAGGCTGTCTGGGGGCAAAGATGACACAGAGAAACTGTTGCATGGGCTAATATGGCACAGAGAGACTGTTTGTGTGGGCTAAGATTGAACAAAGAGACTGTTTTGGGGCTAATATGCAATTTTAGGTGCTAAGATGAAGTAGAGAGGCAGTTTGGTGGGCTAAGATGGCATCAAGTCAAGTGTGGAGACGTAGGATGGCGGAGAAATGCTGTTTGGAAGGCTAAGCAGGCACAGTGAGCCTGAGGACAAATATGACACAGAGAGTCTGTTTGGGGGGAAATATGGCACATTGCGGTGGTTTGGGGAATAAGATGGCACAGAGACCCTGTTTGAGGGCAAGGATGGCACAGAGAATGTGATGTAAAGATGGCACAGAGAGCCTGTTTGATGGGCAAAGATGGCACAAAGAGGCTGTTTGTGGGACTAAGATGGCACAGAGAGGCTGAAGGCAAGGCTGCCAAAGAGAGGCTGTTGAAGACAAGGCTCGCAAAGAGAGGCTGTTGAAGGCTAAGATGGCACAGAGAGACTGTTTGTGTGGGCTACTATTGAACAAAGAGACTGTTTTGGGGCTAATATGGCACAGATAGACCATTTGAGGGCAAATATGGCCCAGGGAGGGTGTTTGAGGGACTAAGATGTCACAGAGAAGTTGTTTGGGGATTTAAAGCTCCAAACAGGCACCCTGTCTCTCACTCTCATTATGTCTGGCTAGTCAGATAATGTTTCCATTAATAAATCTCAGAATAGGACAAATCTATCTATGTATGTAATCTTGAATCAGAGTTATCCGATATGCTCAAGGTAATTATTGTGTGATATTGTGATATATTTTTAATTGTCATGTCTGACCAGAGAGCTGGCATCATATTTTAATTATGTGTGGTGTGCTAGTTCCCCATGCATACTGATATAAGGATCCTGTATAAAGTGCCATGAAATGCATACTGACTGGTGTTGAGCGAACCCGAACCGCACTGTTCGGGTTCGTACCGAACATTAAACTTTTTGGACCCAGGACCCGAACACGGACATTTCACTGTATGTTCGGGTTGGAGTTCGGGGTTCAGGCATTACAAGTATTCCATAAACCGAAAGTCTATAAACCGAAAGACATTCGGTTTATAGACTTTCGGTTTGTGTAATACATGTGATGCAATTGCTATTCTATAAACCGAAATAGAGTCCCCATTAATACGAATAGGTCAATTGACCTATGTATATGAATAGTGACACTCTTACCCACATTTTACTTCATTTTGCAGCCCTCTAGCCCTTTCCAGGACTTTTTTAGAGGTATTTTAGTGGGCAAAAGTTCATGTCCCCATTGACTTCAATGGGGTTCGGGGGCAAGTTCGGGGTCAAGTTCGAGCATGGACCCGGACATTTTTTCGAAGTTCAGCTGAACCTGCCGAACCCGAACATCCAGGTGTCCTCTCAACTCTAATACTGACATCTTGTGGTTGAAAGTGTAACTGCATAGCAAATTGTATTGCACGCATATCTAAATCAGCCATTTTGTTTCATAATCTGGTATCTTTCATAGAAAAGAAAGAAAAATCTTTGAATTATGTGTTATCCCAATCTATATTGACACTGTGTTTTGTTATTATACTATTTTGCTTATCTTACAATTTATTATTATTTTAAATACATTTCACATACATATATTTTTTAAAATAAATATCGTGTCACTGTGAATTACTTTGCAAAACATACTCAATACATCAAAAATTATTTTTTGGTTAACAGAATTCCTTTTTATTGTGATATTTATGTTGGGGTCCCACATTTATCTGTCCATCATTTTTTCATAGGTTAGTGAAAGCTCACTATTTTACTATTTTTGTTTTTGCCCTATAACTATTTCTGAACTCGGGATAACATTTAGAAAATATTTAGATGGGGTCTTTTTTAATGATTGTATATTTTAGGTCAAAGTTAGAAAAGTATTTTTATCATATTTTATGATATTTTTTTGTAGTAAATTATAAGATATGATGAACATAATGGTATATAATGAAATCCCTTCTTATGATGATAAAAACAGCATATAATGTGTGTGGGTACAGTATGTGAGAGAGAAGAAAATTACAGCTAAACACAAACACCCTAGAAATGTCAAAACAGTCATTGTCACCAAGGGAAAGTCAAGGTCAAAATGTCTTGTCACTAATGGGTTTAAGTACTCTAGTCATTTTATCCTTAAGAAAGCAGCAATCTCTTATGTAGATTTTTCCTCTTTTGTGTTCACCAATTGTATAGTGCAGTTGTAATCCAATATGACACTAGAGCTTTTCATGATTATAACAATAATATCAAGTTGGGTGTTTTAAGGCATGCATAATTAAAAATACTGAACAGTAATATATTCACTGTCTATGAGATTTATATTGCCATGAAAATTTAAACTTGCTGTTGTCCATCTTTACAATGTAACAACGTAATTTTTTTTTACCATCATTAAGATTAAAGAAGACAGATAGTGTATAGTACGTTTTACAAGGCACAGAGCAAAATGAATTGCAAAGCAATTTATGTTATAATATGTGTAAGATAAAAAAGCAGCCTTCACTATGCACATTACTCTAGCATATTGCTAGTGTGAATACTGCATATGACATTTACAATATACTGTACATAGATTTAAAAAGCCCATTCATTATACACATTCAATCTCACAATTGGAAAAAGTTCAACTGGTACTACATTAATTTTAAAAAAAGAATGAATGCATTATTTATACTTTTTATTGTTTAATAGTTGAAATTTTGAACAGATCTTACTGAAATGAAAAAATAAGCTGAGGAAATTACAATTGTCACTCAGGGACATCTGAGGTGGCACTCATCATGTACCTACAGTATCACCATCAATTATGGAGGACCCAGTAAATGTTAATGACTCAAAACTGACATTTGTGGAAATTGGACACATTAATGCACAGTTTTTACTTATAGTTGCAAGAGAAATTCTAGGAAGAGAAGCAAGAATGAGCAGTGTGGCTGATATTTATGGGCATAAAAATGCCTGAAATGAGAGGACGCTTTGAAAGCTGTAGAAAATTGGGCAGTCAGGTTAAAAAATGTTCACTATCACTGACCTAGAGGATGCAATAGTGTATATGCTGTTATATCCAGCATGCAGTAAATTTAGATTTATTTTTTTTGTATCATAAAAATATAAGCAGATTACTATGGAAAACATATGACTGTTTTTAAAACATAGGTTCATTAAATTTAATTGTATGTATTATGCACAGGGCCGGCCTTAAGTGTTCAGGTGCCCTGTGCGGGCCTCCCCTGTGGAGCTGTGGGTACTGGTTGGGGTAAGTGCTGGGTGTGCATTGTGGTTGATGAACAATGTCCTGAGTGTGCAAACTGCGTCATGGAGCATGTCTTGGGGTGCTGGGTATGTGCTGGGTGGGCAATGTGAGTGATGGGGCATGTCCATAGAGTGCAATGCGGGTGATGGGGCATGTCCTGGGATGCTGGGGTAAGTCCTGGGCATGCAATTTGAGTGATGGGGCATGTCTTGCTTGTGCAGTGTGAGTGCTGGGGCATATCCTGGGTGTGACGAGTGGGTGTTGGGGCACATCCGGGGGTGCTGGGATATGTCTGCAATGAGGGTGGAGGAAGTTGCCCACATTTAGTCTGCCTAGGGCAACACATAACCAAAATACACCACTGGTATTATGACACTGAAGCGGAGTCCTCCTTCCTTAATGGAAAAAGCTACATCCTCTTGGCTAATAACATCACAAAGCAGCACTTTGTGATGTTAGTAGCCATCACAAAGTATCACAAACAGAAGACTCCACAGGTACTTTTAAAACACATTTGTGTCCTAAATTAATAAAATGTATAGATCATTTTCAATATTTTTTTACTATTTTAATTCTCAGTAAAAAAAAAAGATTTTTACATGACACAGTCCCTTTAAAGGACAACTATGGACAAAAATGAGTTATGTTCAATTGGAAGATTGCATCAAGTATATACATTTTAAATAGGAAAGCTTTAATGAAAGAATATAAATGGAATACCTTATTGAACTCTGCTTGCTTAGCCGTATCAGGGGCAGAGCTGTTGTTTAACTTCTTGGGTAAAAGATCTGACCAATCTGATCCAAGATTGCTATAAAAGCAAAGAGGTTTCTATAAGGTTCTTTATTTGTATGTTTTTTTTTATTATTAAAGGAAATCTATATATGCAATATTTCAATTAACCATAAGTTATTTTTTTGCTGACAGTTGTTTTGCATGTACAGAAAAACTTTTCTGTTCTTAAAGTACAATTTGCTTGAATATAACATGACCCTGATTATAAGATGACCCGTCAAACTTTGTATATTAATTTAGGAAAAAAGAAAAAGCCTAAACACAGGGTGATCCAGTTTGAAAAAAGTTGTACCTGTAAATATTCCTTCACATGTTTTTTTCATATTCAATAAAAATATGACTGAAAATTAAAATGAATTACTTGAATTTATTTAATTTATTTTGAAAACGTGCCCCCATACCTGTCAATGCACCCCAGATTTTCCAATCTGCACATAGACTTGCTAAATCATCCCTAGACTTGCCAGTCTGCTCCAGACTTGCCAGTATGCCCTCAAACATGCCAATCTGCTCCCAAGCTTGTTAGTGTATCCACATATTTGCCAATCTGCCCCAAGATTTACATTTTTTTTCTTCCAATGTGTCTTTTCTTCCAATATCTAGCAGTGCCGCTATATCTAATTTCTGCTTAAGAGTGTGAAACATCTCCTCCAATGTGTGCTTCATAAATGACTGAGTAACCATAGTATTTTCAGATGTTACGGGACCCTGTGATAGGTCCTCTGTTGAAATTGCTAGATCGATTGTGACCTTGCTCATTTTGTCCCTGGTACATCTTGGGGAGAAAAAAGATGATGAACTCCTCTCCTGTAATTCATTCCTTTTTTCTGTTTCCCTTTCTCTGTCTTTCTTTAGCTGGGAGGACTTAGGGGGAGCCATTATTAGACTGTGCCTATTCCCTTATCTTGGTCACTATCCACTTTGTCTTTTCTTATTGATACGTCAAGAAATTTGTAACACCGTGTGAATCATTATTTCCAGCGCCAGATGGTAAATCCTGGATTATACTGCTGAATACACTTATGCTTTTCTGATTTGAATCACCATGCCTCTGTGGGTCTTACAGATTTGCCCACTTGTTGGGTTATATATTTGTCAGTCAACTCAAAGACAATTTCTAATTTGTTGAACATTTCTCCGTATCTATAAGCTTTAGATCTGGGACTCGGGACGCTGCCAAGCACTGCTTCCATGTCCCTTCCAACCATTTGCCGACCTCCTCCACCTCCTGGAGCGTGCTTACTTTCGTACTCCTATCCATGTTCCTGGCTGCTTCCAGTGGGGGCTATTCACTTCCCCTCCTGTACCACTTGCACTGTATTCACTACTTGTTTCTACAGGAGAGCACCTTCCCCCAGGCTTACCAATATGCACTCAGATGTGCAAATGTTTGTTTTATTTATCTAGCCGTGATATCATAAACAAGCTGTGAAACTGATATACAGTATACTTGCAAGCACTGAGCAAATTGATAGCGCTATTTAAATAAATGTGAATGTAATCACTGAAACAAATTTCACACCACTGATTACTAGTAAATATTTCAGTTTATTGCTTTATCTACATTACAGTTGTCCTTTAAATGTACAGACGTTATAAACAAAAGACTGAACTGATATATTAAGGCATATTAACTCACATTGGAGCATTCATAGAAGGTGTACAAAATTGAGACCCGCAAGACTTGCTTGGATATGAAAATTCCAACAGATAAACATGTATTTGTATTTTGAAAATGCATTCTGTAAATTACTATATTTCCACTTGCCAGGATGTTGAAATCCAAATAAAGAAATCACATTGAGAAAGTGTAACACGTGAACATTGTTAAGAGCAACTGAAATTACGTTTAAAGGCATGTGAAGACATATTGAACTAACAAGGAATGCATTGATGAATGACATATGCTGATGTCCTTCATCCTCCATTAAATCTCCTACATCAACTCCAGTTCCATCCTTGTCCTCACGCTCATAATTGTCAGCTGCATGGCTGGGTAATTATCCACTACTCACTGCGTTGCTCAAATTCCGCACACTGCAGCACTTTGACAACTAATATATGGTGCATAGAGACGTGCTCTTCTACAACTGTCAATGCAGCAGAAGACCATAAATGAATGTATGACAGGTTACTGCTCTGCTTTTCAGGATGACCATTATGTGGATGAGCTGCTATAGAATGTATTAGTTAAGGATCAAGGCACCACATGTAAAAAATGTAGCATATAACATTAAAGAAACAGTATTTCTTCTCTCTTTTAGAGGGAAACCATCCTATTTTTTTTATCTGTTTAACTTTACGCACAGTCTTCTTCATGTTAAAACAGTTTTTAGGTTAATGTAGGCATCAAATTTTACACAAATTCTAACTTGTTGGTGTTGTTTTCCTTGCATTTAGATTTATCACTCACACCTCTATTTTCATTGGCCTTGTCTTTGTTTCATTAAGTTGTAAAAATCATGCCAATATAACCCAAAATATCTCAATAATGGCATAGACTCTGTCAGTATCAGAAGTCAAATGCAAACAGGTACCTTTTAAAACCACTAAAGTCCCCCCTTGCTGAGATTGTACCCAAAATTAAATAAAGTTAGAATGGATTTGCCTTTTAAGATGATTTATCATTTGCATTTGTCATGCCATTGTCTGCCAAAGACTGTTGCTTATAAAGTTAAAGGGTTGACTCAATATGGCCCTATTTTAAACAGACTGTCTAGTGTCTCAAAATGTATCTTCCAAACATGAATGCATATTAATGTACTTTAAAAGTACTTTAAAATGCACGTTTTACATTTTGCATTGCTTAAAATATAAAATACTTATAGCTAAATAAAATAGTAAAATTACAGCAGTTTGCAAGAAACAAGTACTGTCCACACTAGCTGAGTAAGTTGTTTAATTTTTTTTTTGCTACAGGTACCAAGAGAGGTTGAGAGGTAGGCTTTTTGGGTATGCCACCTTGGAATTTTGATATGCAGAAAAGTGGCACCCATGTCCCATCTAGGACATTTTTGGAGCCAGCCAGTGTATTTTACCCCACAAAACCATATATTTTTGAAAACTAGACACCCTAGGGTATTTCAAATGGTGGTATTATAATATTTTACATGTACTAATTCTGCCACCAGCCTTTGTCAAATTTCGATTAGTAATTTTTGGGAGTTTTGTTTCCACATATATTGTATTTCAGGAATGAATTCACAGATTCTGTTATATATCACTGCCAAACAACACCCCAATATGTGTTCAGAAACATCTCCTGAATACAGCTATTCCATCCATGGATAGGTTTGTCGTGTTTTTGGGGGGATAAAAGACCACATTTGGAATTTGGAATTTAGTCAACATTTGTAAATATATCTTTGAAGCAAACGAATGTAATTTATCCCCCCAGATGGAGGGGATGTGATGACGTAGATGCGGTAGGGAGGAGCATCTGAGGTCGATGGTGGACTGTGACAGCAGTGTCCCGCATAAACTCCTCTGAGGCCTAAGGTCTGAGACCACAAGGCTGAAATGGAAAAGATTTTCCAGTACGAAGGTCCACTATACAAGTACGGACATAGCTATTCCCGGAATCATGCTTACCTGAACACATTGCTGAGAAGTGGAGGCTGGTGAGTGTCGGCGGCATCGGCACTGTGGGAAATTGGAGCGAGGAACTTCTAAAAACTCTGAACCTTCCACGCTGGAGACACTAGGAAAGCAGGCATAGTATATAATTTGAATATTAAGGCTGTGCTGTCTTGTTTATGAATTTGATTTTGGCTATTGCTCCACATACAAAGAAATTACCTTCATTAAAGAGCTATTCCATGGGAAGTATCACCCCAATGATAGTACTCACCACCCACCTGTATAAAGGTTTGATACATAAGAGGTAAAACTTACAGCAAGTGGGAAAAATATATATCTAGAGGAAATTTTTTGATTAAATTGCAGGTGAAGGACTAAATAAGTGACTTTGAGACTGCATGCATAGCTCAAGAAGGGGATGCCATTAGGACTACATATAACTAGTGCTATCTACCTTCTACATATCAAAAACATTAAGCACTAAGAAAGGGGAACTAGGAGCTAAACAATGGGGACAAACAACCGCAGACCCGCTGCCCCCTAAAGAATCAGGTATAGCATAAAAGCCTGTTCTTTTTTATCTTTTTATTTCCTGCTCTCAAGGTAAAGGGAAAATTTCTTCAGATACTAAGATAATTTAATTTCGGAATCTGGAATAAGTGAAATCTGAGTATATTTGGGGAAGAGCTAAACTTATCCAGGTTCAATAGTGATAACTATCGAGAGTCATGGCAACTAAAAATGGGAGTGATCCTAATCCTCCCTCCAAAAAAAGTTAAAAACAAAAGAACAAACGAATAGTAGATTACGGGAAGAAAAGAGAAAGTTGAACAGAAGCACATTTTCTACCACAGAATACAAAACTACAGGACAATATGGAGTTCACTAATGTCCAAGATATTTGCATGAATGTTATGGAAGTGTGTCAGCTGTTTGATAGTTCTGGAGAGATGGAGAACAGAGGAATTACACCAGAAGATTTACAAAAATTCCTAGAAGGGCAACTACAATTTATTAAAAAAGAATTCACCAACCAGTTTGGAGATTTTAAGGAAGATATTCTGAAACTAAGGGACAGAGTTAAAACTAATGAAGATAAGATCGAATAAATAGATTTCACTATCAAAGTAGCAGAGGATAAAATAGTTAACTTGAATCAAAAAGTGCAGGATAGGGAGCTAAAAATATCTGATATGGAAGACAGTGACAGATGAAAGAACACAAGAATCTGCGGAACTGTTGAATCTGTCTCAAGAAAATCTAATGGGGTACCTACTGGAACTTTTTGGATGTATGGGAATAAACAGCGTGGGGAGCCCGATATCGAAAGAGCTCATCGTTGCCAGAAATCAGCAAATATAGCAGAGTCTCAACCCAAAAACATTATCATGAGATATCGCCCTTTATGGAATTAAAAGAAAGATCATGCTGACAGCAAAGTCATTTAATAAAATGAAGAGGCAAAATTTAGGAACCTGGCTTTCTTTGAGGACTTGTCCTTTTTCACTTGCTAGACTAGAAAGTCATTTAAACCTGTTGTTGAAGTTTTGAAACAGAGGCAGTTCAAATATTGGTTGGGGTTCCCTGTAAAAATGTGCTTTGTCCATAATGATAGGTCATTCTCATTTGATAAAATCAAAGGGGCTCAGGATTGGCTAGAGAAACATGCAATGCATGGAAATGGCTATGGAGAGAGGATGGTGAAGAATGATAGGGAAATGAGATAAAGATGTGGGGCAAGAGGAAGAGCTCTCTGTCTTAAATATAGGTAAATAATTGTGAGGAGAAGGGAGGGGAGGATTGAAAGGGGATTTTTCTTTTCTGCTCTCTGTAAATTGTTGAATATAGGTAAGCATAAATATGACTGGCGTGTAAAAAGGATCTGATGAACTTTTTATAGGAAGAACTTAAAATAATAGATAAGAGGGTAGATGGAGCAGGTATTGATAATGTATAGGAACACTATAATAATATAGGGGTATGTTTTACTTTCTAAACTTTTATATATACATATATTTATTTTTTACATTGTTTTGCAATTTATGTCATGTATGTTAAAATGATTGGGTGATAAGGGTGAAGATAGATTGTTATGCACACACATTCTATATCGCACTAATTCCTACTGCAATGCAGCACTATTTTGCACCTTGAAGGTCAAAGTAATGGTTTGAGAACAGAAATGTAAGATCCTACATACGGTAGATATATATTGCGATGGATAATATCAGTAACGAGGCACTTAGTACAAAAATAATATGAAACAATTGATAATAAAGTAGAGGCAATGTTTAGTAACAATACATATGAATACTGAAGGGAATTGTAACATAATCTTTTTTCTTTTTTTCTCCCTTCTTTCTCTTCAATACCACTCCTCATGATTACATCTTTTAGGGAGGTTTTTTTCTTTTTCGTTTTTTTTTCTCAAAGGGAAAGAGAGTAATAATTTTTATGGTATACACACAGACTCATCAGCCTTGATGGTTCTCCTTGTGGGATTAGGGTAGGTGAACTATGTGGGTGAAGAGTTATGTAAATGAACTAAGATATAATTATTTATGTTTTATTTTGTGTGTCAAATGTGTTTGTCAAATAAGTGAGGCGGGAGGTGGGAGGGGAGCTGGGAGAGGGGACCGTAGAAGGGGTAACTTAAAATGTTGGTTGAAGATGATTATTAAAATTCTATCATTACATGTCCAAGGGATGAACGTTCCACAAAAAAGGATAACTTTTGTTGGATTTCTTGGTCAAACAAAGGATAGACTTAGCTATGTTACAGGAAACCCATTGGAATCTTGAGTTTGCCAACGAACTGACTTTTGGTAAATATCCCCACATAGAATTTGCATCCCTACCATCCCAAAAAAGAGGGGAGTGGCCATATTGATCTCAGGTAACCTTAAGTACGAGTTAATATATAAATTGAAGGATCCAGAGTGCCATTTTGTCATGGTTATTTGCAAGTTGAATGACAAATTGTATACATTTTTAAATATAGGGACAGATCAGTTTCCTGAATGGGCTCATGTAGAAGATGCAGGACCTCATTCAGGGAACGTTTTAATGGCTGGAGACTTCAGTTGTATTTTGAATCCAGAGTGGGACAAAAAAGTAATTAAAGTTGGTACAGTTTGATAAATCAGTGTTTGGCCTGGCCAGAGCGTTTAATGAATTCATGGGGAAACTCAAGCTCTATGATTTATGGAAAACACTCTATCCTGAAGAAAGGGATAATAAATTTTGTTCCAAGAGATATAAGTCCTATACTAGAATAGATATGTGTCTCGTACATGCACAAGTGGTTAAAAAATGTAAGAGGACAGATATCTCAGAGATACCCTGGTCAAAACATAGTGCATTAATATGCGTTCTTAAGAATGATGTTAAAGATGTCAGAGCCAGCTGGAGAATGAGAATATACTGGGAAATAAAAGATATATAGAAGAACTTGAAAAGTTTTTAGATTTCTACTTTAAAGAAAATCTAGCAGAGGGGACCTCAATATCCAATGTATGGTGTGCATACAAATGCGTAGCAAAAGGAAATTTGATCAGCAGGGAGGCTCACTTTAATAAAATATGCACAGCTAACCTACCTAAACTATATATTAGGTTATAAAATATCACCAGGAAAAATAAACAGCTAGATCAACCCAATCGTGATAAAGAGATTAAACAAATTCAGAAATAAATAAACAAAAAGTTGATGGCAAGGGCAAATACAACCTGGACAATAAACCTGAGAAACTGTTGAACAAGCAGCTCCAGAGAAGAAATCATAAAGCCAGAATAGCTAAAATTATAAACGGTAACAAAATAGCAATTTCCTCAAAACAAATTGAATCCGAATTTAAAGCATTTTATTCATCACAATATAACATACCAGATAGGGGACAGTCTAGAGCACTAGTGAGGAAATATACTGAGGGGGCAAATCTACAGAGACTCTCAGAAGCCCAAAACAGATGATAGACCTACCAATAAATGGGATTGAGGTTGGAAATGTAATTAAACACATGAAGAACAACTAAGCTCCAGGACCCAATGGTTTTGCTGGAATATATTATAAGAAACTGGCAAGTAAACTAATCCCCCATTTGACCAGATTCTTTAATGAGGTCAAAGAGAAGAGAAGTTTCCCTGGTGAATCAATACAGGCAGCGATCTTACCAATCCCCAAACCAGGGAAAGACCCCTCAAATATTAAAAACTATCACCCAATATCCTTAATAAATATAGATCCTAAAATGTATGCTGCCATTTTGGCACACAGACTGAAGAGATGTATAAACTCATTAATACACAAAGACCAAGGGGGATTCATACAAAACAGAATGGCAGGGGATTACATTAGCAAAATTATAGATTTAATTGAGATTGCAGGCACTTCAGAGGCCCATGCTGCCCTGTCCTTGGACGCAGAAAAAGTGTTCCACAGGGTCAGCTGGGTCTTCCTACAGGAAACTTTAGTAGCGATGGGATTTGACCAGGTTTGGTAGATGCAATTATGGCCCTTTATGTTAGAAAAAGTGATAGGCCAGAATATCGAATCTACATGGTTTGAAATACAGAATGGCATGAGACAGGGATGCCCTCTGGCCCCAATATTGTACATAATCTCTCTTGAACTATTGGCAAATATTATTAGTCAAAATAAAAATATAAAAAAGAAGAAGGTTGGAACATCCGAATATAAGATCATGGCAAGGGTTTAAATTTAAACAATGTAAAATGTAAAACATGCATTTCAAAGTATGTTAAAAGAACATTAATATGCATTAACATTTGGAAGATGCATTTTGGGCACTAGACAGTCCCTTTGCATGTTCCCAAAAACCTTAGTATTTCCATTTTTACGTCCATATTCTCTATATATACTTTCACACACAAAAATACACATAAACAAGAGGTCTGATAACAAGGCTGAGATTCAGGTTCCCCACAGTGCTACAGGGACATGGATCTCACTAGCAGGCTGTCTGTGCACTCACCCAACAGATAGACATCCTCTCTGGCTGCATTGTGCCCTCCCAGAACATCTCCATAAGTCAGAGCGCTGGGGTTCCAACTCCTCTGATGCTCATACTCCGTGAGGCAGCATGAGAGAATGTTTGTGCTCCTGGGCAGTGCACAGACATCACCACTAAACATCAGGGATGTGGAATGTTAGGGAAGGAGGAAGAGGTTAAGTGGCAAGTCCTGGAGTTAATTATGGATTCAATGGCAAGTCATATGGTTGAATGGCAAATGTATGCAGTATGGGTGCAGTGACAAGTCCTTTAGGTGCAACACGGGTGGATTGACAAGTGTACAATATGAGTAGAGTGCAAAAGTGCTTTGGGGGATTTATGGGTGCAAAAAAAAAATTCTGCAATGACAATACAGGTGTAAAGTACGCTAGGTGCTAAATAGATGCAATGCAAAATTCTTTATGTGCAATATGAGTGAATCAAGTGCTGATGAAGTAAATATTTTTTTTCTAATAACATTTTTATTAAATATAGGACAAACGTTTACATCTGACACAATATTAACTAACAAAACCTTTTCCTAGAGGGTTGCCTTACATTCAGGCATTTTCTCTTTTTCATTTATTAACCCCTTCCCGTGCTTATGACGAGTTAACTCGTCATAAGAGCCGCCGCGTTAGCGACCTTATGACGAGTTAACTCGTCATGCAGCCTAGCCGGCGGTGCGCTCCGTGGGCACCGCCAGCTAGTCTGCAACGGAGAGGCAAAGCTCCAGGACCCGATCGGTCAGTTTCCGGGCATGTGATCGCGGTGATTGAGTGATCACCGCGATAACATGCAAATTAGATGGCAAAGTCAGTGTGTTCACACACTGACTTTGCCTCTAATTCACTCCCTGTGCTTCACATTCTTATAGTGAAGCACAGAGAGTGACCTGTAAGTAAAAATAAATTAATTAAATACAAAGGTAAAAAAAAAAAAAAAAATAAATTAACCCTTTCATTGCTGATCACAGTTTTTAACTGTGATCAGTTTCCTTCCACTTTATGGCCCTCATTTATTTATTTTTTTAACAGATTTTTTTATTTTTACAATTTATAAAGTTTTTTTTAATAAATAAAGGTAATTTTAATATATTTATTTAATAAAATGTAACCCCTGCATGCCTGTTGCATGATTTTTACTGATCTGACATCGCACTCTTCAGAGTTTTTTTCTGTCTTTTTTGTTATGGGGGGTTTGGGAACCAATATTTTTCTTTTTTATTAGTTAGTTAATTAGGGGGGATAAGTGGGTTAGTGTTGCACTAGTTATGTAGGTTATTACTGGAAAAATAATGGGGAAAAACTTTTTTTTCCTAAACAATTTCCTCTTTTATATTAATTTTTTAATACTAAAATGTAAATCATTTTTATGTATAGGGTATCAAAAGAAAGCTCTAACTGTCCTTTAAAAAACAACATATAACTTGTATGTGTACGTTAAATGAGAGAGAGGAAAATTATGTTTCAAAAACCGAGTATTAAAAATTGAAAAACGCTCTGGTCCTTGGCCCAGGAAAATCCCTGGTCTTTAAAGGGTTAAGATGGAAAGTTTGTTGAGTGTACTTAAGCTATTACGTAATATTTATATTATTTTATGCATTTGAATGCACTTTGCTAATACAACGTGTAGATCATTTTTCAGAATGTTTTCATTGTCTGCATTCACAGTGAAAGGGACCGAGTCTAGCTGAGGGGTCTTCTCAGCAACGTCTCTGCATACACGGCAATGTATCTTTAATGGTTAACTTCTCGTGGTGGGAGTTGTTCTCAACAACACGCGTGGAGAGCCAAAGAAAGCAGACACAAGTTCTTTATCCTTTAACTCTGAGTCTTTATTGGTTTAACACTCATATATATACCCCAAATTAAGGAGGTGGCTACTTCAATCTCATTGGTTATAATGTATGTGCACATATGAATGTATAGGGGTGTGTTAATGGTATACATGCTAAATAACTGTTACACAACAATCTAGAAATGAGTGGAAAGTACCAGAATAAGAAATGGAAGGTACTGATAATTAAAAGACATAGTGGTTCCAATCACGGGGTAAGACATAGATAAGAGCATTTTGGTATCATCTTCTGGTAACTTCTCCTTTCCCTAATCAGTAGGATTAATTGGAGATGGCAAGAACCTGAGATTCCAGGCCTCTGCCACCTTCTCTCCCACAAGTACTCCTAGTATCATTTCCAAAGTTAGAACATTCAGATAAGCAAATGAATACATGAGATAATTATATGAGTATGTGTCTTCTAATTAAACTGAAGCTAAAACTTAAAACAGGCACAAAAGCAAAACTAACTTTTACGGTTAACCCTCACAATGCTAGGTTACTCCAGTTAACCCTTTCAATGCTAGGTTACCCCTTCAGTTCCACTCTTTTATCCATATGCTAATATGGATAACTCACTTCACTGTTCTCTCTGATATATCATAGAGAAAGCCAGTGTTTCTGAAGGCTTTCTTCTGCTTGATTGCATAGCCTTAGCAATGGTGCATCTAGCGCATTGTATGATAATATAAAAAGCACCTATAACTACTATTATTAAAACAAAGCCCATAATTATCTTCTAACCAAGAACATATTCAAAATGGCCAGTCAAAACCTGGGGCCTACTTGATATCTGTGACCACTTCTCTTATATTGTTTAAATCAAGTTGGATAACATTTGAGTGGTCTAATAAATTATAACATCATATTATTCCGGAGTTTGCAATTCCCCAGGACTGTTGTTGACTAAATACTTTAAAATGACTTGGAGCAAAGCTGAACATGCATTCAAAACACACAAAATGGCATGCATTCAGAACATAAAGTGTCAGTCAGACAAAATGGCTGTGGACAAAACATTATGGTCTCCCATCCACGACATAATTCCAGAGGCCCCTACAGTCCATATAATGTTCATACTGTTCTCCCCTTTTAGTCTTAGAAATTGACATTGTCTGTTTTTAAGGATAACCATCAGGAGTTGGCTGGTCAACATAATCATTGTATCCCAAGTGATATGGCACACTTCCTCGATTTCACACATTGGTAGGTCATCCAGTTTAGCTGCACTGTAAGCTTCCATAATGGGGAATATTTGAGCAGTGTCTTCCAGTCTTCTTGTAGGGGCATGATGTCAGTAGTCGGGATGCACTTGAGGATGAGACCCTTGAAACAAACAACATAAACACAGACAATTAGCAACACTGATCTCACACATGCCATACCACTTACAAGTTTCGCTCCAAGTGATCCTAGCCAATTTCCCAGTCCCAGGGGATCTCACGGATTACCTGTGAACACTTTTTAACCTACTCCTTAAATCTATAATCCTTCTTGATTAAACTTTTTTAACTTATTTAAAAAAAATCTGAAAAACTTCCTAACATTCTCTATATACAATTCCACAAAAATACTATCAAAATACAATTTCTTTATGGGTCTGACTAAATCCTGTTTGTTAGAGTCGGTCTAATTGTTAAGTTTCAAAAATTCACTATACTCCAAACATACCCATAATAACACAATTAAACAAATCTTTACCACAAAAATTACAATTCAACAATAACAATTTTATACATATATACTCAATGAAAATATACTTCCCAACAATGATGATCTGCCGTAGATTGTTGCAGACTCCTGGGTGATATAATTGCGAGTTACCCTTAGGGTGAAGACTATGTTGGCTAGTAGTCACGGTTTATTATGTTCATCAAAACACTAACTTGCTGCTCCTTTGTTGGCCTGTTTGTCAGTACAGGAATATACTTCAAGTAAATAACGTTGATCCGTGAGTTGAGTTGAACAACTTTCACAACAATATTCCGATAAACTTTAAGAGAATCCTTTTACTTGAACTGGAAAACTTTTTCGTCTTTTAAAAAATCAACTTTTCTTTAGAAATAATCTTGATCAGCATTAGATTCGTTGGTGCACTTTGAACTTGTCTTTTGTTGGCTGTACAGCTTTAATCTATAGGAAAATAAAACTCAAAAAAATTCCAGTTAGTAACATGCAATATTTCACTAAACATCTTCAATTATTTGATTTGTGACTCGCATTTATATTGCGGTCTCTAATCTTATTGATCTCCACCTTAAAATATAATTAAAACATATTATTACTACTAGTCTGTGTTGCAATATAATTATAAAAATGTGTGAAGCTGAACCACTCTTTTGTTCTTGAAAAATTATTACCCTTTTATAATCATAGTTGAATCAATTGATAATGTGAGAATATGTTCTCATACATAATAATCATGTATCTCTTTACCATTAGGACATATCATGATTAGACTATATAACCATAGCACATAACACACAGAACTTCTCAATAACTAACAGTATCTGGAATTCTGGCCCGTTCTCCCCCTCCCTTCACAAAAAGAAAAGCAATAATTTTGCAGCCGCTGCTACAATTCTCTTATCTGCAAATAGACTGTCAGAGAGAAGGGGGGCTTCTGGGGAAGCTTTCTCTCAACTTCACACACAACAAGAATTGCTACATTAACTCCTATAACTCCAAAACCACAAGCACAACTTGTCTGTTTATAACACGACACTTGCTAATTCTTTCCACTAATCACTGACATACGTACATTCTCATATATCGTATTAAAAACTTGTCTTGCATTTAAAACTTTAAACAACATCTCAATATTCTCTCACCATGTATTACATGGGGTACTTTGCCTTAATAATAACAAAAATTAGAACACAACAAATTAACATTTTATCATTGCATGTGTGTGCGTGTGTATTTACTGTATATAAATGTTGTAGAATGCAAATGCTATCTATGTGTCTATTTAGATATGTATTGCTCTTTACCTAGCAATCTAACATCCCTATAGTGTGAATATTATATTCCTAAATCACCTACAGTTTAAGTAGCGCTGTACACAAATTCTGGCCACACTAAGAACATAAAACTATTACAGTGTATGCAAATTACCACCGATTGTATTGGATGGGCAGGGAGTTGCTTTAAAACACTAATCAATACTTTTCAGCATAAACTAAAAGTTCTGCCTCTTATTGCTATAAATACCCTTATTTCACATTATTAATTATATCTTCTGACTTTCTACAACATAGAAAAAAACCTTTTATCTCCTTACAATTGCCATTTCCATGGTCCACAAAGCCTTCAACATCTTATCTTTACAACACAAAATTCACACCTTAACTTTTATTACGAATAAACATTGCTCAAATCTTTCTCTAATACCTACTCTGATATTCTACTTAAATCTAAAGCTCATCTGTAGCTGTGCATCTGTTTATACAAATACAACCTTACAATAAAAACATTTTCACTCATCCAATTATTCTAATTTTATCTAGAGTGTTGGAAGATGTGGTATCTACCTTGGGAAAAATCTAAATATGTCTTAATAAAATAAAGACTTTAATTACAAAAGTCCTTCTAACCTTCATAAAGATTAAATACTAGTCAAACTACCCAAATACAAAAAAGAGGAAATATACCATAAACAAATAAACATTTCTAGTAGGTAACATGTAAAACCTATTAAGTCTTTGCCTTTAAATTAGCATCCTGCAAATTTTAGAACGCTTTTGCCAGAACATGAAATAATGGCTCTGGTTACAGCTTTAAAATATCCCAAAAATATGCAGCTGGGAAAATCCACAGCAAATAACATTGCTACAGCAATAAAAATATAACTTTTACATTCATAGTATTATTACATAATGCCTCCTCACATGTAAATTGAATAAAAATAAACTTTTGTCAAAATCAATCAAATAATGGCATTTTGTAAAATTTTACAGCTGTTATACTGTCCAATGGATCGATCACGTATATTTAACATGATGTCCAAGAGATACCTCGGATACTATATGACTCTTGCTGTTTTACACACACATATTTCTATTTTTACTTAAAGATACAGTTGCACAAATACAGAAGCAAATTAATTTGAAAACGATGCATAGCACTAATAAAATTAATGACTGTGCCACAATAAAATAACTCTGCAACTTTTCTGCCAAACAATAACAAAAACTGCAGTAACTACGGTTACTCTTCAGGACCTTTATACCGAACAAAGAACATAACATGAATGAACTCATTTACTATAAAACTTCTCATCACACTGCTGAATATAGCCCAGAAGATCGTTACTCAAATAATCACTCAAACTATTATACGAAAGGCTAAAATGCCGTTTTTTTTTTTTTTTTTTTTTTTTTTTTTGAGCGCTCTGGTTTGAGTAATTTAGGAGATCCGTCTTCTCTACTCTACTAAATATAAAACACTTCCTTTTGCAACATCTCTATAAAACCATACTGCTGCTACTATGTAAATATTTAAACAATAATGACAATTCTTCTAATGACAACATTAAACATATTATGTCACAGCTTCTATTGTCTTATCAACCTGCGTGGCAAATATATCCAAAACACCAAGATACAGTGTGCTTGGGAGTTACAGACAGAAAACTAATCTTCAATATATTTTACAATATGTTCTATCCTCTGTTACACAGCGTATCCCAGATACACAACTTCAATTCCCAGAACTATTGTCTTGTAACTTATTTATGTGTCCCAGACACACTAGACAGACGTAACACTCTTATATTTCAGTTTAACAATGCAATGTTATAATACTCTTATACTTTATACATTAATTTCTACTATCCCCTTAAAACACTGAGTATTGGCAGGGAGGCAAATCAAACATACCTTATGGCCACAGACACAGCAGTTAATTTCTTATCTGACAATTTACATGCCGGGCTGTGCTGTGGGGGCTCTGAGCAAACAGTGAGTGCTGGATACAGCGGCTCTATCTTAGCTTTCTGTGGGACAGATCTCTTAGGGTATTTAGATGTACCCTTGTTCATTTTCTCTCCCTTTGGGTTTGCCTTCTTTAATTAAAAATTCTGACATTATCACATCTGAATTAACTACTGCTGTCACATAAATTTTGGTGTTATTTCGTGGAGTCCACCTTGTATCGTCATACAAAGAGGCATCCTTTAATTTGCCTTTCTCACAAAATTTAGAAGTAGCCAAATTGCTGATTTGCTGTCCCATTGTGATATCCCAAAATCACTAGACATGCACTATACAGTATATGACAGAATTGATGATCAACTCACACCACGGAACAAAATTCGGGAGTAATTGCAATATGGAATGAATTTAGATTGCCGTTTTCTATATTATACCCTGTTCTATGTAAATGCAAAACATTTACATCTCTCACTGGCACTTCATCAGTGAGTAAAACTTTTAACTGAGACTTAATCAGTATTGTCTATATTTGCCGGCACTTATATTACTGGAACATCATCAGTAACTGTTGCAACATATCTGCTTACATGACAGGCGCGACCTGTCTCTAAAATACTTATTACAGGGTTTTATCTAACAGAGACTTTTAGGAATAACTAAGGATTCAGAGAAACACGGGTAAGTCAGAGATGTATAAAATACACATATACTCACCCAGTCTGTCTGAATCCCACTTCTGACACCAGCTGAAAGGGACCGAGTCTAGCTGAGGGGTCTTCTCAGCAACGTCTCTGCATACACGGCAATGTATCTTTAATGGTTAACTTCTCGTGGTGGGAGTTGTTCTCAACAACACGCGTGGAGAGCCAAAGAAAGCAGACACAAGTTCTTTATCCTTTAACTCTGAGTCTTTATTGGTTTAACACTCATATATATACCCCAAATTAAGGAGGTGGCTACTTCAATCTCATTGGTTATAATGTATGTGCACATATGAATGTATAGGGGTGTGTTAATGGTATACATGCTAAATAACTGTTACACAACAATCTAGAAATGAGTGGAAAGTACCAGAATAAGAAATGGAAGGTACTGATAATTAAAAGACATAGTGGTTCCAATCACGGGGTAAGACATAGATAAGAGCATTTTGGTATCATCTTCTGGTAACTTCTCCTTTCCCTAATCAGTAGGATTAATTGGAGATGGCAAGAACCTGAGATTCCAGGCCTCTGCCACCTTCTCTCCCACAAGTACTCCTAGTATCATTTCCAAAGTTAGAACATTCAGATAAGCAAATGAATACATGAGATAATTATATGAGTATGTGTCTTCTAATTAAACTGAAGCTAAAACTTAAAACAGGCACAAAAGCAAAACTAACTTTTACGGTTAACCCTCACAATGCTAGGTTACTCCAGTTAACCCTTTCAATGCTAGGTTACCCCTTCACACAGTATAAGCAATGTTATGACATAGTCTCTTTAAATATATACAGCACAAGGAAAAGACAGATATAAATACTGACAGGGAACCTTCTTACTGACATCTCTGTAACTGGCAAGTACTTTAGATTACAATTGCCAGAAACATGACTAGCATTTCAGTGGAGCTTGTGGACTACACGTCCTATAATTCTGACAACATGGATGAGACATGTACATAAGACATATATTCAGAGAAAGACAGACAAAAAAAAAACAGACAGGCAGGCAGGCCGATAAACAGCAGGTAGCTGGCTTTGCACAGAGTCACCATCTGGCTAATGGATTTCCTGCTCTTTTTGGATTATAAAACAGAAGAAAAGTATAGGTTGGCTAAGGAGCCTGTGCTCCTCTGCTTCTTCCTTGTGAGAGGTGTGTAAATAAACATCACATATCTTTCCATTTCCTGTGCCCTAAATATGTTAGAATTACCTAAACCTAAGAAGTCACAAACTGAAGAAAACATCTCGACTTTTATATTATTCTGAAATGTGCATTGAGAGCTTTTTTTGGGCACCTATCACTGTAATGTATGCTCTAATACTTAGCACACATTAGTACATCTTCCAGAATGAGTTCTTAAACTATTACTTTTTAAACAAAAGATAAACAGGTCAGTGCCCTCTGTGACATATTGTTAATGACCACCATGCAAATTGCTTTACAGTTATTTATTTATAATGCTAAAATGAATTTCACTGTTTATAAGCTGCAAACTCTTCTGTTGCCCTTCTGATGAGTTTGCTTTATCATCCTCAGGCACTATCAAATTCGAAATTAGCCCCTTGGAAAGTGAATGTGTGCCTTGTAGCAGATGATGGATTATTTGAAATGGTAATACTTAGTCAGTTCAATGGCTTGTCAAAACATGCTATTCTTTTATGTGTAACTGACAATAAATACAGTGAATATCAGAGAATTACTCCGGTAAGCACACATGGGGAGGGGACATTACCAATGTCAAGCAATCAGTTTAAATTACAGATTTCACCAAATTCCCATTAATATGAGCAACATAAAACCTTGCTGCAACTGATTAATCAGATGAATAATCCATGCTGGCTTATAGTAAACCCTTTTGACACTGGAAGGTGTGCAACACCTTGCTTTATTTCACACCCGTATTAATTCCAGAATTTAGTAGCATTTGAAATAATTCCTGGAAGTCCAATGTATAGGGCAATTAATACAGCTGGGAGCCTCACACAGAGATTCTAGGTGAGTGATGGAAAATGTTTTTAAGCCCAAGTGCTAATTGTTCCGTAGCATACCAAGATTAAAGATCTCAAAGTTCCATTTTCCCTGAGATTATTCTTCCCTTTCCCATTTCCCACTCTACTCACTCTAGTTTCTCTCTGTTATTGTTCCCTTTCCTTTTGGTGCCCCATTTCACTGTCCTCTAATGTGCACCAGTTGCTTCCATGTATGATGGCAATGCACTCAGATGCATTGATGAAAGTGCCACCTCATAGGCTTCCAAGTGCCACAGGTGGCTAAATATAAACAAATACCCAGCGCTTTAGTTCTAGTTATAGCAGCACTGAGGCAGTGTGTCCCTAAACCACACACAGTAAAATAAACATAAAGTGAAAAAACAATAGCTAAAGTACACTTAAACAAACTGTAGGTGAAAACAGGTGGCTGTAGTTTCGCCATCAATGTTCTAGATTATAATAACTGGTGGCCATGGAATAAACACACATATTTAGAATCTATGTTTGTTGTGGCTCATACATGATATGTACCTCTGTTTATCGTAGTTCAAGCTAGTAGTATAGTATTAAATCTTAGGGGAATAGAATGGAAAGTTCCCAAATATTTAAAGATACAGTTCAGAATGAGGATAAATTAAAGAAACACTTTTGATTCCATTTAACCCCTTAAGGACAGATGACGTGCCAGGCACGTCATGGCAAATCGTGGACTAGCCGACAGTTGACGTGCCTGGCACGTCATGCACTAAATTGAGTAAAGAAAGCGACCATCGGTTGCTTTCTTTACTCTAACGGTGTTGCTACAATGCCTCTAGGTAGAGGCATTGTGCAACACCCCCCAAATGTGCAGGGGCGCGCTACGATCACTCCACGGAGTGATCATAGCAGCCATTTAAAAATGGCTGCGCCCACTGCACACATGTGCTTAGAAAGCGAACGATCGTTCGCTTTCTAAGCATCTCCGGTGTTGTTAAAGTGCCTCGCTAGCGAGGCACTTAACAACACCATGCTGCTCCCCAGAGCCGGAGAGCGACCCTATCGGCTCAGTAGAAGGGAACGCTGCCTGTACAGGCAGCGCTTCCCTTCTAATGGCAAGAGCATCGGAAGTGAAAGTATTTCACTTCCGATGCTCTAGGGGGAGCCAATCGATGCCGGCACAACAGATCTATGTGATCTGTGTGCAGGCATGTATGGTAAGTGCTCTGATGAGCACTGACCATACAGTCAAAGGCAATATTAGCAAATATTGCCTTTGACAAGTATTGATCTGCCTCCCTCACCTTACTAGTTTTAGTAAGGGAGAGAGACAGATCAGATAAAGTAAAAAAATAAAATAAAATAATAAAAAAAATATTTAATAAAATTTTAAACACCAAGGGCTTTTATAAAAGCCATTTAACCCCTTCCCTGCCATTGATCGCTGTGTACGCAGTGATCATACACAGCAGCACATTTTTTGCTGTCTGTGCATTTTTTAGGGGTTCATTTTTTTTACTGTAATTCATTACAGTAAAAAAAAAGATCTTTTAAGAGAGATTAACCCCTTTCTTGCTGTAGATCACTGCCTAAGCAGTGATCTGACGCAAATGGAGCAATTTTGCTGCAGAAGCATTTAAAAAAAAATGTAAACTTTTTTTATTACACCCGTCACGTGTTAATTATACCCGCTAGGGGACTACGTTTAACGTAAAAAAATATTTTTTAGCTGTCTGACCGCATGTATAGCGATCAGTAACAGCTGATAAGTGACAAAGGCGGGTTGGCGTTTGCTCAGATGAGCATCACCATTCGTCTGGTTAGATCAATATTTGTAAATATTTGATCTGACCCGTGTAGATCTGCCTCCCTCTCACTTGAGTTTTAGTGAGGGAGGGAGACAGAGCTGTATAATGTAAGTTTTTGATTATAATATATTTAATAGAATTGAGACCCAAAGGCTTTTATAAAAGCCGTTTCCAGTATTTAACCCCTTCCCTGCAATTGATCACTGTGTACGCAGTGATCTTACACAGCAGCACATTTTTTGCTGTCTGTGCATTTTTTTAGGGGTTATTTTTTTTTACTTTGATTTATTACAATATATCAAAGGCTCTTTTAAGAGCTATTAACCCCTTCCTTGCCGTATATCACTTCCTAAGCAGCACATATGGTCACTGCCTAAGCAGTGCATATGGTCACTGCCTAAGCAGCGCATATGGAGCAATCTAGTCGCAGAAGGATTTTTTTTTGCTATCAGCATTTTTTTTGTCAGACTCGCTAGGGGTTAATTATACCCACTAGGGGATTACGTGTATTCCTTTTGAAGCTGTATAGCGATCTGTAACAGCCGATCAGTGGCAAAGGTGAAAATCAAAAAGCGAACCTCTCAAATGTAGCTTTTCAACACCCAACAAAGTTGACAAAGCTATGCATGGGTGGTATCCCTGTGCTCGGGAGATGTTGCTGAACATATATTGTGGTATTGTTTGTCAGTGACACATACCGAAATATGTGAATTTGTGTCTAAAGTACAATGTATGTGGGAAAAAATACACAATAAAATGACTACCACAAACTTTGACAAAGGCTGGTGGTAGAATTGGTGCATGGAAAGTGTTAAAATAACACCATTTAAAATAGCCTAGAGTGTCTACTTTTACAAAATATATACTTTTTGGGGTAAAATACACTGTCCTACTTTAAAAAAAAGTCCCAAATGAAAGATGGGCTCAGGCTGACTACATGTCAATATTCCAAGTTGAAAATGCACACCTTCACAATGTGGCCCTTTTAGCCCCCAAACAACCCAACAAACCTATGTATGGGTGGTATCCCTGTACTCAGGAGATGTTGTTGAACACATATTGGGTTATTGTTTGGCAGTGACACATACTAAAATCTGTGTATTTATGTCTAAAATACAATATTTGTGAAAAAAAAACACACAAAAATTACTACCACAAACTTTGACAAAGGCTGGAGGTAGAATTAGTGCATGGAAAGTGTAAAAATACCACCATTTGAGATAGCCTAGGGTGTCTACTTTAAAAAAAAATATGGGTTGATGTGGTAAAATACACTGGCTGGTTTCAAATATGTCCCAAATGGGACATGGGTGCAGGCTGTCTGCATGTCAAAATTTCAAATTGGAAAACCAAAAACTTCACCTCCCAAATTTGGCCTTTTACCCCCAAACAATCCAACAAACCTATGCATGGGGGGTATCCCTGTACTCAAGAGATGTTGCTGAACACTTATTGGGGTGTTATTTGGCAGTGACACATACCAAAATCTGTGAATTCATGTCTGAAGTACAAGGTTTGTGAAAAAAAATAAAAAAAAATTACTACCACAAGTTGGAAAACAAAAAACTTCACCTCACAAATTTGGCATTTTAGCCCCCAAACAACCCTATGCATGGGTGGTATCCCTGTACTCAGGAGAAATAGTAGAATCTATTTAGCATGTTTTTTTCGTTCGCTATTGTCGATGAGGAGAAGTTGTTTCAAATAAAAATCAGGAAATTTGTGTATTTTTTTTTTTTTTACCATATTTTTTTTTTTTTTTTAATAATATGATAAGATATGACCAAAAATATGGCATCCATAGAAAGCCCTTCTTGTCCCGATAAAAACAATATATAATATGTGTGGGTACAGCAAATGACGAAGAAGAAAATTACTGCTAAACACAAACAGCACAGAAATGTTAAAATAGCCATTGTCCAGAAAGGACAAAAATGTTTCAAAGGCTCTGTCCTTAAGGGGTTAATTTTGACTCATGTAATTAAGCCCATTAAGAGAAACTAAAATATGTGTATGTGTAAAAAAAAAAAAGAACATAAAGGTGCTTTCTGATTTTTCACTTTTATTGCACCAAGAAGTATGTATTGAACAACAATTTATATGTGTATTTCTTGGTCATCGACCATGATTTTAACTCCTCCATTCTCACTTCCTGTTATCTCTTAAATGTAGGGATTTTTATAGGTGTAAGAGAAATGACAGACTCATGACCCTTTTATTCATATATGAATTCTTCTCTTAAAGCTCTATTTTCTATATAAAAGGAATTTCTATGAAAACAAAACTGACCCGACAATAAATATGCATCTAATTATATTATAATTGGTAGAGAGACATTCTATATGTACTTGATACTAACTTTTGCTAAATAAATGAAACAGGTTTAAACATTATATGTTATTAATTAAAGATGTGTCTTAAAATGCCATTAGTAAATTGAAGTCAGACAGGAAGACAGGGTAATGTAATTTTGACAACTGTATTTCATTTCTTGTAGCATGAACTGAACAGTACATTCAGGAAATGTGTTTCCATTAGGGACTGCTCTATAGCACATAAAAGAAAATAAACCTGCAAGAAAATAAAACATATCCATAAACATGCCAAATCTTAATTAGTAAAAATAGCAAGCTGTGAAACAGACGTTTCTGCTTCTAACGTAGGTCAAGGTAACCCCTAAACTACGGTTATGGTTACTATGCTGCCCCCTTAGTCTATACTTATATTACTAAAACAAAATGAGATACCATTGCCCTACTTATGGTTGTCTTATTGAATTTTGGCTGCTTTGAGTATCACTAGAAATGCATGATTTCACATATTTAAATATTTTACTTATGGGTTGACGCAACATATACTTATCTGGTCCGAAATGGGACCACACCAGTCAAGTAGACCAATTTCGGAAAATTCTGAAATTAGGTTACTCAGTAATGCTAATTTTCAGACAAATTTGGTTCCAGGATTTCGTCCCTGTGAATCCTATGGATTCAACCTACTCAGTATGGGCTGAAATCCCTCAAAAAGTACCAGAATTTGGGCGTTTCAATTCTCCAATTAGAAACTGGAAAACTAAATTAAAATAATAAAATAATTATGAAAAAGTTAAAAAACAAAACAAAAAAAAAACCAACAGCCTCCCTGGGGCTGGCATGCTACCAATGGTCCCATAAATGAAAAAAAAAAAAAAGCAAAACAAAAAAAAAAACCTTGCCCCAATTATAATTATAGCGCTTCCCACCTAACAATAAATGGAGCAAGGAGCAAACCAAATGGCGCATAGCACCCAAAATATACATTGGGATGTTAGTAGCCATGACCCCACACCTATAAAAAAAATTGAATCCTGACCACTCTTTCTAATAAATGGTGCTGGGAGCTGGGCAAATGTTTACTATATTGGGGTCTGGGAGCCCTTCGAGTGGCTCCCAGCACTGCTCATCATGGGGGTGGGGCAGTCAAAAGAGACCTGGTCCCAAATGTTTACTATATAGGGGTCTGGGAGCATTTGGGACCAGGTCTCTTTTGACTGCCCCACCCCCATGATGAGCAGTGCTGGGAGCCACTCGAAGGGCTCCCAGACCCCAATATATCTCTGGCCCCCGTATAATAAAATAAAATCTCTCAAGGGTCCAGAGGATGCCCTAAAGCCATCAGCCCTCCCAATAAAATGTAAAAAAACTTGGGGTCCAGTAGCTACCCAGATTCCTCGAGTCTCCCCTAATTAAATCATTAACCCAATTCCCCTGCCCTGGTCAGGGGGCTGGTTAATGTCCCCCAGACCAGTGGACAAGGCTTGGGAAGTTGAGTTTCAGCGTCACTGCACATGCATTGTAATGCTGTTACTCAAACCAAGCATAGGTGTACAGTAATAGCACATGTACAGTATTCATTTTGCAGTGTCCTGGGCCTGTTCAGCTTAATGGAGGACAGATGGCAGTAATGCTATATATCAGTGGTTCTCTACTTTTTTTGCCCAATGCACCCTTTGCACCTATATGTAGAAAACCTTTCTACGATTGTGTAACTAAAAAGGTGCATTCCAAATAATGCATATAATATTAATAATCTATTTTTTCAATAGTGGTATATATACATTTAGTTGGATTATTTTTATAGTGGAGATTTAAAAACTTAAAAACAGTAGAAAATGCTGATGGATTTTAAAACTTGCATAAAATTTGCTTTTTTATATTCTAATTGCTAATCAGAAAAAATTGAAGCATACTTCAATCAACAAAAAAGTTCAATAGAATGTCAGGATATTGTAATTCAGTTTATTCAGATGAAGATTACAGTAAATGAGAAACCTGTGATTGTTTCGTCGGCAATTGTTGGATACTCAGAGTAGTGCTTGAAAGGGCACAATGCAGGTCATTTTCAACCTCCAATCTGCTTTGTTGTTTCTTTTTCACTTGGAACAGAGTTGAAAATCCTGACTCACAAAGACATGTTAACATAAATGGAAGCAATGCATAGATAGCTACTTCTGCCCCTTTTGGGAATTTCACATCAAGGGCCAAACATCTGTGACTGATTTCTTATTGAACATATCTTTGCTCTCAAATCAGTCTTCAACTCGAGAAATTCATCTTGACAATCATCCAAAACTGTTTTTAACTGATAATTTGAATGGATTTTGCAGTATATCTAACTACTCATTGCTGAGTTCAAGAAAATATCAGCTGAATTCATTTTCCACAGATAAAAAGTTTAATATGTAACTTTATGAGAAACTAAATCTGTGCCATGCAATAAGGTGGGATGTCCTGTAAATTATGTACACTCTGTAGAGTTGTAATTTGTAGAAAGATCACTATTACAATAGTTTGAATCTGTGGCCCCCTTAAAGGGACACTATCACCAAATAATAAAAAGGGGTTATTTTTATTTTTTTATTTTGCATTGTTGATTTCAGATATGTCTTTTGTTTTTGTTATGTGAGTTTATTTTATGAAATATTTTACTAAACAAGTGTGACTGGGCACCGCTATTTTGTGAAATATTGTGTTTTTGTGTGCCACCCCCAGTGAATTTACAGCACTAGTATCTCACTTTGGGGCTGGGGACACACAATGCAGTTTATAAGTCTGAATGCTGACCATAGACTTGCATTGAATAGGAGGGTAATGTAATTATTACATCCAATGTCTTGTTTGAGCAGCCAATCTCCTTGCTTTGGGTTGGAAGGCAGGTAAAAAAATTGTACACAAACACTTAGTCCTGTCCACTAGTGATACACAGCAGTCAGTAAGAGAGCAGGGGTGTATCTTATGACATCATCATGCAGGCTTTGGCCACAGGTGTAAAGTGAGACTACAGCCTGCAGTGAGACTAGCGACTTGGAGAATGTTGCATCATGGGTAAAATTCGCAAAATAGATGCTGGAGATAAACACCTAATTTTATTTTTACTTTTATATGCAATTAATTCAAACTCAAATAATAAAAAAAAAACAGTGGCATATGTCTTATTTATGTGTTTGTTTTAAATGCACAGGTTACATCTTATGTAACAGGCAGTGTCCCTTTAAGCCCTAAAATCCCCCCTATGGGGAGAATTCCTCACTGGTTGAGAACACTAATACTTATATTATACGCCTGTATATGTAATATCATATGCAACATAGCGTGTCCCAGAAATAAAATGGCGTAACACAACACATAACGTCTTGGTATAAATAAATGTTAGCAATATGAAAATACAGTTTAAATTCACAGAAATAAAAACAGAAATCAACCCTGACTAAGATTGACCTGACAAGCACAAGAAAGAAAATTTACACATGTAAAGAACAGGCACAGGTTGAGGACCTGAACAAAGGAAAATACTTAACAAGCTTAGCACATGAAAGTCCAGGGAAATGCTACAATGATCTGGCAAGAGATAACAGGAAGTGACTGGATTTATATAGACAGCTAATGTGACAGGCTGCAGGTGAGCTGTTGTTTTCCAGATTACTGTGAAGGCAAGGTTAGCCTTCTTTAGTGACAAGTTGGCTCAGCAGTAGAGAAAAACAAAAATAATAAAGATGCAAGTTAATAGATCAGGCAGGATTTACAATGAATTCTTAAAGTTACAGGATCTGCGTCTGATAAAAATAATGTGCTACAATATGTGAACGACTGGTGACTCCGTCATTCACATTTTCCGTGAAACGCAACAGCGTCTCTGCTCACTGATAATAAATGAATGACATTCATCACACCACAGATACAGTGAGAAAGCTGCCATATTCATTTAAATATAATTATGATAGACCTTATTAGCTTACAATTAAAATTAAACAACCTTTTTGATAAGATTTCAACCATAAACTGAAGAAATAAACCACAGAGGTGGCCTCTGATTCAAGCCGAAACATCAGTGGTATGAATGTGTCATTATTTCTAGGTGTACAGCAGTGTTATGTACTATAAACACCATTATTTGTTCAAATAAATATCCTCATATAAAACCACAAATATAACATAAATAGTAAAAAGTGCTTTCTAATTGTGCACAAATGCAGTACAAATGTAAGTTCTTAAACTGGCATATACGTTTCTTTCACAGACATCCTACAAACACACGGTGTATCACATGCAATGTCACATGCATCCAAAACATTCACACACAGTCAAATATTCAATGTCTGTCTCACTCGCCCTCCATGTCTGTCTATCTGTCTCTATACGCCATCCTGTCTGTCCCTCTCCCTCATGCCAACCATGTCGGTCTCACTCTCACACTATGCCATCCCTGTCTGTCTCACTCTCCCCATACCAACAGTGTCTGTCTCGCTTTCCCCCATGCCATTTATCTATTTCCCCCTTTTGTCTTTCTCCTCTCTCCCATTATCTTCCCCTCTTTTGTTTCTCTCCCTCATGTTTTTCTATTCCTCTCCCCATGTATATCCCTCTCTCCTCTACCCCCAAATCTGTCTTTCTCACTACCCCTATGCCTGTTGTCTCTCTCACTCCCCACCCCATGTCTGGTGTCTCTTTGTCTCTCTCTCCCTCGTGTCTGTTGTCTCTTTGTCTCTCTCCCCCCACCCCATGTCAGGTGTCTCTCTCTTTAATCCCTCCCCCCACCCCATGTCTGTTGTCTCTCTCTCTTTAACCCCCCCACCCCATGTCTGGTGTCTCTCTCTCTTTAATCCCTCCCCCACCCCATGTCTGTTGTCTCTCTCTCTTTAACCCCCCCCACCCCATGTCTGGTGTCTCTTTCATTAATCCCTCCCCCTGACCTATGTCTAGTGTTTCTTTAATCCCTCCCCGCACATCTGGTGTCTCTTTCTTTAATCCATGACTGGTGTATCTCTCTCTCCCTCCCTCCCTGCATGGTGTCCCATGTACCCCCACTGGCACCCCCACTCACTTCAGCACCAGTACCACCCCCTCCCCCTTGGTGCTGTTGAGCGCTGTGTAGCGTGCTGTGTAGAGTGCTGTGTAGTGCATTTAAAATGAAAAAAGAATCGTGGCTGCCTAGCGCTGGGATACATCCCAGTCCTCAGACAGCAGCCGTTCGCATAAAGCTGGTGCCCTAGACGAACGCCTAAAGTCACTGGGGGGTGGCACCCAAAAACACTATATTTCACAAAATGGCTGCACCCAGTCACACATGTTTAGTAAAATATTTAATAAAATAAACTCACATAACAAAAACAAAAGACATATCTGAAATCAACAATGCAAAATAAAACCCTTTTCATTTTTTGGTGAGAGTGTCCCTTTAAAAAGAAAAAAGCCTGGACTACTAAATATTTTAGTTTGACAAGAGAAGAATGTGTCCCTTCTATTCTGACCTAATTATTAATCAAAACGACAATTAAATATAATGAAATGAAATTCACATTAAAGATGTGAAAGAAAAAACGGTTGGGTGAGTGCAAAAAATAATATTTTGTACATGTGTATATAGGGAATGTAAAGTTTTGTTAGAAAAAGTATTCCATTTGCCTTTTTTAAATTCTTACTCACTTTACCATAGTGAGTAAAGTTCTCATGAATTATCTCTCACAGAGACTTCTGAATTATCCATTCACCTGTCTACTTAATTATAGCCCTCTGATTTATCCAGTAACCTTGTGTATGGCAGCATAATAAAATCCACTCTGCATAGCTATTCTAAATTTCAATGTTGATGTGACAAGAAATGACTCTCCTAAGTCCAAATACATTTTCTAGAATGGATGTTTATAACCTGATTAACCCTTCATAAATGTACTATCACTGGGAAGTATAGTGGTATTTAATATAATAATAAATTAAATAAAAAAAAATGTATATAAATAATATAATGGAATATTAAAACCTATGGTCAGACTTCCTTCCAAATGTTTTTAGAAACCTTTAAAACTTTAAAGAGTGTATTCTATATATAGGCCTTTGGGAAAAATAAATGGTGCACACATTAAAAGTCGCAAATAGTGAAGCTTTTACCGGATGCTCAGATTTATAACACTAACTCCCTCCAAGAGTACCATCTTCCCTACTCTACTCAGCAAATCCATAATGCTTTCCACATTTACCTCTTCAAAAGCCCTACATTTGCCAGTCCATAGCAAGCTAAGTGGGCAGATTGCATTGAATCACTACCATATTGAAGTGTGGGAGGGCTGAACCTCTTTACTATTAAATTACTATTAACTCCACTTCTTTTTCCTGTTCAACAGAACCTTGGCAAGGATAGATCCGTCCTCTTGTGTGTAAATTCCCAGAAGAGGCTCAGAACAGTCTGACTCCAATAGCTAGGAAGGGTGCGCCTGGTAGCTGCTGGATTGTGTGAAGTTCTATGACATCATCTTCCCTCATGTAGCGTATCTGTCAGTATGTAGGATAGAATATATTGCAGCAGACAGAAATGGTCCGTTAGATAATTGCTCATTTCTACCAACATAGTGGTGGGTAATTATAGGGTGAAGAACATTGGGAATTCTACAAACTAGCACTGTAAATGGCTAAATCTAAATAGTTAAGCCAACATATCCACAATGCTAATAAAGTATTAGGTTAAAGCACCACAAAAATGAAAAATAGTGTCAAAACCGATGCTTTGTTATAGGACCAGATTTGATTAATTCTCTGTTCTGCCAGTTTCCTCTGAATTCCCCCCAAAAAACCGAAACAAACTTTTTTGATAACTGCATAGATACACCTTAACACAAAACCAATAACAACTTTTATTTGAAGAACAGTTCATGCAAATTGTCTTAACCAAACAGAACCGTCCTGCTTGCAATCAATTCATTATTTCACCATAACGTTTAACCTAACATTGATTAATTTACAACAGTTATTTTAGAGGATCTTCACTTAAACCAATCACCATTTTAATGTATTCGTCGTGTTACCTTTTTTAACTCAATTTTGAATTCCAAGGGAAAAATGTAATTATATTATACAAATTAGTCGAAAGTGGAATTATATTATTCCTCAAAACTACACGCAATCTATTTAGTTTTATATGATATTGTATATTACATAAATACACTGCTAATTCGCTAGCCATTTCTAAATCAGATAAAAAAAATATAGTAAATTTATTTATCAATTAAATTAGCTACTGTCTAAATCAAGGTATACGTTACCCTCCCACACACATATTCCTCTCCTTATTGCAGATATTACTATGGTGCTGTTAACCATTAACTCACTGTTTAAGTTTGTATACTTTAAAATGTATAGCTTCAATCCTTTACCCTATCACAGCGTGCGCCTATGTTTAACTTGAATACCTGACAAATGACAGGTATTTGCCCTATCTGTGCCAGATTCAAATTTCCCTGTTGCTCTGGCATTCTAAAAGCAACCCATGTATAAAGAATCAGGTACTGTTTGGTTGAAGTCTAAGTCTAGCACAGGAAATTATTACAATGTATAAAAGAAGGCAGTCATGTTAAGAATAACAAGTAGTTATTACCGCATTTATGCAAATCTAATGCGCCATCAAAATTCAAATTTTGGAAACACAATTTGGTGAAAAAAGGTGCGCATTAGATTCAAGTAAATGTGGTATTTTTAACTTCTCATCTTTTTTGAGTACGGGAGTGTTAACACGTAACACTCAATCACCTAGATTAAATGAACTTGTTAAATAACGCTACCACTAGAATTTAATTACCACATGTTATTCAAATTAGAAGAATGTGCCATTCAATGGCAACAGGGAATGCAAAAATACCGTATGTTAGAGCACGAGTTTAGCGGTAAGGGAATAATGGTGTTTTTCAAAAAAAAACAAAAAACCTGTTACATTAAGGCTAGCGGACTGGGTGTAATAATCACCCTCAGTCTCGAAGAGTTCCCCCAAAAAATAAATTCAAAACCTAAATAAAAAAAGAATACTGGGGCAACCATGAGGACTGCCCAAGTGTCCCCACTCCTCCCATCAAATTGGGGTCTCAGGTTGTCAAACTGGCCCCTCACAAAATAATACCGGAACCTGGGCTTGCCGAACTGCTCATGGTACCTGTGGTGTATCTTAATTTTGTGTTGCCCTAGACATATGGACAACCCCCCTCTACCAACAGTGCACACCCAGGACATGTTCCATGAACCACATTGCAGAACCAAGACATACCCCAACAACCCAGAACATGCCCCATCAATCACTTTGCACACCCAGTATTTTCACCATCACACCCATTGCACACCCAGGATTTACCCTATCACCCCAGGACATGGCCCATCATCTACACTGCACACCAAGGACATGCCGCATCATATCTTTTTCAAAGCAAACTTTACATTTTTTTTTTTTTAGAATGCTAAAAAAGCTGCCTCCACCCCCACCCCAGGCAAGTGCCTCTCTAGGCACTTGATATTGCCTGGTCTCGTAATAATTCAGCCCCAAAAATTGATGGAGGTGGGAGAAGACACTAGAGGGCTCCTCCCAGCTTTTGCTTTTTTAAATTTAAGTTAAGCCTTACATTGCTATAGGGAGCAGTGTTTTACTTCAATTTTGTTGTTTAACGGGGGGCATTAAAACTAGACCATTGTGTTTGACATCATGACAAAGGGGGATATACGTTGATGTGTTATAATTTGAAATATTATTTTCCTACTATTTTAATTTACTTTGTATTGTATTGGCATGATGGTATAATGTGCCTTTAAATGTTAGATGTAAATGAACTTCATTATTTGATCATATTTTCAGCAAGATATATATTAACAGATGTTTATGGTTAATGATGTATTTGGGTAGGTTATTTCATATGTGCACATAAACATTTCAGATTGTGTTTGGAAACCATAAAAGCAACAGTTAAAACAGCAATTTTGACACTTGGCTTATTACTGATTAACATAATGGCAAATGAAGATTAATCTTTAGATTTCATTCCAGCTAATAATGGTTGTGATCTAAAATTAATGACTTGATGAAATGAACGTACATGTACGCTTGGATTTCAAATAACAAACTGTCCTGACCAGGGTCATTAAGTTTCAAGGAAGAAGATCAGGGTATGATGATAATGGAGATTGGACTATAAAAAATTATGGACATATTGCAAATTATAATACTAATTACTTGATTGATTGCTAATTGCTTGATTATCAAATGGACTAAATGGACAAAGACGTTATCAAATGGAAAAGAAACTAGTCTGACACAAAAAAGAAATTATGAAAATAATGATTTCAGCATAATAGCAGGAGAAAAAAACTGCTTTAAGTAAATGGTGAAACACAGACAAAATCAAATTGGTTTGTTTACAAAGGCAAAATATTAGACTGAAAACATCAATGTAAAATGTAACATTTCAGAATAATACCTATAAAAAAAAGTGGGACTTTTTAATGGATTTTTTTTTTACTATGAAATAGTTCACCCTATAGTATAGTGTAATATCTTAGAATGGTGAGGGGTAAATTTACACCTCCATACCCCAGAAAAAATCCTGTGGACACCCATGAAGTTATGTGATATTTTTTATTTTTCAGTTCTACACTTTTTTTTTTAATTATTACTATACAATGATTATAAATACATATACAACCCAGCATATTTACTAAAGTGTAATGAAACAATTATTTCAAAATTGCATTTAGGAAAGTACACATCACTTAAGATCAATTGTGCTTCTCTAGCTGTGTGCATTTATTAATATAAAGCACATGGCATGCTGTCAATACATTTACTACTAAACTCAACTTTCAGAAATAGTAATTCCACATGCATAAGGGCATCAAATCCATAGTCCAATACATCAATTGGGTTATGAAACAATAAAATAATCTCAGGCTTAAATTAGCACAGATGTATCTCCACAGCACAGATGTATCTCTAGGAAAAGAGGAAGATGTTTAGGACATTGCAATAGAGAATGTAGGCAGCACATTCTCTTACTGTTCATTTGCATGGTCATCTGCTTCCTGAACAATGAAATTACTAATACTAATGATAACATTATAACAATCTTACTTTGTCTCTTCACTTATCATTTCTATTTATACAATCAGCTATCAGTTACATAACACAAGCCCAGTCTGATTGCACGCTAATCATGTGATTATACCTATGAGGACTTACACATTCTTATCACTGTAGCAGGCAAGCACATAAATGGCATACAACTGTACATTCATGTCCACATTTATGTGTACATGGATATACAGTATTATGTACAGTTAATTAAACACACCCTTGCAGCTTCTCCATGTGTGCAGCCACATGCAACATTCCTTATCTGTCAATTCATAGGTATCTTTGACACAGATAATACATGTTGCAAGAGCTACAGGTGTGATTTCAGTGTTATATAATAAACCGCCTATGTGTAAAGTATTTTAAATGCACTTACCTATTCTTCACTGCCTCCTCTGCCATGTTCTGTCCACCAACTGCATTCAAAGCATCCACATGCCATTGTTTGTTCTTCCTCCTCTGAATAGTCCTCTTAGATGCTGCTGCTATCATAAAATCATTTGACACATACCAGATCCATGTAGATATACATTTTAAGCGGTTATACAGAAATAAGTCAATGTTTATAAAAGATTATTAATTTGTAAGATAATGACGGGAAATAAATTCACTGTCTCTTTTAAGTCCAGTGATTAAGGCAATAAACGTATCAGTTTATTGCCTTAATTATAAGTTTATCAGTTTGGCATATTTCTCTCCCCTTCTGGGCGTGGAGCAATCCCATCAGTACTAAAATCTTTAATTGATTCTGAGGAGCACCCTAAACACTAAACTATAATTCTTCCTGCCAATAAAAGAGATGTGAGACCTGTACACACATCCACAGCACAGACAAAATACTAATGGCAGGTTCACATTTGCAGCACAAAATCATTGGCTGTTTTACCTGCAAATCATCCAAAGTAGTATACCTATTCATGTGTGCGAAGTGCCCAAAAGCAATGTATATGGGAGAAACAGGCCAAGCACTATACAAAGGGTTTGATTCCCACAGACATACTATCAATCAGAAATAAACAGATACACCTGTTGTACTGTATTTCTGTCAACCTGGATACAGCATACAGGATGTGAAAATTTTGGTACTGATGGGATTGTTCCATACCCAGAGGGAGAGAATAATATGAGAGTTTAAACTGATATCCTGGTTTCATACCTTAACCACTGGCCTTGATAGAGACAGTGAATTTATTTCCCAGTATTAACCTTTACAAACTTAATTATTTTTTTACATAACTGCAAACATTTGACACCTTCATGGATCTGACATGTGTCAAATACTAAGTTAGACAGACAGATGCATGCACTGCTCATTACAATAAGTTGTACAACTGTGCCATTCCTTGCCATTCCTAAGCATATGTATGGTAGTTATGCCTAAAAAAAATCCATTCACTGAACCTTACAATAATGTTGGTAAATAAAATTTCAGTTGTTATGAGGGTCCATGGTGTTAGAAGCCCCACTCTAGTAGAAAAAAATGGAGACTGTCAAAATGACATTTGTGCAGTAATCAATTAACCTCTTTGCGACAATGGACATGTCAGGCACGTCCAGCCTGCAACTCTGTTGCCGACAATGGACGTGCCTAGCACGTCCTGTGGTGGAACGAGCGGTTTTCAAGATCAACGATTGTAAAAACTGCTCTTACAGTGCTTCTCTATTGCCTCAATGCTGAGGCATTAGGCAGCACAGAAATTTTCAATCTGGGGCACCCACAATCGCTCCACGGAGTGATCGTGGTTCCATATTGGAGAGCAGCATGGTCCCCCAATATGGCTGCTGCCCTCTTGTGGGTAGAGCATCAGAAGTGAAAAAAAAAATCACTACCATCGCTCTTATTCTGTTGGTGGACTGCCCCTAGAGGCAGTCAGCAAAATCATAATTAAAAAAAAAAAGCCTTAATTAGCAAAAAATCTAGGCTTAGAGTTAGAATAATTGTTAGGGTTAGCATAAGGGTTACAATTAAATTAAAATTAAAATTAATTAAGGATTAGCATTAGGGTTAGAATTAGGGTTAAATATAGGGTTAGGGTTAAATTTAGGGTTCAGGTTGGGGTCAAAAGGTCACTTTCACACAATATTTTTGTCTCCCACTATCTTCACATATTATCCATCTTTTACAGTGTTTAAAGAACTCTGCCAACATGAATATCTTGCATTGCTCAAAAGCTTAGCAGGAGAGTGCTAGACTTGTTAAACATTGTTTTTGTTCCATTATGTGAATTTAGTCAACTTAAAGTGTCTGCCCTTGAAATTGTGTCATGATTACTCATATTATCAAAGGACTGTGGCATTAAATCAAGCCATACTTGACCTCATGAGTAGAGCTGTCATCGCTTTTCAACAGACGGCAATTGATGAAGGATGTCATCTGCAAGGGTATCCTCTGCTACTTAATGAGTGAAAGAGAGAGACTGACTTTTAAGGAGGCTAAGAAACAAAGTAGCTTTTTTCATGAAGGGAATATATCCCATAAGAACTTTAGTACCGTGTTTTGTTTTGTGATGAATATAAAAAAAAAAAAAAAAAAAAAATCCTGCCTCAAGCATAATTTGTTTCCTCTAAGTCTGTCATTTCTCAGAAGGCTGCTTATCTAGCAGATTGCATGAATAGCTACATTCTTATGGCAGTTTTACTGCACAGAGGAAGCTTAGGTGCATCCTGTGTGTAGGGAGAGACTCATTAACTGCTAAATGGCCATAACCAACATTTTACAGTTACATTTCTATGCGATTGCACAGTTTGAAACTCCAAACACAATGCCACATGAATGATTTCAACTTTTCTTTCCCAGTAGGACTGTCAAGCTCCAGGCAAAGGGAAAAAAAGAACCTTTCTTTTGTTTATGAAGTGAATAACTAATCAGTACCTTGTCAAAAACACCAGTTATAATAACATTAATGACGATCTATCTGCTGTGTCTGACAATTGTATATATGGTATATGACAGCATAATGAAAAGTGAATTGAATAGCTCGTGCATAAACGAGCGGTGGCAAGTCATGTCACCATTTTAGATTAAAGAAGATCACACCTTGTCTAGTATTCAGCTCAGGAAAGCATTTTCTGTCATTTTGCTTTATATGTGCATTTAAAAAAATCATGTTTTCTGTTTCTGTTCTTTCTAACAATGCTATTCACTCGGTAAAGTCTGATGTGTCTTCACACTCTCCCAAATATAAATGCAGTTTGTAGTAATTGTTTTTTGTTGTTTTATAAATCTTTATTTTCCACTATGCTACAATGTGACATTTTCTGTGCATCATATGAAAACTATTTTTAAAGTTGTACATTAATATAAGCTATTGTTGTATAAATTATTGATGCTACAGATACACGATCAGTCATCAGATTATGACGACCTGGCTAATATTGACACCTTTTTGACACCAAAATAGCCCTGACCCATCGAGGCATAGAGTCCACTAGATCTCTGGAAATATCTTGCACCAAGTTAGCAGTGAGGTGGAACCTCCATGGATCAGACTTGTTTGTCCAGCACATCCCACAGATGCTCAGCTGGATTGAGATCTGGAAAGTTTGGAGACCAAGTCAACACCTGGAACTCATTGTTGTGTTCCTCAAAAAATTATTCCTGAACCATTTTTGCTTTGTGGCAGAGACAAATGCCAATTCCATAAGAATATACTGTTTAAATGAAAGGGAGTACATGGTCTGCAACTATACCTAGGTAGGTGGTAAGTGCCAAAGTATCATTTATGGAAGAACCAGCAGAATTTTACCCATATCATCACACTGCCTCTGCCTGACATCTGTCAATGGTCATGATGTTATGGCTGATCGGTTTATATGCTGTTAAGTAGACTATAAACATACTAGAACTAGATTTTTACTTGCTAGCTCATTTCAGTTATGACAAGCTTGGAAATAACAAAAAGAATATAAATAAGTGGTGGCATTCCACCTCAACATTCAAGACAATGTTAATGGTTCTCTTTATAAAATGTAAATTTTAATAAAAAGTCAGCATACAGATTTTAAAAAGATATGTCAGCTCACACCTGACGCGTTTCGTCCTAAACAAGGATTTAATCATAGGCAGTTTAGTAGGAAATGTGTCAGGTATGAGCTGACACATCTTTTAAAAATCTGTATGCTGACTTTTTACTTCATGCCGAATGTTTTCAATGCTTTTTATCTCTTTAGTGTATGGGCCAAGGGCCTAAACTGTTGGCGCAGAGGACTGTGACCTATTCCATTTTTCTTTTATAATTATGCTATGGCAAGCTTGCACTACAGTAACATAACCATATTTCACGCTGGGAGTAACCCCTAAAAAAGTTTAAATCAAGAAGATTTCTACTTTTAATCAGTGCTCCTAGGTGAATCATTCAAAAGATGCTTAAGTTTAATGTGATTTAACACTCTAAGTATATCTCATAGCTGGTAGGGGAAAGGTTGCTATTTTAAATAATTATAAAAAAAATTCTTGACAGCCACATCGGGCCCATGAGCTGCCAATTGCACATTATTATGAGGGGCATGTACTAAAAAACGCAAATACATTTTATGTGCAAAACTATTTTTGCACTTTACTACTGTTGCAATGTAATAAACATATAACACTTCAATAGTACGGACATAATTGAGAATAAAAACAGGCGATTTTGCGATTAGTTTTTCTTCCTCTTTGGATAGCACTTGCTAAAAGCTGGTGTAATTTTCACATGCAACTATGAATTATTGTTCACAAAATATTCGCAAAAATCTTTAGCATGCGCAAATACAATCGCAATTTATTAGCACAACAATATAAATGCACACTAAATGAAAATAAACGGAAGAGGCGCAAATCATGGAAAAAAAACTGAAAATGTTACAAATAGTCGCAAATCGCTCCTTACACATGTTTTACCTACTTTTTTTCCCCATTGCACCTGTTTAGTACATGACCCTCTATATTCTTTCCTAGAAGAATCTCATTATGTTCCTGGTTTTATCCAGTATTGTCTAAAACATAATTTGCCTTGAAACAGTGCATGTAGCTAATTCACATTAGAAATACTGCCTGACTGGCCTACTGTAATAAATGTCTTGCCACAATGGATTTTTGCTGATAAATTCTTAAGAACAGCATTTATAATTATTCCTCTGAACTCTGAATTACTGCATGAAGTGTCTACTTTATTATTCGTCTGAACATTGTGCATTTATGTGCACAATAATCTGAGGCATACAACAATAAGAAAAAAATTCAAGTTAGCTGACTTTCTCCTGGATCCATTTATCAACAAGAATAGTTATTATTTGTTGTTTTGTTTTCCTGGCACATATTGCTTATTATGATATCAAATGCTGTTTGCATTACATTTCTTCTAAGATTAGTACTGATATTAAAATGTACATAACCATGCAATGTTTAAATGTAGAAAAATATACCGAAATTAATAAACAGGAGCTAGTTAATGATGTATTTCAACAAAACCTCCAGATTAAACATAACTGAGCTTTTCTTCAAAAGCACTAATAAAGCATCTCATGCACAAACGCGCAGCTAGAGGTGTTAATAAAATATAGTGCTTTACATGCTCTGACAAATGTTATAATTACAAATGGGTAGAATCCAGGTGCAAAGAAGGTTAACATATGAAAAAAAAAATCCTGTTGGTGCTGCATGCACATAAAGATTTATACTCCCTTATTCATTCTCTTGTCTGTATGTGATCAGAAGGCTAAAATGCCTATTTTTAAGATACCAGAGCAGAGTGGTGCATCTAAATTTATAGTCATAGTCAAACTCAAAATGTCTCCATGGTGACTAATGCACAGCTGTGTCTGGCATGCATACGCCTGCAGAGGCCAAGGGAAATGAAAAACGATATTTTCTAATATTAACCAACATGTCAGGAGGCTTACGTGATTTATTTTAGATAAACATCGGAGGTGTTTTGCAAGACTCTATGTGATCAGGACAACATATGCCAGTGATTTGTACAAATATTATCAGTGGCAGTCAACCTGCAGGTTAACATCTGTGAAGAACTAGCACTCCCATCACTTGCAGTTGGGTAACCAGCCACTATGAGCCAGAGACTTTTAGGAAAAAGCTCTATCATGATCAGGAAGGTGACAGGTTACCTAGCCCTACTCAAGCCACAGTGTTATGGTTAACCAGAAATGATAATAAAGTGGAAAATGCACTACAGGGACAAAAGTATTGGGACACCTGACCAGTACACCAACAATGACATTGCATATTATAAATACATAGACATTAATACCGTATTTACGCAAATCTAATGCGCCATCGTATGTAATGCACACTGCAAATTTTGACACCATGAATCAAAAAATATTTTATTACCAACTTATGATTGCTTTTAACCCCTTTACACCAGATGGTGCTTTGGTCTTTATCGACCAAAGCACCATCATGCGTCTGTGTGTTCCTGGCTGCCGATCATGAAGTGATCGGGGCCAGGAGCACACAAGCAGGGACCGATCAGGGACTCTATAGACCCTGTCAGTCCCTGCCAACATCCTATGACACTGGGGATCCCGCTGCAAGTACCTGCAGCGGGATCCTCAGCACAGCTCGTCGCGGGGAGCCGACGCTCACTTTGCGTATTAGCTACATTTTCTGTGCCATTTATGAAAATCTAATGTGCCATCGCATCTAATGCACACCCCAACTTTGGAAATCGCATTTTGCCAAAAATGGTGAGCATTATATTTGTGTAAATACGGTATATAGCTGGTTCCCCCACCTGTTTTGTGTTCTACCACTGCAAATTTCCTTTTAACTCCTTAAGGGTTACAATATTAAGGAGTGAAACCTTCATCACTTAGAGCTGGTTTAACACTGCAAGTGTAATAAAAGTGTATATAGTATCTATATTTATGATACTTTATTAAATATACTGCACTATTATTGTTTTTTATTTTATTTTTATTCATGAACCTATATGCCTGTGAGAACATACTCTGGAGGATGACATGGACACTAAGTATACATGTACATTTTCTGTATCTTGTGCTCATACGTTCCCATTTGATGTATGTGCCTTTGGAGTGGAACACTTTTTTTGTTTCAAGATTTTGGAGTGTTTCTGTCGGAATTTTTTCCCATTGATTCAGTAGAACATTTCTGAGATCAGGCACTGATGTTGGACATGAATGCCTGGCTCACAACTTAGGCTCCAGTTCATCCCAAAGGGGATGAGGTCAGGGCTCTGCGCCAGTCAATTTCTTCCACCTCAAACTCATTCAACCATATATTTATGAACCTTGCTTTGTGAACTAGGCAAAGTCATTCTGGAATAAAAAGGTCCATCCCCAAACGGCTCATTCAAAGTTGTAAGCATAGCATTGTCCAAAACGTCCTGTTATGTTGAAGCATTAAGATATCCCTTCACTGAAAGTAAAGTTCTTAGCCCAACCCTAAGTTTTACAATTGGCACAATGCAGTCAGGCAGGTAAATCTCAAATGCCATCCACCCAACCTAGGCTCATCATTCAAACTGACAAACAGTGAAGACTCCACAAAATCCAGTGGCTGCATCGCAGCAGAAATGATGCTAGTCTGTAACAAGAAAATAGCAGTAGTGATTTCAGTTAAAATAGTGTTACATTATTAAGTACTTGATTAATGCTTATCCCTATTACATAGACTGGTTGAATTTCTCTAATCTGCTCATATGCAATCTAGTCTATGGTGTAAGTGTGATTTTATCTTGCATTTGCAATACATTAGCTTACTTGCATCACTATATATTTGTACCTAATTTTCTTTTTGTAATTTGTAGACTCGGCATGTCTCCGTTGATTCAAAAGACTTTCCTGAGTGGTGGCCCACAACTCCCAGAAGTTCTAGTGAACATGTTCCATAGTACAGCAAATGGATCTCCTAGTAAGATGGTATTCTTTTGCACTACATATAAAAGAAATAAAAAGCTTTTGCTTATAGGTTACTTTTGTCTACTGTACACATTTATTTAAATACACATAGACAACATTCATGTTTTTAAAATTATACCATAATTCCTTAGTGTAATATAACATAGCTTGAAACATCTCAGTGGGGTAGATACTTAGGAGCATATAATTCAAATGCCTGGGGTTTAAAGTATATATAGGAATTTCTATTATAAATTGAATCCCTGATGCTATAAAATATATTTTACTTAGGTTCTGAGAGTAGTTACAATAGTAATACATTTGTAGATATTACCATTGGGACTGCTCCTTATATGTGCAACAATGTGCATAAGTTTATAAAATCAATTTTAATAGCATAGATGCAGTATGCTTTCAGAAAGGTAATGCCTTTGCAAAGAGTGGCTGAGAGTCATAGGAGCTGTAGTTTAGCAACAAATGGGATAATTCCTTGATATATTGCAAGCTATAAAACAGGGGTTACCCGCCTTACTAATCCTTCCCTATGTTTACCGAAGTCTGGGCTACTGAATATTGTGCTTAATGGGAGCCACTATCCAGTTACAGGAGAGTTACCTATAACTGCTAGTCAGTGGAAGTTACTAGGCAACTACACTTTATGGACAAACGTCTTAGAACACCTGACCATTACACAGACAGGGACATTTATGCACGCGCTCCAGGATCATCAACCTTGTTGCAAAGCTTTGTGTCATCAGCAAAAAGACAAACATTAGCATCAAGACCTTCTACAATATCACTAATAAAAATATTAAAAAGAATGTGTCCAAGTACAGATCCCTGAGGTACCCCACTGTTAAAAAAAACAGACTTTGTTCTGAATATAATTCATTGACCACAACCCTGTGTCTGTCACTCAGCCAGTGACTTATACATTATACAGTATTGAAATACAAACTCAAAGATTGCAGTTTATTGATTTATGTATTTGGGACAGTATCAAAAGCCTTGTTGAAATGTACCACCCTGATCTATTATTGGATAGTGTTTGGGACTGTCTAGTGCCCAACATGCATCTTCCAAATGTCAATGCATATTAATGTGCTTTCAAGTAATTTAAAATGCATGTTTTACATGTTGTATTGCTTAAAATATAAAATACTTACAGAAAGATGAAATTGTGAAATTACAGCAGTTTGCTGCTGATCCCCTGAGAATAATTTAATTCACATGAATGCAATTTTATGTCTCTCTAGTAATGTCATCAGGTAATATGTTGCACTATTTAGAGATCCTACTGTGTACAAGAGCAAGTCTATTACAGACCACACATGGTATTGCTAATGTATTCTATTCCAGCAGTGCAGGAATTGACTAAATTAAATAAAACTTTATATGCTCAGTATCTATATAATCAGTGCTGCAGCACCTGTAGTATACATGCAAATGAATAAAATATAAAAATTGTGATTCATGCATCGACTCACACTGGAAAAAAGCCTGTGCACTATACAAGCAGTAGTATTCCACTTACACCAAAGTGAGTTTGGGGACTAGACTGTCCCTTTAACAATCTTAATTAGTGGACCATGTTTTTAGAGGCAAACTGTACACTGCAATTTAGTCTAAAATAAAAACAGAACAACACTTTTTTGGGCAAATAAAATTAAATATGTGACAAGATGAAATAGCCTGGGAGTCAACAAGATTGCTGATTCTTGCATCAAAGTGAGTTTGGGGACTAGACTGTCCCTTTAATGTCAGAAATGAAGACCTTTTTCAAGGTAATCCAGAGACAATAATTTCATTTGTGACAGAATATATATTCTCATAGGGTAGAACAGTAAATCAATTAGTACTGTTGTATGGAGAAACACAAGCACTCGGTACGTAAACAAGCATCAGAGAAAGACAAAGTCCACATACGAGTCCAGCAGAAAGCCCTTGACAAAGCTGCATGCTCCTGTGTTGGAGCTGCGGTGAAACACGTTTCAGGCAACTTTTTTGATGGCAGCAAACCTTTACTCTATCAAACAAATTAGGCAGAACAGGGAATATAAGAGTGGTGGACATTTATACTGACCGCTTTAGGCGGTGTAGCCGAAGATAGCAGGCTACTCACAGTTAAACCTGCGGGCATAGACTGTCACTACAATACCACCATCACTGAACCCTGCAACTAATAAATAGAAATAACCTGTATAAGGGCAAGGGGATTTGGAGCACCTGAGAGAGGTAATCTGGGCTGCCCTTGTGGAAACTGTCAGATAGAGATAAACAGTCCCTGTCCTCACCCAGTCTCCGGTGCCCTCTGCCGATGCTCGACTCACTTGGACTCACTTGGATTTGGAGCACCTGCTACCATCATAATAAAATTATATATTAGTCTTAATACACGATATTCTGTGGACTGCTTATTTGAGGGGAGACTTAAAAGTTATAGCGCTCCTGCGAATAAAGTGGGGGTATTTTTTTTAAGAGCAGACTCCAAAGGCTCTAACAATCAATAGAACTCCTCTATACTAACCCCAACAATGTATACAGGGTATATGCCACGAAATAAAATTTTAAAAACAACAGTATGCTAGTAAACCTAAGTGGCGTTAACCCCTGAATAATCTCTCTCATATACCTCGGTATGAGGAGAAGGGATGCTCTTTTAATAAATTGTTCTTCTATACATTTTCTTCTATCTTTTTTCACTTCTATTATTAATAAACACTTAAGAGGGAAGCTTACAAATCACCCCTTGACTTTTTAAACAAAAATATTGATTAATAGTTATTTTTTAATGTCCTGGTCCAACAAAAATAGTTCATTTAATAATGCCCTACATTGCTGTATCTCGCTGTGTTTTGACAGGAAAGTCTATATCCTGGCTTCTTCAGGAGATAATACAGGCTGTATTAGTCCTGTGCCTTTCCATCCTATTTGTGCAACATTGTCTTTACTGGCTGTTTTCTGTGGGTATCACATTATAATTTCTTTAACTGTGGTTTAGAGTGGCACATTTACATTTTATCTGGTTTTCACTTTTTTAAAGAGGCAGAACATAGAGGGCTATGCATGTTAGTATAGGCATTAATATTTATTTAGGGCTGGTTGATCCAGGGAGAAATCCCCTTTGGAAGTATTTTTTTTTTCCGGTGTGTTTTTGTAGTAAGTGTATATATTTTTTACTTTTGGATTTTCCTGGACGCAAGATGAGGATCCATTGGGATGCTGATAGTCATGGCATTGTTTTTGATTTTTGCAGGGCACCCTTTGTGTACCAGAGCAGAGGGCGGTGATTTACCTTTTTTAAAAATGTATATTGTCATCTGTAAACATCATTCTAAACCATCTATGTAAATAAATGTATTACCCTAATAATGTGTCAAGAAACCTGGATGTACTGAATATGTGTGTCCTAATACATGTTAGTAGTCCACATGGCTCGACAAACTAAGGGCACCAGGTCACTTTTAGCCACATGTTTGTGGAGACTGTACCTCATGCAACGCGTGTCTGAGTGCCAGGTATCACGTGACATCCAGCACATCCAGCGTGACATCTAATGCAACCCCCCCCCCTCCAATGGGGTAAAGCAGAAGGGAGGGGGGACACATTTAGAAATGTAGTTTTAATATTTATAATATTAAAATATTTATAATATTGTAATAATATTTTATCAAAAAATATGAAAAATGTATATTTTATTAATATAAAAAATATTAATAATTATGAACATTAATATTAATATGGCGCTATTAATTATCGTAAGACCACACCCACAATATCAATTTAAAAGAGATACCCCATATTTTTATTTAATACAATGTCATGCAACACTATCTTTACTTTAAAATATAATTTTTTGTGTAGGCGAAATGTAATAAGGTAGTTATCTAATCAGTATGCAATACAAAAGGTAAACAGACAATAATGCTTATAACATATCAGTATCTCACATAGCCTCAGACACAATACAATACTGAATGATTAAAAGTACTTAATTACGGGCTTCATAATGTGGTACACCAATAATGAATAATCACTGAATCATATATTGTATTAACATTTCTTACTTACATATTTATATTACAATGTCATCTTATATTATCTACAATGTCTCCTAACATATATTCCTTGTAATGCAAAAATAATACAATTGGTTTAACTAGAATTAATATCTACCCCAAAGAACAGCATTAATTGCTTGTGTAATAACAGAACAACTAACAATGTAATTTAAAGAGATATTCCCTGTAAATCAATCAGTAATTCACAGTAACGTGCATTGAATTATACAGTTTCAATTCACAGTAAATAATGGGTTAGAACAACATAGGCATGATAAATAATCTATCAAAGTTTGTCAATAAATAGTAGTACTATTTTCTAAAAAACCGCAATACACATTTACGGTTAAACCAAAGTATCACTTAATTATTTGTAGTTTAAAACCATCTTTCCACAAACGGTTCTAAGCCAAATTAACCTTTTCCATGCCATTCAGAACCAACAATACGTGTCTCGGCTTGGAATCACCAGCTAGCAAAATAAACTAATTAGCAGTAGTAAATGAGCTCTTATATCATTGTACGGGCTATAAGATCCATTATAACAAACAGTAATTCCACAGACATATGAATGACTTGGACACTGGCAAGATAGAACTCTGTAATGCCAATATGTAAGAAATCTACAGAGACAATGATTTTTAATAGATGAAAATAATGACTTGTCTTCAACAAGTGAATATTCTATATTTACAGATATATAATATTTATTATATCATATCTTGCTATATCTTTATGATGTCTGATCTGCAGGTTCAGAGATCTAGATATGCAGTCTAATGTATATTCCCAAAGAGGAATTCATATTCTAAGTGATGAAGAAGACAAAATTCACCTCTATATAAAATATATATAATGAACTTATATCTACCACTGTTGCTGATGGTGTCCAATCCCTCTCAGTTGTTGAGAATTAGGAACTAACGTTACAGGAAAATTTAAGTGGAAATTAATTTGTAAGTTTAGGAGAATTTAGAAGTATTAAGATATAAGAGAAAGAGTGAATAAAATGATTTCAGGAGTAAACGACGATTCTGATAGTAAGACTTTCTTAGTCTTGATAGTTATATGATAAAAGATAAAGTTTGAGTTTAGGTGCCAGGTAAAGTGTCAGCTCAGGTGTTCTTTCAGCTTTTTCTCCTCTCCTCTCTTTTTCTCCTGCCTCACATTTTTATGAAAAATCTTATCTATAAAGATTATTACCTTAGATTAGAACTAGCCAATCGAATGTATGGGTGTTACTTATGGTAATTATAATTGATCACGTGATTAGACAAATTATGTCCCATTGTCCCATTACCCACCAGCAGGGATACTATCTTCTAATGAATAAACTGATTATCTCCCAATTTCTGGAGTGTTAATTCAAATTAGTGCGATAATATGTAGAAGGCTATAGCATCTATAGGTTGAGATAAGATAATCCTTTAAAAGTTTTTTTCCTGACATTTGGTAAATTCTGTTTTTAGGCATTTGCAAACATAGTTCATATGTTTGTCAACTTGGAACAGACTTCTCTGGTCTGTATGGAGCTTAATCCATCCAATGTTGAGTTTTTCTGTACTATGCACCTAAAACCTTAGTCAGCCTTTCTCCATTAGAAGCAAAATAATTCTTAAGGATTTGTGTAACACATCTAACATGTCTGAATTATAGATATGGTCTAATTAGATTATGTATGTGTTATTATACTACTACTACTAGATATACAGAAGTGATAATTTATGGATAATAAGGTAGAAAGAAAATAATGATGTGTATGTTTTAAATGTACTAAGCATATACATAAAAAAACATCTAATCACTATAGTAAAATGATTATATCCAGATTATATCCAGATTATATTATATTAATAAAAGATTAAAATTTGCCTTTTACTATAAAATACCACATTCAGAGAGAGAAATCAGGTCTCTGTTTTCTAATTTACATACCAGAGTTTCCGATAGTAACCAATCCTTGTTTACCATTCCACTTAGTCTGGAGGTTAGTTATAAATGGCTTAACCCCTTCTCTGGAAAGGTATTACACTCTGAAACAAGTTTTTATTTCTCAGCAAAAAAATCAGTAGTTTGCTTTTTAGCAAGGGTACAAAGATGGCTATGATTTCCATTTTGCCTGTGTATGACTCATAATGTGCATATCATATAATATACCTATTTTCTTGTATAAAATGTCTGATAATGTGCGGTGTGTGTTTGTGATTGGCTGTGTATGAAAGGTGTGTGGATGTGGCTGGCTGTGTATGTGAAGTGTGTGTATGTGACTGGCTGTCTATGTATATGACTGACTGGATGTTTGTGAGGTGTGTGTATGTGACTAGCTGTCTATGTATATGGCTGATTGGAAGTCTGTGAGGTGTGAGATGTATAAGAGTAGTGGAAAGATAAACATTTCATCTCACTGATTTAACATTGTGCAGGAGATTGACCAGTTTTATGACCTAGTAGAGATTTGTAGCGATACACAACCTGTAGCATTTTCTTCTCAACTCTCCTGCACCTAACTTTTAGTGAAAAGCTTCCATTAATTCTCCTTTGTATTAGTCTATAGGTTTAGCCCAACATATATTATATACACATTATATTGAATCTTACAGTTTTATAGTTCTTGGTAACTTTCCTTGCAGGCAATTTATTTTATACTTGCTTTGCAGATTTGATGTGCACTAATTTGCATCTGCTGTTATTTTGTTTGTGGTATAGACTTTAGAATTGTCATCCCCATGTTCTCTCAACTGAAAATCTACCAAAATGCTGTATTTTTTTCTTGCAGAATCCTTAGTTTAGTTGCTATTAAAGCCACAGCTTCTAAACATCTCAGGCTGCTCATTATAGTGCCATGTACTCTCTTGGATCTTTTTTTTTAATTCACCCCTAAAGGCGGGGTGAATTTCCAATCACTTGACGTCTTTTATGTTCTAAAATAAGATAACAATATTTCATTCAACAAAGCATATTGTTTTTATAAACATTATCATGAAAATATGATGTCATAAAAGTATGTAAATGACAATGCTTTTAGTACAGCAAGTAATAGACTTTTATTGGATTAAACCTCCATTAGACCTCCATTAAATAAATAAAAGGAAACAATATTACATTATGGACTGCTAAATTTGAATATTAATACATTTATAAATAGAATTTAAATATTTGAATTGTAAACATATGTTCCTTAAAAATCTAAATTGCTAACAGTAAAAATAAGAAAGTAATAATAAGAAATTAGTAAAAAGAAAGTTGTTTTTATACATGGTTATATATGTCCATTATATAATAGCACACACCTTTATTACATATCCCAATTAAATTATAGGAATTTATTTTATAAATAATATAAATTGCTAAAAGGAAATGAGTAGCAAATAACTGTTTATTTTATAGCAACACTATAGGTTTTTGTAGATTTCATTTGCCCCTCAATATGCCAGGATTTAGCCACCCAATATGCCAGGATTTTGCTCCTCAATATGCCAGGATTTTGCCCCTCAATATGCCAGGATTTAGCCCCTCAATATGCCAGGATTTTGCCACCCAATATGCCAGGATTGTGCCACTCTATGCCAGGATTTTGCCCATCAATATGCGAAGATTTTGCCCCTCAATTTGCCAGGATTTAGCCCCTCAATATGCCAGGATTTTGCCACTCAATATGCCAGGTTTTGCCACTCTATGCCAGGTTTTGCCACTCTATACCAGGATTTAGCCCCTCAATAAGCCAGGTTTTGCCTCTCAATATTCCAGGTTTTGCCACTCTATACCATGATTTAGTCCCTCAATAAGCCAGGTTTTGCCTCTCAATATGCCAGGTTTTGCCACTCAATATGCCAGGATTTTGCCACTCAATATGCCAGGTTTTGCCACTCTATGCCAGGTTTTGCCACTCTATACCAGGATTTAGCCCCTCAATAAGCCAGGTTTTGCCTCTCAATATGCCAGGTTTTGCCACTCTATACCAGGATTTAGCCCCTCAATAAGCCAGGTTTTGCCTCTCAATATGCCAGGTTTTGCCTCTCAGTATGCCAGGTTTTGTCACTCTATACCAGGATTTAGCCCCTCAATAAGCCAGGTTTTGCCTCTCAGTATGCCAGGTTTTGCCACTCTATACCAGGATTTAGCCCCTCAATATGCCAGGATTTTGTCACTCAATATGCCAGGATTTTCTCGTTTTTTGCCCCCCTCCTCCCCCCCATTCCCCAGCACTTACCTCCTTGTTGCTGCTCTCCGGTCGTCTCCTCCATGCATCTTCCCTCCTGCACGGAGGAAGGAAACTCTGGTCATTTTTAAAAAAAAAAAAACTTTATTGAAGTCGCGCAGCATCAATAAAGTAAAAAAAAAAAAAAACGCGACAAGAGTTTCCTACTTCCTTGCAGGAGGGAAGATGCACGGAGGAGACGACTAAGGTTAGTGTAACAGGGAGCTTAACGGCAGCATTAAGCTCCTTGTTACATCAAAGGCAGTGGTGGGGGGCACTTTTTTTTTCTCTTGAAAATCGAGGGGGGATTTTCCCCCTGCGGACGCCCATGAACACAGTCAACCTTCAACTGTGTGATTAAGTGCATAACAGAAGGATCTTTTCAGCACTTAGTGTATAGACACTTGTATGTAATAATTATACAAATGCCCTTATGGTGACTAACAGTACTACATGACAATTACTGTGATAATATTATAATATGTCACTCACTTAGGTGACAATAGATGCAAATTGCAAACAGTGTGTTAATCAACAGTGAAAAAACAACACTTTGAAATTAAACACACATGAAAATAATAATGTTAATACTTAACAAAAGAGTACTCATCATGTGCTGATTGCACTGCCCATTATGAAACTAACATTTTCATTGAAGTGTGGATGGCTAAATACTGAGAGAAGTATATGCAGCACACCCTTGCTGTTTTGTTGTTTTAGTCGGAGAGCTGTTATCGTTGAATACCTGTTACACACATTTGTTTGACTGTGTCATGTGCGCGTGACTCCGAATACGTGCAACAGAAAATAGTGTGCATTAATGATGCTATGCTGGCTAATGACAACATTAGCATATGATTGCATTTTCATAACTGCATTACAAGTGATCCTTTGAGGTTCGGTAACCATTAACGAGTTGTTAAATAAGAAAGACAACCCTTTAAATTACCACTATGAAAACCATGTTTTAATAGGGTCCAATCTGCGTTACTAAACGTTGACTTGGCAGACAAGTTAAATTAAATATTTAATGCATGCGTAGAATGAATGATTCACACCCAGTTATCCCCTGTCACTTAAAATGACATTTAGTTTCACCTTTAAAATCGGTGGTTTTCTGACAAATATTGTTGATCATTTGCTAATTTCATGTTGATGTGTTTTTAGGGTCTACTCAAAAATCACCTATCACGTAGCAACCAATCAAAAAGCAACTACACTCACACATTAAAACATTGTGTTATCTGGGAGGACAAACATCCCTCAACAGGAGCTAGCCATTGGGATCTGTGTGTAAGTGGGGGACAGCTATTCAAGGGATCAAGTTTTTATTTATATTTATGTCTGCTATCTCTGCACTCTCTTTCAGTGTCATATCTGCTGTCTATGGTCACCTTTGTCATAAAGGTGATGGAGTAGTATATACCAGGTGAATTATTAGTCCTTGGTTCCATCACATCCATTCATCCAGAAATGCCATCATGGTGATAGGGGACAGGTACTGCCAGTAGTTGTATGGGACCATGACTGGTGGACAGTGCTATCAAGGCCTGGAATTTGCCATCACCCCACCTCTTTTTGATGACCACATTGGTGACTGACTCCATTAACCCTGTCCTTTATGTCCTGCCACAAACTTCTACTCCTCACAGCGGTAGATCTGATTGGTTGCTTTATTTTAATGGCTCCATTTTTTGAGGCACTATTTTACTTCCAGTAGCAGAGTAATGTGCTTTGTTTTCCAAAAGCGGGTACATGGTAAACGGCGCAGTTACTTGTAAGTGATCACTAGTTTTGTGCTCCTGTTTGCCTTAGCATCACCCTTTATTCTAATAAATGCCTTTGCATCTACCCCAAAGTGTAGATAATGTTTCATAATTTTTATTTTCTACATTCACAGTAAAAGCAATGTCTAGGTTTAGAGTTTAGGCACATAGCGTAACCTTGATTGGCAATTATCACATATATTGGAGGTCTGAACTGCACTTGCTGGGATGTCTTAGTACAGATGTAGAGCTATTTTAACTGCAAGTGTGCAATGCTTTTCCATTATGGTAGTGGTATGTCTTTGGTGCTACAGGAGTTAAGCAGCAGCAGGGAATCTCTCACTGTTTGCTAACCAGCACAGCACGGAATAAGAGCTAATTTACAGTGATTACAGTTGGCCGTTGGTGATTTAAGGTCCCAGCATACTCAAACACTGAATCTTTTGTTGCTGCAGCTTAAGGAGTTAATCCAACACGATTCAATAAAGTTCAATTGATTTCCCAACAGATAATTGGTTTTCATGTTTTTTTATTGATTGCTGATCGTGCATCTTTAACTTAAGTTCAAAATTACTGAACTCATCTACATATTACAAGCTGTATAATCACAGTCAGTAAAGGCTAAAAAACATTCTAACATTCAAATGTATAAAAAAAACTTTATGCGCTTCTCAACCTAATAAATTTGGCAACAATATGAATTGGCCAAAGCATTATTAAAGGACAACTGTGGCAAAAAAATAACTCATTTTTTATTGAAAGATTGCATCAAGTGTAAATGGTTTTTGTAGAAATTCTTTAGAGAAAGAATAGTAATAATGTACTTTATTGAGGACTTCTTACACCAAATATCTCTAACAGGGGGGCAGACATGTTGTTTAGAATCTTTGGTCAGATCGGTCAGATCTTCCTTCATTTGACCCAAGGTGAATGAAGATCTTACTCAACATTCTTAACAACATGTCAGCCCCCTTAAAGAGAAGTGTGGCTCAAAGATGACTGAATAAGTTGGTTTATTTGTATTCTTTCATTAACACATTTCCATTTAAAACATCTATACTTGATGCCATCTTTCAATTAAACGTAAATGTATTTGTTTCCTACAATTGTCCTTTAAGCTCACCCACCACATCAAGGCATTCTCTCAGTAGGGTGACAATCTACTCTCACCTCCAATCTAGTGGGCACACAAAGCAGTTTATACCTTTTTTACCTAATGTGTTGGAGGAGTAGCAAGCTAGTCAAAGTCTCCAATAATATAGATGTATAGAATGAAGCCTACAAAACCGGTGTGAGAGTATGCTGAAAATACAGTGTGATTGGCTATACAATGTATACAAGGAGCAAACACTGTCTGCTCTTCTACCATAATAAAGTTGGCAACACATAAATAAACATAATATAAATGAGAAGTTTTGGTTATATGAATTGGCTCACACGAGGGGGGCCTCCAGGGCCACAGGACTGGTGACAGGTGTATTGCCTGTCACCATCTTATGACGACCATATGTGCACCCAATGGTGCAAGCACTGCTACCTCAATATGTTCCCATATTCAAGTTCAGGATGATAAAGTCTTTAGACACACTTCTAAGTAAATAATTCAAGAATGTCTTACCAATCAACAAATCTCAACATCATTAATCCTTTTTGTAATTTTTACAGAGACAGGTGCATCTCCACCTCCATCATTCATCATAGAAATATTTGTAATTCAGGACTTAGATTACACTTTTCCAAGAGGCATAACAACTGTTCCGACGCTACATAGCCTATAATGTTAGATGTTTACATTATTTTGTCTTCTACTGCATGCTACTACAAGTGCAAGTTTTACACAACAGTTTTTATCGATGTCCCTGCCAAATCAAGAGGCACTTTTTTTTAAACTTTTGCTTCACAACCAATCAGAGCATGGGCTTGCTACCAGAGGCGTCGCTAGGGGGTGGCTACTGGGGCTGAAGCCCCGAATCTCCAGATCAAAGCCCCGAGTCTCCGATACTGTTTTTTTTTTCCACCCTACACGCCGGATATGATGTAAGTTCATATCCGGCGTGGTGATCAAGCCCTCACGCAGCCCTGTGTGTGTTTGGCTGCGTGTAGGGCAGAGACATCAAAGATGCGGCCAGAGCCTGCCCTGAAGGCGGAACTTGTAATTCCCCTCTGAGCCGGGACTTCCCTTCTGAGCCGGGACTTCCCCTCTGAGCCGGGACTTCCCCTCTGAGCCGGGACTTTCCCTCTGAACCGGAACTTCATGCCGCCCTCACTGCAGCACGTTTTTTTGTGTTGCTCTTTTTACTTTAATGAAAGAAGAGTCTCCCTGCAGCCCTGATGCTCAGTGAGCAACTGGTAATTTAGTTTTTTTTAAAATCACTGCTGGCTGGGTGTGGTCTGGTGAGTGTGTGTGCTGGCTGAGTGTCCATGTTAGTATGTGTTCTGGCTGAGTGTCCATGTGAGTGTGTGTGTGCTGCCTGAGTGTCCATGTGAGTGTGTATGTGCTTCCTGAGTGTCCATGTTAGTGTGTGTGTGCTGGCTGAGTGTCCATGTGAGTGTGTGTGCTGGCTGAGTGTCCATGTGAGTGTGTGTGCTGGCTCAGTGTCCATGTGAGTGTGTGTGCTGGCTGAGTGTCCATGTGAGTGTGAGTGCTGGCTGAGTGTCCATGTGAGTGTGTGTGCTGCCTGAGTGTCCATGTGAGTGTGTTTGTGTGTGCTGCCTGAGTGTCCATGTGAGTGTGTGTTGCCTGAGTGTCCATGTTAGTGTGTGTGCTGGCTGAGTGTCCATGTGAGTGTGTGCTGGCTGAGAGTCCATGTGAGTGTGTGCTGGCTGAGAGTCCATGTGAGTGTGTGCTGGCTGAGTGTCCATGTGAGTGTGTGTGCTGCCTGAGTGTCCATGTGAGTGTGTGTGCTGGCTGAGTGTCCATTTGAGTGTGTGCTGGCTGAGTGTCCATGTGAGTGTGTGTGCTGACTGAGTGTCCATGTGAGTGTGTGTGCTGACTGAATGTCCATGTGAGTGAGTGTCCGAGTGAGTGTGTGTGTGTGTGTTACAAGCTGTTTGGGCTCAGATGGCACAAGGCCAGTTCCCTGTGGGTACAGTATTAGAGCAGTTGCAAAGTCGGGCGCATGCAGCAGAGAATAGCGCAAGGGGTGCATGCTCTGCCCCCTCACGCTCTGATACTGTAGGAGCACCGGAAGGCTTGGGAACTTGTTGATAGAACACCAGCTGCAGGGATTGGAGGAAAATAAATCTCTCTGTATGTAGGTGGGTGTTTGTGTAAGGGTCTGTGTGACTGGTGTATGTGTGAATGCGTGGCTGCGTATATGTTTGAGTATTTGTGGCTGTGTAAGTATGTGTATAAGTGTGAGTAATTAATGTGAGTTTTTTGTTGTTGTGAGTCTTATGGTGTATTGTGACATAGTAATGTGTGATACACTCACACAATGCACATTACTGTGAATTTTATATATGAATATATATAACGTCATTTTCTCAAGTTACAAAAATAGTACATCTATCAATATGTCCCCCTAGGGTTGCCAGCTTTTCTACATAAAAATACTGTCCATTCTACTGCCTCCACAGAGTTTACATTGGCCTCACACCAATTTTTTTACCAGCCTGCCGGTAAAATACCGACCAGGTGGCAACCCTAGTCCCCCCCCTCCTTGCTACTACATCTCATTCCAGCCTGGTTTGTGCCTCTCACACAGGAACAGACCATCTTTGTTTCTAGCCATATTGTTCAACCTATTTTTTATCATATATATATATGTATATATCTGTCTGTATGCCCCACTAAGTACCGTATTTGCTCGATTATAAGACTAGGTTTTTTTCAGAAAAAAAAATCTGAAAACTACCCCTCGTCTTATAATCGAGGTCTTCTTATAATCTGACCTCAAATTGAGGTCAGATTATAAAACATGGATCCAGGTCCCCAGCAGAGCTGCAGACTCCCCTGCTTCCGCCCGGCACGACCGCCGGGGCTTCTGTGAAGAAGCCGGGTACTTCCGCTTTCGTCACAGAAGTCCCGGCGAGCGTGCCGGGCTGCAGCAGGTGAGGTCTGCGCTCATCGCGCAGACTTCCTCTGCTGCCCCACTAGGCACCAGGGACAATCGGGCAGCTGGGGGATGTCTGCACTATACGTGCAGATATCCTCCATGCTGCCCGACACGGCAGACTATTATGACGGACAGCTGTCCGTCATAATAGACTGCCGTGTCGGGCAGCATGGAGGATGTCTGCACGTATCGTGCAGACATCCCCCGGCTGCCCCCACTAGCCACCAGGGATCAAGGTAAGGGGAAGGGAGGGAGGGGGGGGCAGAGAGACAGGGGGAGGGAGGGAGGGGGGGCAGAGAGACAGGGGGAGTGAGGGAGGGGGCAGAGAGACAGGGGGAGGGAGGGGGACAGAGAGACAGGGGGGACAGAGAGACAGGGGGAGGGAGGGGGGCAGAGACAGAGTCAAGGGGAGGGAGGGGGTTAAGAGACAGAGACAAGGGGAGGGAAGGGGTTAAGAGACAGAGACAAGGGGAGTGAGGGGGTTAAGAGACAGAGACAAGGGGAGGGAAGGGGTTAAGAGACAGAGACAATGGGAGTGAGGGGGTTAAGAGACAGAGACAAGGGGAGGGAAGGGGTTAAGAGACAGAGACAAGGGGAGTGAGGGGGTTAAGAGACAGAGACAAGGGGAGGGAAGGGGTTAAGAGACAGAGACAAGGGGAGTGAGGGGTTAAGAGACAGACAAGGGGAGGGGGGAGAGAGAGAAAAATGGGGGCAAGGGAAAGAGAAAGGCAGCATTGGCACATAAAAAGAAATAAAAACTAGAAATACATTTTTTGATATCATAATTTTTTATTAAAAAAGCAATTTACATATGAATATATACAAGTTGAACTTTTTTCCTATAGGGTAGTCTTATATTCAGGCTTTTAGTTTTTTTCCTAATGGAATATCCAAAGTTTGGGGGGTCGTCTTATAATCGAGCAAATACGGTATATGAGCTTTTTTTTACTCCACTTCCTCAAATCTGACATGGGCTCCAGCCCCTGATCTTTTGGAGACCTAGCAACGCCCCTGCTTGCTACATACATGTAATTAGGGTGTCGAGTCCGGTGTTCTCATGTCTGCAGGTGCTCTCGCTCTGCTGATTAATGTCCCCTCTGCTGGTGGCATGCAAAAACGAGAGTCTCTCACTGCACTTGCAGTGAGAATCTGTCATTGACAGCCTCAGTGAACAAGCTTCCCATGGAAAGATCTTGGATGACTGTCAGAGGATGAACTGGTATGTAATTAAAAAGAACATGCCAGTTTATACTCATATTAGGGCCAATAGGCTTTTTGACTTGTGCTTCTGTATTTAAAGAAACTATGAGTAGTATAAATAATAATCTTTGCTGTATAGTAGATATAAATTAATTGCATTACTTGATGGTTTAAATTTGAAATCAAATCTTTTAAAATTATTTTAAATAACTGGAAACTGTTTTGCTCATATATTTTCAATATTTTTTTAGGGGAGTGACTGAAGGTGTGGGAGATATGCATCATTATATTTTCCATTACAAATAAGCAAATATTCACCATGAACAATGTTGGTGCCTACACCTGGTCATGTAAATATACTCAAAATGGCAGCACATCTATCTGTTTGAAACACTGGCAGCTTCAAAGATGATCAGTCGAATACATTTGCCTAATACAAACTTGGGCTAACAGTAAATGATATGGAAAAATGTTTGCCCTAAGCCAAATTTCAGAACTGTAAAGTTGTTAAGGTAACTATAATCAAAATGGCAGCTTGTATATCTGTTTGAAACACTGGCAGCTTGAAAAGTCAGCAGTCAAATAGATATACCTATCATTTTCTGATAAAAACGTGGGCTAACAGTAAAATATGTAGAAAAAAGTTCAGCATATGAATAAATAAATCTTGAAAAAATATTACAATTTTGTATACACAGAAAAACAAATGTGTTTGATGTCTATGAGCCGTATTTATCAAGACAAAAAATAGCACATGTTTTGCCTTGATAAATTTGGCCCTAAATCTTCTTTTCTCATATATCAGGCAAAAAAATAGAAAAATTAGACATGTTAAATGTATAGATTATTTGCCAATTTGTAGTTGTAAAAGCATGTGCAACTAAAAACTGAACCTGCAAATAGCTTCTGTTGCACTATGTATCTAGTCTGCAAATGTTCAGTCTGATCAAACTTTTTTTTAACGTAATATGATGTCATAGCATATTAAGGGGATTCCATAATTGCAATTTATCACAAGGGTTTTAAATACGCTAAGTATATAATTTGCTTTCTTAACTTATAACATGTACAGAATGGCAATGTCATTACTGGGAAGAGCCTAAAGATGGCACTGTGCCTTCATCTTCTCAGACACAAAAAAATCCCAAAATGAACCTATGTTTTCATAATAAGCTATTGAGATGCCAGAAGGTGGCATGTTTTATCCATTTATGAAAAATACATCTTCCCTCATAAATAGTTTTATATGTATTTTTAATAGCGATATTTGCTATGCCTGGGAGTATTCTAAACCTAAGACATGGAATGAAATGAAAAATGCATCCATTTTTTTATTTCAAATGATTAAAACGGAATATATGTTTGCAATAAAGCTCAGAAAGCTGCACAAATGTAATCAATGACATGGAGCTAACGTGAAAATAGCCAATAAATCCAACTTCAAGAAGAGAGAAAGCAGTTTGACTTCTCTTAATGCCTTGTTCATAACCCGAGAAATATCAAATGACTGCATTGTTAAATATTTTAATTTTTTTGTTTTACATCGTTAGCTATGAATGCACACCCTTAAAATAGTGTATGATCTCGATTATACTGAGAAATAAATTAATTTGCAGATGCATTATAATGGGTATCATCATTATACCTGACAAACCTGAGGAAAGATATGAGGATAGTACTAAAGTGAGTGTAATTTAGGTAGTATGTTGTCTGTCTTGTCAGCTTGAAAACAGTCAAGGACAGGAAAGATGAGTATAGGTAATGGCTACAGCCTGCATACAGAAAAAAACATCTTTAATAATGTCTTCGATATTAAATTATGTATTATGAAATATCATTATGTGCAAATAATGATGTGTTAGTCACAATATAGTCTTATTATGTAACATGTTTATCACTTAAGTATTAAGATAAATGCTGCAGTGAATACTTTATTGTAATTAATTGTAACTTTACATAGCATGAGCTGTACATTAATTAAACTGATGTTTGTGTATATTTGTTCTTATCCAGAAAACAGTGTAAAATGCCTCAGACAACAACATGTAATTAACCTGATCAGTTGCACAAGTGTCTGCACTTGGGATCTATATTGTTTTGTCCTTGCAGATATCTTCAGGCAGAGTACAATAGATCAACGAGCCCAGGGACAAGCGACACACGAATAATCCAAATAATTTATTTGTTCAAAAATATAAATCTATATTTATACATGCAGAGACCGTGTTGATGAGACTTGCATGAATAATGACAGTATCTATCTCGAATGTGTGTTAAATTACCTTATTCTGTTTTTTTTTTTTTTTTTTTTTAAAAACCTTGCTTTCTTCTGTAGTTTGCAGAATGGTTATCCTGCTTAGTTTTCACTTTTCTCTTGGGACCACATATTTTGTCACTCAGGCTCCCTTAACCCCTTTATGTCCTCCTATATCTGACATCACAATAAACAGAGCTCTGAGCAGGAGGCTGCATGGTCCTAAACCCCACACTTTTTGTTTTTTTATCCCAGTCATTCAAATATACATTGTTTTCTGTCATTTTCATGTCAATTATATTACTACTTTGTGAGACACCACATCTTTCTATATATATTGTTGTCAGTACAAGGAGAGAATATACAAAAAAAGATAAGGACAGATTAGATAGGCTAAGCACTTTAGAGACTAAACAATTGGATGTTAGCTGTCACGTACCTGCCAATTATTATCATTTGGTCAGGACAGTGCTTCCAGTGGGTTCCATTTCTGGCTTGCCAGTTGTCCTGTGGTATAGCACTATGAAAGCATGCAGTTCATTTTAAAGGACAAATGGATTATGATCATGACTTTACTGATGATGAGCCTTTTGGGCACAGAAATGGCAGGGACAAGCTATTTTGGCACAATGATGGCAGGGACAAACTGTTTTGGCACAAATATGGAATTGACAAGCTGTTTGGGCACAGAGATGACAGTGACATACTGGAGATAACAATGACAAACTGTTTGGGGACAACTATTACACTGGTACATTGTTTGGTGATAATAATATGGCACTGACAAGCTGTTTGTGGCAAATATGACACAACCAAGTTGTTTGGAGGTCAAATTTGTAATCAACAAACTGTTTAGGTGACAAGGATGCCACTGACAAGTTGTTTGTGGGCAAAGATGGCACCAGTAAGCTATTTGTGGACCAATATTATAATAAATAGGAAGAGGTGAGGCTTAGACAGGAAAAGATGGGGAAAATGAAGATTGAAGGGGGTGCATGCGTTTAGACAGGGATGGGGCAGCACAAAACCTAAATACACCACTGCATATGAAGTTTGTTGTTTCACATGCACTAGTGTAGAATGACAGGTGGGAGGACTTATAAGAGTTTCTTTGCGGTGATGTCACATATAGTGGAGGGCATTGGGCATTTTGTAGTACTGTGTAAGCTGAGAAACCTCAGGAATGTTCAATACCTTTTTATTCATTTTTATGGGAAAGGAAGCATTTGGAAAAAAATGTGAGATCTGTTTCTATTGCTTCCATTTTCATGATGCAGCAGTTATATAGAGTATTATTACGAGGAACAGCACCTTTAAAACTAACATGCAGCTTAACCATTACGTTGTGCATCAAATTACATCTTACATAAATGTTAGGAAGTGTTGACTGCTCTGAATGAATCAGTATTAATAGACCACTAGTATACTAGGATACTACTGTTTTCTGAGTTCTCCTTGCAACCTAGACAAGGAAGCAACTTTTTCTACAAATTATATGCTATAAATGTGTGATGCTGTGACTACAGTTTGGAAGCTTTTCATCTTACCAATAGCCCAAAAAGAATAATTACATTCGAAGCAGCCTTGGGAATATAATAGGTCCAACGTATAGACTTGCTTTCCACTTTACAGCTGCCTGTGATAGCCCAAAGGTGAGGATCCCAGTCCTGTTTATAATTAAGGAAAGACAGGCTACTAGCACTGGCCCCCCTAATTTTAATTGGTAATTTTGTTCTATTTATGGGGCCAGAGGAAGTCTGTTGGCCCAGGGTACGGTGCTTTTAAAAAATATTTTTATTACATTTTAAACACTTTCATTTCAATTCTGCAGATGAAATCTAGAGAATTTAAATACCTGAAATGCAGCTATCATACCCAAATCTGAATTGTAAATGGGGTGATTATCACATATTGGGTATACGAATTTGTATGCTTTATATGGCCAAATTGTCCGAATCCGAAGGCATCTTAAAGTTCGGTTTCCAAACTGCTTGAATAGCTGAAACAGCTACTTGTGAAATTCAGCTATTATGCCTGATCCCGATCTAATTTGGGAAAGACTGGTGATATAGAGTAATTTGACACTTGTAAATATAACAAGATTTTTGAGCATGTGCCATGTTGCACTCACCAATAAATACTTTATGAAATGGGAGAATTTCAAGTGTGGTTGCTTCATGCAGTGTACCATATGCTAAAATACATGGTTGGAGTAGACCTTGAGTCAATTTTAAATTACGCTAAATTAATTAAAGCTTTAGCACCTTCTTTAGTAAGTCCTGAGAATGCTGTTTCAGTGTATGTATACCAAAAGAAAAAATACATTGTTCTCTTGAAATATTGATTTATAATATAGACATTTTAGATATTTATAGATATTTTTTTTGCATAATGAAGCAGTCAGCTATATAGTATTTCCTAAAGAGAATAGCTTTTTTTCTTTATTGAAGTTCTTATTTTTCTTCATAAACTATAGTGCCTGAATTGAAAAAACATTTCATTGTGTTCTTTGTACATGTTTGACTCAGATTACAAACCTTTTTTGATTTAAGGCAGCTAAACAGATTGCAGGAGTGAATGTGACTGTATATTAAAGAGGTAATGCAGCTTGGTCTCTCAGAATGAAAGGCAGGTAAACAGTGCAACAAACATAATGACTGTAAAAGGCTAATTGATGAAATTTACTGCTAAAGAAAAGCACAGTTTTTTTTTTGCTTGATTACTTTTAAGAAAATGCACAGTTTTTTAATATTTTGCTAACATTGCTAATACAGTGCATGTTTTTTTTTTCCATAAAAATTGGAGGATCGATCAGTTTTATTGTTTGTTTTTTACTCTAGGGGGTCTACTCATCAATGAGAGAATTGCAGGGAACAGACGAGAATCTCAAACTTGAGGCCAAAGTAACCAAGCTGGAAAAAAATTCTCCCATACAGCGGCATTGCCGCTTAGCTACTTTGCCTATAGTTCGACGTTTCCATCTCAATTACCTCCAATTCTCTTCTTGTTAAGTAGACCCTTTTATTTATTAAATTGCAAAGACCGCTACATTAATTGTTTAACTATTGCAGGAAATTACAATGCCTTTTCCATCAATTCCATTTCATCAAAATGATTTTAAAACACAATTACTTAGGTAGTCCACTCGGATCTAAGTCAGATTTATTGAAGCTACATTAAAGTGGGGTTAGATGTCACATGAAGAAAAACTACCAAATGAAAGTAACTTTTCTTACACATGTCAGCATTAAAGAGGTCACAAAAATAACGTGCATAGGATATAGTGAGAGCATTCTGTGTACAGGTTCATCCAGAAAGAATCACAATGTGTATTAACAATAACTGCACTGGTATGGACACCTGCTTGGAGTCCAGAAGCAAGGGCAGGTGTAATAATACCCTGTGCAGGGTGACCACTCTCGACCAAGGGTTGAGCCCCAGGCTTTGAGTGACCACAATCAGGGGTTTTAGGTCTCCTTTTGGTCATCTTGAATAAACAGGTACAAATGGGCAAATCCAATAAACATAGTTGGGGTAACAAGCCAAAAAAAGGGGTCAGGACTGGAGAAATCAAGCTGATGCCAGGAGTATTCTCAGAGGAGCACAACAAAAACAAGCATTCAAGCAAAATGTTCCGGCAAAGTATGCTGGGAGGAGGGGGTTTAAATAGCAATGGAGTAACGAGAATTATGAACACATGAGCACTCTGTACAGACAGGAGGTTGACAATAACAAAGAAATCTTACAATGTTAGTCTTCTGGTGGCAGGCAGCATAGGCGCAGATACCTAATCCACAGAGGCCAAAGGTTCAATCCCAACAGAGTTTACAACAGCTAGGACATGTATGAGTCAGCCTATTTAGATAAATTTAACATTTTTACTTAAGTAAAAAGTTGCCCTTCCACCCCAGGATCCCATTTTATTATCATAGTCAAACTTCTAATGGACATTAGATTTTGATTTGTTTTTTTCATTATACATTGTTTTATGGATTTTATGAAATTTATATATTTTGTTTGCTCGTTGACTAGTACTAGGAATAGTATGATGGTTTATAAATGATAAAAATAAGAGGGGCAGCCTACTGTTGCACTATATGTTTCAATACAGGATAGAAAGTGCACACCCATTGCTTGTGTGCATGTGCATGCACACTGACCTGCTTTTTCTGCCTGACTAGGTTTATTCACTGAACCCTTGAAAAAAATTACAGAAAGATAAAGGTGCAAATATTCACTACAACAGTGAATTTACATCCTATTCTGGGTAGAGCACCCAAACCAAAATGTGTAAAAGCAGCCTAAACCTTGCAGTATCATAACAGAAGGATTTAATAAAAAGAAAGTTGAACCAGAGAAAGATGCGGTTATCTGCTTATACACAGATATCATCAGTCCAAAAACAAATAAAAAACACACACTCATAGGATTTTTAGAAAAATAGAAAAAACCTGTATTACATACTGACTGTCGTATACATCGACGTTTCGGCTGCACCTGGAGCCGTTATCAAGATGACATTGAATGGTTAGAGCATTGAATATATACAGATACCAATCAACATATAATCACCAGAGATACTCACCGAACCTGTGTGTGTAAGCAATCCAATCGGCACACCCTCCAAAAGCCAGAAGAAACTGACTGTGTAAAGATGCGAGGAGGTACCATACAAGCTCTACCCGACAAAAAGTTACCAAACCACAAGCCGATAATACAAGCGGAAGAGACCAGCCCCTTCATACTGTAACTCATTTTCCAGACGCCTTGCCCACCAGCGTCTGTTGTCACCTGGCAACCCACACCGATCGAGAGACTCAGCATGTGTAAGAACCATCACCCATTGTAAACATGCTCACCGAAAGGGAGAAACAACACAAACCACAAATGTGATTCAACACCATCAATTAAACCCAAAAACTGTCAAAACAAAACAAATTACCAAATACAGACATAAAGAAAGAAATAAACACAAGTATATCAATAAGCACATCAAAAGCAAAAGCAAAAAAAGACACAGGCAGACAGAGACCTGCCAATAAAAGGCACATTGCTTCACTTAGACCTCAATCAAATCATGTATAGCAAGCAAAATCTCTCTCTGAGACAATCAATCTCAGCCTAATAGGGGTCTATAACAGTATACCCTTATCCTTACTCAAAATGACATACATAGTAACCTCACCAAAAAACTAAAAAAAGGAAAAAATCTCAGAAAAAATAAATAAAATAAACACTCACAAAAATCCAAAAAGTCAAAAGAATCAAAAAAAATCAAAAAAATGAAAACAAATATAAATGAAAATAAAAATAAAAATGCAGCAGATCACCGACGAGGAAGCAAAAAAGAAGTCAAAGATAGATGTTCATTCAAACCCCTAGGGGATAATGTATCCAAAGTCCTGATCCAATACTCTTCACGTTGTAACAATTGCCGTGAACGATCACCACCCCGAGTGTTCAAAGGAATGTGATCAAAAGCAATAAACCGAAGTTGTGATAAACTATGTCCATGTTCAAAAAAATGTCTAGCAACCGGCTTGTCTGATTTTTTGTCACGATATGCGACTGTAATTGATGATCGATGTCCTTTCATCCGTTCTCGTAAGGTTAGATCAGTTTTCCCTATGTATGCTATACTGCAGGGGCACGTGATCATATAAATGACAAATTCTGTCATACAAGTAATCCGATGTTTTATGATGTATCTTTTGCCCAGATGTGGATGTACAAAATGTGTACTGGGGCTCATATGTGAGCACGTGACACAACCTAAACACCTATAGCAGCCCGGTTTTTGATACTGTTGCAAAAATCCTCTGTTATCATAACAGTGTACAGGGTCAGCTATGACTAACCTGTCTAGTAAGTTAACCCCACTCTTATAACACATCATAGGTGGAGTCTTTGTAACCTTCGAGAATGTAGGGTCATTCTGTGAAATGTTCCAATTTTGATGGATAATCCGTCTCACTTCATTCGAGGCCGTATGGAACTTTGTAGGAAACACTACTCTAGTATTATCTTTCTTTGAACGCTCTTTTGGTTGATATTGTCTTGCTCTATCTTGCGCTGTCTGTACAACAGTCTTTGAGTATCCTCTTTCAAAAAACTTCTGTGCCATCTCTTGTAATTGCAATGTACAACTCTGCTCATCAGTATTGTTTCGTATTACTCTAAGAAACTGAGAAAGAGGTAGAGACTTCTTGGTCGCTTCTGGATGGAAACTTGTTGAATGCAAAATCGTATTCCGATCCGTTGGTTTCCGCAATAATGTGTATCCGAGACATTGCCCTGTTTTAAATACTTCCACGTCAAGGAATTGTATTCGTTCCAAATCGGCGGTCATCGTCAAGCGTACAGGAACCTCCAATGCATTCAATTCTCTTATAGTAGCAACCAGTAAATCCCTAACAGCATTCCAGAGTAAAAAAATATCATCAACAAATCTTGCATAAAACAGAAGGTGCTCTGAGTATTTTCCTAGAATATGTTCCCTTTCATAGTCGTACATGTACATATTTGCATAAGTGGGGGCCATTGCCGCACCCATAGATGTTCCCGATTTCTGAATCACAAAATTGTGCTCAAACTTAAAAAAATTATATTTCAGAGTCAAACTCAAAAGCTCAATAATGAGTTCGATTGGTGGACCATGATATGTATCTGCTTCATTCAGTAGTTTTTGGATAGCTGCTAGGCCGGCTTCATGTGGAATAATGGTATACAAGCTGGTGACATCCATAGTCACCAGCCACAATTCTGAATTTGGTACCACAATTCCCTTAATTCTGCGTAAGAAATCTGGTGTATTCCGTATACACGTGGGCAGAGCTAAAGCGACCTCCTTCAAGTGCCAGTCAAGCCACTGTGCAATCGGTTCGAGAAGACTACCTTTCGCAGCCACAATGGGCCGTCCAGGAGGTTGAGTGGCATTCTTGTGTACCTTGGGCAATGTGTAAATATCTGGACACTTGGGTTTAGTTTCTAACAAAAACTCATATGTCGTTGAGTCTTTATGACCCGCAGTGAGCGCTGCATCAAGAACAGTAGTAATTCTCTTAGTAATCTGGATAGTCAGACCGTCCTTTAAGAATTCGTATGTATCTTTGTCTGTTAGTTGTCTCAAAATCTCAAACCTATATAATTCATCACCACTACTCCTCCGCCCTTATCAGCTAGCCGAACTACTATTGTTGGATCCTGCGCAAGTTGTTTTAAGGCAGTAGCCTCTGCTCGTGTAAGATTCATTCTAGTGTTTTTATGGCCCAATGTTTGCTTAACTTCAGAGTTTACAACATGGGCAAAAGTTTTGAGTGATGTATTGTTAGACTGTGGGTTGAAGTTACTCCTCAGTTTGAATTTAGATGGTGATTCACTTGTCTCATCACAAAAGAGCTCCTTGAGACGTAAGCCCCGGTAGAATTTGTATAGGTCTACCTCCTGCTCAAAGGCATCAGGTAAGTTAGTGGGTATAAAGGAGAGGCCACGGGCCAATAAGGCATTTTCAACCGGAGTTAATGCCCGATTAATCAAATTGAAAGTAGGTATTATATTCGCCTTGTGGGGACTTGCCCCGTGGTGCGAAAAAGGTGGCCCTTTTGTCCCCTTCGTATGTGGAGCCTCCTCTGCGTTCTTGTTGACTTCTGTTGGAGACCCCACGGTTGCTTATATCCACCTGATCTTGATTCTAAAAAAACCTGATCAGTGGTTCCTCTTTTTTTCTGTTGCTCAGAATCTGAAGCAGACTCCCCCGAAGTCACGTCAATTGTCGGTTCCATCGGTTTCCTAATCCTCATTCTGTCACGTCTTGATCTAAAATCATTTGGTTCTCTCTGACCACTGAGCCATCTATAGACATGATGGTTCACATAGTCGTTATTGACTTTATTAAATTTCTGCCTTTTAAATCTCAAGAGGTCGTTCTTATATTTATTTACCTCTTCTTGTAACTTCAACATAGATTCACTAGCAGTGGAATCGGTCAATGTAATTAAATGTGCATCATTGAATTTAGCAATTTTCTCCCTCACTTTACATAAATCATGACTGACCTCTTCGATGACCAAGATGATCAAATCCAGTGAGCACTTATTCAAAACTCCAATCCATCGTCGGCAGAATTCAGGATTATTTCTGCCTATGGTCGGCGTGTTGCGAATTCTAAAACCTCTCGGAATCCGTTTGGCTGTAAAGTAGTCAGATAAAAACAACCCATGCAGGTCCATATCAACCTCACGTTTACGTCATTTCAAAAGTTCAAAATATAAATCCAATTCGAGTTGTGAGGTAGTCCATAGCACCTTCCTTGCCTCCTCGTCGGTGATCTGCAGCACCTCAGCCTGTTCAGCCATAGCTCCAGCTTTAGAAAGAAAATCCTCCATGTTGCTACACTTGATCTCACACAAGTTAGATAAGCAGGCAAAGTCCAACTGGTGTAATAAAAAATTTAGCGGTGCATCCACAGACAGTGAAAAACAAACTGTCTACATATAAAAAGATCTAAACAGTAGTGCACTCAACTTTAAATCCGCATCAACGTCACTTTTTGTCGGGTAGAGCTTGTATGGTAGCTCCTCCTCGCATCTTTAGCATCCTCTGTCTCCATGGCAACTGCCGTTATCGGAGAAGCAGGTTTCTTTCACAGTCAGTTTCTTCCTGCCTTTGGAGGGTGTGTCGATTGGATTGCTTACACACACAGGTTCGGTGAGTATCTCTGGTGATTATATGTTGATTGGTATCTGTATGTATCCAATGCTCTAACCATTCAATGTCATCTTGATAACGGCTCCAGGTGGAGCCGAAACGTCGATGTCAGTATGTATTACAGGTTTTTTCTATTTTTCTAAAGATCCTATGAGTGCGTGTTTTTTATTTGTTTTTGGACTGATATGTTGTTGAAAAATTGCACTGCACCTAGGTAGTGAACCATTTGTTGATGCGGATTTAAAGTTGAGTGCACTACTGTTTGGATCTTTTTATATATATATATATATATATATATATATATATATATATATATACACACATGAAGGTCCATCTAGAAAGAATCAATGTGTATTAACAAAAACTGCACTAGCATGGACACCAGCTCTGGTTGTAAAGTTTCTTGGGATTTTGTGGGCATGCCCTGTATGGAAGATACCCCAACCCGTACATCCTAACAGATGGTAACACTAAGGTTGTACTATTGTGTGGTGATACTATATAGGTTTATATGTGTGTGGTCTAAGCAACAGTGTTTACAGGTAAACATGCTGGCTGTTTCAAGGCTGGACTGTAAACAACATGGGGTCTTACAGTTTGACAGTCTGGTCACCTGACAACTGTTGCTATGGAAAAGCTATACCAACAAGGACCTCTATCTAAAGACATACACGGGAAAGAGATTTCAGAACTCTCCTGAAGCTTAAACAATGGAACCTACATAAGAAGCTGCTGCTGAAGCCAATCTTTACCCCTGAGTTCTCCTGTCACCATAACATCTATGTATCAGCTTTCATATATTTTACCTTACTTTCTTTTACTTGAATAGAGTTAACTATTCTTGTTTCTATTAGTAGATTGAACATTTTAGCATTGTTTATGTGTATAAGCTATAGTTGATATTGTTGTAGAGTTATCATTACATTTTGTTCTGCCTTAACCTATTGCCTATGTGCGGATATTCTGTTATTTGGTTATTGAATATAACTCTCTAATAATACCTTATGGAATAATGTAATCGTTATATTTCACCTTATATCCATTTATAAATTTGTTGTTGAAGTAATGCTCATTTGGCTCCTATTGTTATGTGTAAACATGGGAACCAAACTGTAAAGTGTTAAACAAACACCAATTGATACCATTTCTGGTACTAATTTAGATTTTGAGCATTCAATAATCTTAACCTTCCAATACAGATGCCTCAAATAAATTATTGCATGGGTCTTTTAGAGTGGTGGATGATTATCAAAAGCCATACAACTACAATTCCCATGATGATCAGCCAGCCCAGTTTCCACCATGACCAGGAATCATTGGTTGTAGTCCACAACTAGCACATGTCACATCTTTTCCTGTTTACATGAGGCTCAGATAGACATACTTCTTCCTTAATGCTAACTGAGCATTATGGGAAGTGCAGTCAACAGTACTTCCCACTTCAATCAGGACTTCCTTACTTCTCTATTTATATTTAACAAAACTGAAGTTTACATTCCTTTTTAGCTGACATTTCGTATATAACTTTTTATGCTCTTCTATTGAGCAAAGCAAAAACAAAAGTATGAAAAATACTGAAATCTGAACAAAAGCTTCGAAACTTAAATGTGAAAAAAACTGCATCAAAGTGTGCATGAAAATTATTGAACATTCTCACGTAATTGTTAGCTCCTAAGCCAAGATTCTAAATATGGGATGTGCAACTGATATATTACTGTACATGCTTTTTAATTATTAATTAGCAGAAAACATTCTTCAAAATGCCCTGTTTGCCTATACAATTGTTTTGCTTTGATTTTTTTTTATGTTAGTAGAGGTAAGACATTTATTAAAGCATATGTAAAGTTCAAGTAATAAGCCAGCCATAATGCTGGCTGAGCATCATTGGAAGAGCAGTTCATAGAATCAGTTTTAAAAGGACATTTCATTCAAAGGGATTGTTATTTGAAGAATATCAAATCTAAAAAACCTGAAATATTTAGAAAAATAGCTTTATAATTCCTTCTTCATCTCTCAGCACAAAAATTATAGAAATTATAAATAAACTTAATTTGATTCAATTAGAACATACAGCCCTGATGTTAAGGAGACTGAGGCTAATATTTTATTCAAAAGGTAACAAGGCCTCATCACTTCTGACCTCTGAGTTAAAAAATACAATTTCCCAAACAAGAATTGAACACCTAACAAATGATGATGGTTCTAAAAATAACAATCATCATGCATTTAGTAATACCTTTGCTAATTATTTAAAAAAAAATATATAATGTGGCTACAAACCCTACTGTAAATCAACCCACCTACAAAATAATATGTTCATTCTTGGATAAAATCCCAGTGAAACAAATTTCGAAAGATAATTTGGCCTCCTTAAACTCACCAATCTCCCATACTGAAATTTTAAACACGATCAATAGTTTTCCTGTTGGAAAGGCTCCGGGACCTGATGGTTTTACAATGTTATATTATAAAACATTCTCTGGTATGTTAATCCCCTGTTTAAGTAAAGTGCTTGTTCAAATTATCATCCAATATCTTTAATCAACAATGATACAAAAATGTATGCAAACATGTTGGCAATTTGTTTATCAAAATTTGTGCCTTCAGTGAATTACAATGACCAGGTGGGCTTTGTTTCACATTGTCAGGCCCCGGATGGTACCAAAAGATACATTAATCTAATCCATAAAATAAAGTTGGGATGCATGCCTTCTTTGGGGCGTTCATTGGGATTCACTGGGAATATCTTAGGGAAATTATGTCAAGATTTGACTTACCAGACCTGTTCAATGGGGCCGTATTCACTTTGTATTCTAATCCAACAGCCAAAGTCTCTGCATCTGGTTTCATATCACATAGTTTTTCATTGTCTAATGGTACAAGACAGGGTTGCCCGTTGTTGCTCCTTTTATTTGTGTTGACAATGGAGCCTTTGGCGGAAATCATTGGACAATGTGCAGAGATTGAAGGCATTGTGTTGGGAGATAAAGAACATAAAATTGGCCTTTTTGTGGATGACATTATGCTTTAATTGAAAAATTCGGCAATATCTCCCTTTATAAATGAAACACTACCAAATCACAAGATCTTTCTTTTTTCATCCCAATACTTGAATTGGATACTTTAAAAATTACATTTGATTTTGATTGGAGAGATACTTATGTAAGAATCTATCAAAGATGCATGATTGCAACTTGAGAAATATTTGGCCAAAAATTAGAGAAGACATAGAAAATTGGTGTGATCTCAAAATCTCTTGGTTAGGCAAAATTAAATCGATTAAGATGAATGTCCTCCCAAAAATACTATATTTCATTAGAGCCATCCCTCTCAAAATCCCCTTATAATTTTTCAAATTATAACATTTTTAAATTTTATTTGGAATTAAAAACAGAGTAGAATCAAATTAGCAATTTGAAAAAATACCAGAGCTGAAATACAGCAGCGGCCATTAAATTCAGTTTGGACTCACATAAATCCCAATGGTTGGAAATGGAATCAACAAAAATGTACCCATTCTTAATTAAAGAAATTCTATGCATTCCAAAAAATTTGAGACCAAAACTATATTTATTAAATCCAACCACTGTGTTTGATTTTCAACTTGATCAGTCCAAAATCAAATGAATCAAGAGCAACTCCCTCATTTTCTTTTGCAATTTTTTTTTTAAATAAAAAAATCTATTGTTGGCCTCCCTCCCAGGATCCTACCTTTCTGGAATGGGGGAGGCTCATCTATACCCTGGTAGTTTGTGGCGCACCCTCCTGGGCTGACAGTGGTGTGGAAGAAACTGTTGGTCTCTCACTTACAGAGACCTGCTCCCCCAATGCAGGATTGGAGTGCTCATGGCTGGGGGCGAAGAAATGATGACTAATATCCCCATGCTCCCCTGTGATTGGCCCAGTGATGAATGACAGCAGCATGTCTCTGCTGGAAGAGGCAGAGACCTGCTGCTACTCACAGAGCAGGAACAGAGCATGTGGCTCCGAGTTACTTAGGGTGCTGCATGCTAATAGTGATAATGGTGATTTTATGATCGTGCCTCACATAGAAAAACTGTGTTTTTTTAATTTGCATGCAGGTGTTTCCTCTTGTGCCCCACTGGGCTGGTCACAATTTCACAATCCAGAAGAATTGAACATCCCAGCACTATTGGTTTTATAATACCCCTTCCCAATGCTAGGACATATGCTGTCCTATTTTTTTAGTTCTAAATGCTAGGACGCCTAGAATGTCCTGCGTTTAACAGCTCATCACATCTCCCCACGATGAGCTGTACTCGGATCCCTCTGCAGTGACTTGCAGCGGGATCTTACCTGTCAGAAGAGGGATTATGTATCCAATGATCAAAGCGAACTTCTGGGTTTGGGGACGCCTCTGTGACATTGGGAGGTCTCGTGATTTTTTTGCAGAGGGTCCCGCTTATTGGGTCTCTGCCACTGTGTCCTTGTGATCAGTGGCCAGGAACAAAAAGTGGCATTTTAGTGCCTGCATCTTCTGGTACGCAAGCAACAGGCATAACAAAGGGGTTAATATGCTCCCTCTTTTTGGAGAATGGAGAAGTAATCATGTGTCTAACATGCTTCTCTGAGTGGGTAAATGACAGATTCACATAAATTCACCTTTTGTTGAATAGATTCAACAATTATTCTGAACAGCTGGAGCCCATCTATTTTGCCCACTGACATAAGCAGTTTGGTTTAGGCACAAAAGTTCAGCACCATGGGCAAATACAGTGTATTTGACAACATGCTAGTATTGTATATGTCCCAACATTTCAAATTGCCAAAGAGGCACACTTGTTTTTTGGGGAGGTGGCAGAAGGTGTGGGTATGAGTGACAAATTGTAAAGTGACTTTACAGTCAGTTGAGAGCTGTAGATGAAATTTGGTAAGCTAATCCATTTTACATACACAGAATATGATGGGAGCTCTGTGATACACTCATCCACATGTAAACTTCTGAGCTCATACAAAATAAGGACATAAGAGCAAGGAAATAGTGACTGCCCCTCCTAAATTGGGACATTTGGGAGGGGTGGTATTGGAAATAAATGGAATCCATATAATGTGCTAACTATTTACAACAAGCGAATATAAAGTAGTTTATTAATGTCTGGTTACAACTATATTATAACGTGGAAAACATAAAATTAGTTTTATTAGCAGAAGCATTTATGTTATTAATTGTTCATAGCTGCTTGAAAGGTTGACCTGTAATTATGGTTTTATTTACACCATAACTCAGAGATGGCTAATGTTTGCATTGCAGCTGTTGGGAAATATAATTTCAATGATGCTCATTCAACCACTGACATTCTGGGCATTATGGGGAAAGTAGTGCACAAAGATAAACCATCCTTCCATAGTTGATGCCTGGAAATTTGCTTACATGGAATTTTGTATTTGCTTGAATACAAGACAAGGTTTATTTCAGAGCAGCTGCTGTGAAAAATATCCCTAGCCTTATATTTGAGGTTGTGTTATAATCAGATCTCAAATAAAGGTGTGACTATAAGACTAGGATCCAGGGCCCCACAGAGCTGCAGAGGACTCGGCCATCCTCGCAAACAGCCATTAAACATGAAAACTGTTTATATGTAACGGAATACATGCTAGTGAAATGTTTTCCAATGGGGTCACCTTATATTTAGGAATATTAAATGTTTTCCATAAAATAAGATCCAAAGTTCGGGGGTTGTCTTATTATCAGGGTCGTCTTATATTTTAGCATTTATGGTACTACATCTGTGTGCATTTTTAATAAATGGGATTTAAGATGTTTTCTAATTTAAATCAGTTCATCCAATCCATTCAAATTACCATCAGGAACATGATTATTACTGTTCCAAGAAAGTCATGTAATAAAGTTGTGTTGGATAAGATTAATTATCTAGCAAAGCAATATATCATAAAATTATAAATTGAATAAAACCCAGAAGCTTGAAATTGTGAAATATAGCAATTAGCATAGCCTTTTATAATGAACTAAAATGTGAAATATTGGCATTCTATTCTTACTGCTATGTTCCAATAATACTTAGCAAAGGTTAAAAGTCACTCCATAAAATAAATCTGTTCAGCTTATGTGCTCTGCCCTTTCTCCATTTATTATTTACCATTATGGACTAAGCAAATCTATAACATGGCAAGTCATGTCTAGAAATTAAATAATGGCGTGAAAACCAATAATCATTGGTAATTTTTGTTTAAGTTAGAAATAGATGCCAGTAACATCCAGTTATCGCCATAATTAAACAGCGGTATTTGGATTTCTTTATTATTTAATCATATACAAATAAAAATGTTGTAAATTAACATTATTTGTGGAAAAGATACAATGAAACAAACAAGATGATTATATTTAAATTCAAGCTACCATGATAACTTGGGTTCATTCACTAAAAGATGAGTTGGGGTGAGATGAGGTGAGTTAAACATTTATCTCACTTCTGCTCACGTTTTAGTGAATGCTCCCAGTGTGGATAAGGGCAAAATACTTTTTAGATTTCCCTTATTTTCCTAAGGTAGCCACTGAGAATTTATGTCCCTCTCTTCTATGGTATCTTCCTGCTTGTCCAGCCCCGTTGACTGACAGAACTTTTGTTAGGGGATGAGAATGCAGTTCTTGATCATCTTGAATTTTGAGTGTGAGCATTCAGTGTGCTGGTGCAGTGGAGACTTCATAGTTACAGTCTTCTAGATCATCATATCACTTCTGGTTTCTGGCACTTCCGGGTCTGAGTTTCAAGCTGGTTGCCAACACAGTAACATCTAGCTATAAGAAATGGTGTGGCTGTCTTTCCCACAGACAGTGCAGTCTTTAACATGGGACAAAAGGGGCAGCTGCCTGGAGTCAAGTTATTCCTGGAAGGCCCATAACAGTTGCCCCTTTAGCCCTCAAAACAGTCTCTACACATCATTCTTAAGGCACTCACATACCCAAGCCAGTGGTGCAGTGCGGCTTGCCTTATAATCAGGGACACCTCATATTCAAACAAAAAAACATACAATATAGTGCCACCTTTATTGGCTAACCAAATTACATTAGAATGCAAGTTTATTTGTCTAACTGATTGCTGGAACATTTTTTGACCTCCCTATGAAATGTATATATAAAAAGGCTGGGGACCAATATAGGTGTAATATTTATTAAACAATCATTTGTAAATACAGGTTAGAAAATACCAAAAACAGAGAATCTACTGGATGTCTCCTCTGAGACATAGGTGCACATAGAAGAAAACACATATATAGACTAACATTATAAAGGATATAAAATAAATTCAGATTATATTGATTGCATTCACAAATGTATTGTGCACTGGGAACCAGCTCAGTGCAGAAAGAACATTTAGAACCCTGGTAGTCAAAAGCTTGCTGTGATGGACAGGGCATGTATGTGGCAGTGGGAGTGTGTAGGGGTCATGGACTGGGCAAGGGGAGGACTTGGGGGTAGCAGTATAAAGTCTGTGCCACCCCTCCCCTTGCAGCAGCCATTTTATAACCCCTGCAGACACTCAAAGAAGTTGGCAGCCATTTTATAACCCCTGCAGACACTCAAAGAAGTTGGTGGTCCTGCTACTTACCTTTTTGGAGTTTTCTTACAGCATGGATGTCGAGAAGATCCTGGATGCTTTGAGGGCTGAAGCGGCGGTTGATGGTGGCCCCGGCTCTGCTCCCTGATCCGGTGGACCGCGGGAGTGTGAGGCGTTGGATCCGCCCGCCCGCTAGACTGAGTCCTGACGTGGACATCCTTCCCCGATCGAGGAGCAGGGCTGCCGGTGGAGCTGCGCAGACGGTGAGTGATACTCCCGCGAGACCCGCGTCTTCCCGCGTGGTCTCTCGCGCGCCCACGAGGAGATCGGTGGCGGCGGGTGCAGATGCCTTCAACGGGGCTGACACTGTCTCCGGTGCAGCCCCGCTTCACATCCCGGCTCCTGCAGCTGCTGCACGCTCCTCCAGGAGGAGGAGTTCCCGTCGGGCGCCCAGACCAGTAAGTAAGCCCCGGGCCCAAAAACGTAGGACCACGGGTTCACCTCCTGGAGGGTTGAGGTGGGGGGGGCCCTTGTCACCATCCAGTGGGGGGTCTTCTGGGGGGGAGGATGTCCCTGCCAGTTCCCCTACCTCCCTTATTGCAGTTCCGGTGCCGGCTTCCAGGGGGTCTGTGGCTGGGCCTCCAGCAGCGATAGCTGGTATCAGTAGTCCCTCACAAGTTTTTCCTTTTCAGGTATCCCCACTACCGGCTATGGTTCACAGCACCCCGGCTCCGGTGATGCCGAGTGCGGGCGGTTTAGCTGTTCCTGTGTCCATGGCGGCATCGGTGGGTTCTCCGGCCGGCTCAGCTGGTGAGTATGGTGCACTTACACCTGGGGATGGCGGGCTGGGGACACAGGGGACACAGGGTATGCAGGAGCAGGCTTGGTTAGGGTTTGTTCAGGGGCTGCGGGGGCTTTGGAATCAGGCGCAGTTGGGTGCACAGGGGGTAGTTGCTACGTCACTGGATGCACAGGTCGGGGGGGTATGGGGGGCTCCGGCGGTGCCCGGGGGGGGGGTCTCAGTCAGGCTTGGGGGAATGCAGGAGGTGGGGCGGTGGTGCAAGGTACTGCTGCCACCTCAGTGCTGGCACCAGCTACGGTGCTGGCACAGGTTGCCGTTTCAGCGCCTCCGCAGGCTGATGCCTCGGCGGCGCACACGGCTCTGCCTGACCCACTGTCGGCTACGTCGGTGGCTCCGGTAGCTCCGATGGCCCATGGGGCGACTTATATGTGTTGGTCTGGCCCTCTGGGGCTCCATGTCAAGCAGGAGATTAGGGATCGGATTTGGAAAGGGGAGTACATTGAGATATACTTGCTCATTCCCTTGGAGGAGGTTCCTCCTCCAGAGAAGGAGCTGAAAGAGTCCGAACGTGAGAAGGAAAAATACCGCTTTAGGAAGATCCCCAAAAATTTTGGGAATTGGATCCGGGCATTTTCTATTCTGGCGAGCATTATAGGGGAGAAATACCCTGACAAATGCTCAGCGTTATTTTGTTATCAGGACATGATCTGGCATGCATGTCGTGTATATGGGGGTTTAGGGTGGTGGACCTATGATGAGCAGTTCTGCCAGCGCCTGGCGGTCCGGCCATCTTTGTCATGGGATCAAATGGACATCGGTTTGTGGCTGTCTATCATGACTCGCCCCGCGGCACACCAAGGGGGCATGGCGTCCTTTCTTGGGGGGGGCCGGGGGGATGGGTACGCCCACTCCTCCGGCCACACAACGTCGGGGGGGTAGTTGCTGGAAGTACAATGATGGGCAATGTAAGTTTGGGGCGGGATGTCGCTTTAAACACGAATGTTCCGGTTGTGGGGGATCCCACCCGGCTTCGAAGTGTTTTAAACGAAACAAGTCCGGGGGTAAAACGGATTTGGGAGAAAAGGGGCAGGACGCCAGTGGACGTCGCCGCGATGCGTCCCTGGCTAAGTAGGTATCGGAACAGGAAGGCGGCGGGGATTCTCTTAAGGGGTTTCGAGGACGGTTTCTGGATCCCTTTCCGGGACAGAGAGGTCCCACTGTCCTTGCGGAATTTAAAATCCGTTCTGGATCACCCGGGGGTAGTTAGGGATAAGTTAGGGAAGGAGGTGGCTCTGGGTCGGATGGCCGGCCCTTTTCCTTCTCCGCCCTTAAGTAACCTGAGGTTGTCTCCGTTGGGAGTGGTCCCCAAAAAAGAACCGGGGAAATTCAGGCTTATTCACCACTTGTCGTTTCCTTACGGGGAATCGGTGAATGATGACATCAGCGCAGAACTCTGCAGGGTAGCATATGCATCATTCGACTCCGCGGTCCGGATGGTGCAGGCGGCCGGCCGTGGGGCGTTGATGGCTAAGACTGATGTGGAATCTGCGTTCCACCTCCTGCCGGTTCATCCGGATTGCCACCATCTTTTGGGTTGTTATTTCGAAGGCCAGTTTCATGTAGACTTGAGCTTGCCAATGGGTTGCTCTATCTCGTGCTTTTATTTTGAGTGTTTCAGCACGTTCATAGAATGGGTCGTGCGGACGGAGTCGGGTTTTGACTCCGTCATGCATTATTTTGCACATTTGCTGTCCTCGGTTCAGTCGGTTTCGCAGGGTTTCGGGGTGCCATTGGCTCCGGAGAAAACAGAGGGTCCGTCGACTTGTCTCAGTTTCCTGGGGATAGAGATAGATTCGGGTGAGATGGAGTGTAGGCTCCCATGGGATAAAGTGGTGGGGCTGCGGGCTGATATAGCAGCGACGAAGGGTTTAAAGAAAATCCGTCTGCAACAGCTGCAGTCGCTGTTGGGGAAACTCAACTTTGCATGTAAGATCATGCCTATGGGTCGGGTTTTTAATAGGCGCTTGGCGGCGGCTACGGCGGGGGTCGTTCACCCGCGGCATTTCATTCGACTGACTCGCCCACTATTGGCTGATCTGTCGGTTTGGGAAGTGTTTTTGGAATCATACAATGGGAGATCATTGTGGCAGGCTCCTGAGGTCTCCAATGACGATCTCCACTTGTATACGGATGCGGCTGGGTCAGTTGGGTTCAGGGCAATTTTAGGGGCTCATTGGTGCGCCGAGTCGTGGCCGGTTGCATGGTATGGCTCCTGGCTCACTAGGAATCTTGCCTTTTTGGAGCTCTTTCCCATTGTGGTGGCGGTGGTGTTGTGGGGCGATTTGCTAAAGGATAGGAAAGTTGTGTTCCACTGTGATAATATGGGGGTGGTGATGGCGATAAACAATCTCACCGCCTCTTCCCCTCCGGTGGTTCGCCTCCTGCGCAAACTTGTATTGTATTGTTTGAGATGGAATGTTTCGTGCAGGGCAGTGCATATACCGGGGGTGTCAAATGTAATGGCGGACGCTCTCTCTCGTTTACAGTGGGAGACTTTCAGGGCGGCGGCCCCGGGGGCGGATTCGGCGGGGTTCCCTTGTCCTCCGGCTCTGTGGAGCCTTGGGCTGGACGAGTAGCCCAGTGGATTGGTAACTCGGTTTCGCAGGCCACATGGGCGAAGTATGGTAAGGTCTGGAATGACTGGCTGGGGTTTGCTCAGGCCCGTGGGGGGTTCATTGACGACACGGACAGACTCCAGGGTTTGTTATGGCTTATGTGGTCTTGGGAGGCTTCGGGTTTCTCGGCAAATGTGGTGGCTACGCGACTGGCGGGCCTCAGTTTTTGGTTCAAGGTAGCCGGGTTCAGGGATGTCACGAAGGAATTTTTAGTGCGGCAATCGTTGAAGGGCTGGAGACGGGGGGAGGGGGACAGGGTGGGCGACCAGCGGCGCCCAGTTTCCGGGGCGTTACTGTTAGGTATTGTCCATGTCCTCCCTTCCGTTTGTGTGTCTACCTTTGACGCGGCGTTGTTCCGGCTAGCTTTTTCCCTGGCGTTCTTTGGGGCCCTGAGGGTGGGGGAGTTGGTCAGCCCGTCGAAACGGAGGGCTGGGGGTGTCCTCTTTGAGGATGTAATACGGGAATCGGGTGGGCTGCGTTTTAGACTACGGCGGTCAAAAACTGATGTTCTTGCAAAAGGGGCGTGGGTTTTTCTGCGGGAAGTCCCGGGTTCCTTAGTCTGCCCGGTAGCAGGTTTTGATGCGTATTGCGCTGGGCGTCCTACAGCCTTGGGCCCGTTGCTGCTTCATGGGGATGGGTCTTCATGATCACGCTACCAGTTTATAAAAGTATTTAAGTTGGCGCTTACGGCTTTAGGTTTGGATAGCTCCACTTTTGGGGGACATTCATTTCGCATTGGGGCAGCATCGGAGGCTTCGAGGTTGGGCTTTGCAGAAAAGGCGATTAGACTCATTGGCAGATGGGAATCTCGGCGTTTTATGTCTTATATTCGCCCAGTGCGTCTCATGGAGGTATCTTCTGCTCTGTCTTCCCAGGTCTTGCAGTCAGGAAGGTTTGGCTCATAGGCCACTCCTATATTTTTTGGGCCCGACAGCGCGCAGCAATCCGGTCCGGGGGGGAGCGTTTAGGATTCCCAGCAGCGGTGGCAGAAGTTCGCTGGATAGGTATAAGGGGCATGCGGTGGGTACGTTTACTCCCTGAGTTGGTTAGCCTTTCCAGATTACTAGGTCCACCTGATGTGTTACTAATCCACTTGGGGGGTAATGACCTGGGGTCTATCCCGGTGTGGGGTCTCTGTGACCTTATTAAGCAAGATTTGGCGAGATTGTTGATCTTATTCCCTGACGTGCACTTGGTTTGGTCTGAGTTGGTTCCACGGAATTATTGACGAGTTGCACATAGTCAGAAGGCAATGGAGAGATGCAGGATTAAGATCAACAAACATGTTTCTAAGTTTGTACTGGGGGTTGGGGGCGTCACGATCCGCCATCGGGTCTTCGAGCGGGATGCAGCGGTTTATTTCAGGAGCGATGGGGTTCACCTCACGGACGTGGGGTTAGATTTATTTAATTTAGCATTGCAGGATGGAGTTGAGCAGGCCATGGTGATGGGGTGGGGGGCTCCCGCTGATTTAAGGCAGTACAACAGCGGTGCCTGTGGCGGGGGTGCAGGTCCTTGCCGGTCATGGTTTATGAAAGAAAAGGGAGGAGTGACGATGTTATGGTTACGTTTTGGGCTCGGCCCTCCCCTAACCTTTTAAAAGTGAGAAATCACTACGTGCCCACTGAGCGAGGAGAGTTCGGCTAGTGGTTAGCATGGAAAATGTAAGGTAAAAGGGTAAAGAGACCCTAGGACGAGGGGGGAGGGGAGTACCACTGGTTTGGTGCTACTTGCACATTAATATATATGGTTATATATTTAAAATGTTAGTTTAGGTGACTGGCAAGGATTTTAGATGATTTGTTAGCATGTATCTATTTGAGAACTAAAATAGTTAAGGTGATTGGCTGATACAGTCCTTACAAGTTATTATTATGTTAATAAATCGCTGTGGCCTTTTTATTCACCAACAACTGTCTCGTGTGTTTTTATTTGGGTATGGGTTACAAGGTAATTTGTTTGACACAGTAGCACTATCCACACTCTAACATACATGGTAAAACTGGTTACTTGTGTTTTTATATTTTGATTTTGCTTTTAATTTAATTATGGTATGAAGGGTTATTTCTTCCAGTCCTGGCCACATTTTTATCTGTACTTTAATAGAGCACATGAGATTGTAGGGAGTGTGACTGCACCACTCTAAAAGACCCATGCAATCATTTCTTTAAGGTGTCTATATTGGAAGGTGAAGATTATTGAATGCTCAAAATCTAAATTAGTACCAGATATGGTATCAATTGGTGTTTTTTTAACACTTTACGGTTTGGTTCCCACGTTTACACATAACAATAGGAGCAACAAAATGAGCATTACCTCAACAACAAATTTATAAATGGAAATAATGTGAAATAGAATAAGGTATCATTAGAGAGTTCTATTCAATGACCAAATAACAGAATATCCACACACTTGAATTGGTTAAAGCATAACAAAGTTTAATGATAACTCTACAATAATATCTACTATAGGTTATACACATAAACAATGCTAAAATGTTCAATCTATTAATAGAAACAATAATAGTTAACTATTTTCAAGTAAAAGAAAGTAAATTAAAATATATAAATACTGACACTTAGATGTTACAGTGCCAGGAGAACTCAGATGGAAAGACTGGATTCAGCAGCAGCTTCTTATGTGGTGTCCATTGTTGAAGCTTTAGGAGAGTTCTCAAATCTTTTTCCTGTGTATCTCTTTAAATGCAGTCCCTTGTTAGTACAGCTTTTCCATAGTAACTCTGGTCAGGTACCAGACTGTCAAACTGTCAGACTCAATGTTGTTTACAGTCCAGCCTTGAACAATAGTCAGTATGTTAACCTGGAAAAATTGTTGCTTAGACCACCAGCCACCTGCAAATATCCCCCACATATAAACCTATATATATATATATATATATATATATATATATATATATACACACATTGCTATTTAAGTCATATCTGTGTATAAGACCAACAAACTAGCATAAATATGTGTGTCTATAACAGGGGGCACATGTATGTATTTGGATTGAAAATTGGCTAAATTATAGAATGCAGAGGGTTGTTGTAAATGTAAATCCTCAAATTGGACCAGGGTATTGAGTGGAGTACCTCAGGGGTATATTTTAGGCCCTCTTCTTTGTAATTTGTTTATTTATGATCTCCCAAGTTGTGCTGAGAGCCATGTCTCAGTGTTTGCTGATGACACGAAATTAGGTAATACAGACTAATCTTGATGTTTGTTCTTTACAGGAAGATTTGGACAGCGTGGGGGACTGGGCAATTAATTAACTGGGTAATTTACAAAGCAACACATATTTTAAATGATAAATTTAAATGATAAAAAAATAAAATCTACTAATGAAAAGGATTTAGGAATAATTGTAGATAACAGACTTGGCAACAGTGCTCAATGGCAGTCAGCAGCTGCAAGGGCCAATAAGATATTTTTAACATGAGGTATAGATTCACAAGGGGAGGATATCATCTTGCCTCTTTACAAGTCAATGGGAAGACCTCACCTTGAATATGTAGTACAGTTCTGGGCAGTCCTTAAAAATAAGGATAAATATATTATGGGACTAGAAAAAGTGCAAAAGAGGGCTACAAAATTAATAAGGGGATTGGAGGATCTTAGTTATGAAGAGAGACTTAAAAAATAGCATTTATATACATTAGAAAAAAGGCGTCTCAGAGGATAAATGATAACATTATATGTGCAGGACCAATAAAAGGGGCTCTCCAGTGACCTATTCATTTACATAAATGTACAAAGAACAAGGGGTGACCTCCTGAGACTGGAAATATTTTATAGACAGCACAGCAAAGGAAGGCATTATCTGTGGTAAGGACAATAAAATTATGGAACTCACTGCCAAGAAAGGTAGTGCCATTAACCACATTAGATGCATTTAAAAATGGTCTAGATGTTTTTTTTTTTTTTAGAAAAGCAGAACATACAGGGCTATTAATAAACTATAAGCATTAATAATAGAGCTTATTAATCCAAGGTGAAATCTGATTGCCCTTTGGAGTCAAGAAGGAATTTCCCCCGTAGGAAGCAAAATTTAAATAAGCTTCCTTAGGGGTTTTTGCCTTCTTTTGTATCAAAAGCTGGAATGATAGGTAGAAGGGTTGAACTTGATGGATTTGTGTCTTTTTTTAACCTAAATTACTATGTAATTATGTAGTAGCATGTTTTTTATTCTGCAGTCCTTTATGAATTCTACATTCTGCAGTGAAGCATATGCCAGTTAACCAGTGGTGCCAAAGAATATTACATTCCTACAGACATTTTGCGCATTGCTGTCCAACTGGTGGCCCTCAAGGTTTTTTTTGCGCCCCTTATAGTGGCTGAAAAGTCTTTTTTTTGTTGTATTATCTCATAAATTGAATAATGTTTTTCTAACATTCAGCATGGTATGTGGTCCTCCACTTTTAAAAGTTGGACAACACTTATTTAGTATATAACTACCTGATGGAACACTTAAGAACTAGCTTTGGGTTTCCTCTATCACACACATGTATTTCTTTATGTAACAATAAATGAAGGTTTTTAATATTCCATTAAATTATGGCATAATAATAGGTCATAAGCAAATGCAGCCATGGTTAGTTTTAGATAACATACTTTTATATGTTTTCTTTTGAGCAGTTTAGAGGTTTGCTAGGAGGTTTTTAAACTAAAAGAGGGGGGCAAAATGGCGATAAAACAACAATCCAATTGCCCCCCAAAACAGGGACAGAAGGTACCTGTAGTCAGTGTGCTGAAAAATGATAAGCTTAGGGTCATGTCTACAAATGCTCGCAGTTTAGGGAATAAGATCCATGAACTTGTGGCAATATTGGCAACTGAGAATGTAGATTTAGTGGCTGCTACTGAGACAGGGTATACTGAAAAACATGACTGGGACATATCAATACCAGGGTACTCTTTATATAGAAAAGACAGAGAAGGTAAAAAAGGGGGAGGGGTGGCCCTGTATGTGAGGGATAGCTTAAAATGTAACGTAATACAAGTTAGTGAGGCGAACATAGAGTCAGTTTGGGTTACATTAGAATTTGGTAATCATATGGTAACTCGGGTAGGTGTGATTTATAGGCCCCCTGGACAAATATAGGAGTTAGATAATCTGCTAGTTGAGGAAATAGCTAAAATGACAATGAAGGGGGAAGTAATCATCATGGGTGACTTTAATCTTCCTGATGTGAACTGGAAATACAAAATAGCTACTTACTCATATCCTAAACTCCCTACTGGGATTATCTCTAAAACAAGTAGTGGAGGAGCCAACTCGAAAGCAGGCCATACTAGATTTAGTGTTCACAAATGGAGATTTGTTATCAGATATTACTGTAGGTGAAAGTTTAGGATCTAGTGATCACCAGACAGTGTGGTTTAATATAAGAACAGTGATGCAGTCACACCACACAAAAAAAAAGTTTTAGATTTTAGAAAAACAGACTTTTCTAAAATTAGATTAGGTGTAAAGGAGTCATTATCAGACTGGAGCAATTTAAATGGAGTCCAGGAGAAATGGAATTATCTAAAAGTTGCACTACTGAAGGCAACAGAAAATTGCATAAGGCTTGTCAGTAAGAGCAAAAAATTGAAGAAACCACTGTGGTACTCTGCAGAGGTGGCCAAAATAGTAAAAAATAAAAAGCTAGCATTTAGTAATTATAAAAATACTCAGAGTGAGGAAGATAGAAAGATCTATAAGAGTAGGCAGAAAGAGGCAAAGCAAGCTATAAGAGCTTCCAAAGCACACACAGAAGAGACTATAGCCCAGTCAGTGAAAAAGGGGGATAAAACATTTTTTTAGATACATAAATGAGAAAAGGAAAGTAAAACAAGGATTAGTTAGATTAAAAACAAAAGAAGGATGCTATGTAGAAGAGGATAAAGGCTTAGCAGACTGCCTTAATGAATATTTGTGTTCAGTTTTTACAAATGAAAATGAGGGTAAGGGACCTCATTTAGGGAAAAAGACTAATGAGTCTTTTGATGCATGTAAGTTTACAGAGGAAGAGGTTTTACTTCAGCTGTCTAAAGTAAAGACAAATAAGTCGATGGGACCTGATGGAATACATCCAAAGTTATTAAAATAACTTAGTGGTGTACTAGCAAAACCGTTAACAGATTTATTTAACCAATCATTGTTAACACATTGTTCCAGAAGATTGGAAATTAGCCAATGTTGTGCCCATTCACAAGAAAGGTAGTAGGGAGGAGGCGGGCAACTATAGACCAGTAAGTCTTACTTCAGTAGTGGGGAAAATAATGGAAACCTTGTTAAAGAATAGGATTGTTGAACATCTAAAGTCACTTGGATTTCAAGATCAGAGACAGCATGGGTTTACTTCAGTGAGATCATGCCAAAGTAATCTTATTGATTTTCTTGATTGGGTGACTAAAATAATAGATCAGGGTGGTGCAGTAGACATTGATTACCTAGATTTCCATAAGGCTTTTGACACTGTCGCACATAGAAGGCTTATCAATAAATTGAAACCTTTGAGTTTGGATTTCAATATTGTTGAATGGATTAGACAATACCTGAGTGACAGGCAACAGAGGGTTGTAGTCAATGGGGTATATTCGATGCAAGGTCTTGTTACTAGTGGGGTACCTCAGGGATCTGTACTTGGACCCATTCTCTTTAATATTTTTATTAGCGATATTGCAGAAGGTCTTGTTGGCAAAGTATGTCTTTTTGCTGATGATACAAAGATTTGCAGCAGGGTTGATATTCATGGAGGGATAAGCCAAATGGCAAATGATTTAGCTAAACTAGAAAAATGGTAAGAGCAGTGGCAACTGACATTTAATGTGGACAAGTGCAAGATAATGCACCTTGGGCGTAAAAACCCAAAAGCAGAATATAGACTATTTGGTACAGTCCTAACCTCAGGGCTGGCGCCACTAGTAAGGCGACTTAGGCAGCTGCCTAGGGCGCATCTTAGCTGGGGGCGCCGGAACCCTGTGTCAAAAAAAAAAAATCATCCCCCTTACTTACCTCGTCGCTGCTGCTCTGTCTCCGGTGGAGGTCCGTGGCTGTGAGGGAAGCGTTGTGCGCTCCCCTCCAGCCAATGCGCATTCAATAAAGTTTGTTTAAGCAAACTTTATTGAATGCGCATTGGCTGGAGGGGAGCTCACAACGCTTCCCTCCCAGCCACAGACGGGCAGATGAGAGCACCGGGAGAGCAGCAGCAAGGAGGTAAGTAAGGGGGAAGGGTGGAGGATCCTGGCATACTGTGGGGGAAAATCCTGGCATATTGGGTGGCTAAGTCCTGGCTGGCATATTGTGGGGGAAAATCCATCCATATTGGGTGGCTATGTCCTGGCTGGCATATTGTGGGGGAAAATCCTGGCATATTGGGTGGCTAAATCCTGGATGGCATATTGTGGGGGAAAATCCTGGCATATTGGGTGGCTAAGTCCTGGCTGGCATACTGTGGGGGGAAATCCTGGCATATTGGGTGGCTAAGTCCTGGCTGGCATATTGTGGGGGAAAATCCAGGCATATTGGGTGGCTAAATCCTGGCTGGCATATTGTGGGGGAAAATCCTGGTATATTGTGGGGGAAAATCCTGGCATATTGGGTGGCTAAGTCCTGGCATATTGTGGGGGAAAATCCTGGGATATTGAGGGGCATAATCCTGGGATATTGAGGGGCATAATCCTGGGATATTGAGGGGCAAAATCCTGGCATATTGAGAGGCATAATCCTGGCATATTGTGGGGCATAATCCTGGCATATTGAGGGACATAATCCTGGGATATTGAGAGGCATAATCCTGGGATATTGAGGGGCATAATCCTGGCATATTGTGAGGCATAATCCTGGGATATTGTGGGGCATAATCCTGGCATATTGAGGGGCATAATCCTGGCATATTGAGGGGCATAATACTGGCATATTGAGAGGTATAATCCTGGGATATTGAGGGGCATAATCCTGGAATATTGAGGGACATTTTCCTGGCATATTGTGGGGGAAAATGCTGGCATATTGGGTGGCTAAGTCCTGGCATATTGTGGGGGAAAATCCTGGGATATTGAGGGGCATAATCCTGGGATATTGAGGGGCATAATCCTGGGATATTGAGGGGCAAAATCCTGGCATATTGAGAGGCATAATCCTGGCATATTGTGGGGCATAATCCTGGCATATTGAGGGACATAATCCTGGGATATTGAGAGGCATAATCCTGGGATATTGAAGGGCATAATCCTGGCATATTGTGAGGCATAATCCTGGGATATTGTGGGGCATAATCCTGGCATATTGAGGGGCATAATCCTGGCATATTGAGGGGCATAATCCTGGCATATTGAGAGGTATAATCCTGGGATATTGAGGGGCATAATCCTGGAATATTGAGGGACATTTTCCTGGCATATTGTGGGGGAAAATGCTGGCATATTGTGGTGCATAATTCTGGCATATTGATTGACATAATCCTGGGATATTGAGAGGCATAATCCTGGGATATTGAGGGGCATAATCCTGGCATATTGTGAGGCACAATCCTGGCATATTGTGGGGCATAATCCTGGCATATTGAGGGGCATAATCCTGGCATATTGAGGGGCATAATCCTGGCATATTGAGAGGTATAATCCTGGGATATTGAGGGGCATAATCCTGGGATATTGAGGGGCATAATCCTGGCATATTGTGGGGGAAAATGCTGGCATATTGAGGGGCATAATCCTGGCATAATGAGGGGCAAAATCATGGCACATTGAGAGGCTAAGTCCTGGCATATTGGGGGGCAAAATCCATTGGTTTTTGTCTCCAGTCCCCAGAACCAGACCAAGAGCCAGACTGCAGCCTTAATGTCCTGGTGGTAAGTAGACAATTCAATATGTTTATTATTTAGTTGTTTAGTTATTAATACTACATTGGAAACAAATTTACCTCACATTTAAAGGACACTATAGTCCCAGAACCACTACAGTTTAATGTAGTGGTACTGGTGTCTATAGCCTGTCACTGCAGAGAAAAGACACTGTGCAGTAATGGTGTTAAAGGAGCACTATAGTACCAGGAAAACAAATTCATTTTCCTGGCACTATATAGTCCTTAGCAGTGGGGCACCCTTGTGTCCTCCTCCCACTGGACTGAAGGGGTTAAAACCCCTTCAGCCCAGGGACATTGCTAGGTCTCCAAAAGATCCGGGGCTGGAGCCCGAGATAGATTTGATAGAAGTGGAGTAAATAAGCTCACATGGTTATGCAGCATACAGTCTGATATAAATGATGCTAATGAACAATAGGTATATTTGGGTATATATCAGGGCTCAACAAATCAGGGGCACCAGGAAAATATACCTGGTGCCCAGTTTTGTTGTCCCTGCCTGGTGCCTTCGCCGCTGGGATCATTTTATTTATTTATTTATTTATCCAGCTGAGCGCGAGAGACCAGAAACAACAGCAGGGCACAGACCAGGCTAGAATGAGGTGTAGCAGCCAGGAGGGGGCCATATTGATAGATGCACTTTTTATATCGTAAACAACAACAAAATTGCTGACTTGTGTGTAAGTGTATGTGACTGACTGTGTGTGTGTGTATGACTGACTGAATGTGTGTGTGTGTAACTGATTGTGTTTATGTGACTGACTGTGTGTATGTCTACCTGTGATCGACTGTATGTGTCTGTGACTGATTGTATGTGTTTGTCTGTCTGTTACTGACTGTGTGTGTGTGTTTGTCTCTGACTGACTGTATGTCTGCCTGTGACCGACTGTATGCGTGTCTGTATGTGTGTGTGTGCCTGTCTGTCTGTGACTGACTCCACAGCATTGTGCAAATGTGTAGGTATAACACAGACTCCACAGCAATAAAACTCACAGTAATGTGCAGTGTGTGAGTGTATCACAGTCTCAACAGCAATAAAACTCACAGTGATGTGCAGTGTGTGAGTTTATCACACACTCATGATGCACATTACTGTACCACAATAAGGCACGCAAGAAACTCACATTACTCGAAGTTACACCAATACACATAAATACACAGCCACAAATACACACATATACACATGCAGCCACACATACACACTTGCACAGTTACACATACATACACACACCCTTACACACAGTAAGTAATTCCCATGATTTCAAAATAACTGAGCATATAAAATGTTGTGTATGTTGCAAACACCATTTACCAGTATTTGAGAAAAAAAAATAGACCAACAGTCTCATAATATGCCATAATATAGGGGATATCACCCCCCCCCCCCAGATACCCTTACATAGACAACCTTACACTCACACACTCTCTTACACACACACACCCAGACAACCTAAAACAGACACCCTTATAAACTCAGATGGCCTTTCCCACACAGATATTCTGCCATGCAGACACGTGTGTAAACCTGCAACTCTCACACGCACATCATAAGTATTTCTTTTTTTTATAAAAAGGGGTCAAAAACCTGGGGAGAATAGGCTGAGGGATGAAGGTATGCTCCTTCTACCCTGGGGAGAATAGGCTGAGGTATGAAGGTATGCTCCTTCTACCAACCTCATAAAAGAGAGAAGTGCAGGGAATTGAGATGGGAATTCAACTGAATGGGAGAATTTTTCCAACTCTGCTACTTTAGCCTTAATTTTCCCATCTCACTTTTATTGCCATCAATATAAAGATGAATCACTATTTTTTATATTAAATGTGATAATCAAGTGTGAAAATAAAAATAATATGAGATGATAGCATTGTTTCACATTGATTATCACATTCAATATGAATCATAGTAATTAATCACATTTCTCCTAGTAATCTCACTGGGATTCACACTCACACACACTCATAACTCTGCCACTCACACTTTCACTCTCACACTCTCTGCCACTCACACACAGATACGCGCACACTCATAACGCTGCCACTCACGCTTACACTCATTCACATACACTCTTACAAACACTCACACTCTGCCACTCACACACACACTTACATTCTCCCACTCACACACATAACTCTGCAACTCACGCTTACTCTCTTCCACTCACACTTACACTCATTCACACACACTTACTCTCTTCCAAACACTCATAACCAGCCACTCACACACATGAACACTCATAACTCTGCCACTCACACCCACTTACACTCTGCCACCTACATACATACACATGCACACTCATAACTCTGCCACTCACACCCACTTACACTCTGCCACTTACATACATACACAGGCACACTCATAACTCTGCCACTCACACCCACTTACACTCTGCCACTTACATACATACACATGCACACTCATAACTCTGCCACTCACACCCACTTACACTCTGCCACTTACATACATACACATGCACACTCATAATTCTGCCACTCACACCCACTTACATTCTGCCACTTACATACATACACACTCATAACTCTGCCACTCACACCCACTTACATTCTGCCACTTACATACATACACACTCATAACTCTGCCACTCACATACATACACGTGCAGACTCATATCTGCCACTCTCTCTTACACTCTGCCAGACTCGCATTCAAAGCTTGATTGGGCGGAGTTGCGCATGAAGGGCGGAGCTGAGTGCAAGAGGGCGGAGTATGGTGCTGTCCAGCATCCAGATTGCAGCATGCAGGGGGAGGACCGAGTGAGAGGGGGCGTGGTCAGAGTGGCCATCCGGGGCTATGGAGGGGAGATCCGGGGCTTCAGCCCCAGTAGCCAACCCCTAGCGACTTTGTTTTTTTTGGATGTTCCGCGTCCTCCCACTTTAATGTTCACAGTGAGAATCACGGAAGCACCTCTAGCGGCTGATAATGTGTGTGGGGGGGGGGGGGGGGCGGCAATTTTTATTTTGCCTAGGGCGGCAAAAATCCTTGCACCGGCCCTGCCTAACCTCAACATCTGAGGAAAGGGATTTAGGAGTAATAATTTCAGAGGACTTGAAGGTAGGTAGGCAATGCAATAGAGCAGCAGGAAATGCTAGCAGAAGGCTTGGTTGCATAGGGAGAGGTATTAGCAGTAGGAAGGGGGAAGTGCTCATGCCATTATACAGAGCACTGGTGAGACCTCACTTGGAGTATTGTACGCAGTACTGGAGACCGTATCTCCAGAAGGATATTGATACTTTGGAGAGAGTTCAGATAAGGGCTACTAAACTGGATCATTGGTCGAAGGATAAAACCTACCAAGAAAGGTTAAAGCATCTTAACATGTATAGCTTGAAGGAAAGACGTAACAGGGGGGATATGATAGAAACATTTAAATACATAAAGGGAATCAACACAGAAAAGGAAGAGAGTATATTTAAAAGAAGAAAAACTACCACAACTAGAGGACATAGACTTAAATTAGAGGGGCAACAATTTAAAAGTAATATCAGGAAGTATTACTTTACTGAGAGGGTAGTGGATGTATGGAATAGCCTTCCAGCAGAAGTGGTAGAGGTAAACACAGTCAAGGATTTTAAGCATGCGTGGGATAGACACAAGGCTATCCTAGCTATAAGACCGGGAACGGGGGACTAATAAAAGTACTCAAAAAAAAATTGTGCCGACACATTCTATGTTTCTATGTTTCTTTAAGCAGAATTATAATTGTGCATGCATTACAAATGTATGAAGTGGCTTTAAATTGGAATTATTTGACTATAGTATGTGATTATATAAGCCACTTTTCCCATAATTGTTGGAAGGTCTTATTTGAGGAATACAATTTTCAAATAACATTATTTGAAAATACCAGGAGAACCAAAAAAGAAAAAGAAAATAACAAAGACAAAAAAATCTAAACAAGTCAAATGAGAAATTACAAATATCTCATGCATAAACTCATTACTTCTTTTCATGATCTAATTAGAAACCATTTAAGATGATAATATGTAGCTACATTATGATGAGCCTGTTTATGAATATAATTGGGATATAATTCTCCAAATAAAAAAATAAATAAATAAAGATCATAAAACTCCAGTTAAACATTAAATCTAAAATATACTTTAAAGGGCAGAAAGGGTAAGGCGATTTGGCCTGAAATTGATTCTGATCGGACAAATTAGTTGAATTTTGGAAATTGTCGAATTCCAGCTACTCATTATCACAGGTGTCAGGTCTAAATCAGATGTTTAGGCTGTTTGGAATCTGAGACATATAAGGACATATTCGCCATGAAAACAAAATATTTTTGGCTGCCCATTATGCTTAGATAACCCCCAAACACGCTCTGTAGTAGGGAATTACAGACGTAATTTACCCATTTCAAATATCAGGATTTTATTTTTTTATTATTCCCAGGGCAGGAAGAGAACAGTGAGATGGGGGTGCAGATTCTGTCAGGTTAGGAGTACAACTGAGGGATGTTAAGTAACCAAGGGTTCCATGGCTGCTAAGAAAAGGCTAAAGTGTGATTTAATCATCAACCTTTTATGAGGAGGAGTATGATAAAGTTGGCAATCATTCAGTCATGTTGGTAGCATCGTCTTCATCACCAGACTGACCTTCAATCACACTGCACGTCCAGTTTGGTGTACTTGTATCTCAAAATTTGGCTGCGGTGTTCAGCTCTAGACTCACACTTGTGACTGTAAAACAATTTAATCTCGTCCGGATGCACAACTTCCGCACCTAAGTAGTTATCTTATCCTTTCTGTCCATGATATAGGCACTGTTCTTGGTTGCTCACCATTATGGTTCATTGCTGGTCCATGTGTGTCCCATCATGCTAGGTACCATCAATCAGACCATAGATATCAGTATTGAATGCCCCCATTGGAGGAAGGCCAGCAGGTTGTGGAGGGGCTCCTTATATGCTTGGCCGATGATGACTTCAGGGACCCCCCCCCCCCCCCCCAGCAGGAATATATCTGCAGAAAAAGAAGATTTTTTAGGACATTGAAATAGAGAATGAATGCAGCACACTGACTTACAGTTCATGTTCATGATAATCTGAATCCTGAACTATGGTACAGTGACATTCCTAATACTAATTAATACCTTATAACTTCATCTCTGCAGTTATTATGGCTATGTACAGAATCAGTTAGCAGTTATATAACACAACTTCATGCAAAAGTCATTGCACACTGATTCAGTGACGGAACCAATGACGGGTTCCACATTCCTCTCACTGTAGCATGCAAGTACTTAGATGTCATAGAACTGTACATCTATGTCCATATTTCTGTGTACATGAATGTACAGTAGTATGTATACGAGTTTACCTCCCCTCTGCAGGTACGTGTGGGATCACATATTTATTAAAATAAAACCATAGTTACAGGTGGAGGTTCAGAACTAGCACATACAAATACAGACTCCAGTAAATATAGGGGCACAAATATTTGTTAAAATACATAAACATTTATCAACATGCATATAGAGACACATTTTATAATACTAATCTACACAATTAAATTACAATCAAAATTACATTTAAGAAGTTTCATTTTGACATCCATAATGCCATCTATAATCATTTTCAAACAATCTAGACTGTGCTGAAGCTGAAGAAAAATAACCTTTTTTATGGTATAACCAGTTTAAATAATGCATTTAGCTTGAACCCAAAATAAGATAATGTAACTTTTAATTTAGATTACATTATTTTTGCTTTTATCTTGTAGCAAAACAGCAAAAATTCTTAGTATGCATTGTGTAAGTCACCTATAATACTATATTTATGATACACAGTCATAAAGAACTTATAACTTTTAATTTATCACAAGACAAAATATCATGTGTTTGTTTCTTCATATGTGTGTATAGCTATTTTAGAAACATAGAATGTGTCGGCAGATAATAACCATTCAGTCCATCTAGTATGCCCAATTTTATAAATACTTTTATTTGTCCCCCAGTTCCCTATCTTATGTCTAGGATAGCCTTGTTCCTATCCCACGCATGCTTAAACTCCTTGACTGTGTTTACCTCTACCACTTGTGCTGGAAGACTATTCCATACATCCACTACCCTCTCAGTAAAATAATACTTCCTGATATTACTTTTAACTTGTTGCCCCTCTAATTTTAGACTATGTCTCACAAGTGAGGTCTCACCAATGCTCTATACAATGGCATGAGCACTTCCCTCTTTCTACTGCTAATACCTCTCCCTATGCAACCAAGCATTTTGCTAGCATGTCCTGCTGCTCTATTGCATTGCCTACCTACCTTTAAATCCTCTGAATTTATTACTCCTAAATCCCTTTCCTCAGATGTTGAGGTCAGGACTGTACCAAAAATTCTATATTCTGCTTTTGGGTTTTTACGCCCAAGGTGCATAATCTTGCACTTGTCCACATTAAATGTCAGTTGCCACAGCTCTGACTATTTTTCTAGTTTAGCTAAATCATTTGCCATTTGGCTTATCCCTCCAGGAACACCAACCCTGTTACAAATTGTTTTATCATCAGCAAAAATACATACCTTACCAACAAGAACTTCTGCAATATCACTAATAAAAATATTAAAGAGTATGAGTCTAAGTACAGATCCCTGAGATACCCCACTAGTAACAAGACCTTTCACACAATTTTGGTCACTAATAGCGAATTACAAATATATTTTTAGGTAAATTTCTGTATATTCTTCTAGTGCTCCAGAACCTGTACTATAAATGGAGATTAATGACTGGGAGGGGCTTGAGTCAACTATTACAAATGTGATTTATGCACAATGCCTGCATCAAATCACACTGAAAAAAAACCCTGTGCACTATACAAGCAGTAGTCTTCAGTTTGCTCCAAAGTGAGTTTGGGGATTAGACTGTCCATTAAAGTGTGGTATGAATGAACAGAACTTAGTATTTTCTGAATTTACTTGATCAGGATCAACAATGTTGCTTATCAAACACCTTGTTACAAGTTATTTTCATAAGAGATAGTATTGTATATGTTACATTTCCAGGGAAGATTGTTTTTTTATTTTGATTCTGCTGGATATGCCTCTGGTCCAGTGGAGCTTTGACATACTTGACTGCTTTTGCTGTGTCCCTTGCTGACAGACATGTTAAAACACTTTTGTTTTGCATGTTTGTATTCACCTGTAATTTGTCTTTCTTATTTAATGTACTCTCACATATTGTATATTGTTTTTATTGAAGGTTTTCTTAAGATAGTCTTATTTTCATTATATCATATAATTTACTACACAAATAAATGAAAAAGGTTAATTTTTTAAAAGATTGTAAATGAAAAATCTCTTACACATCTACAGATGCTGTAGATAGGTTATAATATATAACCTGAGTTTAGAAATAATCAATGTTTGTATGTTTTTATGGGTTCTTTTGCGCGTAATTACTGAAAGTAGCATTTTTTTCCTAACCAATTTCTCCTTAAGTTACCTTTTGATCCCAACCTTTTTTTTAGTGTAATGTTGCTGAATGCCACTAGAGGCACCTAGCAACACCAACAGAGGAACAGAATTGATTACTGATCACTTTTGAACCTCTAGCTCACAACAGGGCAGCGCCATATTGGAACGCATGCTGCCTTTCCATGATCATGGGTCAATTGGGCAATGAATTATGGTTTTGCTGAATGCCTCGATATTGAGGAATAAACAACACCATCACTTCCACCACTCATTTTAACACAGGATGTACTATGTATGTGCTGTGTTACTAACTGCAGTCAGACACAGGATGTACACAATATGCTCTGTGTCGCCAAGGGGTTTACACAAAATAAATGAGATGCATTATATGTTGTAAATTTGTGAATAGAGAGATCTTACTCTATGCAAGTTTAGAAACTGCATTTTAGTTTAGAGCCTGAAAACAAAGAGGGAAACAAAGAGAGATTCACAGTTTTGCAATGCTAAACCAATTACAGGAATGGCATCGTAGGAAGCAGAATTGGTTTGTGTCTCTTACATACACAATCCTTCTCTTTGTGAAAGCAAGTTGAAAATTGCTTTGCTCACCGTAAACACGACCGACTAAAATACATATATGGCTATTTTTTTCCTTTCTGCCAAATGAATGTAAGAAGTCATCAAAGTAAAACACAGGGTTCTCTTATTCCTTACCGTTTTCAAAGACACAGGGGAAGTTCTAAAGCAATACATTTACATTGATAACTCCAAATGTGTGCCTCAATGTATAAAATATTGCTACTGTGAATTTTACATCCAATATAATAGTGTAATAACATACATTGTACACCATTTCTACTTATGTTCCTGAAGCTTTTAAATTCAAAATCAGTTCTTTGAAGTATATTGCAAGTATGGTTACATAAGAAAACTAAGGTGAGGTTTGGAATGGGCTATTTACAGCATATCATCTTAATTCAGAAAGTCATTATTCCCCGGAGCTGCTATTAGAGAAGAAAAAAGCTACAGAAGGGTACAGCTGCACTGACAGTATAATTCTTACACAGAACAAAATAAATTCACTTGACAATGTAAGAACAAAGGCTTTGTAGTATAGTATATCATGCAACACTAGGCAAATGACAATATTCGCGCTTGTAAATCTTTTCTTATAAACCAAGTCCTATAACGCATGTAGTTTGGAGTTATAATATACCCATTAACTTACTGAGGTTGTATAAAATATATCTTGCAGTACCTTCCAGTAATATGGTGAACTTTATGTAATGTTAAAAAGTCAAACATAAAATGCTGCTGTTACGACAGACATCTTTAATTCCAAGAACAGTACTGCCCAATATTTGTTGGAAGGTGGGTCACTGGTAGTTATATTAATATGCTTGTGAGCTAGACTACAGTGATTTAGATTAAAAAAGGGAAGTAAAAAAACTTGTTATTGACAGCATTATTCCTACAGGATAGTACTTGGATAATCCTGCCAAGATTCAGTAACTCTCTAAAGTCATATAAAGCCTACAGCAGCAAATACAATATATTTAAAATTACTTTTTTTCTGGCCAGGAATTCTTTAACCTAGCTTTTCTTCCTTTGTTTGACTGACTTTTTTTATATTAATAATTGTGTTAATGCAGTAATAGCAGTTATTTCCTTCACCTTTCTATGGCAGCAGAGAGAGCGTGTCGAGTGACTGCCTGCCTTTGTTACTGGCTTAAATTCCGACACACACAGCCAATCGCTGGGGAGGAAAAGATCTTATCTTCCCCAAATGAATATGTGTTTGATATCTTATATGCGGCATGCCAATCAGTGCTCTTTTCTCCTTAAACTAAAAGTCTCTGAGATGTAACAATATAATACAACCAATTATTAATGGTGTTCCATAACATTATTGTCTAAAATTGGACGTCTGATTAGCTGTGTTTTCAACTTATGTTGTTGTGCATTAAAATATGTATGGATCACTGTTTACCCTACAACAACACATTTATGGCTGTAAATAAAATCACAGCTCACAAAACAAATAGTGACTGTCTCTCTCTGTTATTGGCTTCAATCCTGCTACATACAGCAGAAAAAATAATAATCACAAATTACTTTTATTTCGATATAAGTAAGCTTCTATCTGATTAAAATTTGTTTCATGGGTTAGTCTCTGTTTGAATTATGTTGTTGTGCATTTAAATATTTATATATGGTATATAATTGAGAAGAAGAATTAAGAATCAGATTCATATCATGCCTTCAGTGAATTTGCTTTTTATTAATAACCATAACATTTTATGTTACTCGATGTTTAATATTTTAGAAGAAATATTGAATGGATTTCATTGGATAACTCAGTCACGTTTTTGTATATTTTTCTAATAATTGCAGTGTTTGCATGACTGTAAGAGTGTACTTATGCTTATAAAAGGTGAGGTATACCACAGGTTACTGAATGACTATTAGCTCAGTCATACACAAAATACCTTACAGGCCTTTAAACAGTGCAGTGACCTTTTCTGTGATGATAAAGATGAAAAATATAACTACAACAATCTAGAATTACTGTTTCACACTTCAAAGAACTTATCCTGTGATCCTGAAATTCATATTTGTATAGTATTAAAAAAGTCCACCGAAAATTACCTAAATAAAATTATTTTGTAAAAGTTCTAAATTCCAATAACAGGGATCATTTTTATATTTACCTTTAAGATTCATGGAACTAATTTAGTCCCAGTAATGGTTATCATATTGGTGATTTGGGCAGTGACAACTTTAGTAGTTACAGAATTATCTTACTCAGTGTATAGATACAAATATATGAAAACAATATTCATATGAATTAGGTTAAAGACTTAATTTGCCAAATACTCATGGCACAGTAAGAAAACAAAAAAGGACAAAAGGGAAAACACAATCACACCAACATATCCAAGTGGGAATAATAGGTGAACTGTAAAATATTGTAACTCAGCTATTTTGCAATCTCCTTGTCAATTAATCTGTGAAATTCTGAATATTTACACACTCTCCTAGCAAAAAGCTACTATTTTGCTCAAGTACAAAGCTTGATCACTTGAGAACAGAGGAGCTTATATTATAATATAGTGTGTTAACCATGTGGTCTGTTCATGAAAGGGTCAACTCAATAAACAGCTATTTGTCCTGAGATGGATTTTTTGGGATTTTTTTTATCTGCAATATTTGCTGACTGCCTCTAAGGCAGTTAAGCAACAGCAACAGAGCAACAGAAGTGATTTCTGATTCACAGAAGGACATAGAAACATAGAATGTGTCGGCAGATAAGAACCATTCGGTCCATCTAGTCTGCCCAATTTTTTTTTTTGAGTACTTTTATTAGTCCCCCGTTCCCGGTCTTATAGCCAGGATAGACTTGTGTCTATCCCACGCATGCTTAAAATCCTTGACTGTGTTTACCTCTACCACTTCTACTGGAAGGCTATTCCATACATCCACTACCCTCTCAGTAAAGTAATACTTCCTGATATTACTTTTAAATTGTTGCCCCTCTAATTTAAGACTATGTCCTCTAGTTGTGGTAGTTTTTCTTCTTTTAAATATACTCTCTTCCTTTACTGTGTTGATTCCCTTTATGTATTTAAATGTTTCTATCATATCCCCCCTGTTATGTCTTTCTCCAAGCTATCCATGTTAAGATGCTTTAACCTTTCCTGGTAAGTTTTATCCTTCAACCCATGAACCAGTTTAGTAGCCCTTCTCTGAACTCTCTCCAAAGTATCAATATCCTTCAGGAGATACGGTCTCCAGTACTGCATACAATACTCCAAGTGAGGTCTCACCAGTGCTCTGTACAATGGCATGAGCACTTCCCTCTTCCTACTGCTAATACTTCTCCCTATGCAACCAAGCATTCTGCTAGCATTTCCTGCTGCTCTATTGCATTGCCTACCTACCTTCAAGTCCTCTGAAATTATTACTCCTAAATCCCTTTCCTCAGATGTTGAGGTTAGGACTGTACCAAATAGTCTATATTCTGCTTTTGAGTTTTTGCCCAAAGTGCATAATCTTGCACTTGTCCACATTAAATGTCAGTTGCCACTGCTCTGACCATTTTTCTAGTTTAGCTAAATCATTTGCCATTTGGCTTATCCCTCCATGAATATCAACCCTGCTGCAAATCTTTGTATCATCAGCAAAAAGACATACTTTGCCAACAAGACCTTCTGCAATATCGCTAATAAAAATATCATATTAGGGCATCCATTGTCACTAAGTGACATGGTTTCTGTCACATACCTGGCACGTCCCAAATCACAAAGGGTTATATATTGTAATAGTATATTTACTTTAATATAAACATTTTTAAAACATAATCACAAATATTTACATTATTTTTATGTATTTCCTTTATCGTTATTTTTTAATGACTTTTTTAATTACACTTTGCACCATTTCTCAGGGACTTTGACTCTTTCTGATATAGCCAAGTCCTCCTTCATTTGGAGGACTTTGGCTATATTCGCATTAGTCAAGGATCTCCCAAAATGGCCCTGAAATAAGCTGAAGTTCACTCAAAGGAAGTCTGTGGGAGGACCAAGTTTGCCGCTTTATTTCGATGCATTTCTTCTGATTTCGGTGTTGGGACATATTGGTGTGGAATCTGCTCTCATGTCTGCCTTGACAGACGTACTTGGAGACACATCAGAGCTACTGATGTGATCAGAAAATGTTATCGATTTCAGTGATGAAACCTGAGTTAACCTTCAAATTATAAACTGTGTAAATTAACAAAGGAATTGCAAAAACCAGTTTAAATAGCTGATCTGGACTAATATGAGTTTGAATATTTCAAACTCTGCTACATTAGTTATTTTTTTGCTATTGATTTATCAATTCACCACAGTTCACTGTTTAGTAAATAGATAGAAGTATAGAATGTGCTGGCAGGTAAGAACCATTCAGCATATATTTATTTTTATTTCTGACACTGGGGAGGAAAGTCTTTGTTTCACAAATGTTATTTAAAACCTAATGATCGGATGTGTAATCGGATAAAACACAGATACTTTAAATAACAATAACAAACAATCACCAAAACAATATACAAAGTTAAAATACATCATTCATCAATCATGCTTCAAGAATTAAGTTGGTTGGTGATTCTCCTGCTGATGTTTGAAAACAATGTAAGCATAGCCAGATACAATCATGAACGTTGCATAAATTTAGCTGGAGACCAATCCTGAATTGTTCTAAAAAATGTCAATCTTTCCACACTGTCAGCAGACAAATTGCTATGTTAATTTGTAATGATTGCACCTGCAGCAATAATCCTTCATGTAGACTTCCACTGAATCAGCAACATAATCACAGGGTTGTGATGGAAAGAATTCCTTATTGATAATAAGGAAATGCTTCATTAATCACAAGCTACAGCAAGTATTCCCAATTATCACGACTGGCATTCATTTCCATTTTCTTTACAGAAAACAAGGGCCAAAATGCTTGGGTGCACTGTCACCTGATGTCAATGCCTTTGACATTTTATATTTTTAAGAAGACAAATGTAACTTTGAGAATTTTTGTAACATTTGGTATTCATATTTTGTGAGCATTGTCAAGTAACCATACACTCCTAGAGGATCCTGGGGTCAGACTCCTGCCCAAAGACTATGGATCCTAGCCTGGTAAGGTGTACAATATGCCACATGCACTGGTTTACTAAATGCTTTCTAGCTGTGCAAAACACATGTTTCTGAGGGGAAATACCATATTGCAAAGGGAAACAGACTTTATTTTGTGCTTATCGACCCCTGTTACTCCAATTGATGGACTGTTTTAAGACCCCACTCTGATTCCCTACCCCTCTGCCTGAAAAGGAGTATCCTCTGTCCACCTGGCAGTACTCCACAACCCTTCCACAACTTCCATAACTGGACTGGAGTACAGCAGAAAACACCACCAAATCTCGAGTGAATTGTTAACATCACCTCCAAAACGATAAATGTCTGCCAGTCCCTTCAAAGCATCCAATCACTCAACTTTTTGGGAAGAGTGTCAGCAAGTGTCAGCAATATGATTACCTGGACTCTCACTATAGTGTGTCCAGAAAGGCACCAGAAAATCAGCCAGGTTATTCCTGGGGCAATATAGGGCTTTGTTTGTCATTTTATGTCCTTTGTTTTCTAAAGTAAATATCTGGCCACATGGTGGGTACTATGTTTAGTTTCATTCCCCACTGATCTTTTAATGTTTTGCATGCAAGGCTTATATCCCATTGTATTTTAATGTGTTCCGTAAAGGACTTGTATCCTATTGTAGTTTAATGTGTTGTGTGCAATACTTGTATCCAATTGTATTTTAGTGTGTTGCATGCAGGAGTGGTATCCCATTATATTTTAATATGTTGGGTGAAGGACTTGTATCCCATAGTATTTTAATGTGTTGCATGAAGGACTTGTATCCCATTATATTTTAATGTATTGCATGCAATACTTGTGTCTTATTATATTCTAATGTGTTGTGTGCAGTACTTGTATCTCATTGTTTTTTAATGTGTTGCATGCAGGACATTGTATTTCAATGTCCATCAAGTTTAACATATTTACCTTGATTATGCATGTATAAAAACCCTGTGTGTTCCAATAAAGTGTTCTATACTTTTAATCCTACAGTATGTCTGGACTATTGGTTTGGATGTGTGGGGAGCTTGGTGGACTTGTGTGTAGGTCGTTCCCAGGCTAGGTAGTGAGGATTGAGTTACTCAGCCAGGGTAGCTGCCTTCTATCACAATCCTAGTTATACCAAAAACAGACAGCTGAAATAACTTTTTGGTATAACTAGGATTGTGACAGAAGACAGCTACACTGGCTGAGTAACTCAATCCTCACCAAAAACAGACAGCTTAAATAACTTTTTGGATAACCTGGTAACTGCTCAGAAGCATCACATACATTTTGGTTCTCTCTATTAATAGAGAAATATTTCCTTGCATATGTCAGATGAGTTTCATCCCAAGAAGTAAACTAGACCTGAAATTATCAGGTAAATGCCATCTCTATAAGGTATCCAGCAACTTAAGATATGTCTTTGAGTTCATTGGTTATATTTAGTGTTGAGAGAACCCGAACCGCACTGTTCGGGTTCGTACCGAACATTACGGTTTTTGGACCCCGGACCCAAATACGGATATTCCACTATATGTTCGTGTTGGAGTTCGGGGTTCGGCGATTACATTGTATGTAATGCTATTGGCTTTCTATAAACTGAAATAGAGTCCCCATTCATAAGAATGTCTTATGAATGGGGACTCTATTTCGGTTTATAGAAAGCCAATAGCATTACATGTATTCCATAAACCGAAAGTCTATAAGCCGAAAGACATTCGGTTTATAGACTTTCGGTTTATGGAATATATGTAATGCTATTGCTATTCTATAAACCAAAAGTCTATAAACCGAATGTCTTTTCATTTATAGACTTTCGGTTTATGGAATGCATGTAATACTATTGGCTTTCTATAAACCGAAATAGAGTCCCCATTCATAAGACATTCTTATGAATGGGGACTCTATTTCAGTTTGTAGAAAGCCAATAGCATTACATGTATTCCATAAACCGAAAGTCTATAAACCGAAAGACATTCGGTTTATAGACTTTCGGTTTATGAAATACATGTAATGCTATTGCTATTCTATAAACCGAAAGTCTATAAACCGAATGTCTTTCGGTTTATAGACTTTCGGTTTATGGAATACATGTAATACTATTGGCTTTCTATAAACCGAAATAGAGTCCCCATTCATAAGACATTCTTATGAATAGGGACTCTATTTCAGTTTGTAGAAAGCCAATAGCATTACATGTATTCCATAAACCAAAAGTCTATAAACCGAAAGACATTCGGTTTATAGACTTTCGGTTTATGGAATACATGTAATGCTATTGCTATTCTATGAAACGAAATAGAGTCCCCATTCATACGAATAGGTCAATTGACCTATTCGTATGAATGGGGACTTTATTTCGGTTTATACCAAAGAGCCAATGTATGAGGTTGAGAAGAAATTGTACAGACGTGGAAATGTATCAACAACAGTCAAACATACTTAAAAACAGATTTGAAGAAAAAGGATATGATTCGATAGCTTTACACAAAACCATTAAAGATATAGAAACTATGGATAGAAAAACTCTTTTACAGCCAAAAAATAATCTAGAAGATACAAATAAAATATATCAAATACCTTTGGTATTTGATTTTAACAACAAATCTACAGATATTAGGAAAATAGTTAATAAACATTGGAATGTCCTCTTAAAGGATGAAACATTAAAACAATTAATACCAGAAAAACCTAAACTTATATTTCGAGGAGCTCAGAACCTGAAGAATAAGTTAACTAAAAGCTATTTTTCCCAACAAAAAAAGAAAACTGTACATAATTTTTTAACACAAAAGGCAGGTTTTTATGGATGCAAAAATTGTGAGCCATGTAGGGTGTCTGCCACCCAAAAATATCCCATTACTAAATATAGTTCCTTTGCTAATGGAAGACAGTTCTCCATTGAACAGTTTCTGACATGCTCCTCCACCAACGTGATTTATCTTATAGAGTGCCCATGTGGCCTACAATATATTGGAAGAACATCAAGAACTTTAAAAAAGCGAGTGGGGGAGCATGTCAGAAACATAAAAAAGGGCTTCACACAACATTCTCTCTCCAAACATTTTTTAGAGAAACATAACAAAGACCCAAGAGGTATGAAATTTTGGGCAATAGATAAAGTGCAAAAATATTGGAGAGGTGGAGATAATATAAAAGAAATGGGGAAAAGTGAAATGAGATGGGTATTTGAAGTAGACACCCTGCAACCTAGGGGCCACAATGCAGAATTTGATTTATTTAATTTTCTATAATTTTTTATGATTAGTTTTATTTATTTTTCCTACATACCAGTACATATATATATATATTTCTCATACATAATTTTTATATATTTCTGGATTTTTTGTAAGTTTATAAGCCTAATATGGTTTTTTTATATACGTTTTTTATATGTACTTATTATGTGCAATAATATAATATCATATATGTTTGTTTATGTCTGTTTTTTAAAAAAATGTAAAAATAAAAAAACGTTTTTAATATACATATGTTTTTTATTAAAATATAAACATTTTTTATATACATATATATTTTTTTCATTAGCATTTGCCCTATTCTTTGGAACATACTTGTTCCCTTTTTAAACATATATACAAACATATATGAATGTTGGACATCGCTACTATCAAATTGTAATGTAATGCAGATGTGCTGCTGGGATCCATTTGTTAAAACATTGTCCTCTGTTCTCATATCCCCCATGGTGTACTATTTCTATTGAGCTGCTAAACCTCGTAAGAATTGCGAGGTTAGACAGATCTCAGTAAGGCAAGTCTCGCGAGAATAACTAAATCACATGAGGCGACGGAGTCGCGATGACGTCACCACAGGAGGAACCCGGAAGTGCACACACGCGCGAAGATCACAGCATTTAAAAGGACCTAAGAGCAGTATGGTAGGCACACGCCAGGAGGAAGCCCAAATAGCGGCGAAACGCGTAGCGTGCCTACCTATACTGCCATTTTTCGATTTACATCATCAACTTGTGAACTCCTTCTGGATCTGCCTTTTGCTGTACTGGCCTTTTGGACTTTGTCCTCCATTTGGATTTTTGCTGGCACAGAAGGAACATCTGACATCTACAACAATATATGTAAGATGCTATTGTATTTTATTAAATTTCTACCCTTTACTATCTAATATACCATCTCTTCATCTTGTTTTATTGCCTGGGAGCGTGATATTAAGAAGAGAGGAGACATCTCTACAAGAGATAGATGAGCCATTTTTATCTACACTGTTTGTGAGTGCAATTACCCACACTGCAACAGCACTGTTTATATTTACTGTATTATACTATGTCTGTTTGTCTTTTTCTGTCCCCTTATATATACATTAGGAGACATTGAAGACCTTCATTATACTGCACTGAATCAACAGTTTTCTCTGGCAAATATTATATTTTCTCCTATATAATTTTATACACTGTCTGGTGGATTTTACTTAGCGCACCAATCACACCTATTTGTTTGGGTTATATGTTTTGTTTTTTGCACGTGTGTCTTCAGAGGAACACATAGATTGGTGCTGCTTTGTTGCAGTTTAAAGCGCCAGGATTTATCCTTTCTGTCTAATTCACGTGACTTCCTCGCTTTTGATCTCAGAACACCAAGTAGCATGCAGTCATCTGGCTGCCCCCACCAGACACCAGGGGGATTGCTGGAAGCAATTTGCTAATCTGGAGCAGCTTTGGCAACTATGGGGGCATATTAGCAAGCTTGAGGCAGATTGGAAAATCTGGCAATGCATTGGTAAATCTTGGGGCAGACTGGCAAGTCAGGGGATGCATTGGTGAGAAAGTTTGGGGACACATTGGCAAGTCTGGGGTCAGAATGCAAGTCTGGGGGCAGATTGGCAATTCTGGGGATGCATTGGCAAGTATAGGAGCAGATTGGCAAGTCTGATGATGCATTGGCAAGTCTGGGAATGCATTAGCAAGTCTGGGCAAGCATTTTCAAATAAAGGGAAATAAAAACATAGAACCCATTTTAATTTGTCAAACATATTTTTATAATACATGAAAAAACAGTTTAGATGTGAAAGAATATTTACTAGTAAAACATTTGCTATAGGGTTGTTTCATAGTTAAGCCCCTCCCCCCTAATTTAATTTTAAAAACAATTTGGGGGGGGGGGGGGTGCATCTTATAGTTAAGGTCATCTTTTACACAAGCAAATACAGTATGTTAGTTTCTTCTAATTTGTCTCATGACACTGTGGGTACATAGAAAGCTTAATTAAAATGAATGACTCTTTTTGGTGCACTCAACATTATAATTCATAATTAACTGCATCTCTAATACCTCTCAAAAATGTAATAAATAGCAAAGTGATTTCAAAGAGAATGAAACATATGTAAACTATTTGTACTGCTGCTTTAAAGGAGATAATTTATTTTATTAACTGGCTATAATGGCCCATATGTATCTGAATCTCTACATAATTAGCAATAATTCAACAGATTTTGTTCACTTTTTATGCATAAATTTTAACAAACAATATGATTAAGCAAGTTGACCTTTTCCTAATAAGAATCTGTAGTTGTTCCCTACTTTCAATTAACCAGACATTCCTTTGATTAAGAACATGGTACGAGTTGATGAGCAGTGTTTGATTGTCAGTATTTCCCGTGGATATTATTTTATTCCTATCTTTGAGGATTCAACTTTTATGAGTACATTTGGCTTGTAGAACTTGTCTGCCGTGTACCCCTGCTGACTTCATGACATCCGTTATTCACCTTGCCTTAACTCACTCATGTACAAAAGAAGATGAAGGAGCTCATTTAAATATCAAAAGGCAAACTGCTTTCAAGAGTAGCACTAACTTTACACTTGAGGGAGTAATCAAATATTTTCAAATTTTGATTTGAATGACCACACATTATATCTCTTGAGATCTGCCAGGCTGCAGATCGAAATTTGATAATTCTTTTTTGCCTTAAAGAAATAGTGTAATATCTAAATAAAAAATTAAGAAACAAAATATATTTATGATACGGATAATAATAATAATCAGTCCAAGTTAGTGAATACCTTCCACATCACAAATATGTCCTATTTTCATGTAATTTTCAGGAAATAATACTTAATACTGAAAAGGTTAAGGTGGTATTGGTGGACAAAAGGGAGGTTTTAAAATAAAATTGTTAAGTTCGTAGACTCGAAACGTGTCAAGTGTTTCTGTCCTTGTATCTACTACACTGTTGTACTTATTAAACTATTCTTTCACCTTATGAACTGGAGTGCCTATTTTTTCCTTTGGAAATTTCTTCATTTGTATCTGCACTGTTTGCGAGTGGCCATTGGCTTAAGTACCAGCGAGTTCATAGATGGCAAGGTAATACTACCCAGCTGATAGTGTCATCTTTAGGAGCTAAATTCTCCTTTGTGGAGACCAAATAGGTCTCAAAAGAGAACAAACAACTCTGTAATGTTTTGCATGCTAAAAGGTTTGGTAGACATCTCATGATTCTCAGCCATCCATTTGGTTGCCTGAACAGCATGAGAAATGTAATAGCAGCACCTGTAGAGCCAAAGGTTAGCCACCACTGCTGCAAAACTACCAAGTGTCTTATTTTGTATCCAAACCTTTATGTCCCTTTTTACTAGCCTCTAAGTACACACTTTTGGTAATACCTCAAAATGCTTGGTGAGCATCACAAAGCCACACTACACAGCAATATTTTTTTTTGCAACTCCAATGATACTGAGCACACAACATTATTAGTTGATTATTATGGGAATAGTAGCTAACTGATGGTGTGGGAAGTGGAAGGTGTGCTACAGTGCACACACTAAGGGCTATATTCATTAAAGAGAGAATTCCAGGAAATTGAGATGGGAATTTCACATTTAAAAGTAGTCAAATTAAAAAAAGTATCCCATTCAATATCCCATCAATAAAGCACTAACTTTTGTGGACTGATTCTACAATAGTATTCAGCCAGCCATAATGCTAGCTGAAATTCATTGGAAATTTTGGTTGTGCTGACTAACACTACAATACAAATTAACTTTGTTGTAGTTGACTGCAGCTCCCATGATATGCAGTCAGCCATTACTGGGTGAACACCATATGAATTATAAGCTGTGGTAGTTGTGGCTAATATTTGCCACTCCAGCTAATGTAAATTAAAGTTCTCGTTAGCAGCTACCATCCCAGTCATATAATTTTTCCTATTAATGGCTAAGATTTGCCTCCCATGAGGAAACTTGTCTCCTGAGCCAACAAAAAATTGTGGAGGATATTTTGCCCCCACCTCTGGAAAAAATCCTGTGGACACCCATGAGTAGCCTTGCACAGTTCTGTGATGAGCACAGGGCAGATTTAGAGTCTGATCTTGGGAGGGGCATTGCACATGTCCGTCCATATTTTCACTCCCCCCATGCCCATCTGTATTTTCCTCTTCCCCTGTTCTTCTGTCAATCTCCTCTCCATTCCCATGTCTGTTTCTCTCTCCTCTTCCTTCCCACATCTGTCTCACTATCCTCTTCTCTGCCATGTCTTCTCTCGTATTGCTTCCCATATTTGTCTCCCTCCAATGCCTTCTCATGTCTGTCTCTTTCCTCTCCCTTCCCATGGTTGTCTGTCTCTATTCCTTCCCATGTCTGTCTGCCTCTCTTCCTTCCCATGTCTGTCTGTCTCTTCTTCCTTCCCATGTCTGTCTCTCTCCTCTTCCTTCCATGTCTCTCTTGATTCTCTTTCTCATGTCTGTCTTTCTCCTTATCCCATGCATGTCTCTCTCTCCTCTACCTCCTATGTCCATCTACCTATGTATGTCTCTCCTCCCCCCACCCATGTCGGTCTCTCTCCTCTTTGCCCATGGTTGTCTATCTCCTCTTCCCTATATCTGACTCTCTCCCTGTTCTCTCACACTGTGTTCTCTCCTCTCAACTGTCTTTGTTCTCCCCCCAACCGGATTTTCCACTACATGTACATAGCCTCAGATGACACTTGTCAATTACAGTTATAGTTAAACTTGAATGAATATGTTTAAATGTGAATTGCACTTGATTAATTTGTAAAATAAAATAGACAGGTGCAAATGACAAATCAAATTATTCATGCTTCATCTATTTAATGATGTCTTTGTGTTTCACAATACATTAATGTTACAACAATCTGTTTGATGTGTGCATGCTTCTGTATCATATTAGTTTTACTATATTGACTAATTTTTCAAAATCACATATTTTTATATATAAAGCAGTAATTTAATCAAGAGCTATGACCTCCCGGCCTAGCTCTGAGATAATCGTTTTGCTGTCATGGCGTTCTCTATGCAGGTGACATTGGATAGGCTAATTTGTAATGGAGGGTTGGTCTCTTACTTTATGTTAACCTCTTCATTACCAGACTGTTTGGTTACTGTTTTGGTTTTGGTAGATAATTTTTACTTATTTTTTTAAGGATAAGAAGGACATTGTTTGGATACAATTATTTTAATCATCATGTAATTTATTATAAAAAATATATAAACTATAGTGAAAAAAATTAAAAATAACTTTTTTATTGAAAAATGTTTTTCTCATCTACAAAAGCTAATGAAAAAAATCTGCTAAATAGCTTGTAATACTTGTCCTGAGTTTAGAAATAAATATTTACAGTTTCTATGTTGTTGTTTTTTCAAGTTATACGGCAATAAGTAGCACATTGCTATTTCAAACGATTTTTGTAAATTCAGAACTAGTTATAGTTACATTTGTAACATTGATATCTGTCATGAATCACAATGCAGGGTATGAAATTGGGGCACTTTGACACGTGTTATGCAGTTATTTTACCACCAAGCTTTACCACCAAATTTTGCTGTAGCAAATGGTGGAGGGGGGGGGGGGGGGGGGGTTCACACACTTTGTATGGCTCTTTGTGGCAGGTACATGGCACATTTTGGGAAATAGTCATTGCAGCTTTGAAAGGTGGATTTTTTTTATATTGCTTGGATACTAAATTTCCTCTCCTGCACAGCCAGCCAAACACAACCTTAGCATCCTAGGAAATTTAGTAGGAAGCTAAGAGCACTGCTACCTTTTTCTACCCTGGCTGTAAGGATGATATATCCAGCGGGTGTGGGCTCTTATCTCCTCCTGGTAGCCAGTGTAAACCACTACACCCACTAGCAGCTTTTTGTTTTCTAATATCATATCCCTAGAGGACTTATGACAGTCCAAACATGATCTTCTATGGGATGCCCATACTATAATTAGTCTCTCTCTACCCCAAAATTGCAGTGGAGCAGGTAGAGACTATAGCTGTCAAAGCAGGCACTTGCCTTGACAGATAAACACATCCGGTTGCTGTGATTGGCTGTCACAGTGGCCGGATGTTTCAGAGGTGGCCTCTGCAGACATTGCTGAAGTGTCTCGGAACAGTGCAATTTTTGAGGCTCTCAGCATAGTAGAGAGTCTTTATGATAGTTGTCCCATGGATGGTTTCTATGCTACGGCCATCCAGAACCAGGTGTATGATATCTAAGATCATGTGACAGTCAAATTGTCACTCAATGCCACAAATTATATAACTTCTAAAAGGCAGGTGGGTGGGAGTTCTCAGATGTGAAAATAATAGGTAGAATAATGGCTCTCATAGCAGTGCTCAAAATAATTTGTTTTAAAATGTTTCCCTTAAAAGCAAGTGACATATAATTACTTAAAGGTACAAACACTACAAAATATTGTATTTAAGTGTGATAGTTGCCTTTCATTCCCTGACTTTCTACTTGTAATGGATTGTACAGCATACTTTATCTTACTGCATCTTATCTTGCTTTCTTAGTTGTAGTTTAACAGTGATGGAACACAAATAGCTATCCTTCTTTTTTCAGATCCTGATAAAGTCTTTTTAATAAGATACTTGACTCACCTCAATTTGGTTCTAAGTGGCACTGCAGCTTTACACGGATCCCATGTGATTTGTGTTAAGCTGTAACATGTCTCATGAGGCAAATAATTCTTGATGATCTCTTTCATTGTTATGAAATTCTCTTTGTAAAAATCTCTAAAGTATGTTTTATACCTTGTCTTATCCATTATGCATTGTTCTGTCTCTTGGATGATTTCATATCTTAGCTGATAATTCATACATTTTAATATTATTTTAATACAAAAATAATACTAGCAGGTATTCAAAACTGAGTAGGGAGCTTTAGACAGAGCTTAGTAAACCTCAAGGAATAAGACAACTATATATTTCAGATTGACACACTGAATCTTGGCATAATTTGAATTAAATGATTAAATCTGACTCTGTTCACCTTTACCTGCCTCCATCACTTAGTGTGCATTCCACACTGAATTTAAAAAGACTAATTTGCTGTGAGTAATCTTAATCTAATGATATTCGTATACTACATAATGGAAACAAAGGCATTAAAAATAGAACAGATGACAGATGGGAAGATAAACGCACCTATACGTGAAATAGAACTGAGGAACGAAAGAGGGTAATGAAGAAAGCAATTCTCAGACATTACAATGAATAATGATCATCTCATTAACAAAATGTGGTAAATTGATGTTGGCAATACAGGCAGAGAAGAACACGTCTGATCATTTTACAATCAATAAATTGTCACTTTTACATGTGCTAACAAGCTCATATGAGTATTCATGAATAGTTTACCATCGTTTATCTTGTGTGGCAAAGGCAAAGAGGTGAGCTACTTTCTATATTTTCTTATTTTAATTCCATCATTTTTGCAAGTCCTTGAAATGTTTTTTTGTTGATAAGAGTAACTTAAAAATGCTGACTAATCCATTCTTGAACCCCTCTGTCTAAAGCACACAGTGGATAATTACAAGTACTGTTAGGAGTAAATCTTGCAGCTGAAACGATGGAGTTGATGTCATGACAAACCAAATCTACTTAAGAAATATTTATCCAAGGTTCAGCGGTTAAGGATGCACTACAGCATTCAAGAGATTTCGAGGTAGAATTCTATGTATCTACATACAATACACTTCTATATGTTAATATTTGCAAGTGTATAGTATTCTACAAACAATATTAGCATCTACTGAAAACCTCAAGTGTTGTACATAATATATTGCTATAAATATGTAATTTTACTTTGTATCTTTGTATCTTCATTTTAAATTATTATCATCGCAGTCAAGTATGTTACTGAACAGAGGCGTCGCTAGGGGTGGGCTACTGGGGCTGAAGCCCCGGATCTCCCCTCCATAGCCCCGAATGGAGACCCTGACCACGCCCCCTCACGCTCGGCTCCGCCCCCTCACGTTCGATCCCGCCTCCTGCATGCTGTATGCTGAACAGCAGCAGAGTGTGAGTGGCAGAGTTATTAGTGTGCAGGTGTATGTATGTGAGGTAAGTGGCAGAGTGTAAGTGGGTGTGAGTGGCAGAGTTATGAGTCTGCATGTGTATGTAAGTAGCAGACTGTGAGTGGCAGAGTTATTAGTGTGCATGTGTATGTATGTGAGTGGCAGAATGTAATTTGCAGAGTATAAGTGGGTGTGAGTGGCAGAGTTATGAGTGTGCATGTGTATGTATATGAGTGGCAGAGTGTGAGTGGCAGAGTGTAAGTAAGTGTATGTGTGTGAGTGTGGCAGAGTGTGATTGGAAGAGAGTGTGTGTGAGTGTAAGCATGAGTGGAAGAGTTATGAGTGTGTATGTGTGTGAGTGGCAGAATGTAAGTGTGTGTAAGTGGCAGAGTGTGATTGTATGAGTGAGTGTGCAGAGTGTGAGTGTTTGGAAGAGTGTGAGTTATGAGTGTGCGTGTATGTGTGTGGCAGAGTGTAAGTGTGGGTGAGTGGCAGAGTTTTGGAGTGTATAAGTGTGAGCAGCAGAGATATGAGTGTGCGTATGAGTGAGTGTAAGCATGAGTGGAAGAGTTATGAGTGTGTATGTGTGTGAGTGGAAGAATGTAAGTGTGTGTAAGTGGCAGAGTGTGATTGTATGAGTGAGTGTGCAGAGTGTGGGTGTTTGGAAGAGTGTGAGTTATGAGTGTGCGTGTATGTGTGTGGCAGAGTGTAAGTGTGGGTGAGTGGCAGAGTTTTGGAGTGTATAAGTGTAAGCAGCAGAGATATGAGTGTGCGTGTGAGTAAGTGTAAGCATGAGTGGAAGAGTTATGAGTGTGTATGTGTGTGAGTGGCAGAATGTAAGTGTGTGTAAGTGGCAGAGTGTGATTGTATGAGTGAGTGTGCAGAGTGTGAGTGTTTGGAAGAGTGTGAGTTATGAGTGTGCGTGTATGTGTGTGGCAGAGTGTAAGTGTGGGCAGGGCCGGACTGGGAGAAAAATTCGGCCCGGGCATTTTTTGATCACAGCGGCCCACTAAGAAGGGGGCGGGGCAGAGGAGGTGTGTTTTGTCATCACCAATGACAAACACGCTCCCTCTCAAAGTGAGCATGTTGGTTCAATGCTCTTCCAGGGCAGACCATGCGCAGAGCTCTGCTGAAGAGCTCTAGCATGAGAAAAAAGCCCTGTATTTGTTCTGCACAGTGCAAGCAAATTTAATAACATGCTTGCACTGTGTTTCCTTGCAACTTGTCTCTGGTGTCTCTATAAATGAATACCAAGAGACAAAAATGCCAGGAAAGAGTATTGAGCATGTGTTTGGAGCCTGCTTGTGGGATTGCGTGTGTGTAGAGTGAGCTGATTGTGGTGTGGTATTGTGTAATAAGGTCGGTTTTAGTTGTGTTGTGTTTGTGGTGTAATGTGATGCATATGTGGCTAGGGGCTGTAGAGAATGTGTGTATAGGGGATATAGCAAGTGTGTGAATACAGGCTATAGTGTGTGTGTGTATATATAGATGTAGTGTGTGTTTAGGGGTGTAGTATGTGTTTGCTTACAAAGAATCTAGTGTGTGTATATATACACAATATATATATATATATATATATATATATATATATATATATATATATATATATATATATATATGAGTCTAGTGTGTGTTTGAAGGACCCAGAATGTGTATAGGAGATCTAGTGAGTGTGTGTGTTTATAACGGTTTCAGAGTGTATATAGGGATCTAGCGTGTGTATGTGTGTAGATGATCCAGAGTTGGGTAAGGGATCTAGTGTGTGTCTGGAATGTAATTTGTTTAGAGGTCCAGTATGTGTGTGATGGGTGCTGTGTGTGTGTGTATATATATATATATATATATATATATATATATATATATATATATGGAAGTATTGTGTATGTCTGTTGTGTGAGTGTTGTGTATGATGTGTGTGAGAGTGCTGTGTGTGAGAGTGCAAGAGTGCTGTCTATGATGTGTGTGAGTGCTGTGTGAGTGCTGTGTGTGAGAATGCTGTGTGTGCTGTGTGTGAGAGTGCTATGTGTGTGTGATGGGTGTGAGAGTGCTGTGTGTGATGGGTGTGAGAGTGCTGTGTGTGATGGGTGTAAGAGTGCTGTGTGTGATGGGTGTGAGAGTGCTGTGTGTGATGGGTGTGAGAGTGCTGTGTGTGATGGGTGTGAGAGTGCTGTGTGTGATGGGTGTGAGAGTGCTGTGTGTGATGGGTGTGAGAGTGCTGTGTGTGATGGGTGTGAGAGTGCTGTGTGTGATGGGTGTGAGAGTGCTGTGTGTGATGGGTGTGAGAGTGCTGTGTGTGATGGGTGTGAGAATGCTGTGTGTGATGGGTGTGAGAGTGCTGTGTGTGATGGGTGTGAGAATGCTGTGTGTGATGGGTGTGAGAGTGCTGTGTGTGAGTGCTGTGTGGTATGGGTGTGAGAGTGCTGTATAAATGTTAGAATGGATTGTGTGTGTGTGTGTGTGTGTGTAGGGGGGGTAAATAAACAAATAAAATAACAGTAATTATGTCCGGGGGGGACATAATGCCTGTTATTGTATTTGTTTATTTAACCCCCCCCCCCCCCCACACACACACACACACACACACAATCCATTCTAATATTTATACAGCACTCTCACACCCATCACACACAGCACTCACACCCATCACTCTCACACCCATCACTCTCACACACAGCACTCACACCCATCACACACAGCACTCTCACACACAGCACTCTCACACGCAGCATTCTCACACCCATCACACGCAGAATTCTCACACCCATCACACACAGCACTCACACCCATCACACACAGCATTCTCACACCCATCACACACAGCACTCTCACACCCATCACACACAGCACTCTCACACCCATCACACACAGCACTCTCACACACAGCATTCTCACACCCATCACACACTCTCACACCCATCACACACAGCACTCTCACACCCACCACACACAGCATTCTCACACCCATCACTCTCACACCCATCACACACAGCACTCTCACACACAGCATTCTCACACCCATCACACACACAGCACTCTCACACCCATCACACACAGCACTCTCACACCCATCACACGCAGCATTCTCACACCCATCACACACAGCACTCTCACACCCATCACACACAGCACTCTCACACCCATCACACACAGCACTCTCACACACAGCATTCTCACACCCATCACACACTCTCACACCCATCACACACAGCACTCTCACACCCACCACACACAGCATTCTCACACCCATCACTCTCACACCCATCACACACAGCACTCTCACACACAGCATTCTCACACCCATCACACACACAGCACTCTCACACCCATCACACACAGCACTCTCACACCCATCACACGCAGCATTCTCACACCCATCACACACAGCACTCTCACACCCATCACACACAGCATTCTCACACCCATCACACACAGCACTCTCACACCCATCACACACAGCACTCTCACACCCATCACACACACATAGCACTCTCACACACAGCACACACAGCATTCTAACACACAGCACTCACACAGCACTCTCACACACATCATAGACAGCACTCTTGCACTCTCACACACAGCACTCTCACACACATCATACACAACACTCACACAACAGACATACACAATACTTCCATATATCACTCCCTTCTTACCTTTAGACTTGGAGGCGGGGTTCCCTGGTGGTCCTCGTGGAGAGTGAACTCTAGCCTGTGGGCTAGAGTTCACTCTCGCGAGATCCGGTCGTTGCCATGGCAATGCTCCGGATCTTGCGAGAGGAACCCGGTGGAGCTGCAAGTTAGAGCTCCGCCGGGTCCTCTCTCCAGTCTCCCTCCCTCTCTCCCCGCCGGCGGCCGCGTTTGAAGGCATGTGGGCCGGTGAGGGAGATCTTTGATGTCCTCACCGGCCCTTCATGTCAAACAGCGGGGCCGGCGCTCGGATAGTGCCGGCCCTGCATAGACCGGCAGGGGAGATTCTGGGCATTTGCCCGGTGTGCCCGATGGCCAGTCCGGGCCTGAGTGGCAGAGTTTTGGAGTGTATAAGTGTGAGCAGCAGAGATATGAGTGTGCGTGTGAGTGAGTGTAAGCATGAGTGGAAGAGTTATGAGTGTGTATGTGTGTGAGTGGCAGAATGTAAGTGTGTGTAAGTGGCACACTTATAAAATCTATCATGGGCTCCAGCCCCGGATGTTTTGGAGACCTAGCAACGCCCCTGTTACTGAACCTATATTATGGCACTGTTGAGAAACTGATGGATGTAATCAGGTAGCCAGGGCCGGCCTTAGGGGTGTGCGACCTGTGCGAGCGCACAGGGCGCAACACCCCAGGGGGCGCCCTCCTGCCAAAAGAAAAAAAAAAGTTTAAAATAAAAAAGCCGGTAGAGGCACTGGCTGGGGGAGATCAAAAGATCCCCCCTCACCAGCCCTCTGCTCGGCAAGCTCTGCTGGATCCAGGGAGGTGGCGGAGCTTACCAGCTCAGCGTTGTAGCTCCGCCCCCACCCTGTGAAGCAGAGCAGCGTCTCCTTCACGGGGAGCCACTGGCAGCATGTGAAAGTGCTGCTCGGCTCCCCATGCCTGCATTAAGCATGGGGAGCCCGAGCAGCACCTTCTCTTGCTGACCTGGGCTCCCAGTGAAGCAGACGCTGCTCTGCTTCACAGGGTGGGGGCGGAGCTACAACACTGAGCCGGTTAGCTCCGCCCCCTCCCTCGATCCACCTTTGAAGGCAAAGGGAGGGGAGGGGTGGGAGAGAGAGGCAGGGGGGAGAGACAGAACAGGGGGAGGGGGGGAGAGACAGAACAGGGGGAGGGGGGAGAGACAGAACAGGGGGAAGGGGGAGAGAGACAGACAACAGGGGGGGAGAGACAGAACAGGGGGAGGGATTGAGAGAAAGACAGAACAGGGGGAATGGGAGAGAGACAGAACAGCTGGAAGGGGGAGAGAGATACAGAACAGCTGGAAGGGGGAGAGAGAGATACAGAACAGGGGGGAGAGAGAAAAAATGGAGGGAGAGAGAGACAGAACAGAGGGAAGGGGGAGAGAGACAGACAGAACGGGGGGGAGAGAGAGACAGAACAGGGGGAGGGAGAAAGAGACAGACAGGGGGAGGGATGGAGAGAAAGACAGAACAAGGAGAATGGGAGAGAGAGAGAGAGAGAGACAGAACAGGGGGGAGAGAGAGACAGAACAGGGGGGGAGAGAGACAGAACAGCGGGGGGGAGGGGAGAGACAGAATGGGGAGAATGGGAGAGAGAGAGAGACAGAACAGGGGGGAGAGAGAGAGAACAGGGGGGGGAGAGAGACAGAACAGGGGGGGGAGAGAGACAGAACGGGGAGAGAGAGAGAGAGAGAGACAGAACAGAGGAAGGGGAGGAGAGAGACAGAACAGAGGGAGAGAGAGAACAGGTATGGGGGGAGTTAGAGAGAGACAGACAGGGCAATGAAGAGGAAAGGGACAAACATCGGAAGAGAGAGAGAGATACATACATGGGGGGGGGGGGGCGCCACGGGGGAATCCCGCACAGGGCGCCGGAACACTTAAGGCCGGCCCTGCAGGTAGCATCTAAATCCTACCGAATTGACCCAATTTAGGTATAATATATGTTTATTCAATACAGCACTTTTTGGCTAATGGAACTGAATTAGTGCTGTTAATTATGGTCAATTCAATTCATGTAAAAGACAAGGAACTTGTACTGAGAATGCATTTGATTCCCCTATTCCTCTGGTTAATTCAGCTCACTCAAAAGGCAAGGAACTTGTTCTGGGAATGCATATGATTACCACAATTCCTCAGCAATTCAGCTCACCCAAAAGACAAGGAACTTGCACTGAGAATGCATATGATTCCCCTATTCCTCTGGTTAATTTGGCTCACTTGAAAGGCAAGGAACTTATCATGAGAATGCATATGATAACCACTGTTACTCCGATCAATTTGTTAGAGAATTCACATATGTATGAATGAATATACATTTACGTATATTTAACTTCACACACCAACAAACCAGCTTGTGTGGAATAACAATACTGGTGATGTTTTTCCCTCGCACCATCATATAAAATATATCAGAATGCCATTTAAATTGACAAAGTGTGGATTCCGACACTGATTTGTAATGGACCATTCTTCACCGTAGAAATTAAATGGTACCTTTACATATGTGAGTATGTTAGGCAGGGGTGTAACTAGAAACTTCCAGGTCAGAGTACAAAAATTACACAAGTGTTTGGCGTTATTATGAAAATACTGTATTGCCTTATACTTCCTGTTTTATGGTCACTGGCACATTCCGCGGTGCACATTGGGCTGGTGGGAAACTCACGTCAAGGTCAAAATGAACTTCACCTGCTACTGATTCTACTGGTCAGGTAAAAAAATCACCAAATTCCTTTATTAGCTGTTGTTTTTTTCAAGCGCCCTTTGAAATGACTGTAAATCATATTTAGCTCTGCAGGGATGGAGAAATGCATCAGGTGCTTCAAATGTACACCTTGGAGATTCCTTTAAAAGTCATATACTTTATTGATTTCAAAAATAATAAAAGCTCCACATTGTGGGAAAAAAAGGAGCAGTGATATGGTAGCCACAAGATAGAGGGCTAAATGCCCATGTTTGACACATTTTGTGCTGTTGAGTACGTAATCATAAGCTATAGAGACAATTGTGCTTGCAGTATAAATAGGGAGAGTACATAACAAACACTTCTCCCTTTTACAGGAATTCACTGATTAAAAACACAGAGTCTCCTAAAAGGAGGATTAAACAGAAAAAGACTATCCTTTGAAAACAGTAATATAAATGTATTACAGAGATATACATACACAGATAGATAATAAATTGTACATATACAAATATATTGAATATATTAGTATAATGGATAGATGTATAGATACAAAAAAAATAATTACTATGATGAGAGAGAGAGACGTGTATAGATATTTATTGTTTTAGAATTGTACAATTGTCAACTCATGGGGCTCTTGTGTGTGGCATAACTATGGGGCTCTTGTGTGTGCTGTCCGTAACTATCGGGCTCTTGAGTGTGGCAACATTAATGGGGCTCTTGTGTGAGGCATAGTTATGGTGCTCCTGTGTGTGGCATTATTAATGGGGCTCCTGTATGTGGCATCATTTGTAGAGCTCCTGTATGTGGCATATTTTGTGGGGCTCCTGTATGTGGCATAATTTATGGAGCTGCTGTATGGCATATTTAATGGGCCCTCTGACTGGCATTGCTAAGGAATCTGTTTGGCATGGTATTGGAGAAAATCCAGGGGGGTGACACCATGAGTTACCGCACCTGGTGACACCAACCCTAGTGATGGGCGGTGAATGCAGGCATGTTTATGAGCACAATATGAACCTCACAGCAGAGGAGAAAGAAAATGTTGCAAACATTTTAGATGCACTGGAAGCTTACTTCAAATCTGCTAAAATGTCATATATGAAAGAAATGTGTTTGGATGTTGCAAACAAGAATATCTTGATAACTTTTGTTACACGCTTGAGAGAAAAAGCTACAACTTGTGATTATGGTACTCTGAGGGATGAATTAATCAGTGACAAAAGTGAGAGCACACACAGGCATCTCTTAAGAGAACATAAATTAACTTTAAACACAGCCATTGGAATGTGCCGTACAGCAGAGCTCACTGACAGACTGATGAAAGTTAAGGAACACTATAATGCAGTGACAGCACGCTCGATGTTTAGCACAAATACTGCAAACCCTACAGTGTGCAAATATTGTGGGACTGTGCCTCAAAGAATTAAAGAGCAGTGTCCTTCTTATGGGAAGACTTGTATGTCTTGTTTGAGAACAAATCATTTTGCAAATTAATTCCTCCTGAAGTCCTCCTGCCTATAGAAGTCTAAGGGGAGAACTTCATCTTGTTTTGTGAAGACCTCGACTATTACGGAAATAGACAAATTCCTCCCATAGAAGACAATGGGAGAACTTTACCATTTCCATAATAGCTGATGCCCTCCCAAAATAAGCTGAAGTCCGCTCCGCCCCATAGAAATGTTCCATATGAGGAAACGGTGCAAAATCCATGTTAAACATAAAATAAACTCAACTGCAGCTTTAATTTTCATTTTAGAGGAGATCCTATTTTAACCTTCCCAATCTATGTTTCTTCACTTGTCTAAACTGCCTTACTGCCAGAATGAATAGTCAAGCAAAAGGAATGATTATGATTTTATTATGCCTGGCTTTGCTAAGCCATTTTACCACTCATCCCAACCAGCATATTAATGGGCAAGCTGTGGCATATTTAATGTACAAACTGTGGCATATGTTATTAGGCAAACTGACTGTTGCATTTGTTAATGACTGTAGCATGTTAATTGGTACCTGACAGTTGCTTATTTTAATTGGCAAAGTGATACCGTGGCATGTTCTGTGAAGCAAAATAACATGTATTATTGGGAAAGTGACACTGTGGCTTGTTCTGCAGGGCCAGTTCTGTGGGACAAAGTGACAATGTGGTATGTTCTGTGGGACAAATTGACACTGTAGCATGCCACATTTTGTGGGTACAATATAGGTGCATGGCAGTGCTGTGGGTACTGTATGGTGTTGTGTTAAGTACTTTAGAGGCATTGTGGGTGCATAAAAAGGGAATAACAACATTTTTACTACATATACAAATAGTTGAATGTGATATGAAAATAGTTGAATATAATTTTACAATGTTTATATTTACAATGCGACTTTAGAAAAATTGGGTCAAGGTGGACCCACTGCTAAAGACTTTGCCCTGGGTCCACTAGGGTCTTAAAGTGGCGATCCCAATACCCTGCCTTTCAAAATAATGTAGTTATCCACCATGGACTGCTTTGTAAATGTGCACCTCCTAGTGAGTGCTGGTGGAGAGTGTTAAAAACACTCCACCCTCTCCCATTATTCAACATAGGGTTTTCATTGAAAGCTCAGGGGCAGCAGCTCTCTAAATTTGTGTTCATTCTTCTTCTTGCCCTGGTAAATGGCATTGAAATGAACCCTGGGCTCTGTCCTAGTACAAATGTCAGCCTCACTTTCAATAAGGGCCTCTCCTGTGTCCATTGCATCATGCAACCTTCCACCAACAATTAATGAACCTAGAGCATGGTGTCAGGTGTACTAACCTAAAACTCTTGTCATCACTGAATCCTGGTTAAGCCATGCAACACCCGCTTCTTCTTTGCAGGGCAGTGCAATCACCCAGTGATCGTGAGTGTCATATAAAAGAGTTGCATGCTCCTCCAATATGGCGTGCCCTGTGCCCTGCAGAGAGCGACGGAAGTGATAAAAAATAACTCTTCTGTCACTCTGAAACTGTTGCTTGACTGCCCCAAGAGACAGTTAGCAACATTACAGTGAAGAAGAAAAAAGAAAAAGCTAACCCTAGATCTACTAACCCTAGATCTAGGGTTAGGGTTACAATTAGAGTTTGGGTTAAAATTAGGGTTAGGGTTACAGGTGGGTTAGGGTTAGTACAAGGGTTAGATTAAGGGGTGGGGGTATATTTAGGGTTAGGGTTGGGGTCAAACGTTCACTGTAGGAGAAAATGGTTAGGAAACAAAAAAAAACACTTCTATCAGTTATTGCCCTATTACTTGACATTTTTTGGCATATTTTCATCATATTTTATATTTTTTTAATAGTAAATTATATCACATGATGAAAATAATAGTATCAAAAGAAACCTCCATCTGGCCTTTAAAAAAATAGATATAATTTGTGTGGGTGGACTGAATTCGTAGAAAGAAATCACAGTTAAGCAAACTTATGACAACAATTATGTAATTCTGGTCTTCAAAGTATAATAAATGCAGCATAGAACTCTGTCATTATTGGGTTAATCAGTGCATCCTTCTCCTCTGGTTATGTCCCCAAAGCCTTGAAAATAGCCAGGCTTGTCCCCATGCACAAAAATGGTGATGTAAACATAGAATTAAACTACAGGCCTATCTCACTGCTACCTATCCTTTCTAAAGTCCTGGAAAAATGTGCCCATGAACCATTGTTACGAGTATTATCAATGATCCAACTTTCTAACCTTGCTTCAATCTGGGTTTCAGTCAAATCACTCCATGATTACTGCTCTGAGCAATGACATCCATAGTGGTATGGAGAGAGGTGAACTTATAGGTGCAGTTTTCCTAGACTTTGCAAAGGCCTTCGATATGGTTGATCATGATCTTCTTCAAAACAAGCTAAATTGCTCCCGTATAAATGAGCAGTCACTCTGCTGGTATCGTTCCTACTCGTCTAGGGCATATGTATGCTGATGATACATAATTTATACAAGCTTAACTATCACAAGTAGAATCTGTACTACAGGGTCAGTTTTCTAAAGTTGAAAGTTGGATCGCTAACAACAAAGTATTCCTCAACACTGAAAAAACTGTGTCCATGTTGTTTTTGACTAAAGCTAAGCTACTTAAATTAAACAATTCTCAATTAAACATTGAGCCCAAATCCAGTTATAACTGACACAGGTAAATTCATATAAGTATCTCGGTATGTGGCTAGATCCAAACGTATCTTTTGGTCTCCATATTGACAAGCTTGTGTCAAAGCTGTATCCTAGGATTGGCTTTCTATATATATTTCACAGTAAGGAAACATATTGTGCAGCAAATGTTAATGGCGATCTTAGACTATGGAGATGTATACAATTCTTCACCACAGACTCATCTCGGTAAACTTGACACTCTATACAATACATTGTGCTGATTTGCCCTCTAGTGCCATTATAACACTCATCACTGTAAAATGTTAAAAGACACTTGCTGACACTCTCCTCCAGATACACTCTCCACCTAGCTTTCTTAGTGCATAACCAATTCTCTGGAAAGCTCCCTCCATACCTGAGCAGCATGCTCACTCTTACTCCCTGCACATCCTACAATCTCAGATCCTGCACCAGCCCCTCACTAGCGATCCCTCCCTTAAAAGAGGAAGCTGGTCCAGGTGATTTCTCTTTCAGAGCTCCTCATATGTGGAAAAGGCTCCCTGATTCTGCCAAGTCATTCTCTAGTCTAAAATCTCTGGAAATGGGTGTCTCCCAAAATGACCTGTTATTAGTTTACAAACTACTATATATACTGTATATGTTGTTCTCACATATAAGTTTTTTTGTATAAATAATTATTTACCCTGTATCTTATCTTTCCAACTTGTGTAAAATATGTATACATGTGTTCTTTTTAATTTACTATTAAATGTGTAACTTTGTGTAGTTCAATTCTGGGCTGGGTTCCCAGGACATACTTGAAAATGAGAGAAATATCAATGATTTCTTCCTCTCAAAAAAACCCTTTCTACATAAATAAATAAATAAAACAAATCAAAATTTCTTGCTCACCTGTATATATACTTTATTATATAGAAAACCGGAAATATCCTGGACTTTACATGAGTTATATCTTTGTACTCTCTCCTTTGTTGCCATACATATACTGGCTAAACATCATATCAAATCATGGAGCAGCACACCCAGGACTTACCCCAGTGCATGTCCCATCACCCACATTGCACATCTAGGACTTATCCAAGTTACACATGATATGCCTCATCACCCACACTACACACACTGGGCTTATTCCAGTAGTGCAGGATATACCCCATAACCCACATTGAACACCCCAGACATACCCCAGGACATGCCCCATCACCCACATCACCATATCATGGTCCCCCATCTGTCAGAGTCCCCTGAGCAGCAGTCCCTAAACCCCTTGATTTAATCTGGCCCTGCTTACATGGAGTTTAAAGGGACCGTCTAGTCCCCAAGCTCTCTTTGGTGTCAGATGAAGGTTACTGCTTGTATAGTGCACAAGTTTATTTATCACATTTTTATTTACTTTTATTTATTTAATTACACATTTTTGTTTACTTCCTGTGCTCCTGGAATTGATTACATTGTGTAGACTCTAAGTGACCTTGCTCTTGTACACAATAAGATCTCTTAACATTGCAAAACATTGTCTGACAACATCACTATAGACAGGAAATACTTCTCATTGGTTCCAGCAGCCCAAAAAAAGGGAAATTACTTTTACTCAGCTAGTGTGGGCTGTCTTGGTTTCTTGCAAACTGCTGTAAATTATCAATTTAATCTAGCTGTAAGTATTTTATTTGTAAGCATACATACATGCATTTTAAGGTACTTTGAAAGCACATTAACATGCATTAACATTTGGAAGATGCATTGTGTGCACTAATCTCTTCTATTACATTACTTACCAGGGACCAAATGTTTTCCTATTTTACATATACAGAGACACTTCTGCAACTAATAGGTTTCTTTGTACATATATAATATGGAGGACTTGTGATGGGGAGGGCTGCTAAACCCAAAGTCTGGTCAGAGCTTCGCATATACAAACAAAATCCAAAAAGGAAAGCACTCACCTTAACTAGCATTTATTATACGCTTCTGAAAATACCTGGTTGCCTTACAAACAGAGGACCTTTTTTGTCAGAAACATGTCTATAACAATAAACAAAGAAAAAGAGGCCTTTTTTCTTTCCTTATTGCTATGGATGTGTTTCTGACAAAGGCTCACTGTTTGTAAGGCCGAACAGTTAGTATATTCAGCATGCTCCATTAAGCCCTATATTTGAAATTTTACATTTTCTTACTCTTTTGGATGTTTTCAGACCCATCCACTACTCTGGCACCATCACGTATTGCTTGCATATTTTGCATAACTTTCTCTTTAGGTGTCCTGGCATTCCATCTTTTATATAATACCATGACAACACCTATGCAATGTTATTTCTGTTTTTTTCTCTGCAATGTATTTATTTAATGGGCATATTGGTATAGTAATGATAGAATAAATAAGAAAATATTGAATATCCAAAGATAGAACTGAGTTTGCACTGCAATATTGAGTTTGCAGTTACAATAAGTTAGAACATTGCTGCCTGTAATCTATTTTACTTATTTTCCTTGGATGTTTTGCAGCTATGTAGAAGTCAGTTTGATTGATGTAATCCACACCGTATTCCAATCAGGATTTTATGATGTTCACATCTTCACTCTTAATCATTGTTACCTTCTCTATTGTGGATCAGAGGTAATATTAAAGTCTTTTCAATTTTGATACTCTTGATACTCTTCTGCTTCTGGTTGCATTTATCACACAATTAATGTATCTTTCTCTATGTTCTAATTCTAGCAGAAGAAAACATTAATCATTGTAACAATCCTCCAAAACAAAGATAAAAGGGAATATTTAAGTCTTTAAACAATAAATCAAGGAGCAATTTTTTTTACATATTATCTGCTGTTATTTAAAAGTTCATGCATCTATATTTCAAGTGCTGATTGAAAGCAGCTTTATAGGAACACTATAAAATGAATAATAATATAGAAATAGTTAATGCATATTCTATGTTCTATTAAAATATATTAATCAATCAATACATATTCCTAAAACTACTGCAATACAATATCTGTACAAGTAGCTGTATGTTCAAAATATGCTAACTCTGGGCGTGAACCTTGAAATGTGCAAAAAGAAGGATAAGTTAACAGACCCTTATCCAACATACACATTAAATTTAGTTACACTTAAGTAGCCCAATTAAGGAAGCAGGTTTGCACGTGGGATACAGAAATAGTTCTGAACCAAAGTTAAGCTGGTACAATAAAACAAAACAAAATTAAAAGGACTCTGTCAACCTCAACGTATCTTATAATGTGGATATAGAGAATACAAACATATATATAAAAATAGTTTATACACTGTGTTAGAAAAATTATAACAGTGGATGATTTCCAATTGCTTAGTTGTAGTAGCTCAAAGTATTTTCTATAATTGCCAATAATGACAATTGTTCTCTTCACTATGGAAACTATCTATGGCTAATCTCCGACATGTGTGAGAAGGTACACTTCGAGGGAGGAGGGGTTCTTTTGCATTCTGTATTTTAAATTATCTGCATGTATCACAATATTTCACAAATCTTTCAATATGAGAATTTGTATACAGCTAGTACACCATTTCACATTTGTTCCAAAAGGTGCGGTGCTATGGCTGGACTGGCAGATGCTGCTCTGCTGCCAGACTGGGAGGTCAGACAGGAAATTTATCTGGCTGGAAAAGGCTGAAAGCTCTTGAGAAGGGCATAATCAGAAGCCCTAGGAGAGGGCATAACAGGGCTCTATGCCTCGACTGGCAGGTCAAACAGGACTTTTCTCTTTCTGGAAAATGCTGGAAGAACATGGCACTAGAAGGATGCCCAGATGGAACCAAGCTATGACTCTTGATTTTTTTTCTGGAATATTTCTTGAGAAAATGTTAGATACAAAAGGAACTTTTTTGAAGCACTGCAGGGGAGATAAAGGTGGTGGAGTGACTGCTAGCCTCGTCTAAACACAATGGCTAATACCCTACTAAAAACTTATGTTCCAACTAGTTTGTGTGCTATGTCCTCTAGGGTAGGTAATCTATAGTATTATCTCATAACCATATCCTTTTCTGGTTACTTTATTTTGATCTTATTATATTGTTTAAATCACATTGGTCAATGCATGATCTGATTGGTCCTATGTTTTTCTTTTCTACTACCCATTGAGATGGATCAGTGAAACCTCTGGTCACTCCTAAGTTCTCCATCCTTTCATGACCTAAAGTTATTATAACAGGGTGTGCACCTAAGTTTATGTGGATTTTGCACATCCCTGGGAGATATCCAATTGCTCTAAATACATAGAAAATAGCGGATAACCAGGATGAACCTGGTATACACAAAAACACACTTCCAAGCTAACACACAAAAAGACCAAAGAAATAATGCATATCAAAAATAATAATACAGTAATGCAAGCAGTGGCTAAAATAAATCATATACAAATGTAATGAATGTAAAAAATTATACTAATGCAGATTGATTAGATAGCAAATATTGGGTAAATACTCAAAAAGATTGGCTTTAAAGCAGATAGAAGCGCAGACAAATGGCTAAATAGTTGCCAAGCATAAAAGAAAAAAGTCCATAGAGAAATATAAAATAAAAATTTAAAATGATGATACAGCCAAAGCAAAGTAGTCAGAATATGGAGACACACCATTCTTCTTGGGGATATAATCTGCAAAAGAAAAGCAAACCCAAATAGTGCGTGTTGAATGAAAATTAGGTTTATTGCGTTTTAAATTTTACTTACAGGATTAAAAACAGGCTGTCAGGAATCATAGATAACAAATAAGAAACAAACATCCACAACGCGACTTTCTTCATGGTATACGGAGCTCTTATGATGGTAAAGCCCGCAAGATAGTCTCCAAACACGGAAGTTGTAGTTTAGTTTCGAAAAAATCACACACTCTACGCGTTTTGTGACAGACAGCTTCACTTCCTCAGGAGTAATGAGGATTCATGACAGGCAGCGTGTTATATATACATACACTCAGCTCTCACTAATAATCTTGAGACGTTAATCAATACTAATCTGCATTAGTATTATTTTTTACATTCATTTCCTTTTTTATATGATTTATATTAGCCACTGCTTGCATTACTGTATTATTATTATTTTTGCTATGCATTATTTCTTTGCTCTTTTTGTGTGTTAACTTGGTAGTGTGTTTTTGTGTATACCAGGTTCATCCTGGTTATCCACTATTTTCTATTCGCTCAAAAGGCATTGTGTAGTACACCTATACACACTCCTGCTCCCTCTAGATCTAACTTTCGTTCTCAGAATTTGACTTTTCCTTTCAGGTTTAGCATAGTTTTTTTCCCGCCTATATTATGCTCTAAATACATCACTGCAACCATGCTTATTGCGGTTATCTATAAGGATGTCATCACTATCATTAACCATTATAATAATCATAAAAAGTCAAATCTTTTGGCTTAAAAAAAGCAATGCAGTGCATCATTTAGAATCTGTGTCAATTTCCTCAGTACAATGCTCAAAAAATATGTTCTTACTTTTATTCCTTTAATAAAACATTGTTTAATTAACAACTTTCCTTAAATAAATCTCCACTTTAAGTTGAGTATCCACTCAATGCTCTGCATAGACATACTGAATGTTCAGAATTGTATCCATCAGTAATGGTTTGACTATGTGAATAGCATATGAAGTTATTACTTGTAATTGTTTATCTGCAGTTTGTGATTGGCCTGTGTCTTAAAGAATACCAAAAGACTGAGCTGAATATGTTTCTATACAAAAAATTACAAACTAGCACAACTCCTACTGGCATCACATCTGGAGTGCCTCACAGTTTCAAAGCAGTCTGTGCCTTCTGTAGATAAATAAACCCATACTTCAAACACAGATATTTGGCACATGGCAGATCTTACAATCAATGAATAAACTGCACTAATGTTCGGAGGTATCATTTACAAACATACAAAAGCATAAAGGCTAATAACACATAAACCATCTGATCAGCTATTTATCAAAGTCTAATTATAGTGATAACAGGATTGTACAGGCTCAAAAGGTGTACTAGATTTCTAAGAAGTAAAATAAATTGCTTCCAAAGGGAATCCTTTATAAAGATGCCCAAGGTGGGGATTTGAACACAATTTTAATGCTTGGAGACATTTCTAAATATCTCATTTAGTCAAATATTCATTCCATTTAGAATTTACAGCCTGTGTGGATGGGATAAAATTAATGTGTTAAGATATTTTTTATAAGGCTCAAGAGGCATGAACCAAAATCAAAATACAATTTATAGTGTAAAAAAATAAGGATTTTCATTTCTTGCAAACTGTTTTAACATCACAAAGAAATATGCATTACAAATGCAAATTCGTATTTTGACAGAACATTAACAATGTAACAATCATTTGAGTTACTTGAAGATATTGTATCCGTACATTGAAATCTTGTGTATTATAAACAAAAGCTCAACAAAATGCTTGTAATGGACTGGTTGTGTGTGAATTTAAAACTGTCATGGGGAAGACATAATACATCAATAAAACAGCAAAGTATCTACTAGACAGAACTCGGTAGTAAAGTAGTTTAAAAAAACACTGTTGTGCAAAATAATAAAACAAAGAGCTTATGATGAGCAGGAATATTTGAACTTCTCCTTGGTGATTTTCATTTAGCTATTTTATTATACTGTTACATTTAAAGGTATAGTGCTTTAGATATAAGGGGTTTAACCTCCTTGTTTGCTAAAAGCATGAGCTGCATTACTCCAACCAAAATAAATTGTAGATATTTTCTTTAATTTAGTAATAATGTATTGTGAGTTAATCGTCTAGTGGAGCAAATCTTGTTTTGTTTCAGGTAGTATGATGGAAAGAAAACTGAAGATGAACAATACAAAATTGCATAATGTGAAAGATCAGATAGAATGTCCAATAAATATATGAAGCAAAAACAGTGTAATAATTAACTTTTAATTACTATTAATAAAGTCTTAGATTTTGCTTTTAGAGAAAGCAAATACATTTGTATTAGGGCACAATTAAGAACATGAAATGGTAGTTGAATAAAATATGTAGCTAGTTGATTTGCATGAAGGAACCATAGAGTCTAATTAATACATTGAAATTACAAAGAATTAAAATCGTAAATTAAAACTTTAGGTCTTTCACTTGTGTTTTCTCAGCATCACGCAGCTTTTGAGACACCCAGCAGGCAAAAGAACTCAAGTGTATGTGCAATAGCCTGAAGGCTGTTTGCACATCAATCTATTCCAGCAGGCCATCACCGCCAGGGCCTGATCAAAAGACATCTAACGCACCCTACTCTCCTCTCTATCAACTTCATGAATTACTGATAAACCTTTAGGAATTGTCAGGTGGTGTATCATACAAAATTATCCCAGCTCCCTCTTGGGTACCAAGTCCAAGGGGAGAAACCAAATATTATGAAAGGGAGGAGTGAATAAGGGGCCCTCCATGTGTCCTTACTCAACCTCCTTGGACAATTTTTCAAGCACTTCATCTACTAGTACCACATTTTTAATTGGAAGGCATCATTGGCTCCTCAGAAGCCAGAAAGGTATTCAGAACCCTGAGGAAAAGCCTTCTTCCAAGATCAGTGATTCCATACGTCTAGGGTAGAGCTTTAGCCAAGGGGACATTGTTGGCAATTGAACTGGTTTCTTCACATTTTAAGGGATCCTCAATTCCAATATCTTTGACTGGCCATGATCTGCGGAAGCACAGAGTTACTGGGTGTGCCCGTCTACAATTTGAATATTCATGTTTGAATAGGGAGGGACTGTACCACTGACAATGGCTGTCATTAAACAGCCAGCACACTTTCCCTCGGGAGCTGGTGCTCCAGAACTTCAAGAACTAGCCTCCCTCAGAAAGGGGTTGAGTTGATTCTAGGTCATTAACAACATCAACAAATTACCATATTGTACATTGTAGCAAATGCCAGGGTGGCAAGACATATGCTGGTGGATTAGTAATTGTAACAAAAGCAATTTTGGCCAACATATAACAGATCAAAATGAGATGCTGCTAAAAATAGTAAAGCTTTGCAACCAATTGCCAAAAGTGAGCCACAACTGCTTGACTTTGTCTGCATTCTGGACCTTACTCTTGTCAGGCCTATGCACTCTTTCCTTGTGCAGAGGCTCTAGTAAAATCATGTCAACATACTCTCCTTAAATCAACCCCTAATGGAGCAATTTCACATAATGCAGAACCACTACCTTACAATTAGAATTGTTACTAGGAGAAGTGTGAACTGAGTAACTGAAGAACATGCATCTCAGAGAGGTGAGACTGACTAAGTGTGCCAGAGGTCAGGGTTGAGAAGTGGGTGCTTTAGTTAAACCATTTAAAAGTGAGGAAACTGAATAGATCACCCAACCCCCTTTACTATGCACATTGCTTTGTAGTAGGAACCCGCCCCCTAGACCTGTGAGCATCCAGACACGTTTATTTGACTGACAGCAGCAATCATCATGCATGCGGCTGATGAGTGATAGCACTGAAACTGAATAGATCCTGTAGAGATGAATGCTCATCCTGCTCCACACTCTGTGAGCCCCAGGGGACAAAAATGCTGCAGAGCCTCTTCATCACACGGCGCACAGGAGAGTGGCCATGCTCTTTTAGAAGCAGTGGGCCTAATATTAAAATTGGAGGAAGAGGGTCTTCCCGGAACATGGTGCAGAGATCTTGCTGTGCATGATAACGTTGCCTGATTCTTGCCTGCCTCCCTCTTGCAAGTGCAGACTACCAATGTGGTCAAACTACCGCTCTTGCTGGGGAATGCTGGAGAATCATTGCTGCAATCTTGACTTGAAGAAGGTCTAGCAGGACATTGCTGAAAAGTGGACTGGCTAGTAGCACATACCTTGCTGGAATTAGAAAACCAGCTTGCGGACCAGTTACAGAGGCAGAGAAATGGAATTGTCCGGCATGCCCACTCACATATATATGACAACAAAGGCAATACTCAAAATTAACACATAATAACATGGGATCCCCCCCACACCCCTGTTGGCTTGCAAATCATGACCACTTCTTCCTTAAGGGAGGTTAATTTATGTATGTCCTCCCAGTTTCTCTCTTGGACTTCAGCTATTTTCAGACTAGCTGAAGTCCTCCTGGCAAGTGTCTCTATTCTCCCAAGTCTATGGGGAAGGATAAAGGCAACCATTTTGGTTTGGTGCAGTTTGGGCATGTTTTGTCAGCTTTTGCTTTCGGCAGGTATCTTCTAGGAATCAGCTATGATATCCAAATTGCTAACCTGTTCGGCAGCACATGTATTGAGTAGCTTGTAGTTTGGTTCCCAATATGTCCCCGATGTGCCCCGAATCATTCCTGTCTATGGAGGCACGAAATGTCAGTGCATATTGAGAATAACCCATCAGATGATGACATTTAACATAAAGGGTTAAGGGGGAATAGAAAAACTATAAATTGAGGCAGGACTGGTACCGAGTTCAACTTTTTTATTTCAGCTTTTAATATAATGAAATATATTTATTTGATTCAGGTTTGATTTAAGTGGGCCCCCTTATTTCTCCTAAAACATATATTTCAATTCCTAACCAAACTTTATGGTCCATTTAGTTTTCCTATTTGGGGATTTCTGAACTTGGCTGTGGGAACAGAAACAATGGTTTGGCCCTGGGCAAGCTATCATATTGTCTTGTGGATAAGGTTGCCCTGCTTCTTTCACATTAAATGAAATATATATGATACTTCTACAGTGTCCATATCAACAGTATAACCTGGATTTAATAATCTTAGATCATTTCAGTGCTTTTTAATTTGCTCTAATAGTCTGCTTACTAGACTGATTCATTTAGATGAATGCATGGACAATTAGAAAAACAGACCAAATATATTAATAAATCAAAACCTTTCCCTCTAGATAGTAGTAAATAGTTTCTAGTTAGGTTTGCCAAGTGTTGCAGGTTTGCACTAGCATGAAGGTTGGGGATAAGTAGGTAGGGAAAAGGGTGCTTCTATGAAGCATTGTTTTTGAGGAGATTGCCTGCAATCTAGATGCAGAATTGGCACCGTCTTCAAATAGACCACACAGGGATAGTTAGATAATTAAGATTATCATGGACAAAGTCAGTGAAGTTAGATGGTGTCATAGGTCTAAGGAGACTGTGCAGAAATGTACAGATTAGACATGTGCATTCGTTTTCGGATGAAAAACGAATAACGAAAATGCTAAACTAACGAAAGCTGAATGAACGAATGGTTAATAAACGAAAATCATTCGTCCATTCGTGCTATTGGCATTCCATAAACCGAAATAGAGTCGGTTTATAGAATACCAATAGCATTACATACATTCCATAAACCGACATAATGAACGACTTTCGGTTTATGGAATGCATGTAATGCTATTGCTATTCTATAAACCGAAATTCATATTCATATGAATAGGTCAATTGAATTTCTTATGAATAGGGACTCCAGTTCGGTTTATAGAAAGCCAATAGTATTACATGTATTCTATAAACCGAAAGTCTATAAACCGAATGGGGACCCCATTCATAAGAATTTCTTATGAATGTGGACTCTAGTTCAGTTTATAGAAAGCCAATAGTATTACATATATTCCATAAGCCGAAAATCTATAAACCGAAAGACGTTCGGTTTATAGACTTTCGGTTTATGGAATCTGTAAGTCAATTGATTCGTACGAACAAATAAAACGAAACGAAAATAATGAACGAATTTCGTCTGAAACGAATGCAGTAATGAACGAAATTCGTTTTAGACAAAATAAATAAAATTTTCGTCCGATTGGACGAAAACGAAACAAAAATTATCGTTTTGCACATGTCTAGTACAGATTACTTTTCTTGTAAAAATGACTTGCTCACAGTAATCAGAAATAAATTCAATGCAGAAATGGATCAAGCAGTGTTGAATAAATATAATTAAAATATATTCAAAACAGGCTTATTTATCAAGTCAATCAATATTGTCTAAATATTAACGGTCAAAAATAAGCAATACAACATGAATGCAAAACATCTAAAACATATATATTAAACAATAGTTTAATAAACAGAGCACTAGAACACAAAGAAAAATAAAGAAGTGAAAATGGTGTAACACACAAGAAAATGAGCACAATGCAGTTACCATATGCATCCTTTTCAATAAACAATAAAAGGATTTGCTTCCTTAGAAACCATTATCTCCCAAATCCTCAAAACAGATTGTACCTGTTATTAGTTTACAAACTCTTTTGTATACTGTACATGTTGTTCCTTTTTGTATCAATAATGATTTACCCTGTATGTTCCCCTTCCAACTTGTTTAATATATGTATGTATGTATGTATGTATGTATTTTTGAATTTACTGTTAAATGTGTAACTCTGTGTAACTCCATTCTGGACTGGGTCCCCAGGACATACTTGAAAACGAGAGAAATCTCAATGTATTTTTCCTGGTAAAACACTTTCTAAATAAATAAATAAATAAATAAATAAATTATAAGTCTAGATTTAAAAGATACAAATACAGGGAACATTTTCGTATTTTTAAATGCAAAATAAAAAGGCATAGGTCAACATTGTGTATACAATTAAATAAATAAACATTTATGACCAGTCAATGAGGATGATGCAATGTTATCCTCATCAGTGAATTTAATACCCCTGGGTATAGAAAACAAAGCCAACAGGTGAACTAATTAGTGTGGACATCATGTTTAGTGGATAATACAAACATTGTATCGGTATTAATCACAAAACAAATGTACATTTAGCAATTAATCTAAACAGCATTTGTAATTTTTATCAGGTCACCTCGGGTAATCTCTTTCTATTTAAACAGTCAGCAGTAAGAGAAAGATAAAACCACAATAAAGGTAAAAGCTACATTTTATGTAACAAAATATAAATCACCTCATGGGTGACATGGGAGCATCACATGTTGCATATGCAAATTTTGTTGCTCTCTGATAAAAACAATTCAGAAGTAAATACCATATTTCCCCAGTTATAAGACAATGCTGATTATAAGGCAACCCCCCAAACTTTGGAACTTAATCTTTAAGTGGCAGAGGTAAATACAGTGATGGAGTTGAAGCATGCATGCAAAAAAATCTTATAGTGAAGCAAGTACAATATAATTTGCTATGATCTATAATAATATAGATTGCAAAAAAAAAAAAAAGCAAACCTATGATTTGAAAATTAAGAGGGCTATTTAAATAGTTTGAGAACAGTAATATAAAGAGAATATATGTTAATATGTAAAACATTATCAATAACATAAGTGAAACATTTGCATTAGCTAAGAAAGCGTAAGCAAAGGCCAGAATTATAGAACATATGTTGTTTTAAAAATATGTTAATTGCAAACCTGCTCAGTGGATTATTAACAAAAGTTAATTTCTATTATTAAACAAGCACATTTTGAATATTAGACATGGTTGCTACTTATGATATCCACTATGGGTACAAATATAGCAATGCATTTCAAACGATGTCTTCATTTGTCTATTCCACTGAATCTGCTATAAATACTGCACTAATAAGGAACTAATTTGTTGACCCACCTTGACTTTAGTACATAGATTATCATTTCCATGTGAATAGTGGATACTTTATGCCAAGACTAAAAACTAATAATAATAATAAGTATTGATGACAGTGTAAGAGCTTAATTGACTTGAAGCCTAGAAGCTGACAAATTAATATAATTCTTCAAGTCAGCTATTTTTGATGAATTTATCTATGTTTTTCTTAATATTCATGTGTTGCTGATTTTACAATAAATCCCTGTGGTACTGAGGTGAATTCAACAACTATGTTTTATAAGAAGTGTTGTTAAATTAATGAGATAATTGCAGATCCATGGGAAACCTGGCATCTTAATTAGATGCAGTGCTTATCAACTATATTATCAGTTTAAACTTTTTCTCTCTATGACTTATATTGTGCATGGCTACATGTGCTTGTTGTATGTAGATGAACTAACCCACCAAACTGATATTAGAACATGTGTTCACTGATTTTCACAAATTACTTTATTGTAAAGATCTAATTTAGAACAATTAAAGGATTACAGAAAATAATGAGGTAGTAATATCCACTCTTTGTTAATTAGACCTTTCATGACTTTTATTGCAAGTACTCTTTGATTTTTACAGATACAAATATATACATCAACTATACTAATACCCCCAAATGACAAAACTGATTTATGTTCATTTAGTGTGCTTAACCCTTTCAGTGGACAAAATACAATAACACAAAAGAGTGCGCTTAAAAGCAGTTATGTAGGTAGTGCACCTTTGTAGTGGTATACATATACAAATAAGGCTCTGTGTAGAGGTAAGTGAATGATCCAAAAATAAGGGAGATTGAGTTGATCCCCCTCAAGGGGATACACTTACAGACTCCCAGAAAATAGTAGGCACTTCAAATAGATCCTGTTGCAGTCAGCTGGCCCGGATATTGTGTCTCAGAAGAGATATAATACAGGACATCCGATTAGTGCAAAGTAGTATACATTTAATGATAAAAACACAGCATCTGCTTATATGAGGGGTCTTGTCATACAGGGTGGGCGCCACACAGCCGATGAGACACTGATCCTTCCAGCAGGTACAGAAAGACTGTTTTAAAAAACTTTAAATATAAAAATAAAAACAGAATATGCATATAAAAAAGAAGCAGGTGGAGTCCAGACCGCTACGCGTTTCGCTCTGCACGAGCTTCTACCAGGCGTTAACCTTGGCACTGTGGATGTTTGGGAACTACAAATACCATGATGTTCAATCAAACCTGGCATTATATGATGTACTCATTTAATTTTAATTCATTTCTTTCTTTTTATTTATTGTTCGATGACTGTTTCAATTTAAAAAAAATAGTGCTTTTTAATCTCAAAGCTATGAAATCATGTATGAAGCAATTCACTGTTGTAAATGTATTCCCATTTTTGTGTTTCCCATCAAATTGTGGACTTACGCACAAAGCTACAAAGCTCTGAATGTTAGAATTCTATAGAAAAGAGAAGAGAAAAACTATTAAATGTTATATTTTTGAAGCACAAATAACCTACTGCATTTGAGGAGTAGATAGAGGGTTTTATTGTCTTATCTAAAGCACATTATATAGCTGAAAGTATGCCAGAAGGTAAGGCAAGGACACACAAATGTTAGAGAGGCAAATATAGTGAACATTTTTTGTCCAAAGCTAAATTTTGCTTATGATAGACTCAAGATCAAGATAGAAGAACAGAGAGCAGATGAGAATATAGATGACTATTTAAACATATTATATGACAGCACAATCTTACAAGTTTTATGATGTAGATTGTAAGATAAAACCAGAATTATTTGATGTGCGTCGGTAGTTTTGTAGTGAGAGTAGTTACTCTCGGTGTCAAAGAAATGTTGTAACTTTAAAATAGTTAAATTATCTTTACCAACTCTTTCTATTATCAACACAGTAACTAATAAGGATATATTTTTCTATGATTGAATAATAATAACAAAGCTTTTACAGACACATGGGAAAAATCTTGTATAAAATAACCGTACAATTTTTGTTTCTTCTTTTAATGCCAAAGACAACAATTTTAATTCTTCCTTCCACTGTTACATGTGGGATAATTAATCTTTTCACTCTAGCTGGTGACTGTCAGCTTAATAAATAATCCTTTGTTGATTCCTTCTTTGCTAGTTACAGTACTAATCTCTCAGTGCTTCCTTGCTCATATGCCAACATACTAATTAAACTTTCCACTGCCACTAGTAGCATAATTGACCATTTCTCTATGAGTGTCAGCATGTGACTAATTAAGAGATCTTATACAAAGCGAGCCTTTCAAAACAGTTTACATTATGTAGTGTTGATTTTGAACACTAACTCTTAGTCACAAATTTAATTAAATAATAGTAATGTAGAAATAATAACAAAGTATTTAACCAGTAAAGCTACATTTATATATTATTTTCTTTCAGGTACAACCTGGTGATGTTACTATGTCTCAACAGTCAAGGGCCATTACTAATACCCAACTTCATGGTGCTCATTTTATTGGCCTCCGGCCTCCCTTGCTGGGAATTGCATTGCTGAGGATTAAACAGATTCTACAGTTGATGCATTAACCCACTGACATACCTACTAAGTGTCCCTATTTTGTCCCTAAATCCTCCTGTGCCTCTTTTCTTCCCTATTGACCTTTTTTTTATAGACGTTTAAATTAACTTAATGAGTTGCAATGTTCAACTCACCTCATCTCACCTGCAACTTAAATTTGTGCAAATAAAATACTTTATTCATATTCTAAATTATGTAAAATTACATAAAAAGAGTTACCAATTGGCCACAAGATCACTGACAATGTTCTGATAAACCCCACCCACAGCCATACCTTCAGACACTTCCACAAAACAAGTGTCCCACTTTGGATGTTTGAAATGTTGACAGGTATACATTGAGCATATGCATTTTTTCTATACAAATAGCAAAATGTTTTTTATACCAACTAATAAAAATCACATACATGTTTTACGGTCAATAACATTGCCCTGTGGTTGTGGGAGGGGCATTGAATATATAAGACAACCCCTCTCTCCCAAAACACTGTTGCTATGTCTCCCTCATTTCCTGTAATTTACTTCCTTGCCGCTGAGCCAGAAGTCGGCATCGCGCAACTGGAAGTCACATTGCAACGCTGAGCTACAACTCCTCCGGCTGGGGGGGACATTTTTTGCTCATATACTCTGAATGAGGGGAAGCGTCCGCTCTTATATATTGCAGGACATCAAATCCTTCTCATTAGATGGCTCCTCCACATTCCTAAAAAATTAGCTTTATGTAGTGTTACCATTAATATGAACATTATCTATGATATGTATTTTACAAAGTACAGTTTTCCGGTCATGCTTTATGTTATACAGATGTTATTCAGTGCAGTTCATTCTATATGTTATATGCATGTGTATATGTATATATATATGTGTATGTATGTACATATGTATATTGCATTATACAGTTTTGGTGATTAGGTGTTATCTATGTGTATATTTATTCCTATATATGTATATCTTACTGACCTCTTGACTGTTTGTCTCTATTGTACTACCCCCCACCCAAGTTAAATGTCCCTTCCTAACAGGAACTTAAACCCTTGATTTAATGGTTGGTGCCGTTTTAAGACTAGTACAGGGAACCAATTATCCAGCGTCTTAGTTTTACACATGATTACCACAAATGCGCGCATATGTCTGTTTACTACAGTATTTGTATTCACATACCAGCAGTAACATCATTATGCATCTGTACATTACTACGCTTTGGCCATCATTGCATTGAATGATATCATAAGTCTATTTGACATGGATGGTAGGTTACATTTTCCCATATGTCAGTGTTACCAGGTTAAGGGTTTCTGGGCAGGTCCTTCTGACTTGTGCACCACGTAGGTAACCCGACTATGGTTTCTAAAGCTTTACATGTATTTTTTTTACTCTATATATGTTTAATATCATTTATACCAACAAGATTAATGTACATTGTTTCTTTATGTGGCTTACAGTTGTCTTTTGTCATCACACTCTCATTTTACTCAGAAGGTAATATTGTATATGTTTCTTTTACTCCAAAAAGGTTGTGGGCTTAGTACTACAGACATTTAAATTAATTTCTTGTGCAAGGTGATTGCATCTCAGGTGCTCATTACAACCTCAGTTCACAGGTAAGTGGGGTCATGATACTATCATCTTATACTCCTGATGCTTTTCTTTATAAGGGTAAATTAAGCTTACTTAGTGCTACGTGCAGTTCTACAATCACTTTCATCCACACCCCCACCGTCACACTCCTAATCTATTGCAGAGCAAAATTGCAAGATTATGTCTGGTCCCATCCTTTTGAGGTCATGTCGCTATTATTATTCATGTCATGTCTGCTTGCACTATTAGCCCGGCCATCTCGTACATCACGTTCCTGCCCTATCACAACTATATCCAGAGTATATTCCAGTAAGCCTCACACATGGAGGGCATATACGTATACTTATCTTAATTCAGTATATGTAGTTGGGGTATACATTTAGTGATTCTTTTATCTAGTATACAGTCTTTCTTTATTTATACTATCTACTTTGCCAAACCTCTACCCTGTACTATGAGCTGAATTCCATGTTTCATGTAAACTTATCTCACCCTTCATAGTATCAGACAGAACTCAGACAGTCCCTCTTCATATTTCTGTGAGGTAAAATGTAGGGGTGTTTGTCCCTATTTGTTTTGTTAGTACAACCTTTACCTCTATGCAGCTATTCACTTTTCTTTGCTATATTACAAGTTTTCATTACTCAAGTTGTGTTTGATAAACCCTCCCCCCCCCCTTTTTTACAAACACATCTAAGTTTGTGAGCCATAGTGAAGACTGTCTCTAAGTGTACCACCCATCTAAACATCATCAGCACCTACCTATTTATGTTTTACAATATTTGTTTTTGTTCAGACTTGTTTGAAACACATTTTAATCAAATATTAGGTTTTGCACATTTTAAAATGATTTAATGATTTTATTATACCATGCAGGCCTCACGTAGTACTAATGGGAACAAACCTAATAGTAGTAATGGGAACAAACTAGTGTAAAACACGCCTATACCATTAGTTTAGATGGATAAACTTAATGGACACAGAGGACCAGAGTTTACATAGAAAGATAGAATGTGTCGGCAGATAAGAACCATTCTGTCCATCTAGTCTGCCCAATTTTCTAAATACTTTTTTTGGTGCTCAATTCCCTATCTTATATCTAGGATAGCCTTGTGCCTATCCCACACATACTTAAAATCCTTGACTGTGTTTACATTTACCACTTCCGCTGAAAGGCTATTCCATACATCCACTACCCTCTCAGTAAGTATTACTTCCAGATATTACTTTTAAATCGTCCCCCCTCTAATTTAAGACTATTTCCTCTAATTTTGGTAGTTTTTCTTCTTTTAAATATACTCTCTTCCTTTACTGTGTTCTTTTATGTATTGAAATGTTTCTATCATATCCCCCTGTTACATATTTCCTCAATGCTATACTTGTTAAGATGCTTTAATCTTTCCTGGTAAGTTTTATCCTTCAACCCATGAACCAGTTTAGTAGCCCTTCTCTGAACTCTCTCCAAAGTATCAATGTCCTTGATTGTACTACGTACAATACCCAAATGAGGTCTCACCAGTGCTCTGTACAATGGCATGAGCACTTCCCTCTTTCTATTGCCAATACCTCTCGCTATGCAACCAAGCATTCTGCTAGAATTCCTTGCTGCTCTATTACATTATTTGCTCTATTAAATTATTACTCTTAAATCCCTTTCCTCAGGTGTTGAGGTTAGGACTGTTTCTAATATTCTATATTCTGTTTTTGGGTTTTATCTTCTTGCACTTATCCACATTAAGTGTCAGTTGACTCAACTGTATGAGGCCTGGGTGAGTAGATATGCCATGCCCGCATTTAGGAGGATTTCTGAGAAGGTAGAAATTGTTGTAGCTAGCTAGCAGTGCACAGATGTATAAACATTACCGAGTTGGACTGCATGCAGATCTCACCTAACATCTGCATTTTACAGGTAATTACATCACAAACCTTGTTAGCTAAAAGAAATAGACAGCTGCTTCCAACAGCCCCACACATATTTGTGGAATCAAATTTCTATATGAGCAGCACACATTATTGGAGAATGTCGGCTCAGCCAGACTAACTGCTTCCATGATGGCTGATCATAATATTAAGTAGCAGGGGACAACCATTAAATACATATCCCATGATACCCAGTCATAGCACTGGGCATGATTCTTTTCTCCTTTATCCCATCCCTCCTCTTTAACCTATTCCCTCACTTAAAATTTGTTAAATCTTTTAGGTCCACTTCTTCGTGCCTACTTTTGGGCACTGCATGGGGCAGCAGTGTGCATGTCTATATGTTCCTCTGTTGCACAAATATGAATCCTCATATTCAGACTGTGGGTCTGAGACACATTTGTTGTTTCTTTAGTGCTGAAAGAAATGAAGATATCTCCTTTCTGGTGAAGTGTAAGAAAGGTAGGTCTGACAAAGGGGCCATTTCTCACTGGGCTGCCCTCTTACCCGATTCAATGGGCTGTGGCTGCACTACTTTTCAGTTTTTAATGCCCCAGTGAGTAGGCCAGGCAATCATCTTCCAATCATCAGAGGGAGTTCCGGCTGGGATCAGTAGGATAGGATAGAAAACCCCAAGGTGAGATATATTCAGTAGTTGGCCTTCCCCACAGACCACATAGGCATGCACTTGTGTGAGAGTAGAAACCTTCCCTGACTCTATCTTCACATCCTGTCCCCCCCATCTGCATTTCCAGATCTGAGGTAGAGAAGGAATTATAAAAAGCCAGTGTAGACTGGGTAAAAATGCATTTAGGCACAATCACTGCTCTATCTGTCTCTCTATTTGTCTTGTTTGTTTTTCTATATCTGTGGCTGTTGTCTATTTGTGTCTATATCTCTGATGATAACGGGTGGGCTGATGAAGTTGCACCACTGGCCACTAAACTGTTTTTTTCAACTGGTATGAAACAGTTTGCTTTTTTTTTAGTGAGTAAATGTAAGCCCATTATTTTATGTGAGTTGTAAAGGTTGTACATAAAATATATCTGTATAATCATGCATGTAAGAGGAGAGGTCTTTCTCCCCCTCCCTTTTGTTAAGATGCATATGTGAAATAATAGTTTACGGTTTTGTCCAACGCTATTAAACAATTATACTTTTCATGAACTGGATTCCATTTCTCTTTCAGTTTGGTACTGAGGTAGACATTCACAGAACAGCATTATGTGTCATTTCAGATTTTGCCATTCATCTCCATATGGTACATAGTATATTTCCATTCTATTTAAAATTGTATGTGGCAGTCATTTAAAATATAAAACATGAAAAGCTAGCACTCTAATTGTAAACTATTGAAAGAAATTGTGTGCTTCCAATTGTTAGGGATTGAGCTCTAGAAATATAATCATCTCACACCACAGTGATCTTGACAAATTCTGGCCCTATTACCACAAATGTTAGTTTTCTATCTGTCACCTATTGATGTGACGGTGTTAAAAAAAAAAATAGAGAGATATACAGTTCAGAGGCAATTTTGTCAATTGTTGTAGAACACATCGAAGAGAAACCTTTCAATTGCAAATTCAAGAGTGAAAGTTTGTGGCTTTTCTCCCTCAGTCAGTCTATAAAACCTACTTATTCATGCATTTATACGTCTGCAAGTGCTGTAGTAAATCAGTGTGTATGAACACCGAAGCCTGTAGTTTCTGCAGTCTGTTCTTATCCCAATTAATTTTTCAAACTGCAACACATCGAGTCATGAGAGTAGGAATTTGAACTAGTCACCATCATCCAGGCAGACATATTTATAATAAGGTAAGGATCACTTTTTAAATCTCAAGATGAGAAAAAAGGCTCAACAGGGAGAATGTTTTGCTGTAGTATAATTTAGAAGCACTGCACAGTATTTGCCATTGGGAATAAACACCACTCTTCTGTTCTGTGTATTTGAAAACTCCTGCTCAAACAACATATTGGCACTGTATGCTTTCATTTTCGAGAAGGAAAGCTTAATCAATCATTGAACTGTAACATGTCAGTTGCAAACTATTGAGAAATGCTTGATGTTACGGATACAGAGAGTAAATAAATAACTAAAAATAAGTGTAATAAACAGCTGGGGCTTACAAATAAAAAAATAAATTGAAGGATTTGCAAGTTTAAAAGACCACTATTTACTTTTTAATGATATAGTTATTTTAGACATCTAAATTACCAAAATGAAATCTGTCTGGGATAGATAAAAAAAAAAAAAACAGACATAGCTAAGAGCTTTGTGCATAACAGAGCAATAAAGTAAACAACAATGCTCTTGGAATAAAAAAAATGCAAATATGGTACATTATAAAATATATATTTGGAACATTACATTAATTAAATCCGAACCACATACACTATATGAACAAACGTATCGGGACACATCACTTAGACCCATTGCCACAGGTGTATAAAATCAAGCCCCTAGTCATACAGTCTGCAGTTACAAACATTTGTGAATTCAAGCATGGCACTATGATAGGATGCCACCTTTGCAAATAGTTAGTTCATGACATTGTATTCCTACTAGATATTTCATGGTTACCTGTGTAATTGGAAAATGGAAGTATTTAGGAACCGTTGCAACTCAGCCATGAAGCGGAAGACCGCGAATGTCACAGAGCGCGGTAACTGAGTGCTGAGGTGCTATGCTTACAGCTTTAGAGGGATAGTTTGGGGAAGGCCCTTTTCTATCCCAAAATGACTGTGCCAGTGCACAAAGCAAGATCTATAAAGGCATGGTAAAAAGAGTTTGGTTCATTGTTCGGAAGAACTTGATTGGCCCACACAGAGTCCTGACCTTAAGCTCATCAAACACCTTTGGGATAAACTGGAATGGAGATTGCGAGCCAAGACTTCTCATCCAACATTCCGACTGAATGAATGGGCAAAAAATCCCATAGAAACACTTCAAAATCTTGTGGAAAGATTTCCAAGAAGAATGGATTCTGTTATAGCTGCAAAAGTGGGGCCCAAATACATATTAATGTCAATGTCATAAAATGTCCTTGTTGGTGTGATGGTCACGTGTCCCAATATTTGTGGCCATTTGTGTTTTGCTATTTTAAAGCAAATGTCTAAAGTGATTCAAGAGTACTTTTCAAACCTTTATATTTAATTCATTTGGATTCAATTAAAACCTGTTTAATGCTAATGGAAAATTTTAAAATGAAAGTCAAGCTAGTCATTCCTTACCAGGGTATAGCTGCTAGAAGAGCAGAAATAAAATATGTAATATATTTTACAAGAAAACCACCATCAAGTACCAGTATAATAAATTAATATGTACATCTTAGCTTGTGAATAATGAATTTAAAGCTACAGTTCAAAGAATTACCATTTATTTATAAGCATTTACTAAGTTTTGTTTTAAATAAGTAATAACTTAAACATAGGAATGCAAAGGAAGTCATAAAATGTATAATTATTTGAGCCTTACATTGTATCATTTACTTTTCACTAACAGTAAACAAGGGTGGTAGGTGAGCTGGAGGTCTTCCACACACAGAATAATGTATATTTCAAGAAAATATAAAATTGCCTTAAATAGCGATAAACTTCATGGACTGAAAGTATAGATAACGCCACCAGGCTCAGAACATGGAAAGACAAAAAAAGACAAAAACCATAGTGCAACTCTGTATACAGTATTGAATATTCTATACTGAGGTGGTGAATTGCACTCACAAAAGTGAATAGGAAAAAGAGCTTATCTGATCCAGATGGAATGATTTCTTCAGTTCTTCTCACTCAGTGGCCATATGTGAATATGATGGCAGAAAGTGAAGATGAAGTCATCTTGATTTTATCCATTTCCAGCCCTGCCAAGTTTTGGGACTTCTTTATTTGCTGCAGATTTGTTTACGGATTCGGCTGATTGCTGCATGAAAAGGAAGATCTGCAGTGCTGTTTTTCCAACACTCTATATGTAAGATACTATGTTTTATTAAAGCTGTTTGTACTTTACTATATACTGACGTCATCTTCACTTTCTGCCATCATATTCACATATGGCCACTGAGTGAGAAGAACTGAAGAAATCATTCCATCTGGATCAGATAAGCTCTTTTTCCTATTCACTTTTGTGAGTGCAATTCACCACCTCAGTATAGAATATTCAATACTGTATACAGAGTTGCACTATGGTTTTTGTCTTTTTTTGTCTTTCCATGTTCTGAGCCTGGTGGCGTTATCTATACTTTCAGTCCATGAAGTTAATCGCTATTTAAGGCAATTATATATTTTCTTGAAATATACATTATTCTGTGTGTGTAAGACCTCCAGCGCACCTACCACCCTTGTTTACTGTTTGTGTGTATTTTTCACATGTGTTTGCAGAGATACACACAGGTTGGTGCTGCTTGGTCACGGATCTAGCGCTGAATTTTACCCTTCTGTATTTACTTTTCACTGCCTATGCGAGTTTAAAGCATACGATCACATTCACAGTGATCATATCTGCAGGGGGTGGGGACGGGGAAGTGCCAAAAGCACACTCAGAGTACTGCTTCGGATTTGAAGAAGCCTCTGATGCTGAGTGCTGGCAAGTAGCGCTACATTAAATCTCAGGACATACATACATGTCATGGACCATGCTTTGCCGGTTGTATATCTACGTCCAAATGGGTTAAGGGGTTAAAGGTCAGTAGTAGGCCTAAAATTAACTTATGTTTAGTTAAAAGATATTGTCAAGTGTGCACATTTTAAATGGAAATGTTTTAACATAAGAATAAAAGTAAAGTATGTTTACATTCATTTGCATTGCCACCAGTCAGAGGAAAGAAAGGATAAAACATGTAAGACAATGTTGGGCATTTAAAAAGAAGATGCATGCACTAATAGCTCCTAATTGTGTTGCTATTAATGCAATTGCTCGAGGTCAGGAGTTAACTATATTTGCAGTGGAATGGTATGTCTTGGCAGCACTGGTGTAATTGGTGCCAGTTATGTATAATAAAACAGGTGCATCAACGGTCCTAAATAGTAGTAGACTTTTTCAAAGGACAGCTCTATTAATTTGTTTGAATATATAAAAAAGGATCAGCTGCTCATATAAATTAGAACTCAGAAACTCACACTACGCTAAGCACCAGGTTTAAAAGTGCCCTCTATTGTTACTTTAGAATATTTTTAAATTTGTCATTCTAACATCTGCAATACATGTTTTCTGATATGCTTTCTTTTGTTCTTGCTTTTAGAATCTGGATATGCCACCACTGTTATATTTTTCATACATCTGTAGACATAATACATCTGTAGCACTTTTACAACTGTCCTTACTGTCCTCTGCCTAAGTTTTTTTTCTATCCAAATATAGGTGAGTTAAATATATTTTGCTTTGTTTTATAAAAAAAAAAAAAGTTAAATGATGAACATCACCAAGTATATCAGTTTCTAAAATGCCACTTGAGGATGCATATACTTGATGGCGGGTCCACTTCAATGGGGTTCTTAATGCAGGTGCAGAGTGTGATTTTGTAAAAGTTTTTTTATATATATATATATATATATACAATTGATGTGATCAAATGTAAAAAATCAATGGGCCCTTTTTTATAAATCAGGTAATTTTTGTGTCCTTGAAATTGTATATGGCATAGAGTTTCACTTCTATATCTTTTTTTTTGGTAATATCATTTTTTATTTAGTGTTTCATTTCAAAGGAAAAAAAAATAAGGGGTATAGAAATGAAAAGAGGATGACGGAAACAGAAACAAGCATAATACAGGTATGTCATGAATACAATTCATATAACAAATATATCTCATTTTTTCTATTGTGTTTTAAATATATCATGCAAAATAATAATAGTCAAACAGCACTACTAACAAACAAGATAGTAGAGGGGAGACCACAAGAATAAAAGAATGCTTATGGACAATGACATAGGGCATAACAGATACAATATTTTGAAATGCTTTAAGTTAATTTTGAGCTCCTAAAAGGCTCTTTCGGAATGCCAAATAGTACTAAGAAGGTTCGGACCAGTAGTGAGCACAGTAGGATTCTGCCAATTTCTTGCAATCACAGCAGTAATCATTAGGTTTTATACATATTTGGGACTTCACACCATTTTTGTTTATCCTTTGCACTATTGTGGGTAAATTTCAGATGAGGTTTCCATACATATTTATATGTTCTGAGGATCTTAGCATTCTATTTTTTGATATTAGTAATTGATTTTCTATGCTGTGAAAGACAATTCAATGGAAACATATTTATTAGGGCTGATTTAGTTTAAATAGGTGTGCTGATTGATAAGATGAAATGAGGCTGACCATGGATGATGTAATTTAGCACAAAGCCACCAAACGTGACTCATCGTTACAATATGTGTACAAGATCTCCAACAAAGGTTACTTGTACCTGGATGAATTCTTGACAGTTTTTATGGAACTAGATCGCACCTGAATATAACGTTTTTGACTACTGCTGAACGGTTAAAGCAGTAGGATGCACCTAAAACATTTGTGAATGCTCTCATCCAATCTTTGATACTGAGCTCAATTTGCACGTCTCCCAGGCTAACATCTGTGACAGCTTTGTATCCTAACTTTCTGACAGCATGTTATTACAGCAAAGAGATAAACTGTTAGGGCTCTCTTAATAAAAACATGCCCAGCACTGTCCTATGTTTTGTAAGGCAAGATTCAATGGTTTTAGTAAAGGATCTAAAATAAATAGGAATTGCATAGATATGTGAAATGATCCCAAGAATTTAATATAGACTGTTCTTTAAGATATTGAAAAAAATGGCACCTTGAAGATTCAGATGAAGATTTGGAATTCCCAAACATCACAGTTTATTCAGTCACTGGAAAATAGTCAAAGATAGCCTGGGCCCTTTCTTTTTGACATTTATAATTCTTTATTTAATTAATATCCTTCAAAATACATACCAAAAAAAAAAAAAACCATACACATATAGATAAATACACATACAAAACAACAAGAAAAAAAATTATTAGGCAGAGTTCTGGCTGAAAATGCAAAGTACAAATCAACCACCCCAGGGTAATTGCAGGTTTGTCAAATACCCCAAAAAGGTGTAAGAGAGAAAGGAAAGGGGAAAAAAAGAACTGAGAAAAGGAGCCTGGGCCCTTTCTTATTGGAAAGAAAACTAGAAATGGCTTTCTGTAATCCATCTAGCAACATTTTGAGAATTTGACATGCTGCTAAAAGCATGTATGCAGCTACAATCTATAGGGATTTAGATCCCGATTTAGATGCCTAAATAAGTCAGATGTGATTTTTTTCCAGTGAAACCTAAAGTTAATATTCACCAATTGACTAGGCAGCACTCACTTTGAGTGTATAAATGAGCTTCAAGTTGGCCAAGTAACTGAAGAAACTGTAACTGGAAGCCAGGTGCAAAATATGTTCTGCTATATAGACACCAATGTTAAACCAAGGAAGAATAACTTACAATGCTTTATTCATAGTACTTTAATAGGTGGTAAGTGCCATTGAGGATAACATACAAAGAGAGGTAGCAATTAAAAGTTGCTTATGAGTATGTGGCAGCAGGCATGGAACACATTATGCCTTTATTTTGCACCTCTCCATGTATGTTTTCCTCCCTGGCACTCATCACCTATAAAAGCACCATTGAAGAAGCATTGTGAGGTATTCTTCTTTAAACTTAAGGTTACATTTTAATAATGGTCAAAAATAATGAGTACAAGTCGGCTCCACTCCCATGACAGAGGCCAGAAACAGGTGCTCCACACGCGGATCAAGCTTGAATGTAGATAATTGAGTAAAAGCAAAAAACGTGTGCACTCCGTAAAGGCTGAATCAATCTTCCAAAAAATTTGCTCGTTTATTAAATAAAGTAACAGACAGTGGGAATTATATGGACAAGGTGGCAAATAAAAAGGGGAAACGACCTAACGCGTTTTGCGTGATAAACACCTTTGATTAAGCGTGTTTATCACGCGAAACGCTTTAGGTCGTTTCCCCTTTTTATTTTCCACCTTGTCCATATAATTCCCACTGTCTGTTACTTTATTTAATAAACGAGCACATTTTTTTGAAGATTGATTCAGCCTTTACGGAGTGCACACGTTTTTTGCTTTTACATTTTAATAATTCTAATATTGCAGAGGGTATATGGAAAGATAACACTTGCGACTTTGAAACAATAACTTTCTGATATGAAATTGGTTAAAAGTAAGGACTGATGCAGATCTGGCAGTGGAACCAATGGGTTGGATAACATAAAGGCTGTGTCATCTGCAAACAGTCCTAACTCAATAACCCTACTCAGCTCAATAACCTTATTGTCTTGTCTTTGCCTAATGTGCATTGCCAGTGGTTCCAAGTACAAGACAAATAAAATAGGTGAAAGCAGGCAATCTTGGCATGTCCCATTTGTAATTTTAAATGCATTAGAAAGAAAGCTGGTTATGTTATCTTGCAGTGAAGTTTGGCGATTTTTCCAGTTTGGGTAAGGTGGTAATACTAGCTAAAATTCCTCTGGAAACTTGCTGATTACATTACCCTGCTTATAATATGAGTGAGAAAATACATAAATTAATAAGGGATGAAAGGAGTTCATTTTGCTTAAAACTGAATAGGGAAAACTTTAAGGGGGATCAAAAATTGACTGCTGCTTTTGGGAAAGGTTGGTGAGTTGTAATTGTAATTTGCTCATAGTATTTTGCAAATTCATCTGCAATGGATTGAGGGTTTATTATTTTATTCCCTGTAGCTATCTTTATAAATGCAACTTTAGTATTAGCTGTTTGGTGTCTTAGTTGTTTAGCCAGCAATGAACCAGCCTTATTCCCCTGGGCTTAAATTTTTGATTTAATTCTATGGAGCATGAATTCCATCTCTTGTAATTGTAAAATGTGCAAGTTAGATGGATCAATTTTATTCGCTTTTTAAGGTCTAAAGAAGGTGAACGTGCATGTTGTATTTGTGTGGTAGCCAAATCGCACAATATGGATAATTTATATTTTTGTTTCTGTTTTTTTTTTCTTTATAGAAGTGGCTTGAATTAGAAAGAAATGATAGCCTTATTGTCTAATCATAATATATATGCGCATTATAGGGACTGTACATTCTCATAAAAATATTGTGTGATATGTGTTGTTATATCTTTTATAATCATTACATGAGCTAGTAGTTACACATTTACATAGCCATTTGTATGGACCCTGTACATATTAATATAATGTTAAAATATTCCCTCTAAGATGCCATTTCTTGAGTGTGTAAAAATGTAACTTTTAGAGCCTTTGTTCAGAACTTAAGCTTTCCATTCCCCTTATTCTTAGTTTTGTAGCCCTCCACTACACTTTCTCCAGTTCCAAAATGTCCTTTTTAAGTAAAGGTGCTCACAACTGAACTACATATTCAAGGTGAGGGTCTTACCATGGACCTGCAAAGAAGCAAAATGATATCTTCCTCCCATGAGTCAATACCACTTAATCCATGCCAATATATTGCTGGCACTGTGCACTACTGCTAAGTCTATTGTCACAGTTCTTCCTGATTTTCCTGGCTCCTGTATATTTTATAGACTGGTGTTGTGGTAGTTTCCATGTCAGCCTCAAGTGGCCTCCATGTGGTGCTTTCATTCTCTGTTCCTTTTCACTTTAGGTAGAAACATAACATGACACTCAAGGTAATGGACTCCAGAGGGGATATGATAACTTTATATAAATATGTGCAGGGCCTGTTCATTAACAGAAATGTGCAGATAATAAGAGGTCATAGACAACAAAGGAAGGGATTCTTTATTGTAAGGACCAACTTTTTATTTTCCCTGCAGATATATTTATATTTATGATGCAAGCACACTTAGTCATAAATGAATGGTGGTTTAAAATTGAAAATCTAACTTTAATGAGAAAAGTATTGACTCTTAGGCCATGGATGATTAAAAAGAAGAAGAAAGATTTATATATATATTTATGGATAACATGCTCTCTTCTTGGATAAAATTAAAGAAAAGGTTGGGCCTTCTTAATGTAATCCCTGAATTTGCAAACCTAAATATTTTGAAATATAATATGGATGAGTTATCTTTTGTCCAAATGGCTGGATGTGAGGATTGGAGAATTGGAAGACATTTTGAACAGTTGAGGTTAAATCATTTTCCCAGTTGTATGAAGTATACACACTCCCAAGCTGAAAATGAAGCCCTATATAAAAATTGGGCTGCTTAAAGGAAAATAAAAAGTCAATCAGGGTATGTTTATATGCAGAAAATTATGTCAGTCATGACAAAAAGTAATCAGATAATGAGGCTAATAAAAAACAAATATGAAGAACACCACCATAAACAGATGAGTGGCACAGTTGGGGATAAATCAATAATAAGAACCAATCAAAATATCCATTGTCTGAATATCACAGAAAACCAGTAATAGATAATGAATCACTGGTATGTAGTTCCTTCCAAAATTTCCAAGATGTTTACACAATGTAATATACAGGTGGGAGATTAGCTGCATATATGGTAGAGTTGTCCCATTGTTAGAGATGTATGGAATAGTTCCTACAACATTTTGAGGAGGTATAAAAATTGTCATGAAACCTGAAAATGCCCTTTTGTTATCGGGTTGCCCACTAGTGTCAAGGGATAGATCCTTGTTAGTTTCACACTGTTTTGCAGTCACTAAGTTGGTGATAGCTAGAAACTGGAAAAAAACAATTGTCAATTAGTATGTAATGAAATAGAAAAACAAATTATATATCAATGCAGAATGGAAAATGTTTTTTTTTTATGCTATTTTATATTGTATTACTCCTGTCCTTGTGACCAGCTTCGTATTATACTTCATAGTGGCACTGGACTCTTTCTGTTTCATATGTAAACACATTTTATTTTGTGATTTGTAATACATTTATTTTTATACGGTATAATTTTGTTTCTGGAGTTTATTTTAAGTGCTGTCTCCTTCCTTAATAATGTATACTAATACTGTGCTTCTTTTTTGCAGTGGTGCAGATCACTGCAGCCTTAAGACAAGCTGCTTTATTATTTATCTGGTGAAGATCCTCCCTCCACAGGACTGAGAGACGTCTCTCTTTATTGGTTGTGTTTTTTTTGTGTGTGGACATTATACTGGTTAGTTTTATTATTATCACTATTTTCTCTCCTTTTTCTTTTTTTCCACTAGTTCTGTTTGGTGGAAGGAGTCAGTTCTTTTTGACACATTCACACACATTCATTGATATCACTTTTTCACTTTAAAGCGCTGTGCACTCTTTTCTTTTCTATAGTGAACTACTGATTTATTGGTATATTTATTACATGACTTTTTTCCATTCTTAGTACTTTCATAATAAAGGATAAAGTACAAGAAAAAATTAGAGGTTACTTAATTGATACCCAATATAATGGGATGTCCTTGTGGTTGTGTGAGTGATTTATGGATTTCAGGGAGCTAGTAAGAAAGTGGAATTTTTGGATATTTTACAACTATCCCATTGTATACCTCACCACTATTCCACCACCCTTATTCTCATATTTTATCGTTAAATCTGTATGGTCCATCAGGGTTTTAAACACCGTCCTCTCACTCTGACTAAGGTTGTCTCGGGGTCTATTACCTCTCCCAATACTTTTTAAATCTTTCTCGGGTTTCTAAAATATTTCTAGATAAATTCCCTTTTTGGCCTTGGTGTAACAACCAGATTTATGGTGTAAATTGGTATGCTTTAAGTCGAAAACTGACTTTATGATGTTAACCATCCTATGTTCTCCACTAAATATACTTATCCAGATCAATATATGCATTGAAGGATGAGTTTATTTATGGGGCAAATTTTAGAACTTTTGGAATGACTATTATTTGGGTATCATCCAATTGGGTACTGGAAAGATCAATTTAGTTAATTTCTCAGCATTTTTCTGGACAGGGACTTTCTGAGTCATTCTCCGTTTATTCATCTTTTTCCTTATATTCATGTTCTTTGTGACCTTATTCTGTTTTCGGATTGGTTTAGGCATTTTCTTAAATATGAATATAAAGTGTATTATTAAGTGAGAATTGGATGTGTAAGGGTCTTCTAGACATCTAACCTCAGGTATGCACCAGTTATTCCTACATAGTGATCAGTAGTGTATCTACCGCGAGGCAAACAAGGCGCTCGCCTAGTGCGGCGCCCTGTTTAGGGCGGCACTTTCCCAGAGGTTGTTAAAGCACACTGGTGCTTTAAACACTTCTGGTGCGGCAAAGATTTTTACTTTTCTTCCCCGTTGTGTAAAAAGTTGTTCCCTCCCTCCCCTCCCTCTCTTTTCCCTTCCAACCCCCTCCCCACCCCCTCTCTTCCCTCCCCTTCCCACCCCGCGGCTCTTTTCAGTCTTCCCCTCACCCGGTGCTGCTTGTCATGATCGGGCTCCCTCACTTCCCCTCCCTTCGTTCCCTGTCACACGTGCCAGTGTAAAGTCTCCGCCCCCTGCCTGTCAGAGTACAGCAGAAGGTAAGCTGGTTCAAATGGAAAAATGAAAACGGTGGTTGTGAGTATGAGTGTGATGGGATTCTGTGTGTGATGGGTGTCAGAGTGTGTGTGATGGGAGACAGTGTGTGTGACTGAGTGTGATGGGAGTCAGAGTGTGTGTGATGGGAGTCAGTGTGTGTGACTGAGTGTGATGGGAGTCAGTGTGTGACAGTGTGGTGGGAGTTAGTGTGTGTGACTGAGTGTGATGGGTGTCAGAGTGTGTGTGATGGGAGTCAGTGTGTGTGACTGAGTGTGATGGGAGAGTGTGTGATGTGAGGCTGTGTGTGACTGAGTGTGATGGGAGTCTGTGTGTGATGTGAGGCTGTGTCACTGAGTGTGATGGGAGTCAGTGTGTGACAGTGTGGTGGGAGTTAGTGTGTGACTGAGTGTGATGGGAGTGAGAGTGTGTGTGATGAGAGACAGTGTGTGTGACTGAGTGTGATGGGAGTCAGAGTGTGTGTGATGGGAGAGTGTGTGTGTGATGGGAGTATGAGCTTGATGTGAGTCTGAATGTCATGTGTGATGTGGGGTCATGTAATGGAGGTGATGGGGCATGTCATAGGTGTGTAACGTGGGTGTGCAGCTTGGGTAGGGGGGTGCCTGGATTTTGTCTGCCTAGGGCAGCACAAAATCAAGATACACCACTGATAGTGATAAGTATCACCCTCGAAAAATCCTCTAAGGCATTTTGGAGGACCAGCTTCTTACTTGTAAAAACTCTGAATATGTGGGTTTAGATATTGATTTGGAAGGGACATTTTTTAGCTGATTATGATATTCATGAAATGTAACTTTCCCCTCTGATGATGTTTTCTATAAGGACCCTGATTGGACCTATACTGTGGGTCCTAATTATATCTCCCCTGTGAAGGGGTAGAGGAATTATCACCAGAATATTTCTGATTTCAATTGTCCCCTTTATTTTTCTAATCTCTGTCTAGTTTATAATCTCAGTTGTCTTGAAATATTTCAGATCTATTGATTGCAAATGACCTGGTTTTCAATGGGAAATGTTAAATTTGCATTTTAGTCCACAGGTGATGTCATAAGCAGGAGACTCCACAGACTTAAAACACATTTTTCTCCTAATTTAGGCATTTGCTTGCAGTTTTGAAAAATTTGTAATAAAATATGTCCTTCATTATGCAGTCTTTATATAATTCAATAACAAGTAATTTAATTATGTAAAATAAAAAAATAAAAGGGAGACATTTCTGAATTATATTGTGAAAATGAAGACTGAGCATAGATGGGAGAATATTAATTAAGAAAAAAACAATCATTTACGCATCATGGCACATATTTTGAGTAGATATTTACGGCACCAAAATACTTTAATTAATTACGTATTTCTCCACTTCGGAGTAACCACCTTTAGCACATGATTCTTAACTTTAAAAAAACACAGTCAAGGCAATTTAATACATATGAGGGTCTACTCAATAAAGAGAGACTTGCAGGGAATTAAGACTGGAATGTAAAATTTAAGGCCAAATTGACTGATTTGGAAAAATTCTCTCATTTAGCTGGATTGGATAATTTTTCTAGCTCAGCTACATTAGCCTAAAGTTTGAAATTGCCATCTCATTTCCCTGCAATTCTCTCTTTATTGAGTAGACCTAGGGTGTTTCTGATAGATATATTGTATAAGGCCTACTCTTGTGTTACCCATGCTATACTATTACCCTTTCTGGCAGGTTGACATTTAATGCATATAGTGCCAACCTGATATGGAAGTACAGTGCACTGCTCAAAGGAGCCCAGGCCCATATTTCCGAGCATCTCTGAATATAAGGGTCTACTCAATATGAACCAAATTGATGATTCTGACGTCTGGAATGATTCAGGGCATATCAGGGGCAGATCAAAAGCTTAATTTCGAGCTACTCAATATGCTCTTATGTGCCCCAAATAGCGTTGCAATTCGGCCATCAAAGCCAATTACACGCTGATAGCTTGTGAAACTGAAAGACGTCCAGGAAAGCACCAAACCTAAGTGGTAATCTCTAATCTCTTATGGAAGATTTCGAACAAGAAAAAAATTGCTGAAAAGAACCCCAAATCCCATAAAAAATTGACCTCCATAGGAAATAGGCCCAGAATTCAAAAATTGATACAAAATATTGAACTTACAGACAATCATTGTTGAGGAATCTGTGGATAAATATTGACCAAATGGCAAGACCATGATTATAGAGCAGGATTATCAGTTGACTGCCACAAATATTACAGAGGGCAAGCCAAAATAAAAGCTTGTGTGTTGAAGACTAGACCTCATCTTCCCTGGGCGAGAGGTCTTACTGAACTACTAAAATAGCTTTGAACTCCCTCTTAAGCTTTTAAGGGGGGAAGTTGTAAGGTTGTTCCATTCTGAGAGTAAAATATAATCAGAACATGCTACTGCTTGGGTTAAATTTAAAAATATCATGCATCAGAATGAAAAAGTGTGTTTATAAGCTATTATTGAGCTTTTATTTGATGGCAGGGAACGTGTATATGCTGCACTTTCGTACCTGATTTGTAAGCTGCTATACTGACATCTGTACTGAGACAGGTGCTTTATGAGAGACGCTTTAACAGTTCATCTTATTACTTAATAATATCATCACCAGCCATCACCATGGTCACTGTTGTGTGGACAGGAAATAGAGGGAAAGATTTATTATGGTTGTGTAAATCATAACATTGGTATTTGAATTACTGTACACATATTTAGTGCTTCAGAGTATTTTGACATAAATCCTCATATACTTACTTTTGTATAGACTCCTAATTATGCAACAAACACATACTTTTATCAGGGGGAATTGTTATTGAATATTTTATTGCTAATTGTAGAGTAATAACTGTTGCATAGTCAGATCAGCGGTAGCAGGTTTTTAGTGTAACCACTCAAAACCACCATGGCAAAATCCTTATGAACTATATTATGCTTCCATTGTATGAAAGGCAATCACATGTTAGTTCAATGGTTTTAACTTGGCCAGCTCATGCTGTCAGTGGGCTTTTGACTATAATTTTTTTTTTTTTAAATCATCATGTCCCTGCCATCTTGGATACATTATGGATTTTTCTTTTTTTAAAACAATTATGTTGGAACTATTATGTTTTTTAATTTTGTGTTTTGGCGTTTCCTATTTCCAAGAGCAAAATGTAAGCTTATTAGGTTCATACATGGACTTACTAGAAAACCATACTAAAAATATATTTGAGGCTTTTTGGCACGCTGGCTCCCCCAGTTTATTGGTTAATTAATTGTTTGATTTTTTTCAACAAGTAAATAACTTTATTGATGTACTTGATGAGCAACAATACTTCCCTCTCTTTGTAATTCAAAGGTTTATTGTGGTTAATTAGGCAGTTGTTACTACTTAGACTTAAGATTTAACTGGATTTGACTTAGAATCTGTCATTAATGGCAGTTGAATATTTTTAAACCTACTCTTCGATATTAAAGAGTTTTGCAACACTCAGAATAGTAGTCACATTCAATGTGTTTTTACTGAGTTCTATGGACTGTTTATTTCCTTGTCATTTGCATTTATTAACCCTCATAATTGGTGTCTAACACAAGTAATGTAATTCATGTTGTGGTTAAAACCTGCATTAATTTTGAGCACAGAAGAATATGTAATTGCACCTTATATTTTGGTATGAGACTTTAAATGATTGCGATATAAAATGAAACAAGTTCATATTAAAATGTTATTTGTCATATAATATTGTACAAAAGAACACACATACTCAACACAATTACATTTTGATTTCATTTACAAACACTCCAAATTCCTTACTTCACTCTGAGGTAATTTGGGCATGTGACCTTCCAATGAAATGTCAAAAAGCTACATAAACAAGATTTGTTAGAGTGAACCTAATAAGAATGCAGTGACTCATAAAACCCTTTCTGCACATTGCAGTCACCCGCTTCTTACCTAAGGCTTAGTTCACCAATGTAACACCCACACTAACAGAGCGACATTAGAATAATGATGTACATTCTTCTCCTGAGAGCAACTATAGCTGTAGTAATGCCCCAATCAACCATAAAGAATGTCACTATAAAGTGCAACAGTCATGCAAATATGACATGGTGTCATTTCATATAAACTAAGACTTTTATTCTATAGATAGTACTAGCCAAATTGCTAATAAATATATACATTTGTGAGCTTTGTGAGGATTTATTTAGCCTTTTTTAGGCTTAGAAATAAAATATTCCTATTTTACAGAGGGTAATGACTACAAAAGTGTCTGTCGAAAAAGTATCATGTTTTGACATCAACTCCTTATAAGTCCTGGCATGATGCCTGTAATTACAATTACCTCCTATTCACCACACACTGAAGGCGAGTGAAAACCCATCGAAACCATCAATATCCAACACATGGATTAGGGAGAAAAAGGGTATAGGAAAATCGCCCCAATTGGTTGCATTGGGTTTTGAGGATTCCCACAGTTTTTTTTTAAATCTCTAACCTCTGAACATTTGCAAACCCAAAGTTTTAGGAGACACAGGGACCCTTTTTGTTTATTATTACTATTATTATAATTAAATACCGTATTTGCTCGATTATAAGACGACCCTGATTATAAGACGACCCTGATTATAAGACGACCCCCCCAAATTTGTAAATTCCTTTAGGAAAAAAACTAAAAGCCTGATTATAAGACTACCCTATAGGAAAAAAGTTTAACTTGTATATATGTAAATTGATTTTTAATATTTAATAAAAACTTTATATAATACAAATGCATTTCTTGTTTTTATTTCCTTTTATGTGCCAATGCGGCCTCTTTCCCCCTCCCCCAGCTGTCTCTTTCCCCCCCAGCGTTGTCTCTCTCTCCCCCCAAAACTTCCCTCTCTTCCCCCTTCCCCTGGTCTCTATCTATCCCCCCAGTCCCCTTGTCTGTGTCTCCCCCCTCCCTCCCCTTGTCCGTCTGTGTCCTCCCCCCTCCCTTTGTCTCTCTCCCCCCCCTCCCCTTTTCTCTCTCCCCCCCCTCCCCTTGTCTGTCTGTGTCCTCCCCCTCCCTTTGTCTCTCTCTACCCCCCCTCTCCCCTTTTCTCTCTCCCCCCTCCTCTTGTCTGTCTGTGTCCTCCCCCTCCCCCTCCCTTTGACTCTGTCTATTCCCCCCCCCCCTTGTCTGTCTGTGTCCTCTGTCCCCCGTCCCCCCCCCTCCCCCTTACCTGGTTTAGTTCCCTGGTGGCTAGTGGGGGCAGCCGGGGGATGTCTGCACGTTACGTGCAGACATCCTCCATGCTGCCCGACACGGCACTCTATTATGAAGGACAGCTGGTCCGTCATAATAGTCTGCCGTGTCGGGCAGCATGGAGGATATCTGCACGTATCGTGCAGACATCCCCCAGCTGCCCGATTTACCCTGGTGGCTAGTGGGGCAGCAGAGGAAGTCTGCGCGATGAGCGCAGACCTCCCCTGCTGCCGCCCGGCACGCTCGCCGGGACTTCTGTGACGAAAGCGGAAGTACCCGGCTTCTTCACAGAAGCCCCGGCGGTCGTGCCGGGCGGAAGCAGGGGAGTCTGTGCTCATCGCGCAGACATCCTCTGCTTCTAGAGAGGGGGATCCAGGTCCCCTGCAGCTCTGCTGGGGACCTGGATCCATGTCTTATAATCTGACCTCAATTTGAGGTCAGATTATAAAACGACCTCGAGTGAGATTTTTCTGAAAAAAACCTTGTCTTATATTCGAGCAAATACGGTATAAAAAATGAACAAAGAAATGTCTTTAAGATTTTGGACTATTGTTTATCATTGTTTGCTGATTATGGGAGTGCATGTGAACACAGGCTTGTCCACACTGTAGCTATAGCATGAACGGATGAGATTGTGTTGGTCACAGATTATCAGTGAAGGAAAATAGAAATGCGATTGAACTAAATATGGGAATAACAGACTCTCATATAACAGTTGTCAATATAACTTTTCTGTGATATTCAGCAACTGTTGGTGCCTCAGCAAGCTTATTAATGTTGTATCCATACATATATGTTTTGCCCCATGTAGTGTGCGTAATATTTATTAATTATGTCTGTTCCGTACTCAATTCAATTAAATCTGTCATTTAACTCTTGTAGATGATAAGGCTAGCTAAAAATGTGTTGATTAAAAGATATACTTACTCACCCCTTAAAATGGCCACCAGAATGGATAGTCACATAACTGCCAAAATGCCATCATCTTCCTACAAAGTACCAACCTCACTATTTGGTGCAGGAGGATACATCTGTTTTGACAGACATTTGTATTGATTTCCTCCCTATATTTGCTGTACATTTTTGTCCTATAATTTGGATTTGCTGGTGCAAATATTTTTCCGCCCCTTGCTTATCCTATCCTTAGGCATTTACACACACAGTAACATATACATTTGCAGGCACATGTGCACACACATGCAATGTCAGATGCAGCCACATGTACACATACAGTAACACATGCAATGGCACATGCAGCCACACATTCACAAATAGTCACAAGGCCTGCTCCATGCCATCCCTGTCTGTCACACACTCCATCTATGCCATCCGTGTCTGTCTTGCTCTCCTTCTACACCAACCCTGTCTGTCTTGCTCTCACTCTACACCAACCCTGTCTGTCTCACTCTCCCTCTCCACTATCCCTGTCTGTCTCACTCTTCCCATGCCATCAGTGTCTGTCTCACTCTTCCCATGCCATCAGTGTCTCTTTTTCTCCCTCCCCATGCCTAGCATCTCTTTTATTCCCTCCCAATGTATGGTGTCTTTTTTCCCTCCCTCCCAATGCCTAGTGTCACTTTTTCCCATGCCATTCATCTGTCTGTTTACAACTTTTGTCTTTCTTCTGTCCCCCATTATCTTCTCCTCTTTTGTATCTCTCCCCATGTTTGTCTTTTCCACTCCTCTCTCTCTTTCTCTCTCAGTCCCCCAATCCCATGTCTGATGTCTCTCTCCCTCACACCCCACCACCCCATATCTGCGTCTCTCCCGGCCCATGCATGGTGTCTCTTTTTCTCCCTCCCCTATGCCTGGTGTCTCTTTTATTCCCTCCCAATGTATGGTGTCACTTTCTTTCCCACCTCCCTCCCAATGCCTGGTGTCACTTTTTTTCCCCACTCTCTCCCAGTGCCTGGTGTCACTTTTTCTTCCTCCTCCCTAAATGCCTGGTGTCACTTCTTTACACCTCCCTCCTTCCCAATGTCTGGTGTCACTTTTTATCCCCTCCCTCCCAATACCTGGTGTCACTTTTTTCCCCTCCCAATGCCTGGTGTCACTCCCCCCCGTCTCCCAATGCCTGGTGTCAGATTCCCCCTCCCTCTTAATTCCTTGTGTCAGCCCCCCCCCCCTTCCTCCCAAACTGGTATCAGTTCCCCCCCCCCCCCCCTTCTCTACCAATTCCTGGTGTCAGTTTTCCCCCTTCCCTCCCTCCCAATACCTGGTGTAACTCTTTTACCCCCCTCCCTCCTCCTCCATGTCTTACCTCAGACAACAGGTGGAATCCCCTAGTCAGCTCTGTCAGTCTTTCACGTGCTCCCTGCGCACATGCAAAAAATAAATAAATATTTATTTGTATTTTTAAACAGTAAAGAATAAAATGTATATATTATTGTCTCCGACTATAACTCTTTCACCTATAACTACCGTGATGCTGGATTAAGATCTCTAAGGCACACTATCAATAATACATGCTTAAAGAATATTTGGCACATATATCATTGTGAGTTACCTTTTTACTTTTTGACAGTTCTGATATTTTATGGTTTCTAAATTATTATCATTCAGTTTCTGTCAATCAGGCTGTCTTTGTGAGCTAACATGCAATTAGCTCACAAACACACAATAAAGATAATTTAGAGAGACTGATAATACGTAATATTAATATTCTGATAAATGTTTTCTTATCAATGCTCCAGTGGTTCTCCAAGCTAATCAAGTTCTTTTCTTATGGTATCAATCACGATGCATTTTATTCTTCTCAGCCTACATTGTTCCCCATTTAAATTACAACTGTAGAAACATACCATCTTAATGAAATAAAAAATATTCCACATTTAATTGTTTTTTTTCCCCCAAAATACCTTCATGAGAGATGACAGTAACATGAATCAAATGTTTAAAGCTATCTCAAGAAGAAGACAACATCTAAGAATAATTACTTTCAATCTTAATGGGATTACTTATCATAAAAACTTACTATTGACAAGCAAGAACATACGAAGTATAATGTTTATTCCTGAAGGCAATTTAACTAGCTGGGGATGGTTACTACATAGATGCGGTGTGCACTTATGTTTGTGGACCACTCTATTAATGATTGCTTAAGAATCATCTTGTTAGCGCTAGCTGCATGGATCCCCATGTTTCAAAATAAAACCATAAACATGGCATAGTTAAAGATCAATACCTTTATCTAAATATTTCAAAATATTATGGCCCACATGACAATATTCACAGCTCAGTAGATTTTTGTAAGTGATAAAAGGCTTTTTAATGTATATTAAACTCAATAAATAGAAAATTAAGCATTTTTATGTACAGAACAAAACAAGTTCATATATATATATATATATATATATATATACACATACATACATACATATATATATATATATATACATACATACATACATACATACATACATACATACAAAAAAGGATGTGGGATTACTCTCAGTAGAAAAAGCTTAAATAGCCAGCCCTATAGGATGTAACCTATAGGGCCCCTCTGTCCCATCTGTCAGATGACGCCACTTTGAGTGTCCTCATCCTGACAAGCCAAATGTGTATATATATATATATATATATATATATATATATATATATATATATATATATATATATTATATAAACTGATAGAAGGTTGATCATTCACATATAATGAACAAATACGTGGTTTTCTATAATTTCATTAATTAAGTCTCTTGGCAACAAAATCAGAGCAACTACAAGCATTCATTTTATGATTGTGTTTGCTGCATTTTGTTGTAAAAAAGACATTACTAAGCAAGTAGTAGGCTGTGTTTATAGATTATCATACATATTATATTCTGTACAAGAAAACAAAACTGTGTGAACCCAGATGTCTTCAATGTATAAATACTACAACCTGAGTACTCCATCGATTGCTACTGGGATTAGATTTATTTAATCATTCTTTCATTTCTTTCTATTAAGTGATTTGAGGGGTTTCCTAACAAGACACTGATGAAGTGTCATCTCTGAATATCATTTGGAAAGCTACAGGAATGCTTCAAGTATAATACTCTTATGGGTATTATGGGTTAGAGGTTATTCTTTTATAATTTAAAAAAAGACAAGCAATGTTCATATCATTTACTGTAAGAACTACACAGAGCACACAGAGTCAACAGAAAATCAATTTGCTTAAATCATTTAGGAACAGCAGAGATACCATATATGAAACATGTTATAGTATTACAATACATACTATATACACCACTTAGTAAACATATTCATACAAAATAAATATCTGTATAAATTTCTGTAGTAGTTTTCACTACTACAATCACTGGTATACTGCAACCCCTTGTATTATTAAGCAACAAACATAAATTAATGACAAATTTAAAACAATTCTAAAAATGGAGATGACCACTTAGATCCCATTTACCATCTCTTTTGAAGGCTTAGAGTATTTGTGTGTTCATTATTATACCAACTTCAAATACATTGCTCTAATGTAAATTCATAAAAATCATTTCATGAAAGGCATTAGAACTTAAGAGAGACACAGTTTACCATAGAGATGACAACTTATATTTTGAAAGCTAATGGACTTTAGGGATAAAAAAAAATAACTAATTTAAAATAGCACGATAAATATAGTTTGTTTATGATTTCAAGTACATAGCACTTTCAAACTAGATTAAATCCTAAAATAAAAAAATTGCCATATGGAAGGTTTACCTAATTCTTAACTTTTACCCTTGTTTAACCATATTACGACTATTTCCGTGAGAAGAATGAGAAGTTTGTGACAATTGACGTGCCTGGAACATCATGTGGTGATATACTCAGTGGGTGTTGCTCGATTCCTCTATATCAAGGCATCTAGCAAATTTTGGGGCAAATCAAACTAGCTCCAATGTGATCACTCCACTGAGCAAGCGCCATACTGGGAGGCCGTATGGCATTTCAGTTTGTAATGGTAAAGAGCTTTGAAAGTGACAAGAAAACTTCTATCACTTTGGGAGGCATTCAGCAACATTGTAGTTGAAAAAAAGACCTTTTCTAGGATCTAGTATTAGAGCTACAATTATGGTTAGCATTACAAATAAAGTTCCATTAAAGTCAGGGTTAGATTTAGAGGTCAAAAGGTCACTGAAGCAGAAAATGGTAAAAAAAAAAAAGCAATACGTTATTTTCAGTTATTGCCCTATGGCATGGAGAAAATAAGAGAAAACATGTAAACATGGGTTATTTATAAACACGGGAAAAACAACTAGGAATCTATGCATCAGATTTTTTTATTTGAATTTGTAGATGTGTAAAGTATTTTTTTATGTAAAAGTGTTTTTTTTTTATTTTTTCATCTTATTTTATTTTTATGGGGGGCAGGACTACCAATCCTTGCCCTCATTGCATATTATAGAGAGCTGGGAGGCATTTGTCCATTTACCAGCCAGTTATTATAGTGGGGGTTCAGGGCTACTTGGAGGTATATTTGGAGGCACATCGAAGTAACCTACAAAAAATGGGTACTAATGTGCCACCAATGTGATCCACAATACGGATGCATCATTTCAGTGCCGAAACTCGGTGCATATTTTCGGTCTCCTTACTTTACTTAAATTATTTATTAAATATATGTGATAATGTTGTGATATTTTTCATTCATCAGCTCCAGTAACGAACTGTGTTAGTTTTTCACAGACACCATTTTGCCATGTAAATATATTATTGTAATGTATGCATTCTGTGCATTCCCTTCATAATTCTTCTTTGCAGATTTAATTCAAGCATATATCACATCACCGGATAATTAGCTCAGTGGACACTTAATTCAACATCAGTTGCATCTCATTTGTGATCAATAATACAAATGCACCATCCACAGTCTTATTTGGAAATAAATACAGATTTATTTAACAGAAGATCAGGCATGGTAATCACTGGTCATTTGAGAAATCTTTTTGTAACGATGTCAATAGTTATTGCATCAACAGAAACACATTTAAAAACAAACACAATTTGAACTCGCTCCTCTGTTGTGCTTAGTACATTTTTTGCTATCTGTCTTCAATAAACAAGTAAAAAACAACCTGTCCTAAATGTACATAAAACATAATTAAAACCCAGAATGTACTTTATTAAATATGTACCTAATCTGCTAACGTTGCTTTATTCAATTTTACAATTCTTTTTGATAAATTAAATGAGCTAATGTAAAAATCTGCCAAATTTTGTTTTGTATTTTTAATATCCACAAATAATCTTATACAAGCAATGCTCAAACATTGTTATTCAAGGAAAATGCAATAGTAGTAAGCTATACCTGATAATACATGGGGATGTTAAATAGTTGTAATTAACATTCAAATTAGTCACAGTTTTAACACCTAATAAAGCAAAATGTGCCTAATTAGCAATTCTTCTGCCTTTATGCTCTGAATTATCTAGTCACTCACAATTCACAATGCAATACATAAATTCAGTGTGTAACTATACAACATATTTTCTCAATATAATTTTTTTTATCTTTTTAAAATATTTGAAGTTATTTTAAAAGCACCTAGCTTAGATGAAAAAAATATTGGAGATTTAGCCACAATATATGGCCATGTTTTATCTTAGCCCACCACTATGCCAAAGTACTCCAAACTTGGTGAGTCCTATATATATAGCTTGCTTACTTTCATGTAACTTAATCTCTCTGACTATCTAAATCTCCAATATTTTTTCATCTAAGCTAGGTGCTTTTAAAAAAAATATTGAAAGATTTAAAAATGTATTGCTTTGTGTGAATTGTGATAACTCCAGTGGTGTGCTATATAAGATATGCAGCTTATGGTGTGCTGTCCTTGTGCTGTCCTTTTTCTTGTACTTGAAAAATACACTCCTCTACTTACCATCTCCAGGGACCCCTGCTTCTATGGTATCCCGCAGGGCGATCGCGCCATCGTGTGATAGGCCGCATCCCTGGTCTTGAGTTACACACAGGCCGCAAGTAACGCGTGCTTCCACATTACACTTGCAGAGGGGGCATATCTCTGTACCTGATGGCATCCTTGCATTGGTGGATGCAGGAGAGGCGGGGAAGGGGGCTGACACTTCCCAAAAGTGTCCCATAGAGACCTATGGAGAGGGGGAGGAACTACCTGGGCTGACGGGCGAGGCCTGTACTGACAACCCTAAAAAAAAAACTCACACACTTTGCTTGAATACTGAGATCCTAAGTTTGTTTCGTTATGCTTAGTTCCTTACTCCCTCCAGAGATTCCTGATTCCATGTTTGACCTTCATATACCTGACCTCAGCTTGTTTTTGAACTTCTCTGACCTCTCCCATCCTGACCTGGCTTGTTTCCCGTTTTTGATCCTGCGCTACATACCCCGACTCTGGCTTGTCCCTTTTTAGCAACTCCGCTGCCTGATAAATTTGCTTATCTGCACTATCCTTGAGGCACAGTTGTTTGTACTCTGCTCTATGCTCTTGAATACAGACCCAACAAGATCCAATGATCCAAGGATCATATTTAAATCAAAGTTTTATGTAAAGTAAGTTTTAGTTGAGATCTTAAATCTGGTATTTTAGTTTATTTGACTTCAAACATAGGGTTAATGAGAACCTGTCACCTAAGTATTGTTTATAATGCAAATGTTGAGAATACAAATTGTTAAAAATGATATACATTGTGTTTGCAGAATTGCATATAAATACAGACATTAAGAGAAAAAAGGAATTTTTGTATTTCTACTGTTTAGGTCATATCACTCTATAGCTTGATATGCAACATTTCTGATTGAAAATAGTTAATATTCATCAAGGCACAGGTGATGTTATAAAACAGGAGACACCACAGAAACATTTAAAATATATTCTTCTTTTTGGGTGCAATTTTACTAACATCCAATAATGACCAATAATACACCTGATGTCCAACTTCATCACTACCAAACCATTCAACTATTCTCTGACAACTGTTATTGGGCCAATCTAAAGTGGAAGATAAGCATCCCTATTACTCAAAAGCATACACCATTTAAATGAACTTGTAGAAATTTTGTTGAAAGCACAAGCTATTGATAATATTGATTACTATCAAGCTGCTCTTGTCGAAATAATAATAATAATACAATCCTCTTAGTTTCCATGTACCACACACTTTATTTTTTTTAATTTTTTTATTATGTTTTTTTATTTTTGCCGTAAACATTAATACATTACAAAGTCAAATACAAAAACAAAATATTATACATAACAAACTGTCTGTATAGTCAGGGCCTCTTCGCTAAGCACAGGTTTATAATAAATAATTGTGAAATCGTAATTTTAGGTGGAGAGCTGCGATTCTTGTATCATAGGCGGTAAGGATTTGAATTGGTAAACATTTCCAAAGGGTGATACCTTTAGGATCGCAGCTAACTTATCTTATAGATAAAGCGAACTAGTTAGGAGTTCTTTGATCTGTAAACGAAACTATAAAAAATAGGAGACTCTCGCTATACAGGCAAAACAGCTTAGGTGTAGAGAGATCAGGGACTCTATGCTGGTATAAGGTCGAGAGCCTAGGAGGATGGGTGGATATAGGTTAAATTTAGTTCCCAGGAGAGACATTCATTCGATTTAATCCCAATGAAATATCTTGAATAACGCAATAGAGTAATATACAACGAGGGGGAGCTCGATAGTGATAGACCAGTTTAGGAAATTGTGTTTATATTTAAATTTAAGTTTACATTTGAGGGGGATGCATATAATGATATGACTGGATTCCAGATTATGTAATAGTCGTTTAGAGTGAAATTTTCCAAATAAGTACCACACACTTTAATGTTCTTTCTTTTTTCATATTGGGTTCTGTATTTCCACACTAAAAGGCCAATGACACCAGTGATAATATAAATACATACACAGTGGCCTTAACATGTGTTGCATCTTCATATTCTGGTACAGATACAGCCATCCATCAACATATCATTCATTCCTTCCCTAAAAAGGCCGTTTATGACTTTTTTTAAAGGACAACTGTGGTAAAAAATTTTTAAATGGTGTAATTAAATAATTCATTAAAGTACCTTTTTTTGAGGTCTCTTAGGTCTGAGTAGCTCAATCAGGTGCCTAACATGTTATTTAGAAACATGATTCAGATGAAGGTGTGACAGATATGATTCCAACCAATAATGATAAAGTTTTTTCCTTCAGTAACATTTATTGTAACTATTATATTTTTGATTCCATATTATCTTTCAGTGCTGTCTAATTTATCTGTATCTATTACTCCATTCCCTGCTTTTAGCTTCTTTCAGAACCAAAAAACAAATTCCAAAGAGTACAAAAACTAGATATTAAGCTAAGACTTTCACTCTGAGGATTTATATAGGCTATATCAAAATAGTATATGATTTTGAAAACATTTTTTTTACTCTCTGTAAGTTCACTCAAACCTATATTTTATTATTCTACTTTTGAGAAATATATGCATTTCTAAAATGTATTCTTGATGATTTCTTTGCAAACATTGCTACACATCTTTGAAAGAAACAATATGTTAGCCCAACTGCACTAATATAGATTTAGAGAGCTTATCTTACTATGGAAAATGTTCTGTTCCTCATAGTTTACAGCTTCAATCTCACCATGATGTTGTAAACTTGTAACAAAATGCATGTAGGTGCAATTACCATGATGCATTTTTACAAGGCTACCACTTTATTTCTTTGCATATATAAAATATCACAAGACCCTGAAGCGGTGTCATCAAGGTGATTTGGTTATCCTACCATTCAGAGTTAAATTTGCAATACATCCAATAATTCACCAGTCAATAAAACCTGTTCTTTATTTATTGGCTCCAAGTTCAAGTACATCATTATTAAAAACCTTGACACAGATAGGACAATAAATTCCAATGCTTCTAACAAATATGTCTTGTCTTTAAGAGAACTAATAGCTCAGCCTACAGATGTAGTAGTGGAATCTCTCTTGAGCTTAACATTTAACTATGAAGATTTGTCTATTTCAAGCTTAGAATTTAAGTGCCAGAATTTTGGGAAGTCATTAACCATCTTGGATGATTGATAGAGCTGTACGAAGAGCTGGATACTGATAGTGAATGTCTTATAAATGATAATGGTTCTTTGAGGTCAAGCGATAATAATTTGTTTGTGACTGCTTATGGTTGTTAGGAGACAAAATAAAACTTTTAGGTGAGAACTTTTTTTAGATGAAAATATGGTCTAAAGTCCAGTTTTTCAGGTTGGAAATCAGTCTCTTTTTTTAACCTCCTTCCGCAATTGGATATCTAAAGACATCTCTATCTGGGTCATATGATCACTGTGTAAATTAATCACAGCAATCATATGCCACCAGGGAAGAAGCTGGTTGGCTTTGTCACAGACATTTAAATACGGCAAAGGTGCCATAAACAGGTTAAATAGATAATTGGTTCTTCTTTGATTATTGTGTTTACATTGATTTGACAATCTGCAACATTAAACAACATTAAACAAGTTTACTATAGAAACAATAAAATATAATCAACAAATAAAATTGAAAATGTGATTTTGCTTCATTTGTGCTCATATTGTTTATACATCTGATATCATCCCTTTAAATACATAATGAGTATCTTCGCAAATGTAGATATTTAATTTAATGTTGCATTTTCAAACTGTGCTAGTTACTGACATTTTTGTTGGCAATCAAGAGATATTATTACAAATCATATCACTTTTGTTGAAACATGGTTTCAACAATTTGGTTTTTCTAAATTAATTATGATGTTAATGTTTAGCACATTAAATACAATGTTTTAAATTTGTTTCACCAGTTTAGCAAATAACTATAGTTTCAAAAGGCTTCTATTCACAATAAAGGTGCAGACCATTCATCAGCTATCCATACTTAACAGCTAAGTTTCACAAGAGTTATTAATGGCTGTGTGGTAAATTCCTCTGGACAGATAATGACCTTTGGAGCACTAGAGCCTGGCTATCCCAGTGTTTATGAGTGTGTCAATGTAATGTGCAGTACAGTTGAATGTCAGACCACATGTGATATTTATACTTAAGTAGTTCCCTAGTGATAAAGGGACACCCTGATTAAAAGTAATAACATGAATTAACACACTCACACTTTTAACTTAATCAAAAAACGATTTCTAAGAATGTCTTGGAAATAAAATAGATGCAAAATCTTATTCATATAGCCTTCTTCAGAAATTATTTTGAATTTTCTCTTGATTCCCTTATACAGCTAGCTCATCTGAAAGTAGTAACTATCCAGATAAGTCCTGCAGCTACCATAGCCAAGATGGAGTTACCATCTTGTGAAGATAAAGTCAACTAGAGATAGTATGAAGTCTTCTGCTTCATAGAAGCATACCAGAGACCACATTTTTAGGTCATCCTAAGTGCAAATGAGAAATCCATGCAATTATGCATATTAATTCTGTTTAAAATTTGAAATAGAAACTATATACCATCTTTAGTGTTTAAGGGAGCTTCTGGTGAACTAGTATCCTTTGGAGAGAGTTTTACCAGTTACACTAGTTTGGTCAAGTGTGTGGCAAACCGAAGTCAAGATTATCTCTACTTGAGACTGAGCAGACTAGCAGTACACCTGTAGTATTTTTTGGGTATTTGTAGATGGCTGTGATGGGGTAAAGGAAGAAATCACAAAAACTCTATTACATACCAAGAAATTACAACAAAAGGATGAAACTCCAAAATAAACAATATGACTCTATTTACACCAACACATAGGGGTCTGTTTAGGTAACTCCTATCTTGGCCAAAATCTAACATGGATGCACTAGAATGGGACTCAATACAAACTGTGTTATATTCACTATTATACTTTGTTGTTTTCCCATATGGAATCTACTGTGATCCCCTGATAGGTAGATTTTTGTCTTATAGCATTTGTTTTTGAGACAAGAAGATGCTTACTTGTCTACATACTATCTCTTGTGATTAATACTATACATTGTCGTTCTCAATACATTTGCAAAATAAAAAATTTAAGTGAGCATCTATTGAAAAATATACTTTGAATGCTCTTGTTCAGTTATTCAGTTTCTGTACTTTTGGGGTTAAGTTAGGACATCTGCACAATGAAATTATAGCACAACCTCATTGAGATTATGTGGCATCCAGTTTCTCAAGTTTGTTCTTTCCAATCATGTTTAATGTCTTTGTTGTTTTGCCCATTTTTTTTTATTTTAATTAACCTGTATGAAGTGTGGCTGTTTCTTTGCAGCTCTGGATAGAAGGGAAGCATCCTGGAGTCACCTCTTCACTGTTGATGTACTTGTTAGTACCATTTAATGAAGCTGCCAGTTGAGGGCCTGTGAGGCTCCTGCTTATCAGACTAGACACTGTAATGTATTTCTTCCCTTGTTCAGTTTGGCATCAAGGCCTCCTACTCCTTTTTCTATTATGGTTAGAGCCAGTTTGCGCTGTTCTGTGAGGGAAGTAGTACACGTAATGTTTTTTTTGTTTTGGGCCATTATGAGCCTGTAATCAAACCCACAAGTGCCAGACTGATATTTACTCCTCCTTCTCATCCCTAGCTGCATCTGCATGAAAAAGAGCTGTTTAGTACAGTTCAATAAGAACTTGTTTTATAATTGCCAGAAAAAATTTCAGACACAGCAGCTAAACCTAATATTGCTAGGTACTGGCTGTTGGGCAAAGTGCCCACATGGTCTGATGTTAAACAACAAATCATTCATCAACTTAAGATGAAACAGGGACAAATTACCAATTTGTAACCGGTAGCAGAAGAACTTATAAATGGAAGGGGTGGATTGGTAGCCTTATGAAGTGTTATACTAATAGTGGGTACTATCTAAGAAAGATAAATCAACTACCTCTCTGTAGGTTACCATGACGGTGTTTGCAATTTTTGTGCTTGTGTTTGTAGTGTTGGTCATACATAGTGTCAATGATTCTTTTATATGGACCATGGAAATTTATAACTGATATTCTGTATGAACGTATGTCCTTCTAACGAATATTATCTGTTTGTGAATCTTTTCTGTGCTTTTTTTTATTGTGAAAAATGTATACATTTAAATTATAAAAAGGGAAAAAAAGAAAATGTATATTTAAGTAAGAATAAATCATTTTGTTGAACTTAATTGTTTTGCATTTATTCTAGCTTTTAACCAATTGGTAGATGGTTACATAAAAAGAGAATGATGAATCATTAATCCTGTTATTGAACCTATAATGAGGTCTACCTTGCTATCACTAGCACGCAGGTAGACCTCTGTCATACAACTGCATATATATGTCCACATATGTCCCCACACACATTTCTGAATGTAGATGGCGCTAAAGAGGTAGCTACATACATTTAACTTGACATCTACATCAAACATGAATCATGTGTGACTGTAGCGTGAGGTACATGAGTATTTACCTTGGTTGGTGGAACTCCTACACCGTCTCACTGCCCTGACTCCTGGTTGGCCATTATCTAAATAATTTATTGATTTTTTTTTAATTTGCTGCTTGGCACTTAACATTTATATAAACAGTCCTGGACACTGGTTGGTTGTTAGTTAATTGCAACATCAATTTTTTTAACATGGGCCTATTATTTCTAGATAGGCAAATTCTTTCATGAGCTATAAAGGAGTGTATGAGGGTATCAATTCGGTTTGACCAAATTCTGTCTACGCACAGTCCATATCAAAATAGAGAGGGCAATAGGACCAGAGAACCAGCACTTTCATGAGATCTCCATTATACTCAACCAGAGAGACGAAGGGCTTCTCCTACTTCTGCATACTGCTGACACACTGTAGATAGTTGAATCCGTCTTCTAACCCACAATTACCGCTCGTGGTTAAAAAAAGAGAAACTGAACTGACATCAGATACCATTTGGTACATGCTGATTGGAGAAAAGAAAAAAGGTGTATATCCTGGAGGGTGGTAGAAGGGAATTTCTCAAAGAGTCTCTGGTGCAAAAAAAATTGAGAAAGCTAAAGCCAACTCTCATTTCACCAACAAGGAAAGTGGCTTCTTTCGGGTTCTGGTTCCTTTATCAGATCATCTTCTTGGGTATTTCTTTTGTATCTACTTGTTTGATTTCCTATTTTATCATATTTTACCACAAAATATATGTTTTTCCACAAAAAAAAAAGAAAACTTTCAACAATCTTGTTGTAGTCACTTATGGACAGCAATAGTTCCAACCTTGGCATGGAACAATTTTTCTCTCATAAGAAATAACAATGTGAGTCCTCAATTTAGTCAGTAAGCTTAGGGCAACTCACAGAATAGCAAATTCATAGAGTATTCTTCCATGAACAATGACATCGAATGAGTAATAGAAACTTGTTTATTCTTCATTAACATACCTGGGCCTCCTCCTTGGAGGCTTTGGTGTGGAAATAGGCTGACTGTACTTCATTATAACATTGGATGCTGTGCTATTGTAGTTTATAAGTGTTACTATTTATTTAGTACCGTCATCTTGAATAAAAATAACAATGCCTTCTACCCATTACCAAAAGATAGTAAGATAAATCTGTGACTTGTTTATTTAGCAGCTAGAGATTCCTTCAAACCTTTTAAATGGAAGATGTAACACAGTTGAAAAAAGAAATCCATTCTACAAGAACCATCGTTTTTTTAAAAAAGGGAAAACATCATATCTTTTCAAATGGCATTTAAACCATGTGTATTCTCTAAAATAAGTTTCACACAATATGTCTTTTTCATTTACCTGTAAACAAGTGGATTTACTTTTACATTCTGCATGCTTTTATATAATGTTGTAGAATAAAGCATAATCTTGTGTTCTTTGAGGTTTTATAGCGTTGTGCATACTTCTAAGTGCACCTTTCATATCTTTAAAACAGAATCTCTGGATTCTTTGGTCAATGTGTACATCAGAATTAGTGTATGCTCATAGTGCAACATAGATTTGTAAAGAGTTTTTCAGTTTTTAGCAAATGTGTTGTATGGATGCACAAAAGCACTACTAAAGTTTATGTTGACCAGTAGATAGCAAATACATTACAGTTACCTATTTCTATAATGCATTAGATAGGAAAAGGGGTGTACAAATATATGTTGAATTCCATGATAAATATATTTTGCCAAATTTTTTTTTATTTAGCAGCCAGAAAACATCATATGAGCATCTGGAATCAATAATTTGGCATCATCTTCATAGGAAACAACATAATTAATCATCAAGTAATTAATGTAATTCCTCATGGGCTTTCTATAGATTGAACTTGCCAGACAAACCAGACTATAATTTTAAAGATTCATACTGTGAGTTAAAATTTGGATTAGGTTGATGCAACAGGTGTTATATATTGGCAGTTCAACCTATGTTGAAAAGAGACAGAATAATCAAGAGCAATATCAAAATTTACATGCCCACTTTATATTCATGAATGCACTTCATTATAATACTTGGCAAAACTGCAAAGATTAATATTACTCAACTTTAAATGTAAAGAAAGTGATGGAAGAAGTGAAATGCTGCTGTAGTATGCCATCAACAGAAATTGTGACAGCGCATGAGATTTATTACTTCTGGTTAGCGTTTTAATCAGATATTGTTGACACATCTTTTGAGAGCAACAAAGTATATTCACAATAGTTTTTCCGCAGATATGACTTCCAATACAATATTCTGCATTTTGAATTGTTTTATGGTATGTGTGCATTAAAAGCTAAATGTTGCTTTTTTCCCCAAGCTGGGATTAACTATACTTGGTTAGATGAATTTTGTCACACAATGAGGACCACATTACCATTTTATTTAGGGACACTATTGAAAAATGCATATATCATGGTTATAATCCATAAACTGAAGACCCATCCCCAATCTTTTTTATCTAATTCGGCCCCAAATGATGCATTTTTCACAAGAGTGCCTGAATAAAACAGAAACGGGGTACATTCTGGGGAATCTCTCACTTTAAATAGACATATTGCACTATTATGTTTCTGTTTTTTTCTTTCATATGTTTCTATCGGAATGTAAGTGGAACATACAATTACATAGCAGTCTAAAAGTAATGTAAGATTTCCTTTTTTTTTTTGTATCACACATAGTGGTGGGGACATCAATCTTTGTATTATTTTGTTTCTAGGGCACTAATATGTATACCCACAATATGAGCTTATTTACATGTGAGTTCTATATCCAGTACATGCAGTTTATTTTAAGCAAATCTTTATTTTATTTGTTAACATTTACATTGATTCATCTTTAAAAATAATTAACATTTTGCATTACATGGAAAAAAAAGAGGATATTCTTCGTTATATCTTTTTCATTCATGATTGAAGACCATATTTTTTAATAACATTAGAAATGTGTTTTTATTACTTTCTTATGGGCTCCTATCTGTCAGAGATAATAACCATGTGTATGAATAACCTTATATTTTAAAAAAGCAGAACAGCTTGCCAATAACTTTACTAATAAAAATAAGGATTTGCTAACAAGCCTGACAAAAATAGCATGGCCAATTTCACACAGTATTTCATGAAAATAAAAAAAGTGTAGATTTGTGCGCTTAGTGTCATTCACCAGAAATTGTTGGAACAATTACAGCCTTAAATGTTATACAATAATAATGCAGTCAGGCTTCCAATATTCCAATGACTACACATATAGAGAAGGTATTTTTTGTTTTATATCATAACTCTGTAAAACTTCAGGTTTATGGTGCTGTTAATGTTACACTCACATGAAAACAGAGATAAGCAGGCTCATCAGAATAAAGATGTAAGATATTAATTTATTCTTCCAATAAGGGCACTCAAAGAGACTTGGATGAATAAGGTCAGCAAATACAATTTTCAACAAAATTATTATGAATAAAATATCTTACATGTAAATTTTCGACATTCAGCATCCACAGATATAAGATTCAGACACTGAAATCCAAAAATGGAATCAGATTCCAGCAGTATATGAACCATAAAAAGTTTTAAAAAGTATTGACAGTATTAACGTGTAACACATTTCACCCTTGCTGGGCTTTAACCTAGTTTAATTTGAGCTGCAACATGCTCCCATTATCTATACGGCTGCTAGCCCTGACTCCCCCCTTCCTAGTTTATTCCGGGGCATACGTTATTTTTTATCTATTTATGGGCCAGTGGAAGTTATTTGGCCTCAGAGGGGAGCTTATTTTTAAACTTTTTCATTTTATTTCTTCTGCTCAGAATGGAAAAATCCAAAATGCAGTTAGTATCCCTGAATCCAAAAAGTATTTGGGTGTGATCGTCGCATATTGGGTAGCCGAAAACCTATAGTTTTCATGGCGAAATTGTCATCCCAATCCAAAAGCCTTGATGCTTCAGTTTTCCAAGTGACCCAAACAGCAAATTTGGAGCCAAATTCATCCATGTTGAGTAGCGGATTATCAGAGATTTGTTTGATTTAGCTAATATGTCCATTCCAAATCTAATTCAGAACGGATTGGTACATATTGCTAAATCCTCTAATCTATTGCACACAACTTTATTTCTTTTGGATTTTTACTGGGACATTTAAGAAAGTTATTTTGCAGGGATGCTATGTAATACCTTTTTAAACATTTTTAACATGTTCCTCAAGATGCTTTTTCAGTTTCTAGGTGCTTCTACCAGTATACTAGTAGTCTCAAGGACTATAATGCAAGCTATAATGTAAACTACATTTGTTAAAGTATATGTCAGAAATGGCTTAATTTTAAATCTGCTTGCAAATTTTCATAAAACATCATATTATCAGTCTTTTGCACAGCTATGGAGAAAACATGTATTCATTTTTAAACATGCTATTTTGCATTTTTTTAGGGACAAAAGAGAATGCTTGAAGGACAGTATATAATAAGTAGTACTAAACTGTAAAGCACCTTATGATCCAGTAATATAATTCATTCATATGTCCCTAAATATCCATACAGAGAACCACAATGCAGACAGAAATCTTGACAAAGCCATTTATCACAGACATCACTTGGGAACTGAAATCCTAGACCCAAGGGAATGATTCATTAATGTGTTTGAGCACGTTTAGCAAGACTGACTTCAGTAGTTGTGGCTAGTATGCATTAATGAATCTACCTTCACGTGTCTATTCATCTCATTCTATACCAGAGTCCTGGAAACTGAATTTAAGGATACAATGACTATATTTGATGAACCAGCCTTCTTTTTCTTGTTACATTATACATGTATATTCTAAAAAATGTTCTAATTAAATGTAACTATTTTTAAAATAAGGAATAATTAAGGAACCTGTGTATCTAGACCACTTTTTTGTAGATTTTTTTTAATGCAAAAGATCTCTAGGGATATTATTTTTAAAATAACTAGGATGTGATAATGACTGTTAAAGCAAACACATTACCAGTGAGGAGGAAAAATCTGTGGTAATTAACATTCTAGATTTTTCCACTGCTAAACCTCAAAAATCAAAGAAAGGCAGCACATTTTTTCACCAAGAATGTTATAAATAATAACTGTTCATTTAAAACGAATATTACTTAAGTTAGTGATGTCCATGTTTTGTGCAATGTAGTATAACAACTATGTTATTGTCCAATATGAAAGCCAATTTAATTCAAATTAACATTTTTACATATATAATATTTTCTCTTTTTTATCAACATATCATAAGTGTTACATATAGAGATGATTGGAGTGATTCTTTTTCCAGATACATAGCTCAAAATCAAGACCATTCACCATTTAGGCTTTGAGAATTATATTGGTGACATTTGCCATTTAAATGCTTACCAGGCAAATTACCATATTGCTAAATTTCCATCACTAAGAATTTTGTCTAATTAAAAAAAGGGGTGCACTGAATAAGCAGGCGAAGCACTGAATGTCTATTTTTTATATATATATTTCAATTACATTTTTAGGGATAGAGAACAGAAATATGGGGATGAGGAAACATATACATATATGTGCCAAAACTGTATTAAATAAAAATACTATAATAATAATATATTCACAAATTAACTACTCTATTATACAATCACACTAACTAAACAAAATTGGCAAGGGAAAAAAAGCGAGGATGGGCTGGATATTTAGAACATGCTTTGTGTATATGAATACAAACCTAAGATTTGTTCAATCTTGAGACAGATTGCTCTTTATGTAATGGTTGTCCATGGACGAACCAAAGTGGCATGGTTGAAACCTTGCTTTGGTGATAATAAACACCCCACTTAACGGATTGCTGTGTGATAAATACTTTTTATTTTCTAGCGTTATTATACTCAGCACCATTTGAAAACGAAGTACTGATAGACCTTATTTGCTTTCATATAACATAAGAGAAACTTATGCAAAGTCTATTATCATCTTCTCCTCCTACAATGATAAACTTCTTTGGAGATATCAGTGTTTAGATGTTCTGTTAGACAACTTTTATCAGAAGTGGATATTCACATGAGTTTGCTGACATATATTTCTTCATTTTGTACGGTTTCCTTCATTACAACTTTATCAATGGTGTTATTTTATTTTACATTTTTGTTAACAATCTCCTAAACTCGTGATAGGCTTTTCATTACTAAACTTGGTAATTGTTATTAACAAGGGAATTATATATATATATATCGTCAGCCATCACAAGGGTTTAATAGGTTCATTTGAGATCTTCCGCTATTTTTTACATTGTTTGATGTTAATTAATTTTGTCTACTTAACCAGTTTCCTTCTCAATTTTCACATGAAGATTTAATATGCTGTGAATGAGATAACACCTTGTTCTGAAAAGCCAGAGGATGGTGCACACATCAATAGGATTCTACCCTTTTTTGCATCTCAAAAATGCATTGTATTTGTTAGAACCATTAACCGTCTTAAGGTAAAATATTATTTTGCTATTTACTAAAAATGCTAATTTAGGTTAGTAAAATGTTTTACAATATTACTATAAATTCATGTAAAATGGATTTCTCAAATCTTAATAGACACTATACACTTTAAATAGAGCAGAGATCCACAGTATAAATAAATGCTTTATGATAAAACTTAAAATCTAGTATTGAACTGAGACCAGCTCAAGTACTATAATCACATTAGTACAACACCAGTGGCAATCTAGACCAGTTTTAATGGTTTCACTATATCCCACAACACAGTGACTACTGTATTTGAAGAGAAAAATCATGTCTTACAAATAAAATGAATCAGTGGTACAATCACAATAGAAAATAACACTCTTACCTTAAACGCGTTGTTTATCTATGACTTCATCATGAGTAGAAACACCCTATACATACCTTCCCTTCCTCCTCGCTGTCAAATACCCATCAAGTCTGAAAGAAAAATCCATATGAAGAAATGTAGATAATCATGCACTGTCACGTTGGCACCTGGCCAGCCCTTGACACATAGATTAAGGGGGTTGTTATTTATTTATATATTATATTTTAAACAAAATTGTTTTTTTGGGCAGAGGCACTCCTCAAGCTGTACCCAGGGCCGGATTTAGACATTTTAGGCCCCTGGGCTACAGGTATTGTGAGGCCCCCAATAAACATAAGATGACCTTACACGAAAAAAGTTTTACTAGTAATCAATAATTCACATGTAAACAGTTTTTTCCATAAATAGTAAAACAGATGATTGCGAAAATGCATTTATTGTTTTGATTTCCTTCTAATTGATAATCTGTCCCTCAGACATGCGATTCTGCCCCCATATTTTCCAATCTGCCTCACACACTTGACAATGCATCCCCAAACCTGCCCCTCTGCCCTCCAACTTGTCAATCTGCACCTCAGATGTGGTAATGCACCCCCAGACATTCTACAACCAGTCTTGCCAATGTAGTCCAACAGCCAGATTGCCCATTAATATGCCACTATTTGCCATTAATATGCCACAGCCAATATGCCCATTAATAATCCACTGTTAGTTTGCCCATTAATATGCCACTCAATATGCCACCATTTGCCCATTAATATACCCCAGCCAATTTGCCCATTAGTATACCACATCCAATTTTCCAAAAATATGCCACTCATATATGCCCATTAATATGCCAGTTTTAGTCTGCCCATTATTATGCACTGTTAGCCTTTCCATTAATTTGCCGCAGGAAATTTGCTCATTAATGTAACAAAGCCAATTCGTCCATTATTATGCAACAGTTAGTATGCCCATTCATATGTAACTGGTTGTCTGCCAATTAATATGCCACTGTTATTATGCCCATTAATATTCCACAGCCAATTTGCCCATTAATATGCCACTAATAATATGCCCATTAATATGTCTCTGTTAGTATATCAATTAGTATGTCTCTATTAGTATGCCCATTAATATGCCACTATTAGTATGCCCATTAATATGTCACTATCAGTATGCCCATTATTATGCCACAGTTACTAAGCCCAGTAATATGCCACAATTAGTATACCCACTAATATGCCACAATTAGTATTCCCACTAATATGCCACAATTGCCATGCCCATTAATATGTCACAATTAGTATGTAGTGTTGAACGAACCCGAACCGCACTGTCCGGGTTCGTACAGAACATTACGGTTTTTGGACCCGAACACGGACATTTCACTGTATGTTCGGGTTAGAGTTCGGGGTTTGGCGATTAATTTGGCGCGTTTTGAAAGGCTGCAGGACAGCCAATCAACAAGCATTTGACTCGTTTGCCCTTAGAAGCCATCACAGCTACTACTAATGGCATGGCTGTGATTGGCCAGTGCAGCATGTGACCCAGCCTCTATATATAAGCTTGAGTCACGTCCACGCACATCACATGAGCTCTTCTTAGTGTAGGGAGAGGATGCTGCAGCTGTGAGGGACAGATTAAAAAAAATTCTGGTGTTGAATCTGCAAACTACAGCGATTATTCAAACTACAGTGATTATTTTAGTGGGTGCTATACTACATATTTGTACCCTGCCCTGAGCCCAGTGCCACAGAGAGTGCAGTGCACTTGCAACTGCATGTGTGCCAGGCACATGACTTTAATCCTGTTCTGTTAGCTCAGTGGGCAACATCTAGGCATTTTTAAATACTGCAATTTGTTGGTGTTAAATATTACATTTTCATCCTGCACTTCATATCTGAGAGTCAAATAGAACCGTCAAATACTGTGCTTACAGCGCAGTTTGAAAAATTCTAATTGTTTTGGGTGCTAAATAGTGCATTTGCATCTAGTGGTGCACTTCATCTCTGAGAGTCAAATAGAACAGTCCAATACTGTACCTACAGCGCACTTTGAAAAATTCTAATAGTTTTGGGTGCTAAATAGTACATTTGCGTCTTGCGGTGCACTTCATATCTGAGAGTCAAATAGAACAGTGAAATACTGTGGTTACAGTGCACTTTGAAACATTCTAATTGTTTTGGGTGCTAAATAGTACATTTGCATATTGCGGTGCACTTCATATCTGAGAGTCAAATAGAACAGTGAAATACTCTGGTTACAGTGCACTTTGAAAAATTCTAATTGTTTTGGGTGCTAAATAGTACATTTGCGTCTTGCGGTGCACTTCATATCTGAGAGTCAAATAGAACAGTCCAATACTGTTCTTACAGCACACTTTGACAAATTATAATTGTTGTGCTAAATAGTACATTTACGGCCTGCACTTCATATCTGAGAGTCAAATAGAACCGTCAAATACTGTGCTTACAGCGCACTTTGAAAAATTCTTATTGTTTTGGGTGCTAAATAGTACATTTGCGTCTTGCGGTGCACTTCATATCTGAGAGTCAAATAAAACAGTCCAATACATTGCTTACAGCGCACTTTGAAAAATTATAATTGTTGTGCTAAATAGTACATTTACATCTTGTGGTGCATTTTTTGCAGTCCAATAAACAAAAAAACAATTGGCGGTTACATTGTTGCCTGACATAAACCATCTGCTACTTTGGTGGGTGATGGCAAAGAATGAGGAGAGCGTCAAATAAGGGACGTGGCCCTGGTCGTGGTGCTGCTGGTGTTGGTGGAGCTCCTGTTGCAAGTAGGGGATGTGGTTGATCTGTGCCAGCTACACGCACAAGTGAAACACCTTCCTCAGGTGCTAGTATTATTTAATAATACATTAAAATGAAAGAAGGTGGAAAACCACCAGCAATAGAATACACCAAAATGGGGAGACAAATATGTCAGGGTGTCCACCTCTGTCCACTTTCAGAGCATATCCTTGAGAGACAAACATATTTTCCGTCTTCTCTGCAGTCCCGTTTAACTCCGCCTACCTCCGCCCACTTTCAATAACATCTTGTTGACAGACGGACACACCTCCCGTCTTTACCAATCCGTGGTTTGTTTCTGCCCACTCACTTCTGATTGGCTGTTTAGACCCAAACTAAACACAGGGCGCCCTATTTAAACACTTTACAAGATCGTTCTTGTTTATGCCCCTGACGAAGCCGCCACGGCGAAACGCGAGTCGGGCTTTTTTTTTGTTTATTTTTTCTTATCACTTATATATTTTGCCCTTACTAATCTCTGCATTTTTTTCTCCTGTCGCTGTGTGGCTTGTTTAACCATCTATGCTTTTCCCGTCTCTCTTCATCTCCGTGATTTACCATTAGAATAGGAATTATCTGACATTGAGACTAGGGATACCCTGTATTCTCCACTATTGCTAATAAAATCCCCCCTTTTTCAGTATATTCCATATGTTGGAGTTATATAGGGGATACTAGTAGTGTCTCCACAAGCTGCACATCACCTATAGACAGGTGTCAGAAATTGGGCACTATTTTTTTGCTTTATTTTCTGGTTTATTTCTTTTCCAAGTGTTTTTCTTTATATATTCACGTTTGTTTATACATTTATAATTATTTTTTATTATTATATTTATATAATTTTCTCTGAGAGTGGTATGATATATGACTCTAACATATCTCATCTGTCTCCTTGAGTTTTGCTCACTTGATTTTAAGTATTGCACGTGTGTGTATGTGAATTATCTACCTATCTGTGCCTGTTTGACATTTATTCATCTTCTATTTTGAGGTACACCCTGACATATTTGTCTCCCCATTTTGGGGTATTCTATTGCTGGTGGCTTTCCACCTTCTTTCATTTTAATGTATTATTAAATAAAATTGTTGTTTTAAGTGTCCTTTCTCCCTCATTGCTTTACATTTACCTCTCGGGTTATCCCCGGTTATGTTTTGTGTAGCTTCACTTTGTTTAAAGATTTATTTAGAAAGTGTTTTACCAGGAAGAATACATTGATATTTCTCTCGTTTTCAAGTATGTCCTGGGGACCCAGTCCAGAATGGAGTTACAGAGTTACACATTTAACAGTAGATTAAAATAAATACATAAATACATATATATAAACAAGTTGGAAGGTGAACATACAGGGTAAACAATTATTGATACAAAGAAGGAACAACATGTACAGTATATGAAGGAGTTTGTAAACTAATAACAGGTACAATCTGTTTTGAGGATTTTGGAGACAATTTACTTTCAGTGATTTTAGACTAGCTGCTGATTTGGCAGAAGCAGGAAAGATATTCCACATATGAGGAGCTCTGAAAGAGAACGCACCTCGACCCACTTCCTTTTTGAAGCGAGGGATCGCTAGCGAAAGGTTGGTGCAAGATCTGAGATTGTAGGATGTGCAGGGAGTAAGGGCGAGCATGCTGTTCAGGTAGGGGGGAAGCGTTCCAGAGAAGTGGTTATGCACTAAGCACGCTAGGTGGAGAGCGTGCCTGGAGGCAAGCGTCAGCCAATTTAACTCTTTTAACATTTTACAGTGATGAGTGTTATAAACGCACTGTAGTGCAAAATAACACAATGTATTGTATAGAGTGCCGAGTTTACCGAGATGTGTCTGGGGGGCAGAATCATACACAACATCTCCATAGTCCAAGATCGGCATAAACATTTGCTGCACAATACGTTTCCTTACCGAGGAATCTAGGTTTGATTTGTTTCTATATAGAAAGCCAATCCTAGGATATAGCTTTGACACTAGCTTATCAATGTGGAGAACAAAAGATAAGTTTGGGTCTAGCCACATGCCAAGATACTTGTATGAATTTACTTGGGTCATGTTATAACTAGATTTGGTCTTGATGTTTATTTGAGGATTGTTTAATTTAAGTAGCTTAGCATTTTTCCCAAACAACATGGACACAGATTTTTCAGCGTTAAGGAATAATTTGTTTCTAGCTATCCAACTTTCAACTTTAGAAAACTGCCCCTGTAGCACGGATTCCACTTGCGATAGTTTAGTACCGTACGTATAAATGACCGTTTCATCAGCATACATATACACATGAGCCAGGTCACACACCAAAGGTAGATCATTAATAAATAGTGAGAAAAGCAGAGGCCAAGAACAGATCCTTGAGGAACTCCACACTTGATTGGCAAAGGGAGGGAGGCAGTATCAGCAATAGACACATATTGAGTTCTATCAGACAAGTACGAACGAAACCAGCAGAGCGACTTCTCTTTTATACCAAAACAATTTAGCTTGTGTAGCAGCAGATCATGATCAACTGTATCAAAGGCTTTTGCAAAGTCAAGGAAAACTGCACCTGTGATTTCACCACTCTCCATACCACTCTGAATGTCATTGGTCACCTTTAAGAGGGCAGTTACCGTGGAGTGATTTGACCGAAACCCAGATTGAAGCAAGGTTAGATAGTTGGACCATTGATAATACTTGCACAGTTGATCATGGGCACATTTTTCCAGCATTTTAGAAAGGACGGGTAGTAGTGAGATAGGCCTGTAATTTGCCACTATGTTTACATCACTATTTTTTTGGATGGGGATAACTGTCTTTTTTCCAGGCTTTGGGGATATTACCGGAGGACAGGGACTCGTTGATTAGGCGGGCAATGGGTTGCGCAGTAACTGGCTCACTCAGCCTCAGCAGCATTGACGGAAGTAGGTCCGGCCCACATTGTAGTTTCATTTTTTGATTGAGGAGATGCGATGCTATTTCACTATCTGATATAGGAGCAAATTCAAATTCAGCAAAGTGTTTGGCCAGGGTTGATATCAGTGGTGACTTGTCTTCATAATGTTCATTGTGATGTTTTGCTATAAGAGCTGTGGCGCATCCTACAAAATAGTTATTGAATTTGTTTGCTATTGCCACTTCCTTCCTTCACATTGTCTCCCACCCGGTCCCCTGCTGAAAGCTCAGAGTTGACACCTGCAGCCCATGGCCATCTGTCTTTCACCTCACCCCCTTGCAAATCAGCCAAGCAGTCTGAGCCACAAGTCATGCAGCAGTCTCTTCTGCATTTGATGACTCTGCTGGCGGGGTCATCAAACCTAGCCTTGCCCCAGAAGTGGAAGAGATTGAGTGCACTGATGCACAACCACTTATGTGTCAGGATGTGGACATGCGAGGACTACCACAGCACGTCTCTGATGATGACGAAACACAGGTGCCAACTGCTGTGGCTTTCAGCAGTGTGCAGACCAGCAAGGGGGGCAGGGTTGAGGAGTGGGTAGAAATTGATGTGGAGGATGATGAGGTCCTAGACCCCACATGGATTCAAGGTCATGTGAGTGACGTGTCCAGTTTGGAGGAAGAGGCAGTGGTCGCAAAGAGGCACCAGTGCAGCATAAGAGGGAGCAGGGTGCAAAACAGAAGCGGCCGTCCCCTAGACAGTACGCCTGCTACTGCCCACCGCACCCAGGGGCCGATCACACCAAAGCCAGCTCCAAGGAGTTCCCTGGCGTGGCAGTTCTTAAGACAATGTGCTGAGGACAAGACACAAGTGGTTTGCAAGCTGTGCAATCAGAACCTGAAGAGAGGCATAAACGTGCTAAACCTGAGCACAACCTGCATGACCAGGCATCTACATGCAAAGCACAAGCTGCAGTGGAGTAAGCATCTCAAAACCCAATAAAGGTCTCAGGCTCCTCCTGCTTCCTCTTCTGCTGCTGTCTTGGCCTCTTCCTTCAGCTCTGGATTCACTGTGGCACCTGCCACCGAGAAAATAGAGGAAGTGGCAGCAACGCCACCACGTCCGCCACCGTCCCCAAGCATCAAAACACTGTCATATGGAAGTGTTCAGCTGTCCATCTCCCAAACACTGGAGAGAAAGAGGAAGTATGGCCCTACCCACCCGCGAATACTGGCCCTGAATGCCAGCATTTCCAAATTCCTGGCGTTTGAAATGCTGTCATTCCATCTGTTGGAGATGGACAGTTTTAAAAACATGATGGCGGTGGGTGTCCCACAGTACGTTGTTCCCAGCCGCCACTACTTTTCCAGGCGAGCCATCCCTTCCCTGAACAAGCAATTGGCGTACAAAATCAGGTGTGCACTTCGCAACGCCATCTGTGGCAAGGTCCACATAACCACAGATATGTGGACCAGTAAGCACGGGCAGGGACGCTATCCCTTGCCTGGTGCATGTGCTGAATTTGGTGGTGCAGAAATTCCTGAAAAACTACCCAGATATATCAGAGCTGCTGCAGAAAGTGCATGCCGTCTGTGCGCACTTTAGGCGATCTCACCTTCTGCTGCTCGCCTGTCTGCGCTGCAACGTAACTTAGGCCTTCCCGCTCACCACCTCATATGCGACATGCCCACAAGGTGGAACTCCACCTAGCACCTGCTGGAGAGACTGTGCGAGCAGCAGCAGGCTATAGTGGAGTATCAGCTGCAGCACGCACGGGTAAGTCGCTCTGCGGAACAGCACCACTTCACCACCATTGAGTGAGCCTCAATGCGAGACCTGTGTGCCATTTTGCACTGTTTCAAGTACTCCACCAACATGGCCAGTGCCAATGACGCCGTTTTCAGCCTTGCTATCCCGCTTGTATGTCTCCTTGAAAAAAACACTTAGGGCGATGATGGAAGAGGACGTGGCACAGGAGGAAGAGGAGGAGGAAGAAGAGGGGTCATTTCCACGGTTATCAGGCCAGTCATTCACAAGTGGCTTGGAGGGTGGGTTCCTGCACCAGCATAGGTGAGGTACTCAACTGTTAAGCCAGGGCACAGTTTTTGAGGAAGATGAGGATGATGATGAGGATGAGGAGGAGGAAGAAGAGGGGTAATTTCCACGGTTATCAGGCCAGTCATTCACAAGTTGCTTGGAGGGTGGGTTCCTGCACCAGCATAGGCCAGGTACACAACTGTCAAGCCAGGGCACAGTTTTTGAGGAGGATGAGGATGATGATGAGGAGGAAGAAGAGGTCACCAACTGGGGCACCGCCAGCACCTCAGAAAGGCAGGGTTAGCATGGCCGAAATGTGGAAAAACTTTGTCAGCACACCACAAGAAGCAGCACCACCATCTGATATGCAATGTCTTAGCAGGAGGCAGCATTTCAGCAACATGGTGGAACAGTACGTGTGCACAGGCCTACACGTACTGACTGATGGGTCTGCCCCATTCAACTTCTGGGTCTCCAAATTGGGCACATGGCCTGAGCTTGCCCTTTATGCCTTGGAGGTGCTGGCCTGCCCCGCAGCCAGTGTATTGTCTGAACGTGTGTTTAGCACGGCAGGGGGCGTTATCACAGACAAGCGCAGCCGCCTGTCTACAGCCAACGTGGACAAGCACACGTTTATTAAGATGAACCAGGCATTCCACCAGACTTTTCTGTACCTTGTGCAGAATAGACATTTATACCGGCCTCACCCAGTCATTGTTATACCCAAGTGCACTTATTCTTTGTTTTCTGTTGTCCCAATATTTTGGTGGCTACCCCAATTTAAAAAATAAAAAAACAAATAAAAAACAGTGTTGGCTACCTCTTCCTCCTCCTCCTCCTCCAGCGCCGCTTCCACTTACACCACCACGGTCACCGCCTCCTCAACCTATGGGTCACTTAGTATAAACTGAATGAGAATACCCTGCACTCCAATCCTCTCTCAAATGGATAAGTCTGTTGATCCTCCTGGTAGCCATGCTTTAGATTTAGATTTATGTTCTTCCAAAGCTAAAATCAAAGATTCCATCTAGTGCTATTTTATGGCTCATCTTTATTTGTAATTTGTATGTATTTTATGTTATTTTAAGTTATTTCCCTATCCACATTTTCTTGCAGGGCACTTGTCCTACTCTTACCCACATTTTACTTCCTTTTGCAGCCCTCTAGCCCTTTCCATGATTTTTTTAGAGGCATTTTAGTGGCCAAAAGTTAGTTTCCCCATTGATTCCAATAGGGTTCGGGGTCAAGTTCGTGGTCAAGTTCGAGCATGGACACGGACATTTTTTCGAAGTTCGGTCAAACTTGCCGAACATCCAGGTGTCCGCTCAACTCTATTAGTATGTCCATTAATATGCCACTTCCGATCTCCCCTGTCAGTGCCTCTGCAGCAAGCTATTTTCTTTTCATCAGTGGATTAAGGCATGGGCCTTTAGCTGCAGTCCTTGAGACCCCTATTTTGCTGAGGCCCCTGGGCTGTATCCCCTAAAGCCCATGCCTTTATCTGGCCCTGGCTGTGCCCAGGTTCATGACTAATGTATTTCTAACAGTATCACACTTATTGATAAGCTTGTTAAGAATTCAGTCCATTTTTAGGAAGTTGTGGTTTTATCTGAGGACTGCAGCAGTGCTAACAGATATGATATGAAATGCCATGCAGGATTTGAAATAACATTTTAATACCAGAGTGATTTGCAGTAAATAAATAACTAATAAATAATCAGGCATTTAAAAAAAAAAATTTAAAAAGTTAATGGCTTGTGCCAGATTAATTCCACACACTGCAGAGTGAGATAATACAAGCACTATACAAGCACTATACACTGATCAGCCATAACATTATGACCACTGACAGCTGGCAAGCCAACGGAGGCCGTGTGATACTTTGAGCAAGGTTCTGCTGGGAAGCCTTGGATCCTGTCATTAATGTGGCTGTTACTTTCACACGTATCCCCTACATAAGCTTGTTGAAGACCATGTACACCCTTTTACAGAAACGATATTCCCAGATGGCATTGGCCTCTTTAAGTGGGATAATGTGCCCTACCACAAAGCAAAAATTGTTCAGGAATGGTTTGAGGAATACAGCAATGAGTTCAGGGTGTTTACTTGACCTCCAAATTCCCCAGATCCAAATCCAATCGAGCATCTGGGGTATATGCTAAGTGTCGGGCCTACGGGACTGGGGAGCGTAGAGCAGGGTGAGTGCCAGGGCCCCGCCCCTGAGGACTGGATAAGTAAGGAAAGTCCAATAGACAGACAAAGTGTCCAGGTAGATAAATCAGAGTAAGAATGGTCATGCAAGCTGGGTCAGGGTTGGAGAGATAAGGAAAGTCCAAAAACAAGCTGGGGGTCAATATCAGGATACACAGCAACACAGGAACTAGGGAACTAACCAGGGAACACCAAGCTTAGCAGCTCAATAATCAAGCAAGGATTGAACAGTGTGAGTGTTTTTTATATGGTTTGCCATTATCAGCTCCTCCCTTCAGCTCCAGAGGTTTACTCCCACCTTCACAGGATTCTATGGAACCTTGCAGAGACGTTTCCACCTCTTTCCCCACCTCCCCCACATCCTCCAATATGGGAACAGCCTCAGATGTCAGGAGACTCCCTCCCCCACCATGTGCAACATGTAAGTGCGCGATATCCCCGGCACCCGCGTTACTCAAGGCCGAGGATGTGGCCTACTATGCGATGGAGCTCTAGCGCAGTGGGATGTAGGGGTAACAAAGGCCCCTGTGGAAGGTGAGTGTGCCCTGGAGGAAGGGTGAGGGCGGCTGGTTTCCTGACAGACACCCCCCCCCCCCCCCCCACCTTACATGCGACCTTTGGGCGCATTCAGATCTGGGTTTGGCTGGATAAGTTTTAAGAAAAGCCTGGAATCTGGCAGGAACATGAATATTTGTTAAAGGTTCCCTTCCAGTGGATGAGGTATTCCAATATTCCCCTGTGGATATGGGAGTCAAGGATCTCCTCTACCTCGTATTCTTCCGTATCATTCACCAGAATGGGAGGAGGACTCGGTTGGTCTCGAGGATTAGATGCTGGGTACCATCTCTTCAGGAGGGAGATGTGGAAGGTTGGATGGATGCGCCATGAAGATGGGAGATCTACTCGAACCGCAGCAGGACCTACTAGATCTGTTATCGGGAAAGGACCAACACATTTGGGATCCAGTTTCTTGGTGGGGCCCGGTAACTTGAGGTGCAAGGAGGAGGGCCAGACCTTATCCCTCACTTGGTATGAAGGAGCTGGTCTACGACATCTGTCGGCTAGGCGTTTGTATTCCAACTGGGCTTGGTTAAGGTTCTTTTTCAGGAGGGTGAGGTTCTGTATCAATGAGACGAAGACGATCCACTGCAGGTGGTACAGTTTGGGTATCTGGAAGATTCATGAGGCATGGATGATTATACCCATAATTCGCTTTAAAAGGAGCCATCCCAATGGAGCATTGGACTTGATTGTTGTTGCAGAATTCGGCCAATGCTAAGATGGGTAACCAGTCATCTTGATTGTGGTTGATGTAGCATTGTAGATAATACTCCAGGATTTGGTTAATCCTTTTGGTGTGCCTGTTCATTTGTGGATGGTATGCCGTAGATAGCCCTCTTTCTATTTTAAGTCCTTTACCAAACTAAGCCCAGAACCGAGATGTAAACTGTACTCCCTGGTCCGAGCGGATGGAGCTAGGCAGTCCATGAAGACGGAAGATGTAGTTGGTACATAACTGTTTTGGCTGCTGTTGGTACACCTGCCACTGGAAGGAAGTGAGCCATCTTTGTTAGCCTGTCGACTACTACCATGATGGTATTGCAATGATGTGATATAGGTAGGTCAACGATGAAGTCGACAGTGAGTTCTCTCCAGGGCTATTCGGGTATCGGTAAGGGTTGAAGTAGATAAGCGGGTCTGGCATGAAGGACCTTGGCACGAGCACAGGTAGGGCAGGATTGAACATAAGTATTAATGTCTTTTTTTAATGTTTGGCCCCCAGAAGAACCATTGAGCAAGTTTAGAAGTCTTTCTTACTCCACCATGACTGGCCAGTTGATGGGTATGTACAGATGTGAGTACTTGGTTTCGTGCTTGAGAGGCTACGAAGATACTATTCTTTCTGTACCATATACCTTGTTCCAAACGGAGATGGGGGTCTTCTGGAGAGCCTGGAGCTTTGTGGCTGTGTTTTCGAATGTGGGACAAGAGGGTGGTTCGGAGGGCGAGAAAATGGCAAGGTTGAAGGACAGTAGACATTGTAGAGTCTTCTTCCTTGGGGTCTTCGTGCGTTCAAGACAGTGAGTCTGCATTACCGTTTTGGGCACCGGGTCAGTAGGTAGTGTGGAGTTGAAACCAGGTTAAATACAAGGCCCATCTTGCTTGTCGGGGACATATCCTACTTGCGGTGCGGAGGTACTCCAGTTTCCGATGGTCGGTATAAAACGTAACAGGATGGAGTACTCCCTCGAGCAAATGTTGCCATTCTTGGAGTGCCATGAGAATGACTTGTCATTCAAGCCATAAGGAGAGATAAATTAGATGCAGTACCGCCCAGGAGTAATCGAGAAGTAGATAGAGGCTTACCTCTGGAGGGTCGTTCTGTGCAGTCGTGCACCACATGTCCTGGTCCACCGCAGTAAAGGCACAGATTGGATCATCGCATTCTGTTCTTTTCTGCTTGGGACAGGGGTCCTCGTGTCATCCCGATCTGTATTGGTTCCTCGGTCGAGGTGCGTTCTGGTGTGTTGAGAAGTGGATGAGAGTGTGGGAGAGTGGCCCATTAAATTCTGCGATGGTTGGCATCTTCTAAGGTTCCGTGGAGTCCTATGCGGGCTAAGTCATCTTTGAGTGATGGAAAGAGGAAAAAACTGTATTCACAGGAGAATCCACCGGGCTTCAACTGAGACCAGAGCAAAATAATCCAGCTCTGAAGGGGTGTTGTCCAGGTAGTGCTTCCAAACAGGTGCCTCCCAAATATAACGACCCAGCACAGCACAAATAGGAAGATGAATGAAAAGGAAATGGGAATGGCACTCTGAATGAATGTGAAAAACTAATTTAATGGCAGAAAAAAATAATATAAAGTAAATACAGCAAGGTAGTGGGAAAAAGACTTGACGAGTTTCGCGTGACTAGCACGCTTAATCATAAGTGACAAACCAGTAAAATTACAAACTATTTAAATATGTGACAACCAATCCATGAAAAGGTCAGACTTAATTAGAAAAGGTGGATACAGAAAACAGCTGTGATAATGTGCTTGGTATAGGGAGACTTAAAAATCTCAAAAGTAAATAAATAAATATATTGTGCACACCAAAAAATAAGAATATACATTTTGAATGAGATACAAATGTTAAATGAATACATAATTAACCATCAATATAGCGTCAATGAAAGAAAGAAAAACATAAAATACATAAGTGACAAGTATGGTAATATTCAGAAAATTTCATTGAATTAAAAATCAATCAAGTAACAAATGCATAACAATTAATGTACCATTATAAATATAGAAAAACTCTTCTATGCATAAAAAACATGATATAAAATAAAGTGCTTCTGTATCATATGTGTCCCAGAAATAGGTGCGCACCCATCAAGGTAAGAGATAATAATCTTTGAGTGACTCTGACAGCCCTAGGCAGAACTGATGGAGAAGAGCTGATTCATTCTATTCTGTGATCACCGCCACTCTCCTGAACTCAGAAATGTAGTCTTCCACTGGGCGACACCCTGTCGAAGTGAAAGGGTGGATTCTGCTGTGGCTACCATATGGGTATCTTGGTATAGGGCATCCATTTCCTGGCGGAAGGTCTTAGCCAAGGCAGGCTGGTTAGTTTGGAGGAGATGTTGAGCCGATGTCATGGGACTTCCTATCAACAGAGATATGGTGGTACATATGCAAAGAAAATCTGTAGCAAAAGTTCTGGGTTTGAGAACATAAGATCACAGGAGGTGATGAAGTTTTGATACAGAGTACGGTCACAGGCAAATCATTCAGGCATTTTAATATAAGGTTTGGGGGCCACTGCAGTGCCCACTGGGGGTACAAACACTGGAGCAGGAGGCAGCAGTGGAAATCAAGCTGGAGCTTGCAGGCACTTGGACTTGCAGGCTTTTCTGTTGATATTTTACTCCTTGAACTGTGTGAGCTAGGGCAGCGATTTGCTGGGTTAATGTGAGGATGGCCTCGGTCACCCCTGCAGGCTCCATTGGCTTGATTCTTCTGTCGGGCCTGCGGGACTGGGGAGCATAGAGCAGTGTCAGTGCCAGAGCCCCTGAGGATCGGGTAAGTAAGGAAAGTACAATAGACAGACAAAGTGTCCAGGTAGATAACGCAGAGTAAGAATGGTCAGGCAAGCTGGGTCAGGGTTGGAGAGATCAGGAAAGTCCAAAAACAAGCTGGGCGGCAATATTAGGAGATCAATCACAGGATACACAGCAACACAGGAACTAGGGAACTAAGCAGGGAACACCAAGCTTAGCAGCTCAATAATCAAGCAGGGATTAAACGGTGTGAGGGGTTTTTATGTGGTTTGCCATTACCAGCTCCCCCCTTCAGCTCCAGAGGTTTACTCCCACCTTCACAGGATTCTATGGGTCCTTGCAGAGAGGTTTCCACCTCTGTCCCCGCCTCCCCCGCATCCTCCAATATGGGAACAGCATCAGATGTCAGGACATGCCCCCCGCCATGTGCAACGTGGAAGTGAGCGCTTAACGTGGCACCAGCGTTACTCGAGGGAAGGGGATGCGGCCTACTAAGCGATGGAGTGTCCCCTGGAGGAAGGGTGAGGGAGGCTGGTATACTGACAGCAAGTGTGTAGGGTGGCACTTGACCTGTATGCCTTTAAGGGGCGGCACAAAACACACAGAAAATAAAAACCACCCCTTTAAGAAAAAAAACAAACCTTGCTTGCCGGCAGAGACGGTGGCTCACCCTTCAAGCAGGCTGCCTGTTCAGCTCCCCATGACGGGGAAGTGCTTGACAGGTCACGTGACAGGAACTCTGAAGTCAGACACTTGTCATGTCACTTGACCTCTCTGCACACACCGCAGAGGAGCCAGATAAGCATCATGGAGGACATCATGCTGTCTGCCACTAGCCACCAGGGGCAAGGGTAAGTCCTGGGGGATGGGGGCATGTAATGGGTGTGATGGTGGCATGTAATGGGGGAATGTAATGGGGGGATGAGGCCATGTATAGGGGAGATGGGGAGATGTATTGGGGTTATGGGGGCATGCAATGGGGGTAATGGGGGCATGTATTGGAGGTGATGGGGACATGTTTTGGGGGTTTGTGGGGGCATGTAATAGGGTGATGGTGGCATTCATGTAATGGGGGTGATGAAGGCATGTAACCAGGGAGACATGTAATGGGGTGATGGGGTAATGGAGCATGTGATGGGGACATGTTATGGGGGCATGTAATGTGTATGTAATGGGGTAATGGGGTATGTAATGGGGGTGATGGGGAATCTAATTTGTGCATATGTGGGTGATGGATCATATAATGGAGTGATGGGCCATGTCCTTGGTGTGCAATGTGGGTTATGTGTCATGTCGTGGGTTTGCAACATGGGTAGGGAGTAGAGTTGAGCGGACCCCTGGATGTTCGGGTTCGGCGGGTTCGGCCAAACTTCGAAAAAAAAGACCGGGTTCGGGCTCGAACTTGACCCCGAATTTGATCCTGAACCCCATTGAAGTCAATGGGGACCCGAACTTTTGGGCACTAAAATGCCTCTAAAAAAGTCCTGGAAAGGGCTAGAGGGCTGCAAAAGGAAGTAAAATGGGGATAAGAGTAGGACAAGTGCCCTGCAAACAAATGTGGATAGGGAAATAACTTAAAATAACATAAAATACATACAAATTAAAAATACAGATGAGCCATAAAATAGCACTAGATGGAATCTTTAACTTTAGCTTTGGAAGAACATAAATCAAAATATTAAGCATGGCTGCCAGGAGGATCAACAGAATTATCCATTTGAGAGAGGGTTGGAGTGCAGGGTATTGTTCAAACTGAGCTCAACTCCTGATGCATGGAGAAAAGTCCTTCACAAGCCTCTGCTATTGTGTACATAGTTTATACTAAGTGACCCATAGGTTGAGGAGGCGGTGACCATGGAGGTGTAGGTGGAAGTGGCGGTGGAGGAGAAGGAGGTAGCCAATACTGTTTTTTATTTGTTTGTTTTTTATTTGTTTTTTGGGTAGCCCCCTAAATATTGGGACATATAACAACAGAAAACAGAGAATAAGTGCACTTGAGTATAACAATGGCTGGGTGAGGCCGGTATAAATGTCTATTCTGCACAAGGTACAGACAAGTCTGGTGGGATCCTTGCCTGGTTCATTTTAATAAATGTGAGCTTCTCCACATTGGCTGTGGACAGGCGGCTGCGCTTGTTTGTAATAACGCCCCCTGCCGTGCTAAACACACGTTCAGACAATACACTGGCTGCAGGGCAGGCCAGCACCTCCAAGGCATAAAGGGCAAGCTCAGGCCATGTGCCCAATTTGGAGACCCAGAAGTTGAATGGGGCATACACATCAGTCAATACCTGTAGGTGTGTGCACACGTACTGTTCCACCATGTTGCTGAAATGCTGCTTCCTGCTAATACGTTCCATATCAGATGGTGGTGCTGGTTGTTGTGGCGTGCTGACAAAGCTTTTCCAAATTTCGGCTATGCTAACCCTGCCTTCTGAGGTGCTGGCGGTGCCCCATCTGCGTTGGCGACCTCTTTCTCCTCCTCTGCCTTCGCCTTGTGCTTCCATTGAGCCCCCGGTGTCAGTTGGGAATGCCCTCAGCAGCGCGTTTACCAGCGTGCGCTTGTAGTCGCGCATCTTCCGATTACGCTCCAGTGAGGGAATTAAGGATGGCACGTTGTCCTTGTAACGGGGATCCAGCAGGGTGGCCACCCAGTAATCAGCACAAGTTAGAATGTGGGAAACTCGGCAGTCGGTGCGCAGGCACTGCAGCATGTAGTCGCTCATGTGTGCCAAGCTGCCCAGAGGCAATGACAAGCTGTCCTCTGTGGGAGGTGTATCGTCTGTGTCCTCCGTATCCCCCCAGCCAAACTCCAGTGATGCCCACAAGCTGTGTTGGGTGCCACCCTGCTGCGAACATGGTTCCTCCTCCTCCTCCTCATCCTCATCCTCCTCCAGAACTGTTCCAGTGGCTGGACAATTGTGTACCTGGCCTATGCTGGTGCAGGAACTGACCCTCCAAGCCACTTGTGAATGACTGGCCTGATAACTGTGGAAATGACCCATCTTCCTCCTCCTCTTCCTCCTGTGCCACATCCTCTTCCACCATTCCCCGAAGCGTTTTTTCAAGGAAACATAGAAGTGGGATAGTAAAGCTGAGAACGGCGTCATCGGCACTGGCCATGTAGGTGGAGTACTTGAAACAGTGCAAAATGGCACACAGGTCTCGCATGGAGGCCCACTCATTGGTGGTGAAGTGGTGCTGTTCCGCAGACCGACTGACCCGTGCGTGCTGCTGCTGAAACTCTACTTTCGCCTGCTGCTGCTCGCACAGTCTCTCCAGCATGTGCAAGGTGGAGTTCCACCTTGTGGGCACGTCGCATATGAGGCGGTGAGCGGGAAGGCCTAAGTTACACTGCAGTGCAGACAGGCGAGCAGCAGCAGGGTGAGAACTCCGAAAGCATGCACAGGCATCCTGCACTTTCTGCAGAAGCTCTGATATATCTGAGTAGTTTTTCAGGAATTTCTGAACCACCTAATTAAGCACATGTGCCAGGCAAGGGATGTGCGTCAAACCGGCTAGGCCCCGAGCTGCTACGAGATTTCGCCCATTATTGCACACCACTAGGCCGGGCTTGAGGCTCAGTGGCAACAACCACTCATCGGTCTGTTGTTCCATGCCCGTCCACAGCTCCTGCGTGCTGTGGGGTTTTTCCCTCAAACATATGAGTTTTAAAACAGCCTGCGGTCATTTCCCCCTGGCTGTGCTGAAGTTGGTGGTGAAGGTGTTACGCTGACCGGATGAGGAGGTGGTAGAAGAGGAGGAAGTGGAGGAGGAAGCAGAGTAGGAGAAAAAAAGAAATGCCCTGCAATCCTCGGTGATGGAAGGACATGCACCAAACTGCTATCCGCCTCAGGCCCAGCCGCCTCTACATTTGCCCAGTGTGCAGTTAGGGAGATATAGCGTCTCTGCCCGTGCTTACTGGTCCACATATCTATGGTTATGTGGACCTTGCCACAGATGGCGTTGTGCAGTGCACACCTGATTTTGTCCGCCAATTGTTGTGCAGGGAAGGGATGGCTCATCTGGAAAAGTAGTGGCGGCTGGGAACCATGTACAGTGGGACAGCCACCACCATCAGGTTTTTAAAACTGTCTGTCTCCAACAGATGGAATGACAGCATTTCAAAGGCCAGGAATTTTGAAATGCTGGCATTCAGGGCCAGGGATTGCTGGTGGGTATCCTCTTTCTCTTCAGTGTTTGGGAGATGGACAGCTGAACGCTTCCATGGTACAGTGTTTTGATGCTTGGGGACAGTGGTGGACATGGTGGCGTTGCTGCCACATCCTCTGTTTGTGGGGTGGCAGGTGCCACCGTGACTCCAGAGGTGGAGGAAGAGGCCGAGACAGCAGCAGAAGAGGAAGCAGGAGGATCCTGAGACCTTTCTTGGTTTTTGAGGTGCTTACTCCACTGCAGCTCGTGCTTTGCATGTAGATGCCTGGTCATGCATGTTGTGCTCAGGTTTAGCAAGTTTATGCCTCTCTTCAGGCTCTGATTGCACAGCGTGAAAACCACTTATGTCTTGTCGTCAGCACATTGTCTGAAGAACTGCCACGCCAGGGAACTCCTTGGAGCTGGCTTTGGTGTGCTCGGTCCCTGGGTGCGGTGGGCAGAAGCAGACATACTGTTTAGGGGACGGCCACTCGCTCCACTTTTGCACCCTGCTCCCTCTTATGCTGTGCTGGTGCCTCTGTGCGACCACCGCCTCTTCCTCCAAACTGGACAATTCACTCGCATGACCTTGATTCCATGTGGGGTCTAGGACCTCATCATCCTCCACATCATCTTCCACCCACTCCTCAACCCTGCCCTCCTTGCCGGTCTGCACACTGCCGAAAGCCATACCAGTTGGCACCTGTGTTTCGTCATCATCAGAGACTTGCTGCGGTGGTCCTCGCATGTCCACACCCTGACACATTAGTGGTTGTGCATCAGTGCACTCAATCTCTTCCGCTTCTGGGGCAGGGCTAGGTGGATGGCCCACGGAAACCCCGCCAGCAGAGTCATCAAAAAGCATAAGAGACTGCTGCATGACTTGTGGCTCAGACTGCTTGGCTTATTTGCAAGGGGGTGAGGTGAAAGACAGATGGCCATTGGCTGCTGGTGCAAACTCAGAGCTTTCAGCAGTGGACCAGGTGGGAGACAATGTGAAGGAACTGGAGGCACTGTCAGCCACCCAGTCTACTATTGCCTGTACTTGTTCTGGCCTCACCATTCTAAGAGGGGCATTTGGGCCTACCAAATAACGCTGAAGGTTCTGTCATGTACTCGCACATGAGGAAGATGTTTCACTTGTGCGTGTAGCTGGCACAGATTGACTACATTCTCTCCTTGCAACAGGAGCTCCACTAACACCAGCAGCACCATGATCAGGGCCACGTCCCTTATTTGATGCTCTCCTCATTCTTTGCGTTCACCCACCAAAGTAACAGATGGTTTATGTCAGGCGACAATGTAACCGCCAATAGTCAACAATTTTTTTATTTTTTTTTATTGGACTGCAAGAAATGCACCGCAGGCCGCAAATTTACTATTTAGCACCCACAACAATTCAAATTTTTCAAAGTGCTCTGTAATCACAGTATTTAACGGTTCTATTCGACTCTCAGATATGAAGTGCAGGACGCAAATGTACGATTTAGCACCCAAAACTATTAGAATTTTTCGAAGTGCACACTAACCACAGTATTTGAAGGTTCTATTTGACTATCAGATATGAAGTGCACCGCAGGACACAAATGTACTATTTAGAACCCAAAACTATTAGAATTTTTCAAACTGCGCTGTAAGCACAGTATTGGACTGTTCTATTTGACTCTCAGATATGAAGTGCACCGCAAGACGCAAATGTACTATTTACCACCAAAAACTATTATAATTTTTCAGAGTGCTCTGTAAGCACAGTATTTGACGGTTCTATTTGACTCTCAGATATGAAGTGCACCGCAGGACGCAAATGTACTATTTAGCACCCAAAACTATTAGAATTTTTCAAAGTGCGCTGTAAGTACAGTTTTTGACGGTTCTATTTGACTGTCAGATATGAAGTGCACCGCTGGACGCAAATGTACTATTTAGCACAAAAAAGTGTGATTTTTTAAAACAACAATGTAACAGTAGTATTTAAGGGTTTTATTAGTCTGCAAGAAATGCAGTACGCAAATGTACTATTTAGCAAACAAATTGCAGTATTTAAAAATGCCTAGATGTTGCCCACTGAGCTACCAGAACAGGATTAAAGTCATCTGCCTGGCACACATGCAGTTGCAACTGCACTACACTCTGTGGCACTGGGCTCAGGGCAGATAAGAAATGTAGTAAAGCACCCACTAAAATAATCGCTGTTGTTTGAATAATCATTGTAGTTTGCAGATTCAACACCAGAATTCTTTCCTAATCTGTCCCTCACAGCTGCAGCATCCTCTTCCTACACTAATTAGAGCTCATGTGACGTGCGGCGCTACGTGACTCCAGCTTATATATAGAGACTGGGTCAGTGCTGTATTTACCGCGAGGCATCCTAGGCGGATGCCTATGGCGGCAAATTTTGGGGGGCGGCAGCGCCCCCCAGCACTGGAAACAAAAAACAAAAACAACCCGGCCCTTTAAAAAAAAAAAAAAACCCCACCGCGCTTGCAGGCAGAGACAGAGGTGAGAGGGGATCGAAAGATCCCCCCTCACCATCGCTCTGCCTGCCAGGCTGCACGGGGAGCCGAACAGGCAGCACAGAGAAACCTCCGTGCTGCCTGTTCAGCTCCCCGTGCAGTGTGCCGACACGGAAGTGCCGACAGTCACGTGACGGGCGCGCTGACGTCATACACGCGCCCGGTCACGTGACCTGTCGGCACAATCGCCGGGAAGCCGAACAGGCAGCATGGAGGGACCATGCTGCCTGCCTGCCAGGGAAAGGTAAGTGCTGATGGGAGACTGTGTGTGTGTGTGTGTGTGTGTGTGTGTGTGTGTGTGTGTGTGACTGAGTGTGATGGGAGTCAGAGTGTGTGTGATGGGAGACAGTGTGTGTGACTGAGTGTGATGGGAGTCAGAGTGTGTGTGATGGGAGACTGTGTGTGACTGAGTGTGATGGAAGTCAGAGTGTGTGGGATGGGAGACAGTGTGTGTGACTGAGTGTGATGGGAGTCAGAGTGTGTGGGATGGGAGACAGTGTGTGTGACTGAGTGTGATGGGAGTCAGAGTGTGTGTGATGGGAGACAGTGTGTGTGACTGAGTGTGATGGGAGTAGGAGTGTGTGACTGAGTGTGATGGGAGTGTGAGCTTGATGTGAGTCTGAATGATGGGGCATGTCTTAGGTGTGTAACGTGGGTGTGCAGCTTGGGTAGGGGGGTGCCCGGATTTTGTCTGCCTAGGGCAGCACAAAATCAAGATACACCACTGTACTGGGTCACATGCTGCACTGGCCAATCACAGCCATGCCATTAGTAGGCATGGCTGTGATGGCTTCTAAGGGCAAGCGAGTCAAACGTTTGTTGATTGGCTGACCTGCAGCCTTTCAAAATGCGCCATTAAATTGCTGAACACCGAACTCCAACCCGAACATACAGTGAAATATCCGGGGTCCGGGGTCCAAAAACCGTAATGTTCAGTACGAACCCGAACTTTGCGGTTCAGGTTCGCTCAACTCTAGTAGGGAGGTGCCCAGATTTCGTCTGCCTAGGGTAGCACAAAACCAAGATACACCACTGTGTGGGATATGGGGGAGTAACATTGCAACTAAGAGACATGGCCATTAAATTGAGAGGAATGGACATGGAAATGGACATGCGGCCACTCAAATGTGAGCATGCTAGTCCATCGCACATGTGTGTGTGTTCTGTTATGAAGTCACTCATACACTTTTACAACTTTCTATTTGCAACAGACAGAGGGACAAGGGTATCAATGAGAACCAGTGCTTCTGGGATGGTTGAGAGGCATGATGGGATTCACCCTAGAGTGAATTTTTTAAAATCTGGTCAGCTTTAGCATTCATGAAATGGGCAATGCCAGTTGAAATGTTCCAAGATCCTAAAAATTACTCAACAGGGACCCAATCCCTATTATTCTGACAGCACTGACTAGTGAGGTAGGGTTTGATATTAAATAGTTCAGTTTCAATAGTCTATATTTTTCATGTTAGACGAACACTTCTGTGGCCAGGCCCGTATCAATTTCCAATTCCTGTATGAGTTTTTCAGTTTAGGTATTTATATAATTGAACTTTTCTCAGCACTGCCCTGAGAGGACATTGCTTTCTTGCTGATTAGAGGTAGTGAGAAATAGTTTCCTGAATCATATTTTGAAAGTCATTAATCTTATGATAAACCACTGACCTAATGAAAATAGAATTTTGTATATCTACTGTCCATTTACATATTGAACAATTGTGAAAAAGAATAAAAACAAAACAACAAAATAGCTTGCATAGATTACTATCAAACCTGGCACTGATTAAAATGTTGCATTTTTTTATTAACCAAACTTTTTCATTTTTGACAACTGCCATTTATCACATAATGCATTCATAAAACTCTGTCTGTCACTACTATAATTTAGATGTAAGAATGATGATATGGATGTTTCTTTTTGGTTTTGAATAACATAATTGTTCATAAATTCTCTATGTGCAAATATTTTTAAAGCTTATGGGGGCTACTCTTAGCAGATGTGTGGGTGTTATTTCATTATATTTATTCATTTGGGCATACTATAATAGTCAGCTGATTTGACCACCATAAAAAGTGGGGAATTGACAAGGGAATTGTAAAAATAAGACATTAATAACTTCGTCTTTTTTTTTTTTTTAAAAATGTACTACTGTTAACTGATTAGAAGTTAGGTTGTGCTGAATCCACAAAAACAAGTGTGAAGTCTAAAATGTGCAAGCTCTATTCCAGTGCGGTTGTTGTGATGACTAAAATTTGGCACTAAGAACGAGGCAACATGTAACATTTCAGCTTCCTGGTGCCCATCATGCATCTTCCAAATGTTAATGCAGTTTGCAAGAAGCTCTTGGGAAGTCATCAGACAATGTTTTGCACTGTTAAAAGATCCTACTATGTACAAGAGCAAATTTATCACAGTCAACACAATGTATTCTAGTCTAGCAGTTGAGAAGTGACTAGATGTGTTATGGTATGAAGGACATAAAACATTAACTATCAGAGTAGGAACAATGTAATAAAATAATGTTCATGTTTTCTGGGGGTGAAATAGTAAATTGGGTGAGGGTGTTAAAAGACTGTCCCTTTAACACCCTCACCCAATTTACTATTTCACCCCCAGAAAACATGAACATTTTTTTAGTCCTCAAAGTTACCTTTGTGCATGTTGAAGACTACTGCTTGTATAGTACACAGGTTTTTTCCAGTGTGATTTGATGCAGGCATTCTGCATACATCACATTTCTAATATTTGACTCAGGCCCTCCCGCGGTGATTACTCTACATGTTTACTTCAGGTGCGGCAGCACTGATTGTGTAGACATGGAGGATATAATGCTTTGTTTTATTTAGTGACTTCCTGTGCTGCAAAAATAGTTTACAGATAACATATATTTACTTTTTTTAGAATGCAGAAAAGTCTGCATGTGCATATGTTCCCTGTGTTGAAAGCACTGACTAATTTACATTAGGGTGACCACATTGGTAGTTTATTCAAAGATGACTATGAAAAAATGCACAGGTCAATGCACATACAACAGGTCTAATGAATGCAGACCAGTCTACATGTTACTCATTACAGCCCTGAAGTAGGGTGACCACATCTCTGTTGTATTCATGGGACACTTATGAAAAATGTCCATGATTGTAATCAGTATAATAAAGACAAGTAAATAGTCTTTATGTTACCTATTTCAGTCTTGGAGTTTGCTTTTTTCTTGTGTCCATGAATAAAATGGCAGGGTGGTCAACCTATTCTACAGGGGTTCATTGAACCTGAGAATGTACAAGTAAAATGTTTTCTGCTGTGATACATCAAACTGTGTCTATTTCTAATGCAAGTGAAATGCTATGTATCACTTGATAAAAATGGTTTAAAAAATTCCTGGATAAACTGAGCTCTCAGCATTCAATTTAAATCCTGTCTAAAGGATCTATGATGCTTTAGCTGGGTGAGTAATGATTTTGACAGCCATAGTCTAGAATGGACCTTATTAGTAAAATATAAATTATAACTAGACATCTCACATCAGCAACTCTCTGTGAAGTTAATGATAAACATAGAGATTTGTGCACTTCTGACATCTTGTAATGAATTTGTTACTTTCAAGACAGTTTATTGTCAAGATACATATTGCTTTTGATAGGAAATTAATACACATAGAAGCTATATCATTCTACTGTAAGCGCTCATGACTCAAATCCTAATTAATGTTATTAACTCCACTGCTGAATCTTACTATCATTATGTGCATGTCATGAGGTATATTAAATCTTGTAGTCCCTAGTTAAGTATCCATGCACTTCTCATGATCGATAATATACAACAAGTGTTTTTCAATGTTCACAGGAAATAGAATAAAGCACACAGAGTAGTAGAGACAGATGAATGGAGGCAAATGTTAATTATTATTTTTTTGCCAGTGATAGGTGAATATACATCTAGCACAGTGGCATTTGTGAATATCTAATACAGCCATCCTGATAATTTGTAAAATATTTATAAAAGACTCTACAGTCTAAAACAAAAAAACACTGGACTTTCAGTGTGAGAGTTAGTCCATTGAAAATGGATAAAACAGTAAGTTTGTGACAAATGTTTTGAGCGAATGGGGAAGAAGTTACAATCAATCAATGGCTATGTTGAAGTCACGCCCATGCACACAGGGCCGGACTGGGAATGAAAAGCAGCCCTGGAAATAATTGCATACGGGCCCCATGACACTGGGTCATTATACCCGCCCCATAGCATTGCTTCATTATACCAGCCCAACAGCATAACGTCATTATTTTATTGTTCATAAAAAGGGAAAACCATGCATTTAAAGGCACATTTGAAGAATATATTATTTATAGATAAGACAAATGGATGTAGTCGGTTACACATACATACAAAGTCAGTCACACACACATGCAGTCAGTCACACACACATGCAGTCAGTCACACACACATGCAGTCAGTCACACACACATGCAGTCAGTCACACACACATGTAGTCAGTCACACACACATGCAGTCAGTCACACACACATGCACAGTCAGTCACCCACACATGCACAGTCAGTCACCCACACATGCACAGTCAGTCACCCACACATGCACAGTCAGTCACACACACACACATGCACAGTCAGTCACCCACACATGCACAGTCAGTCACACACACATGCAGTCAGTCACACACACATGTAGTCAGTCACACACACATGTAGTCAGTCACACACACATGCAGTCAGTCACACACACATGCAGTCAGTCACACACACATGCAGTCAGTCACACACACATATAGTCAGTCACACACACATGCAGTCAGTCACACACACATGCAGTCAGTCACACACACATGCAGTCAGTCACACACACACAGTCAGTCAGTCACACACACATGCACAGTCAGTCAGTCACACACACATGCACAGTCAGTCACACACACATGCACAGTCAGTCACACACATGCACAGTCAGTCACACACATGCACAGTCAGTCACACACACATGCACAGTCAGTCACACACACATGCACAGTCAGTCACACACACATGCACAGTCAGTCACACACACACACACAGTCAGTCACACACACATGCAGTCAGTCACACACAGACACACAGCCAGTCACACACACATGCACAGTCAGTTACACACATAGTCAATCAGTCACACACACATACAGTCAGTCATACACACATAGAGTTAGTATGTGACATCCCAGTGGTGAGGGAATCATGCTTGGCTAACAATACCCGGGCATCAGGTCTAATTTCATGGTCGCCATGGTAACTGGGATTTGTTAAGCCCTGCCCTAACCCCATAATTATAACATTGCAGTATATAATGCCCTCATCCCAATCCCCTTCCCTCCACCATTCCTAACAAATATATTACAATATACAATTCCCTCCCCACTGCAACCCCCTCTATTTACAATTCATTCAGCCCAAGCCCTCTCAGCTCCACTTTCAGCCCCTAACATAAGTATAATATTAAAATATATAATTTCCTCTGTCCCCCACATGAGGTTTAATGATATATTTTAATATGGGCCACATACACATAAATACCACATAAATATAAGCATTGCCTCATCCCAAGCCCTCATGACTGTCAGCCAGCTGTAGGATCAGCATCAGAGTTGAGTCACAGAATCAAAAACGTTCTGCATTGCTGTATTAAGGGATTTAAATTTGCTCATAAGGTTTCTGACCATATTTTTGTAACAGAAATCATATAACAACAACATATTTATTAATTGTATTTTTTAAATATTCTTTAATATAGTATGTCAGCAAATCAAATCCCATGATCATGTCTAAAATAATATAGTACTAATATTTCTTGCCCCACGTTTACTCCAATTTTGCATTACTACATGAATCAATCTTACCCAAATACCCTTTTACTCCCCCCACCCAAAGTTAATTAAAATAACATTCGTTTTTTAAACACATTTCTTGTCTATATTATTTTTAGTTAACACTAAACATTTTAAATGAAAACTTGTTATTGTTATAAAATGTAGATGAACTCTCTTGTCTAAGTTCAGCACTGCCCAGGCACTGTATTCAGAGGGAAGTGGCTGATCTGCACGCACTGTAGCAGAAGTAGCGCTGCTGGATATGACTTCATATGCTCAAATCCGGCATCAAGGCTCCAGGAGCATTAAGCTATCAGCTGACTGCAGGCTGCAGGACAGCGAGAGGAGTAAAAAAAAAATCTCTTTTGCGGCTGCCAGTGGGAGGCAGGAAATTTCCTGTTATCCCGGTAGGCCAGTCCGGCCCTGCACATACAGAATCGGTAAAATGTCACCCTAGGCACAGATGAAGCTTGTAACCAAACTTCCCAACACCCTCCAGAGCTAGCGCCTTTAGGTGTATGCATTATTAACCCAATGATAGCACTTGCTCTGGATTTCATTCAGTCACCATGAAAGGAACTGAACACAAAAAATATCTCGTGTGTTTTTAAATTTACTGAAATGTCAAGTCGTGTACATTTCTAGAAAATTTTTAAAAAATGGTATGTGTCCAGAGGATCTGCATGAAGGTGCTCTACACTAGTATAAACTCTGCAACTCCTTTCTATGAGGCTCATCCAGACAAATAACTTCTATTATGCTTGCTGAGCTCCATAGGAAATTTAATGAATTTGAAATTACCTGGTAATTTGAAGGGGAACAAAAACCATTAAGAGCTGACTCATTTCTCGCCTCTGTCATTCTGGCTGCATAGAGCAGCGCTGCATATCAGGAAATACGTGTCCTGCAGGGCATTTGCATGCTTACCCAGCCTGTCCATGCCATTATATGTCCTCTTAGGAGCTGTTGATCTATACTTTTACAGAACAGACCTTCTCCTGCCTCTCCTAGTACTCACATGGGGTGGGAGGCAGGTTTGTGCTGGAGAAGCTACAGACCTGTTCTTCTGACAAAATGGGGTGAAGTGGGTGTCCATAATAGTTTGTGTGCCCCCTGATGCATTGGAGGGAACACACTGTCATCACTGGTGCTGGACACATGGTCACCATCAGAGAACAATTTCAAAAAAAGGAGTCAGCTGCCCAGTGACCCCTCCCCCTCCCAGCTTCAGAACCTTAGCCCATTGTTTTATTTGCCTAATGCCCATGCAAAGACAAACTGTCAGAAGAAAGAAAGTAGTATTCTATTCAAAGGCACTTATGCATATGCTGGGAATCAGGATTGGGAAGATTTCAAAGCAGTCAAAACAAAAAGAAGCGACCATGACACTAATAGGTTTGCAATGATTGTAAGTGCAAGTGAACTGCTTTCAAAATAATCTTTCTTATTACAATGTCTTGTGCTATGGTGCTTGAAATGATCCTGATACTATCCAGTAGTTTGAGAAGCTAACTTTTCTTTTCATCATACTTCCTTGTTATTGTGGTTCCTATCAAGGGCCTTTAGGTTTTTTCTCTAATTCTACTATATAGTTATGGTATAATATGTTCAACAAGGGCTACATGTTGTTTAGAAAAGAGAGGTGGAGGGATCTGTTAAACCAGCATAATTGCTGGCAAATATTTATATGATCACAGTAGTGAACATATAGAATCCTTGTGGGTTGAAATAGCCAGTGGGGGTAGAACTTTCCAGAAAATATTAGTTGGTATTTGCTACAAACCACCAAACACTGGTGATCTTAAATAATCACAGTTATTAATGCAAATAGAAAAGGCTTCTCAACTAGAGAGAGTTATATTTATAGGGGATATTAATTATCCTGAAATAGATTGGAAAAATGAGGGATGAGATATTTGGGTATGAGGAAAGATAACTGGTTGACTTAGTTAGTGAAGAGCCCACCAGAAATGCATCATTGCTGGATTTTGTGATCACAAAAGAGGCTATTCACTCCAAGGTGAGTTGAGGTGAGATGACCCTTTAATCTCACCAAATAAACTATTCATTGTGCAGGGACAACACCATGAGTTTCCCCTGCTATGAAAACTCACCAGGTATGTCCCTGCACAATTTATATTGAAATTGGTGAGATGAATATTTCAATCCACCAATTTACCTATACATTGTGCAGGGACAACCCTGGTGAGTTTGAATAGCAGGGGAAACTCATAGTGTTGTTCCTGCACAATGTATAGTTAAATTAGTGAGATGAAATGTTCAACTCACCTCATTTCACCTGCAACTAGTGAATTGCCCCATATGTCTTTTTATATACTAATTTACTATGTTACAACATCCATGATCGTGATGATGCAATTTCTAACTTGCTACTTTTTGTGGATTGTATACTAGGCTTTGGTTAAAAAGTAACTATAATAAGCATATGTCTCTTATTAAAAACAAATTGATACTGGAGGTGAACATACTGGAGAATGCAAATTAATTTCTGCATCAACTGCATCGTTATTAAGTCCTGTGTATTGGAGGGTCAGAACTAAAACAGTTCAATTAAAATGATTAGTGTATATATTTCAGTCATAAAAAATACTCATAAACTGATGTTACCTGAAGAGGTGTTAATTAGTAAATGCTTGGCCATAACAAGGAGACATTTGTTTAACAGAACTTTCCCATCTTCTTCACCATTAACTTGTAGAGGGAGGCATTGCTCCAATTGGATGTTACAGTAAAAGAACTGTAAATGGTTAAAAGGGTAAATATATAAGTTTATCATATTTGGCAAACTTGAGTTTGCAATTGATTCTTTGTACATTGTCATATACCGTATTTGCTCGATTATAAGACGACCCTGATTATAAGACGACCCCCCAAACTTTGGATATTCCATTAGGAAAAAAACTAAAAGCCTGAATATAAGACTACCCTATAGGAAAAAAGTTCAACTTGTATATATTCATATGTAAATTGCTTTTTTAATAAAAAATTATGATATCAAAAAATGTATTTCTAGTTTTTATTTCTTTTTATGTGCCAATGCTGCCTTTCTCTTTCCCTTGCCCCCATTTTTCTCTCTCTCCCCCCTCCCCTTGTCTGTCTCTTAACCCCCTCACTCCCCTTGTCTGTCTCTTAACCCCTTCCCTCCCCTTGTCTGTCTCTTAACCCCCTCCCTCCCCTTGTCTCTGTCTCTTAACCCCCTCACTCCCCTTGTCTCTGTCTCTTAACCCCCTCACTCCCCTTGTCTCTGTCTCTTAACCCCCTCACTCCCCTTGTCTCTGTCTCTTAACCCCTTCCCTCCCCTTGTCTCTGTCTCTTAACCCCCTAACTCCCCTTGTCTCTGTCTCTTAACCCCTCCCCTCCCTTGTCTCTGTCTCTTAACCCCCTCACTCCCCTTGTCTCTGTCTCTTAACCCCTTCCCTCCCCTTGTCTCTGTCTCTTAACCCCCTCCCTCCCCTTGACTCTGTCTCTGCCCCCTCCCTCCCCCTGTCTCTCTGTCCCCCCTGTCTCTCTGTCCCCCTCCCTCCCTCCCTCCCCCTGTCTCTCTGCTCCCCTCCCTCCCTCCCCCTGTCTCTCTGCCCCTCCTCCCTCCCTTCCCCTTACCTTGATCCCTGGTGGCTAGTGGGGGCAGCCGGGGGATGTCTGCACGATACAGCTGTCCGTCATAATAGTCTGCCGTGTCGGGCAGCATGGAGGATATCTGCACGTATAGTGCAGACATCCCCCAGCTGCCCGATTGTCCCTGGTGCCTAGTGGGGCAGTAGAGGAAGTCTGCGCGATGAGCGCAGACCTCCCCTGCTGCAGCCCGGCACGCTCGCCGGGACTTCTGTGACGAAAGCGGAAGTACCCGGCTTCTTCACAGAAGCCCCGGCGGTCGTGCCGGGCGGAAGCAGGGGAGTCTGCGCTCGTTGCGCAGACATCCCCTGCTGCTAGAGAGGGGGATCCAGGTCCCCTGCAGCTCTGCTGGGGACCTGGATCCATGTCTTATAATCTGACCTCAATTTGAGGTCAGATTATAAGAAGACCTCGATTATAAGACGAGGGGTAGTTTTCAGATTTTTTTTTCTGAAAAAAACCTCGTCTTATAATCGAGCAAATACGGTACTTCTGTTTGTGTACATCCTTAAAACATTATACATACATGTACCTCATTTATCTTTGGTGATAGGATATTTACATAGAAACAGAGAATGTGTCTGAAAACATTCAGTCCATCTAGTCTGCCCAATTTTCTAAATTAAATTTTCCATGGTTCATTCTGTAAAACCACAATTCCTTAATCTTGAAAAATTAATGCAAATTAGGTTAGGGAGTGCAGCATAATAGGTTAATCACATGCTAGACAACACTAGTTCAACAGGACTATATATATATATATATATATATATATATATATATATAATGAGAGAGGTGACTATGACAAAATGCGTAGTGCGCATACACAGTGACCCATCATATTTTAAGCTATTAATTCCAGTGTTCACCTAACAATATTTTTATTGTCCGCTTATCTGCTGGGTCAGACAGTGAAGATAACCCATATCAATAGGCACGTTATCGTTTTTTTTCTCGCCAATCAAACTAAAATCATCCAGCATTGAGCCTAGTAATTGTACTTCAAGAGACACTCGCTAGGTTTGTTTTCAATCATCCAATCATTATTCCTCCACTACAGCACCTTTACAGCCACAAGGGTTGCACAAATAAAGATAAATACAAAAGGAGTACAGGGGCATCCATGTCCAAGCAAGAGTAAAAACTCACTTACTTGCCCAGATAAATTACAGCGCCTGCAGACTTCTCTTCAACGCTGAGCATTCAGCCCACAAAGAAAGCGGGTACACGCAGTGAACGAACAGTGATTTAATGCCTTACGTGTTCTGTGCCTGAATGGTACTTAATCATAGGCTACAAAGCGAAGTCACATGTACCACTAAAATACTAACAATAATTGGGCTTAATAGGATACATCTGCAAGTTGCAACCACAGCACAAAATCACTAACTTCAAAGATATCAGCAAAAGGCAGAAAAATCTTGTAAATTATTAAACAAAAAAAGTTACAATTTATACATAAATATAAAAATGTAATGAGCAAAAAACATAGGCTATAAATCCAATAGCATTAGTACAATAATACTATTTTTAAACTGAAATTTATCTTAGATTGAATTATAGTATTTAAGTGAAAATGAGGCTGACAGAATATAAATATACAAAGCATGATGTTTTGTTACCAAATATCACATTCTATTTGCGGAAAAGAACATTTACATCATGCTTAGAATGAATACCTTTTGGAAAATATGTTTATAACAATCTTATATCCAAAAACTTATTTATAAAGTCTCTGAAAGACATCCCCATCATGTGACAAAAATGAGACATCTGAATTGCAACAATCTACAAAATGCTCATGAATTGTAGTTTCAGATTTTTTATTTTGTCCATCAGACAAATGTTCACAAATTAATTCCTTCCCCAGACGTTTTGGACGCTTGACATTCTGTTTCTTACACTCACATGTATTACAGTAGATAGCATAATCAGTGTTGAAACTATAACAATTATGCATTATACAACTTTCATTCGTAGCTGTTGATGTAAATGTTTTTCCCAAAACTACATGATTGCAACATTTACATTGTCTTGCACTAATAACAAACAAAATGTTTTAGTTTTAATTTTGTCATCAGGAACAATTTCCTTAAAATTTAACTTTTAGGTAAAATGTGTGCATGAATTTGTGTCAGTTTTGTTTTTATCAAAAATTATAATTGTTATATTTTAAATATATTACCTAAAACTGTTTTTAAACCATTTGATCCACCATTTCCCATTTTGCATATAGACAATCTCTAGTGACCCTGACTTTAAAGTTCTAGCCAGAACTTTACAGAACAAAAAAAAAAAAACATTTTTGTACTCGCCCACACATAGACACAAGGACAGATAGCACATACATGTAAAATTTGTTGCAAATTGGAAAAGAACAAAGTTAACTCTGCTTTGAATCCTTTATACTAAGCCACTCTCCTAACTGCCTAAATTCTTCAACTTCTAACACAATAAAATAACTTCAGTTCCTATTCTTCACAAGGGCTTAACCTTATAATATGTCAAGACTGCCTACTTTGGAGCTAATCCACTTCATGAACCTATTGTTCTCATAATACCTAGAAATATGTGTGACATTTGTTATTCTCCTGCATGCTTATACAGCACAAAGGTTCATGACATAAATTAGGATAGCCATCCTTATCAAATATATGCTTGACAGCCACTGTTTATTTATTCCCTCCAGAGCACTGACATGGTTCACTATGCTCTACCAATTCAAATTGTTCCTATTCTGTGATAATTTTTTTTGCTGCTGTGACAAGTGTGTATTATTCTTGTTTTGTATCATCATTTTGTTCTTCTGATATGTGTAACTGATGTTCACCTTCCTGGATATGTCTTTGGTGTTATGCATCTCCATCCTCCCCATCACTTCGCTCTTAGAACAAGCATTTAATGTCTAGATGACTGTTGGCCACTGGTGACAGCTGCATTACTGAAGCTGCATCTAACTGCACTGAAGTAGGGGGTGCTGGTACCACAAATCTTCAGGGTGATCTGCTGGTGAGGAAGGCTGTTGTAACCCTGACCCTACATTGCTGCATACTAAAGAGAACATATAGTTATGATATTATAAGCTAGTTCTAGCTATATATACACACATGACCCCCACCCACCCAAAAAATAAAATAAAATATACACTATATATATATATATATATATATATATACACATGCCCTAAGGTTGAATGACATAGCTGTAAATCATCTTGAGGAGAGTAACAAATAGTAAGGTCATTAAACCCTTAATGTGGCATTTGTTTTTGTGTATTATTTGTTCTTTCTTTTTTAGACCTCTGCTCATAATGCATGATTAGAGAATATTATCCATGTGGCTAGATGTTGGCTTTGTATGGGTCTGTATATGTTAGGTTTGGCTATATAATTTACTTTTACCAGTCTAATCATTGGTATATTCTGAGAAAATGATTGCCACTTTGAATATGTTAATCCTCTACATGTTTGTTTGTTTTTCCTCAAATTGCATATTTTTCCTATTCAGAATTATAGTGGTCACTTTGTTATTCCCCTTTATTTGCATGCATTTGTATCCATTTGCTTATTTTTCCATTCACCTCTGTTTGCCTTGTTTCTCATCAGATTTCATTATTTAGAGAGGAACAAAATGGAGAAAAATAGTGGAGAACGGACAAACATTTTTAGAAAATGACGACAAATTATTATTTCTATTCAACCTTAATGACTTTGCCAGTTTCCATAGCATCCAATCAGACATTTAGGATGACGTGGAATGGAATGTTCTTAGACTGAAAGCAGTCCCTAAAAATCTATCAAAAAAAACAATCTAACAACTGAGTAATGCTTTTTCAATCTAAGAAATGTTTCCAGCATTTTGTTTAATCAATGAATTCACGCTGTTATGGAGGAAAAAGGGGTCCTAGTTATAGATCTTTGAAATATTGTCTCGTCTATAATATGCTACAGTGTAACCTGTAAAATATATAGACTTAACCATATCTATGTACAAATACAAAGCAAAAAGAGTTAAATGTCAATGTTATAAAAAAAATATGTATAAACTAACAATTATATATTTCTTTCCATTAAAGATATTTAAGATATGAACATTGGAATATGACGCCTCTTGTTAATGTTAGAATGTATGTGACTTTTTGATAGACTTTTTAAAACTATCCACATCAACAGAATTCACTTCATTAATGTTCACATCAAAATACTGTATAAGTTAAATTTTGCATGGTAGTTACATTTTCACATTTAAAGTTACAGGTCATAATTATTTCACGAGGCAAATGTATTGAATTCATATTTCCATTACACATACTGCAGAATCCAATATAATTGCTGCTCCATATACTAAAAATAATAAATATCTTGAATATTTGCTGTGGTTTTATACACTTGTCAATAGCTGTGGTTAATCACTGTGAAGTAATGTTAAGTTGCATGCACCATTAACTGAAATGAAATTAAGCATGTGTGTAATAGTTACCTTATTTACAATGCTTCACTCAATTAATGGTGTTTTCTTCTGTGATAACATAAGTCTATGTATATCAGGGGCAGATCCAGAGTCGGGTCTCGGGTCCGCCGCCACAAAACAATGTGTTGCTCATAGTACTGACTATTTTATCATATCATACAGTTAAAAGAGCATCGCGTTTCTCATTACAGATCCTTACATTACAAACAGGGTCAGTTTAACCACATATAACGTTCTTATTACACAGTTCAGGAGACATCTTCATCAGCAGTTTGTATAATGATGATATATCAGAATATACCCAGACAAAATCGTCTCAGTAACAATAAACAATTATATGTAAAAAATGAGATCTCTGTCATTAAGGTGTGCAGATTGAGCAGTGCTTTCGCTCCTGTCAGTAAAGTAAGACACAGGCATGTTAAATAGCACTCCTTTATCAGGTATTCTAATTTCTGGATTTCCCAGCTGGTCTGATACTAAAATGTAGTAGTCATTTAATTTTACATATTTTATCCATATCACATACCACCAAGTGTTTTTTTTTATTCTATTTTCTCACCAATACACGCTCACACACTAATACACGCAAGTGTTTTGCATTTACCAACACTTAGTCATAAAATAATGTGATACTTATGAACAGACTTTTAAATCATGTGTACTATTAGGGATAAACTGCAGTAATCTTGTATCTATTAAGCAAAACCTGTGCACACACTTAGGATTCTGACAAAAAAGTAAGCAAATGTATACACTCTAGTGAAATACTAAAAATGATTTAAAATGCAAGAGTGTAAACATGATTTGCAAAATAGGTGCTTAAAAAGATGTGCAATTGTCTATCATGAAAAGATTATAAAATGTAGAATAGAAAAAGTGGGTATTAGATCATATTCCACATTTTCTATTATTAGAATCAGTTGTTGGGACTGGCCAGGGCCACTTTTAGACCTTAGTGGGCTCTGGGCAAAGTATTAAGCAGTAGGCCCCCTCCACCCAAAGTTGCATTGTAATTTTTTTAAATTTTTTTTCCCTTTTTTCTCTTTTTTTTCTCTGACACTAGTGTTGGCGTTAGGTAGGTAACTTGCCTGTAGGATACATCATTGTGTCTGCTACCATATGTGGTGGGGAGATTCCTTATCTGTCTTTTCCCTTAATACTTAACCTTCCCTCTCCCCCCCCCCCTTCCTTAATCGACCCTTGTGTATATTAAATAGTGATTATAAATTAAGTTTTGCTTATAGCTTTCTATATTTCGTGTGTAGCATTTCTAAAATTATGGGTTGGGTTTGTTGTTGATTTATTTATTCTCCTGCCAATTATCCGGTCTCCCCGAGTCCCTATCCCACCTCCCCACCCTCCCTCCCCTTTCCCCCAGCTCCCCCACCTCCCCATCTCTATTAGTGAGGTGTGAAGAAACTTTGGGCCTTGTATCAGACGTAACGTACATACATTTATATCATACACACATGTGGACTACTGCTCCCGTTTCTCCCACCTCCTGATTTCTTTCCGCTCTGGACACCGGTGTGGGGATGTTTGATTCGTATATCTATATATAATTACCCCTCTCTCATTAATCTAGCTGGCCTTCCTTCAGAAAATTAACCCAATCATCCCATTGTTTGTACCCTTTGCTATTCCAATTTAATTGTGATATAATTCCTCTTTCCATTAAGCATTGCTCTATCAATTGTAATTACATTTTTGCCCATATTAGATGTTCTGCGGTCTTCCAATTCCTGGCTATTTCTAGTTTTATTACTGAGAGTAAGTGGATTACAAATGAGGTTTCTTTCCCTGTTTTTTTTGGAAAGTTTAAATGGAGGAGTGCTCTCTCTGGTGATAGAGTCCATTCTTTCCCAATATTCCGGGATAGTTTCTCAGAGATGTTTTGCCAAAAGGGCCTTATTATTGGGCAACTCCACCATATATGCATTACGTCTCCCTTCCTGTCGCCACATCTCCAACAGTTAGGTATGTTTGTCTCTGACATTTTTGCAAGTGTTGTGGGTACTAGGTGGCATCTGTGCATTACTTTGAACTGAAGTTCATTGAGGTTTAGGCAATGTACTACTTTATAATTACAGTGCAGTCTTCACTCAAACGTGCGTAGCATGCATGGAGTAGGGACAAACAGCTGCTGGTTATGACTAACAGTAAGCCAGACCACATCTGCTGAATGCGGACTGCCAGCTGCTGCCCACATGACTGTCTGCAGGGGGCATGTTGGGCCAGCGGGGCCACTTTAACCAGTGCCCACTTCACCTATTCATTAAAGCAACCTTGGGAATGCACATGGCATTGAACAATAATTATGATGTCTTTGTCTCTACTTTAATAAGTAGTGAACTAAGCCTGTCCTTTTAGTTTTTAAGATATTAACTGATTATTTTCTCTATTAATCATCCAATTCTTATAACCTTGTTTGTAAAAAAAACATGTTATCCTCCTCCTCGGAAGTGCCATGTGCAAACTGTGTCCTTTACTGCCACTGCACCTCCTTTGTCTGCCTTTTTGACATCATGTTTATTCTTTTAAGGATTCTGAAGAGCCTCCCTTTCACAAAACCTCAAATGTCATTATGAACTTTACATTTATCATGAATTTGAACCTATTCAACCCAAATTGGCATTGTTTTGTCTGAAGAAAATATGTCTCCACTGAGATATGATTGAACTTTACTAGTATATTCAATGTCATTTTGCAGATTTGTTTGGAGATCTCTTTATGAATTGTACCTTCCAGACAACATTTGGGTATCCCTTAAGATTGGAAGAAAGGCACTTTTTTCTTAAACATAGAAAATTGTGGAATAAATTGCCATCTGATGTTATTTTGGCTGACTATCAATATGTTCAAAAACATTTGGATGTTTTTTATAAATATGAAATGCACATAGGATTATCAAGAGTAAAAGTAGAAAATGTAAAGTTTGGTCTAAATGCCTTGCGGGATGTTTTCCCTTTGGGATTATATTAATGTTTCAGTATTTTCCCCACCTTCTTCTGGATCAATGATGTGGTTGAACTTGATGGACTCTATGTTTTTTTGTAAACCTACTGAACTATGCAACTTTGTAACCCTGATATTGATCCTTTGTTTGTTTCTCATATTTGTGTCTACTTTCACATTTAATATTTTCTATGGAATATTGATAGCTACACACTGTTTAGGACTGTTTTCTCCAAAATGAATTACATTATAAATCAATGACAAAAGTAAGGTTGAAATTTGTGACATTATCATATATTTGTTATATTTTTTAAAGCCATCTTTGATAAAAGATCCGCTCCTCACCATGTTAAATGATGCATTGCTTTTTTTTCTCTGAAAGATTGGAGTTAGTTATATAAATGGTAAAACGAGAGAAAGAGTATGTATTTTGTTTTGTACATTGTAATTGTTAAAGTAAAATGTCATGTTTTTTCATTGACTTTTAAATTTTTTACTTTGAATACAATAGTAAAAGATTTATGGTTCAATCTCAGCCGTGCAAATAGCGTAAAAAAATACCTATTTGAAATTTGATTACATGCACTTTATTTGTTTCTACTATTGATTGTCCAACCGGCATCAGAAACCGTTCAAGGTAGAAGTCAAGGTATAGCACATCTAATTCAAAACTCTCTAAAGTGATAAAAAGGTTAAGCCACTATTAAAATACAGTGTTATAGCCGAACAACAACTGGGCATAATAAATAGGTGATGTAAGAGGTGAATTGAGGAAAAATACTGGAATATAGGAAATATAATCAGGGGAATTAAATGCATTGCTTACAATCGAATAGAAAATCATGAGGGATAAGCTTAATAAATCTGTTTCAAGTTTTCTCCTTGTTTAGAGAAAACATACAAATATGCTGTAAATAACTTGTGCACAACAAAAACACACCATGGTTCTCAGGTCTAACCTAAGGAATGATGTTGATTATAATTCTGTTTTTCAAATAAGACAGCCCATACAATAGACATGTAAAGTGTAGGAGCTAGCAACCTAATAGGAAAGATTTTCCTTTTGGTAGAACATTTACCTAGTTTATAGTTTTTATTTTGTGAATACTTTGTTCATCCTTTGCCAAGTTTATGTATAAAAAAAGGTAAAAAAAAGTATATATGTTTATGCTTGAATGACAGTCCTTGAGTTACGTCTTTCATTTAACACAACACACCTCTTAATATTTACAGTACATAACCATTCGGCATATGCTAAAACCAATTTAAGTGATATGTCAACCTCCAAATATATTACATGTGATATGCCACAATTTATTGTTTTTTTTTTCTTTTGATGAAACCTTTCAGTGAAGAGAAGAACAAGATTTGGTTTTCAGCTTTTAAAAAACACTCCAAAAATGTTGAATACAAATTCAGTACCAAAGGAACTACTCATTACTGTATATATTAATATATGTTTGAGTGCCAATCAGACATGACAGTTCTTTCCTCTTTGTTTTCTCTTATTCTGACAATGAAAGAATAATTCCCTGTGACAGCAGAACATTATGTGGAGTATCAGAAAGGTAAAACTATTGTCATTTCTCAATAAATCTCAATAAATCCACTCTCTGGGTTACTAAAATATTGATATACCATGTTTTTGAATAACAGTAAGTCATGTAGTAATTTCAGATGCTGAGACTGCACAGCATAGACAAGCATAGTTTATCAACTGTTTTCTCTTCCCTAAAAAATTCTACCTACAAAGGAAATATATTCATATTTGCTTATCATACATCAATATCAAAGGTACCTTAAGATGACCAGTTTTTCCTTTGTCACTTTAATAACATTTCAATGTAACCCAGCTTTATGCAATTTTAAAGGCAGCTCCAAAGCAATTTGACTCACACTATTCAATAGAGATTTCTGAGGTATACAGCCAGAAACCACCTACTTTGGTACATTTGGTTATGTACCTTTGTCTCTAAAATATTTTGTGTTTGTACCCTCTGCCTTATGCCGTTTTATAAAAGTATCATATTCAAAGCTCTTAGTTTTTAAATATTCTGTCCTTATTTATCTCTTAACTTTCTTTTGTCAGTCTTCCATTTGCTTTCAATCTCCTCCCACATTATTTAATGGCAATGTTCTCCCTCACAACCATTCCAAAAATCCACACACACTGCCATAACATCCAGACCTATCATCCCCTAGCAATTAGACTCGGACTGTCTAATGATCTCCTTTCTCCACAATGTATAGGGAACGACACACTGCCCCTATAAAATCTTAAAAAACATTCCTCTGAGGCACTATGGTCCTAACCCCTATTAAAAATGAAATAACCATTCCCTGGGGTCTAAGGGCCAATATACACACCTATTTTATTTTAATTTATATACTTTATTTTTCTTTTATTACCATTAATATAACACATAATCACAGACTCGAAGACAAAAAAGGACATTAACAGTACAAAAATACCAAATTAGAGATAACTTTGAGCAGGACAAACATTTAACATACGTCCCAGGGGACAGAACGTTCTTGCCCAGCTCGTTTGACCGAAGTTATTGTCCCGTAATAAACTGAAATCAGTTCAATCGGTGTATGGATGGCTTCTTCCATTTCACAGAGAGCCAGCAAGTCTCCCCCAAATGGACGCAGAGGACATGAAGACATGGGTGGCCCCCCTCCATGGGTTGAGAGGAGAACATATTTCCATGACCTTAATTCAGCTTTTTGTATATTCCTAAATACCCTCCGTGGGTCACTCCCTTTTTATTTTATGAATCCAGTTGTTCAAATTATACTTACAAAGTAATTTTGCTGCTATTAAACAGTGGATAATTACCGTATTTATCGGCATATAACACGCACCGGCGTATAACACGCAGCTCATTTTAAGAAGGAAATTTCAGGAAAAAAAACTTACATTTCAAATAAAGAACTTTGAAGCTCAATATGCCATTTTAATATGCCAGGATATTGCCCCCAATATGCCATTTAATATGCAGGATATGGCCCCCAATATGCCATTTAATATGCAGGATATTGCCCCCAATATGCCATTTTAATATGCCAGGATATTGCCCCCAATATGCCATTTAATATGCAGGATATTGCCCCCAATATGCCATTTTAATATGCCAGATATTGCCCCCAATATGCCATTTTAATATACCAGGATATTGCCCCCAATATGCCATTTTAATATGCCAGGATATTGCCCCCAATATGCCATTTTAATATGCCAGGATATTGCCCCCAATATGCCATTTTAATATGCCAGGATATTGCCCCCAATATGCCATTTAATATGCAGGATATTGCCCCCAATATGCCATTTAATATGCCGGATATTGCCCCCAATATGCCAATTTAATATGCCAGATATTGCCCCCAATATGCCATTTTAATATGCCAGGATATTGCCCCCAATATGCCATTTTAATATGCCAGGATATTGCCCCCAATATGCCATTTTAATATGCCAGGATATTGCCCCCAATATGCCATTTTAATATGCCAGGATATTGCCCCCAATATGCCATTTAATATGCAGGATATTGCCCCCAATATGCGAATTTAATATGCCAGATATTGCCCCCAATATGCCATTTTAATATGCCAGGATATTGCCCCCAATATGCCATTTTAATATGCCAGGATATTGCCCCCAATATGCCATTTTAATATGCCAGGATATTGCCCCCAATATGCCATTTAATATGCAGGATATTGCCCACAATATGCCATTTTAATATGCCAGATATTGCCCCCAATATGCCATTTTAATATGCCAGGATATTGCCCCCAATATGCCATTTTAATATGCCAGGATATTACCCCCAATATGCCATTTTAATATGCCAGGATATTGCCCCCAATATGCCATTTTAATATGCCAGGATATTGCCCCCAATATGCCATTTAATATGCAGGATATTGCCCCCAATATGCCATTTAATATGCAGGATATTGCCCACAATATGCCATTTTAATATGCCAGATATTGCCGCGCGGAACAATAAAGTTTGTTTAAAAAAAAACACACTTTATTGACCGCGCGGCTGGAGGGGAGCTCACAACGCTTCCCTCACAGCCACGCAGCTTCAGAGCACCGGGGGACAGAGCAGGAACGAGGTAAGTTTTAGATTTTTTTTATTTTTCGCGTATAACACGCACACATCATTTCCCCCCTATTTTCAGGGAGAAAAAGTGCGTGTTATACGCCGATAAATACGGTAACTTCCTGTTTTGTTTTGAATGTACATCTAGGTGGAGCAGAAACGTTTCCGGGGCCATGTGTAACTGTGCCACAGATTGAAAATAACTTTTTTCCCACCATTCTCCAGTAGAGCTCAGCAGGTTTACAGTTCCACCATACATGCATCATATCTCCCCTCTGCTCTCCGCACCTCCAGCACAAATCACTCATTCCTGGAAACATCCTAGCCGTACGTGAAGGCACCAAATACCATCTATTCAAAACTTTGTAATGAATTTTGGTTATACAGGGAGTGCAGAATTATTAGGCAAATGAGTATTTTGACCACATCATCCTCTTTATGCATGTTGTCTTACTCCAAGCTGTATAGGCTCGAAAGCCTACTACCAATTAAGCATATTAGGTGATGTGCATCTCTGTAATGAGAAGGGGTGTGGTCTAATGACATCAACACCCTATATCAGGTGTGCATAATTATTAGGCAACTTCCTTTCCTTTGGCAAAATGGGTCAAAAGAAGGACTTGACAGGCTCAGAAAAGTCAAAAATAGTGAGATATCTTGCAGAGGGATGCAGCACTCTTAAAATTGCAAAGCTTCTGAAGCGTGATCATCAAACAATCAAGCGTTTCATTCAAAATAGTCAACAGGGTCGCAAGAAGCGTGTGGAAAAACCAAGGCGCAAAATAACTGCCCATGAACTGAGAAAAGTCAAGCGTGCAGCTGCCACGATGCCACTTGCCACCAGTTTGGCCATATTTCAGAACTGCAACATCACTGGAGTGCCCAAAAGCACAAGGTGTGCAATACTCAGAGACATGGCCAAGGTAAGAAAGGCTGAAAGACGACCACCACTGAACAAGACACACAAGCTGAAACGTCAAGACTGGGCCAAGAAATATCTCAAGACTGATTTTTCTAAGGTTTTATGGACTGATGAAATGAGAGTGAGTCTTGATGGACCAGATAGATGGGCCCGTGGCTGGATTGGTAAAGGGCAGAGAGCTCCAGTCCGACTCAGACGCCAGCAAGGTGGAGGTGGAGTACTGGTTTGGGCTGGTATCATCAAAGATGAACTTGTGGGGCCTTTTCAGGTTGAGGATGGAGTCAAGCTCAACTCCCAGTCCTACTGCCAGTTCCTGGAAGACACCTTCTTCAAGCAGTGGTACAGGAAGAAGTCTGCATCCTTCAAGAAAAACATGATTTTCATGCAGGACAATGCTCCATCACACGTGTCCAAGTACTCCACAGCGTGGTTGGCAAGAAAGGGTATAAAAGAAGAAAATCTAATGACATGGCTTCCTTGTTCACCTGATCTGAACCCCATTGAGAACCTGTGGTCCATCATCAAATGTGAGATTTACAAGGAGGGAAAACAGTACACCTCTCTGAACAGTGTCTGGGAGGCTGTGGTTGCTGCTGCATGCAATGTTGATGGTGAACAGATCAAAACACTGACAGAATCCATGGATGGCAGGCTTTTGAGTGTCCTTGCAAAGAAAGGTGGCTATATTGGTCACTGATTTGTTTTTGTTTTGTTTTTGAATGTCAGAAGTGTATATTTGTGAATGTCGAGATGTTATATTGGTTTCACTGGTAAAAATAAATAATTGAAATGGGTATATATTTGTTTTTTGTTAAGTTGCCTAATAATTATGCACAGTAATAGTCACCTGCACACACAGATATCCCCCTAAAATATCTAAAACTAAAAACAAACTAAAAACTACTTCCAAAAATATTCAGCTTTGATATTAATGAGTTTTTTGGGTTCATTGAGAACATGGTTGTTGTTCAATAATAAAATTAATCCTCAAAAATACAACTTGCCTAATAATTCTGCACTCCCTGTATTTAAACAATGTATAGCCTCTGAGGAAGTTTTAAGCGAGCGAAACCAATCTTTATTGTTTATTTGCATTTTTAAATCTATATCCCATTTCCTCAGTGCTGGCATTATCAGTTCTTTATCCATTATTTTTAGAAATCGGTTTCTTAATTTCTTTTTTTGTACTTTCAACTATTCTAGGGATTTAACTACAGATGACGTCCCTGTATATAAATGTTCCTCTAGATAACCTTTGATCCTTAAGTATGTAAATATTTCTTTATTTGGAAGAGTGTTTGGTGTACCAAGCCATTTAAAATCAATTAGCCTGTCACCCGCAATCCTCTATTCTATTTAGCCCACACTCCGACCATTTCTTTAAATTCAAGTCCACTACATTTCTATTGATATTGTGGATACGATCTTGTTTTTGAGGACAATCTTTTTTCGGGAATTTGTCCCAAACACAAAGGAGGTATTTTAGAGTCAGGGGTAAATTTTTTGTTTTATGTCTCTGTTGTCTCTTATCTCTTGTTCTCCAAAACAGTTCATATACGTTTGGCATCTCGGCAATAGACTGTTCGATACAATACCAGCCTTCCTTTTTGTACTGGACTTTTTGTGATATCAAGCCCTGTGATATCAGACAGGCCTGATGATACTCACTGATGTTAGGGATGCCCAGTCCTCCCCTTGCTGTCTTATTCATCAACAGCCTAGTTTGAGTACGGGGATGTTTACCCTGACATATAAAATTTAACATTCCTGTCTGTGCCAAATCAATCCAGGGTTTCGGGACTTTCAGAGGAATCATGTTGAACATGTATGTTAACTTAGGTAACAACTATGACCTTACCATGTTTGTTCTGCCCATCCAGGATATATTTATATACTTCCATTCATGGCATTTTTTATTCATTTGTAACAACAGGGGCAAAAAGTTCAGTTCCACAATTTTTGCCGGAACTGTAGTAATCTTTATTCCTATGTGCTTAATTGAACCCATGGCCTTAAATCCCCCCAACCTAGCCATAGAAATGTTTTCACTAATTTTCATATTACACCCCAATGCTTCAGATTTATCCCAATTTACCTTATATCCAGAGATCAAAGCATACTCTTTAATCTCTTCAATCAATTCATTGATTGAATCAATAGGGTCTTGCAAGGTCAATATAGCATCATCTGCATACATGTTCAACTTAAACTTCCCTTTTTTTGTATAAACTCCCCTTATTCCTGTGTTGGTTTGGATTCTTTCTGCTAATGGTTCAGTAGATAAAATATACAACAAAGGGGCAAAGGGCATCCTTGGTGTACACCGTTTGATATTCCAAACCACTCTGATTTAAAACAACTACTATTGACTCTAGCCGTTGGTTTCGTGTATAGTGCCATTATGTTTTCCTGTATTTGGCCCGTAAGACCAAATTTTTCCAACGTCTGTGTACACACCTATTATATTTAAATAAACCTTCCTTTGAGGATGGAGACCGGTGATATGCCCCAAGTCCCATTCAATAAAATTAATAAAAGCTCTTTTTTCTTTGTGCCAGGGCTGTAATGATTGTTATCAAGAGGAACTGCTATACAGCGGTAGCACAGAGAAACCATCTACTGTAATCAGGCTAAAAGAACAGAGCTTTTCATCTGAAAGGAATCTACCCTATGGTTGTGGCTTAGGTCTTATCCTGCCAGAACCTCAGTACTCTGTCCAGTACCACCAAAACTGAAGATGGAACCATAGCTATAAATGGCAGGAGAGCATGATATCAGGATACAAAATTACCAAAGGCAACCTAACCAGAAGGACAAGGCAAAAGGCAAAGGCACTCAAGCAAAAAGGTCAGACATAGAGGAAAATAGGCAAGGTCAAAATACAGGCAAAAAGTCAGGAACTGTATATGACAAGGAGGAGAATAAAGTGAGTGTTTACATGGCCCCCTAACATGATCCTGCTCAATCAGCCACACAAGGAAGGATGAGCAAAGATTATAATAATGCCATTTTAAGAGTTGTAAGGGCAAGAATGGGGATACAATACAACCATTTAAATAAATTATGTTAATCAACACAGTAGGAGAGAATATTTAAAATAAGAAAAACTACCATAACAAGAGGACATAGTATTTAATTAGAGGGGCAAAGATTTAAAAGAAATATAAGGAATTATTACTTTACTGGGAGGATGTATGGCATAGCCCTTGTCAGGCTCCTACCTCACAGAGGAAGGCTTCATCCTCCCCTACTGATTTCCAGCTTCTTCAAATGTACTCCTCTGCATAGATTAAACAGGGGTGATCTTTAAATGGAATACATTGCACTCGCAACCAGATCTTTGTAAATTAACTCATCAATAAGTGTAGAAAAATCTTCTTTAATTTCAGAATAAAATACTAATAAAAACACCAATGGGGCAGTATTTTTAAAGTGACAATTCACATAAATAGGTAAAAACGTATAGTGAAAGTGGGCACAACAACATATTATGGGCAAACTCGCAATTTACAAACTCCAGTGGGACTGGTAGCACCAATGTATCTGAAGAGAAACTATCCCAATGTAACCATGACCACCCATATCAAAAACAGGACTTAGAGATGGTCAAAAGCTCTCAGTCACCCATTATACAGATCAGGTGTCAGGGCAGGTAGCAATTATAACTATTGCTAGGACCTGGGAAAAATTATCCCATATAGAATACATTGGGGCCAATGCTCCCAGTCCCCCCTAAATATGACTGAGACTGTAAGCCATTTGGCTGACATATAGTATAATCTGGGTGCCTGGGCTACTTGCCCTGGCCCCCCCATTTAATAAAATAGACCACATGGATTTCAGGGACTGGACAAATGTGCCAAAATGTCCCCAATAAACTTTCCCCCTGGTCTGGAGTTTGGGCTCAAGCCCTCAGACTGCCCATTAAAAATAAATGAACCCCAGTATCTGGGGTATAGGCAAATGCCCCCAAACCACCATTACAAATAAATTAACCTACCGTCAGGGTCTGGTGTGTCCCAAAAGCCTAGACCCATAAATAAATGAATAAATTCACAACTAACCCCATCCTACCTCTACTTTGCCAAACTGCAAAATACCTGTTCCTGAAGTCCATCAAAGATCTGCGACCCCTTTGATTGCTCATGTGTCAGCCAGTCAGAAGCCTTCCAGTCACAGCTTTACCACTGACTGTTTTTCAAAAACATATTTTATAGGGGTGTGTGATCATTTGCTACCTGCCCTGAACCCCCATATGAATAATGGGGTACTGGGATCCATTTTGCAAGCTCCCAGACCTGTTTTTGATAGGAGGGTTAGGGCTAATTTCCCTGGTCGCCCATGATTACTTTAGGGTCCCCACCAGGGCAATTTATTAATATTTTGGGAGAACTTTGGCTATTTTTATAACTGCCTAAGTCACACCCAAAATTAGTCTTTCCTCCCTATAAACATTAGTGCATTTCAGGCATGTTTAGGGTGCTTTTGATTTCAACAGGTATTGCTGTGGAATAGGCTAGGATGTACAAATTGAAGACCTATTCAGTGGCACATCAAGTCCGATTTAGTAGCTCACAATACTGTTCCTGATGTGTCTCAAATGTGTCCTGAATACTCCGGACTTTGAAGGCACCATTTCAGGCCCGAATGTCAGTGCATATCCATATGTTTCTCATTATCCCCATTCCCTCAGCGGAACTAACTACTCTGAAATGTTGGCAACCCCTATAACTTTAATAACAAAGGTCTAACCTTCTAACAAGAAAGTGTTTTTATTGCAATTTTATTTTATTAATTAGGGAGCTCTTGTATATGTGTATATACATTATATAAATGAAAGCAGGCAGCTCAGCACTGTCAAAGTGCAAACGATTTTTTTTCCCAAAACAAATAGCAACGTTTCAACCAACTAGGTCTTTCTCAAGCCATGACACACAAGTGAATAAAGTGCATATTTATACAAAACGCAGGTCAATGGGCATGTAACAATCAGAGTGAAAAATATTTGCTTGTAGCATTTAAATATACATTTCATGCCCCAAAACATGTATAAATATTAAACTGTCCATTTATATACCATTTCAGAATAACTTTGGGGGGAATAAATCCCATAGTGAAATAATATAAAGTGAAATGTAATTCAATGTGATATAATAAAATCAACACTCTCTCAACTTTAGGCCCCAGATTGCATATTGCACTGTCCCCATATTGCCATTGCACAACTTCCTCCTTTCCTAACTTACAACATCCCTGATGTCTACTGGTAGATGTTTGTTCACTGCCACACTTCCTTCACAATGCCTGAACATGCAAAGAGTAAGAGTGTAGGAAGGTCATGTGACCACTGATGCTCCGATTTCCAGAGACAGAAAGAGGGTAGTGCAGGTGGGGAATGAGCTAGCTGGAGGAGATGCCTATGTACAAATTGAGTGCACAGACATCCTGCTAGTGAGATGTTTCTCAAATGTGTCCATCATAAAGATCCACCTTCCTCACATATAACAAGAAATATATTAAAGTAGAATTACATATCATAAATAACACATTATTGTCTTATTACAGATAAATATAAAGGGCAATATGCCAAAAAAATTGGCCAGAATTTAGAAAAATGTTACAAATCAAAACCTTCTGCCACCACGTTCTTTCTTGAATTTTTACTCCTGTATGTTTTTTATGTGCACAACTCTATCTCTTGTACGCTTGTGAGCAGGGATCTCCCTACTTTATATATATAATTCTGGTTCTTTGCATCTAATTGATGAAACACTGTATTTTTTTTTTTACCAAGCTCTGTTTGTTGGCACTGTATAAAAGCATATTAATGTGATGCAATTGGTAAGCTCATTCATTTAAAACAGGTGTCAGGTGTCAGCTTTATTTTTCTCTCCCTATAGTTCTTAGGATGACATTCTACATCTATATTGATGTTTTATTGGTTGCCATTTGATTATGTACACATGTGAAATTATAGATTAGAATCTGCTCTCATTTCAAGGTGAATAAGTTCTATGATGTAAAGAACCAAGACATATACTTCTCGTTTTATGGAAGCTCTAGTAATCTTACTATGGATACCTTGCTCCCACACAGGATAAATGCATTCTATACTTCTTTCTCTGATTTTCCAAAACTTTAAATATTCTTTAAAAATGGGCTCATGGCGTATTTTCCATTACATAATGCCTAAAGACTTTTGGTATCTATAATTGTTTCATAACATCTCAGCCCAATTTTTCACACAACATGCACCTAAGCCTTATCACACTTAGCAAGAAAGAAATAGCACTTCTGAAAAAGATCCCAACATGCAATTGCTTGATTTTATAGTCTTTTTTTCAAACAAAAATGTGCATTCATGTTTCTTTCTATTTTTATCTCTTTGGGGGCTGCACTCTGTAGAAAAATACATTTATTGTACTTAGTCCCTTGTGGAGATGCATTTTTCATCCCAAAATGTACATGCAGCAAACTACCTCCTTGTCTCCAAGGTCTGATTAAATGTCACTGCGGTGTTGCCTAGGAACTCTTCTAGTTAGTATATGTTAGCCGATGAGTGTGTCTTGTAGATAATCCCGCCATTTATTTATTCATTTTAAGAATTCACAACAGGAAACTATTTTTGTGCCATTTATTCTAATGGTCAACTCAGTTTAGTAAATTCTTTCTTTTCTCTATTTCTATCTGTTTTGAAACATTCTTTGGTTAAGCCAAATTAAAAGATTCTGAAACTGTGTAATTAAAATTTGTAACATAAAGGCATTTTTTAAATCTAATCAAGTATAACTTTATTTTTATCAAAAGCTTGGTGAGAGAGATAATTAAACAACATCTAGAATAACACTTACCATGCAATGAATTTCAGTTGTACACTCGACGAAAACGTGCTTTTGCTAGTCTAAATCTACATTGTGTTGCAACAGGAATCAAATTCTTTGCACATTACTATTGAAAATGTTTATTTATAGAAAATACTTATAACATCTTTTTTATATTTAATATTAGAGTTGAGCGGACACATGGATGTTCGGGGTCGGCGGGTTCGGCCGAACTCGGAAAAAAAGTCTGGGTTTGGGGTCAAACTTGACCCCGAACCCGAACATACAAGTGTTAGGGGGGACCTAATGTCCCCCTGATTCCCACCCATTGCAGGCAGGTGGGGACCCTAAAATAATAATGAGGGGGGGACCTAGTGACCCACCCCGGTCCCCACCCATCAGCGGTGGGTGGGGCTCCTCAAATAATAATAATGAGGGGGGGACCTAGTGTCCCCCCTGGTCCCCACCCATGAGTGGCGGGTGTGGTCCCTAATAATAATAATGAGGGGGGACCTAGTGTCCCCCCCTGGTCCCCACCCATGAGCGGCAGGTGGGGACCCTAAAATAATAATGAGGGGGTACCTAGTGTCCCCCCCACCCATGAGCGGCGGGTGGGGACCACAAATAAAGTGACTAGGGGTGACCAGCCCCTAGTGACTTCCTCCCCCAATAAAAAAAATTCCTACCTACCCTCCTCACATAATAATAGTGAGGGGGTGGGCAATAAACTAACCTGTAAAAAAGGTGTCCAGTCACTAGTAATTTTAAATTTAGGGCAATATGAATCGCCGAAGTGGAATGTCCGTGTTCGGGGTCCAAAAATCGTAATGTTCGGCACCAACTTTGCGGTTCGGTTAGCTCAACCTATATATTTATTATACATTCAATTTTACCAAATTGTCAAAAACATTCCATGAGCAATCTTTTAAAATCATAGTCCAATTAATGCAGTATATGAAAAAAGATCTAAGAAAAAAATCTAAAAAAAAAAACAAACATTCACACTACATACAGTCATTCTGCATTTAGTCAATTAAGTAACTCATTTACTCTTTGGGATATTCATGTAATTTATCTTGGCTGACCAAATCTTTATATATTTGTCCATATTTCCATTTTGTGTTGGTATTAAATTTGGCTTAATTTATCAGGCCATTTTAACAAGCCTTGTTCCTTCCAAATTCTGAATATACATATTTTTTTGCCATATATAGTATATAGTATATATTACCAAGAAGGCTTGTTTAGGTTTAATTTATGGTAACCCAATATGGAAATTAACAGATATTAGAGACCTTACAAGATTTGTTAATTTGTATTTAAATTGAATCAGTTTCTTGCAGTCCCACTATGATATATGAAACCACTATCCTCTAAACATCTCCAAGGCAATCAGAATGGGAGCCGTTAATCTTATGTAATCTTACCCGGATCATGGATAACAACAGAAGCTTAAGCATTAGATATCCCATTCCATCTACTTTCTTGGCTCCAGTCAGTGAAGGAGTACTACATCTGTATTTTAATGGGTTTGGTCAGATGCTGTGATAAGTAAACAAGTTTCACATAAGAAATTATTGTGGTTTTAAATGATTTCCATTAATAGTTTCCTGCTATACATTATGACCATAATGAATAATTGCGTAGAAATTATCATTATAAACTAAGAAATTTTTTTTACTCTTGACTGTCAACAGAATATAAAATGAAATATTAGCATTTTGAACAATTTGTATACAATACTTTTTTGACTGTATCATTTTATAATTTTGTATTTTTAAATTACTATCAATGCAATTATTCTTTATAGAATTTTCTAGAATAGCTTAACAACCAAAATTACTATTTATCTTTCCAATAAATCAAACATAATTATACGAATAGACATGAATTACACTACATGATAAAAGGTAATCTACTAAAATCCTTTTCTGTATGCCTTTATAAATCTCTAACATCATTTTGGAGGAATTTTGGCCCACTCTTCTTTACAACATTGCTTCAGTTCATTGAGGTTTGATGACATTTGTGTATTAAGGTCCTGACACAGCATTTCAATTGGGTTGAGGGTTGGACTTGGGACCATTGTTCTGTTACATGACTCAATTTCGACCAAGCTTTAGCTGTTGGACAGATGGCCTTACATTTGTCATTAGAATACTTTGGTATACAGAGGAGTTTATGGTCGACTTTGACTACAAAGTTCATAGGTCCTGTGGCTGGAAAACCTAAGACATGCTGCCATGTTCTTGTTTAAAGACAAGAAGCTTTCTCCTGGCAATACTTCCAAAAAACCCATACTTTTTCTAATGGTACTCTTGGGTTTTTTGCAATTTATCTGATCATTGCATGATCTGCCCTTGGGGTGAATTTGCTGGGATGTCCACTCCTGGAAATATTGGAAATTGTCTTGAATATTTTCCACTTTTGAATCATTTTTCTCTGTAGAATGGTGGTCTTTAAATTGTTTGCAAATGACCTTTTAGTCTTTCTCAGTTTGATGGGCAGCAACAATTTTGTCTATAAAATCTATAAAATCATTACCAATGTCTATCCTCCATGAAATTGTGTTAACAGACATCTTGATGGTCCAGAGCAGCAAACTGCTAAAACTTTGGCTTTTATAGAGGTAGTCACCCTTGCTGATGTTCAATTAAATAAGGTCATTTAATTAGTAGCATCTGTCTGCTACTTAGACTCTTAATCCTCTTAGTCCTCAACAGAGGACTGATGCATAATGAAATCCCTGTTCTCAGAGCAAGAATTTCATTTGAAGAAATGGCTGGTTTTCAAAATAGCATCATAGCCATAGAAAATTCAGCTACTCAGTAAACATGAATTTGGCTCTGAATTGGTGGTTTGTGCCATTTGGAAACCAAAGCATCAGAGACCTTAAGATCAAAACATTTTTGCCATAAAACGCAAACAATTTTGGCTACCCAATATGTGCAGCCACGTCCTTGACACAGCTCATGCATGTGTTACATGATGTACAGGTATGAGTTCAGGGTGCTATAACATGCTGACTATGGTGTAGTCTGGTGTAGAGTATTTTAAATGCACTTACCTTTTCTTTACCACATCCTCAACATGTTATTCTCACCACCTGAATAAACAGCGTTCACAATCTGCTGCCAGAGTTTGTTCCACAGCTTTATCAACTGGTTGTAATGTTGGCAGAGTTTATGCACCAATGTTGAGTAAGCTTTTTATATTAATTTTTATGTTTGCTGCCTGCTGGCGGCTATTGGTGTGAACATGTGCTCATTATATTCAATCATTTCTTGACCGGGATTTGGTTTGCATCCATCATTTGCATTGAATTCATCAACCCGAGTGGTTTGTTTTTAATTTCGGTTGAACTTTGGCTTCTTTTTGGTATTTCTGGCCTTTTTTTTCTATCACTTCAGTTTTATGCATTTGAGGCTGCAGTCGGATTCGAAAACTATCAGTGTGTAATCAGCTGTGATGTTTGAATTGTGACGCTATTCAGGGGACATAGGGGCATATTGGGTAGCTCAAAATTTGGCTATATATTAGATTTAGACATATATTAGATTAAGGTTGTGCTCTAAATTTGTTACCCTGACCTCCTGACTCCTGACTGATGCATTTAAAAATCCTAATTTTTGTGTTTTGTCAATTTTTGCAATTGTCACAAGACAAGTACACACATGCAAGAGTTAAATGCAGGCAGCAGAGGTGCAAAACGGGAAACAAGCCAAAGTCGGGGCATGTAGCACAGGGTCAAAATTAATAACTAGCTGGGTCAGGATTAGAGAGTTCAGCATAGACCAGTAACAAGCCAAGGTCAGGTATCAGAAGGAAAACACAGGGTTTAGGCACTCTAGAGTGAATTGGGAACTAAGCAAGGAGAAAAAAACTTAGCAGCTCAATATTCAAGCCCCTTCCCCCACCTCCCCGGCATCCACCAATGTAAGGATGCCATCAGGTACTGAGAGAAGCCCCCCACCAAGTGTAATGCAAAGGACCCTGGATATGGTAAGTGCCCCCCGGGCAGTGGGTGGCCCAGGATCCTGACAGCAACATACCAATGTTAAATACCTGCAGTTTATTGCAAAACAAAGATTTTGCACTGGAGTTGGATGACTGACTTCTGCAAGCAGCTTATTCTGTTCCAGATCCTTTGTTAAAGCTTTTTTTTTATTTCTACCCTGTCCAGGAGCTGTGAAACTGAACCTGGAAGGCTCAACCAGCCTGGGGATGTTTTTCAGCATCTCCTAGCCTCTCATGATTATCATAGGGACCCCACGGGGGCTAATTTATTATTTACATACCGTATTTGCTCGATTATAAGACGACCCCCCAAACTTTGGATATTCCTTTAGGAAAAAAACTAAAAGCCTGAATATAAGACTAGCCTATAGAAAAAAAGTTAAACTTGTATATATTCACATGTAAATTGCTTTTTTAATAAAAAAAATGATATAAAAAAATGCATGTCTTGCTTTTATTTCCTTTTATGTGCCAATGCTGCCTCTCTCTTTCCTTTGCCCCCAGCTTTGTCTCTCTCCCCCTCCCTTTGACTCCCCCCTCGCCTTTGTCTCTTCCCCCCTTTGTTTCTCTCTGCCCCCTTCCCTTGTTGCTCTGTCCCCCCCTCCCTCCCCTTGTTGCTCTGTCACCCCCTCCCTCTGTCTCTTCCCCCCTCCCTCCCCTTGTTGATCTGTCTCTTCCCCCCCTCCCTCCCCTTGTTGCTCTGTCTCTTCCCCCTCCCTCCCCTTGTTGCTCTGCTCCCCTCCCTCCCCCTGTCTCTCAGCCCCCCACCCCTCCCCCTGTCTCCCTGCCACCTCCCACCCCCTGTCTCCCTGCCCCCTCCCTCCCCTTAACTATAACTAGATCCCTGGTGGCTAGTGGGGGCAGCCGGGGGATGTCTGCACGATACGTGCAGACATCCTCCATGCTGCCCGACACGGCAGTCTATTATGACGGACAGCTGGTCCATCATAATAGACTGCCGTGTCAGGCAGCATGGAGGATGTCTGCACGTATCGTGCAGACATCCCCCAGCTGCCCGATTCTCCCTGGTGGCTAGCGGGGCAGCGGAGGATGTCTGCGCGATGTCTGGCTTCATCATAGAAGCCCCGGTGGACGTGCCGGGCGGCAGCAGGGGAGTCTGCGCTCATCGTGCAGACATCCCCTGCTGTTAGAGAGGGGGATCCAGGTCCCCTGCAGCTCTGCTGGGGACCTGGATCACTGTCTTATAATCTGACCTCAATTTGAGGTCAGATTATAAGAAGACCTCCATTATAAGACGAGGGGGAATTTTCAGAAAAATTTTTCTGAAAAAAACCTAGGCTTATAATCGATCAAATACGGTATTTCTTGTTCATTTATTTTTTTTTGTGAGCACTTTGGCTAATTCCATACCAGTTGCATTTGTCCCAAAATGAGTTTCTATTATTTAATACAAGTCTATGGGGATAATAGAGGTAATTTTCAGTTTGTGCATTTTCTGGTGATCAGTGTGTGATCGGCCATGATTGCAAAATTGTGCTGCAATTCGTGGCACAATGGGAATATTGGGTGGCTAGAACTTCATTTAGCAAAATGTCCCTGATGTGCCCTTAATCATTCAGGACTTTAGAGGGATCAATTCAACCCCAAAGTACGTTATATAATGAGTAGACCCTTACTCCTATAATTGATCTCGCTTTGTGTATACCCCTTAGAGAATTTTAAAAGAAGAGGTTTTTAACTATAAATATTTATTTAGAGATGTAATAACTAAATCATAACAAATAGTGAAGAAATTATATTAAAAAAGCAAAATGAATGCTTTCCAAATACTGAATTAAATAATTACAAACTCATTCTTGGTTAATGGGAGCTTAGAATTCCATTATAGTGTATGCTTTTTGCTAACCAATTGATCTGTCATAACTAATGTATTATTCCTAAAACCATATTTTAATAATTAGGTTGTCAAAAATGTTTACAATTTAATAAAATCCGGGCACATTTTAAGAAAAAATGTATTGTAGGCAAAGCTATAAACATGCAGATTAAAACTATTGTTACATTAATATGCACAGTATAATTGCATTTAATTGGTATGTAGTGTAGCAGGTTCCTACAATATCCTTGCATACAAGGAATATGAAATAATTATACAGAAACTATAGGGCTCAAGTAACAAAGTCAATGGCTCCTGCAATGTGTTAACGTTTTTTTTTTCTGCAATTCTCTGTCTTACAGGTGTTTTTCATGATCTACATATCTAGTTAAATAAACCTAAGCAACCTACTGCTTCTCCCTCCCTTGATGCAAGTCCATTTTCCAGAGGGGGAGAGGTGCCCCCTCCCCCAATGTGGACACCCATGCTGGCATCACATCACTAGATATTCACTTCCAAAGTGTACATGCCAAAATTCATGTACAATGCAACATAACACTCTGGAAATAAAAGGGTACCCTTGCCTGTGACTTTTTGGCCTTGTCTTACCCTTGGTGACATCAGCTTTTTTAACATTTCTGCGGTGTTTGTGTTTAGCTTAAATTTTTGCTCTCTCCTTCACCATACCCACACAAATGTTTTTTGTTGATACCATTTTTTAAATCATATAATGTAATTTTATATACAAAAAATAATAAAATATGGTGAAAAAATAAAAAAAGTGTTATTGACTTTTGTGTGAGAAATCATTGACTTATCTACAAGTTTAGAACTAGCCAGGTTTTTTTGTTCTTTTGCTTTTTAGTTTAAGTTACAGGGCAATGAGTACAAGTAGTGCAATGTAGTGATCTACGGCAAGGAAGGGGTTACTATCTCTTAGAAGAGGCTTTGCAGTACTGTAATAAAATACAGCTCATAGAAATTAACCCTTGAAAAAATGCAGACAGCAAAAAATGTGCTGCTGTGCAAGATTACTGTTTATGCAATCATCAATGGCAGGGAAGTACTTTATTATATATTCTTTGTACATGTAAGTATAAAGAAATTAACCCGCCAAATAAATTCAGACAGCAGAAAATGTGCTGCTGTGCAAGATCACTGTTTATGCAATGATCAATGGCAGGAAAAGGGTTAATACACAGGGAATGGCTTTTATAAAAAAAATCCTTGGGTCTCACAATTTTATAAAATTTTATTTTAACAATAATACTGATTTCTCTTTATCCCTCACAAAAAATTAAAGTGAAGAGAGGGAGGCAGATCCAAATTGGTCTAATCAATATTCACAAATATTGATCTGACCAGGCAAATGGTGATGTTTATCTGAGCAAACACCAAACCAACTTTGCCACTAACTGGCTGTTACTGAACGCTATACATGCACTCAGACAGCTTCAAAAAAACTCAAACATATTTTTCCTTTACAGGTAACCCCCTAGCATTTATTAGTAACCCCTAGCGGGTGAAATAAAAAAATATGCAGACAGCAAGAATTTGCTTTGGGGGCAAGATTAATGGCTAAGCAGTAATCTATGACAATAAAGGTGTTAATAGCTCTTAGAAGAGCCTTTGTAGTAATGTAATAAATACAGTATAAACAAATGAACCACTAAAAAATGCAAAAGTAGCAAAAAAAATTGCTGCTGTGCAAGATAATTGTTTATGCAAAAAATCATTGGGTCTCACAATTTTATAAAATTTTATTTTAACACTAATACTGATTTATCTCTCTCCCTCACAAAAAATGTAAGTGAAAAGAGGGAGGCAGATCCAAATAGGTCAGATCAATATTCAGAAATATTGATCTGACCAGGCAAATGGTGATGTTCATCTGAGCAAGCACCAAATCACCTTTGCCACTAACTGTCTGTTACTGAACATTATCCATGCACTCAGGCAGCTTAAAAAAAGCACAACAATATTTTTCCTTTACACGTAACTGTCAGGGAAACCTTTGTGGGGAGTCCTTTAGGGAGAGATGTGTTTTCAGGGCTTACCTTTGTTGGGAGTCTTTTAGGCAGAGATGTATGCTCACCCTTGCAAACAAACACAGACCAGGGTGACCAGGTAAGAAGCCACGTGGCCTGTGAGTTTGTGCACGGGGGCTGGTCAGGATATCCAGGTAAAGTTACAGACAAGGACAAAAGCAAAAGAATCTTCGTGGGAAAGCCAGGGGTCAGAGGATGCCAGAATTCAGAATAAACGGGTAACAAATCCAAGGTCAAAAGCCAAAAATGATTAGGAATGCTGGAAGTCAAAATCACAGGAACCAAACAAGGAATCCAGAGTCAATGAACTGACACTGCCCTTAGGGAGAGGCAGTGTCTTATACCTTGTTAATTAGGTATGTGATTCAGCTGGAGAGTTACTGACAGGTCTGAGCCTTTGGTGAAGTCCAGCCCCCTAGTGCTGCAGGCAATAGAAATATAAACAGGAGTATTTCAAAGTTCTGAAATGGCCCAGAGGCAAAATAGCAGGATACGGTCCGGAAGAACCACAGTTCAAATCCCCTGTTGAGTGCATCTGGGGCGACCACGTCTGGCAGTCTGGATGGCACGGCGGCGATCCTGACAGTAACCCCCTAGCGGGTGAAAAATAGAAATAAAAAACTATGCAGCCAGCAAAAATGTGCTTTGGCAGCAAGAGTAATGCATAAGCAGTAATCTATGACAAGAAAGATGTTAATAGCTCTTAGAAAAGCCTTTGTAGCACTGTAATAAATACAGTATATAAAAAAAAAACTTAAAAAATATGTACAAATAATAACAAAAATATTTGCTGCTGTGCAAGATCACTGCTTATGCAATGATCATTGGTAGGGAAGGGGTTAAACACAGGGAATGACTTTTACAAAAGCCCTTGGGTCTCAAAATTTTATTATTTTTTTTAATAACTTTTACAACACTGATCTTTCTCCCCTCCTAACTAAAGCACAAGTGAGAAGAGGGAGACAGATCCAAAGTGGTCAGATCAATATTTTACAAATTGCTAATCTGACCATCACCACTGCCTTGCACTGGGACTATGATGAGACAATCTTGTAACAGCCTCCAGAGCACAGGAAGCAGCTACTTCTTGGTTCCTGTGCACTTGTCCTGAGAAGGGCACCACCATCTTGCTCATAAGGTGAAAACTGAAGACATGGATTTTGTTTAGTGTTGCTGATTACTTTGACTTGAGAGGCATGCCAGCCACATACAGAGAGCAATAGAAAGCTATTAATTTTGTATGCTATGCTCTTTTCAACCGCCAGCTGCACATTTAAAACCAGCATTTAAATCGCTCTCCGGAGCAATCAAAATGCCACCGGTTGTTTTTTCAGTTTTGCACAATGCCTCCACATGGAGGCATTTTAGCAATACTGGTTGAGCCCTATTTTGGCAATAGAGTTCCTGCCTGGACTTGACTGACACATGTCGGGTTAAATCAGTAAGCCAAAGGGAAAGAATGCATTTTTCAGCAACAACGTGATTTACTCGTTATCATCTGATGAGGAGGAGGAAGAGATGCTAGCCAACCTGCTTGCAGGATCATTTTCCTCCTTATCAACAACTTCCAATCACCTGTGCTGATTTAGTGGGGCTAGGTAGGAAAGTTTCCTCTAGAGCAATGATACCCTCAGTACAAGCACACTTCAGGGCAGTTGAAGTGGGCATGGCCACCAAGACCAGCAGAGCTGCCTAACCTGGTGTATGCCAGGTGTTGTGTGGCTTGTACAAGCCATGGTGCCCCATCATCTGATGTTGCTGGGGGCTATTTCTAAACTTGTAGATAAGTCAATGATTTCTCACACAAAAGTCAATAACACTTTTTTTATTTTTTCACCATATTTTATTATTTTTTGTATATAAAATTACATTATATGATTTAAATAATTTTATCAACAAAAAGCATTTCTTTTGCTGATAAAAACAATATAGAATTTGTGTGGGTATGGTGAAGGAGAGAGCAAAAATGTAAGCTAAACACAAACACCGCAGAAATGTTAAAAAAGCTGATATCACCATGGGTAAGACAAGGCCAAAAAGTCACAGGCAAGGGTACCCTTTTATTTCCAGAGTGTTATGTTGCATTGTACATGAATTTTGGCATGTACACTTTGGAAGTGAATATCTAGTGATGTGATGCCAGCATGGGTGTCCACATTGGGGGAGGGGGCACCTCTCCCCCTCTGGAAATTGGACTTGCATCAAGGGAGGGAGAAGCAGTAGGTTGCTTAGGTTTATTTAACTAGATATGTAGATCATGAAAAACACCTGTAAGACAGGGAAGATGCTAGGAGTAAAGTGAGAGAACAGCGTTAATAAATATCAAATAACATACTTACCACATCAATGGCAGTTCAGTACTTTATATTTCTGTTGACAGATTCAGTCCCCATGGCCTGCAGTAACACCTCCTCAGAGTCCATCAAAGTCCATCAGGTCAGCGGGTTCTGGATTAGCTTCCTCTTCACCTGCTTCTTGATGTTAGAGTGTCTAAAATATATGCGTTGAACATTGCAGTTGATACACTATCGCAATGATCATCTCTATATTTTATCCTGTTTGAACATACACACCTATTATACTCCTCTATCTAGCTATGCATGTACATATTGAAATTTATAAAGCTATACACCTATGTACATTTGCTACCACATATCTATCACTGTATTTGCTCACATATAAGACAAGGTTTTTTTCAGGGCAAATGCTCTTAAAAAGACCCCTCATCTTACATTCAAGGTCGTCTTATAGTCTAACCTCAAATTGAGGTCTGACTATAAGATTCTAGGCAAGTATTGGAGGAACAGTTAAATAGAACACTGAGAACAATTTGTATCCCCATTTGTATTTGTAAATTCTACATTTACACTATACAAATAAATTGTTTGAGAGAGTTCTTTTAAATACTGCACTTATCTGTGATACGAACAGTTAAATAAATCCTAGAATAAAATAAATCCCTTCCAACAAGTTGTATAGCTTGAAAGAGATGGAGCTTACACATCTTACTCCAGACATACTTGACTTTAAGAGCTGGCACTTATCAATCAATCCACACACATCTGCAACTACTGATGGGCAGATTTTTCAAGCAGCAAATTTCAAATGTCCATGTAAGTATGCCTGAAAACTCTCATGCTGCTGCATCATGTATTTACTAAGCAACCATAATACCAAAAAAAAGATGCTCAAATAGGCACGACTGCCATAGATGTTAATTCAAAGTATTAAAGGGACTCCATCACATTTGTGATGGCTCCCTGTTATGTCATCATCTTGTGGTTTAAATGGACTCTGTCAACCTAAACATTGCTTCTAGTGTTACTGTACATAATAACACATAATGCAAAAATGATCTATGCATTGTGTTAACACAATTGCATGTAAATGCACTTTTTAACCAATAGGTTTTAAAATTGTCTGTGGTGTCTCCTTCGTATGGCATATAACCCTGTAGCTTGATTTTAAAATTACATGTTTCCCCTTGAAAATATTAAAGCTAGGCAATGTGAGACACTACAGACACTTTTTTTAAACATATGTTTCACAGAATAACCATTGTTCAGGTTGACAAAGATCATTTAATATGCAAATTTCCCACTGAACAGTAGTTTAATTACATATCAAGCCACAATTGATGCCGTAAAAAGGAGACATTTACAATATTTCTGCATTTAAGTGGTTATGCCAACACAATATATAGATCATTTTTCATTTGTTTTTCAGTAAATTCAGAGAATAAAACGTATATTTAGATGATGGAGTCACTTTAATTTGCAGTATTGTTAAAAGAAAATGTTTTTTTCATACTCTCTTTAACATGATGAGGGCCAGTGAATATATGTAGCACATTACAAATCACTCATTGCGCTGACTTACAGGGGTGTTGCTAGTTCTTCCAATGTTCTGAGGCTAGAGCCCAGATTAGCTCTGTCACACACACACACACACACATACTCCTTCTCTCTCTCACACATACATACACACTCCGTCTCTCTCTCTCTCTCTCTCTCTCTCTCTCTCTTACGTCACATCCGGTAACTGTGTTTCCCTCCTCCGTGCAAGAGGGAAGACTGCACGGAGGAGGCGTCGGTCTGAGAGCAGCCTTTAGGTAAGTGATGGGGAAGGGGGAGGAGGGTGGTTTAAAATGAGCAGGGCTCTGACTGGCACTATTTTACTGGGCTCTGGCTGGCACTATATTACTAGGCTCTGACTGGCACTATATTACTGGGCATCTGGCTGGCACTATATTACTGGGCTCTGGCTGGCATAATATTACAGGCATCTGACTGGCACTATATTACTGGGCTCTGGCTGGCACTATATTACTGGGCATCTGGCTGGCACTATTTTACTGGGCTCTGGCTGGCACACTATTACTGGGCATCTGGCTGGCACTATTTTACTGGGCTCTGGCTGGCACAATATTACAGGCATCTGGCTGGCACTATATTACTGGGCTCTGGCTGGCATAATATTACAGGCATCTGACTGGCACTATATTACTGGGCTCTGGCTGGCACTATATTACTGGGCATCTGGCTGGCATAATATTACAGGCATCTGACTGGCACTATATTGCTGGGCTCTGGATGGCACTATATTACTGGGCATCTGGCTGGCACTATATTACTGGGCTCTGGCTGGCATAATATTACAGGCATCTGACTGGCACTATATTACTGGGCATCTGGCTGGCACTATTTTACTGGGCATCTGGCTGGCACTATTTTACTGGGCTCTGGCTGGCACTATATTACTGGGCATCTGGCTGGCACTATATTACTGGGCATCTGGCTGGCACTATTTTACTGGGCTCTGGCTGGCATAATATTACAGGCATCTGACTGGTACTATATTACTGGGCTCTGGCTGGCACTATATTACTGGGCATCTGGCTGGCACTCTTTTACTGGGCTCTGGCTGGCACAATATTACAGGCATCTGGCTAGCACTATATTACTGGGCTCTGGCTGGCACTATATTACTGGGCTCTGACTGGCACTATATTACTGGGCGTCTGGCTTGCACTATATTACTGGGCATCTGGCTGGCACTATTTTACTGGGCTCTGGCTGGCACAATATTACAGGCATCTGGCTGGCACTATATTACTGGGCTCTAGCTGGCATAATATTACAGGCATCTGACTGGCACTATATTACTGGACTCTGGCTGGCACTATATTACTGGGCATCTGGCTGGCATAATATTACAGGCATCTGACTGGCACTATATTACTGGGCTCTGGCTGGCACTATATTACTGGGCATCTGGCTGGCACTATATTACTGGGCTCTGGCTGGCATAATATTACAGGCATCTGACTGGCACTATATTACTGGGCTCTGGCTGGCACTATATTACTGGGCATCTGGCTGGCACTATTTTACTGGGCTCTGGCTGGCACAATATTACAGGCATCTGGCTAGCACTATATTACTGGGCTCTGGCTGGCACTATATTACTGGGCTCTGACTGGCACTATATTACTGGGCATCTGGCTGGCACTATATTACTGGGCATCTTCCTGGCACTATTTTACTGGGCTCTGGCTGGCATAATATTACAGGCATCTGACTGGCACTATATTACTGGGCTCTGGCTGGCACTATATTACTGGGCATCTGGCTGACACTATATTACTGGGCTCTGGCTGGCATAATATTACAGGCATCTGACTGGCACTATATTACTGGGCTCTGGCTGGCACTATATTACTGGGCATCTGGCTGGCACTATTTTACTGAGCTCTGGCTGGCACAATATTACAGGCATCTGGCCAGCACTATATTACTGGGCTCTGGCTGGCACTATATTACTGGGCTCTGACTGGCACTATATTACTGGGCATCTGGCTTGCACTATATTACTGGGCATCTGGCTGGCACTATTTTACTGGGCTCTTGCTGGCACAATATTACAGGCATCTGGCTGGCACTATCTTACTGGGCTCTGGCTGGCATAATATGACAGGCATCTGAGTGGCACTATATTACTGGACTCTGGCTGGCACTATATTACTGGGCATCTGGCTGGCATAATATTACAGGCATCTGACTGGCACTATATTACTGGGTTCTGGCTGGCACTATATTACTGGGCATCTGGCTGGCACTATATTACTGGGCTCTGACTGGCACTATATTACTGGGCATCTGGCTGGCACTATATTACTGGGCATCTGACTGGCACTATTTTACTGGGCTCTGGCTGGCATAATATTACAGGCATCTGACTGGCACTATATTACTGGGCTCTGGCTGGCACTATATTACTGGGCATCTGGCTGGCACTATATTACTGGGCTCTGGCTGGCATAATATTACAGGCATCTGACTGGCACTATATTACTGGGCTCTGGCTGGCACTATATTACTGGGCATCTGGCTGGCACTATTTTACTGGGCTCTGGCTGGCACAATATTATAGGCATCTGGCTGGCACTATATTACTGGGCTCTGGCTGGCACTATATTACTGGGCTCTGACTGGCACTATATTACTGGGCATCTGGCTGGCACTATATTACTGGGCATCTGGCTGGCACTATTTTACTGGGCTCTGGCTGGCACTATATTACTGGGCTCTGGCTGGCATAATATTACAGGCATCTGGCTGGCACTATATTTCTGGGCTCTGGCTGGCACTATATTACTGGGCTCTGACTTGCACTATATTACTGGGCATCTGGCTGGCACTATATTACTGGGCACTGGCTGGCATAATATTACAGGCATCTGGCTGGCACTATATTACTGGGCTCTGGCTGGCACTATATTACTGGGCTCTGGCTGGCACTATATTACTGGGCTCTGGCTGGCATAATATTACAGGCATCTGACTGGCACTATATTACTGGACTCTGGCTGGCACTATATTACTGGGCTCTGGCTGGCACTATATTACTGGGCTCTGACTGGCACTATATTACTGGGCTTCTGGCTGGCACTATATTACTGGGCATCTGGCTGGCACTATTTTACTGGGCTCTGGCTGGCACAATATTACAGGCATCTGGCTGGCACTATATTACTGGGCTCTGGCTGGCATAATATTACAGGCATCTGACTGGCACTATATTACTGGGCTCTGGCTGGCACTATATTACTGGGCATCTGGCTGGCACTATATTACTGGGCTCTGGCTGGCATAATATTACAGGCATCTGACTGGCACTATATTACTGGGCTCTGGCTGGCACTATATTACTGGGCATCTGGCTGGCACTATTTTACTGGGCTCTGGCTGGCACAATATTACAGGCATCTGGCTGGCACTATTTTACTGGGCTCTGGCTGGCACTATATTACTGGGCATCTGGCTGGCATAATATTACAGGCATCTGACTGGCACTATATTACTGGGTTCTGGCTGGCACTATATTACTGGGCATCTGGCTGGCACTATATTACTGGGCTCTGACTGGCACTATATTACTGGGCATCTGGCTGGCACTATATTACTGGGCATCTGACTGGCACTATTTTACTGGGCTCTGGCTGGCACAATATTACAGGCATCTGGCTGGCACTATATTACTGGGCTCTGGCTGGCATAATATTACAGGCATCTGACTGGCACTATATTACTGGGCTCTGGCTGGCACTATATTACTGGGCATCTGGCTGGCACTATATTACTGGGCTCTGGCTGGCACTATATTACTGGGCATCTGGCTGGCACTATTTTACTGGGCTCTGGCTGGCACAATATTACAGGCATCTGGCTGGCACTATATTACTGGGCTCTGGCTGGCACTATATTACTGGGCTCTGACTGGCACTATATTACTGGGCATCTGGCTGGCACTATATTACTGGGCATCTGGCTGGCACTATTTTACTGGGCTCTGGCTGGCACTATATTACAGGCATCTGGCTGGCACTATATTACTGGGCTCTGGCTGGCACTATATTACTGGGCATCTGGCTGGCACTATTTTACTGGGCATCTGGCTGGCACTATATTACTGGGCATCTGGCTGGCACTATTTTACTGGGCTCTGGCTGGCACTATATTACTGGGCTCTGGCTGGCATAATATTACAGGCATCTGGCTGGCACTATATTTCTGGGCTCTGGCTGGCACTATATTACTGGGCTCTGACTTGCACTATATTACTGGGCATCTGGCTGGCACTATATTACTGGGCTCTGGCTGGCATAATATTACAGGCATCTGGCTGGCACTATATTACTGGGCTCTGGCTGGCACTATATTACTGGGCTCTGGCTGGCACTATATTACTGGGCTCTGGCTGGCATAATATTACAGGCATCTGACTGGCACTATATTACTGGGCTCTGGCTGGAACTATATAACTGGGCATCTGGCTGGCACTATTTTACTGGGCTCTGGCTGGCACAATATTACAGGCATCTGGCTGGCACTATATTACTGGGCTCTGGCTGGCACTATATTACTGGGCTCTGACTGGCACTATATTACTGGGCATCTGGCTGGCACTATATTACTGGGCTCTGGCTGGCATAATATTACAGGCATCTGACTGGCACTATATTACTGGGCTCTGGCTGGCACTATATTACTGGGCATCTGGCTGGCATAATATTACAGGCATCTGACTGGCACTATATTACTGGACTCTGGCTGGCACTATATTACTGGGCATCTGGCTGGCATAATATTACAGGCATCTGACTGGCACTATATTACTGGACTCTGGCTGGCACTATATTACTGGGCTCTGACTTGCACTATATTACTGGGCATCTGGCTGGCACTATATTACTGGGCTCTGGCTGGCATAATATTACAGGCATCTGTCTGGTACTATATTACTGGGCTCTGGCTGGCACTATATTACTGGGCTCTGACTGGCACTATATTACTGGGCTTCTGGCTGGCACTATATTACTGGGCATCTGGCTGGCACTATTTTACTGGGCTCTGGCTGGCACTATATTACTGGGCTCTGGCTGGCATAATATTACAGGCATCTGACTGGCACTATATTACTGGACTCTGGCTGGCACTATATTACTGGGCTCTGGCTGGCATAATATTACAGGCATCTGACTGGCACTATATTACTGGGCTCTGGCTGGAACTATATTACTGGGCATCTGGCTGGCACTATTTTACTGTTCTCTGGCTGGCACAATATTACAGGCATCTGGCTGGCACTATATTACTGGGCTCTGGCTGGCACTATATTACTGGGCTCTGACTGGCACTATATTACTGGGCATCTGGCTGGCACTATATTACTGGGCTCTGGCTGGCATAATATTACAGGCATCTGACTGGCACTATATTACTGGGCATCTGGCTGGCACTATATTACTGGGCTCTGGCTGGCATAATAATACAGGCATCTGACTGGCACTATATTACTGGGCATCTTCCTGGCACTATTTTACTGGGCTCTGGCTGGCATAATATTACAGGCATCTGACTGGCACTATATTACTGGGCTCTGGCTGGCACTATATTACTGGGCATCTGGCTGGCACTATTTTACTGGGCTCTGGCTGGCACAATATTACAGGCATCTGGCTGGCACAATATTACAGGCATCTGGCTGGCACTATATTACTGGGCTCTGGCTGGCATAATATTACAGGCATCTGACTGGCACTATATTACTGGGCCTCTGGCTGGCACTATTTTACTGGGTTCTGGCTGGCACTATATTACTGGGCATCTGGCTGGCACTATTTTACTGGGCTCTGGCTGGCACAATATTACAGGCATCTGGCTGGCACTATATTACTGGGCTCTGGCTGACATAATATTACAGGCATCTGACTGGCACTATATTACTGGGCTCTGGCTGGCACTATATTACTGGGCATCTGGCTGGCATAATATTACAGGCATCTGACTGGCACTATATTACTGGGCTCTGGCTGGCACTATATTACTGGGCATCTGGCTGACACTATATTACTGGGCTCTGGCTGGCATAATATTACAGGCATCTGACTGGCACTATATTACTGGGCTCTGGCTGGCACTATATTACTGGGCATCTGGCTGGCACTATTTTACTGGGCTCTGGCTGGCACAATATTACAGGCATCTGGCTAGCACTATATTACTGGGCTCTGGCTGGCATTATATTACTGGGCTCTGACTGGCACTATATTACTGGGCATCTGGCTTGCACTATATTACTGGGCATCTGGCTGGCACTATTTTACTGGGCTCTGGCTGGCACAATATTACAGGCATCTGGCTGGCACTATATTACTAGGCTCTGGCTGGCATAATATGACAGGCATCTGAGTGGCACTATATTACTGGACTCTGGCTGGCACTATATTACTGGGCATCTGGCTGGCATAATATTACAGGCATCTGACTGGCACTATATTACTGGGCTCTGGCTGGCACTATATTACTGGGCTCTGACTGGCACTATATTACTGGGCATCTGGCTGGCACTATATTACTGGGCATCTGACTGGCACTATTTTACTGGGCTCTGGCTGGCACAATATTACAGGCATCTGGCTGGCACTATATTACTGGGCTCTGGCTGGCATAATATTACAGGCATCTGACTGGCACTATATTACTGGGCTCTGGCTGGCACTATATTACTGGGCATCTGGCTGGCACTATTTTACTGGGCTCTGGCTGGCACAATATTACAGGCATCTGGCTGGCACTATATTACTGGGCTCTGGCTGGCACTATATTACTGGGCTCTGGCTGGCATAATATTACAGGCATCTGACTGGCACTATATTACTGGGCTCTGGCTGGCACTATATTACTGGGCATCTGGCTGGCACTATTTTACTGGGCTCTGGCTGGCACAATATTACAGGCATCTGGCTGGCACTATATTACTGGGCTCTGGCTGGCACTATATTACTGGGCTCTGACTGGCACTATATTACTGGGCATCTGGCTGGCACTATATTACTGGGCATCTGGCTGGCACTATTTTACTGGGCTCTGGCTGGCACTATATTACTGGGCTCTGGCTGGCATAATATTACAGGCATCTGGCTGGCACTATATTTCTGGGCTCTGGCTGGCACTATATTACTGGGCTCTGACTTGCACTATATTACTGGGCATCTGGCTGGCACTATATTACTGGGCTCTGGCTGGCATAATATTACAGGCATCTGGCTGGCACTATATTACTGGGCTCTGGCTGGCACTATATTACTGGGCTCTGACTGGCACTATATTACTGGGCTTCTGGCTGGCACTATATTACTGGGCATCTGGCTGGCACTATTTTACTGGGCTCTGGCTGGCACTATATTACTGGGCTCTGGCTGGCATAATATTACAGGCATCTGACTGGCACTATATTACTGGACTCTGGCTGGCACTATATTACTGGGCTCTGGCTGGCATAATATTACAGGCATCTGACTGGCACTATATTACTGGGCTCTGGCTGGAACTATATAACTGGGCATCTGGCTGGCACTATTTTACTGGGCTCTGGCTGGCACTATATTACTGGGCTCTGGCTCGCATAATATTACAGGCATCTGACTGGCACTATGTTACTGGGCTCTGGCTGGCACTATATTACTGGGCTCTGACTTGCACTATATTACTGGGCATCTGGCTGGCACTATATTACTGGGCTCTGGCTGGCATAATATTACAGGCATCTGGCTGGCACTATATTACTGGGCTCTGGCTGGCACTATATTACTGGGCTCTGACTGGCACTATATTACTGGGCTTCTGGCTGGCACTATATTACTGGGCATCTGGCTGGCACTATTTTACTGGGCTCTGGCTGGCACTATATTACTGTTCTCTGGCTGGCATAATATTACAGGCATCTGACTGGCACTATATTACTCGACTCTGGCTGGCACTATATTACTGGTCTCTGGCTGGCATAATATTACAGGCATCTGACTGGCACTATATTACTGGGCTCTGGCTGGAACTATATTACTGGGCATCTGGCTGGCACTATTTTACTGGGCTCTGGCTGGCACAACATTACAGGCATCTGTCTGGCACTATATTACTGAGCTCTGGCTGGCACTATATTACTGGGCTCTGACTGGCACTATATTACTGGGCATCTGGCTGGCACTATATTACTGGGCTCTGGCTGGCATAATATTACAGGCATCTGACTGGCACTATATTACTGGGCATCTGGCTGGCACTATATTACTGGGCTCTGGCTGGCATAATAATACAGGCATCTGACTGGCACTATATTACTGGGCTCTGGCTGGCACTATATTACTGGGCATCTTCCTGGCACTATTTTACTGGGCTCTGGCTGGCATAATATTACAGGCATCTGACTGGCACTATATTACTGGGCTCTGGCTGGCACTATATTACTGGGCATCTGGCTGGCACTATTTTACTGGGCTCTGGCTGGCACAATATTACAGGCATCTGGCTGGCACAATATTACAGGCATCTGGCTGGCACTATATTACTGGGCTCTGGCTGGCATAATATTACAGGCATCTGACTGGCACTATATTACTGGGCTCTGGCTGGCACTATATTACTGGGCATCTGGCTGGCATAATATTACAGGCATCTGACTGGCACTATATTACTGGGCTCTGGCTGGCATAATATTACAGGCATCTGACTGGCACTATATTACTGGGCTCTGGCTGGCACTATATTGCTGGGCATCTGGCTGGCACTATTTTACTGGGCTCTGGCTGGCACAATATTACAGGCATCTGGCTGGCACTATATTACTGGGCTCTGGCTGGCACAATATTACTGGGATCTGGCTGGCACTCTATTACTGGGCTCTGGCTGGCACTATATTACTGGGCTCTGGCTGGCATAATATTACAGGCATCTGACTGGCACTATATTACTGGGCTCTGGCTGGCACTATATTACTGGGCATCTGGCTGGCACTATTTTACTGGGCTCTGGCTGGCACAATATTACATGCATCTGGCTGGCACTATATTACTGGGCTCTGGCTGGCACAATATTACTGGGCTCTGGCTGGCACTCTATTACTGGGCTCTGGCTGGCACAATATTACAGGCATCTGACTGGCACAATATTACTGGGCATCTGGCTGGCACTATATTACTGGGCTCTGGCTGGAACAATATTACAGGCATCTGACTGACACAATATTACTGGGCATCAGGCTGGCACTATATTACTGGGCTCTGGCTGGCATAATATTACAAGCATCTGGCTGGCACAATATTACTGGGCATCTGGCTGGCACTATATTACTGGGCTCTGGCTGGCACTATATTACTGGGCTCTGAGTGGCACAATATTACTGGTCTCTGACTGGCACAATATTACTGGTATCTGACTGGCACAATATTACAGGCATCTGACTGGCACAATATTACTGGGCATCTGGCTGGCACTATATTACTTGTCTCTGAGTGGCACAATGTTACTGGTATCTGAAGGGCACAATATTACTGGTATCTGACTGGCACAATATTACAGGCATCTGATTGGCACACTATTACTGGGCTCTGACTGACACAATATTCCTGGTATCTGACTGGCACAATATTACTGGGCTCTGTGTGGCACAATATTACTGGTATCTGACTGGCACAATATTACTGCTATCTGACTGGCACACTATTAATGGGCTCTGAATGGCACAATATTACTGGTATCTGACTGGCACATTATTACTGGTATCTGACTGGCACAATATTACTGGGCTCTGTGTGGCACAATATTACTGGGCTCTGTGTGGCACAATATTACTGGTATCTGACTGGCACAATATTACTGCTATCTGACTGGCACACTATTAATGGGCTCTGAATGGCACAATATTACTGGTATCTGACTGGCACAATATTACTGGTATCTGACTGGCACACTATTAATGGGCTCTGAATGGCACACTATTCCTTGTATCTATAATTGTAAAATTTTCAAATATTGAAACAATTGTGGGTGTTTTCTTACATTTTTATTATGGGGGGTCGGGGGCCACACTCAGGGTCCGCCCCGGTTGCCAAATGCTCTAAGTACGCCCCTGCAACACACACACCATCTGTAACGCATGGTGTCCCAGATGTAAACAGACCCTGAGCCCCCGAGATCAGGAGCTACGATGCAGGGTGGAGACACAGGACCTGGTGCTGTGTAACTGCAATTGCCTTGAGGTTTGGGACCCCAAGTCTTTGCAAACACAACCAGGCCCTGTGAAGCAGCTGCTGTATCCAGGTCCCAGGGCTAGAGAGGAAATTAACTAAGTGATAGCCAAGCCAAGTTAAAACATAAAAGTGGCTAACACTAAAGATGGTAAAGTTGGGGGTTTGGTTCAACAAATGGGCCAATTTAGATGTTAGTTTGCCAACCACGTCAAGGTTCCCCACATTAGGCAAGTCCCTAACTAAAACATAATATTAGCAAAGCAAAGCAAACAATAGAATCTAAAAGACATATATGGAATAGACACATAAGAAATACCTGTAGACTGCACTACTAAGGACTGAACAAAAATGGGTGTGGTTTAAATAGAGGTAAACAGACAAGGTAGAGGGAATCCGAAAACCTGGAATGAAACATAAGGACAGTCAGGACAGGAATATAGGGCAGGACAGGAATAAGCATAAATAATAAACAAGAAAGCAAAGCAAGAAAGATACAGAAATGCCTGGATACAGCCTGGATAAGTCTGCACAAGGGTGCATGGTCTCTCTCTCACACACAACGTCTCTCTCTTTTTCTCACACACCATCTCTCTCTCTCTCTCTCTCTCTCTCTCTCTCTCTCTCTCACTTATATACCATCTCTTTCTCTCTCTCACACACCATCTCTTTGTCTCCTCTCTCTTTCTCACACACCATCTCTATATCTCTCTCTCACACACATTGTCTCTCTCTCTCACACACACACCATCCCTTACTTTCTCACACACCATCTCTATCTCTCTTTCTCACACACCATCTCTCTCTATCTTACACCATCTCTCTCTCTCTTACACCATCTCTCTCTCTCTTACACCGTCTCTCTCTTTCTCTCTTACACCATCTCTTGCTTACCATCTCTCTCTTTCTCATACAACATCGCACTGTGCTCTGTATGCCAAGGAGGAGGGGCTAGGGAGAGAGCTCCCTATAGAGGCCTCTCCTCCTGATAATCCCTCACCCCCCGCTTGAGGTTAATCCTCCATGTCCCAGATGGAGGAAAGCTCAGCTGGGGATTTTTTTTCTTTAAACAATGATAGCTCTGGAGTCTCAGGTGGTGTTGGAAGCCAAAAGAGTTGATGAGTTTTACGAGAGAGGATGTATAAAGGATCAGAGTTCCAAAGACTGACCATTTCAGAACACCAACAAAGAGCGGAACAGGCAAGGACATTGCACCACAAGGCCGCTTTAACCAATGGGCAAACTGGGCACCCAGCGGGGGTGACACCGGTGGTGCCGGCATTCCTGCTGTGAATCACGCTTGTCCAATAAAGTATTTTTAAAAAAATATTTGCCACCAGATGTGACATCATGTCATATCTGGTGACTGTACTTCCCTCATCCGTGCAGGAGGGAAGACTCCAGGGAGGAGAAAATGAGGACATGTAGCAGCCAAGAGGTGAGTACTGGGGAAGGGGGAGGAAGGTGGAAAATTGCCTATGTCTTATTAATGGCAGAATAATACTGGCATATTATAGGACAAATTGGCTGGGGCATATTAAATGGCAAAATAATACTGGCATTGTATTGGACAAATTGGATGTGGCATATTAAATAGCAAAATAATACTGGCATATTATTGGAAAAATTGTCTGTGGCATATTAAATGGCAAAATAATACTGACATATTATTGGGCAAACTGGCTGGGGCATATTAAATGGCAAAATAAAACTGGCATATTATTGGGCAAATTGGCTGTGGATTATTAATGGCAAAATAACACTGGCATATTATTGGCAAAATTAATACTGGCATATCAGTGGGCAAGTTGTGGCATATTTAATGGACAAATGGTGGCATATTTTAATAGGCAAACTGATGCTAATGACAAAGTGACAGTGGTATGCTAATTGGTACCTAACTATTTTTAATTGGCAAAGAGATTATGTGGCATGTTCTGTGGGGTAAAATAACATGCACTGTGGTGGAAAGTGACACTGTGGCTTGTTCTGCAGGGGCAGTTCTGTGGGACAAAGTGACACTGTGGTATGTTCTGTGGGGCAAATTTACATTGTGGCATACCAAATTGTGTGGGTGCAATATGAGCGCAAGCCAAGTGCTGTGGGTCAAATATAGGTGCATGACAAGTGTAGTGGGTTCATTTTAGTGCTGTGTTAAGTCCTTATGGTGCAATGTGGGTGCAGAAAAAATGAATAAAAACAAGAAATGCATTTTTTAAATAACATTTTTATTACATATACAAATAGTTGAATGTGATATGAAAATGTTTTTTTACAATGCAATTTTATAAACATTGGGTTGAGGGAGGCCCACTGCTAAAGACTTTACCCAGGGCCCACTAGAGTAGTAAAGCGGCCCTGTTGCACCAGAAAACAAAACTGAGAAGGAGCACTCTGAAAGATAAGACTCAATCCATGAGAGAATCATGCCACCTATGGCCATAAAGGCTAAGAAGAAGGCAGTGGTCAACAGTGTCAAAGGCAGCAGAAAGATCTAAGGGGATCAGTATGGACAAATAGTCTTTAGATTGGTCAGAGAGTAAGTCATTTTGACACTTTAGTGAGTGCCGTTTCAATACAGTGTAAGGGTTTAAAGCCAGATTTAAGCGGAGGACATTAGTGGACATAAAGTCGGTTAGACGTAAGTACACAATCCTCTCCAGCAACTTGTACATAAAGGGGTGAAAGGGAAACAGGAAGGAAGTTGATATTTTATCAGTATGGGTATCTGATCTGGGCATATTTGAAGGCCCATGTTAAACATTCCAGAGGACAGAGAGATGTTGTTGAGGTGCCACTAGCATAGTCCAAAATATATTACTTTTTATTAAATTAAGAAAAATTACATATGGTTTAAAATTATTCTTTACATACTTTTTCTCTAGCAGATTAGTTATCAGAAGAACACTTTCCAACATTTAAACTGTACCATGGCATGACTTCATCTGAATCCAAATCACATTTTTCTTTATGCAACCATTTAAAAAAAACAAAACCAAGGAAACATGTTTTAACTGTTCAACGATACCTTTGTGTAATTAAAATTTTTTTTTAAAGAATTTACATAATGTATTTTTGTTAGGGCCTTGTATCTTATCTTCCTCTCCGCATTTAATGCTTCATTTTATAATATTTTTGGATATTTATTTTATATTCGAATCGTGTTGCTTACAAATGCTATTATTTTGTCACTGCAGCCTTTGTGCATTTAGTTAACCTTGCAAAGCCATCATGAACTTAGAAATTTGTGCATTAAATGTTAACATAATGTAAAATATGTAATTTTTTTTAACCTTGTCACTATCTTGAGTAATATATATTTTATATATTGATTAATGTGTATAATTATTTCCAATTTATCATTGTCACAATGATATATTTTTGTAATTTATATAAATATACATATACAATGTCTGTAATACCAGTTAGAATTGATAATAAAGTTAAGATTGTGTTATGCAGATATAGATAGGTAAAATGTGTAGAAAACAGTAATATGGACTACTTAAAGGACAACTATCATGCCATAAGTTACTTTGCATGAAATAAATAAATATATTTAAGCCCTAATAAATAAGCTGTGCCATTGTTACAAAAACAAACTTATGCAAAATTTTCAGCTATTTTACCATTTAGCAGCAACTGCTGCATATGTCATCTTGCCTTCTAGCTTGGATCTACCGAGGCACTTCAGCCATGTCTGTTAAGACCTCCATGGAAGCACCCAGGCACAATGATAGCCAATCACAGCACCTGGATATTTACAGCTGTCAAAGCAAGTCCCTGCTTTGACAACTATAGTCTCTCCCCATGGCCGTCTTTAACATTGATTGGACCCTGGGCAAACATTTGGTTGGGCTCCCTGGACCCCGCCCCTCGTCCCTGGCATGCAATCACACCCTTCACCATAATACCTTCCTACAAAAAAATATAACCACATGTACATATACACAAACAAATACAAAAGGAATGTACTTGCTTAACCCCTTAAGGACAGAGCCTTTGAAACATTTTTGTCCTTTCTGGACAATGCCTATTTTAACATTTCTGTGCTGTTTGTGTTTAGCAGTAATTTTCTTCTTTGTCATTTGCTGTACCCACACATATTATATATTGTTTTTATCGGGACAAGAAGGGCTTTCTATGGATGCCATCTTTTTGATCATATCTTATCATATTATTAAAAAAAATAATAAAATATGGTAAAAAAAAAAAAAATACACAAATTTCTTTGTTTTTATTTGAAACAACTTCTCCTCATCGACAATAGAGAACGAAAAAACATGCTAAATAGATTCTACTATTTCTCCTGAGTACAGGGATACCACCCATGCATAGGTTTGTTGGGTTGTTTGGGGGCTAAAATGCCAATTTTGTGAGGTGCAGCTTTTTGTTTTCCAACTTGAAATTTTTACATGCAGACAGCCTGCACCCATGTCCCATTTGGGACATATTTGAAGCCAGCTAGTGTATTTTACCCCATCAACCCATATATTTTTTAAAAGAAGACACCTTAGGCTATCTCAAATGGTGGTATTTTTACACTTTCCATGCACTAATTCTACCACCAGCCTTTGTCAAACTTTGTGGTAGTAATTTTTGTGTGGTTTTTTTTCACAAACCTTGTACTTCAGACATGAATTCACAGATTTTGGTATGTGTCACTACCAAATAACACCCTAATAAGTGTTCAGCAACATCTCTTGAGTACAGGGATACCACCCATGCATAGGTTTGTTGGGTTGTTTGGGGGGTAAAAGGCCAAATTTGGTAGGTGCAGTTTTTGGTTTTCCAAATTAAAATTTTGACATGCAGACCGCCTGCACCCATGTCCCATTTGGGACATATTTGAAACCGGCCAGTGTATTTTACCCCATCAACCCATATATTTTTTAAAAGAAGACACCTTAGGCTATCTCAAATGGTGGTATTTTTACACTTTCCATGCACTAATTCTACCACCAGCCTTTGTCAAACTTTGTGGTAGTAATTTTTTTGTGTTTTTTTTTCACAAACCTTGTACTTCAGACATGAATTCACAGATTTTGGTATGTGTCACTGCCAAATAACACCCCAATAAGTGTTCAGCAACATCTCTTGAGTACAGGGATACCACCCATGCATAGGTTTGTTGGGTTGTTTGGGGAGTAAAAGGCCAAATTTGGTAGGTGCAGTTTTTGGTTTTCCAAATTAAAATTTTGACATGCAGACCGCCTGCACCCATGTCCCATTTGGGACATATTTGAAACCAGCCAGTGTATTTTACCCCATCAACCCATATATTTTTTAAAAGTAGACACCCTACGCTATTTCAAATGGTGGTATTTTAACACTTTCCATGCACTAATTCTACCACCAGCCTTTGTCAAAGTTTGTGGTAGTAATTTTTGTGTGGTTTTTTTTCACAAATATTGTATTTTAGACATAAATTCACAGATTTTGGTATGTGTCACTGCCAAACAATAACCCAATATGTGTTCAACAACATATCCTGAGTACAGGGATACCACCCATGCATAGGTTTGTTGGGTTGTTTGGGGGCTAAAGGGCCACATTGTGAAGGTGCGCATTTTCAACTTGGAATATTGACGTGTAGTCAGCCTGAGCCCATCTTTCATTTGGGACTTTTTTTTAAGTAGGACAGTGTATTTTACCCCAAAAAGTATATATTTTGTAAAAGTAGACACCCTAGGCTATTTTAAATGGTGTTATTTTAACACTTTCCATGCACCAATTCTACCACCAGCCTTTGTCAAAGTTTGTGGTAGTCATTTTATTGTGTATTTTTTCCCACATACATTGCACTTTAGACACAAATTCACATATTTCGGTATGTGTCACTGACAAACAATACCACAATATATGTTCAGCAACATCTCCCGAGCACAGGGATACCACCCATGCATAGCTTTGTCAGCTTTGTTAGGGGTTGAAAGGCTACATTTGAGAGGTGCGCTTTTTGATTTTCAAACTTGGAATTTGAACATGTAGAGCAAGGAAGGGGTTAATAGCTCTTATAAGAGCCTTTGTAGTACTGTACAAAAAAATTAACCCCTACAAATGCACAGACAAGAAAAAATGTTCTGCTGTGCAGTGATCAGTGGCAGGGAAGGGGTTAATACACTACACTATACAAAAGAAATGGCTTTTATAAAAGCCCTTGGGACTCACAATTTATTAACATTTTATTTAATTTATTACAATTTAAAAATTATGTTATACAGATCTGTCTCTTTCCCTCATTAAAACTCAAGTGAGGAGAGGGAGGCAGATCCATATGGGTCAGAACAATATTTACGAACCAGACGAATGGTGATGCTCATCTGAGAAATCACCAAACCACCTTTGCCACTGATCGGCTGTTACTGATCGCTATACACGCGTTCAGACAGCTTCAAAAGGAATACACATAATCCCCTAGTGGGTATAATTAACCCCTAGTGAGTCTGACAAAAAAAATGCTGATAGCAAAAAAAAATCCTTCGGCGACTAGATTGCTCCATATGCGCTGCTTAGGCAGTGACCATATGCACTGCTTAGGCAGTGACCATATGTGATGCTTAGGAAGTGATATTCGGCAAGGAAGGGGTTAATAGCTCTTAAAAGAGCCTTTGATATACTGTAATAAATCAAAGTAAAAAAAATAACCCCTAAAAAAATGCACAGACAGCAAAAAATGTGCTGCTGTGTAAGACCACTGCGTACACAGCGATCAATTGCAGGGAAGGGGTTAAATACTGGAAACGGCTTTTATAAAAGCCTTTGGGTCTCAATTCTATTAAATATATTATAATTAAAAACTTACATTATACAGCTCTGTCTCCCTCCCTCAATAAAACTCAAGTGAGAGGGAGGCAGATCTACACGGGTCAGATCAAATATTTACACATATTGATCTAACCAGACGAATGGTGATGCTCATCTGAGCAAACGCCAACCCGCCATTGTCACTTATCAGCTGTTACTGATCGCTATACATGCGCTCAGACAGCTAAAAAAAATTTTTTACGTTAAACGTAGTCCCCTAGCGGGTATAATTAACACGTGACGGGTGTAATAAAAAAGTTTTAAAAAAAATTAAAAATGCTTCTGCAGCAAGATTGCTGCATTTGCGTCAGATCGCTGATTAGGCAGTGATCTACGGCAAGAAAGGGGTTAATCTCTCTTAAAAGAGGTTTTTTTATCCTGTAATGAATTACAGTAAAAAAAAATAACCTCTAAAAAATGCACAGACAGCAAAAAATGTGCTGCTGTGTATGATCACTGCGTACACAGCGATCAATGGCAGGGAAGGGGTTAAATGGCTTTTATAAAAGCCCTTGGTGTTTAAAATTTTATTAAATATTTTTTTTATTATTTTATTTTATTTTTTTTACTTGATCTGATCTGTCTCTCTCCCTTACTAAAAGTAGTAAGGTGAGGGAGGCAGATCAATACTTGTCAAAGGCAATATTTAGTAATATTGCCTTTGACAGTATGGTAAGTGCTCATCAGAGCACTTACCATACATGCCTGCACACAGATCACATAGATCTGCTGTGCCGGCATCGATTGGCTCCCCCTAGAGCATCGGAAGTGAAATACTTTCACTTCCGATGCTCTTGCCATTAGAAGGGAAACGCTGCCTGTACAGGCAGCGTTCCCTTCTACTGAGCCGATGGGGTCGCTCAGGAGAGCGACCACCATCGGCTCTGGGGAGCAGAACGGTGTTGTTAAGTGCCTCGTTGGCGGAGATGCTTTCTAAGCACATGTGTGCAGCGGGCGCAGCCATTTTTAATGGCTCCGTGGAGTGATCGTAGCGCGCCCCTGCACATTTGGGGGGTGTTGCACAATGCCTCTACCTAGAGGCATTGTAGCAACACCGTTAGAGTAAAGAAAGCGACCGCTGGTCGCTTTCTTTACTCCATTTAGTGCATGACGTGCCAGGCACGTCACCTGTCGGCAAGTCCTCGATTTGCCGTGACGTGCCTGGCACGTCACCTGTCGTTAAGGGGTTAAACTAGCATATATCATAAAGGTGTGCTGCTGAGACCAAATAGTTATACAAAATCCAGATCAGGGCACTCACCTCAAGGCAGGTAGGAGAAAGACTCTTAAAGCTATAGGTTTAATTAAAGCTATTTTAAAACACCTTTCTAAGATAACAAAATTGGAGGTTTGGTTACATATTTGGCCATACTATGCTAAGCCCACTACTATGTCAAAGTACTCCAATATTGGTGGGTCCTAAAACGTAATACTCTTGCTTATGGGGCTTATATGAGTTGATTGATCCATCTTGTTTTTAAATACCATTGGAATTTATGGTGATCTATTTGGTTCCCTCTTGGAGTAATTATATACATTATATTTCCTCTCATTTTTAATTTAGTTAAATCTTGTGCTTACCTTGTTTTTCTTTTAAAGTTTTCCTTTATTTATATGTTACAATTGTTCTGTGTATCGCTATTATATTAAGCTAATTAGTGCTTCTTAATGTGTTTAATTTATGACCTTTCTGATGTTATTCGTCCCCTGAATAAATGGACTCAAAGCAAGTCAATGTTCCATGGACATTAAAGTTCTTTGAAAGAGATGATGCTGTTGTGTCACATTTGTGTATCACTACTGTAACAAATGTTTTCTGAGTTGATTGATCCATCTTCGAGCCACAGTGGACTTTACCTAAATTGGCACTCATCACTTACCCCTGAACCCACACACAGTGTAGACAGTCATACACACACAAACACACACACACACACACACAAACACATGCAGTCAGTCAAACACACACATTGGTCTGACTATAATACTTGGATCCAGGCCCCCTTGCATTACTGTATGGAACTGGGATCCTACTCGCAGGCAGCCGGTGGATGTGTTTGCAAAGTGGAATGCTGTTGTTATGCATGTTGCTGCATTCTATCTCAGAAGTCTCACCGGACGTGTCTGGGAGCCTCATCGGATGTCTGTGCACACTGAGCAAGGTCTAGGGGATGTATTGGTAAGTTTGGGGGCAGATTGGCAAGTCTGCCAGGCAGATTTGGAAAAGCTGAGGACCCAATGGCAAATCTGGGATGCACTGGCAAGTTTGGGAGCACATCAGCAAGTATGTGAATGCCTTTGCAAGTTTATGGGAAGATCGGATAATAAAGTATAAAGCATTTTTCAAGTTTCCAATTATAATCAGATTTTCAGCTTAAATATGAGTCAACAAAACGTTGCACACAATTATTTAAGGCAATGTTCTATCTAGTCATTAAATTAGCTATAGAAAATGTGCAGAATATAAATAAATGTTATTATTGGTGAACATTTGCTCAACATTTGTCTACATGAATTTCTGAATACTTCTAAAACAGACATTGGCATTTCATTAGATGGTTGTATTATTAGTATTTGTAGATTATTATACTCTACGTTATATATGTAGCAGTATTCTTTATTTAAGAAACTAGAGAAATCTGAAACCTTAATAAACATTGAATGCCTACATACGAATTTCAGATTCCACTTTTTGAAAAGTCCTCCAGGGATCTTAAGTGCCAGCACCAATATGGTTCATCTAAAGTAGGTCAAAGTGGAAGTGAGGATATTCATTTACTTTCAATATTTTAACAAATAATGTAAATTGAATACTAAATTTGGCCAGAACATATAAAAACAGAGGATGAGAAAAGTAGTGATCAGCAAAGTATAACTTCATATGACTTCACATTGACGGAGTGCTAGAAAAATGAAAACGTTCCATTCTGTCAAATAATCTGCCGTTGCAGATATCAAAGAAGCAGTAACCTGCCCTGTACTTCCCAATAAATGGTGGATACTGACATTGCTAGATTTAAAATGAAATCACTTTTTATCAGGGATCCATTTAAAAAAACATATATGGAAAATATAACACATAACACAAATGCAGAGCTGGTGCTACCATGGCCAACTAAGTATCATATCGTTATTTATTCACTAAAGGATCAACTAAATAAAGAGAGAATTGCAGGGAATTTAGATGGGACTTTCAAACGTAAGGCCAAAGTATCTGTGTTGGCAAAATTCTCCCATTCAGCTGCATTGGAGAATTGTTCCAACTCAGCTACATTGGTTTAAAGTTTGAAATTACCATCTCAAGTCCCTGAAATGTTCTCTTTATTGAGGAGACCTTTAAATGGTCACTTGATAATCCTGTTTCAAAGATTAGAGCACTAAAGTCAAATTAGATAATTTTTCCTATTCTCCTATTTTGTGCTATGTTTTCCAATCTGGTTGGCAGTTCAACGCAATTGACTATTTAACCCCATGGCAACACATGACCAAAATCTGGTGACTTGGGCACCCATGACTGCTCATGGAGCAAATCACGAGTGCCATATTGGAGAGCAACATGGTCCTCCAATATGGCTGCTGCCCTCATGTGTGAAGAGCATCAGAAGTGATAGAAATTTTTATGCGGTTGCTAGACCGTCCCTAGAAGCAGTCAGCAGCATTACAATTAAAAAAGAATGGTTTGCGGTTACAGTAAAATTAGGTTTAGCTTAAAAGTTAGGGTTACAATTAAAGGTTAGCATAAATTAAGGATTAGCAAAGGATCAAGTTTGGAGAAAATGGTTAGAAAACAAAAAACCCTTCTTTTGGTTATTGCGATATAAAACGCAAAAATAAAAAAACCTGAAAAGCATTCATATTTCTAAACTTGGGACAAAATTTAGAAAACATTTTGACTGTGTAAAAGATTTTTCCGGTCAAGTTAGAAAAAGTATGTTTTTTTCAATTTTTTTCATCATATTTTATGATTTTGTTGTAGTAAATTATAAGATATGATGGATATAATGGTATCTAAAACAGCCAATGTCACTAAGCGAAAGACAAGCTCAAAAGTTCATGTCACTAAGATATTAATGAACATATCAGAATTTTAATTTTATGCAGAACTTTTTTGAGCAAAACCTGTAAATTTGCCTAATTGTACTGATAAGCAAAACTTAATAGCACTCAAACTGTTCCAAAATCTACAAGCTCATTAAAGCAGTTAACCCCTTGGTGCAAATATAAATCCTGTGTCTTCAAGTAGTTTTTGACACAGGAATTTTAATGTAATTCCTTGATGCTGAGGCATTAAGCAACAACAAAATGTGACCCCCCAGGGTACCACAATCTCTCCACAGAGTGATTGTGGACACCACATTAAATTGCTCATGCAATATGGTGTTGCCCTGTAGCCAGCAAGAATAACAGAGGTGATCAGAATTTACTTATGTTTCTATGTTGCTGTTGCTAGACTGCCTCTAGAGGCAGACAGAAACATTGGAATAATAAAAAGCCCAATTTAACCCTAGAACTAAATTAATCCTAGATTTATTTTTACGGTTGCAGATCAGTTAGGATCAGAATTAGGGTTAGTACTAGGGTTAGTTTTAGGGTTATGGTTGGGTTAAAAAGGTCACTGTAGGAGAAAATTGTTATGAAACAAAATGCACTAATTTCCTTTATGCCCTATAACTTACAAAAAAACAACAGAAAGACATGTAAACATTTGTTATTTCTATAAACTTAGTGCAAATACTAGAGACAATATAGATGGGGTTGTGGATGTCGAGAAAAATCAAGACAAACCCAGATTCATAGAATAGCAAGAGTGAGCACAAGGAGAGCCTCAGTTCACAGACTACTCTATCCTCAACCCGTTAGTGCTTGCATACAACATAAAAGACACATACATAATTGCTGATGTAATGTCAAGATATAAAATGCAAATTGGCACGGGTATTATCTCAAGTTATACATTTATATTTCACAGGGCTTTTTTTTCCTGTTCGTAATTGCATAAAAGTATATAATTGTATAAAATATGTTTCAGGTCAAAGTTAGAGAAATACATATTTTTCGATGTTTCCTCATATTTTATTTTAGTAGTTTTTTTGTAGTAAATTATATGATATTATGAAAATAATGGCATTTAAAAAAGACCCTTCTTATGCCAATAGAAACAATATACAAAATGTGTGTTTACATTAAATGAGAACGAAAAAAATGACAGCTAAACACAAACCATCACAGCCATTGTCACGAAGGGTAAAACATTTTCAAAATAGTCTGGTCACTAAGGGGTTAAAGCAAATGTCCTGCTTACAGAGCAACCCTATTCTGGGACACTGTAATTTCCTGAGGGTCGATTCAATACATATATATAATATGCACCGATTTGTCCCTAATTGGATTGAGGTCCTATTTTTAGCAGAATTTCATAAATTGACAAAATGTGGCTACTCAATTTCCCTGTATTCAGGTTCCAATTGGCCATTAGTGCTTTTGCAGCAATCTGCAGATCCTGCTCTAAAATTATGGTCTTGTTAGCAGTTTTTATACACTGATTCCTTAAAAGTGATTGGCTGTAAGTTCAATATACTGTATCAATTTTGGGCCTATTTCCTATGGAGGTTTTGTTTATTTCAGTAGGATTTTATATTCTTTTCAGTATTTATGGACTATTTGTTCTGTGTCTGAAATCTCCCATAGGATATGATGAGGTATTTGAGCCCACCACTTTGGTGCTCTGTGTTTTGAAAAATTGTCGGCTGCATTCCAGAAACTATTGGTGTGTACATGGCTATAATACTGAATTGTGAAAGTTTTCGGAGGTACATCAGGGCATACTGTATAGCTAGTAATTCAGTTCACAGTGTGTCCTTGATGTGTAAATAATCAGTCTGGACTTCCAAGGCAAAATTTTGTGGTCGAAAAGGCATGCATATTAGGTAAAACATTTGGACTGGATCTTCACAGGAGGAGCTGCTGACCTCTTTAGTTGTAACAATGATGTCTCACTGAGCAATAATTGTTCAGATAAACCCCTGTATTTCCTGTTATCACTTTGACAGCTGACACATAGAAACAAAGAATGTGTGGCCAATTTTAGGGTATTAACCCCTTCATTAGCAGACCTGAGCAGCTGCAAAGAATAGAACTCCTATATTACCATCCATTAAATACACTCCCTCTCTTACCTGATGTAGGCTCAGGCTGCAGCAGGTTACACTGAGCTCCATGAACAAGGAACCAGCCCATGAAGATAGTTGAGAGGTCTCTCCTAATTGGCTTAGACCTCCATCACTCAGATCTTTTGATCTGGGACTTTGCATTTTCCCAGATTCAGGCTACTCAGGATCCAGGACTATAAAGCGCAATCCGGATCAAGCAGTCATCCTAATTAAGGACCTGTATAATTCAGGTCTGTAATCTTCAGTTTCCCTAAAGACAAAAAAAAAAAAAAGAAAGAGCTGGGAGCCCCACCAAGAATGGACAAAGCTAAAATAACCAGCCCTATCGGACATAACCAATTCAGAAGGGGCATCACAATTTTTTACTCACTTTCACCACTACAGAAGACCTCTCCATTAGCATAAGGGCAGTCCAGAATCCCTGAAGTATGCATTCCTTACATATATTTTTACATATGACATAAAGTATGCTGTGCTTTGCACCTGGTTAAAAATTTTACTGGTCAGTATCATTAAGAAACATATTTAAACTCTTGATCTTGATATCTGCAAAGGCACTTATTTTATTTTATTTTTTTTCATTTTTTCGATCCCTAGTCCTGAGGAACTTCTTTTTCTTATTTCATTATATTTGGCCTTCGGAATCTAAACTTTATCTGGAACTTAACCACATACATTCTAATTCCCACATGATACTCTGTCTCTGGAAAATACTTTGTGAAACTCAGTCTGATAATAACTTTTACTTTTTATGGTTGGTACTGTGCAATCTAAATAAATGTTAAAGATTTTAAATATATTATTTTATAGAGCCAAATATTTATGTTGCCCCTGCATCCATACCAAATGTATTTCCCTAATATCTTGAAATGGACTTCATCCTGTGTTATATAATGCCCTGCAATATAAAAGTCCATTAATGCATTATGTATTTTCATATTTATTATTTGCATTATAGAGATTCTGGTGGTTGCATTCTACCTCTGACAATATACAAATCTCATTTTACTAATGTAGCATTTTAGTTTCGTAAAAATTTGGAAATTTTCATTTACACTCACACTGAGTTGTTTTTTTTATATTCTTTCCATAACCTGATATTACAATATCAGAAGGGATACACACTCCTGTGATATTTTTGATGGAGTGTAAATGAAAAATGTTCACACTTTCATTTGGTTCCAAGTTAGTTTAACCCTCTTGATCAAGACTAGTCAAATAGAAATTATTTTTAAGTAATATATTATTGACGTCTACATCCATAGCTGATAACTTTCCAGTATCCTTAAAATAATTCATGCCTTATTTTAAAACATATATAATAACATTAGAATATTATTTTTTTAATGCAACAACAGCTTGTATTAATGTAATGTCTGCTTGCTCTCAACCATATGTCTCCCTTAATATAACTGCTCACCAATATTAATTTAGTCGATTAAAATTTTTCGTCATAGTTTTCGTCTACTGCAGGTTTTCAGTAACTTAAACAAAAAAAGATTAACTAAATTAATAGGACTAAAACTATGATTAATATCCATTGCATTTTTTTTCAACTGACAAAAATGTAAAATGTTACGGAACAACTATTGCATTTACCTATTTGGACTTGTGGTTCGGGTTCCCATGGATGTCTGCCAAGGTAGTGCCCTGACTCTATCTGGAGCTGGATTGGTTCAGACACTGGCTCCCTTTGTCTGTCTGTCTGTCCCCTGGAACAATGCCCTGCAAACCACAGAGGAAGAGTATACTCATCCATCTGATTCACTTGCTACTGTTACGTAAATGTTTTCCATCTCATTCCCATAGCAAGTTAACTTAACACTCTGTAACATCCTTCTCAGACCTGTTCCCTCACTGCTGGAGTATTAGTTGACTAAAACTAGACTTAAACTAAAACAAATCAGATGACTAAAATATGACTAAACTAAAATTAACACTGCTGCTCACAAACATTTGAGTTAAAGCTTACATTAAGAATAATAGAATTACATCTGCTAAACACCAGGTGTCTACTTACCAATATGAATACGACTGCAATTTCACATAAATCCCTTGAAGACTGTGTCCTTGAAATTTGTGACAAGGTATAAACCTTGTGCAAGTTAAGTATAATCCATTGAAAACTGCAAAGTGCAAATAAACTTAGAACTCCCCATAACAGAGTTTTCAGTAAGGTCAGACAGGGGCAAAGTGTAGAGCAGAATTCTCATTTTATGCAGAACTTTTTTGAGCAACTATCAAACCTTTGAATTTGCCCAGCATAATGACAAGTGAAACTAAATCGCAGTCACACTGCTCCAACATGTTTCTACAAGCTCAGTAACTAGTTTTCATTGCTGCTTTCTAACTAATTGCAAGAAAATGTGCCCCAATCGTTCTCCCATATAATGTTTTCACTCAATAAAATACTTCTATTTTCTTATTTCTCACTTGACCAACCATTTTGTGCTTGCTTTGACTTCTGATGTCATAAATCATGTATTGCTGTGGCATTTTGCATGCTGCTGTATTCCCCCAGTACAGCAGTGCCCCTATATTAGCCTGTTCTATATTTTGTGGAAGTTATATGGTGTTATTGGGGACATAGTTGTGTTAAATGTAAAATGTAAACCCTTATGTTTTTGGACAAACAACTTAAAAAACCCTTTGTGTCTATGGACTGAATAAAGATGTCCCTCTTAAGCCTTTTGTTTGATTCAGTCCTAATATTAACTCCTATTACCCTTATTGTACTATCCACCTATGTGAGTGTGTGTATGTCAGTGTGAGTGAGTGCATGTATGTCCATGTGAGTGTGAGTGTGTGTATGTCAGTGTGTGTGTGTGTGTATATCAGTGTGAGTGAGAGTGTGTGTATATCAGTGTTATTGAGTATGTGTGTATGTCAGTGTGAGTGAGAGTGTGTGTATGTCAGTGTGAGTGAGTGTGTGTACATCAGTGTGAGTGAGAGTGTGTGTATGTCAGTGTGAGTGAGTGTGTGTACATCAGTGTGAGTGAGAGTGTGTGTATGTTAGTGCATGGATGTGTGTGTATGTCAGTGTGAGTATGTGTTCATGTCAGTGTGAGTGAGTGTGCGTGTGTATATCAGTGTGAGTGAGTGTGTGTCAGTGTGAGTAAGTGTGTGTGTGTCAGTGTGAGTGAGTATGTGTGTATGTCAGTGTGAGTGTGTGTGTGGGTCAGTGTGAGTGAGAGTGTGTATGTCAGTGTGAGTGAGTGTGTGTGTATGTCAGTGTGAGTGAGTGTGTGTGTATGTCAGTGTGATTGAGTGTGTTTATGTCAGTGTGATTGAGTGTGTTTATGTCAGTGTGAGTGAGAGTGTGTGTATGTCAGTGTAAGTGAGTGTGTATGTGTATGTCAGTGTGTGTGTAAGTGTGAGTGACAGACTGTCTGTGTATGTGTGTGAGTGAGTGTGTGGATAAAGGGTTTAACTCCTCTGATACTGCCTATATCTGTCTAGCCCCCCAAGGGGTTAACTCCTCTGATACTACCTAGATCTCTCGAGCCATCAAATGGGTTAACTCCTCTGTTATTTCCTATATCTGTCTGGCCACCAAGGCGTTAACTCCTCTGACACTGTATATATCTATCTAGCCATCCAGGGGTTAACTCATATGACACTGCCTACATAGTAACATAGTAACATAGTAACATACATAGTAACATAGTAATTTAGGTTGAAAAAAGACACAAGTCCATCAAGTTCAACCCTTCTACCTATCATTACAGCTTTTGATCCAAAAGAAGGCAAAAACCCCTAAGGAAGCTATTTCGAATTTTGCCTCCTGGGGGAAAAAATTCCTTCTTGACTCCAAGAGGCAATCAGATTTCTCCTTGGATCAATAAGATCTTTTATTAATGCGTATTCTATTATTAATAGCCCTGTATGTTCTGCTTTCCAAAAAAAACAATCAAAACCATTTTTAAATGCATCTATTGTGGTTGATAGCACTACCTCTCTTGGCAGGGAGTTCCATAACTTTATTGTCCTAACCGTAAAGAATCCCTTCCTTTGCTGTCTATGAAATCTTTGCTCTTCCAGTCTGAGGGGGTGACCTCTTGTTCTTTGTACCTTTCCGTTAATGAACAGGTCACTGGAGAGCTCTTTATATTGGCCTTGCACATATTTATATAGTGTTATCATATCCCCTCTGAGACGCCTTTTTTCTAACGTATATAAATTCAATTTTTTAAGTCTCTCTTCATAACTAAGATCCTCCAAACCCCTTATTAATTTTGTAGCTCTCCTTTGCACTTTTTCTAGTTCCTTAATATCCTTTTTAAGGACTGGTGCCCAGAACTGTACTGCATATTCAAGGTGAGGTCTTATATACCTTGTTTTATGCATGCCAATATCTTATTGGCCCTTGCAGCTACTGACTGGCATTGGGCACTGTTGCCAAGTTTGTTGTCTATAATTATTCCTAAATCCTTTTCATTAGTAGTTTTTCCCAGGGAAAAACCATTTAATGTATATGTTGCTTTGTTATTATTTTTCCCATAATGCATAACTTTACATTTGTCTATATTGAACCTCATTTGCCACTTTACTGCCCAGTCACCCACTCTGTCCAAATCTTCCTGTAAAGAAAAAACATCAAGATTAGTCTTTATTGCCTTACCTAATTTAGTGTCGTCCGCAAACACCGAGACATGGCTCTCAGCACAATGTGGAAGATCATTAATAAACAAGTTAAAAAGAAGAGGGCCCAAAACAGACCCCTGAGGTACTCCGCTTAATACCCTTGTCCAATCTGAGGATTTTCCATTTACAACAACCCTTTGTGTTCTATCTTTTAGCCAATTTTCAATCCACATACACACATTTGCCCCCAAACCTATTTCTCTCAATTTGTAGAGTAACCTTTTGTGTGGAACTGTATCAAATACTTTCGCAAAATCCAAATAGATCACATCAACTGCCACACCTAGATCTATATTTTTACTGACTTCTTCATAGAATGTTATTAAGTTTGTTTGACAAGACCTGTCTTTCACAAAACCATGTTGACTTTTACTAATTATATTCTGGTTCAAGATGTATTCTTGAGTGTATCCCTTTAGCAATCCTTCAAATAGTTTCCCCACTACAGATGTCAAGCTCACTGGCCTATAATTACCTGGCAGAGATTTTGATCCCTTTTTAAATATTGGAATGACATCCGCCTTTCGCCAGTCTGTTGGCACTGTACCTGAACTGAATGAGTCCCTAAAGATCATAAATAGTGGTCTGGCCAGAACTATGCTTAACTCTAAGTACCCTTGGGTATATACCATCTGGCCCTGGGTCCTTGACTATCTTAACAGAGTTTAATTGCTTAAGCACTTTTTCCTGTGTCAGCCAATCCCATGTTTGCGGCAAATGTCCCATAACTTTCTTGTAGCAGGGGCTCGTCCATCTGCTCTTCCTTAGTATAAACAGAAGAAAAAAAAGGATTTAAAATGTCTGCTTTCTCTCTGTCCTCCCTTACCAAATTTCCCAATTGAGATAACAAGGGCCCAACATTTTCCCTCTTTAGCTTTTTTCCATTTATATATTTATAAAACATTTTGGGGTTAGTTTTACTCTCCTTGGCAACCCTTTTCTCATTTTCCAATTTAGCCATTTTAGTTGCCTTTTTGCAGGCTTTGTTGGCCTCTTTGTACTCTATAAATGATAATGCTGATCCCGTGTTTTTATAATGTTTGAATGCCATTTTCTTGTTTTGTATTTCCTGTTTCACGTTACCGGTAAGCCACATTGGTTTTGATTTGTGTCTTTTGCATTTGTTTCCCAAAGGTATATATTGGGATGTGTACTTTTGTAATGTGTGCTTAACCCCTTAAGGACAGAGCCTTTGAAATATTTTTGTCCTTTCTGGACAATGCCTATTTTAACATTTCTGTGCTGTTTGTGTTTAGCAGTAATTTTCTTCTTTGTCATTTGCTGTACCCACACATATTATATATTGTTTTTATCGGGACAAGAAGGGCTTTCTATGGATGCCATCTTTTTGATCATATCTTATCATATTATTAAGAAAAAAATAATAAAATATGGTAAAAAAAAAAAAATACACAAATTTCTTTGTTTTTATTTGAAACAACTTCTCCTCATTGACAATAGCGAACGAAAAAAACATGCTAAATAGATTCTACTATTTCTCCTGAGTACAGGGATACCACCCATGCATAGGTTTGTTGGGTTGTTTGGGGGCTAAAATGCCAAATTTGTGAGGTGCAGTTTTTTGTTTTCCAACTTGAAATTTTTACATGCAGACAGCCTGCACCCATGTCCCATTTGGGACATATTTGAAGCCAGCTAGTGTATTTTACCCCATCAACCCATATATTTTTTAAAAGAAGACACCTTAGGCTATCTCAAATGGTGGTATTTTTACACTTTCCATGCACTAATTCTACCACCAGCCTTTGTCAAACTTTGTGGTAGTAATTTTTTTGTGGTTTTTTTTTCACAAACCTTGAACTTCAGACATGAATTCACAGATTTTGGTATGTGTCACTGCCAAATAACACCCTAATAAGTGTTCAGCAACATCTCTTGAGTACAGGGATACCACCCATGCATAGGTTTGTTGGGTTGTTTGGGGGGTAAAAGGCCAAATTTGGTAGGTGCAGTTTTTGGTTTTCCAAATTAAAATTTTGACATGCAGACCGCCTGCACCCATGTCCCATTTGGGACATATTTGAAACCAGCCAGTGTATTTTACCCCATCAACCCATATATTTTTTAAAAGAAGACACCTTAGGCTATCTCAAATGGTGGTATTTTTACACTTTCCATGCACTAATTCTACCACTAGCCTTTGTCAAACTTTGTGGTAGTAATTTTTTTGTGGTTTTTTTTCACAAACCTTGTACTTCAGACATGAATTCACAGATTTTGGTATGTGTCACTGCCAAATAACACCCCAATAAGTGTTCAGCAACATATCTTGAGTACAGGGATACCACCCATGCATAGGTTTGTTGGGTTGTTTGGGGAGTAAAAGGCCAAATTTGGTAGGTTCAGTTTTTGGTTTTCCAAATTAAAATTTTGACATGCAGACCGCCTGCACCCATGTCCCATTTGGGACATATTTGAAACCAGCCAGTGTATTTTACCCCATCAACCCATATATTTTTTAAAAGTAGACACCCTACGCTATTTCAAATGGTGGTATTTTAACACTTTCCATGCACTAATTCTACCACCAGCCTTTGTCAAAGTTTGTGGTAGTAATTTTTGTGTGGTTTTTTTTCACAAATATTGTATTTTAGACATAAATTCACAGATTTTGGTATGTGTCACTGCCAAACAATAACCCAATATGTGTTCAACAACATATCCTGAGTACAGGGATACCACCCATGCATAGGTTTGTTGGGTTGTTTGGGGGCTAAAGGGCCACATTGTGAAGGTGCGCATTTTCAACTTGGAATATTGACGTGTAGTCAGCCTGAGCCCATCTTTCATTTGGGACTTTTTTTTAAGTAGGACAGTGTATTTTACCCCAAAAAGTATATATTTTGTAAAAGTAGACACCCTAGGCTATTTTAAATGGTGTTATTTTAACACTTTCCATGCACCAATTCTACCACCAGCCTTTGTCAAAGTTTGTGGTAGTCATTTTATTGTGTATTTTTTCCCACATACATTGCACTTTAGACACAAATTCACATATTTCGGTATGTGTCACTGACAAACAATACCACAATATATGTTCAGCAACATCTCCCGAGCACAGGGATACCACCCATGCATAGCTTTGTCAGCTTTGTTAGTGGTTGAAAGGCTACATTTGAGAGGTGCGCTTTTTGATTTTCAAACTTGGAATTTGAACATGTAGAGCAAGGAAGGGGTTAATAGCTCTTATAAGAGCCTTTGTAGTACTGTACAAAAAAATTAACCCCTAAAAATGCACAGACAAGAAAAAAATTTCTGCTGTGCAGTGATCAGTGGCAGGGAAGGAGTTAATACACTACACTATACAAAAGGTATGGCTTTTATAAAAGCCCTTGGGACTCACAATTTATTAACATTTTATTTAATTTATTACAATTTAAAAGTTATGTTATACAGATCTGTCTCTTTCCCTCACTAAAACTCAAGTGAGGAGAGGGAGGCAGATCCATATGGGTCAGAACAATATTTACGAACCAGACGAATGGTGATGCTCATCTGAGAAATCACCAAACCACCTTTGCCACTGATCGGCTGTTACTGATCGCTATACACGCGTTCAGACAGCTTCAAAAGGAATACACGTAATCCCCTAGTGGGTATAATTAACCCCTAGTGAGTCTGATAAAAAAAATGCTGATAGCAAAAAAAAAATCCTTCGGCGACTAGATTGCTCCATATGCGCTGCTTAGGCAGTGACCATATGCACTGCTTAGGCAGTGACCATATGTGTTGCTTAGGAAGTGATATATGGCAAGGAAGGGGTTAATAGCTCTTAAAAGAGCCTTTGATATACTGTAATAAATCAAAGTAAAAAAAAATAACCCCTAAAAAAATGCACAGACAGCAAAAAATGTGCTGCTGTGTAAGATCACTGCGTACACAGCGATCAATTGCAGGGAAGGGGTTAAATACTGGAAACGGCTTTTATAAAAGCCTTTGGGTCTCAATTCTATTAAATATATTATAATTAAAAACTTACATTATACAGCTCTGTCTCCCTCACTAAAACTCAAGTGAGAGGGAGGCAGATCTACACGGGTCAGATCAAATATTTACACATATTGATCTAACCAGACGAATGGTGATGCTCATCTGAGCAAACGCCAACCCGCCATTGTCACTTATCAGCTGTTACTGATCGCTATACATGCGCTCAGACAGCTAAAAAAAAATTTTGACGTTAAACGTAGTCCCCTAGCGGGTATAATTAACACGTGACGGGTGTAATAAAAAAGTTTTAAAAAAATAAAAAATGCTTCTGCAGCAAGATTGCTGCATTTGCGTCAGATCGCTGATTAGGCAGTGATCTACGGCAAGAAAGGGGTTAATCTCTCTTAAAAGAGCCTTTTTTTATACTGTAATGAATTACAGTAAAAAAAAATAACCCCTAAAAAATGCACAGACAGCAAAAAATGTGCTGCTGTGTATGATCACTGCGTACACAGCGATCAATGGCATGGAAGGGGTTAAATGGCTTTTATAAAAGCCCTTGGTGTTTAAAATTTTATTAAATATTTTTTTTATTATTTTATTTTATTTTTTTACTTGATCTGATCTGTCTCTCTCCCTTACTAAAAGTAGTAAGGTGAGGGAGGCTGATCAATACTTGTCAAAGGCAATATTTAGTAATATTGCCTTTGACAGTATGGTAAGTGCTCATCAGAGCACTTACCATACATGCCTGCACACAGATCACATAGATCTGCTGTGCCGGCATCGATTGGCTCCCCCTAGAGCATCGGAAGTGAAATACTTTCACTTCCGATGCTCTTGCCATTAGAAGGGAAACGCTGCCTGTACAGGCAGCGTTCCCTTCTACTGAGCCGATGGGGTCGCTCAGGAGAGCGACCACCATCGGCTCTGGGGAGCAGCACGGTGTTGTTAAGTGCCTCGCTGGCGAGGCACTTTAACAACACCGGAGATGCTTAGAAAGCGAACAATCGTTCGCTTTCTAAGCACATGTGTGCAGCGGGCGCAGCCATTTTTAATGGCTCCGTGGAGTGATCGTAGCGCGCCCCTGCACATTTGGGGGGTGTTGCACAATGCCTCTACCTAGAGGCATTGTAGCAACACCGTTAGAGTAAAGAAAGCGACCGCTGGTCGCTTTCTTTACTCCATTTAGTGCATGACGTGCCAGGCACGTCACCTGTCGGCAAGTCCTCGATTTGCCGTGACGTGCCTGGCACGTCACCTGTAGTTAAGGGGTTAAAGGCATTCCACTTGTCTTCTGTGTTTAGTCCAGAAAACAATCGTTCCCAGTCTAAATGTTCAATCGATGCCCTTAGTCCATCAAAGTTAGCCCTTCTAAAATTAAGTGTTTTGGTGGCGTAGTTACCAATTTGCTTTTTTGCATTAATCTCAAATGAGACCATATTATGGTCACTATACCCCAAGTGTTCTCTTATTTGGATGTTTGAGATAAGCTCCTCATTGTTTGTTATTACCAAATCCAGACAGGCATCCATTCTAGTTGGGGTGTCTACTAATTGTGCCATAAATGTGTTATTAAGCAGGTTCAGTAACTTGCTGCCCCTAGCTGAACTAGTTGTGCCACACTTCCAATCTATATCTGGGTAATTAAAATCTCCCATGATTAGAACTTCATTCATATTTGCAGCCTTTTCAATTTGTAATAAAAGCTGATCTTCTCCATCAATGCTAATATTTGGTGGCTTGTAGCATACACCTACAAGTAATGTGCGATTCTTTTTAGCGTGTTAGTTAATCTCCACCCACAGTGACTCCACATCAGTTTCAGCTACATCATGTACACCTTCTTTAATACTGGGCTTTAATTTAGGATTTACATACAGACAAATCCCTCCCCCTTTTCTATTTACTCTGTCCTTTCTAAAAAGTGAGTAGCCTTGTAAATTAACTGACCAGTCGTGGGTCTCATCCCACCACGTTTCTGTGATTCCGATTAAATCATACTGTTCAGCACTTACCAGTATCTCCAGCTCACCCATATGTTAAGCAATCCAGGGGTTAACTCATCTGACACTGACTATATCTATCTGGATTTTGTTATAGGTCACTGGTCACATTATGTTTTAGGGAATTGCACAGGGTATTGTCATAATAAGCTCCTTGAAAAAAATATATTATTATATAAATAACAAGTGCTTTAATGGCCATATAAAAAAATTAAAAAAATGTTCTAAGAGCTCACCCATGAGGTGAAAAGAAAAAATTGGTAAAACAAACATTATTATGAAAATAGGCTGCACAATTCCCTAAAACATACTATGTGGCCACTGACCTATAACATTACTTTTTCAAACATTGTACATTAAGTTTAAATGCTCAAACATTTAGGGTACACATTTTAATCATGGCCAGCTAATAATCACACCATACAATTTTGCATATAGAAAGGTGCTCTTGCATTACATTATCACTTCCAGATAAGTTTAATTTTAGTTTGAATTATCATGACTGTGGGCTTTTTTTTAGGGGGGTGGAGGGTGGGCAGCATTTAGTTTTTCGCCCCAGGCAGCACAAGGTCTTTGGCCAGCCCTGCATACTGTTGTTCGCTTTAGAGTCCTTCCTATACCATTTGGATATTCCATAATTATCTTCTGTCCCCTTATTTTTATTATCCCACAATATGTTTTTTTTTTTGTGCCAGAGCTCATTTAACACAGCTTTTCAATTTATAAAATTATTTATTTATTTACTTTACTTTTATTTATCCTGCTACCTCTTACTCATTTCTTTGTACTCAGTATTCCACTTCAATAGGGAATCAATGGGGTCATCAATAAAAACTCCCATACTGCAAAGTGTCGAGAGTTTTATATAAAGGTGCATTTTCCGTTTGTATGACACCGATTGTGCCTTTTTATAACTCCCGACAGTTGAAGTGTGGTAGAGGCACCTCTGCCAAACACTGTTTGGCAGAGATTCCCCAACACAAATGTCTGATTTTTTTTTCATAGGCTTTCACACTGCAGATGATCTCTTAATGAAGTTTTTCATAAGTGCATTGTTATTATTCACATCAGCCCATTGGGTGTTTTGCAGTATTGGCTAACAACTAGACATGTGCAAAACTAAAATTTTCGTTTCGTTTTCGTCCATTCGGACGAAAATGTTATTTATTTCGTCTAAAACGAATTTCGTTCATTAGTGCATTCGTTTCAGACGAAATTCGTTCATTATTTTCGTTTCGTTAATTTTTTTCGTTCGTTTTATAGAATACAATGTAATACTATTGGCTTTCTATAAACCGAACGAGAGCCCCATTCATAAGAAATTCTTATGAATGGGGCTCTCGTTCGGTTCATAGAAAGGCAATAGTATTACTTGTATTCTATAAGCCGAAAGTCTATAAACCGAACGACTTTCGGTTTATAGACTTTCGGCTTATGGAATACATGTAATCCTATTGCTATTCTATAAACCGAACGACTTTCGGTTTATAGAATAGCCATAGGTTTACATGTATTACATAAGCCGAAAGTCTATAAACCGAAAGTCGTTCGGTTTATAGGCTGTCGGCATTTAACTATACAGAGACAGAGTCTCCATTCATAAAATTATGAATGGAGACTTTGTCTCCGTGTAGTAAAATGCCGACAGCCTATAAACCGAACGTTCGGTTTATAGGCTGTGGGCATTTTACTACACGGAGACAAAGTCTCCATTCATAATTTTATGAATGGAGACTCTGTCTCCGTGTAGTAAAATGCCGACAGCCTATAAACCGAACGTTCGGTTTATAGGCTGTCGGCTTATGGAATACATGTATTCCTATTGCTATTCTATAAACCGAAAGTCGTTCGGTTTATAGAATAGCAATAGGAATACATGTATTCCATAAGCCGACAGCCTATAAACCGAACGTTCGGTTTATAGGCTGTCGGCATTTTACTACACGGAGACAGAGTCTCCATTCATAAAATTATGAATGGAGACTTTGTCTCCGTGTAGTAAAATGCCGACAGCCTATAAACCGAACGTTCGGTTTATAGGCTGTGGGCATTTTACTACACGGAGACAAAGTCTCCATTCATAATTTTATGAATGGAGACTCTGTCTCCGTGTAGTAAAATGCCGACAGCCTATAAACCGAACGTTCGGTTTATAGGCTGTCGGCTTATGGAATACATGTATTCCTATTGCTATTCTATAAACCGAAAGTCGTTCGGTTTATAGAATAGCAATAGGAATACATGTATTCCATAAGCCGACAGCCTATAAACCGAACGTTCGGTTTATAGGCTGTCGGCATTTTACTACACGGAGACAGAGTCTCCATTCATAAAATTATGAATGGAGACTTTGTCTCCGTGTAGTAAAATGCCGACAGCCTATAAACCGAACGTTCGGTTTATAGGCTGTCGGCTTATGGAATACATGTATATAATAAATAATATGTTATAATGTATATAATAAATAATAAAATTATGAATGGAGACTTTGTCTCCGTGTAGTAAAATGCCGAAAGCCTATAAACCGAACGATCCGTTTATAGACTTTCGGCTTATATAATACATGTAATCCTATGGCTATTCTATAAACCGAACGTTCGGTTTATAGAATAGCAATAGGAATACATGTATTCCATAAGCCGACAGCCTATAAACCGAACGTTCGGTTTATAGGCTGTGGGCATTTTACTACACGGAGACAAAGTCTCCATTCATAATTTTATGAATGGAGACTCTGTCTCCGTATAGTTAAATGCCGGTGTTCTGACAAATTTCTGGAGCAAATTCTCCTGCGCAATCCTGGTGAGGGCTGCCTCATCTTGATGGGATTTGTGATCCTCCTGCTGCATCAATAATACAGCAGGAGGATCACAAATCCCATCAAGATGAGGCAGCCCTCACCAGGATGCTTGCCCCCTTATGTCCCGACGCCCCGTGTTACTTACCACCTTAAGAACACAACAACGGACGCGCGCATTCCCAAACGGCTGGATAGGCGTGCGCATGCGCTGTGTATCGCTGTGGTCGATGATCTGGTAAGAAGGGGTGTGCGGCGGGTGTGAGGGGGCGGGAGGTGGGTTGCGCAGCTGTCTCATGCACGGTGGTCACAAAGTTACAGCTGAGTTATCAGCTGTAACTTTATGCGCATGCGCAGTGAGCAAATTCTCCTGCGATTGCGCAGGAGAATTTGCTCCAGAAATTTGTCAGAACACCGGCTTTTAACTATACGGAGACAAAGTCTCCATTTATAATTTTATGAATGGAGACTCTGTCTCCGTATAGTTAAATGCCCACAGCCTATAAACCGAACGTTCGGTTTATAGGCTGTGGGCATTTAACTATACGGAGACAAAGTCTCCATTCATAATTTTATGAATGGAGACTCTGTCTCCGTATAGTTAAATGCTATTGTATTCTATAAACCGACTCTATTTCGGCTTATAGAATGCAATAGTACTACGAATGGACGAATGAACGAATGATTTTCCTTTATTAACCATTCGTTCATCCGGCTTTAGTTAGCTTAGCATTTTCGTTCTTCTTTTTTCGGGCGAATGGACGAAAATGCAATTTTCGGACGAAAATGCATTCGTCCGAAAACGAATGCACATGTCTAGTATATATTCACATGTAAATTGCTTTTTTAATAAAAAATTATGATTTAAATAAAATCTTGTTTTTATTTCCTTTTATGTGACAAAGCTGCCTCTCTCTTTCCCTTGCCCCCAGATTTGTCGCTCTCCCCCCCTTAGTGTTGTCTCTCTCTCACCCTCCCTTTGGCTCCCCCCTCGCTCCCCTTGTGTCTGTCTCTTCCCCCCTTCCCTCCCCTTGTTTCTCTCTGCCCCCCCCCTTGTTATTCTGTCCCCCCCTCACCTGTTTCTTGCTCCCTGGTGGCTAGTGGGGGCAGCCGGGGGATGTATGCACTATACATAATAGACGGAAGTGTCGGGCAGCCAGGACTTTTATGAGGAAGCCGGAAGTACCCAGCTTCATCATAGAAGTCCCGGCGGTCATGCCGGGCGGCAGCAGGAGAGGTCTCGCTCATCGCGCAGACATCCTCCGCTCCCTCGCTAGCCACCAGGGAGAATCGGGCAGCTGGGGGATGTCTGCACGAATCGTGCAGACAACCTCCATGCTGCCCGACACTTCCGTCTATTATGTATAGTGCATACATCCCCCGGCTGCCCCCACTAGCCACCAGGGAGCAAGAAACAGGTGAGGGGGGGACAGAATAACAAGGGGGGGGGGGGCAGAGAGAAACGAACTTTCGGTTTATAGAATAGCCATAGGATTACATGTATTACATAAGCCGAAAGTCTATAAACCGATCGTTCGGTTTATAGACTTTCGGCATTTTACTACACGGAGACAAAGTCTCCATTCATAATTTTATGAATGGAGACTCTGTCTCTGTATAGTTAAATGCCGACAGCCTATAAACCGAACGACTTTCGGTTTATAGACTTTCGGCTTATGTACTACATGTAATCCTATGGCTATTCTATAAACCGAAAGTCGTTCGGTTTATAGTTTAGCAATAGCATTACATGTATTCTATAAACCGAACGTCGTTCGTTTTAAAGACTTTCGGCTTATAGAATACTATTGGCTTTCTATAAACCGAACTAGAGTCGAGTCCCCATTCATAAGAAATTCTTATGAATGAGGAGGGACTCTAGTTAGGTTTATAGAATGCCAATAGTATTCTATAAGCCGAAAGTCTTTAAAACGAACGACGTTCGGTTTATAGAATGCATGTAATGCTATTGCTGTTCTATAAGCCGAATGTCTTTCGGCTTATAGAACAGCAATAGCATTACATGTATTCTATAAACCGAACGTCGTTTGTTTTAAAGACTTTCGGCTTATAGAATACATGCTGCTATTGGCTTTCTATAAACCGAAAGAGTCCCCATTCATACGAATAGGTCAATTGACCTATTCGTATGAATGGGAACTCAATTTCGGTTTATAGGAAGCTAATAGCATTACATGCATTCCATAAACCGAAAGTCATTCATGTCGGTTTATGGAATGTAGTACAATGCTATTGGTATTGTAAACCGACTCTATTTCGGTTTAGAATGCCAATAGCACGAATGGACGAATGGACGAATGAACGAATGTTTTTCGTTTATTAACCATTCGTTCATTCGGATTTTGTTAGTTAAAATTTTCGTTATTCGTTTTTCGGACGAATGGACGAAAATGCTATTTTCGTCCGAAAATGCATTCGTCCGAAAACGAATGCACATGTCTACTAACAACCTTGCCAGGGGTTACTGTCTTGTTTTGTGTTCATTTAAGGTATTTTGTGCTATACCTCATTTATCTCTGCCTCATCACAGTTTCCCTTACTCCTTTGGCCACTCCTTATCTTTCACCATTTCCACATAAAGGCTAGTCTGGGAGGCTATCTCATTTAGTACAGCCTTTCCAAGAAAGTGGTTCAGGTATTAAACAAGGTTAAACCTTGTATCACCACCTTTATGCCTGGAGTGACACAGTATCTCTCTCTTAAACAAGATCAAAGTATGTTCGTTAAAGAGAGGGAGGACTTTGAAATCCTAGTGTTGACTGAATTGTCATTTATGGCATGTAATCACTAGGATTGGTTTTCACATTGATCACGTGACTTAAATGTAAACTTATTGGTTGATCCTGGTCTACCAAACTCTCAAGGCAATCAGGGTCAATGCAGCCCACTTACCCCCACATTTGTGAGCAGAAGGTTGCAAAAACGTCTATGCAATCACTGTGACAGCCAGTCCTAGCAATTGTAGCACCTTTTTTGAACATTTCAGACTTGCCTCAATCTAGAGGCATCCTGGAACACCCTTTTCCGATTTACATAAGGTTTGGGGCGTGATTGACATGCCAGTGTTAACCATCACTGGCCTTTTATTTTTCTGCTGATCACTGTAATTTATGTCACAGTGATCGTGTGGTTCAGCAGCCATTTTATTCTTGTGGTAAGCCTCACTAGAGTGGCTTCCATGAAATCCGTGCTGCCATCAATCACGAAAAATCAGAAACTGACGTCGTAATGACATGACCACGTAAATTATGAACATTGTCATTAGATTCATTGCACCAAGTGCCAGTACATGCATGGATATTGTTGTGAAGGTTAAAACGCATTTTACACTTAATTTATGTATTTGCTTACAATCCTTCTAACACAATACAAAGATAATTTTTAATTTTCTGCATTCACAGTCTAAACAATATGTGAAGGAGTCTCTTTCATTTTGCCAGCAATCCCTCATGTGTCAACATGATTATTCACAAAATACCTTGCTGTGTTCCTTTACTAAACATTGTGTTTTATAGGCATTTCAGAACATGATGCAGAATACTTAATTATGAAAATAAAAAGTAGAAGTCTTCAAAAGTTAAGGGGAGTTGATGAAATACTTAGCATGATAACAAAGGGCAAAAGAACAAAAGATTCTTCATAGCTCTCACATTTTTCAAATTTTCACAGCCATCATAAGTTATAAAGTGGATGACAAATGCAGTTCCTGAGGTTTTGATCTCTCAAGGACACTAACCAGATAGTCAAAAGTACCTACATTTAAAATGCTGTAATTGTAGAATTTACAATGTGACTAAAAAAAGAGCTACAATAAAGTTTATATTTGAAATCTCTCCATATTAAAATTTTATGGAAATTTCAGATGCTGTTTTACATAGATTAATTGCAGTGATTAATACATTCTTTTGTTTGAATATGAACAATTTATTAGTTTGAATGAACAACTTAACTGCATATTTTTATATTTCATTCCAGATTTCTTTTTAGCACATAGCTTATGGCAACATTTCTTATCTGCAAGCTATATTCCTTCCATTTCTTTGACTTAGTTACAGTCAATTAATATTATTAATGACTTTGTAATGAGAATTTTTCCCAAGCTAAATATTTTAGCTATACAGACTCCCCTGAGTCCATATTGCTTTGTGTCAAACTTACATCATCTACATTTAACACGGCTTTTATCTGATGTTATCATATTTCAATTTTAAAATGCCAATGCCCATGGAGTAACATCATATTTGCATTTAAAGTGCCACTGAGCTATAAAAAAAGTTTTGCTTCTTATACAGTAGGCAAGGTTATTTTTATATAGAGTCTTCTCCTACCAGTGATACATTGGAATGGACAAATATCTAGATACTAATCTTTGAAATGACTTTTTCATGTTTCTAGTAATATGTTAGCATGTCATTAAATATCAGCCAGAATTGAAACACTTAAATGTTTTGTTAAAAACCTGATTATGATTTTTTTTAACACTGTTACTTCTTATCTCCAAAGCAGTGGTTAAATCAACATAAATCTTAACATAGATTCTACTCTACTGGTACAATCAGTTAATTAATAATTTTAAATAAAAAAAGAATGAATTCTGGCGCTTAATCTAAAACAAAGCAGCACTAGCCTGTGTGTTTCTCTGTGTCCACACGTGAAATAAACAAAGATTAACAGACCAAAACAAAGGGGATGGTAAGTGCGCTATGTGGACCCCTTCAAAAAGATATAGATTGAAAAGCAATAATTGCCTGAAATGATGATGTGAGATATTCATGTAAGGATGGTTCTTGGTCTCTCAGAGATATATATGCAAAGAGAGAGAGACATAGACCATAGTGTAATACAGTTTTATGATGATATTATGATTTTTGAATAAAGTGTTTTACTCACAAAACCAGTAGGTATAAAAGGCTCCACTGTTATAATGCAGTATCTCCTTGGTTCCTTGGTTCCTCGTGTGTTGCTCACAGGTTGAGAAAAATTTGAGGGAAATAGAATGAGTATATAAGAGAGTACAATGTATTATTACAAAACAGTAGTATCTTACATATAGGCAGACAGTTCAGCACAGGAGAGCTTCATAGGGTAAGTCTTGCAGCTTGTGGTCCCACAAGAGAATTAAAAGAAAGTTTAAAAATAAGGAAAAGTCACTTTTCCAGACTTTCTTTTTAATTCTCTATTTGAAAGCTGTTTTTTTATATACTAACAGTGGGACTTCAAGCTGCAATAACTACTTTAAGAAGTCTTTGCTGTACTGTCTGTACATATTGTGGGACCACAAGCTGCAAGACTTACCCTATGAAGCTCTCCTGTGCGGTAGTGTCTGCCTATATGTAAGATACTACTGTTTTGTAATAGTAAATTGTACTCTCTTATATGCTCATTCTATTTCCCTCAAATTTTTCTCAACCTGTGAGCAACACACGAGGAACCAAGGAACCAAGGAGATACTGCATTATAACAGTGGAGCCTTTTATACCTACTGGTTTTGTGAGTAAAACACTTTATTCAAAAATCATAATATCATCATAAAACTATATTACACTATAGTCTATGTCTCTCTCTCTTTGCATATATATCTCTGAGAGACTAAGAACCATCCTTACATGAATAGCTCACATCTTCATTTAAGCAAATTATTGCTTTTCAATCTATATCTTTTTGAAGGGGTCCACCTAGCGCACTTACCATCACCTTTGTTTTGGTCTGTTAATCTTTGTTTAATAATTTTAAATGCTGGTGAAATCTGTTGGACAAAGTACAAATAGTGCTTGATGCCATGCTTAGGGTGCATGGCATTGAGATCAATATGGGACATCGGCCTTCCTAAGTTTAATGTGACAAGTGGAAGGTGTTTGATGTGGGCTTTACTGTGCCACACCTTATTTCACAGCCCTTTAAAGCCCCATGGAATGCATTGTTAGGTTATTGCTCTCAAGTGTCTTTGACCATGTCTGTTCTTTCTTCTAACTTGCATCCTCTTCTATCTTATTATTTGATCTCCTGGATTCTGACCATGATTTTTCCCCCCACTATTTAACCTTTACTGCCTGACCTATCCTTGAAATTTGTTTAACCCCTTAACGCATATGGACGTATATATACGTCCTGAAAAGCATGGTCCTTAAGGACCATGAGGACATATATATGTCCTCCGTTTTCATGTATTGTTGCGCTCCTATGCGTAACACTAAATGCCTGCAGCTACTCTCAGAGGCTGCTTCGGATCCGAAGCAGCCTCTGAGAGGGCTTTCAGCCCCCCCTTAACCCCCCGCTCGCATACGATCACCGCGAATGTGATCGTATGCGCGTTAACACACATAGGCAGTGAAAGCTGATCACTGCCTAAGTGTGTAAAGTGTTGCGAAGATGCCTCAATAGAGGCATCATGCAACACCTTCTGTGCCCCCCTGGGCACCGCGATCACCCGGTGATCGCGGGTGTGTGCTGTATCGGAGGAGCATGCTCCTCCGATACAGCGTGCCCAGAGGAGAGCGACGGAAGAGAAAAAAAAAAATCTCTTCCGTCGCTCTGAAACCGCTACTTGACCGCCCCTGCAGGCAGTTAAGTATTTTACAGTTAAAAATAGAAAATTAATGAAATAAATAAATTAAATAAATAAATGGAAAAAGTTAACCCTAGATCTACTGTACCTGGATCTAGGGTTAGGGTCATAAATAGGGTCATAATTAGGGTTACAGGGGGGGTCGGATGATTACATGGGTTAGATTAATGGGTGGGGGTAGTTTTAGGGTTAGGGTAAATTTAGGGTTAAGGGTTAAAAAGTCACTGTAGAAGAAAATGATTAGAAAACAAAAAAATACACTAATATTGTTTATTGCCCTATTACTTGAAATAAAACATAGACAAACAAGGAAACATTGGTATTACTAAACTCAGGACAAATATTATAAATATACAGACGGGGTCTTTTTAACCATTTGTAATTGTGTAAAAAAAAAATTAGGTCAAAGTTAGAAAAAGTGTTTTTATGGCATATTTTCATCATATTTTATATTTTGTAATAGTAAATGATATCATATGATGAAAATAATAGTATCAAATGAAAGCCCTATCTGTCCTTTAAAAAATGATATATAATTTGTGTGGGTGGACTGAACACAAAGAAAGAAATTCACAGTTCAGTAAACGTATAACAAAAATAATGGAATTCTGGTCTTCAAGGCACATCAAATGCAACATATCACTCGGTCACTAAGGGGTTAACCTAATTTTTGGATTGCTGCTTCCAGTACCTCACACATGTTATCTGCCTGCTTGCTTGGATTTTATATCCTGCTGTCTGCATTTGAGGGCCCTTATTATTTCCTGTGTGTCTCCCCTACACCTGGGTTCATTTCTACCAAACACAGGCCTTTCAAAAATGATGTCCCCCACACTGATCCACAAACTTTTGCCACCCTGACAACCAAACTACAAGGACTAACCAAGCTGCAATGTGGCAAGTGACCTGTTTTTTATGTGTTTAGAGATGAAAAGAATATATGTAAAATGTTCCTTTTAAGTGTATTATCTGGTAAATGACATCAACACTCAGGGTTTCTACTTATTTACATAAAATGTGACAGCTATTGAAAAATAAATTATTTTTATAACAAAAGCTCTCACTTTATAATTTTTACTGGAAGCATTTCTATTTTAACATCATGTGTTTTGGAATTTGGTTTATGATATCACTTTCATATTAAGTAATGCTAAATGTCTAGACATCCTGGCTTTACTTATTGATGGCTATGTCAATAATTAAAGTTGAATAGTTCCCAGTGTCGCGACTTTGGTTCACATTTTTTTAATTTCTGCCATTATTTAAATTTCTTTCAGACTTTTGATGAAATTAAAATGAAAGGAGATCATGGCCAGTATAAATCAGGGTTTTTGTTTAATTTTTTTTATATTTGTCATTTTATTTACTATTACATATTGAACATATTGTTCCACTTAGTAACTGTTTCAAACTGTGTGGATGAAATTGTTTAATCAATTCATTAATTATTACTGGCGCTCTGCTTTGAGCTTAAACAGATAGGACATGTGCTATTGACTTCATTAGGCCTGGATATTTTTAATGCACATGTAGCAGAAATTATTGCATCTCTCAACCTGTATTTAGCATCCATTTTTGCTACAACAGTGAAACAAATAAGCTCATTTTTAAATGTAATTAATAGTGCTTGTAACTAATTCAATGTAAAGACCTGGTGCCTACTGTTGAGTGAGTCTACACGTCTTAGTTTTGATAGAATTGGTTGAATCTTTGGTCTTTAAAAAAAATGAGTGCTCACATCAATAGAGTTATATATACATCATCGATAGATTTTGTTTTGGTCAAATTGTATGACAAATGAAGACATTCTACCTTCCATTGCTGATCATAGTAAACAATGTTTTCCTGTGCTACATATTCATTCTACAGAAAACATATTAGTGGCACTATCTTTTCTTACACTAATGTATAAAAAGAACCTTGGAGAGAAGCTAATTTGCCCAATGTTGTGAGACTGACTTTCTCTACTTGGTGATGTTCTGTCTCTAATCAGACCATGTGGCTGCTCCCACTATCAGACAATGCCTATATTGTAGGTAATTCAGTTGAGTAAGTGCTCTCCCAAAAGTAGTCTCATATTATTAGCCAATGCATCAGCTTGAGTTATTGATATTTTCTGGGGTCTGGCTTTTCATCACATTGATTATTTACAATATTTAAGAAAGTGTTCCCAAGTTTTCAATAGGTCTTAGTTTTCAAGTGCCTAAGTTTTTTTGATTTTCGCTGGGGTACACTATCAGTTTCTTTTTGGAAGTACTTATTTTGGAGGTACTTCTTTCTTTGTACTGCTTTATATTTCCTTTTTAATGTATTGAGCATTAATAATATGTAATGTATCTCAGTTTCTTAAGACTTTTTTTTACTATATTTCATATTATTTTTAAATGTGTTTACATTATGATTACATTTGTCTGATAAACATATGTGGCTGTGCTGCGCTGATGTGTATATATATATATATATATATATATATATATATATATATATATTGTGACAGTCAGTGGAGGCAGGTTAGCTGAGGGAAGGTAGAAACAAAGAAACATAGAATGTTTTAACAGATAAGAACCATGTGGCCTATTTAGTCTTCCCAGTTTTCTAAATACTTTTACTAGTCCCTAGTAAGCATTGTGCCTATACCATGCATGCTTTTTTTTTTCTTTTTTTTTCTTTCTATTAATTTACTCTTTATTATATTTCAAAAGACATAAAAAGATAAACTATACAAAGTATAAATTATCAAATACAAAAGTACAAACATGAAAATCACATACAACAAAGACATAAAAAGCAGGTTCCTTGTCTAATAATGTAGTGCTGCGTTTGCTCTAAACAAGCTATCTTAGATGATCTACTAGAGATGGCCTGTCTTGTTATTATCTCTTGGGACAAGGGAATCTGAAACGTACATTTGTTCACGTTGGCTGAAGAAAAGAGTGGAAGGGGAGAGAAGGGAATAAGACTCCATTTAGCAGTACCCTATGGTATATTATCATTTCTATTTTGTTTTCCAATCATCTTGCACTCTTTTTAAGTTCTCTCTATAATTCTCTCGCTAGGGTTTCGATCCATATTCCCAATTTTTCATTATTTATTGTCTTTGTGGATTAGCCAATTATAATTCCTCTCTCCATTTTGAGTTGGTATTCTAATTGCTCTTTAATCTCTTTCCAAGCGGGGATTTTGTGTGACTTCCATTTTCTTGCTAAAGATATTTTTATAGCACTCAGAAAATGAATGACAAAAACTTTTCCCCATTTTGACATTTTTGGAAAGTTTAAGTGTAAGAGGTGGGTTTCCGGTTTCAATGGTAATGCAATTTTACTTAGGTCTGACAGTTTTACTAGCATGTTCTTCCAAAATTCCTGCAGTGGCTGGCAGGACCACCACACATGTTTTATGTCTCCCCTTTCTCTTTCACATCTCCAACATTTCCCTGACACTTCCGGATACATCCTGGACAGTCGACTTGGCACCAAGTAAATACGATTAATTAGTTTATATTGTACTTCCACTATATTTAGGCACTTGACCGATCTGTATACTTCTCTAAATGCTAGATTAATATCTTTATTATGTAGGGTCATTCCAAGATCTTGCTCCCATCTACCAATTGCTTTAAATTTCACTTTATCTGGATCTAATGCTATTATTTGTTCAGCTTTTTTCACCATTTGTTTCTGTTCCTTAACTAATATGCTTTTTTGCAATTTTCCCACCACATCTGAGTGACCTCTATATAAGCACTTAGTTAAGTACCATTTGATTCTTAAGTAATTGAAGGTTTGACCCTTTAGTAACGGGTTTTTATTAAGCAGTTCCTGGAACGGGATAATTTTGTGTCTGAATTCTTCTATTGTCTGAATTTTACTTCTGAGCCATATGTCTAAGTTAATTTTGTCAATATTATGTGCTAAAAGTTCAAAAGGTAACCCTGGTAGGACCAGTCTTTCCAGGCCTATTTTTTTCCTAAATCTTTTCCAGAAACTTGATATATTATTTAGGACCAGGCTCTTACTCTGAATTCCTTATGATTTGTCTGTGTTCCAAAAACATCTCATTAGGGTTTTATCCCCAGTCATTACTTTTTCCATTGTACATTATACCATGCATGCTTAAACTCCTTCACTGTGTTTACCTCTACCACTTCCACTGGAAGGCTATTACATATATCCACTACGCACCCAATAGAAGTAATACTTCCTGATATTACTTTTACTCCTTTGCCCCAGAGTATTGACGGAAGCACAAAAAAAAACATATTGTTCCATTCTGAAGGAGGCTCTCCAGCATCTCAATAGTCTAAAGCGGGGAGCAAGTAGGATACAGGCAAGCCACTTTCTGCAGAAAATTACTCCAGATGATGATGTGGACTCCTACCCTCCTCCTTGTCGAAGCACAAAAAGCTTAACATAACCTGGGTGAGGAGATTGCTGCAAATTACCCTCACCTAGAGAGCAAAATCCTGGCCCGGATGGGTATGATCACCAGTGTGAGAGCCAAATGCTTCAATAAGTGTCAGTTTCATGAAGGAAATGCTCACCTATCCCAGATATTTGACTTCATACACATTGCATGGAAATTGTTCCAGATTGTGAAATATTTGCTACTTGGGAGGAGTATTTGGGAGCACTTCCCCGGACTCTTCATGAATGGGTCAGTCAGGAAAACTCCACTACCTATGACAATATGGTAGCTCAAGTTATATGGCTGCCAAAAACTTGGAGGATATGCTGAGGATGATTTCGAAAGTTGTCACATAGAACCCACCTTACAAAAAAAGGGAGGGTGGACAGGGATCCCAAGAGGTCAGTAACTCCTGTAAATAAAGCCACAACCAAATAGAGGCTTGGGAAGCACCTGCAAGGGTTAGAAGCCTAAAACAGAGGTCCTGCAGGATGCAGTGAGCCAATGAAAATGCCCATACAGTGCAGTGGTGATCAAGGACACATCAAAGCAAGGTGGTCGAGTACACTAAACCACTGCATTGTGGGGGTGGAAGAAGAACCATGGAACTATTGCAGACTGATTTTTCAGACTGGTCTTGTGGAGGATAGACAGACATACTGTAGGCCAGTCCTGCTAAATAAAAAAAGATAGTAACACTAGTCAACTATGGAGAACATAATGCTGATAAGAAAACCACAGAGATTAACCTATTGCTTCTGTTCTTTGGTATGGCTTTGTTTGTAAAGCAACCGAAGTTCAGCAGAGAACAGAGAGAAACTAAAAATAGGTTTACCAAAGCTTTGGCTGAAGGTCTGGTAAATAAGGGCAACATTTTTATAAAGAGTTGGGTAGCCATGTGACAGATATGAGAGAAAATATGAGGCTGGGGGAATAAGTGATGAACCCAACTGTGATGATAGTCATGCGATTGAGAGTGACTCTGATTATAATGACCTGTGTGATGTGAACCTTGTTATTAGAAGTTTTGGGAAAGATCAAGCCAATTACCTCCTGTTACAATCTGCAATAACCAGAGTAGTTGAAGTCAATGGAGTACTGGTAGAGTGAATATTAACAAACTACCCATATTTCGTTCTCAAGAGTAATCTTTTATACCACAGTGTGCAACCATACAACATATTGTCTTAAAGTTATTTTTAAAGTTTTAAAGTATTCTAAAAGCACCTAGCTTAGATGAAAAAATATTGGAGTTTTAGTGACAATATATGGCAATATTTTGCTTATCCCACAACTATTTCAAAGTATTCCAAACTTCGTGAGTTCTCTCTCTATATCTTAGTTACAAGGAACTGAATTTCTCATCTGTTATTTTTCTGGCATTATAACCCTTTGTTATGTTAGCACCCATAATGTTACTTTGTTATTTTTATTTAGACTTTTTGAACCATTTTATATTGTATCCAATTGCATTTATCTAATTTGAGTTTGCATAACAGACTAATTTATCTTTTTATTTTTTTCATATCATCATATTCAATAAAAAAAAAAAATTTAATACTTATTTTGTAAATTAAATGGCACATCTTCTGGTAAGGTGTTGTTCCTATACATGTTCAAAAACTGGTCCACTTAAATATGCCGACACATTTATGTTTCTATATGTTTCTATATATGATCTTGTACCTCAGCAGAAATTTACAGGGCATCTGTCAACTCAACATTTTTCACATACAAGTTTCCTGGCTCCTAAAACAATGTTTTCATTTCCTAAATGTTCCAATTGGGATAACTTCTCCGAACAATTCCATCGTATAGCAGATGGCCGATTTGCAAAACAACTTTTTTCTGCAAGCACAGAGGATGTCTCTTCTATCATTAGACACTCTTCTGCATGATAATTAAACATGTATTTTAGAAAAGAGCTTTATAATTGTCACTTTACATTCTTTTTTTCTATTCAATTTTCATTTTGTGAATCGTATTTGATAAGCATGTATTTGGTTAATGATAGATACATATTTGTGCTATGTAGAAAAAAAAACAGTGCAGTAGAAAAATGAAAACAAAACAATTGCTATAAAATAAAGCCATAGCCCATGCTACTTTTAAGAAAACATGGCAACCCATAGTGTTGTACAAGTTATAAGGGCAACCACAGCACACTAGAGCTCTAACTTTCAAATATTCTTCGATCCAGGCAAAATCTTTTTTTTTTTTCCCAGTTATGTATGTTGCTTTAAACATAGCATCTTTTTCCATTCTTAAATAATCATATTATTTGCAATAACCCGCATTCAAAAAAATAGGCATCATGGCTCAGATTCTATTTGGTCTGTACACTAAAATCCGAGAATAGCTTGAGGAGGTTGACTTGGAGGTTGTCTTTCATTTTTAGGCTAAGTAAAATTTGGCACCCGAGTTTGATTTAGAGAAAAAAAAACAACCAAAAAAAAATCCCAGGTTGAAATAGTCTCCATTGAAAGTAGAAGGAGGCGAAATGATCAAAGCTATTTTTAAGACTAAGTTAAATTCGGGTGCCGAATTTGACTTAGTCTCAAATGAAATTTAACTTTCTCAAGCTATTCTCGTATTTTAGTGAATAGACTCACATGTGCACAGAATTGTTATTAAAATATATCAAAAAATATGTGTCCTTTTAAACAACAGAGACAAGAAACTAAGCTATATATGTGTTATGCAGTACATTAGAATATGGTAGCATATTTATTTGAATCATGTCTAACTCATTTTTAGATCAGTGTACAACATATTCTGACTTGTGTTAGTATGTTAAAAACACTGCTAATTGATTTTTCCATATGCTCTGTAATTTAAATACTGCAAACATTACAGCCAAATATGTTGTGTTTTCCTTTCTAATATGTAGTTTGTTTGTCAGACTAGTCAGCAATCTTTGCTATTCCAAAAGATTCTCATTGGACAGATTTCACTTAAAAACCTATTTCATATCCATTTCATTTTGTGTAAATATTAAATAAATGTTTGTGCTTGTGTATGTACCGGCAGAGATGGCCCTTCCATGGAGCCACGGTGGGTCCATGGGACTCAGTGGCACTTTCACAAGGGCGGCAATTTGCCACTGCAAGGTAAAGCCAAGAACAGGCTGGTGCGGCTGGTCACCATAAATGCTAATGGCGAGGAGTGAATACTCTGCCCCCTCAAACAGGTCACAGTTATAATAGCACCTGCAGACAAAAGATTGGGGCGACTGCCCTACTACCTGCAGTGGTGTGCCAGAATAAGGAGTTTGCAGTAGTGATGGAAAAGACTACTAGAACAAATGTCACCTTAACAAGCAGGTCTGTGTCAACGAAGAGTATCTCTATGAGAAGTCTGAAGGGTCTTGCGGTAAGAAACCAGCAGTCTCTGTATTCCTTGCCTGAACAATAAGTCCTTGTTCCTACTATTACTGTGAGATTTGTATACAAATATTCAAATTGCTTTAACATGAAGGTCACTGAGTAACTAATTCCAGCATGATTCAAACCAATATTAGAATAATTTATATGTAACTCTCCAGCATATTCTGCACCTGTACAAATTTCAACCAAGTTACCTGAATTACAGGACAAGAATTTGTTAAATTAAGCTTTATATGTATTTATGACTAAATCAGGGCCTTAAATGGTAAATGTACCCAATGTATGCTACTCTCCTTAGGCATATCATTATCTAGAATTAGGGTTGCCACCTGGCTGGTATTTTACTGGCAGGCCGGTAAAAAAATTGCATCAGGCCAATGTTAATGCGAAAGGGACTACCCCCAAAAATGGGAATAGAAAGGAGGGCGGGAAACAACAGTTAGATCTTTTCTGGATGAGATTGTGTATAGGTATACTACACTATACCTTGAAGAAGCGAGAAAAAGTGTAAATACAGAATAAAATCTGTGAATACACTCAATACATTCCCAAATATCCAAAAGAAGAGAGACAATAAGGCTAAAAAAAATGTAAGCACTTGTGTGAATAAAACACTTAAATATAGTGCAATAGAAGTACTTGGAATAAAGTGCAATATAGACTGAAAAAAGTAGTGGAAAAATGATAAATATCAATGTGGCAAATCTAACAATAAAAATAAACTGATAATAGAACAAATGTAAATATTACAATATCATGCAATAAAATGATACAAAATAAATAAAGTTCAAAAAAAGTCTTCAATAGCTTGCTCCAAAAGAATGTGTAACCTGAAAGAAAATAAAACAAAAAATAGTGTGTACCATAAAAATAGGTTTAATAGCGCATAAAAAAAGTAACTTACAAGATACAGTGGAAAATAAGATGAATAGCGAAAAATGAACTGCCAATGTGCAGCCTTCTCTCTTCAAACGAAGCGCTGGTGGTGATAAGCGGCTAGTCACCGTGTAGATGGAAGGACGTAGCTGAGTTGAAGAAGAGGCTTGGAGTTCATGAAACGCTTAAAACACTCCCACCCTACGCGTTTCGTGACGGACAACGTCACTTCCTCAGGGGCGATGGGAGTTGTAGGAAAATGAAGAACTTATATATGCACACATTCAATGCGTGTCTATTGCGATCAGGTGATGTAAATAAATCAATTAACACAGAGAGTGAGGATACTCGTAGCTTGCTTGGTTCAGTTTTTTAACTCTTACAGCAAGCAAAAGGCAATTATTATTCAGTATAGTTCAAATAGAAATGTTAAAAAATATTAGAATACATATATTAATATATAAATACATATCAATTCTCAGTTAGAAAGATAGGTAAATAAACACAAAATATAAACCATTAAATATAAAAAAAGACAATTCATACAAAAAATGAATACAATAAATATAGTAAAATATACATAAAGGGAACAGAAGGTATAAAATTGTTGTGCATGCTTGTTCATAGATAAATATAGGAAAGAACTAACATAAAAATAGACAGCAATGAGAATGCCAATGACGCCGTTCTCAGACTTATTATCCCGCTTGTATGTCTCCTTGAAAAAACGCTTAGGGAGATGATGGAAGAGGATGTGTCACAGGAGGAAGAGGAGGAGGAAGAAGAGGGGCCATTTCCACGGTTATCAGGCCAGTCATTCACAAGTGGCTCGGAGGGTGGGTTCCTGCACCAGCATAGGCCAGGTACACAACTGTCAAGCCAGGGAACAGTTTTTGAGGAGGATGATGGAGGAGGAGGAGGAGGAACCGTGTTCACAGCAGGGTGGCACCCAACGCAGCTCGTGGGCATCACTGGAGCATGGCTGGGGGGATACGGAGGACACAGATGATACACCTCCCACAGAGAACAGCTAAATTGTGCTGATTACTGGGGGACCACCCTGCTGGATCCTTGTTACAAGGACAACGTGCCGTCCTTAATTCCATCACTGGAGCGTGATCGTAAGATGCGCGACTACTAGCGCATGCTGGCAGACGCGCTGCTGAGGGTATTCCAAAATGACACCGGGGGTTCAATGGAAGCACAAGGCGAAGGCAGAGGAAGAGGTCGCCAACGCAGCTGGGGCACCGCCAGCACCTCAGAAGGCAGGGTTAGCATTGCCGAAATGTGGAAAAGCTTTGTCAGCACGCCACAACAACCAGCACCACCATCTGATATGGAACGTATTAGCAGGAGGCAGCATTTCAGCAACATGGTGAAACAGTACGTATGCACAGGCCTACACGTACTGACTGATGGGTCTGCCCCATTCAACTTCTGGGTCTCCAAATTGGGCACATGGCCTGAGCTTGCCCTTTATACCTTGGAGGTGCTGGCCTGCCCTGCAGCCAGTGTATTGTCTGAACGTGTGTTTAGCACGGCAGGGGGCGTTATCACAGACAAGCGCAGCCGCCTTTCCACAGCCAACGTGGACAAGCTCACGTTTATTAAGATTTACCAGGTATGGATCCCACCAAACTTCTCTGTACCTTGTTCAGAATCGACATTTATACTGGCCTCACCCAGTCATTGTTATACTCAAGTGCACTTATTCTTTGTTTTCTGTTGTTATATGTCCCAATATTTTGGGGGCTACCCCAATTTAAATAACCAAAAACAAATAAAAAACAGTGTTGGCTACCTCCTCCTCCTCCTCCTCCAGCGCCGCTTCCACCTACACCGCCACGGTCACTACCTCCTCAACCTATGGGTCACTTAGTATAAACTGAAAGAGAATACCCTGCACTCCAACCCTCTCTCAAAGGGATAATTCTGTTGATCCTCCTGGCAGCCATGCTTTAGATTTCGATTTATGTTCTTTCAAAATCAAAGATTCCATCTAGTGCTATTTTATGGCTCAGCTGTATTTGTAATTTGTATGTATTCTATGTTATTTTAAGTTATTTGTAGACATGTGCATTCGTTTTCGGACGAATGCATTTTCGTCTGAAAATAGCATTTTCGTCCATTCGTCTGAAAAAAGAATAACGAAAATGCTAAGCTAACGAAAGCCGAATGAACGAATGGTTAATACACGAAAATCATTCGTTCATTCGTCCATTCGTAGTACTATTGCATTCTATAAGCCGAAATAGAGTCGGTTTATAGAATACAATAGCATAGTACACTTACATTCCATAAACCGAACGACTTTCGGTTTATGGAATGCATGTAAGTCTATTGGCATTCTATAAACCGAAAGTTCAGTTTATAGAATAGCAATAGGATTACATGTATTACATAAACCGAAGGCTGTCGGCATTTCACTACACGGAGACAAAGTCTCCATTCATAATGAATAAGTCTCCATTCATAATGAACCGAACGTTCGGTTTATAGGCTGTCGGCTAATGTAAGTACACGGAGACAAAGTCTACATTCATAATGAATGGAGACTCTGTCTCCGTGTAGTGAAATGCCGACAACCTATAAACCGAACGTTCGGTTTATAGGCTGTCGGCTAATGTAAGTACACAGAGACAAAGTCTCCATTCATAATGAATGGAGACTCTGTCTCCGTTTAGTGAAATGCCGACAACCTATAAACCGAACGTCCGGTTTATAGACTTTCGGCTTATGGAATACATGTAATCCTATTGCAATTCTATAAACCGAACGTCCGGTTTATATAATACCAATAGGATTACATGTATTCCATAAGCCGAAAGTCTATAAACCGAACGTTCTGTTTATAGACTTTCGGCTTATAGAAAACATGTAGTACTATTGCCTTTCTATGAACCGAACGAGAGCCCCATTCATAAGAATTTCTTATGAATGGGGCTCTCGTTCGGTTTATAGAAAGCCAATAGTATTACACGTATTCTATAAAACGAACGAATACAACTTTACGAAAGGAAATTAATGAACGAATTTCGTCCGAAATGAATGCAGTAATGAACGAAATTCGTTTTAGACAAAATAAATAACATTTTCGTCCGAATGGACGAAAACGAAACGAAAATTTTAGTTTTGCACATGTCTAGTTATTTCCCTATCCACATTTGCTTGCAGGGCACTTGTCCTACTCTTACCCACATTTTACTTCATTTTGCAGCCCTCTAGCCCTTTCCAGGAATTTTTTAGAGGCATTTTAGTGGCCAAAAGTTTGTGTCCCCATTGACTTCAATGGGGTTCGAGTTCAGGGTCAGGTTCGGGGTCAAGTTCGAGCACGGACCCGGACATTTTTTCGAAGTTCTGCCTAACCTGCCGAACCCGAATATCCAGGTGTCCGCTCAACTCTAGTTAGTAGTGAACAGAGAATGGTAAAGTGATGTTATTTATCTATTCAAAATATGGGAAGAATTCTTTTTTTTGGCAAGCAAAATCACTCCAATTTTTGAATAATGAATTACTGTATCAGATTACCCATATTTAGGGAATGATTATCAGCCTTAGGTTAGAGAAAACTATACAAATCGCTTTTGATGTCTTCAACTTTGTTCCCCCCCCCCCATCCTTTTCCCTTAAATGTATTACTAATTATTCATACATACATGTCTCCCAAACTTTCCATCTGGCAACACAGGTTGCTGAGTCCATGGTTTGGGAAGCGGTGTATCAGCACGACAGTACAGTATTCATTCTCTCATCACTGAACCCTGGATATTGGTCCTGAATGCAAGACAGGTAATACATTAATATAGGGTCTTGCTTGTCATTGCATGAGTAATGGATACAGGAAAGTGAAAAGGCCAAGTGTAGGAGATCTTCTTGAATGCTCACTCTTCCCTCTCGACCCCGGTTTCATGTGGCCATTGGATTATTATGATTATGCTCTTACAGGTGCACAGTTTCTTTGAATTTATTATTAATTATATATTGAAATAATTTATTACATACTATTTTGTAAATTTCTTTATAGGATATATGGCAGAGGAATTTTTAGATATTATTTTTTAGAAAAATCAACCTGTAATTGGTTAACATTTTATAGCACTAAGAAATATTCAGAGAACCCTATGTGTCGGCTATTCTTGAGGACTACAGTCAATCAAGTATGAGCACAGCTTGTCATAACGCATTCTCTATGATCCAGGTCTAGGTTTTTTCTTTGTGCTATGATTTTGTTCAAGGAGCAGCCCCATACAATGATCTTAATAAATAGTCAATGTGGAGTATGTTAAACTATACCATCTTATTTCCTAAAGATGAATGAAATTGTAATGGCTTTCTACAGTGTGTTCAACCTTGTAAAAATATTTTCACATTCTGCCAAGTTATATTCTACATATCTTGCTGCCTGCATTTTCTCACATTGAGGAATTGTGAGAGATTTGATAAGCACTCATGTATCTAACTAGCATCGTATTACATTTTTTAAATATTATGTTATTTGTTTTAAATAATTACTCTGTGTGGACTTTTGTGTGTTTCATGGTTCATTTTAGGTATGTACACCTGAAGAAGACCCAGGAGACACGGAGCACAACCATAAACTTTTTGTAAATGTGTAATATAAAAAATATTTCATCATATATAAGTGGGCAGTTTCCAAGACAAAAATAAATGATAGCATTACCGTGTTTTTCTTTCCACGTATTGAACAATTTGCCTCGTTATCTGCTTGTTCATAGACTCCCCAGTTTTCAAACCATGTGGGACATTTTTACATTTCTGAAGTACAATTACTTACTACATAGCCTGACCCTGTGAATAAACCATTGACTTCTTGGCCTCCTCTTCCCCCATCTCTGACCATGCCACCGACACTTATGTATTTATTTTTTGGGGTGCTGGTGCTACCACAGGCAGGCCGGAGTAATTTTTTGCTACACCCCTTAATATATCCATATTTTCTTATATTGACATGTATATTAAGTGTTACTCTGTGTATATATGCTCTTTTGCACAACTGATTAAATGCTGTTTGTACTTGGTATGCTGTGTATTTTTTATTAATATGTATGTTTTATATAATTTTTTTTTGCTTATTTACAGAAAACCAAATAAAGATTAATAATAAAAAAAAATGTGGTTATGCTTAATAGGCCATGTAATGATGATATGATGTGCGTACATTTAATCTTTCTGCTCTAACCTTGCATAGCAAGGGGGGGGAAAATATTTATATTATTTGTGTCTTTTCTGTTGACTAGTATAGTGGAAGGAGATACCAGATGGCCTATTGTGGCTGCTTTTTTTGTCAACACATTTGCAACCATCTGCCAAAATGGACCAAAAATGTTTCTACATAAGACAGGAATTTGTTTATTAACAATCCTCCATCACTAAAAAAATGTTATTTAAAGTGACAGGGTACTCTGGGTTTTCTATTTATCAGCTGCCAATTTGATTTAGGGAGTGGAATATGGAGTAGATGTGCTCCCTGGGAGCTATTTTTTTTAGCAATGGACTCTTTAATATATAAGGACATTGCACTTGGACACGTTCACATTGCCCTGAGGAAGTCCCAATTGGGACAGAACAGGTTGGTTCAATTTTGTCACTCTGAGGCTTCCGTAGACACTCGTGGAAGAAAAGCAAAACCAAAAGTAATCAAAGCCATTAGTTGTGAATCAACGTTCACTATTACCTCTTCAACTTCAGATGTTCATCCCTGGGACTCCTGACATGCTATTTTTATCACTGTTCCTGTTTATATTGGATTCAAATATTTTATCAAACATTTCATCATTGTGGGCCTTCTATATGTGTTTCCATTCTTTCAGTTCTGGTCCATTTGACTACACATGGAGCTAAATTTGTGAGCAGTTCCTATACCCCAGTTAATATACACTTAATACTGGTGCATACTACTCTATATTCTCACTTTTTTATTAGCACTATCGATGCCTTCTGGTTTTTGGTCTCCTTGCACAGGGTTTATTCTTTTCTTGTCTGTGTTGTCAATTGTTGAGTATACTATTGTTTAACTCTTGCTGCATAGAGGTTGCCCCCTCTCTTTTGGCCATCCTTTATTTCTGCATTTCTTGTAATTAGGAATATCAGTAATAAACAATTTGTAGCTATTATTGTTTCTTCCTGATATTCCTCATTGTAAAATATTGGTTGTGAAATGTGAGTCCTCAATATGGTAATGTAAGTTTATAGGGACAGTCTAGGTAATCAAACAACTTGAAATATTACGTTTAAAGCCTATGTACCAGAGAGGCTTATTTACAAAGAAAAAATATGCATGCATTCTTTTTTTTTTTTTTTTTTTTTAACTCTAGCCCTCCCTCAGTGGTCATGCTCTATTCCAATAATAGACCATACATAATGTGACTGGAATAGGACCATAGGACTTTGTGTCAGTTTTTTTTTTCCTGTTGGCATTTGCCTGAGCAATTCAGCTGAGAGAGATGGGGAATTAGGGGTCTTGTCAAAGTGAACAAATTACAGGAAGAGGAAGCTGCTGCAGTGTGAATCCAAAACCACAGTGATATTCCTGGTGAAAGCAATTGCCTGAAAATGTTCTTCTGGACTTTTCTTGGCTCACCTTCTGGGTCATCCCTTGGGAAGCAGAGTGTCTGATCCCAGTCAGTCTTTCAGTGTGAGTACAGTGGGTGTCTTAGCAAACCTTGTGTATGAGTGTGAGTTTGCTTTGTGTCTAATCCCAACTTGTGTTTGAGTGTGAGTGAAATGAGTACTGCTTTGTGGTCATCAGGTTACACTGAACTAACTTATTGGTAGACTTGTACACAGTGGTAGGATCCATAATGAAGTAGCACTGATGATGAAATGACTAGGGAAACAGGAAATCTTATTCAAATGAATGAGATGGTTCCCTTTGATTCCTGCTCTATAGATGCAACCTGACCCCACCTCACTGTTAATGCATCTATAGAACTAGACAAATGTAAGATGGTAGAGCTTGTGCTGACTGAACACATCAGACACAACACATTCATGAGTTCTTGGTTAATATGGATTTAATTTGTAAAATCCCAGCATTGCAAGAACCTGACTCTCCCTTTCCCATAATTTGTGATTATCCTACCTCTTATCATCTATAACGATGTCCTAGGATTGTTCTGTTCATCCCCTCATCCCCTTCCAACTTTCCCACGCTTCTTTTATTATTTTTTTAATTATTTTATGTGATACAGAAATGTAACCTATTCTGTGTAAACATCTTACATTAAGCATTTAAAACAATCAAACTTAGCATGGACATTTAATACATTTTCTATGTATTTAATTGAACTTTCCTTCTATAGTTAATTATATTTTCCATTATTATTTAGGTTATCACTTTTTAATTTGTATTTTTTTTTGTAACCTAAAAATGTTGAACTGTAATGCTTTTGATACTTTAAGAGAAAGTTAGAAACTTTTAAAAAACTGTATCGTTGTTGATCAAGTACCTTGATGGTAGGATATTTAGGATAGTTAACCCAAGTGGCAAGTTAAAATAGCACAAGGCAAAGTATGTTTAACTCCTTCAGTATAATGGTATTCTTTGTTTTGATGTCCGCTCTGTTCTTATAGCACTGATCGTCGTTTAATGTATTTTATGCATTTATTGCATATGATCAATATGATTGATTTTCACAGTGACCACATAAATAAATAATGGTTGATCCTGGTCTGCCTAACTGTTAATGCAACAATCATCAACTTTCCCCATCAAATTTGGGGGAGGATGGCAATGGATTGTGATTAGCTTTTTCAGTATTCACAATCCACAATGCAATGGCTGAGACAGCCTGTCTCAGCTATTGCAAGCAAGACAGCCCATTTTCTCACCCTATTTGCATAGGTTTAGGGGGCGTGATTGATAGGTCAGTGACTATTGTCACTGGCCTGTCCCTTTAAGACCTCCCACTTGTGATGCATCCAGCAAAGCCTAAAATAGCGCGGTAAGAATGCAGCCTATACCTGTGTGGTCATTGTCACCAATACATTGCGTTGGGAGCCCGTACATGTTCTGGCATTGTTCTGAACAGGTTAATATAAAACTTGATGGGAAGAAAGTTGTTTTTTCTTTGCCCCATTGCAGATGAGATTTGCTTATGGTTACCCTGGGGTAGAAGTCTCTGGACTAATGTTTAGAGACCAGCAAAAACATGATATTACACACAAAAGTCAAAATATGACAAAAGATATTGTATTACATTACAGTAAGTATGAGGTTTCAGATAATGGCGGTGGGTTCAGGAATGTTGTAACAAATAATATGTAACAATAGAAGGATAATGATTAGAAATTAAATAAAGTTGTTGGCCAATGGCTAAACATCTTTAGTATAAAGTTATCCTGTACAGGTATAATAGCCTAAATATGTAAGTACATTTTCTACAAAATCACTGATAGAAGGTTTGCATTATAGTTGGTGTCAGTGCAAATGATTATTGGTTCTAGTTATAGAAATACAGTTAAGGATACTGAACATATAGACAATAACAATAGTAAGATTACTAGACGTAGATATAAGGTATGGGATTGATATTTAATGGTACTGCCATGCTTATCCTATTAACAATGTTGTCTCAACAATACATTACTCCAAGCTAAATGGAGCTCAAAACACTTTGTGCTCTAGGTAAGTGACTGATGGGAAGGTTGGTCCTGTCCCTGCAAGAAATGGTACTTGTAACATTTTTAATTTAGCAAATGAAAAAAAGCCAAAATACAAAAACAGCTGTTTTATAATGTACTAATTTGAATCCAAGACTTTCCACTTTGTAAAATGTACAAACAATAATTATGAACAGATGTGTAATATCTGCATTAATTTAATTGCTTAACTGTTGAAGACCAATCAGGTAATAAGACTACAATATAATACTACAAACACTTGTCTGGCCTCTGGCTTTAGAGATGTTCAAAATGAATACAAATATGTAATTAAAGAAAACCATTATTTGTTGGCTTTTCACAATGACATTCAAGTACATGTAATAGGGCAACTTAATTTCGAATGGTAGACAGTGATTTCCCAATGTTTCTTTGTTAGTAAAAGACAATTATCACTGAGAATATAAAAAGGCCAAATATCTGCTCCATCTAACCTTATAAACTTTTATAAGTAATAGTTGCTAAGACAACCAGTACCAAAATAAAATTAATGTGGAAGTTATTTTAGAGAATAATGTTTGTATTCAAAATCAAATTCCAAAAATTGTTTAATTTTCATCCATTTATAAGTTAGTCACTACAGTAATTAATGTAAAATACTGGACTAAAAGGACTTAAACACACTGTCTATCATTTTGTACTCCACCATTTTCACATTATGTTCAAAATTTGACTATTTTTAATTTATGATGTACAGTCTAGATTTATAAATCTAGTAATTGTTCAAAACAACTCTGGAATTGTTCTACAATGAATATTTAAAAATTGAATTGATCTATAACTACAAAAGGAACTTAAGTACATATTATTATAAAATTATTACTAAAGATTTGAAAGATCCAGCATGCCTAATCAACAGTTTAGCAGACCTCTTTGAATGGATAAAAGTGAACCTGGACAAAACAGAGTTACTCTAGGTAAGGTGTCCCCTCCCCCCGGCAACAAGAATGTCTCATGATTACCCAGCAGACATTGGAGGCTTAGAGGCTCTGAACTCATTAGTTCAACAAAGGTATGAAATCTTGGAGTACTTTTTTATCATTGTCCTTTTCACAGCAGATATCTGATATGTCTCATCTGCGAAACATAGCCAGGATACAACATTTAATTCCACCGAATTACATGACAAAATTAATCCATGTATTTGTGTTCTCTTGTCTAAATGTTACTGTACCGTACATTACTTTCTCTCATAAAAATAACTCCATGGCCTACAGACAGTAAAAAATGCAGCAGCTAGACTATTGATTAATCCAACTTGCTATTGTCACATAACAACTTTTGTCTTCTGGACTGGCTTCCAATGAAATGGTGAATATATTTGATATCTTCAAAGCATTAAACGATCAAGGACCACAGTACCTGAAAGCCCTCATGGCACCTTGTATGCCATCTTGCTCACTTTATTCGGACAACAGATCCCTCCTGTCCGTGCCCAGAATAAAGACAACGTCAGCAGATTAGACTAGAAGGCAACAAACCTGCTGCTAGCAGCCATGTCTAGATGAGTTCATTGTGAGTTCACTGTGTATTTCCTTATCCTTGTCAGAATATAATTAAAGTTATCTCACAACATGGGAAAATTATCTCCAATGTCTTCTATAATCTATGAATCTATTCACTAAACTTTGAGTATAGTGGTCGAGATGAGAGCTCATACCAGCCCTAAAACAGACTTGACCTCCATCTCGAATTTTAAAAATGCTATTTGTCACAACAATTGGTGTGGTGCATACCTGCATCTACTATCTGGTAGAGATGGTATGACCTTTGTGATCTGAAAAGCTTTACAATTTGAGTTTTTCCTTCGAAGCTGGAACTGATGTTACAAGGTGTGAAATGTTACACTGAGTTAGTTGCCAGCAAGTCTATCTAGCATAGGTCTGTATCCCCTCATAGATAATAGGTTCTTTGGATATGCTAAGTGACTCTTACCAGTTAGAAGTCTTGTCCTGCAAAAGTCATCTCCCAAACATGCATTATTAATAACTCACAGATTATTAATCATGCCTCCGTTTGGGAATATTAGGAAGAAGTGTACACCCTACAAAATGAGTACAAATATGGCTGGTGCAACTTGAACTATTTGGAAGTTAATGTGACGTCTGGGGTATAGAGTCATAGGTAGCAAGTGTGACATATCTATGGAATTCATAAATTGCAACAAATTAATAGAGGCAAGAATTATGTATGTGACAAACATGGGAGGGAAATTAGAAACAAGATTCCATATTTTGACTGGGGTAGTTACACCACACATGGGGAGGACACTTCTAGGTACACCTTCCCACCTCTGGTCCTGCTTGGAAACTTGAGTTGACCTGACAAGGTATAAATCTAATGATGGAACAATGTCCAGTGTGGACAAGTGTTAGACCAAGATCTAATTTTGTGTAAGTTGCCGTCATTTCCTTGCAGCAGTCCCTCAGACAGAAAATACTGGTACTCCTACATCTAAGTGAGTAGTAAGGTTTTTTTGTTAATTTCTCCTTTTTATTTTTATCTGTTTTGTTGTAAATAATTTGTCATCTGTTTTATTTTATGTATGCACTGTGACTATTCTTTTGTTCATTATAAATATTCCTTAATTAAGTTCTGCCTTTGTCTGGTAAAGAGACTCAAGTTACCTGATTAGACCAATTTATTCCGCATCGCTATTGTGTTAATGCATATTTTTTGGGTTTAGACTAATTTGCTTGGGGGACCAAGGGACCCCATTTAAAAGTTGTCTTGGTGGTGGCAGTGTTAGGACATTAGTTATATCAGTATAATTATGTGTGGGTGGTGTTAAAAGGGGGTTTTATCATTATTTCTAGGGCAGACAGATAGTAAATTTTAACCCTTGCACCACCGTAACCCAGTCACATGCACTCTTGGAGTAGGGTGCATTCGTGACACTATTTACAAATTATTTTCTTGAGGTTGACATGGGGTGAAGGCAAGTGAGATGGTGAGCTGAGAAGGTTAATTTCAAAAGTCAAACTTACACCGTTCATCTCATCTTGCATTATAGTCAATGGTAGAAGTCATGAAACACGTGGTTTTAGAGACTAAGTCCAACTCGACCACATGGGAGTTTGAGTTTGGCTTAGTCTACATTTTAACTACATTTTGGATTATTAGAAACTAAGAATATTTATAACAATAAAAAATTAATGTTATTCTCACAATTAGTAAATTGGAAATATTTAAGAGTGAAAAATGTTCTCAACTCGAGTAATTTCATCCACAATGGGGTGGTATATGAATTACTGAAAAACATCTTTCAGTATGAAAAGCAAAAGAAAATCATATCAAATTGTAATAAATTGATAACTTACTCAAAAGTAAGAGAGATGCCCCAGGCAACATGGGGGAAAGTTTTAAAAGTAAAATATAGAAAACATTGATTGGTGTTTAGCTTTCAGTAAAGTTAAGAAAGTGGTCCATTCTCTTTCACTAGTTAAAACCCAATATAAATTAATACATTACTGGTATATAATTGACCTTGAACTTGCAAAAATCTCCCATAAAGCTACTAAAATTTGTTGGAGATGCAGAGATGAAATAGGTAGCATGGTGTATGGTGGAAGATTGAAATAAAGCTATTTGAGGAGGTGGGAAACATAAAATTGAGTTTAAATTCAGAAGTCTGTATTTTGCACTTAAACTGCCCAAGTATGAATAAAAACCAATGTGCAATAGTGATTCACTGTTTTGTTGCAGCTAAAATTGGAAAAAGACATAGGGATTAAAAGGGCTGCAATTAAAACAACAGATTATAGGTCAATTAAAAATGTAAAGTGGGCTAAGTAAAAGTAACAAGGTGTTCTATATAAGAGGCCCAGTATGAGGAGATTGGGATTGATAAATTAGAAACTACACATTTATGAAAAATGATTTGTAAAGAATATTTGTAGTTGATTCATTTTTAGGAGTATTTCATCAGGATCCAACAGGGGAAGTGATTTGCATAGGAATTCTGTCTATGTGTAACTTTGTACATAAGTGTTCATATTTGGAAAAGTTTATGCTAATACAAAGAAAGAAATAAAAAAGAAACTGACATGTATAATATGTCTAAGGTTTGATTTTATAAATTCTAACTTATTACTACCGCAGGCCTCACAATTACCGCAGACCTCACCCTTACCCTCAGGCCTCACTCTTACATCAGGCCTCACCCCTTGTGTATTTCTCTTTATCCCTACCTGTACAGTCCATTCTATAGCTCTTTGTTTATACTGCAGTTCCTACTCAAACCCTTTTCCTATTCTGCAGTTCATTTCTAAAGTTCACTTTTTTCTCTCCTTCAGTCTTTATTCCAATCCATAGCTTTTTTTTTCTTTATCTGTTCTCACTCTGCACAATACATAATATGCAACCAGACACCTCCACTATCCCTCCACTGAAACTCTTACCTGACCTGGTAAAGGCCCTGAGATTATTGTGGCATTAGGGATCTTCTGGATTTTTAATTAAAAAAATTAGGGTGCTAAAGGAGTTAGTATTGTTCCTTTAGAACCAGTAGGGTTGTTTAAGAAAAAAATACAACTTTTCTATCCAGTACACTGTAGGGGTCTTGGTACAAACACTTTCCAGGAAAAGAATATGTGGGCTCACAGGTAAGTGGTGTAGTTCAGAATAATAGATTCAGCTCCAATCACTTGTTCCTGGTGCCTCTGCTGGTGCAGGGCTATCACTATTAGATCCAAGGTATGCACATGATTAAGTGCTTGATGCATGAAACGCATCATGCTGTGAAATTTATCTGATTTGTAAACTTTTCCCACTGGTTGCTGTGAATTTTGACTCCTTTGAACATTATTAAATCACCAAAGTTTTTCACTGGATTCCGTGAGTGCCATTTTTTCTGCATCTTCTCATCTGCATACCTTAGATAAACACTTTCCGGACTGTTAATGAACAGCAACTTCTTGAACTATCACAGCAACAGATCCACCATAAAGATAATCTTAGCCAAACAGAGTTTGACTCTTTCTAAACTGATGAAAAAAATACTTCTATTGTTATTAGGAATTCAGATAAGGGTGGGTCTTTTGTTGTACAGAACCATACTGTTTATATTGCAGAGGCTATTTGGCAGCTGGAGGATACAGATCTGTTATGCTTAAGTGTAATCCAGTTTGTCCATTTCAGGCTGATCTTAGGAGACTAGTGTATGGGGGTCTGGCTCTGGGGCTCCTTCATGTTAACACTGCAGAATTCCTGATTGTGCAGTTTCCAGTCACTGCAATATTCTATCACCTTCCTATATACCTAAGGGAAGCAAAACATCTTTTGGAAAACATTGATAAATTAAAGAGGAATACGGTACATATTTCAGTTGGTTAACAGTAGATCCTATGAAACTGTACTCCAGTATTCCTCATTTTGTGGGTCTACAAGCTTTGGAAAACTCTCTTAGAACACTTTAAGACTATTCTGAGGCTTTGGAACACTCTCTTAGAATACATTAAGACTATTCTGAGGATATTATTTTGTTTCTTCTAGACTCTGCTCATTATCTTCTTGCTCAAAATTACTTTATGTTTGAGGACTCTTTTTACTTGCAAAGATGAGGGACGGCAATACCCTTCTATACCAACCTATTTTTGGGTTGGTGGGAGTGATCCCATGTCTTTTCAATTGTATATCTCTTTAGAGAGGATATCTTTATACATGTAAGGTTTATTGATGATTTAATCTTTTGTTTGGGGTGGTAGTGGAGATTTCGCTCTGCAGTTTAGTTATTTAAATAACAATGAATTAAATCTGAAATTTGCTTACAATTTTGATCATACTCATGTTAACTATCTAGATGTCTCCCTTCAAGTGCTAAATGGTAAAATTAGTATCTAAAGTCTTCCATAAGCCCACTGCAGGGAATACTGTTCTTCATACATCTTCATGTCATCACACCCATTTTCATTTTGGGGTCCCTAATGGCCCCACTGCTTCACTGAGGAATTATACAAAAAATATGCTGATTCATTCAGAAGATGCCTAATAGCTAGAGAATATCTAACTAACAAAATATGAAAGGCTAGGCATGTAGTGGATCACCTTGATAGAAAAGAACTGCTTAAAGAGTCTTGACCATCTAACGTACAGTGGAGGGGACACAGATAATCTGAGAAACCCCAAATTACATTTGCAACTACAAAGAGTACTGAATATGAGGTAATTTGTAATATAGTTAAATCTAGCCTTCCAATACTTTATACAGATACTAGCCTTAACAATGTAGTCGAGAGAGGCTGCAGATTCTTTGCTCATATGACATTCACTATAGGCAATGCTGTGGCACCCAGAATGCTTAAAAGTAAACAAAAGTACAGGTGCAAGGAATTTGTTGTAATAGTAGGAGGTGTGCATGTTGCACCTATACCGTAATTATCAATTCCTTTACATGTACGGCTAGTGGTATTATGCTTCCTATTAAAAGGTATGTAAACTGTAATACTGAAGGAGTGCTTTACCATATCACTCAACAACTAAGGAAAGGGTAATGAGTAACAATGTCAGAGGACTTAAAGGTAGGTAGGCAATGCAATAGAGCAACAGGAAATGCTAGCAGAATGCTTCTCTTTATAGGGAGAGGTATTAGCAGTAGAAATTAAGAAGTGCTCTTGCCATTGTACAGAGCACTGGTGAAACCTCACTTGGAATATTGTACACAGTACTGGAGAATGTATCTCCAGAAGGATATTGATTCTTTGTAGAAAGTTCAGAAAAGGACTACTAAATTGGTTCATGGGTTTAAGGATAAACCTTACCAGGAAAGGTTAAAGCATCTTAACATGTATAGCTTGCAGGAAAGACGTCATAAGGGGAAAATTAGAAAAATAAAAATCAATACATAAAGGGAATCAACACAGTAAAAGAGGAGAGTATTGTTAAAAGAAGAAAAACTACCACAACTATAGGACATAGTCTTAAATTAGAGGGGCACGGATTTAAAAGAAACATCAGGAAATATCACTTTACTGGGAATGTAGTGGATCTATGGAGTAGCCTTCCAGCAGAAGTGGTAGGGGTAAATACAGTGAAGGCGTTTAAGCATGCATGGGATAGGCACAACACTATCATAGATATAAGCTCCCTTTCTTAAATCTAGCACAGCCTTGTGTCTATCCAATCCAGGGACTTATGAAAGTGTTTAGAAAATTGGGCAGACTTGATGTGCCAAATGGCTCTTATCTGCTACGCATTATATATTTCTATGTTTCTATAATAAAACTGCCTGCATTTTTTTAAATGTAAAAATGCCTATGTGATTACAACTTTGGTTGTAATCACATCATTATTTATTTAGCTTAAACAAATGTATAATTCAGATTTTTCTTGTTTACCTGTGATTATTATATTTCCTCCCTTTGGCATGCTGATTTTTATCCACTGAGATATAACTTTTAAATCCTTCAGCTCTAATCAAGTAGGTTCCGGTTTAATGTGGCTGACTGAAAACTATGCAAATGGTTGTATGAAAACTGAACATATAATTTGATTAGAAATTGATTAGGAATCTACCTTTGGGAGTGAGAATGTCCTAGTAATTTTTTTTATCCATGATACAGTGGACAAGGTTCTGTCAAAAGCTAAGAAGGCACTTATGTCGGATCTAAAAATCATATTGGGGCAATTGGAATAAAGAACTTAATGCTAATATCTCTACTGCTGAATTATCATTAAAAAAGGTCAATAAAAATGTACATTGTCTGAATATAGTGGAGAATCAATATAAAGTAGCTAATAGATGGTATTTGATTCCAAACCATCTTGCTAAGATGTTCCCTCACTACTCTCCAATTTGTTGGAGATGCGACTCATACTCCGGCTCCTTTCTGCACATCTGGTGGGCACAACCCAGTGGTTAGGAGCTGTTGGCAGTGGGCTTACGATATTTTCCACTCTATTTCAGGAAAAATCCTGAATTTGCTCTCCTCCTTGTGAAAATTAATTCAGTTCCCCCAGAAGTTCAAGCGCTGGCCATACATTGTATGGCTGCGGTTAAGATACTTATAGTATACTCTATAGTTCTTATGGGTGGAATCCCTTATGTGAAAAAATTGACTACTTAGGAATCAAACTAAAATTAAATCCAGACCATTTAGTAGAGGCAAATTTCAAACCTATGTTGGAACTTTTTAAGAATAAACTAGGTAAATGGACAAGTTTTGAAATTTCGTGGTTAGGTCGACTAAACACTGTTAATGCTTATTTGATCCCGAAATTACTCTACTTGTTCAGATCAATTCCACTTAGAGTCCCGAAGAAAATGTTGCTTTCCTTTAAAACTGTTATAATGGACTTTATTTGGAATCATAAAAAACCTCGAATAGCGTATAATGTAATGGTTAGGAGAAATAAAAAAGGCGGTCTTTCTTTTCCTGACATTGAATCCCTTTATGAGAATACGATGATCTCTCATGCCTTAAAATGGAACAACAATGCCTCCCTAAAAACTTACTGGTATCAGTTTGAAAAAGAAACCTGCCGTGCTCTTAACCCCTTTCACCTATTCTGGCTGGATAGCTCATCCAATCCAAACATTAAATCCTCAAATCACATAATACAGAACCTAGCTAGTAATGTTAAAAAATTCAGAAAGCGGCTCCAAATCCCGAGAGGTCTGCTTCCTTCGACCCCACTAACCACTTTACGGTGGTATATAGACAATATTAGCCTAAAGGCATGGGAAAACCAGGGCCTTCTCAAAATATCCCAAATATATCAGTCAGATTCATTGGTCCCTTTCGACCAACTAAAGCTGACTTATAATTTACCCCAAACAGAATATTATACCTACCTGAGGATCAAAAACTGGATTCACACTAAAAACATACTTAATATTCCAAGAATTGAGCAATTTTTTGACACCCAACACAATAAAAAATTACTCGCTAAAGTAACACATCTAGTGGAAGAAGCTCTACCAATTGAGAAGGACCATTCATGGTCAAAATGGGAGATAGATCTTGATTTGGTTTTCACCTTACCAGATTGGCTTAAACCTCAAATTCAGATGAAAAAATCTGCCCATAATCTTACGTTGCAAGAAACATTTTACAAACTTCGTTTTAGATGGTACATGACCCCACTTAAGCTGAATAAAATTTCAAGTCTTAATTCTAAAATATGTTGGAAATGTCACAAATATGAGGGAAATATGCTTCACATGTGGTGGTCTTGCCCCTCTCTTGCACCAATCAAAAGGACCATTTCCTCAATTTGCGAATATTTAATACCTTCTTTCGTTTCACTTAAAGCCCATCTGTTTCTATTTCACATGGACCTCCCCAAGTGTGATAAAGTGACCACTTTTCTGATAATACATATTCTATTAGCCTCCAAGCTCTGTATTGCAAGAAAATGGAAACTTACAGATCCCACAAATTGGCAGGAGATCAAGGTCCAGTTAGACTTCCAAATTGCTATGGAAGAGGGGTTTTTTCGATTTAACAATAAATATGAGCTCTTCAAAAAAAATTCCCTGAAATGGCGTGAAATTCAGGATTCACTATAATCATCTCCAGATTCCATCTTATACCTTTATGCTATCTCCCTTTTAGTATTTGGTCTTATAACCTTCTGCTGGCCTTGATCCTTCATATTCCTTGTATTTACTTGTGTATTTATTTCCTCTCCCTTTTGGGATGTTGAACTCGGGCCCCCCGTTTTTCTTCCCCCCCTCCCTGTCCCCCGCATGACTGGAACCTCCAGAGAGAAGCATCTAAATTATTTGTTCTAATTTACTTTTTTTTTTTTTGTGTCATTTGTGTCCTTTTTTTTTTTCTTTTTTTTGGTTCGTCTGTTTTTTTGTTTCTGACCGTGATGTACTGTAAGTATTGACGAAGTCTTAATGTTTGTTATGTCCACTATAAAGATAAAAAAAAAAAAAATAAAAAAAAAAAAAGATACTTATTGCACGTAATTGGAAATCTAGTCTCCCTTTTATTAAGAAATTGCTGGCCGGACAAATATTGTATCAATTGGTTATGGTTGGTCAAGGGATTTGTCAAGTAAGAAATATACTGTTTTCGAAGAATGGGTAACAAAACTCGAGAAGGGGAATTATGCCCTGTGAACAAAACTGATTATTGCACAACGATATGCACTTTAGGAACATCCTCTCCCTGTGCAAAGACCACTCCCAATCTGAATGGATGTGTTTTTATGATCATATGTACTGTGTTTGTCTTATTGCTTTGTAATATTTTTGCACTTATGAGACCTATTCTACAAAGTAAGCCTAAAAAAGTACTGATTGATCGATATCCTATATATGACTATCGATAATCTCAAATTTATTTGCCCCAAAAAGGGAAAGGAAAAATTGGTCTTTATCCTATTTGATGTCTTCTTATGAATGATGTACTTGTCTGTTGGTCACCTGTATTGTGGTACTGTCTTTTATATGTTGGTCTATCTATTTTTTGATAAGTAAAATTAAATAAAGATTATTTAAAATACAAAAGACACATGTCCATCAAGTTCAACCCTTCTACCTATCATTCCAGATTTTGATCCAAAAGAAGGAAAAAGGTGGCAACTTTGCAAAGTACATTTACTTACTCTCATCAAAATTAAGCATTGATCCAGGTTTTTACATATGAGGATAATGCTGATACAAGAACGTCCAGGACCTGAACTGCTTGTTAGGATACCCTACACCATGTCACTTATGGGAAGCTATGGGGACAAAACCACTGATGGTGGAAGTTTCAGTGGTGAAGTTGTGTAATGGAGATGTAAGCACTAATCTGCTGGTGGAATAATTTGACTAAGGAGTTGGGCTGCTTCTTGGTGAAACACGATAAGGAGAACTGAAACCGCCTGTGTTTGTCTGAGATTCAAGATGTTCATAGCAACAGTGATGTTATTTATGTTGTGATTTTCAGTAATAAGAACAAGTAATCCAATATCACAGCAATCAGTAATATCCAATAAATTTATGAATCCTAGCAGGGACAAGGACTAGACATATATCAATAATTTCCTTATTTTAGAACAAAACATACTGTCCTGTATAAGTATCATGTATGTATTTATAAGAGAAGAGCCTTGAAGTTAAAAAAAAAAATATATAACACAAACAAATGTAAACAAGGCATTCAATAAATGGTGACGAACAGAGGCCAGCTTTAAGCTACCCACATATTCCCCACCCATTCGTAGAAAAGTCAGTTAAAACATCATAACGGTTACTGTTTACACATTTACAGAGGCAGGCCTGTCTGTGTCCAATATGCCAACCATTACTATATGGTCAGAGTATGGAGTAACTGACCACATTAGCAAACTGTGCCTTAAAATGTTTGGAGAATAATGTATTTAGAAACATGGTTTGCATATGGTGCATTTTGAAAAGAAATGTTTGGTATGGCCTGTTTTTTTTCTGGGAGGAATCCAGCCAACCCATTCTAAAAGCATACTAAATATTAGTTTTAAGAGGGGTCACAGTCCGGTACTCAGTATGAATCCATTAATGGAGTATAGATTTGCCGGCTACAGAGACAAAATATCTTTAATAATTTTTGATGATGAGTCATATCAGTCAAAATTCCAAAAACAGCAAGTTAAGGGGTAAAGTGTGGTGGGGCACAGGTCAGGTATTTGCAGTAGTCTGTAACTGTCTCCCTAAACCTATGTATTTGTGTACACATCTATAAGCAATGGTATTGAGAAGTCTCTGGTTCTTGGAATTTTGGCCATGTGTTTATTTCACAAAGCCCCATCTTAAATTGTCTAAAAGGGGAGAATGAGGAGTAATATATTAATTTGCAATGCATATCCATGTAAGTGGAGGATGGTAGGAGTTTGTTAAGAGCAAGGTTGAATTTCAGTAACGTGTCTTGATCTATTTGAGCCCAAAATGTGATCCCATATACAGGGATTTTCTTAGATAAATCAGTGTGTAGGCGGAAATAAAGCTATTTTTTAATAGGATTTTACCATGTCCAGGCCACTGTTAAAGGACAACGGTTACCTCTATAGCTAGTTAAATCCTAATTACACCTCTAACCCTGCTTCTCTGTGTGGTGCATTTTAATACTAATCTATTCAATGTAAAATATTTATTTTTTTACTATGACTGGTGTGTTCTGCCAGCAATGCCTCATTCTCCCCTATTTTGCGTCACATAACTGATAATGGAACCCAAGCTTCTGGAAGTAGTTCACCTTCTTGCATTAGATCATACTGTAAGACAAGCTAGCGCATCATGTAGCTTGTATACTCCTAAAAGGGCTGCAGCCACAGGGTGATGTCCTGTCTTGTCACCCTTACACAAGCTCGCGCTATATAACATAGCCTAACAACTTGCACTGTAACATTGTAGTTTAACATATGACCAGTTGACATGGTGTGTGTCATGGGATGTGTAATTCATGGGAGTACAAATATACAGTGCAGATTAATTGGGCTATGTCAAATGACACAATCGAGTGTGAGGGTCAGAACAGGACATCATCATGTGGCTGCAGCTCTGTTAGGCACATCCAAGCTGCAAAATGTGCAGCCTTGTCTTTAACAGCATGATATGGAGCAAGGGGGAATGGGCAGGACTTCAAGAAGCTTGGATCAAATGATCAGTTATTCAAAGATCAAGAGGTCTGGCTCGTCAAGGGTTACTGGTATAGAAACCAGGATATTATTTGCACTTCCAAACAAAATGTCCAACATGAAAGCTCATAACAGACAGGAAAAAGAAAAGACAAAGAAAGAGCAGAAAGGAGCCAGTTGTTAGTTATAAACAAAAATCTTATTCAATAAGGTTACTATATATCTGCTTATATATGAGGTAGAAAAAATCAGTTCCACAATTAGAAAACTGCTTCCAGCATTGGCAGCAATAGTGTTGCTAAGTCCCACAATATTGCAATGTTTAGATGGAGCTCTGATGTGACTCGCTGGCTTGAGGTAATTCCAGTTCAACTGGCTACTTCCATCTATGTGTTCACTATGGCTACTTCCATCTATGTTAGGTCAACTTCCTCAAAGGATGTATCCTGCATCCTTTCTATCTTTATACCCACTTAAGCCACAAAGCAAAATGGTTCAGAAATGGTTTGAGGAACACAACAACACGTTAAAGTTGTTGACTTGACATCCAAATTCCCCAGATCTCAAGCCAATTGTGAATCTGCTGGGTTGTGATGGACCGAAAGTAGAATTTTTGTTTCCTAAACATTTTCTTCTATAGTAACCTTTTACCCCAATGCGTATCAACACCCTAACCCTAACACTAATTCTAACCCTACCTCATAACCCTAAATGCAATCCTAACCATAACCCTTTATGTAGGGGTAGTTTTGTCCTTTTTTCATCTTCAATGTAATAATTATCACAAGCTGCCAATATTGGGTACTTTGGCAATACCTTAAGGTATCCATTCTCAATGTTTCTTCTTTCATAAATGAAGCCCTAGCTGTTGTGCATGTTTCTACTTTTGGTGACATGCAAATACATGCACACATATCTATATATTTGACTTACAATAGACAGGGGAAGTGGAAGCTAACACCAAGAATAAATTCTATCATTCAGCTGAATTAAATATGTTTTCAACTTGTCTACTTGGCCTTACATTTGATATCACCTCCTCAATTACCTGCAATTCTCTCTTTTATGAATAAAGCCCATAGTCTCTAGCTCTCTAGCTTTGCTTTCTACCCTATCATGTTAATCTCTTATCCTAGCAACTCAAGGGCCTGGGGGCTCAAACTGAGGTTATAGCAGTTACTGTGGCAAAAAACTCAACCTGCAACCAACATTTTCCACATTGTGAATCCTACCTCAACAGATCTTACATTGTGATCTTAATTTAATTGTGAAGTTAATGTAGGTAAAAAAAAATCAGTCGTTTAAAGCTACATGAGCAATATCTACACTGTATTTCTCAGATGTTAATTTAATGGACAAAATTAACTTTAACAAGCAACATTCTAAGTGTCCCCAAACTTTTGAAGTGTAGTGTATATATGTGTATATATGTTAAGACAGAAAAATGTGTCCTGTGTCTTGATAAATGGGTGGTGGCTATATCAGTTTTATAATGATATATGATTACAACAACCTACTTCATTAGGAGATAACAAAAACAACATTGAGAATGAGACATTTTATTTAATTAGCCAGTTGTATATACAATTTAGATAACAAAGCATTGATTTCATAGTACAAAGGCCAGTGAGCACACAGATTAGAAATTACTCCTTTTTATATACCTTTTGTAGGTGTATGTCTTGTGTGTTGTAATGTTTTGTGTTCAGTTATAATAAATTGTACGTCATTCTCTTTTCTGAGCATGTATCTCTTTCGCTTGTGATATGCTGGTTTATTTGAATAAATGTATACTGTTCCGTATGTTTATATATAAATATAATGATATAAAGTCTCAAAAAGGCATTTATTTATTCATTTATTTCGTGTTCTAAAATTATTTCAAGAGTATTCACCAAAATTTATTTCAGCTTTTTTGGATGACACAAAAACCTCTCATGTCCTCATTTCTTGTAAAATGTGAAAATAACGTGTTTCTCTGATTAGAGGTCACTAATTAGTGACCCTTGTCCTAAATTTTATTTAGAGTTACTAATGCTCTCTCCAACATTGTACAAATCATTTTATGTAAATAAAATGTCACTTCCAGGACACATTGCTAAACATCTGTTTGCCACATTTATTCCTTTACTATCACTATGACTATGTTTCAGATAATTACCAACTTCAAAAAAAAATTCTGTTGACATTTCAAACCAAGGTTAAGATGTAGAAAATAATAACATTTAAATGTAAAAAAAAAAACACCCTCCAAATGTAAATATTATTTGATATACATTCTGGTGCTTTTTTAGAATAAAAATATATACATTTCTCTTACATTATGCATTTGCATGTTATTTTGCTGACATAATATATAGATCATTTTTCATAATTTTTTAATCTGTACATTCACAGTTTAAGCCATGTTTAGGTTCAAAGAGTCATTTTAATGGAGCTATGATCTTGTGTGCTCAACTCATACAACCTGTCTTGTCTCTGTTTGTAATGTTGACTTATATCATTCCTTTATCAACTCATTAGACGTACTGGATAGTATTGTGTAGTTATATTGGATGAAATTCTTTTTTTTATTTGTCCCGATGCTGTGCTAAATTTTATTCAGTATTTTATATTCAGTATTATGTAAAGCCACATAATGCTGTACACGTTTTTCCATCACCAACTCTGTTGGGGTACTTTACAACCCTACGGGTTAAATAGTAACATTTATTTCTGTTGATTGTCAGCCAACATGTGAGTTATTGTGCAGATATTGAGTAAAGTGTATTGAACCAAGGAAAGTGGGGTGGCGATAGCCAAGCATCTGAACAGATGTGCATTGAAAGAGCTCCCATTTGTGATAGATAAAACTATATTAATGATAGCCACATTGACTAAAAATGGAGCAAAAATAGGAACCATGAAGGAAGCTCCAGATATGGTACAAAATGGGAAAAATAAAAAAAAATACAAGTATACATGCTCCGTGATACGGACATCAGCTTTTTTTTTGCTGAGACCTTCTAGGCCCTTGCCTTTCACATCGAAGGTGGCACCTGGACCGGACTGAACTGATTAAGAATATTTCCCAGAGAACTCAAAGGAACCAGAAAGTCCTAAATCTAATTTAGGTTTAGTAATGAAGTATGTTACTATGATAATATGCCTAGGGTATGTTTGGGGCCCCAAAGCAAACACAACTATCACAAACCAGTGCAATTTTTCTAAGTGATTATTAGTAACTTCACTCGACATATTTTGCAATGTGATTGACATTTAACAGTACATTTAAAAATGCATACATACAAAAATGTACATTTATACAAGTTGGAGAGAGAACATACAGGATAAATAATTATTGCTAAAAAAAAAAACTAAAACTGAAAACTACAACATGTATGGTATATTATAAAGGAGTTTGTAATAAACATGTATGGAATGTAAATATATATATATAACACTCATGGTCAGGGATTTTAGACTAGAGGATTGTTTAGTGGAATCTGGGAGGCTATGTCACATATGAGGAGGTCTGCCAGAGAACACACCTTGACCTGCTACCTTTTTGAAGTAAGGGGCAGCTAATAAGGGTCTTATGCAGGATCGGAGATTGTAGGACATGTGGGGAGTAAGAGTGAGCATGTTTCCACAACTGCATTATTTAAATATTGCACTACTTCCACAAATAATTTAGTATCTCACCTTCATATTGCAAACACATAATAACTGTCTAATATAAAAATATACTGTTAAAAAATCAACAATATGTATGTTATTTCACAATTAAACATGATGGCATAAACTAGAGTAATTGACATGCACATTTTAATTTTCACTTCTTTACGTATGGATTAATTAAATGAACATGGGGTAAAGAAGAAGGGGCTACAATATTAAAAAAGTTCCAGAAATACACTGGTTTAAGAAGCAAGAAGTTGATTGATAAGGAATTAATAAGAGGGATAGAAAGAATTGTAGATAAATAAAAAAAAATATATAAAGTAACAAATGAAATGAAATATGACGAAATTAGTAGGTGATTGATTTAATTAAAAGAGGAAAGCAACTGGACAGCATAGAATATAGTCTACCTGACATCTCATTGGTAAATTGGGAAGAGTTGCATTCAAAGAAAATCAAGAATATGTTAGATGGATGGAACATAAAACCCTTCCCGGATTTTGCAGAACAATATCGACTTCCTAAAAACCAAATTTTTAACTACTTAAGAATAAAAAGCTTTTTACAGCAATACCTACACATAGAAAAGGAGGAGGAAAAATAAATAAATAATATATAATACATATTAATAACAATATTCGAGAAAAGAGAAAGAGGAAAACAGATAATAAAATAGGAAAAAGAACTTAATATCTCAATTCGCTCACCCATACATATGTTTTTGTTCTGTTTTTTTCCCCCCCCTTATACTGACGTATCTTATAAGATCCTATTTGGTTAAAGGAATAATTTAGGGGGGAAATTAAATCAATAATATAAATTGACTAAAGAGAGAACGAGGAATTAAGATACGAAGATAATTAAATATATAGATGTACAGTTTTTTTTGTTTTTTGTTAAATGTTCTTTGTTCAATGTCTGTCTTAAATTTTCTTTATACTCATTTATTATTATATACTATCCCTTTTGTACCAAAACAAAATAACAAATGGAAAGAAAAGAGAAAGAGGAAAGAAGGAAATAACAAAAGGAGGAAGAGAGGGAGGGTAGAGGTAAAGGAAAGAAAATAAAGAAATATGAAAGAAAATAAATTAAAGTGAAAGTAAGCACAAGGATGATCTGAAAACACGTAAGAGCAATAAGTATAACACAAATTTATGCACACATGTTGCAATATCTGAGTGCAAAATAATAAATTAATAAATCAATATACTAATAAATAAACACATGAAAGAAAATATGGAATAGAAATGGATAAACAAAAATATAAAGCAATGTGATAATGTAATATGTAATGAATTACAATGGCAGACACAAATTATGAATACATAGATTCTGTAGATGAAAAATAGAAATAAAGGTAGTAAGCGATAGTAATAGATATATAACTAAAAGGTGATCATTTATTTGAAAGCAGCTAGGTCCAAAGATTTGTTGAGTCCATATTGAGAAAATGTTCCCAGTACATAAATCCAATATGTTTCTCTTTTTTCTTAAGATATCTACTCTATCTCCTCCCTTGTTGGTGAGAGGAATCTGTTCAATGGTCCTTACTGTTAATAAGCTACAGTCTGAATTATGTTTGTCTTTAAAATGTGGAACACATATTTCTCAGGACCTGAGAGAATGCATTCACCATGTTCGTTAAATTGGTCCCTTAATTTTCTAGTGGTGCGGCCCACATATTTTAAGGCGCAACCACACTCCAAAATGCACACTACAAACTGACTGTTACAACTGACAAAATTGATTAACTTCCACTGATTGTTTATAACTAGTAGTGTTGTTAGCTTTTATAATGTTTCTTTTTATTTTGGGGACATTCTTGCACATGGCACACAACTTGTGTCCACAGGCATAGATGCCCTTAAGTAACAGGTAACCCATAGTGGGAAATTATTTTTTTCCCCAAAGATTTGAGGGCTGCAGGAGCCACTATGTTTTTTATTGTGGTATGTTTTCTAAACATTACAGTTGGCCTATCTGGAATATGCTTACCTAATATTCTATCTTGTTTACATGTCTTCCATTCTTTAGACATGATTTGTTTGATATGTTTGACTCCTTCTGTATACTAAGTTATAAATGTTTTTTTTTTAATTAACATTTTTATTGAGTTATAGTCAACAGTGACACAAAAAAGTATCATGACATTATACAAACAAATAAAACACAGGATATCACATGTTAATCAATCTAGGAAACTCAAGTTATAAAATTTTCTTGCATACATAAGCCATGGGAATAGCACAGCAAATATTATAAAGTCAGTGAGTAAAGTGGAAACTTAGGTCATTGAAATTGAAATATCACAATTAACTGCCAACTAATTGTGATCAAAGAAAGGTTAACCCAAATTAGGTACCAAGGGTACATACTAACAGAACGCAGTGGTGTCCCCGAGGGGGGTGCGGACCGTACAGGGTGACACCACCAGCGGGGGAGACACCCTTGCTACCGGCAGCCCCCCGCAGCACATTGCGCTGCTGAACTTTTTTTTTTTTTTATAGCATCCACATCCGCTGTATTCGGCTGCCGGAAATAAATAAATAAATAATTCTATGCGACCGGATGTGACGTTACGTCACATCCGGTGTCTGTGTTTCCCTCCTCCGTGTAGGAGAGAAGACTGCATGGATGAGAAGTCCTGGAGACAGAGCAACGAGTAAGGTAATTACTGGGAAAGAGGGTAGGAGGGTGGTATAAAATGAGCAAATACTGAGTGGCAAAATTATGGCATACTGAGTGGCAAAATTATGGCATAGTGAGTATAAATGCTGGCATATTGAGGGGTTAAACACTGGCATATTGAGGGGTTAATTCTGGCATATTCAGGGGTTAAATACTGGCATATGGATTGACAAAATACTACTGGCATATGGAATGGCAAAATTCTGGCATATTGAGGGGTTAAATACTGGCATATTGAGGGGTTAAATCTTGCAATATTGAATGGCAAAATTCTGGCATATTTAGGGGTTAAATACTGGCATATTGAATGGCAAAATAAAACTGGCAAATTGAGGGGCTTTTACCAGCATACTGAGGGGTTAAATCCTGGTATATTGAGTGGCAAGATAATACTGGCATATTGAATGGCAAAATTCTGGCATATTGAGGGGTAAAATGCTGGAATATTGAATGACAAAATTCTGGCATATTGACGGGTTAAATGCTGGAATATTTTATAGCAAAATTCTGGCATATTTAGGGGTTAAGTACTGGCATAGTGAATGGCAAAATAATACTGGAATATTGAGGGGTTAAATGCTGGCATACTGAGGGGTTAAATGCTGGCATATTGAATGGCAAAATTCTGGCATATTGAGGGGTTAAATGCTGGCATATTGAGGGGTTAAATGGTGGCATATTGAGTGGCAAAATAATACTGGCATATTGAGTGGCAAAAATAATACTGCCATACTGAATGGCAAAATTCGGGCATATTGAGAGCTTAAATGCTGGAATATTGAATGGCAACATTCTGGCATATTGAGGGGTTCAATGCTGGGATATTGAATGGCAAAATTGTGGCATATTGAGGGGTTAAATGCTGGAATATTGAATGGCAAAATTCTGGGACATTGAGGGGTTAAATACTGGCATATTGAATGGCAAATACTACTGGTATATTGAGTGACAAAATACTGGCATATTTAATGGCAACAGAATGGCATATTTAATTGCAAAATACTGACATATTGAGTGGCAAAATACTGGCATATTGAATGGCAAAATACTGGCATAATGAATGGCATATTAATTGGCAAATTGGCTGTGGCTTTTTAATGGCAAAATAATACTGGCATAATATTGGTTAAATTGTGGTTTATGAATGACAAAATAATACTCCCATATTATCGGGCAAATTGGCTGTGCCATATTTATGGGCAAACACTGGCATATAAATGGGAAAACTGTTTGTTTTTTTATTTGCAAAGTGATGTTGTTGCATGGTCTGTGGAGCAAAATAACATTTACTATGAGGAAAGTGAAACTGGCTAGTTCTGTGGGGCAAAGGGACACTGAGGCATGCCAAATCGTGTAGGTGCAATATGAGTGCAAGCCAAGTGCTGTGGGTGCAATATAGGTGCATGGTAAGTTCTGTGGGTACTGTATGGTGATGTGTTAAGTCCTTTAGGTCCTGTATGTGGCATATTTAATGGGCCATCTGACTGGCATTATTAAGGAATCTGTTTGGCATGGTATTGGAGAAAATCCAGGGGGGTGACACCATGAGTTACTGAACCGGGTGACACCAACCCTAGTGACGCCTCTGACAGAACTTAAGGTGGAAATGGACAGAATGTTGTGAAAACCAACAGATCACAGTGGTGGCAGTAGCAGATAAAGTCCCGTGGCTATACATTGGTAGATATTAAGGATTACTTTACAGTACAATACTAAAAACAATGATGAGGGTATCTATTATGTCATGCTGAGTGGAGTGGTCAGTACGTAGACAATGAATGGAAGGAAAGCCTATACAGCAAACCAGGAAAGATTGAAAAAGTAAAAAATAGGGGGGTGGCCAGCTAAGAAAAACCTCACTCCCAACAGGGGTGAAGAGAACCCCAGGGGGTTCACACATAAAAAATTAAATATGGAAGCATCAACTTTTTGCCCCTCATGCCTGGCAACCAGAAAAAATAACCTGAAATAAATTGTAAAATAAAAGTCCAACAGCAAGATCACAATGACTTGAAGTAGCCAACGAAGAGTAAATGAGTCCTTGGAAGAAGAGACTTGACCGTGTCTCCAGTGACCAGCTAAATCCGAGTGGCTGGGCTGGATGGCAGAATCCGAGGTATGTCCAGGGTCTGCAGGAATGACTGGATATCACCTGGGTAGTCAATAGACAGGATCTTGTTGCCTCTGGATACAGTCAGGGAGTATAGCAACCCCCATCTGTATTTAGTGTCCTGGGACCCCAGATGTAAAGTAAGTGAGCTCATTTTCAGGCACCATCGTGCTATCAAGGGTGGTAAGTCATTGCATATGTGGATTGGCAGGCTGTCATGGGTAAACTGGGGCACTTTGCGGTATGCAGATAAGAGTTCCACCTTAACCTCCAAGAATGATAGCTTGAGTTTAACATCCCGCAGAGCATCAGCAGGAGCCTTCTGTGCTTCGCACACATGGTAGAACTCTAACAGTGGGGATGTGGTGCCAAGATCTGGGCAGAGACAGGTGAGTAATTGTGCAAGGTAAGGCAATAGTGAGGTGGGCCCAACCCTCTCCTGGATTCACCACCCCCACACATTGGTGTGGCACTGTTTGGCCTCCAGTAAGGCAAGGGTAGCAATGTCAGGTTTAGGTAACTTTTCTAATTTTTTTCCCCTTCTTCCCCATGCTGACAAACAGCAACCCTAGGTTATTTTTCCCCAGATTGGCCAGCATAGCAAGTTATAAATCGATTATTAGTCCAGTAAGGCAGGGAGCTCAGAAGACATGTGACCCGTCACAATCATAGTTGGCTCCGCCCCCCCTCAGTTATACATTTTACATACTGAAGGCTAGGGTTCTCTTTAGATATTGTATCTGCTTGAATCTCATTTCTGGGTGTTATGTCTACTTTTTCCCTAGCATCATTTATAAGTTATTTGTTATAATGTTTTGCTTTGAATCTATTTGTAATGAGGTCACATTCCAATTCAAAATCTTTGGTTTGGGAATATTTTCTTTTGAGTCTCCTCTTCTGACCATATGGGATGTTGGAGAGCCACTTACGTTGATGTCCACTAGTATATATTAGTATATTAGAATATAATATTAGTATAAAGTGATACAACATCTAGGCTCAACTATATCCATGTGGGATTCCAGGGTTTATCTACCAGGAGTTGTAATATTTGGGAAGTGTCTCTTACATACGAAGGAAGATTTTTAACTAACGGTTGAAGGAAATTATCAATCTATTCAAACTGGTCACTGGTCACAGATCCTACACCTGAGACAATTGGACATCCATGTGGGTTAACTAAACTCTTATTTACTTTGGGTAAATGGTACAAAATAGGAATTTTGGGGGCTGGTGGTAAAAGGAACAAATATTCATCTTTTCAATAATACTCTTGGAGTGAGCCTCCAGAAGTAATTGTATTAGTGCTCCAGTATATTGCTCAGTGGGGTTATGGCTTATTTTGGAATAAGTAGTGCTGTCTTCAAGTAATCTATGGGCTTCTCCAAAATAGTCAACCCTAGTTTGTACCACAATGGCTCCTCCTTTATCTGCCTCCATAATTACTATATGTTGGTTAACACTTAGTGATTTTAGTGCTAATTACCATTTTTAATATGCTAGTGATTATGTTTGCTCCCACTGTGTAATATTGTTCTGTTTTAGCTGCCCATGGATAATAAATCCTTGCCTTATAATATTTATTTCTTCAATCATTCTCTCTTCGGTGGCAATTTTGATTGATATTTGAGCCTTGTGTCTTCACTAGATTGGTTCATCTCCCACGTGGTCTCTGCAATGGGATTGGTCAAAGCAGAGTCACAAGCTGATGACATCATCAGTAATCCTCATCTGATTCACCAGTCGGAAGAACATTGCTCATTGGAGGAATCTTCACTACGTGGTTTACAGCTGATGATAAGGCTGATTTTTATTATCCACTTAAACAGACTTGTGGGGATTGGACAGTGGGCTAGAGAGGGAGGGTATATATATTGTGTTGTATTTCAATGTATTTTATTCAACTATCCATGCTACTCCTGAGGAGGTTGGCTACAGATCAAAGAAATGCTTTGGGTGTGGAGGTGTATTAGTTACTGCTGCTGATTTTATTATCCTGGTTGGTGGATGCCCTGTCCTGCACTGTAAACATCTTTAATGCTGGAGATTACACACATTTGTTTTTTACTTCTGCTGTTACTGCACTTGAGCGGGCTCAATATGCAATATGTTGATATGAGTGGTAAAAAAAAAATATTAAAATGAAAAGCATGTTTCATACATTTGTAAACAATATTACCCTATATGTATCTCAATTATATTGTCCAAATGTCCACCCTGGTCTCTTAAAGAGACAACAAGTTATTTTGCCTTGCTGCTGTACAAAGAGGGATATCTTATTCGAGGAGTCCTGGAAGTTATCCCTAAGAAGAGTATTTTTTCTCTATTCATATACTTCTATCTATGTCTCTTGGTGTCACATTAGTGTCAATAAACCAGCCAGTTCAAATGTAACTACTACAAACTTCTCTATCTGTCAAGAATGTGTGAGAACATATCCATTTTCTAATTTAAATGAAAGCTGGCTCATAAATATGTATCAGTCCACTTACTCAAACATACTATGGTTGACCCAGGACTTTAACAATTGTTGTGCAGCATTGGGATTGTATACAATATGGAACTATAGCGAAATCAGATATGAATCTTTTTTTCTTTAATTTCGACATCTAGCTTCTAAGCTTCTGATTTATTTTAGTCTGCTTTATTTTACTAGAGAATTAAAGTGTAATTTATCAAAAACAGACTAATTGTTACAAATTATCTTAGCAGTACCAGGTATAATTCATAATTCCTATACTGTCTCTCATGTCAATACGGTGAATGGCAATTTTAGATGCTAAATCATCTACTAATTCCCACTGAAACTTTATTTAATTGTGCTGTTTCATTTCTGCAAAGAAAGCAATTGATACAAGTAAGTAATAGGCACACTATTCTTTGGTGCAGTAGCAGAGGTTCCACCAAATCTCCAACAAGTGCAATTTCAAAAAAGATGGCCAGCACACAATGTTTTGAAAAATGATGAATTTATTGCACCACACTTGCAATGTTTCAATTCAAATACTTCAATCATAATTACCAGAAGTGCTGGGGGAAGGTTTATTGAGGACTGCCTCATTTTGAATCAAAGTCCTGTTCTGGGAGTCAGCAGGTGCAAGCACAGCCACTGCTCATTTAAATGCATATATATACATCCTCATGGTCCTAAAGGACGATATTTCTTTTGATGTATATACAAAGTTATGAATTATTTTTATTGCAATTGCTTATTCGATTTGTAATACTTGACCTTCAACTCAAAAGTCTTAGGAAAGGTTGATCAGTATAAAGTTCTTACATTGTGACACTACTTTACACTCTCTAGCAGAAACATTGTGCTTTTGACCTTGGTGTGTAGCTCTTCTTTAGGTTCATGAGTACTGTTGCAGAGTACCACAACTCCCAATTTGATCTAAAAAAGAAAAATGCAGGTACCAATGCAGGTTTCACTGCAGGGCCACCCATCCACCTCCCACAAAATTACTTTTGTAAATGTTATATGAAAATTCTGTTGTTTAATGAAATAATGATTAACTATTTATGATTTATTTCCAGAGAGAACAAGGCCACTGCTACTTTGGAAACACTCAAATGACTGAAACAAGTTTTAGAGAGAAGTTTATAATACTAATTGTAATTGACATTTTGAAGGGAAATTAAATAGGTAGATATATCAATATGCTTTCTATTTACAGAACAGCAGAAACTTAAAATACTACACAAAATAATAACTTATGTATGTTATGACAAACGTTTTATTTATCAAATACAGTGGGGATTACTTGAAATGGAATTCCTCATTTGGATACTACCACCTTTGATCAAAATTAGGTATAAGAGTAAATACAATTATTAAAAAAAACAGCATATGGCAGTCATTTTACTGCCAAAAGATTTCCCACAGGTATTGGCACTAAAAATGAAATTGGTTCTATCTAACAATAGGTATAGTTTTAGATTTAAACCTGGTTTAATTAAATTTGTATCCCAAAGTACCTAATAATGTCCATGTATCTCTTTTATTATCTGCTTTGTTAATTAACAATATAGCAAATTAACTTACACAAAAGGTGTCTAGTTGTAACAATCCCAGGATTGATGAGCACAACATACATAGGAAGCAAGGTGTAAATGAAAATGTAAAAAAAATTAAAAGAGAGCGTAGAGATATAGAAATTAATAACACACTGTTAAAAAATACTTTAAACAATTTGTTTACATAGTTAAAGTAGACCTCTCTTCTGAATTATTTTTACATACATCACCAACTGATTAAAATTATGTTCATCAAACTAATTTAAATGTATTTCTAATTACCACATGACTGTTTATAGTGTTGAGGTGGGCATAATACTTTACTCAGAGACAGTTTCTACTCGAAAAAGGCTGCTGCCGGCAGCTTATCAAAACCTGCAATTTTGTCAGCTGAGCTGACTGCTCTCAGCATCCCACTGTGTCAGAAGTAATGACATGTTTGCTAATAATGTTTTTTTTTATCAGTGTTAGAAAAAAAAAAAACAGTGATTAATACCAGATAAAGCAGGTTTTAAAGTGCTATATTATGGTGCAAAGAAAAGTTCTGGTGGTAGATAAAAAGAATTGTTCATACATTTTTATAAAGAAATTGCAATTTTATATCTAACACTAAGGCCTTTGACTAGAGGTTCTAATCTCTAACCTTGTGAAAGCCCATCGGTGTGATAACAATTCTATAAGTAAAATACAGTTTATTCAATCTTATATTTCACTGATAAAGATTAGGTACACCTTTAACATGATTTGAGTTGGTATACATTGTCCCAACTTTATTTAACAAAGCATAGCCATACACTGATTGAAAGCTGGTAGACCTCATCTGGCAATCGGTTATAACCCACAATCTCCTAAGACTTTGGTACCTCAAAGTGTCATCATCTATAAACAAGATCAACCTTCTTTGAGCTCAAACAAGATAATTTTTTCATGTGGCAGACAAGCTCCACCATCACTGCTATGACAATAAATGTAAGCACATCAAAAGTGGAGTGAGCATGGTAAATGTCTGCTTTGGCATCAGGGACAATGCAAAATATATGTTGCCCAACCATAACATTACTGGGGGCACCCTCGAGCATGCAACCTCCTCCAGCAGGTCAGACAATGTTCTTATATGACTAGTAGAGATCCTCCCTGGGACAAAACACACTTGAGTGACAATGAAAAGATTAGGTGTCACTTGTTTTAATCTCTGTGCGAGAATTCCTGGATAGATTTTAGCGTTGAGATTATAATATCGGTCTATAACTCTCAATCTCTTTAGGGTTGTTCCCTGGTTTTATAATTGGGGTTATATTACCTCTCAAAAATTCCTCTGCCATGGTCCCTTTCTTCATAGTCTCATTAAATAAGCAAGCTAAATATGGAGACAGCTCCTCTATAAAGGTTTTATAAAAAAATTGCTCAAAAACCATCAGGGCCTGTTATTTTTCTACTTTTGAGATCTAATTTTCTTTCATTAACTTCTTCCACTGTAATTATGTTGTTCAAATTCCTAAGGGCATCCTCAGATGGTTTTGGGAAGGTTTGCTTTGCGAAATAATCCTCTATCTGTTCATCTTTTGCTTTGTGAGGAGGCCTCCGTAGAAGGCCTCCTTATATAGGCCTCCGTAGAAGTTGTTAAAATGCCTTACTGATATCTGCTGGAGCCAGGCAGATTTTCCCATTATTAACTATTCTAGAGATATTATTTTTAGTTCTCTTTTTTTAAATTGGTTTTATAACAAATTATCGGCCCTGTGCCCTTTATAATACCTTTTAGTGTTCAAAACCACCAGGGTTTTATTAACCCTTTCCAAGAGCAGCGTGTTAATCTAATTTCTCAACTTTTTCTGCCCTTTGTCTACAGATTGTTATTTAATTAGCTGGAAATGAGAGATATACATATCACAAAGACTGTTTTCTTCCTTAAATGTGCCACCAACTTGACAAGATGATCCCTTATAACCACTTTATATGTGCACCACAATGTAGATGTCGAGATATCTTCTTTGTCGTTTTTAATGAAGAACAATTTAGAGACATTCTTAATATATTAAGTATATCTAGGTTTCTTTATTTCATTATCATTTAATATCCAATCAGCTCTTAGGTTCTCTCTCTGATCTTTAAGGTCTATTGTAATTAAAGTATTATCTGACCAGGTTATATCATGAATTTTTAACTAATGATGCCAAACCCACCTTTCCTTTGATCAAATCTATAAGAAAATATGCGCAGTGTGTTTTTGAGAAGCAGGAAAAGTCTTTTTCTATGGGGAGAAATATTTGCCAAATATCATATAATGTATATTTATCCAGTAATATCTGGAGTCTGATTGCTTGTAAGCTGACATTCCTGTCAATTGTTCTTAATGGTTATCTTGTCAAGGAAGGCATCAAGCACACAGTTGAAATTGTCCCTGTTTTCTTTTATACACATTCTGGAGAAGGAGGGCACAGGAAGTGGACTGGAGAGCTATTGTGGACATAACCATCCGCTAGTGTGTATATTTTCTTGTTTATTTCAACAACTGCAAAAATAAACCTACCCTTTGGATCTGTATCAACATACTTTAAATTTACCTCTAATCCTTTTGAAAAAACAATAGCTGCCCCTCTTTTGTTTTTATTCTTTAAAGAGGCCCAAATGGTAAGCCGGAACCTTTGATTCTTCAAATAAGTGTTATTTGACAATCTCTAACGTGTCTCCTGAAGAAGACCCTCTTTTTCCATAGGTGTTGGCATACTATAGACCTTTTTCTGACCTGAATTCAAGCCCTGAACATTTAAAGTCACAAATCTAAGCATATCCCCTCTTTAAACAACTATTTCTCCTCCTCAACATCAACCACCTCAGCTCATCTAGACATAACCCTTCAAGAACAGAATCAACAATACAAAAAACAACATTTAATCAGACAACAGCTTGTAGCCATTCCCTGCCTAGTGGATCTGGGTACTTCCACAAATGAAACCCCATGTTCATTTGTAGATTAGTCTTGCCACACCTACATTTTAACCCCTTCACAACCTTAAAAAAAGGTTAACTCATCATAAGAGCTGCAGTGTTACCGACCTTACAATGAGTTAACTCGTCATGTAGTTATGCACCACCAGTCAGACTAAAACAGGTCTGGGACTCTGCCTCGCACCCAAGGCAAAGCTCCTGGACCTGATGGACATTCTTTTCTGGGCATGTGATCACATGAAAATTAGAGGGCTAAGTCAATGTGTTCACACATTGACTTTGCCCATAATTCACTCCCTGTGCTTTATGTACTTATAGTGAAGCACAGAGAGTGACCTGTAAGTAAAAAATAAATAAATAAAAACATTTCATATAAAAAGTTAACCCTTTCCTTGCTGATCACAGTTTGTAACTGTGATCAGTTTCCTTCTTGCTTTATGGCCCCTCATTTTGTTTTATTTTTTACAAACATTTGTATTTTTGCACTGTTCATTTTTTTTTTAATAAATACATTTTATTGTAATATATTAATATATTAATTTAATGACAGTTAGCCCCTGCATGCCGATTTTGTGATTTTTATGACTCTGACATCGCACTGGTCAGAGTTTTGTTTCTCAGGTTTTTTTTGTTCGGGGAGCTTGGTAACGTATATTTAGATTTTTTATTATTTAGTTAATTAGTTAGGATAAGTGGGTTAGTATTATACTAGTTGTGTAGGTCATTATTGGGAGAATAATGGGGGGGGGGATTTCCCCCAAATGTTCCCTTTTTATGTGTATTTTTTAATACTAAATTATAGATTATTTTTATGTATAGGGAATTTAAAAGAAAGCTCTAATTGTCCTTTTCAACAAACACATATTAAAAATTGAACAATCACTCTTGTTCTTGGCCCATAAAATCCCTGGTCCTAAAGGGGTTGATACATTTAGAGATAAAAAAAAAATGGATGCTGCAACTAGATCAATGCATAAGCAGGGATCTACAGTAAGGAGTTAATTACTCTTAGAAGAGCCTGTGTAATACTGTAATAAATTACAGTAAAACAAATGAACCAGTAGAAAACTACAGACAGCAAATAAAGTGCTGCTATGCAAAATCAATGCCTATGCAGTGAAAAATGCAATTAAGAGGTTAACACCAAATACTTGGCTCTTATACAATACATTTTATAACATTTTACACTAACTAACTCTAACTGATTCTTATAATAACTATCTTTCTCTTCTTCTCACTAAACACAAGTAGAAGGAAGCAGTACCATATTGGTCAAAAACAGGGCCGGCATTATGGGTGTGCAACCTGTGCAAGGAAGGGGGGGGGCAGAGAAAGGGGGGGGAGAGGATAGTGGAAGGGGAGAGAGAGAAGAGAACAGGGGGAGAAGAGAAGAGAACAGAGGAGGGGAAGAGAAGAGAATAGAGGATGGAGGAGAGAAGAGAACGGATATGGGGAGGAGGGGGAGAGAGAGAACAGATATGTGGAGAGAGAGATCAGATATGTGGAGGAGGGGGAGAGAGAGAACAGATGATGGGGAGGAAAGGGAGAGACAGAACAGATAAGGGGGAGTTGGAGAGAGACAGACATGTCAAGGAAGAAGAAAGGGACACACATGGGAATAGATAGACACATACATGGAGGGAGATGAAAGAGACAGGCATGGGGGGGGGGTGGGGGCACCATGGAGGAAGCCCGCACAGGATGCCCTGGTCAAAAGGCAATGTTTACAAAGATTTCAGCAACACCAGCTGAGTGCAAAAGGGTTTAAGTTTCTTTTTTTAATTAAAATGTATGTTTTCTTCTCTTGGTTTTTAACATTTATGTTCCTAAAAAAAAGTGTCAGGTTTCCATTTTTTTTTCTTTACCTTTATTTTCCATTTCTTGTTTAGGTTTACAAAATCTGCAGAGATTTTAAATCTTTAACTCTGAATAAGCTTATGTTTGTGCATTTGTACATATATAAATACAAAGACTGGGGAACTACTCATATGAAAAAAGAGTGCTTGAAATATCCAGAAATTGAACTAAGTGGTAGGCTCAGAAATAAAGACAGTGATGTAGTCACCGATCCAAAAAACAATTACTAATAACAATGAAATCCTGAAATACAATTATTTGATCAGTTTTAAAAACATCCATGAGCATTTAAAAAAATCCCCAGGATGAGCTATCATCTCAGGAACTGAATCACTTTCAGCAACTCTATCCAAGTATGTAAGCCTTTTTTCTACAACAGCTGGAAGCCCTGCTTAAATCATACCACTGAGATTTGATAGATACATTAAAAGTTATAAATGTTATTTCATGGGAAGTTGATTTTATTTGGGAAACCTGTGATGTGCCAGCTTTCTACACCTGCATCCCACACCAAAAAAAGTATTTATCAGCATATTATGATTGGATACTGTACACAGAACACATAAAAAAAATAAAAATAAAAATGTTATTTTACTTACTTATTTATCTATACTGTTAATGCTAGGTTTTAAAGCAACACAATGGAAGCAAAACTAGGTTATGCTACCTTGATTTTTAGCATAAACACATTTTTGTTAATATGATAGCATACATATTGAGATTCACTTTTAGCAGAAAACGCAGAGTGCTCATTCAAGGTTTTAATCAATAAAGAGAGAACTGGAGGGAATTGAGATGGGAATTTCAAACTTCAGGCCAAAGTAGACATAAAAAAAGAAGTGTGATTCCTCTCATGAGAACAGACAAAGGCTCAGATAGTCAGCTCTATAGGACGTAACCAATTTGGGAGAGGTGTCAACATTTTTTTCATGGCTTGCACCATTACAGAGTAAACAACTCCATTATTATATCAGACTGGTCAGACCCATAAGGGTAGTCCAGATCCAAATTGCCTGGCAGGTCTCCTCTGCACGAGGAACATAGCAACCACGGACATCCGTTTTGGCCGTCCTAGGCCTCGTAGGTGTGGTATGGCTAGCATCCCTCTAGGTGCAGTAAGCCAGGGATCCATGTCTGGGCATACCCCAATAACACATGGAAACAAAAAAAAAAGGACGTGGGATCCTAAGTAGCCTAGTTGGAAAAAAATCTCTTATCAAGTTTTTCCCTGGCTGAATTGGAATCATCCTAAACAGATACAGTACCTTAGGGAGAATATATGATTTTATGATGTTAATTCTACCTAGCCAAGAGATATTTAAATTTTTACATTCTGCCAATTTCTGATTTATCTGGGCTATTACTGGGGTGTAGTTTAATTGTATAATCTTATCTGTTGTTGGAGGGATATTTACACCTAGATATTTAATACTTTCCTGTGACCATCCGAAGGAGAACTCCTGTTTCAGGTGTTCCATTTGAGAGCTGCTTAGCCGCATCCCATTGCTATTGACTAATCTATATTTAATTTGTAATTGCTCAGCTCAGAATAAGTCTGGATCTATTCCAAAATCGCTTTTAATGAGGAATCTGGATCTGACATAACTATTAGTATATCATCCGTGTACATTGCAAGTTTAATTTGGTTTCCTCCTATCGGGATTCCTACAGTGTCCCCCCTCTGCCTTATGCTAATCGCCAAGAACTCCACTGTCAGCACATAAAGGATTGGCAACAAAAAGTGTTCCCAGCGCTGTATTCCTAGCTTTTGGCAGCACTTAGGCAGCGTGTCCCTAAATCACACCAAAAAAAATACAGTATAAAACAGAATGGCAAATAGTGCGCTTAAAGCAAACTGTGGAACATATAAAATTAAGTGAATGATTGGTGAGGAAATATTTCCAAATATGACAGGAAAAAAAATCTTGATACACTCACAACACTTTTTTGAGCAGGAGATATTTAGATATATATACAAAACGTCCGTCAGCATAAAAGAATTAAAAATCAAGTGGGAAACTCAGACACTTCAAAAATATATAAGAGAAAAAATAACCCCAAGAGGTTTAAGACTTTTTAAACACCCCACGTTTGACACAGATGATGCTGTTTTTATGCACGAATGGAACACTGCTTTAGAAACCTGCACTTTTTCGCTAATGAATATTATTATTAAACAGCGTAATAAAACACTTATGCACTTGGATCAAGAGATCCACAAAATACAAGAAGATTTAAGTTTACACACACAAAGTTCACATTACCAAGACTTGTCTAATATTACAGTTAAAAAAATTGAAAAAATAGAACAAGAAATACGAAATATTAAAATTAAAAAATATCACAGAGATCAGGAAGATTATAAATTGCAGACAGTCAGAAATCCCTCCAACTATAGAAATAGAAGATATAATACAGACAGAGAACGTAAATCTACAACACATCAGACCGAACATCAAGATCACATAAAGGACAAAAGAACTATTCCAACAGTTAGGAGAAAAGAAGCACCCAAAACTCCCATACAAACCAGGCTAACCAGACTTAGCCAGAACCCACATTCCCCTTGGAAGGATGGAAAGTTTGGAGTCAACAAGTCCAATCAACCGATTGAAACTTCAAATAGATTCCATGTTTTAACTGAATCTGGAGAAACATCTCCTTTTTTAGATACAGACCACCGATTATTACGCCCCCTTCCCAAAGAGCAGAGAGAGAGGTACCAATGGAAACCTCTACAAAATTACCAACAAAAACCCAAAGAAAAATTCAGGAGAGATCCCAGAAAAAGATTCCATCTAGACCTAGGGGAAGTCGAGGAGGAAAAAAGTTACGTAGGAAGACGAAAACTCAAATATTAAATATAAAACAGAAGAACAATAAACCTACAGGAATATTCAATCTATCCCACAAAATTCTGTCACAGGAACAATTACTGGTACTCAGCAAAGGTTTAAAATTTGCACCTACTAACAAATTCGACCTCTTCTCTGCATATATAGATATAAATAAATTTGTAAGAAATACCACAATAAAAAGATTTTATGCTCTAAAACCTACTACCCAAAATACAAAAGTCATTGACTCTAACAATATCATGCCCACAAACTTAAAGAAAAAATCTAAGTTTTATCCCACCGCCTATAAATCGGGAGCTTTAGAAATATTTTAAAAAACAGTTATGGAAGATTTTAGAAAACTTAAACCTTCAAAATACTATCAAAATAACATGACCAAAAAAGAACTCAATACTCTTAAAATGCTCCAAGAAGATCAAGATTTGGTCATAAAACCAGCGGATAAAGGTGGTGGGATAGTTGTAATATCCAGAGAAAATTATACAAAAGAGGCCTATAGACAACTAGAACAGGAAACTACATACAAAAAGCTCAAAGCAGATCCTACAAATGATTTTAAGAAAGTCCTAGTTAGTTACCTAGATAAAGGTAAAGATAAAAATTATCTATCGAAACAAGAATATGAGTACATAAATGTTACAACTCCAAAAATTCCGGTTATCTACTTTTTACCTAAGATCCATAAAGATCCAAAGAATCCCCCAGGTAGACCTATAGTGTCAGGTGTGGATTCCATGTTTTCCAACTTATCCGAATATTTGGACCACATCCTACAACCTTATGTAACAGATAGTAAGTCCTATCTCAAAGACACTATTAGTGTTTTGAATATTCTAAAAAATTGCACATGGGAAGAGGATTTCATTTTGGTCTCAAGTGATGTCACATCTTTATACACTATTATAGACCACAAACAAGGATGTGAAGCTGTGAGAAATATTCTAAAAGAAAGCAACACTCTGAGAGAAGACCAAATAGAATATGTGATAAAGGGGATTTAAATAATTTTAAACCATCATTTTTTCTGGTTTTTGGACACATACTACCTCCAATGTACGGGGACCGTTATGGGGACTAAGTTTGCCCCCAGCTATGCCAACTTGTTTATGTCCCAGTGGGAAAATACATACATTTGGAGCGGGCATGACTGGCAGGCAAACCTAGTCCTATATTACAGATACATAGATGACATAATCTTTGTATGGAAAGGAAGTGAAAGTGATTTAAAAATCTTCCTGGACTATATGAACAAAAATAACAATAATATAGTTTTGAACACAATATATAGCAAAGAACGTATCACCTTTCTTGACTTGGAGATCTTTATAGAAAATGGGCAAATAAAAACAAAAAAACATTTTAAAAAAGTTGATGCCAACAGTTTTATTGAAAAATCTAGTTGTCACTACCCTCCCTGGCTAAAAGGTATACCCAAAAGCCAGTTTTCTAGGATCAGGAGAAATTGTACCGACCTACACCAATATCGAGATCAGGCAAATATACTCCGTGAAAAATTTATAGAAAAGGGCTATGATTCAGAGAATGTTGATCAAACCATCTCAGAAATAGCAGAAGCAGATAGAAATCAGCTACTAACTTATAAGAATAAAGAGAAAAATACATTTCAATCTAAGATCCCTATCATCTTTAACTATAACAACAAATCCCAAAGGTTAAAAAAAAATATTAAAAAACATTGGAAAATCCTACAAAAAGATGAGATATTAAAAGATATTATATCTGAAGCCCCTGTAGTGGTTTTTAGAGGAGCACCTAATTTAAAACAAAAACTCACAACTAACTATACCAGCCAATTAATAAAAAATACTACCACAGCTCCCAGCCATTTCCTTACTAGGAAACCTGGTTTCTATGGCTGTTTGAACTGTATAGGTTGTAAAACTACCCATCAAAAATATCCTATTACAGAATTTAGTTCCACAAAAAACAGTCACAAATATGTAATACGCAGTTTTATCACTTGCTCCACAGTTAATGTCACTTATCTCATAGAATGCCCGTGTGGCCTACAATATATAGGCCGAACAACAAGAAAACTAAAGAAAAGAATAGAAGAGCACGTGAGAAGTATTAAAAACGGCTTAACTACCCATAGTCTCTCCAAACATTTCCTAGAGTTTCATCAAAAAAACCCTAAAGGATTAAAATTCTGTGCTATAGAAAAAGTAAATAAACACTGGCGAGGTGGAGACAATATCAAAAATATAGGACAAAAAGAAATGAAATGGGTTTTTAATATGGCCACTTTAAAACCACAAGGGTTAAATGCGGATTTTGACTTGTATAATTTTATGTGATTTGTTTCTGCACATCACCAATTGACTGTACATTATCATCATTTTTAGTAAATATATTGGGATTTTTATTAATATTTTATATACATTTTTAAATCATTTTTATAATACTTTTAACATTTTTCATTAATAAAGCAGATATTTGTACACTCAAAAAGTGGTATGCAATTAAAGATATTGTTATTTGTGATGTTTCCATGTTGCATTGTATATATTTTTTTATGTGTAAAGCCTCAGGTAACATAAAATGAACTTGAGATGCAGAAGAAGGATTTTTTAAATCTGCCTCCAAAATACTGTCGGGTTATCGTAATACGAAAGTACCAAAGAACTGTTCACATTCAAACCTTCGGATTGAAAACCGAGTTGACTTATAAACCAAACTTCGTATTATGAACTATGCCGCAGAAAAGAAGTTAAACCGAACTGTAAAATCGACCAGATCTAAAAGCCGACACTCGCACTTAGAATCATGACGCGAGAAAAAAGTTAAACCGAATAGGCTCCTGTAATACGAATCGCGTATGAACAACTATAATCGTATGAACACGGCTTTTGCTCTAAGTCAAAGTCCCGACGAGAGGCGAGAAGCCGTTTGTGATAGGCTGGATTTTTAAAATAAAAGCGCGAGTTTTATGCAGGGAGTCCAGACGCCAAGTTGAAGCCATTTAATAGGCGAAACGCGTAGCGTTCTGGACTCCTCCTGCTATTTTAGTTCATATTTTCTGTACTTTGTATCCTGTTTTATACTTTGGAAAACATTGCATATGCTGGAAGGAATCTGCTGACGGCCGTGTGGCGCCCACTTCGCCTGTTTCAGTGAACTTACATGTAAGCAGATATGTTTTTCCTATTTAATGTAATTATTATATTCTACTAACTGGATACTTTGTGGTTATGTTCTTTTGAGCTTGTATCACAGAAGAACATCAGCTGGAGCTGACGGACGTTTTGTATATATATCTAAATATCTCCTGCTCAAAAAAGTGTTGTGAGTGTATCAAGATTTTTTTCCCTGTCATATTTGGAAATATTTCCTCACCAATCATTCACTTAATTTTATATGTTCCACAGTTTGCTTTAAGCGCACTATTTGCCATTCTGTTTTATACATAAAGGATTGGAGCCAACGGACAGCATTGGCGTGTGCCATTCTTGATGTTAAATTCTTCTGAACAGAATCCCTGCCCTGCTATGCTTGCCGTGGGATTGGTATACAAAGCCATGACAGAGTCAACCAGCCCCTCCCCGAAGCCAAATCTTTTCAGAGATTTCTCGAGGAAGAGCCAGTCGACCCTGTCAAAGGCCTTTTCAGCGTCTAACGAGAGAATCACTACTGGGATCTCTCGATAATTGACATAATCCAGCAAGTCTATTATTTTCCGCGTGTTTGAGTTAGATTGTCGCCCCCTAATGAATCCTATTTGATCCTCATGGATTAAATCCGGGATAATTTATTTCAGTCTCTCAGAAATAACTGCTGAGTATATCTTTGTGTCCGTATTTATTAACGAAATAGGCCTATAATTGTTAATTTTGGTAGCGTCTTTCCCTGGTTTTCATATTGGTTTAATCAGTGCCTTCAGCATTTCTGCTAGAAAGCTCCCTCTTTCAGCTGAGGGCTCAATTTCAAATAAAAAATATTGGAGAACCCATCTGGGCCAGGTGCTTTGTTTATTTTAAGTTTTTTAATAATTTTTTCCACTTCTCCCTCTGTGAATTCTAATTCTAGCTGTTCTCTCTTTTCCTCCGTGACCCCTGGGCACTCTAGTCTACCTAGAAATTTTTGGATATTTCCTCTATTTTGATGAGGAGTATATATGTTATATAAATCCTAGTAATATTTCCTAAATGCTGCTGCTATTTTATCTGGAGATACCGCTACCTGATTATAAGAGACTATTTTGTAAATTCTGCCTTGCATTTTTTGTTTATTAATCTGGTATGACAAAAGTTTGTCCGCTCTATTACCCTGAAGGTACCATTTTTGTTTCATCTTCATCATTGCATAATTTATGCCCTCTAAAGTTTTCTGTTTTATTAAATCTCTGGTTTTATCTATCTCTTCTCTGATAATCAGCTGGGGGCCACTCTTATTTTTCCTATCTAATTCTTCTAGTTTAAGATACAATTGCGCCAAGTTTGCCCCTCTATCCTTGATTCTCCGGCTTTCTGCCTTGATGAGTAGTCCTCGAATATAGCTTTTATACGTACACCAAACTATAGGACTCATCCTTAATCTTTTCAATTAATTCACTGTTACGGAAAGTTGCGTCATTTAGTCTCCAATTCTTGGTAGTTTGTTTAAAACCACTACCTATTTCCAGCACTACTGGATCATGGTCGGACCAGACCACTGTCCCTATGCTAATTTTTTTTACAGTTTTTTATTATACCTGCTGTAGTGAGAATCATGTCAATTCTGGAGTAAGAATTATGCCTTTTTGAAAAATGCGTATAATCTCTATCTAAAGGTCTTATTGTTCTCCAGATGTCGTATAAACCGAATTTCCCTAGGGTCTCAGTAAAAGCTTTGGCCAATCCTCGTGCTCCTGTGCTGATCTTTTTGTTCTCGTCCCCCAATTTTTTATCAAGCTCAACGTCCACTACGCAATTATAGTCGCCCAAACAAAGGAAAGTCCCTTGGATTCTAACCATAATTTTGTCCAGAATTCCATTCAGAAAGTTGACCTGTCTCTTATTTGGGCTATATATATTCAACAGTGAAAATGTTTGGTCATTAATTTTACAAATTAAAAACAAAAATCGCCCCTTTTTGTCAGTCTGCATGTACAACTTTTCATACTTTACATTTTTCGAAAAAAGTATCGCAACACCTCTCTTTTTTTTAGATTGACACAACGAATATTCTACGTATGGTAGTTTTTACTTTTAAGTCTCCCTAGTTGCCCTTTGATCCATGTGATCATCCAGCCGAACCCAACCCTTAATTCGAGATTCCGTTCCCCATTCCTATCCGTTAACCCTTTTGCAGCCTTAACCAATCCTGAGCCTCTATTGCTGAATCCAGTCGTGTCTTTTGACCTTTGAAGATAAAAAATATTTTGAAAGGGAAACCCCAAGAATACCTAATCTCTTTTTCTCTAAGGAAATCTGTCAGAAATCTGATTGCATATCTTTTTTGCCTTGTACTGGCCGATAAGTCCTGACATTTTTTTAAATTATTCAGCTTCTTATTACTTGCTACAAATCTTCTAGAGGCTACCATAATTTTCTGCCGAATATAGAATGAGTTAAATCTGACTATAATATCTCTAGGGGCGAGTTCAGGAGCGTTTCTTGATTTGAAGGTTCAATGCGCTCTTTCAATCATACTGGGGGACAAGGATTCCCCTGTACCCATCTCATTAAATATGCCTTTCAGATATTCACTGATCCCAGACTGTTCCACTTTTTCAGGGACCCCTCTGATTCTCAAGTTCTTTCTTCTGGCCCTATCTTCAGTGTCTACGATTTTAGCTTCTAGGCCTTCTACTTTCCTTTCTAGGCTCATGATTTTATCTTTTGATTCTCTCAATCCATATTCCAATTCTTCTACTTTCTGGGTGGTTTGACTCATTTGTTCTTTAAAGCTTTGCAAATCATTTTTAATTTTTCCAAATGCCAACTTTATCTCTTCCTTAATCTGAAGGAGTTGTGTGTCCAAGCATTTTTGCATGTACTCTTTTGTCACTAAGTGACTATTTAGGGGATTCAGGTTATCTCCTTGTGCTAGAGAAACATCTTGATCTGCTTCTAAAATTGACCCTTCCCCTGTTTGAACTGCTTCTGTTGATCTGGCAATCAGGGGGGAGAACATAGACGCTATTCTCTTGTCCCCTTTCTCAGAGTCTCTCTTTTTATCTCTTTTTTGTAGCTGCTTAGATTCTGTCCCCCTTCAGGATGCCATTTGTCTCCCTTTTTATTGCCCAACTTTGGACGTTTTACTGCTTATACAGGTGATATCGGGGGGTCTCCTCCAGACTCAGACTTTATCAGGTTAGCACTAATGTGCACATCCATTCATTCCTGAGGGTCCCGTGGACCCAACCCTAAAGTTTATGTCTATACAGGTTGTGTCAAATCAATTCATTACCTTTATGGTAAAAGTCAAAAGGTTTAAATGGTACCTGCCCTGCCCGACCGGCAGGGATACTTGACAGACCCTGGTCCGACGGCTCCCTGCTACTGCTTGAGCTCCCGTCGTGTTACTCACATAGTGAAGGAGATTTAGTCGATTGCAGCGTTGGGTAAAAGAAACACGGCAAATCTCTGTTTCCCTTCCTCCTTCCTTCGACTAGGTTCTCCACGCGATCGTCCGGGCGTCCGTCTTTCTCCTTGCCTCCAGCCTCCTGGACGCTCCGCCCACTGAGCGTCTGGCTACGTCAGCGTCACACATTGATCATCTTTCACACACACACACACACACACACACAAATTGACTGTCTCTCTCACACACACAGTGACAATCACATACACATAGTGACAGTCTCATGCACACACACTAACAGTAACACACACACAGTGACAGGCTCTCACACACACAGTGATAATCAATCACACACAACCACAATGATAGTCTCACACACACAGTGACTGTCTTACACACACACAAACACATAGTGACAGGCTCACACACACAATGAGCATCAATGACACACACACACTGACAGTCTGTCTCTCACAAATACAGTGACTGTCTCACACACACAGTGATAGTCTCACGCACACACAGTGACATCCACAAACACACACACACATTGTGACAGTCTCATAAACAAACACACACATACAGTGACAGTCTCACACACAAACACACAGTGATCATCTCTCACACACACACAGTGACAGTCTCTTTCTCTCTCTCTCTCTCACACACACACACACACACACACACACACCAAGTGATGGTCTCTCACTCAGACACACACACATACAATGCTAGTCTCTCTCTCACACATACACACAGTGAGTGTCTCTCTCTCTCTCTCTCTCTCTCTCTTACACACACACACACACACACACACACACACACACACACAGTGCTAGTCTCTCTCTCATACACACACACACCATGACAGTCACACACATACACATACATGTACATACAGTGACAGTCTCACACACACACAGCGACAATCTCTCATACACACAGTGAAGGTATCTCTGATACACACACACAGTGATAGTCTCACACACACACACTGTTAGTCTCAAACACACACAGTGATCATCTCACACACACACACACAGCGACAGTCTCTCTCACACACACAGTGACAATCACACACAAATAGTGACTGTCTCATATGCACACACAGTAACACACACAGTGACAGGCTCACACACACACAGTGACAGGCTCACACACACACAGTGATCATTGACAGGCTCACACAAACAGTATCTCTGATACAAACACAGTGACAGTCTCACACACACTGATAGTCTCACACACACACACATAGTGACAGTCTCATACACACACACAGTGACAGTCTCATACACAGTGATCCTCTCTCTCACACATAAACACAGATAGTGACAGTCTCATACACACACACAGTAACACACACACAGTGACAGGCTCACACACACAGTGATAATTGATGACACACACACAGTAAAAGTCTCTCTCTCACACACACACAGTGACAGCCACACACACACACACACACATAGTGACAGTCTCATACACACACAGTGACAGGCTCACACACACAATGAGGATCAATGACACACACACACTGACAGTCTGTTTCTCACAAATACAGTGACAGTATCACACACACACAGTGATAACCACACACACACACACACACACACACACACATTGTGAAAGTCTCATAAACAAACACACACATGCAGTGACAGTCTTACACACAAACACACAGTGATCATCTCTCACACACACACAGTGACAGTCTCTCTCTTTCTCTCTCGCACACACACACAGTGATGGTCTCTCACCCAGACACACACACATACAGTGCTAGTCTCTCTCTCACACACACACAGTGATGGTCTCTCTCTCTCTCTCTCTCGCTCTCTCGCTCTCTCTCTCTTTCTCTCCTCTCTCACACACACACACACAGTGCTAGTCTCTCTCTCTCACACACACACACCATGACAGTCACACACATACATGTACACACAGTGAAAGTATCTCTGATACACACACACCGTAACAGTCTCACACACACACACACACACACACACACACAGTGATAGTCACATGCACACACAGTGATCATCTCACACACACACAGTGACAGTCTCTCTCACACACACAGTGATCATTGACTGTCTCACACAAAGAGTGACAGTATCTCTGATACACACACAGTGACAGGCCTGCACCCACAGTGATATTCTCACACACACATAGTGACAGTCTCATACACACACAGTGACAGGCTCACACACACAATGAGGATCAATGACACACACACACTGACAGTCTGTTTCTCACAAATACAGTGACAGTCTCACACACACAGTGATAGTCTCTCACACACACAGTGACAGCCACACACACACACACACACACATTGTGAAAGTCTCATAAACAAACACACACATGCAGTGACAGTCTCTCTCTTTCTCTCTCGCACACACACACAGTGATGGTCTCTCACCCAGACACACACACATACAGTGCTAGTCTCTCTCTCACACACACACAGTGATGGTCTCTCGCTCTCTCTCTCTCTCGCTCTCTCTCTCTCTCTTACACACACACACACACACACACACACACACACACAGTGGTAGTCTCTCTCTCTCACACACACACACCATGACAGTCACACACATACATGTACACACAGTGACAGTCTCACACACACACACACACACAGCGACAATCTCTCATACACACAGTGAAAGTATCTCTGATCCACACACACAGTAACAGTCTCACACACACACACACACACACACACAGTGATAGTCACATGCACACGCAGTGATCATCTCACACACACACAGTGACAGTCTCTCTCACACACACAGTGATCATTGACAGTCTCACACAAAGAGTGACAGTATCTCTGATACACACACAGTGATATTCTCACACACACATAGTGACAGTCTCATCCACACACACAGTGGTAGTCTCACACACAGTGATCATCTTTCTCACACACAAACACAGATAGTGACAGTGACATACACACACACAGTAACACACACACAGTGACAGGCTCACACACAGTGATAATTGATGATACACACACAGTGATAGTCTCTCTCTCACACACCCAGTGACAGTATCTCTGATACACACATCGTGACAGTCTCTCACACACACAGTGACAGCCACACACACACACAGTGAAAGTCTCTCTCACACATAATCATAAGTCTTATGATTAAGCATGTTAAGCACGCGAAACGCGTCAAGTGTTTCTCCCCTCTTTTTGCCATGCACATTATATTTATTTGCTGTATTGTTCCTCTTTTTTTGCCATTAAAATAACTTTTTTTCACTGGAATCCGGAGTGCAACTTTCCTTTTTCTCCCTGCTGCTGCCAGTAACCATGCACCCTTGTGCAGGCTCATCCAGGCTGTATCCAGGCATTTCTGTATCCTTCTTGCTTTGTTGTTTATTAGTTATGCTTA